>CM065305.1:15000000-20000000 GCA_033032175.1 Saturnia japonica
TAAATTAGCACTGTAGGTACCAAATTTTGTTCAATGGTGCTCAAATGGTTTGTAGATTAACCCAAGGAAGTTTCAGCTTCTTTAGCGATTTAGAATTGTGTAACCGATTTTCTTGAAATTTTGTATACGGGAAGTATGAGTTATCCCATAATTGATGGGCTATAACAATTTTCAATATTACTTTTAATATAAACATCAAAAAACAGAACTTCAAGAAATAGAATTTTCATAAATTGTCAACCGATTCTGATCTAATTTTGTTGATAGAAAGAAGTATACGTCATTCCATAATTGATAGGCTTTAAGAATCGTCAACAATAGACATCGTAAAAAAGGAGAAAAACATTTTGAGGAGATTTTGTACACGGGAAGTATAATTAATATGTTATATCTCATTTATTAGGCCATATTAATATAGTCAATAATGTGAGTAAAAATAAAATTAAGGGATGAATTTAATTATTGCGTAACAAACGCGCGAAGAGAGACCACTAGTACCTACATAAAAAAACTGCAAATTTACAGTATCTCTGAATTTTAATATACCAACAAAAAATTAATTGGATATATGAACCATAAGTAATAAACCACCATAACACAGATTTGCTTTTATAGAAAGAAAGTTTATTTTTTATTTTTGTTAGTTTAAACATCATGTGAAAATGACTAATCCAAAATCCAAAGATTTAAAATTTCTTATATTCAATTATTATTACACATTTTTTTCTATTTCATTACAAATCACACTTGTTGCTATCGCGCCCTGCCAATAGTGCAGGTCATTAGTACGGTTTCAAAGTTCATTCCAACAAATATCTAACACATGTATTAACAGCCTCTGTTGTTATATCGGCCTATACATCTACCGGTTACTGGCTACTGCTATTAGTTAGCTGAATAGATCCTGATACACGATCCATTTGAGTACAAGAGCCTCGCCACCAGTGCTAGCCCGAGGCAAGTCTTGGATGGTGATTTATTCGATTATGGCGCCTCCCTCGCTTGATCCTAATCTAAATCAGTTATGCATGTACGCATGAAACATAAGGTCAATCACATACTAGCCACATATTCGCAATCGAAATATTGAACATGTTTTTTTACCGACTTCAGAAAAAGAAGGAAGTTATCAATTCGACTGTATATTTTCTTTATGCATTTTCAGCTATAACTTCTTTGTATATGAACCGATTTGAATGATTCCATTTTTATTTCATCGGCATTGGACCTTCAACTTCGAAGATACACTAGGGAACTCATCAAAACCATTCAAGCTATTTTTCTTTTTTGTTAAAAATTATCTTGTCCTTTATTTTTTAAACCACTGACGCGCTCCCGGAATAACATCTGCGTTCGTCTTATGCACAACATCTCGCATAATTACATTAAATTACCATAAGATAACTAAACGCAAAAATAAAATTGATAGGAATTGCATTCGATTTTTCTATATTTCGTGTACACGACAAAACTATAAAAATATCAAAATTAGTTCGAAACTAGCTTTAACTGGAATTTACCAATATTACTTTAATTTCAGTTATTTTTAAAGTGGGATACCTATTAGTAGGTTCTAGTTCATAAAATAAGCATTGATATTCTCAAAGTTGTGTAAATTAATTTTATGTTTGAAATATTAAGCAACCAACATAATATCTAAGAAGACGATCACGCGACCATCTTTATAAAAGTAGGGTGGGTATGTCAATGTAAAACAACAATCACGTAATGGCGATCAGTATTAATATGTTCAAAATAATGAATACAATACATTATTTCAGGATGAACATTTAGATGCAAACGTCACAGAAACTTACATGGGCGAATGGAAGAATGATAAACGAACTGGATTTGGTATAAGCGAGCGCAGCGACGGTCTTCGATATGAAGGCGAATGGGTTGCTAACCGAAAGTACGGATACGGCGTGACTACTTTCCGCGACGGCACTAGAGAAGAAGGAAAATATAAAAACAACGTGCTTATCACCAGCCAGAAAAGAAAATACATGTTCCTTATGCGATCAGCCAAGTTTCGAGAAAGAGTTGACTCAGCAGTAAACGCTGCACAGCGTGCATCCAAAATAGCTTCACAAAAGGCTGACATCGCTATCTCTAGGTATATTTAATTATGAATAAATGTGAAAATTAAAAGACAATATATTCCTTTTTCATGCAGCGAAAGTGGCATACGAGCATACTTTCCATTTGTTGTTAACTGATCACTGAAAGTCACTTACCAATAAGTTGCTACTCCTGAAAACTACATAAGTTGGAACTCCTCGCGAGTTATTGAGTATTCCTCACCACCCCTGCATAGCAGCCTGAGCAATGTACGGCGCGGTTTTAAATACATGTTGCGGTAGTATTATTACCACCACGAGCTGTACCTGCACCTTAAAATTATCTTATAAATAATTATGTACAAGTACCTATACTTTATATTAATTTATAATAACAATATCCTAATAAATAATTTATCCACTTATGTTGTTAAAAAATCACTCAATAATTGCTTATTAGTATTATAGTATAATTTAGAAATCAATATATTATTTTTTACTTTTTCATCAAATTAATAAGTAATCATAAAATGTAAATCTTTGTAGAACTGCTACAGCACGAGGGAAAGCTGAACAATCCGATGAAGCAGCAGACCAATCAAAGGAAGACTGTGATATAGCGCAAATGACTGCGAAGCAGTTTGCCCCAGATTTTAAGCATCCTGGTTTTGAAAGAATAGGATTAAGAGACAAATATAGAGAAAAACTTTCCGATGCACAAGTTGCAACACCCGTATCACAAGAACCTGAAAGGATCTTGGATGGAAAGAGCATTCCAAATCATATCCCTCCGATGCATTCACAGCTTCCGAAAACTAATACAGCTCAAAATGCCATGACCTCTGTGAGACCTACGGCACCATATCCAAATCCATCTCACAACTCGGATCGGAGGCTTGGCAATAATACTAATTATAACACAGACAACAGAACACTTGGTCCACCGCAGAACAATGTACACTACGCTCCTAATCAAGACTCTTGGTCCACACCAAATACACAGATATCAATGCCTGATAATCAAAAAGCTTACTTACCTAATGACCCGAATAAAATGTATGGAGCAGTTTCACCAGGTGGTGCGCAACCTCCATCTTCCTCATTACGTTATAATCAACAGGATTCGTTACAACATCAACAGAGTGTAGACCAAACAGGTCAAGAGTATATAAATCAGCCTAGAAGACCATCTACAGCTGTTAGACCTATGACAACTCCAAGACAATCACAGCAATGGAATTCACAACCACTTTCGCAATGCGGAGTCCGGGCACAAAACACATTCGACTCACAAGGCTACGTAGACGGGGGCGCAACAGCTTATGGGCGAAATGATTTTCGAGGTGCCAGCGCTGATGTTCCTGTCGAAAAACAACCGACAGTAATGGATCATCAACCATATAGACAGCACATGGATACGCAGGTTTACCGGCAAACTATGGAGCAAGACGCTCTCAGATATCCATCGGATTCACAGTATCGACATGTAGAGAACCAGTCGTATAGACCATCAGGTGCGGAAATGGATGGCGTGAATGGTTCTAGAGAACCACGTCCGCCTGGATCACGACCATCGATTGACTACTTTGACCACTATAAAAGGCCTCCCAGTAGAGATTCGAGTGTAGATAGGTACGGCCGTCGGTCACGCCAGCCATCTGTGGAAGCTGCTGTGCCGAGCAGTACATCGCGCAGTGGTTCCATAGCACCGCAAACGACGTTGTCACGGCCGCCATCTCGAGCGGCCACACCCGCTGGCAATGGACATTTGGGATCGGTTTCTGGCTCAATTTCCCGTGCGAGCTCACGTGACCACCAACCATTCGAAGAATCGCTTTTGAGGAAGCGAACTCTCGGACAGGAAATATCACCATCACCTTATCAACCGAAGCGAACGGAGAGCTTATACGTGGCACCAGCTCCAGCAGCTCCGCCGCCTGCACCTAAAGGTGGTGGAGGAGGAGGAGGTCGAAAGGTAAGTTATGGTTTTTATCTGAACTCTTTATATCGAGCTATTTGACATGAACTTACTTCTTTGATTGAAAAGTATGTGGATCGTATACAAACCATCAGAACTATATTCCAAACCGCGGGCGCGTGGAATTTTAGATCCATATTACCGAATGGTTTACATTTTCTCAAGCAGCAGCCCGAGAATCTAAAACAAGCTTGAAACAAAATAATTATTATTTGTACCTACTTAAACCAGTGGAATGTTGAACCGCTTTTCACGTAACTGGCGCTTAAAAATCTATCAATGATTTTTTCGGAATTCCCGTACAAATAACGGCGCATGTGCATGCTGATTATATTATTATAATAGCTGTGTCCGCGACTGCGCTCGCGTTTACTACAGAATACCACACACGCGTGTATCGTGCTCCCCCCTCCCGGTTATTTTAAAATCAAAAATGATTATTGTGTGTGATTCTTAGAAGTTATACATAGGTTCTCACTAGACTTGTGTAACTCATGAATAAATTTTTCAAGTGAACTACTCACTTCGGGTGATGAAAATGAAGTCCTTCACCTCTACAAATCTTTTTCGTTCAGCAGTTCACCACTCACTTTGAATCGAATGACAGATGATAAATTGACCCTTCCTTTACACTTTTAACTTTTTTAACTAACTTAGTAAGTGACTACGGTGCGGCAGTGAGTGAAACTGAGTTGATTCGGCATCTCAATCGCATACACTACAAGGTTATATCGCATTCTCTCTTATTTTTATTTCTACGTTTTTATTTGCATTTATTGTAACAGACAGATTTACTTTCGACGCCGTGAGTAACTATTATAGCGTATATTGTAAAAAAACCTTACAAGCATCGTTTAAAGTTCATACTCATAATTTAATTTCAATGTTTTGATTTTTTTACTCGTTCGTTGTTACTTGATTTTATTTGTATAGGAAAAGTTACAGCGGACAGAAAATAAATGATAAAAACATTCAATAGTAGTAAGTGCTAAAGTAATATACCACTATCCTCCATTCTAAAAAGTTTAAAATAAAATTGATTATTGGTCTGTGAGACTGGGACAAAATGTCTAACCATTTTTAATGAATTACTTAATCAAATCCTCCTACTCAATCTTGTCATAACGAACTAACGAATTCTGAACGAAAATGATTATTATCAGTGCGTACTGATTTACTGAATGAAATTAACAGCTGAACTGCTTAGGTGAAGGAGCTAACTACACTGAACGAGTTTCGATGAACTGTTTTATCAAGGTGAATGAATTTGCCCAAGCATAGTTTTCATTGATGTTTTGTAGGTCTTTTTAATATCTACAATTATGTACTACATTAAATTAATATATCTCATAATGCCTACTCAGCATAAGCCATTTAAGCGACTGAATTGATTTATAATGAACAGTTTCTTTAAATTGCGCGGAACCCTAATTATTTTTCTATAATAAAAGTAGTCTAAGTTACTCCTTATAAAATCGGCTATCTGCCAGTGAAAGTCTCTTCAAAATTGGTCCCACCGTTTCGGAGATTACCCGGAACAAACAGATAGACAGACAAAAATATTAAACATAGGTTTTTGTTATAGGTATCGTATATACTTTCATATGCATTTAGTAAAAAACTGATATTTTGACATTACAAACAGACAATTCAATTTTATTAATTGTATAGATTAAAATATTACCCTCACGATATTTGTTGGTTGGTTCCCATGCCACTAAATGTAAACTTTCATTGTCTTTTTAGCAGATCTTTTTTGCTGAATGAAAGATCTTACCTAAAAGACCCTCTTGGCATCAATAACTCATTTCTAACCAAATTGTGGGCTGAGTCCTTTCTGCCTAAATACGTCCATTAATTAGTCCAAGTAGATTTTAAAGAATAATCCATTCTTTTATTAACGTGCAAAAGTTAGGCCAGATTTTAGCCAAAATTACTGATTTTTTTTTATATCCACCTCCTCCTACATTTGGCTGTTTACGAGATTTCACTACTTTTTATAGACAAACCATCTCAATCGAGACTTGGCCCGTTTTTTGCAGCATGTTTTTCTTGTTTTTTTTTTTGTTCGTATTTAAGTAAATTTTCAAACCCTTTTTCAACCACTTCCTCGTAGTAGAAGATCCGAATAGGAAACGGCGTTCACCCGTCTGTTCAATGGATGAAATGTATTTTATATTAAATTTAATATGTTAAATGATAATTATGTATTCAGTAACATGTTGTCTGAAAAATGTAAGTCCAGGATATGATTGCAAATGTAAAATATATTTTTTTAAACATTGCACTTGTTTGTTTAACAGATAAATTACATACCAAACGAAAGTATAAAGCCTATAGATTTAGCAAACGTTAGGTTAACTTTTTTTCCTTCGTAGCTATTGGGTAGGCAGTTATAAACAGGTCTATATTAATAATTTGCACTTGTGTAATAAAAAAAACTTATGCACTACACACACATTTATACGCAGCTGCAATGTTGCGTCCTCTTCTACAGCACCGGATGGTTCGCAGGGACCTCAACGTGGCACGTATTCTTTCGCAGCAATATTTCGCTTTTTAAAACTCGACATCCGGTATTCAATATAGATTTTTCGCAAACAACTCTATATAACCGTGTTCGCAATGAAATGATTTTTAATTTGACATAAGTTTTATTTATTAAACAGGCGAGTGCAAATTATTAGTATCGACTTACTTTTTTTAACTGCCTAACCAAGAGTTATGATGGAAAAAAAGTTAAACCTAACTGTAACTCCTTGATGAAAATGGTAGGGCAGGATTTTCGAAACGACAAAAGTGTTTTGCGATTTCTGATATTTTAGTACTCTAACCTCAGTTTAGTAGTAGTTCAGTGGTTGTAGTTTATTAATCCTTATAAAAAACAGGGTGGATTGGAATGAAAAAAGTGTTTTTTGTACATTTCCAATTTTTTTACTGACTGTACACTTAAAAAACCGTAAATGTAAATCAAAATGTCTCAAAAAGTTCCTATAGCTGCTACGACAGTTAAGATATTAAATCTTATTGCCCCATCTCATTAATTGTTGTTGCTTACGGACCTTTGGTTACAACAAAAAAATATATTGCGTGATGTTGATGATACGTATTTAATTGCAAAATTTATAAAAAATACAAATACATAATTTGAAAAAAAATTCGCGTTTGGTCAAATTTTATGTACCTAAGAACAGTACCTATTATGAATGAAAGTCTACAATACATATTTATACTGATAAATAAATGTAATACTTATTCAATTTTTTTGTTACAAAGTTCGTAGTAGGTAACGTTCTTGATATAGCTTTTCGTCGCCGTTATAAGTTGAAATGCTGTTTTAAAAATTGAACTGCCCTGTTTGAGTGCACTGCTACCAGCTCCGTTTGAGTGTAGGGCGCTAGATCAGTTCAAGAAAAGCGCTAGATTCCGCTAAACAAGTATGATTTAAAAAAGCGCTAGATTATAACGCTATTTTTAAATTAGAAGTTAAATATATACGTTCCACATTACCACCCTATATCAAATAGATTGATTGAACAAAAAATTAGTGTTTGTAGGTAGGTATAGTTTAGTTTTCGTAATTTCAAGTACCTATCGTCTAAGTTCTGAACAAAAATGAGTTTACCTATGTATAGCGCAAGGCACGGTATTGGAATTAAAACCTCAAATATTTTCTAAACCATAATAACCAAAATAAGACAAAAAAAAAACAATTTAAAGTTCATCAACCGAATCGGCATCGTCAGGTGGAAATGTTTTAAGAGTCCCCAGAACCGGAAGGACCTGGTTTTAGCTCTGTGAAATCCACTTACTATTGGGCTATTCCTAATAATTTATAGTTTTCGTTAGTTCCAATTTGTTTCAGTACGTCATAAGGAAGGTCATCATTGAAACATGTGGATTGTTTAGAAGCCCATTCTTACCTGTAAAATCACATTAATCGTGTCTACGTTGAGGGCATCACGTAATTTATTTTTCACTATAATCATTGTGCTAAATATCCTTTAAATATCTGCATTAGAATTTGAAAGTGATATAACTTTTAAACTTATTAAGAATTTTAAAAACATTCCGTGGAAGTAACGTTAGTTTTGAAACGGTTATAAAAAAATAATAAGTATGGTATAATTTAACAACCATTTCGATATAGTGCTAGATTTTCCGCTAGGAGTCAAATGATAATAATGGGAGTTGATTACCTTAAAATTCCGCTATATCTAGCTCCGAAAGTGCTAAAATGACAGCATTGTTTGAGTTTTTTTTTCTGACTGACTATACTGTTAGGCTTAGGGGCCCTGGAGCCTCTGACGGCTTTTACAGCTTCACCGGACTTGGGGCGAGCGCTTAGGGTACTTAGCCGCGAAAGTTTTGGACAAATCGCGCACAAGGGTGCCAAAGTGGCCGGACCTCAGATTAGGCGGTTGTCGCGATTGCAATTAAATCGCTACAATGCGTATGTGTATTTAGTAATCTGCAAAGTATTTCTACACTAAATAGCGTAAAAAAAGAAAAAAAAATCCTTACAGAACCTATGTATCTGTGAGGTGTGCACGTATGTATGTACATATGTGTGCAATGTTTGTATGTGGGTAGCTAAGTGTTGCACGTGAAGTGTCACTTGTATCGCGCGGGCGGCTGCCTGACTCAGGGGTTTCACACCGAGGAACGGACCTGGGCTTGAGTTGCCGCCAGAGACGGTGTACGTGGGGGGTGTGCGGGAACGAAGTTGACCACCCGTTCTCTGCGGAGAAAACGGTGGTTACGCAAGCGCGGAAGGTGGCACGCTCTATTTGGAGAGACGGTGGAGTAGAATGCGTTAGCTTTCTCGACTTTATCGTCGGGGTCGGTGAAAATGTTTCGCGGTCGGCGTTTTTTCCGTGAGGCGGTAGGTAGCGACATAAGTAGCGGCTGCTTTAATTATCGGGTTGGCGTGATTCGACGCGGTATCGAAGTAAGACTGCGACAGGAATTTGACGTAAGAGTGAATCAACGGAAGATCCATATCTCTATGGAGATCTTCCGTTTGCATGTATGGAGGGGCACCGGTAAGACGGTAGAGAAAACTATTCTGAATAGATTGCAACTGTTTGAAATTAGATTTTGACATATGTGCGAACGCGGGCCAACTATATGTCATGATCGGACAGATATACATCTTGTATAGCGTAAGCTTATGTCTCGTGGACATTTTGCTTACCGAGCATATCAGAGAATGCAAGCGGCTCAGAGCCATGAGGCCCTGTTCCGGATTATACGGACTTATGGTCTAAAAGAGAGCCTACTATCTAGGTTATTACCGAGATATTTGGTCTTTTTGACCCAGGGAATTAGATTACCGAAGAGTTCGAGGGGTTCGAAATTCCTCGGTATCCGTGCGCAGTCTATATCGAAGAGCATCGCCGCACTCTTGGAGGGATTATGGCTATTGGCCAGTCGGTAAACAGCTCCCCGAGAGTGGTCACCGCGCATTGGATGACATGTCTGCGTCTTTTCCTATCGGAGGCGTATATGACTGTATCGGCAGTGTATAGACCCACCTGGAACTCGGGGAGACCGGCTAGTAGAGTAGAGTACCTGATGTATAGATTGAAAAGGCTAGGAGCTAGGATGAAACCTTGGGGAACGCCTGAGCGTATGGGGTGGGGTGTGAATAGTTCACCTTCCACTCTGTAGCGGAAGGTGCGATCTGTGTGACAGTCGCGGCTGATTTTAACTAATCTGTCGGGAATTTCATGAGAGTACAACTTGTGGACTAATCCTTCGTGCGAGACCTTATCGAAGGCCTTGGCAACGTTAAAGAAGACCGCAAGTGTACGGCGGGGTTTGTATAACTTTGAAAAGTTAAACATAATCTGCTCAGTGAGGCAGTGAACTTGATTAGTGCATTAATTTTTAGCTCGGAAACCGAACTGCTCAGGCGGGTAGAGGTTTTTCTCTTCGATAACGGTCTTAAGATGGTTCAGAAGGAGCCGCTCATAAATTTTGCCTAATGTGTTTAATTTAGCCTAACTTATACACTACAAACATATTTCTATTCCGGAGGGTCGCTGTCCGCAACAGTACCTAAAATTATTTATTTATTAAAGACAGCGCCAACAGAGCGCTTAATATTATCCATTTCTTATCTAGACACACGGTAGTGTCAGCCAAGTTCGGAAAATAAAAGGACACACTGGCCAATATATATATTTACAGTATTTCGAGCTAGTTTCGATCCCTCCAAGTTAAAAACTATGCGACTTACAAACTTGAAATTTTTTGTGTTTAATATGCCTCCCTTGAACACCTAGAATCCCAATTCACGAATACCTATTATAGTTCTCGAGTTATCAAGATCTGAAAAGCATTCAGTCATCAAAAATCTAGAGCACTTCTAGGTGGTTTCGAAACTTAAATTTGGTATCGACGTAGATCAAAGTAGTATGTATAAAAGACACAAAAGAAAAAGTAATAAATCCTCAAAATAGTATATAATTTTAAACGAAATAATCTTAAGATGTCGTTTCCATCCTCTCACTAATAGATGGCGTTATATCAACTTAGACGATCTAGCGTTGTGTTTTTCAGATTTATATGGGCATTGAAATAACGACGGCTTAATAATAATTAAACCAAAATTTATCAAAACATTTAAAAAAGTACAATTATTGATTGACTTTAAACGAAATAATACTCATAATGAAAATGAACTATAACGGCGTTTCCATCCTCTCAGTAATAGATGTGAAGTTTTCAAAAAGTAATACATAGCATAGAAACTACATAGGGGGTTGCTGTTGTCACCAGCAAAAGAGCTGAGATCTATAGGGTGCCAACTGCTAAATTCTATAGCTGTTCCTTTAATTATAGCTGTAGGAATGTACGTTCTTCAGTTAATTTACAAATTAAAACTTGAATCCCTGACTTGAAGAAATCTCATATCAAAAAAGTAACGAATAGTTTTGTTAATGATTTGAAGTACGTAAATTAATACAGCAATAATTAAAGGAACGGTTGGCAGTTAGCACCCGTTAGACCTCAACTCTTTTAATACAATAACTACCCTGAACGTCGTTTCTACCGAACTTGTCCCCTTTTTCACATTTATGTTTTTGTTGGGATTTCATAATTATTTACTACATTTACAATAATAATATATTGAATCAATATTCCGTCGATCTAAACCACACGACCACCACGACGGACTGTATTGTATTGTAATTTATTTTTAGGTAAAATGCCTGGTAGAAAGTGGATGGGATTCTATTGTTCTAAAAAGGAATGAGATCCGTTCGTTCACAGGAAACTGGGGACTACCGCAAGTGAGACTTACTGCTGAACGAAATACTAAGAAAATTTATGCGCCCCAGAATCCTTTAGGGAACCATGTGTTAGGTTGAATTCATAGTGTAGACGATTTGGCATAACATCGATAAATCGAAAGTAGTGAAGAATGTGAGGACCGGTTAGCAAACCATGAGTACCGACAACACTACGGACTCAGGAATCCGAGACGTTCAGGAAGCACGAAACTCACTTAAATTGCCAATTATGAATCTCAGCATACCTACAAATATTTTTTTTTTATCACTGTTTTATACACGAAATTCCACACAGGCGAAGTCGCAGGCAAAGCTAATATATTAAAATAATAATTGTTATCTAATATCAAAAAATCGTTATCGTATAATACATACATAACATGATAAATAGATATAGATAGTGAGTATATCACGGAAGATGTGACATAATAAATATACAGTAGTTATGAATGTTATGGCAGTTTTGTAGGCGGGCGGGAAACGATGCGGCGGCGGGCGGCGCGGCGAGGGCGGGAGGTGATTACTGACCAGCGCTCAGCCCGTTCTATTTCTAATTTGAGACAGTCTCTCGCTACCGCTTTCCGTGTATCATCTCCTTGCTATATTTAACTAAAATTTATATTTCAAAGTATATTTATTTGTGCGATTTAAAAAAATACTTTATATTTTTATTTTTTTGTGGTTGCGCATAATTGTTATTTCGACGTATAAAACAAATATGGTATAAACGTTTATATCATATTAATATAATAATTAAACGACAGTAATTAATATGTGGTACCAAGGAGAAGAGGATGAAGATGAGGACCTTATGTGTTCACCGGCAATCCTAGCGAGGCGAGCCTCTGAAAGCTGGATCAATGTGCCTCCAGTTGAGGTAAATAGATGACATATACCTACACATATTACAGTTAATGCAGCATATCGTCGGGGTTGGTGCAATTCCACGTAACTCGTTTAGATAAATAACATGTTTATCTGACATAGTAGCCATTTTGAGATTACACGTCAGTAGCCACATACAAGCCTGATATGAAATGAATTCATTTAATTATGCGGTGATGTCTATACAGCAATACATATAGGCACGGAACTAGAACATAATATAGGTATTAGTACAAGTTGGGTATATAGTGTATTGCTTGTTCTTATTATTTATGTAATGTGGGTATATTTAAGCGACTTGTTGTTGAATGGATACGAATGTTACAATGAGTCTGAGCTTTCAGTTAAAATTAAAATTGGCATGAAACAATAGCGTGTGCTGATACTGCATTTTTGGATGCTCCAATAATCAAGCGGGGAGGCATGGATTTACTCGATTGATACTCGAGTCTTTTGGCTTGTTACATTTTGTGATGAAACAGTGTATATCCACCTGCTGAGAGGGTTGAAGTCCGTCATGACAGTATCGACCGTCAATGGATTATCGGTATTGCTATGGTCACCGTTTTTTTTTATTCAACCGTGCTTACTACCAATCACAGTACCGTCACTTAACCGTGGTACAAATAAAAGCTAGCTTATAAATCGACAAAAAAAAACTTACTCTTGTGCTTACACAATAGTGTAGCATAATTATTCAACTTTTATTTACTTTTATATGATATTAAACAGATCGAATTGTTCAAACTATTACACAAGTGAATAAGCAAAACAGAACATAGCGATGCAAAAAAAGTTAACAACGAATTGAATAGTAACAGCACACAAAGAATTTATTATTCCATGCGTTATAAATTGACTTTTTTTTTAAATCGTAGGTCTGTACCATAAACTGATCTGAGGCGTGATCTGTTAACACGTTCGTCAAATACATTCACCTATAAATTCACCAAATTGGTTTTTAAATACACTCTCGAAGTATGTATCATTATTATCCATGCACTTTCTTCATTTTAAAGGTAGTTACTTCATTAATTCCATTGCTGAAAAAATTGTGGGGGCGAAAATCAATAAAATCTTTGAAGGCGGTTTGAACAGTCTCATTGGAATAGAATTTTTTTCCTTGCAAGAAATTGTCAAAATGGTGATAATCTGTTGGAGCAATGTTCGGGGAGTATGGTGGACATCCAAGATATTCCAACTGCAGATCCTCTAATTTAGCGACCGTCTGTCGTGATGTGACCGTCGTCGCGGTCTAGCGATATCCTGAAGCAGCAGTGGGCTAGAGAGATTGACCAGTCTCGGTTGTTTAACGGCTAGCTTTTCCATCATGGTTTACATTTGTTGACAATACAGACCTACCGTTATCGTCTGGCCAGATCTTAGGAAGCTGTAGTTTATAACACCAGCACTGGTACACCAAACACGCACCAGTACCTTTTTCTGAGTCAACTTTCGCTTGGCTTTCAGCTTTTGCTTAGCCGGTTCTTTTGGGTTCAACCACTGTGATGAACGTTTCCGATTGTCGTAAAGGATCCATTTTTCGTCACAAGTAACAATACGATTCAAAATTCCTTCGTTATTGTGGCGGTTGAGTAATGTAAGGCAGCACTCAATGCGTGTTTGTTGGTATGCTTCAGTCAATTCACGCGGTATCCATTTCTATCCACTTTTCCAATTTGTTTCAAGTGAATTAAAATTGTTTTATCTCCCACAACGAAGCCTACCGCTAACTCTGTCGTGATTAGCAATGAATTCGCTTCCACAATTACCTTTAATTCTTCATTATGAACTAGGGTCTCCGGTCGTCCATAGGGTTTGTTTCGTAGGTCAAAATTTCCAGAATGAAAACGTTAGAACCAAAAACGTACTGTTACACAAGCCTAAATTTGAATTTGGAATTTCTTATCCAAAAGCCAAATGTCAAAGATCAAAGTGTCCAGTTCATCAAAACGCCAATTTCATATGTAAGGACTTAATATTATGTATTCTTCCCGTCTACAAAATTTGATCAGAATCGGTTGAGAGTTAATGAAAATTAAGTTTTTTGAACTTTTTTTATTTATAGAAGTAATATTGTCAATTTTTTAGCCCATTAATTATTAAATACTTAGACTTTCCGTGTACAAAATTTCAGCAAATTCACCTAAAAATTAACGAAAATAGATTTTTTGGAAATTATTTTTTCTTACGATTTTTAAAAGTAATATTGAAATTTCTTATACCTTATCTATTGGCCGATAACATAATATTTGCTAAATTAATTTGAATAAATTGATATTAAATTTAAATAAATCAATTTTTAACTAAATAAAACTATTTTTCTATTTTTCGCTAATAACGGAGAACATAAGATTCAAAATGATGTTTGAATAATTAATTTTGATGATGAAATATGGGATATATGGCGTTGCCACAAAAAAAACCCTTTGAGAAATAACATATAGAGACAATGCATATTATATATATATATACAATTACTTCTCAGATGTTAAGTACGCCACAAACTCTGCAACGCAAGAAGTCATTGCCGGACGTGGCTAGCATACCCCGAGCGGGAGACGGCGGAGGCATGTCTCGTGAGGAGGTTTCAGCTCTAGGCTCAGCGAGACGCGAAGAGGTGCGGCGCATGCATGAGGAAACGGAAAAATTGAGAGCCAACCCTCTGCTTTACTTAGTCAGTCCGCAAGTCAAGGTACCGTACTGGAACGTAATCAATAGGAAAATACATATTGCACAATCATATTTCAACTATAAGTAAACAAAATCAAAATGTACAGTTATACAGTGTAGATTTAAAAATAAATATTTACGACTAGCTGAATGCCCTCGACTGGGCACAAGCGAGAATCTTGCTCCCCCGCTCCCGGTTATTTTAAAGACAAAAATACTTATTGTGGGTGTCCCTTAGGAGATAGACGTGTTTGTAATGTCTACAATTATGTACTACATTAATTTTATATATCTCTTATGGTTTACTCAGCGTAAGCCATTTAAGCGCCCGAATTTATTCACATGACCATCTTATTTTATTTGCGTGGAACCTTAATTCTTTTTCTAAAATATAAGTGGCCTTAGTTACTTCTTATAAAATCAGCTATCTACCAGTGAAAGTACCGTCAAAATCGTTCCAACCGTTTCAAAGATTACCCAGAAAAAACAGACAGACAGACAAAAATTTTGACATTACAAACAGGAACTTCAATTTTATTAATTGTATTGTATAGATAATACAATTTTAAAAGTAAATAGCTATACAAATAAATACATTTGAATAATGTCAAAATAATAGCTTTTTACTAATTACTTATGAAAGTATATAAAATACCTATAACAAAAAACTCTTTTTAAAAATTTTTGTCTGTCTGTCTGTGTTCCGGGTAATTTCCTAAACAGTTGCACCGATTTTAACGGGACTTTCACTGACAGATAGCTGATGTTATAAGGAGTAACGTAGGCTACATTTATTTTAGAGAAAGAATCAGGTTTCCGCTTAAACAAAATAATAAGCATTTTTATCTTTAAAATAATCGGCGGGCGACTTCTTTGGGTGGAAGCGGGATCACCACAATATCGATATTCTGAAGTCCATGCGAGCGGAGCCGCGGGCACAGTTAGTTATATATAAATTAATAAACAAAAAAATGCTAAGGACAGGTCTGCGTTTTTGATGAAATAATGGCTGTGGCAGTGGTAGCATCTACGGACACCACGTCGATCGACGTGAGTTCGAATCCCTTTCATGAGCCTGAGCTTCCGGTGAAGGAAAACATCGGTAGGGCATTTTCTATTGCTCACCTGGCTAACTACTACCCTCATATTGAAAATCTATCACCAAGCGTGTAGGTAATGTGTTCTGGCAGCTGCACTTGATGGTCAGTTCGCCCACTAAGCTTAGCTAGTTACCATCCTGGGCCACATCGTCACAACAACAGGAGAAATTCTGGCCAAATGTTAGAACCAATAAAAAATTTAAAAATAAAAGTGATATTATAAACTCCTGTTTTTCCTGTTGTAACTTAGTAATGTTCTTAAAACGAAATATCTATTGTGCCTAAATCAGTTAACACTTGAGAATTTATTTTCTAGGACTGGTTCTCCCGGCAGCAGCTGGTAATATTAGTGCTTTTCATCAATATTTCTTTGGGCATCATGTTCTTCAAGCTGCTGACGTAGCGTCGGCGAGAGGCGCACGTGCGCCTTTTATTTGCGATCAGTTACCGACACTTTGTAAATATATGTAATTTTTCAAAGAAAGCCTTACCTATATTTGATGCGTTAATTGTTTAAAAATAACATAATGAACCCAATTCCTATACAATACTTTGTGTAAAAACAATTATCCGAATATTCGACGTTATGGACTTTGGTTTTTATAGTGACTAGATCGGATTTCAATGACGTCGTTGAAGTGTGTACAAAGACGAGGAGAACTCTCTCATTGTAATAGTGAAATAACTGCTTTAACACCAAACCGCCAAAATGTTAATTCCGATAATTATATCGTGCAAGAGTGAAATGACCATAATATTAAATCATGTATTATAAATCCATTGGGTGGATAATTCTATTTTGAAGAGCACGAGTTATTTTGTGAACTTCCTTATTGTAGGTTTTACCTTCAATGCTAATTATCTGTAAAAGTTTTATGTTAATTAATAATTGAGAAGATTCAATTTAAAATTCACGATAGTATGTAAAAGCTACTAAGTACTACTAAGCTTCGAAGTAGCCGTTATATATCAAAAATTCAGATAATATTTTTTACTTAAATAATAATTAATAAATTCTGTTTAAAAATAATTAAAGAGAATGCCAGAAATATGAAAAACTATGTCTGCGGACTGGCAATTTCGTTATTATAATTATTTATAATATGTTATACTCTTTATTATTAATAATATTAATTTATATTATTATATTATAATTATTGTAAAGATATTTATATAAATAGGTATGTATTTATACGTTTATGAGACGTCACTTTATTTGCATCGATTTCAAGTATGTCTTGACTAAACAAAATAAAGCACAAAATTTATGTGTTATTTATATAACAATACACATGTATTTGTTACCCGAATTAAATGTTGCAAATATTTCATATCGCAATAAAATTTTAGGTACTGTAATAATTGTAAAAGTGTATTGTATTGGAAATACGTGCATTATAAATGATTCTAATTTACCTATGACTATACAGTTCTAATTATTGCATGGAATTGCGATTTGATGTAAACATTGTATAAAACATTCGGGTAAATAGAAGTATACATTATTTTCCTAACGTAAAGAAACGTATAAATTTAGAGATCGGTACCAATTTTTATACAAAGTATAAATCTTCCTTTTTTACCTATGAAGTCAATTCTTTCGTAATCGAAATGTTTATAGATATTACCTATATTATACATTACATTTAAAAACCCCTTATAAATAAAATTGTTATGGTACGTGTGCGAATGAAGCTATTGATTCTTATTTAAGTACTTGCAAACGAAAGTTAATGAAATCGCACATTCGTGAAGTGAAAAGTTAAAGTTTATAAAGTTTATACTTAATGTTTACTAAGACATTTGTCACAGCTTCATTGTCATGTAAAAATATAAGTTACCTTATAACTTTAAGAATTTTAATTACTTGTATCGATTTTATCTACGTTTCAAAAATAAAATATTTTAACAAAACCATAACGAAGCATTTAATTGAACCATCACGTTGAAATGAAATTTAAATTTTAAGCAGCACCTACCTACACAGTGTTTCCTAATAAACTATAAAGTATACCTATGATTTACGTGATTTTTTTATTTCCTGAAAACTGCACAGAATATAAATACTTTGCTTAGTAAGATAAGTATTACCAACAAACGAATTAACAAAATCTAAAAATTATAATATAGAACATTTTTAAACAATAAAATTGAAATGCCTATTTGTAATGTAAAAATAACAGCTTTTTACTAAACGCATAATAATTTGAAAGTATATACGACACCTATAACAAAAAACCCATTATTAAATTTTTTGTCTGTAGATAGCTGATATTATAAGAAGTAATTTAAAAAGATGAAAGCATTCATTCCGAGATCCCATAAAAAAATCCTAGAAAGTTCTAACAAGGGAGCCACCATCTTGTTAGGATACTGAATCGTCATAACACTTGGCAATATAATTCACTCGATAATGGCAGTAATGGTCTTCATTAAAGAGGACCGGTTGCCAAGATAGGAAGAAGAAGAAGAAGAAGAAGAAGTAATTTAAAAAGAAACTGGTTGTGGTGAATCGATTCGAGCGCTTTAATAGCTTATGCTGAGTAAACCATTAGAAATATATCACATTATATATCTATTTCAGGAAATCTATAGCTCTTTCATTCTAACATATATACATAATTAAGTTGACATATTGGCATAACCAAAATGGTTTCAATCGTATTACAAAAAAAAAACAATCCTATACCCCAACGAAATTATTAATCAATATTATTTGCATCAAAAATAACAATATAGTTCTTCTGGTGTGATTGTGTGTGTGTGTGTGTGTTTTTTGCGTTAATAAGTGTACTAATTACATATATTTATCAAATTCTGAATAATATCAATAAACCCTTTAAACGCTGCATTACTGTAAAAAAATGTGTCTTAATTTTCAACTTTCGCATTATTAGCATGTGTACACCTTATCAAACTGAATGACGGACAAAATTGGTCTTGGTTGTAACTACGTCAAAGGTCTGGGATTTATGGATATGTTTAATTATAGTACTTAGACCAATTTGTTCCAACAAACATAAACAATCGATTTTATTGTTCATCAAATCATATAAAAACATCAGATCAGCTACCAAGCGTCTCTATGTTCCAGGGTTAACATACCCAACTCCCGTAAGTTCTCATTTATGTCCGCCGATAAAAGCATATCACGACGTCTCAGCATCGTCAAAAATTTATTTTGAATGTTTTCAATTCTATGGTTATTTATGTTACAATATGGAGTCCATATTTGAGATGCAAATTCTAAAATACTTCTTACATAAGCATAAAATAAAACTATAATAGACTAATTATTTTTAAAAGAAATTGATAATTTACCTATGAAGCCCAACATTTTATAAGATTTCTGAGTAATGTATTCATAGTGATGATACATAAATAAATAAATAAATTATAAATTAATATAAATTACATATGATAATTTATGATCGAGATATACTCCCAGATCCCTAATGCATGTTACTCTGGAAACTGTTATATTATTGAGTCTATAATCATATTTAAGGATTTTTTTTTGCACGTGTATATAATGCACAGGCAATTGGCCACATTAAGATCCAAAAGATTAAGTGAGTATTATACGTTCAATAATAGTGGTCCAAGATGAGAGCCTTGGGGTACACCCGATGCAATAACTAAGAAACTGGACAATGGCACCCTTATTTTAACTGCCTCAGATCGGTTATCAAGATAATATGATATTAACCATCGCAATAGATCACCATGAATACCTATGGCCGTGGTGGTTCCGGCTTAGAATTGACCCCTCCATTTCTACCCGTGGATTTCGTAAGAGGCGACTAAGGGGAAAAAGCTAGGGAATGGGCAGCAGCATCCCCCACTTAAACAACAAAAAGCTATGATGTGCTCGCCAACTCACATGCCCAGCGTGGCGAGTATGGGCAAATCACTCCCTATGAACATGACAAGAACGACAAGGTCCCCAGTCCCCGGCGGCCCTGCTATTCCTAGTTTCGTTAGTGGCTATGGTAACGGCGGGGCAGAGGGTGCTGAGAATCCCCGGAAGAGTTTCAGCTACCGACCCCCACGACAACTGGCCCTGGCAACATATAATAATCGCACTTTGAGGACTGACGAGAAGATTGTCGAGCTGGAAGAGGAAATAGACAAGTTACACTGGGATCTTATAGGATTATCAGAAGTCCGAAGTCACCCTCTCGTGAGGACACGATAATTATGAAATCCAGTAACTTGTTCTATTACAGGGAGGGCGACCAACAGTCCCTAGATGGTGTCGGTTTTATCGTCCGGAAGTCTCCCATTAGCAACATCGTGACCATCGACAGTGTGTCGAGCAGGGTAGCGTACTTGATACTCAGAATATCCAAAAGATATTCGTTGAAGATCATACAGGTTTACGCACCGACCTCGGCACACCCTGATGATGAAGTGGAGGTTTTGTATGAGGACATTAGTAAGGCCATACATACCTCGAAAACCCACTTCACTGTTGTAATGGGATACTTTAACGCAAAGCTGGGCAAAAGAGATGGTGATGAGTTGGGAGTGGGGCAATTTGGTTATGGGCAACGGAACCCTAGGGGCCACAGGTTGGCCGATTTTATGGAGAAAGAGGGACTCTTTATGATGAACTCTTTCTTCCAGAAGCCACCTCATAGGAAATGGACCTGGATGAGCCCCGATGGTTCCACGAAAAATGAGATAGACTTCATCATGACCACGAAGAGACAAATATTCAACGATGTCACTGTGATCCACAGGGTGAAAACCGGCAGTGATCACCGAATGGTTAGAGGCACATTGAATATCAATCTAAAAATAGAAAGGTCTCGCCTGATGAAGTCTATGCTCCGACCCTCTAATGCTCAACTCCAAAACCCCGAGAGCTTTCAACTCGAATTGAAAAACCAATTCGATTGCCTAGATAATTGCGTCTCCGTAGATGATATTAGTAATAGGCTGGTAGAAACTGTCCATGCGGTTGGGTCCAAGTTCTTTAAAACTCACCGTAGCAATAGGCCTCAAAAGATATCAGATCAAACCCGAAAACTCATGGCGGATCGGCGTGATATGGCGCTGCAGTCTTCCGATGACACTAAGTCCTATAGGCAGCTCAATAGATCTATTCATAAATCCTTGCGACACGATGTCCGGTCTTACAATACCAAAAGTATTAAAGAGACCATAGAGCGGAATAAAGGCTCCAAAGTGTTCACAAGGAATGTATCTATTGAGCAGAGCCAGTTGACAAAGCTGAAAATGGAAGATGGCAGCGTAGCGTCCACCAAGCCAGAGGTATTTAGGAAGATCGAAAGGTTCTATGGGCAGTTATATGCCTCGTCAACTAAGTCTGTTACCAGCCCGTCTAAAGATCCGAGAGCCGGGCTGACCCGACACTATACCGAAGATATTCCCGACATCAGCCTGTACGAGATTAGGATGGCCCTTAAGCAGCTTAAGAACAACAAGGCGCCGGGTGATGACGGAATTACATCAGAGCTTCTGAAAGTGGGTGGAACACCGGTACTTAAGGTCCTGCAGAAGCTCTTTAATTCCGTTATACTCGAGTGTAAAACGCCGGAAACGTGGAGCAGCAGCGTGATGGTCCTGTTCTTCAAGAAAGGTGATTAAACCTTATTGAAGAATTATCGACCCATCTCGTTGCTGAGCCATGTTTATAAGCTGTTTATGTTTGATAACTTCCAGCCTCCCGAAAAAGCCGGTTTCCGAAAAGGCTTTAGCACCGTAGACCACATCTATACGATGCGGCAGATAATACAGAAGACTGAGGAGTATAATCTGCCTTTATGCTTAGCGTTCGTGGACTACGAAAAAGCCTTTGATTCGATCGAAACCAGGGCAGTGTTGCGGTCTCTCCAGCGGTGCCATATTGACTATCGATATATCGAAGTGTTGAAGAGCTTGTACAACAACGCCACCATGTCGGTCCGAGTACAAGAGCAGTGTACGAAGGCAATTCCTTTGAGGAGAGGAATTAGACAGGGAGACGTAATATCTCCGAAAGTGTTTACCGCCTCCCAGAGGACGCCTTCAAGCTCCTGGAATGGCAAAGACTCGGCATTAATGTCAATGGCGTCTACATCACTCACCTTCGATTTGCTGACGACATCGTAGTCATGGCAGAATCGCTGGAAGATCTTGGCACAATGCTCGATGGCCTCGATAAAGTTTCTCAACAGGTGGGCTTTAAAATGAACATGGACAAGACGAAAATCATGTCGAATGTCCATGTGGTGCCTACCTCAGTATCAGTTGGGAACTCTTGTCTAGAAGTTGTTGACGAATATGTCTACCTGGGACAAACAGTCCAGTTAGGTAGGTCCAATTTTGAAAAAGAGGTCAGTCGATGAATCCAACTCGGCTGGGCAGTGTTCAGGAAACTGCGCGACGTCTTCTCGTCAAAAATACCTCAGTGCTTCAAGACGAAAGTCTCTGACCAATGTGTGTTGCCAGTGATGACATACGGCACAGAGACGTGGTCGCTCACCTTGGGCCTTATAAGAAAGCTCAAGGTCGCTCAGCGAGCTATGGAGAGGGCTATGCTTGGTGTTTCTCTACGAGATCGAATCAGAAATGAGGAGATCCGTAAACAAACTAAGGTCACCGACATAGCCAAAAGGATTAGCAAGTTGAAGTGGCAGTGGGCGTGGCACATAGTTCGGAGAACTGACGGCCGTTGGGGCAGAAAGGTTCTCGAGTGGAGACCACGCACCGGAAAGCGCAGAAAGACGACCTAATAAAGGTCTATGGCTTCATGTTTCTTTATAAGAACTGAGTGAGATAACCGATCGAAGCACTTTGAATAATCTGTATAAATAGTGTCAACTTGCATACCATCATCCATATCACCAATTACATAATCTGTGAAACTAGCGAGATTCGTAACAACCGAGCTTTTTTGCATGAAACCATGCTGTTTGACGGGCTTACAGTTTTTTAATAGAGGATATATTTGATTATGAACTATCAATTCAAAAAGCTTACTAAAGACTGGTAGAATTGACACAGAGGTATATGTTTCGATTTTAGTTCTTGAACCACCCTTGTGAATAGGAACGACCAAGCCTTCCTCGAAGATAAGAGTAATACCATCGTTACCTGGGTCTTTATTACAGTATTATTTTTAAGTATTTAAAAATCTCCTCCCTGGATATTATTATTATAGAAATACTAGTACGGTTTAGTGTGGAGATATACTACATAATTGTAGACATTAAAAAAACCTATAAAAATGTCAGTAAAAGTATATGTCTATCTTCTAATGAACACCCACAATAAGCTTTTTTGTCTTTAAAATAGCCTGGACCCGGCCGGGAGCGGGTGAACAAGATTCGCGCGTGTGCCCAATCGATGGCTTTCTGTAGTACACGTGAACGAAGCCGCGGTCACAACTAGTTCAGGCCATAAGATAATCATACAATTTTTGTCATTAGTGGACTAAGATAGATGTGTGATGCTATGCTTAGGTTATGATGGTACTGACATGTTTTTTTTAACACAAGTCCCTAAATTAAAAATAGATAAACAAAAAAAAAATCATTAGGTATTCTTGCTAAATTTTAACAATTCTACACATATGTAAGATAACCAGATTTTCGCATGAGAAAATGGATTCTTTCTCAGATTCAGTAAGTGTAGGCGTTATACTGTAGCCGTATCATCCCAAGCCCGGTGAAGCTGTAAAAGCCGTTTGTGGCTTCAGGGCCCTTATGGCCAATAGTATTGTCAGATCAAAAAAAGGTCGACAGTACTCACAAGTACAAAAAAAAAATAAACCCGATCGATTTTCTTTCCGGCTCTTCTTGATGACTGGGATGTTTTCAAATCGGTGGTTAACAAAAAATATTTTTGAGTGAGAAAAACGTGAGCGGTGGCGACGCGGTATTTGTCGGATAAAAACACGGGTGAAACCGTGGGGCACAGGTAGTTTTATATAAAATCCTCTAGATTTATTAAACAAAGTCACTATAAAGGCAATCCTTTATCAAGGTAAGTATACAGGGCAGGTTCCTGTCCGAAGGCATGTTTGCTAATGGTCTAATTATCCGAATAACTTAATTGATTTAAATCGTAAAAATATTGCTAGGTAACCGAACAAATTTACCCAACGCATACAGTTCATCTGCTGTGAACGAACAACTGGATTCGAACGAAATGGCATCTCACTGCAAAATCTATATCACCATCCTTTAAATATCCATTCATAAGTGCGGCCCATTATAATCTTACACCATATATCATAATAATAGTTTTCAGCATCGTAGTCAGTCTAATATAACTGCTTAAAGATATAGCCCTAGTACCTACTAGTCTGCTGACAGAAACGAAATTTATAATTGAATTAATAGTATCGAAGAAACCTTATAATTACCACGGCACGTAAAGGAAAATTTACCAAAAGCACATCATACGTACACATGCTGTATTAGAGTAAGGTTCGTTGTTATTAATTTAAAAGTGGAAACATATAGCTAATGAAGAAACATGATAAAAAATTTAATAGTTACGGAACTGAAGGAATTGAAACGGTATTTAAACCACACATATTATTGTAAAAAAAACGTATAAATGTATCATCACCTCGTATGTAAACAAAAAAAAAACAAGTGTAGTGGAGTACAGAAAATATGTAAAGATATTAATAAGAAAAATTTAAGTTAAATTTATTATAAATAAATGAAAAACTTGATCAATTTTACATGTTTGTGATGTGATGTGCGATGTGAGTAAATTATTATAAACTTGCTGCGCCCGCGGCTTCGCTCACATGGACTACAGAATGCTATTTTAAAGACAAAAATGCTGCTTATGGGTTTTCCTTAGAAGATAGACATATACTCTCGCGGATTTTTATGTAGACTATTTTAAGATCTATAATTATGTTCTACATTAATTTTATATATCTCTTATGGTTTACTCAGCGTAAGTCATTTAAGCGGTCGAATTGATTCACCATGATCAGTTCTTTTTATTTGCTCGGATCCCTAATTCTTTTTCTTTTTAATCCTTAGAACATTAGCTATCTACCAGTAAAAGTCTTGTCAAAATAAGCCCAACCGTTTCGGAAATTACCCGAAACAAAAAAACAGACAAAAAATTTAACATGTTTTTTTTTCTGTAGTTGTCGTATATATTTTCATATGCATTTAGTAAAAGCCTGTTATTTTGCCATTGCAAACAGATAATTCATTTTTATTAATTGTCTAGATAATTATTTCATAATATAAAATAAAATTAAACATTTACTTTAAAGGTTAACAAATGTGAAGATCATGCCATCGATTTGGACGATTTACTGCCAAAGATCGGTGAGTTTGGACTCTACCAGAAGCTACTTTTATGGCTCGTTTGTTTGCCTGCATGCCTGCCTTGTGGATTCTGTGCGTTCAACCAGTTATTTATGACAGATGTCCCTGATCACTGGTGCAAAGTTCCAGAATTGGATACGTTAAATTTAACCGTTTACGAACGTAAAATGTTATCAATACCAAAAAAGGTACAGATTATTAATATTATTATCTATCTATACATGGTATAAAATGAAGTCGCTGTCTCCTATGTACGCTTAGATCTTTTAAACTACGCAACGGATTTTAATGCGATTTTCACAAACATGTACAGATTTTTTTACGGAAAGTTTATATTATATACAATACATTCCAATTAAATTTTTGTATATATAGTAAAGAAAATTCAATTATTTGTAATCAAGTCGCCAAAAAATGTTTTTGGGGCGCTTACATGGCTCACACTGGCTAAACATCAAACTAATAATAATATAACCAACAAACCAATAACAAACAACCAACCAACAAACATGAAAATAATGTTTTAAAGAATTTCGTTCTTCAAAAAGCCTAGAAAAGAGTCCGCGATGATATATGTTTATTTCCTGAGGTTGACTCACAGTAAACATTTTTATTTTGAACATAACAATAAAAAATATTACGTTATTTGCGAAGCTATTTTCTTCAATTCGGTATTAATCTTTATCCAGATAAGTCCATTAGTTAACTTTGGCATTTAATGTAGATTAAGATTTTCTTATACAGTTTTCCATTTCAATGAATACCGTGGAAGAAATCCTACCTAAAAAAACCTATGATAAATTGCGCGACGCAAACTAAGCGCACTATTCGTAACTATGAAGTTACATAACATATCTTCCCGTCAGTATCCCCGAAGAGTTAGGCAGAGATGTACACCCACAGTTCGCTGGGTATGTTTTAAGTCCCATGTAATAGGGGGCGATCCTATTGCCATTAATCGGGCAAAAAGCCCAACTCCAGGCTGCTACTGAGAATTTCATAGAAAACCCCAATAGCACTTTGCTCGGCCTGAAATCGAACCTAGAACCTCGAGCATATCAATAACGTTTAGGACCACTAGGCTAATGAGGCAGTTAAGGAGTTATGCTTTATGCACTGTCAATATTAAAGCGATAAACTCTAAATTACGCTTTTTTTAACGTAAAATATATGTACCAGTTTGTAAATTATACCCGTGCGAAGCTGGGGTGGGTCGCTAGTTAATATTAAAGGATTATCGTACTAAATTACTTTATAAGTGTTGAAGACTAGTGGGTAGTCTACAATATAAACTTTGTCACTTTGAATGCTTTGAATGTAGTGTATTTTATTTATGCCACAGATTTCATACCCAAGCCTGTTGAAGCTATCAAAACTGTATAGTCAGTTCGAAAAAAAAACTGATTTCATAATGTAGAGTGTTGATGGCACTTCTCGCATCAACATAATTCTCATAAGAGCCAGTGAGATGCTCAATAACCATCTTTCTCAAAGTGAATGATAACGACCCCTTATGGGCGGGTGCTGGAGCATTTCAGGGCGGTAGAACGTGCACACTATGAGAAAATTAAGAGGCCTTAAAGGGATCGCTGGCATATTAAAACTAGTGAAAAGTCATGTTTTACTGATACGTTTAATGTGGAGGTATCTTACATACATGTACCGATCAGTATTCGAAGTGACCGGAAGTATCTGCTACATGTAGATCGATGTTTCACTTAATTTATCGTAACATAAATTTCAACAAGCAAATTAACGGAAATTTGTTTGTCCTTAAGAAATAATTATATCTCTTCATACCAATAAATAAATTATTCCTAAATAAACCCATTATTTACCATGTAAAAAAGAAGATTAAGTAGCAAGTAATAATTATTTTTATTTAAGTAATAGCTGAACCCGCCGCAAACGTTGTTCTGTCCTTTTCTTGTCCTATAATCAATAACACGACCAGCACCGCCTATCTCGTTTTTTTCCTGAAAACTCTTCCAGGAACATAACGAACAAAGCAAAATAAGAATTTAACAAAAGAAAACAATTAAAAAAACCATTTCAGTTTTCCAATTTTCCATGTAATGTTTCACAATTCACTTTTTCGCCCAACGCTCCCGTTTTTTCCCAATTGGTCCAGCCGTCCAACGAACAGCATTTCATTTTTATTTATATATAGATAAATACACAGATATACAACACAAACAAATGCACACGAAAAACGCTTATTCTCTCTGATTATTTGACGATGCTGTTAGTCGTGTAGTCAAACCTCTCTGATACAGATATCCACAAGACAGGTCATTGAGCCTAGTGTGGAGATCAACGACAATCCGGGAGTCAACAACTTTTGAAAAATTGTTTTAAAAACTTTATATTTTGAAAATAATACCTATGAATATTACTTTTTGTTAATATACCACATAATTTATTTAAAATGGTTTTAATTTAAATAAAAAATATGTCAAAACGCGGCATAATGGTCCTGTGACGTCATTTTGTATGATAAAAGTGACAAATTTAACAGCTTACACGAGAGCTAACGTTCATATTTCCTGAATGGTAACGTTGCGCTCTCTAATCGGCATTTCAAATCACGTAACTCACAGACAAAAAATATTTGATATGCCCAAGGGAAAATTAAATAAATAAACGATTATTTTTCCCAGATTTATGTTGTTTTGGGCTTTTTATCTATAAACCAATATTACTCAATAATTTACTTTATTTTTTAAACATTCAGTCAACTCGCGTATTGCTATGAGACCCTGGTTACTACCAGCATATTCAGAAGAGTGTTAAAAATAGTATTAAATCACCTTTTGTAACTTTGTAGGATATTATTATTGGTAAATCCGATTCAAAATTCGTCTTACAATAAAAGTAAAATCTGGATTACTCATAATTTTTTAAAGGAGCTCGGCAAATTGATGGCAGTATCCCTGATGGTAAGCACAGTACAATTGAAATACAACGGCGACCACAGGGAGATCGAAATCCATCTGCAGTAGCCGCTGTCATGTCGGCCAGCAAAAATATGTCTTCACGTTACGCTTGAAGGACACGATGTCGTACGAAGGTTTCACAGTTTCACGGTTAAAAAGATAATACATATAGAATTTATTATTGGAGGATGATTTTTTTAGGATAACACAACCTTTGAGAGATGCTTCCGCTATTCTTTAAATTGGTCTATGATACTAGAAGCCAGAGACATGATTGAAGTTAACGAGAGTTGGCCAGTTGAGCCTTGTTTAAATGGATATAACTACAACACTTCTGAAGTTTCGTCCTCTATCGTTATAGACGTAAGTACTCAAGTGTTTGGGCACACTATTATTATTAATTATATAGTACATTAGTTCAGTTAAAACCGCAATGAGTGTAGAATAAAATATACTCTTTTACCATTAGCGTAGCTAGCGAATTACTAAGCCAGCTAGTTGATAATTGGTTTTAATAATAAAAAAATTATAAATGAAAAGAATAAAAACGGTATATTCCTTCAATACTGTCGAAGATGGATTCACCGCAATCACCGCAAAGTTTTGATACGAACTTTTCACGCACTGGGTGATAAGTGATAAATAAACATAGATCGGAATGAGTAAAAGTATATTTACATAAACATTGAGGAATGAAATAACATAGAGAACTACCTCGCTCTAAAAATTCCGGAATAATAATAACTAACATTACCATTCCGAAATTTTAATCCTTACGTACAAATTTTTTATTGCATTATGATTGCATTCGTAACAAATTATTATTGTCACTAAAACTGTTAAATTTTAAGTGTTTTGTTTTACGTGCCCACTTATTTATGATCTAATAAGTCATAGAGAACTTTTTACTACGTGTCGAAATGGAGGTTAACGTAAAACTGTGACTCCGAAGCCCGGCGCGTGTGGTTCTGTTGTGGAAGGGAGAGGAGGGTATTAATTGAATAGCTCTTTGAAACACTCACCACGACACAGACGAAAAAACACGCTCATCAAGACGATGTACAGGACCTACGCAGCTGAAGCGGCTCGATGTATTTGGTAACGACTGCATCATTAACAATACGAACTATCCATCTCTGCAACCTGTCCAGAGCATCGAAGAGGTATTTTGTGGATCCATCCCAGAGATGCGAACAGTATTCCATACACGGCCGAACTTGTGCTTTGTAAAGAAGATACAGTTACCGGGCGTGAAAAACCGTCACACCCTGTTCAGGATTCCGAGTCTCCGAGATGTAGTAGAGATGACACTCTCGATGTAATCCCTATATAATAATTTGTATTGAATAATATAGCAATAACACGGACCGTAAATTCTATGAAGTCACAAAAGCGATGATGGTTCAGTTGATAGCGTGTACGAATACAGCGTCGATCGACTTGAGTTCGAATCTCTGCAATGAGCCTGAGCTTTCGGTGAAGGAAAACATCATGATGAAACCATAGCATGGTGGTAGGGCTTTTTCGAATGCCCGCCTGGCTAGCTACCACCCTCAAGTTAAATAGAAGAAGAGAGAACGCATGTGTAAATTGATTTTTTTACATCGAATGCGGAAAATGGTCAGTGCTAGCAGTTGTAATTAGTGAATCCAATCCCGCATCAAAATCTCAATCCTGCAGGCCTGTGGAATCGAAGTCATCAATCCCGCAGATCCGCGGACTCATTGATTTATCCATACAATCACTACTTATGCATACTACAAGGTGTCCAGAAAGGGTATCGGGTATTTGTTTTCGCGCCATATTCGAAACGGGGCGTCTAAAGGGTGCGGGGAGGGGTTCGTGGCGTCCGCCATTTTGTGGAGTTTTAGTCACGATGGAACAGTACTCGGGGACGCATCGCGCATTTTGCGTACGAGCGTATTATCGTAATGGTGATTCAATAGTGACTGCTCAACGTCTCTATCGTGCGGAATATCGTACACGCCACGCGCCAAGTGACGATAGCATTAGGAAATGGATCAGGATGTTCGAGAATACAGGTGTGACAGTTAAAATTCAAAACTCTGGTCGTCCTCGTTCAGTTCGCGATGAAGAAACAATTGAAGAAGTTGAGGCGTCGGTTCGTCAAAATCCGTCTTTATCCATCCGAAAGCGAAGTCAAGCGTTGAACATCAAAAAATCGTCTTTACATTCGATTTTAAAGAACGACTTACATCTAAAAGCCTATAAAATTCAATTGGTTCAAGAATTGAAGGATACGGACTATGCTAATCGACTGAATTTTGCGAACGAAATGCTGCAGCGGTTTAACAACTTTAACAACATACTGTTCAGTGACGAAGCAAATTTTCACCTGAATGATCATGTTAATAAGCAGAATTGTCGGTACTGGGCAGTGGAGAATCCGAGACGAAAGCATGAACGACCCCTGCATAGCCCAAAGGTCGTTGTTTGGGCTGCTATGTCTGCTAAAGGCATAATTGGTCCTTATTTTCATGAAGATCAAAGAGGCCGAGCAATTAATGTGAATAGTCGCCGTTATTGCGATATGTTGCGAAATTTTTTGGTCCCAGAGTTGCAGGAGTTTGCAGGTTTCAACTCAAGAACGTGGTTCCAGCAAGATGGGGCCACTTGCCATACCTCAAATGACTCAATGGAAGTTGTTAACGAATTATTCCCTAATAAAGTCATTTCGCGAAGGGGTAACATCAACTGGCCTCCCAGAAGCCCCGACCTTAGCCCGCTTGACTATTTTGCATGGGGATACCTTAAAAGTAAGGTTTATCAAAACAATCCGACGAATCTAACCCAGTTAAAGCAAAACATCAGGTCAGAAATGGCAGCAATATCGATAGCTATGTGTCAACGTGTTATCGCCAATCTTCGTTTCCGTTTAGAAGAGTGCCAGCAACGTAACGGTCATCATTTGGATAACATCATCTTTTCCAAATTATTCTCCAATTCATATGCTAATAATAAACAATAAACTTTTTTATTGCATACAAATAATTTTTGTTTCATTGAACTTACAAATACCCGATACCCTTTCTGGACACCTTGTATAATAATAATATTATAAATGCGAAAGTACCTCTGTCTCTCTGTTTGTCTGTTACGTTTGAACCAACTTTGATGAATTTTGGTATAGAGATAGATTGGACTTTAGCAAATGACATAGGGTACTCTTTGTAGCGAAAATAAAACTTTAAGATTAGAAAATAGGGGATGAAAGTTTTTATGAACAAAATATGGGAACACCAAATGCGCATGCGCGATAATGGTGAAATGACATCGGCTGCCATACCAACCAGTTTGTTGATTGTCAATCTGATTTGTTGATATATTGACATTGTTATACTTTGAAATTTATTTTATTTTTTAATAATTACCTATTAAATGATACATAGTCCAGTATTCTTATATGATTGGCTGAAGTGTTTTTAAACCTTAACTAAGTACGCAGTTCGGCATAATTACTGTTTTATTTGACGTGCACAGTCAATTGCGGCTCACGGGAGTTTATATATTCTAAGCGATATACCTATTGTAAATTATCTGGATTATACAGTTTTGCTAAAAATGAATCATTTCATTGTGTTATTCCACATAGTTATGGTGAAAATAAAACTTGGGCGAAAATTTGTTTGTAGAACTCGTCATGGCTCAAATTAGTGATATTAATATTTATGCTTTTGGTAAGAAAGAAATAAAAATAATTATTTGATGAAAATTGTACACGGGAAATACACGCCATTTCTCAATTGATACGGCATATGAATTGTCAACAATATGGATAAAAATAAAGTTACGGGATGTAAATAACTATTGCGTAACTATAAACGCGTGCGGAGCCGCGGGCACACCGCTAGTAATATTATAAATACGAAAGTAACTCTGTCTGCTACGTTTCCACGTCTAAACTTTTGGACCAATTTTAATGAATTTTGGTATAGAGATAGATTGGATCTTAGGAAAGGACATAGGGTACTTTTTGTAGCGAAAATAAAACTTTAAGGGATGAAATAGGGGTAACAGTGATAAACCCTTGTATGATTTTCTTTTGGTTTGTCGTGTTCCGAGATCAGTCAGTGGATATCCAATAATACACAGAAAAGACAATTAAAATTAAAAAAAAAAAAAAAATTTTGATAGTATTTCCGAATAAGAGACAAAGTATTAAAAATTTCATCGTTTAAATTCGACATTATTTTGTTACACATACCCAGCAGCGGCAACGCCCATTTCTCTTTGATTTTTTTTTATTTGAGTCCCGTAAATCCCGCGTGTGCGGCATTACCGGATTGGATTCTTCTATTTGCACATGTATTTTTTTTACACATTTAAAAGAAAAATTATCTCTCTATCTGTTTGTATATTCGAATTTAACTAAAAACAGTTTAACCGTAGTATAGATTGTACTTTTTGAAATCGTGAATAAAGTGGAAAAAAACCTATTAACTCTTATGTGATTTTGGTGAAATTTTGTACAAGGGAAGTACATTATGTCATTCCTTAGTGGATAAGTTATAAGGATTGTCAATGATATTAGTAAAAATTAAATTACCAGAGGAAAATAATTAATGCGTTATAAACACGTTGCAATGTTTAGGTATGTCATTTTCTTTATGTGAAATATTTATCTATGTACATTTTTCTGTTTCAGTTTGATTTAGTGTGTGATTACGATGTTTATCCCACATTAGGCTTAGTGGCTTTAAATGTTGGTGGACCAATAGGAGTTTATACATTTGGTTACTTAAATGATCGTATTGGTCGGAAGAAATCATTCTTCTTATGTCTTACTACACTTTTGGTTGGAAGCATTATGACAGCGTACGCCTACGAATATTGGTTTTGGATAATGGCTAGGGTCATTGTTGGTTTAACAATACCTGCTATGTATCAAATACCTTTCATTATTTGTAAGTAAACATTTTTCTCGTTATAGTAAAAATAATCAATAGGAACATTGTATTTTGATCACTGTTTTTTATTCAATGCACTAACTACACACACACTTTATGAGATACCAGGATAATGGCTAGGGTCATTGTTGGTTTAACATTACCTGCTATGTATCAAATACCTTTCATTATTTGTAAGTAAACATTTTTCTCGTTATAGTAAAAATAATCAATAGGAACATCGTATTTTCATCACTGTTTGTATTCAATGCACTAAATACACTACACTTTATGAGATACTATGATAATGGCTAGGGTCACTGTTGGTTTAACAATACCTGCTATGTATCAAATACCTTTCATTATTTGTAAGTAAACATTTTTCTCGTTATAGTAAAAATAATCAATAGGAACATCGTATTTTCATCACTGTTTGTATTCAATGCACTAAATACACTACACTTTATGAGATACTATGATAATGGCTAGGGTCACTGTTGGTTTAACAATACCTGCTATGTATCAAATACCTTTTATTATTCGTAAGTAAACATTTTTCTCGTTATAGTAAAAAGAATCAATAAGAACGTTGCATTTTTATCATTGTGTTTGTATTCAATGCACTAACTACACTTTACACTTACTACTGAAATCATCATAGGACAGGACACCATATTCACTCGATAAAGGCAGTAATGGTCTTCAATAAAGAGTACTAGCTCCCGAGTTAGGAAGAACAAGAACTACACTTTTTATTTCATAAAGGCCTGAGGCCGTAGCCAAGTTGCCTTTATACAGCCGCTAACGCTAACACAAAACGAAAAAAATATATGGAACGGACATACCTCAACGTTAAATCACAAACATAACACAAAACATATCATCACGCCTGTATCCCCGAAGAGTTAGGCGGAGGAGTAGTAATGTACACCCACAGTTATGTTTGTAGGTCCCATGTAATAGGGGTCGAACCTATTGCCAGTAATCGGGCACAAAGCAACAATTCATAGAACAACAACAATTTCATAGGAAAATCCAATGACATTTTGCTCGACCTGGGAATCGAACCCAGGAACTCTATCATAGCAGTTGCGCTTACGACCGCTAGACTAACAATAAATCACGAGATCAGATATGTCAAATCCATATATTTTTTCGTTTTCTATTAGCGTTAACGGTTGTATAAAGGTAACTTAGTTAAGGCACCAGGTTTCTTGTGACTTTTTTCATAACAATTGGCTGTGATGGAAATCGTCTCATTCGCAAATTGTACCGCATTCGCATTGGAACACCTCCCGTTGATAAATCAATAACAATAAAACAATAATACCAGCCGGTAAATGTTCTGGAGCTGGGCAAAGACCTCTTCCCGATGAAAGACGCGGGCTTAATTACCACGCCAGTCCACGACGTATTGGCAATTTCAAACGCCTAGAAATCACCATTAATATAATAATTGTCCCACGTACAGTATAGTACTACAAGAACATTACCCAAACGTGCAGGTTTCCACACTATGTTTTCTTCACCGTCAGTCGATAGTGCTACCAATTCAAATTATTTAGGTATGCATCTACATTATTTAATCGATATTCCGTTGGTCTAAACCACGGTTCACCATGAAAAAACATTCATACTAGGTAATTAGAAAAATTGAATGAATGTTTCACTAGAATCGTAGTTCTGTAATGTGTAATCACTTAGTATACTTTGTCTGGCTTATTCTTTAGTAGGTACATATAATATCCCTATATACTGTATACCTTCCAAGCCTTTCTAATTTGTAACAGAGATTTTGTTCCAAACAGCGTAACGTCTTTACACTATTATTCCTTGTACAATAAATACTGTTTTTAACATGACTCAATAAATCCTTTTTTAACATAATTTATGTTTAGCAAAACTATGCACGGATGGCGTGCCGAAACAACTTCCGCTACAATATATAATTTAAACTGGATACACCGATTAATAATGGAAGTCGTTTTATATTTAACTAGCTGACCCGCGTAATTTCGTCTGCGTCACATATGACAGAGAGAGGGTTCTTCTTCTTCTTCTTCCTAACTTGGCAACCGGTCCTCTTTAATGAAGACCATTACTGCCATTATCGAGTGAATTATATTGTCAAGTGTTATGACGATTCAGTATCCTAACAAGATGGTGGCTCCCTTGTTAGAACTTTCTAGGGAATTTTTGTGTGATCTCGGAATGAATGCTTTCAGCTTATATTTATAATCCACTTCACTTATGCACAAAAACCAAACTATATCACGCAAAACGCCACAAATATTACATAATATAGGGTCAAAAACCTAAGTAAATGAATTAAAAATAACAACCACAACATGTCACTTCAAGATCCCGCCAAAAACTCCAGAGAGAGGGTTAGAGAGAGTGGAACGTAGGCAGAGACAAATAACAGTTGTTGTTGGCACCTACAATACAATATAGATGCCGCCCGCCTGCCACATCATTCCACAAAACTGCCCGCGCGGTACTTGATTATTTTACTGCGGAGTTATTTTAAAACTGTGATATCTCCTAACATATTTATTGAAATCGAATGATGTAAAAGGCCATTGTGTCCAGAATTAAATACTTGTGATGAATAACGTATTTATTTCGATAAGGATTAATTAATACGATGATAATAAAAACACCTTCGCAAATAATGCATTATTTTAGAACAAATTTTATTACCATAAAAAAGGTTATACTGCATCAACCTTAAAAGATAGACATATGCTATCGCGGATTTATTTTTTTACATTTTTAGAAGTACAATTTCTTCACACGCCATTGTTGCGTAACTTTAACCATTTACGCAGCGCACGCAATTGAAACTTTCAAAAGGAATAAGTCCCCGTTTTTGCAACATTTTTCATTGATGCTCCGCTCCTATTGGTCGTAGCATGACGTTATATAACCTATATCTTTCCTCGATAAATGGGCTATCCAATCCTGAAATAATTTTTCCATTCCAATCAGTACTTCCTGAGATTAGCGCGTTCAACCAAACAAACAAACCCTTCAGCTTTATAATACATATTAATATGTATAGATAAGTTTTGTATGAAGTCAACACTAGTGAAAGCATAGAAATAATTGACACGCTTTATCAAATTGAATTAGCTACACCGAACAGGAGTTAATTGAGATAGATTATATACGAAAGACCACTTACGAATGGAATGTTGAGAATTGCGTTAAAACCTTTTTTTTACCTACTAGCTCATGTAAATTACTCAAGTTTGTTTTTAAGGAGGATATAAAGACACACATGTACCTACTCGAATGCAACGTTGTTTCAAAATTTCAAAGAAAATAATAAATTCGAAGTTTGTTTTCATTTACCTGTAAATAAATGTATTTTTATTTTTTAAATTTAGCAACTATATTTATATTTTTTTTTAGCTTTAGAACTCGCTGGACCAAATTATAGATCATTTGTGACAGTGATGACCTGTGTATTTTATACAATCGGACTAATATTACTATCAGGAGTCACGTACTTACTTCGTGATTGGAGATCTCTGGCGCTAGCCTCTTCCGTGCCATTTATATTATATTACTTATACTGGTTTGTCTTACCGGAGTCTCCTCGATGGTTGTTAATGCGAGAACGATTAGAGGAAGCAAATAATATTATTAAAACTATAGCAAAAGTTAACGGAAATGAGTTACCAGAAGAGTACACAATAAAATTGCGAAAACGTGCTATAGAACTCCGGGAAAAAAATGATTCCGTAACAACTTCCGCTAATGTGTTTGCATTATGTCGTACTCCAAATATGAGACTAAAGACATGTTTAATAACTCTGAACTGGTGTGCATCTGAAATGGTTTACGTTGGTCTCAGTTATTATGGACCAGCTATCGGAGACAACCAGTATGTAAGTTTTTTCCTATCATCAGTTGTGGAGATACCGAGTTATTTTATTTGCTGGATACTTATGGATCGTATAGGACGTAGATGGCCTTTATGCTTGTCGATGATAGTAAGCGGAATTTTCTGCATCGTTACCGTCTTGTTACCATCTGGTAAGATAAAATAATTAACTTTTTATATGCTATGACTCTATTTCAATAATAATCTATAAATAATTATTCCAGATGCTGTAACAGAAACTTTAATTCTTTACTTAATTTCTAAATGTTTCATATCTGCATCATTTCTTATTATATACCCATACGCTGGGGAGTTATACCCGACAGAATTGCGAGGTGTTGGTATTGGGACGTCAGCCTATATAGGTGGATTGGGTTTGATTATTATACCTTTCGTTAATTACTTGGTAAGTGACAGAAAAGTGGATGCTTGTAGGTACCTACTTATGCATTATACACGTTTGATGTTATATATACCTACTTCCTTGACAACATGTGACAAATTACTTATAGCCATATATAAAGGCGGAAACATATTTTTACACGCAACGCGACGCGACGTGAAGAGATAAGGACAGAACTATGCTACAGACCGAGATAGACAAATGAGTGTGCGTCTCCTCAGTTGTTAATTATGTGCTTCTGGCCATACAAATTAATACCTACGATTTGAATTTACTCATTACGCGTCATTCACGTCGTGTCGGGTGGCGTGGCGTATTAAAAGTATGTTTCTGCCTTAAACACATGGCCGTAGCTGATGGGGCATTGCGCACCATACAAAACTCAGTGCCCACCCTGGAAAAATCGATATTATAAAATGGCGGATCAGCTGGCCAAGCCTTTCCCCCTTCCCCCAGGAAAATTTGCTAGCTACGCCAACGAAGTTCCTTATCGCACGGTACGGACTTGGCGGATGAGGACTAGGCGAAAAAAAGTATAAGAATTTTCCGTAACGACCCTTTCCATAATGTAAAAGGTTATCCATAGCGCGTATACTATTAACTGTGCCCAGTCATAGGTGCGCGCTTATTGGCTCAAAGCTACGAACTTCGTTCCAACCGAGTGTTCGACGACACACCTTTTTTTATGGTTTCACCTAAAATATCTTAAATTTGCTAAGAAAGCTAGGATTGCATATAATATATACGTATTATGTTATCAGATTTTTACATATAGGGCTCCAGCAACCTTGTGCTGCCTTTGGTTGTGATGGGTATTTTATCGGTTATTGGTGGTCTGAGTGCACTACGTCTACCGGAAACCTTACATTGCCCTTTACCACAAACAGCCGAGGAAGGAGAAAAATTTGGCAAAGATTGGACCTATGAAGAATGCTTCAGCTGTGGAAATCAAAGGTAGGTTACTTTATTAAAATTGTTTTGGACAGTACACCGTGCACGACACTATTGTGATCACTTAGGTATACCTATTCTAAGTTTCACTCAGAGTTAAGATATAACGTTAAAAAGTCATAAGAACGTAAGTAAAGTAAATAGGTTAAAAGTATGTCATAAATTTAGCCTATTAATAACACAAATAATAAAAGTTTGAAATATAACTTCTTAAAAACCCGATTATAAACAGTATTAAATAACTAAAATATTATTTGATATTTCCAGTACTCCAGTTACAGACTCTGAGTCTTACGAAAATCTAGATCAGCTCGAATTAACGCAAACCCCTTTGATGGATGACGAAATACCAAATAAAGCAATAAGGAGACATAGTTCAATGAGGCATCTCGTACGACAAACTAGCATTATGGAAACCCAAAGAGATATCGATGGCAACATGATAATGACTTACTGGTTTTAACACATTCACTATCGAAATCGTTTTATCATATCAGTTAATAAGACATTTATTGGCACCCAATAGATTCCCATTACCAACATTTCTAATCTCTAGGAGAAAGCCTCAAATTGAACTTCGCCTATCGGATATTTCTAAATAAATTATTTGATTAGCATATTAATTCGTGCTAAGCATAAAATATAACATTACAGTTTTGGCCATGAGAGAACAAAACTATGAAAAAGATTCGTAAATGAATTTTTGCCAAATAATAATAAACGTGAGAATAGAATTATTGAAGTTTTAATTTAAAGTCATGTAGGTAAATATAAAATATATAGGTACCTCATAATACATACATATTTGTGTTTTATTGTTATTTATTACTCCATTATAGTTTTATTACAAACAACTTAATGTTGATCCCAATTTTTCATTATTAATCCTAACTTAAAAAAATGTTTATGCTTTTTTAGTAATAATGTGACTTAAACCTAAAGATTTGTCAATTTTTGACAATCAAAATTGCCAAACAGATAAAATTTTAATATACAGCTAAGTAGTATTTGAATTTAATAATAAAATGACTTAAACTTAATTAGGTATATATTTTTTTAACACACTAACAACACCTACGTAGTATTATAAAGACCTAAAACTTTAAAAAATATTTTGACAGCTGATATATATACAAAATAAAAAATATTCAATTCAAATTTAAGTTTCAAACCCATCTGCGGTTCACATTCTGTCTGTAAAACAAAACTTAAACATAAAACTAACATAAATCACGAGATTTATGTCCAAGGAAACAGCCAAAGTCGTAATTGTTGTCATGTTTTTCGTGTGTGCAGCCGGCTCCATCAAATTATAAGACGTTGTCACTTAAAAAACTGTTATTTTGACATTACAAACAGACACTTCAATTTTATTAATTGTATAGATTACGGACTGTCGTTAACGTCGAAATCTTTAGTATTTTAAAATATGTTATGTTAAAAAATATCACTATGTCATGTACTACAATTATAGATTTTTTTATATGTCCATTAAAAACGTCAATCGATTGATTTTTTAGTTGAATCTAAACACAAAATAATAAATATTTTCATTTGAAATTCTCTAAAATATATAGATACGATAACATGTATGCAATCGCAGCTAGTGACAATGAACTGAAGGAACCGCTAATATAATACGAAATACCCATAGATACCTAATACACTGATATTCGCTAAAAACTGTGCCTAATATAGTTACACTGATATTCGTTAAGAACGGTGCCTAATATAGTGCTTGTATAATACGAAATACCAATAGATACCTAATACAAATATTACAAACTAATCTATGAATCTAACTAATATCCGTATTAGCTAATACACTGATATTCGTTAAGAACGGTGCCTAATATAGTGCTTCTATTATACGAAATACCAATAGACACCTAATGCAAATGCTATTACAAACTAATCTATGAATCTATCTAATAGCCATATTAGACAATACACTGATGTTCATTAAAAATGGTACCTAATATAGTGATTCATACAAAATACCAATAGATACCTATTACAAATAATACAAACTAATCTATGAATGTTTAGCGAAGGTGAGGAACAGAGAGTAAAGTCCCCCATTCGCCATAGAAAAGGGAGGATCCTCCGGCCAGACGGGTGCTATGTCTGGCGGGCAGCTGCCCTACGGTTGTAGTCGGGTTCTTGTATATATACTCAATTGTTGAGTTAATTTCTATAGCGCGATGTAGGATGCGTCGTATGTGACTCGATAGATGTCGCTATGTAAATGCGTCAGTTGTGGCGAGAGATGTCGCTACAAATGTAACTAATATCCATATTATCGAATACACTGATATTCGTTAAGAACGGTGCCATATATACGAAATACCAATAGATACCTAATATAAATATTATTACAAACTAATCTATGAATCTAAGTAATAGCAGTATCAGATAATACACTGATAATAGTTAAAAACGGTGCCTAATATAGTGATTCTGTTCTCATTACTTGCTGCATTATTTTATTTTTTTAATTTAAGAACTGACTATACTGTTAGCCTTTAGGAGCCCTGATGCCGCTGCGGCTTTTACAGCTTCACCGAACTTGGGTTACTGTGTTACAAACCCATGCAGTTATTATACGAAGCCCGACGTGTATAATGATGTCTTTACTATACATACCTAGCTGCGTATACGATAAGCCAGCGGTCGTTTCTATACGAAGTTTCAAATCATGTAGTTATCTCACTTATTCGCAAGATGCGCGCCCATAGCGGACAAAGAGAGAGGTACTTTGCGGTGACTGGCCGCGCGGATCGTGAATTGTGTGCCTATTATTTGACTAATATTTGGTAACCTATTATTCTGTATTCGTTGATCATAATATATTAGTTCGTGGCGCGTATTATAATCCACGTACCTATTACGAATATATTCGTTACACCTCTAGTAATTGTTGTTATAGTTTATTTTTGTTATTTAATTTTCACAGAAGTTGAGGAAATGTAACTGTAAGCTGCTTACATACCTCTCAATTTATTTAGAGCACAGTCGTATTCTTGATTATAATTAACTCTAAAAATGAATCGTTATTAAAAAAAAATACTTTCAATTTAAGTTATGCTTTAACTCTAAAATAAACATTTGACATATTGTGTCAACTGTCAACGTCATGCAAGTCTTGTTAGGATAGGGATGATTCTCAATATTCGATACCACCCTTTTGATTGACATCACTTGATACCACTTCAAAGGTTTGACACTTGTGACTACTCAAATCAATCTTACTAATATAATAAATGCGAAAGTGTGTATGTTTGGATGTTTAGATTTCTGTTACTCAATCACGCAAAAACGGGTGAACGGTTTGCGTGAAATTTAGCAGAGAGATAGTCTATGACCTGGAATAACACTGAAACAGTTTATCCCAGTGAAAGTAATAGTTTAACCAGTGTCATCCTACAAATAAAATAAATGGAATATTTGTATGTTTGTTACACAATCACGCAATAATAGCTGAATGGATTTAGATGAAATTTCTCACAGAGATAATCTATGATAACAATCTGGAATAACACATAGGGTACCACGTAGGTTATCCCGGTAAAAGCCATAGCTTAACCAGTGTTATCTTACAAATATAATAAATGAAAAAAATTGTATATTTGTTACTCATTTATGCAATAACGGCTGAACGGATTTGAATGCAATTTATCACACAGATAATCTATAACCTGGATAAACAAGGATACACTTTGTTCTGGATAATGTTATAGTTTGACCACTGTTATAAATTCATATCTAAACCTAAGCATAAACCTAAAATTATTCCATTGTGGTAAAAAAGGTTAGATTGTTTGAACTGTGATCATAAGGCATTAGCTGACAAAACGAAGCAAGCGGCCCGTTGCAGCGGTCGGCAAGTGCTAAAAACAAATAATTATTCCTTGATAATTCATAAACAACTCAATCTTAAAACTTAACTTAAACTTAAACCGTAACCTAAACCTAAGCCTAAACTTAACTGAAACCTAAGACTAAACCTATTCCGTTGTGATAAAATATGAACCAATAGATTAGATTATGTTTCAACTGTAATTATAAGGCACGAGCCGAGCAAGCGAAGCGAGTGAGCTATCGCAGCAGACGGTGAGTGCTTGAAACAAATACTTATTCGTTGTAAGTTCATATAAAACTCTTAGACAGACATAACAATACAATTAAAATAATAATTTTTATAAACGATTTGTATTCGCGCTTTTTCCTACCCCTCACCCTCCCTCATGCCTTCACATCATCAAATTCAGTGGCATGTTTTCAATAGCCGAATCTCTTTTTTTAACGATTATCGTATAGTTTGTGTCAACTAAACCTAAACCTAAGCCTAAGCCTAAACCTAATCCTAATCACAACCCCAAACCTGAACCCAAAGCCAAACCTATACCTAAACTTTAACCCAAACCTAAACCTAAACGCAAACCTAAACCCAAACCAAATCCCAAACCTAACCCCAAACTTAAGCCCAATCCTAAATTAATACCTAAACCCAAACATAAATCCATACCTATACCTAAACCTAAAAACACAAACCTAAACCTAAACCCAAACGTAAACCCATACCCAAACCAAACCAAAATCTAAGTCTACACCTACATAAGGCACGCCAACTGGTTTGTTGATTTATTGATATTGATATACCTACCTCTTGTAAATAATCTGGATTAAAAAGTTTTGCTAAGAGTGAATTCTTTCATTGTGCTATCCCACATGTGGTGATCCCGACTTGATATGAACACGCAATCTTCTGACTTTTTGACAAACTTCAATACCAATTGTAAAGAATGTAGGTAAAGAGATACATTGAACCATGGAGATGGACATAGAGTACCTTATGTAAACTTGATGAAAGGAATGACGGAATTAAATATAGGATGAAAGTTCTTATGAAGAACCAATATTGTCCCAAATTAAGGAGGTGAAAATTCATATTTATGCTTTTGGTAAGAAATAAAAGTGTTTCACGTTTTTCAAAAACCCTTTTCGCGAGCCGGTACAATAAGGCTGATTTTAATATTTTTTAAAGTTTTATTGGGACGGTTAATGTATTGGATTCAAATTGGCATGTAATTACAATAGGACACACAATGACAAACCCATCTACGATTACCTTTTGGTCTATCGTGTTCCGAGATCAGCCGGTGTATATGCTAGAATATAGCGGAGTGGTAGGGATCACCTCTACCATGCGCATAGTGACAAACCCATCTATGATTTTCTTTTGGATTGTCATATTCCGAGATAAATCTGTGTATATCCAATAATACGCAGACGAAGTCGCGGGTACCAGCTAGCTTTTAATAATGATTAAAATCTTGAACGAAGCATGTGCTTGCCCTGTTTAGAAATGAATCGATAAGGTCCTCATTCATGTATCGAATCAAAGTATTGAAACCACATTCGATTCCACTACAAAGTTTCGATACTTCTTCTTCTTCTTCTTCCTAACTTGGCAACCGGTCCTCTTTAATGAAGACCATTACTGCCATTATCGAGTGAATTATATTGTCAAGTGTTATGACGATTCAGTATCCTAACAAGATGGTGGCTCCCTTGTTAGAACTTTCTTCTAGGGAATTTTTGTGTGATCTCGGAATGAATGCTTTCAGCTTATATTTATAATCCACTTCACTTAAGCACAAAAACCAAACTATATCACGCAAAACGCAACAAATATTACATAATATAGGGTCAAAAACCTAAGTAAATGAATTAAAAATAACAACCACAACATGTCACTTCAAGATCCCGCCAAAAACCCCGTTTCGATACTTGTGAGTTCTTTAGCAATTTTTCTTGTTCTTGTCATGCTTAGGAATGAAACGACATGGTCCTCATTCATGTATCGAATCAAAGTTTCAATACTTGAATTTCTTGAATTTAAGTATTCAGTACTTTATCAATTTCAGTACATAAAGTAAACAGACGCGAAGAGAAATTTTATTTTATTATATAATGTAAGATGATAACAATTATTAACGATTATCCACAAAACGATATTTATCAATCAAATATCACCGTCTGCTCACCCACCCCGCGCCGTTATTCACGGATTAGATAAATATGTATTTGTAATAAAATAAAATAAAGCAGTGAAGGGTAGAGGTTTGTGATTTTTTTTTTATTAAACGGGATCGCGGTGATAAAGAATACTGCCATAGAATATAATATAATCTATTACTAGTAAGTTATGCTTTCAATTTATATATTTTTATTATAACTTTTGTGACTGTTTGTTTAATTATCGAATCTTTATTTAGAAGTCCTAACAAAAGGACAGTAGACAGTAGACAGTAGACTTAAAACTTATTTAGAAAAAGTGAAGTACTTAGTACTAGTACTGGGCGTTTCCTATAGAAACGCTTTTAAGGACCAGTTTTTCTACGAAAAACGAAAGAACTGTTTCTTTATTTAACAATAACAAGTTTTAAAATGAACGAAACAGCAGACAGTAACGAAAGAGTTCTCGTTCTCAACATCGTTCGTTCTCTGTCGCAAGCAAACGATATGTTGGTACTGGACAGTTTTTAGACAGAAACGGTTTTAGTACTCTATGCACTTGTATTAAGGACTATTTTTTTATGAACATTAAACAGTTCAAGAAACTACTGTTATTTTGAAGTAAGTTAAGAATAAGCTACAATGAATCTTATTATTAGACGCATACAATATAAATTGGGTTGTTTTGATTTGGAATAATTGAAATAAATCAGTTTAAGCCAGGTAACGCGTCTGTAATTAGATATCCACTAGTTTGCGATAAAAAAATTATACTTTTTCCGGGATTTTGACTAAAAAGTATAGTTTGTAAATATTTATATTCAGTTTCGTAAATAAAAACATAAGACCTATTTGAACTTTGTGCAATAATCTATTTTGTACTGTACTTTTATAATTGTGTTATTAATCGTGAGTTAGTGAGGAGATTCTTAATGGCCCAAAAGAAAAATTGTAGTGAATTATGGGAGCATTTTGTGTAAGTTGAAAATGTTGGAAAGGCGGTCTGCACAACGTGTAGAGAAAGTTGCAATACATGTAAGTACATAAAATGAACTTTTAAATACGCCTGTAACATATTTCAGCCAGTCCTAAGCCTGGGAGAAGTATGAAGGGAAGTTCATTTTATAATATTCTGAAAAAGTTTTATATTGTACGTTAGTGTTGTAAAATATAAAATAACTATCAATTAATATATAATTATTAGCACTATCGAATAATCAATAGTTGAGGATAAAACTTTCGACAGTTTATTTCCAAAAGAAAGTACATCAAATGGGGTTGCATTTTGTGCTTCTAACAAACATTTGCACAATCTAGTTTTTTTAGCTTGCCAAATAAACAAATTACGCAATACGAAGACTTTTTTACAAAACAATCGATTCAATCGGATTTTGCATACATTCGGAACTTTACCCACATCTTATGTAGGTACATAGGTTTATCCTGTACAGTTTTTTCACGAACTTGAGAAAAAACTAGTTATTTTTAAATAATCGTTTCTAAAAAGTGTTTCTTGAGTGTAAAAACCGTTTCGTTTCCTTTTACAAAACACCTGGAACGACCCAGCACTACTGAGTACTGACGTACGTTCTTCTTCTCTATCCAACAGGCTAACACAGAATGTAGATTTAAAATAAAGATTGATCTTTATAATATCGATCATATTAAAATTTAATAGATAATAATAGATAATAGATAAATTTATTAGATAAATAAATAATCGATTTCGTTGTATTTAATTTCAGAAATTGAATTAAACGAGAGAAATATTCATAATCAAATAATGAATTTAAATAAATATATTTCAATAAAGAGACATTTATAAATTATTGTTAATAACGGAGAATGCCTATCTTGTAACAAATTTTTGTCATGCGCGTATTTTAGGGTATAATAAAAAGTGAAGTAATATTTTTTCATATTGTTTTACGACCTTTTGTCCTCGGAATTTAAAATCAATTGAATTGAATTGAATTTAAACCTTTGAAATTATTTAAGGGTCTACGTCGCAAAATAATTGACGCGTAGGGGGCGTGGCTTAGTCGTAACAAGTGTGGGGCGTACCGCTTTATAACATCATCGCCCATATGCCCGCTATAGCGGCTGAGTGCTCTCTGCACTCGCCACCAAGTTCGGTGAAGCTGTAAATGCCGCAGCGGCTTCAGGGCCCCTAAGGCTAACAGTATAGTCAGTCTTAAAAAAATGCCAGCAGTATTCAAATCACTTAAAATGCAGAAAAAACGCTTCGCTATTAACGTATTTTTAGTACCCATCTAGGTACCTTCTATTTGATAAATACTTATAATATAGTAATTAAATCTCTATCTATTGGTTCTTCTTGATCAATACGTGAATTTATGTTGAGAGTCAATCTAAACAAACCATACAGTAGGTATGTATGCATACTTTATTTTTTTATGGATTGCACTAATAAAAATAACAGATCAAACCAGTACCTACCTACTGTCTGATGAGACATGACGTGATGATATGTATGTATATTTGTAATAAAAATAATTAATATCTTAATAATTTCATTTCGAAAATCACTATGTATCTATGTAGAAAATAAAGTCATCGTCACTTTTGTTTCACTTTATAGTACAAGAGCTAGGTGTTGATAACTTTACGTTATCAGATAACGTAATAAAATCAATGAATCTAAAGAATTTGCACGTCAAAACATACCGAATAGCCTAGTTGCAACCTGGTAGTTCTTGTGCCGCCAGCAAAAATTTGAGAAGTAACGTGAAAATATAAGTTTCGTTTTACTGCAATAGTCTAAGTTTTTATGACAGAACTTTATGTTTAAGCCCAGGACTATTACAATTTTTTCTGACTAACCTAAAGAGTAATATTTATCAGATATGTACTGTATATCCATACTAATATTATAAATGTGAAAGCAACTCTGTCTGTCCGTCTGTTACGTTTTCACGCCTAAACCGCTCAACCAATTTTGGTGAATTTTGGTATAGAGATAGATTGGACCTTGGGAAAAGACATAAGACATACTTTTTGTAGCGAAAATAAAACTTTAAGGGTAAAAAAATAGGAGATGAAATTATGTAAGAGGGAAATATCAGCTCCTATAAATTCTAAGCGATATACCTATTGTAAATAATCTGGATTATACAGTTTTGCTACAAGTGAATTATTTAATTGTGTTATTCCACATGTGGTGAAAATAAAACTTAGGTGAAAGTTTGTATGAAGTACCCATTTATATTTATGCTTTTGGAAAGAAAGGAGTAAAAGGGGTTTCACGTTTTTCAAAAAACATTTCCGTAGGCCGGTACAATAAGATATGATTTTATTTATTTTTTAAGTTTTATTGGGGTGGTTAATGTGTTGGACTCATATTGGCATATAATGATAATACCATACAAACAGTTATAATCCCATCTATTATTTTCTTTTGGTTTGTCGTGTTCCGAAATCAGCCGTTGCATATGCAGTAATATAGTGGGGTGGTAGGGATTGCAACCACAGTACACATAGTAATAAACACCCCGTCTATGATTTTCTTTTATTTTCTTTTTGTATTATATAAATATAGCTATCTATATTAATAAATCTGTAGTAATGTCTATACTTTTAATATTTTTCCAAGATTTCCTAATACGCATATTATATAACCGATACTGATCACGAATATGCCATTAATTTTTTTTTGTCTGTCTGTCCATCTGTATGTGTCCGGATTTAACACAAAATCGGGGGAAAAAATTATTTTCGTTAATTTAATTATGTACTCGAGAAATATAAATCATTCCATGAATGACTTAGTAATGAGAATTTTCAATAACACTTTGAGAACCGTAAAAAATGAATTTTCAAAAATTTTAAATTTCATTATTTCTTAACCGATTTTGATGACATTTTATACACGGGAAACATACATTTTATTATAACTGAGAGGTTATAAGAATTAGTTATTAGAAATTGTACATTAGCATAATAGTTTTCAACCGATTTTGATGAAAATTGTACACGGGAAATACATGCCACTCCTCAATTGATACGGTATATTAACTGTTAACAATATGAGTAAAAATATAGGGATTTTAATAATTATTGCATAGTAACAAATGGAAACAAACGCGTGCGGAGCCACGGGCACACCGCTAGTATATATATATATATATATATAGGAGGCCTAGTAGTTTTAAAGTTATTATTTTTTTAAATGTAATTTTGAATTTCTCCTTCTATTTACAAAAAATTTAAAATTTAATTAGAATATATTTTTTTTATGCTTAAGGGTTTAAGAAAACATGTATCTTTATAATCAACATTTTATTCTTGCTTAATTATGGGTATAACATAAAAATAAAAGCTAAAATATATGCAAAAATTAATTGACAAAATATGCAATTTGATATTGTAATGAAGCTGGTGTAAAAAATTGTACGATAGCCTTGTGAAGTTTTTGTTTAAAAACATTTACAGTTCATACTGAATCCAATAAGATATAATTGTATGGTATAGAGTAATTAAAACTTTTTTTTTTTTCATCATTCAATATTACGGACTATTTTTTCGACGGCAATTAAAATAAAACAAATGTTACATTATTGATGAAAAAGTATTTATTGCGGCTCATTTTATTACAATAAATGCTCAAAATGCCTTCCTCTAACTCTTACGCACAACCAACATCTACTAATAAAATTTATTTTTAAACTTCTTAGAGCCCGTGTATTATTAGTTTCAGCCACAAGGTTCAGTTTTTGTCTTAACACGCTCTCATTTGTATTATTATTATTACTCTCATAGACTGCTTCTTTAAAGTAACCCCATAGGAAATAATCCAAAGGGTTTAGGTCATGCGAGCGTAGTGGCCAAGCTAAAGCACCTCAGCGTCCAATCCATCGATTAAGGTACGACTCTATTAGATAGTCAGTTACTTGTCGTGGATAGTGGACAGGTGCACCATCGTGCAGTAACCACATTCTCGAGCGTACTTCTTGCGTTATGTCTTCTAATACATTGCTAAGATTGTTTCATAAAAACTGTAAATAACGAGCACCATTGAGACTTGGTGGGGGTTCAAATGGACCTATGACTCTACCATCCAAGATTCCTGCCCACAAATTGACTCAACAGTGCTGTTGAAATCTATTTTCCCTTACGATTTAAGGATTCACTATAGCCCAATGATGATAGATGATAGATATATATTTAAAACGGATTTCAATATCCAAGATGTCTCTAAATTCGCCTTTTTTTCTGAAATCAGACTATGTAGCAGTCTCAAATAGATCAATTATTTAAGCAATAAGAATGCTCTTGTATAATTATTTTTTAAAGTCTAGTAGATAACCCTTGGCGTGTGTCAGTAATTTTGAAAAATCAACAGACTGAAAAAATAATATAAGATTTTACACAAACAATAAGGAGTAAAACTAAATAAAAGGCCACAAGTTTTCGAATAGCGTAGGTAAGTAGGCTTCTATACTATATTATTTAAAAAATATATTCAAAATAAAGTTCGCTCTTCGTTCAAAATGTTTACAATAGCTATCTAATAATATTTACACACGAGCTGAATCGATCATAAATCAGGAGCTGGAAATGCCGAGCACAGGTCCGTCGCTAGCGAATATCACGGGCCGAATGGGCGGCGACGATTTTTTGTTTAGAACTGATTATACTACAAGGTTTCCAGAAAGGGTATCGGGTATTTGTTAGTTCAATGAAACAAAAATTATTTGTATGCAATAAAAAAGTCTATTGTTTATTATTAGCATTGAATTGGAGAATTATTTCGAAAAGATGATGTTATCCAAATGATGACCGTTACGTTGCTGGCACTCTTCTAAACGGAAACGAAGATTGGCGATAACACGTTGACACATAGCTATCGATATTGCTGCCATTTCTGACCTGATGTTTTGCTTTAACTGGGTTAGATTCGTCGGATTGTTTTGATAAACCTTACTTTTAAGGTATCCCCATGTAAAATAGTCAAGCGGGCTAAGGTCGGGGCTTCTGGGAGGCCGTTGATGTTACCCCTTCGCGAAATGACTTTATTAGGGAATAATTCGTTAACAACTTCCATTGAGTCATTTGAGGTATGGCAAGTGGCCCCATCTTGCTGGAACCACGTTCTTGAGTTGAAACCTGCAAACTCCTGCAACTCTGGGACCAAAAAATTTCGTAACATATCGCAATAACGGTCACTATTCACATTAATTGCTCGGCCTCGTTGATCTTCATGAAAATAAGGACCAATTATGCCTTTAGCAGACATAGCGGCCCAAACAACGACCTTTGAGCTATGCAGGGGTCGTTCATGCTTTCGTCTCGGATTCTCCACTGCCCAGTACCGACAATTTTGCTTATTAACATGACCATTCAGGTGAAAATTTGCTTCGTCACTAAACAGTATGTTGTTAAAGTTGTTAAATCGCTGCAACATTTCGTTCGCAAAATTCAGTGGATTAGCATAGTCCGTATCCTTCAATTCTTGAACCAATTGAATTTTATAGGCTTTTAGATGTAAGTCTTTCTTTAAAATCGAATGTAAAGACGATTTTTTGATGTTCAACGCTTGGCTTCGCTTTCGGATGGATAAAGACGGATTTTGACGAACCGACGCCTCAACTTCTTCAATTGTTTCTTCATCGCGAACTGAACGAGGACGACCAGAGTTTTGAATTTTAACTGTCGGACCGGTATTCTCGAACATCCTGATCCATTTCCTAATGCTATCGTCACTTGGCGCGTGGCGTGTACGATATTCCGCACGATAGAGACGTTGAGCAGTCACTATTGAATCACCATTACGATAATACGCTCGTACGCAAAATGCGCGATGCGTCCCCGAGTACTGTTCCATCGTGACTAAAACTCCACAAAATGGCGGACGCCACGAACCCCTCCCCGCACCCTTTAGACGCCCCGTTTCGAATATGGCGCGAAAACAAATACCCGATACCCTTTCTGGACACCTTGTATTAGCCTTAGGGGCCCTAAAACCACTGCGGCTTTTACAGCTTCACCGAACTTGGCGGCGACAAGATAGTAATAGCTTATATTACTGACTACTGCAAGAGAAAGAGATGGAGACCCGCGCACGTGATGAATTTAAAACAACTTAAGCGCCAAAACAGTTTTAGTTTTATTGTGATAAAATTATTTAATTAAGACAAGTGAAATTTTGTCTTTGGAGAATCTAGAAAATACCAATGCCTTTTTATAAATCAAGTCTCGAATTTCTATTAATCAACGTTCAGAAGCTACAAGCACTAAACTTTAAAAACAGAGGCTACTTTGGATTTTTTTCTATCGAGAAAATATGTTTTAACCGTGTTTTGGCTTTTACAATAATTTCAGTCATATGTGCAATTAAACTCAGACTCATTCAAACTCTTCTTCTTCTTCTTCTTCCTAACTTGGCAACCGGTCCTCTTTAATGAAGACCATTACTGCCATTATCGAGTGAATTATATTGTCAAGTGTTATGACGATTCAGTATCCTAACAAGATGGTGGTTCCCTTGTTAGAACTTTCTAGGGAATTTTTGTGTGATCTCGGTATGAATGCTTTCAGCTTATATTTATAATCCACTTCACTTAAGCACAAAAACCAAACTATATCACGCAAAACGCCACAAATATTACATAATATAGGGTCAAAAACCTAAGTAAATGAATTAAAAATAACAACCACAACATGTCACTTCAAGATCCCGCCAAAAACTCCCTCATTCAAACTCTAAACTTTTTGATATCTAAGTAGGGTTTTTAAAAACCGTTATTTTTTACATATCCCCTTAATTGTTATAAACTGCGTAAATAGTTCTGTAGGCACGGGTGGTGCATTCCATAACTCGTATTAATATACTTTTGACCACAATAATAAATAAAAAAGCAACTCATTGTAAAATTATAAATGACGATTTTTATACGTAATATTTAAAGGCGATGGGAGTTTTTGGTGGGATCTTGAAGTGTCATGTTGTGGTTTTTTATTTTTTATTCATTAACTTAGGTTTTGTACAATGTTATGTATTATTTGTAGTGATTTGCCTGGATATAGCTTGGTTAATGTTCAGAGAAGCGAATTATAAATAGAAACTGGAAGCATACATTTTGAGGTCGCACAAAAACCCCCTAGAAAGTTGTAACAAGGGAACCATCATCTTGTTGGGACTCTAAAATCGGTACACTTGGAGACACTTTTTATTCACTTGATAATGGCAGTAATTAGAGCTATCAAGAAAAAAATAACAGTGGAAATAATCCTTTTTTTATACGATTTGTGTGACTTAAAAAATGATTAAAGGAACTATTTATATCAAAATAATCGATTATGAATCGGTTTTTTTATCGATTTTATTTTCACATCCTTACTAACACTTATCAGGTGCGTGTCTTAAACTAAGTCTTAATTTTATGTATCGTACTTTCAAATAAATTATTAGTACTCGTAAGCAAAATAAATATGTCTTCAAAGCTAAGACTGTTATTAATTTTGTTAATAGGATGTTTAACTGTAGTATTAAGTCAGCAACATACTCATTCACATGGTGGTGAAGCACCTGCTTATAAATACTCCAAAAGCGCGAACGAACAACTTAAAAACCAAGAAAAATTACATGAACCGGATTACAATTTATATGTGAGCGCATTGGGATCTACTCTTTTTATAAGTATAGTACCATTTTTTATACTTTTTTTCATTCCTATCGATGGGACTACCGAGAAACAACCATTACTCAAAATACTGTTATCATTTGCTTCCGGCGGATTACTTGGTGATGCATTTCTTCATTTGATACCACATGCTCTAACTTCCACTAGTGGAGGAGCAGGACATAGTCACAGCCATTCACATGGGGGTGATCAACATGCACCACATGACACAACTGTAGGACTGGGAGTCTTAGGAGGAATTATAACTTTCTTAGTTGTAGAAAAGACTGTCAGATTATTTAGTGGAGGACATGGGCATTCACATGGTGATAAAAAGAAATCTGATGATAAACAGAAGAAAGGGAAAGGAAAAGACAAGAAAGAAGATATAAAAATTGCTGGCTATTTGAATCTGGCAGCAGATTTTACTCATAATTTTACTGATGGACTGGCTATTGGAGCATCATTCATTGCTGGTCAAAATATTGGATATGTGACAACAGTTACAATATTACTGCATGAGATACCACATGAAATTGGAGACTTTGCTATTCTTGTTCAGTCAGGCTGCTCAAGAAGAAAAGCTATGTTTCTGCAGTTATTGACAGCTTTTGGAGCTGTTTCTGGAACCATTCTGTCAATTTACTTGAGAGGCTCTGGTGAAGGGCTTGTTTCATCTCTTATTTTACCATTTACTGCAGGAGGCTTCATATATATAGCTACTGTCTCTGTAATCCCAGAGCTACTGGAAGGTTCTAATAATAAGTTTTCTCAATCAGTCAAAGAGATCTTAGCTCTCTTAGCTGGTGTGTACATGATGGTACTTATTGCTCAATATGAATAAATAAAAAGTTTTATTTGATATACATTTCCAGTATATGATCCATCACAAAAAACAAATCTTCTGGAGTGTATCCATTATATCATGATTAATAAGTTCCTTTTATTGACTGTAAACTGTTTATATGTTAAATTTTTTTAAAAACATTTTAAAATTCATAAACAAGTAACAGTTACTCTTAAGTACATGGATTGACAAGTCAGTCATTGTCATGTCAATGGATTGTTGGCTCCAAGAACAAATAAATTTTATATTTTTTTATTACTGCTACATCCATGTTTCTGTGAGACCTAAGACATTTGAACAAATGCCCTTCCTATAAATATTTTTTTTATATGTATCTCCCGGTATTATGTAACAAATAATTATAAAATGATTTATATAATTTTGTTCATTTATTAATCCTAGTACAACTTTCCTGATTAGATTTTAATTACTTTTTTATAGAATTTGTCTTGTATGATAATTTGCAATGAAATCCATGATCGGCCATTAAAGATTAATGAAAATTCAGTTTCTATGCCAAAGAAAAATTTACAAATAAGTATATATTTTTATCAATAGGCCAATGTGCCCAAAAAATATTTAATAATATAAAGAAAAAAGAACTATGTTTCATTGTTAACACTGCCATTTATTTGCCTTTTCATTGCAAACTGACCGATGTAAAAAGGGTACATTTTATTTGTAAAAGGTTGCAGCTTTATATAAATAAAATTTGGTTTAGTGTTGGCAGCCTCATAGCTTGCATTGGAATTTTCATGAAATCACTTCTGCTATGAAAATGATTGTTAAAAAAAATATTTTTTTTTAATGTTTAGTTTAATCTACAAGTACTTTTCGAACATTAGAATCCACAATTTCGATAGATGATTGGTATTGTTATGGAAGAAATAATTTTTATTAAAAATGTAACTATGAAATGTAAATTTCATTGGAAATTGCAATGTTAATAAATTCCTCTAGACAGAGACAACATGAGCTATCGTAATAATTGCAGCATTCTCATATTCTAAAACTTCATGTTTTAGGGTGTTAATTTTTATGACATGATGTGTAATCTCTGGCATATTCGTATTTTAATAGTGACTAGCAACAGACATTCATTTATTATTTGAATATTAAATTCCAATATGTATGTTAAGATTATCATAATAAAAATCTTTCCTCTATAGGTACATATTTCAATATTACTAATATGGAATATATAACTTAGCTCATATTAGGTTACCATAACTATTACCAGTTATTGTCACCAATTCTATATTCGCTAATCGCTACCTACTTGAATCTAATACTGATATTAAACATACCTATTCTCTACATAACGAATGTGACTATGGAATATAAGATTGTCATGAATATTTATTACTAGCTGTGCCCCTGGCTTCAAGTGGACTACAGAATGCCCGCACAAATCATGCTTGTGCTCCCAGCTATTTTAAAGACAAAAATGTTTATTGTGGGTTTTCCTGAGAAGATAGATATATACTCTCCCGGACTTTTTAATGCCTACAATTATGTAGTACATTAATTTGATATATCTCTTATGGTTTACTCAGCATAAGCCATTTAAGCCCCCTAATTGTTTCACCATGACCGTTTTTTTTTATTTGTGCATAACCCTAATTTTCTTTTCTAAAATAATAGTAGCTTAAGTTACTCTCTATATCATCAGCTATCTATCAGTGCAAGTCACATCAAAATCGGCCATACCATTTTAGAGATTACCCAGAACAGACAAAAAATTTTTAAATGGGCTTTTTATTATTGTTATCATATATACTTTTATATGCATTTAGTAAAAAGCTGTTATTTTGACATTACAAACAGATTAATTTTATAGATGTAAACAGAAGTCTAAATAAAACAAGTTTAGAAATGAGAATCTTATATTATTAATTTACTTCTTCTTGGAAACACCAACAGTTCTGCCTCTTCTGCCTGTGGTCTTAGTATGCTGACCACGGACACGCAGGCCCCAGTAGTGACGCATACCCCTATGGGCACGGATCTTCTTCAACCTCTCCAAATCTTCACGAAGCTTGGAATCTAAGTTAGACGAAGTTAACTGGCTGTATTTACCATCAACAATATCTTTTTGTCTGTTAAGGAACCAGTCTGGAATTTTGTACTGCCTGGGGTTTGACATAATTGTTACAATCTTCTCAACCTGAAATGAAAAGTTTGTTATGTATTAACACTCAAGAACTGTCAAATTTTATACTAGTTGGTTTAATAAGAACGAAGAAACTTTAATTATAAAGTGTGAAACAAACACCCAATACAACTTGTTAAGTCATTAATATAGTACAAAAAAGGATTAACCTCACATATACCTTTTCAAATAAAACAGTTGAAATTCAAATAAACTTACTTCTTCTTCAGTGCATTCTCCTGCACGTTTGTCAAGGTCTATGTCGGCCTTTTTCAACACAATGTTGGAATATCTACGTCCAACTCCCTTGATTGCGGTCATGGCAAACATAACCTTGCGCTTGCCATCAATATTCGTATTCATAATACGAAGTATATGTTGAAACTTGTCTGGGATCACAAGAGACTGGAAAAATAATTAAAATATTTATTTTGTCAAAAATATGACTAACGATAAGTTTATTTGATTTTTCTAAAAACTTATTGATATAATCATGACAAATTAAGTTTCGGATTAAACGTAATTTAACAGATTATTACCATTTTGGTAATCTTATTTCACCAAAACCTCCAATAACAACAAAAGTCAACGTAAAAGAACCTTCTGACACTTGACCAGAGTTGCCTGTGGCTAATAGCGCAAAGTTACCAAAGACTGCTCAAAAAGTAACATTTTCATCACAAAAGTAACGCATTCTTATTTATGCGTGAAATGAGTACTTATTTGGTGATCGGACTGGTTTCCGCTACTAGCCCTCTGATGGGCCCTTTTTGCGTCAAATGAGTACTTACCTGCACTTTTTACATTGATATTTAACAACATTAACATTAATTTCTACCTTTTTGGTAGATCAATGGCTCTTTGGGCTTGGCTTTGGTATTATGGTAAAAATGTGTTCGGTAAATTTTGGTACATTTACACAATTTTGGTACTTTTCCCGGTAGATTTGGTAGTTATTGGATTAAATAAATGGCAACTTTCTATTAACCATGGTCTTCGGGATTTCCCAGTCTATATGTAAGCTCGTTTTGTAGGTTAAATTTACATAGCTCTTGCTACGGCATACATGCACGGCAGCGAGGAGCGGGGCGCGAGCAAGCCTTACTCCGCGCACCTGCACGCGCACGGCCACGTGCCCTCACCCCGCGAGACTGCTCCACTCTAACTCGGACGTCTAACTCACAGCGCAACATTGTATGTAGTTCAATAAAACGATTGCTGTTGCAAAGTTTCTTTTTGCTATCAAATCAACTGAAATTAACAAGCCCTACAACCACCTAAGCTATCGGAGCAACGAACAGCTCTCTCTTTTTAACAAAAAGCGTTTTATGTACAAGCGTTTTTCTGATTACAAGGAAGTCTTTGCGCGAATGACCTTTTGAAGTGGAAAATTTCTTTAGCATCGTTGTGATTTGAAAGTCAATGAAACGAAAAGGCGAAAGCGACAGTAAAAAGAGAAAGACACATAAATTTATAAGATTTAACGTGGGAGAAACTGAGATAGGGAAGTTTTAGGCAACGGTAAAAAATGGTGCAAAAGATGTTTGTTGCCACGCAATAATGAATTTTATTACCTCTCTAAAACGGCACGAAACAAAAACTTTTTAGACAAAACTTATAACATTCTGTTACTGGTTGATATTGTGTTAGGTTACCATGGATATTTAAAATGTGCATTAATTGAAAATAATATTGTAAATAATGATTGTGAGTACTTTTATGTACATTTTCATAAACTTTAAATTAGTGTGTATTTGATCATTTCCTGAATTTAAAAAAAACAGATGTGAAGGTCTCACTTCTACCACGTGTGAATTGCACACATCATTTTTTTTAGCTGTATTCCTTTCATTGCTCTGAAGATTTGGTAGTTTTTGGGATATTTTTAAAGTTGCCGAAATATATTGACAAATTAAAATGTGGTCCCACTGTTCAAAGTAGAAAATAACGTAGAATTAGTAAAAGTTGCGTGAATAGTTCGTAGATCAATGTACATTTTAGTAGGCGAAATGACGAGGATATAACTAAAGAGTTATATTTGACTTATTAGTTATTATGTTTGTTCGCTGATAGAAGGTAACAAGTTAGATACCTTTAGGTGTCGATAATTTTCATGCGTTACTATAACGCGTGGTAAGCGTAACCCTCCTCATAGTTTGTGGGACACGAGGTGTGGGGGTTTTGCATGGATATACACAGTGCTGTAGCTTTAGGTGAAGCTCACAATAAATACTTTTCCTTGATTTACCACATTATCAATGAGGCCCACTTTGTCTCTTTTGATTCTATACGATTCAAATATAATTAATTATAAACACGATAAATCATGACATTTGACTAACTGTATAGTTTTTAATAACGCAGCGTCCGTAATTCCATCTTGGTAAAATATCTCCTTTAAAAAACAAAAATAAAACCGCGTAAGTTCATAAATCAAACGTTGGCAACACTGCGAGTCAGATAGCATATTTTTTTTTTTTTTTTTTTTTAGAACTGACTACACTGTTAGCCTTAGGGGCCCTAAAGCCGCTGCGGCTTTTACAGCTTCACCGGACTTGGGGGCGGGCGCAGAGGGCACTCAGCCGCGAAAGTTTTGTGGACGACTCGCACGAGGGTGCCAAAGTGGCCGGACCTCGGCTCGGGCGGTCGTCGCGTTCGCAAATAGGTCGCGATCTATTCGAATCCCTACACCTACGATTCGAGCTAACTAAATATACACATAGGCACGTTCCCTTCCTCCTGGGAGGAAGGAAGGAACCGTGCGTATGTGTATTCAGTAATCGGAATGTTTCTACACTAACTAGCGCTAACTAGCGTAAAAAAAGAAAAAAAAAGGTCCCTCACAGAACCTATGTACCTGTGTGGTGTGCACGTGTGTATGTTCATACGTGTGTAGTGTTGTATGTAGGTAGCTAAGTGATGCACGTACAGTGTCACTTGTATCGCGCGGGCGGTTGCCTGACCCAAGGGTTTCACACCGAGGAACGGACCTAGGCTAGGGTTACCGCTAGAGAGGGTGGACGTGACGGGTGTGCTGGAGCGAAATTGACCGCCCGCCCTCTGCGGAGAGAACGGTGGTTACGCGGGCGTGGGCGCTGGCACGCTCTGTTTGGAGAGACGGATGTGTAATATTTATTCGAATTTTCGATGTGATCGTCGGGATCAATAAAAATATTGCGCGGCCGGCGTTTGCACCGGATGTCCGTGGGTGCCGGAACATAAGTGGCGGCTGTTTTTATTAACGGATTCGCGTGGTTCGACGCGGTGTCGAAATACGAACGGGAGAGCTGTTTAACGTAGGCATGTATCGAAGGAAGCTCCATATCTCTATGGAGATCTACGCTTCGAACATACCACGGGGCCCCGGTGAGACGATAGAGGAACCTATTCTGTATCGATTGTAACCGTTTGAAACTCGACTCGGACATATGTGCGAACACGGCGCAACTGTATGTCAAAATTGGTCGAATACACGTCTTGTAGAGCGTGAGCTTATGTCGCGTGGACATTTTACTCACCGAACACAACAGAGGATGCAACCGGCCCAGGACCCACGCGGCCCTGTTCCTAACCTTACGGATGTGGGGTCTAAAAGAGAGCCTACTATCTAGGGTTACCCCTAGATATTTGGTCTCTCTTACATACGGAATCGGATTATCGTAGAGCTTAACAGGTTTAAGCTTCCACGGTATCTGTGACGAATCCGCATCGAAGAGCATCGCGGCGCTCTTCGAGGGATTAACGGCTATACGCCACTCGTTAAACCACTTCCCGAGAGTGGTCACGGAGCGTTGGACTTTGTCAGATAGCATAGATTTTTCTTTTCTTTTATAGTACAAACCAGAGATAAATAACAAGTCCGAACTTATCTCTGGTCCGAACGATCCAAACCAATCCAAACATTTATTATGGCAACTAAATTCAATTAAAAATACCTCAATCTCTGGTGTTCTTGTAAATTTAATATCTACTTTCCTAATAGATTTATTACCCAAATTTAACACTGCATTAGCAAAACAATGTCATACTAGTAATTCCTCTGGTTATTGGTCTATGCTAGTAATCTCACAAGTAACTGAAAAAATTATATTTGAAAATTGACAATGTGTAAAAGCAAAAGCATTAGACACAAAAAGCAAGAAATTTGCTATCTTATTAATTATTTTAAACCTTCTGTCTTTGCGGCTTGTGAGACCTGGTTAAAGTCTGACTCCAGGTTTTATATTTCTGGGTATTCATGTCTTAGAGATGATCTCTACTTAGTCTGTGGAGATGATAGAGATGATGGTTGGGGAGGTTGTGCTCCTCCTAGTAAAAATATCTCATAAAAACATCCTATCGCTGAAAGTTTAGTTTTAATTCTACCCACCAGACCCTTGTTTGCTCCGTTCATGTTCCTACCGCCGCCAGTTGTTATACTTATCAATTTTTTTCATGGTAATTGCTTAGTTACTAAAGCTTGTTCCAAGGGGCGAAATAAATATATCTATATCATAAATATAACTCTAAAAGCTCCTCACAGACATTAAAGTTCCTATCGATTCCACGAACAAATATTAGAAGCTGGACAGTGTCTGAAACGTCATCACTTTCATCAATTGGAAAATAAAACCATAAAAATTTTTGTGCTTTTTCCCGAACTTGCTCGCATAAATTATCGCTGAAATATTCAGTGCGCTGGATACATGTTCTCACTGATAGCAAAGTTGATAGACTAATATTTTCAAATTTCTTTTTTTTGTTCAGGGCATATCTCCTCAGCCATAACCGATACACATTGTTTTATTAATTCACTGTCGATAAACGGTTGTAGTAGTAAGTACGCCCGCAACCCAAACTCGTACGTACTTTCAACTCATTACTTTGAACTTGAACTTTAAAAATACTTTGTTGACTTTTTAATGACAATTTTATTTAGTTAATTTTTTTTTCGTATTTTGCACAAAAGATTTGCAAATTCAGCTTTATGCTCAGTACCTACCGTAATGGCGTTTAACATTATTTTTTTTTTTTGAGTAGCAAGAGTATTTTAGCATATTAGGCACAGCGGTTTTCCATTACATTTAATAAAAAAAGTATAAATCTGTCCATGTATAGTTAAACACTCTTTAATATGATTATAATAATATTACCTTTACAGTGGAAAGTAAGTTCAAAGTGAAGACACCAATTACACTTGAGAAAGTCCAGAGAATCACGATTTATAGTTTAATAATTAATTCACAACACTGATATTACTGGACGTTCTACTACTGGCGTAGTGTGTTTGTATGCCGGTGCAGCCGTGTCTTGGCTGAGTCAACGGCAGGTCACAGTTGCCATTTCCACCACGGAAGCTGAGATTGTTGCAGCCAGTGAGGCAGCAAGAGAACTAGTATGGCTTCAAAGAATCTTTGATAGACTTACTGACATCGAGCACAGGCCTTTATTAAAAGTAGATAATGAAGCTGCCATAAGACTTGCACACAATCCAGAATTCGTGGTGGAAATGGCAACTGTGGCCTGCCGTTGACTCAGCCAAGACACGGCTGCACCGGCATACAAACACACTACGCCAGTAGTAGAACGTCCAGTAGTAGAGTCTCCTCCATGGTCAGCATCACTGTAACCTACCAGTTGATTAGGTCCACTGCCATAAGTGATTCCAAGTAATACTGTTCCTTTTAGGTACCGAAATATCCTCTTTACTTTGTTCCAGTCGTCCTTTGTAGGATTTTCCAAATTGCGAGAGACTACGCCTACTGCGTATGCAATGTCTGGACGGGTACCTACCATTAAATAGGCAAGAGCACCTACTGATTCTCTATAAAGAAATGTATTTTCTTTTTCAGAGGTGTCCACTTTCCCTGATTGAACACCGTCTTTGTCAATCGGAGTTGAGATTGAGTTACAATCGGCCATTCTAAAACGTTGCAGAATCTTTTTTATGTAAGATTCTTGCTTGATTGTTAAGGATCCTTCTTTTGTCTTTTTAATTTCAAGCCCTAAGTAATAGCACGCAGGTTTCACGGTAATCTTTAGTCTCTTCCTGAGATCATCTAAGAAACTATTCGCTAGATCTGCATCCGTAGCAGCTATCAAACCGTTATCTACATACAGAGTAATCAGTATCTTCTTTGGACCAACCTTCTTTGTAAATAAACAACAGGCTGCGATCAAGACGACACACTTTTGTCGATCTATCATCAAAACCATCGGGTTGTTTCATATGGATTACTTCATCAAGCTTACCGTTTAGAAAAGCAGTTGAAACATCAAATTGTACTAAATGAAGCCTCTCTTGAGCACTTACACTTAAAAGCGCTCTAATCGTTGCTAGCCTTGCAACAGGGCTAAACGTTTGATCATAATCTAGACCCTTCTTTTATTTAAATCCCTTGACTACCAGACGCGTCTTGTATTTATTAATGGTTCCATCTGGATTTCTCTTAATCCTAAATATCCATTTGCATGGTAGCGCTTTTCTGTTTAGTGTTAGATGACAGAGAGTCCACACGTCATTCTCTCGCAGCGAGTTCATTTCGCTCTGCATTGCTTTGAGCCACTCGTCTTTATCTTCTCTCTCCATAGCTTCTCTGTATGTTGCTGGAAAGTTGTCAAATTTTAGATAGCAGATAAAGTCCTCGAAACGTTGTGAGGGTTTTAGTGTTTCTCTGTCTCTTAAATCATATTTGGGCCTGATTTCACCTTCTCTGATCACAAATTATTGAGCATCTTCAAACTGTTCTATTTCAAAATCGTGTACGTGATCTGATGTTACAGCAGGCTCATCATCTGACGCTGCACCTACTCCCTCCAGAGTACGTTCAGTCTCATAGTTTGGCTGTTCTAGCTGTCTTTGAGAATCAGTTTCCTTCGGGATGTCTTCATCTATAAAGATCTCTTCCTCTGTATCGTTACTTGCTTTTCCTGTAATGATTTCTCCCTCTGCCTCTTGGCTTGGCATCTGTGGATTGATCTCACTTTGAAAGGCAGGTAACTTCATTGGGATTCTTAATTCAAGACCAGGACAGAATGTCAAATCTCTTGAACTACATGTCTGTTTCCCATTCCAGATGCGATATCCATCATTATTGTCATACCCAATAAGTCTGCCTTCGACAGCTTTTTTATTCAGCTTCTTCCTTTTTTGCTTAGGAATGTGGAAGTAGCACTCACTTCCGATTACACGAAAGTGTGAGATCTTTGGCTTCTTTCTATGCCATAGCTCATAAGGTACTTTCCCTTCTACTCTTGTGGGACCATTACGATTTAGAACATAAGCAGCTGTGTTAATTAGTTCTGCCCACAAAGCTTGTGGAAAACTATCTCCTGAATGCATGTATGACCTAGCAGTTTCTACAAGGGTCCTATTCTCTCTCTCGGCACACCCATTTTGCTCGGGGGTGTATGGCATTGTAAGTCGTTGTATTATTCCCTGTTGGTTCATTATCTCACGAACGGCTTTATTATCTTATACGCCGCCATTATCACTCAGTAATGTTTTTTTGATATGTCCAGCATTCTTTGCTTCCTTTAAAAATTAAAGTAACTAATTTTTTACCTCACTTTTGTTACGGATGAAATAAATATAGCGAAATGCGGAGTAGTCATCTTTAAAAAGAACAAAATAGCGATACTTCGAGTACCTTTCGGGGAATGGTCCGCATATATCAGTATGTATGAGCTCTCCAGGCATTGAAGCTCTGTCTCTCTTGCCAAATTTTAATTGCTGCGCCTTTTCATAAATGCAACCTTCACATTGTATATTATCATCTGGATTAAGGTCAATCCCCAGTTCGCTCTTAACAAGATCTTTAATATATCTTTTATTCTGGAGACCAAATCTCTCATGATATAGTTGAATTAAGCTCGATGGCGTAACAGCGTTTAATTCTACTGTGTGACTGGCCAAAACTGTCTTGAACTTTAGCTTGTACAGTCCTCCGTTGTGCTTTCTATTTCCTACCACAATTGTAACACCATTTAATTCCAGCTTACATTCCTTAGTGGTGGATATAAAAGTACTATCTTGCACCTTATCTTGTGCTGCTAATACCTAAAATAGATTTTTAAGTAGTGTTGGTACGTACCAGACATCGCTTAGAGTGATTTTCGTTATTTTACCATTGACATTTGATTTAACTACTATAGACCCTTTCCCTTTAGCAGGAACTACAGTCCAATCTGCCGTCGTGACAGTGTGGTTCGAATCAAATTCCTCAAAACTAACAAAAACATCATTCCTGTTGGTGTCATGCGTTGTAGCACCATTGTCAACGTACCAATTTTCTGAGTGTTTCTCTTCTGAGCAAGTACTATAAATTATTAAGGTAATATTCTGAATTCGCTGCTTGTCGGACAATTCTGTTTTCTTTTTCGGTCTACCATCGTTAATCCACTTTCTACAGTTTTTAATACGGTGGCCTTTCTTCGAACAATATCTACGTTTTAAATTATCATCCTTATTCTTCGGTTTAGTTTGCACCAAGTAGACGTGAGCACTCCTTGGGTTTCCTCGTTTTGCCACATTAGCGCTCTCTCATATCCACAGAGTTATGACGTTAGTGATCCTATGGTTCGCTCTTGCTTACTTAACAGCATCCAACTCAATTTGAAATTAAAAAATTTTTCATTGAGGGAATCTAAGATTTTGCAAATCAAAAAGAGCTCCGGTATCTTCGTGTTTGGATCAGTCCTGAGAATTTCAGCATTAAAATTATTCCAATGTTTTTTAATATTGACATCATTGTAGAAACACAGTCTCCAGAATTATTTTTAAAGCTGAAAAATTGCATACATAGTGTGTATACTCTGTCTTCTGACTGTCCATCAAAAAGTCGATGAAGCTCTTGCCAGACTTCATGAGCTGTCTCGAAGCTCACGACTTTCATCAAGGTCTCTTCAGTCATATTACTCTTTAGCATGAGCAGGGCGTTGCTATCTGCCTTCCTATATTTATGAAGCTCGTCATTATAGGTCATCAGTGCACCATCTCCTGTTCCCAGTATAGGCTTTTTAAGTTTACCTTCAGCTGCTTCCATGACACCTTCTTGTACCTCGCAGCATTATTGAAACTTTATATTTCCATGTTGCCCAGTTCTTACTGCCTTCAAGCTGACCGATTTGAATTTTTGATGTAATGTGTTCCATTTCAAACTTATATTCAAACTCATGCAGGAACCATAACCTAATACGATTGTAATAATATTACCTTCACAGTGGAAAGTAAGATCAAAATGAAGACACCAATTAACACTTGAGAAAGTCCAGAGAATCACGATTTATAGTTTAATAATGAATTCACAACACTGATATTACTAGACGCACATATTATATTTTTACTGCCTTACTGTTACGAGGTTACCACACTATTTTTTCAATTTTAAATTTGGTACATAAGTCCAAACAGTTCTTACAATAACACTCTTTTTTCTTCCTATAACTTCCCTTTTTTACGAAGACATCAGTAAATGTCCGCAACCTGGAGATAATTGTGTAAAATGGAAGTATTGTTATAATTAAAAACTAAAGTCCTCTGTTTTTTCTTCTTCTTGTTGCTTTTCCAGTGACAATGTTTTAAACGTTTAAAGTCTTCCTACTCTATTGCAGTTACCACACTTTTGGTACTTCACGGAAAAAACCATGCCAGTCAAGTACTCGTTTAAAAAGAGTGAATTTTCAAGAATAGCAATAAATAGACGAAACTTCAATTGCGGACAAACGTCAAAACAGCCACTGAAGTTACTGTTTTTTTTTTTGGTTCTGACTACACTGTTAGCCTTAGGGGCCCTACCCAAAAAACAGAGCTGCTGCGGCCTTTACAGCTTCACCGGACTTGCCTTAAGACCTATTAAAGATGTATTTACATTGACTGACAGAGAAAATAAATTCGCTAAATGTGGACAATCCTAATCAGATTGTGAACACACTAACGTTACAATAACTTTTGTAACAAACCTGCTGCGAGAAATTTACAATATGGCTACCTACGTATTTACTTACTCATTCATAAGCTTTTCAATAAAATTTATTTAATACTAGTTCAGTCCTTTTTTTGCATGAAAGAGAAACAAACTTCCATCTATCTTCTACTTCTTCTTGTTTTGGCGCCGCTAAATCACTTGCCAGTTTTAATGTTCTTAAGTCTTCATAACATTTTTTAATATACACAGAGAAATTTTCAGTGTCAATGTTTTAAATTCTTAGTAAAGTTTTCCCTTCAACAAATGGCGGCCGCCTTGTTATAACGATCTAGGGAATTTTTGTAGGTTCCCAAAATGCATGCTCTTGGTTAATATTTATAATCCAATTCACTTACACACAAAAACCAAACTATATCACGCAAAATACCACCAATATTACTTAATATTGGGTCAAAACCTAAGTAAATAAATTAAAAATAAAAACCACAACATGTCACTTCAAGATCCCGCCAAATACTCCTGCTGCAACGTCAACCATTTGTAAAATAATCAAACTAAATTTTTATTATGGTAACTCAGAGTGATATTTTATGAGTGCACTTCTTTCGTCGTGTGCCGGTTTCTATTTTTTGGATTTCCAGTTATTCTAGCTTGAGTTTTACTAAAGAGCAGTGCAACAATGCACACGGAAACAACAATAACACTTATACAAATATTGGAAAAGACTGTATCTCCAGGTAAGATACTATATTTCAATGATTAATTGAGAGCATGGAAGGTGATTACAACTTATAACCGACTTTTACTGTAATGAAGTTATTCGAACGTTTAGAGGATGTTATCGTCATATTTATTCATGTTCTGTAGTTTTCTTTTAAATAAACTGAATAAGTATTCCATGCAGTTAGAAAATTTTGATGACAATGTTTCAACTGTCATGAGAAACTTCTAGTTTCAAACGTTATATTCAAGTTTTTACTAATATGCTCACATTATAAAGTGTATTGGCTACCGTGCACATGCCATGAACTTTTAAGTTCTATTTAAACCTAAATATTGAATTGAAAAGATTTAAACATGATGTCTATATGATATTTTAAGGTTATAGTTTTCAAATGTTGGATTGTCAAGGCATTCTCAAGTGATTTTCAAATTTATTAATATCATGCAAAAAGAGATTCAACTTGGAGTTGATAAATTGATCCATTGAATGTGCATGTATTTTTGTGAGGTTATATTTCAGCATTTTATACACAAAGGGAAGTCATCTTAACTATTGCTTTAACTATACCATATTTATTATAACATGAGATTTTATGAAAACAAATGATAAAATGGGTTCTTTTATATACAGACTTATAAGTGTCATAATTTCTTGTCTTCTTGTAAAGGTAATTGAGTTAGAACAGCATATTACAATTTTCATTATTTGTGAAATACAATTCCAATGCTTTACTATTTTCTCTTTAAATTGTTATGTTATGCTACAGATCTGTGTACATAAAAGACCTGATATGACAATAATATGAATTTTGTCAAAGCTTTAAATGGTACTTTAAAACGTGGTACCGTAATCTGAACATGTAATGCTTAACATTGTGTGTTTTGAATTCCGCTGGATTGTAGTTTTCTAGTCTCCACTGGTCACATTCGAGTTGTGTTGTATTGAATCTTTCCATATAATGTCCTTTTCTCCTTGTCAAAATTGTTGTTTATGTTAGCTTTCTTGTTTTGTTGTTATTGCTATTTTCCAAACCAAGTCATTATTCAATAAGTCAATATTTTATAAACCAAGCTTACCTAAGTTCCAGTTTTTTGATCCATAGTAAAAGTACTAGTATACTCATTAGTCAGATTAACTATAGCTAAAATGGTAACCAATGGTAATAGTCCAAGTGGAGCGGTTAAATTTTCTAACAAATGTCACATATTAGACAATTGGTTTACTTAACTATGAATAAAAAGATGCATTGGTTGAGTTAACTATGCATTAAAAACTGGGCCTTAGTAAAGTTTTAACTCTGAAGAAAAAACACATAAAGAAGTCTGCCTTGTATGCTGTTGTCAAGGAAAAGGTTTTAAATTGTTAAAGGGACACATATACTCTTCAAAATCATCTTCAGGTATTTCAAGTTTGAGTAACACTAGTTCTTTGTTTACATATAATCCTTATAGTGAATATGTCTTTATTTACATAAATATTGTTGTAAAATTTTGCCTGTAATTTTGAAATTATAATTATATTACACTATATTGTGTTTTCAGTTCAATAATGATTTTTCTCTATTGATAATCTTCTTTTTCTTGCAAACATCATCTTTGTTCTACCATATGGTAGTTGTGAATGTTTTTTTAATGCTTTAAATTGTACATCTACTTAGATTATGAACAATATTTCACCATTTTAAGTTAAATTATTTATCTATATTAATAAACCTGTAGTCATGTCTGTACATGTAATATTTTCTCCAAATTTCCTGATAGGCATTCTATATATAGGACACTGATCATGAATTTGTCCTTAAAAATATTTTGTTTGTCTATCAGTTTGTATGTGTGGATTTAACTCAAAAATAGCTTGTATGTGGGGGAAGCTTATATCATTGGTCAATTGATAGGCTATAAGAATTTCCAATATACCATTTCCATTTCTTTATTTTCTTGATGACAGCTCCTGTGAAAGCTTGAAGGAGTGTCTTTTTTACATTATATGTGCATTATTTTATAAAAATTTGACGTTTACACACATACAAGGTTATACCAGAGTCGGAGAAACTGGTAGGGATGGAGCTATATTGATAAACATAACATGATAACAGACCTGATATTTTTTTACAAAATGTAAGAAACTTAAAGATGTTACACATATTAATTCTTGGTTGATAATGCCAACTTCTTCAAAATTTTCAAAGCTGTACAACAGTAAAATAAGTAGGTATAGGTAGGTACTCAACAATAAAACAAAATAATTATAAGGACAGGTAATCTTTATTTATTTATTGTAATCAAAATCTGTTTCTTCAAAATATAATAAATATATTTGATCGATATCATTACTTATTTGGTCACAACACTACAACTATCAAATTAGAACTGTCATTGAGAAAATAAAGAAATGAAAATAGTATAATGCTTTTAAAAATAGTAAGAAAAACCATCCAAAAAAATAAATAAAAATATCTTAACTGATTTTAATGAAATATTGTACCAGGAAGTATAAGTTATAATAAGTGTCAGCAACACATTTAGGCATCTTAAAAAAAAAATTATGAAATTTTGTACACTGAAAGTATAACATGTCATTTTAATTATTAGCCTATATGAATTGTCAACAATATAATTAAAAATAAAATTGAGGCATGTATTAAGAAGGTTAAGTCAAAATGTCATAGTACAATATTTATCTAACTAACCTGTTTATTTGTTTACATAATTTTAAAATATAAATTACTTTCTATCAATTAACAGTGATCATATCATATATTACAAAAAGCAAATAATTTCAGATCGCAATGAATTGGAAGCAGCAGAGACATACCTTAACCATGCGGCACAAAATAACTTCACAACGTTTATTAAAATGTTGTCAGACGTCCTTGTTCAAGGAGGTAACAGTCAAGTGGCAAGGATGGCTGCTGGGCTGCAATTAAAAAATCATCTTACATCCAAAGATCCAACATTAAAACTGCAGTATCAACAAAGATGGCTTGCTTTACCTGAAGACATTCGACTCTATATAAAAAAAAATGTGTGTTTAGTATTGTATCCATTCATGTTACCTTTGAAATGCAGGAAAATAACATTAATGAGGATTATTATGACTATATGAATTGACATGTTTTATTATCATAATTAGCCCCTTCTTATATTACGATATTCATAGGCAACAAGTATCCTACATGAGTCTCGAAGACTAGTTGCTGCGGAGTATCATACATACATTTGTATGTAGACTCATACACTAACTATGCTACCGGTATCCTACATGTATTGAGATACCTGCCATTTCGCGTCTCTCACAATTCTTCCAAAAATGGCACGCAAGCAAGATAGTAATATACAATTTGTGCAAGAAATAGATGCAAGATGCTTATAGGACTATTTTGAGATCCAGTAAAATGATAAAAGTTCAGATAATTTTGTTTTTGTGCAGCAACAAAAGCTCTACAAATAATGTTTCTTTCAATATTGGATGAATCCAGTACCTTATCACCTATCTACATCTATTATTTTTATAAAATAGGACAACACTCAACATCATTAAATTTCCACTTTATTTAATGTCCTAAAAAATTAGTGTCTAATGACAAATGATGAAATTTTGTTCCTTTTGAGTAGTTTGATGTATGAACATAGAGTCATGAAAATGTATCTTACTGGGATCTGACAAAAGTATTGTCGCCTAGACATTTCGTGATGTAAGAAGGGCCTTAGGATGCTCGAACTTTAAATATTTCTTTAATCTATTTATTTATATGAAACTAAAATAAAAAAAAAAATTCTTTAACATCTGTGTATTAGACAATAAAAAACCTTTTATGCCACAAATTTCAGATTTTAACAGCTATAGGGACAGAAAGTAGTAGACCAAGTTCTGCAGCACAATGTGTTGCATATGTAGCAGTAGCTGAACTCCCAGTTGGACAATGGAATGATCTGATCCCAATTCTTGTTGAAAATGTTGTTCATGAACATTGTACAGAGTTAAAAAAGGAAGCAACTCTAGAAGCTATTGGTGAGTAGTGCCTGTTTGAAACTTTATTATTTATTTTGAGTAACTAGTTAATACTTTATAATTTTATTTATTTCAGGATATATCTGTCAAGACATTGATGCTGAAGTGTTAACAGAAAGAAGTAATCAAATTCTCACAGCTATTATCCATGGGATGAGATCTACTGAACCCAGTAATCATGTTCGTCTAGCTGCAACACAGGCCTTACTTAATTCACTTGAATTCACTAAAGCCAATTTTGACAAAGAAAATGAAAGAAATTTCATAATGGAAGTAGTATGCGAAGCCACCCAGTCTACTGATATGAGGATTAGTGTTGCTGCACTCCAATGTTTAGTGAGTACAGTTTTTTTTGTGTTACTATTATCTATAGATATTGTAATATTATTTAGAAGTAAAAATATTGTACTATAATGTGAAAATAGATTTTTTTAACACTTCATACTCTGTAATTTGTGTTAGTAGAATGGATAAGACCATTGGTATGTTGATCTGATTTGAAACAATGTTTGAAATGCATGAGAACAACTTTTCTGAAATATTTGTTTATTCACTAATTTGAAATGAATTAGAAACTTGTGCCATACATACATATAAAAAATATTTTAGGTCAAAATATTGTCCCTGTACTATCAATACATGGAACCTTACATGGGACAAGCATTATTTCCAATCACATTAGAGGCTATGAAATCTGATATGGATGAAGTATCTCTCCAAGGTATTGAATTTTGGTCAAATGTAAGTGATGAAGAAATAGATCTCGCAATTGAAGAAGCAGAAGCTGCTGAAGCAGGTAATAAATAATTTTATGGTAAACATGATGAAATTATAATAGGTCCTTACATATAAAATTAGTCTTTTATATGGAAAAAGTAAAAGGAAAACAAAAAATGAAATTATATGTTTAATCAGTCAAAGTATGTACCATTATTATCTATGCACTTTCGCCATTTTATAAGTAGTTCATTTACTCCATTGCTGAAAAAATTGTGGGAGCAAGAATCACTAAAATCTTTGAAGGCGGTTTGGACAGCCTCATGGGAATTGAATTTTTTTCCTTGTAAGAAATTGTCCAAATTCTGAAAAAATCGTAATCTGTTGGAGCAAGATCCGCGGAGTATGGTAGGTGTCAGAGACATTCCTACCGCAGTACCTCTAATTTAGCAACCATCTGTTGTAAAGTATGAAGTGTAGCGTTGTCCTAAACCAGCAGTGGGCTAGAGAAATTGACCATTCTCAGTTGTTTAATGGCTAGCTTGTCCGCCATGGTTTGCAATTGTAGACAATACAGATCTGATGTTATCATCTGACTACAACTTAGGAAGCCGTAGTGTATGACACTAGCGCTGCTCCACCAAACACGCACCAGTACTTTTTCTGAGTCAACTTTCGCTTGGGACAGGATTTGACCGGTTCTCCTGGGTCACAAATGAATCACTCAATTCGAAACACAATTACACAATCTTAATTTGAAATAAATTTGAATTTGGAATTCCTAACTAAACACCTGATATTTGAGATCAAAGTGACTGGTTCAACAAAACGCCAATTTCATATGTAAGGACCTAATAAGTAATTTTATTAGTATTCATATTTTGTAACATGTGTTTGATAGTAAAATTTAGCAACTTTGTTCATATTACATAAATATTCCAATTTTTATGTGATTAATTTTACCACAACTTTAAAAAAAAACATGAAATGTTATATTATATCTAATCAATATTTAGCTACTATAATATAATGTGTTATTACCAGGTCGTCCACCTGTTAGAACTTCAAGATTCTATGCTAGAGGTGCATTACAGTACCTAGCACCTGTTTTAATGCAAAAATTAACTAAACAAGATGACACTGATGATGAGTTAGAATGGAATCCATCAAAGGCTGCATCTGTATGCCTCATGCTTCTATCAAATTGTTGCGAAGATGAAATAGTACCTCATGTACTACCATTTATTAATTCTAATATAAAAAATGAGAACTGGAGGTACAGGGAAGCTGCATTAATGGCCTTTGGCTCTATCCTGGGTGGACTTGAATCTAATACATTAAAACCCCTAGTTGAAAAAGCTATGCCAACTTTAATTGAGGCTATGTATGACTCTAGTGTTGCTGTGAGAGACACAGCTGCTTGGACTTTTGGGAGAATTTGTGAAATTGTGCCTGAGGCAGCTATTAACGAATCATATTTGAAACCACTCTTAGAAAGTCTTGTCAATGGATTAAAAGCAGAACCCAGAGTTGCAGCAAATGTTTGCTGGGCATTTACTGGTCTTGCTGAAGCTGCTTATGAAGCAGCTGATTGTGGAGGATCAAATCAACCAAAAACATACTGCATGTCCAATTACTTTGATTTCATAATTGAAAGGCTTCTTGAGACCACAGATCGCCAAGATGCAGCTCAACATAATTTAAGATCAGCAGCATATGAAGCACTAATGGAAATGGTTAAAAACTCTCCTACTGATTGTTACGTAACTGTTCAAAAGACGACTATGGTAATTCTGGAAAGACTTCAGCAAGTCTTGCAAATGGAGAACCATATTTCAAACCAGGCTGACAGATCCCAATACAATGACCTACAGAGTTTACTTTGTGCTACTTTGCAATCAGTGCTCCGGAAAATGACACCTGAAGATGCACCTCAAATATCTGACACAATAATGACTGCTCTTTTAACAATGTTTGAGAGTAATGCTGGAAAATCCGGTGGTGTCCAAGAGGATGCCTTAATGGCAGTTTCCACTTTAGTTGAAGTTTTAGGTGAAGAATTTTTCAAATACATGGAAGCTTTCAAAAGATACCTTTGTATGGGACTTAAAAACCATCAGGAATATCAGGTCTGCATAGCTGCAGTGGGGCTTACTGGTGATATTTGCCGGGCTTTGAAAAGTAAGGTATGTTAATGGAAAAAATATCTTGCTTTCTAATTTTATTGCTTATCATTACATGTTGGTATTATTGTATGTATTCAGCTGTTGTTAGAAAAAGTAATGCCGCGATTTTTAAGATCTAAAAAAGTTAAAATTTAAGAAAATCCACTCCAATAATCTTTATTAGAGCATTTAGCTACAAAACAGGGAATAAATATATGTTAGCAGAGACAAGGTGAAACAAGAAGACTGCTAATAGCCATATAAAATACTGTAACCCCCAAAAAGCTCAAAATTTCTGCTATTCATATCTGCTAAAAATAAAAGAAGCAATCGAAAACAAGCATACGGTCTGCATGATGGTAAACAGACACCGCATCCTATGGACACTTGCAATATAGAATGCATCAAATTTAAAAATCAGTTCACTCCCCTCTTGAAGAATCCCATATTGAAGTCTACTGGAAAACCTCACCAATATGTAGTACCAGAGACTATAGTCGGCGCATTATGAACTGAGACTTCAGGACATAAATCATATTTATCTGTCTGTCTCGCTCGCACTTACAGGTCTTATGGAGAAGTGTAGTGATGTGCGTAAGAATTGTAGAGGTGCATATCGATAACGAGATTGGTACTTTCGATATGCTAAATTATGTTAAGTATTAATATGAATAATTTTTCACTATCTGAAAATAAAAGTTTTTAAATTGTAAGATAAAATGTTTGTTTCGACGTAATCATAGAGAAGCAGTATAAATCGTAATGTGGCTCTGAAAAGGACCGTTTTTATCTTTTCTAGGGATATTTCTTAGTTTTTCAAAAATCCTCATCCCGTATCTTCCCCATCTGTTTCATCTTCCTGTAGGTTAATTATCAGAGGTGGTAATTGATCTCTTAAAATAGTTTTCCTTAAGTCCTTATCCTGGGGCTCCTCCGCATGCCTCACACATTTGGCTCAGTCTTCTTGAGTAACATTATCAATAGTGTTGTAGAGAAGAATTTCAACATAACAATGTTAAATGTATGATTTTTTGCAGCAACTTCTCCTTTGACTTGAGCCCAGATGAGTTTGATGGGGTTATATTGATAGTGATAAGGAGGCAGTCTTATCACTTTGTGACCCTTTTCATATGCCAGCTGATCTAAGGCATTTTTTTTGGGTTACTCTCCTTCACTATTCCTAACAATTCTTCCCTTATGTCTGCATTCGAGAAAGGAATGTTCTTCAATGTCATTTTCTTTGATATTGGTATCCTTTCTAATTGCATGGAGTGGTAGCTGGCGTTATCGATGACTATTACAGAAGGTTCTTCAAGAACATTTAATAAATCAGAACACCATGCCATATATGTATCACCATTCATTTCAGTATGGTTGTCAGTGTCCTTAGACTTAACTGCTTTGAAAATAAATTTTGCCTCTGGCACAAAGCCAGTCTTTCCAGAACCAGCATGACACACGATTAATCTCTGGCCCTTCCCTACTAGCTGATTCTTGAAACCACCTTCATCATTTGTTCCAAGCCACATGCGTTTTCTCGAGTGGTTTTGATTGACCCAAGTCTCATCAAGGTAAATTCGTGGCCATGGATCATTGGTTTTTCTGAGAAAGTCCACTTTTCGTAAAAAGTCCTCTCTGGTATAGACTATATCCGCTCTTTCCATTAAATACTTTCGTCCCTCGGCATTTTTTTTAAATTTGTAGATGACCTTCGCGAAAATTTTTCTCATTGAAGGTGTTGGCGACAGAACTGTTATTTTCGTGTCTCGTGTTAGGTTATTATGTGATATTATTGTGTTTATGTGTTATGTACTATGTGTTATGATAAAATAGATCGTTATGGACAATATTATAGAGAAATGTTAGCGACTACGCTACATTACAAGTTGCATGTTATATATTAAGTTGTATATAAATGATTATGTATTGTGTGTTACATATATGAAAATAGAACTAATATAGAATAGATCACATTACATATATGAAAATAGAAGTAATATAGAATAGATAAATGCATAGAGTAAATCAGAGTAAGGATATCCAATGTTATAGAAACTTTACGAACGGAAAACAGTGATGCCGCCCGTAAATTGCATTGTTTTTGGCTTATGTACGGAATATATACTTAATGTAAATAATATGTGAATATGTAATGGATAGGTAATACAATAAGGAATATTTTGATATATAACATGTGTACATAAGATGTATAGCGACAGAAATATAGAGAGATTAACAGGGCAACCAAAGTGAAAACTAAAATTAAAATACGAATAAAGCGGGGCTCTCTTTACGGTCACTCTCCGAACTACTTAAGCTCGAAGAGGCGTCGTATGGGCCACGGTGCAATTCAACGAGTACAAGTAACAACAAGAAGAAAGCTTTGGTCGTCCTGCGAACAATATTGAAGAATACGACTTTCATTGAAGACCCGGCACCTCAAGCGGTCGTGCATTATTGCACCCCCCGGACCCCCTCACTACTAACATCGCGTCCCACTGGCATCCGTACGGCGTCTACGAGACGGGCATCCGGCGCAACAAAACGCCCGTCCAAACCGGGGAAAAGTCACACCCCCCCCCCCTTCCATCACGCAGAGGGGAAGTGACGCGAACCCAACAAAAGGATATCCGCATTTAAAGTTAGGCATCTGTTCTTGGTATTTTTCTAGAATTCTACCCACCGATTGATATTTCCCGTTGTCATAAAATGAATCAATTGTATGTTTTAGTATGCTGACATCAAAGCTGTCTAGATCAGTGACAGTTGCTGTCTTCTTAACATTTGCTCTTGTTATATTCAGGTTGTCTGCCTGTGATACTTCGGTTTTTATTTGATCTACGGTCGCTCTACTAACTCCACAAATCAGTGCTGCAAGCTCTCGTGTATTATTGAAATTGAGGCAAGCTTTTTTCTCGGAGTCAGTTTTCAATTCTTTTAAAAACAAGTTCCTGTTTACGTTGTGAATTACAGCCCGAGCTTGAGCGTTGACGTCACCATTTAATTTCTTGAAAATCATGTTAGAAAATAAATTCTCCATCGTGCGTATTGCGTAACGAAGTGTAAGACCGCGCAACACTATCTTCACTCGCGCTCTCTAGCGTGAGGAAAAATCATCCATACACTTGACGGCGTTTAAAGTCTATCGGACAATTAATGGCATCGTGAGTGCTCCGGTCAATTCAAAGTAGAAGATACTAAAGAAACAATAATACGTTAAAAAGTGAGTGCTCGTTTAGTGAAGGTGACTGAAGCGATTCCGTAAGTCCAAATATTCAAATCCAACACCTACTCCTATCTTAAGCTGTAACAAGTATAACAACCTCAATAAATCAACAAACAAGTTGCCATTGACAACAATATCATTTCATAATTACTGTACATGCGCACAATAAATCAACTTACCGGTTGCCGAGGCAACCGGCATTACCGCGCATGCGCTTTGGTGTTCCCATATTTTGTTTTTACAAACTTTCATCTCCTATTTTTTACCCTTAAAGTTTTGTTTTAGCTACAAAAAGTATCCTATGTCCTTTCTCAAGGTCCAATCTATCTCAAATAAATCAAAATTGGTTTAGTGGTTTAGGCGTGAAAACGTAACAGACAGACAGACAGACTTTTGTATTTATAATATTGGGTACGGATTAGTGGAATGCACCCAAATACATGTAAAAGTAATGACAAATTTCCACTTAATTTACGATTGTAAAGTTCATTATAAATTTATTGTATGGCTATTTTGTCAGTCTTCTTGTTTTACCTTGTCTTTGATATTAGCAAGCAACAGCAAATATTAGCAATTATATTAATACCAAGCACAAGTTTGGTTATTTTTATACTGCTGGCACCCGCTAAGGTGCGTTAGCCAAATATCAATCCGCCACTTTTAATTCTATGGAGCTCCGAGCTCTTTGAATTGTTGATGAATAAACACTGATGAATGTAAGTGTAAATGTAAATGATCAGTTCAGAGCATCGACTTAGTTTGCTTCTCAGTGTTTATCGCTCAGTGCACACCGCCTACGCGCAGTGCAGTGCTGCGCAGTTCTGATGCCGCGTAGTGCGGTGTTTCACGTTCTATTTCACAATATATAGAATAATTGGCCATGACACTCCGCTGCAGATCAGTTCCGCTTAGTGCGGTCTTACCTTTACCCGGTAGTCTACAATTTAATTTAATGAAACCTATATCTAAATAACTTCGATTAACGTGTTTCATCAAAACTATTCTTTTCTTATTTTCCTGTCTCAATCAAACAATTGCCCGAAGGTTTGTGCAAATGGGTTGCTAGCTTTTTGTCCGGCAGACGCACAAGACTCGGTACTACTGTCTCCAACGCTGTTTCTGTTGCATATCAATGATATTCTATCCCTTGACGGTACTCATTGCTATACAGACGACAGTACTGGAGACGCACTTTACACTGGCCGTGCAAACATCCCTCGTTCCGTTGCGGAAAAATGTCGCGAACAACTTGTGTTTGAAATCGATAATAAATTATCCAGTCTTCGATTGTGGTTAGGATAACTTACTACGATTCAACCCCTCCAAGACACAAGTTTGCGTGTTCAATGCCTCACAATTCAACAAAAACTTCTCACCATCACGAACAGTATTGGGATCCTGGGTGTTAACATCTCTAGAGACGTTCAGTTCCATAGTCATTTGGAGAACAAGGTCAAGCTGGCGTTCAAAAAGCTCGGTGTACTGAACAGAGCGAAACGGTACTTCACCCCAGGGCAAAGACTACAATTATACAAAGCTCAAGTTCGACTAAATGGAGTATTGCTTTCATCTCTGGAGCACATTGAAACCAGGTTGGGTAATTTGACTCGGCGCAAAGACGTGCTGTTAGAATTGTTGATGATCCCAAACTCCGAAACAGTATCGAACCTTTAAGTCTAAGGAGGGACCTTGCCTCCTTGTGCGTGTTCTACCGTTTGTATAATGGGTTGGGTTCCGAAGAACTGTTCGACATGATGCCAACGGCTATCTTCCACCATCGCACCGTTCGCCTTCGACAGGGAGTTCATCCTTAAACCTTGGGAGCCTAAATGGTCGCGGAAACTCCGGTTTAAGAGGCTATAAAATAATTGTATTCTAAATTATCGCTCGGTGTACGTAACTTACCGCTTAAGTTTCGGTATATACTGTACAAAACAATAAGGAAAATTTCTGACTAAACCATTTTATAATTTTAGTATGTGTTTTTAGGTGGTGCCCTTTTGCGACGAGATCATGGTTCTTTTGTTAGAGAATTTAGGCCACTCATCTATCCATCGATCAGTAAAACCACAAATCTTATCAGTGTTCGGAGATATTGCTCTGAGTATTGGTAGTGAATTTGGCAAATATTTCGATGTTGTGATGCAAATGTTGCTTCAGGTAATAAATAATTCATTCGTCTATATGTGCCTAGTGAGGTATATGTACCCAATAATAATAACAATAACTTATACATTTTACAGGCCAGTAATGCACAAGTTGACCGCAATGACTATGATATGGTGGAATATTTGGGTGAACTCCGTGAAAGTGTACTTGAAGCATACACTGGTATTATTCAAGGACTAAAAGGACCTGGTAATCAGGTATATAATAGTGATATTATTGTATGTGTATTTAAGTACAAATTTAAATTAAGTTGTATAAATTATCATTCATGTTAATTTAATCATGTTAATGTAAATTAATTTACCGTAAAGGACTGTGTATCCAACAGGCATGTGTGAATAAACTAAATGGTGCGTGAGGAAAAAAACCACCATTAGGATTACTTCTTTTTCCTAGTCTCGCTTAGCAAAGCTCTGGTAGAAAAAGTCGACTGCCAACCCACTATTTCTTTTTCTTTTTTTAAATACTTAAAGTTATAATTATTGTCCGATTAGAGGAAGGACCTAGAAAATCACAAAACTTTATTTTAATGGTTTACTTTTCGTAAACAGGCGATAATGCTGTCAGCCATATTATTAGTCTAAATATTATATTATTGTCTTTGCTGTGACGTCATACGGGTCGAAAACAAACATTTTACATTTTGTAAATGTTCATCACTGTAAAAATCTCGATACTTTTTATATCATAAATGTCACAGCACAGAATACATAATAGGTCTTTACCTATGAAATTGCCGTTCTGCAGTACTGGCCATTTCAAATCAAAATAATTCTTGTTTGGCTAAGAATTCTAATTTTAAATTAATTTTATTTTAAAAACATGGAATTCTTTTTCCAAAAGTAGTCATTTGTGTATTGATTAGTGTTACATTTTCATCGCATTTCAATCTTTTTTGTCATCATGGATACGTTATAAATTCGAGTAATTATGGAATATGAGTACCGTCGTGGTAGCAACGCGGCACATGCGGCACGCAACATCAACGACGTTTACGGAGCTATCACTACAAACCAACGCACCACCTGTTATTGGTTTGCTCGCTTCCGTTCTGGGAATTTCGACCTGAAAAATGAACCTCGCGGTCGTCCGAAGACTTTGGTCGACAATGACGAATTAAAGGCGATTGTGGAAGCTGATGATACACAATCTACGGCTGAATTAGCAGCAGCTTTCGACGTTAGCGTCAAAACAATATTGGTCCATTTGCGTCAAATTGGCAAGGTAAAAAAGCTTGACAAATGGGTGCCCCACGTACTCAATGATCGCCAGCGCGAAGTACGAGTCGAGACGTGCCTTGCACTGCTCAACAGACACAAATGAAGGAATTTTGAACCGCATTGTTACCTGCGATAAAAAATGGATTCTGTTTGATAACCGCAAGCGCTCAGCAAGTTGGTTGGATCCTGGTTCAGTACCTAAACAATGCCCTAAACGAAAACTTACCCCTAGAAAAGTGATGGTTACTGTTTGGTGCTCTAGCGCCGGTGCGATTCATCACAGCTTCTTACCAAACGGGGTGACCATTACTGCAGATGTGTACTGTGAAGAACTGAACACAATGATGGAGAAGCTGGCACATCTCCAACCAGCATTGGTCAATCGCTCGTCTCCGCTGCTCCTGCACGACAACGCGCGACCTCATACTGCACAGCAGACGGTCTCCAAGTTGCAAGATCTGGGGTTGGAAGTTCTCCGTTATCCGCCCTACTCACCAGACCTTGCGCCTACAGACTACTACTTTTTCCAGAATTTGGATAACTCCTTGGCGGGAAAAAAATTCAATACCCGAGAGGCAGTACAAAATGCCTTTGAAGAATTTGTTACCTCCCGTCCAGCTGATTTCTTTAAGAAGGGCATCAATAAACTGCCCCTGCGCTGGCAGAGGTGCATTGATTGCATGGGTGATTACTTCGATTAATACAAATAAAAAATCCATGAAAAAAATTCGTTTAAATTTTTTCATACAAAACGGCAATTTCATAGGCAAAGACCTAATATTTGACCTATTTTTAAATTACATGAATATTACCTATTACGCCGAGAGGTCGCGATTTTGATCCACGCGCCTGCATAACTGTTTAATTACCGTAATACAAGCTATGCTTAGTTTGCAATTAAATGGCCGTGTGTATAAAATTGTGACTCCATATTTTAAAAGGCCAATTTTTCAATCGTCAGGTAACTTTATTTGAGTATTAATTTTGCGTTTCGGCAGGTAATTTATGGAAAACCTGTTAAAATTTAAAAATTATTCCTTAAATACTGTTATCTGTTACCTAATTGAAAAATTGGCCATATAACAATAATTTTAGGCATTGTATTGATAAATTGTTGATAGATTGTGCTCGTCTCTAATTGTAGCACTACTTTATTGTTCATCTAAAATATAAACATGTACATTATGTAGATATTCTGTTGGCGTGTCAAATAAATAAATAAAGTATCGTTCGTCCAGTTTCTTGCTGGTTCTTCTCGATGAATGGGATGTTTTCCGAAACTGTATTAGTGTTTTTACTTTCATAATTGCCTTCGTAGAGCTTAAATTGAATAAAGTAATTTTGGATTTTGTTTAATTTCAGGTACGATCGGACATCGCTATTGTTGAACCCCACGTACCAGCTATCGTTAACTTTATGATCCAAGTGGCAAATGAGCCAGAACGCACCGACGCACACATGACAGTGGTAGCGGGACTTATGGGTGATCTCGCCACGTCATTTGGCAATTACGTGCTGCCTCTCCTCGAAAGTCGGCCTCTCCTCGACATGCTTCAAGCCGCGCGACGATCCCGTGTTCCCCGCACCAAGGCGCTTGCCAACTGGGCAACAAAGGAGATGCGCAGAGTCAAGCAACTGGCACTCACCAGTTGGTAACTATTCCTCACGTTATTTAGTAGATGAATCAACTTTTCTTTATTAAATCAAGTTTAGTTCCAAACATTTATATGATATTTTCTTAAAAAATGGAGTTGCTTTTTCGGTAACTTATTGTATTTACTAAAATAATATTGATGATGAAAAGGCTAATTGACTAATGTGTAAAGCTTATCAAATGCACGTTACTCAATTATTCTTTCCACCTTCAATATTGTAATGCAATAACTACAAGGCCTTGTAAAATTAATTTTAGTTTTATTTGGGTGGTTGTCTGATGGGCGAAAGTACATTGAAAACATATTTCCGTACCAGTGTCAACTTCTGAAGTTTTAGGAAAGTCGTGCTGCATGCATGCATGCATTATGGATGGGTTGCACCTATAGTTGATTGTAAGGAGACAAAAAAGTCTGTATCTAATGTAGAAACGTTTTAGCAACTGAGTTTGGAAGTAGAAGAGCTACTCTTTGTGATGAAATGGTACAAAAATATTACTAGATGTCTCAGTCATAAAAAAGAAGAACGAAAAAACAGTTTAATTCTAGTGGCACCAGTTGTTGATACCCATACTACAGTGGTGTCGTCTGGCCTACTCAACATGGTAGATTGCTCACTAGCAATCGTACCTTACTAGGCACGATGATAAAGATGGAATATCGATATTTTAATGAAATTAAGTCAGTGGTCTTGTGAACGTGATAACATAATTATTTGGAGTAGATACGGTTTTTAATTTTTTCATAATTAAAGTCAAATATCCGATTCACTGCTTAGCTGGATCGGAAGACACTTTCCAAACTCATTATCCTGAACAGAGAAACGCGCTAAACCGATGCTACATATGTGCAACAACAACGCGTAATACAAAATGACAAAGTATATAACATATACTTTTCATATATACTACTTACGATATATATTATGTATTGAGTAAAATATAAGCCTCTCTGTTTTTAAAACTATCATGCATTTTTGTTTAGTTAGGTAAACATAATTAAATGTCATGTTTTAATTTCTATCCTGAACGAAAAAATTGATAATGGCATAAAAATATTAGGATCATAATAATGTTACAGTCAGGACGGAAGAGACGAGACAATCGACATTTGCAAAACGCTTGTTGGTTCGTCGATGTTTTTATTGTCGACAAATTTGCATCACTAAAACGCAATGGCAATTATTGCTTTTGCGGATGATTGTGTTTTATCGGTTTTATGGCTAATTGGTAATACTTTAACAATTAATTGTAATTAATAATTTAATTTCATAGATATACTGATAATTTGTTTATAAGAAATCTCTGATCTAGTGCTTGTAAATGCACTTTCTGTTTCGTGAGTGACTTAATTTTTTTGTGTAAATATTTTTTAATCTGTGTATTATTGTTGTGTATGCATTAAAAGTTTATTAGTTGTTGCATATATATCCAAAATTTAAACAATGTAGGTGTTATGGTTTTCAAAATATCGTCGAGTGAATTGAAGCAAATTTACCACTCGTGTATAAAAAGGCCTGTATTGGGAGGTGACTTTTCGAGACACCCGTAGGCAAAAGGTTAAAAGTCAAAATTGTTTTAGAATAAATATAATAATAACATTATTAATTATTTATTTTTTTCCAAAAAGTACCCTCGCTCTTTGAGAAAACTTCATACAAATGTTTGGGGTTGGATTTAAACAAGAATAAGTTGGTTGACCCACCTACCAAAAAAAAGTCTAACGCTACAAAACATTGTACATGTTGTTTAACAAAAATTAACACCAACTTCAATGATTTTGAAACAAAGAAATTATGGCGGAACATCCATTAAAAATGCATTCGAATTGAGAACCTCTTTTTTTTTAAGTCGTTTAAAATAAATTTTTTCTGTTTTCAGATTTGGAACTTTGTACTGCCAGCCTGATTCAACGCAGTTCCAAACAACTTACTTGCTAAAATGGCAGGCATCTTTTTATTAATAAGTCGATAGGCGCATACGTTTGGGAAACCTGTTCTTACTATACATACGTACTATACAAGTACTCATTGATATATTCATTCTTTGTTTATAATTTGAAAAAAGTTTTGTTTGAAATTTAATATTTTTCACTAGTAAAATTTATAAAAAACCTACCTACGTCCTTTTTTTAACTAATTAAAAAACCTATAGCGCGTATTTATAAAACAATATACTTTGAACATTCAAATGAAAAATAATATTTTAAATCTTAATTGTTGATAATCAACGAGTGTTGGTAATTTATTGATTAATTTTCATGGCAACATTATGGTTGTCAGCACAAACAATGCGCTTATTGTACTTATATTGGGAAGATTATTATTCATATGCCTAGCCATGCTCTTTTCACAGATATTATCTTTAAAATTATAGCATTTTTCCTATTTGGTATTATAAATACAGACAGTGGCTGTGGTATCTTTACTTATGTGAAACAAATGTGGTTGTTTGAAAGCGACTTGTGTGATAGATGATGTATGTTATTTTAGGCATGCACATATGCAAGGGATTGTGAATTTTATAAATTATTATTACGTTGTATATGATGTATGAAAGACGTTCTGAACGGGTATTAAAGTATGCGAGGATGTGCGAATGGTTATTTTATAAACATAGGTATGTGTCGATGTTAAAGAAAATTTGGTATATAATGTATGTTTAAGGTTCTGTCAACGTTGCTTTTGAGACTGAAGGACGCCATATTGGTGATTCATACTTTCATTCACTATGTAAAAAAGATTCGTTTTCGATGTCGCTTTATAGGTTGTTTTAAACAAATATATATAACACAGTACCTAACGGACATTTTTGTCGTAAAATTACAATATATGAAATATAACTTACAAAACATTTAATTTTATTAAGCAAAAATATAGGAATTTGTATACATTTTGCATTAACTAACTTTGTCCTCTTATTTCACGAAAGTCTACTCCTCATTTAGTTTCTGTAATTATTTTTGCTGATTGCTACTTAGGTTCATTCAAATCATAAAATATAAAATCAATTGGTTCAGTACAGGTAATTTTTCTGATAAGATATCGTATAAAATAAATATTATATAGATAGATTACCAATTAGATATATCAGTTCAAATAATCTTGTAAATTGCAGTTCTTTTAAGTTGTAAATATTAAATCCTGCTAACACAATGTGTCAATAAACTTTATTGTTATACTTTTATGAATATGCATTATGTTAAATACTTACTTATTTTTGAAATAATAATTTCAAATAGTAAAATAACAACAGAAATTAGTTTTGTGTGCATCTCAGTTCAAAATTTCATATTTTTGTTTTACTTAGTCTTCCCATGGTAAAAAACTATTTGATAAAACGAGAGGGAAAATATGAAAAGAGCTTTGAACGATAACGATATTTTAAGTAAGTAAAAAATGAAATGGTAATATTGAAAGTTAAAACAGCACAAATTGCTCCATACATTTAAACTCAATGAAGGTTTATGAATTTTATTGATTTTACTAGTAATGTTTTTGATCTAGAAAATATTTATACTACGTAACCCGTACTACAAAGTTCTTTAAAAACCAAAAAAAACTAAACTATTGAACACAATCTTATTTACGTCAGTTATTAGGGAAGGCCTATTGTCACTGATGCCTTGAAGCGAAGAGCGAATTTTTAATATGTGGTGAATGAATGGTCACTTGCCTTTTGTTCTCAGGTATCACATTATTGTACATAATATTATGTAATTTAAACTTTTCCTGTCCCAAATACGTACGTATAAAGAAACGATGTCTAAAAATGGTCAGTTTATAGATAAATTTCAGTGGTGCATTTTTTACAAAAAAAAAGACTTCTTTGCTTTACGACATTCATCTGTTTAAAGAGATAATTTTTCAAAAAGAATTACTTAACATTTATTATTCAAAATATGTTCTAAAAGAATACCCAATTTTCTAAAAAATTAGAAACCCGCGAATATTAATTTGGGAATAAAAATAACATTATTATCAACCAGAACTCGTACACGTGAAATTGTATATAAAGATCGTGGGAATCTCAGTGTGGTATTGCACCTAAGTTTTCTACTACGTAAGAAGTACATAATTATATAAATTTTTGTTAAAGGACATTAATTTTATATTATTGATTCCTGAAATAAAATAGTTGTTTCGAAATTTAAGTATGATAAAATCGATCGCAAAATATATTTGTTTTAAAATGAATAAGAAAACAAACTGAATTATAAAAAAGAAACCAAAAACCCGACTGCAGCAAAATACAGTTGCACTAAAAAAATCATTTATATTTTTGATTTTATTTTAATCCCCGACGTTTTACTTAAATATTATATAGCCCGTGTCACAACCACAACCAAGACTAATCTAACAACACCTCGTATGCTAAAATCCATCAAGTTGTTTAGGCTACAGAGCGTGCCAAAGAAATAGACATTTAAACATACGCTCGAAAAACATAACCCTCCTTTTTCGCAGTCGGGTAATAAAAGATGGATCTAAATTCTACAATAAAATTATACTTAGTTTCCAACTTCGAGTGTAACATCTATATGTTTTTTTTATATATAAATATATTTAAATGAATACCTCTTTGTTTAAATAGCTTTACAAATGTGATATCTAAATATTATGTGAAAGGCTTGGCCAGTACAATAATAATTATTAAAACATCAAAACAAATTGTGCCTTTCGTGTTTTAACGTATTACGTTGTAGTTAATCTGTATTAATTCCGTTAGGTGGATACCTACTCGTATTTATTTATCGTTTTGTCCTTACTACATGGATTGCACGATATAAAAATACCATTTTTTGCAAGTTTGAAAGAGATGTGTAACATTATTTTTTTATTTCCCTTCTAAATGTATCATGAGTGACTGCTAGTCTGTGAGCATCACTGAGAGGGATGATGTTTGCGAGAATTATGCAAGAATTTTATATATAGTTGTTTCTTATAGTTCTTCAACAATGGTTTTATTCTACACGTAAAAGAGTATATACTTGAGGAATTCTATATTTGATTAATGATTAAACTTTAAATATATACTCGAAAAATCAGGTATGATAGGAGAATGTGTGAAGACTAGTGCCATGCCATGAAAGGTTCTGAAGTAGAATCATAGGCATAAAGTCGATGAATACCACCCCCGCTTTTCCTGCGCAAATTGGAAATAATTTTGTTTAGTTTCACAATATATTTGAAATGATTTTGTTTTTGATCTATAAATATCTGTATACAGTTCTATAGTAAATAAAACTTAGAAGATTAAAATGGCTTATTATTTTTTACATGTTTATGTCAGATGAGGATAAATAATGAAAAGTCAGAGTACTACCTATATAATAAAATGCTTTTTTATTGCACAAAATAAACGTTACATAATTTGTTAATAAAGTTAGAAGCTAAAATTCAACTTAATTCCTTTAAAATAATCAACAACTTTAATAATTAAAAAGCAGATTATTATGTACTTCCTCTGACTTTTCATTACTTGTCTACAATCCCGGGATTATTTAAATAGGCTGATAATGAATTCTCTATTGTTGTACCGTTGTAAAACCAATCACTGCGCAGTAAGGACACTCTTAGGGACGATTGTATGGAAACAAAACAAGTGAAGGTCACGATTTATTTCAGGGCGAGTGTTTCTACGCTACATTGCATCGACTTAAATATTCAATTACAAATCTATACAATTAATAAAATTGAAGTGTCTGTAATGTCAAAATAACAGTTTTTTACTAAATGCAAATGAAAGTATATACGATACCAATAACAAAAAGCCCATTTTTAAAATTTTTGTCTGCCCGTCTGTCTGTCTGTTTGTTCCGGGTAATCTCCGAATCGGACCGATTTTGACGTGACTTTCACTGATAATATAGGGAGTAACTAAGGCTACTTTTATTTTAGAAAAAGAATTAGGGTCCCGCACAAATAAAAAAAAACTGGTCATGGTGAATCAATTTGGGCGCTTAAATTGCTTACGCTGAGTAAACCTTAAGAGATAGCAAATTCATGTACCAAACAATTGTAGACCTTAAAAATACCTACAAAAAAGGCCGTGAGTGTATACGTCTATTTTCTAAGGAACAACCACAGTAGTCAGTAAGTATTTTTGTTTTTACAATAGCCAGGAGCGGGGAGCAAGATTCGCGCGGGCATTCTGTAGTTCACGTGAACGAAGCCACGGGCAGAGCTAGTTAATAATAATAATGCACCGGAGTAGGTGCAATGGCGGCGCGATCGGTTCGGTGATAGGCGCAGGCATGTAACCATCTTTAAACGGGCGTGTCTTAAGACTTTGTTCTAAACAAACAAACAAATTCTTCAATTTTATAATATTAGTATAGATCAGGTATGAGCAACCTTTGACATGTTGAGGGCCAAACTTTAGCGTGCAAATACGTTCGCGGGCCGCGTTTAAAAGTAGGTACTTAGTGCATTTTAAAGTAGTGATAATATTTTTTGTGATAGATATTAGACATAAAATAATACGACAATGTTATTATAGTACAATTTATTAAAATTACAAAATGAAATTGAAAAAAAATGGTACATTATAATTAAATCGTTAAATGTGCAATTGTTACAAACTACTAAAGTTAATTAACCGAAATCAATGAGACACTTGAGCTTGAATTTGGAAACTAATCCATCGATATTTGCATTAATTCCACTGATACAAAGAATTTTCCAAATTATCGTCGGTCAGTCTTGTACGATGTGTTGATTTTAACTTTCATCAATGAAAAGAACTGTTCGCATTTATAAGTACTGCCAAACGCACAAATCAATCTTCTTGCGAATTTTCTAAGCTGCGGAAAATTGTCTTCTTCTAGGTATTTTTTATAGAAATCGCACAACTCTAAGTCTTCAAATTTGAATTTTAGGAGTGAGTTTTCTTGAATCTCGATCAACTCCATTTGTTAGTGTATTGGAGCATTTTGTACATTACATTTTGTAGGAGTAGCAAATAAACTGAAACAGTCTTCCATGTTTTTGAAGTCGCTAATTCTGTTCGAAAATTGTTCCGACAGTAACTCGAGTTCTTCAGCATATTGAGCATAAGCAATATTTTCATACGCAGAAAGCGTGTTGAAATGGTAACTGTTACCAGACAGCATCTGTGACTCCCACAAGCGTAGTTTGATCTAAAACGCTTTCAAATGGCAGTACAAATCATTTACTAACTGTCCTTGTTTTTGAAGTTTCAAATTTAAATCATTCAAATAGCCTGTAAGATCGTCCAAAAATGCTAAGCCACTTTTAGGTCACTTAATTCAGATAGCGTTTTATCTTTTATTTCCATAAAGTCTGCTATTTCATTTCTAAGCTCATAAAACCGTTTCAACATTTTTCCTTTGCTCAGCCATCTGATTTCACAATAATATGTTACGTCGTTATATTCAGCTGATATTTCATCCAAAAACGCCTTGAACTGACGATGGTTAAGCCCTCGGGATCGAATAAAGTTGATGGTTTTTACTACCACAATCATAACATTCTGGAGTCGAATGGACTTAGAACACAAGTTCTGTTGGTGGATAATGCAATGAAGAACTATCAAATCATCTTTTTGCACATTTAATTCTGTTGCTTTTTCATTCAAAATTCCGATGAAACCTTTACGTAAGCCGACCATAGAAGGTGCACCAGCAGTGCATACTCCAATTAATTAAGCCAAAACTCGTGAATACATTTGAACTTCAATAAAAATATCCTGTCTTGTAGTGATTTCTTTTAGCGGCTGTAAAGCAAGCAATTTCTCAGAAACAGTGAACTCCTTATCAACACCTCGAATAAATATAGCCAGTTGAGCTGTGCCAGACTAATCGGTGCTCTCGTCTAGTGCTATGGAAAATGATTCAAAACCAGCCATACGGTCAGTCAATGTTGCTTTTATATCATTAGCCATCATTTATATACGTCGAACAACAGTTCGTCTTGACAAAGTAATTTTTTCAAATACATTTTTCTTTTCAGGACACAAAATACTGCAAACTTCTAACATACACTCCTTGATAAATTCTCCTTCGGCAAATGGTTTTAATGCCTTTGCCAATTTTGAGCTAACTATAAAACTAGCTTTCACAACATTATCAAGTTGTGCTATTTGTTTATGAAACATTATTTTGTTGCTGTTTTTCCAAATTTGCGGTAAGCTTCTGGATTATGTCTGTTCTTAATTGTCCTGTCAGTAAGTGCAGCGTAGCATGCTTAGTTGAGTAATGCCTCTTTATATTGAATTCTTTCATTACTGAAGTGAATTCATTACACAGCAAACAAATAGGCTTACCATTGTGCAAGATTAAAAAGAATTCTTCAATCCATTTTTCTTGAAACTGGCGACCCTCTGTATCTACTTTTCGTTTCTTTCCACCAGACATCATTTTAGTTTACTTTTCGTTCAATAAAATTAATAACAAACTATAGTTATTAACCACTCAAGATGCACACAGTCACAAAGCAAGTTGACGGCTCGAGCAGTTCGCTAGGATATCGCTTGTCCAAGTTATCACCTCGGTAGCTCAAATAGAGCTGAACTAACGTTCGGGCCATCCACCCGCTTATATAAGCAAAATGAAGGAATAATCTGGAATAAATTAGTTTAGAATAATTGAAAAGCAATAAATCTTGTGATGTGTCGCCCGTGAGGCGGCAACCCTCAAAGAATTTGATTGAGCAAGTCGAGTAGGTACCTAATGTAATATTTTTTTAATTGGGTTTTTTCAAAATGTCTCGCGGGCCGGATTATATCTTACAGCGAGCCGGTTGTTGCCCATATATGGTATAGATTATCCCACACGTAAGTAGGTAACCCAAGGAATACAGTCAGGGGGCAGCCCTAGTACGTGTTTACCTACCAAGCGGCTGCAGGTAGTTATTTAAATAACACTGCCGAGATATCATAGTGTTTACTTTAGTGTAAAGTGTAGTATAGTGGCATGCTACCTCACCCCCGCCGACGTCTAAAACATAGGACGGTCGCGCACGATCTTGTACGACTATAGTAATCGAAATTTGCACAGCTCCGCTTCAGTGGACAGGCAGCCTTATCCACCACTACTTTAAACCTCTTAGGACATCTTTACAAATAAATACAATTGAAGTGTATTTAGTAATCAGTTCAGGAACTGTCTTTCAATTACGGAGAGAGCGCTCGCTTTCTGTCGTGCGTCTTGTCAGTTATAAATTAGTTGACCAACAAATTCGAGCTGTCGAACAAGAAGTTTTTCCAAGGACCATCAGCATAAATAAATAATAATAAATGATATGCATACGTAAAATTAAATCCCAAATAAAACTACTTCATTATTTAATTATAATTTAACTAGCTGTGCCCCACGTTTTCACCGTGTTAATTTTATACGACAAACAGCGCCACTAACGCCCCCTTGTAGGTTATCATGATTATTGTTCTCACTTCCCTCAAGTACAAATACTAACCTATACTATTCCTCGTGAATCTGGCTAACATATACAAAAACATTTTTTCAAATCCGACTGGTAGTTCCGGCGATTAGCGTGTTTAAACAAACAAACAAAAACCTTTTATGCTTTATTATATTAAAATACGGATTAATCAATGATATCAAAATAATCGTTTTCATCGGAATCAGACTCAACGTTAATAATAAGTTCAAAATTAATGTAAAAATATAGCATATATTGTTTTTTTAAGTCTTCAACATGCCGACATATATTATCCTATATAATAATACTATCAATTCGTTCCTTTATTAGATTTGTATGTTTTTTAGCTACATTAGCTAAATTTTTAATATTCCCCATATCTTTTCTATCGGGCGATAAGGGAGCAATCGACTGATTTCAAAATCATTTGACCTGACCAGTTCATCGATTGCAAATATTTTAAATCTATCTTTGTTTTTTAATATCAAATCATACAATTCTATTTTCTTCATCTTTGTTCTTGAAATGGAATATTCTCTTCAGTCAGCCATGCCCGCATGATGCTCTTTTCTTAATTTGAATTAGAAATTGTTGTTAGAAATGATATAAGCATTGAACAAGAAAATTTCAGCATTTTTTGGGAGATCCGGTAAAAGCTGTCTTGTAAGCCATGTAATTGTTAAAATTCATGTTACCATGGTAATCGCCACTTATTGAGTTTGATATATATATATATATATATATATATAATATAAAGCTTTGACTTCCACCAGCGTGAACCATTACCTTAGATTGTAATTAAACAAACAAAATATTTAAAAACGGTTCTTAAAAAATATCAGATGTTAGAATGTAAAGGTTGTGTCACACCTATGGATGTAATTTTTAAAGTTGATGATACTGAACTAGATTTATCTTATGAGCAGAAGTGTAGATCACTAACTGGGTCATTGATGTATGCCGCTGTAGGGACTAGGCCATTTAAATGTAATGTTGTATGTTATTTGAGTAGATAATAGTCTAAACCTAACTAAGGTTTGAGGAAGGCCTTAAAAAGAATTTTAAGATGTGTAAAAGAAACTCTACATTATGCATTAGTTTATTATAAAAATGATTGTAATGATATTATACCTTTGATAGGATATACAGACTCGGACTGGGCTAGAGATGACGACAGAAAATCTACTAGCGGTTACTTATTTATGCTATTTGGTAAAAACGCTTTAAACATATTGACCTTAAGTATAATTTTGTAAAGCAAAAAATTGAGGAAGGGTTAATCAATGTTATGTATGTGAATACTAAATACCGATTAGCAGATGCTCTGACAAAGCCTTTTACTAAAATTAAATTTTCTCAGTTTATGTTTAGATTAGGTATGAGATGTGCATTGAGGAAGAGTGTTGAATAACAATGCGCATCTCCTTTCTCATAAAATATATGTCTATGAATAAAAAAGAAGAAAAATATATTGAGTTGATATGATACAATTATAAAAAAATAAATATGTTATAAAAGAAAATGGTTTATTTAAAAAAAAACCGTAATCCTCCTCCTCAACAGAGACATGTGTCCGCCCGATCTTAACATAGAGCTGCGCCACATTCGCACATTTGTCCAAATAATTGCAAAGAGTTCAAAATAAATTCTTACGTCATTTACATTCATGTCATGTCATTTATGGGCCCATGGTTCGTTCGGAACGTAGACCTTCATAATGATATGGAACTTCCTTGTATCGAATCGTACGTTAAGTCCCTTGCGAGATCATATTTCGACACCGCGTCGAATCACGCGAACCCGTTGGTGAGAGCCACCGCGACTTACACCGGTCTCCGACGACGCTCGCCCCGAGGATAAAACTCCGCTCGCAGAACATTTTTACCGATCCCGATGACGATATCGAGGCATCGAACGCATACTACACGACCGCCACAAGAAACCACCCTCTCCTGCGGTAACTCAAGCCCAAGTCCGTTCCTTGGGTATGGAGCCCTTGAGTCTAGCAGCCGCTTGCGCGATACATGTGATACTGCACTTGCCTAATCACTAGCTACCAACAGACGCCATTACACTGCATCCCACACTCGTGCATACTTCACAGGTACATAGGTTTTGTAAGGAATCTTTTTTTTTTGTTCTATTAGTTTAGATAAAAATTGACAAATCACTAAATACATAAACACATGTTCCTTCCTTCCTTCCTCCCAGGAGGCAGGAACACGTACCTATATATGTATATTTTAGTTTAGATCGATTTTTTACGGATAGGGAATTACAGTTCCCAACTTAATTGCAACTACGGCAATAGTCCAAGCCGAGGTTCGGCCACTTTGGCACCCTTGAGCATGTTACCACGCTTTCGCCAATAAGTTCCTTATGCGCTCGCCCCCAATCCACGGTGAAGCATTATAGTCAGTTTACACACACATCGATTACGCCTATTTATCGCCTCGATTACGTCATCGAGTAGGCATAGCAACTAAACGTCGAGAAGTTAGTGATGAATCACGATTTTTCTGCGCTCGTTTAGTGTAGGTATTTAAGCAGCTCAGGCGGCCGAGGCCCAAGTTCGGTGAAGCTGTAAAAGCCGCAGCGGCTTCAGCGCCCCTAGGGCTAACAGTATAGTCAGATCTAAAAAAAAAGGCTCCGAGGCAGTTCACTTTTGAATTAAAAAGCGATAAAAGGAAGCGAAACCACAGAGAAATAAATAACAGTGTTGTGAGTTCTTAAAATTTGTATCTGTGTGGAATTTGAATAAAACTTCTTCACGACAATCATCGGCATTTTTATTACCCACGTGTGGAACCAATACTTTGGTCCTATGTAACAACAATGTTAAAAATCCCTTCAAAACACCTATAGTAAACACCACAGAGGTAAACACATATTATTAGGTCCTTACAAATGAAATTAACGTTTTAAATGGAAAAAGTAAAACGAAAAAAATATTATGAAATAATTATAAATTTAATCAATCGAATTATTTACCAATATTATCTATGCACTTTCGCCATTTTATAGGTAGATATTTGATTCCATTGCTTAAAAATTGTGGGAGCGAGAATCAATAAAATCTTTGAAGGCGGTTTGGACATCCCCATTGGAATTGATTTTTTTTCCTTACAAGTAATTATCCAAATTACGAAACGATATTTTGGTAGCTGTTTTAAATACAATATCTCTTATAAACAAAAAAAGAAAAACACCTATCTAGGTAAACTTGGAATGTAACACATTATCTAAACGCAAAGTTTCATCGAAATCGTTGGAGCCGTTTCCAAAAAAACTAATTATAAATATATATACAATAATTGCTCACTTAATATAAAGCGGAGCATTTGTATGTCATGTTTTTCAACAAGAGCTTTCCAACTGTTGTCTGTTGTAGACCACACGTAACCAGATTCCCGCAAAATTTGTACGTAGTTTCTATACATCCGCCGAAACCGATTTTTCCGATAAAATATGGTTCAGCTTTTTCAATATACGTAATTCCGTCAACCAAGTCAATTCAATTCAGTATGAAATGATATTATTGTTCTTCTTAATACAGAAATATCAAAGACGTAACGTCCATTTTGGACACGCCCGTTTCCTTTTTGAGGGTATTTAAAAAGAAATTGGTATCTAAATGATTATACTAGCACCATATTGTCTTTCATATCTTAAAATATTTGTTATTGCACGTTCACTAACACAAACAACTTAAGCGGTTCGCCATCCAGCATTATTAAGTTTTTCAATTCCATTTTCTACTTCATATTCCATTCGTTCGGTAATAAACTTTAACAATAATTGTTTAGCCCTAAATCATTTAAACAAAAACCTTTTTTTAAAATACACAGTCAAGATGCTAAACACAAACTTCGTTTTCCTGGATCATCGTGGGTATCGACGATATTTTTACAAAGCAATCTGTATCTTCTTTTTCATTCAATAACTTACCGAATCCTTCCTACTGTAATGTCACTGTAATAAAATAATGTTTAGAAGTAGGTACTGAATTTTTGCGAATTATACTGTATTTTTAGCTGGCAGCACTGTATTATACTTTCGCGATCTGGAAGCACTTGCCTGGTGATGCGACTTGAGTCCGATTTTACACTCGAGTAATTGGATTCAATTTGTTGAGTTGTTTATTTCCAAACCAGTGATTTTGCGGTTACTTTAATAATGTCACTCATTTTGAAACCGAAACAAACACAAATTATTTATATTTTAATGACGTTTCAAAAAAAAAAATTTACGACATATCGCATTAATTAACTTATCTCGTTATATACGTTAGGTACGCCACCAGGTATAAACCTGTTTGCCTCGACAAGTGACTCCGGTGAAGCTGTAAAAGCCGCAGCGACTCTGTTTGACGATAGGGCCCCTAAGGCTAACAGTGTAGTCAGTTCTAAAAAAAAAAAAAAAAAAAAAAGTGACTCGAGTCCAAGTGAATTCAATTCAATTATTTTTTTACTTGAGTAGGACATTTTTAGATGTCACTCGAGTAAAAGTGGACTCGAGTCACATCACTACTAAAAAGTACTCTCACTACTTTGGCATAGGGATGAATTGATACCGTGCTTTGATCGACACTATCTACTTATTCGAGTATTAAATTAAAGTATTGATACCAGTTTGCTTTATCTGAATATAAAACTTTTCTCATTCAGGTATTGAATCAAAATATCGATCCCGCATTTGATTCCACTTCAAAGTACCGATACTTTGTCAAGTCGTACTCAATAAAATTTTAACGTTATTAAATTCATCAACGAAGCATGTGTTTTTTCTTGCTTTGCTTTATTTGAATATAAAAAGGAATTCATTCAAGTATTGAATCAAAGTATCGATACTATGTTTAATACCACTTTAAAGTATCGATACTTGTCAGTACTCAATAAATTTTAAATAACATTCTTAAATTCATTAATGAAACTTACTTTGCTTTTTTTCAGTATAAAACGCAACTAATTCAGTTATCGAATCAAAGTATCGACCCTTCATTTGATACCATATCATAGTATGGATACATACTTGTTAGTTCTCATACTCAATCAATTTTTAATTACACTAAGTATTAGATTCATAAACGAAACATGTTTTTGCTCTTTCTTTGCATATGTCAGTATTAAACGAAACTCGTTTAATTTAGGTATTGAATTAAAGTATCGATACCACTTCAAAGTATCATAATTAAGTACATTAATCATCATCGTAGTTATGTACATTATTCAATTTTTAATAACATTATTAAATTCTTTATCGAAGCTTGTGTTTGCCCATGCTTTGTTTTATCTGAATAGAAAACGAAACTCAATCAGGTATTGAATCAAAGTAATGATACCAGTACATACTCAGGATTGAATGTTGATTTGAATAACTACAAGTACTAGTATCGAATGAACAAGTTCAATGCCATATGAGTACTCAGTAGCATCGATTCATCCCAAGTATCCCTAATCTGGCACATCTCTGTCTGGCACTTCTGGCTTCTGGCAGTCTAGCCCTGCCGGATTCGTTTTATACATATAAATTTATTTAATTTATGTAGACTCTAATTTGGGACCGACAACTTCACACGATTCCTGTGCACGAGTCGCTCTGTCCCTCAAAAGGAGTTGTTTTTAATAATAAAACACCAATATTTAATTTGTATAGAGGTCCTAACCACTATATTATAATTATTACTGAATTTAAATACCGGAATCTTCGATAAATACCATGAAACCTCCGTTTAAAATCGGTAAGTGTTTTTGTACATTTTATTTTTTACGAATATAAGTTGATACATTTGAACACAATATTTGTCCTTTTTATAATTAAAAAAAATATTTTAATAGATTAAAACAACAGTTCTGAAGATTTTCTTATCAAAGATACTTAGGTTATACGTACGAAAGCATGTGTCGAGAAAAGTGATTATAAATATTAGAGATAATATATTATCTATAAGATAAATTGTATTGCTTATTATTGAGTGATAAAAATCTTGAAAACTTTAGGGTTCTGTTTTAACTAAATGCGACTAGGGAATGTGAATACATTTTATTCCCATACCTTTCAAACGTCTATTCTGAAATGAGGCTACAAAAAAGAGTATTGTATAGTAGAAATTTTACGAGGTGCAAGAATATTGTGCAGTTTAGTTATCAACATTATTATTAAACTAGCGGTGTGCCCGCGGCTCCGCACGCGTTTGTTACTCCGCAGTAGTTATTTGCATCCTGTAATTTTATTTTTACTCATATTGTTCACAAATCTTATGCCGTATCAGTTGAGGAGTGGTTGTAAATTATTATTCTAATCTACAATTTCTAATGCATTATTAATGATTCTCTAGAGCCTTTCAATTATAGTATGATGTGAACCATAGTACCCGTCTACAATATTTGTTCAGATCAGCTAAGAATTAAAGAAAATAGATTTTTTGGAAATATTTTTTTTTACAATTTTTAAAAGCAATGTTAAAATTTCATAAACCCTATCAATTGACCGATTACATAATAATCCTGTGTACGAAATTTCATAAGAATCAGTCAAGCTGTTTTTGAGTTCAATCTGGACATACAACTAGAGATGAAATAGATATGGTTTGGCCGGATACCGGATATTCGGCCCTTTATCGCGTTACAACACGCAATCAGTTTGATTTGAATATTTGCAAGGTGAAGGAGACCAGAAATAAACTAGATTAATTAATAAAACAAACATTTTTTTCATGTCATTATAAAAATAAATGGTGTCCTTAACCTATTGTGATAGGATTTGCCTTGAGTAAAATAATGAGAATTTTTTGAATTTTACTATCCAGTATCCGTCCGGATAGTGAAAACAACACAGGACAGGCCGGATACCGGATAGTTATCGGGTATCTGTCTCATCTCTACATACAACCAGACACAAAAAAAATTTAATGGCATATTCATAATCAGTATTGTTCATATAGTGTTGCTGTCAAAAAATTATGGAAAAATATTAAAGGTACAGACAGGACTACAGATTTATTAATATAGAATAAACCAATTGTCTATAAAAATTACATAAATAATAAGAAACAAAAGACACATAAGAAAAATTCTATTAAGTTTCTTGATGGCTCTTCTCAATGAAAAAGATGATTTCCAAAAAGTAGCCTCATAGATAATTGTTTATTCAGGATCTAAATTGGATAAAATTTACTTGATTTTAACTTCATTAAATTAATGTTGTTTTCTGAACCTAATTGTTTTGTTAATTTTAGCTAATGAAAAACTGGCTGAGTTAGGTCGTAATGAAATCATGTTAGCAGAGAAGGAAATGCCTGGGCTGATGGCATGTCGTCATAAATATGCTCCAAGTAAGATCCTGAAGGGGGCTCGAATAGCTGGCAGTCTCCACATGACAGTTCAAACAGCGGTGCTCATTGAAACTCTGATAGAGCTAGGTGCAGAGGTCAGTATAGATATATCATAATATTACAATTATTAATCCAGTGCTTTCAAAAACCAAGCATGAGTAAATTTAGTAGTTTTAACTAGAAATAATAAACTTCATGGGTTATCATGTAGCCTCTGTGCAAAGTTGAAATAAAAAACATTTTCATTTGGCCGAAGATAAGGTACAAACTTTTTGAATATTAAAAAAAAAAAAAAAACAATTAGCATACTTCTAGTCAAAATGTCTATTTATATTTTTAAACTATATTAACAACATAGATTGTTTTGTAGGCTTCCCTTTTTTCTACTGAACCACTGGTCACAAAATAGATATATAACTTTTAATCTATAATTTTCATTTTTAATGACACAGGATAAATAATTTAATAATAATTTAAAGATGTTAATTTTCCGGAATTTCGGATTTTACATATCAAGCTGAAACATCAAATTTATCTCAAAAATTTGTATAATATAGTAAAGAAAGTTAGTCAAGTCTCTTAGAAATTATAATTTGTCAAAAGTAATGATGTAATGAAACATTATGAGTAATAATTAGGTAAATGATTGATAATTATCAGTCATCTACATGATAACTTCAAATTTTTGATATCTATTAATAAAAAACCTGGATTATTTACCAGAATTACAACCATATAACAATAATTATATATATATTAATAAATCTTTACTTCTGTCTGTACATGTAATATCTTTTTAAAAAATCCTGATAATTGCCCGAAATTGTATGTCTGTTTGTATGTCTAGATTGAACTCAAAAACGGCTTGACCAATTTTCATGGTAATTTGTACACAAGAAACTTATGTCATTGGTCAATTGATAGGCTATAAGAAATTTCAATATTTTAGAATTAGTAAAAATATAATTAGTTCTTAACTAATTTTGTACACAAGAATGCTAAGTCATTCCATGATTTATGGCCTATAAGAATTACTAATAATACTATTAGATTTGTTGATTTGATTTAAATTTTATATGGGAAGCACACATCATTTCATAATTGGTAGGCTAAATGAATTGTCAGTAATAATTATTGAAATAGTGAAACAATAATATACAGATTTTTTCTCAATAATTCTTTTTTAATTGATTTTCAAGAAATTTTGTACATGGGAAGTATAAATCATTCTATAATTGATAGGCTAATAAGAATTGGCATTAATAGTTTTGAAAATCGTGAAAAAAGACAATTCTCAACTGAATTGATTATATGAGTTGTAAATAGTTTGACTTAAAATATTACATGGCGTAAATAAAACTATGTAAAAAGAACGCGAGTGGAGCCACAGGCACACCGCTAGTTGTATAATAAAATATTTTATTTGTGTATGAATATTTCACAAGCATGATAAGATTTGAAGTTCATAAATGCCTTATTCAGATATAAATGTAAAAATCTAGTGGATTGATAAAACGTTGGTAAGGCAAAAGAAATTTTTAATTTTTAACCCACTTCAAAAGGAAACGGAGGTTATGAAGTCAATTATTTTTTTAAGGATGTTCATCGATAACTTCTTTCGTTAAGAACCGATTTGGATGATTCTTTTTTTGTTGGAAAGGGGATACCTTAAGGGTGGTCCCATTTTAATTTTATTGGCATTGGACCTAGAACTTCGAAGATATGCCAGAAAACTCTTCAAATTTATTGAAGTACGTCTTGTTTTTTGTTAAAAATTTTCATGTTACATAAATCTTTTTTACACTAGTTCGGTAAGTTGACTGCACTGTCCCTGATGGTAATCGTAGTACAATCCAAACACAATGGCGACCACAACTAGATCGACAGTCACCGAAGTCATGTCAGTCTGCATAAATAAATATCTTATGATAAGCTTGTAGAACTCGATGTCATAAAAAAGACAACATCTGTAACTAATCTTCATCTTAAAATCTAGGAAGGACACTTCTTGAATATATTATGTTTTTATTTACTGCAAGTTGGATCGGCAGACGTTGTTACATTTCAAAAACCCAAAAACTATATGAAAAATACACTTATTACTTAATTGAAAAAAAAAAATCAGTGAATTAGACAGTTAATTGTACAAAAATTTGTGTATTAACATAGAGTAGTTTCGGGTTAACTTAAAATAATACGGAAAATTTTATAAACCCATAATTTGTGTCATAATGGTAGGTACAAGGCTGAACCATAATGACAGAAATTACTATACATGTAAGTGACACGTTTTTTTCGTATCATATTCTTATTGGCGTAAAAATGATTCGAAGAGATATTTTGGAGGGAAACCGCTGCTCATGAAATTTAGCTAGAAGTCAATTATTATATTATACAAAATAGAACATGGTATATATGTATTTTGTATTTTTTTTTCAATTTAATCAAGTTTAAATGTTGTGAAGCGGGCGGGTTCAATAAATGTGAATTCTTTCAATATTGGAAATGATATTTTCCTGTCCTATCCTATTATCGCATTCAGTCAAAAGAATAAAAAGATAAGATAAAAATGTATTTTTTCCCTACACACTGATCAATATCTTAAAATCAGATGATTTTTTTAGCTGTTGGCGACAAAATTATGTATTATTATGTGTCGTGTGTTATATATTGTGTGTGTTATGTATAAGAACAGATAGTAACATTAGAATAGAGAATTAGAAAGAATATTAGCAACTACATTACGTATTATGTATCACGTGTCATGTATTGTGTATGATATATGTTTACTTATTATGTGTTACGTATATAAGATTAGAATAACGATAGAATAGATAAGATTTATAGAATAGCGCAACATTTCATTTAACTCACTGTTAAACAAAATTAGTTTATTACAGTTAGCGTCATAAATGGATTTATCATAAACGCATTTATGGTCATCTTGCACGAAACATACAGTGCGCTGATTTAGTTATACATAATTAGCGAGTCGGTAAGGCAGTCTCTGCGTTCCGTTTCACATTTTGACGAGATCCTTAACCCGAAAAGCGCGATAACTTTTAGAACTTATGCTTAAAGTATAAATAATGAATCTTGCATAGTGGATGTCATTGTTTGTTGTCTGTCAAAATCAATTGAATAACATGAAAATAGTGCAACTATCTTCTATTAGATATGAGTGAGAAATGTGGTAAAACTGTTAATACCACGCTGACCCTTATAATGTCCCTGTTCTCCTATAGTCCCATAATTTTTATTTTTAAATAGCAAGGAGTGGACTTAAACGTGTTTAGCGGCGCTAAATAGCCATTTTTGGCTATTTAACTTTGACAGTTCGTTAAACATATTTAGCAACTAGTTTTTCTTTGTGCAAGAACCCTAATTTTGTTTCACCACTTTAAATGCGTTTAGTCAAAATCAAAATATATTTTATTCAATTTAGACCCTAAGAAGGCACTTATGAATGTCAAAACACTACCACCGGTTCGGAAAACATCCCAGACATCGAGAAGAACCGACAAGAAACTCGATCGGGTTTATCTTATTATCTTTTTTTTTTAAACTGGTTATACAGTATTTAATTATATACAGTTATTATCATTTTCAGTAGATGTACAGAGAAGGAATCACATCCAGACATCACCATCATTCACGTAATCAGCCACCCTATAATATCTACCCCTTTGACAATAAAACCTGCTTAACATGATTCTTAAACTTATTATCCGGCAAATCGCTAATGTGTTTAGGAAGTTTATTATAAAACCTAACACAATTACCTAAAAAACTTTTATTTGTTTTGCTAAGTGTAAAAGACGGAATGACTATTTTATATTTATTTCTAGTATTGAAATTGTGTGCGTTAGTAACAAGTTCAAAATTGCCTTAATTTTTCCGAACATACATTATATTTTCCAAGATGTATTGGAAAGGCAAAGTTAAGATACCAAATTCTTGAAATTTATTCCTCAATGATTCGCGTGGTTCCATATCATAAATTGCTCGAACTGCCCGTTTTTGTAATACAAATATGGTTTGTACCTCAGCTGTTGAACCCCACAGTAAAATACCATAGGACATTAAACTGTAGAAGTAAGCAAAGTAGACCAGCCTAGCAGTAGCAATATCAGTTAAGTGGCGAATCTTACGCACTGCGTATGCAGCGGAGCTTAATTTCCCTGCCAAGGTTTTAATGTGAGGACCCAATTGTAATTTTGCATCTAGTGTGATGCCTAAGAAAACAGTATTATCAACCATGCCTACTATGTTCTCTTTTATCCTAATATTACTTTCAACACGTTGTACATTGGGTAAGGAAAATCTGATACATTTTGTTTTGTTTGCATTTAACAATAGATTATTTAAAGCAAACCATTCTGATATTTTAAACAAAGTATTATTTACATGGCTAAGTTCTAAATCTTTTCTTTTCACTTGAAATATAAGTGAAGTATCGTCTGCAAAAAGAACAGTGTTAGCACAGTTCGTAACCATTAGGGTAGATCATTTATATATACTAAAAACAAAAACGGTCCCAATATCGAACCCTGTGGGACGCCGATCTAGCCAAGGATCCCAAAGAGGTTGCCCCATTTACACTTACTTTGAGACAGCGATCTGTTAAATATGATTCCAGAAAGTCTAGAGAAGATCCACTCACACCATAATGTTTCATCTTAAGTATGAGCGTAGTCAGCGTAGTGTGATCAACACAGTCGAATATCGAATCGTCTTTTTTCCTATTTTTACCCATTTCTTTATTTCTTATGTTCCAAACAGTCTTAGACATATTAGTAGATGCAAGCACTTTGTTACTTAGAAATTTCGCCTTGGCAGCCATACAAACACGTTTAAATATTTTTGAATAGTTCCTAACATAAGTCTTACTTTAATCATATTTAAACATGTTACGCTAGTCGCCCTAAGTTTATATGGAAAATGTACAACATCACATTGAATGTACGAATAATATGCGGGAAAACCGTCCGTAATTTCTATTGTTTTTGCCTTTGTATGGAATATGTGCTTAATGTATATAATGTATTGATGTCTAATGGATAGGGAATAGAATAAGGAACAATTTGATATATAACTTGTATATGTAACTTATATATTCAAATAAATATAGAGCGGGAAACAAGGCGACCAAAGTGAAAATAGTTACAAAAATAGACAAAAGGTGGAGGCTCTCTTTAAAGTAACTCTTTGTAGTACTTAAGCTCGGCAAAAGTTCGAGTCATCGGTTACACAGTGACATAAGGAAGAAAAACAAGATTGGTCGTCCTGCGAACCGCCTCAAGTACAAGATGAAGAAGATTGAGTTTTATTCGAAGATCCGGCACCTCAAGCGGCAGTGCACCCCCCGGGCCCCTCACCACCATCTCGCCCTACTGGCATCCGGCTAAATAAAATCGCCTATCCAAACCGGGAAGTGTCACGCATATCACGATATCGTACATAACTTTCATATGCATTTAGTAAAAAGCTGTTATTTTGACATCACAAACGGACACTTCAATTTTATTAATTGTATAGATAATATGTAAAACAATAGTTTTCATTACCTAGATCTCGAGGAAAATAACCATGTCCTATACACTAAGAGAAAAACATGCCTACTACCTTTGGCAAGTTTACCCCAGCACACTAGGTGTTCAACACTAAGGCTAACATGGCCAGGAGATTTGCCTCTGGTCATATTTTTAATTAACCGACATACTTCTTTAGCTAAGAAACGTACAAGGTTCTCGCTTTGACAGATTGATGTTACTCTTATTAATTTGAGGTGCTATTTCTTCTGGTGATTCTATCCTAAAATAATTTTTAAAGAGTTATGCTATGTTCTTTGGTTCACTAATAACAAAAGATATATATTATTATACAGATTTATATGTTTATAAGACCTATAAATAAAATCGTGAGAACACGTTACTTGGTATTGAGAATAAAAAGCCGGAGTAACGGCTTTGCATAAGCAACAATTATTTGCGTCATTTCATTAATTATTTATCGAATGTATAAAAAATATCTCTGTTTCTAGAGACAGACTTAGTAATCAGAAGGCTCGTCTTATCGTTCACCGTTCACCTTTTTATCTTCAACCTCTGAACTACGTTCATTTTATATGATATTACATTATGCAATAATATTATTTTGTTTATAATATATTATACCGCAAGCTACCTTTTAGCTTTTCCTCTGTTCTAAATTTGTAAAGTAATAAATAATCTCGGTTTTTATCTTTTGTCGTACTGGAACATTGTTAGAGTTAGGTTACGTCACTGGCCTTTTGTGTAAAGATTATAAACACCGACAGTTTGACTTTTATTGTAAGTTCTTAATGTAACCGTCCACGTATATATAACGGAGGAATCGCAATAAAGTACCTAGGTATTCTTTGATAAGCTGATCCGCATGTATTGGAATTGGCACTGAGGAGAAACGTTCGATGCTTGACGGTCAATAGATTCAAAAAAGGTTTTTTTTAAATTGAATTTGTTGTTGTATTACTAAAAATGCATAATAATAATGTAATAATGTATGTAATTTAATGCCGCAAATACTTTCAAAATGTCTCAAATTTAAGAACGCTCTCCTCAGAAAGTTTTTGTGTAGATACACAATGATAAAGGTTACCTACCCTTACTACCCCAATCTAAAAAATCCACCTTGTATACAGCAACACTCGCAGGAATAAATAATTATGTTAATTTGTATAAAAATAACAATTTTTAATAACAACAATAAATTCCATTACAAATAGACGAAATAAATGTAGACAGAATGCGTAATGTACTTACATCTGGTCAGGCTGCAGTTAAGATTTTGTTGTGCTGACGTGTGTACCCAGTAAAAACGTCTGCCGTGACAAATATAAGCTTCTAAGACAATAATGAACAAAATATATGAATGGCAAACCTGTTGAATTACTTTCGAAATTTCATAATTTTTAATTTGAAGAGGTTACTCTACGTCAAAAAGGTATTTAAAAAAATAGTTTCATAATTGTACGAAAACGTTAGACGAGACAAACATCTTAGCATTCCATGGATTCACCGTGCGGGTGCCTGATCCATCGTGTAGCAGACAGAGGGAACACGAGCAGTCTCCGAGACTTGCGACCCAGGTGTAGGTTTAAGGGGCACCCTTATGATGCACACCAGTGCTCACCTTGACTGCCTGCCTGCCAAGCTAGACTTGGTAAGGGCCTGTCAATAAAAAAAAAAAAATCGAAAATAATTGCCTGTTTCAAACGGTTAATATAAAGATTATGAGTTGTTATTTTTTTCTGAATATAGCCTTGATTTGGCTCTATGATGTGACCATATATCATTCAAATCGGTCAAGTCAATATATTCAAAAACCAAAGTAGATAAAGATTTGAAACTTGCTGGGTCAACATATGTTATTAGTACTAACATACCCTCAAATGATGATCCAGATATCTTTCTGGGGCCGATTCAGTATGCTTATCGCCCTATGGCCTTTATATAAATTAAAAATTGCTCCAAGAGATTATGATTATTTATTGACTATTAGCCGTGTGTCCGATGGATTGTCGACACCATCTCTGGAATCATTCAACTTACAAATTGTTTACGTGTTTAAATTCTTAAATTATATATGCCCATAATCAAAGATCCTTCCTTAGTGCTCAGTGCGCTCACCTATGTTTTATCAAGAATAAAACATATTTGCGTGTTGTTTGTCATTCAATGTTAGAATTTTATGACGCATACTTCCAACCAGTGTTAAAACCATTTAGATATCAACGATAGGAAATTGATAAAAATAAAGAATCGAATAACGTCGATGTTATCTTTTTGTATCTTGTTCTGTAAATACGTACCAAACTATTTACATATTTTTATCTACAACTTTTCTCAGCGGTTTCATATGGGATAAGAAAAAGTATAAGGTACTGATCTATTTATTCCTACTCCTAATTCTTAGTACACAGTTCTAATACTTTAACTATTTTATGTAATAAAGTCTCATTATGGTAGGAGGTGTCTAAATCATAATCAATGGCATATTTACTACTTTATTGCTTGTAATAGATTTTAGGTGTCTATATATGTATGAGTATATATTTTTTAAATTCTTTGTAGGTTTTAAACGTTTGGCCACAATCTCATGTTAACTGATAATGTGGTCAAAGGTAGTAACACGCTTAGCCGAGTCGAAAAACTGGCTCTCAATTGCAGTTGCCGGAACACATCTATACCTGTTTGGCAACAGATTTTAAATTTGAAGGTGGCAGCTAGCCAGGCGGGCATTAGATAAATGTTCTACCACCATGCTATGGTTTCATTACGATGTTTCCATTTTATCAAAAGCACAGGCGCATAGTACGGTTTCGGTCTCACGTTCATTGACGCTATGTTCCACGCTGCCACTGAGTCATCATTGCTTTAAAATATATTACAAAAATTATGTCCTTAAAATTTATTCTTACTATTTTTTACCGAATTAATGACATAAGTTTAATAAAAATATTGCTTATAGGAATTAATCGGATGATTAAACAATCTTGTTACAGGTACAGTGGTCTAGTAGTAACATTTACAGCACACAAGATGAAGCTGCCGCAGCACTAGTCGCTGTAGGAATACCAATTTACGCATGGAAGGGAGAAACTGAAGAGGAATATGTCTGGTGTATTGAACAAACACTCGTGTTCCCAGATGGAAAGGTATAAATATCAATTTTAACAAGTACCTATCACAATTTTAATCCAACAGAAACTATTTGTTTGTTGATTTTCGATAGCGTAAGAATTAGTTATAATAATATTATTAGGTCTTTACATAATATGAAATTAGCGTTATATAAAGAAAAAGTAAAACATTTAAAAAAAAATGAAATTATACATTTAATCAATCGAAGTATGTAGGTACCATTATTATCTATGCACTTTCGCCATTTTATAGGTAGTTCATTGATTCCATTACTAAAAAAATTGTGAGAGCGAGAATCAATAAAATCTTAGCAGGTGGGGTTTGGACAGCCTCATCGGAATTGTAATTTTTTTCCTTGCAAGAAATTTTCCAAATTCCAAAAGAAATTGGTAATCCGTTGGAGCAAGATTCGGAGAGTATGGTGGGTGTCGGAGACATTCCAACAGCAGTTCCTTTAATTTAGCGACCGTCTGTCTTGAAGTTTGGGGTCTAGGATTGTCCTGAAGCAGTAGTGGGCTAGGGAGATTGACTAGTCTCGGTTGTTTAACGGCTAGCTTTTCCATCATGGTTTGAAATTGTTGACAATACAGATATGTCATTATCGTCCGGCCAGAACTTAGGGAGCTGTAGTGTATGACACCAGCACTGGTCCACCAAACACTCACCAGTACCTTTTTCTGAGTAAACTTTCGCTTGGGACAGGATTTGGCCGGTTCGCCTGGGTTCAACCACTGTGAAGAACGTTTTCGACTATCATAAATGATCCATTTTTCGTCACAAGTAACAATACGAATCAAAATTCCCTTGTGACGGTTGAGTAATGTAGCGCTGCACTCAATACATGTTATTTGGTGTGCTTCAGTCAATTCACGCGGTACCCATTTCTCGAGCTTTTTCACTTTTCCAATTTGTTTCAAGTGAATTAAATTTGTTTTATCACTCAGACCGAAGCCTTTCCCGCTAACTCTGACGTAGTTTGAGATGGATCGGCTTCCACGATCACCTTTGATTCTTCATTATCAACTAGGATCTCCGGCCGTCCACGGGGTTTGTTTTATAGGTCAAAATTTCCAGAACGAATACGTTGGAACCAAAAACGTACGGTGCTTTCTTTTACAGTAGCTTCCCCATATATAATTAATTCTTCGAGTTGTTTCTACAGCGCTGATGCCACCTACTTCTACTACCTAATAATATATAATACTGTAATAATATGGTAATAGCGTTTTTATTTAATTAAGGTTTTATACGAAATTTTTATCCTTTGTTTACAGCCTCTGAACATGATCTTGGATGATGGAGGTGATTTAACTAATTTAGTTCACAAGAAATATCCACAATTTTTGGAAGGTATTAAAGGTATCTCTGAAGAAACTACAACTGGAGTACACAATTTGTATAAAATGTTCCGTGAACAAACTTTAAAAGTACCTGCCATTAATGTAAATGATTCTGTAACAAAAAGCAAGTTTGATAACCTATATGGATGCAGGGAATCTCTTCTTGATGGAATCAAAAGAGCAACAGATATAATGGTCGCTGGAAAAGTGTGTGTGGTAGCTGGTTATGGAGATGTTGGTAAAGGATGCGCACAAGCCTTTAAAGGATTTGGCGGTAGAGTAATTGTTACTGAAATTGATCCTATTAATGCTCTTCAAGCTGCAATGGAAGGTTTCCAAGTCACAACTATGGAAGAAGCATCTGAAATTGGGCAAATTTTTGTCACAACAACTGGAAATATCGATATAATTTGCAAAGAACACTTCCTAAAAATGAAAGATGACGCAATTGTTTGCAACATAGGTCATTTTGATTGTGAAGTAGACGTTGCATGGTTGGAAAACAATGCAAAGAAAGTAAACATTAAACCTCAGGTTGACCGTTATGAACTCGTAAATGGAAATCACATTATAGTCCTTGCTGCTGGAAGATTGGTTAACTTAGGTTGTGCTACTGGACATTCTTCATTCGTCATGTCAAACTCGTTTACAAATCAAGTATTAGCTCAAATTGAGCTTTGGACTAAACACAATAGTTATCCTATTGGTGTTCATACTTTACCTAAGAAACTTGATGAAGAAGTAGCTGCATTGCATCTGGACCATCTTGGTGTTAAATTGACCAAGTTGTCTAATAAGCAAGCAAAATATATTGGTGTTCCTGTTGAAGGCCCATACAAACCAGATCATTACAGATACTGATTTTTTAAATATATATTTTCTTTTTCTATTCAATGGTGACTTGAAACAGATTTACGAAATCAATAATTTTCTAATACTTATTAAAAATCTGTGAAGGGGATATGCATTGTATAAATAATAATATTCATTGTACAATAAATAATATTTGTGTAAAAAACGTTGTTTACTGTTGTAACCTGGTTTCCTATAAATAAATATGATGAAAGGTAAATAAAACGGCTAATTGTAAATAAAATAACAACGTTTAAAAAGAGATTTTCATATTATTGGGAAAAAAATGTTTCTACTTTCATAGTGATAAAACGAAAAATGTGCATTATTACCATCTAAAATTTTATAGTTCACTGTTAGAAACCCAACTTAATTGTGGTAAAAACGTATACTAAAATCAAACACAATTTGAAAAATTAGGTTCTCATAGTAAATCAACTATAATTTATTTCAACTTTTATTTGTCAAGAATATAAAAAAGTATTCTGCTATTTAAACCCTATATTTTCAATGTATTTGGTAGAACAAACAAACTAAGAACTTAGTATAACTATTGGCTTTCATCTAAGACTAGAGGTGTAACGAATATATTCGTAATAGGTACCTACAGGTATTATAATATGAGCCGCGAACTAATATAATAAGATACACGAATACAGAATAATAGGTTACCAGATATTAGTCAAATAATAGGCAGGCAATTCAAGATCCGCGCGGCTACTCACCGCAAAGTACCTATCTGTCCGTTATAGCGGTGCGAGTCTTGCGAATAAGCGAGATGACTACATGATTTGAAACTTCGAATACAAACAAGCCCTGGCTGCTGGCTTATCGTATGCGCAGCTATGTATGTAAAGGCAAAATTATACAAGTCGGACTTCGTATGAAAACTGTATGGGTTAATAACACAGTGAGCAAGCAATGAGAATCACTATAATAATATATTAGGCACAGGTTTTACGAATATCACTGTATTAGCTAATGCGGATATTAGTTAAATTCATAGATTAGTTTGTATTATGTACCTATTCGTAATTCGTATTATATTGGTGGTCCCCCTTCCTGTTGCTTGTAACTTGTTGCGATTGCACGCATGACGTGCTTATCGTACCAGATATATTTTTGAGAATGTCGGATGTAAATATTTATTATTTTGCGTTTAGAATAACAAAAAAGTAAATCTATTGACGTTTTTAATGGAAACTTGTAACAAAAAAATAGAAAAATCAATAATTTGGAATACATGACTTTCATGTAATCTATACAATTAATAGAATTGAAGTGTCTGCTTGTAATGTCAAAATAACAGTGTTTTACTAAATGTATAATATATTAAAGTATATATCATACCTATAACAAAAAACCAATTTTTTTAATTTTTGTCTATCTGTTTGTTCCGAGTAATCTCCGAAACCGTTGGACCGATTTTGACGGGACTTTCACTGATACATAGCTGATGTTATAGGGAGTGTCTAAGGCTACTATTATTTTAGAAAAAAAAAAAATGTGTTCTGCACGAATTAAAAAAAAAATCTGGTCATGGTGAATCAATTCGGGCGCTTAAATAGCGTACGCTGAGTAAACCATGAGAGATATTATAGTAAATTAATGTACTACATAATTATAGGCATTAAAAAGACTTACAAAAAAGCCAGGGAGAGTATATGTCTATCTTCTAAGGAACACCCCTAATATGCATTTTTGACTTTAAAATAGCTGGGAGCGGGGCAGCAAGATTCTGTGTTATTCTGTAGTCCACGTGAGCGAAGTCACGGGCACAGATAGTAATAAAAATTCACGTGAATCTTATATTTCACAGTCACATTCGTTAAGTAGAGAATAGGTACGCTTAATATCAGTATTAGATTCAAGTAGGTAGCGAACAGCGAATATAGAATCGGTAACATTATCCGGTAATTAGGTACGGTAACAGGGGCGTAGCTACAGCGTATCAATGATACGACGCGAGGCCAAGAACATGTGTAAGCAAAAATTCGTAAAATTTAATCTACAATCTCACTTAAATTATTAGGCCATACTTCCTGGAAAAAAAAAACTGTCTTATCATAGAATGTCTTATATGGATTCATTCTCATACATGATCATAAACCCATACTGCTGCACACTGAGTTTGGGTAGTACATGCCAGTGCAAGCGTCGAGCCAAAAGCTTTTCTAGAAGCTTCCCTAACACGGGCAACAGATCTACAGGTCGGTAAGATAGAGTTGGTATAGTCCTCCCTTCCCGGCTTTCGAAGAACGCACACAGTTGCTGTCTTCCAGGATTGAGGGAAGTAGTCCAGCTCCAAGGACTTATTAGCAATTGCCTGAAACAGACCCACTCCCCCGCCCAAGACAGTACGTGCACAAACATCGGCGGTTAATCCATCCCCTCCGCTCGACTTCGAACTCCTTACATACCGGCGTTATCTCCGGGTGAAGGGTGGATTCCCCGCCGATAGAGTTCGGAGCTGGTCAGGGAGGAGCCCTTCACAGCGGCGGCCTTACCCATTGCGAAGCTCCGGGCGGCAGGTCTTTGCGAAGCCTTTTGTCCTACGGAAAAGTACTTATGTGATGCGAAAGTAAGTCTGGTTGTTTGGTGGGTATTCGTTATGTATGACGAGAAATGCTAAAGTTTTATACAAATAAATAAAATTTGAGTTATAAAATATTTTACTTACATTGAAAGATTTACAAAATAAACAAATACAGAGCTGATAAATTTTAAAATTGATGTTTGCGGCTTTTACTAAGACTAAAATCTTTAATTAAAGCACAATAATCTAACGAATGAGCTACGTCATTTTCGATTGAAAGAATAGCAAGGGCTGAAAGCCGATCCTGTGTCATCGAATTCCTCAAATATGTTTTAATAATTTTAAGCCTCGAAAAACTCCTTTCAGCAGACGCAACCGTTACAGGTGTGGTGGCAATAATTCCCAGAACTATTTTGATAGTAGGCTAAACTTCAGTTATTTTTTTTCTATTATGTATTTCAGCACCGAGATAATGTCATTGTTTCCTTCATACACACGGATGAACATATTCAGTTCTTCGTACAATTCATGTCCATCAATATCACATGATTCTCCTACTGTCATAGATATTTGCAAGTCGCTGCATTGTTTCGAAAGTTCACTATCACTAATTTCCTTTAATCTTTTTACATAAACATTTTTTTCTTTTAATTACACATGAAACCAAACATGCTCTCATGATGTTTAAGTGCCTCAAACCTAGGATAGTAGCTTGCGCGCACATTGTCGACAATAACATAAAAATTGTTTATTTTGAAAATCTCTTCCGCATTCAATTCATGAGCTTCATCTTCCTCTTCATAATCAAAATGCCTTTTTTTACGTCGTCTTCTGACTTCTTTAAACTTTTACTTTACCATTTTCCTCGGCTATTTCTCTAGCTGTTAGGGGCCATCTATAAATTACGTCACACGTTTAGAGGGAGGGAGGGGGTCTACGAAGTGTGACAAGGGGTGGGGAGTGGTCCCAAATTTTGTGACATCACATTTTTTCAAAATATTATATTTTATATCTAAGTACAAGGTGTCCAGAAAGTGTATCGGGTATTTGTAAGTTCAATGAAACAAAAATTATTTGTATGCAATAAAAAGTTTATTGTTTATTATTAGCATATGAATTGGAGAATTATTTGGAAAAGATGATGTTATCCAAATGATGACCGTTACGTTGCTGGCACTCTTCTAAACGGAAACGAAGATTGGCGATAACACGTTGACACATAGCTATCGATATTGCTGCCATTTCTGACCTGATGTTTTGCTTTAACTGGGTTAGATTCGTCGGATTGTTTTGATAAACCTTACTTTTAAGGTATCCCCATGCAAAATAGTCAAGCGGGCTAAGGTCGGGGCTTCTGGGAGGCCAGTTGATGTTACCCCTTCGCGAAATGACTTTATTAGGGAATAATTCGTTAACAACTTCCATTGAGTCATTTGAGGTATGGCAAGTGGCCCCATCTTGCTGGAACCACGTTCTTGAGTTGAAACCTGCAAACTCCTGCAAACTCTGGGACCAAAAAATCTCGTGACATATCGCAATAACGGTCACTATTCACATTAATTGCTCGGCCTCGTTGATCTTCATGAAAATAAGGACCAATTATGCCTTTAGCAGACATAGCGGCCCAAACAACGACCTTTGGGCTATGCAGGGGTCGTTCATGCTTTCGTCTCGGATTCTCCACTGCCCAGTACCGACAATTCTGCTTATTAACATGACCATTCAGGTGAAAATTTGCTTCATCACTGAACAGTATGTTGTTAAAGTTGTTAAATCGCTGCAGCATTTCGTTCGCAAAATTCAGTCGATTAGCATAGTCCGTATCCTTCAATTCTTGAACCAATTGAATTTTATAGGCTTTTAGATGTAAGTCTTTCTTTAAAATCGAATGTAAAGACGATTTTTTGATGTTCAACGCTTGGCTTCGCTTTCGGATGGATAAAGACGGATTTTGACGGACCGACGCCTCAACTTCTTCAGTTGTTTCTTCATCGCGAACTGAACGAGGACGACCAGAGTTTTGAATTTTAACTGTCGCACCTGTATTCTCGAACATCCTGATCCATTTCCTAATGCTATCGTCACTTGGCGCGTGGCGTGTACGATATTCCGCACGATAGAGACGTTGAGTAGTCACTATTGAATCACCATTACGATAATACGCTCGTACGCAAAATGCGCGATGCGTCCCCGAGTACTGTTCCATCGTGACTAAAACTCCACAAAATGGCGGACGCCACGAACCCCTCCCCGCACCCTTTAGACGCCCCGTTTCGAATATGGCGCGAAAACAAATACCCGATACCCTTTCTGGACACCTTGTACATTAGAACTTCTTTAAGTCGAAAACCTCCCAAACCCGAAACAATGTGTTCCCTTCCATTCAAGCCCCAAAACCTCCGTTGCACTAAATCTCAACCCTCTAGTTAAAATAATCAGAGAAAAAAATTAAATTGGACTTCTGTATCTCGAACATAGCAATGTTTTATTTAACAACTTTTACAACTCGTTTATTTGAAACTTATTACCTACCTTTATAGTACGAAGAAAAATAAGTTACCGACTTTAAGAATATTATCGACAATGTAAGTACACCATTGTTTCTTAGAAATAAATTTAGGAGTATACAATAAATAGGATTACCACGAATTTATGACTCAAGTTAACATGTGTTTGCTTTTTGAAGTTGTGTTTAATTTTATTATTTTTGATTTCATTTGAACTTTAGCGAAGCAAGTCATCTTGTTTATTTTGTCCATTATTGTTGCTCAGACGCTATATCTTGAGTTATAAGTAAAAATGGATTTTTGAAAATTGGTCGTCTAAGGGAGTTAAAAATAAGATGATTCCTAAGGTGTTGCCGATGGAAAAATCCCATCGGGCATACCGGCTATGGTTGTTTATACTATGGTTCATTGAAATGGTAAAGAGAAGAAAGTATCACAAAACGTTGACTGGAAGACCGTTCCAAATCCGCACGGTTACCAACACTTTACTTGGTAAAACTTTCACCTCCTGCCTATACCTGACTACGCCCAGGCAGAAACCGTATTATATTCATCGTTTCTTGAGTAATTGTTTTGACTTTGCTAGAGAGACTTACCACCCTCTTCCCGAACCTGGCTACGCCAATGACAGAAGCCATGTTATATTGACTATTTTTTGAGTGTTTGTTTTAAATCGGAAAATTATGAGTTGTACGGAATGGCCGATATTATGTTCTTACAATTAATTTGTAAGTGATATGTTATATGTACCATCCTGTCAATGGAGATCCAGAGAGCGGTGTCTTACAGACGCCCTACTTGGCTAGTCTCCATATCTCCTTATTACATCTTTCCCAGAGGCGTGCATTCATTATGTTTGTATAATTTTTTTGAAGGGGACTTGAAAATCAAGTATGTAATTTGTTATGATATGCTTTGATCTGATGTAAGAGTATTTTTCACTCTTTACGTGAGGAATTGCTTGATCTACTGTCATTTTAATATTTTCTTGTTCAATGCACAATAATTCATTAACATATGATTAAGCGGTTTGTTATAAGTACATCATTGTTGTGGTTTTGTTGATGTTATCATTATAACTGTAATAATCACCGATGTACAAGTTGTTGGCAGCCGTGCCGTTCAAGCGCCGCAAGATCGTTCTTGACCTATACCGTTGAATATTTCACACCTGGTATTAAGTAAATGTGACCAGCTGTGACAAGGACGGGGGAGAGGTCAAAAAATCATGAAATTCGTGTGACGTAATTTATGGATTGCCTCTTACAAGGGATGACTGAGAACCATTTTCTCGATAATTATCGAGCCAATTTGTGAATGCGTCTAGGTGTTGTATAGCCATATGTTTTCGCTTTGCTACATTTTACTGATAACATTTATCTTTGTAAGAATGTCATACCATATGACAGGTGAAACTACAAATTCGTAGGTAGTTATTTCCTTTTCTATAGAATGCCATTATCTGACCAACTGACAATCTGTTGTATTTTCTGCTAAATCCTTTAAAGCATCACATATATCGCTTAGTTGGTATTTAACGGCCTTCACCGATGCTACCCTACACTCCCATCTAGTTTCAGAAAGTGGTTTTAGCGATAAGGATTTTACATAAGCATTTAAAATAGCCCACCTATGGCTTGAGCCGGAAAACAAAGTGTACAACCTTTGTAGCAAACCAAAAAAAAGATTTTGCTTGAACACGACGATGCTGCATCTCCTAGGATGAGATTCCAGCTATGACTCCCACAAAGTAAAAAATAAGCAAGTGGATTAATTTCACTAATACGTTTTTGGACACCACTTTTTTCACCACGCATATTGGCACCATTATCATATCCTTGGCCTCTGCAGTTTTGCAATGATATACCTAACTGTTCTAATTCTGTGATTATATAATTAGTCAAACTCTCAGCTGTGGTTTTTTCGACAGCTATGAAACCAATAAAATGTTCTTCAATTTCAACTGTTTTTGTATTAAACAATCTTATAATAATTGATATATTTTTATCATTATTGTAACAAGTTACATACACGATATCTTAAATATTTAACTTTTTCTTCTTTACGTTTATTATTGTACTTAAAAGGTACATTTAGGGTTGCGTTTTTCAAAGGACGCAATTTTATTTTTTTTATGTGTAAGGAGAGTAAGTATAAGCTTAATTCAAATTATAATGCATAATAATTATGTGTCATCATAATAATTGTGTATCATAAATATGTATTAGATTGAGAATAAAAACAAAAGAAAAGTAATGATTGTGTGGTTTTATGAAACCACGGTAAAAGTGAAACTTTTTTTCACATTATAGACATTTAACTAAAAATTCACAAATGAGTAATAGTCTATACACTACACGGTCAGTTGCTGCGAACTATAGGCGCCGCCATATTGGCCTTGGCTGCTCTCGCGAGCGCCTTTCACTTAATCCCTACTCCGCAGCCGACCGTCACGCGACGTGCAACACACTGACCAAAAAGTTTGAGACGATCTAATAAAAGTTTTACTTTAAAAAGAGTTAAATAGCTGAAAGGTTCAAATTACAATTACCGTGAAACGCCTGATATTCCAGTAAATACTTCCTTAATCTATTTTTAAAAGATGATAAACTAGACGCTGATCTTATCGGCGGTGGAATATTGTTCCAGCATTTACTGGCGTTGTATTTTTTTTTTTTTTAAATGAACTGACTACACTGTTAGCCTTAGGGGCCCTATCCTAAAACAGAGCCGCTGCGGCTTTTACAGCTTCACCGGACTTGGGGGCGAGCGCTTAGGGCACTCAGCCGCGAAAGTCTGTGACGACCCGCATGAGGGTGCCAGAGTGGCCGAACCTCGGCTCGGGCGGTCGTCGCGAATGCGAAAAGGTCGCGATCTAACTAATTCCCTAATCCTACGAGAATTCGAACTAACTAACATATACTCATATGCACGTTCCCCTCCTCCTGGGAGGAAGGAGTGGACCATGCGTATGTGTATTAAATAATCGGAATGGTCTGGCGTTGTACTGAAAACTACCTCTAAAAGCTGCTGTAGTGATGAGGTCAACTGGTCACTTTGATCTCAAATAACGCCATCTGGTTAGAAATTCCAAATTCAAATTTAGGCTTGTGTATTTGTGTTTCGAATTTAGAGATTCATTAGATTTCCTACAATTTTATTTTTCTGTGCCATCGTTCTTTTCACAAAATAGAAAATATTAAATTTCGCCTTATTTACGAATATAAGTTCCATTGTGGCATCAGCGCTGCAGAATCAGCTCGAAGGATTAATAATGTGTATGGGAAAGCTACTTTAAAAGAAAACAGAGTACGTTTTTGGTACCTACCGTTTTCGTTCTGGAAATTTTGACCTACGAAACAAACCCCGTGGACGGCCGGAGACCCTAGTTGAAAATGAAGAATCAAAGGTGATCGTTGAAGCGGATCATTCGCATATTGAGTTCTGCATTACATTACTCAACCGTCACAATAATGAGGGAATTTTGAATCGTATTGTTACTTGTGACGAAAAATGGATCCTTTACGACAATCGGAAACGCTCATCACAGTGGTTGAACCCAGGAGAACCGGCCAAATCCTGTTCCAATCGGAAGTCTTCTTAGAAAAAGCTACTGGTGAGTGTATGGTGGACCAGTGCTGGTGTCATACACTACAGCTTCGTAAGATCTGTCCAGACAATAAAGACAGATCTGTATTGTCAACAATTGCAAACCATGATGGAAAAGCTAGCCGTTAAACAACCGAGACTGGTCAATACCTCAAGCCCACTGCTGCTTCAGAACAACGCTAGACCCCATACTTTACGATCGACAGTAGCTAAATTAGAGGAACTGTGGTTGGAATGTCTCCGAAACCAACCATATTCCTCGGACATTGCTCCAACAGAACACTTTATTGGGAATTTGGACAATTTCTTGCAAGGAAAATGAATTCAATTCCGATGAGGCTGTCCAAACTGCCTTCAAAGATTTTATTGATTCTTGCTCCCACAATTTTTTCACCAATGGAATTAATGAAGTACCTTTAAAATGGCGAAAGTGCATAGATGATAATGGTACATACTTCGATTGATTAAATGTAAAATTTCATATTTTTTAATTTTACTTATACCATATAAAACGCTAATTTACCAAACCAAATATATTCAAATAAATGTTTGATTTTAACCTTACTTAATCAATGCCAATTTCTGAATTTAAACACGAAAATGAAGTTTAGATAATAAATTAAACATTATTAACCGTCAAAAATTTGCACAACAACAAAGCAAAGAACAGGTGTTTGAATCTAAAAATACTTCTGAAAAATGGCATATGCTATTCAAAAGCACAGATTTGACAAATTTATGAAATATATTTTGAAAGGTAGTGCACAGAGAAATTACTTTGGGAGATTTCTCTTCTATTGTGGCAGTCCAACCGGTGGAATACTTCCACCCTACAGAAGATCACAGCCAAATAACCATGTGTTTCTGTGATAAGTAGGGTTTCCAGAGCTCTATTGTGTAGGAGGGTTCAAAGTCGGCAACGCGCCTATGGAATTTCATCCATAGGCTACAGTAGCCACTTACCATCAAACTAGTCGTATGCTTGTTTACCACCTTAGTGGTCTAATTTTTTTTTAAATATTTTATTATATACTATTTAAATTCTGTACATTTACAAATGAATCGTTGCAGACTAAACAGATAAATAAATTTGTCATTGATTCCGGAGACCGTTCTATGGAACCTTTTTTAAACTAAGGGCTCGTGAAACACTGTTTAATCAAGGGGTCCCACGACCGCAATGACAATTTTATTTATCTGTATAGTCAGTGACATGTAAATAAGTGATCTTTCGCCAGTGGCGGCGCTAGGCGGCCTCGCAAAAAAGCATAACTAAACTTTAAAATGTTATTAATAAATTGAATATTTTTTCCAAATTTCTCCATAGACCTATTATAATGAAGGAATCTGATCACGAATATGGCATTAAATTTTTCTGTCTGTCTGTCTGTATGTCCAGAATAAACTCAAAAACGGTTTGACCGATTCTTGTGAAATTTTGTGCACGAGAAACTTATGTCATTGGTCAATTGATAGGCAATAAGAAATTTTAATGTTACTTTTAGAAATATAAAAAAAAGATCCAAAATTTTTTTTTCGTTAATTCTTAACCGATTTAGATAAAATTTTGTACGCGCGAAGTATAAGTCATTCCATGATTGATGAACTATAATAAACGTTAAAAATGTTTTTACAAAATGTAAAAAATAATTGCATAATAATGAATTTGTATTAATTCAAAACTGCATGAGTTTAGCGGAGACGAGGAACAGAGAGTAAAGTTCCTCATCCGCCATAGAAAAGGGAGGATCCTCCGGCCAGACGGGTGCTATGTCTGGCGGGCAGCTGACCGACGGTTGTTTTTTGTTTTTTAGATCTGACTACACTTTTAGCCTTAGGGGCCCTATCCAAAAACAGAGCCGCTGCGGCTTTTACATCTTCACCGAACTTGGGGGACCCCAACGTTTGTAGTCGGGTTCTTGTATATATATATACTCAATTGTTGAGTTAATTTCTATAGCCCGATGTAGGATGCGTCGTATGTGGCTCGATAGATGTCGCTATGTAGATGCGTCAGTTATGGCGAGAGATGTTGCTACATCCTAAATAACAAAATCTGTTCAGGCATTTAAAAATTCTAGTGGAATAAAGAAACTCTCATACATGAACTCTGAAAAAGTTTCACTCTTTTTTTGGACAGTTACCTACTCAATAATGATAAAAATAAATATGTACTATATTATAACAACATAGTGATGAAACAAGAATAATTGTTATTTATCTCTGACAAGAACTTTTAAAAACCAAAATAAAAGAAGAAAAAAATTAAAATACGTTGTGTATAGCCACATACTTCAATAAAAACATGAGTAAAAACGGCGCGTATTTTAACAATTTTACACGGCACACGCACACATTGTAAATGTCCCCTACCTCACCATGTCATACGAAAGGTTTAACCTTTGTTTAAAGTAGCGGTGGGCGATTATGAGATATATTAATGTAATCATTCGATTAAGAAGATATCTGATATTTCAATTATAGCCATTAATAATTACTAATATTATTCTATGATGAGAGATCATTCATAATCGCCCAATCGCTCATTTATAGCCATTAAAAATTACTAATATTATTCTATGATGAGAAATCATTCATAATCAAAGTACCATTAGTAATTGCTAATGCTAGGTTACTAATATGATAAAATGAATAATTATTACGACCAAAGGACCTTTTTTTGGTTTTTAGGTAATTGTTATATGTCTTCTTGTAGAGAACTTTGTTTAGGACTGTGCAACCTTTTTTTTAGCTTTCCACTCTCGCCAACTCTACACAAAGGTAATTTAATCGAAGTACCTAGGTTACTAAACAACTGAACAAACTGTTTTGTAGCTTTCCACTCTCGCCCCCCTTTGGGTATTACATCAAAGATCCATTAAGAATGATCATTCATATTCGTAATTCGATTATGAATTATCACTCGTAATCGAATTAACTTGGTTACTTAAATCATTCATGATTGAATAGGTCCCTTGATTATGTAAATATTCATAATCGCCCACCTCTAGTATAAAGTGTTTATTAACTTATAAATTTTAAATAAACATCAATTTTGTGGAAGAATTATGTACCTGCTTACAGCTCTCTTTAAATGCGTTATTTACACTATCTGCATTGTGTAAAAAATAAGACAATACTAAAATAAATAAGTAACATTATGTACACATCAACTATATTTATTTATATTTTTATGTAGAATAAAACCTTAATAACTCTTCATCTTTAGGCTTAAGAATACACTGATCTTTCAAGTTGACAACCCACCCTGGTTCAAGGCCATAGAAAATTTGTCTAGGATCTTTTCTCTCGCAAAACATTTCATACTGAGGATCTGTTTGTATATCTGGTAATATATAGCCATACTTCTGAGCTAATTTTAACTTTGCATCTGATATTTTATCAGGGTCAGCTAAGTAGCCACGTGTTTCAGCACTTGTATAATACTCAATAGCATCCCCTGGTGGTATCATCCTTCTTGGAATAGCTTGACCTGTCTCAAAAAACTTCTTAGGGTTTTTCAAAAGGAAAAGGCTATGAGGATCATAATATGCAGTAGTAATCACACCACCATTCTTTTCAATAGCTGCAATTACTAATTCACTCGCCCATTGTACTTCAATATTGATTTTTGCAGCAAAAATATCTGCACCCTCATCTGTCAATTGTATGCCAAACTGATTTTGGTCTGGAAGAAATGTGTAACCACCAGATTTAATCACACTGGCTAAGTCTATAGGCTTTGAAATATCTAACTGATCCTTGTCTATTAACTTTTGGATATCAAGTAGGGATAATGGCGGATATTCTCTTCGGAGGCTATAACCAATGAAATAATATGTATTAGTTATGTAGCAAAATTCAATTATATACAAATATTTACTTAGATCAAGTAGGGATCATGGTGGATATTTTTTTCAGAGGCTATAACCAAGAAATAATAGGTATTAGTTATGTAACAAAATTCAATTATATACAAATATTTAAAAGCATCATAATTTACTACATGTGAAATAATAGTACAAAATAATTATACTGAGTCTCATTGATACAATAAAAAAAGTGTTTTAGTATGACACTAGAATTAAAAGACACCAGTTAATTGTGTATTATAATAAAGAAAATATTTATGTGACAGGCTTAGAAGAGCTTGAAACAAATAAACATGTATAATAACATATTATACATAATTATTACATACAACAGAATTAAGAGACTTTCTAAATCATAAATGCATTGGTTATATTATGCAGTTAAGGACGATTCAATACTACTGAGTACTCATATGGTATCGAACCTTTTCATTTGATACTGAGTACTGGTAGGTACCGGACCAAACCACCATTCAATACTGAGTACTGGTATGGAATCAAAAAATATCAGCCTAGTTGAAAGAAATATAGCTAAAAAAATAAGGTCATTCGATGTAATTCTTCCCACATATATATTAGACGCAGCTAAAAAAAAGGTCAAAGCTTTGAAGTGGTATCGAACGAGGTATGGATACTTTAATCCCATACCTGAATGAGTATTTGGTATCAATCAAAAGGTGGTATGGAATCGTCCCTACATGCAGTACTGTAAAAATTCAGGATTACCAGCAGACTGCTGAAGATACAGGAGTTCAAATTATATATAACAAGTCCATAAAGAACTTACTGATGTCCTCTGTAGTAATGTTCTTGCGGTATGCGCAAATAAAACGGATTATTCCCAGTTTCATAACCTAACCTCATGTAATTCTGTCTCTGGCCAGAACCTTTATTTCCAGCACCGTGTTTGTCACCTCCGTGTTGTCCCCGACCACGTTTTTGCTGCAACATAAAATATTACGACCAAAATATTCCTAATTACATATTTTACAATTTTAACTTACGTACAGTTTTCTTAGAACCTGGATTATCACGAATGTTACTAAGAGATATTCTAGGTAGCGATTTTAGCATTGATAGTGATTTTTCAGTTATCTGTCGCGAAGCCATAGTTAAAAGTAAATAATTTCAGCTATTTCAGTAATTCGCTATAGAAACATACTATTTCGTTTCACAGTATATTCTTTGGTTTCACACAGTGTTGCCAACTCTGAAATCTGTCTAATCGTAGAATTTTACATAATTTATCTCTGTTTTACATCACACAATCAGTGTTGCCAGTGATCGATAGCGAAAAGTTATCAAGGACTACATAACGCATACTCATAATTGGCGGAAAAACTCAATTTTATCCATATTTAAGCATCAAATTAGTACTTACCTGCACTTCTTTACACAGATTGATATTGAACAACATTAATACACATTATGTTTCTAAATTATGCTTACAGTGGCATTACTCAATGGGTTGTTCTTCGGAAAACGAAGATCCTTTAATATATCGAAATCCGATTTTAAAAACCGATATAGGTTAAGTAAATAAAATATTATTATTTAAAATAATATTATGCAAAAACATAATACCTACCTATTCCATGAACTTCACCAAAACAAACTTGAGAACGACTAAAAGAATAACTTTAGAGTTTAAGGTGTAAAATGAATTGCTTCAAACAATTTTATGCATTATAGATATGAGTATCATACATACTCAAATATGAATAAAATTTGTGTATCTGGTTCTTTGTGCTTTATTATTTTTTCCCACAGGTTTTTATCATCGTTTAGTCAGTTTAGGTATCCACTTGGGGTGAACAAGTGCGAGTAGACACCTGTGACTCAAATTACCGAGGTAGTGAGGCTCTTAACGATCCGACATTAACATTAATATCTTTATAAAGTTCCCCACTTCAAAAGTAAGAGGAACAAAATAAAACAAAAGTCCATATTCCTTGTATGTATTTGAAATATTTTGAAGTTAAATAGGAATTTTAAGTTATTTCTAAAGTTGAAATAAAAACAACACCACTTAGAATGGATGCGTTCGTGTTTTTCTTATACCATACCATTTATACACATACAACTAGTTTAAGGACCGCGATTTATTAAAAAAAATACATCTATATTAAGCTTTTGAAATACCAAGTTTTACACAAATTCACGTAGACATAATAATACTCAAGGACACAGTTTATGTACTTAATACATAACATACATATAAAAAGTAAGGCTTACCTATAACCATACATAAGACACAGTCATCATTATTACCATAGACCAAGACACTAAATTAATAACCATACTAAACTACATAAGCCTCACAACTATATAAGATAGGTAAATAAAACTGATGTAAAAGCAAGTTTTATATAAACATCACAACTGTAAACATTAAAAAACTACCTAAATTAGTTATAAGTTGACTCGTACTCATCTGTCCTCATCAGCGTATACTGATGTGCACATGAAATATCTGATATTAAATCTGAATTACAACTTATAAATAAGAGTTGAGATAAATTTTTTTATTTTAATCGAGTTCTTCTTTCATTTAAAATATAGCCAGCCTTAGAAAATATGCGTTCACATGGAACAGATGTTGCTACCAGATTGAGTCGTTTTAATATATCACTAAATAAATGTGGGTAAACGTTTTGTCTTTCGTGCCACCAGGTCAGAGGATCTTCGGTTCGCAGTAACAACGGCTCTTGTATATATTTATCTACTTCAATGATACCGGCCGCAGTTCAGTTTTCTGGTCTTAATAATGAAACTTTTTTGTCAAATTCGGCCCACATTGACCGAGTACTGGCCGTCGATGGCTGCGCTGCATGAGAAGTTGATGGTGTTGGTGTTGATGTACAAACTGGTGGCAGCGATTGCACCGATACTCTTCCTACGTTTTGTTTTAGATTAATCAAAGCTTTTTCGTAGTGTTTTTGATCTTTGAAACCTTTTTGTTTAAATCGAGGATCTAATATTGTTGCTTCAGCGTTTATAGTGTGTATAACTCAATGTTTGAAAAATGTCGATCTAATTCCTGGTCCAGTGTCATGAGCAATCCTTTAATTTCTGAAAGTGTTTCCCTCCCGCAAACAACTTTTTAGATAATTTGACATAATGCGGTTTATTGGAATTGTTTTTGATAAGGTGACATTTTTTTCCGCAATAATCTCCTTGGTCACCTGGTAAAATAAATCTAGGATTGGTACTGCAGATTCAACCACTTCCCAGTCATGATTGGACAACGAAAGGTCACTTCGCAATATAGCGACGGTAGCTATGATTGCTTCTTTCGCTGACAACATTCGTGAGAGCATATCATAGGTAGAACTCCATCTCGTGGAAACATCTTGTTTTAGTTTTGATTTGGGTAAATTTAGCTGTGTTTGCATTTCAATAAGTTTATTTTGTGCATGAGAACTTCTTATAAAATATTCGATTATTAGTTTCACTTTTGTTAAAATTGCAACTAAATGAATTAGGGCTGCTTGGACGCAGAGGTTAATTGTATGAGCGAGACATGAAATTTGCCGCCAGTTTCCCTGTCTGATTGCAGACGAAATGTTCCCTGCGTTATCACTTGCAATTGCCGTTATCTTGTTTTCAACACTCCACTCTTGGCACAGACGTTTTAAAAAATCACACAGATTGGAGCTTGTATGGCGTTCTGAATATTCGATACAACCCAACATAGCAGAATCTAACTTCACACCTTTTTCGGTACCTACAGGAAATAAAATGAGCCACAACGGCCAAAAAACTCTCATTATTAACTGAAGTCCATCCATCTGTAGACAGACAAACGGAAGATAGGTTTTTGAGTTTTGATTTCACAATTTGTAGTTTTCATGTACAATTTCGGTAATAGTCTCTGACAGTGTCTTTCTCGTAGGTAAATTATATCCAGGATTGAGCATTGATACAAATTTTCGGAATTCCGGATCCTCAACAATTCTTAAAGGATGATATTCATTCGCTATCATACGTAGTAGCTTTTCGTCGAGTTTTTCAGCTATACGTGAATTGATAGGCTTCGTACTCCTTGTGAATTCCTTCATAGAAGATTGTATGTATGCAGTACTAAGCGGAATAGGAGCTGAAATTGTACGGATACATATATCTTCATTACTTGGCTGCCGCACATCAGCATCACAACCAGGACTGTCAGAAGCAACATAAACTGCCGAAATCAGTTTTGACTGTCTTTCTATTTCGGTGTCAAGTGGAATCGTGGGATGTTTTGTTTTCATACGTCTACCTAAATTACCAGTGTTTCCATTGGGTAAACATAATAATTGCGCACAATATGTACATTTCCCTTATTTTTTTCTATTTCGTCAAAATGTTTCCAGAGAGCACTTCGTTTTCTATTTGGTGGAGGCATGTTTCACAAATTGTTTTATTAAAGTATTCTGTATATTTATACTGTAGATTCATATACATACACATACAAAATAATAGTTATATCAAGTCACTTTAGAATTATTTTTATCTATAATACAATATTTAACACTATCCGAAATACGTAGGTAACAAGAATTATTTTTAGCGATGCGAAGTTCAAAGTGCATATCAAATCACGCGTGACATTAAACTAAATTCAAAATTTGAAAATACTGAAACAAACCCCCTTGAAAACAAAAACATTTCAAAGTCTTCAAACTACTTATGTACTTGACACGGCAAATAAGCATTACGCAACCTAAATTGTGCTTTATTATCAAGGCGTAACGTAAATTTTCTTATAATAATTCGTTCCCGCTCTCGGCTTGTTGGATCGAATCAGCTCAGCTACCTATCTCTTTCATAAGTAAGAATGTGGTGTATCTTTTTATTCAACCGATCTGATTCGCCCTGAGTATAACTGAGTTAAATTAAAATAGACATTATTACTGACTACTGAGAGCTAAAGAGTTAAAGATATGCTTTACAAACAGGTGAGCTACTGATATACTCGCTCTTTTGTCGGGATTATATATCTTCTAATCTTTCGCTCGCGAGCTACACAACTCTACTTACAAGCTAATAAGCCATATACATCAATCTAATTCTATTAGGTGAGCAATTCTTATCACGTGAAATTGGTTTCTCGGAAATGGCTCCAACAATTTGGATGAAATTTTGTATTTAGATAATGTTTTACATTCCAAGTTTGCCTACATAGGTTTTTTTTAAGATACAGAGCAACACTCGGTCACCCAGATTTATCCATGGTACAAGACAAACAATTACATATTTGCTATTTTATCTTTACATCCTACACTGCTTAAGTATTTTAGCAATTTGTTATTTGTTTATTTATTGAAATTTCAGTTGATCTTAGGTCGATTTACTTACCACTTCAGAAACTTTTACAGTTACAGATATATGCAAGCATTTTAACTTCTCTGAGATTTCTACTTTCAGGTTAGAAATAATATGCATATATAATTTGTAAAAACAATTAGTAATGAAATATACACTCATTCAACATTAACTATAATAAACAGGTGTTTTTGTGAACAAAATAATCACAAGAATTTCCATTAAAATGAAGGATTAAATAAAGTATTTTTATGTGAATAATAAAATTGCATATTTAAGATGTAACCTATGCCACTAATAGCAATTTATTAACTTCTTCTGGCGTTCTGCGTATAACTGCTTCAGGGTCAGTATAACAATTCTTTGGATCATGTATTGCTTGATAGAGCTGGGTGTAGACAGCAGATATCACTTCAAATGCTCGTTTCTTCACAAGTGATTTATGTGAATGACTCAATAATAGAGTTAGTTGTGGCAAAATATAAACATCAGCAGACACAAGAAAAGAATCGAACTTGTTTAGAAAAATCTTTAATGTTGATGTATCCATACCAGGTATAGCTGATAAAGGTCCGTTTATTTTTTCTTGCAGTATTGTATATATAGGACCCAAGTTTAAATTTGCAACAAGATAACTGGCTTGTTCTGATGTTAAAGTATCTATTTGTGCTTCTGATTGGGCTTGCAATCTTTCATTGTATTCATCCATTATTGTATACAATGACAAAGTACATTGTATGTGATATATGCAATTCAACATATACACAGACATATCAGTTGAGCTCAGATGGCAAGCGGTCTCATTAATAGCTTGTAATAATGGATCTAAAATATGTGTTATTATCATTTTCTTATCAGCCATATTAAAATTATTACTTACATTCATAATGGCTAACAAATCTCTAAGGAAACTGACCAAATCTGATACAACAACAGAAGGATTTAAATCTATGGGTGGTGCCTTGACACCTTGACTTAGTTCTTTTCCAATTTTGCTGTCTAAAGTTATAAGAAATACATCTTCACTTTTCTTTAATAATTCTTCAAGTGTATTTATAAGATGACCTTTAGTTATAATAGCCAGTATTAAGTCCTTGTAATAAATAATAACATTTGCTATTGACCAAAGTACTAAGGGATCTTTATCTGGTTTTAATATGAGTTCAGCTCTAATCTTTAGTAAAGGACATATTGCCTCCATAATGTTAGTTAATGCATCAATGATTTGTTGATATTTATCCGACATGTTACAAAATTTGAACAAAAAATTAAGATTATCTTTTTCAACAGGTATAACTTGGTACACCCATGCTAGAATGTCACCAATATATCGTTTAGCATCATTAGCATAAAACTCAATTGGTTTTGGGCCATTAATTTTACCTTTTGTTAATGCATCAATGAACAGCTGCACTATTATTGCTTTCCTTGCCGCACAGTACTCGTCAACTATGTTTGAAAATAAAACTTGTCGATTTTGAAACTTAGCTAAAGCTGTAGAAACAAGAATATTATTAGGTGAGTCAGTACTAACACAGGCTCCGATTGTCCAATGATATAATTTTTCTATAGCAACCTCTTGCTGAAGTCCAACGGTCTCCATTATATCGAACGCAGAAGTCTGGTACCAACATTTTACAAGGGTTTTACAGTTATCATATAACTTTTCTATTTGTGACAAAGTTCCAAAGAAATCAATTGTTAAAGATGTTTTTACAGAAACGTTACAAAGATACTCAATTTTATCAGGACTCAGCTGAAAATTGTCTACATATGCATTAACCCAAACAAGTTTTTTTTCTGTTTTCTTTCTTTCTTCTTTTAGTTTAGTAGTTTGACTTATTAAGTGATGAGTTTTGGTTTTTGAATCATTTAATCTATTTGACATATCTTTTACTGCAGTGTCCAGAGTAGTTAAGGAATTCAATAATATTTCAAGCTTATCTTTTACTTTCTTGTATTCAGCTAAAACGGTTTTATTTACAAGCATATCCCTTTTTTCTATTTCATTTACTAAGACTCTTCTAGTATATGCATAATTCGAAGAACATAATCCAGAAACAGAATGTAACGCATCGCTGTTGTCTGTAATTAAATGGTTATCAAATATTTTGTTTATCCTCTTACGTATTGGATTATTTAATTTAAGTAATGATTCCATTTTCGTATGATAAATCTTCAAAGATTGTTAACGATTAGCGTTTTCAAATTTTCAATACTTTTCAGTATCCAAGTTTCATCATAGACAAATAAAAACAAAATTTTCATTAAGTGACATGTGAGAACTGTGATGTGCCACATCTTCTTCTTGTAGGGATGGGAAATATAGATTTAAATAAAAATCAATTAATTATAAATAAAAAATTTAATTAACTTTTTATAATGAATTTTTATATTAAAAAGAATCAAGTTTTGAATAATCAATTTTTTTTTCACTGTCGGTTTTTTGTTGATAGACCTAATGTATTTTTTTTTGTCACAGTAGGTATTCAATCACTTGACAACTAAGTCCTCTAAGGAAACCATTTCAGCAATTATCAAGTGAATATAGTGTCTGTCGGGGTTTTTGGCGGGATTTTAAAGTGACATGTTGAGGTTTTTATTTTTAATTCATTAACTTAGGTTTTTGATCCTACATTATGTAATATTGGTGGCGTTTTGCATGATATAGATTGGTTTTTGTGCATAAGTGAAGTGGATTATAAATATAAGCTGAAAGCATTCATTCTGAAGTCCCAAAAAATCTTCCTAGAAATTTCTAACAAGGGAGCCACCATCTTGTTAGGATACTGAATCGTCATAACACATGACACTATAATTCACTCGATAATGGCAGTAATGCTCTTCATTAAAGAGGACCGGTTGCCAAGTTAGGAAGAAGAAGAAGAAGAAGCGTCCTGTCTTAGGACGAATTCAGTATCCCAACAAGATAGATGATGGCTCCCTTGTTAGAATTTTCTAGGGAATTTTTGCGACACAACATAATATTTGCTTCCAGTTTATAATAATTGTAGCGACATCTCTCGCCACAACTGACGCATCAACGCATCGACACACTACGTAGCGACACATAGCGACATCTATCAAGCCACATAGGACGCAGCCTACTATCCTACATTGCGCTATAGAAATTAACTCTATCGTTGAGTATATATACAAGAACCCGACTACAACAGTCGGGGCAGCTGCCCGCCAGACATAGCGCCCGTCTGGCCGGAGGATTCTCCCTTTTCTATGGCGGATGAGGAACTTTACTCTCTGTTCCTCACCTCCGCTAAATAATAATCCACTTGACATAAGCACAATAACCAAGCTATATCACACAAAACGCTATCAGTATTACATAATATAGGGACTAAAACTAAAGTTAATGAATCTATACTAATATTGTAAAGCTTAAAGAGTGTCTTTGTCTGTTTGTTTGGTTGAACGCGTTAATCTCAGGAACTACTTGTTCGGGGTGCGAGTCAGGAACCTCCGCGTGGTGGAAATTGTGGAGATGCTCCTTGACCGTTCTGTGAACGAGGAAACAGCCCGCCTCCAGAGGGAAACCAACAAACTCCGCCGTCAGGTGGCGGAGCAGCAGGAGGAGATTGCATCGTGGAGGCGGGAGGCAGCCGCGAGGAAGGCAGAGGACCCTTCAGCTCCTCAAACCCCTCTCCCTGCAGTGCAGCCGGACCCACGATCCAAGAGTGGCGACAGGTCCTGGAGGAGGTTGAAGCTCGGTTAGAATCGCGAATTGAGCGGTCAGTGGTAGTGGGCAATATTTTGGATGCCTACCTAGAGAATATTGAAGACCGGCTGCTTCCAAGGCAGGTGATCCGCCCGCCTCTAGCGGCGGATAAGAGGAGTGCGGGACGCTCGGAACTGGTGGCTGAGTGGAAAAGCGTACAAAAAAAGCCTTCAGCGACGGCTACTTCCGCATGTAAGCTGTTGGAAGTGGAGAAGCGGGCAGAAGTCCCGGCCTTTGAGGCCGCAACCCGGGTGCCAGTGGAAAAGGAGGCGTTGACCATGGTGGTTAGGCGCCAGAAGAAGAAGGCCGCACCTGTGGCAGCGGCACAGGTGGCAGTGGCTACTATGCCTCAGAAGAAGGCACCTAAGCCTAAACTGCCCTCTTCGCCACTTGCCGCTGCGGTAATTATAACCCTGCAGCCGGAGGCAGTGGGGAGGGGGGTTGATTATAGGGCGGCTCTCATGGGGGCGCGGGAGGCGGTCCAGATATCCAGCTTAGGGATTTAAGATATGAAAGTCAGGGAGTCAGCCACTGGCTCCAGGATCATTGAGCTTCTTGGTGCCAGTGGTGCTGAGAAAACGGACGGCCTGGCACTTAAGTTAAAGGAGGCGATGGCGGGCGTCGCTACAGTGACCAGGCCAGTTAAGAGGGCGGATGTCAGGATAGTTGGAATAGACGAAACGGTTGACAAGGAGGAGCTGGTGGTGGCTGTGGCGTCGAAGAGCGGATGCGAGGCTTCGCAAATAAGGGCCGGCGTGATCCGCCAGAATAACTGGGGTGGTGGTGTCGCGCACATTTCACTCCCGCTCGCCGCTGCCAAGAAATTGGTGGAGGTGTCGTCTCCTCTTCGGATGGAGTGTGTTCCGAATCCATCCACTGGGAGAGAAACCTCTGCGTTTTTTCAAATGCATGGGCTTGGCCCACACTCGCCCGATGTGTGAGGCAATGGAGGACCTGAGTGCGGTGTGCTATAGTTGCGGGGGGTCTGGCCATACGGCGGCAGAGTGTGCAGCGGCCAAGCTGCACTGCGCTGTATGTGCCGCTGCGGGAAAACCGGCAGACCATTACATGGGGGGGGGGGCTAGTTGTAAGCCCCCTACATCCAAGAGGTGGCCCCCCAGGGCTGGTGTGCGCAGGCCTAGGCCGGAGGTGATTGGTACGGCTCGTTAATGGATCGGAGCCGTACCGACTACCTTCAGGCGAATCTGAACCACTCCGCCATTGCACAAGACCTATTTGTGCAATCATTGGCGGAGTGGAGCATCAATGTTGCGGTGGCTGCGGAGCCGTACTGTGCCCCTGCTCAACCTTATTGGGCGGGTGACATTGACGGCTCTGTAGCAATTTACAGTACGGGGTCCCCCTCTCCGTAAAGGAGAGGGGTTCAGGGTTCTTGGCAGCCGCCTGGGAAGGGTATGGGGTTATAGGGGTTTAATTCTCCCCAAACCGGCCCCTGAGAGAGTTCGACGAGACTCCCTGGGGCCGGTGATTAGGCGGCTGTCACCGCTTCCCATTGTCCTGCTTGGCGACCTTAATGCCAAGTCGCGGGACTGGGGAGCGGTGGCCACAAACCCCCGAGGGGCAGTGGTGGAGGAGTGGGCAGTCCCGGCTGGGCTGTCCCTCCTCAATCGAGGGGCTATGCACACGTGCGTGCGGCATAACGGAGGGTCCGTGGTGGATGTTTCCTTCGCCACGCCGTCTGTCGCACGCCGTGTGCAGGATTGGAGGGTGCTGGAGGAGGTGGAGACCTTCTCAGACCACCGGTATATCCGGTTTGGGGTCTCCACCTTTCCAGGGGAGCTGGGACGCCGTGCTCAGGGGGGAACTGCGTTCCCACGATGGGTGCTTGGCCGCCTCAACCGGCAACTCGCTGAAGAAGCGGCCATAGTCCAGAGCTGGTAGGCGCCAGCTACTAGCGAGGAGGAGATCGACGCGATCGCGGACCGTTTCCGTAGGGCCCTTACGGCGGTCTGCGACGCGTCGATGCCGCGGGGCAAAAACCGCCCACAAAACAGGCGGGCGGTATATTGGTGGTCCCCGGAGATTGCCGATCTTCGGGTGGCCTGTTCCGCGGTGCGGTGACGGCTTCAACGCTGCCGCCGGCGGCGGAGCCAGGAAGTCCCTGCAGGTGGCCATCAGCCAGGCAAAGGATGAACAGTGGAAGGAGCTCCTCAGGACCCTAGATAGGGACACGTGGGGGCGCCCGTACCGGGTGTTAAGTATTAAGTGTGGTGTGTGACCACATGGGGGAAGAGCTTCGGGAGATGTTCAACCGCTGTTTGTCGGCGGGACAGTTCCCGAAGCTCTGTAAGGTGGGGCGACTCTGCCTTCTGCGAAGGAGGGTCGCCCCTTGGACTGCCCGTCCTCGTACCGGCCTCTTGTGCTGCTGAACGACATGGGTAAGATGCTGGAGCGCATACTGGCGTCTCGTGTTGTCCGGCACTTGGAGGAAGTTGGGCCAGTACTCTCGGAACCTCAGTTCGGCTTCCGGAGAGGGTGTTCAACGCTGGACGCCCTCTCCACCCTGAAGGAGTGGTCTGCAGAGGCGACCAAGAGGGGAGGTAGGTTGTTGGCGGCCAACGCTTTCAACAGCCTACCGCACGGCGTCATACGGGAGGCGCTCCAGTTTTTCGGAGTGCCCTCGTACCTGTGGCGGCTGTTGGGGGACTACCTCCAGGGCATGGAGGTCGTCTTCGTAGACGGCAGAGGTGTGGTAGTCCGGCGTCACGTTGGGTGTGGTGTTCCACAGGGGTCGGTGCTGGGGCCGCTCCTGTGGAACATGGGCTACGACTGGGTGTTCCGCGTAGCGCTCCCTTCGGGGATTCGCTTGCTATGCTACGCGGACGACACTCTAGTCGTAGCCCGGTGGGGGAGTTACGCAGAGGTGGCCCGCCTGACCACAGAGAGCGCGGCTCTCGTGGTCGGGCGCATAAAAACGTCGTTGGGCCTCAGGGTGGCGGCGGAGAAAACCGAGGCCCTACTTTCTTCCGAACTTGGGGGGGCCGGGTGCGAGCTGTAGCCATTTGTTTTCCGGAGTGGTGCGGAGCATGGCCGTCTACGGGCAACCGATTTGGTCGAATGCCCTTAGCGCCACGAATAGACGCGTGTTGCGTGCTACGCAGCGTGTCGTGGTGCTGTGGGTCATTCGCGGGTACCGATCGGTGTCCGCGGGGGCGGCCTATGTTCTTGCCGGCTCCCCGCAATGGGAGCTGGAGGCGTTGGGCCAGCCGCCGGGGTTGCGCGGCTGTATGCCACCGCAGTCCCCGCGTCGCCCCAGTATGGCGGCGGATGGTACACCGTGGAGTTTTAGTGAGTAGGAGTCTCACATAACCACTCGTACCCCCGGGTGGGTGTGTACCCATGATGGGTTTCTCCAAGTAATAAAAAAAAAAGAACTACTTGTTCGAATGGAAAAAATATTTTTTTGTTAGATAGCCAACTATTTGAAGAAGGCTAAGGGCTATATAACATCACACTACGACCAATAGGAGCGGAGCATCAATAGAAATGTTGCAAAAACGGAGAAATTTTATTGCTTTTGAGAGCTCCCATTGCATGCGCTGCGTAAATGGTTAAAGTTACTCAACAATCATGTGTGTAGGAATTGTTTCTCTTAAAAAGTTCAAAAATAAAATTTTGCGATATTATTTGGCTGTCTTTTATGGTTGACTCAATATAACCTTTTTTATGGTTATAAAATTAGTTCTAAAATAATGCATTATTTGCGAAGGTGTTTCTATAAACATGGTATTAATTCTTAATGAAATAAATACAATATTCATCACAATTATTTAATTATGAACAAAAATTTTCTTGCTAAATAGCAATAGCTAAAGTTGTCACATTTTCTAACAACAATAAGCGATTCATTTAAATTATTCATAGCTACGAATATGTAATTTTTCGTGTTGGTTTGCTATTTTAATCTGATTATGTATTACAAAGCATAAAGACTTGTGGTTTTTTAATGTGTTGCTTTAACAAATATTGTTCCAGAGTGGACATGCCAGCTAAAGAAGAATCGTGTTAGAAGAAGACCTGACGCAAGGCCGTATAGAAACTATTCTGATGAAATATTAAAGCTTGCAGTTGAAATAGTTAAAAGCCAAAAGAATGTCTTAATATGAAGCTGAAAAATCTTTTGGGAATCCCTGTAAAACAATAGAGAAAAAAAATTATGGACTGCACTCAGATAAACCAGGGCCACAGTTGAAACTAAAAGCCGTAGAAGAATCGAATTTCGTTAATGGCTTAGTTCGGAGCACCACAGACAAATTAATTTGAGAATTTCAAAGATTTCCTGCAAGATGTACCACCCAGTAACATATTAAATTATGATGAAACGAAGGTTAGTAATGAACCAGGATCGGAAAAAATTATTTTTCGCCGTGCAGTCAAGTACCCAGAGAGAGTTATAAATTCATCTAAAGGGTGTATTTCAATTAGTTTTTGTGCCACAGCAGATGGTAAACTTTTTAGCACCTTATGTGGCTTACAATGGCGAATGAATATGGAGCCAATGGGTAGGAAGAGATCCAGAAGATGCTAGGTTTAAAAGAACGACGAGCGGTTGGTTTGCTGCCTCAAACTTCTTAGATTGTTCTATAACAATTGTGGTGCCAAGGGCGAAAAATTTAGAAAGATCGAAGGTCGTCATTGGAAACCATTTATCTAGTCATATGAATATCAAAGTAATAGACTTGTGTGAAAAATATAACATTATATTTGTTTTACTTCCTCCGAATTGTATTTAAATCGGCCTGCCACTTGAAGTAGTTTTTTTGGGCCACTTAAGACGGTTTGACGGAAGATACTAAAAGATGACAAAATAGAAAACCTAAGACAAGCATCTCTTAACAAAGATCACATACCGCCGCTTTAAAAAAAAATGAGATATTGAGTATGAACAACAAAGGAAACGTTAAAAGTGGTTTTCGAGCAACGGATATATAAACTCTTAATCCTCGCAAAGTGTATGAAAAAGTTCCTAAGTACACTGAAGAAATATTATACAGTGTTGACTTAGACTTACTAGATTATTTGAAGGAAATAAGAAAAAGAATGTGCTGGCAGGAAAATCCTTAACCCTTCTAGATCTTACGAGTGAGAGTCACGCAAAACAAAGTACTAAAGATAGCCAACTAAGAACTGAAGAAAAGAGTTAGGGTTTAATTAAATATAACGAAGCAGAGAGACAAGAATTAATTGATGAAAATTATAAAGAAAATCAGTAAATTATAGATGATAATAATGTACTGAAAATGGTTTAAGTAAATGGTAAACTTGAAACTAAAGAGAACCAACAAATGAGTCAATCTATAAATTATACTATTATTTACAAAGATATAATAAATAAAAATCAATCAAGCATTATACTGATATCAAAAAAGAAAATAATTGCGAATCAATCAATAAATATAGGGTACGTTAAAAAAGGAAAAAATAAAATAATTTCAAATATTCTGATAATCAAAAACAAGAATAGAGAAAAAACCATAGAAGAAGATAAAAATGAAAAAAAAATCCTATGATAAAGGCAGAGAACGAGAAAAAGATAAGTGCTAGCAGTCGAAGTAAAAGTAAAAAAAACAAAATTCAAAGGATGTATCTAAACTAAAAAAAATCTTGTAAAAGGCAGCGGCGGCTTTACCCATTGCGAAGCCTTTTGTTCTACGGAAAAGTACCTATGTGATGCGAAATTAGGTCTGGTTATTTGGTAAGTAGTTATGACGGCACCGTCGTCCGGTCGCCCTGTGTTCTTAGCATTGTACAACAAGAATTGTTATGCTGAGGGTATTGGATGATATGATAAGGGAATACATAGCTTACATTTAATATTCAGAGTTTAAGAAAGTCAGTCTGTAATTTGTCGCCTAAGAATTCAGTCGAATTAAAATTGTATTCGCGATTTAATAAATTTTGTATTTTTAAAAACGCTAAGACGGTTTCCCCAAGTTTGACTGGCGCAGCCTTGTGGATTTTTTTGAAGCGTCACCCCTCCCCCCCCCCAGCCTCATGCAAAGGGGAAGTGACGCGTACCCAACAATACCTTTGGTATGGACGGTCACATCCTCTCCATCGCATCCCCGTGCGGCTAGGATAGCTTCACGCAAAGTCTTTTTGAAGTACGCCAGGACTTCTTTTTATCGGGCTGCCTGTGGTACAGTAGAGACAGAAAGCTACTTGGCACGTGTGTCAGCTAACGTTCTCTTAGGTTTCGGGCATCTGTTAACGGGCCGTGGCTTGCCGTATCGTTGTCCGGTATTATGAGCGACGATGGTACGGTCTAGATAGCTGGATGCGGTCTTCCGCAATTTGCGCAACTAGGTGGCTGCTCTTTAGGCCGCTTGCATTCCTGTTCAAAGTGTGGGCCTCCGCACCGGACGCATGCTAGCTCTTTATGACACTGCTGTGAGCTATGCCTAATGCGTTGACATCTATGGCACTGGGCGGGGCCTATTTTGCCCCGCCACGCTTCGATTTGCACCCTTCTCATGTACAGTAACTCGTCAATCGCTTATATTACTTGAGTGGTATCTTCTTCATCCTGTGGTTGAAAGCGCACTCCAAACCCACTACGGCATGCGTTCAGTGGCTTCAGGATTCGCGATAGATTCTCTAGGTGGAAATTTCATCACGGCAGGTTATGCACTACTTGTGGCGGCATTTGTTGGCTGCTGCTGTGCATTGGGAGCCCTGGAGCTCGCCGTAGCCAACTATTGTGCGGTTTGAGCATGTATAGTAGGTTGTAATCCCGTGATTGGTGTACTGGCTATCTTTGAATATTAAGGTTTATCTATCGATTCGTGTGCTTCTGGTGGGGCAAGGGGCTGGTTCAACGCAGAGGGGGTGGTACCTATTGTTCCCTCAACCGTTGATCTCGACTTCTGTGACTGTGGTAGTGGTTTTGAAATAACTGTAGTAGGTATGGGCTATCATTTGCATTTTGGTCAGGGTAGCAGGGCTCGGCGGGGGAGGCAGGTTCTCCGGTCTTGTGGATTTCTGGGAGTATTATTAATCCAAGTGCCGCAAACTCCAAATCCGTCTTATTTAATAAAGACAGTATATTTTTCTTCACGACGGCCTTCCATACACGCAAATACAACAACATCCACTGCTGCATGTCGTCCGTCAAGGCAGATGGAGACAAAACATCGCAAGACGACGCCGCAGTCACGGCAACAGGTGGCCGAGGTGCCTGTGCTGAGGTAGGGGAGAGACAATTACCCTCGTACCGAACCACCGGTGACGAGCACATGGGTGGAGGGGGGTTGCAGCGTTCGACCAGTCACGTAGGTCGTTATTAACATGAGGCATCTTCTTGTTTCCTTTTGGGTTTTTTGGGTGCTTAGACGTTGACGCTTCTTTGGTGGCCGTGTGCCTGCATAAGGTCGTGGTTTTCTTCGCTGTTTGGCCCTGATAAAGGCCTTTGACTGCTTTTTGGCCCTGAGAAGTGCCTTTTATGGATTTTACTGCCTGAGTTTGACGCCAGCAAGTGACGATCTTGTAAACGTACCGTGGTACGAGTTAAATTGTTATCAAGGGTGCGATACGTCAGGTGAAAGTACAGCTTTCACGGACAGTGCCTACTCGCGATATTAGCTCCGCGCACGGCGACAGTTCGGGCGCTTCGCTGAGATAGCAGTACAATATTGTATCTTGTGAGATAGGAGCCGAAATGGCAGTGTGGTGTAATTGAGAGATACAATTCCGCGGCCAAGCCCCTCTCCGAAAATCGGCTGTGGAAGTTCAACCCAGCAATGTAATAACCTTTCCTTAGTGAACATTACGTCCGCCTTTCTTATGCGTCTTTGTGTAAAGCAATAATAATTGACAAATCTGGCTGGGTATAGATAGTTAAATATAAAATTCAACTTGCTGAAAAATCTGAAGTCCGTGAACAGGACAATGAATGATTAACTATAAAGGAAGTAGAACAGGATAACGAAAGATTAACTTTAAAGGAAGTATAGAAAAGTACATTTTCGTAGTACATATAACGTTTATATGTCCTGTTTTTTCTATAATTCGCCATACTTCTACATAATAATTACAGCACTTACATAGATGGCAACCAACATGGCAGATCATAAAATTAAATTTCGCGGGTCATGTGAGTCCAAATCGTTCTAAACGTTTGTCTCTGAACAGTTATCTATTAAATCTTGCAGGGCTGTCAACTTCTGGGGAATTCCAAAATTGTGGGGAATTTTAAATAATTTAGGTAAATATAATCTACCGATTTCAAATAAATTTATTTTTATTATACTTATGTCATGTCCCGAAACCCAGGGCAACAATGGCCCTGAAAAAAAATCCAATCCAAGAGTGCCAACACAAGTGAAAACTTGATCCCGATGGCGAAACGCCAAACTAAACGTCTATTCTCGGTATATGTTTCTGTGATATCGCAACATTAGATTTATTGAAAAAAAAATGTATTAATCGGGAGTTGACAATTGTTGTATTATCGGTTGTTTAAACACTAGGCAAAACAGTTGTTCTAAGTTTTATAGCAATAATTTTTATTTTATCTAGACTCATTCGCGGTCTACTATATGTACATGCATATATGCACACACTGTAGCTCGTCTCGTAACGGTATCGGGCGTCCAGAGATTTTATTTCATCTAAAAATATGCGTACCGCACTAAACGAAGTATTCACTTCAAAAAATGTTGTCGTAAGGAAGTGTTCCAATTTCGACTCTGTTCTTCTCTTTAGAAGCAAATATAGTCTGCCTATTCCAGTCTCTGATGATGATTCAGTGGTAACGTGAACAATGCATCGTTCGTTGAAATAAAACTTCTTTGAATTTAACATAAGAACAATAAAAATGCCAAATATTGCGATGAAAGCGTTTTACTTTAAGATATAGTATGCACTATACCTTAACTAATTATATGCCCGAATAAAAGATATTTTGAGAGATGTCTAATTTCCAATTTCAATTGTTTGATTACTTTGTTCGTGTAGCTTCACTTAATTATTATATTACGTATATCGGTCTATCCATTGATCACTCTGAGAATCTTTTACTTAAGGTATCATGAACTTAAGAAAGAAAAAGAGAACCTGAATAAAGTAATAAAAATAACAAACAAACATGTTTCACGCGGTAGAAATAAAACCTTCATTTATAAAACATAAAAATAACTTCTTTAAAAACTCTTTTTTGAAAATTCTCTTTATCAGCAAGGCTCGGACTATTGACCACTCGTAATGTGTATGTACATTACACTTAACATGTAACAGTGAACATAAGTATAGTTCTTACACAGCTATGCCAGTTCCATGATGATAATAGTCCTTAAATCAGTACTTGCATTAACCATGCATGCATTAAATGTATTCTATCTCATTCTTTCGCAGGCTAAATGCTATATATGAGTGCTTGTCTCTTTTTGGTATTACTCTTTCGTTTCACTATCAAATCACAACGGTAATAAAGAAGTGTTTACTTCAAAAACAAATAAGTCGCTTATGGAAGTCGATTAACAAACAAGTACATGTAATTTTTTCATTTTCAATTAATTAATTAAATTATTAGTAATTCATTCAGATACCCATTAGTAATGCCTAAAGAAGTTTCACTACAATATTTTTTTATTGGAGTACAATAGATTTGTCTTTTAAAAAGCTATCTAGGGAGTCAGGACTTTATTCTTCCCCAATTTGGGGAATTTAGACATTGCACATTGACAACGCTGAAAGTTAGTCTATAATGTCTACGGTTAAATCATATGATCAATGTTCGTCACTTCAATTGATTTTCTTCTGGGGTTTTGTGCTTTGGTTCCCAAAGTATTAGGGAAAACATCTATATACGCGTCTCGCTTGAAAACTTCATCGACAATATGAAGGGTTGCATCTTTAATATCGACGCCGGATACTTGGAGGGGCTGTGTCGTGGATTCAAGTGCGGAATTCTTAAGCAATCAGATTACTTGAACCTGGTGCAGTGTGAAACATTAGAAGGTATGTCAAAAGAGATTCTAAATAGCACAATATGTATACAAGATTTTATAATAATAATTCGTGCATGTTTTAAAATGATTATTTATAAAAATGTCTTCTAATATATACATAGTTCTTATCGCCTTTGTTTTTCATACTTTTCAGATTTAAAACTGCATTTGCAGGGAACCGATTATGGCACTTTCTTGGCTAACGAACCAAGCCCTCTTTCTGTTTCAACTATTGATGATAAACTCCGTGAAAAACTTGTCATTGAGTTCCAACATCTACGCAACCACTCTGTGGAACCATTGTCAACATTCTTGGACTTTATTACCTACAGTTACATGATTGATAACATTATTCTCTTGATTACGGGTACTCTTCACCAAAGGCCTATTTCTGAACTGATCCCAAAGTGTCATCCTTTGGGTTCATTTGAACAGATGGAGGCTATCCATGTTGCTGCCACTCCTGCAGAGCTGTATAATGCAGTGTTGGTGGATACTCCTTTGGCTCCATTCTTTGTGGATTGCATCAGTGAGCAGGACTTGGACGAGATGAACATCGAGATCATCCGTAATACACTTTATAAAGCATATTTGGAAGCATTCTATGACTTCTGCAAACAGACAGGTGGCACAACAGCTGATGTTATGTGTGAAATCTTGGCGGTATGTATACACTTTCCTCTCACACATATGATGTTGAATTTCACATTTTATATGTTAAATTTGTATGCATACCTTATCCCAGATATGCTAGATTAATAGAATCCAGATTTAGTCATACTGTTTATTAATTCATGTAAACATAACATACAGGGGAAACCCATCTTGTTCTTGATCTATTTAAAACTCAGTTATTTTGAACCTAATTAGTTGTGACTTATGACTAACAAAGGTAGTTACAATAAAATACTTTAGTTATTCACAATGACATTCTTCAGTAATGTCAAAATAACAGTTTTCAACTAAATGCATATTGTAAGTATAATATACTGTGTCTATAACAAAAAACCAATTTTTGTCTGTCTGTTTGTTCCGGGTAATCTAAGAAATGGGTGGACCGATTTTGACGGGACTTTCACCGGCAGGTAGATGATGTTATAAGGAGTAACTTAGGTTACTTTTGTTTTATAAAAAGAACTACTGTTCAAAAAAAAATGAATTCGGAAAAACGAGTTTAGGGCACTTCAATGGCTTACAATAAGCCATTGGCATAAGAGATATATCAAATTGTTGTAGGGCATAATTGTAGATCTTTAAAAGTCCTACAAAAAATTCAGTGAGAGCAGAATCTTCAACATCTTCAGAGTGTCTTCTGAGAATTACCCACAATAAACATTTTTGTTTTTAAAATAACTGGGAGCTGGAGTAGCACGATTTCCTTGTGTGCCCAATTGACATCATTCCACACACATTCACACAAGCACAGCTAGTTGTCTAATAATTGAATAAAAGCTATACTAACAGATATAGGTAACTTTGGTAGGTACTCGGAACAAGTAAATTCTTATTTATCCTATTACCAAATAAGATACAAAGCATCATTATTTCTAAACAGTTTTTTCTTGCAAGAAAAGCAATATTTCACAAACACCTACATTTGTGGGCAGTGGTGGAAATGGCATCTCTATGTTGCAGGATCTCACCAAAGTCACTGGTGCCCTAAATTTTTTTACCAAATATAGATATTTCATGGGTGCACATACTATTAAACATGTTACTGGTTGTGGCCCTTATAAAATTTGTAAAAACTCTAATGCAATGAATAAATTATTTGAAATTTCTTAGCTATTTGTTTTGTCTTTAATCAATAATAACAAATTGACTTCAGGTGAATGTTAAAAACAATAATTGTCAATCTGTTTCAGCTATGAAATTTCAGATAATTGATTTAATATGGATTTCCACAAAGTAACACCTTTGTCAATCAAATATTGAATTTAATGTTATTAGTATAATAGCTGCAAATTAAAATCAAGTGCTTTTGTATGTAGATAAATCATATGTAAATAAGACATTATGTAGTTGTTTTACAAAAAAAGTCTGTTTCATGTTGCATTATATGCAACAAAAGAACGACATCAGTTCACTTTTATTGTAAAGTCTCCTCTACACCTTAACAGATGCATCTGCAGACGTCATCTTCGGATGCGCCGGCATCCCATTGTCGGTTTTTATGGCAAGGATGAAAGGGTTTCGGCGCGAATGTCGGCGTCTGTCCACACGGTCTGACGACGCATCAGTTTGATCGGAGTTTCTCTGAGAGTGCACGCGTGTTTCTTGCGGTTTAATTCTTATACCTACTTTACGCAGCATTCGTATAAACGCTTGACAGCGGCTAACAATATGAGCACTAAGGAAACCTTTAAGTCTCTTGAGCTATATCAAGCTAAAAACTATTTGTGGAACCCTAAAAATATTAGTTAAAAGTACTAAGTAAATAAATAGCTGAGGCAGCTAAGGTCTCAATAACCATTTTTTTTTAAACATTACATGAGAGTTGCGTCTATTGAGAATGAACATAGACTGATCAACCTACAGACGTGTGGACAGTTTGTGGTGATCATCTGCTGATGCATTTGTCAATGTCCATGGACACATCTTTAGACGTGTAGAGGAGACAACACATATTAAAAAAAATTTGTTCAGCTACCACAACTTATATATTATTTCAGTTTGAAGCAGACCGTCGTGCTATCATCATCACTATTAACTCTTTTGGCACAGAGTTGTCAAAGGATGACAGGGCCAAGTTGTATCCTCGTTGTGGAAAGTTGAACCCTGATGGTTTGGCTGCATTGGCTCGCGCTGATGACTATGAGCAAGTCAAGGCAGTTGCTGAATATTATGCCGAGTATTCATTACTTTTCGAAGGTGCTGGCAATAATGTTGGTGACAAGACTTTGGAGGATAAATTCTTTGAACATGAGGTGAGATATTAAGGTTGTTGCGTGAATAATAGATAAAAAGAGGCTCATAAAATACATTATAAGTACTGTATTTTTTAGATATTGTACTTTGTGCAAATAAGATAAATGTTCAATTTTAGACATCAACATTTTAAAAGTAAAAAATATATCATTGTTGCTGGCTAAGTGAAATGCTTAATAGTCACAAATGTCATTATAATTATTAACAGAAGAGATTGTAAAGTATACAAGTGTTTTTCTTAATTAACAGGTAAACCTTAATGTCTATGCATTTCTGCAACAATTCCACTTTGGAGTGTTTTACTCTTATTTGAAATTGAAGGAACAAGAGTGCCGAAACATCGTGTGGATCAGCGAGTGCGTTGCTCAAAAGCATCGCGCCAAAATTGACAACTACATTCCGATTTTCTAAATATGTATTAAAAAAATGTTTTATCTTGCTTTGTATATAATATTATAATGTTCAACATTTTAAAGCTAATACAGAAAAGTATATAACATACAGCAAATGTAATAATATTTTGTTGAATATTTAATTTTAAATAATATAAAAAAACAAGTTTGTGTGTTATATATACTGTGGTAGTAGTAAAATTGTTACTCAGTATTTCAGGACCTACATAATATGTTCAGCATGTTGAAAAATAACTAATTTCACCTATTTATATCTATGTATTCTTTATTATTAATGAAATTTATTACAATATTACATGGACATTTTGTTAAGTATTGTTTTTCTTTGTATATAGTATAGTTTAAGAAAATATATCAGTATATACACTTGCACACTTCTTTAATATTATAAACACTAGTTTATATATAATAGGTACTAACCTAACATGGTATGTAATAAAAATTACAATGCTTATAATTTATTTTTTAAATATTTCGAACAATACAATATATTATAAAAAAGTTTTAGGTGGTGCATTTATACATTCCAATGCAAACATGCTTTTTTAAAATTTTCATGGATAAACAAGAATAAATATAGAGTGTACATAATTATTTTTTATTTGTCCAGTGATAAAATATGTTCATACCATATTCGTGTTGGTACATAATTTTAATACGTGTAAAAAGATAAAATTAAAGAAATTCCTGATATTTTTTATATCACCCAAAACCACCAGATATGTTGTTGGCATTAGTGTTATTTTAAAAATTTCTTGTGAAATTGTGTTAATAAACAAAAATATAATCAAGTATTTTTTAATAATACCCTGCTATATTGACAGTTGGAAGTAGATTTGGGTACTCAGTACATGTTGTAAAACATTTGTAGCTATTCTCTATAGGAAAAAAGAGGCACTTTTCTTTCTAGAATAATATGCTAAGTATAGGGTCTCAAGTGGCACGAAAACTATCTTGATTGAGATGTGACCATAATGATTTTGACATTAGTAACACTATTGCTTGACATTAGTGCAATCCACTCACAGCTCATTACTGGAGAATTTAATAGTTTGATTAAACTTTGTTAATTCTTACAAAGTATTATTGGGCAGAATCTTCTATACAAATATCCTCTCCATACCTTCTAGACTTGAATCATAAATCATCATCTATATTCCTGTGAGATATTCTTTTGTTAAAATATTTTCAATTCCCTTTCTCATTTAACATGCAAGGTTTTTATAGTACCATACTGGTGTTCCATAGTCTCCTTAAGAATAATAGCCTTATTATTAACTGGCCTCTGAATTGTGGTAAGTACTTTTTAAGGTTGGTTATAGTTATAGACTGTAGTGATCACTTAACAACAGGTGAACTGCCTGCATGTTGGCAACAATATTACGTTTAAAAAAATCCAGGGTTTTAACTTCTAAAAGAACATACAAAGTGAAGCTTTTTGCTTTCCTGATTATGTCTATGCTCTACCTGTATGTTACTTAACAGCAATGTGCCGGATTCTTAAAGATGTCGATCCGCCGCACATTGGACTGAAATCGGAGCCTCCCTTTCATAGGATTTTAGAAAAATTAAATATGTTATTTCATAGTTTTAAGTATACAGTTTTGTCAAAACAGTCATATCATTGTATAATTTAGCAATTTCAAGCTTTATTTTTAACTTCTACATCATATAATATGGACTTGTAAATTTCAAATGTATGAAAATGGATTTTCTTTTTGTCATAACTTTTTTGTGTTTTGAGTTGTAAAGCTGAGACTTATACATATCGTTACTGGGGTGGTAACGAACCCTTAGGACCTTTCACCATGACCCCGGGCGTCCCCGTTCAACAGATATTTGTTGATGAAAATTTCATACTTTGATGACATTGTATTGAGGTGAAATCATCAATCTGTAGGTTTATTTTCGACCTGAATGCTACAGGTATCGATTAATAAAGTTACACCTGATTTACCCTATCGCTTCGTTTTCATTATCTTTCAAAAATACGATTCAGAATTAGTTTTAAAAATTCAATATACCTATTTTTCTTTATTAAAAGTTGTACATTACCTATAAATTTGGACTATCTACTTAAATTAACACCAATTATCATTACCTGCTACTATTCTTGATTGTTTTTGTTCCACATTTGTACCAAAATGTCTTGATTTTGCTAATTAGGGTAATTCGTTTATTTGTTTCGTTGATATTGATTTTTGTCATAAAAGATTAAACAGTTATTTCTGGGGCTAGATTAGAATTCTAAATGAAAGCAGTGTAAATAACATGGGATCTTATATTCATTTTAACTTATCGATTTGAGACACGTTTAAAGGTTTCTTGCCGATTACTCACTAATGTATCATACCATGACTGTAATCGTACTGACACATGCAAAAAAATATAGTTTGTATGAATTACCCAATGAAAATATTTTGCATGTGCCAGTACAGTCCATGCATGGCACGCGACGATGCCGAACCGGTGTGCGCGCGCAGGTGGCCTTCCGAACTTTTCTTGTCGGTTACACTTCTTATCTTGGTTTTCTTTTTATTGTTTCTCCTCTAAAATCATGGCAATAATTACCAATTGTTTAACAGTTAATTTTCTAATAGCTATACCAATGTGATTGTTTTTTAAAAACGAGCGTGCCTTACAGTAATCACATATGATGTGTAACATCTGACTTAATAGGTATAGGTTTACACATAAAAATTAGTTTATATAACAGCACACTTTATACACAACAGAGACAAAAGATGTTACACAACAAAAAAATTGACAACAATTTAACAATACACTGATATGTATGCGAAAATGACATACCTATTCAGTGTTCAGTGCTACACGTTATTGAATGGATTCCGAATGCAAGATACCTGTTGCGTAGGGGCATAGAACGCCGTCGATCCTTTGTAGTAGTAGTGCTGCGTGTCCTGTTTCTTTACGTACCTGATACATTCATAGCACAGTCAAGATATGTAGGCAGATCAGCACTGTACATGCGATCTGTTTATATTTTACAGTGATAAATGAAAGCAAAGTTATGTCAATTTAGTTGGTGAACTTTAAATACGAGTATGATTTCATTTTATTTATTACTAGCTATGCTCGCGGCTTCGCTCGCCGTGGGGTACAGAATGCTGGAGATTGGGCACCCCACTCTTAAAATTTCGTATGGCAGGTGATCCTTAGAAGATAGAAATATGCTCTTACTATCTTTTTTGTAGGTTTTTTTAAGATGTACAATTTTGTAGTACATTATTTTGATAAATCTCTTATGGTTTACTCAGTGTAAAATTGATTCATAATAATCAGCTTTATTTATTTATGCGGAACCCTAATTCTTTTTCTAAAATAAAAGTAGCTTAAGTTACTCCTTATTAACATCAGCTATCTGCCAGTGAAAGTCTGGTCAAAATCGGTCAAACCATTTCAGCAGTTATGGCATTTGATATTTGGTGTTTTGATATAAGTACTTCATATGCATTTATTAAACAGACACTTCAATTTTATTCATTGTTAGAATATATAGGCGTGTTCTATTAGTATAGGTAATTTTGGAAACTCTTCAGAAAAATCTAAAGCTTAAAACGGAAAAGAGGTATTGGAAGTGGATTAAGCAAATTTAATAAAATTAAATTATTTTTAGTATTTATTAGTAATAAAACATATCTGTTCATTTATTATATCTGTAACGGGACCACTGTGTACAAGATTTATATTAGATTTTGGTAATAATAAACCTGAATGTTCTTTCCAAAACTTGTCTTTTAGCATATCATCATGGATATCAACTATTACAGATCTGCTGATACCATTGTCAAATATAGTTTTGCGTAATAACAGAGTGCCTCTCTTAAACATCTCAGGTTCTTTATTGTAATTTATATTAAATTCTTGAAATAATATTTCATTTTTATCCGCAGAAACTGTACCACACAAACGTTTTTCAGCCTGGAAAATAAATTTTCTTAAAGTTAAATAGTGTAGAGGTATGAATGATTTTTGAAACAAATGATTCCATATTACTTGTCAGCAAACAAGCACATTCCTCATAGTAAACAGGAATTCAGGTTATTAAAGTTAAGTGGTCACTGCTGGCAGTGCTGGATTATATAGATAATTATAATCTATTACAAAGAGGATCACAGTTCCAAGATAAACAGATGATGGGTTGCTACATCTGAGAAAGTGTGGTAGTTCTACTACAGTTAAATTTACACAATTACTAACACTATTTTTTGTCTTAACATAAGCTATGAAACATACACCGTATATCAATATTTAAAACATAGTTAAACTGTTAATTTTGTACTATCAAATGAAAGTACCATTCTAATCTGCCTTTAATATACAATATAAATACCATTATGAAAACAAGTAAAATATAGATAGTACAATAAATAATCACAAAGTCTGAAAGATAAGCTTTTAAGAAGAACTATTATTTTGAATGTAACAATGAAATAAAATATCTAACCTCTGTAGTACTCAAATTCCCATTTAATACAAGATTCCAAAATGTAGTGTTATACAAATTATTTATGTGAACATCTGCTTGCCTCCATTTCATATAATCGATTAAATTTTCATCAGTTGGATAAAGGATTATGCGGCCGTCAAACACAGGTGGATATTGCAAAGGCTGATCATCAAAAAAATTTTTCCAGTAATATACATATGAAGTAGAAAATTTGCTATTCAATGTTGTTAATAATTTAGCAGCACGCCTTTTATATAAAGCTGTTTGTTTCTTGAAAACGAAAGAATATTCATCGCTCTGTCCGAACGCCATAAGAACATCATTGAATTCTCGTAATACTGCAAACGCCGCATAGTTCATTAGCTTCAATGCGCGCACGTCGTTCGGTTTAGAAAAGTTGTGACTTTCTGAAAACTTGTGAAAGCATTTTCCGTCTAGTCTCACGATAATCCAAGTATTCGGTAAAAGTGTGTCGTCTAACTCAAACTTTTTTACATATTCAAAAGAACTTTTTGCCATAGCTAAAATTTTTGTATAATTACTAGAATAAGCCAAGGGTTTGGCTGTCACATAAAAGAATTTCGAGTTTAGCATAACCAAATACAATGTTTGGAAATAAGGACCTAAACATTAAACACGCCTAGGGTTTCCGTATATTCATTATAGTCTGTGTCATAGATTAATATGAATATACGGAAAGTCTGTGTATTCATATTAAGCTATGGCCTAGGGACGATTCGATACACAGACTAGGGATGTGAAAAAAAACTATATTTAAAACAAACAAATTTAATTACTTTAATAAAAAAATATTTTAATTTAAACATCGATTTTTTTCACTGGCGATTTTCTTTGATAGATCTAATGTAAATTTTTTTAACAGTAGGTTAAGTATTTTTTTTTAGTCACTCCTTCTTACTAACTTGCCAACTAGTCCTCTTTGTTGAAAACCTTACTGCTATTATCAAGTGAATATAGTGATAAACAAAATGTTGACTCCCTTGTTAAATCTTTCTAGGGAAATTTTGTGACACATCAAAATGTATGCATCCAGGTTTACATTTATAATACATTTTCAAAGAAAGCTATCACACAAATGCTACCAGAATTATACAATAAGCGGTCATCTATTTAGTATAATTCTTGACCGACGCGACGCCGACGCCTGGACCTCCATTGTGAACGATGGATACATTGCTATCACTGGGCACTTTGTTGACATCGACACCCACAAGCTATGCACAGTGATGATTGGGTGTACTGAATTTCAGGAGAAACACACCAGTGTGAACCTCAAAAACAATAAACAGTTGTTGTGGTCTATGAATATTGCCAGTCCTAACTCCTAAGCCTGGGAACCCCATTTTATAGATTAGAAATTAGAGGTTGGCGTTTATGAATGATTTACATAATCTGGATATTACGATTATGAGTGATTTTTCATTGTCGAATTATAAATAAAAATTATCATTCATAATCGAGCCCTTGATGTATAGTTAGTAGAGTAGGAAGCTAAAAAAGGTCGTTCGGTCGCAATAATTACTAATTTGATAAACTATATATTAGTAACCTAGCATTAGATATTACTAATCGTACTTCAATTATGAATGATCATTCATCATTGAAAAATCTAATAATATTAGTAATTACTAATGGCTATAATCAAATATCTCAAGATATCTTTGTTATCAAATGGTAATATTAGTATATCTCATAATTGCCCACCGCTATTAGAAATATTTCATAATCACATAATGGTTAAAAATGAAGGGAAATCAACTTTTTCAATAAAGCAGAATAAAGCTTGCGTTTTCATAACGCCGTGTCGTCACTCGTACTAGTAAACTATACAAATAGGCATTAATAAAAGGTCTATTTATGACATCAGAACATTCAGTACAATATCACATACGTAATTGTTAGCGGGCTATATGTAAATTTTGCCTAATACTTAATAGCCATTAGGTTTCGGCTGGTCATAAAAGAATTTCGAGTTTAGCATAACAAATACAATGTTTGGAAATAAGGACCTAAACATTAACACGCCTAGGGTTTCCGTATATTCATATAGTCTGTGTCATAGATTAATATGAATATACGGAAAGTCTGTGTATTCATATTAAGCTATGGCCTAGGGACGATTCGATACACAGACTAGGGATGTGAAAAAAAACTATATTTAAAAAAACAAATTTAATTATTTAATAAAAAATATTTTAATTTAAACATCGATTTTTTTTCACTGGCGATTTTCTTTGATAGATCTAATGTAAATTTTTTTTAACAGTAGGTTAGTATTTTTTTTTATCACCCTTCTTACTAACTTGCCAACTAGTCCTCTTTGTTGAAAACCTTACTGCTATTATCAAGTGAATATAGTGATAAACAAAATGTTGACTCCCTTGTTAAATCTTTCTAGGGAATATTTTGTGACACATCAAAATGTATGCATCCAGTTTATATTTATAATACATTTCAAAAGCACAAGCTATCACACAAATATGCTACCAGAATTATATAATATAGGGTCAACTACTACTATTAAGCTCAAGAGTTTCTTTGTGTTTGTTTGCTTGAACGCTCTAATCTCAGGAACTACTTCTTCGAATGGAAAAAATATTTTTGTTGGATATCCCATTGACCGAAGAAGGCCTATAGGCTATATAACATCACGCTACGACCAATAGAAGCGAAGAATCAATGAAAATATTGCAAAAACGGGGAAGGATTATTGCTTTTGAGAGCTTCCAATGCTTAGAGTTACTCAACAATCATATGTGACGTAAGGATGTAAAATATAATCGCTATTTTTTAAATCGTTTAATAATCGACTATTTTTTTATAAAAGTCATTTTTAAATCGATTTTATAATTCCAAAAAATCTCATATTAAAAAAATCGATTTTTTTTCACGGGCGATTTTTTTTGATGGTTCTAATGTAAATTTTTTTGTGACAGTAGGTATTCAATCACCCTTCTTCTTACTAACTTGCCAACTAGTCTTCTTTATTGAAAACCATTACTGCCATTATCAAGTGAACATAGTGATAAACAAGATGGTGGCTCCCTTGTTAGTACTTTCTAGGGAGTTTTTGTGGCACATCAAAATGTATGCTTCCAGTTTATATTTATAATCCATTTCACATGCTCAAGCTATATCACACAAAACGCTATCAGTATTATATAATATAGGGTCTAAAACCTAAGTTAATGGATCTATACTAGTACTATAAGGCTGAAGAGTTTGTTTGTTTGTTTGTTTGGTTGAACGCTCTAATCTCAGGAACTACTTCTTCGAATAGAAAAAAATATTTTTGTTTGATATCCCAGTGATCGAAGAAGGCCTATAGACTATATAACATCACGCTACGACAAATAGAACAGTACGATCAATTAAAAATATTGCAAAAACAGGGAAGGATTATTGCTTTTGAGAGCTTCCATTGCGTGCGCTGCGTAAATGCGTAAAGTTACATAACAATCATGTGTGACGGAATTGTTTCTCTTAAAAAGTATAAAAAAAAATCCGTGATAGCATTTGCCTATCTTTTAAAGTTTACTCAATATAACCTTTTTTAAGGTAATAAAATTTGTTCTAAAATAATGCATTATTTGCGAAGGTGTTTCTATAAATATGGTATTTACCTTATTGAAATAAAATATTCATAACAAGTATTTAGTTTCAATAAAATTGTCCAAATCGTCAATAAATATCTTAGGAAATATCACAGTTTTAAAATAAATTCGCAGCAAAGTAAAGAAAGTTTCAGCTCTTTAGAATTGTATTAAAGGTGCTTACGACCCAATATTTCTAACCCTCTCTCTCTCTTTCTCTCTCATGTGACGCAGACGAACATGCGTCAGTCAGTTAGTTAAAAATAAAAACCAAATACCAAAACAGGTCATTTTAAGATCCCACCAAAAACTTCAATTGCCCTTTTATATATCACCCCTAAATATCGATATTTATAATTAAATAATGAGTTGCTTTTTAATTTAATATTGTATTTTTGTGTTCAAAAGGATTGTAATACAAGTAATGGAACGCACCACCCGCGTCTTTGGAACTATTTACGCAGTGTATAATAATTTTTAGCTGTGCCCCACGGTTTCACCCGTTGTAATTTTATACGAAAAACACCCCAACGCTTACACAATTTTTCTTCCCACAAATACAAATTATTTCAATTTTTAATTATCTCATAAACTATGTGGCCAAATAACATGCAAAATAGCAAAATTTAACTTCATAAAATTGTCTTTAAGATGAAGTAACCCTTGTTCGTAAAGATTAATATACCATGTGTAAAATAATGATCTTAAATCACTTTTTAATGTTAAACCATTGTTTGTTATATAATAGCTTTTTCTAGGTTATGCATAAGATATAGGCATATGCTATTGCGGACTATTTTAAAGATGTATTAAGGCCCAATATTTTTGTACAACATGTTTTTACGTACAACTACAAAATTATCGCAGCGCACGCGGATAAAGCAGTTCGGGAGAGCTTCGTGTTCCGACTTTACAAAAATCAATATTAAAGGCTAGTTAGGACGTGTATCTTGATGCTAAATAGGCTATACTATTCCTTGTGAATCAAGCTATCGTATATAAAAGTAATTTTTCAAATCAGATTGGTAATTTCAGAGATTAGCGTATTTAAACAAACAAACAAACAAACATAAAAACACTTCCGCTTTGTTATATTAATATACATATAATATTTAGTATAGATAATACTTTTAAAATTTTAAAGAAAATTCCTACTTTGAAAACCAAATTCCGAGGATAAAAAGTCGTAAAATAATATTTAAAAAAAAAACATTCTTTACTTTTATTCAACCTTACTATACAACAAAATTTGGTACAAGAATGGGCATTCTCCGTTATTAACAATATTTTTTGTCTTTTTATTGAAATATGTTAATTATAATTGATTAAGAAAGTTATGATTCTAAATATTTCAGTTTTAATTAAATTTCTCAAGAAAATATGAAGAAAATCGATTATTTTTTGAACAAAAATCAATTATAAATAAATCTATTACATTATGTTTTTCAATAATCGATTTTTTTCAGAAATTTACATTCCTAACGTAGACTAAAATTGTTATAAATCCCCGACACAAGTACCCTATTCATTGTTCCGTTTAAATGAATCTAAATACGATGCCTCTACTGTCTGGTAGACTATACCAGTAGCAGACTATATCGATACCAGTAAATAACAATTACTAAGTACTGGGCGCTTCGTTTAGAAACGCCTTAAATAACCAGTTTTTCTATGAAAAACGAATGAACCGTTTCTCTATTTAACCGTTTCTCGTTTATTTTTATTTAACGAACCGTTTATGTTAGAATATATATATATATATATTATATAATCATCGGCTTATGGACTATAATTGAATGAACAGTAAACCGTTACAAGACACTACTTTAAATTTGAAATAACAAATAAGCTAAAATAAATCTTATTACTAAAACTATACAATACAAATTTGGTTGTAAAAGAAAAACGAAAATGACGGAACAAATAAAAACTGGTTTTTGGTTACACGTCAAATGTTCGTTTTTTCAGTACAGTTTGTTCTCAAACGTTAAGAAAAGCATTTTTATAACCGTTTCCGGTTCCTTGAGTGTAAAAAAAGCGTTTCATTCCGTTTTACGAAAAATGAGAAACGACTCAGCACTAACACAGCTACTGAGAGGTGAACTTACATTGACTAGGGATGGATCGTGTAAATACTTTTATTTTGATACCAAATTACTTTTGGAATCAATATATTGTACCGAGTATCAAGTAAAAATTGATGAAAAGTACTCGGATCGATACTCGCTCATAGCAGATTAGAATTTCACATTTGGGAATAATTTTCTATTCTTGAAGGATTTTATGTTATGCAGTGAAAGCATGATTTGAAGTTTTAAAAACCTCTGGTTATAATTGAAAGTTTACATTACTGTATGTGACGTCTTGTCGCATTAGTTAATTAATAATTATAATTGAACCTGTTAGAAAGATGGGAATGGGATGGAATATTGTTAGCGACGCATAGGCCTAAGCGTAATGATACGATGAGCGTGTTATCCGCCGTCGGTTATACAGAGTACGAGGGAATCGTTTCCATCGCGTACGCGCCCTCGGTGCGCGGTCCCGCTCTGTATAGATTGACGTAGCACATTTGTATATTGGGCGTACGCACGCGCTAATTTTAGAGTTGGTCCTTCGAATAGCCGGATTGGGTCCAGTGAACAGTGAAAATGCCTACAGTACGGTCGCCTACGTCGAGTCGCAAGGGCGACAGTCAAGAAGCTACGACCACAGATTGGTCGTTGAACACGCCAACAGAAACAAGTTCGGCTACCGCCACGTCCGCCACCACCAGGAAGACAGTACCTTCGACTTCATCGATCCGCACACGCGCTGCGACCGCCGCCGCCGCGTCGCAAGACGCATCGAGAACACCAGTACCCAGGAACATTGGAAGGAGCGAAGAGGCTCCACCGTGCGTTCCTACAGTGCCCGCAGCGAAGGCGACCAGGTACATTGGAGGGAGAACAGCCCCACCGTGCGTTCCTGCGTTACAGCGCGCCAGGTCGGTGAAGTCAAGGTCAGTGTGATCGTCAAAATCGCGTATGGCGGAACTAGAGGCGAGGAAAAAATTGGAAATAGCCAAGTCAGCTGCCGCGCTGGCCGAGATTGAACTGGAAATGGTCCAGTGTCAATCTGAAGAGAAGATCGATGACGAAGACATCGAACGCGAAGTGCAATTCACACACATTGAGCAGTGGATAAACCAAAGTGCGACCATCCTAGAGAAACAGGAGTGCGAAAAAACACAGGAGTCCTATGTCAAGGTAAGTGACATTGAGAAAATTGCCGATAAAATGGTCACCACTGTGCAAGCCTCAACACGAGCCGTCGTACCAGCCGCACCGTCGAAGTATGCCGAGCTGCCTAGCTTCAATGGAGCATCGGAAGACTGGTTACCGTTCCTGAGAACATATCAGGATTCTGTCGCACAATTTAGCGACACACAGAATATGGCTCGTCTGAGGCACTCCATACACGGCACTGCGAAAGAGAGTGTGCGACAAATGTTGTTCACAGCCCATGATCCGGAAGAAGTCATCGCAACATTGGAGAGGAGGTACGGGAATCCGGAACGTCTCGTCCTGGCCGAATTAGCCGCCATAGAGAAGTTACCTCACTTGGGAGTATTGTGACGAGATATGCGCGTTCGCCAGTCGAGTTAGCAACGCCGTCGCTACAATAAGCGCTCTACGGAAGCCGGAGTACCTCTGCTCACCTCAGGTAAGTCGAGACATTGTTCAAAAATTACTAGTGAACTTGAGAAAATTCCTTGAAAACGAAGCGGACCTGTGGGCAACGTTCGCGCCAGTGGAAGCACCTGCAAAACGGTTCAACCGGCGTGTGCACACCGCGCGAACCGAAGAGAACAGAGACAAACAAACAATATTCAGTGGCAAAAAATATTGTGTAAATTGTGAAAGTCGCGAGCACTGGATAACTGAATGCAAACAGTTTCGGGAATCAACCACCGAAGACAGGTGGGCAATTGTAAAAAATTAAAAATTGTGTTTTATGTGTTTGCGTCAGAAACATTCGAAGAACAGTTGTAAAGGGCCGTCTTGCCGTAAGTGTGGACGGCAACATCACATAATGTTACACGCAATTCGTCAAGCGGCACAAGCGCCGCCAGAGAAGCCTGCGCCGCGACCGCAACCGCAACCACAAACACAAACACAGGGCGATAATGAAGAGGCCACTATCAAAACTGTGTACGCCACCGCGGACGGGAAAGAGGTCTACCTAAAGATGATACCGGTAGATGTGTTCGGACCGGCCGGCTCCGCTCGTGTGCTCGCGCTACTTGATGAGGGGTCAACCGTGTCACTGCTGGACAACGCCGTGGCTCGAGAGATCGGAGCCTCGGGCAAGGAAGACCTGCTCATCCTCGAAACCGTCGGGGGAAGGCTCGTTGAGAGAAAGGACTCTCAGGTAGTCGACATACAAAATTAAAGGAGCTCACCGGCGGGACAAGCGCCTATTGAAAGGAGTCCGGATCGTAACCAACCTAAAGTTGTCGCCGCAACATGTGAGTATAGAAACTATAAACAAATGTGCGCATCTGAAAAACCGAAGCGAGCTCGTCTACAGCAAAGAGAGGCCGGCTCTACTCATCAGGCAAGACAACTGGGAGATGATTGTATCAAGAAAAATCATCAAGGGGAAGCCGAACCAACCAGTTGCTTCTCTCACCAGTCTAGGATGGGTGCTACACGGTTGCTGCTCTACGAGTGACTCTACGCCGGTGAAATTCGTCAACCACGTAAACAACGTGAGTGAAGAGGCCGACATAGAATAGTTAATCAAGAGCCACTTCGAACTAGAGTCCATCGGAGTGCAGAAGCGCCGCCCCACCAACGATGCCGATGGGAGAGCCCTCGAGATCCTCCACAACACCACAAAGAGACGACCCGACGGAAGGTTCGAGTCAGGTCTCTTGTGGAAAAGCGATGAGGAGACCTTGCCGAACAATTACGCAATGGCTCGTCATCGTCTGAACGGCATAGAAAAGAAGCTCGAAAAAGATGCCGCACTGAAAGGGGAATACACAAAACAAATACAGAACCTACTCGACAGTGGATATGCCGAGAAGGCACCGGCCGAAGCCACATCGGGAAGGACATTCTATTTGCCACACTTTGCCGTGGTGCACCCGCAGAAGAGAAAAACCCGCATCGTGTTTGACGCCGCAGCTAAATACGACGGCAAGTGCTTAAATGACGCGCTGCTCCCGGGACCCGACCTACTGCAGTCGCTGTTCGGAGTCCTGTTGCGATTCCGGCAGGGGCCGGTCGCAGTGGTCGCCGATATCAGAGAAATGTTCCTGCAATTCCTATGGCGAGGAGATGACCGGTCATCGAAGCCGACTGAATACCGAATGACGTCGGTAATCTTCGGTGCCGCTTCATCACCAGCTACCGCCATCTACGTCAAAAACCGGAATGCAGAAGATTTCAAAGCGACACACCCGGAAGCGGCCCAAGCGATCGTCCGAAACCACTACATTGATGACTACCTGCAGAGCTTCACATCAAGCACGCAAGCTATAGAAACCGCGAAAGCGGTCCAGGCGATCCATAGGAAGGCGGGATTCGAACTGCGGCAATGGGCGAGCAACGACGCGCAACTACAGAACAACCTGGCAGAAAATGAAACATCCCCACAAGAAATTCACATAGGCGACAACGAAGAGAAAACGCTCTGACTACGTTGGCTAGTCGGAGAAGATTGTTTAGCGTTCAATAGTAACCTCAGAAACACACCGAGTGACGTCATACAAAACCAGAGAGCGCCGACAAAACGCGAAGTCACTAGCGCGGTGATGTCCACGTTCGACCCGCTAGAACTGGTCACGCCTATTCTTATACAGGGAAAACGGCTAATACAAACCCTGTGGAGAACCGGAACTGACTGGGATGAGAGCATAGGGGAAGAGGCTCATCACCAATGGCGCGATTACATCAACAGTTTGTCCACGCTACGAGATATGAAAATTCCACGTTGTCTGACGCCGTCCATGGGAGCGGGGCAACTGCACACCTTTGTGGACGTCAGCGAAACGGCTTATGCAGCGGCATGTTATTGGAGATCGATCGCAAACGGGGTATGTGTCACATTGATTGCCGGGAAAGCTAGAGTGGCACCGGTCAAACCCGTGACAATCCCCCGGTTAGAATTACAGGCTGCACTGCTGGGAGCGAAGCTGGCCAACACGATCACTGAAGAACTGGAACTAAAAACCACGGACAAATGCTACTGGTCAGACTCGAGCACAGTACTGCAGTGGATGAAAGCCGATCCGCGCCGCTTCAAACCGTTCGTGGCCCACAGGTTGGCAGCCATCGAAGAGATTTCGGAGCCACACGAGTGGAGGTGGGTGCCGACACGCGAAAACCCGGCGGACATAGCCACCCGGGGAGTGCCAAATGGATTCAACGAAGACTCCAAATGGTTCGTCGGTCCAGATTTTCTTCATCGGCCAGAAACGGATTGGCCGCAGAAACCCTTGGGAAAGTGCGACCAAGTATTGGATGAAGAAAAGAAGTCTGCGACTATACTTACCGCGCGCACAAGAAATGACGACACACTACCGAGTCCGGAACGATTTTCAAGTTGGATAAAACTATTGCGAACCGTGGCAAGAGTACTCCAATTTACAGAACTGTGTAAAAAAGGTCGCGTCGTGAACGTCGCGCGCGATAGCGATTGGAAGCCACACAAGAAAAAAGAAACCAAGAAAACCGTCCGAACAAAGAAAACGCAAGGAAATACAACGAAGTTTATACCAATACCCGATCATTGTTTACAGCGGGCCGAGCTAGCCCTACTACACCACAGTCAACTTGATGCATTCGGGGACGAGATGGAATGTTTACGGAAAAACTTACCCATTAAGGCAGGTAGCAAACTAAAGAAAATAGACGTCCAACTCGATGAACACGGCATCATTCGGTTGCGAGACAGAACACGGAAGATGAACATGAGTAGCAGAAACTTAGCGGTCCTAGACGGGAAACATAAAATCGCTCGCCTACTCATCGATCGCTATCATCGAAAATTCTGCCACGCCAACCATGCGACCGTCGTGAACGAGCTGTGACAAACGTACTGGATTCTAGGACTACGGAATTCTGTGAAAAAAGTGCTACACGAGTGTCAATGGTGCCGCATCAGGAAAGAGAAGCCGCAATTGCCGCCAACCGGAGATCTACCCGCCGAACGGTTGCAACACGGGGCGCATCCGTTTACGTGCACCGCGGTCGATTATTTTGGCCCTATGCACGTTACCATCGGCCGGCGAAGAGAGAAGCGATGGGGAGCCCTCTTCACCTGTTTTGCGATACATCTTGAATTAGTGCCATCATTAAGTACCAGCTCCATGGTCATGGCGCTACGTCGCATGTCTGCCCGGCGAGGGAACCCGCGGGTAATGTATAGTGATAATGGCACAAACTTCATTGGTGCAGATCGCGAGCTGCGTGATGAAATGTCGAGGTTGAAGAGATCCGAGCTGGCTGAAGCGGCAAGTCATGAAGGCATCACCTGGAAGTTCATACCACCCGGCGCGCCACATATGGGAGGCGCCTGGGAACGAATGGTGCGAACCGTCAAAACGGCCCTCTCCGCGATCCTGAACGAGAGAAGCCTGCCAGAAGAAGTGCTGCACACCCTGCTCACGGAAGTGGAGCACACCGTCAATTCACGCCCGCTCACTCACCTGAGCGCTAGCCCTGAAGATGAGGAAGCTTTAACCCTTAACCACTTCCTTATATTTTGTTCCTGTGGTCCATCGGTCGTCGGAAGCTTCGACGAGCACGCACTCATCGGCCGGGCCGACTGGAAAACATCGCAACGTCTGGCGGACCACTTCTGGAGGAGGTGGCTGCGTGAGTATCTACCAACGCTCATGCCACGGAAGATCAGCGGGAGAGAGGCTCCACAACCACCACGGGGCGATATAGTTATCATCGCCGATGCTTCCCTACCACGCAACACCTGGCCGCGAGTCGAAGTCGTCGCCAGCTACCCCGGCCCAGATAGCAGGACACGTGTGGCGGACGTCCGGACCTCGAGAGGAGGTGTGCTGAGGCGTCCCACGTCGAGACTCATCGTCATCGTGCCTGCAACGTCGCGACCTCAATTTGGAGTGCACGACGGAGCGTACACTGGGGGGGAGACTGTTAGCGACGCATAGGCCTAAGCGTAATGATACGAGAATAACAATTGTAAATATAAGTTGTAGGGATGAATCATTTGTACGAACAATCATAGATTTAATGTTTCTAATGTTTTGAATATGTTACTATAGCGTGTAGGTATATAAGAACGGTATATAAGTTATGAAAATGTTTGTAATTTAATAAAAATAATCACTTAAAGTACTAAAATCATATATTGTCAATAATTCATATTATATAAAAGTTATACGTAATGTTTTGTGTTATCTAAGTAAAATAGCCTTCTGTATATGTTTTATAATGTTTGTAACATCAAATAGTGTGCATATAACGAGTCGCAAGACGTTTTAAAGTTGCAATGTTTAACTCTTTGTATCTACCATGTTTATTAACCTATAATGTTAAAGTTAGTGTTTTTGGATAGGTATTTGTGTCTACATTAATGTGAAATAGTTTTTATAGTAATTGAATAATTGTAATTAGAGATATTAACGATTTATTGTATTTTGCATACAAGTAATAATAATAATAGACAAGGACAGCGATAGTGCAACCACGGCGCATTACCGCGGTTAACGGACCACACCCAAGTTTGGTAATGAGCAGTACGGATAGAGACGCCATTGTCCGTCTCACTCTCCAGCAAACAATATAAAAGGCGCACTACTGGGGCCAACGAGCACACACGGGTACCACAAGCTGAAGACTCAAGACTCAAGAAACTGGAAGAAACAGTACCCAGAAGATAGTACTAACAAATTGTATTGTGTCTTGAAGAATACAGCAAATTTTATTGTGGTGCCTGTGTGTCATTTTGCATCTTCACTAAGTGTTCAACCCGCCAGCGACCCAGTCCATTCCGCTCCGTGCTACGTCGTCGCCGCGCCTACCAGCAGGCACCTCACTGCGTGTGTGTACCTTAATGTTTCGCCCTCTTCACGCCTAGTAGTTTCGGGTGTGAACAGGGTTGGTCGCACGTAGTGAGAGGGGCTCGCACGCACTGGTTTCCAGACAGCTGGTTACCGTAGCGTGTTATCCGCCGTCGGTTATACAGAGTACGAGGGAATCGATTCCATCGCGTTCGCGCCCTCGGCGCGCGGTCCCGCTCTGTATAGGTTGACGTAGCACATTGTATAATTGGCGTACGCACGCGCTCATTTTAAATATATTAAAATCATTTTCCCACAATATACAAACAGGCACCAGTGTTCTATACACAGTTGCCACCTTTGTACTTAATAAGAAGTTGTTTTGAAATGGTACCAGAAAGTTCACTGCTTCAGGAAATTATTTGTTGAAAAAATATTTTTTAAGTAATTGTTTTTGAAAATCACTACTAAATCAGATTTTCTTTAAAAAAAAGGTACAAAGTAAGTAATGTTGTTCTTGCTCTAAACCCTAGTAAAAAAAAAAATCTATAGGACAAAGTAAAGTGGTATTTATCTAATTCTGAGAATGTATCATCAGGTGAATTTCACGCCAATTCGGCATCAAGTAAAAGTATCGATACCTGGCTGGTATCCTTTATCGTTGAGTTTAGACTTTAATATATTAATTATCTGTCGAACCACACTGTTGATAGATTTGTTATTTATCTCTGGTTGATAGTGTGTAAAAAAGATTTAGTCTACTATATTCTGGTCTACTAGATCGACGATATAAAATGCATGTGGATGTGCCACACAAAATTAAAAAAGCTTTTTACAGAAGATATCTTCTACCTTCTACTTCTATAAAATAAAAAGCTTGTAATTGGGCAAAAGTGAAGACGTGCTAATTTAAACAGTTTAACGGGAAATTATCTTGAAAAAAAATTTTTTTGGGAAGCAGGCTGGAAATCAGAATTATCATAAACATAAAATGTATGAGAAAGTATTTTAGGTTTGACTTGTCTTTAATTATTAGAAAAAATCAATTATACAATAAAAGTAAGTGTCGATTCTTTCGCCACTACGATATAAAATAAAAATATTATACTTGACTGCTATCGTTTCATCCCTAACACAGTCAGTGTAATCGATTCCGTTGTGCTATCTTGTGAGTAAAATAATAAATATTTGAAGCAATAATTAGGAACACAACTATGAGATGGCGAGATATTTTTTTTTTGATTTAAATGAAATAGTAAACCGCGCGTTGGTTAGTTAGTGCGTTAAAGTTGTATAACGGGGATTCGGAGGCGGAACGTCAAACGGTCAATTTGCGGAAATTTTATTTTCAGCCATGAAATTTTATTTTTAATATTAATTGATGATAAGTTCATTGTATTTTAGTTCGTTTTTAGTTTACTTTTAGAATCATATTGTAAATTATCATTTTCTTGTATATGTCGTTTCATTGTAGTTTGTAGATACCTATTTTAATTTAATCATGGCTGCCTCTTCGAGTGGGCATAAACCGCTTGATCCTGGCGTTTTTGGTGAAATTATGAAATGCTCATCTAGAGTTTCATCTCCAGAGGAATTTGTATCGGTCGATGAAATGGATTCAAATTCCGATTCTTCAGCTTCCAAAAAGAGGAAAAGAGTTTCAAAACTAAAATTTTCTTCCTATAAATTGTCTCGTCAGGATAATAATAAAGTTTCCTACCTTTAGGTCAAATTCACTCATCAAGCTCTGCGGAAAAGGACACTGCTTTTTCTCAAATTAGGGATTCGTTCACTCAGTCCACTCCATCTTTTCCTCAACCCAATAATATGCCGTATTCTACTGCTACTGGAGTTACTGCTACAGTTATGTAATGGAAAAGATATGGGACCATTCATTGTACATGTTCAAAAAGTTTCTTCTGTGCCGAATGCAGGTACTTATCAGCATCCATTAAGCTTCGGAAAGTTCTTAACGAAGCATCATTTCAAAGGGATTATTGATGGTATATCAGAGTATTGGTCGGAACAGAATTAAGTTACATTTTACGTTGCTAATGACTTTGTTGCAAATTATTTGCTTAAAATAATGTTTTTAATGCGTTTATTCTTTCGTTTAGCACCACTAGGTTGGGTGTAGTGAAAGGTATTCCCACTGACTGGGACGATATTGAATTTATTGAAAATATTAAAATACCGGAAAATAGTGGTTGTTGTCAAATAATCAAAATTAGGCGTTTATATTATAAAGTTGTTGTAGATGGTTCTCCTGTTTTGGAAACCGTCACAATCATGTGTCATTACATTTGAAGGGCAGGTATTACCTCAAAGGGTATTTATTTCTTACAATTAAATTCCGGTAGAAAAATATTATTATCAATTATCCAATGTTATCATTGTTGTCGATTCGGTCATACGAAGATTTTGTGTCGCTCAAAACCACGGTGTTTTAAATGTGGTAAAAATCATTCTGGGGATCATTGCTCAGTAGACGAAGATCAGGCTTCATGCATTTGGTGTTTGGGTTATCATTTTGCATCTAGCAAATCTTGTCCGGAACATAGCAGAAAGAAGTCAATAAAAATATCTATGGCCGAAAAAATATTTAATATGCAGAAGCTTCAAATTGTATAAACCAGTTATGAAAAGTTTCAGTGATATTATTAAATCCAAAAAGATCGACTTAGCTACTAACACTAGTGATACAGTTTCATATAGGAAAACGATACTTAAAAACAGGAAACAAGGAGGTCCGTCTGGTCTTCCAGTTGGTCATAACGTTTCAGAGCATAGAAATTTAGTTAAAGACCCTACAATGCCCAATAATAATGGGGTAGTCTTAATAAATCATTTCAAGGACAAAACTATTAAACAAAATTTTGATTTACTCACTCAGCTTTTTGTCATCTTCATCATCTTCAGATAATACTTTACCGTACAACGTTGCTAAAAGAAAATTTGTTAATGTAAACTCAACTTAATCTCACAATGACTACTGCTCTGGGGATCCAGTGGAATAGTCGGAGCATTCGTAATAAAAAATCTGACTTTTTGTATATTGGAAACAAGTCACCATTTTTAAGGACCCAGGCTATGCGTGTTTTCGAGATGATAATCCTGATGGATTTGGTGGAACAGCCGTATTCATCCATAACAGGTTTATATCTCAATGAATTTGCATTCCACAAATTAAATTTTTGTGCAGTAATCGTTAATAATTTTTTTGTCTCAGTTTATATTGATCATCCGTCTATTAAAGTTATAATCCTTGTATGAGATTTTAATATCCATCATTCTGCCTGGGGTTGTGACAAAACTGGTGATTCAATTTCAAAGTATTTTTTTAATATACTTGACTGCCTTGGTTTGTGTATATTAAATAAGGGTTTTGCAACCCGGCAAACTAAACCTTCTGAGAATATCATTTATAGATTTGACTGTCGTATCTGCTTCATTGGCACCGTCTATGTCGTGGCGTACCTTACAGTATACTTTTGTTAGTGACTATTTTCCAATAGTATTTAGTCTTCCGTTTGATAAACCTGATGTTAAGCTGATTAAACATTTATTAAAACAAATAATATAATCTTCATGGGATCTTTATAAAAGCTTGTTGGAGGATAATATTAAAACTTCCACCGATATTTATTAAAAAGTTATCCAGTGTATACAAATCATTCGTGAGTTACATAGAAAGGGCTGCTGAGCGGTCTTTTTCAGTGAAACAAAGCCATGGAAATGTGAAGGGTCGGTCTCCTTCTTGGTGGGATACTGATTGTTCTGTTGCTATAAAATTACGCTAGGAGGCGGGAAAAAGTATTGCCAGAAAATGACTCAAGCAAATTTTGATCATTTATATAAAATTATTAGAGTAACGAAAAATACTCTTCACTCTAAAAAAATTTCTGGGTGGCATACATTTTGCGAATCAATTAATCCTGATACTAATCTGTCATTAGTATGGAAGCAAATTAAGCTTTTTCGTGGGTATTATAAGGACCCAAGATTTCCTTTTAAGACAAATCCACAATGGATTGAAAATTTTTTGGACAAATTGGCCCCTGCATTTGTTCCTTCTATAGAAAATTTCCCTTTTTCATATATACAGAGTTCTGTAGTCCTTGAACCCTTTTCAATGCGTGAGTTAAAAGCTGTCTTGCGCTCTGTCAAGGATTCATCTCCTGGAATGGACGGGTTTCCTTAATCCTTTCTTTCACGAGCTGGTGATCTTTGCCTAGATAACTATTTAAAGCTTATCAAAACTTCTGTTGATAATGGAATTATACCGGAGACTATGAGGGTCATTTAGTTGATCCAATTTTAAAACCTGGGAAGGATCCATATGATCCCAACAATTACAAACCTATAGGTATGTCGTCGATATTAACAAAGATTGTTGAACATTTAATTAAAAACCGTCTTGAATTTTTAGCTGAACGTAGAAATATTTCACCTTACTCTCAATTTGGGTTCCGCAAGGGTTAGGGTACTATGGATAGTTTATCTTTATTAGTAACAAATATTCGAATAGCCCTTTCAAAAAATGAGTCTTTTGTTGCTGCTATTTTAGATGTCTCTTCGGCATATGATAACGTTTTACTTCCTGTTTTAAAACGTAAATTATTACAGCTATCATTTCCAGAAAAGCTTTTTATGTATATTTTTAATCTTTTTTTTGAAAGGTCTGGACATTTGAGGGTAGAAGGTGAAATAAAGTCACCTCGATGTTTGTATAGAGGCCTACCGCAGGGTTCAGTTTTGAGTTCCTTGTTATTCAACCTTTATACGTATGATATTGAAAATGCTACGCAAATGTATTGTAAGATATCACATTATTATGCAGAAGATATTACGCTCTATACGTACGGTAAGGATATTGCTCAAGAAGGTATTTATTTATCTAGTGGAATTTTGGCTTTGCAAAACTGGTTAAATAGACACGGGTTAAACTTATCTCCTTTTAAAAGCGATATTGTTATTTTTACAAGAAAACGTTTGAATTCAAGGATTAATATCATTGTTGAAAATATTTGAATTCCAGTAGAAAATGAAAAGAAAACTCTGGGGATTATTTTAGATTCGAAGTTATCGTTAAAACCTCATATCAATTACGTTTTAGTTAAGTGTGAAAAAATCTGAATATTATGAGGTGTTTAGCAGGTGTTTGGTGGGGTGCTCATCCTTTTTATTTAAAATTGATTTATAATGCATTAGTTCGTAGTGTTTTCGATTATAATTCTTTTTTATGGGAACCTATCTCAGAGAAATACATAGAGAAGCTGAATTAGTTGCAAGCAAGAGCCCTTAGATTAATTACTGGGGCATTGAAATCAACTCCCAAAAATGCGTTGCAGGTTGAGTGTGGGGATCCTCCTCTGGACCTGAGGTGGAAATTGTTGTCCGACAAGTTTTTTTTAGTGCTAATAGCTACATGTTTCATCCAATAATTCCCAAAATTCGCTCGCTGTCGACGCTTGTTAGATCTTCTTCGTACTGGGCTCATAAGAACATCCCTCGATTGGTATTAATTTTTTTCTAATCTAAAAATATTCCTGATCCATCTTTCAAATATAGTAGATTTCTTCTCTTTGAAATTGATCTCAACGTACCTCTTTACAAACCTACACTTTGTCTTAATTTAGAATTAGTTAAAGATGATCCTTTTACACCAAAATATTTTCTTAAAATTGTCGATACACATTGGCGAGGTTGGCATTATATTTTTACTGATGGCTCAAAGCAATCGCAACAAGGGTCTGTAGGAGTGGGGGATATTCCATCAAAATTATAATATAATTCAGAAATTAAAGTGTCCACCGGAAACTTCTGTTTTTACCGGAGAATGTAGAGGGATGGTGGAGGCTATAAAATATATTTTGATGCTTAAGCTATCTAATACAGTAATTTTTTCTGATTGTTTAAGTGTTCTATATTCATTTCGAAGTAACCCTTTCAAAGAAGGTAATAAAAACTATATTGTATTTCAGTGCAAGGATCATTAAGATGTTTTCTCTCACAATTAAATGTAGTTTTGGCCTGCATTCCAGGACACAGTGGTATCCCTGGGAATGAACGAGCAGATTTAGCTGCTAAAGAAGGTATAGTTTGTGGTAATAAGGTGTCCCCTTTTAAAATTATCCACAAGACTAAATGTTAATTCCTAACCGTGATTTGAAATTAAGATGGTCTCATAGATATAATGGTAGTAGTAGACAAAAAGGCTCTAAATTTGTATTTCTTCAACCAGTTATTCCAAATAAACCGTTGTTCTATAAAGTTCATGTTATTAGAAAATTTTCATTTATAATTTGCAGAATGCGATTTAACCATTGTTGTATATTCATTGTATGTAAATGGACAGATTTAAGGAAACTACGTATTATGAATTCATCAATTTGTGAGTGTGGGCTTGATGAGGGTTCCCTTGAGCATTTTTTTTTGTTTGCCCGAAATTTGACCACTTTCCTTTATTTGACACATGCATAAGTTATGGTTTTTCATTACCGATTAATAGAATGTCTCATTTATAAACCTAGTCCAATTACTGTGAATTTTTCTAAAAGTACTTATATAGTTAGTAATAATATTAGTTTATTAAATATATATGTGTATATATATTCATAATTTTATCGTAATTAGATTTAGATTTTTAAATAAAACATGTTTTTGGATAATACATTAATTTAGTTTTATATTTGGTATTTTAAAGTAAAATTTCTTTCCTCCAAATTTATCAACATTCTCTTTATTGACGTGAAGTTCATAAACTTGATATTATTAAAAACATGACGATGGCAATATGTTACAAACATTGCCATTTTCTCGAATTGAAAGTTGAAGTTGTTTAGTAGTATTATTTGTGGGTTAATGTTGAATCAATTGAATTTTATGTGAAATTGAATTATGATGCGGATGTTGGAATGAAAATATATGATAAGCTATATGATAATAAACATAAACATAATAAAAAAATTAATAATTTTGTGTGTTTCATTAAGTTCTTTGGATTTTTTTTCCTTATTAATTTACAAAATAACTAGCTATTTATGCGTACGTATTTATAAAAAGTTTCAGAACAAGATTAACAGATTGAGCTACGTTCAACATGTTGGCATTAAAATGCAAGAGTTGGTTCTCTATTCTCTTACGTAATAATTGGTCTATGCGTATTAATTAATGTATTCTCTTTGCCACAGACTATTAGATGTACAAGTCTCTTTGCTCTATTCCAAGCGGGTCGACACGATCATAGGACACCAAAGAATATACTACTCTCTACTGTCTACCTCTGGTTAATGGTCTATGCTCTCTGGGAGAGTAGGACACTGATTTAGGACACGATTCGAATTTGCTGTACTATACGCAAGGCATTAAAAAGCAGTAATTACATTTTAATTAAACGAATGTATTCAGTATTCACGAATCTCAATCTATAATGATAAAAATAATACAAAAAATTAGTTTCAAACGTAAGTTTTTAAATTTCTAAATTATAATGATTTTAATAATTATCGCATAATGTCTTATCTACTAAAATTCACTATATGATTAGTAGTTTATTCACTTTTATTATTTTAATGCGACACCGCATTTTGTAACGTTTTCTATTGGCTCGGGGTCTTTTCCCTTTTTTGCTTAATATTCTAAACATTAACCCCATGCACAGGCGATAAAGAAGTTTTGAGGTACCTACCGGTTAAAATTTTGAATCATTTGGCACGCAGACGGGAATAGGGCTGCCCCTAATCCTCTGACACTACTGGTAGTAGAAGTTCCAAGGTCAAATTCGAAATTTCGACATTTAGTATTGTTTTTGCATGCTGATCGGCAGGAGAAAGTACAGGGACGGTGAAGGAAGCAATTCCCTACTTTTGATACCATTCCCTTGAAAAAGTAACACTCCTGGCCAGAGTTATAGGGGGTTCAATGTTTAAAAGTCCAAACTGAAATTTTGGAAGTTGAACTTAGGTTAACAATAATAAATGATAAAATTTTGAGTTGGCTGATGCGACACCCTCGCTTTGCTGGTTCTTTTAATCATCGCAAAAAACCTATTTACTTTTGAATGACTAAACCTTGGGTAAAGCTATACTAACCCTTTTATTTAAAGAATATAATATATAGTATTTTGTATTTATAAAAGAAATTTAGTGTCAAATTCACTTTTTACTATTTTATATTTACCGGAACCTTCAAAATATTTACAAAAAAGGTCATGATGTCAGCTATTATAGTAGAACAACATAATAAAACAACACATTTTGAAGAATTGCTTACCTAATTATGTTGTTTATTATTTTGTTAAGCTCCACTGAAATGCTATACATATACAGGTCAGTCTAGGTAGGAGTTTGTGTTTTACAAGAGTCTGGTTACAGAGGTTTTTGTTTTTTAAATGTTAGTAGTATGACAGAAGTGTTATTTTTCAATTTGAGTACCCACATAGTGGCACTGGTGGTAAATAAAACATAAACAGATGGCTAAATAGAGCATAGGTATGCCAGGTACACATTTTGTGTGCCTAGCAAGGAAGGCTACCAATAGTGTACATACTTCAGCTAATTTAGCGTAGCATGTTGACACAAGTTTACCTATCTGAATGTAATACAAGCCACACATCATGTGAAAAAACGATTTACTCCCAAAGGCTTTTACTATTTAGGTGTTGTAGAAAGAATATAATTCCTGGTAATTTAGAAATTTATATAAAATGAATATATGTATTATAAAAGTGAAGGTATAATTGAATGATTCCAAATTCAGCATAGAAAACTGTATGTTGTGGAATAGAACATAGGATAGTATTATCAGCAAAGTGGGTGGGTAACAGGTAGTAATTTTTTATAGTACTTTGGCCAACCCTGATGATAAGCATAGTCCAATCCAAATACAATGATGGTCATTCATCCATCAGCAGTCGCCGCTGTTATGTCATGTCGCCTGCATTATCTCCTGTTTTGTGTGTACATATTTTACATTTTATGAATTATTTTGCTATCTATACAATTAATAAAATTGAAGTGTCTGTTTGTAATCTCTGAAACGGTTGGACCGATTTTGTCGGGACTTTCATTGATAGATAGCTGATGATATAAGGAGTAACTTAGGCTACTCTTATTTTTAAAAAATAATTAGGGTTCCGCACAATAAAAGAAAACGGGTCATGGTGAATTAAATCGGGCGCTTAAACGGCTTATGCCGAGTAAACCATAAGGGATATAGTAAATTAATGTACTACATAATTATAGGCTTTAAAAAGACCTACAAAAAAGTCCGGGAGAGTATATATGTATCTTCTTCTAAAGAACACCCACAATAAGCACTTTTGTCTTGGAGCAGGGCAGCAAAGTTCGCGCGGGCATTCTGTAGTCCACGTGAGCGAAGCCACAGGCACAGTTGGTATTATAATATAATTTTAATATAACATGTTATTGTTAGATAAAATTATATTTTTAACAAGAAGGATACAATGTTATGTCTAGATTGTTATAGTTTTTGTCAATTGGATAAAAACATACACACATAAACACAGCCTAACCAAATTTTCTTTCATAGATTATCCATTAATCTTGAGCGTTTGTAAACATTCTCAAAAATCTCATACACATGAGGGCATAGAGGGCAATAAAGAAGATGCAGAGCCTAAAAAGCCAGAGTCTAAGAGAGTTGCCGAATTTCGAAAAAAATTAAGAGAGACTACACATATTGATGATCTTGGTGAGCAGCCCATGATGCATCCTGCACAAAAGGATGATCCGCTACCTGCATGGCCAAATAACACTAACCCCCATACTGGTGAAGTTGGTGGCCCTAGAGGACCAGAGCCAACTAGATATGGAGATTGGGAAAGAAAGGGTAGGGTTTCAGATTTTTAAAGTATTATTAGTGATTTTAGTTGCTACTAACAAAAGTGCGATAAGAAAATTATTACACAATATATTATGTTAGTAGCTAAAGAGTACATTTAAAGAAAAGTCACTTAACGAAAAAAAAAACTTGCAAAAGAGTAACCCGCAATAATTACTGCAAACTTTTTGAATGGTTATTATAAATTTTATTGTATTTTATTCCTAAAATACTAAAATGTTGCTTGATTTACTAATTAAAAATAAGTTAAGCAACTTTTAAAATTTCTTCTTAATTATTATACTTTTTATGCATATTTATGGAATAAGCTTTTAAACAGGAATAACTGCACTTTTTGGTTTACATTGAATGTATTTTGGTTTAACTGATATTTATTTAAAAATAAATAAGAAAACAAACTGATATTGTTTTGTTTTATTGACTATTTGAGGATTTACCAATAGTTTTTGGCATTTTTTTGTTAGTAGAATCTTCCAATTCTTTAGATTTATAGTAGTGTGGTGCAACTTCTAAAAGCCATTTGCTTTCAATTTCCGTGACTTGTCTCATGAACTCTTTTGAAGTAAAAACAAGTTCATGATAAATAATCCATCTGGGTAATTCTTCAAATAGAGCACTGTTTGGATGAATCATGACAGTCTGAAAATAGTAAAAAATCTTTAAAACTACCAAAAAAACTCTAGGTGTATACTGGTTACTATTACTTAGTACTAGAGATTAAACATGGCCAAAAATTTATTTCCGCGGGCTTATGTTGGCAAAGATACTACTGATTGAAAAAATGAATCAATTATATATAAATACTTATTTATACCTACAGTCCATCAAATCGTAAGAAATAAATTTTGACATTTTGCATTTTTCATTACGCAATAACCTTGTTCAAACCATTGAGGTTTTATGTACTATTTACAAGAGACGAAATGTATATCTCAACCAGTTTGTTTGAAACACACATTTGAGTGCATACACTCGAATTCACAGTCTGTATAGGAGACTTGTTGCGATTACACGTTTCGAGTGCTAAGTTTTGAAATTACATTTCATCAGTAAGTTTAATTTATTAAAGCGCGCACGCTCCGCGGTGTCAAGTGTAGTACAATTTTTGTTCTTAATAGCTGCTCTAATATGCAGTACTTACATAATACCTACCGCAATGGTTCAAACGTAAAAATGAACAAATGATTACAATCGGTAAATCTTAAAATATCAAGGTATTATTAAGTTTTTTATATTGTTACACCCGTGGGTAATAAAAATGCCGATGATTGATGTGAAGAACTTTTATTCGAATTCCACACAGTTACAAATTTCACGAACTCACAACACTGTTATTTATTTCACTGTGGTTTCGTTTCCCTTTATCGCTTTGTAATTCAAAACTGAACTGCCTCGGCGCCGCACCTGAGCCGCTTAAATACCTACACTAAACGATCGCAGAAAAATCGTGAATCATCGCTAACTTTCTCGACGTTTATACTGCGACGTTTACACATACATGCGCCGCGGTTGTTTATGACACGAACATTATTTCGAAGTATGTAGTTGTTTTAATCGGGTTGTAACAGGTCTTAACCATATAATTATCAATATATGGAATACTTATTTTCCTTCTAAAAAAATGTAGTGTTAATCTGTTAAAGTGTATTTCTTAGATTTAATAGACTGTAAATCAAATATCTTGTTTAAAATTCCTTAGTGTGTGCAGACTGTAAGTAATACTTATTACTCTTTTTACAATTCTTATCAAGCCATATTACTAACCTGGTTATGCTTTATTGTTTTGTAATGTCCTCCTTTTGAAAATTTCGCTATATGATAAAAGTAACCTGCTGTTATTGATTTACGAATGTTGGCATCTTCAGATATACTTGATACCATTTCTATTTCCACTCTATCCATTAATCCAACCAACTGTTCGCGAACATCTCGTGCCCTTTTCATTGATCTATGTTGTATGAAATTTTCATAACACCATTGAACTGAATAATCTGATGCTAACCATTGATTGTAAACATTCATCAGAGTCAGGTGATCACCTTTGGGATGAAAAAAGTTTTTTCTAGCAGTGTCTGCATGAATTATTTTATCTTTAGGTCTGTAGAATACTGAACTATTTACAGACAACATAGCAGCAATTGTAACAACTTCTTCAGAACATTTGTATCTGGAATATGTAAAACTAAAATTGTAAACATTATTCATAGTATTGTAAAATTTTCAAAGACAAAATAAAAATACATACTTTTCACTTGCTAACAGCATTTTAGCCAGCATAGGATCAGTTGGGAATTCAGCCATTCTCCTACCTGCCTTAGTTAATTCACCATGATGATTAAGTGCTCCAAGAGCATATAACTGTTCTAAGGCTAAGACTAATGTTTCATGTGGTGGTGGATCTAGAAAGTCAAAATGAATTAAATCATTGATTCCTAAAGCTTTTAATGTGAGAACAGCATTTCCTAGATTAATTCTCTGAATTTCTGGAATAGTGTTGTCTTCAAGCTCATACTTATATGCCCAAGCTGTGTATAACCTAAAACATTTTCCTGGGGCAACTCTTCCGGCTCTACCTGCCCTTTGATTTGCAGATGCCTTAGAAATTGGAACAACCATCAGACTCTCCATTCCTGTTCTAGAATTAAAATTATTTTGCTTTGCAAAACCAGGATCTATAACATAGATTATATTATCAATAGTCAATGATGTCTCTGCAATGTTAGTAGCTAGAACAACTTTCCTTGCTCCCTCTGGGGTTGGTTCAAATATTTTTGCTTGCATATCACTAGGTAAATTTGCATAAACAGGCAATATTAAAAGTTCTTTTAATTTTTTCCCTATTTTTTTTGTTCTCTCTTGTAACATCTCTACACAAGTTTCAATCTCCTCTTGACCAGTGAGAAAAACTAATATATCTCCTAGAGGTTGAGTAGCATGAATTTGTAATACTGATACTACACTGGCATCAACATAATCAGCTTCTGGGGCTTTTGTGTAGTAAATGTCAACAGGAAATCTTCTTCCTGGAATCCTAAATATAGGTGCTTCTTCAAAGAAACTGGAAAATTTCTCTGCATCCAATGTGGCACTGGATATAAGTAACTTTAAATCTGGTCGAAATCTAGTTATATCTTTAACTAATCCAAACAGAATATCAGTGTGTAATGTGCGTTCATGTGCTTCATCAATAATCATAACACTGTAAGAAGCTAAATCAGGTTCTGACAGAAACTCTCTATGAAGTGTACCATCAGTCATATATTTAATAACTGTTCTATCAGAAGTACAATCTTCAAATCTGATACTGTAACCAACTTCATTACCTAATTTAACATTCATTTCTTGTGCAACTCTTGCTGCCACAGACATTGCAGCAACTCTTCTTGGCTGTGTACAGCCTATTTTTTTCCCATCATCAGTAAAACCAGCTTCAAGAAGATACTGAGGTATTTGTGTTGTTTTCCCTGACCCTGTTTCGCCTTCTACAATTAAAATCTGATATTTTTTAATAGCTTCTATTAATGAATCTTTGAATGCAAAAATAGGCAAAGATTTCTTTGTTTCTTCAATGTTCATACGTATTTTTTGATATTCTGTTTTCTCTTCCTTTTCTTTAATTCCTTCATCACCTTCCATTTTGAGGGCTTGTATGAAATCAATTTGCTCATCAAGTAGTAATTCATATTCATCTTTTGCTTTTGCATCTTTTGCTCCAAATTTAAAGACAGCTGATTTAATTTGTTCTTGTTCCCATTTGTGTTGTTCTGAATGTGGTAGTCTTTCATTTTCATCCACTTCAATATATTCTCCTATAACATTTTAATTGTTTTTAATCTATAAATCTATTTATATTTTTTCAATGAAATTATCATCATCATATCATTATATTAATATGTGAAGCAAAAACGTTATATCCCTTTTAAGCGTATTGCGTGCACGGAAGACTGAGATTTGGCATGATTAAAGTTTATATGGAGAAGGAGTGCAGAAAGCTAAAATTTATCTATAATATCTGCTACTAATATATTAAATAAAATAAATTAATACTGCAAATCCTAACCCGACCAGTGCCATTGAACTTAGACCCCCTAAAATATTGACATTGTCACTCAATGAAAAGTGACAGCAAGTGATATAATATTAATTGTTTAGGTTCATACTGCAAATGTCAATTAGAAAATAGTCTATGATTAAAAAGTCGCTGGTCGAATTTCGATCATTGTCGACCGCTAGTAATAATAATTTTGTCAGAAATATTGTTATATCATGAACTCTACATTGTTTCAATTGAATTTGACCACATAATAAAGCATCTGTATTCTAAAACTTAAATTCACTATTTAAAATAACCTTATACAAATTTGACTTACCCTTTTCCCCTTTTCCTAAGTCCTGTGGCATATGATATCTCTGAACATTTTCCAATTCCCTTGCTTTTTCATGTTCCTTGGCTAGTTTTAATATTGTCTTTTTGTGTTCCCTTTCCTGTTTTTCCCTTTTTGTTAAACTGTAACATAACAATAATATTTATATACCTATGTTATTGATTATTATTTTTCTAGCTATTACCACACCATGATCCTACTGAGGTACTGGGTACTGGGGTAGTCAATACTTTTCCAGGAGCATGTATCTCTATCCTTCTAAATTTCTTCTTCCATGAGATTCATCACAGCCTCCCTTTTGTTCAGAGTGTTCTTACTTTTCCTATGGTTAGTACTTTCTATTTGATCCCCAAGAATCAGTATTAGTCAACTCCGATTTTATTTGTCCATGTAAATTGTTATAGATTCCTTATGTCCAAACCAACAAACATACAGGTTAAACATAATCTTGACGACACTCCCTTTTTCAATCTTTCCCTTTGAACTCTAATGCAATTTGCTATAATGTACTTGACATATGAACTGGAAACATTATGTTAATTTGTACTCCTTTCATGTTACATAGTATGTCCATATTTCTTCTGGTAAACTCAACGATTACATGGGCCAACTAATAAAAATTTTGGAACATAGTTTTTATATGAGTGTTAAATATCACCAATTAAGTGTTCTGAACATGGAAACACCTCTTATTAGGTTACAAATACGTATGGGATATACGTATGGTCCTGGGTTCGAAACCCAGGTCGAGCAAAGTGTTATTGGGGTGTGTTTCCTATGAAATTCTCAGTAGCAGCTCGGAGTTTGGTTTCGTGCCAGATTAATGGCAATAGGCTCGCCACCTATTACATGGGACCTAAAAACATACTCGGCGAACTGTGTGTACATTAGTACACCTCTGCCTAACCCTTCAGGGATTACAGGGGTGATGGTATGTGTCTATCAAATATTTAGTACAGATTTTTAAACAAGGTTACTGTATAATGGCTTATGTTGAAATAGCTATTACAACTAATAAGTTTTCTCAAGAGAAGTCACACAATTTGAAAAAAGAGCACCAAAACTTAATAATTCAATTCACTTTTCCTAAAGAGAAAAAAATTGCTAATTTTTTTATATTTTTATTTAATTAAATCTAATGTGATATGATTGAATTAGGTTCGGTTTCGCCATCAGTACTATAAAACTGTTAAAAAAAATTAAAAATATTTGAAACAAGGAAAATCATGTTGGCGGGTGTTAATATTGAATTGAAAAATATTTTTAATAATCTTTTGTTTAGGAAAAAGAAATATGTTTTGTTATTTCCAAACAGTTATGTGTTTTTTTGACTAATCAACTGGACTAGATAGTGATAATAATACCATAAAATAATTTGGAAATATTGTTATATGTAGATATAAAATTATAATTTAATGCATAGCTTAGGATTGTCAATTGTAAAGAAATCATAAATCAATTACCTACTTTCTCTTTAAACTTTAACTTATGGAATGGTAAATAAACCCAGATTTATTATATTATATATACCAGATATATATATTTTATTATAAAATCTGTTCTTATCTAACATTGTAACTTCTTTGTAATGATTACTAAGTTGGCAAAAAAGGTGAAACATGGGTGAAATTTAATACAACTCAATGGTACTTATAAGAAATTTTTATTTGTGAACCATGCACAAGTAAAATGTGTTGATAATCGATAGGTATTTACTTTTGACTATTATTTTGTAGGTATGAAGGAAGGAACTTGTAGCTTGGCATAGAGATCACAGATTTTCATAATTGACATGGCGGTCAAAAGGTTAAAACTTTTACTATTCTTTGAAGAAGTAACTAAAAGAGTATAATTTATAATCATTGTTCATAGCATTTTATTTTTAAAGAATTTACTCACATGCTTTCATCAAACAGGTATTCGTCATCAACAATATCAGCTTCCAACTCAACAACCTTATCATCTTTTCTTTTTTCTAAATATTTCCGGCGTGATTGTACGCGTAGTTTAGGTAATATTTTTTCCCTGTCTTCCGCGTCTAGTTTTAGTCGTTTTACTGCTTCTTCATACGACCTTTTACTCGAAGATTCTGTTATTTTATTTACTTTTTCTTCATCCCGCTTTCTTAATCTTTTCGCAAACTCGTCTCTTTCCAATAAGTCTTTTTTGCGATCATCATCAGAACTTTCAGAATTAGATGAATAGTGCCGTCGTTTACTTGACAAGTCTTTTTTGCGATCATCATCAGAACTTTCAGAATTAGATGAATAGTGCCGTCGTTTACTTGACTTGTTCATTTTGTTTATTTATTGGAACTTAAAAGATTATTAGTACCAATACTCTTGAAGATTTTATAGAGTAAAGTAAACAATGTACTTCAATTTTTATTTAGATCCATGGACAGGACAAGGGTGATGTACAAGTATGTAAAACATACAGTACCTAACTTAGAGTAAGTAATAATTTTATGAACTTCTACTTCAATTCGAGAAAATGGCAAAGTTTAAATAATTTAATGAACATAGTGAACATTCAACATACAAAAAACAAAGACGAATTTTCTATTTATTTTGATAGTCAGGGTCTCCAGATTGCATTTTCGAAATTTCCCCATGGCGGCTAAAAAATTTCCCCAAAATGATACTATAACAGCAACTTTTCCCCAAAAAACAAACCTGCCTATTCCTTTAATTTATTATTTTATTTTTAGTAAAGGCAGCTTTAAGAGGCAGGGATATGAGTTCAAAACCATAAAAATACCATCTTACTTATGTAAAAATTTTACTACTTTTTTCAATTTGTAAATAAACACATATTCTGACCAGATAAACATAAAATATGGCTATATGGGAATCACATTTATTTTCTTCGTGTGTTCTTCTTTGTTTTATTGATTTTCTATCAGTAGGTATAGTAACTTAAGAAATAGATAACAGAGCTATTAAGCGGCTTAGTAAATAACAAAAGTATAACTACAGCTGCATAATTTATACAGTACAATATATCTAATATGAAATACTAATTTTCTCGGCCATAAAAATGATAGAAACACATACAATGTAACATTTGTTTTTACCCGACCGTGAAAAAGGAGGGTTATGTTTTACCAGCGTATGTATGTATGTTTATTTATTGGCACGCTCTGTAGCCTAAACGGCTTGAGGGATTGTATCATATGAGGAGTCGTTAGATTCGTCTTAATTGTGAAAAATGACATAGGCAGACATTGTTATCGTAAATTCGGAAAAATCTTAATTCGCATGGTAATGTCCAGTGTGAGAAACGTAAAAAGCTCTCTCTTTCAGTCCTAAAGGTTACCTACATAATGCTTGCTTATTCGTACGTTGCAATAACGCCGGCCGACTATTGCAACAATAATAAAGAACATCTGACAGTATAATAATAGTGTCTTAAATTATTTTTTATACATTGCGTAGGAATAATGCATTACATTGCTCGTTGCTGCAATAATTATCAGCTTTGATCCAGGAACGCTAAAAGAAAGGGGATTTAATGAGAAAGAGAGAAAGTACATCATCCAACAAAGACAGTACAGTTAATTTGTCGAGCTACTATAATAAAAAGTAAATAATTTTAAAAACGAGTGAAGATTGAGTTAAAAATATCAGAGATGGCTGGAATTAGCAGAACCAGGTAATCATCAGGTCAGGTAATCAGCTACTAGATAATCGTACGTGTACGTATCGTACATTTACGACAATTGCATGCCCTCGTATGATAGCAAAATTATAAGAAAATACGGTAATTTTAACAATATAAGAATTTTAAAAATAGTTGCTCTGGAGCAGAAATTGGTGAAGTACGATAGTGTTGGTCCAATACAGGGAAATACGATGATTTCGAAGTTGATGGTACGATAATTGCCACGCTTTAGGTTGTGAACCCTGAGTAGAAATAGTAGTTAGTAAAGGTGTACCAGAATCTCATGGAACGAAAACAAAATAATTAATTGTGATTTTCATATGGCAATTATCAATTGTCATCTATCAAATTAAATTCGAGCTAAGTCAACCGCTGCAGAGATGTTTTGTTTTTTTCTTCAAAAGTTACAGTTTTCGTGAAAATGTCGATAAAACCAATTCCATCACAAGCAAGGAACGTTGTTTACAATGTATACCAAAAAATTTGTGCAGAAGAAGATGGAGGCCAATCAGAATCTTCGATTTTAAAGAGAGTTCAAACATTCACCAGTAAGTAGAACTAACAAGTCAAGATACTTTATATTTTAAACATACATTTTTATAAGTACCGAAACAATTATTATTATTTTAATCATAGTGTCAAAGTTACAGTTAGTAATAGTTTGGCACCTTTTTTTTAATTCTGCAAACAAACTTTTGTGTGTTTAAATTATTTAGGGTTCTCGTACATTAAAAGAAAAATTAAAACCCATGATGAAATCAAATAAGTAATATTATATTGTGTACTATCCTTACTGAACTGTTACTTACAGGGGTTTGTTCTTCTACCATACGAAGAATTAACTTGCTACATTTTATAACTTATGCTTTTTTACAGGCTTATTCTGCAGAATATTGACTTTGAATTTTTAAAGTGCCAATCAAAAAGAACTATTTTGATGGAGCGTCATGACATCAAGATACAAAGATTCAGATATTTAGAGCGTATGAAGAAGAACCGTGAATCACAAGAACCTAACAAACTAGATGTAGTTTATTTAGACAAAACTTATATACATGGTTCATGTTCTGTATATAAGTGTTGGCAAAGTAAAGATCTTGCAGGTCCGTATAAAAGTATTTCAGCGGGAGCAAGATGGATTATTGTGAATGCCGGCGGAGAAAACGGTTTTGTGCCCAATTGTTGCTTAATATATAGGTCAAAAAGTATATCTGCTGACTAACATTATGATATGAACCAAAATAACTTTAAAAAATGGGTCACGGAAAAACTAATACCAAATCTTACGAAACCAGCTTTCATTGTCATAGATAACGCAAGTTATCATTCTGTACAGTTGAATAAACCGCCCACACAAGCTGACCGTATAGCTGATATTAAAGAATGGCTGCTTAAAAATAATATTGATTATGAAGATCGTTGGCGTTAGTGCCAATTAGGTATTTGAAGCAGTGCAACAAAACAAATCTCCACCAATATTTGAGATTGATGAAATTTTTAAATGCCACGGTCATGAAGTGTTAAGACTTCCACCTTACCATTGCACTCTAAATCCCATAGAAATGATATGGGGTATAATGAAGCAGAAATTTGCCGAAAAGAATATTAATAGGCCTGCAACTGATATCAAGTCATTAACAGAGGAAGCTTTCTCACAAATTGGTGCAGATGAATGGCAAAAATGTTGCGAGTATGTAATAAAACATGAAAATGATTTCATTAATCAAGATAGGTTAATAGAAAAGCAAGAGGAGCGATTTATTATAAATACCTCTGTGTTTTCATCATCTTCCTCAGATGAAGAAGAAGATATGCAATTACATATCATCATAATATAATTATCTAAACAAGTCAATGCATTTTCGATTTATAGTCTGCTCCACCACTCAAGTCCTATGGAAAACCAACAACCCCTATTACAGTATATACATTCAGTCAAAAAAGCATAGGGAATGGATGATTTGTTATTTATGGTTCAAAATTCAATTTAATGTTTTTTTGTTGTTGTTAGATTGGCACAACTGTTTTCCATTTTGGCACGGAGTTTGAGTTGCATCTGTCAATACAGTGCTGTTTTTGCCGGTACTTTTTTGACAGCGTAGTACAAATAATGTTTTTGATGAATGATATTAGGGCATATTAATAACAAAATTAAAAGTATCAAGACGTTTTACTCCAATTACCCTAGTGTTTCTTACTACAAAATTTAATTTCCCTATTTTCCATGAGATTCTGGTATACCTATAGTAAGCCTGTGCAAATAAAGTTCTTCCCCAAAAAATTCCCCATCATTTACGTTTCCCCAAAATTTCCCAGGGACATAATTTCCCCCCAAACTAGGGGAAACACCCCAATCTGGTCCCCCTGTTGATAGTTGACATTTGATTTATTAAGTTTTGCCTAACAATTTATTATAATAGTTTTTTAAAGTGTTTAATCGCACGTTGCAATAACGCCGGTTGATTATTACCATTGTTAAAAATAATAATGGATAACGATAAAAGAATAATATTGTCTTCAAAAATGATGTGGTGTCGTGGGACACCAGGTAGGAACGAAGTTCCTTCGGCTAATGTAGAATCGACACAAATTACAAAAAAAATCGTGCTCAATTTTATGTAGGTTTTCTTGATTTTTCTCTTAAATTTTGCTGATTAGTTTTTATTTAAGTACAAGAAAGTATTTAGGAAATTCAGTATTTTAGGAAATAATAAATTACTTAAAATAAAAAAATTAACATCGTAATTCAAATTATCAACTAAAATAACAAAATATGTCTCTTTATTTTTGTTTGACAACATAAAATTACATAGAAATAGAAAAATAGAAATAAAAATAATTACAAAAAAGTTTTTTATTATTATTAATATTATTATTATAATAATTCTTATTAATCAGTCTCGTCATCAAATTCTATTGCTGAAACTATTGGCTATTGGCTACTCGCTTGTGTATGCGACTGTCGCGCCTGCGCACGTCTCATTTAACGGTTTTATGCCACGCACTTTTTTCCACGGATTTTTTCTTACGGTTTTACTATCACATTTTTTTCAGTTCGGTCGCGCAGCGAAATCCCTATCCCCTCCAAGCCTGCCGTAAGGAACTTCGTTCCAATAATATTGTCTTCAAAAATTTGTTATACATAGCGTAGGAATAATGCATTACATTATTCGTTGTTGTAAGAATTACCATTTCTGAAAAAGAAAGGGGACTTGAAGAGAAAAAGAGAGGGTTTATCACTCATCAGGGAGAGTACCGTTATTTAAATCAACCGTAAATAATATCAAAGATGGCAATATGGCATTAGTAGAAGTTCTTCTCTATGTCCCCGGTGGCAAAAATTTCTTTCCCCAAAAATTTCCCATCGACATTATTTTTTCACAAATGGGGAAAAAAAGCACTTCAATCTGGAGACAGTTGGTCAGTCTTGTAGCAGGTAATAACGATGAGGGGTGCGAAGTCAGAAACCTCCTCGTGGTGCACCCCGGGCAACGTCGACCAGTTTGGTCGACGGCTAATATCTGACGCGCTCTTTCCGGTACCCCTCTGCTGATCAGATCTGATAAGCAGAGGGGACTGTGGAGGAGCGCCAACTGGAAGGCCGTTAAAAGCTCCTGGTTGTGGTGTGTGAGCAGCGTACCCAGTACCGGGCTGGGGTCGATAAGGGCGTATTGCGAACTTGACGGTTTTAGGAAGAATAATGAGCGCAAAATTTAAAAAATCATTACCCCAGGAGGGTACCAGCTCCTCAGCAGTGCTGCCCCGCGTCTTCTTGGGGCAGAATTCTGCGCAGTGATACCAAACACATGACCTCGGCTAGTAATAGGACAACTGATTTATTGAAACCCACGACGACTTTGGCTTCGCAACGGATTGTTTTAGTTGAGTTATTTCATTGAGCATAGAGCGAAGCAGCTCCATTGACTGTTTTGCGATCAGGCACTGGGGTGACAGCTTCGGTGCCTCGAGGTCGGTTTGTGGCCTGATAGAGTCCAAACGGACATTCACGCAGCGGTCGGATTCCGACACGGATCCAGAAGGTGTTGAGGTCACCCTAAAAATTGTTACGGCAAGTAGGGGCAGAGCCCGTGACCCGGCACGTGTTGTGGGGTCGACGCGAGTGGCGTCCGCTAAGGAGGCGAATGAGTCATCTGACTGTGCCCTTGCTGGACCGGTCTGCACGGAGGAAGCGAGTGACAGGGCCGACGTGAGTGTCCTCGACCCAGTGAGTCTGACGGCACTCGCCAAAGAAAAAGTTGATGGGATCCTCAAAGGATCCTATGTGAAGACGCTGAAGAAGGCCTCCGACGGGAGATGAGAAAGCTTCGTGAGGAGGTTGAGGTGGAGTTGGCCACGTTACGGGGCGGAGCGGGGGCTCCACTACAAACAGCTGTGACGCAAAAGCAGGTTGACGCACCTGACATGCAGCAGGTCTTACCCCAACCCTTAGTTGACGTTTTGGAGGGGCACAAGGCGAGGATGGAGCGGTCCATCCGGATCTCGATGGGGGAGGTCGTGGCCACCCACATTGAGGCCCTGGATGATCGGCTCCTTCCCGCCAGGGTTATGCGTCCTCCATTAGCTGCTGACTCGAAGACGAAGTCATCCCAGGAGAAGTCTAGCGGGGCTAAGCCAAATACTGTTGGGCTTAAGCCCACGTCTGTGCCACGCACTACAACCGGGATGGACTGCAACGAACTCCAGGCTTCAGCTCCTGGTTTGGCACCGAATGAGGAAGCGGCGTGGTCGACTGTGACCCGCAGCAAAAGGAGGCGAAAGCAGCAGAAGGTGGTAGCGGTGCTAGCACCTGCCCCTAAGAGGGGTGCGCCTCGGCAGTCTAAAAGTAACCTCTCCACGGGTCCGCGCTCGGCTGCAGTGGTTATTACACTGCAGCCTGAGGCAGTGACTCAGGGGGTGAGCTATAAGGCGGCCCTTCTGAGAGCGAGGGCGACTGTCGACATGTCGAATCTTGGGATTAACAGATTTGCGCTCCGAGAGACCAAATCGGGAGCCAGGATCATTGAGATTCCTGGCTCTCAAGGCCCGGAACAGGCGGATAAATTGGCACAGAGTACAGGTGGCGTTAGCGGACGTCGACTTGTTTAGAAGGCCAGTTAAAAGAGTTAACGTCCGCATTGTTGGTCTGGACGTCTCTGTGTGTAGAGAAGTTGTTGTCGCCGCAGTGGCGCTTAAGGGGGGATGTCCGCCAGACCATATTAGGGCCGGTGAAATTCTTTGTCGAACTGGAGGCTTGGGTGCGATACACCTATCGGTGCCTGTCGCCACGGCCAGGACATTGACGAAGGCTAGACGCCTCCTTGTCGGTTGGAGTGCGGCCCGTGTTCATCTTTTGGACCGTAAGCCCATGCGCTGTATCAGGTGCATGGGCTTGGGTCACACTCGGCATACATGCTCATCGACGGCCGACAGGGGGGCGTTGTGCTTCCGTTGCGGGAGGCTCGGTCACAGGGCTTCAGGGTGCGAGGCACAGGCACTTCACTGTGCCTACTGAAGTGATGTCGGAAGGCCAGCCAGCCACTACATGGGTGGTGACAGCTGTCGGCCGCCTCCCATTAAAGGGAAGATAGGTCCAGCACCAGCGCCGTAGGACATCAGCGCAGACGATGGGTAGTAAGGAGGGCGATTTTCGCCTCCTTCCTCTGTTCTTGCTGAACCAAGGGGAGATGGGTCGGGGGTCCCTTCTTTCAATTGCACTAGTTCAGCCGTCTGGGAGACATTCGGGGTTGTACTAGATTGTCTCTCTTTAGCGCCGGAGGCCCGACTGGGGCCGGCCGCCGGGGCGACGCGGTAGTATGCTACTCCAGGTCCCGTGTCGTCCCATTATGGCGGCCGATGGTACACCGTGGAGTTTTTGTGAGTAGGAGTTTCACATTACCACCCGTCCCCCGGGCGGGTGTGTACCCATGACGGGTTTCTCCACGTTAAAAAAAAGGTAGTAAGAAATAATCAATAGTTAATTAATTAATTAATTGTTTTACAAAACAATCGATACAATCAAATTTTGAAATAATCTATGTTTAATGAACACTACTTGCCCAAGCCTGTGACCATATAAAAATGAATGTGAATGTGAACAATGACAAAATAAAATTTAAAGAAATGATTTTAATAGCATGCAAGACAAATAGCAGAGACTCCAGTAGTCAAATTATTATATAAAATTAGATGTACAAGGTGTCCAGAAAGGGTATCGGGTATTTGTTTTCGCGCCATATTCGAAACGGGGCGTCTAAAGGGTGCGGGGAGGGGTTCGTGGCGTCCGCCATTTTGTGGAGTTTTAGTCACGATGGAATAGTACTCGGGGACGCATCGCGCATTTTGCGTACGAGCGTATTATCGTAATGGTGATTCAATAGTGACTGCTCAACGTCTCTATCGTGCGGAATATCGTACACGCCACGCGCCAAGTGACGATAGCATTAGGAAATGGATCAGGATGTTCGAGAATACAGGTCCGACAGTTAAAATTCAAAACTCTGGTCGTCCTCGTTCAGTTCGCGATGAAGAAACAATTGAAGAAGTTGAGGCGTCGGTTCGTCAAAATCCGTCTTTATCCATCCGAAAGCGAAGCCAAGCGTTGAACATCAAAAAATCGTCTTTACATTCGATTTTAAAGAAAGACTTACATCTAAAAGCCTATAAAATTCAATTGGTTCAAGAATTGAAGGATACGGACTATGCTAATCGACTGAATTTTGCGAACGAAATGCTGCAGCGATTTAACAACTTTAACAACATACTGTTCAGTGACGAAGCAAATTTTCACCTGAATGGTCATGTTAATAAGCAGAATTGTCGGTACTGGGCAGTGGAGAATCCGAGACGAAAGCATGAACGACCCCTGCATAGCCCAAAGGTCGTTGTTTGGGCCGCTATGTCTGCTAAAGGCATAATTCGTCCTTATTTTCATGAAGATCAACGAGGCGGAGCAATTAATGTGAATAGTGACCGTTATTGCGATATGTTGCGAAATTTTTTGGTCCCAGAGTTGCAGGAGTTTGCAGGTTTCAACTCAAGAACGTGGTTCCAGCAAGATGGGGCCACTTGCCATACCTCAAATGACTCAATGGAAGTTGTTAACGAATTATTCCCTAATAAAGTCATTTCGCGAAGGGGTAACATCAACTGGCCTCCCAGAAGCCCCAACCTTAGCCCGCTTGACTATTTTGCATGGGGATACCTTTAAAGTAAGGTTTATCAAAACAATCCGACGAATCTAACCCAGTTAAAGCAAAACATCAGGTCAGAAATGGCAGCAATATCGATAGCTATGTGTCAACGTGTTATCGCCAATCTTCGTTTCCGTTTAGAAGAGTGCCAGCAACGTAACGGTCATCATTTGGATAACATCATCTTTTCCAAATAATTCTCCAATTCATATGCTAATAATAAACAATAAACTTTTTTATTGCATACAAATAATTTTTGTTTCATTGAACTTACAAATACCCGATACCCTTTCTGGACATCTTGTATAATTTTTTATTAAATATGACTTTGCGATATCTTAGTGTTGTTAATTTTTTTACTATTTCTAAAAGTAGACATTGAGGTATAAAATTTGATGTCATTTTATTCATTGTCAATTAATAATTACTTGTTCGATTCGTAGTATAAGCGTAGCCGGTGGTATAGGCAGAGGAGGGCGGAGGAAAAGGTATTCTTGCACGCTGAGACTGAGACTCAATCTTTTCAACCTTTCAGATTTTCAACCCTTAGGTTTAATTAATAATTAAAAAAAATGTTCAATTATAATATCAAATGGAATCATGTCAAATTAACAGACATATGAAACCATCGGGTACCTTTACCTTTTGTGTCTATGGTGTCCTTGGAATTACCGAAATTAAACCTATTTTTATTCCACATCGTAGTTGGTTTCTTAAATTAAAAACAACTTTATTTCATTTGATGGCTATGTAATATAAAGCATATATACTCAATCTGGGGACAGTAACGACCACCGAAAGATCAGGGTAATTCGACAGTTGTTTTCACCATGCTGGCTTATAAACATCATAGTTAACTTATAAACAAGCACCACAATATACACTGGTAGCTTTACTTGCGAAACAACTTACTTTATCAGACTTGCTCTTGCCAGGCTAATGGTTTTGCTACATAAAAACAAATATGATCGTCATAAAAATCTAAAATAAATGTTAAAATTCCAATGTCGCATGGACTTCTGTGGCTTACCTCAGAAAGAGGTCAGTTGTGGGACATTTACAGGTTATTAATGTTATAGATAATACATTAATTTTTTATTATTAAAAAAAGTTAAAGTATTTAATTGACTTAACACTTTGAGGCTATAATGGCTTAGTGGTAACGTATTTGGACACTGCACCGCTTCGACTGGCGCAAGGTCGGATTCCTACAATGAGCCTGAGTTTTCAGTTGGTAAGTACAGCAGGGTTCATTAGACCCGGAAAAAAATAATTTTGTGTGAAGGAACTAAGAAGACATCATGATGAAATCATACAAAAGTGGGTATTTTCTAAAACGGCAGCGTAGCTAGCTACTACCCTCAAGTTGATAATCTATGGTCATCAGCACTAGAGGCTGCACTTTAGTATCAGTCACCCTCTAGGCTAAGCAAAATTTATAGATCTTACCAAAGAGAAAACTATTATAAGTGGGACCTTAATGGATAGAAAATATAGTTATAATTCATTTTATCTATTTATGTTTCAAACTGTCATATATAATTTTAGATCATTTGACGTTTAAATAAAAAAAAAAATATATAGGTAATACTATTATATACTGTCCAAAGAGATACTGTCCTATAACGTGGTGCATTATCTAACTGCTATGTATCACCGTGTCCGCTATTGGTAAATAATCTTTATTATTCTGTTAAGATTTATGAGTGACAATTTTATATCTCAGCTCGGCATTCTGCTGATTTAGGTAAAGTAAGAATATGTGCGACAAGTTGAGCGTAGTTGGTTGAAACCGAAACGGGACGCATCGCTGTGTGTCATGATGTCGGATTTATCGTTGTATATATACCTATATGCATATGTATACTAAATGCTTAAAGTCACGGCGAGAATTCATACGGTGAACTCCGTGCGACGAGAACTATTTTCCACCCACATAATGTTCACAGTCTGCTTTACTCATTAGTACTAAATGGACGTAACTTCAGCTGCTGCATCTTTGACTCTATATGCACTAGCATTTTATAATTATCTGCATAATAAAGATACAAAACAAACTAAAAAACATGGTGTGACAGGTGGACAGTGAACAAGAAGATGGTGGATAGCGAGTATACATCGCAACAGATTTTTATTATTATTATTTTAGTATTTAGTAAAAAGCTGTTATTTTGACATTACAAACAGACACTTCAATTTTATTAATTGTATAGATATAGATGATATACCTAAAGTACCGTTAAATCTGGCAATATTATCTTATATTTGTAATAATTTAGAATATTATTACAATACGGTGTTAGTTGTTTAGCAATATTCAATTAATGAATCGAACCACGAAGCCGCGAATGTGGATAAGCGTTCCCGCTATTCGCGTTACGCGGCCGCGAATACAAAAAACCGACTCTGAACAGAAATCGAAGCGCGAACAGGCGTAAAATTCATTCGCAATCGCGGTCACATCCCTTTACGGGTTTTCACGGTGTGAATATGAAGCCGGCACTAGATATATCTTAACACTGCAATCGTTCTCTGAATTTTATTAGTTAGCGAAAGTTATGGATAAGTAGTACCTACCTATCACAAAATTCATAATAACTCTAATCTTGTATATAATTTCGTTTTTATTATTTCAATGAATTTATTAAATTTGCATCAAAATGAAGAGCTACCTATTGATATTGTGCCTGATGCACATGAGTGTAAGCACAGTACAATCTAAAAACAACGGCGGCCACCGAGATATCGACAATTCATTGTAAGTAATCATGCTTCAGTTGGTAGCGTATACGGATTCCGCGTCGATCGACGTGGGTTCGATTCCCTGCAATGAGACTGAGCTTTCAGTGAAGGACAATAACGTGTTGAAACCATAGCATGGTGGCTATTTATGTGATGTGATGTGTGCACTGTGACGTGACTTTAAAAAATAATTTATGTGTTACGATCACACAAGTTATAAGATACATAATATCAATACTAATTACTTAATAGTTATTATTATATTCAATGTAGATAGAATTTAAATATATTCTTTATGCTTGACAGTAATTCCCTGGCGACTTGTTTTCTGGATAGAAAATATGTTGGGACATTTTCTAAATTACAGGCAGTTTTTGAAAACTGCTCAAATTTTGTCGACAAAAATTTTAATATTCGTATTCACGGCCCAACGGCAGATGAGGTCAGTTTCTTTAAGTATTAAAATTTGTATATATTGCGTTATTTAGTATTCTTTAATGGTTACATGCTAAAGATTATAAAAGTAACAATACTTGTTTAGCTGATCGACAATGCTAAATCTTGCAGCATGAAATTTATCTTTATGCATATTTAAGATAAATGTTAACAAAAACATAAAATAGAAGGAAAAATAAAAAACACCTATTAACTGGGGGAAAACACAAATGAGGGTCACACAAACTGGAGTGAGGTCGAACGAGCAGTTGTCAAGAGTGTCAAGATTCATCCTGCTATTGGAATGTGTGATATTTGTAGAAAATTCTTTCTGCTGAATAGCGAATGCTCCTAATGTTCAGTAAAATTACGCTAAACCTAGAATTGGGATTTAGACGCAATTGCTCTTAAAGTAGGCTCCTTTTTAGTGACAAATTTTTGATTTGTGGTGGCAAATGAGAATAAAAAAAAACCAGTAGTAGGTAGTTCCCGTAGAAAGACCATCACGAAAGCTCTAGAAGCCAGGATTTGGATCAACAACCATTTTCGCGGCGTCCTAGCTCTCTGCCACTGAATTATCATCACTATTCCTATAGTTCGCTTAAGAGTTGTCGGTAACACACTTACGATGCTTTCGATCGAGCATTCATTTTCATTTTTTGAGAGCGTCTATAGGTTGCAGTGACCGCTTACCATCAGGCGGATCACACGCCTGTTTACAAACGTCGTGGCATAAAAAAACGAATTGGTTGTGGTTCGATACACCGTTAATCTCCTCCTGGAAATAGGGATCTTTTATTTGTTACCTACTATTCATATTACTTAAAAGACTTTATTCAGTAATTTAGCGGCTTCGAGTTCAACAGGAGGTTGATGAATAAAAATGGAGTTTAAATTGATTAGATTACGTAGTGCCTAAAGTTGTAAAGAAAATGCAACTAATATACCTACTACATATTTGAAACAAAGAAGTCATCGTTTTAAATAATAGGTTTTGACTGAAATAAGTATTAAAATAGAAGGAACTAATAGGAGATCAAATAAGCATACAGATGATTTTATTCGTAAAGATATGTTAAAAAATTATCTCACACCAAAGATGAGCGGTTCAGTATTTATTAAAGATGTGTTTTGCATTGCGTAATAATTTGTAAATGATTATGTGGTATGTAGAAGTAAGCCTAGGTGTTTGTAACTAAAAGTAATTTATTATTCCAGGTTACAAAAGATCTTAATTTAGAGAACAAAACGTGTTTGATAACTGGTGCAAATAGTGGTATCGGTTTAGAAATGACGCGATGTCTGTCTTCACGTGACTGCACCCTTCTAATGGCTTGTCGTAATACGTACGCAGCGAGTGTGGTTGCCAAAAATATGTGTGAAAACATCGACCACTTCCGTTTTTATGAAATAAATCTAGCGTCACTTCGTTCTGTTAAAAAATGCTGTGATAATATTTTAAACAGAGAAAAGTAAGAACAATCCATAGTAATATCATATTTAAACACAGATATTTTTCTCTGGTCAGATAGTTCGTAGATATTTAAAATAATATATTAATATTAATTGATTATCAAGTAAATCTTGTTACATGCACGTTAGTCAATTAGTCTTTTCCACCGTCGATATTATGGCTATGAAAAAATAGTTCCTGAGTAATGAGCCTGATGGCATCCCTTCGATCGTAATGCAGATATGTGCTCCAGATTTGGCACCGGTTTTAACGCGTCTTTTCCGGCACTCCTATGCATTAGGCGTAGTCCCTAAATCCTGGAAGGCCGCTTTAGTGTACCCGATCCCTAAAAAAGGCAACCACTCGGATCCGTCCTATTACAGGCCTATAGCCATCACTTCCTTGTTCTCCAAGATAATGGAATCCATTATCAAATGCCATCTCCTGCGGTACCTTGAGGAGCACCGGCTGATTAGCGACCACCAGTACCACTTTCGCCGGGGTCGCTCGGCCGGGAAACTTCTAGTTTACCTGACACATAGGTGGGCAGAAGCAGGTGAGACAAGGGAGAGGTGCTTGCAATCAGTCTAGACATAGCGAAGGCCTTTGATCGGGTTTGGCAAAAAGCGCGTCTTTCGAAGCTACCTTCCTATAGGCTTCCCGAGAATTTATGCAACTGGACCACCAGCTTTTTGGCTGATCGGAGCATCAAGGTCGTCGTCGACGGTGCATGTTCTGATCCTAAATTTCTCAATGCTGGGATCCCACAAAGCTGTGTACTGTCTCCAACTTTGTTTTTTCTACATGTCAATGACCTGTTGCAAATCAGCAACATTCTTTGCTATGCTGATGGTAGCACTGTGGATGTCTTGTACACTGGCCGTGCTAATATTTCTCGGGAATACGTCGACGAGAGCCGGACCAAACTTGTGTCTGAAGTCGAGTCTTTATTGACTAAAGTCTCGGACTGGGGTCGACTAAATTAGTCCAGTTCAACCCTAAAAAGACACAAATCTACACGTTAACCGCTAAAAAGTCACCATTTGTCGCAACTCTTCTTTTTGAAAACACTCCCCTGTTTGCCACAGCCAGTATCGGAATACTTGGCGTCGTCATTTCTAGTGACGCCCAGTTCCGCGGTCAGTTAGGAAGTAAGGCCAAATTGGCCTCAAAGAAGCTTGGTGTTTCAGTACGGCGAGACGGTACTTCACGTCGGCTCATCGCCTAAATCTTTATAAAGCGCAAATTCGTCTCCACATGTAGTATTGCTGTCATCTCTGGGCGGGAGCCCTCCAGTACCAGCTACTTCCTTTTGAGCGCATTCAGCGTAGGGCGGCTCGAACTATTCACGATCAAGTTCTTTTCGATCCGCTTGATCCATTGGCTCTGCGTAGAGACGTTGGTTTACTCTGCATCTTCTACCGCATTTAACATGGAGAGTGTTCCGAGGAATTGTTTGGATTGATCCCGGCTGTCGAATTTCACCATCGGACATCGCGTCAGCATCGTAAATTCCATCCACACCACCTCGATGTCCAGCGTTCCACAACAGTGTGTTTCTTAAGGCACTTTCTACCTCGCACTACCACTCTGTGGAACCAGCTGTCGCCTGAGATTTTTCTGAGCCATTATGACCTGGTGACCTTCAAGAAGAGAGTTTATTCTTCCCTAAAAGGCAGGCAACGCAACTGCGAGCCCTCGGGTGTTGCGGATGTTTGTGGGCGGCGGTGATCACTTTCCATCAGGTACGCCACCTGCCCGTTTGCCCCCTTTTTTACCATAAAAAAAAGTTCAACGGATTTACGAAACTCAAAGACATTGAAGAAATATGGCTTTGATTAAGGTCTTTCTCAGTTAAGGGGATGATAATGATTATGTGAATATTATCACACAAAATGGCTTATTTGCTTTGAATGCCTTTGAAATTTTTCTTTAAACTAATTAAGCGCGTAGGAGTCTTCATGGTAACGTTATCTGGGTTTGAAAATATTTACAGAAAAATTGACATAGTTATTCTGAATGCCGGAGTTTTTGGATTGCCTTGGACTCTCACGGAGGACAATTTAGAAACTACATACCAAGTGAACTACTTAAGCCAATATTATTTAATTACAAATATTGAGCATATTCTCGCTCCGGATGCACGTGTTGTATTTGTCTCATCGGAATCTCACAGGTTAATTAAACATATGTGTATTTACTTAATTACAACATATTAACTTAAACTTCCTAAGCAAATTACCAATTAGCCGGATAAATAAGTTCAAGAATTATGTTAGGCAAGTTAGATTGTTGAAAGGGTGTTTTTATAAGGTGGAATGACGGTAATATCTGGAAGTGATTCTCTCACTATACATCCTCTGAAAATGATAATAACTATAAACAAAATCTAAATACTGTAGAAACAGTTAAAAAATAACCTGGTTGAGTTTCTTGCCGGTTTTTCTCGATGCTGGGATGTTTTACAAGCCTGTGTCAGAGTATTAACATTCATAAGTGCCTTCTTAGGGCCCAAACTGAATAAGACATTTTTTATCGTATGGTGAATGTTCTAAACTTTTAGTTCAATTAGTGTATTAAATACATAAGCACGTACTTATGTCTAGATAAATTTGTGAATAGGCATATTAAGAAATATAAACTGGGCTTGTATTTTTGTAGCTGTAGCGGTGTGCCCGCGGCTCCGCACGCGTTTGTTAGTACGCAGTTGTTATTTACATCCCGTAATTTTATATTTATTTATATTGTTGACAATTTATATGATGTATCAATTAAGAAATGGCATGTATTTCCCGTGTAAAATTGTCATCAAAATTAAATTATTACTCTATTCTACAATATCACATGAATTATTGACGATTCTTATAGCCTCTCAATTATGGTATGACGTATGCTTCCCGTGTACAAAATTTCATCAAATACAGTTAAGAATTAATGAAATTTGAAATTTTTGGTTTTTTTTACGATCCCTAAAAGTGATATTGAAAATTCTCATAGCCCATCACTCACATAATTACTTATACTTCCCGTGTACAGAATTCTAGTTTTTGAGTTAAATCCGGACATTCAAAAAGATAGATAGAAAAAATTAATAGCATATTCGTGACCATTATTGTTCATATATTGCGCCTATCGGGAAATTTTGGAGAAATATTAAAAGTACAGATAAGACTACAGATGATATAAGTATTATTATAGTTGTTGAGGACAGATGAGTATACATCGCCTCAGAGCATTTAACATACGAAATCTAGTTTTGTTATATAGCGAGTCTAAGTTGCAATCTTTGTATTTTTCATAATTATCCAGTGTGTTTTTATTTGTACGGTATTTCCTAACCAGAAGACGACTTCAAGTCTTCTGAAGTAAATGGCATATGTAAATGGTCTTATGTGAATAACTGTATGTAAAACCTGTATTACGTAACTCAAATGAGTCATTGATTTCTGTGGAATCATTATTATTATTATCATGTAATTATTATTACTACCGATCAATTTAGAAACCCGTGATTGGTTAAATATAATTCTAAGCATACAGCGGCTAATGTAATAGATATAAGTACATAAATCATTTAAAGTCCGCGCCAAATTGGTGCACGGCTCGAAAATTCAGTTCAAATACCGTTATTCTATGGGATACTGGTGGTTGGATAAGAAAGGAAAATAAATACAGTCTAGTAGGTACTTAATTCGGTGGTGTTTTATGTTATGTGTAATATGTTATTAATATTTTTCATGGTAGGTAGTCTGCGATTAGATTTTTTAATGTTATTTAATAATTAATAAATTGATTAACACTTACAGGTACGTAAACTGGGATACACATGACAAATTGATGCTAACGGAAGAAATGGTTTCACTTCCTGAAAATAAATACACGTCTATCAAAGCGTACAACATATCGAAGTTGTGTGGTATTCTAGCGATGCATAACCTTGGATATCGTTGGTTGAAAACTGAGAAGTCGGTGCTCTGTGCGCACCCCGGCTCCTTTGTGAAGACTAAATTATGTCGCAACTGGTGGGCTTATGAGCTTCTGTATTCTCTAATGATACCTTTCAGTAAATCCATTGTAAGTAACAATGTTATATTTTGCGGGTAATAAGTTTATTTTTTATTGAGGTATAGGTATTATACAGTTTCAGTGACAATGTTATGAACATAAAGCCGCTGGCCAATGGTTAATTTGACTCTCATCGTCCTAGTGAAACAATTCATAATTATTACCGGAAAAATATGTAGTATTACAGAATTGTTATTTCTCTCGCCGTTGTTTTATTAGATTTAAGTACACTAAATTATTTATTGTGGTTACGTTAAAACTGAAAGTTTACAAAACCAGCCACGACACCTTTAAAAGTCTAAGAGCGGTTATAAAGACCATTCAAAAAACTCACCTTTTGAAACTACAATACACACAAAACCATTGGTACCTAAAAGAGTTGATTACTATTTTATTGTATCCAAGAAAATGGCTGTTATTGTGAATATTTCACAACAACATTTATTCTTTAGTTATAACCTACACTATCAATTGTCTTAATAAAATGACATACCTTTTTTTCTTAAAATGATTAGGTTCGATTCCCGTATAATTTTTATGAAAAACTATTATTGCAGTTTTTCTTATTTTTAAAATCGATATCATGGTTCTTTGGAACATAATTTCTCTATCTCTAAAGTTTCAGGTTCCCCCCACTGACCCATTTCAATGTTACAACATGTATATTATTTTTTACATTCATACTAAATATCATTTATAATATTTTTAGAGACAAGCGGCAAGTACACCTGTGTTTTGTGCCACTTCTCCCGAGTTGAAAGGCCTTTCAGCTTTATACTACAAAGACTGCTACAGATGCGGCGAGAGCGAGCTCGCGAGCGACTTTCAACTCTCTTTTAGATTATCCGATTTAACTAGACAGATGATTAGCCAACGAGTTGGCACCTGGGATCACACCACGCCCATTCTGAACACAAGTCATACTGTCCAATCCAAGGATTCGATTGACGAAGCTATTATTGCTAATTATTCTGGATAGTGTTCTACTATTGTACTATGCAAAACTATCATAGCATTCAGTTAAATTTTAATTACTTAATGTTAGTATTTGCGTATTCCAAGAATTTAAATGAATAGTTTTATTGAATTTACATAATGTGCGAGACATTTTTTTCTGTGTATTTAGTTTTCATATTATCATATAAAATGAAACAAGATATGTATAATATGGTTTATATTCTTATAAATACAATTAAATGTTTATTACATTGACTTGCAAAACATATATTTGCCTATAAATAATTAGAATTTGGTAGTAAGTATAATTTTAAGATTTTTACATAAAATTCTTATATATATATATATATTACGAATCAAATAAAACACTAGATTGAAATTATGTAGATCAGATTTGACTTTTATAGAGCCAACATGAATAGTAAAAAGTCTATCAATTTAAATTTTACTGCTTCTGTAAACTTAAATCTAAGATATAATTACCTACGTACCTACTTTCTCGCACAATTCAAGAGGAAAACAATATAAATGCATAATTGGAAAATTCATTTTAATACGATCGGACAAACTTATAAGGATTTGAACGAGGTCTATATTTCAACCACTGTAGGTATATTTATGAAAAGTAGTGATTAACGCCATCGTTCTTTAATACTGACAGGAGGAGTGGAATGAACGAATGAATGAATGAAAGTACACATCCGATGGCAATATTATGAACCAACAATAATACCGACGTTGAACAAAGATTGAAATCCTAATCTTGGTCTGCAAATATGATAGTATACAATTGCAAAGGCTTGTATGTAACTGGAAATACTGGGGAAAAGCTGATAGAGAATCGCCATTTACCGTATCACAGTAATGATACAGTACCGTAATGATCACAGTAGGTACCATGGAGGACAGGATCGATGCACTTTATTTTGAACAAATATGAAATTCGATTTGGTAGTCAGCATGTTTAAGGACCGTTACAGACGGTCTGCATTCGGGTTTACAAGGCAGCTGCATAATTGCAGTTTGAACGCAGTTCTAGTACAACTGCATCGAAACCGCCAACCGACTACACAGTCAGAGTGCCGTTTCTCACACAGTGTAGTCGTTACAACTGCACGTTGACTGCAGGCGAACTGCGTAATCTGTTGGTAGTTTTAATGCTGTTTGTTTGTATTCGGCCAACACGACTTCACATGATGAAAACTATTTTTTTTTGTTTAGAGCGTTTCTATTGGAACACAACATTCGAAAAGCATAGAGAATAGAGGTAGGCGAACCATTATACAGGGTGAGAAAAACGAACGGGACATGGAGGAAAATTATATTAAATATTGGAGATATTAAGTTTTACTCAAAGGAAATATTCTTTTATTTTTTGAAATAATAATAACTGCATTCACAGATTTTCGAATAAAGCTTACCCACTAAAAATGCAAAAAAAATTACATGCGCTATGTTATTACACCAATACGATAGAGTCTATTTATTATAAGGATAAAATTTCTTGAATAAACATTGTATCTTACAATTACAGTAGACCATGAAATTTAACAATTCGTACATAACGAACTAACATGAAAGCAAATTATTTATATCTAAAGAACATATAAACTAAAATTATTATTTTCATACATTTTAATAAATTAAATTGTTTTACTTTGATCGAAATGAGATCCATTATCTTGTATGCACAGATTACGACTGCATTGTATTTCATGCAACACTCACAAGTATGTCAACATATTTAAATAAAAAGTGGAGTTGTCTAAATTTATTCGCTGTGGACGTTGTACTCCTCTCTTTAATGTTTATCAAATATTCTTCCATTCGCAACAACATGAAGAGAAGTAGGACACAGAGAAATTTATTTGAAGATGTCTTTCTCCTTGGGACAGTACGACTGGTCGAATACCTCCACCCTACAGAAAATCACGGCCAAATAACCTAAAAGCAACGCGCTGGTGATACCATAGTATTGTAAGCATTCATAGGCTACGGTGACTGCTTACCATCAAACAGACCGTATGCTTGTTGGCCACCTTTGTTGTATAAAAAAGAACAGGCAGTATTTGTCTATCCGGATACGTTATCTCAGTAATAATTTTAGACTTTGTGGTTTTAAAAGCAAGCCTCTAAGTCTTCAAATTATTCCTCATATTAATGTCATTATAAATGACTATTATGAAATAGCAGTAAAATGAACACTAACAGCAAATAAACAAACAAATAAGAGATTATCGAGATTCGTTCCATTTTCAAAATTACAGCTCACACACCTAGATAGTCAAAAAAGGTTTCTAAATTTAATCAAATTTTTTTTTGTCATTATATCTCGTTTAAAAATAAACATTCAAAGGTAGGTAGGTAACAATAATCTTGCCAATTAATTAGGATTAATTAGAAATGATTTAGTTGATAACTTTTTACACATACTTTACACATTGTTTTGTTTTTGGTACCTACTTTCATCATGGAATTCTAAGAAAATTAAAATAACTTTTATATTTTTAAGTACACGGTAAGTTAGTACGTAAGTAAGTAAGTTTTAGGTAGACGGTTAGGTTATATTAGAGTTAAATAGTTAAATTTCATAGTCTCTTTTAATTGTAAGATAAATTGTTTATTCGAGAGATTTTATCCTTGCCATACCCCTTATCAATTAGTGTAAAAACATACCTGAATGTCAGTTTTTTTGCAGTTTTTAGTTGCTTCGATTCCCGGTATAGGTAGGCTTTTTTTAGAATAACGATAAATGCAGTTATTGTTATATAAAAGAATCTTTCCTTTGAGTAAAATTTGAATCTTCAATATTTAATATACTTTTCCTCCATTTCTCGTTCGTTTTTTCCTCTCCGTATAGTTTTTTTTAGGTCTGACTCCACTGTTAGCCTTAGGGGCCCTGAAGCCGCTGCGGCTTTTACAGCTTCACCGGACTTGGACTCTCCGTATAGTCCAGTTGTGTTGTAGTAGTCCGCTTAGTCCAGCTGTAATCAGCAAATTATAATTCAAAAACCCATCAAGATGGCGCTACGCATTTGCTATCGCAACGCCACCCTAAAGTGACGGTTTTCGACGGACACTTTTTCATGTATAGAGATGGAGTACCTCATGACCTAAAGATGATTGGCCTTGCTTGTAATAATCTGTCAAAATTTAAACATCGATTAAAGTATTTCCCGCTTTGTCTAAATCTATATTGTTAGAATAAAATCGAGTTAAAGATATGCATTACTTATTTATCAACATTTAATGTAAACCAGAATATTTTATTTAAAAATATACTTAAGTACCTACTTAGTATATAAATTATAACTACAATCCGGCCGCCCAGAGATTGTATTTCTAACAGGTCCTGTTTGAATGGACGATGTAACTTTGCACTGACATACAATTTACGGCACAATTTTAAGTATATTTTATTTACCTAATTAACGAGTGATAACATTAAAAATTGAATAATTATACCAACTTACTTAATTTTGGGCTAAAAAATTAAAAATTAATTAAATAACAAATATAAAAACAATAGTTTTTAAAAGTCAAACTGCGCTGTTTCAAGTTTATGTAGTGACGTAACAAATTCACGAGGCAATTGTAATCGAATATTTTTATAATCTTAATATAATCTGTCGATATAATATAAAATAAAACGTTGTAATTTTATAATATATGATGTGCTTACTATTTAATAAAGTTAATATAATGATACAGGTACGCCCAAACAAAACTTAAGAAAATAAGTGTCGTGATATCAGTCAGATGTATTTAAAAAAAAAAGAAAAAAAATTACTTACTACTTTATATTTCTGGTTAAAAATGGCAACAAAAAAAAACAAAAATTAATTTATTATGAAAATAAAAATGTTATTACATAACATATTTAGTTCTAGTTTCCCTAAACTTTAGCAAACTTTTAAAACGCGATAACACCGTCGCCAGCTTCGGTGCGCAGCAGCACGTTTGATCGTATGGCGGTACCCTGCACCGCGCCGCCTGTATTGCCATGTAAGTTTCCTCATTTAACTAATTTTTTTTACATTTTATGGGTAATTTTTTTAACTTATAATCTGAGATAGATAACATAAATAGAATATAATCTCGATACCTATTAACACCTTCACAGATCCGACGAGGTTTTAATACACACTGTATAGTCTGTATACGGTTATTATTCCAGGAATGAGTACCATAATTGGTCGACGCTTCTAGCATCTTTGAAAGCATCTGATTTGTTTAGGGGAGGTAAAACTGCTTTATCCAAAATTTTGAAATATATTGGATTTCAATATTAAAAAAATGGACAAAAGAAAAATTCTTTTAGAAAGAATTACTTTTTTAAGAGAAGCGAAAAAAGAAACGATAATTGGGACATTGTCGTTTTCATCGAAGAGACATTGCTGAACGCCAATCACACGCTTTCTCGTTCTTGGACAGATGACACTCAAGCGTCAACGTCGAAAGTGCCAATGGGTAAAGGAGCACGACTCATATAATAACATGCAACGCTGGTTGTGCGAAGTATGGTTTTGTGGAAAACGGTTTATTGGCATTTGAGTCAAAAAGTTCTACTGACTACCGCGAAGAAATTAATATGGCTGCATTCAAGGAGTGGTTCCAAGATATGTTACTACCTGGCCTGCCAGAGCCTTCAGTTATATTAATGGATAACGCCCCTTATCATTCGGTGCAAAGAAATAAAGCACCTACCCGAGCTAATATAAAAGAGGAATTGGTGGCTAGGCTGCAAAGAAGTGGCATTGACGCAAATATGTCTATGCTAAAAGCAGAGCTGATGAAATTACTCAATGACCATAAGCTGGCAAACGTTCGTTGAAATAGATGAGCTGGCTCTGGAGTACGGTCATCGCGTTCTCCAAATTCCCCCATACCACTGCCAGTACAATGCCATAGAGCTAATCTGGGCTCAAATTAAAGTTTATGCAGCCCGCCGTAATACTTCTCCACCGTATGGCATAAAAAAGATAAAGACGCTTTTAAAAGAAGCATGCGAAAAAGTCACAAGATATGACTGGATGTAGGTGGTTGAATAAACTATTTATTTACATTGTGCTTGAAATATACTTCCTATAAAAATAACAATATATATATTGAATTGAATAAATATGCATAATGAATGCAATAAATAACATTACTAAATATTATTAACGAATGACGAATTGGTTCGTCATGACGAATTGACAAGTGTCAGAAACGCAATTTCTGAGCGGCCGGACTTTAATACGCTTCAAGCTATTGTGAGACATAGGAATTTGTCATAACTATACGTAGTCAACAAGATTTTAGTAACGGAACTATTTATTGGTCACTTTAAGCGTAGAATAAATCAAACTACGTATCATAATAATAGAAGACCAATTTCTATCTTGACCCCAGTAAAATTCTACTTCCTCTGATATGACATAGGAGAATTATAAATCTCACTCACTGTTTTGAATTACTATGTATTAAGTAAAAACAGAAATAAAACATTATTGAATAAAGAAATGATATACCAAGGCTATATAGAACACAAGTTTCTTCGAGGCTAAAATACAGACAGTGGTTATTTATGAAGATATACTTATGAATATAGTTTAAAACTGTATACATTATATAATAATAACAAAGCCGAGATTCCTATCAAACAGATTTTTTAATACTTATTATACAACTGGTAAAGTTTGTTAAATATTAATACAATTTCTAAATAGGGTAATAATGCTTTTATACTGGCGTTCATATAGTCTTCAATGGATACGGCATTTAATTATTAATTTAAATTATAATCTTATTTGTATATGAAAATATTATTTAACATATAACATTTTGAATTCAATGTGTAAATAATTAACTTGTAAAAGTGATTTGTAGGTACAATTGATCGAATATAATTAATTAGTGATAATTTGGCAACTTTCAATACAGAAGTATACGTTTCTCGACTTGTTTGCGGCATATCGGGCAGACGGTAATGCGATCGCCGCACATCTGACACATACCGTGCCCGCATAGGAATATCATGTTCTTCAAACGGTCGAGGCAGATCGGACACATTGTCTGAAATGGGACAAATTGTTACCATAACACAATAAACATAGTGAGTTACTATAATGAGAACGACTTCTTCTATATTGTCGTTGTGTACTGACAATTTTTCTGAAAAGCTTTGTTTAAAGAGAACACTGTTGAATTGTTTTTTTAATAAATAATATTTATTGTGCAACACCTTGCGAGGGGGAGGGGAAGGGGGGTTTTGTGCGTACGTGTGAACTCTGAAGTACAAATATATTCTATCCAGATAACATTGGCATTTGTGTATAAGAATTCGTTGCCATTAATTAGTTAACAAGAAGAAGAATAAAATAGATTCTCAGCAGAGACAACAGGAACAGATGGTTAATTACACTAGTCTATTAAATATATGAAAGTCGTAAACAGTACATAATGTGTGCTTACCTGTTCCTTAATATCTTGTAGTTGTTGCTGCAACTTTTGTACGTCTGGAACAGGGAGCGTCGGTGCGGCTGGTGCGGTTAGTGCGGCCGGTGCGACCAGTGCTGGTGATGCGGCCGGCACTAGAGGTGCGGCGATCACGGCCGGAGCCGGAGTAGTGCCTTGCGCGCATATTGCAGTCTGTGCAGCCGGTGCAGCAGGTGCGGCAAGTGCGGCAAGTGCGGCTGGTGCCGTAGCTTGTGTCGCAAAACGAGAACCGTTGTTCATGTAATGCGGTGCACTCTGCGCTGGAACTGGCTGCCCTTTGTTCACCTGCACTTGTGCCAGGTTGCTGCCGTTGTCTTTATCTACTGAGGAGTTTTATTGGAAAATTTATGATTAAAAAAAAAATCTAATGCATCCATGGCTCAAGATGTAAAGGTTAGCATAAGAAACCATTTTGATACACCAAAACACATGTTAAGTAACAGTCGGCAAGATGATAAGCCAGTATAAGAAAAAAAAATTTTCCTCAAAATAAAAAAAAAACACGGTATATTACTTCAATACTGTCGATTTTTCTAGGGTGGACAATGAGTTTTGTAGAATGGGCAGTACCCACCTTGCCCCCTACTTTACTACCTACACCCATGGTCATTCTCACAACAGATCAATTTACCTACTTCTATAATTATTACAGTATAAAATAGTAATTATGGTTTTTGATCATCTTGATGTCGGACCAACAGATCACCTATTCTAAGGTATAAGTTAGGGTTTAATTACTTTTGCTCATATATTATACAGAGTCGAATGGGACAGAGAAGTAATGATTTGTCAGTGATAGCGTGTCGGACACCGCGTCGATCGACAGCCTGAGCGCCCGGTGAAAGAAACCACAGCATGGTGGTCGGGCTTTTTCTAATGCCCGCATGGCTACGACCACCCTCAAGTTGATAATCTGTTGCCAAACACTTATAGGTGTGTTTAGGCAGCTGCACTTGAAAGCCAGTCTTCCTACTAAGCCTAGTGTCACTTAAGACTTATACAGTGGATCATTGCATGGATGATAGTGATGTCTGGAAGTGCATCCACAAAATTATTAGTACAATAATTATTAACTGCCTTATTAACTTAGTGGTTGTAAGCGCGACTGCTATGCTCGAGGTCCTGGCTTCGGTTCCCAGGTCGAGCAAAGTGTTATTGGATTTACCTAAGAAATTCTCAGTAGCAGCACGGAGTTTGGCTTTGTGTCTGATTAATGGCAATAGGCTCGCTCCCTATTACATGGAACCTAAAACATACACGGCGAACTGTGGGTGTACATTACTACACCTCTGCCAAACCCTTCGAGGATACAGGCGTGATGGTATGTTTGTATATATTGTGTAGTTGAAAAAAAAATCCGATCGAGTTTCTCGCCGGCTTCTCTCGAAGACTAGAAAGTTTTCCGAACCGTTAGTATAGTGTTTTAACGTTCATAAATAAGTGCCCTAAATCGAGTAAACTATTTTTGATGTTGATTTTATCATTAGATGAGATTGTGGCCAAACGCTAAATTTATAAAGAACTAGAATAAATATAAAAGTACTAACAATCAAAGTTGTGTGCGGCAATCATAGGCGGCTGGTGCTGATGAGCCGTGTTTGTGGGGAGCGCGGGGGGGTGAGCGGGCGGTACCGGATGCGTCGGTTGGTGTAGCGGAGTGCGGCACTCGACGCACTTGCGCATGAGTGGTGCGCAGGCGGCGCACGCGCATACGTCCCCGCACGGGAGGAACATTACCGTGGCGGGCGCTTCCGAGCACACGACGCACTCACTGACGCGCTGACGTGCAGTCACGCACGCACGGCACAATAAACACTTTTTCACCTACGAAGTTTATTTAATTTCAATTAAAACGTATATTATATGATCCTCACGAGCGTAGGTAACTTACACATGGGGGTGGGGGTCCAGCTTCGCACAAAGGTAAACTAGTTGTCGCCCGTGTCTTCACGCCAAAAGGAGGAAGTAAGTGCTAATAGAATCAATTGGCAATTATAACAACATATCATTCATATTTGTGATATAATATTTTTTACAGCAAGTACAGTTTTAAGCACGGATAGAAAAGGCGGATATTCGGCGGAGAGGAGGGGTGTGTCCAGACATCCTGAGCCTCTCCCTGATATTAAGTAGCCGTAGTACTGTAGAGGCCTATATATAATCCACCTCAAATAAGAGAACAATCTCGCTCGCGCGATACAAGTGACACTCGACTTGCAATCACTACCTACCAACAGACACCATTACACTGCATCACACACTCGTGCACACCACACAGGTACATAGGTTCTGTAAGGAACCTTTCTATTTCTTTTTCTGTACTAGTTAGACAAAGCAATCTTTGTCACTCAGATCACTAAAAATAATTTTTCTTTTTTGTTATTTCGCTCTTACCTTATTTATAAGAAAAATATTACGGGAGAGAAGCGGCCGCGATTTGATACGATCCACATCTCTTCCCGTTAATGCGTCCCACGATAAAGTAAAGATATCGCATAAAGGTGAGTGGTATGATGATTATGAGTATAATATTCACAAAAATGACGTCTGTTGAACGCATTGTTCAAAAGTTTGAACAGATGTATTATCGCAAGGGTAGGTCTTGTCATCAATGATTTTTTAAAGCGATTAAGATAATGTTTACAATACCCATGACCCAAAAAAAAATTGTTATGTGGAAGGAAACTCTAATCAGTGTACGCAATTTTGGAATATCCGCCAATTTAGGTAGACGTGTAATTGTATGTCTACCCTGAGGGGAGTACCTAGCCTGTCAAACTCGATGATGTTCGGCGCGGATTCTAAGCTTGGCGAAGCTTAACGGGAAGAAAATGTAGGCAGGCGCAGAATGTAGTACTGCAGCATGTTTTATTGCGGTGTCAACAGCCTCGTTTCCGGCAGTGCAGGCATGGCTTCTAATCCATGACATGTAAAATATGTAAAGTGTTCGTATGGGAATGAGTGTTACTCCGATCATCAGCGCTCCTATGACTGATTCAGAATTCGAGAATATGGTGAGGTGTAAATGAGGGTTATTAGAGTTAACCCAAGAACAGGTTTTGTATGTATGTAGCAAAAATCTCGGCCTGTGTAGTCTATACTTTTTAATAGCAACTTGTTGGACTTCCATAACTAAATACATATTCACATGTTCATTCCTTCCTACAAAGAGACAGGAACATGTATATACAATATGTATTAAAAACCCCCGTCGAATCGGAAAATGGTATATAGGCACCCCAATGACATTACCAAAAAAAATCAAAATTGTATTTATTATGAAAATAAAAATGTTATTGGGATTTAATATTAATATATTTAGTTTTAGTTTCCCTAAAAATCCCGGCGTGACGCAGCAATACGTTTGATCGTATGCCAGAACCGTGCGCCGAACTGCCTGTATGCCATGTAAGTTTCCTCATTTAAGTAAATTCTTTGACATTTTATTAGGGGTAATTTTTTTACTTTTAATCTGAGATAGATAACATAAACAGAATATAATCACGATACCTAATAACACATTCACGGATCCGACGGGGTTTTTAATACATACTGTATATATATGTTAGTTAGCTCGAATTGTACGGATTGGGAATTAGATAGATCACGACTTTACGCATGATCGGTAACAGGCCAAACCGAGGTTCGGCCACTTTGGCACCGTTGAGCTTTGTTGCCTTGCTTTTGCGGTAGAGTGCTTTCGCGCTCTACCCACTAACACAATTTCATCAACTACTCACCAATCAATCAATCGAAGACTACAATTTCATCCGAACACATAATAAGTGGAATGCCACCCTTCAGATTACAACGTTATGTATATGACTGTTCAGAAAGCTTAGAAAGCGCTATCACATAATACGTAAATATATCGCTTAGACAGATAAATATAAATATATTTTACCCTCGCGGCACACACGTTGCAGCAGCAAATATGTCCGCACGGTCGAAACAAGGTATCTCGCTTCGCATCGGAACAGACGAGACACTCGTCGGCTGTCGGATCGGAGGACGTGGTCACCTCGGGGACTGATTCAGTAGCCACAGTACCAGAAGCGGTTAAGGAGGTTGATGCTGATTCTGTTTCAGCGCCGCCGTCACTTGTCATAGTTGCGCCCTCCTTGCGGCATGAAGTTAACGTCTTACAGAGATTCGGATCCGGGCAGAGATCCAATGGGGTTTGTCCTGAAATCAATAAAATGTAACAAATAATTCAATATTAATTCACAGGTCTACGATGAAAAAGTTTTTTGAATAATTTAAGATTAAACGTGTTTGTGTTAACCTATATGATGTAAATATAAGCTTTATTTTATTGTATCACGTCACATTTTTTTGCACTTAAGTTTATTAGTAAATTTGCTTCTTTTTAGCAACATCAATTCCATAGTCTGCATTTACAGTCTTTTATCTATGAACAACCATCCTATACTCTGTGGCTGATCATTCTATAGACTATGACCAACCGTTTTATAGTCTGATTTTAAAGAAACTTACGCAAACTTGAAAAGTGTTTTGAAGAAAATAAAGTACACCGAACACAAATGGTTAATTTGAGGCCACTTGAAAATCATTTGCATGCTTCTTGGTCTAGAGCAAGGTTATACAAAATTCCCATGTTATATTTGTGAATGAGATAGCAGAACAAGAAATTTACATTGGAAAAAATCAGACTGTCAAATTAGAACCAAATTAGAAGTTGGAGTAAAAAATATCATTAACCCGAATTAGATAGACCCCAACAAAGTGTTGCTTCCTCCACTTCCCACTTCACATCAAACTTGTTTTGATGAAACAGTTTGTGAAGGCATTGCCACAAGAGTGAAATACTTTTAAGTATCTTTGCTCCTGTTTACTTTTCTTTTTTTTTTTTTTAACGTGGAGTGACCCGTCATGGGTACACACCCGTCCGGGGGGACCAGTGGTTATGTGAGACTCCTACTCACTAAAACTCCACGGTGTACTATCCGTCGCCATACTGGGGCGACGCGGGACCGCGTGTAGCATTCATACCGCGTCGCCCCGGCGGCCGGCCCGGCAATTCCGGGCCCCGGCCCAAAAGGAGACAGCTCAGTACACCCTAGCTGCCTCCTACGTCCGCCGAACCGTGCAATGGGAAGACGGGCCCCCCGACCCGTCTCTTCTGGTTCAGCGAGGGTGGCGGGAGTTGGCGGATGAAGCGCCTCCTCCGGCCACCCGTTCGTCTTTGGCGGAGAGGGCCGCTTAGAGGATCCTCCTCGCAAGCCCTCTCCGCGGCCTCCTTCTGCGAAATGACATCCTCGCAGAAGGAGGCCATTGTAAACCATGCCCCTTCACTGACGAGCATGGCCTTGACCACACTCGACAGTGATAGGTCCCCTCCAACCACCGCGGCCAGAGCGCGGCGCCGCTCATCCCATGCAGCATACTCAGAGAGAGTGTGTTGCGCAGTATCTTCCAGAGCACCGCACTCATGGCATGCGGTGGTGGGCTCCCTGCGGGCTATCCTTCAACTCCCACGGCGGGGAGCCGGCGAGCAGAAAGGCCGCCCCCGCAGACACCGACCGGTACCCGCGAATCGCCCTCAGAGCCACAACACGTTGCGCAGCACGCAGCACGCGTTTGTTGTGGGTACTGAGGGCGTCCACCCAGATCGGTGCCCCGTAGACGGCCATACTACGCACGACCCCCTCATACAGCCGGCGGCAGCTCGAACCCGGGCCCCCCGAGTTTGGTAGGAGTCGACCTAGAGCCGCCGCCGCTCCCACTATCCACGGTACGAGTCCCGCGAAGTGGGACTCGAACCGCCATCTCCCGTCCAGGCTGAGGCCCAGATACTTCATTTGGGCCCCAACCCGAACCCTATGCCCTTCTATGTTTATGTACGCCCCAGGGGGCGGACCGCACCGAGGCCCAAGAAATAGCAGGGCCTCGGTCTTTTCGACAGCCACCCTGAGGCCCAACCTCCTAATTCGCCCGACAACTAGGGCCACCCCCTCCGTTGCCAGACGCTCTAAATCCGGTCAGTTTCTCCCCCGGGCTACGACTAGGGTGTCATCTGCGTAGCAGAAGATGCGCACGCCCTCTGGGAGTGCACCACGCAGCACCCAGTCGTAGCCTATATTCCACAGGAGCGGTCCCAAGACCGACCCCTGTGGAACCCAACACCTTACTTTACGCTGGACCATCAGGCCCTGACTGTCCATGAAAGCAACCCGTCTGTCATTGAGGTAATCCCCTAACAGCCGCCGTAGGTACGGAGGCACCCCGAAATACCGGAGCACCTCCCGTATTGCACCATGCGGCAGGCTGTTAAAGGCGTTGGCGATGTCAAGTGACACCGCCAACAGCCTCTCCCCTCGACCCGTTACCTCCGTGGACAGTGCCTTCAAGACAGTGAGGGCGTCCACAGTAGATCGCCCCACACGGAAGCCATACTGCCCGTCTGACAGTTCCAGCCCCACCTCCTTCATGTGCCGGACGACACGAGAAACGATAATCCGCTCAAGCATTTTCCCCGTGTCGTCCAACAGCACAAGGGGCCGGAAGGATGACGGGCAGTCCGGAGGGCGACCTTCTTTTGCTAGGAGGCACAGACGCCCCTCTTTCCAAAGATTCGGGACCTTCCCACGACCTTCCTCACCACCTCCGGCTGTAGGGTCTCCGTTATCGGGGGCGCCAGTCCTCGGAATTTCCTCCGAGCCACCCGATATGGGCGCCCCCATGGATCCCCGTCCAGTGTTTGGAGGAGCTCCTCCCAGCCCACCTCCTTGGCTCGACTTATGGCTACCTGCAGAGACTTTTTACATTCTCTGTAGGAGTCATATAGCCGGACCTCCTCCCCAGGTTGTCGACTATGCCGCCGACGGCTATGCTGAAGCAGCCGCCGGGCCGCGGAGCAGTCTATTTTGGGGGCGATTATTGCTCCGCGGCATCGACGCGTCGATCTCCTCTGTTGCAGGAGCCGGCGACCGCCAGCTCTGAACACAGGCCGCCTCCTCCACCATCTCTCGGTTGAGGCGGCCCACATCCCATCTCGGGAACGCTGTTCCCCCACGTGGGCGATTTATCCCTCCCTTCGAGGAGGTGGAGACCTCGAACCGAATGTATCGGTGGTCCGATAAAGTCTCCACCTCCTCCAAGACTCGCCATTCGTGCACACGGCGTGCGACAGACGGCGTGGCAAACGTCACATCCTCCACCGACCCTCCGTTCTGTCGCACGCACGTAAACACAGTTCCTCTGTTGAGGAGGGACAGTCCAGCTTCGACTGTCCACTCCTCAACTGCCACGCCCCTTGGGTACGTGGCCACCGCTCCCCACGCCCGTGACTTAGCATTGAGATCGCCAAGCAGGACGATGGGAAGCGGCGACAGCCACCTTACCGCCTGCCCCAGGTAGTCGAGAAACGCCTCGAACTCCACCAGGGCCCGGTTCGGGGACAAATACACACCAATAATGGCGTGTTCTCCCCTGGCGGCCGTCACGTACCTAGCCCCCCTCTCCTTAATAGATAGGGGCAAACCCGAGCTATAGATCGCTACGGAATCGTCCAGGGCCCCCGCCCAAAAAGGCCGGGCAGGGACATGGTACGGCTCCGCAGCGACCGCCACCCCAATGTTCCACTCCGCCACCGACTGCATCAACAAATCCTGTGCAGTTGCAGTGGCTGAGTGGTTCAGGTTCGCCTGAAGGAAGCTTGTATGGTTGTGATGCATCACTGGTCCATACAAGCCTCCGTCCGAATCGGGTTCGCCGATGTCTCCCTTCCTGCTCTTGGAGCAAAGCCCATCCATCTCTTAGTGGGGGGGCTGGCTTACAACTCTAGCCTATAAGGAGTCGACCATCCTCCGCTAACTTCCTGGCATCCCCAACCGGGAGGGAAACGAAAACCACCCCTCCCCCCCAGCTGTTACGTCGAATGCTGCCCACCCTTAATCTGTGCCGGATCACAGCCAGTCTTTATGGCGATAGTCGTGGTCACGTCCTCTCTCTACGGAGTCGTCCAGGCTCACAATTCTTAGTTCAGCCTTCTTAATTGGCCTGGTCACGTCAGCTACATCAGCCAGCACAGTTTTTAACCTCGTGGCCAGGCTAGCGGCCCTTATCCTCATCCCCCAAGCCAGGAAGCTCGATAATTCTTGCCCCTGTGGCGGTTCCCCGCACTTTGATGCTGTCAATCTCTAGCTCCGCCAGAGGGACAGCACCCCGCGCCTGCATCAGGGCCGCACTGTAGCCTATGCCCTTGGCGACGGCCTCAGGCTTCAAAGTGAGAACCACTGCGGCCGATCGCGGTATAGTGGGCAGCTTTGGCTTGGCCCCCGTCGTATTTTTAACAGGTGTTGCAGCCAACGGCGCTGCAGGGGCCTTTGGTGCTGCAGGGCCCTTCTTCTTACGGCGTGCTACCACTGACCACGCCTCTCCATCTGTAATGGTTTGGGTGGCAGCAGCCGACACCGGGAGTGGGGCCCACTCCATGCCCAACGGCCGTGGGCCAGTGACAGGTGTTGCCGACACCAACCCACTAACCGCCCGGGCTCCTTGCGCCGTGGAAGGCGTGGTTGACCTAGCCCTTGGTGTCCTAGAACCAGATGGTCCACGAGGCTTAGCCCCTGTTGGTACCGTTGCCCTTTTGTCCGCTGCCAGCGGTGGACGAATTACTGTTGCAGGGAGAAGCCTGTCTTCGATATTGGCGAATCGGGCATCCAATACCTGCCCCCAAATACTCCGTAACACGGCTACAGCTTTAGCCAAAGCCTGCTTCCACTCGGCCGCAGGAGGTTCTGACGGCAGCGGTGGAGGAGGCGGCGGCGGAGGAGGCGGCGGAGGAGGCGGTGGCATGGCCTTTTTGGCATTCGCCTCCTTTCTCCATGCCAGGACTTCGGCCCTAAGATCGTCCACCTGTCGGCGGAGGAACGTGGTCTCTTTACTGAGACGCGCAGTCTCCTCAGACGTCGTACGAGCCAGGAGTACGTCCACTACCTCACGGAGGGACCTGGCTGCACCTTTAAGCGTTTTCACGCAGGTCCCCTTTAAATTTCCTGACTTCTTGCATACCTCCAAAATGTCAGAGTCCCTCTTTTCCGCAAGAACCCTCATCATGCCCTCGTCCAGCTGGTGAACGTCAAGGATTGACACATCCTCCACATCTGTATCCCCTTCACCATCAACATCGTTCAGGAAGCCATTTGTCACCAGCGCCCGGTCATAAGATCCGTACGCTTCCCCAATAATAGAGCGTCTGGATGACACAGAGCTTGATCTCCCTCGATCCTTGCCCCTCCAGGCTCTGGCCACCTTTGGAGCCTCCACAATCGAGATCTCCGGATCCGATAGGAGTGTCTCCTCCCCCGCAGTACGCTTGCGCGTAGCAGAATTAGCCGACATCCTCGTGTGCAAGATTTGCGTCTGAGCGACAACAACGTCATCCAGATACAGGACACTAATTACCTTCTGGCCATCATGTGGCGGAAGATCAGCCTGATTTTGGGGTGCCACTTGATAGAGGGAGCAAAGCTCCACCCTATGGCAGCAAAACCAAATCTATAAACAATAACCAAGCCACAGGACAAATCAAAAACCAAAAAAGTGATCAGCCGAAAGTCAAAATCATTAAAAACATATACAGAATCCAAGACAATAGCCAGGTCGTTGAACAAAAAGTACAGACAGAACAGACAGCACAGCAAACAATACGCAAAAAGAACGAAGTTTGTGGTATCTGTAACGGCAGAGATATCAGACTTCGTCCTCCTGTTACTTTTTTTTTTTTTTTTTTTTTTTAACGTGGAGGGAAAACCCATCATGGGTACACACTTGCCCGGGGGGATGAGTGGTATGTGAGACTTCTACTCACTAAAAAACTCCACGGTGCACCGTCCGCCGCCATACTGGGGCGACGCGGGCACTGCGCTGGTATTCAGCCGCGCCGCCCCGGCGGCAAGGCCCGGAAGGGCCGCCCGCTGACGGAGACAGCCCGGTGAACGAACTGTCTCCCCGTCCGCCAAACCAATGCAATGAGGAGACAGGCCCCCCGATCCATCTCCCCTTGGTTCGGCCTGGCAGGAGAAGGAGGCGGATGAACCACCCCCGTCCCTCACCCTTCCAACGTTGGTTTTTTTATAGAGGTTTTCTCCTCTGCCTCTGCCATAATGTTTGGCAAATGGCGGGGGTAAGGGGGCGAATGAACGCACCCCCACCCCGCTAGCCCGGCCACGATTTTTTACAGAGGTTATCTCCTCCGCCGTCCATGAAACGGCAGGAGAAGGAGGCGAATGAACGCACCCCCTCCCCCACCAGTCCGTCGTTGGTTTTTTATAGAGGTTTCCTCCTCTGCCGTCACCAAGCTCCCGTCCATCTTTGACATATCTGGCTTTGAGTTTTTAACGAGGTGCTCATCCTCAACCCTCCGGTTATTTTTTAAAGTGGTTTCCTTCCACTGTCCATCCTTGATTTTTTATGCTGGTGGTTTTCTCCACCTCTGGCCAGTAATTTATTAACGAGGTTGTCTTCCTCGGTAATTTTTTAAGGTGGTTTACTCCACCGCCGTCAGCGATTTTTTAAAGAGGTTGTATCCTCTCAATTTTTTAAGGAGGTTTTCTTCCTCCTCCGCCGTCAACGACGAGTCCGTCCGTAGTGGACGAGCCGAAGCAGGTCCACTCTTGCCCCATCCCCTGTCTTCTCTGATGAGCAGAGGGGTACAGGGGAGGAACGCCGTCGGTCTGGTATTAGCCGTCGGCCGTGAAGCGGCCGCCGTTGCCCGGGGCACACCACGAGGAGGTTCCAGACATACCTACCTACCTAGTTTATCTAATGCTAAGTTGAAAGGGAATATTTATGGGACCTGATATCAGGAAACTTATTAAGGATGCAGAATTTGAAAAAGTCATGACAATCTTAGAAAAAATGCTTGGGATAGCTTTAATAATGTCGTTTCCAAGTTTTTAGGTAACATAAAAAATTCCTGATTATAAAAATATTGTACAGAATATGTTAAATGCCTATAAAAACGTAGGTTCTAATATGCGCTTAAAAATTCATTTTTTGAAATCAGACATTGATTGTTTCCCAAAAAATCTGGCCGACTACAGTGAGGAAAATGGTGAACGGTTTCGTCAGATGTCAAAGACATGGAAAGGTATCAAGGTCATTGAGAAGTTCAAAAATTAAAAAAATTATAAAAGAAAACCAACAAAACAGCTTTTTTTTTTAAAAAAACTACGTTATTATTCATTGTTCTGTTTAAATATACTCTTGTTATTTAATTTAATAGCTACAAACATATTAAAACTTAGTGAAATATTCGTAAATGATTTTCATTCATTTTATCGAATTTTTGCTCCATACATTTTAAATCAAAAAGCTATAGCATCTGAATCTTGTAAATTTGACGTGGTATATATCATATGACTATTGTTTTATATTACTTTTAGAACATTTACAAGAAATAATAACAATGTTAGAAAAAACTTTCAATAAAAATTCGCAGACCTGTGTTATGTATTCACAGAGCATCTCTTTAATATTTTGACTAGTGTTAATTTTGATTTATGATTAATATAATTAATGTGCTTCGTAAATAATGTACATTTGGTGTAAAAACGTTCCTCGTTACTATTCGCAACCTACTACTTACTACCTACCTACCTACTATCAGCAATGCAACAACAATCAGTATCTTCATATTTTTCAACGTTAATGTAATCTCTAAGGACTCAACTGAAATCCATAGCATAGCTTAATCTGAGCTGGGGTCCTTTTCGATGTTGAATGTGGTATTTGTTTGGTAACGTTGCATTACGTATTATAAATATAAGTAAAGCGTAAAAAGTAAGTCCAATCAATTGTAATTTCGTGTTTGTAATTATGTCCGCGTTTTAAACATCTAATAAATGTGTAAGTACTACTTTCTTTCCTTCAAATAACGCCATAATACTTAGTGTTTTATATAATACATTCCAAGATTTATATTATTTTTAGAAGTCTCCACTCCGAAGACGAATATAATATTCACGGGCGACTAAACAATGTGAACGGTTCGACATCATCATCATTATCGTTGCTATTTTCATAGGTGATCACAGGACAAAGGTCTCGTGGGCGTCATCCCTACTATAGCCACTCCGAACCTCGTTTCTCTGGCCAAACTGGAACTGATCCGGACTTCCACCCGGATCGGCAGCTCGAGATAGAGAATGATCCTCTCAGGGTCCAGACTCCCGATACAATAGGTAGGTTCCATCGACCCCAGAATACAGAAGCCCTCTCTTATCCGACAGGTCCAGCAAGACTGTCTCTCTCTTCGGATTCTCACGTAGTAGGTTGCACCAAGCAACACCAGAAAACAAAAGGTCTTCACGTTACGACGGTTCAAGCCACACATATGTGCTGCGCCTTATATACCCTTTCACTCGGTCCGACCAGTAGGGTAAGCAGTAGAGTAGTTGCGGATATCCAATTATCCTTATAAAGTGTAACGTTACCTCTTTTGTTAGTATTAGCTGTGAGGTAAGCCTGGGCTATAGTAAACCCAAAGCGGCCATGCATCTCACAGCCGTATTAAAGACACTACATATTTGACTCTCGTCGATTGCGACGTCACGACTAGCTCCTGTTAACGTTCATAATTATTATATCCGAAAAAAGCTTTTAAATAGGCCGGAAACGTAGTTGTGTGGTCATTCCCATTTTGTATTCTTATTTGGCATTGTGATCTGTCGTCTTTGAAACGCGTATTATTATGAAGAAAGTATTTGGTAATAATAATACGTCTAGTGGAAGTGTATCATTTTACGGTCCATCTCGAATTTAATTTACGGTAATGTTATGCTTATATCACTGGCAATAATTATAATATAATTTATACTGTACAATATTCGTTCAACTTATTCGAATGTACTTATTATATAAAACCGTATATCTTATATAAACTTTTTTATTCAAAATAATTTTGATCGTTCGAACGGCGACGCGACGCACGACTTGATAACATTCGTGGGATTTCTTTAGACGCAGAGCAATAATTGTAGGAACTGTAGGAAGATTAAAGTAAAAAGAGAAAAATGGTCACGTAAAATATACGTGATGATTTTTATTCAAGTCCCATGCTCACGGATAGGGGAAGCTTCTGTGGTGAGTGTATTAAATTTTAAACATTTCCCAATATTCATAAAATATTGGTTACAGCGAGAAATGAATAGAGAATAAGAATAACACAATATAACCGCTTTTATCTGCTCGATGATAATTATTATTGTATAGGAATAAAACGGCAAAACTGTATGAAGTGTAAGTTACAAAGTTAAAATAAAGCACACAATGGAAATACACATCTTATTCGACGTATTTAATATCTGGGTGACCGAGCTGTGCTCGGTGTCTTATAAACAAAAAAAAAAAAGAAAAAAAACCTATCTAGGTAAACTTGGAATGTAAAACATTATCTACATGCAAAGTTTCATTGAAATCGATGGAGCCGTTTCCAAGAAACCAATTACATATAAATATATACAAGAATTGCTCATTTAATATAATAAGATATAGACTATGGGGTTGAGATAACAATGTATTACTGAAAACTTCCCTTTTAAGTGAGTGCAAGACATATAAAAATGTCGAATGGAAAACCATAAGCTTCAGAGCTTTAAATAAAACAGTAAGAAAGATGTAGTAACGTAAAAAAAAAATATTTATACTATTAAAAGGAAATGAAAATGTGATTATTTACTATTTAAATAAATTATTAGTAGAAGTAAAAGATGAGTTTGTTTCAAGAATACTCTTGTGTTTTGAAGGTGAAAAGCATACAATTTGGTAATTAGGCTTGTAGTAAACACAAGGAAGCACGTATTTAGTTGTTTTTGTGAAATCAACCGTTACGTGGGCGAAATAATGAACGAAAGTTTGAATACGAGAACTTTATTTTATTAAGTTAGAGGCCTACAAATTAGTATTTATGACCGCAGTTATAATAAATGAAAATGGTTGTTTTGATAAATCCCCTAAGGAAGCAAAAGGTGTAAAATATTGTAGGAAAAATTGTAATTTCTAACATAAGATAAATACGTCAAAATTTATATTGATTTATAGATTGATTTATAAATATATTTAGATTTATAGGAGAATTTTTTTCCACAAACCTTTTTTGTTTTTAACGGAAAGGTCTGCCCCGTGAGCAGCGAGGAAGCAAGCGATCGAAGCAGACGATTTTTTGTCATGAGCGTGCGCCAGCCCAGTCAGAAGCGAGGCGTCTCGCGCGTCCTGCAGCCGCCGCAGCTGCTGCAGGGTATGATGCCGGAGCGCTTCATGTAGAGGTGTATCGCCATCCTGAAAATATTTATTTTTAAAATATATATCTATAAATCTAAAACAATCCATGTATATCTGAGTTTTTAGCAGCTAGTCATGAGCTCGTCCTATTCAATTATGGTTCATGTTCTTTTAAAGCGAAATTATATTTTTCTTGCAAATAACTTTTCTATGTCTTGTTCCAGTACTATGTAGTAAAATAGTCTATCGCCCTTAGGGATTGTAATTCGATTCGGAGGATCAGCCATCAATTGGCTACCTGCTGGATCCGACAAAATGGCAAAAAGTAGCGCACGAGCACATGTTTTTATGCAAAACAAGCGTTGTTTTCCTGAGTTTTAACACCTCTTACACTTAAAAGTAATTTTAATTATTATATTTCTTGAATTACGTAGTTAAGAAAAATTTTAATTTTCAGTTTCCCGGTTCCAGCCGGATTGAAAATTATGCCGGTTTCAGCCGGATTTCAATCACTAATTGCAATAAACTTATAAATATATCGTTTTTATGCCTACTAACAATACTTTAAAAGTAAAAAAATATTTAGTATTTTCATAATGGTACTTGTGTCGCATATAGTAATAATGTATAATATAATCGCGTAATGTTGAACATACAGTCACTATACAACTATTATCACCATATGATAATTTTATAGATATATACGATTTTTTTCTCTGTAAATTGATGACACTGTTCATGATGGTAAGCATTTTACAATCCACAAACAGCGGCGACCATAGAGAGACCTGCAATCCATAACCAGACGTCGCTGTCATGGCAGCCTGCATAAATGTCACTTCATGTTACGCTTTGTGAACCCGATGTCACAAGAAGAAGTAAACACAATGGATGGCTGGGGGACAGTTCCACAGTACACTATAAATATACACAATAAATATACATGCTATATTTGAGTCTAAGTAGCATAAACTTCTCTGGTTTAACTTCAATTAATTTATAATATTAACTTAATTATCTCTTCATCTAGTTAATGTTATGTTGTGTCAAGTTTTTCTTATAAAGATATCTTTAAGTATAATGTGATTTTAAAAAGTAACCTTGTCACAAATATTGAGGTTAGCGCCATGTGCGACTAGCAAGCGCACAATTTGCGTGTGTTGTCGTTCGACTGCTAGATGTAAGGCAGTTTGCAGGTTCGCGTTCTGCAAGTCTGGTCGCGCGCCGCCACGTACTAGCAGTTCAGCGACTTCTGCGTGATTGTTCAACGCCGCCAGGTGCAAAGCTGTGTATCCGTCGTCCTTCGCATCGTCAACTATCCACGGCCTTGGCAGTTTACCCAGCATTATTTTCATTGCGCTGAAACAAATATGTATATTTAAAAAACTCATACTTTCATACTGATACCATCTTCATCTATACTTAGTAGTTTTTAACCATAATATACTTATTCTGCTAATACATTTAGGATTGCCTTTATTTGTTGTTTTTAATTGAAATTGTCGACAAAGTTTTGAGAGAGGTAGCGCAGCGAAAAATTTCTTTCTACTTGGAGCAGTCCGACTGGTGGAATATCTACCTCTACACTACAGAAGATCGTAGCCTAATTATAATTAACCTTGTGTTGTGTTCCTGCGGTGAGTAGGGTTTACAGAGGTCCTTGGGGAAGGGGGGGGGGGTCAAGGTCGCTAACGCGCTAGTGATACCTATGGTATTACAAGCGTCCATAGGCTATGGTAGCCCGCTTACTACCAGACGGGCCGAACGCTTATTTGCCACATTACTTGTATAAAAAATGTGTTTAGTCAATAAATAGGCATTAGGTAGTATCTGAAAACTTGGAAGGAGTTGAATGTAAATGAGAAATGTGATGGTGTATGTATACAATCTTCTCTGGACCGCCCAACGATTACTTATCCAATAAATTTTGATTAAGACTATTTTTACAATTCTATATTACTTTTTGACGGACGTAGGGGAAACATCATATGTTCGGGGTCACTTACGAGAACTAATCGCTTTAATGTAAAAACATTATTACCTGTGTTTATTTTTATCACATGAATATTTTTACTAATAGATTTTGTAAATAATTGAAGATACTTTAAACTATATTTATTTTTCATCAAGACTGTACTTATATTAATAACAAATAATTTTATTTGGTTTTGGTTTAAACATAAGAAAACTCAGAAGGTAATGAAGCCGTAAAATATTACGAGGAACTGGTACTTCTCGACGCTTCCGGATGGTCAAATTACACGCTCAAAAACGAATAAATTTTGAAGTGAGATATGTTATATAAATGTTAATATAATAAAAATATTAATTGAATAAAGCAGGTTATACCTGTTACCGTATATGTTGAAAAGTATGGTTTTATAAAATAATAACGTAGTTTTCAAATACTGTGTTTCGAAAACCCACGCGAAGCGACTGGCGAGCTCCCTTTGTGATCTCAAGCAGAGAAGCCAACAGATACTATAAGTAAAAAATGTGATTTTGAAAACCACCCGCTGAGATGATGTATATTTCTTTGTATTTATAATGCAATATGCTAACTACGTTATTTGTTCACTCTTTACCTTATGGAATAATGCGAGTCACAAAAATCCGTAATGTTTTAATTTTTCCGTATGATTTTATCTTTTGTTTTTAACCGCATACCAATTTTTTCGTTTATCGCTATTTCCAGTAATTGTGGCGCTCAAGTACGGTACACAAGTACACATACTTTTCCAAGCTTTAAAAGGATACACGTTTGTTACACACACGCTCTCTGACACTCATATCCATGAGTATTTTACAATAGCCGACAGTAAAAAGACAGCTTATAGTTGTAGCTTATTAACTATAATAGTATTTTTGACTACAATTTATTTTACAGTTTTACATTCCGCTGCATTCTTCTCACACGTTACAAACGTTTTAAAGTCTATCGTTATAAAATTAATTATTGAACAACATAACAGTATAATATTTATAGGACCATAGGAACAGATATAAAATATGAAATGTTAACAACAGCTGTGTGTGACATGCTAAAAGTAAAGGTGATTATTATTTCACTGTTTATTCCTTATTTTCATAGGATTAATAAAATTATCATCTAACGTAAAGCTTTCCGTAGCCATTTTTATTGCAAACAATATATTATTGTCAAAGTAAATTATCATGCAAGAAGTTTCATTGAAACGTATCATTCCTCTTATATTATTTTGAATATTGTATACTTAATCTAAACTATATTATGTTATGTAAAAGATACCGAAAGTAGATTTACGAGTCTGCTACTTAGTTGATAATATTTTCTTATTTTTCAAAACATTTGGATAGATTCATATTTCTTGAATATAATTTTCTTTACAATTAGGTACTCTAAACTATTTATACCTACGCTTTAAATTATAATAATATATCAAGCTAATTTGTTATGCTTTATAATAATTATTATTTTTAAATTTTGATTTTTAATAAAGTTCACAATCAAAATTTTCGAGCTGAGTATGATAATCTTATTAACTTTTTCATTAAAACTGTAATACAAATATGTATTTAGAAACTAGAGTCACTTAAAATACATTAAATCTGCCAACGTGTGGTACAGTACATTAAAAACTGTATGAAGCATATACCATCTCAGTATTGCAGAAATGGATGATGGTGTCGAGGTGGTTGAACTTTTTAACAGAAATATCATAAGATGGCGCTTTTGTTTGACTTGCAAGATTTACAGTCAAGAGAGAAGAGAATACAAATAAGCTGTAACCTCTTAACGCGAGATATTCTATTTATTTATATTTATAAATAGGTAACCATCAAAGTAAAATATAAATAATTATATTACAAGCGTTTATTCGGACAGCGGTTAATGAGATTCATCACAGGCTGGCAACAATGAATTAGGCGGTTCACATTTTAATACGCTACGTTACAATGAAAGAGTAAAAACGAACGAACTAATTAAATAAGGTCAAACGTCACCGGCAGCAGCGAGCGCGGCGGAGGCGGCGGCGCGCGGCGGCTGCGGTGACGGCGGTGGCGGCGACGGCGCGGCGGCGGCAGCGCTCGCGCACCATAGTTTGTATCTACGCGCCGCGCGACTCGCGCTTTCCTCCTCCTCATGTCTTATCATTATTATCAATATTACAATAATTTCTCCGAACAGTTAATATATACAAAATTTTAGTGATACTTGTATATAAAGTGTTAAGTTATAATATTTGCATGAAACTGAAAATAGTACCTATATATTTACTAACTATAAGGATATACACGTGTGATGGAATCTGAAATCATGCTTCTCTACGGCAAAATAAATGACTTGTTAAACAAATTCTTCATAAATAATCCTCTATTAAAAGTGCTTAATAAGTATTGTTTTTTTTTTTAAAACGATTGTTATCTTTTGCTACCTAAAATAAGATAATTGATAATGAAATATATATAATAACATAATATTTTTCGTAAATGCATTTTGTTAAAGGAGTATTTGGATGGATGCTTAGAATAATGTAAGTATGATATCATTACACGTAAGTGGTTAGCGTCCAGTACCGAGCGACGCGGACGGAGCGACGACTGAGTGGATAGTTTAAACTCAAATTAATTATTTTATCAAGCTCGTCTCTAAAGTCAGGCAGATTGTTTAAGCTCATTATTAAACGAATTATATATTAAAAAACTTTATATTTAAAACCAAAGTGTTTGCTATTATGATATTTATTTAATTTCTCATTTAATATGAAATGTTCCATATCCTAAGAAGTTTGAAATAAGTAGTTTAGTAGAATAGATAGAAATTGAATATTCTGAGAAATGAGTACGCAAAATAGTGTAGTGTAGTTTCTAAGAACTAAAATATATATATATATCTTTATATATTAGTGGGACTCGAACCATCGACCACCTGTACTGTTGTACATACATGGCGAAAGGAACTTCGTTACTATCGGAAGTCCTACGGAACCTCTCGAGTTTTGTAATAGGTACGTTACCTTATTTGTTTTTGGTACAAGTTAGTTTTATCTATAAATGGATAATAATTTTATAAATAAAATACTAAATTTAATAAATCTGTATATATTCATTTTGTAGATATATGAAAACTACTAGTTTCTGTCTTCACCTAATAATAATGAATTGCGTAATAATATTTTGTATAATATAGCTATATAAACAACCGTATTATATTTACACACAGCTTTCCGCATACTTGGAATATACACCCCTACTTATATATAAAAGCTTTTTTAATTTTTATAGTCTCATTTAATATTCGGTAGAATTTAGTTCTAGTTTTAATGCTTTAATTGTAAAACTATTCTTGTAATCTAGGTGTAATAAGAACACAAATTAATATCCTTACTGCGAAAAATAATGTTTTCAAGTATCCGACGCAATACTTTTCACAGTGTAAATAATACCCTTTGAAAGTAGTAAAACAGTAAATTGTCCTTACTTATTAAGCATGCGTTATAGATCGGAACTCGCTATACTTATTACTTTTCTCATTTCTGAAGCTCTACTTGTTGTAACGATGTACCAACAGGAAGCAGCGCGGCGCGGCGACACAACCAGTACCTACATTATTTTGAAAGCTTATAATTATTGAAAGAAGATAAAAACGGTTAAATTTTAACTTATTTTTAGTCTTCGTATCGCATATATAAAAATTATGTAGTTATTAACGTTATTGGTGTATTAAAACGTTGGTTACCAACTCAAAATTGAGCTTCGGGTTTATCAGCCATTAATTTACAGGGGCCAGCCCCCCCTACTCCCTGGAAAACTGGAAAATAGCCTTACTTACAAAGCAAGCTATGTTTACTAACTGTCACATTAAATAGAAAGTTATAGTAAAAAAAAGATGTTATTTAAGTATAAGAAAGTATTGAATGTTGAGTACAGGTTTTTCGTTTTATTGTCACTTTACTGACTGCTGTTCTTTGTGGACTGTGTACTATTGACGACAGATTTAAATGAATACTGGAGAGTATGACCTACTTCACGTTCAGTATTGTATCTATGATGCGATACAATTAAGTAATGAATCATCGTGCTATTAAGGCAGAATTTTGCTACGTACCGAGTATTCGAGAACAAAAACTAAGCTCCATTGCACTTAAAGAATCTGTAATGAATAATGTAACGTATTGTCGCGCCCGAACAAAATTTACAGGGCAAATATGAGTAGTCCAAGTGATCATTTTTCTGATTCCCCACCGATTCAGAATAGTAAGTTATGCAAATGTACGATTGGGGCAGCAGCGGCCAATAACAATGTCGCATTAATATTTATCAGGTGCTCTTTGGACGGTCCTTTCGGTCTTTCCGCGGACAGCATCGCCGCATATCTTTGCTCACTAAAGAACCATATGTGAGGTCACATAAAAAACAACAAATTGTATTAATGATATAAATATGAAATGTGCTCGTGCTTTGTAATTTGTCTTTACATGTCAATTAAATCAGTCTTCAAATATTTTGTTCAGTGTTTACTTCAATAAATAATTATCATTAAAATGTTTTTGTACAGTGTATATTCTTATAATTTGTGGTTTATGGAGAGTTAAAAAAAATACCACAGACACTTAAACCCGCAAGCATTACATCTTGCTGAACAAACAAACCAAGAAATGAACATAGCGGGGTGAGAGCGGGATGAGACCGAGGGGTGGTAGCGCAAATTGTACCCGACTCAATAACTACCAAACCAACATAAACATCGTGAAAAACGTGTCACAGTAACAGTCTGTTCGCGTTTCCGAATCAGATTCCATGGTGTTTGTAAACTCACATGATGGCGACATTGGTGATACGTGATTGGTGGCACGGAATAATATGCACCAAAAAACCTAAAATATGGAAAAAGTATTAAGTATAAATAACAATAACTTTTATTATAACATTGTTTATTGAAAAATATATTTAGTGTAGTAACAGTAATATTTGAAAAAACTATCGTATAAAAAATTATAGCGAAATTTTTTATTCAAATGAAACAAAAACGAATAGTTTTATTCAACTTCCCCTATATTTGCTTTATTAAATTAGTTAAATTTTCAAAATTAAAACTGTCGATTTGGTCTAAATATGTACGAATGATCTTTCCACGTCGAATGATGTGACTGGAGCATACTTAAACCTGCATAATTCGGGAAGTGTGTAAGCCACGTCTACAGTGCCCTCAAAACTACCGCACAGCATTTTGTTATTTTTTTTAGGGTATCAAATAGTCAATTTTTTTCCATAACATACTTTAGTTTTTGTTTAGCCACTTCAGCAACGAGGCCTTCCGCTTCAGTTTTTTTTTATTTCTTCAATAATTTTTAGGTTTTTATTCAATGATGTTGAAGGATTTTTTAGTACTTGTAACTTATGTCATAAAAAACAATAATTACTTTTATGTAGACTAAATCGTTACAGAGAGTCTACATCTTCAAGAAATTCTTTTGAGGTTTAAATACTTGCAAAATTGTCATCCAATCGAGAAATAATTAATCTGATTTCATTAAAATGCTCGGCGTAGTATTCATCCCCTGTTAGCTATGTACCCCAGCGTGTCAGCACTGGTTCTGGTGTCAAAGTTATTCCGGAATACAACTCTTTAAATTTCTTCACCTTCCCTTCATCTGGTAGCAAGGCTATGTGGTAGCGGTAACGCAAACACCTACAAATTATACTTATTTTTGTGAATTAATTCTTGTTGTATCATCTATAAACTGAAAATATGGATGATTGTGATATTTTTTTGTTAAATATGAACTTATCCTTGAAATATGGAAAATAAAAATTAGTTTTCCACGACCCAGACACTATAATTGATGCAGAGAATACATTCCAGAACGAAAGTCGTGTAAATTAAAAATATGTATTTACATATTATCCCTAGTGATAATACTAAACGGATGCCATCTTACGGTGATAGGCTCCGCGCAGCGCCGACTCGCGCCGCGCCGCGCCATTTAGAGTAAGTAGGTACTTACTTACCAATCAGGTGAGGTAGGTACAATCATTTTGTCAAAGTTCTCTATTAATACAATGAATTAACCCACTTTTATTGAGTTTAGTATTCGGTATAATTGGAATATTATTAAATGATTTTTATTCTTTATGGTTCTATTTTGTTAAAAACAGTATAATTAAAAGGAGTGGTTTCATTAACCAGCAGCTATGTTTAAAAAAAAAAAACAATAAAATAAGTTATTTTACAGGACCCTTTCGCTAATATACTACTAGCTATTCCCTCAGCTTCGCTCACGTGGACTACAGAATGCCATCGATCGGGCATACGCGAATCTTACTCCCTCGCGTCCTTATTGTGGGTGTCCCTTAGAAGATAGACATCGCTCGCTGACTTTTTCGTAGTACTTTTTAACGTCTACTATTAAATAGTACATAAATTTGCTACAACTTTTGTGGTTTACGCATCGTAAGCCATTTAAGCGCCCAAATTGAATAACCATGACCAGTTTTTTATTTATTTGCAGGGACCTAATTATTTTTCTAAAATAAAAGGAGCCTAAGTTACTCCTTATAACATCAGCTATCTACCAGTGAAAGTCTCGTCAAAATCGGTTTAAACGTGTAAAATTGCTTCCAATTTTACTTTCCTACAGAAGATCGAAGCCAAATAAATAACCTTGTGTTGTCTTCTTTGGTAAGTAGGGTTTTCAGAGCTCCTTGGAGAAAGGCGTTCAAAAAGAAGTAGGGCACAGAGAATTTTCTTTGGAGTTTTCTTTCTACTTGGTGCAGTCCGATTGGTGAAATACCTCCACTCTACAGAAAATCCCAACCAAATAACCTTGTGTTTTGTTCCTGCGTTGAGTATGGTTTCAGAGCTCTCTGAGGTAGAGGGGTTCAAAGTCCGCAATGCGCTAGTGATAGGTACCTTTGTTATTACAAGGGACCACAGGCTACGGTAGCCGTTTATCATCAGACCCGTATGCTTCTTTGCCACCGTAGTTAGGTTAACTTTATTCCATTGCATATTTATATTTTTATAAAGAAATAATTGTTTTTATATATATATTCTCTTTTCTTAACACTGTGGTATTGAACTGCCAACAAAACCATGTTGCTCTCAAGAGACAAAAGATGAGTTGGCAATCGTCCCACTTGTTTGTCTATGAAAGTTTGCCAAAATTCTTTTATTGACAGAGCGAAACGTAGCGGTGGGGTTTACGACAACGCGCAACGGGCGCTCTCCACACGACATGACACATTAAGCTCGCTACTATTCAGCAGATCAACTAGGTACACACGTACAAAACATATAGCGTAAAGTGAAGTTAGTGAAACTTTAAAAATTGGTTTATTTTCTATATTTAACCGTAAATAAATTATTCTTAGACTTGATAGTGTCCAGTGTTTCTAAATTATTGGTTATATTTAGTGGTTACTTTAGTACCTACGAATAAATTTAAAAATATAGATGTTATGTTTTAATGAGTACACTAGAAATGAGTACGTAGTGTTTGTTTCAGAGGAGGTCAGTGAACGGCGTTCTCCAGATCCCGTGATCGGAACTATGTATAGGCCGGCAACCCCGCGGGAGGTGACAGTGGTGGATGGTGTATAACTAATAATAGCCTCCCCTCCAGCACCGAGCACAGGATCATTGGGACGCTGTCGCGCCGCGCCACGCGCCGTGGCCGCGCTGAGGGGAGCGCGCACATGTGGCGCCCGTCGCCGCGCCGCCGTCCTCCTCGGCTCGGCGTGCACGTTTATTTTCGAAACAGTCGTCACGCGGCGCGGTTCACGGTGTTCCTTACATAAGAGCCGGTGAGTCGGTGAGACTCCGCTCTGCACTTCGGTCAGTCGTCGCTCGTCGCATGCTGCATGTCGGTGCACGTTCGGGTAACCGATCCGATGGACGCTCGACGCCTGATCTATTTCGGGAAAATACAAATTTGGAATGGATGGTACTCGCGACTTGTAAGCGAACTCCGACGGTCGGCTCCATTTTTAGAGCTGGTCTGCGCCTGCGCACCGAGTATGCCGCCAGTGCTCCACGAGCTGCCATCACGCCGCGTCGCTCGTCACCCCCACCGCGTAGGGTGATCGGCGCGCCTGGACCTTGCTACATCTTTAACCAAGAGATGGCGTGTTAGATGAAACGGCCATATATACTTGGAGAATAAATATATCACTATCTTCAATATTGCAGCGATATAAGATCAAGAATGCGACACGAAGAACAGTGAAGAAATAACCTTGCGCAAGTTCCGTGCTTCCTTACTTCCCATAGTGCTTATAAATCGTATGGAATGTAAAGAAGTATGGAGCTGCGCGGGTGTGCCGTCGAGTCTGGGTCCGGATAACACATTAATTCAATGTTCACATGCGATCGAAGATTTTGTAAAAAACACGGCTTGTGCTTACTGTATATTAACGGTTCAACGTGTCCTTTAAATTGATGAATTTGTGTACCTCATATAATTTGTTTCGGATGATATTCGGATATTGGTAGGATTTTAGTTCCTGTGAGTTCATAGGAAGTTATTTTTAATCTTAAAAGACTAAATGAGTTGTGGTTCATTGAAAAGTCAATTTAGGTAAAGTTTAAATTTTTCAATCTATCTAACTAATCTATTAATTCTAATAAGTGATAAATTCTTGTATATTTCTCGGAAACAGCTTCAACGATTTGGATGAAACTTTGTATTTAGATTATGTTTTACATTCCAAGTTTACCTACATTGGTGTTTCGATTTTTTTGTTTGTAAGACACCGAGCGCAGCTGCTCGCCCAGATATTTACTTTTTATGTGTACCTACAATTAAAATGCACAAAAATAAATTAGTTAATGCTTAATCAGATCGTATACTTAAACAAAACTTTTGATTCGTTCTTCTAGGTAAGTTTATATTAATTATAATCATAGATGGCAATATAAACCAGAGAATTTGTAAGTAAAACCGAAAATAATTGTTTATTTGGTGACCAGTTGTCGTAAAATAACATCTGGAATGGCGTAGGTAACAGTTCTGACTAAGGCAACATAAATAAACGCAAGTACGTAACATCGACCGGAGCTGGGGTTTGGAATTTCTCCACAAAGTTTATGTGGATATATGTTTAGGGGAAAGAAAATTACATACGTAGGTATGAATATAATAATATTGTATTCGAAAATGTTTAAGGTTTGGCTCTTTCTAAATTTCATCTACGATCGTAATAATGATATAATTATAGCTTTTTATCCACTAAAATATTTGTAAATTGCAGTGGTACATAAACTAATTGTATATTATTTATTTCACACCCTAATTATTTTGAGAAATTGGATTGAATTCATATTAACTTTACGGAAAGGATAAAGTTATAATATAATATTATTTATGGTAATATATACATTGTAATGAAGCAAAACAAATTTTCTAAATAAATGACGACGTTAATAAGGGGTACCATTGGTGATTCGCAGTATTTACTAGTACCTATATTTATCGCCTCTCAAAAAAATCGATTCTTTAGTTATTACTTAACAAAATCTTTAAAGTCACTGTTTTATGTGACAAATGTAAAAGTAGGTAATTTAATAAATGCATGAATTTTTATATCTTACTAATTTCATCAAGTTTTTAAAATCTATATGAGTAGTATTAATATAATTTAATACAAAAACTGATGAAGCATTTATCTACAATGGTAGGATATGAACAAAAAATAAAAAGGATAGAATGAGTCTTAGCCACGCCTGCGCCACATCTGGTGGAACACTGCATAGCATTATGCGGATCGGTCCCGTCGCGTCGCGGCTGAGCGGACAGGGCTATGCCTCTGCGATGCTCGTGCCGCGAGCCATGACGGAAAACCATGCCCATAAGTACACATCAATATTCTCAAGACAATTGTTTTATTCCTATGATAACGCATTTAGATAAGAAGTTGATTTTCTTCATCCTTCTCTAGTAACTTTGTAAATTAAGTAATTAGGTAGGTTTAACTTTGTAAAAATGTTTTTTATTTTATTTCGTTTTTAACCGCTTTTCTGTTATAAGCTAATGCGTTTATTAACATATCGTTAGGATAAGAAAACTTTTCATTTTTTTTATGTTATCGTACCGGATTGTTATCGCTAAATTAAGTAGGTACATGTACAGTACATACTCCTAAAGTTATACGTACTTACGTAAAATTGTGTTTCTTAAAGACAGTAAGATTTAAACCTTAATATTAAAGTAAAAATGACTCAAGTCTCATAACTATTAGATCAGGTAATCAATAATTACACACAGTAAGATAAAAGTCAGATGATATAATGAAAACAAATAAAAAAGTCCTTGTTGAAAATATAGTTCGATTTTTATTATACTTTACAGAATTTGAAGATTATTATTAAGTTGATGAATAAGGAAATTTTCTTAACACAATTACATAAGTGATCAAGCATTAGCAAGGTTCCGTCCATTGTTTCAATAAAAAAGGGGACAGAGTCGACACTAGGGCAATGACAGAGCTTACTCATTATGAACGTATACAAAAAGAAAAGGTGCGGTCGACAATAAACTTAAGATGATGTTTCGATTTTCAATCATTGACTTGTTAGATAAGAAACTGACCCAAGTGACAAAACTAGTGCTACGATATCAGGTTTTCATGTACTAGATTAAATAATAATATCAAATCCTAATTGTACTCGACCCGCGCCCTTAAATAGTGCACGCCTTTTACTATCGTACAAAGAAGTATTCTATGAGAAAGGGATCTTGACCTACCAGTTTGGTTTGTTCAGAATGTACGATTCTCAAAAACAATTTATTCATGCATACATGCAACGACTGCCACCAACAAAAGAATATAAAACTAGACAGGGGCATAATGAATGCTAGACAAAAGCCATTTTAATAGAGTTACTTGCGTGCAATTCGGTTTGGTAAGTATAAAAGTTTTTATTCGATCGTATCGTTGAATAGTTTTTTTCTCATAAACATGTGAAATTAGTATAACTTTAACTGTTTTAGATTAATAATATTATTATAGTGAGATATATTTTACATGTGGGTATATATTTTTGCTAGGTATGTAACGGTTGTGGATGTCTTGTTATTCGAGAATGATGTGCGAAAATAACTGACAAACGAATGGTTGGCATCGTTCCAGAGGCGGCTGAAGACTGCTGACTGCCATGTCGGAGCGACGCTGCAGTGCTCTGCCTCAAGTTTTCATTTAGGAATTATTAAAATTATGTATTAATCTACAGGTTTAAATCTTGTTATTAGTGATGTATTTAAACCTTATAGTCTTGCCTTAAAATGTACCACTGTTCAGGTAAAAATATATGCATTTCCGCATATCGGTAATTATTTCGTTTTGAAAAAAAAACATCCTTGTTTTATATTAAAGGGAGGATCTACTTAATTATACAGCTGGGACCAATTGGATGCGATTCGTGCGATAGGTCGATAGATGAATCCAGTGAGGCGACCTAGCACATCCGCGGGTTAGCACAAGCTGAAGATATAATAAACACGTGAGATTAGCATCAACTGTAAAACATTGTATATATATAACATATATAATTATGTATATTTTATATACTATTTCAACGTTACTAGAGAATTTTTCTAATCTTCATTGCAGTGTTGCCTACACTGTAGAAAGACATTCCGGGATAAAACAAATTCTTTTTATGGAAAATATCTTTATTACCAACAAATTACTAATAAATACAATAAGCAACGTAGTATCATTGTAAATATTATTTATTTATTTCAGGAAACCTACAGATCTTAAATTCTAACATACATACATAATTAATTTGACATATTGGCTTAGCCAAAATGATTTCAATCGTATTACAATAAAAATATAACAATCTTATACCCCAACGAAATTATTAATTATTATTATTTGCATCAAAAAGAACGATGTAGTGCTTCTGGTGTGAGTGAGTGAGTGTGTGTGTGTGTGTTTGCATTAATATGTGTACTAATTACACATATTTATCAAATTTTGAATAAAATCAATAGCTTTTCTTTTAAACGCTGCATCACTATAAAAAATGTCTAAATTTTCAGCTTTCGCATTATATGAATGTGTACATCTTATCAACACTGAATGAAGGGCATAATTGGTCTTGGTTGTTTCGTACCTGAAAGGTCTGGGGTTTACGGATATGTTTAGTCGTAGTCCTTAGAACAATTCGTTCTAACAAACGTGAACAATCAATTTAATTGTTCATCAAATTATATAAAAACATCAGATCGGCTACCAAACGTCTATGTTCCAGGGTTAACATACCCAATTCCAGTAAGTTCTCATTTATATCCATCCATATCCGTATCCATATAAAAGCATATCACGATGTCTCAGCATCGTCAAAAATTTATTTTGAATGTGTTGGCTATTTACGTTATAATATGGAGTCCATATTTGAGATAAAAATTCTAAAATACTTCTTACATAAGCACAAAATAAAACTATAATAGACGAATTATTTTTAAAAGGAATTGATAATCTACTTATGAAGCCCAACATTTTACAAGATTTCTGAGTAATGTATTCATAGTGATCTACATATTATGATAATTTATGAACGAGATATACTCCCAGATCCCTAACCCATGTTACTCTAGAAACTGTTGTATTATTGAGTCTATAATCATAATTGAGGATATTTTTTTGCGCATGTATGTAATGCACTGGCATTTGGCCACATTACGATCCAAAAGATTAAGTGAGCAGTATTCGCATAACCTGTTTAAATCTAATTGCAATTTGTTACAGTCATCATCAGTACATATCGACATAAATATTTTATTATTATCTGCATACATAGAAAAAATTTGCATATTGAAAGCAGGAACCAATGTCGCTTACGTATACGTTAAATAACAGTGGTCCAAGATGAGAGCCTTGGGGTACATCCGATGCAATAAATAAAAGTCTGGACAATCGCACCCCTATTTCAACTGCCTGAGATCGATTATCAAGACAATATGATATTAACCAACGCAATATATCCCCATGAATACTTATGGCTTCAAATTTCTTTATAAGAACTGATTGAGATATCTAATCGAAGCACTTTAGCTGAGTTTAGCACTTTACATAATTGGTATAAATAGCGTCAACTTGCATACCATCATCCATAGTACCAATTACATAATCTGTGAAGCTAGCGAGATTCGTAACAACCGATTTTTTTTTTACGAAACCATGCTGATTGACGGGCAGACAGTTTTTTAATAGAGGGTATAATATTTGATTATGAACTATGAATTCAAAAAGCTTACTAAAGACTGGTAGAATTGACACAGGCGTATATGTTTCGTTTTTAGTTCTTGAACTACCCTTGTGAATAGGAACGACCAAGGCTTTCTTCCATTTCTGAGGAAAAACGCTTTCACTGAGTGATTTATTAAAAATGATGCCTAAAGGTTGAACTAAAATAGCTGCACATTTTTTCGAGAAGATAGGAGGATTACCATCGCTACCTGGGCCTTTACTACAGTCTAGTGAACGTAAGTATTTAAAAACCTCCTCCCTGGATATTATTATTTTAGAAATACTAGCACAGTTTGGCGTGGAGTTGAACAAATTGCGGTCATTTTTATCACATAATTTTCTATATACAGAACCATAATATTCTAAAAAAGTCTTGCATATCTCTCATGTTTTAAAATATGATTTACCCTTAAACGTTACCCTTTTTGGTATATTATTACCACCTTTTAATTCTTTAGCATAACGCCAAAAGGATTTTGAGTTCTTAATAATAGGCTTCTCACATCTCATTAAATAGTTACACCAATAATCAATCTGAATATGCTTTTGTCTTCGTCTGAGTACTACAAAAGTATCATAATTCCGCAGATTTTTACTGTTTCCACAAGGTATGGATAGTTAAGTTTTTTATTAATTATTTTCACTAGACTTCTACTGTACCAAGGTGGATAATTATTAGATACCGTATTGAGACTAGGTACGACATCCTGGATAACCTTAGAGATCATAGAGTTCATAAAAGCTACAGCGTCATCCACACTGCGCCGTAATGATTTTTGATCCCAGTTAATACTCTCGAGTTCCCTATTAATAGCTTCATAATCACCTTTGTCAAAGAGAATACATTTTTTGGGTGACTCATGAACCGATCTAATCTGTAGCTCAGGTAGCATTAAGGTGATAGCAGGATGATGTCGCAAATCCTTTGATATCAATACGGATTCAGCGCGCGTGATTCCTGTATAACTACTGCTAAACACTAAATCTAAGAATTTACCGTTATCATTTGCAATGTGATTATATTGACCTAATTCAAATTCTAAACCCATATCATAAAACTGTTGAAAAGAACCCACAAGAGGTCCTTCATAATTCAATGAATATCAGGGAGTGCGCGACGAATGCAGCGAACCAAAATTAAAATCACCAATCAAAGGAAATGATCCCCTGCATAGTGACTAAGAATGTCGTATAAATAAATACCAACACTATCGAGGACATGATCCCGCGAACAACGAGTGCCCGGAAGATAGACACAAACCAATGTAAATCTAATTTACCATTGATTGTTCGTGCCGGCAGAATTATGTGCACCACTTCAAATAACGCCGAGTATAGTAGTGAAACATCGACTCCAGCACTAACGCCAAGCTCGCGCTTTGTAAGCACCATCACTCCTCCGCCACGAGAATCACCTGTAGCGATAGCGTTACGGTCGCATCTAAAAACATCATACCGACTATCCGATACTTCGGTATAGTAAATATCATCCAACAACCACGTTTCTACTATAACTACCAGATCAAAGTTAGATGATAGCAAGCCCTGTCTAAATTGCATCGTCTTACCGCGGATACTCCTAGTATTCTGGTAGTAAACAGTCAATGACGTCTTTACTGAATAAGGAAAAAAATTACAATTACTAAACTAAAATAATTAAAACATGAATTACAAATGCATTGATTACGTCTAAATAGAGATTTGAATGTACTAATCGTAATATTTTACACGAGAGTATAGTGTTTGGACGTAAATAAATATTATTAGCTATCATCAATAACATAAATGCACAACAGTTAATTGAGTCAATTGCTACAATATTTACCGGAGTACGTGTAGTAAGAGTTAAATGATTTCGATAGAAAGTGATGTTATTCATAAGTAATTTGAAGTTATATCTATTGAGATTCTGTGTAGTGTGTATGAATGGATAAAAGTTTACCGTGATAACATTAAAATGTATATATATGATGCAAAAAATACTGCAAGAAACATTTATAATTATTAAACGTAACCTATAACAAATAATATGTGGGTAGAATAACCTGCCAGTGATTCCCAACTTTAGTCTCGTTGGCCTTTTTTTTCGTTGAGTGCCATTAAATCGCTTTCTATCTTTATTTCAAGAGGTGGTGAAGTATCGTTCTTACTTACAAATATTTTCCCATTTCGCACCCACGAGTATTTAAACAAATTCCGGCAGTCAGGACAATAAATTAGTATAGATTCTGTAAATCCTAAAGTTGTCTATAACGTCGACCTTAAAAGGTTCCATGACAATTAAAAAAGAAATTGCGGGTCCATGAAATGTAAGTGGGGGGTCATCGATAGTGGATCTCATTTAGGTCATGACTTTAACTTTTGCTTTCTATGATTGGAATAATTCACTAACACAAATAGTAATTATTTACATAAATAATACTTCCTTATAATATACTACTAGCAACCCGCCCCAGCTTCGCACGGGTACAATTTACAAATTGGTGTATTTTATGTTTAAAAAAGCCTAATTTAGAGTTTATCGCTTTAATATTAGCAGTTCATAACTTCATAACTGCCTCATTAGCCTAGTGGTCCTAAACGTGACTGTTATGCTCGGGGCCCTAGGTTCGATTCTTAGGTCGAGCAAAGTGTTATTGGGGCTAGGTTATAGCTGTATATGCTTAGAATTTGGTTTTGTGCTCGATTAATGGCAATAGACTCGCCCTCTATTAGATGGGACCAAACGTTCCGGCGCATTGTGGGTGTACACATCTGCCTAACACTTCGGAGATACAGGTGTAATGGTATGTTATGTAACTTCATAGTAGGCATGGCGATTTATTCCGAAAAAGATCGACATTTGGATCGATTCGGATAGAACCCTGATGATGAATCGATTCAATAAAAAAGCGAGATCTTACAGATTGATTTCTCATAAATTTGCTTAATTTTGAGTTCGCGATATCTTCTATGGTATTCATTTTAATGGAAAACTGTGAAGGATGATTTTAGTCTACGTTAAATGACCAATTTAACTAACAAATTTATCTGAATAAAGATTAATACTGAATTGGAGAAGTTACTGTGAGTCAACCTTAGGAGACAGACATATGCCATCGCGGACTAGGTTTTTTGAAGAACTACAACTATTTAATAAGTTATTTTAATGTTACTCATATGGTTTAGCCAGCGTAAGCCATGTATGCGCCCGAAAATCATTTTTTGACGACTTGATTACAAGTACTTGAATTTTCTCTATACAAAAACTTAATTGGAATGTATTTTTTATATAAAACTTCAGTAAAAAAATCTGTAAATGTTATTTAAATCTGCATTAGAATGCGTTGCGTAATTTAAAAGATCTAAGCGTACATAGCGGACAGACAGCGAGAAGCGCCTTCATTTTAAACTATGTAATATCTGGGCGACCGAGCAGTGCTCGGTGTCTTATATACAAAAAAAGAAAAAAACCTATCTAGGTAAATTTAGAATGTAAAACATTATCTAAATGCAAAGTCGAATACGAAAGGGATATATAGGTACCCCAATGACATTACCAAAGAAAATATCAAATTTTATTTATTATGAAAATAAAAATTATATTGCGATTTAAAATTAACATATTTAGGTTTAGTTTCCCTAAAATTTAGCAAACTTTTAAAACGTAATAACACCGTCGCCAGCCCCGGCGCGGCGCAGCGGTACGTTTGATCGTATGGCGGAACCTTGCGCCGCGCCGCCTATATTGCCAAGTAAGTTTCCTCATATAACTAGTTTTTTCAACGTTTTATTAGGGGTATTTTTTTAAGTTATAATCTGAGATAGATAACATAAACAATATAATCTTGATACCTAATAACAACACCTTCACGGATTCGACGGGGTTTTTAATACATACTGTATATAATATAGGTATATTTAATGAACTACGTTTACTTTGTTGACAAAAAAAGTCAGTCGGGATTGTGGCTTATATATAAGAGTTGGGCATAATATGCTATCGCTGACTTTTTTTAGATATACTAAGGAACAAAATTTTTGTAGAACATTGTATTTACGGATCATTAACGATTACGCCAACGCACGCGGTTAAAGCAGTTCGATAGGGCCTCGAGTTACGTAACAAAAATTATTATTTAAGGCTAGCTGAGAGTTGTAGCCTAATATTAGATAGCCTATACTATTATTTGTGTGTCTGGCTATCATATACAAAAATAATTTTTTTGAATCCGACTGGTAGTTCCAGAGATTAGCCTGTTTAAACAAACAAAGAAAAAAGCTCTTACACATAATTATAATTATTAATAATAATAGTATAGATAAGCACACGTTTATTTTGGAATGTAAGTAAAAGTACACTGATGAATTAATAAATAATCTTGTCAAAAGAGATATTTAAAAAAATACTTGTTTATATAGTTTTATTGAAGTGTTCTTAAGTAAGAGTTCCTACTACCTATAAATATTTGTATATTTTCGTTTTACCACAAATCTTCAGACATCTAGTCAGGTTATCTACTAATACATAAAACAATTCTGACATAGTGGACAATAAAATTAAATCCACTTAAAAAACGAATGATAATTGCACTGACATATTAAGAAACTAAATTGTTATAAATTAAGGTTTATATAAAGTGTATTATTGTATAAATGTAGAATAATCAGGAATGTTTAGAATAGAAAAAAATTAAACTTTCCAGGTGTCGAAAAAATCACGAGTTCATCTACGAAACTTGATAGCGTTCGAATAATTCTAACATTGCTTTTATATATATTATGCTAATGAGAGCGATATTACCGACACGGTGACAAATAGTGGAACTGTACTGTATACCAGAGTAGAATTATTTTATAAAATACTTTCCGACTAATACACTAGATGGCGATATACTGATGTCCGTAATAAACTTTTCTGTATAATGTAATATGTTGAAAATAAAAATATTTGTATTATTATAAAAAGTATGTATAAACGCAAAACAGTTAAGTCGTTCTTTTTTAAGTTTTTAAAACAATTTCTAGTAATTATAAATACCAATTCTTATATCTAATAATACTTATATGTTGTGTTATCGTCAAATATGTTAGGATATTTTGTTATGGTGCTTATTAAAATGCAGTGTTAGTGGATGGGGTGAATTTCAAACACTCTCACTTCTCCAGACCCTTCATTCAATCCGGGGACAATAAACCGACATAAAATCGTTTTTATCTAATGAACGACTTATTGCCAAATAAAATATTCGTTATAGAAGTATGTAGTTAGTTAAACAAATAGTTTGAAATATATTGCTTGGTACTTGGAATGTAGAAAAATGAAATGGAATTTGAAATGTATACATACACTTATGAACATATTTAGAGAAACACAACAAAAAGGGGCAAATTAAAGTGAAAAAAAAATTAGACTAAACGATATAAAAGAAAAAAAAAACAAATTGGAGGCAGTATGCTTATTTTTTTTTTAATAATGGATGACAACATAAGTATTGCATCCTCTCGCTGTCAAAACTTCCTGCATCCATCTAGGCATACTTTTTATTAAATTTTCAATAAAACTTTTTGGCATTAGGTTATATTACATAATATAGGGTCAAAACCTAAGTAAATGAATTAAAAATAAAAACCACAACATGTCATTTCAAGATCCCGCAAAAAACTCTAAATGAAAGTCGTAAGTTAAATTCTCTTAATTTTGTTAAAATCAAATTACATAATACATGAAAATATTTTCTTATTTGAAACTGGCCATATATAAGAATAGTGTTATATATGGCCAGTGTCAAATAAGAAAATATTTTCTGTAATTCTACCTTTTTATTGTGTTCCTCTAAATGTGTACATGAGTGCATTACGCTTTCACTTTTTCAAATTTATTATTATACTTACAATATCTAATATACATACAGATGTAGTATATATATATATAGATTGGCTGTACGTCAGAGAAAGAGCATAGTATAAGCATAGTAAGGCATATGTCAGAGCGAGATAGATACACATCACGAGATTTTAAAAGCTATGTCGCCGCAGGGCTCTGTCAATCGCGTCGAAAAGAAATATCGCTTATTTTCGTAAAATATAAGGTTTTACAATATAATTTAATTTTTGGTAGACATATTACAGTTATGGTTACCTATGTAGTGCCTTGTTGCAACTCATCCAAAAAGAAAATTAACAAAAAATCCATTTCACAAGAAAGACCGCCGATTGAAATATTTGCTCACAAACTAAATTGTTTTAGAAAATTCATAAAAGTTGTATACTTATGTGAATGTAATAAATATCGTACTTAATCACATTAATTCTCCCAAATTATACGAATTCAAAATAAAATGCTATCAAATACGTCAATATTTGCGAATTTTAATCTAAATTCAAAGAGATTGATATAATATGTCGATAACAGTCTATCGAAAGGAGTTTGTGCGTGTTCCCACAAAATAGTTTCTTATTTTTGTTCTATTTTTGATTTCCTCAATATATTGATGTGCGACAAAAATGGCTAACATTGATAAACAAAGGGAAATGGGTCCCCAATAAATATTAAAAGATTTGCAGTAAGCACTTTGCAAAAAGAACGTTTTTGACACACGTAAAACGAATAAAGTTGCGTTCTGGTTCTGTACCTATATTATTCATGCAAGTTTGTTATTTTATGATTAATAATGTTTATTTTAGTATAGAATGATTTTGAACAATAGCCATGGAAAATGGATAATAATTTTAACTTTTTTAAAAATTATATTACATCTTACACATTACTACTTACACGCACTTACACGCATTATTACACTTTCATCCAAATAGGCATTACTCTAAAGGCATATATTTCGTTAATACGAGCATTACCCGCAGCTCCTCAGGCGTTTATTATGCAATAATGTCTTCATATTTTAATTATTATTTTTGCTCATATTATATGATTTCTAAAAGTGTTATTGAAAATTCATATAGCCTATAAATTGACAAATTACATATGCTTCCCGAGTACAAAGTTGTATAAGAATCTGTCAAGCCATTTTGAATGAAATCTAGATATACTTACAGTTAGGAAATTTTTTAAAGATTTTTTACCTGACTTCCTGAGTATACGTGGGTATTTTTAAATAGGACATCTATCGAGAAATTTGGAAAAAAAAGAAATGTGTGTGCGTGTAACCTTTACGCGCGATTGAAGTAAAACTCCTTTGGCGTTGACGGCATATATCACTGAAATGATTAAATTTTATTATTGAATATTTTAAAATGTCACAATCGTCAGAAAAATTATCAATAATTTATTTATTACCAAAGTAATCAATAAACAAGTATATTTACGAGATTAAAAAAAAAACTGCAATTTTTTTTTTAACTATTGAATTTTTATTCACTTTGCTATTCACAATTGATCCGTTTGAAAATATTGGAAATAAATATTCCTAATTGATTATGATATTTGCCACTAGCTGGCGAATAAGTCAAGAAGCGTGGAGTATATTACATATACTTACGAACAATCCAAATTATTATTTTTGAATACCGGAAACTACGTAAGTGTTACTTCCGTCTGAAAAAAAATCTGAGTTACTCCCTAGTCGCGCCTAAAGAAGTTTTACTTCAAAAAATCACGTATAGTAAAACTAAACGTAAATGTAACTAAACGTATTTTTACTATTACCCAGTAACACTTCTGATCTTGCAAAAATTGGCAATTTCTCTTTCTTACAATTAAATTATCAAGACTATGCGTAAGTCCGAGAAAAAATGGTTTAACAATAAATAAAAAGTTATTGTCAGTATATTAGGTATGAATACTAGAAAATAAACCAAATAATAAACACTTTAAGATTTAATTATTGTTATGAAAGTAGGTACTAGAGTTTAAGTGTTTTTTTTTTTTTTATTTAACTTTTTATTCCTGAACTGTTTTTTAGTTAATTTTTCAAACCTGTAGTTCTTTTTGAGTATGTAACTTTTTTCCAAATATTCTGATAGACATCCTATATAAAGGATACTGATTAGTGATTACGAACATGTCCTTAAAAATACATGCCCTGTCTGTCTGCGTCTGCTTGTATGTACTGGTTGAACTCAAAAATGGCTTGATTGATTTTTATGAAATTTGCACACGAGAAGTATAAGTCATTCCACAAATGATAAACATTTATGAGTCGACAATAATAAGAATAAAGAGTAAAATACAATTATGGGATGAAAATAATTATTGCTTAGTAAACGCGTGCCGAGCTGCTGGGCACCACTAGTATTATATAAATTTATAATATTATAAAAATTGCACGTTTGTTAAACCAGGCAACACGAATACACCGATATATGTATCGATTTCGCCATTAAGGTCGAGTCAGTACATGGTGCAGCACTATTACACGCACACTAATGTTTTTTGTTTTTCGGCTTGCCCAAATTATATTGCCAATCTTTATAATACTACATCTATGAATATACAGTATACTATTATTTGAAAGAGGTAAAGTTTGTAGTTTGTAGAAAGTAATCTCTGGGACTATTGACCAGATTAAAAATTCTTGATTTTTTTTTTTTTATCAGTCTAAGTTGAAAAATAACCATACGGCCCGATTAATAGCAAGCCAATGTAACCTACTGTAGTACCATAGATATCATTAGCGCGTTGTCCCCCGTTGGCCTTGAGCCCCCTAACCCAAAAAACCCTTCTCACTGCAGGAACGCAACACAAGGTTACTTGGATGCGATCTTCTGTAGGATGGAGGGGTATTCTACCAGTCGGACTGCTCCAAGTACAGAGAAATCTCTAAAGAAATTAGATCCAAGAAGTAATTGGTAGTTACATTATCCCTGAATGATATTGGCAGTTTTTTATTCTTATTAAATTTTACATAGTAATTAATGCGAACAAAGTCGTGGGCGGTTGCTTGTACTATAGATCAAAATATCCTTGAAAAACTGCCAACCCAAACTTCACAAAATAAGCCTTAAGTATTTAGATGATTTCTAGATTTAGGTATTGCTTAGGTATACCTAGTTTTGAAATATTATTTCATTTAAAGCAATTGAAGTAATTTTCGTTATTAATTATCATATGGTTTATATTATAAAATCACATCAAATATTTCACTTTTATGTATATTTTTATAAGCATCTCAAAAGAATCCTTCTAATATTTTGTACTATTAAATAACAAGTTCCACAAGTCTCCTTTATTTAAAGTGTCCAAAAAGTTTGTGATTAAATCCCGAATTATTTAGCAAAAAGCTCAACGTATAGCCAAGCACTTTATTTTAATGAAGCCACGATGATGATGAGCTTTATTGTTCGAATATTGGTTGAAGGCAAAGCGAGGGATCCGACAAAGAGTGATATTTCGATGGACAATTTATTCTGAATGTCAGTCATAGTTTGTTGTGACAAATGACAATATACCCATTAACAAAGCAGCGCTACAAAAAAAAAAAAAAAAATTGGGTCGTAGTCTAAAAATTTTGGGACTTTTTAAAATTATTTTTTATAGTTTTTTATTACATTCCCATCTTATATTAGGTGATCATGTGGCCGAATACGCTAAAGCTGCTAACGCTGGCTGGCTCTTGAGTGCACTGTCAGGAATACACCTAGGTCTAAGTGCTTGGCGACAGATTTTCATGTTTACGGTGGTAGCTAGCCAAGCGGACATTAAAAAATGCTCTACCACCAAGCTACAGTTTTATTACGACATTTTTGTTCACCGAAACCTTACAAGATTTGAAGCCACATCGATCAATGCTATGTCCAAACAGTACCATTGAGCATACATACATAATATGTACAATACATATTTAAACTGATGTGATAAAGGCTAGTTTGAAATCAGCTATCTATTTATATATTTTCACGTAATGTTTATTAAAAATATTTCCAACTTCCTTTTTCATTTTTAGGGGTTCACTGCAAGCCGTGACAAATATGAATGATTCAAACGTTATCGAATACAAAAATTAACTAATTAGTTTATCTCAAAGTTCTCAGTAATACTCTAGTTCACGATACTATTATTAAAATGCACTTTAGTTAATAAATACAATATGAATAGCTGTTGATTGTGGCTACCATAAGAACCAGACGTAACACAGAATTCAAGTCATCATTATCGGCTACATTTTCGCGTAACCATCAGATAGTAGATAGATAAACGCTAGTCTATAAGGATAAAAATAATGTATCTAAAATGTTATTGTCATATATACTGTTTCTCAAAGGTAAATTTTTCCCGGCAACGCCATATCATCGTTCATTTTTCATTAAAATTAATGATTCGAACATCACTTCAAAGCTTATGCTCCCGTAGTAGTTTCAAGTTAATGTTATGGATACAAAATCCTATTGAATTGTATAAATATCACTAAAACATTATTCATCTAACATGCAGGAGGCGCTACCTATTAACAATTTGTCTAAGTAACATGACAGCTATTAGACTGCTTACATTCTATAATGAGCGAAATATTCGCAATGGTCAACTAGATATTAATAAATATAATAATCAATGTAGTGATTATATATTATGTACATTCAGTTTCAGCTCGTAAATATTTAATACTCGTAGAAGCACCAAAGTAGATATACAAAAGTTGCTATATTTTATTATTACTAGATAGAGGTCGTTGCAAGCTAAGTGCTTTTTCAAAAGAGACCCGGGACGCGATCTATCACTAAAATGAACAGGATACACTGGAAAAAACAACAGCACCTTTGGGAAACAACAGCGATAAACAGCGCTGATATGCGTAGGTATCCTGTTTCATTCATAATATGCTTTATTTTATACTAAATATATTGTTATAACATTTATATTGAATATCTTACGATTGGGCACAAAGTGCAGAACAAACCTGACCTGTACCATGACTAGTGTCTTATAGTCAGTCAAGTAGCAGTGAGCAACGTCAATGACATGAATACTATTACCCAGTAATATTTCTGATCTTGCAAAAATTAATTTTGTATATTATCCCTGTTAGCAATTTCTCTTTCTTACAATTAAATTATCAAAGCTATGCGTAAGTTCGAGAAAAAAAAAAGGTTTAACAATTCTCTGCTGCGGTTTCCCATAAAATTTCTGCCTGTTACAGAATGTGGATAACGAAGTTTTCGGTAATATTTTTTCAACAGAGTTCGAGATATTTTTAACTTTGCTTCTGAGATTTTTGGGTCGATAATGAAGCATGTTGTACTTTTTACTATATTTGGATTGTAGTATACGACGTCCCTCTGTAAATGTTTATTGTTCATTATCTGCAAATGGTCAGGTCAGGTATCTTTTGCAAATGAGATGACTCCATCTGCCACTTGTTTCCAGCTAGACAGGGCATCTTTCTATCTATGTAGTAAGAATTGGTAGCTGTAAATTATTGATAATCTTCTCCTTATAACTCTCTTCTTCAACGAGATGTGTAAAATACATTTAACATAACGCACAAGGAGAAATCATTACGCTTTTGTTTTCCATGCCTTGTTCTGGAGTCTCAACTTCGTATAAGAATTATGTTTATACTAATAATAAATAATATTAAATTTGATAAGCTCTTGAAATTTAAGGCTTTAATTATTTAGTACTTTCTTGAAACTGTAGGATTTTCATAATGTTAATATACAGATAGATATAAATGAGAATTCATAAATAAATCAGATAACTACATAATGAATACCTTTCATGAATTGAAACAGAAAGTAAAGGTTCTTGAGAAATTTTATATTACGAATAATCCCAAAAGCGATCGAAACAATTCTTCATTTCATTCACGTTCCCTTGCGATGAAACTTTTTCTCTGCAATTTTTCTGTGAAGGGCGGGGAGTTATCAGGTGGGGCGGTTTGTCAGTCGCAGCACGTAGCGCCTCCGAGCCCCGCGCGCCGCTCTCTGCCCGCCCGCTGAATACAAACTTCATTAGCCGTTTGATAATTAGCCCGTTAAACGTCCCTCACTCACTCGGTTACCATCTCCTAATCTAAACTAACGTTATCTCCACACGTGTATAATGTACATGCACACAATAAGAAACCGAGCAATGTAAAATCTTACTATAAGATGGTTACCCATAGATACTTTTGGCAAGAATTTATCGTTGTTGCTTAAAATATTATTTTTACCTTTTCCTTGTTTTCTTTTTTACCTGGTTCTACTTTCAATTAACTTTTGTTTTTAGATTACATAAAAAATGACCATATAAAGGAAAAAAATTGTTGAAAAAACTAGTTTTTAGAAAGAATATATAATAAATAGTTAAGTGCCAAAACAATTTGAATAGTTTTATTAAAAGTTACCTCAAACCGCTTCATAGAAAATTATAATAAAAATATCAATTTCACCGAAACGTCTCTAGAAGAATTGAAATAAAAAAGAAATACGACGTAAAGGCGTCTCGAAGACTAGAAAGAACTTCAAAAAATAAGAAACAATGAAGCAGGAAATGTGTTTCTTCGACTAGTGGCAATGAGACGGCACCGGGCGCTCCCGGTTCGGCTCGCGTTGAATCACTAGCGGATTTAGCTACTACCTAAACGCGCACCCTTTCGAGACTGATCGATATGTCTTTCTTTGCAAGAAAAAATAAGCTAATACGTTAGAAATGCTTTTCCTTATCTATTGAATGTGTTTTGTGACAACTGTTACAATATATTGGTGTCTTTTAGTTCATTCACTGTATACTGTATATGACACTTGTATATATATAATAAATTTAATTATAATATCTATGAGCAGATGAGGATGAGCTTTGCTCAGTGTTTCGTAAAAAAAATACCTATCTAGGTAACTTGGGAAGTAAAACATTATCTAAATACAATATTTCATCCAAACCAATTACCTAAATTGTATATTAAACGATTATACAGAGAGTAACATTTAAAGGGGTAAGTGAGGGGATCTCTGAAACTATAAGAAATAGAGAAATATGTTCTAAAGAACCATGACATCGATTTTAAAGATAAGAAGAACTGCATTCAAAGATTTCCAGAATAACTTATAAATGAGTCGGAAATCGAACCTATTCATTTTTAGAAGAAAAATTATTTAAAATTTTTAATACGATAATTGTAGGTTGTAAGGAATAAATGTTGGTAGGAAACATTGTGTCTAAAATTAAAAGAAAATATTAAATTTCATTATTTTGTTTTATAAATAATTTATCACTTGTATAAATAAAATTAAAAAAAAAATTGATTAAAATAACGTTTATTTATACGCCGCACATTTTTTATACAAAAAAACGTAACGAGCCTAGTGGTCGTTAGCGCGACTGCTATGAGCGAGGTCATGGGTTCGAATCCCAGGTCGAGCAAAGTGTTATTGGGTTTTTCCTATGAAATTCCCAGTAGCAGCTCGGTGTTTGGTTTCGTCCCGATTAATGGCAATAGGCTCGCCCGCTATTACATGGGACCTAAAAACATACTCGGCGAATTGTGGGTGGACAATTAGTATACCTCTGCCTAACCCTTCGGGTAACACAGGCGTGATGGTATGATGATAGTATGTACTATAAGTACACCCATTTTTTAAATTGTCAACACATAATACTTTAAGGAAATTTTACATACCTACGGGGAGTACCTAGGTGTCATTCAAGAAGCGTACGTAGAAAGAACTTACCTACTTGGATACGTGGATATAATCATAATAACTCACGAAATATTTTGCGATTCGTAATGCCGCGAAATGAATAGTTCTGTAGTTTCTCGTATGATGAGACGAAAACGGGTTTCGGTTTCTTCACATTATTTTTTCCTAAACTTTAAGCGGATAGTTATTCTGATCATCTAAATGATACTAATACTAGCCTATAATATTCCACTGCTGGGCAAAAGTAATATATGGATTTAATGATCACACCATTCCATGACGTATTAGGTGTTTATTTACAGAGGTAGGGCTCAGAGAGCAGATCACTTTTAAATAATCTTGTTTTGTGTTCCTGCGAGTAGTAGGGTTTCTAAGAGCTTTTTGGGGAACGGCGGTTCAAGATCGGTAACGCGCTAGTAGTACATCTGATGTTAGAAGCGTATAACATATAGACTAAGGTAATCGCTTACCATTAGGCTGTACGCTTGTTTGCCACCTTAGTTGTTGTATATATGTATATATAATTATTTAAAATACTCCAAATAATTATTCTTTTTTAGATATGAATTTCCGATCACTACAGTTAAACCATTTTCATAGTTTAGTAGTAAAATTTCTTAAAATACTTTCGTAGCGAATATCTGCGTTAACGAAATGAGTTCTTCACAAGACCATTTTATACAAAAAAGAAAACCAACTTCAATGATTTTAAAGAGTTCCCAGGTGTATCGTTGAAGTTGAAAGTCCAATGCCAATGAAATTAAAGTCCGGTCCACCCTTGAGGTATCCCCTATCCAAAAAAAAAGAATCATCCAAATCGGTTCATAAACAAAGAAGTTATGGCGTAACATTCACAAAAAACATTTAAATAGAAAGTAACCTCTCGTCTTTTCTTGAAATCGGTTAAAAATAATAGTCTTCATAATTATAATATGTCGTTCTTAACTACTCGACCATAACGACTTTCTGATGATATTTGATTGAATACAAATTATGTACTTATGTTATACTGGAAAAATTCCAACACCGAAGAACTTAGGACCGATACTTCTCTACTGGTTTAACCACTAGAACATAAAACTTTTCAATTTACAAATACTTACCTACAATCTTAGTTTCATTATTTTATAATTATTTTGCATTTTCGTAGAGTGTACTTATATCTCGAGAACAACTTATTATCAGATTCACGTGAATGTTTTTTAATTAATAATTGTCTGGATCAAAGGTACATTTTAGTATTAACTATACTAAAATACTTTATGTATAAGAAATAAGTAATGTTGGTAATGGTAAATCAAATTAAACAATAAATTGCTTCCAGTTTGAAATATTAATAAAATTAAATGTTACATATATACAATACAATACATAATAGGTCGAGGAAAAAGTTTCTTCGTATTTTTATATGAAAACTCAAGACATTTTTTTCAAAGTTGATTTACATTTATTTACAGTATATATGTGCCGTTTTGTTCGATGACTTTCTGCCATTTTGCAGTTAGAGACATGATCCCGTTGCTGTATAAACTTTGGGACTTCTGATCAAAAAAACGCGACAAATAGTTTTGGCAGTCCTCTCTTGATGTTAACCTTACAGAACCTAAAGAATTCTGAAGAGACCGAAACAGGTGAAAATCTGAAGGTGCTTGTTTAGTAGGGCTATATGGTGGATATACTAAAACCTCCCAGCCAAACTCTCTTAATTTTTGCTGAGTGGCTAAAGATGTGTATGGTCTAGCGTTATAGTGCTGAAAGACCACACCCTTCCTGTTGATCAATTCCGGCCACTTTCTCTCCACTGCTTCTTTTAATCTCATCAGTTGTTGGCTGTAGAGATCCAAATCGATGGTTTTGCCGGGCGGTAAAAGTTCATAATGAACAATGCCCTTCCAATCCACACACACACACAGCATCACCGTATTTCAAGTTAGCCCAGATTTAGCCACAATCTGTGAAGTCTGGCCGACCTTAGACCACGGCCTTTTTCGCACGTTCTTGTCGTACGCGGTCCACTTTTCATCGCCAGTTATCAATCTCTTCAAAAACGGCTCGGTTTCATTACGTCTCAATAATTAATCGCAAATGAATACACGGTTCATTAGGTTTCTTTCAGTGAGCTCGTGTGGCACCCAAATATCGAGCTTTCTTCAAATGGGTTAAACTGTTTTGTGGTCAATTTCCAGTTCTTCAGCTACATTGTAATTACTATGCCGATCTTGCTCCACTTTTTCAAAAATGGCGTCCATTTTATTCGTAACAGGGCGACCAGAGCGAGGTGCATCTTTAACAACAAAATTTCCGGACTGAAGACGTTTGAACCAACTTTGTGCTACTCTTACTGACACTGCATTAGGTCCATAAACATCTAAAATTTTTTTCGCTACTTGAGTTGCATTTTTACCTTTTTTGTAATAATATTTTAAAATGTATCGAATTTCTTCATTAGATGATTCACTCATATTTACAGAAAGAAAAACAAATGTAAAATAACGGGATAAAACCTTTTTTATTTTTATTTATAATGTAACCTTTTTAATGTTATCAAAACCAGCCAGATACGAATAGTACAGCCAAAGAAATTTTTTAACAAGTTCATATCTACGTTATGCGAAAACACTTTTTCCCCGACCAATATACAATAGAATGAAAACATTTAAAATATAATTATTATAATTTATTTCCATAATCACTACTTTTATATCAAGGACAAAATTAAGCGAGGTTGTGTTAACGTAAACTTTTGATCAGTAAAACAACAGTCTTCAACAAAATAAATGATAATAAGTACTTAATGTAAGTAGGGTTTAAGTAAAGTGATTTTTATAAAGAAATAATAACCGATCGTAACTTCTTATATGTTAATTATAATTACGTTACAACAAAATATATCCTACAGAATTCAGATATAAAGTAGCTTCTTATAAGTGAAAGAATTTTCAGAATCGGATTAGTAGTTCTGGAGATCACCTTGTACAAATATATTCACAAACTTCACTTCTTTATAATATTAGTATAGATTATATGATTTTTTCTTTTTTCTATTCCGGGATTTCGGGATTGCTTACTGATACTCTTGGGATCCCGGGATAACCCCGGGATTGTTGACAGAAAACTCAGACAACCATATAAAAATTTGCTTTTTAATTATATTTTTATTCACAGAATAATTCATCGTTCATAAAATAATCAGTTAACAAGTAAGAATTTAAACTTGAAAAAAAATCATCTTAAATCTCTTACAATAAACAAACAAGTTCTGTCTATAACACATTAAGCTCCCAAAACAAATATCAACTGATTTTACTTAAAATTCCGTAATAAAATACGTTATTATTCTTTAAACATTGATCAATATTAATAATTAAATTAAAATAACCTGATATGGTTAGATTTTAAGTTTTGTCACAAAAAATGAGTTCTACTAAATTAAATCATTTCAAATTTCCTTTAAAATAAACCAACTACTTCTGTCTATAAGTCTAAAAATTAACACGATAAAGTAAAAAAAAAAAAACAGACTTAAGTTCCCGTAACAAACACGTTATTCTAGAGAGATCAATATTCCCCTTATTAAATTAAAATAATATATGATTAAAAATGGTTAGACACTAAGTTTTATTTGTTTTGCGAAAATAAAATCTAAGAAATAATAATGCATCTAATACTTCGTCTCCAAATCAGTTAGAAAAACAGGATGGTTGCCAAAATGTCAAGTGAAATGAGTGTGTTTCGTGTTATATTTTTATAACTATTTATAAATTTTTTGTTAATCCCGTAAATCCCGAGATTTCTCAAATTTAATCCCGTAATTTTCGGGACCGAAATACGACTGGGATCCAAATCCTATATGTGTTATGCAACAGATGCGAGCGGAGCCGTGGGCACAGCTAGTATACTAATATTTCAAAAATGATATAATATTTTAAATATCTACTTTATCAGGTTGGTACTTGTTTAAAAAAAAAAACAACTTTAGAGTATTATATTTTTTTCTGTACATAACAATATCGATACGATATAAGTTTTTAACACAATACTGAAAAATAGTATGATTTACCTTAAGCTACCTTAAGTTAATCGAAATTTACTTCATGTATTGGCAAATTTCCTCATCTTTCTAGATATAACAACTATATTTTAAATGTCAAATTTTATAGGCAATCTATGCTTTTCAACATTTTCATATGGCATTATATAGATTCGTAGTTATGTTTTTAACACGTTTTTCAATTGAATCTACACTTTTCTTTATTGTTGTTAATTTTCAGATCGTTTTCATTCATAATTAATTTTTAAGCATCTTTTTCAATGTCTTCTTTCGTTGTCATGCACCAACTCCAAATATTTTTATAAGCTAAGCTTATTCTGCCAAACAATTGCTTTAATACAAACCCGGGTTCAATTAGAACAAACGCTAATTTAATCATCGTTAAGCTTTATGTGGCTTTTTAATTTCGTCTCGAACAATCGGTTATTATTTTATCATTAATGGTTAGCAATTTGCAATAAAAAATGGATTGTACGCGGAGAGGAGGCTGGAAGCTCGGCCGCGGACACAGCGCAGCGCAGCGCATCGGTGGATACCTATTGCGACGTAATTAAAACAAACAGGAGGAGGCCAGACACTCCTCTCTAATTGCGTTTGTATTGAAATAATCATGGAATCTGCGACGAGAACTGTTAGGTATCATTAAGAAACGGTATATCCAGTAAATATACTGGATATTATTTATTTAAAAGCTAAATACCAATCACCATACAATAATTAAAATTGGATATTTTTTTTGGGTTATTGGTATTCGCTAAAAGATCTTATAAAGTTTGACTATCAAAGTGAAACTTGACATGAGACTTCTCTCGACCGGCTGATCTCTTATTTAACAGACCGCTGTCAGATAAAAAGTATAAATGGGGTAACCTCTTCTGGATATTTAGCTAGAATCGGCGTTACTTAGGGCTCGATTTTGGGACCATTTTTTTTCTCGTATATATAAACGATCTACCACTAGTGGTGGAAACAGTGCTGACATGGTTCTTTTTGCAGACGATACTTCACTTATATTCAAAGTGAATAGAATAGATGCAGAGGTTAGGCAATTAAGCAACTCTTTAATTAAAATATCTGAATGGTTAGCTATAAATAATTTACTGCTGAAACAAAACTGAATGTATGAGATTTGCTGCCTTGCCAATATTCGGCACGTTGATAGAGGTATCAAGATAGAAGGGAATTTACTAGGCTTAGTTGATAATACTGCCTTCTTGGGTATTACACTTAATTCAAAATTAAAATGGGGTCCGCACATTAAAACCTTGGCGGGAAGATTAAACTCTGCTGCCTGCATTCGCAGTACGCAAGATTCCCCATTTAATAGATATTGCCACCGTCTACTTCGCTTACTTTCATAGCTTAATATCTTACAGTATGTTACTGTGGGGTTCAGCAGCTGAGGTAGATACCATATTTATATTACAAAAGCAGGCATTCGAGCAATTTACAATATGGGACGCCACAAATCACTAAAGAATAAATTCCCGGAAATTAGGATTTTAACTTTATATATGTTCGTAAAAACTTAGACAAGCTGGATTTTGTCAAAGATCAGCAAAATGTTAACACTAGAAATAGAGATAAATTAGTCGTACCGTATTTTAGGCAGTAGTGTTTTGACGTCCATAACTGCCTTCTTAGGGCCTAGATTGAATAAAGAGTTTTTTGATTTTGAAAAGTGGAAGATTGACATGGAAGCTGAAAAAACTAAAGTTACACCTATATGAAAGCAATGATGGAATAGTGGTAGCATATACGAACATCGCGTCGATCGACGTGACTTCGGATCCCTGCAATAAGCTTGAGCTTCTGGTGAAGGAAAACGTCGTGATCAACCATAGCATGGTAGTAGAGCATTTTCCAATGCCCGCCAGGCTAGCTACCACCCTGAAGTTGAACATCTGTAGCCATACACTTATAGGTGTTTTCCAGTAGCTGCACTAGAGAGCCAGTCCCATCATATGATTAACGTGTTATCATTTTAGGCCACATCGCACTTAATACTAGGTAAGATTGTGTTAAACGCTTAAACTTATAAAGTTTTTTTTTTAAAGAACAAAATAGTTGTTTTGGATATGTACCCTAATTCTAATAAGTATTAAAAATATTATTAATAGAATATAAATGTAATACAATAAATATAAATATTATATATACTAGTGGCGCGCCCGCGGCTCTGCACGCGTTTATTAATCAGTAATTATCTTCACCCCGTAATTTTATTTTTACTCATATTATAGACAATTTATATAGTCTATCATTTGATAAATGACATATTATACTCTCTGTTACCAAATTTCAACAAAATATTTTACTATGTTCTTTATACGATGTCTAAATGTATTTATTATTCACGATTCTTATAGTCTATGAATAAAGAAATTAAGTATGCTTCCCGTCTACAAAATTAGATCAGAATCGGTTGAAATTTGCTGAAAATGTAATTTTTTCAAACTTCATTGGGATTTGTAAAAGTAATATTGAAAATTGTTATAGCATATCAATCATGGAATAACTTAAACTTCCCGTATACAAAATTTCATCAAACTAGGTAAAGAATTTAAAAAAAGCAACATTTCGGATTGTTTTTTTACGATAAACTAAAATATTATTGAAAATTCTTATGGCCTATCAATTGACCAATGACAAATACTTCCCGTGTATAACATTTAATAAGAATCGGTCCAGCCGTTTTTGATTTAAACAGATTATTTATTTATAACTATTATTAATTATTTATAAAGATATTTATACAAACAGAAAGTAAAAAAAAAAGGTGTGTGTGCGAATCAAACACGATAGAAGTGAAACTTCAGCGTAAGCGCCGTAAAAAATGTATGGGACAATGGAAAACATGAAATATCGGTATATTTACGAGTACGAGTTCTACCGTGGCACCAGTGCTGCAGAAACAGCTCAAAGGATTAATGATGTGTACGGCGCTGGTGTCGCAAAAGAAAGCACGGTACGTTTTTGGTTTCACCGTTTTCGTTCTGGAAATTTCGACCTTCAGAACCAACCCCGTGGACGGCCGGAGACCAAAGTGGAAAATGAAGAATTAAAGGCTATTGTGGAAGCGATCCCACCAGAAAGCACTTCAGAGATAGCTGCAGACTTCGGGGTAAGTGATAAAACTGTATTAATCCACTTGAAGCAAATCGGGAAAGTGAAAAAACTTGAACGATAGGTACCTCATGAATTGAGTGAATCGAACTTGCAAACACGCGTCGACTGCTGTGTTACTTTGCTCAACCGACACAATAATGAAAGGATTTTAAATCGTATTATTACTTGTGATGAAAAGTGGATACTGTACGACAATCGGAAGCGCTCGTCGCAATGGCTGAACCCTGGAGACCCCGTCATTTCCTGCCCTAAACGAAAATTGACTCAGAAAAAGTTACTTGTGAGTGTTTGGTGGACTAGCGCTGGTGTCGTTCACTACAGCTTTCTAAAATTTAGCCAAACGATTATGGCAGATATCTATTGTCAGCAACTGCAAAGCATGAAGGATGAACTAGCTGCAAAACAACCGAGATTGGTCAATTGCTCTAGGCCACTTCTGCTTCACGACAACGCAAGACCACACACTGCACAACAAACAACCACTAAGTTAGATGAGCTAAAATTGGAATGTCTGCGACATCCACCGTACTCCCCGGATCTTGCTCCAACAGATTACCATTTCTTCCGGAATTTGGACAACTTCTTACAAGGAAAAAAATTCAACTCCAATGCGGTAGTCCAAACCGCCTTCAAAGAGTTTATTGATTCTCGCCCCCATGGTTTTTTTAGTAAAGGGATCAATGAACTACCTATGAGATGGCAAAAGTGCATAGATAATAGTGGTGCATACTTTGATTAATTTAATATATTTTCCAAAAAAAAAAAGACTTTGTATTCCTCCCGTACAAAACGCCAATTTCATATGTAAGGACCTAATATCATTTATTAAAAAAAAAATTGTTTCCTTATATTATTCGGTTTACCTTGTAGGTTGAAGAGATCATATACTTTTGTTCCTTATATAATTTTATGTACACAATCAATATATATAAGTTTGGATATCATATAAAGAAACTACCGTCACTGACTTTTCTAATGTGTGGAATTACTTGTAGGTATCGCCAATAGCATTTTGGCGGAGCCTCGAAAGAGGGTGTTTAAATGTTATATGAAATGAGTGAAAGGTGAATGTATGAAGGACGCGATGTTAAAGGTTTGATTTTAGTATTTTAGGCTATGATGGGGTAAATGTAGTCACGGCAAATACAATTTAGTTTAAGGTTGGTTGCAGATACATAAATTTTTTTTACATAGATGGTCGTGACCGAAGTCTTCATTTAACATCAGATGAAATGCATACTCGTTCGCTACTTAAATTGGGTCAAAATACTAGGTTCGTATTGGCAAATGCTTAAATATTCCGTATACGGATTGAAATAGAAAAATCAGTAGCATATACAACGATTTTCTAGACATGTTAATTTTATAAAAGTTTACTTTCTACATTATACTGAGTACAACAGGGGATTGACCGATTCTTATAAATTTTTGTCCACGGGAAGCTTATGTCATTGGTCAGTTAAAATGCAATAAGAATCTTTAATTATATTTTTAGAAATAGTAAAAAAATCGTCCAAGGAACTCTGGAAATCCTACTCATCGCAAAAACAACACAAGGTTATTTGGATGCGATATTCTGTAGAATGGATGAATTCCTTCAGTCGGGCTGCCCTAAGTAAATAGAATTTCCAAAGAAATTACGTCATTAATAAATTGATTCACGTTAAGGTTTGCGTATTTCGTCTCTTTGTTTTGAAATAATTGCTTTTATGGTCAAAATTTTGTCAAAGTTAGCTTTTACAGCGAAGGACATGGTTAAACATTATTTTGAAATTGCCCCATTTGCTTTTATGAATACATAGTCCCTGCAGGAATTATTCCTTACATTTAAAGGTTACCGATTTTTCCGAATAGACTTAGCAGAATGTAAATTTGAATGGAAAAATAAGGTAAAAGGCATTAATTCCCATATATTTAATTGAATAATAGCAATATCTGGTTTGTTTCTGTATTATAGCCTACAACATGTTTTTCGAGTCTATTTTTCACACAATTAGAAAGAAGACTATTCAATTACACTAAACAGACATACTGTTAAGCATTCTTATTCACTGAATATTAATGGTTTATAAAAATAGTTATTAAATAAAATTTACATTTCGTTATATTACTGTTAACATTTACAATTATTTTAGTTGGGTATTCTCAAAGCTTATACCTGTCAAATACCGTAAGGTGAGATTGTGGTGAGGGGATGTTTTATTTAGTTACTGTTTTTCATACACGAAATATATCACACGGGCGAACTCGCGGGCACAGCTAGTAAAATAATAATCGTTTAAAAAACTAAAAATAAGTGTATAGAAAAAATTACGATCTTCGAAAATTTTTACCTGTCATTCAAATTGAACTTTATGACAACCATTTGGAAGTGATATTTGTATTGTCAGATTTAAAAAAATGTGATTTAAAAATTAAATTTCTTAAAAATATTTATTTTCGCAGTGTGAAAATTTATATTGAGCCTAATTATAGAGTGATCTGACTGTAATAAAAATTTAGAGTCTGAACTCGACGGTAGCGATTCTAAAGCTGAGCCCCTAAATTAAATCAATCACCTGCAGGAGACGCTGACGTTAGTACAAATTTTGCGATTCTAAAATGAGAATTTTCCAGATCCTTGAAGTAAGATGTCTTCAATGTTTTCTTATAACCTATCAATTATGGCTATATATACACATATACTTGCCGTGTACAAAATTTCATCAGAATTGGTTGAGCATTAATACAAATTTAGTATTATGCAAAAAAAAAAAATCGATTTCCATCGTACAAACAAAATTTCATAAGAATCGGTCAAACCGGGATTGAGTTAAATCCGGAAATACAAACTGACAGATTATTTTTGTCTTTCGTGACGAATCTCTTTTATTTATATTAATAAATCTGTACATCTGTCTGTACAGTTCATTTTTTGTTCAAATTTCCCAATAGACGTACTATAATAAAGACACTGATCACGAATATGCCATTAAAATAATTGTTGTCTGCCTGTTTTTATGTCCGGATTTAACTTAAAAACGGTTTGACTGATTCTTATGAAATGTTGTATACAGGATGCTTATGTCATTGATCAATTGATAGGGTATAAGAAATTGCAATATTACTTTTAGAAAATGTAAAAAAAGAAGTTCAAAAAAATTAAATTTTTATCAATTCTCAATCGATTCTGATCAAATTTTGTGGACGGGACACAAATCATTTAAATTGAGAGGCTATAAGAATCGTCAATAATACATTACAAATTCTAGAAAAGAGTAATACTTTCAAACGGTTTTGGTAAAAAAATTAAATTGGAAATACATGCCATTCGTCAGTGGATAAGACATATGAATTATCAAAAATATGATTAAAAATAAAAAAAATACGGGATGTAAACAACTAATGTGTAGTAACAAACGCATGCGGAGCCGCGGGCACACCGCTAGTAATAGATATATCTATCAATCTTATAGCTAGTCTATCAGATAATTTAGAAAAAAGTACTACTGAACCGATTTTGATCTAGTTTTTTATTTATTTAAAAGGTGACTTGATCGAGAGTGTAATTCTGTTCAAGCATTTGAAGATTATCAGCTCTTTCTAGTTGATAAATAGATATGAGCGTCTTTCACAGATCTGGACTACACAAATTATCTAACTCATCACCAATTTAAAGCTGAGATATCGTGTACTTGTGTCGGGGTTTCCGCAATTTTCAATTTACCTTGTACTTTCTAACGTGATTTCACGCGATGATAGCTATATGGTAACGTACCTGAGTACCTGTGTCTGAACCCAGCATCGATCTGCGTAATTTATTTTCGAATTCAGCAATAAGTTTTCGGTAAAAATCATGATTCCATGGTATATGAAATTTTCAGTACACATCTGGCTAGCTATTGCTATAACCTCAAATAGAAAATTTCTCGTCAAGTACCTATCGATGTGTCCCGGCACTCCCGGCAGGTGCACTTGATGGCATTCACGTGTTACTATTTTTTGCTACAATCGTTACTTAACATCATATAAGATTGTACACAAATTTTATGGCTAACTTAATAAGTAATAGTACAGAAAAGTGTTTTTGTTTCATTCAAAGGCATTTATTTTCTAATAAATGGATCTTTTATTATATTAAAACTTGTAGAGCTTATTAATAACTGATATGTTATGAATATGAAATATCAATAATCTACGTTTTAGCATTTTTGAAGCAAAAACCAGTACAAGTTTTTTATTTTGTTATTATGTACGAAACCTACACGAAATTCGATAGAATTCAACGAAATTTAAGGTGTTGTTAAATAACAACAATAGATTTCGTAGGATTATTGAACTAGCATATATGTGGAGTAAAGTTAACTTTCTCTCAGGTGATGAAGTACAGTGAATTCGAGAAAGGGCTGGCGCCTGGCATGCGCGGCGAGGCTGCAGACACCGCAGACAGTGCGGCTCGTGGCGGCAGCGGCGCTTGCGGACGACGCGGGGCGTTGAGAAGCGCGCGGGGGCAGGGGTGGCGCGGCGGCGCGATGCTGCGCGCCTCTCAGTCGAGACGTGAGGTCCGCCCGCCCTAGCCGTTCGTGTAGCCGCCCGCCCGCCCCTCACGTTCTCCACGCGTCTCTTTTCTTGTTTCGTTCAACCTACTCTCGTTAATTACACACATATGACGTGATCACATGTGCATGTAACGATTTTTTACGGTTGCCGATTTATTTAAGATTCATCTCACCCTTCATTTCGATCTATGCGCGCGTATAGTCCTCGAGTATTTTTGAAGCTTTCGGATAGACCGGAAGGGGGCGGGAGGGCTGCCGGGTTCGGAGGCTTGCGGGGTGAAGAGCCCCTCGCTACGCGGGGTTAGTAGGTTCGCGATGTCGCGTCGTTGTTGGTCGGAATGCATTCGCGGACGTAGAGCGGCGACCTGAGGTGCCCCATCGTTTCTCACCTGGCCGTCCAGGGTCGGTCACCTCTTTTATAAATAAAAAAAAAATAACGATTGTAAATTCTTATTTTCATGTCTTTCTCTGTATTCAATCTCGATAGTAGAATTATTTTTGGGTTAAACATAACGCGATGCAAGGTCAAATCTGTTAGATGTCAACGAACCCCTCGTCTGGTGCTTACGTCAGTTTGATGACGTTGGGATCTTTGACCCAAAATTTTATTTCGTTAATTTCGTTTTAAATTAATATTATTGCTAATTCAATTAATTAAACATTTGATGTGTAGTGTACTCGTTAAAAAAGAAACCCATTAATTTTGTGTGTCGAGCTGAAGAACGAAGACGGAAGTGTATAATGACTGGTTGCGATCAGGGAGGCCACAACGTTAACCCTGCCCGAATTAGTGCACCGGACGAGACTAAAATAGCGAGGCCGCGTGTACGATTACACGCGGCGCGTCAATGTCGGCGCGCCGGCACGCGACGTGCTCCTCGGCCGGCTCTCGGCGGGTAAGCTTACACTGCGTCTGATTGCAGAACGAGTTGAGACCAGCCCTATATGTGGAGGCGGGCGCTGCGGAATCCGCCACCGCCGCCGCCGCCCGCCGCCTCTGCCCGTCGTCGCCGCACCGTGCCCGCCCTCGCACCTCGCTCTATAAGCTATTCCTGGAGTCATCTGTTTCACTGTATACACGCTAAATTTTATACTCTTCTAAATATAATATATTAGAAACCATAAATGTTGCGGTACAATACGGTATAGGCGCGTTGTTTACATTTAAAGAATTGATGTCTCTATATATTGTTTCGTGTGCGTAAAAAATATTTTAATAAGTATCAAGACGAAGATGGAAGCAAGTGCAATAATGATCGCGGCGGATTCTTAGAACCGTAACTTTACGCAAGTTCAATGAAGACTTCGGATTTGTAGAACGTGTGAAAGTGTTAGCGTTGTTCGCTTTAGCTGGTTGACTTCGGGTCAAATTGTCATTTTTATATCATTTGGTCCCCTTCAACCAGCTGTAGTTGACATCTGCTGAACTTTCTTTACTATCTGTAAGAAGAAGAACTCCAGTCGTAATACACGGACACGTAATAACACCAAACTGCAATATACATACTTACTGGATATTATCAAATCTTACAAATTGTTACGATTGTTTATTTCCAGCGAAAATATCATGAATTAAGATTTTCAATTACTCATAATAACATGAATTGCAAATACATACATAGTTAGTGATAAACAATTTAAAAAAAATGTAGTAGATAAAACAATCATTTAATAACCATGTCATTTTATATAAAACAGTTCAATTGATTGGTCAAGCTACAATGTAGACTTAATTGAAAGCTAAAATAGATTTCCTGATTTCATGGATAAAATTGTGTTAACGAAAACTTTCTCCTTTTGGATAAACGAGCACAACAAAATATTATACTCAGAAATACAAAATTTTATGCTTGTTGATAATTAGTTACTTATATAATGTACCAGGCCACGCCCATTCTGGCGCCGTACTGGATAAAGTCCTTGTAAACAGCAAGAAATTATGTGAATTCGTGTAGTAATATGATTTGAATTTAATTACGAAATGGCAAATAAAACTCGAAATTACATTTACTTTGAACATTTATATTTATTTAATCAATTATTAAGTAGATACATCCGTATATACGTAAGCATGCGCTTTATATGAGCTTTAACTCCAAGTAAACTATTACAAATAAAAATTCAAAGTCAATATTAAAAAATCCGGGATTTGTGGTTTATAAAACCATAATTTATAACACTGTCTTGTGTTAACGGTTTAGCTTACATGAAATTAGCAATTTTTTAATGTTATTCCTTTTATCCCATTTGAATACAACATAATAAAAACATAGGTAGAAATCGTAACCGAGAATTTGCCAATTTCCATGTCTCTAACTTACAAACTGAAGGAACTACCACACAAACATTGATCCCCTTTATAAGTTGATTTACAAAAAAACCTTTTCTATGTATATCCTTATGTTAGAAAATCATTCCTTTCCTAATTTATTTTATTATGATGATTAAAGGTATAAGTTAGAACTAGTTGTGATTTACGATCTAATGGTTATAAGTGGTTGATCTCTCGTCTTTTAGGATCTATTATTTTATACATAATATGGGAGTGCAGAGCTCACTTTTTTTAAGATTAAAATTTCAAAGAGACTAAAAAATGTAGTCCGAGTAATAGTGATAGCGACGTAAAAAGGAGGTAATTGTTTTGCGGTTTCATAAAATCTGTGTTAAGAGATAAATGATAAAAAAAATCCCACATAATTATGTAGATACGAATACAATATTAAAGAATATAAACTACAAATTAAACTTGCTGTATTAAGCTATACCTACATATTAAGTCTACAAGTATAATAATTTATCAGACCCAGACCTAGTCTAGATGCATATATGGTGCTTTGCATGTATGATGTCTTTGCACAATTATTTGTCAAGCCATAATTTAAGGTAAAGTAACACTCAAGACTTTGTGGATAAAGTCGTTTGCTCCTATACATTATTAATATCGATTGAAAGCAACGAAGGTTTAGGGAGTCCGCACGCAAACGGAGTATCATAACGTGTAGCGTATTTTCATATAACAAGAATATATGAGAAATCGCTAGCGACAATTTCGTTCCAAAATACTTTTGTCATGAATAAATAAGATATTACGTAAAAATGAAATCGACGTCTTGTATTATAATTATACCTTATAAAAAACATATCTTCAGCGCAATATAATTTATTTATCTAAAATATTTTTGATTTCTGTAACATACGTTTAATTTATATAAAGAAAAATAGTTTTAAAATCTAAGCTTCGCTTGTATTACCAATTTTTTGTTTGATAACTTTTTAATTAGGTATACATAAGTACACGTTTATGGTTAGAATACCAGTTATAGCGATGTCGTTAAGAGTATGTTTAATATTTTGTATGGACATCTTTTAATTATAAATCTGTAGATAACATTTACGGTTGTTATAAAAGAACATACCATCACGCTTGTATCCCCGAAGGATTAGGCACACCTACAGTACTTAATGTACACCTACAGTTCGCCGAGTATAGTTTGAGGTCCCATATGATAGGATAAAATAAGAATAAAAAAATGCAATCAAAACAACATTTTTGTTTCTAATTATATGCTAAATAATAATATATACATATTATACATACATCTTTGCTCTACCAATTTGAGAACTACATATACTATATACAATGGTGGTCAACTAATTCGTAACAACAAGTGCTCATGTCAAGTCTCACATAATCTGGCTTATAATGACTAGTAAATATAATAAGAATGTTTTTCTTTAATAATTATAAATAATCGAAATTGCCATCGATTTATTTCATACTGGCCTGACACCTAATTAGAACCTGAACTTTGTGACGCATTTAATTTTGAAAGAAAATTACGTGTATCTTTTTTGTGATTGTTGGCGGGAATTTCATTATCATTCATATTAATATATTATTATTGTGTTAATTATTGAAAATGGGTAAAAGCAAGAGTTGCGATGCGTCTACGAGAAGTATAATAGTGAATTTATATTTTAATCAAAATTGGACATACAGAAAGATAGCTAGCCACTTGAATGTTCCTTGAACAAGGTGTTTAATGCTATTACATATTATAAATCACACGGAACAATTAAATAGATACCTAGAAAAAATCAGGCAAAGAAACCCACACCCCGTGAGGAAATGCGTATAATTCGTATAGCTAAGAAGGATCATTTTAAAGGGTCGAATAATAACCGAAAAGTAGTTTTAAATTTTAATGACCTTCGAAACGTATCAGCAAAGATTAGTTCGGAGGCGTTTAGTTGAAGAAAAATTGTTCAGCAGGGCTGTTCGGAAAGAGCCGCCTCTTACCAAACAACATAGGGTAAATCGTTTATCCTTCGAAAGAAAATATGGCAGTTGGACAGTTCAATAATGGAAGAAATTTCTATTTTCAAACAAGACCAAAATAAGTATAATTAATTCCGATGGCAAACGATGCGAGCGGTGTCTTATTAACGCGGCTTGGAATAATAAATACAAAAAAAAAAGAAGTTAAATACGGCGGTGGGTTGTTTTTGGTGGGATCTTGAAGTGACATATTGTAGTTTTTATTTTTAATTCATTTACTTAGGTTTTTGACCCTATATTATGTAATACTGGCGTTGTTTTGCGTGATATAGTTTGGTTTTTGTGCATAAGTGAAGTGGATTATAAATATAAACTAAGAGCATGCATTCTGGGATCCCACAAAAACTTCCTAGGAAGTTCTAACAAAGGAACCACCATCTTGTTAGGACACTGAAATCGTCATAAGACAGGACACTTTATTCACTTGATAATGACAGTAATGGTCTTCATTAAAGAGGACTAGTTGCCAAGTTTGGAAGAAGAAGAACACGGCGGTGGAAACATCAAAGAATGGGGCTGCTTTTCGGGTTTCGGGATTACTCCTGTAAGAAAAATTTAAAGGTAACTGGATTAATACCAGTATAAAACTATATTATAGGGGACAATGATTCCATACGCTGATGGAAAATTACCTGTAAGGTGAGTATTTTAACACGATCCAACGGTCCACCACGGTCCAACTTTGCTTACTCGCACCGAAATTGTGATGATGACACTTGAGAAAAAGTAAGACGACTCGGAGAAAGATACGCTGAATGTAACATTGTTGGAAGAGAGCCCTATGGTAGAGGGTCAGTAATGGTATGAGGTGGTATTTGCTTAGGAGCACGTACGGAACTATACACCAAAGAAAATGGGTCCCTGACTGCGGTATAGAAAGACATTTTAGAGCAGATTGTGATGCTTTTTGCCCCATTTATGGAGGATAATTTTCTTTTAATGCATGATAATGCTCGTCCTCGCGCGGCGGCGATAGTATCGGAGACCTTACTGAGGACGGAATCCAAGTTTTGGTGTGGCCAGCAAGCTCGTCAGACCTAAATCCGATAGAACGTGTTTGGGATAAACTGGAAAAAACAAATTAAACAAAGAAATCCAGCACCAGCTAAGTAACTGTATCGGTTGAAGAATGGAACCTAATGCCACAAAGTTTCATTGACAATTTAATAAAAAGTATACCCTGACGAATATGCAGGCAGTTTTGACAGCGATAGGAGGCAATACTAAATACTGATTGTATTACCTATTATGAAAAAGCAGTCTTTAAAACAATAATAAATTTTCATTATGTTAGGTCAAAATTCCTTACAATTAAAATACTGAGCTTACTGTCACTAATTTGTTTTTTTTTTGTGTTTAAAAATGTAAATTTAAATTATTGATTTTATTCAACGAATTTTAAAAGCTTATATTGTACAAATAAAGATGTTTTCACTATAATGTGCCCTTTTTTGCCTTCCTTTAAATATGTCCTTCAGTGTATATTAAGGATTTATTTGGATATCGTTTAAGGATTTCCACAAATTTTCTTACTACAATATTATATTAATTATACATCAAACCATAAATAGGTAATATAATACGGAACATAGACTTAATTTAAAATATTTTAGTAGGCTACATTTCATAAAAACAGTTTCTATAATATTATATTTATTTGACTATAGATTGTATACTCTAAATTAATTGCTTAATTTAAAAACCGTAACCATTTTTTTCATAACGGATTTTCAATATTTGAAATACTCCCATTTTTATGAATTGTATGATTTATTTCGGAATCTTGTACCACAGTATGTGGTAAAAACGTTATTGTTCAACTATTTTTGTAAACCTATTATAGAACTAGTAATTGTTGCATGCATTGTGAATAAAAATAATGACTACACCTTTTCCAGTGAAAGTGGATATTGTTTGTTTTTGTTTCTGTGTGACTTATATATTTTTTCATTAAAAATGTTTCTCAGTGGTAAAGAAGCCTAAATATTATGTGAGAAACTAAATATGTACTGGCGTGGTATGAAGCACAAAACTTTAACATTTTAAATCGTTTTAGCGACATTGCCGTGTCGAGGTGGTGCTAGCGCATTACCCGAAATACGGATTAGAAGGAAATCACCTGGCAGACCATTAACCTAATTCACGGACGCAAAGACAGGGCGGAGACGCGGGTGGCACGCGTAGCGGTGGCTTGGCGTAGCGCGGCGCGGCGCGGCGTAGCACCCAGTTTAATATTGCCGCGATGCCGGTAATAAGATGGAAATAAGGCGGTGGCGAAGAAACCGAGCCAATCATTGCTATTCGCAACTTGACACCGCCTATATACTTATGTACTCTATACAAAATAAAAAAAAATGTATATACGATTGAATATTTGTGTATAAACGTACAAGGGTTGCTGTCTAGCTTTGCATATTCAATGTGGCATGAAAGGAAAGAGGACGCTCTTTCCTGAAGTTATTTTTAAGACTTAAGAACACCAAAGAAACAAGTTTCAAGTGGCTAGCTAAGTTACTGTAAGTAAATGATCATGATATATATTTATTTTTGTACACTAAAAACACGTTTTCTTTTTGTTTGCATGTCTGTTATTTGTTTACATAAATGACTAAATATGATAATTGACTAGTTGACTCTTTTTGAAAGTATGTCTTAAATTATTAATTATTTTCAGATTAGAGGAATCAAAAATATTATACCATATTTTGTAGGACCTAGAAAACCGCAAAATTTTATTTTAAAGCTTACTTTTCGTAAACAAGCGAAAACACTGTAAGCCATATTAGTATACAGGGTGTCCGGTAATGAATGGATAACTTTGAAATGGCTTATAGCAGAACTTATGGCCGTTCAGAAAAAAATGCGAAACAAAATATATCCTAGATAGTATCTAAGATATGATTTTTTAAATAAAAAACTACAAATTTTTACCGCGTTTTACATTCTTGTACACTGCGACCACAAATGACTGAATTCTATCGGTTTTTTGTTGATCTATTATTATACGCTAACTATGCCAATCGATAAGTAGTAAATAGTTTGACTAGCTATGGTACTATTAAAAAAAACTTGAATTAATTTTTCTGTGAGAATTTGCTAAAATATTTAAAAAAAAATTAAGCTTTTTGGGTATAAAAAAAAATGTATGAAAACATGAGTGACCAATAATTTTAAAATAATGTTGGTTTTGAGTAGATTTCATAATGGTATAATTCATTACTGTATCTTATGTAAATAGTAAATTATTGCTATTAAAGTAGAAAAGGAGCAAATTTGATTAAACAACAAAATATTTAATATGGGAATATTTTTTATATTCAACTGCACCTAACCATTTGAAGTTTAATAAAAAACAACATTTAACGTTAAAATACTTTATTTGGCATTACATAATTCATAATAAATGTTCAAATTGTTTGCCATTCACTTTTATGCAGGCTCTGCATCTACGGATAAATGCTCTTTTGAGCACTCTCGTATATCGTTGATTACTTATTTTTGATGCGGCTGCTCTGACACGGATACGTAAGTCTTCTAAGGACCTGAACGACTTACGGTACATGCCTGTATTCACTGAAGGGTTAGGCAGATGTGTACTAACGTACACCCACAGTTCGCCAAGTATATTTTTAAAAACAAGATATTACATACAAAACACTTTTATAACACGCATTCAAAGGATTTAACTTACATAATAAACAGTTGTTTTAGATCAAATAAAATCTACGAAATAAAACTGAAAAAAATAATAAAGAATTCTCTTTCAATCTTGTTTTTACTTTTTACGACAATAATTAAAAATGACAGAGATTATAACGTGAGTCACTTTATACTATATACATGCAAGAATATATGTGTAAGTATGTGGTTAGATCAGCTCCAACCATGATTAATCTTTTCTTGAAATCTTTTAAACACAAAAATTGCAAAACAAATTTCACAGATCTGCTTTACACTAACGTAATTTCTAAAGGAACGTTCGTATCAGCTATTGGTGAGATGGTTAGTATGTTGTAGCTTCTTTGAAAATATTAAAGCGATGAAGTATCTCTTTGGTGAAATTAAATTTAATGCTATCCGTATAATGTTGTGATGAAATTCAAAGCAATTTTACCAAAATATGTGCTTTGATAACGATATTATAATATTACTTTTCTTAGAGGCTCTTTACAATGAATGAATATTTAATTTTTTGTGAACAAAAGGAATCATTAAATAGACAAAAAATATTTATCTAGATATTAGGATCGGAGTAATTGTATATTTTTTGTAATTTAAATTCTGTAAAAAACTGCCTCATTAGTCTAGTGATGACCACTCGATTAATTACTAGACTATATTTTATGTTTATAAAAACCTGATTTAGAGTTTATCACTTTAATATTAATAGATCATAACTTCATAACTACCTCTAGCTTAGTGGTCCTAAACGCGACAGCTATGTTCGAGGTCCTGGGTTCGATTCCCAAGTCGAGCAAAGTGTTATTGGGGTTTTCTATGAAGTTTTCTCAGTAGCAGCTCACAGTTTAGCTTTGTGTCCGATTAATGGCAATAGACTCGCCCTTATTACATGAGACCTAAAAATGTAACCGGCGAACTGTGGGTGTACATAAGTACACCTCTGCCAACCCTTCGGGAATATACAGGCTTCATGGTATGTTATATTAATTTTACTTACAGTAATATTTGTTAACTTATGAGGGTAAGTTTTTAAATTGGCTATTAATCAGGCTATTATTAATTTACTAGCTGTACTCGCGGCTGCGTTCGCGTGGAATACAGAATGCTGTCGATCGGGCACACGCGTGAATCGTGCTACTCCCACTACCGGTTACCATAAAGACGCTTATTGTGGGTAATCCTTAGACGATAGACACATATGCTCTCGCTGACTTTTTATAGGTCTTTTTAAGGTCTACAATTATATGCTACATTAATTTGATATATCTCTTATGGTTTACTCAGCTTAAGCCATTAAGGCGCTCCAGAATCATCGTTTTTCTGAATTGATTTTTATTCGAGCAGAACCCTAATTCTTTTTCCCAAAGAAAAGTATCCTAAGTAGTTACTCTTATAACATTAGGTCCAACTATTTCGGAGATTACACGGAACAAATAGACAGAAAAAAATTTTAACATTTGTTTTTTTTTTTTGTTTTATGTACCGTATATATTTTCATATACATTTATCGTGAGAGGTCTGAAAGCTGGAGAAAAGTTTTCATTAAAACTACTTGTACTAGGTGGAAAAATGCAGAAGTACACATTTCTCGATGCTTCAGATAAATAATCATTACGCTCAGTTTGGTGATTAAATTCGGGCGTTCTTTCTATATGAGGTCTTTTCAGCAGTGAGACATTAAAGCGCGTCAAAGACGGGGAAGATGCTATAATATTTTACATTACGACATCGTAATATAAAATATTATAGTATCTTAAGGTATCACAGACGACTAAGATATACCTTAATATATGCAATCATCTCAGTTTGTTGAAGTCTGCGTGGGAATCACACCTTTTTACCAACACTAGTTGTATCAATGCATTCGTGAGAGAGATGTGAGAGTCGCGTCATCGACACCTCTCGCCCCGCACTGAGAACACATCACAATATCTTAAGATGAAATAACCATATCGCTCGTAGATTAAGATACTGTAAGATGAAAATATTTATAGAGGTATTATTTTCGTCTTTTGTGATAATCCATTGGATTGTATGGCGAGCGACATTTTATCTTAACATAAATTTAATAAATATTTTATATTATAGCATCTTTATCATCTGTGACGCACTTAAGAATAATATTGTTTTTTATCCACATTCGGGAGAATAACTTTTCTTCAACTGACTACCGGTAAGTATCATTCATAATTATAATATATATAGTAAAGCTGGCCTATAAATGTACCATATCAAATATTACTAGGTAGGTACAATTATTGTTATTATTTTCACCCTGTGAAATACTGAATGTACAAAGTTATATTTATTTACACTTTTATAACGCAACTACCGCTGTATTCAAAGAAGTTTTCAGCAAAATAAGTAATAATATATTTCGTATCTCATACTCAAAATGCTTACATTCACGATGAGAATGATACAGCAATAACACAAAAGTAGGTAGCTATTAATAACATTTAATCGTCGGGAAAACCGTAAATAAAATATATTACAGAAAGATAGAGACGTACTTATGAAAGTGAAAAGTCGCTTGAGCTAAATATATATATATATATATTTTACTGTAACAATGTGTTTCATTTTTAGTAGTATTTAGCACGACTTATTTTAACTTTAACAAATATCTATACTTATAATGAAAAAATAAAGAGACGAAATCTGTACATTGAAGATATTTGAGACAAAATAAGTTTTAAAATTTTTGTGTCTGTCTAACCGAATTTAATAAAATTTGGTATAATTGTAGTTTATAGACTATAGTCTGAAGGTACATTTAGGATGCATTTTTACACGTATGAACATTTGTATGGTATATAAATTACGTTCTGTTATATACATATAAAAAAGTAATATATGTATATGTAATTTTGTAATATATTTGAAATATTTTGTGAATACCATGAATACCAATACCAAATTAATCCAAATTATTTTAACTTTACATAATTTTCAAAAAAAGCAATAAATGGAAACGTATGTTTTTTAGTTTGCAGGAGTATTCGTAGATGGCGCTGTACGGCTTGGTTTAAGAAACTGATTTGATATTAATATTACACTTAAGTATATTTTCTGTAAGCACTCATACTAATAACAAAATGTTCCCGCGACTTAGCCCGCTTGATATATTTTGTGTATGAAAAACAACAACTAAATGACCGTTAAGATATTGACAGTTGAGATGATTACAGTCGAGGAGGTACTGTCGACATAAAAGCCGTCGAGATGAGACGGTGACCGTTATATGGCGATAATCGAGATCGATATAGTTGAGCGCTTTTATTATTATTTTTAAATGTTTTTAGAGAGATTTTAAAGTTATTTTGAAATGTTTAAAATAATATATAAATTTTCTATGATAGATGTTGTGGTTTGGTGTTTCCACTATATAGATTTTTATTAAATTACGTTGCTATATAGTAATATAGCATTATTATTCATTTGATATTAACGGTTTACAAAAAAAAAGTCATCCAACAACCTTTTCATAAAGAACGGTTAGCAGAGAAAATGATTTTAATCGGGTATTCTCTAAACTTATACCGGTCAAACACCGGTTAAGGTGACAAGAGGTTTTTATTTAGTTGCTGTTTTTCATACACGAAATATACCACGCGGGCGAAATTTCGGGCACAGCTAGTGTATACATATAACATTAATAATTACTTGCATTCACATCAACTAAACATATCTATACTGTTATTAATCTATAACTTTTAATTTACATAAATTAACACTATTAATAAAAAAATATACATTCGAATTGAGTAACCTCCGTATTTTTTTTAAGTTGGTTAATTTTTAACAAAAAAGAAAACTAACTTCAATGATTTTGAAGAGTTCCCTGGTGTATCGTCGAAGTTGAAGGTCCAATGCAAATGAAATTAAAATGGGACCACCCTTGAGGTATCCCCTACTCGACAAAAAAAGAATCATTAAAATCGGTATACAAACAAATAAGTTATGGCTATCCATTTAAAAAAAAACATTTGAATTGAGCAACCTATTTTGTTGACGTCGGTTTAAAAAAGAGAACATAGAACATCTGAGAACATAAAATATGCTGTCAGATAGGAATCACTTTGGCAAAATATAGTTAAGAATCGGACATGTTGGGTTTGAATATATAGCGATCCTCTATGGCACTAGAAGACAATGATCACCATATTTTAATCTATGATTTTATGAAAGTTAGTTTTAAGTTTTTGAAAAACAATGACATGTGCGAATAAAAAATGGGGCCGATGGAGTCGTTTTATTGTGATAAAGAATTAGAATGGTTTTACTAAAAAAAAATATTGTAATTTTATGATTATTGAAATAGTATTTATATAATAAAGAAGAAAAACAAGAATGAGTGCCTACGATTTGAGAATGGAGAAAAAACCTTTCTGTGGTGCAGATTTCCCAGCATGAATACTTCGGATTGGCTGCGTGGTAAAGGAACAAGAATGCTATGAAGGAATAATAAATAAAGATTATTCTATAAATGAAATCTATAGGATTAATAAAATTGTAGTGTCTGTTTGTAATGTCAAAATAACAGTTTTTTACTAAATGAATATGAAAGTATATACGATACCTATAACAAGAAGCCCATTATTAAAATTTTTGTCTGTCTGTTTGTTCCGGGTAATCTCCGAAACGGTTGGACCAATTTTGCCGGACTTTCACTGATAGATAGCTGATGATAGAGGGAGTTACTTAGGCTACTTTTATTTTAGAAAAAGAATTAGGGTTCCGCACAAATAAAAAAAAACTGGTAATGGTGAATCAATTCGGGCGCTTAAATGGCTTATGCTGAGTAAACTATAAGAGATATAGCAAATTAATGTACTACATAATTATAGGCATTAAAAATACCTACAAAAAAGTCCGGGACAATATATATCTATCTTTTAAGGAACACCCACAATAAGCATTTTTATCATTATAATAGCCGGGAGTGGGAGAGCAAGATTCGCGCGGGTATTCTGTAGTCTACGTGAACGAAGCCACGGGCATAGCTAGTTAATTATAAAAACGAAGCAAAGGTGCAAACCTTCAATGTAAGTGCTGTGGTGGACAGCCACATTGAGTATCTTAACAATAAAGAATCGGCGTATGATATGAATAATTCGCTCGAAATTTGAAAAATCCCAAGTACATTTGTGCGGCGATAAATGGTATATCTTTAAAAGCTATAGGTTTTCGAAATATTACAGTAAAATGTTTTGTTGGAAAAAGGTTTACAGTATTTACAACCTAAAAAGTATATATATATATACCAGAACTAAGTAGTTTCTAAAATGAAAAATGCAGGACTTATAATTCCATTTGATAGACGTAAAGTCAGGATTTATAATTATAATAAGTTGTTAATGATTGGTAGTATAGAAGGATCATTATATTTTGTAGAAATGAGTGTTATTAAACCTGAATGTAATTATTTATCTTATAATAATGAAAATGACATTGTACAATTATGGCACAGAAGGTGGGCTCACTTGGAGATGAAAAATATTAATAGGTATTTAGTTCAAAATAATATCGTAAACTTGTTTATTAGGAAAAATGACTGGACAAACTTTTGATGGGACTAGACGTAGAGATACAAAATTTCTTGAATTAATTCATACAGATATATGTGATCCAATAGAACCTGAGAGTAGAGATGGAAGTAGTAGACACTTTGTAACATTTGTTGACGATTACACCCATTTTTTAATAGTTTACCTGATACAGCAAAACCACAATTATTTGAAAATTTTATAAAAATATCATAACTATGCGACTATACATTTTAATACCAACTTATTGAGTTTATGATGTGATAAACAAAATGGTATAACGATAAAGTATACAATATCATACAATCCAGAGATGAATGGAGTAACAGAACGCATGAATAGGACACTGATGGACAAGACTAGGGCAATTTTAATGAAATCTAAATAAATAAAAGAGTTCTGGGGAGTCTTAGGACTTTATACAGCAAGTAATTAAATAAAAGCCCAACTGTTGGAAAAAATGTAACACCAAGTGAGTTATGGGAAGGGAGTAAAACCAGATATTCACACGTGAGAGCATTATAAAGTATTGCTTATAATGATGTACCAAAAGAATTAGGAAAGAATCTTGATTATCCATTATTAATTTAGTATGTATACTATAATAAAAGAAGTGTTTAGTTTAGTATTATTCGTATATAAGATTTGTTCAAGTAACAATAATAGTTATTATAATTAAGTAGTTAATATGTGTGAATATCGTATAAATTAATAAAATAATATTATATTAATTACTTGCTATGTTCAATAAATTAGTTGATAACTTAAGGGTATGATAGTTAAGAAAAATGAAAAATATTAGAAATACTGTATTCAACCAGTTTAAATACATATATATATATATATATATATATATATATTACATAGTATACACTACTCTGCATGCATCCGCATTTCGCCAATAAGCGGCTTTGTATAGGCGCGGGCTTAAGTCGTAATAGTGAATGATTCCCATTACTAAAACACGGAGATATGGAAAGCACTATCGATTTTAATATCTCGCAGATTGAAGCAAAGTAGATATATGGTCGTTAAATATTTTAGGCGTGGTTAAGTCTTTTTTGCGATTTAGTGCAACTGCAGAGGTTGTTGGAATGACATTCTCGACACTCAGCGCTAAAGGAAAATTTAATTATACTTTCACGGATCAACGTCACAGTTCAACACACTTATAAATGGCGAAGTACATTTCTGAAATGTTAAATGAGTTTTATGTCGAATTATTATAATTACATCAAGACTAACTGAAGAGAGCAGTCTCCTTAATGTAACATTGTTCATTATGTAAATATACCATTTTATTAATGTAAAGTTACACAATTATTTAGTTTATGTCGTCACCCTCTACAATGCATCTAAATGAGACCTGCACATCGATAGATTTTTTTAGAAAATTATTTTTTGTGGTACTAGTACAATATCGTGTCCATAATTCTTGTGTGTTACTTCTGTGTAATGTCCATTTTGAAAATAATAAAAATTAACAATACTTGTTATTTTCTTACTAATAACTAAATGTAGCTTTATGCTTTATCTTATCTTATTATATTAAGTGAGCAATTATCGTATATATATGTAATTGGTTTCTCGGAAATTGCTGCAACGATTTCGATGAAACTTAGAATTTAGATAATGTTTTACATTCTAAATTTGCCTAGATAAATGTTTTTCTTTTTTGCTTACAAGACACCGAGCACAGCTCGATCACCCAGATATTAGCTATTAATAGCACATAATTTCGAAGTAATTCAGTTTAGTTTGTGTAAAAAATTATGAATTTATTGGTTTTTGTGTTCTTATTACTTTTAATATTTTTTCTCAAATATTTTTTTTTTTACTTTATGCGGTTTAAACTATTGTTTAGACCTCCTGGTCTTCCAAACTTTTTAGCCTAAGGGCAAGACTGTTTCCTCCAAAAAGCCCCAAGTGTAAAGATCTAGTTAGTTCATCAGACTAACATACCATTACAGTTATCAAAATTAAATATATTTAGTATTTAATTTCAAGCGTATTTCTTTTTCGGGACTAGCCGGTGAGTGAGGTATATACATGCTGTCGTGGTAATCTGTGGTGCTGTGTTGTGGTTCAAAACGGTTATTGAAACAATGCATCATTTATCCCATTTTATCATAAATCAACAGTAGGTTCTTGTGTGCAAAATGCTTGAATATGTTAGAAATTTTAAAGTCAGTCATATCAATTTTCAATTTTATCTGATCATATATGCTTAATCATCGTCATTTTCGCAAGTTTTTTGAAGAGATTGGAGAAAATGATTTACCACATTATACTGCAATACGTTGGCTTAGTTGCGGGAAGTTCTTACTTGGTTTTTTTAGGTACGAGAAATAATCATTTTTTTTAATGAAACAATGTTCCTCATAAGAAACAGTGAGAGGTTATGGTAGTAAGAATTTTATACGGATTTACAACTAAACATATGAACGACCTTAAAATATAATTGTAAGGGAAAGCCAGCTTCTATCTACCCGATTTGTACACGCATATTTGGTCATTCCGAGACAAAACCGCTTTTTTCAGTCTTAATTGAATAAAAAATGTTTCACGCATTTTATACTATGTCAAACATTCAGTTAGCAAACTGAGATTCCATTTGACACTGATTTTGCAATTAAGTTTTGAGTGCTTTAAAAATAACATAAAGATTTTCCAGAACCGATTATCACTACTATAGAAACCTTTGCCCAAAAATTTGAAATGGAATTAGTCCAACACTGCATATTTTTTAAATAATAGTAAAAAGCACGCCGATTGGGGGTCTCTCATTGCATGAATTTTTTCGTATAGTCGTACAAGTTCGTGCTCGACCGTCTTATGTGACAGACGTTGGCGGGGACGAGGTAGCACGTCACTACACCACACATTACACTAAAGTGAATAGTATGTTATCTCGGCAGTGCTTTTGAAATAATTACCTGTAGCCGCTCGGTTGATAAACACGAATTACGGCTGCCCTCTGACTGTATTTCTTGGGTTACCTACTTACGAGTTATTTGGGTTACGTATTGGATAATGCTATATTAATTTGTCATGATTATCTTTTCAACAAAATATTATACTACCAAATTTTGTAACATTTTATATAAATTACTTCAAATAGGGTTTTATTTCTAGTTTCAAAAGAGTTTACGAGTTAGTAAGAAAGGAATATACAATTAATCTATACCAATATTATAAAGGTGAAATATTTGATTTTTTGTTTGTAAAGGATAAACTCAAAAACTACTGGATCGATTTTAAAAATTCTTTCAACAAAATAAAAAATAACAGTATCAGTAAATTGTAAAATGTCGATAGTTTTACACAAAGTACAAAACATTGCCTACACAGGTGCGTTGACGATGTTTGTCGTATAAAATTACCACGGGTGAAACGTGGGGCACAGATAGTTTATAATAAAATGATAAGTTTTTGCTTAAAGTTTAATAAATGAATAACAATTTAAAATTCTAGGAAGCAGGTAATACATTATTTCTTCATTAAATATCAATTACGTACTCGCGACTATTGTGTACTGAAGTTTACTTTGGTGTTGTTTCGGCTGTTTGAATGAAGACAAAGTACTGTTTACTTTAGTGTACTGTGACTGCGCACCTACGTCACGCAGTTACATGTGTTTCCCTATTCCGCTACACAACCCGCCCCGTTATCGTCAGTAGTACGTCGCCTCCGCCAACGTCTGTGGAAAACATAGGACGGTCGAGCACGAACTTCTACGAATTTTTGTGTTCTAACCGGCTCCATTTGCATTTGGATGCGGCGAGAGTATTAATAGAATGCGTGCTGAAACTTTATCTATGTTAACTTTGAGTTGAAAAAAGAGTCATTGTGGAAGGGAGAGAAAACGCCATATGCCAGATGCCAGATGAACAGAACACCTCAAATATAGTAAAAATTCTCCTGATGAAATTTAGCTAGGTGATTATTTAGAAAATTAAAGGTACAAAAATACTAATCAGCTGCACGTGTCGCGGTTACCGGACCATCAGGTGACACCATAAATAAAAATTCTCCTCCAGGTCATCGTCGTTATCTATACAAATAATATCGTTTTTGTGATTCATTTTGCTATTTTTAATAAACGTAGCCACTCGTGTAGCTTAGAAGTCCTCCATCCTTTTGAATCTTTACAGATAATACGATCGTTAAGAAAAAATTGAGTAATGCAGGAACAATTACAAATATTTGTAATATTACTGTTTGGTCTCATGGTCTTTTCGCATTAATTAAGTAGAGGCTTATTAAGATCAGTATCCATTCAATGAAAGAGTATAACAGAAACTGGTCGTATAGAACAAGGATACTATTTGCGCCTAAACGTGTACTTAATGACCTAATAATCGGGTACAACCCTACCGTGAATGACGATGGCCTAAGGCTTGGCTCATTGCCTTGGACCCCCTCACCCCGCGCCATGCGGGGATGACGAGTGTTAGATACGTCTTGCAACGCTGCCGTGTGTGTACCACGCCGCGCCGCAACCATCTCTACTATTAAGAGATACAAAATATTATAAACTATTGGTGTCTGCAGTGCGATTGTGTAACTGGACCTGCGCAAGAGATTCTCAAAATATAGGAAGAAACCGGAGGTCAAGGTAAGTGGTTTTGCCCTATTATTAGAGTCATCGAAGTGCACGAGGGATTCCGCTATATTTTTATTTCAAACTTAGTTCAACGTGACTTATAGAAAAAATACAGTCCACTAAACGCCCGGGCCCACCCAGACACTCTTAAATCTGTAACTGTCCGTAATTTGGGTAAATAAGAAAATAATTATCTAGTTGAATTTCATGTGGTATAGTATTTCTTTATTTTACGTGTTTTTTTTTCAAGTTCGTACGAACAACTGACGCATAAGATCAGGTAACTGGTACAGGAGATTATTATCTTCAGCTCACTGTAATGTCAAGTACTTATTTATAAAAAAATGTGTCTACTTATGTATGCACGTAAGAAGTTACACTTTTTTGGCCTAACAAAACAAAAATAACTCAAAAAATTTAGACAATAAAAGTTTAGGATAATTAATTCACATTATTATCATCGATCGCTAACTTCATCATGTCACACTTTCGTAACAAGATGCGTGCGCATCTCTTAATTTTACTCTCTACTAAAAGCCGAAAAGAAATTTTTTTTGCAGGTGGCGCACCTGATGGAAAGTTACATCCGCCGCCCACAAACATCCGCAACACCAGAGAGCTCGCAGATGCGTTGCCGGCCTGTTAGGGAAGAATAAGCCTCTTCTTGAAGGTAACCAGGTCATAACAGCTCGGAGAGATCCCAAGCGACAGCTGGTTCCACAGAGTGGTTAAGCGAGGCAGAAAGTTCCTTAAGAAACGCACTGTTATGGAACGCTGGACATCGAGGTGGTATGGATGGAATTTACGATTCTGTCCCGATGTCCGATTGTGAAATTCAGCAGCCTGCAGCAAACATTCTTCGGAACACTCCCCATGATAAATGTGGAGGAAGATGCAGAATGAACCAACATCTCTACGCAGAGATAATGGATCAAGCCGATTGGAAAGAGCTTGATCGTCAATAACTCGAGCCACCCTACGCTGAATGCGGTCAAAAGCAAGTACCTGGTACTGGGGGGCTCCCGCCCAGAGATGAGAACAATACTCCATGTGGGGTCGAATTTGCACCTTATAAAGATTTAGGCGATGAGCCGACGTGAAGTACCGTCTCGCCTTACTGAGCACACCAAACTTCTTTGAGGCCAATTTGGCCTTACTTTGTAACTGACCGCGGAACTGGACGTCGCTCGAAATGACGACGCCAAGAATTTCAATACTGGGTGTGGAGACAGGGGAGTGTTCTCACAACGAGGAGTTGCGACAAATGGTGACTTTTTAACGGTTAGCGCGCAGACTTGTGTCTTTTTAGGGTTGAACTGGACTAAGTTTAGTCGACCCCAGTCCGAGACTTTAATTAACAAAGACTCGACTTCAGACACAAGTTTTTTCCGGCTCTCATTATATTTTTATTTTATTTAGGCAGGCACAAATACAGGTAAGAGATCAAAAAAAAAATTAAAGTAACAATAATAACTTAACTCTAAATACCTCTTAAAATCTAATACCCTATAACAAATGTGCACAACTTTTATTGATAACAAATACTGCTTATAGAAAATATACTTACTAAAAATCTAGCAATGAAATAGAAATAAATATATTAATTATATGAGTTAATTTTTAAATATAGGAAGACTGGTAAAAATATTACATCGACATATTGCCGAGAGATATTAGCACGGCCAGTGTACAAGACATCCATAGTGCTATCGTACAGTATACAACCTTGTAGGACCCCTGCATTGAGAAATTTAGGATCAGAACACGCACCGTCGACTACGACCTTGATGCTCCGATCGGCCAAAAAGCTGGTGATCCAATTGCGTAAATTCTCGGGGAGCCCATAGAAAGGTAGCTTTGAAAGAAGCGCTTTGTGCCAAACCCGATCAAAGGCCTTCGCTACGTCAAAACTGACTGCAAGCATCTCTCCCTTGGTCTCAACTGCTTCTGCCCACCTATGTGTCAGGTAAACTAGAAGATCCCCGGACGAGCGACCCCAACGAAAGCCGTACTGGCGGTCGATAATCAGCCGGTGCTCCTCCAGGTACCGCAGGAGATAGCAGTTGATTACGGATTCCATTATCTTGGAGAACAAGGAAGTGATGGCTATAGGCCTGTAATGGGACGGATCCGAGCGGTTGCCTTTTTTAGGGATCGGGTGTACTAAAGCGGCCTTCCAGGATTTCGGGAATACGCCTAATGCATAGGAGTGTCAAAAAGATGCATTAAAACCGGTGCCAATTCCAAAGCACATATCTGCAGCACGATCAGAAGGATGCCATCAGGTCCAATCGACTTATGAATATCCAAGGAAAGAAGTGCTTTGCGAACTGCACTTTGCCGGAACTTAACCTCCGGCATCGTAGTTTCGCACTGCGGGATTGACGGTGGAGAATTTCTTTGATCATCCAGAGTCGAGTTGGATGCAAAGAGAGAGTCCAGAAGATCGGCTTTCAACTTCGCGGCATGGGCCAACGAGTCATCCTCCGTGTGCAGGGGTGGAAAAGAAGGCTGACAGAAATTTGCTAAGACAGCTTTGGCGAGAGACCAAAACTCACGTGATTTCCGATGGGTGACGCACCAGCTTCTCGCCAATTCTGCTAATGTACTCCGACTTACTTAGCAATGACACTTTTGAAGGACCTAGAGGCAGAGTTATACTCCTTTTTAAATGTGCTGGTATTTACATCACCAGACGCCGACGCACCAGCCCAGGCCTGGTAGCATTCCCGCTTTCGGCGTAAAGCCGTCTTGCAGGAGCGACCACACCAAGGCTGGGATCTGCCACCGATGGGCACTGCAGAGAACGGAATAAAGAGCTCCATACCCTGAAGCACCACATCAGTGACAGAGTCAGCAACGACGTCTGGATCATCCAGCGAGAAGCAAATCTGCTCCCATGGGTAAGATGCAAAGAATGACCGCATTCCGTCCCAATCCGCTGACCTATAGAGCCATACGCGGCGGCAGCCCGCAAAGCGAGGCCGCGTTGAACGCGTAACAGGCACTGTACTCCGGATAAGGCAGTGGTTCGACTAATGAAGAATAGGATCTACAGAAACCAGGTAGCCGTCCGGATGAGAGGTCAACAGAAGGTCTAACAGGGAAGGTGTATGATACTCCACATCTGGGATTCGCGTTGGCGTGTTGACCAGTTGTGTCAGATCATATGCTAGTGCGAAATCGCAAGCAGATCTCCCCGCATGATCGGTGGTGCGTGACCTAAGCCACTCGACGTGGTGGGCGTTAAAGTCTCCGAGAAACACGATCTCTGCGGATGGGACCTGCTGCAGCACAGAATCTGTAGCCATTTGCATGTGCTCAACTAGTCGGCCAGTTTCGGCATTACCACTATGGGATCTATACAGGCACGCGTAGATTCGCGGATGATCGTCGCAATTTACGCGTAGCCAGAGGATGGATAGGTCCCGAACGTCAAGGCTGTCTAGGCGACGCCTACCCGCACACACACACCCCAGCCCGCGGCACAAATGAATGCTCTAGATTTGTACCCCGGGTAGGAGAGGAAAGAGGTGTCAGCCGGTAAGATATCTGCGTCTCGGTAAGAAAGAGCAAGACCGGCTTTGCTGCCTCTAGATAGAAGTTAACGGCAAAAAGTTTCATCGGACTTAGGTATATTTTTAATTTTTTGTAACCATTTCCTCTGCCTCATATACTTAGACCCAACTACTACTTCTTCAACAATACTATACTACAGCCTAGACTGGTGATCGGTTTACTGGTTATTTTATGAAATGATATACTGACAGATTACTATGACTTTACCTTTTTGAACACGTTTAACTCCAAGACTATAAGTGTGCGAGCGAGATAGAAAGAGTTATCACAGGGAATTACCAGCCAAATCGGAATTCGAGCTGAGGTACCATCGGCCCTTATATAGATAATAATATAATATTCCAGCTTATTCACCAAAATCAATAGCTGACAAAAGAGGTTGACTCTATTATCACGAGATTTTACCATATTCCTATACTTAATTCCAATAAAATATTGTAATTACGTTTGATTTTTCCGTAACAGATGAGTTTGTATATAAAATAGATAGTATTCATTGCATTTGTGAATCGATCAGCTAATGGGATGTGAATGAAGCAAGCGCGGAGTTTGTGGCAGCAGTATACACTCTGGATCTAATGGAATTCACTTGTACGCAAACAAGCCGCAGTACGCCTCTCGTTCTACCTGAACCGACCGACAGGCACACGGGATAGTAACATTAAATGAAACGTCCGGAGAAATCATCGATAAATATATTTTTATTTTAGTTACAGTTTATGGATTATGAGCATTTCAGCTTTCTTAAAGTAGAACAATAAAGTCTCTTTAACTTCTTGACATTTTTTGTGTACTACTGCATACATATTTAGACGACTTGAAATAGTCAATAATATATAGATATTTTATTGTTCAGCCACTTCTTCGACTGACTTAAATTCCTGTAGTGTGTAGCAAATTTTCAAAATATTTTAGCAACTATTAAAATAGGTGATGTGGTAACAACACTCGAGTTCTGCTGGCTATAATATTTTACATATGTGTATTCACGTCCAGTCAGCTACTAGTCTTTGACATCAATAACGTATGTAATCAAGTAATGTGTGAGGTGTTTCATTGAAATAAATAAGAAGTCGAGTTATATATCTATATCAGAAGATTCCGAGCGAATGTCTCGAAAAGCCTTAGTTAGCTTTAAACCAGATTGAAGCGCTTAGAATTCCTTACATAAGCACTTCGCTATAATATCGGAAAAGAGATCAGAAGTTAATCTATCGGCAACATTCCTCGCGTTTCGCCGGAAGGCACCGGCATGCCGCGGCCGCGTCGCGACTTGGTATAGCTCTCGTGCACGCGACCGCTCTCCTACAAACTAATCGATCCCTTATGTTGCAACTAATCTTTGCACCAGATATTAATTACACACTTGTTTTACATATTATAATTTATTTACCTTTTATTTTCAGAAGTCCATGTTTACACAATTGTTTTACGTACATACTTACATGATAATTGATAATTCAAATATTCATTTTGATGTTGAATGTTAACAACTTTTGTTCAAGGAACAACAACATTTAATTGCTTTTTAGTATAAAATATAACTTTTTTAGTGACATTATGCCACCTCTGAATAAATTTCATTATATACATTTCTATAAGTATACATCTTATCTTGTATAACAAATAAAAAGTAGTATCAAAGCGGTAGTAGTAGTAGTAGGAAAGATAGATAATAAAACGTTTAAGATATTGTATGTATTATGTGTTGAAAGTACTAAGTTTTATATTTAATTATGAAAATTTATCCAAGTTAGACGCGAGAGCCGCACAGCGTGTTGTTCGGGTTGTACGAGTATGTCTTCTGAAACTCGACATTTGTCGATGTCGTAAAAATATAATGGTATAACTTGGTATTTTTACGAGGTCTAGAAGCCTCAGTGTCGAACGGAAAAGATTAATATTTTGTTACATATATACACTGAACATATTTTTTATGCACACTAATTTGGTACATTTTTTACCTTTTGTTTATATGATAGGTTACTAAATAGATATATACATAATGTAAATATAAAAGCTCCCTTAATAAACTATACAACAGGAGCTAAAGTATTACCATGTAATTCGGTAATGCGGGAGAAAGGTCGTTACACACTAATCAACATGGTACCCGACCAGCACCGCCTTCTAGTTCGACGCGACGTCTAGTCTTTGTCGACGGAAGAACATCGCATGGTCAACGAGTGAACGCCGCGTGGCCAACTAGTCAACATCGCGTGTCTACGAATTGAAGAGTAGTGTACATTGTCCGTGGTGTCGCTCCGCCCGCGCCGCGCCGCGCTACGCTAATAGCGCATCGTCCTTGCGTTAACTACGCGTAATCCACACGCGTGCGAGTCGATACGGTGACGTTACGGAGTTGACGAGTGTATATAATATATATATGGAACTACATACGAAGAAATATCAACCACACGGCGATGCAGTGCTGGTCGGATGCTGGGTTGTTAGTTGAGTAACGACCTATATGATCGAATGCCACGTGTACACGAACTAGTGTGTAGTAAACTCGGTATCGCTATAGGATACATTTAATGAACCTTTTATGAACATTAACAAAAATATTTCAAAGTATCCCGTATAAATAATTTTTACATTATAATGTTTAATTGAAAAATATTAACAGTAATCATTTAGTTTTTTAAAAATAAAAAAACAGAGTGTAAGTATATTCTTGCCCTTGACATCTGAGAAAAATTGTAACAAATAGTTTTATTTAATAATATTAAGTTAGTTTAGTTATAGATATTATGTGAGATTGGTTTCTCGGTAACGGTTTTAACGATTTTGATGAAATTTAGTATGTAGGTTATGTTTTACTTTTCAAGTTTAATGATGCTCGTACGTCCAGATATTGTTTATCTATACTGGTCTATACTAATATTATAAATGCGAGAGTAACTCTGTCTGTGTGTCTGTCTGTTACGTTTTCACGCCTAAACCGCTGAACCAATTTTAATGTATTTTGGTATAGAGATAGATTGGACTTTGGGAAAGGCCATCGGGACATTTTGTAGCAAAAATAAAATTTTAATGGTAGAAAATAAGAAATTAAAGTATGTAAGAGGGAAATATGGGAACACCAACGTGTATGCGCGGTTATGGTAAATGACATCAGCTTTCACGACAACCAGTTTGTTGATGTATTATGCGCATGTGCAGTAATTATGAAATGACAGTGTTGTCAACCGCAACTGGTTTGTTGATTTATGGACATTGATAAACATAAGCAATGTATTGTATTTCTAATACTTATCTATGAAATGATAGTCCAGTATTCTTTGTAAGATTAGTTGAAATGTTTTTAAACTCTTTAACTACTCAGTATCGCATAATTACTGTTTTATTTTATGATTGCAATGTGACGTGTGCTATCAAACCGCACTCGCGGGAGTTTATGTATTATTCTAAGCGAAATACCTATTGTAAGTTATCTGGATTATACAGTTCTAATTATTTCATTGTATTATTCCACGTGTGGTGACCATAAAACTTGGGTGAAAGTTTATATGAAGAACCCATCATGTCTCAAATTAGGGATATGAAAATTCATATTTATGCTTTAGGTAAGAAAGAAACAAAAGGGGTTTCACATTTTTCAAAAAACTTTCCCGCAAGCTGGTACAATAAGGGTGATTTTAATTATTTTTGAAGTTTTATCGGGACGGTCAATGCGTTGGATTCTTAGTGGCATATAATGATAATACCATACACACATTATGATCCACCTATCTATGATTTTCTTTTGGTTTGTCGTGCTCCAAAATCAGCCGGTGCATATGCAGTAATATTGTGTTGTTAGGGATTGCGACCACCATACACATAGTGATAAACCCATCTATGATTTTCTTTTGATTTGTCGGGATTCGGCAACAGTTATAGATGTATATGCAGTAACAACTAAATAACTACTCATTGGCTATTGATTCCATAAAGATAACTGTAGCATAAACAAAGTTTATTTCATCATGTGTTTCTGAATACATTTATGACTGTTATACAGCTATCTAATAAATATGTAGCTCAATAAGCAGTCACTAGATGGAAACTGTGCGAAAGTCTTAGTAAATGCCATGAATGTATAAAATACTTTTTTATACGTCCATGGTAAATGTATATATATATTCTGTGTTTATAAGTCGTACGTAGTATAAATATAATTTAATTATTTACATATAATATTCAGATGTAAAATATATCAGAATTAACATGCAACATATTAAAATGACTCCGCAGCAAAATAAGGATTAAGTACCGCGCGCGCATTTTATGTGGGGAGGGAGAGCCAATAGTGCTCAAATGGATCGTAGATAAAACAAAGAAAATTTCAGCTCCTTTAGAATTGTATTATAGGTGCCTACGACCTACTCTATCTCTTATATGTGACGCAGACGAAGTTGCGCGGGTCAGCTAGTTTATTGTAATAGCAAAACATAAAACACTTGTGGTTATTATTCGACATTGTAATTACATAGAAAAACAAACTTTTAAGAAAAATATGTCAATTTTCACCTACAGTTAAAAGTTATAGTTTCCATAGTTTGTTAAAAGTAGCAAAGCCAAATAAAATATAGTAAGCGAATAGAGTGCACGTTACAGGCACGCGGCGAGTGCGGCAGGCCGAGTGGCGAATGGCAATGGCGCACGCGACTCGCCACGTAATTTCCGTTTCGCTATCAGACGCGCTGTTCGCGCCACACTACACCGCGGCGTGTGAACTCAGACGAGAAGCGGTACTCGATGTCGCATTCTTCACTGAATATAATAAACGAATTGATGATATTTTTCAGAACAACGTGTACTTTTCTATAGAACATTCATTGCCACAGTACGTATAATTACAACATTTTTAAATACTGTAATTTTCTAACTATTAGGTATGCTTATGTTTTTACCCCAATATTTAATGCTTATTAACGTAACTCGATTCGTGGTATTTAAGTATAGAATAAATAAAAAAAATGTACTGCATAATCAATCTTTATGATGCTGATTTTTAAGTTAACAAAGTTCTGATTAAATACGAATTTAATTAGGTCTAACGAAAATCGAACCTGTTACTTTAGGGTATTCAAACAAATACTGTATATCCCTAAAATATAAATGAATTGTTAACTAATACGGTATAAACAGAGAAAAAAAACACCATTCAAAATAAACGAAATATCATGATTCAACATTTGGTTTATAGAATAATGAATTAAGAACATAATACGAAAACAGGCTATTAATGGTGAAAACATCAAATCTCGATTTAATATCTTCTTTATTATTAATTACTACTACTAACGAAGCTTTGTGTTAATATAATTACATTTACGTGAACCTGGTTCTTGGCGAACGCGGAATGGGTAATACCTAATTATTATTATGAGTAAGAAATGAAACGTTTTGTGTCTGGCTGGATCGATGATGCGGGGGGGGGGGGGGGGCAGGGTGCGATCAAATCGCGGGCGTTTTGGCATGTAACAGGAAGTAGGTCAAACAGCGCAGTCCGAAGTATTTATTACGTCTCCTACAAAATTAAACTACTATCTAAAATTTTTCATTATATAGTTATTAAATAGTGCTGATTTATTATTTCATTTCCATTGAATTTGTGATTTTGTGTAGTATCATCTACTACAGTACTGGGTACCTCTTTCCAGGAGAAGCTACTGGCTTAACTGACACATTAATTTAGGGCGTACTGGATAAAAGGTATTCCAAAATAACAAGGAAATATAAATCTATTATAGTCCGAGCGTAAGTCGTTGGCCGTGCCCTAGGAATGTGAGCAATGGAGCGGCGCGGAGGTACGCTCAAAGATAATTCAGACTGTAACACAGAAAGCTCAAAAAATGTAATGAATTCTATAATTATTTTAACTTTCTTTCGTAAAACCAAAAGCAAATAATACGATTACATTTTTACCGTTGGCATATGATAAAAGTCACGTGATTCATCGATAACAGTGAATAAAACTTTCTTTTAGTCAGAGCGAATTAAAAAAATTTGAACTTGTAAGCACGAATTACACAAATTATATACAAAAAATAAATAAAACGTGCTGAACGTATTTACTGGCTGACTCAATAAAGTAACTATTCCATTGAGTTATCCACTATAAATAAAGAAATAAAACCCCGCCAATTATTGTCATAGTCTTTTCATTATTCGTGATTGTTTTGTGTTATTAGAAAATCTATTATCATCTATATTAATACATCTGTAGTTTTGTCTGTACAGTTAATTTTCCGTCCAAATTTCCCGATACTATATGAAAGATACTGATCACGAATATGCCCTTAATTTTTTTTTGTCTGTCTGTATGTCCGGATTTAACTAAAAACGGCATGTATCATTCATGAATGATTCTTATGAAATTTTGTACACGAGATGCTCATGCCATTGGTCTATTGATAGAAGAAATAATAAAAAATAAAATTCGTTAATTCTTGACCGATTTTGGTGAAATTTTACACGTGGGAAGTATAAGCCATTCCATGAATAATGGATGAGCTATGAGAATTATCACTACAATTTTTAAGAATCGTAAAAAAATAATTTCCCAAAATTTCTAATTTCTTTAATTCTAAACCGATTTTGATTAAATTTTGTAAATGGTTTAAACTACTATTAATTTTCTTGTAGTAATGGTAAAAAGTAGAGTAATTATAACTCGTGAAACAAATCATCTCGGCCCGTTCAGGATTCTCCTTTAGCACATCTCACTACGCTCGAGATTCTACTCTAGACTCCTTCGCTGCTCTCGGAATCCAACTTAGTTCTTCAAATATTTTTCACTTCTTGTATAGTCTACTATTGTTTTATCTTGATACTTAAAACGATATCTTTAGGATAATATTCTCGTGTACATCATATAATATCAAAACATCCTACCGCCTTCCTCTGTCACTTACAAAAGCGCAGCCAACGACATGTGCAAACTTATAGTTGTGTCTTTCGGCAAGATTTTGGTTCTACGAAAATATTTCGTAACTTTTTTCTTATTTGATAACAGTAATACAATTAGCATAAAGTATAACATATAGAACAACTACAGTGAACTGTAGAGTATATACCAAAATCAATTATTTATATATATAGCTATGTTAAAATAAATTAAGGCTTGAGAAAATTAAAACTTTTTTCTTTGATAATATGACATTCAATAAAGTTAAAGTCTTAGTCGCTCTGCAATTACAGAAAAGAGCTTTTAAATGAACCGAGCTCTCGAGCACGGCGCATCGCATCGGACGCGATTGCGTTCACTCCATCGCCGCAGCTAGACGCCGAGCCGCGCTGCGCGATTTTCCTTGTCTTTTCCGAACTGTATTTATTTAAATTAGGACGGCCCGTGGCCAATACACCATTTATATATATACAATAAAGGTACAATTTAAAGTGCATTAACCTTTGAAGGCTGCCACAGAATGCACTATTTGAAAAACATCTAAATTATTTTGTATATATTATATGCATAAAAGAACAGATTACGATAGGAATCAGATATGGCATAATGAAAAGATAATTACAAATTTGTTTCATAAAATAATGACTGTTTATGACATAAATATTCATTTATATTTAAAAAAAAATACAAATATGATAAAATTTAAAAAATTAATTTGAAATCGCGACATCTCAATTATTTTCATAATTGTATATTCATAATTTCATAATTAATAGCACATCAAAAAAAAAAACAATTTGTTTCGAAGTGAGGCTCCGAGCCTAAGACTTTGGAAAATAGTAATCTCGCTTACGACCGCTAGGCTACGAAGTGGTTTTAAGAGTAAGCTGAAAGCATGATTCTGTTCATATATTCATTTTATCTGAAAGGCCGTGGCGATGCTTATTATCGCCACGCCAACAATTAGGTTTACCCTCGCCTATAGATATTTCACATCAAAAGAAGCAAATAACATTCATAAAACAAGTTATTTAACAAATTAAAACATGTAGAAGAACTATTGCAAAGGAGGATCCTCCGACCAGACGGGTGTTATGTCTGGCGGGCAGCTGCCCAACGGTTGTAGTCGGGTTCTTGTATATACACTCAATCGAAGAGTTAATTTCTAAAGCGCGATGCAGGATGCGTCGTATGTGGCTCGATTGATGTCGCTGTGTGTCGCTACATCACTCCCCTCCGAGACCGGAGGTCGATAGCAGGTTGAGTCGTCCATACATCTAGTGATGCTTGCCGGGCCAGTGGAATGTTCCAGTGAGTCGGAACCAGATGCCGCATAGTTCACGGTGAGTCGGAACTGTCTGCGGTGATGCCCCAGTGAGTCGGGGTGATGCCCCCAGTGAGTCGGGGTGATACCCCAGTGAGTCGGGGTGATGCTGCAAGAATTCTCCAGTGAGTCGGAGTGTTGCAGTGCTGCGTAGTGACTGGCTGCTGCGTCGACCAGGAGAGAAGTGCGTCCCTGCTTGCTGACCAGCCGAAGTGCAGTGTGCTGTGCCAAGGTCGCTGAGAAGGCTGTGGGTGATGACCAGGAATGCGCGTCCGCTGCATGCTGGTAGTCAGGATACCCGAAGTAGCCGTGGATGCTGGCTGGCTGTATGACTCGCTGCTCGAAAGCTTGAGAGGAAGTGATGATGATGTCACGATGACGTAGCTTTTGCGAAGAAGGTTGCGCTGACGTTCATGCTCGGGGTCACCACTGTAGAAGAACTATTGCAAAGGGAGGATCCTCCGACCAGACGTTTAAGGTCGGAGAATGTATTATTTATCATCCCATATCACTCCCCCGCTCAAATCAAATGTTCAATTGCACATCACTCACTAACACTAAAGCTTCTCTTTAAAATTTCTCAATGATTCTCCAAACGTGTCTACTGTGTTTCCTAAATTATTATATAACCTGGAAAACATACACACTGGTGAATTAAACCCGACATTAGTTTTTATGGCTACCGTTTTGAGTAAGTTACCCACCTGGGATATCTTCGCGGTGCACTAAAGGAAATTTTTTGTTCATGCATTTATAAAGTATGTATAAAGCCTTTTTAAGTGTCTGCTTACCGAATTTTAAGCATGGCGATTTTGAAACAATTTATACTTGTACCAACCACAAATAGATTCATTTTGTGGTTTAAATTTCTATACAATTTACTTTAAAACACCGTTTTCCCATAAAATACGAAATCAATAATTTCATAACTAACTAAACTGGGCCCCAAAGAAAGCGGGTCGGTAATAAAAATTTCAATAAATTCCAAATTATTGGAGCTAGCTTTATGAAATAAATACTATTATTATATAGACAATCTCATAATGAATAAAAGAAACTAATAACAGTTCAAGATTAATAAGCTTATTTTGAATAAGAATGTGTTAAGTAAAAATGACTATTTTTCAGTTGATTTCGAAAAATGTGTCACGGTATCAAATATGAAAATTTTACACATTTTAATATTTTGTATTGCCCCCACGAGCTCGTAATACAGCTGTCATATGGTTTGGCATGCTTTCCACCAGATTTCTGAGCCCATGCTGAGGAATATTCTTCCATTTCTCTATAAGTGCTTCTTTCAGTTCACGAAGCGTGGTTGGAGGGGAATTTCGCTGGCGTATTATAAGTCATCCCAGCTATGCTCGATGGAGGAAGTCTGGGCTAAAGTAATGGCCACTCTATGCGTGTAATCAATCTACGCGTGCGACATCTTCAAAGTAGTCAAACACTTATACAATACTATACTAGCTATATGGGGACGAGCGTTATCTTGCATAAAGATGGCGTTCTCACCCATATTTACTCAAAATGGGCCAACATATTCATTTAAGATTTCATTCACGTATCTTTCTGCAGTTAAAGTGCCATTTTCTATCACCACTAGCTCGGTACAGATTTAGGAAGACATTAATAAAAGAAGATTATCAACTGATGGAAGGCATCCGTTAGAAAGAGTAATTTCGGAGATTCAATCTGTAAGGGTGCCTAAGGGCTGTTTAACAGTTGTATGAAAAAAACCCCTGAAATAGAAAAAAATGTAACAATACGTTAACAAAAAGCCTTGGATTTATTTTAAATGTAATTTTGCTTTATTTTAATTAAGAATATGAGTTATTTATGAGTACCTACATTTTAACCCAAATATAAAACTCAAAAAACCTGATAAAATCATAGTTAAAGTAAACATGTTTGAACTTTATTCCTCGTAAAGTTTAGTAAACCTGATTTCTTTTATTATTTTTCTTGATTTCATGGGAGATATATTTTACCATACCACCGTATACATTGCAGAGAGATTTATTTATCATGTATTATTATTCATCGATGGCTTGTATCAGTACTTTAGCATTTCATTTTGACGCATGTGATATCTACACTGCTACTCAGCGAGATAATTGTACAATCTCTCAAATTATGAGGAGATATGATATTTAAAAGAATATATATTGTAAATTATTTAAAAAATAATTGTATTTTTACAGTAATTTTATTTAAAAAATTGTGATTTTTTATAATCAACATTAAATCCATTCATGGTTTCATTTAATGCCTTCACACTTTGGTGCAAATCTTTCTATTTAAGATCACTTTATACTCAAATGATTAAAACTTGTTCTCATTGTATATTTATGAGTAATCGTAACATAACTATTTGCGAAAACAGTTTAAAACGCATGAAAGGATGAATTATTTTGACTGTTCAGATTTTAAAAGGATCTCTATATCTATACTTATAATAAAACAGTAAAGAGTCGAAACCTGTACATTAAAACTATTTGAAAAAAAAAATACTACGTAGTGGTGGGTTACCGACAGAAAAAATTTCGACAGTTAAAAAAAAAAATCAGTCTGTTTATACGCCAATTATGTAGAAACCGCTAAATTGAATTTGATTAAATTTGGTATGAATATATAATAGTTTCTAGAGTTAAATCCAGATATACAAACATGCTGACAGACAGATAAAACAAATTTTAATCGCATATTCGTGATCAGTGTCCTTCATATAGGTGATAAAAAAATTACACGTGCAAACAGAAGTACAGATTTATTAATATAAATAGGTACTTAATTGGTTCTTCCTTTTATTCTTAAAAAAGTGTAGGCGTGGTAACAACACTTTATAATTCTACATTAATGCAAGGTAAAATATTACAGAGATGGTAAACTTCTTACTTAAGATTACGCAAATATCTGAAGTTGATATTTATTTGTAGACATATATATATATATAGATTTTTGGAAAGAAATTGGGATGGGATAGCTACAGGAAAAAAGTGTCCGACACGATCGATACTAAAAAGAGACAAACCAATACATTTTAAGGATTTAGCAAGTGAGGGAATGAGATAGACTATACACTGTTAATGTATGTCCTTACTTTCAAGATTATGTTCGTTATCGAATTAGCGTAGCTGTGTGACGACCAGGCTTGTACGCATTGTTGTATGAACAGTACGAGTGGTCGAAAGTTCAGAGTCTCGCTGATTTAAGATTTTTAAATAAACTTTTCTTTTTAACCGACTTAAAAAAAAGACGAAGGTTACTCAGTTCGAATGTATAAGTATATGTATATGTGAATTAAGTAAATATAGTTGTGGTGGCCTTATTGTTAAGACCAGTAAAATATTTATCCGATGCCCCCAGGTTCAAGTATCAGCAAAAGTATCTACAAATTTTTGGAAATATGCATACAGATCTAATTTCAATTTAATTTGTTATTTCTACTGACACTCGCTTGACGTTGAAGAAAAATAAGAGGGCTATTATCGAATTTTGTAGTTACCACAGTAGAAGGACAGCAAAGTAAAATTACCATTTTAAAGATTTCAAGGCATTCAAACGTTGCAATTTTCTGGACTGATGATTAAACCCGTACTTTACCAAGTAGAGGCCTTTGTCCGACACATTTACGCTCTGGTGTTATTATTATATTATAAACAAAACCGAAATAGTGCGTAAATGCCAGTTCCATGCAAATCGAAATATTGCCAACATTCCTGCTGAAAACCATACCAAAAGCGTTTGTTACGGATCTGATCACTGGAAACAATGAATAATTCAAAGAAAGACTTACGAATCGGATCATTTTTTTTTGGAGAAAAGACGTAGAATCGCGAAGTGGCCAAACAGAATTTAATATTCGTAAAAGGGTTGACGTAGAGTTTGGGGCAGCGCGGTAGTTGACGCGTGCCTGCACTAGAAGTTTTTTTGGCTACTGTCCAGAATCAATATCTTCGGATACACAAGCCGTCTCATATTTTCGCTAATCCTTTTGCAAATGTATAATTCGGTAACCTATGTCTACAAATAAATATAAACTACAAACATTTGCGTAACCTTAAGTAAGAAGTTTGCCATCTCTGTAATATTTTACCTTGCATTAATGTGGTTATATTATAAAGTGTTGTTAACACGCCTACACTTTTTTAAGAATGAAGGGAAGAACCAATTAAGTAAGTACCTATTTATATTAATAAATCTGTACATCTGTTTGCACATGTAAGTTTTTTCACAAACCTGATAGACATCCTATATGAAGGACACTGATCACGAATATACGATTAAAAATTGTTTTATCTGTCTGTCTGTCTGCATGTTTGTATATCCGGATTTAACTCTTCAAACTATAATCATACCAAATTAAATAAAATTCAATTTGGCGGTTCCTACATGATTGGCGTACAAACAGACAGACAAAAATTAAAAAAACTGTCGAAATGTTTTCTGTCGGTAACCCACCACTCCTAAGTTTTTTTTTTTCAAATATCTTTAATGTACAGGTTTCGACTCTTTACTGTTTTATTATAAGTATATATATAAATCCTTCTAAAATCTGAACTACTAAAATCTCTGATTTACAAGTCGTGACTGGATTTTTTTAAATTGTCGATTACATAATCTAGGATAAATGTTAATGAAAAAAAATATAAATATTTACCTTTAAAATTATAAAGTCGCAAAAATACTCAAAATAATTTATTCTTTCATGCGTTTTAAACTGTTTTCGCAAATATTTATGTTACGATTACTCATAAATATACAATGAGAACGAGTTTTAATAAGTTGAGTATGTAGTGATCGAAAATAGAAAGATCTGCATCCGAGTGTGAAGGCATTAAATGAAACCATGAATGGATTTATTTTAATTATAAAAAAATCACTCATTTTTAATAAAATTACTGTAAAAATACAATAATTTTTTAAATAATGTACAATATATTTTCTTTTAAATATCATATCTCCTGATAATTTGAGAAATTGTACAATTATCTCGCTGTGTAGCAGCGTAGATATCACATGCGTCAAAATGAAATGATAAAGTACTGATACAAGCCATCCATGAATAATAATAGATGATAAATAAATCTCTCTTCAATGTATACGGTGGTATGGTAAAATATATATGCATGAAATAAAAAATAATAATAAAAGAAATCAGGTTTACTAAACTTTACGAGGAATAAAGTACAAACATCTTTACTTTAACTATGATTTTAACAAGATTTTGGGGTTTTATATTTGGGTTGAAATGTAGGTTACTCATAAATAACTCATATTCTTAATTAAAATAAAGAAAAATTACGTTTATAATAAATCAAGATTTTTTGTTAACATATTTTTACATTTGTTTTTATTTTAGGGGTTTTTAATTTTCATACAGCTGTTTAACAGCCTTTAGATACACTCAGAGATTGAATCTCCGAAATTACTCTATCTAACGAATGATTCCATCAATTGATATTCTTCTGTACAAAAATTTCATGATTTATAAAACCTGTTTAGACTGTTTCCAAATCATCCAAACAGATGAGTAAGCCAGAGTTTACTTAGTGTACATACTTACTTATAATTAGTGTCTCATAAAGCAATGTTCAATCGAAAAGAGGTTATTGATTACAGTCAGGGCCTGACTGCCTGAAGAATAAAATATAATATTTGTACAGTTGATTTTTTATCCAAATTTCCCGATAGGCATACTATGTGAACGATACTGATCCCTGTAACCCCCTGATACCCTTACTTTTTTTTTGTCAGTGTGTCTGTTTGTATATCTGGATTTAACTCAAAAACGGCTAAACCGATTCCTATGAAATTTTGTACACGGGATGCTAATGTAATTGGTCAATTAACTTTTTTTTACTAATTAATCGATTTTCATTAAATGTTGTACATACACGGGTAGTAGGTTATATAATTTCTCAATTGATAGAGTATATGAAATGTCAATAATACGAGTAAAAATAAAATTACTATATGAAAATAATTACTGCGTAACAAACGCGTGTAAGGCCATGGGCACATCGCTAGTACATTAGCATTCATTCTCGTTCTCGCATCGACGGCGAGCGGTCGCTTGCTAGTGGAATCTGTGATACAATTTTGAGTTACATGGACCTAGGAATTAATTAGAAATTCTCAGTAATATATATATTTTTTATTCTCTTTATTTATTAATAAAAATTAAAAAAGGTGTTATCGCAAGATAATCGAGTCTCTATCTGAGTCAAATAATTAATGTCATGGTGTTGTGAAAACAAAAAGGTAGCAAGAAAAAATGCTTCTAAAACTAAAGATCTAGAGAGCTTTAAAGAAGACCTTCTTCAACTATTAAAAGAACAGAATCTCACATTAACTCAGTTGAAATCAGATCTTTCTGAGGTTAAAATGCAGAATTGTGACATAGCAAAATGCTTGGAACATCTCACTGAAGACTACAAAGATCTGAAACGCCAAGTTGATATCCTGGAAAAGGACAAAATTAATTATTCACAACGAATAGAAAATCTTGAAAATTAAATAGATCGAATGCAACATCAGCAAGGAATATCTCTCAAGCTGATAACGATAATCTGGTTTCAATTTTCACTTCTATTTGTAACACGGTTCAGGTGCATATACAACCAGCACAAATTCAGGGTATAAAGCGGTATCCTGCAAAGAATATACAAAATAAACTAATCGTAGTTCAACTCACTAACTTCATTATAAAGACAGAAATCAAAAATAGTCAAAAAAAATATAATTTGAGGATAAATAAAGAACGTTTAAATACAAATGATATTAATTTTTATGGCCCAAAGCAAATCATTTATATAACAGATTATCTAACTGAAAATACCAAGAAGCTCTTCTTCCTCGGCCGCGAAGTAGCTAAGTCCAAAAGCTTTAAATATTGCTGGGTTAAAAACGGTAAAGTCTTCATTCAGAAAAACGATGGAGAGCCTAATATACACATCAGAAGTGAGGACAATCTAAAGTAATTTAAACTTCAGTCTTGACTAAGTAAAACTTGTATAATGGTTAGAGATTCTATTTTTTATATGTACATCATTGTAAATCCATATAAGTATCTCGTCAATAGTAGTATCATGCATGTTACTCTATTATTACTATTCTTTATTTTTGTTATTTTCTCATTTTATATTTCCTTAGTAATTTTTATACTATTACTCATCATATAATCATAATCATTAAGGAAATAAGCATACGTGATAATAATTGTCGAGCGGTTCTTATCATTCTAAAGTTTAAAATCGTACAATAACACTTATTATTAATACCATACGGATTATACTTAATTGCTTTTTATATCCCTGTTCTAATGTTTAATTATGTTAGATATTTACTCAACTTCAATAATATTGCAGCTTATATCGCGAAATCTCTTCGGGTTATATCACTCAAAAGCATTTTAGAAAATGACAACATTGTTTTGTTCCTACTAGAATTTATAGTATTACTTAAATTTATTAGCAGTGAGTTTTGTAAACTTATAGTTTGTACAAATCGTTTTTTGCAGGCAGTTGCAAGTGTTTTGTTATTAATGTTGTATAATGGCCCTCTATTTCTATTATATGACTTTTTATAACATTGATTGTTTATTATTTTCGTGTCTCATTTACTGACACTGTTTAAGTTTTGCATATTGTATTATTTTATCTGTAAACATTCAATAACTTTACCTACATTCAGTCAGATCTCGATAATGTTAATAATGCGGAATCAATTACATGTAACATAGAAAATTGTGAAAATCTGTTTTCACCCTATTTAACATCGCTAAAAATAATATGCCAGAATATAAGAAGTATAAACCACAGTATGGCTAATTTTCAGACACTTTTGGTAAGATCTAAAATGAATGCAATATAATTATACTTACTGAATGTTGGTTAAAAAATTCGGATTTTATACCCTCACTGTGTGGATATAATTTTTTTGCGACTAGTTTGAACAAAGCACAAAATGAGGGGTTAGTGGCCTATTGCCATAATGATTATAATATGCAAATAACGGAACCGGAATTATCTAATGCTAATTGTTTAATGATTAGTCCAAGAAATGATATTTCAATTATAGCAATTTATAAACCTCCCGGGGAACGAAATGTTGATAATTTTATTACTTCATTAGATAATTTAGTACGAAAATAAACATCAATTAACAACTTGATTATTGTTGGTGATATCAACATAGATATAGGTTTAGAAAATAGCGATTATAGATCGGCTTTATACTTAAATATGCTGGCCTTTCACGGCATATTACCAGCGCATACTATCCCTACCCATAATCGGACATTTCTTGACAATTTTATGATTAAAACAAAACTCTCTGCTTATTGTTATGTAGCTCTTACTACAATAACTGACCATTTCAGTGACATGTTAAATTTATGTTTAGATATTACATTGCGTAAATCAACAAAATCCATTAGTAAAATAGACTATGGGGGTCTTGATTCCTCCACGCAGAGGATCGATTTAGATGAAATTTACAAGTTAAATGACGTAAATCAAGTATAAGTATAGATCGATTAAATAAAAAAAATGATTACCTTAAACACTAAATTGATTAAGATACCCTAAGCGCAAGAAAATCATTCTTCCTTGGATAACACCGGGGCTATTAAAATGTATGCGAAAGAGAGACAACTAACATAAAAAATTAAACAAATCTCCAAATAACATAATTTAACAATCAACTTATAAAAAATACAGAAACTATTGTAATTTTTTACTGAAAAATCTAAAAACTCTTACGAAAAATAAGAAATGAAATCACTCCAAAAACAACATTAAAAACTGTGGTAAATTATTAAAAGAGATGCTTCTACGCCTAAACCAAAGAACGATGCAATAGAATTGTTATCGTCACATAACCAGCAAACTCAAGTCAATAAAATCAATTTATACTTCGCTAACATAGTCAACTCATTGGCTGAAAAAATCGAACAATAATATGAGCCCTACCACTACTGACTCTTGCTACTTATCAACAAAATCATTTGTTCTTCTTTCGACTAACTAAACCGAAGTTAAATTTTTAATAGCAAACCTAAAAGATAACTCATGTTTGGCTCGTGATATCTCTGGCTTAATCCTAGAAAGATAGACTAAATGTTTTAGTTGGCCTTCTTACATATATCCGTAACCTTTCATTTTCATCAGGAATCTTTCCAGATGCTCTAAAGTCTTCTGTTATAATACCTATCCATAAAGTTGGGAAAAAGACTGTTTCAGTAACTATAGGCCTATTTCTATCCTCCCAACTATATCTAAGATACTAGAAAGATTATTAAATTCCAGGTTAATTAAATATTTAGAAAAAAATCATATTATTTCACCAAATAAATTTAGTTTACAGAAAAATAGATCGTGGGAAGATGCTTTATTAGAATTCACTAATTATATTATTATTTCAATAGATAAACAGTCTAAGACTCTAGCCATATTTTTAGATCTAGCGAAGGCTTTTGACACTGTCTCTGTTCCGATTCTTATTAACAAATTAGAACGAATAGGTGTCCGAGGTATTCAGCTCAAATGATTTATCGATTATTTATCAAATAGAACACAATATGTTAAGATAGATAACTATATTAGCAATGTATTGCCTATTACTTATGGCGTCCCCCAAGGAGGTATTCTAGGTTCTACTCTCTTCCTCATCTACATAAATTATTAACATTTGCAGATGACACAGTTTTGGTTTTTCAAGCAAATCATGGACTGAAGTTTTTGAACAACTAGAGTTGACTTTAGTTTTATATTTTTTTATTATGGAACTTTGTTAATTATACCATTGTTATACCTCATTAAATTCGGTATGAACTGCAGATGGTTTTAAAATAAAGTTTCATAAGACTATCATAGAATTTTTTACACCAGCTTCATTGCAATATCACTTTTTTTTTTTGAGAACAATTTCACACACGGCCATTTAATTCCAAACTAAGCAAAGCTGTAATATGGTAACTAAACTGCTGATATACATACATATATAGATATTTAACACGCAGACACACACAACTGACATTTATGCTCATCACACAAAGTCAGTCATGGACGGGGATCAAATCCGCGACCTCTCGGCTCAATAGTAGCGTTTACTACCACTGCGCCACGAGGCCTGTCATTGCATATTTTGTCAATGAAATTTTGCATATGTTTTAGCTTTTATTTTTATGTTATACCAATAATTAAGCAAGAATAACATTTTGATTATAAAGATACATGTTTCCTTAAATCCCTTAAACAAAAAAAAATTTTTTTTTTTAAATTTTATTTATAATTTAAATTTTGTGTTCATAGAAGGAGAATTTCAATATAACATTAAAAAAATTCATAACTTTAAAACTAGTAGGCCTAGGACAATAAATTTTAGTGTTTCTATTCGATAATGTCACATTCTATCACCATCATAGCGTTGGTCCATTCCTTAAGGAACACCCTGCATATTTAAAAATTTACGACACATTGGAATCTCAACAATCCTAAAATCTGTGTATTTTGCTATTTGTCAGTCAATTATTGCATATTGTATCAAATTCTGGGGTGGGGCCGCTAAAACTACATTAATAAAATTAGAGCGTGCTCAAAGAGCAGTTTTAAAAGTAAGCTCGTTTCTGCCGTATAGATTTCCCACAGTTGAAATAAATAACATATCAAAAGTCCTTACTGTAAGACAACTTTTTATCCTAAAAACTATTCTTACTACGCATAGTCGATTATTGTGTGATTCTAACTTTCACTACAATAAAAGACGTAATGCATCATGTATGTGAGATGCTTTCACTCCATCTACAAATTTCACATAAATTCTTCTATTTTCTAGGTCTCATATATATAATCAGATTAACCCTATTCTTCAAATTTATCATTTATCCCAATAAAGAGCTAAACGTACCTATTTGCAATTGGTTATTAACACTTTCATAAAGAATACAGAAAATTTATTATCTATTGTTTCATAAGAACTATGCTCATTCTAAATTGTTGTGTATAAAACGATGATAATATAGTTAAAATTAGAGAACGAGGGTCTGGATATCTGTAGTTCAGGTGTTTGTACCTTTTTAAGACTCCAGACATTCCATTTCCAGACATTTCCAAACAATCCTCACATTAAATGTAACTATTATCATTACCTACTGTAGTATAAAATTTATGTTCGTATTTTTTTGTGTACAAACAATATTGTATATAAATAAGATGCTAAATGTGAGGTCATATAAATAAATTTATTATTATAAGTAGTGTACCAGTTTGCTCAAGATGATAATTGAAAGGTGCGTGTGATGATACATTCACAATTAAACATCGAAATACCCTAACAGAAATTAAGACAATCAATATGGAGGTTGAACAGTTTCGAGAATATAATATCGTACGTAGTTTGGGTTGATAAGTAAGTTTGTGATTGGGCAATCTTTCTTGAAGTTGTTCCGCTCAATATGAGAAAAACTTCAACAAGTTTTTTTAGCGGAACCTACGAGAAATCGACTTTTTGCTGTTCGGAATAATTTTATGGTTCTTTATTATAGTATTCGTATGAGTCTAACCTGCATAGTTTTGCCCATGTTAAGTAACTATTTTTTGAGTAATTTTCTTAAAAAAAAAATTATAGAAAGAAACAACATAAATGTGGTTATATAAAAGTTGACAGAGAAATAGATTAAACTTTCATTACTTACTTCCTAAGGGGGATGAATATCAAGTATAAGCCATACTACATTTTTTTATATCTTAATTTGAAAACTAAGAGCTACACACTAGCTACAATTTTCAGGATTGACGTAATTTTCAAACTACAAACATAGATAAAATATACAGTCACACATAAAATATACAGTAAAAACTTGAAGTAACAACAACAGTTGAAAAGTAACGGATCTACCATACTAATAACATAAAAACTTTACGTTTTATCTTTCATGGAAGTTCAAAGTAACATAATGTTTAGTACTTATGTCATCTGGGTAGGAAAACGCATTTTGGAAATATACATTTAAATCATTATAGTGACACAGATAAATGAAATACAAATTTCATCGCAGAATTTAAAATACCCGAACTGTTAATTACTTTTAATAGAAATGAGATTTTTCAGAGGTTAATTCAAATTTTATCACGAAAATAGAAGCTTTTCAAGGTATGTACAGAAGTTATGATATTCTTCAAAGATACTTACTCGTATTCTCTTTAAATATAATTTTCATAAATGAAATATCAAAGGGTTCCTTTATAATATTTTGATGGAGTTCGCCATACAGATAATTACTTTCTAAGTTGAAATATGGCATATATTTATCATTAAAAATATCTACAAAGAATAATACTACTACCACATAATAATAGGTTCTTACATATGAAGTAAGCGTTTTATATGAAATAAATAATAGTTTAAAAAAACTAAAAAAACACGCTTTCATAAAAAATCCAACTAAAAAACAGAAAATAAAATTTAATAAATTTGATTAAGTACAGTGTAAAAAAAAATGAATGTAAGAAAAAAGCGTGGGGTGTATTCAAAACGCTTTTTAAGATATTATATTATCGAAGTAATGATTCTTCTACTCATTATCTGTCAATAAAATGTTTATAATTATTGACACTATGCACTCCACGCTTTTTTTACAATAATGTACATTCATTTTTTTTACACTGTACTTAATCAAATTTATTAAATTTTATTTTCTGTTTTTTAGTTAGATTTTTTATGAAAGCGTGTTTTTTTAGTTTTTTTAAACTATAAATTATTTAGTTCGATTTGCTAACTATTAACCGCCCTTAATATGTACAAATGTGTTCCGATTGTATCTTGGTTAAGAACACATATTCAAAGATTTCTATGATGCCAATATAAACAGCGAGACACATAGAGGTGCAACTTTATTTACATATACAGTCAGTCACATGAATGCTTGAGTATGGAATTTTCAATCCGTAATCACTCTACAAAATATTATAATCATAGGAGCGAATCTGTTGGCGGCACTGAGAATGAGGATGAGTGTGAATTTTCACTCTGTGACTGATTGTAGATTTTATGGTTTATCTCCTAATCGAATCATTTCATTCAATGCTTCACTGTTACATGGAGTTCTTCCTGTTAATTTTGAGCAATCAAGTTCTTCAATTCGTATACCGTCCAAGGATCTTCCACGAGTAAGTGCCACATAAGCTTGTCCAGCAGCAAACAATCGTGGACCCAAATAAATGACTGCATGATCAACTGTACAACCTTGCATGCCCGAAAGAGTAAGTGTGGAACTGCACCCATACGTAGTTCGCGCACTAGCTCTATCTCTCTTACTCGCATGCAAAGAATGCGGTAAGAAATTAATTAATCCTGGCGAATCTAATTAGGATAATCGGATGCTTTGATCGGATTATTGCATTGTCATCGACTTTTGACAAGTGTGCAAGTTTGAATTAAATCTGATCATTCAAAGTAGGACAAAATCGAGCTCAAAGGGGTCGGTTACATACATACATACAGACATACAGGTGAAGCTAATAAAAGCGTGTTAATAAAAAGTAAAACGAAAAAAATATTATGAAATTATAAATTTAATCAATCGAAGTACACCATTATTTACTGTGCACTTTCGCCATTTTATAGGTAGTTCATTGATTCTATTGCTTAAAAAATTGTGGGAGCGAGAATCAACAAAATCTTGGAAGGCTGTTTGGCAGCCTCACCTGCATTGAATTTTTTCCTTGCAAGAAAGTGTCCAAATTCTGAAAAAAGTGGTAATCTGTTGGAAAAAGGTCCGGGGAGTATGGTGGGTGTCGGAGACATTCCAACCGCAGTTCCTCTAATTTAACAACTATCTGTCGTGAAGTATGGAGTCTAGCATTGTCCTAAAGCAGCAGTGGGCTAGAGAGGTTGACAAGTCTCGGTTGTTTAACGACTAGCTTTTCCATCATGGTTTACAATTGTTGACAATACAGATTTGACGTTATCGTCTGGCCAGATCTTAGGAAGCTGTAGTGTATGACACCGGCACTGTCTACCAAACACTCACCAGTACCTTTTTCTGAGTCAACTTTCGCTTGGGACAGGAATTGGCTGGTTACAATACAATACACATACACATCTTTATTTCAATTAAAAAAGACATCTGGGAAATTTATTTCTTAAAAATTACACATTCAGGTGTGCACCATCCCGCTGCAAATATTCCTCGAATCTGAACCTCAAATTTCTTCTCGGATATTTATCTTCAACTGGTTAATCGTGGCTGGGTTATTGGAGTAGACTGTACTTTTCAGGTATCTCCACATGAAAAAGTCCGGTGGGGTTAGATCCGGAGTTCTAGGCGTCCATGCAATGTCACCTCGACGCGATATCAGTTTCCCAGCAAACAACTCGTTTACGGGCGCCAACGAAACATTAGATGTTTGGCATGTCACACCATCTTGTTGAAACCACGTCGCACGATTATAGGCTTCAAATTATTGCAGTTGCGAAAAAAAAAAATCCCTTAACATGGCTGTGTATCGGTCGGAATTTACAGTGACAGGTTGCCTTTGTTGATTTTCAATGAAATAGGGTCCGATAATTCCGTGTGCTGATATGGCCGCCCAAACGGTTACTTTCGGCGAATGCAGAGGCTTTTGATGTTTTGCACGTGGGTTCTCTGCAGCCCAGTAACGGCAATTCTGTTTATTGACATGCCCATTTAAGTGAAAATGGGCTTCGTCGGAGAACAAATTATTGTTGAAACTCTGAAAGCGTTCCAACACTGTGTCAACAAAAGCTCGCCGTAAAATTGGGCATTTGACAGTAATTCCTGCACAAGTTGAAATTTATACGGGTGCAAATTCAAATCTTTCAACAAAATGCGACGCAAAGATGTTCTGGACACCACGAGTTCAGCTGATCACTTGCGAGTCGATAGACCAGGATTACTTTGAACTGAAGCTCTAACTTGTTCAATTGTGTCTTCCGTTCTTGTTGACCTTGGGCGTCCCGCAGGCTTCTGTTTAAGAGTCTAACCAGTAGCTTCGAACTTTCTGACCCACGATCGAATCACACTTTCCTTCGGACACTGATTTACGTCATGTAATCCAAACTCACGCCAAAATAAACGTCGAACAATAGCGCACGAATCGCTATTTTTATAATAATGTTTAACGCAGAATGCACGCTGCGCTCCGGTGAAGCGATCCATCGCGACTAAATTTCCGAGAACCGAGCTTCTCATCCCCATCACCCGCGCAGACCCCGCGCATAAGGTTCAAACGCAAGAGTGTTTTTAAAATCGTACGCCTTTCTGGCCCACCTGTATAAGCTGTTAAAAATGAAAATCTTTGTTTAGATTCTATTCGAGGTAAGAAAATGTGATTTATCGCTTTTACTTATTTTTTCCGTTATATTCAAGAAGTTAGTATTTAAACCGAGTGTAATAAATAAAAATGAATTTTGGAAAATCAACTACTTAAAGTTAAAGAGGTGAATTTTTTTAATCTAATTACCTGCGTGGAAAATCGAAATTAAAAAATAATTTCAAATAATCTCTCAAAGTAATTACTACAGACAAAGGATACCTAACGTTAATTGACGCCTGGCGTAGTTTAGTCTTAAATTGGTGTAAATCCTCAAGGCGCAGATCATGCCAACCGAGCGCCGGCTTTCAACGCGCCTCCTCCAATTACTTTAATTAAAACAATACCACGGTACCAGTGCTACGTCGAGTCACCGCGTCTGTTTCCTATTTCCCTATTTAAATACGAAAACGAGCCGGTAGCTCCCGCTTAGCATGCAAGATGTTACTATTCACCACGTATACCATACATACTTATTTACACATATAATCTAACTACACGACTCTAATCCGCTTCGTACAGTATTATAAATATGGATTAAAATGTAATTATGTTATCCTATTTCAGTATAATGAATATTACAATTATATTATGTAGACTGAAACTATAAAAGGGTTTATATGTATCTACTTTTATTAGATTTCAAATAGTTCTTTATTTATGTTAATAACAATAATTGAAGAAATAATAAGTGCAACAGAATACTAGTTAGTATAGCTCTTGTTTTCATACCATGAAATCGATATTATGTATTTGAAATGTAATATCTAAGTTTTTAAATAGAAATCATAGTATTTTACGCCAGCACAAAACAATAACTAGAAATAAGTTTCCATACAATTCATAGAGCCGGTTTTATAGGTATTTTTATATACCCACCGTTAACAAAATGAAATTAAAATAAACTCAACGTTTGCGGGATCTTTATGGAATTGAGGATCGTTTTCAAGCAGGAATAAGGAAAACGGCAGTCTGCGGCCAGTCTAAAAATGCATCGGTTCAATCAGAATCACATTTTGCGGTAGTAATTTATTCTCATTCGTGTCCCTGGCTCTCAGGCGAGTGGTTTGAAAATCGATTAAAGAGCCAGGTTGATTCAGCGACTTTGGAGTTAGTAATTTACTGTTGAGTTGGCTGATGGCGACACCTGTCGAGCGAAGTGACGGCTGATAATGCGACGTGAAAGCTATTCACAAGCGCTCGACTGTGACGACAGGAATCCGCGAATCCAAAACATCGACTTTTTCTTTATTACATAAAATAGCACAGAATAGGTTATAGATAAATTATTACCTTTTTAGTTTTTCGGATTTTAGAGATTTTACCTGTAAGATAATTTGTAAAACCTTTCAATACCTTTGCATGGAAAGGAAAAGTCAATGAAATATTCAGCTTAACACTCGATGTTCGAATTTACAGCATACTGTTGAGAAACGTGATATATTGATTTCTTAAGACCGTAGTTGTCACCTTATTTATGGTGGTGGCGATCTTCTTGGATACGAGCCCCATACTAACCAGCTAAATATGTTTTAAAGATATACATTCAAGATTATATTATTGTCCTTCGATTAATTCTAGTTCGCTATAACCGAGCCACCAAAGCTTAATATTCTGTAATATAAGTTCTTCAAATATCTCCTGAACATTTTGCTCGATGTGGTTGTAAGTATAAAAAAAAAAACGATATCCTCTGTAATTTTTGAATAGATTCTGACACTCAGTAGTATGCGTTAAGTATCATTAGTATGCGTAGGTATATTAATGCGCAATGGGTTCTATGTTATTCTAGCAGTGTGCCCGCGGCTCCGCGCGCGTTTGTTACGCAGTAGTTATTTTCATCCAGTAAAATTATTTTTACTCCTTATTGATAGTTTATATACTCTATCAATTGAGAAATGATATATATATACATAGTTCCCGTGTAGGTACAACATTTCTTAAAAATCGATAAAGTAGAAAAAATAATTATTGATTGACAATTACATAAGCTACTCGTATACAACATTTCATAAGAATCGGTAAAGCCGTTTTTGAGTTAATCCCGGACATAGAAACAGACAAACAAAAATTTTTTAAGGGCATATTCGTGACCAGTATCCTTTAGTAGGTTGTCTATCGGGAAATATGGAAAAATTGCCAACTACAGATTTATAAATATAGATAAAAATAAATGTTAAAATCGATTCATGTTTACAAATCGATACAATAGTTACGTTTTAATCGAAAATGTATTTTTAGTCTGTGCTCATAGCTGACATATGACAGCTCCGTATTCTAATACTCTTGTACCGTTGTCGAACAGTCATTTTCTAATGTTATTTTTAATATCTTTACCTATTTGTAATGCCCTCTCACTTGTAAAACATAATAAACATAACTCTATATCAAAAAATATTGACCATACTTAAAAAATAGTTTGTTTAATTGTGGTTTATTACATGACCTCTGTACAATTCTTAATATTATTCCAAAAACGGTCTTATGATTGCACTGAGTATTTACGACGTTGTCAAGAAAACACCCAGTTAGGCCGAGAGAAATTTATTAACAAAAGATTACATACTACCTTAAATTGCTTTACAATTCGTTAGTGCGAGTGAAATTCGTGACGGCGCCATCTATCGCTGTAAAAGTAAAAGTAATGGATTTTTATTGTAAGTTGACGCTTTAACATTCCGCCCGCCATGGACGGATTGTCCATAATATATTAACACCACAAAAAATTAAATTTATATCAAATCACATCTTAGTAACAAAAATAAACAAACATCAACAAAGTAGGTACACAACATTTTCCTTTATAAAAGAAGAATAAACAACAAGAGTATAAAGATCTTATTAACTCTTGTAGGAAATGAAAACAATTTTTAATTAACAATTTTAGAGCATTATTCATGATGTAACTGGTAAAATAATGAGCTTTGATACTGGTCTTTTAATAACAGAACCTTTACATTTTAAAGAAACCACACGTGACAGATTATCAGAACCAACGTGTTTTTGTACTATTATACCATACAACCATTTTGCCGGAGGAAGATCATCTTCCTTCACTAACACTACATCCCCTATTTTAGGCTCAGGAACTACATGTGACCATTTATATCGATGATGAAGTTGTGTAAGATATTCACGCGACCATTTACGCCAAAAAACTTGCACAAGCCGTTGGGAAAACTGCCATCTCTTAAGAGTACTGGCTGTCGAATTTTCAAAATTAACGTCAGGAACAAGGACCAGAGGTTCGCCGACGAGAAAATGTCCTGGAGTAAGCGGGAAACCATCTTCTGGATTGTTGCTTATTTGAGTGATCGGACGTGAATTGAGACACGCTTCAATTTGACAAAGAAGCGTGGTCATTTCCTCAAACGTGAGTGTACTAGTACCGATGACCCTCTTCAGATGATATTTTGTGGACTTCACTCCAGCCTCCCAAAGCCCTCCGAAATTCGGAGAATAGGGTGGAATGAAGTGCCATGTGGTTTTGTTACACGCTAACCATTCCGCTATGTCATGTGTCACCATCGAACTTTCTTGAAAAATACGTTTCAATTCTCTATCAGCTCCCACGAAGTTCGTGCCATTATCACTCCACAAGTCTGCACAGTGACCTCTACGTGCAACGAATCTCTTAAACGCTGCTAAAAAGGCAACTGAAGTCAGGTCACTGACAACTTCGAGATGAATAGCACGAGTAGTCATGCAGATGAACAAACAAATGTAACCCTTTGTGGAGTGGTAACCACGTCCCTTTGTAGTTCTAACAGCAATGGGGCCGGCATAATCAACACCGCTCTGATAAAAAGGTCGGCACGCTGTGACCCGAGCTGATGGTAACTGACCCATCAACTGTTGGTTAGTTTTAGCAGCATAACGAATGCAAACAACTCAGTTTCGAACATGTTGCCTAACCAAGTTCTTCGCATTAATAATCCAATACCGTGTCCTTAAATAGTTCACCATTAACTGTGGCCCACCATGAAGTGTACGCTCATGTGCATCAGCAACAATTAAATCGGTTAAAGGCGATTTATATGGGATCAGTATTGGATGTTTCATATTTTCTAAGACGTCAGCATTCTGTAAGCGGCCACCGACACGGAGGATACCTTCACTATCAAGGAACGGATTAAGCGAGGTAAGTTTGCTTTTTTTATTTATCTTTTCTGATTTTTTTTAACTTCTGTATTTCTTCCAGGAAACCTTCACTTTGACATAACCGGATACAGGTAAGTAGTGAATTATTAATTTCTTCCGTCGTTAGCCAACGTGTATTTTTACCGCGTAATTCTTTTCGAATTGTAAGGTTAATGAACCGTTTACAATACGATATTACCCTAATCAGTCTATTTAAACTAGAAAATCTTGTAATAATACTTTCCCCTCCTGTAATAACATATGCTAAGATTTTTTCTTTCTTTTTTTCTACATTAGTTTCATTAGAGCTTCCCTTTCTGTAATGGACTGTATTTTGTTGTAGCCACTTAGGGCCTTGTTTCCACAATTCAATCTTAGCCAAATCGCCTGGATTTACACCACGCGATGCACAATCTGCTGGATTATCTTTGGATGTTACGTGGGACCACTGACTACTATCCATTGTAGTCAATACCTCAGAAACTCTGTTTGCCACGAACGTTTTCCATTTACTTGGATGATTACTCAACCAAGCAAGAACCACGCCAGAGTCAGTCCAGGCGTGTATGTCTGCCTTTGAGATGTTTAAGGCTTCTGAAACTTCGTGAAGAAGGTTTGCTAGCAGAACTGCTCCACATAGCTCCAGCCGCGGTATCGACACTTGTTTTACTGGAGCAATCCTGGTTTTAGAAGCTATGAGGTTCACGTGAATTTCCCCTTCATTGGTTATGGTCCTCATATAAACCACCGCAGCGTAAGCCACGTTCGATGCGTCGGAAAACCCTTGAAGTTCAGTGTGAACAGAGTGTTTATTTGTCCCAACCCATCGAGATAATCGAAAATCTGTGAGATGAAATAGTTCTCTTCGGTAAGTAATCCAGTCCTTTAATATACTGGCGGGGATCTCTTCATCCCAGTCAACACCACATAGCCATATTCTCTGAATAAATATTTTAGCGGATGTTATGACTGGTGCAATCCAACCTAGTGGATCATATAATCTCGCAATGTCTGAGATTACCCTTCGTTTTGTCACAGGTGTTTCAAGTTCAGGGAGCTGAACGCTGTACTGGAATTGGTCGCTAAGTCTATTCCACGTCAAACCTAAAATTTTCATAATAGAGTCTAACTTGCACTCTAACTTCTTTGTCGAACCTGTTAAATCGCCTTGCATCATTTGAAGAAGTTCTTCATTGTTGGAACTCCACTTTTGGAGTTTAAACCCACCGCGACATAGCAAATCGTTCATCTGTCTATAAACTTGAAAACCTTCTTGCACACTATCACAACCAGTCATAAGGTCATCCATATAAAATTCCTTCAGAACCTTATCAGATACTAAAGGAAATTGCTGTCCCTCGTCACATGAAAGCTGTTGCAGTGCTCTTACAGCCAAGTACGGTGCTGAGGATGTTCCAAAAGTTACTCTTAGTAATCTTAGATGTTGAAGTTCTGAATCCGGTTGCTTACGCCATAAAAGGCGTTGAAAATCAACATCTTCCTCAGACACTTTAATTTGCCTGTACATTTTCTCAATGTCTGCAACAATGCATATCGGGTAACATCGCCAACGCATAATTATGTGTCGAAGATCAGGTTGAAGCGTTGGACCAACCATCATGTCTTTATTTAATGATGATCCATTACTCAAAGTACATGAGGCGTCAAACACAACTCTAACTTTTGTTGTCGATTTGTCTTCTCTAACCACCGCATGGTGAGGGAGATATACAGCAGTAGTGTTGGATACCTTTGGCTTAGGTACAATTTCCATGTGCCCTAAAGACAAATATTCTTCAATAACATTGGAGTATTGTAGTTGTAACTCAGGATTATTAATTAGTTTTTTCTCTAATAAATGAAACCTCTTTTGTGAAACCTGAAATGAATTTCCATATTTACATTTTGGGTCATCAGATTTAAAAGGTAGTTTAACTATATAACGCCCTGATTGATCTCTGTGGATAGTCTTCATGAAATACTCCTCGCAGGCTTGTTCTTCTTGAGTTAAAAGTCGGTTATTCGAACTAGGTGGCATGTCTAACTCCCAAAATTTCATTAAGAGATCATTGGTGGTCTGAATGTGCATACTAACTATTTTGTTATACTGCTTTAAACTGCTATTTTGGGGCAAATGTATATAGCCAGAGAGAATCCAACCAAGGTGAGTATTTTGTGCTATAGGAGAGCCTGGTGGACCCTTGACGATGTCTTCCTTCAAAATCTGACAATATACTTCTGCTCCTAGTAACATATGTATTTTGTTTGGAGTATCAAACAAAGGATCCGCTAATTCCTTACATGAAAATTGTGAGGGCAAAAACTTAAAATCAATTTTCTTTTCAGGCAGTAGGGATGTAATTTTACTTAAGATATGAGCTTTAACCTCAACAGTAAAGTTGTGATCATGGCGTGACTGAATTGTCAAATTAACATACCATTTAGACTGCAGTGCTGCACTCTGGTCACCGCACAGACCTGATATATAGCTCATACTTGGAATCTTTTTAAGGCCAAGCATCTGAACAGCTGATTCTGTTATAAAAGATGCTTGCGATCCTTGATCTATAAGACATCTTAAGAAATATGTACCATTTCTCGATTCTACCTTAACCAAGGCAGTGGCAAGTAGTACTTGACTGTTCAAATTCGAGAAACAAGTAACAATATTTGAAACCTCGCCTTGTGATGTGGATGCTGGAGTTGCTGTAAGATCCACACCTTTAGATTGATCACCAACATTGTGATCAATTTTATTAACCGTTTTTGGATGAAGTAGTGAGTGATGTCTCCTCTTACAAATACGGCAATTGGTTGTTTGACGACATGAAAAGACAGAATGATTTACGCCTAGACAATTAAAGCACAAACGATTGGTCTGAGCAAAGTCACGACGGGTGTTTACATCTTCTTTAATAAACTTTTTACAATTAATTATTCTATGATTATCTGAACAAAATGTGCAAGACGGTACAGATGTTACATGCATTACCTTCGGCAAATGTACTTTATGTGACCTAGAACCCTTATTATCTAAAAACTCGAGTGATCTAAAACGTTGATCCAAAAAATCCAAAAAGTCGTTTAACTTTGGTAATTCATCTGTAAGTTTACTAATTTGGGCTTCCCATAATTTTCGAGACTCAGTATCAAGCTTTAAGCTAACAATATATATTATAATTATATCCCAAGTTGAAGTATCAATATCTAAATTTTTAAGAGCATTTATACATTCATTAGTTGTATCTAACAAATCTTTTATGGCAGTAGAAGACTCCGACAAAACAGTTTTTTGTGACATGAAACGTTTGAGAATGCAATTCGCCAAATGTTTTTTATTATTATATCGGTGTTGTAAAAGATCCCAACACGGTTTATAATTGGAAGCTGTAATAGGAATGTGCCGAAGAAGTTGTTCGGCTTCACCCGATAAATAGCCCTTCAAATAGTGTAGGCGTTGAACGTCGTCCAATCCTTTATTGTTATGAATTAATGAAGTGAATAAATCACGAAAACTAGTCCATTCAGTGTACTGACCACTGAAGGTAGAAATTGAAATTTTTGGTAAATTAACACTAAAGGATTGGTCGGCCCTTGACACATTTATATTAGTATCCGATAACCTAATAGGAATAGAATCAATTTTCAACTCCATAATTTCTTCCTTTAATTCCGTTTTGTAATCCATGTATAACTCTTCTGTTACACTATACGCATCAGAAGTATAATAAATTGTCTTTACGAACTCCTTACTGTCACATTCGGTAATTATTGCTTTGTTGGTATCTTGATATGAAATCCAATAATTTTCCAATGTTTCCAAACGTGTTTCTAAATACGATAATGTAATTCGCTCCTTAGGGCTCTTTTTAAAATTAGACCAGGCTTTCTTTATCTTCAATTTTACATCATCTTGACATTTAATATATGTTTCCATTTTGATAATTTATATGTAGGTACTTTAGCAATAAATCTCGATACAGCTACGTTCAATCATGTCCCCGTCCAGTTATAAGTAAACTTCAATATAATTCAACTTGCAAAATTTTTCTAAGTCGATGAATATTTTTGTAGGATTTTTCTAAGTGTTTTTGTAGAATATATCTATATAAAAACCAGCGTGGATTCCCCGTCACTCAAGTTTTTGCGAAATTATTCTAAGTCTATTAATGTAACACTTGTAATTTTTCTAAGTTGATGAATATTTTTATAGAATTTTTCTAAGTCTCGAATTCTTCACATAAATAAAACATCAAAGTACTCACAGTTTGTCCAGTCACAACACACACTATTACAATTGATTTCTGCCAACTCACTGTTCTGATCTTCAATTATTGTAAACAATCCAATATGCCATCCGTCTCGAATCGGACCATGTACAATTCTTAATATTATTCCAAAAACGGTCTTATGATTGCACTGAGTATTTACAACGTTGTCAAGAAAACACCCAGTTAGGCCGAGAGAAATTTATTAACAAAAGATTACATACTACCTTAAATTGCTTTACAATTCGTTAGTGCGAGTGAAATTCGTGACGGCGCCATCTATCGCTGTAAAAGTAAAAGTAATGGATTTTTATTGTAAGTTGACGCTTTAACAACCTCACTTTTACGAAATATCTTAAAACTCTGCTCTCAGATTGCTAAAATTAGCGGAGTTTTCGGTGATTCTTTATTAATGTATTAGCTATGAATTGACACCATTTTCATATTTTTGTAAACATTTTATGAAAGAGTATCCATATCCTTTTATCCTTTTATTTCATTAAAATTTAGGTGAAGTTTTTTTCAAAATCAGGATTTTATAATTGAAGAGTATGTATGGTTCAAGTGGTTCAATAGCTATCATCAAATCTATGATTTTTTTAATCACAATACAAAGTTTAAATCCTTATTTTATGCCCATAAGTCATGAATTAAAAAAACGGAAGTTCGTGTTTCATTAATTTTATTGAATTTTATTTTCTTATGGTTTAGCGTAAGCCCATTTAAGCGCTCCAAATGTGTCTTTTTCCGAATTGAGTCACATTATCGTCACTGCTTATTTCGTATGTTAAATTATCTAACAAAATATATCCTAAAACCTGGCCAGATAACACGTATATTAATTTTTTTTAAAGCACCATATAAATCGGATAAGTGATTTTCGCGTGATAAATACATAAACGGACAGACAAACAGAGAGACGATGAGTTTTATAATATGTGTATATTATAGAATATGATTGGTAATACAAAGAAAAGCTCAGTTTATTTCAATATTTGATAAAAAATGTTATTTTTATTAAGTAACTTTAGGCTGAAGTAATAAAGCTAGTAAATCCTGGCATCAGCTGTGGGATTACAGTTTACACGAGGTCGAGAGCACGGTGAAGGCAGTGCGGGGGAGGTGCGACACCTCACACAGCATATCTCCGATGCGACGCGACGAGACGGGGTTAACTTGGCCAACTTTCTTATGGGCGGTTTACGAAGTTTGACGGCCACGCGTTAGCACCGTAAACTTTGAGATCCGATACTTAGTAACAACCATTCGATATAACAACTGAACCACGTGAATTATATTGAACGCAAAAATTAACTACAAACGGTATATAGGTAAATATTTTTTACTTCGTGCTTGCAACAGTATAGAATTCTAATAGGAATTGAAATAAAAATATCCAAAGAAGTATATAACAAATTAATTTATAATATTATCTAGCGATGTCTAGCGGTTCAGTTCAGCACGCGGCTATTACGCAGTTATTATTTTCATCTTGTAATTTTATTTATATCTTCTATATTAATAAAGCTGTAGTTCTGTCTGTATATTTAATATTTTTCCAAAATTTCCCCATAGGTATGCCTCATGTCCCATGTAGGCTACATGAAAGATACTGACCTCGAATATGCCATGTATTTTTTTTTTGGTTTTTTGTATGTCCGGATTTAACTCAAAAACGGCTTGACTGATTCTTCTGAAATTTTGTATACGGAATGTTTTATGTCATTGGAAAATTGATAGGGTATAATAATGCGTGTCAATATTACTATTAGAAATCGTCAAAAAAAAAAACAATTTCCACAAAAACAAATTTCTTTAATTCTTGACTGATTTTGATGACATTTTGTAAACGTGAAGTATAAGTCGGAATGACTTCTGATTCTGATCAAATTGTGTAGACGAGAAGCATGCATCATACCATAATTGAGAGGCTATAAGAACTGTTAATAATATAACATTAGAAATTGTAGAATAGAATAATATTTTTTAACTGAGGTGGATGAAAATAGTACACTGGAAATAAATGCCACTCTTCAGTTGATACGGCATATGAATTGTCAACAACATAAGTAAATATAAAATTACGGGATGTAACTATTGCGTTGTAACAAACGCGTGTGGAGTCGCGGGTACACTGCTAATCGTAAATATATATACAAGAATTACTGATTTAATTGTATTTGATTTAATTCTTAGGAATTATAATCAACTAGCTTTGCCCCACGGCTTCACCCGTGTTAAAAAAAAATCAATACAAATTTACAAATCTCGATACACCCCTTTGGGCATTGAATTTACAAAAATCCGTTTTAGTGGATGCCTACGTCATAATAACTATCTGGTATGCTAAATATCAGACCAATCGGTTCAGTGATTTGAGCTGTGTGTTGATAGATCAGTTAGTCACGGTGTCCTTTTATATACAGTGGTGGTCATATAATTAAGAACGCTTATTTAAAGGGAAGATTTTTTCAAACTAACAAGTGTAACTAACTGAATGTGTTTTTTTGTATTTCTCTCGGTATCACAAAACTTTTCCATACTAGGTGTACATTCGTTGATACATATCATTGGCTAAAAAATAAATAAATAAACTTTTTAATAATTGAAATAGAGAAACACTGTGGCTCTGTGGTTGTAGGTCACTATTTGTATAACTTTGGCGCCATTTAGTGCTGTAAAAGTGTTAAAGGTGATTGCTTCATATGAAAACAATGGAGAAAAATAAAAGTTGTAATAAATCTACAAGATAAGGAATAATAAAACTCTGCGAAAAGAATTGATCGTATAAAAAGATAGCCGACCATCTGCAATGCTCAAAAACGATGGTTTTCCACTTGTGCCACGTATAAAACTACTTCTTCAAATGTTTCTCATGTATCTTAACAGAGTAAGTCATCTCGTCGAGTTGATCGAAATATCGTTCGTTTGGTAAAACAAAATCCTTTTAAAGGGTCTAATGAGCTAAGAAAATAATATTTTGGTGCAAACTACCCTTCAGCAATTTTGGCACGCCCTATTCGAAGGCGTTTGGTAAGTGAAAAGTTGCACGGATGGATAGCAAGAAAGATACCCGTGTTGAAACTGTGTTATAGGCAAGCTCGGGTTGCATTTACAAGAAGGTATGAAAACTAGACAGTTAGACACTGGCAAATTTTTTTTTTTTTTCTGACGAGATAAAAATAAACCAGATATGTTCTGATGCAAAACGATATGTACGACGCCCTCCGAATAAAGCATTCGACCCTAAGTACATAAAAGTGACATTAAAGCATGGTGGGGGAAATATGAAAATTTGGGAGTGCTTTTCTGGACACGGTGTTGGACCTGTTAGGCTAATAGAAGGAAACATGAATCAATTCCAATACAAAAATATACTGGAAGAGACAATGTTACTTTATGCTGAAGACGTGCTTTCAGCTATTTGGACATTTCAGCACGACAATGATCCAAAGCATACTGCACGTACCGTTAAGGAATTTCTCACATCGCAATCAGTTTCTGTCTTAGATTGGACAGCTAACAGCCCAGATCTAAACCCCATACAGCATCTTTGGTGCGAAGTCAAGAAAAAGGTTACAAATCGACAGTGTGGCAATTCTATCTCTCTTGCGAAATGTCAAAAATTGATAGGTTCAATGCCTCGCCGGTGTAAAGCCGTAATTAAAAGCCGTGACATGCTACTAAGTATTAATTTTAGTTTAAAATGATTTAAATTGCTTTTCTCTTTACGCACCACATTAATGTGATTTATCTAATCTAAGTTTCGTATAATGCAACTGTCCAGCAGTTCAATAAATCATTGTTAATTATTTGTAGCAGTCGAAATATGAAATATGAATATGAAATATGTTATACTAAATTGAAGCATGGCAATAATCACTATATTCCACTGAAATACAGTTCCGTAACCTATTTCAATTAAAAGTTATTGAATAGCGAGACCGGAGAGTGAGAAAAATTGAAAGAACAATTTTTACTAAATAAAAACATTGACTAGTTATAATAATTTAATAGAATATCATATTACAATATCTTAACATAATTAAAATGAACCGATAAAACGGTACTAAACATTAGATATGAGGAGAATGATTATTATACAAGCTAAAAAGAATTTTAAAATCTGTAACCTGACTTGAGAAAAAATATCTATAATGAAAGAAATAACAAGTTTTTCATTTTAAAATTTTCCGTTTTGATCTTTGTTACATATGATTGGTATTCAAAATTGCAGATAGATAGGGCTAGCAATATTCATACATGCTGAAGTATAACATTGTTTTTTTGTCGCTTGGTATATATACCATTATATTATGGTATTATAATACCACTCGATACGATAGCAAAAACATTTCAAAGATGCCCACTTTTTTGAATGTATAGCATTCGTCATATTGATTTTCTTCATATAAAATGTAGCATATGTCACCTAGACCAAAAATCGGATGAATAGTTTAGGAGTTACGGTGGAACATACATAACCAAAAACATACATATAATGCTTTTAGATTAGCCGTACTCGGGTAAACAGTAAATTTGATTAAATATTTCTTTATTTTTTGACATAATTCCTTTTTTCTATACATAACATACAATACACTTGGAATACATTTTTTCAAGTCTCAAATCCCTTCGTATAAAATTCCTTCATCCTGAGTATCTAGGAATTCCTGTACACAGCGACTACTGCTACATTATCTTCAAACCACTATCCTCTCAGATACTTTTTAACTTCCGAATATGGATAAAAGGGTCTGGTGAATATGGAGGGTGCTCAAAGATTTAAAAACCAGTGCAGTATCTCGTATTTCAGCCATCGTAACGCCGCGGCGTACTTTTGAGCCGAGGCGTTATCTTGATGAAACATGACAGTCTTTGTGAGTTTTCCTAACTGTTTTTGGCGAATATCTTTGCGCAAGTTGTTTTTTATCTGTTCTGTAAATAACGTGCCCTTGGCCGTAGCTCTATGATCCAGGTATTAAAACATTTATGAAAATTTGTACATAGGAAGTATGTCTTTTCTCAATTGATAGTTTATAAGAATTGTCATTGTGAATTGTATTAGAGTGTGGAACCACAGGGCACCGCTAGTGTTATATATAGGCACACTAAGATTCGAGAATTTTTCGATCTATGAGTCGTTTGCTTTATTTATATTTTGGTGTAAATATTAAAAATAACACATTAATTAATAATGTATTACCTAATGTAATAAACTAGAGAAAGAAAAGTTGAAGCGAACATCGACACTAGAACGAAATACAAAACAAGGAATTACAGGTGCGCTAGAATTGTGAAAATATCCGAATTCTGAACAGCCTGCAAAAGGTCCAGTTAGCAAATTGAATTTATAGCCGGAGAACGACTTGCTGAAATATTATGACTACCAGTTTTCTATCGCGTTACCTTTGCCGTTACCGGCAACAACCTTCAGTTTTATGAGTTTAATCAAATCGTTTTAGGGGTGTGACAGCGTGCCTTAACGGCTGATCGTATGTTACGACCACCCCCGTGCTGACCCATACGTTCACTAGAAAATACAAATATATTAGTACCTTTGCGTGCTATATACACATATTATGTTATTTTTAGGGTTCCGATCCTCAAAAAGGAAAAAAGGAACCATTATAGGATCACTTCGTCGTCCGTCTGTCTATCTGTCTGTCTGTCAAGACTTTTTTTCTCACGAGTGCGTGGAGGGACCGAGTTGAAATTAACATCAAAAACGCAGGTCTGCAATCCTTTGAAGCTGTGAAAAAATTAAATTTCTAAGTCAATGCAATCAAAAGATACGGCTTGATTATGTCTCATTTCTATACGATTTCAAAGGGAACAAAAACCTATAGGGCACTTACAGTTGACCTACAATCATGATATTTGGCAAGAAGTAGTTGTCTTGTAGCACAAGTAATGGAAAAAATCTGCAAACTGTAAATTTGTAGTTACATAATTAATAAGAATTAATTTTGTTATTTGCAGTTGGTAAACTGACCGCGGCATATATTGATGTATGGGGTCAATAGTTTTCCAACGGCAAAGTTAAGTTTGTCCAGTTTATCTTTTAGTAAAACAATATTAAAATTAAAATCAGCTTCACCTGTCGAGTATTTTCACAAACTGCACAACATCATCTATTAGTGAGTAGTTAAAACAGTTGCAAATTTGTGCTTTCAAAATAACAACCATAATACATAGTGACATCTAACGTTGAGTAGCCAGCGGTACTCTAACACTGTAGTAGTACTGGAGCATCGATTAAAAAAGTCTATAAAGTGATTGTGTACAAAATAGAAATTAAGCGTTATCTTTAAAGAAGAAAGATTTATAATATTTACATATGTAACTTGCAGTACCATGTTCGGAAAAAAGAGGACATAAGTTTCCAAAAGTCAAGAGGTTCAAAATAGTGGTTAGTAGTTCTGTGGTAGTGATTTTTTAAAGTTTTTTGATTTTTTCTTTTGCCTGCTTGGTATAATATGGTTGATGATCTACCTTGATGCTATATTTCAACTTTCTGAGTTACCTCAGTCTGTTACTTTTCAGACCTTAATATAATAACTAAATAACTATTCGTGTTAATAGCTTATTCGTGAAATTTGGGATTCTAGGTGTTCAACGTGGGTGTTAAACGTTCAACATTTGTAGGTCTAATAGCTATTGATATAAGGAGGGGCCGAAAGTAGCTCGAAACTAGCCGGTGTCGCCTTTTTCGAACTTGGCCGTGTCTAGAATTTAGACATTGGATAGAGAAAATAAAAAATTATGCGTTTTCAAAATTATTTTTCAGTGAAAAAACAAACAAGTGATCGTGAAAAATCGTTTTACACCGGATTTAAAATTAATACAAAATAAAGGTGAAGACTAGGTCGCTATTATTTAATTTTGCAAATACAGAACATGAAACAAACGCGCCGATAGGCATTGACTTGTATACCTGAGTTACTAAATTTTAAATCGATGCTAAAAGGTCTGTATGTCTGTAAATTGATATGTCTATAAAATCAGTCAATGTCTGGCCTATGGATATTGAGGTGACAATTTCGGTAACTAAGTACCTACATCATTATTTAATCGACAAGACAATGAACCAAAACCAAAATGTATTATTTTTGACAAGTTAATAGCTTTTAAAATTTTCTGCCTACCCTGTTTAAATACTCTGAGCTCGCCGATGCTACCTAAATATTTTTGTGAATGTAGCTGAACAATTACGGAACCCTCGGTGCGCGAGTCCCACTCGCACTTGGCCAGTTTTTTTAAATGTATATTACTAGCCGACCCGCGCAACTTCGTCTGCGTCACATAATGAAAACTACCCGTTTTTGCAAAAATTTTCATTGATACTCCTATTGGTCGTAGCGTGATGTTATATAGGCTATATACCCTTTCCTCGATAAATGGGCTATCCAACGCTAAAATATTTTTTCCCTTGGAAACAGTAGTTCTAAGAGATTAACGCGTTCAACCAAACAAACAAACAAACTCTTCAGCTTTACAATATTGGTATAGATTATATATCATGCAGTATACATTAATATATTAGCCCATTTATATAATCATAAACTGGTTAAATTGATGGGTTCACATATAAAAATTAACATTTTGTACCAGAGCATTCAAGTGACGTGAACTACAGCCACTGAAAGGATTGTAGAGCAATGTTTTGTAGATATATGAAATCCCTGAATTTGAAGAATTAAAAATTCAGCAGTTTTTTTCAATGAACCCTTCCGACAGTAATTTCAGTTTTACCATGAAAAAACATTTTTTTCTATTTTATCTACAATATAAAAAAATCATCTATCGTTTTTTTTTATTACTACTAAATTGAAAACCAATTTCGTATTTATTTATATGTTATAATATTAGATCGCACGTATTATGTATATGTGAATTCATGTATTATTAAAGCTCACACCATTAAATGCGGCGTTTTATTATCTAATAATGATTTACTAATAATAAATTAAAACTATAAGAGAACTTACGAAAATCTATATTAATAACTCTGTAGTTATGTTTGCACTTGTAATATTTTTAGTCCGGTCATTTTAGACATAAAAATAGTGATCAAATAAAGAAAATTCCGACAGAGCCAAATCTTCGTAGAGACCTTAGGTTTACCACAAGGAATAAAATGTCAAAAGTCCCCATCAGTCCCATGTGAGCTTAGGGACTTATTCGGGGCCCAAGGTCAAAATTTTAGGTTTTTTGAATTTTTCTCGAAAACGGTAAGTTTTATCGAAAAAGTACTTCAGAGCAAAGTTGTAGATCTTAAAATTCTCTATAAAAATGGTCCCTATGATTTTTTCTCTAAGACCCACTATTTCCCAGATATTGCGCTTGTAAGAATCACTGTAAGACCCAGCTGTAATTTAGACTTGAAGGATCTAGGCCGAACAGCAGTCATTATGCTATGACTAATATTTGTGCAAACTAATTTTAAATGATCCAAATTATGACGCTTATTTTTAAGAATGATTTGTCCCAAAAAAAAAGATAATGATTCGGGAATATCGTTATTTATATCTTCAAACATTCTACCCGGTGGCGGGTACACAGTATTATCAAACACACAAGATTGAATATCTTCTCGAATAATTTCTGCCGCAGCTTTTAAAGTTTTCCACCGTTTTTCCTTTTCATTCAAGTTTTTGTTATCAGACCAGGCTTGACTTAAAATGTCTTGATAGTTGTCTACAAAACAAATAAATGTTAATTTTCCAGGCTTCTCCGTAATAATAATTCTACTACCATACTTTAATTTCAATCGTATTTTTATAATCCCGTTTTCTAAAGCTACATTTTAGTAAACATTCTTCAGTTCATCTAACGAAAACTGGCAGTCATCGCTACTTTCAATGAAATTGAAAATTTCTTCCATTGCAGAGTTTATAGCCTCACTTTGAGGACGGCCAATTTTACCGCCAGTATTAGGTCTCAGGAAGGATTTGTAACAACTGTCATGGTATTTAGCGTCAGCAGCAACTAAATCATACTGAAAATTAATACGCGCAAAGACAGCTTTTGACACATCATCAGAACGATCTTTAGCTAATTTTAAAATGGAATCTTTGAATGTAAGTATAGAAACTTTATGAATTTTTCGGCGATAAATCTTCACTTTCTTCTTTTCTGCTTCTTCATCCGCTGCATCGCCACAAAATAAGCAGTGGTTTTTAAAACAAAAGCTGGATTCACTTATTCGCGCTCTAGTATGAGGTGGACTTACTTTTGAAGTACTGGCCTGTTCTTCCTCACGTTGTCTTTTTGATGCAGAGATTGAAGTTTTCCGGGTGTATGATTTTCTGCAATCCACGTGAATTGTAAAAGACTTTTGGCTTCTTAAATAATCAGCAAACTTATCACTTCTCGCGACACTTGCATCGATTAAAGTTGGCATTCCACGACTGACCACAACAGTTTCATCTTCAGTCAAAAGTTTATTTACAAATAAAGCAAAATTGTGACATTTTTTTTTAAATATTAATCAGCACTAACTTCAATAGTAGACGCTTGTAATAAATACGTATAGTCACTCGAACTGCTCGTTCAACGCTAAAAGAAGCAAGTATACGTGAACGACACCACATGGACAAAAGAATAGGCAGATGTTTTTCAAGGCGAGATGTTATTCAAGTAGAGGGGATTCGGTAAGGGACCGGCGGTCATTTTAGAGTAAATTTTCTTAGAATAGTATAATGTATACATAAAAGAGACACGAGTAGGCATTTTTGCTTGCTTGAGTACCTAAATATGTATATACGTGGCATATGTGTGCATACTATGTAGAACATGATTCTTTCAAGCGCAATATCTGGGAAATAGTGGGTCTTAGAGAAAAAATCATAGGGACCATTTTTATAGAGAATTTTAAGATCTACATCTTTGCTCTGAGGTACTTTTTCGATAAAACTTACCGTTTTCGAGAAAAATCCAAAAAACCTAAAATTTTGACCTTGGGCCCCAAAAAGTCCCTAAGCTCACATGGGACTGATGGGGACTTTTGACACTTTATTCCTTGTGGTAAACCTAAAGTCTCTACGAAGATTTGGCTCTGTCGGAATTTTCTTTATTTCAATTGTCTAAAATGACCGGACTATTTAGTCAAATTTCCCGATAGACATGCTATATGAAGGACATTGATCACGAATATGCCCTTAAAATTTTTTTGGTTGTCTTGTCTGTTCGTTTGTCCGGATTTCACTCAAAAACGGTTGACCGATTCTTATGTCTTGTCTTATGTCATCGGTCAATTGATAGGCTATAAGAATTTTCAAGAATATTTGAAAAATCTATACATATAAAATGCTTTGTCCTGAATGACTGACTGACGGATCAACGCACAGCCTAAACCGCTGATCGTAGAGATCTGAAACTTGGAAGGTGTGTTTTGTGTATGACGTAGGCATCCGATAAGAAAGGGGGTGAAAAAGGGAGGCAAAGTTTGTATGGGACAACGTGATTCCTTGGTCCAATCTACTTAAAATTTTGCATAAACCTTTTTTAACAGAATTGATGGAAGACGTGTTTCGTATTTTATTGAAATTCATCCCCCAACAGGGTTAAAAAGGGAAGTAAAGGGAAGGTAGAAAGTTGTTTTGGCAGTGATTTGCTTCGAAGTTTATATCAATACTCCTTAGTGCTTTTGATTTAAATTATATTTTATTTTGACACATGTTTAAAAACTCAATCCGATTTTATTCAAAAAAGGTGGAACTTACTTAAAAACATAAGCAAATATACTCTTTAAAATTGGAATGTCTCGAAAGTCACCGTACTATATTAGGTACCTCATTTGAAGGTTTCTAAGCTTAAAGAGGTTATGCACTTTTAGGACACGGCCTCATAGGGACGTAGAGTTCGAAATTTGAAATGATAATTCCATAATAAGAAAAAAACATGTAAAATGTATACTAATACTAATATAATAAAGCAAAAAAGTTTTTTGTTTGTTTGTTTGTTTATTCTAACTACCAGTCGGATTCGAAAAATTCTTTTTTATATGATAGCCAGACTCACGAGGAATAGTATAGATTATACTGTAATAACATTGTTTATATAACATTAGGCAACAGTTTCTAGCCAGCCTTAAATATTGATTTTTGTTACGTAAGTCGGAAGTCGAAACCCTCGCGAACTGCTTTAGCCCCATGCGCTAGCTTAATGGTTAATGATACGTCAATACAATGTTCTACAAAAATATTGATCATGTGTATATACATATAAAAAGAGTCAGCAATAAAATATAGCTATCTCTTATACATGAGCCACAATAAGGTATTTTGCAATTTTTTTTTGTTGACGATTAAAAATTAATTTATGAGGATTATTTTTAAGCATGGCATATTAATCCTTACGAACAAAAGTTACTTCATCATAAAGACAATTTATAATGAAGATAAACTTGTATTTTACAACATGTTATTTGGACGCATAGTTTGAGAGATAATATAAAATTAAAATAATTCAACACTCGGCTCGGGTCTATGTCTATATTAGGTAGTAACGGCGCGAACGAGCCGTGCGATGCCGCGATGTGACCAGATTAAAGATATTGTTTATACTGAAGTATTATAAATCATTAATCAGTGATTTCTTCTAAATTATATGGGGGTGAAACCGCGGGGCACAGCTAGTGGTATAATAAAATCTCAAAAATTCTTAACAGATTTTGATGAACTTTTGTACACGGGAAGTATAAGTTAATAATTGATAGGCTATAACAATTTTCAATATTACTTTTAGAAATCGCAAAAAAAGAAATAAAAAACTCATCAATTCTCAACCGATTCTGATCTAATTTCTCATAATTGATAGGCTTTATGAATCGCCAACAATACATTTAGACATCGTAGAAAAATATGTAGTAGTAAAAGAATTTGATAAAATTTTGCACACGGGAAGTGTAATATGTCATTTCCACAATTGACAAACTATATGAATTGTCAACAATATTAGTAAAAATAAAAATAATTACTGCGTAACAAACGCGTGCAAAGCCGCGGGCAAACAGCTAGTTTCTAATAATTTTAGTTGATGTTTTATTGGATGAACGTAAGTACACAATATTATTTCATTTATTTATTTTTAATTATCAGCAAAATACAAAATGTTATACACCAGTTGTTTCCCGACAGCTTTAGTAATAAGAAAATACGTCCTATTCCAGGACGTAATCGAAATCTAAACTAAATTTCTTTAGTATCCGTCCAGCTGTAAGCGTGATTTAAGGATAAAAATACTGTACTCGCATTTATAATATACATTAGGTCAGTACACGGGAGACCCAGCTTCGCCAGTGACTTTAAAAATTTGATTAACGATCTTTGCCCGTAGCGCAGCAAATGTTTATTAGGCACTAATTATTTTCACCTCGTAAATTGTTTCATCATTTTTAATCATACTTTAGGATTTCTAAAGTATTATTGATAATTATTACAACCGGATGCCATATACTTACCGGATGACATATACTTCCCATGTAAAAAAAATATATTTACAGACAGTTTGACAAAGAAATATTGGCTTTTATAACAGAAATGTATCATAAAATTTGGAATTATATTTGGGGCAGTAGCTGACAGACAAGATATATTAACCGAGAGAAAAAAGGAAGATGACTTATAAAAATAAATGAGATCCCATCAAAACCATAAAATTTAAAAAAATACCAACTGTCGCAAGGGAGTTCTTTCACTACAAAAAGTTATGTGATCTCATGAAATGTATTTGAGTTTTGCCTATACAAGCATCTTTAAAAGGCTCCTGCATCATATCGATGGTCTCTACACAACTCTTTCCGCGTTTGGAGCAAAACTTTATGCAAATTCGTTGTTCCGATTTCCGTCATTTTCAACAACAGCAAAATCCTACGAACGCGAAATCGACAATATACGTACACACTGCGCTCGAATAAATAAATCTCGACGGTTGCCATGGTAGCCGATGACTTCGTGAAGAGTCACTTGTTACGCTCGTATTTCATAAAGATGATTCCGACGTTTTGGCGCGCGAAGTTGTGGGTAGGTACAGGTCGGATACTTTTGGGACACACCTCGTATATCAATTCTAACCTTCTCCACTCCACCATATAATATTTAACCATAGCAAATCTCATGCCCCTCCTTGCGCGCAATTTGCTTAAAAAGGAGTCCGAAGTGTATTCATATATTTTAATGGCAAAATCATGATCAGTATCGTTTATTACTACATGAAACTATATGCTTATTGGGAAAATTGACAGAAGTACAGATTTATTCATATGGATTATTTTTAAAGGAAACAGCTTTCTAGATATACTTAATTCAAATGATTAGGTCCAATGCCAAGAAACTAAATATAGGTACTCGTATATTATATGTATCATAAGAACTGTACTTGCATTATACTTGCACTCATCCATTTCGAACAATATACAAAATAAAGGTATCATAAGTCAAATATTTATGTAGAATATAATGGACACAATAAAATTCCTATATTTTATAACTCCTATATTATCCATTTTCGTTACGAGGAACGAGTAAGCTTAGCCCGTTCGTGACGGTAATAATTCTTTCCTAAGTAGAGAGTAAAATTATACAAAATATGTATAAGTTACGTCCTAGCCTGGTCGTAAAACAGTATTACAAACGTTACGGAGGCCGGGTTTCAGACGGATCTCATCACTTAGGGTTGTACGCCGAAGTCGACTATCTTTCAATAAGCTCATAAAACTGCCTCGTCTAAAGTGAAGTTCGATCCGGACCTCTGGCCGGTTACTGCTAACAATGCATTCTTCGATATTAAATTTTAGGCAAATAAAATCATGAAGGCATTTAACTTTTAAGGCTTGGGATAAAAACATGATAAATAAACTTCTTTATTTATACTTAATGATTTTTTTTTTTTTGGTTATGTTATTTATTTATGTTTCTCATATTAATTGTCGATATAAATAGCATATCTCTGGAATGAAGTAAAATGAATAATATAGAGATACTATGTAACTAGACTACTAACAGAGAGAAACACTTTAAACCGCCTAAAATTGATAGATTACATAAATAAAGCATGCCCTTAAATGTTATATCAATAACATAAAATATAATAGCTATGTGATCCGTGAAAATCTCTGCAATCACTTTTTATACAAAGTATTCCCTAGTTTTTGTTATTATTGTAATAACTTCTCGGAGTATAAAATAGTGTTGGAAAATACGTAAATTTTGCGAGTTATTTAATGAAATTCCTAAACTAAACCCAACTTTAAAAAACTGTCTGTAATTGTGTGCATCAAATGCTACTGCCAGTTAGTTATATGCAAACTATTCATCTAGCTATCGTACAAATGATAACCAATTGGTTACGATTTTTCATAAACTATTATAAGTTTAATCAGAGTTGGAAAATAATTTATTTTGGATATAAGATGATTTGAGTAAATATAAGTTTCAAATTTTTGGTCAGTATGGATTTATAATACCAGTGAATATATGTAAAATGACAAGAATAAAAACCGTATAAAGTATAATAAAAATGTGTTTTTTGGTTGAAGGTATTCAATTACCAATTTCAAGCCTTTAAAAATAAAATACATATGAAGATATGAAGGAGTTGGGAAAATGGTGTAAGTTTGAATGGATTTTTTGACGGGGTTTTCAATTTTTTGTTATAAGTGTCACTTTTTATATTTTTATAATAAACCGATTTGGCATGAGTACGTACCAAAGTTTTATTACAATCATTATAATAATATCCTTTTTTTATTATTTATAAGTATCGGCTGTCTCATAGCTACGAAATTACAAAGAATTCCTTTCAACCATCGAGTTTTTCATTTGAAATACTTGGAAAAGTGAGCTAACGATCTAAGTACAGCATTCGTTTAAAACAAAGATAGAAGACAAATTAAAAGAGCATTGAAACAGTAATTCCATTACGATTCGATGGATGGCAAGAGTCGCCTCTGTCGGACTCAAAGCCGGTAAACGTAATTGCGACTTCACTAAGCTGGGTTCCGTGCGGCCCGATATGGACGAAAGGGAACCTCCCTGTAACGGCTGATATAAAAGCGGCAATAAATTTAACAGGATGAACGCACTACTTACACAGAACGAGCGCGGACGCCACGCCGTGCCGCATCGCGCCCGCCCTGTATTTTAGTCTGCCCTCGCTTCTCGACGTTTTTTACGGGTTCCAGTGAACATTTTGTTCTAGAGCCTTTTATTTATTTAATATATAAATTTGCTATCATCGTTTGTAATATCGGGCTAAATACCAATACATACAGTTTATCTACAATACTATTATAAATATTATGAGATAACGATCTCTCGTTTTTTAATTATTACTTGAACTCACTAACCCCTGGAAGTAACCGTTCTATTATTGAAAAATTATTTTTGCCTTTTACATTTTATAACCTATTTATTATGGAATATTACAGGCTATATAACTTCATACTACAATTCTAAGGAGCGGAGCAATAGCCATGAATGTCAAGCAACATGGAAAGCTGTAGGCGAGTACGGGGAGTGACAACAACGATAGGCTACAATGCCTTACACATAACACAATGCCTATATGCTTAACGTCAGATATAGAGGGTCGGTAGCTAACCAGACAAACATTAAGAAAAGTTGTATTATTATATAAAATATCGTTATACGTTTTTTATTAATTTTGTCTAAGAATGAATTTGTAAACATAGGTGTTTTCTTTGTAATGAATGTCAACATTACCTTATTTCGCTTGAATGCATACAATGTACATGCAATATGGAAGCTAGCCGAATAAAATAAATTCGTATGCATGGTGAACATTAAAAGAAACATAAATGTGTTACCACAAACAAAAACAAAATTAGGTAGAAAATAGAACGAAGAACTGACCGAAAAATAGTTAATGTCGTTATTTTGGATACACATGTTTATTGCTATGAAACATGGCAGCCTCATAACAATCCCTTTCACTCTCCACAAATTGGGAGAAACGCGTAAAGGAAAACATGGCCATAAATAAAACAGGCAGATCAACTAGATAGGCAACCATTACCCAAGATAAGCACGACTTATGTACGAGATACGTTCCTCGCTTCGGCAGATTAACAGAATGGGACTAGGTTTGTTTGCGGATATCGACGTGGAAGTATTTCGGCGAGTTACAGTTAGAAAATTTATTGTGGTCTTCGAGGAGATATCTTCTTACAAACTCATTAAAAAGAAGACACGTCGTACATAAATCAGGAGACGGCCTGAGAGGGTGCGGGGCGCGAGGAGCGGGGCACGCGGCGCAAGTGCGGCAACTCGAAGGCTGTTATCGGCACTCTGTGCGCCGGCAATAGCCGCTATCCGGTTCCGTCGTCGCTCCATCGTTTTCATTGTACCGTCTCGTACCGCCGCCGCTCGCTACCACAAAGACCCAACCGTTTAAGCAACATTACATTATCCCCTTTTCCGGTACTTATCTTCTAATCAATATGATATTATCTCCAATGAATATTAAAGATATTTATGTACGGAATTCATAGTCATTTTGTATTTAGTTATAAAACTACTAAAATGTTCGTTATTGATGATCTAAGGCTAAGCGCTCACGTGACGTAATTAATGAATGGGTAACACAATAGTCTTGTGCGGTGTATCGTCTTTGTATACCCAATGAAAGCTTGAATTAAGAAGTACTTATTCTGTAGTTGGGTCCAAAACACCAGATTAGCAGTAGACTATACTTATTTTTCTAAAGCAGAATCCCGTACAATATCAGAATGTGAACAGAATATGGCACGGAATTTAAACTACCTAGGTACTTATAACGATTACATTGGGCGTTATACGTTTAGGACTATATTTAACCAATTATAGGTTTTTAAATTAATTAGTAATAAGAATAATTACACGTTAATAATAATAATTATGCCACAAAGAACAACAATCAAGTTACGTAATTCAGTTTTTACATAATATGATAATACACATAATACATTTCACATAAGACCATATACATAAGACTTTTTATTTCAGAAAACTTCAAATAGTCTTCACAGTAGGGAATACTTACCGTACAAATAAAAACACAAACACAAATTATTTATTGTACACAACATGGCAGTATATAAGACATAATCACTTTCAATACATAAATCTTAGTTCCTAATGAGTAAATAGTCATAGAAAACATTATAAGCTAGGTAATCCTTACCCTAACTTCAAGAAACACATAACTTTACTTACTAAGTCATTCTAAACCATATAAATTTCCTAAGCACATTGCTAATAGCACATAGACATATGTTATAAGAGAAAACCATTTATAATCCATATAACTACAAAATGACAACACGTCGTTTATAAGATATTCTAAATAGTTTACCATAAAAAACACGAAATAAAGGACATTGACTGGTTATACGTAAAAATACAAAGATGACAACTTAGACTCGCAATATATCATCAACATTAGATTTCTTACATTTCATACTGTGAGGCGATGTTTACTCATCTGTCCTCAACAACTTAATATATTGAAAGCATCAGTTTTCAAAAGATATATTATTTCAACATAAAGTGCTTAAGTTAATTGTTATATATATTGTTTATTTATATTTAATCCCTTTTTTTAATTTAATTTGAAACAGTTTTTTTACGTCTAAAGTAGCAAACAGCCATGGTGACCTAATATTATATGGTCACTGCAGCCTATAACTATGTAAGACAAACCTCAAAAGAACAGCAGTCCTAAGGCTAATTATGATGAATTGTTGCTATGTAGGACTGAATTGAAACGTCTTGTATGCCAGTGCGTGTTGTCAATCACACCCAGCAATTTACAGAAAACGAGCAATTCTACTTTGAAGTTAGTAGAAATAGGTGTGACGGTGGCACTGCCGCAGCCGAACCTTCACAGTTTCTACATAAAGTATTGAGTAAGCGTATTTAGTAGAAAGTAACTTATTTCCAATGTGCAGAGGCGCTTTTATATCTGTAGAATGAGTTGTAAATATGTAAAAAGAATCAATAATCATTTTGTTTCCTGTAATATCAATGCTTGTGATTCCGGGTTTCCAATAAGAGTGCTTGCTAATAAATGTATCAATGAAAACGAAATGGTGGTTTGTGTTTAAAATTTATCGACACACCTGGTACCCACTGATCATTTGCAGGCAGTCGTTATTGACTGCGACATAATCTTCACTATTATTTATTTATTTATCCATTAGCATCATGTATGTGGATTTGTTCTTATATGATAAAGTATCCGAATACATGGACCCAGAATAGGATATGGCAAATTATTACATTTGTTTTTCAAGCATACATTTTATACATTTTCATTTATCTAACTTACTAATTATTTATTTATTATATATTATTATATTTATTAATTTATTTATTATTAGACCTAATAATACTTAATATTCGTATTTAATCCGAGAATACAGATATGAAACAAAAATAGCTTTTTTGGAAGAAATCAAATATTATATTAAATATTGTATAGAGATAAGTGATAAAGTGATAATGCATATTATACTGGTACATAATTTCTCACTCCAGAAAATAGTCCTTTGTGTTGCTTCCTTATCTGCCTGCCGCTTGGGGATGAAATATAAATAAACAGAGCAGGCTAAATTAAGATATTAACATAATAATTTGTATACAGAAGTTAACACTATGTACTTATTGCGAAAAATAATTTTTAATAATTTAAATTCTTTGAGAAAGGATAGTGTGTCCCTTTAATCTCTTTATTTAATTACTGACTTATAGTTTTAGTTCGCACGGTATGAATATAACAATTCAGCTGGCATCACCGGTTCACCGGACCCGGAAGACCCCAACTTTTCGAGGCGCTCTGGAAATTTCAAACATTACGACCACCCGCTCCCTTGAATTATTGGACTTACACACCTACTTACATGCCGACAGAGTGTAAAGTTTTGGTTCTTGTTTGGATGGAATTTTAGCTTGGTATTTAAGCGGCTCAGATAATTCTCAGAGAATATTCATTGAAATCAGCATGTGAAATTTGTAATGAAAAATAACTCATACGTTGTTATTAATGATACAGTACTGATCTTAGTTTGATTCAGAATATACCCACGAAAATATGAAGAAGTGCTTTTATGAAAGAAACAACGAATAGATAATCTATTTGTATAACAATGAAATGCTGTTCTTTGGTAAGTGTATCACTTGAGAATGATTGGACTTATACAGCAAATTCTTTTTTAAATGTTACTATGTAATAGTCCCAGTAAAGTTTTTAGAGAAAGAAAAGTTAGATAAGCCCCCACAAAATTGGAAAGTGTTAGAAAAAATGAAAATGTTTTTTTTTTCTATTGGATATTTTATGGCCTCAAGACCATTACTCATGTTTCGAATGGATAGGCTAAAGCAAAATTATTTATTTTTGTAGCCAGAATTTCAAAACTAACAAACATGTAGTGTATGAGTGATATCAAGTATCCAACGTTACGGATGTAAAGGACGCAGGGTACAGCGCTGGTTGTGCCCGAACGGTGTTATATTGAAGTACAGATGACTGAACAGATGATTGGCTATTGATGTGTCATGAGCGACAACATCACGGAGTTTGCCACAACCTATATTGATTGGTGATTTCAGTTGATTTCATGAAATACCACAACGTTTTACTACACTATAATGGCATCAGATATACATTCAAAATGTCGTTTGCAGCTCACACCCTGTAAATTTACGACGTTGAGGACGACCAATAAATGCAAATGTTATTGTTATGGGAGATTTAACGGTAGTGAACTCTTTTAATGTTTGCGTAAAGAAGTACTTGCATCGCCAAACGGACAAATTAGCCAACACCAGGAATCTATGTATGGACAGATTCATAAATTATCGACGAAAGTGTGCTGCGCACTAGGGTCGGCCATTTTGATGCTGATTTTTTCCTCGAAAGTACACATAAAAAGGAGACGATCCTGAAAATTTTAGCCCGATATGTGCAAATCCAGACGCTAGAGAATTTTTTTAATTTTTAAAAAAGTTGATTTTTCACTCATTTTCAAATATTTGTATCTCAGCTTCTATATAACTTAAAGACTCCTGCCCAGTGGCATTTTTCTCAGTAAGTCTAAACTTTTATCGGGCTTAGCTGATAGCTTCCAACTAAACAACTGTTTTGGTTAAATTATACCTATTTATAAAACACTCTTATATGTACCTACCGTATTTGAAATTGAGAGTCGACCAGCAGCTAATATCTTTTGTCGAGGTATATTTTAATGGAATCTGGCCAGATTTTGCTTAATTGCTCCGATTTTGTAAAGTTATGGCTATTTAAATCTAATCAAATTTTAAAAAATCGCTGTTTTTAAATAGCTAGAACTTTTTTCTCCTAACTTCGATTTATTTCAAACTTTCAGGAAAGTTGCTTTATTCTGTCCCCAAGAGGCCCTGAAAATTTGAACTAGGGGATCGAGCTTGTATTTGAGGTATACATTTTTTAATATTGTCAAAATTGCTTTGTTAAAAACAATTTTTGCTGATAATTTCTTACATGTCTATCGAATTATTTACATGTTGACAAGTAAGATATTAATATGTTTTGTATAGAGATATAGCCGCGGTTAGTACTTATTTAAATATCGTTTACAGTAGATATTTCCCGCTCAAAGATAACGTCTTATAAATTTTTTGCTACTAGTCACGGAAAGAGCGTATGCGACGGAATTGGAGGTATGTTAAAGAGAAAAGTGATGCGACATTGTATACGAGCACCTCCTGATCGGCAAGTGACAACCCCATTTCGAGTTTTAAGAATATGTTTCCAGAGAAATAAAAAGCATAAGGTAAACATTAATAAAATCATAACTCATAGTATATATGCCAATTTCACGTACATTTTTGTTATGTAAGGTCCAAAGGATTAAGAAACACACAAATCGTATAAAAAGGTAAAGATATTAAAAATTATATTATAAAATGACTGATCCACAACGGTTCAAGAGTATTGGAATCAACGGTTCAAGAGTATTGGAATCCGGAGCAGTCACATGACTAAAAATACAGTTTCGATCAAAACATAACTATTGCATTGATTTGTAAACATGAATAGATTTTAATATTTATTTTGAACTATATTAATAAATCTGTAGTTCGTAAATTTTCTGATAGACAACATATATAAAGGACACTGATCACGAATATTCCCATAAACACTTTTTTTATTGTCTTTCTGTTTGTATGTCCGGATTTAACTCGAAAACAGATTGTCCGATTCTTATAAAAGTTTGTACACGAGAAGCTTATATAAATTGGTCAGTTGTAAGGCTATACGAACTTTCCACAATTCTTTTAAAAATCGTAAAATAAAATAATTTCCAAGAAAATAAACTTTTACTCATTCTTAACCGATTTTGATGAAATTTTGTACACAGGAATTATACGTCATTCCTAAATTGATAGGCTACTATAATAATCGTCAATTATACATTTAGGAATAGTATAAATTAATTCTAGTTCTCAACCGATTTTGAACTCTAAAAAAGATAAAAATAACAATAATTTTATAAGGTACCTGATAAATTACAGATATTTTAATGCAGATAGCTAACTAAAGCCTGCCTTAAAAAATGAAAAAACGACGTATAAATTATTTATATGAAGGATTTTGGTTAAAATGAAAGCCGAGAAAGGCCTTTGTATCGTTAATAAGAGTTGATGGGAAGACGGACGTAGCGCAGTAGCGGCATCTGTAGTGAGACGAAGCGAGATGGGAACGTGGTCTGCCTGAGTACTGATAAGGCTATTAAAAGTTACGCTCACAGACCAACTAGCCGGATTAAGCAGACCCACCGGTTTTGAATTAAATAAGAAAAAAGAATATGAAGTACATCTGTCTAAAACGTGAAGCAGCAATAATAACGATGTTTTAATACGGGGGAAAAATGTACTTTTCTCAAGACTGTTAGATGCTACAGATATTTATTGCCTTTGTTGAGACTTCGAGCTCATTGATTCGAATTTTATTAGAGTACAAATTAATTTCTTTTTACTAGTCACCCTATATTTAGAAAAACCACAAATATAGTTTCGCGGCATTTTTAACTGACTTCAAAAAAAGACGGAGGTTACTCAATTCGAAAGTTTTTTTAATGGATGCTCAGCCATAACTTCCGCAACAGCATAACAGCATAACCGATTTCGATGGTTCTTTTTTTGTTTGATGGAGGATACCTCCAAGGGTAGTCCCATTTTAATTTCATTGGCACTGGGCCTTCAACTTCGACGATACACCAGGGAACTGTTTTAAATCATTGAAATTGTTTTCTTTTTTGTTGAAAATTGTCTTGTTTAACGTATTTCAAAAAATAAGGAGGTTATCAATTCGAATGTATTTTATTTTTTATGGATGCCCAGCCATAACTTCTTTGTTTGTTTGTTTGCCATAACCTCTTTTAATTTCATTGGCATTGGACCTTTAACTTCGAAGATACACCAGGGAACTTTTTAAAATAATTGAAGTGTTTTTATTTTTAAGCGTACTATCTGTATTTAAAATATGTTGTTCTAAGATAACGTTGCTAAATGATAGTTATCATTTCTTTGTTTTTGCATGGTTTGTGTTTTTAAATGTGAACTTTATTTTATTTATTTTATATTTTGCTAATAAATTACGTTACAAACTTTAGTTAAAGGCATCCTTATTAAACTTCGGGGTTTTGTCTTAGCATGCCATGGCCTGAGGTTTTATTTAACGCGTTGCTGTTTGTAATATATGTACAGTATTAAGTCTACCGTTCAGTTAATAGTTCATTATCATATCATCATCATATATTAGTAATATTATAAATGCGAAAGTAACTCTGTCTGTCTGTTACATTTTCACGCCAAAACCACTGAACCAATTTAGATGAATTTTGGTATAGAGATAGATTGGACCTTGGGAAAGGGAAATAGGGTACATTTTGTAGCGAAAATAAAACTTTAAGGGTAGAAAAAGGGATGAAAGTTTCTATGAACAAAATATGGGAACACCAAATGCTCAAGCACGATAATGGTGAAATGACATCGGCTGCCATACCAACCAGTTTGTTGATTAATTGATATTACTATACTTATTAAGAAATGTATTGTAATTCTAATAATTACCTATTAAATGACAGTCCAGTATTCTTTCTAAGATAGGCTGAAGTGTATATATACTGTTTAACTACACAGTACGGCATAATTACTGTTTTATTTTATGATAGGAATATGACGTGCGCTGTTAATCGCGGGAGTTTATATATTTTAAGCGATATACTTATTGTAAATTATACAGTTTTGCTACAAGTGAATTATTTCATTGTGTTATTATACCACATGTGGTGAAAATAAAACTTGGGTGTCAGTTTGTATGAAGAACCCATTCATATTTATGCTTTTGGTAAGAAAGGATTAAAAGGGGTTTCACGTTATTTAAAAAAACTTTGCCGTAGGCCAGTACAATAAGGTATGATTTTAATTATTTAAGAAGTTTTATTGCGACGGTTAATGTGTTGGATTTATATTGGCATATAATGTCAATATCATACAAACAGTATTATACCTATCTATGATTTTCTTTTGGTTTGTCGTGTTCTGAAACCAGCCAGTGCATATGCAGTAATATAGCGATGTGGTAGGGATTGCGACCACAATACACATGGCGATATATACTCATCTATGATTTTTTTTTGGTATTATATAAATATAGCTATCTATATTAATATATCTGTAGTCCTGTCTGTACTTTTAACATTTTTCCAAATTTTCTCGATATACATATTATATGAACGATACTGATCACAAATATGCCATTAATTTTTTTTGTCCGTCAGTCTGTCTGTTTGTATGTCCGGATTTAACTCAAAAACGGCTTGACCAATTCTTATGAAATTTTGTACACGGGATGCTTATATCATCGAACAGTTGAACCAAATTTAAATTAAATTAAATTAATTTTAAATTAAAATTTTAATTTCAATATTACTTTTAGATAACGTAAAAAAAATAAAAAAAATAATTTCGTTAATTCAATAATGTACACGGGAAGTATAAGTCATTCCATTAATGATAAGTGATTAGAATTTTCAGTAACAATTTTGGGAACCGTAAAAAAGAGAAATAAAAAAAAAAAAAACATTAATTCTTAAGTATTTTGATTTTGATGAAAATAGTACACGGGAAATACATGCCACTCCTCAATTGATACGGCAGCATATGAATTGTCAACAATATGAGTAAAAATAAAGGTATTTAAATAATTATTGCGTAGTAACAAACGCAGACGCAGTAACAACATAGTAATCTTTAAGTTTGTATTTGATGTTTTTACATCTCTAACGTCCACTGGTATATCATTTATTTATTTACAGAGAACAAACTAAACTTATGCTATAAAAACATAACAATAAATGTAACACAATAGAATTTGCACTCCGATTAAAGCAACGCACAACGTTCTCATAATAACAATTAGTAACATAATAATAATTTACAATTTACTTAGACATATCTTCAAGTAACCACTCACACTACAATTAACCACATCCAAGTCCTTACTATGTTCATTATGTGCTCTACACATTCGCAGAATTGGATCATAATAAGCAACATTATTAGAACAGTACTTTATATGAAAAAGTGTTTGTGTTCGTCTGCTGCTTGTTTTAAGTGAGAATTGGCTCAACAATTCACTGGTATCCCATTTGGCATTCACTATCTTATGAAGGACAGAGTAACCACTGATCTTACGTCTGGATAACAATGTGTTCATATTGAAATGTTTTAGTCTGTCCTCATATGAAGGTAACTTGTGTCTTATACCAAATTTGGTTGCCAAATGTCGTAGGAAACGTTTCTGAACAGCTTCAATTCTGTCTATATGGTTGTGATAATACGGGGACCATACTACTGAGCAATATTCTAAAATACTTCTCACTAAATATGTATATAATGTGATAAAACTAGCTGGTTTTTTAAAAGGTTTAGTTATCCTAAAGAGGAAACCCATAATTTTATTTGCTTTCGAAATCATGTAATCATAATGATGTATGTACGATAGCTTCGAATCAAGCCAGACACCTAGATCTTTGACATTACTTTGACGTTGCAATAATACATTATCTACTTTGTAGGGGAAAATTACGGGAAAACGTTTTTTGGTAAAAGTTATTAAAAGGCATTGTGTTAAAGGTTATTGTGTTAGGTATTGTGAAAGATATAGTACGCCTGCCATAAAAGATATTTTTACGTGGTATTTTTAATGAGCTAGTTAATGCCTGTCTAGAATTAACTTCATATTGAGGTGGTATTTAAATATCGGTATTCTCAAATTGTTCTATTAGTAACAGGTACTCAGCGCGAACATGAAGAGGTAATACCTTATAATATTTGAATAAACCTATATAGATGTAACACAGTATTTGCTTTTTATATTGATTGGTACTATTCATTTTAAAATACCAATTTGCAAACTTTTCATCTTATCGAGGTAAGTTTTAAATTTGCGACCATAGCTAGATACCTATTTGAGTTGCTCTATGTGTACGTAAAATGTGTAGGTAGGTAGGTACCTACATATGTATTTGATGTAATTTTGGAACATCTTATGAATAACTTTTGGCTATATTTGTCAATAGAAACTAGTTTTACATAACATGCGAAAAATCAAAATATATTAAACTAGCAACCAGACCCAACATCGCACGGGTACTATTTACAAAATGGTGTATTTTATGTTTAAAAAGCCTGATTTAGAGTTTATCGCTTTAATATTGATAGATCATAACTGCCTCTAGCCTAGTGGTCCTAATCGCGAGTGCTTTGCTTGAGGTCCTAGGTTCGATTCCCAGGTCGAGCAAAGTGTTATTGGGGTTTCTACGAAATTATCAGTAGAAACTCGGAGTTTGACTTTGTACCAGATCAAAGGCAATAGGCTAGTCCCCTATTACATGAGACCTAAATCATACCCAGTACACCTGTGCCTAACGCTTCGGGATACAGGCAAACCATATGTTATGTAACTTAATATTTACAAATAGTACGCTCAGCTCACGACGCGCAATTCATTATAGGTAAGGAATACCGGCACACTGACCGCGCGTTGTGGTTTTGCTGAGAGGGATTTCTTAGATCACGCGTAATTTTGAATTCATGATATCTTCTACGGTATTCATTTAAATAGAAAACTGTAAACGCCAATTTTATCTACATTAAATGTCCAAGTTAACTGATAAACTTATCTGGATAATGATTAATACTGAATTTGAGAAATGGCTTCTCAAATAACGTAATATTTTTAATTTGTATGTTTAAGATAAAAATGGTTACGGTGAGTCAACCTTAGGAGATAGACATATGCCATTGCGGCCTTTTCTCTAAATCATTGAAGAACTACAATTCTTTAGAACATTATTTTGATGTATCTCATAACGTTTAGCCAGCGTAAGCCATGTAAGCGCCTTACATCATTTTTTGACGACTTGATTACAAATAATTGAATTTTCTCTGTAAATCTGTAAATGTTAGTGAAATATTCCATGTATAAATAGATATAGATATACTTTCTATAACTAATTAAGACATATAAATGTGTAGGTTTAAGTGTAGGATGCTATAAGAAACACGTTGTGTAAACTCGTATAAAAGACTCGTACGAGGAAAATTTGTTCAAAGTAATTATTGTGAATAGTGTTCATTTCAGCGATGGTAGAAATTCGCATATAAATCGCGTCAAAGACCACAAACAAAAACGTGCATGTGGACCGGCACCCATTATTCTCGACTGCATAATCGCTTCGTCCGACGCCCGCATCGCTTCCCTAGCTATTTTATTTCCTCTCTACATAGTTATGTTCAAACTATGTGGTGCTTTTTAGTCTTCGATAGGAAAATTAAACCATGTTTAATTCTGTTTAAGGTTTGTTTCCGTTTAGTAGAGGCAGAGAGGTGATGCGACCGGCGACAGACCAAAGCCACCACGCTACAATTCTGGCACAATGTGTGTCCGTTTTAATAGGATTAAACTCATTGTTACATAAGAGCTCAAAGGATTGTGAACCAAATCAAATTGTTTCTAACGATAAAGAATAGAAAATTGAAGTGAACCTTTTCGAATGAGAAACAAATACAGTGATTGGTTGAGTCGATTTCAAAATAAATTTTAGACACTACACGAATACATCTTAATTTGTAATCAAAATCATATAAAATTAAATAATAAGAAATAACACGCTGAATAGATATATGCCAAATTTTTGGAATGAGAACCTAAAACTACCATAAATCTTATTATATTAAGTGAGCAATTCTTGTATATATTAGCGTTTTGTCGTTCTGACTGACCACTTTGATCTGAAATATCTCTTCTTTAGTTAAGAATTCCAAATTCAAATTTATAAATTATTTGAGTTTTGAAAACAGTCATTCACTTGTTTTTTCCTCATAATTTTTTTCTTTGGCGTCGCTTATAACCGCACAATGGAAAACATGAAATATCGGTATATTTACGAGTAAAAGTTCTACCGTGGCACCAGTGCTGCAGAAACAGCTCGAAGGATTAATGATGCGTACGGCGCTGGTGTCGCAAAAGAAAGCACGGTACGTTTTTGGTTTCAACGTTTTCGTTCTGGAAATTTCGACCTTCAGAACCAACCCCGTGGACGGCCGGAGACCAAAGTGGAAAATGAAGAATTAAGGGCTATTGTGGAAGCGGATCCATCAGAAAGCACTTCAGAGATAGCTGCAGGCTTAGGATAGGTGATAAAACTGTATTAATCCACTTGAAGCAAATCGGGAAAGTAAAAAAAAAACTTGAACGATAGGTACCTCATGAATTGAGTGAATCGAACTTGCAAACACGCGTCGACTGCTGAACACAGTAACAACTTTGCTCAACCGACATAATAATGAAGGGATTTTAAATCGAATCATTGCTTGTGATGAAAAGTGGATACTGTACGATAATCGGAAGCGCTCGTCGCAATGGCTGAACCCTGAAGACCCAGCCAAATCCTGCTCTAAACGAAAATTGACTCAGAAAAAGTTACTTGTGAGTATTTGGTGGACTATAGCGCCGGTGTCGTTCACTACAGCTTTCTAAAATCTGGTCAAACGATTACGGCAGATATCTATTGTCAGCAACTACAAACCATGAAGGAAGAACTAGCTGCTAAACAACTTTGCATTTAGATAATGTTTTACATTCCAAGTTTACCTATATAGGTGTTTTTCTTTTTTTGTTTATAAGACACCGAGTATAGCTCGGTCGCCCAGATATTGTATTGTAAAACAAGTAAAGTTTTAATGAATTATATTATTTAGTATGGCCGGATTGATATATTTTTATCTTTGGGGTAAACAATTTAGATCGTCTATGAAGAAAAGAAGTGGGATCAGTAACGACCGATTCTATGGAATTGTAGTTTTTTCTTGATTTCCTTAGAAATGTGACATAAATGTTTCTATATGACAGACTAGTTGACCCGCGCAACTTCGTCCGAGTCACACGAGAGATAGAGAGAAAGAGAGAGAGAGAGAGAGAGAGAGAGATAGAGAGAGAAAGAGAGATAGAGAGAGAAAGAGAGATAGAGAGAGAAAGAGAGAGAGATAGCGAGAGAAAGAGAGAGAGAGAGAAACGCGCGCTGTACTTGATCATTATTTTGCTGCGGAGTTATTTTAAAACTGTGATATCTTCTATGATATACATATAAAAGATAGACATATGCTATCGCGGACTTTTTTTAGAACTTTTTCGGAGAAACAATTTCGTCGCACACGATTGTTGGGTAACTTTTAAGCAACTTTTAACAATTTCTGCACCGCACGCAATGGAAGCTCTTAAAAGGAATAAATTCCCCCCTGTTTTTGCAGCTTTGATGCTCCGCTCCTATTGGTTGTAGCGTGATGCCTTCCTCGAAAATTGGGCTATCCAATACTAAAATATTTTTTCCCTTTCGAACCAGTAGTTCCTGAGATTATCGCGTTCAATTTACAAACAAACTCTTCAGCGTTATAATATTAGTATATCTATGCAATATAGTATATAAACAATTGCAATACGTATAATTAATATGGTTCTCGAAACAGATCCACGCAAATTCAGTCTTTGAGCCTTTAGTCAATAAATAAAATTAATTAAGATATAATTAAATACATGTAAAAGACATTCTCAGTGCACTAGGCAAGATAAGAAAACGGACGATAGAACAAAAGGATTTCGCAGTGGTGGTTCAGAGGGTGGAAAACGACTGTGGAGTAGACCGACAGCCTGATGTTCTGACGATTTAGCGAAGATTTGGGTATACTTTGAAGGTGAGCCGCATAAGATCGTGAGCGTAGTCATGATTGAAAGGAGCCCTTTACTCAGCACTGGGTAAATTTGGGTTAAGTGGATGGCTGGAAGACATTCTGATTTATTTAATATCAGAATTAAATTATAAGTTTATAACGAGAACGAGGTATATTTCTAACTCAATCCTACTCTTTAATATTTTAAATTGGAAAGTTTGCATGTTTATTACTTAATTGTGCAAATACGGCTGAACGGATTTGGATAAAAGACATTTTTACAGAATTAACACGTAGAATACTTTATATCCCAGTAAAATCCTAGACAAATCACGGTCAGAAGCTAGTGATATATATAGTATGAAAAAGATGAAATACTGTTTTTTTTAATATACAATTTATTTATTTTATGTCAATTTGACTATGCCAACACTCGATTAATCAGTAACGATACAAGGCAATGGTGTAAAAGAAAGAAAAAACGTACAAGGTATAACAGGTTGTTACGGGAGCAGAATAGAGCAATCAAGGCGAGAACATTTTGACACAGGAATTTAGACGCCGCGTTGCCAATGTATTATTTTGACTGAGGTACTGTTAGTAGAAACGTAAGCTAAGGGTAAATGTGGGAAAGTTGCCCAACATTTTGAAATCGTTTGAAATTTCCAAAACAAAAAAGTATTAATGCAGATGTTTTTTCTAATGGAAACCAAGTCTATTAGCTACTATGTGGTTAATAGTAATTGAATATAATTATTATATATTATATTTAAAGAAATGAATAAATTCCCATTACTAGTTTTGAGGATAGATACCCATTATATGGGTTAGATGCCTCGATGCTTTTATCGCTATGAGGATAGTTGCCCTTAGGGATTAATCAAACAAAATTGATGATCAACAAGATATTTTAATAATCTGTATAAATGTCACATTGCATGTACTTTAATAATATAATTATAGGATTCTAATATATATTTATACTAATATAATAAAGCGGAAAAGTCGTTTTGTTTGTTCAAACACGCTTTATCTCCAGAACTAACAGTCGGATACAATTTTTTTTTATATGATACCCAGACTCACGAGAAATAGTATAGGCTATATAATGTTAGGCTACAAGTCTCAGCTAGCCTTAAATATTTATTTTTGTTACGTTAGTCGGAAGTCGAAACCGTCGTGAACTGTGTTAAATTAATAGTATTATAGTAATGTAATTACATCCCTAATAAAGGTATGTGTATGTAGTCTTTGGTTGTTATAGTCTATTGTCAATATTCAATATGACTTAATGGTGTGTTAGCGAGTCGCTGTCATATTGTGGGTTTAAAAGTAAAGTAATAAAGAAAACATTTTACTTCAAATCTGTATATTTTATTTTATTGTAACAAACTGCTTTATCCGCGTACGCTTGCTTAAAGATTAATGATAAGTATATACAATGTTCTACAAAAATATTGGTCCTTAATATATCTAAAAAAAAGTTAGCGACAGTATGTATCTATCTCTTATACATAATCCACAATAAGGGAATTTGGAATTATTTTATTTGTTGAAGATTAAAAATTAATTTATAAGCAATTTTTTTTAAGCATAGCATATTAATCCTTATGAATAAAAGTTACTTCATCATAAAGACATTTTTATGACGATAAACTTTGTCTTTTATATCATGTTATTTGGACGCATAGTTTGAGAGAAAATGAAAAATTAAAATAATTTAACACTCGGCTCGGGTCTGTCTATAGTAGTAGTGACGCGAACGATTCGTGCGATGCAGCTTTGTGTTCATCTTGGCTGTCCGATAAAAATATTGTCTATACTGAAGTATTATAAATCATCAATCAGAGATATCTTCTAAATTGTATGCGAGTGAAATCGCGGGGCACAGTTAGTCGACAATAAAATAAAAAGTTACTTGTTAGAATGTTTGAAAGTTGGTCTTTTACGACCTTTACTTGTTTCAATAGTCACCCTACACAGTATCTTCAGTCTTCATGTAGCCGTCATTTGCGCATGATAGGCATATGTACAATGTGTTAATGATTTGATATTTTTATACTATGCAAAACATTCTGTTCTCAATAGAATTTCTTATCAACTAGATATTTTGTTGGTTCCAAATACATTTTTTTACCTTTGGTGAGTGTTAATTCAGCGAATGAACAAACTCTGGTATTTCTTATATAGGCATTTTGAAAACCAAAAACTGGTTAAACCCATACAAGATTAAGCTAAAACGATCGGGGATACACTATAGGTAATACCTATACTCACAAAAAACGAGGCGTCTACCCTTTTCCGTAGGTACATATGTCTCCTTTTTTTAAACAAAATACAATAAACAAAATTGTAAAACCTTTACCTATGAGTGATACTAAAACTATATACTTGCAATTAACAATAAAATAATCCAACTTATATCAAAAAATGAAAAGTTACATACTTCCGTAAAACCGTTGCATTCGAAATTCGTATTGTTCCTGGGCAAAATCATTGAAAATTATTGATAAACACAAACACATTTCAGACAGTGAGGTAAGTGCTTGCACATTTACAGGACAAGAAATTTATTTTCTTTATATAAAGTATGTATTTACTATGATCCTAATATGTTTATAAGGCTCGGTATAAATAACGGGGCATCTATCTCCCTAGGGCAACTATCCCACATTTACCCTATAAGTTCAAGTGATAGCCTTCATTGTGACTTGTCGTCATTAAGTACAAGAACTGTAAAAACATTAAAAAACTGGCGCATTGCAATTAGAGATAATTATTTCACTATTAACCCAGGGTAATATCCCTCATTAATGTTCATTGATTCGCGTCACTTCAAAGAGATTACTTACGACACGGCTTTGCTTCAGGAGCGTCACGAAAATATAACATTTTCCATCTAAAATGACAAAGTACGTACACATGTATGCTCTAATGGTTAAGAACTCCGTAATTTTGATTGATTACAACAACAACAAAGGTGGCGTACAATACGATTTGTTGAATTCATATAACATATTCATTATTTGCAGTATTGATTGGATCGCATCAATTGCGATATGTAAATATTAGCTCAGCTCTCTGACCGGCCGGCCAGTGATTTACGCGTATCGCGACGATACGTTATGCAATTATGAACGTTTATTAAAAATTTAACAAAAGTTGTAAACAATACAGTAACAACTAACAATATGGTACAAACAGCACGGTAACAAGTAAGTAACAAAAACAATGTAATTTTTTTAGAAGCTTTGTTATTTATTGATATTATCAGTAATTTGACAATTAATATTATTTTCATATTAGGGTGAATAAAGTTCTTAAAACAGTATATAGCAATGCACAGGGTTTGATATATTAATACAATATAAAATAAAATTATATTTATGTTTCCGGGTGTAAGTAATTAGGAACAGAAGCAGCAGATGCGTCATAAAATGGTAAATAAATAAGGTTAAAAGATGGTATAATATGCTAACTCAATATGGGTTGTATCGTCAAAATATACCAAAAAGCCACAAGCGGCACTGGGCGTAATGGCGAATATAATGTATGCTAATGAGGGTGCGGGCGGGGCCGACGGACGTGACGTCACGCGTTGGACCGCAGCCGCCGCGCCGCGCCGTCTCTGTCGCTGCCCGGGCTTAACGAGCGGGTGTGCATTTTCAATAGTCAAGTGACTGTCCCACTACCGAAGTATCTTATAAGATTAGATTAATACACATTGTATTAAATAAATAGACAGTAATATCAATATTAGGTCCTTACATATGAAATTAGCGTTTTATATGGTAAAAGTAAAATTAAAAAAATATTATGAAATTATACATTTAATCAATCGAAGTATGTACCATTTTCTCTATGCACTTTCGCCATTTTAAAGGTAGTTAATTGATTCCATTGCTGAAAAAATTGTGGGATCAAGAATCAATAAAATCTTTAAAAGCCATTTGGACAACCTCATCGGAATTGAATTTATATTCCTTGCAAGAAGTTGTCCAAATTCCCAAAAAAAGTGGTAATCTGTTGGAGCAATGTCCGGGGAATATGGTGGGTCGTGGAGACATTCCAACCGCAGTTCCTCTAATTTAGCGACCGTCGGTCGTACAGTATGGGGTTTAGCGTTGTTCTGAAGTAGCGGTGGGCTTGAGATATTGACCAGTCTCGGTTGTTTAACGGCTAGCTTTTCCATCATGGTTTGTAATTGTTGACAATACAGATCTGCCGTTATCGTCTGGACAGATCTTACGAAGCTGTAGTGTATGATACCAGCATTGGTCCACCAAACATTCACCAGTACCTTTTTCTAAGACGACTTTCGCTTGGGACAGGATTTGGCCGGTTCTCCTGGGTTCAACTACGTACGTACGTTTCCGATTGTCGTAAAGGATCCATTTTTCGTCACAAGTAACAATACGATTCAAAATTCCCTTGTTATTGTGACGGTTCAGTAATATAATGCAGAACTCAATAGATGGTTTGTTGGCGTGCTTTTGTCAATTTATGCGGTACCCATTTCTCGAGCTTTTTCATTTTTCCTGTTTGTTTCAAGTGAATTAATTTTTTTTATAACTCACACCGAAGCCTGCCGCTAACTCTGATGTGGTTTGCGAATGATCCGCTTCAACGATCACCTTTGATTCTTTATTTTCAACTACAGTCTCCGGCCGTCCATGGGGTTTGTTTCGTAGGTCAAAATTTCCAGAACGAAAACGTTGGAACTAAAAACGTACCACGTTTTCTTTTACAGTAGCTTTCCCATACAAATAATTAATCTTTCGAGCTAATTCTGGAGCGCTGATGCCACATTGGAACTTATATTCGTAAATAAGGCGATATTTTAAATTTTCTGTTTTGTGAAAAGAACGATGTCAAAGAAAAATAAAATGGTGCGAAAACAAATGAATCACTAAATTCGAAACACAAATACACAAGCCTAAATTTGGAATAAATTTGAATTTGGAATTTCTAACCAGACGCCAGATATTTGAGATCAAAGTGACCAGTTCAACAAAACGCCAATTTAATATATAAGGACCTAATACTTGTAGATATTAAACACTCAGAATCAGAAATATTGATCATTGTCATTATATAAACTCGTACTTTGCGAGAATCGAACTTGCGGCTTAAGAGTAGCGCTATTTTTTTACTACCTAATGTGCTTCGATAATTGTCGGTTAGCAGAAGATAATAGCACTGAATATCCAAATTGTGTGCGATTTGCTACTGTGTTAAATCTGGGGGCATGACATTACCCACTCAGTGACTTTGTTGTGTATAAAGCAAGAACTTTGAATTTCTAGAGATCAAGAGTACATACTATAACTGGCTATATTGCCAATATACCTAATAATTATACCTTATAGTTTATGAATTATCGCTGGTCAAAGTTCTTTAATTTTGTCACTGACACAGTTACCGATCATCAAAAGTTTAAGGTACTTCTAGCAGTCTTAGAAACTTGAAATTTTGAATTTTAGTTTAGCCTATAAAAGAAGGAAAAATAATCCCAAAATTTTATTATTCAATAAATAAAAAATTATCTTTTTGAAAAATTACGTTCTTAAAATTTATGGTATTTGATATAAAATTGCTTGGATAATTTTAGAACATGATACCTTTTGGTACACTTATTCACGCAGTGTTCAACTGCAAAAACTTATTTTAGGTACTTAATTTTACCTACAATTATCGTGTTTCTCCCCTTACTAAATACTAAAAACAAGCTTACCTATAATACTACACAAATAACATAAACTATTTACTGTAAAATGGATGAATGAATGTTGAAATGGAGCCTGAAATATTGTACGTCCGTACCATTCCGAGATGTCCCTTATAGGTAGGTAGGTACCTGGAGATGGTTTGTGTTTGTTCCATTCTTTGTCTTTCTCTATCTATGTATGGGAATATTGAGTCGTCGTATAACATTAGGCATGTTATAGCTGAGTATGCGGTAGCGCATTGAGATGAGATGCAACTTTATACGTGTGACGAACGTGGAGACACGTACATTAACGCTGATTCTTATTCGATGGCAATGCTGGAAACTATCACCTACGATTCTGTATCCGAACTTAAAGCTGCCACCGCTTTGTTTAGTGGGAATCAAGAAAATCAATAGCTGACGATCAAGATATATTGCCCGAGAAAAAAAATGAGGATTATAATAATTATAGGATATTCGTATTATATGACGTGGAATTTTGTATGACTTGGCCGTTGTTGCTATAAACTCAAGCTCAACAAAACAGAAGTACGTAATAGTAACAATGACTCCTAAAATATTTTCAACGGCACAAGTCATATAAAATTCCAAGATATATAATAAATTCGAATATATTAACGTTATTGTCTTTTCATTAATTAAAATGTTTTAGGCTCATATAATTAAGCACAGTAGATTCTAAAGAATGGAATTTAACGAGTAAAAGGAAGGTCGGATTTTAGCCAAAATTACTCGTTTTTTTATCCACTACTTTAATTTCAATACTTTTTATAGACAAATCATCTCAGTCGAGACTTGGCCCGTTTTTTAAAGCATGTTTTTCTTGTGATTACATTTACGTTATACTAGCAAAATATTTCAGGGAATGGGGAAGGCCAAACCATTTGCGATAATAAAAAGAACGCGAGCGCTACAAAAATAATAAAAGTTAGGTACAGGCGCTGGCGGCCGCGAGGCGCCACACCGCCGCGCCGCACCGCGCCGAGAGAGTACGCCTCGCTACATTCGCTACGAGTTGCTACACCGCGCTACGGCACGGAGCGGCGGTACAAGGCTGCCGCGGCCTCGTCCTGGGCCCTGTTTACGATAACTCCCATGGGATGGGCTTTTGTTTTCTGTTTTGAATTTCTTTTACTTTTCAGCATCCTAATAAAAGATAAACAGGGTTATATTTTGCATTCTTGTGCACAATGCTTTTGTAAAATTGTACTTAATAGTTTAAACGTTGTTATTAAAATATATTTTTAATATAGTGGGTCATTTCGTTTAATATTATTATCTTATATATAAAAACTTTGTGTGCGTCTGTCAGTAATTCTATAATTTCTCAAACAAACTTGACAGACTGAACATATATTAACTTAATATATTTCTTTTATCGTGATAAGAATCCGATAGTTAGAGTTGTGGCTAACCCATTAACTACCGGGAAGGGAAGAACCAAGTGTGCAGGGCCAGCCAGTTAAAAAAAAAACATTTTTTAGAAAGCTGGTTTATCGCGTTGAATAAGTAAGATTCTGTGAAAAGTTTAGATTATCCATCAAACTAGAAACATCGAGTATTCAGATTATAAATCCGGCATTGATGATATGACCAAACCTAAACACGTTAGTACAATTAAGGTATTTTCCTTAAAGTACTTTCAAAATTATTACTGTACAGTAATAAGAAAAAACTCAATGTCGTTAAAAACTCTTCGTACATTGAGAACAAAAGAAAGAAGCTCTGATATATAATAGCTGACTTTTTCAGAGGAAACGCATCATTTATCAAAATACGACGCAGACTGATTTATGACAGTAGCGTTTCGTAGTGACGCGGATGGGAGTGTAGTATAACGGCGCGACGCGAGGAGGTGAAGTGAGGTTACAACTGTCGCGAGAGACGCGAACGTAAAGTATTTAAGTGAATTTTAAAAAGGTGCAATAGTATGCGATAGCGTTAGGCGCAAAATTTTGTGTTAATACAAAATAAGCCGCGGGTAAACACCAAAAGTTCGCAAGATACAAAAATACAATATAAAAATTAAATATACTTAACATTATTTTCGGTGAATAGGTTTTTTAATTAAATTAAAGAAATACTCTTATCCATAATATTCTAGAAAAATCAATTGTGTAAAAGCAATTGTTATACTTTTTTGACGTAAGAAAAACAAAAAATTTGTTCAGCGTGCCAATAACATGAAGAAGTTATCAATTAATGATAATAATACAAATTCATTTAAACATTATTTTAATTTGATTTGATCGACGTTAAAATATTTTTACACAATAAAAAAGTCAGTAAAATCAATTCACAATAATTATAATAATGGTTATTACATAGTAAAATTATTTGTACACAAAAAACAGTCAGAAAGTTCTATTTACATTATTATCATTGATGGCTAACTTCGTCATGTCGCACTTCCGTCACTTGATGCGCGCGCAGCTCTCAACTGGTTCTACTAAATACGCCAAGAGAATTACTACTGCAATAAACGTCTATAATTTATAATTCTAATGGCAAGTCTTATAAGGAACGATCGCTCCAGAATTAAGAGTTAAGTGTGCTTAGTCAGTGTGTCATTTGCTTTACCATTTAATAAAAAAAATCTTTATTTAATAATAAAGATATTATAATGATGATTTTGCACAAATTTCTCAAAATATTTAAGAGCACTTAGAAAACTTAGGAAACTTACAAAATAATCGCTGGTCATATTATATAATCAAGACACGATTTCAAAGTAGTATGTGGTTTCAGATTCTTCCTTCTCTTTGTGTTTAATAATTTCAATACAAGTAACAATCCGATGAAAAAACGTAATGAGTGAGCGAGATGAAAGAATCAAAATGTGCCTGTATTTTTAACAGTTTAACGAGAAATGTTATTTTTTATGGTTAAGATCCACATCATATAAACTAGATGCAAATATTATATACTAGCTAACCCGCGCAACTTCGTCTCCATCACCTAAGAAAGAGAAAGAGAGAGAAAAAGAGTTAGAGGGTGTGGGTCTTAGGCACGGTATTATTAGGTGCCGCCCGCCTCCCAAATTTTTCTTCACAATAAAAATCCGCTCGCGGTACTTGATCATTATTTTACTGCCGAGTTATTTTAACACTGTGATATCTCCTAAGATATTCATTTAAATCAATTACTGTAAAGGGTAATTTTGTTCAAAATGAAATACTTGTGATGAATAACGTATTTATTTCGATAAGGATTAATATCATGTATATAAAAACACCTTCTCAAATAATTCATTATTTTAGAACAAATTTTATTACCATAAAAAGTTTATATTGAATAAACCTTAAAAGATAGCCATATGCTATCGCGGACTTTTTTTAGAACTTTTTAAGAGAAACAATTAAGCCTCGGCCTAGTACCTAGTAGGCTGCCTCGTTAACCTAGTGGTCGTTTGCACGACTGCTGTGAGCGAGATCCTGGGTTCGTATCCCAGGTCGAGCAAAGTGTTATTGGATTTTTGTATGAATTTCTCAGTAGCAGCTCGGAGTGTGGCTTTGTGCCCAATTAATGGCAATAGGTTCGTCCACTGTGACATGGGACCTAAAAACATATTCGGTGAACTGTAAGTGTACATTAGTACACCTCTGCCTAACCATTCGGGGAATACAGGCGTGATGGTATGTTATGTTAAGTCCATCACATATGATTCTTGCGAAACTTTAAACATTTACGCAGCGAACGCAATAGAAGCTCTCAAAATAAATAACATGCGCCCGTTTTTCGGACATTTTTCATTGATGCTCCGCTCCTATTGATCATAGCGTGATGTTATACCTATAGCTTATAGCCTTACCCGATAAATGGACTATCCAACAATGGAATATTTTTTCCATTCGAGCCAGTAGTTCCTGAGATTAGCGTGTTCAACCAAACAAACAAACTCTTCAGCTTTATAATATTAGTATAGATTATAATATAGCATTTGAATAACCTGTAGGAAAATCGTAGTGTGAAAGTTTTTGAAGTCTAAGATATAAAAGCCAGCACTAGCGCTATCTGCGAGGTTGTGTGAATTATAGTCATTCATATAAGTCTTAGTTTTTTTTCTCTCAATTTGTGGATTTAGTATAACACAGAAATAATTAAACAATACCACTGTTATTATTGAAAAATATTTTTAATAAATTATTTTTGTTAAGTCGATAAAATTATTTTAAATACAATTTTAATTCAAAGCGACTGTTCGACTTCGTTAATAACAAACGATGATCAATGAACAAATCAAATTACTAGGTTTAGAATTTTGAAATTTATAGGGTGACCAAGTGAGTTAGGTATTCACTAAGGATTGCATAGATACAACTAAGATAAGCAATGAAGTATTCCAACAACTTTTATAATACTAGAGTGAAATGATATAGAGAAGTAGAGACACAAATAGATATAAAGCCTACGACATTAAAAGACGCAATCTCTCTCTACGCAACGGTATCTCCTGCCCTCATCCGCTTGGAATTTTGCAGATTTTTTTAACATCATCGCATCAGTTGATCTGGGACTTCCGATAAAATTTCGGCTTGTTATTTAATCCCAATACGATTTTTTCGTCAGTCGATCGTCTACTATTCTCTCAATATGACCGAGCCATCGGGGATAGTGAACTTTAATCATACCGATAATATTTGGGTCGGCCAACTAAATCATCAACTTACAAGTTTTACGGATTCTCCTTGTCCCATCCTGTCTCCGTAAGTGAGCCCTAAAAATTTTCTAAGCATCTCTAATTGTTTGCGTGTAAATAACATATTATCAAAAACATTGTTTTCATTTAAGCAAAACACCAAGATATAATTCCACCGTTGAGATAAATTGCTCTGTTGTAATGTTACAATTTATAATAGATGTAACACCACGTTTCATTTTCAAAACTGAAAAATTCATTGAATTTTGTTGTTGTGATAGTGTCAATTGTAAAATTATAAAAATGTGGTAGAATCGGCATAATTACGACAAACACCAAAAATTTACCCGTTGAAATTATAGACATATTTATGTTGAGGTAGGTATTTCATTATTTATCATATAAAAATATTATGCATAATTATAACTACGCAATACGCATTTCTTGCATAATATATTATACATACTGCGTATTAGTTTAACGTGATAACAATTATAAGCCTATACAATTAAAGTAAAAGTAATATAATCCTTATAATTCAGAAAAATAATGTAGGTTTGAGCTTTGGTGATTATATTAAATGCAGACATACAAAGGGTCCGGAGTGAGAGTGCTATCGGTCCTACTGTTCCTGCGAGAAAATTGCGAGTATTCATCATAATGCGTGACGTTTAAAATTACCATCCGCCCGCTCTGTAGACCACGATAAATCAAAGTGAACACTAGTTTCAGCGAATAACTTACTTGTATATTTGTTGTGTAATTTAAATTATTACATCATATAATATAAGTTTTTAAACGTATTATCTAAATTATAATATAATACAGCGAAAGAGTTTTTTGATTGTTTAAACACGCTAAACTATGGAAATACCAGTCGGATTAAAAAAAATTCTACTTGTATATGATAGCCAAACTCACGAGAAATAGAATATGCTATCTAACATTAGGCTACAAATCATAGCTAGCCTTAAATATTGATTTTTGTTCAGTAAGTTGGAGGTGGAAAGCCTCTCGAATTACTTTATCGGCGTGCACTTACGTAATAGTTAATGATAGGTAAATACAATGTTCTACAAATATATTGGTCCTCAGTATATCTAGTCGATAACATATGCTCATCTCTTATACATAAGCCACAAAAAGGAATTTTGTGACAAACAATTGTTAAAAATTAAAAAATTATTTATGAACGTTATATTTAGACATGGGATATTAATCCTTACGAACAAAAGTTACATCATAAAGATAATTTTATGAAGTTAAATTTTGCTCTTTATAGCATGTTATTTGGACACATGATTTAGGAGTTATTGAAAAATTAAAATTATTTTTACTTGCAGGAAGAACGATTAAGATAGGCTACACGGGTGCGTTAGAATTACGGTTTTTGTCGTATAAAATGAACGCGGGTGAAACTGTGGGAAAGTTATTTACTTACTTCAAAAACAATGATGGTACAACATCAAATTGACCCAAGCTCACATAACACTACTAAAAGTATATGCGAAAATAGGTGGATAGTTCTTTTTATATTACTCTGTTTAAATTGCTTGAAACTGTTTGACAGTTGTTATGTCTTTCTTCAAATAAAGGCTCTATCACCACCATCATTGAACTATTCAGTCAAGCATTGAATATAGACTAACCCAAAGGCTCGCCACCGGTCTTGATTTTTGATTCTTCACGTTTAGTCCAGCAGCAAATAGTCCACCAAGCAGATAAGGTTTCCACATTTCGTTATGTGATTTTCCTTGTGGATTGTTATCGGTTCTTTCGCATATGAAACCAGCCCACTGCCAAATAATCATTGAAGCTGCGGAAATCATTCCAGCGAGATTCAACTGCAACTTGTGGTTGATCTGCCCTGAATACAAATTTAAAAATTGGTACCCTCTGTGCGCCCAAAATCATGAAAATATAGTTTTTATAACTAAATCCTATACTTTATGATGTACCACAAAAAACAAATATATCAATATTACTTTGTAGACAACTATATTTTCTATCATAACTATAAAGGTTTTTCATTTGAAGTAATATCTTACGAAAAAAAACCTTTTGCAAGGTTCAAGGAATCTCATTCGTTTTTTTATGATAAATGGAAAATTGCCTGACGTTACCTATAAATTTTAACAAAACTATAACATTAAAAACTCAAATATTAGGAGTATTTCAAGGTTTGTTGTCTTCTATGTAAATTATAACATGATAATGATTAAATGTAAACAATAAACTGGATATAACAATGTATTCACAAAGATACCCGTCACTCTCATGAACTTTTAACAAAATAAACATAAATCAGAGTAAAGTTTTGCTGGGAATTCTCGTATGTGCAATAATTTAGGTTCTGGTTGTCTGATATTTATAGCGTGGTTAACGTGGTACTGATTTTATATAACGAGTACCTATAATTGTGGCTTTTTTGTTACGTAAAGCGTTTTATCGGACCAAAACGGTCTTTGTTTTATTTGAATACTATAATAATAAACCATTAACGTTGGACTAATTTTCATTATATATATATTAGGGACAATAGCCTTCTATATGTTGCGTGTCCATTTATTTAATGCAAATGAAGGACATACCTTAATAAATAACAAAAATTTACAAAATTCTATCGCATTATAAATTAAAAATAAATAACTCGGCACTGACAAGCATTAATATATACAAATACATAGATGTCAGAAGTGGAAATCATAACGATTCCTGTAAATAAATTTAATTGAAACTGGAACTATTATTATCTATCGTGGTCGTGACTGTAGAGACAATAATTTAAAATGTAAACTTGAACTCATATTTATACGTTTTAAAGGTTTTGTATTATGCATTTGGTGGATATATCTATTGATTAATAATCTATATAAATACAATTGAGGTTTAATTGAGGTTATTGAGATAATAATTAAGAAACTATAATTAAGATTACTTAAATGTATAAAAGGCATTTATGTAGTTATTTAAATTATATTATACTAGCAACCCGATCCAGCTTCGCATGGGTACAATTTATAAAGTGGTGTATTTTATGTTTTAAAAAAGGATGATTTAGAGTTTATCGCTTTAATATTGATAAATCACAAATGCCTTAATACCTTTCTATGAAATTCTCAGTAGCATCTCGGAGTTTGGCTTTGGGTCCGATTAATGGAAATAGGTTCGCCGCCTATTACATGGGACCTAAAACATACTCGGCGAACTGTGGGTGTTACACCTCTGCCTAACACTTAGGGGATACAGGCGTGATGGTATGTTATGTAACTTCATAGTTACGAACAGTGTGCTTAGCTCGCGTTGCGCAATTTATCATAGGTTTTTTTAGGTAGGATTTCTTTGGTCGCGAATAATTTTGAATAAAGATTTTATAAGTAAAATATTTAAGATAAGTTTTAGACAAAGATAGATAAGTAAAAAACATATTTAGATTGAAAAAAAGCAATGCAAACTGCTGTTTGTATTTATATAAAATTAACATGGTGTCGAAATATGAAATGAAGTGCAATTTGCAGGGACAGTTGTGGCTGCGAGCGTATGTCAGACGTCACAAGAGCCTTAACGAATGCTGAGTACCGAGGCGGGTATCAACAGTGAGACTCGGCGTGACGCGAAGTGACGCGACGTAGCGCGGCGTCGGAGGTGGTCGCGCCCGCGAACCACCCTCTTGCATTTATTCATGTCGTTACCGCTAACGATAATTTTATCGTGTGCTCATTTGCCGGCGCCAGTTTCAAAGCCATCACTCACCGAGCCCAAATCGACAATTTGTGCAACACTAAAAACTTTATTGCTACATAATTGACTCGCTGCAAATAGCCCCTGCCGGAGGGTAAGGGTATCGGCCTGCCGATTTATTTGTGTACGGTTAGATACACAATGAAAGTTCATTCAAAGAATTATTTTAAAAGTAATGGATTTGTCATAAATATTGACAAAATTACATAACAACGTTTCTCGATAACTTTGTAATATTCTAAGTTTTTAAAATGTAATTCACTTGAATACAATCAAATATGGTAAGTACGCATTGGAATGAAAGGAGAATGAGAATATTTTTTGCGTATTATTGATTTTGTCAGGAGTACGTAATAAGATGATACAAGATACAAATATATGGTTTGTAGCTTTTTAGAAATCATTATAAACGTAGGAATTTATTTTAATAAATATTTTAAAATCCAAAATACAAATCTGTGCCTCATCATCTGAAATAAGATCTTCTCTTAAAAGTTACTAACTTGGTTACTAAGCATCAAAGAAAAAAACCAAAAATAATTTCTTACAGAGTGTATCTGTCAAAATCGGTTTCTTCTCAGGTTGAACAGCATCACCTATTTTCTTTTTCTTTTAAAATAGGTTTTTAAATGCTCTCTTTACTTGTTAGGCACATTAGTTGATATGTAAATATAGGTATTATTTAAAAAACAAACAAAAATTTGAGCAATTTTAGATTTCTAGTCGTGGTATTATAAAGATAGAAATTAGTAACACTTTTTAATAAATTTCATAAAGGATAATTTTGGAAACCAAGTGACTTCGGCAAATATATTTTGTCGATCTTTGAATAGCGAAACAAGTCTATAAACCTATTTAGGTGCAACATTGCTTTATGGGACTGACGGTACGCTGTACATGTATTATAACAAAGTGACACTATTGTTGTAATTCACCAGTTGGCATGTGGCTGGCCCGCCGATCACCAACGTAGTTACTATACAGATACAATGATTAAACTTTACAGTACATACTTCAATCATTTACATAATTAAATCACTACTACAACACACACTAACTGTACTACTAATACACTAACACACTACTGTTTGAATTTTTATTGTTTAAAGATAAAAATAGTTACCATATTAATCCAAATATTAATACGTGAAGCAAAAGCTTTCTACCCCTTTTTAATCGTATTGCGTGCACGGAAGACTGAGATTTTGCATGGTTAAAGTTTATATGGAGAAAGAGTGCAGAAAGCTAAAATTTATTATTAATATCGAAAAGTGACCAGCAGGTGATGTAGATAATACTCATTGTTTAGGTTCATTAATACTGCAAATGTCAAACAAAAAATAGTCCATGATCAAAAAGTCGCTGGTTCGAATTTCGACCTTAGGGCGATCGCTAGTTAAAATAAAATCATGTGAAATATTTATAACAAAAAATTAAAACAAGATAAAGGCAAAAATAAATAATAGCTTATTTAGGTTGATGTGGATCCCCGTGGGCGTTAGAGCACTAATGAAATATTAAAAAAACATTGAACGTAATTATATTTTTACATGGAGACTTTTTTTTACAAACAGAGAAAGATGAGGATTAACAATAGGATATATTATAATCATTAGAAATAAATATATTGAATTTTATATTAGAGTAATAACTAACACATTAATGTAACTATTACTTATATAAAATACCAAATTTAATTTCATTAATAAATAAACAAAATTAGTAAATATAAAAATCTGAGTGTAAAACCACTTGATAATAAAGAGAAAAACAAGTAATTCTATAGAATTTTGTTAAAGCAATGAAAAACGCACCGTCAAATGTTTTCTTTTTGTTGATACATACTTACCATCACGCCTGTATTCCCCGAAGGGCTAGGCAGAGGTGTATTAATGTACACCTACAGTTCGCCGAGTATGTTTTTAGGTTCCATGTAATAGGGGGTGAGACTATTGCCATTAATCGGGCACGAAACCAAACTCCGAGCTGCTACTGAGAATTTCATAGGAAAAACCCATACATACATACATACATTACATACTAGATACATACTCAAGCAAATAATAAAATATCCTATTGTACTATAATATAAATATAACTTGAATGTTATAAGGTATTGCAGGCAGGTACTTCACATAAAAATTTGATGAATTGTAACCAAAAATCAAAGTCTTATAAAAAAATAATAATTAAAAGGTCGTTCAAGTTTTTATAAAAATTACAAAATGGTTAAAAAAAAATATCCTCATGTAATTATGATCTACAGTTGACTTTATAAGTATTGTGAAATTTTTAAGTCGATATTTCATTTTATAGAAGTCGCTCACGATTTTTCCATTAATAAAGTAGCGCAAGTAACGTAAGTATGTGTTTTCGAGCGACCTGTAAAAGTAAATATTAGGTTGCTAGAAAATCTCAGAATCAGAGTAGAGCAGGATCGCGTGAAAAAGAGGCATCCTATACTCAGCAATAGGTGAATGCCTGCTGAATGAGGGAAGGGTACATAAAGTTGCAAGCACACCTTATATACAAAAACCTTATTTATGTTACAAGTATACATTCGTATGTATTTAATAAGGAAATAAAAAAATACGACATATGTACTATTCTAAAATAATATGATTATTAGACGAAAGTAGTATAAAGGTATATATATCTATTCACATGTATTGAAACTACAATAGAAAAAATAAATAAAAAAATATATTTTCCCATACCCGAAATAAATATCTCGATTTTCCATTACGGGCATGAAAGCAATTTTGCGAGAGTCGAATAATAACGAGGGCAGCGCTGCCCGGTCGCGGCCTCCACCAAACTTTATTTGCATCATGTGGTGCGTCTCCGGTAGGTCTGAGTCGGCGCCTCTATTGCCCCAATAATCGAGACTAACCGTTTACGGGTGTGGGTGAAGCCGAGCCAACGCTCTACAACTTTACCTTACATAATACTTCCACCGGCCGGTCTCTCATACAACTTCCAAATTGCATACGCCTAAGAAAACTTCTACCTTTGAGATAATTCAAAATGTTCTTCTGATGTGCTCGCGTTGTAAATTCGCAATAATCTATATTAATAAATCTGTTGTTCTGTCTGTATATTTAATATTCTTTAAACTTTTTGAGATAGACACACTACATGTACAATACTGAAAAAGAATATGTCGTTAAAATTTTTTTGTCCGTTTGTCTGTTTGTTTGTCCGGATTTAAATCAAAAACGGCTTAACTGATTCTTATGAAGTTTTGTACACGGGATGCGTATATCATTTGGTCAATTGATAGGGTATAAAAAATTTAAATATTAGTTTTAGAAACAGTAAAACAAAAACAAAAAATTTTTTTTCGTTAATTCTTGGCCGATTTTTATGAAATTTTGTTTATGGGAAGTATAAGTCATTCCATAAATGATAAGTTATAAGAAATCCCAAAAACTAAAATTTTATTAATTTTTAACCGATTTTGCACTTGAAACTTTGCACATGGGAAGTCTAAGTATTTACATAATTGATGGGCTATAAGAATTGTCAATATTACTTCAAGAAATCATAAAAAAACAGTAATGAGGAGTACCGATATAAGCGAAAACTTAAAACTATAAACATTTTTCCTAAACTTCAAATGATAGAACTAATAATAATAATAGAAGTAACTAATATTAATAATAGAATTAAGAAAATACAAATATAATTTGAAATAGGAAATACTAACTTTGTAAAATATAATTGTGTAACTTATGAAAATATTTTTTGATATGAATGACGACGACTTACATGAATTTACTCCCTATTCAAACCTTCCTATAGAAGTTTCCACTTCAAAAAAGTTCAAAATATTAAATTTTCATCAATTCTCAACCGATTCTGATCGAATTTTGTAGACGGGAAGCATACATCAAACCATAATTGAAAGGCTATAAGATTCGTTAATAATACATTTAAAATCGTAGAATAGAATAATAATGTTCAACCGATGTTAATGAAAATTTGACACGGGAAATACATGCTATTTCATACTTGATAAGGCATATGAATTGTCAGCAATATGAGTAAAAATAAAATTACGGGATATAAATAATTATTTCGTAGTAACAAACGGCTGCGGAGCCGCGGGCACACCGCTAGTAAGATGTATATGTAACCACCAGAATTGCCAATGAATTCTCATAATATTACTTTTGTTGAGTATACAGTACGCTCGGCGAGTTAAAAATACATAAGAACTGTTTTATTTGTAAGAAATACACGTACGAACTCGATTGTATGAAAAGTTTGAAGTAAATTGTGAATAAGTTGTCCTTATCCTCCTGTTTTCCAAAACATACCTATATAAGTAAGAATGTTTTCCCAGATCGTTTGAAAAGCTACGAAAGAGATATAACACACATGCATTTACTCGTTCTTCCTATGATGAAATTCATCTGTAAAGGAAAATAATGTAAGAATACTTGATACGTTCAAGAGGGGTTTCTTCAATATACAGATATGGAAGTTGCGTTTCTAAAGATAAATATAATTCATGAAAAATCGGTTTGTGGTGAGAAGGTTGTTATAGTTCTTGGTGTTTCTCTACAGTTTCCTATTTAAACATTACACTTTGTTGGTCTGTTCAATGTTTAGAAAACTATTCTTGCAACATAGTACGTTGGTAGATTTTCGACTGAAGATAAAAGAGATTAAACCCTTACAAAACTCTCAGTGGTATTTTCACAGTTAATTTTCTTGGAACACAGTAGCGGTAAGAAATAAAGTTAAAATTAAGACGCGAGTTTATGGGGCGTTACGGGGGTTGGAGAGGCGTAAGGTGGAAGGCGGGGTGGTGTTGCGCGGTGTGAGAAGCCATTCGAATTCACCGCGCGAGCTATGCCGTAGATAGCGGCAGGCGGAACACGTACTTCACTTCCACTAACTCCCAACTATTGACAATATTAATGCACGCTTAGCAGGGCCAAGCGTCGCCGTGCACGGCCTACGGAATATTACAAAAATCACTAAGCTTAGAGCACGTCCATTGCGCAAATACATATTTCGGAGTTATTAATATAACAGATGTTCGTATATATCAGTAAGTATTCTCACTGAAATATACATATTTTGTGAATTTAATATATTGGCTTAAATTTATTCCACTTCTGAGAGAAGTATACTTACGGAAGTAAGTCAAATATTAGTCGGGCTTCGGCTCATGACGTCTACCATTAATTCCAGAATTGAAATCTGGAATTGCGGCGGTGAATTTACATTCATCGCGGTAAGAACTTAAATCAAGTTCTCAGTTACGATTCGGTTGCGATATTATTTTATTAAAATATGTAAATGATGCCATTCCCGTGATCTTTTACGTGGTATATAACTACCTACTACGATAAGGATTATTCCATTGCGAAAGAATCTTAGCGAAGCAATGTTTTCATTAGTCAACTATTGTCCAACAGTGTTATGACAAGTTCATATCGTTTTATTATAGACGGCGAGCGACGATGGATTTTGATCTCTCGGTGGTCACCGTTGTGTTTGGATTGTGCTGTGCTTACCATCAGAGGCAGTGGCGTCAATGTGTCGAGCAATTATAAAAAAAGACGTTCTTGCGCTTGTTACATTCGGCATAGAAAATTCGTAAGACCATTTTACATCTGATATACTACTGTGTCCCAAAAGTATCCCACCTGTACCTGTAACTTCGCACTGGCGTTATTTTTCGTCATCCGGCTCATGGCATCCTTCGAAGTAGTCCCCTTTCGGCTAAAGAAGACGCTCCCGTCGGTGCTTGCACATCTTAATGCAGTTCTGATAATCGGTTTTCGGAATGGCCATGAGTGCACGCGTCACATTCGTTTCAACTGTCTCTCTGTCGTCATTTTTAATTTTAGGAACATCCAAAAGTCGCAGCGGGCTATGTCGGGACTGTACGGAGGTTGACGGTGTTGTTTAATATTGTGTTTCGCTAAAAACTGTTGCACGAGGTTCGATGAATGCCTCGACACGTTATCATGGTGGAGAAGTCTGTCGCCGCTAGCCCAAAAATACAGCCGTTTCCTTCTCACCGCGTCATGCAATCTTTTCAGAAATTCGCGGTAAAATTCTTTGTTGATTGTCTGACCTCTCGGTGCATATTCGTGATGCACGAAACATTTAAAATCGAAGAAAACTATTTACATTGACTTGACGTTGCTCAAACTCTGATGTGCTTTCTTCAGTCGTGACTCAGATGTAAACTTGCATTATGAGGATTGTTATATCGTTTCGAGATCATAACCGTAAACCCAGGATTCGTCACCGGTAATAATCTTCCGGAGAAAATTTTCATCATCGATAAAAAATTCCAAGTTGTACTAACCGATTTCGAGGCAAAGGCAGGAATGCCAATATAATCTTCTACCTCGCGAACAGTCAAACGAAGATTTTGCGCAATCGCGAGTTACACACGCTCGATACTTTTTGGTGTTATCGCGCTCGAAAGACGCTCAGAACACGGATTGCTATCAACACTCATGCAACCGTTTTTGAATCACTTGTACCGCTCTTTTACTGAGTTTTGCCCATACAAGCATCTTCAAAGGCCTCCTGCATCATTTCGTTGATCTTTACACGACTCTTTCTGAGTTGGGAGCACAACTTTATGCAGATTCGTTGTTTCGATCTCTACGAACCATTACACCTTGCTCGTACTCATGTGAAGCTTTTGACGTAAAAAGTATTATAACATTTTACAATAGGTGACGTGCAAATCATTTTAATTTGAAGATAATTATGTATTCGAATTTCTCATAAAATTATCGATATATAACGTCTATATTTTTAACCATGACATATCGATATTTATTTTACAGTATCGGATTTATATCAATTTCGGTATATTTTGAACGCCAGTTGCAACTTTGGTTACGTATTTAATGTTACTAGATACTCTATTCATCCTACTCGCGCATGGTTTATTTTTAAAAATACCGACACTATCTTCATAAAATGCAATATAAACAACAGCATATGAATTTTATCTACGTTCTTACTGTGTACAAAAATTTATTGTGTATCTATACTGTTAAAGCCAAAACTGTGACTCAACTTCTGGACAAATGACTATATATCGTTATTATTCGCTTGATAATTACCGATAATATTTAAAAACACTGATACGATAAATATCGATATATTTTTCTCTTGTCCAACCTTAGTAGTTGATGCTTATTTTTGGTACAACTCGCCTCTATTGGTGAGAGGATGAAATTAGTAACGGTTACTTTTTGGAATTAGAATTGAAATGGTAAATAAATTGATTATTGTAATCGACGGCATAATTTAATAAAACATAAATAATTTTTTTATAACACCGGCTCCTTTATGACACAATTTATAATATGCTGGTGGGAAAGTAGCATTAATCAAGTCTTAACTTTAATTAGTTAAAAGAGGACTTATTACACGATTCGAATGACGATCTACACTAAGGACTACGTAACGCTCCCCAAAACACGCTGTCGTACAATATCATAAATCAAATCTATGTTATTCTCAGTATAACCGTGTAAGTCACCCCATGTTTTTCCAAGATTTATATGATATGGTGATAAGCAACATGGTATTTCTACTTTCATCATAAATATAAAGTTGATTTTGTTTGTTTTATTTAGTCTTTAACAAAATATATTTATTTTAAAGTATATTCAGCAATGTCAATATTTTAGTAAATACATTGTACTTTTCCAAAGTTTATAGTTATAATAGGTACATAACAAAAAAGTTGGTATTGAATTTTTTATTCGTACATGATTATTTTTATATGCATGAGTAAAAAGCATAAAACCACAGGCTTAGTATCAGAGAAACAGCGTAACGTCTTTACACTTTTATTCTTTGTACCATACTGTCCAACATGCTTCTATAGGAATATATTACAATTTTTGTTTAGCAAAATTATGTACAGATGGCATGCCAAAACAACTTCCGCTATAATATAATTTAAACTAGATACACTGACAGATAACGGAAGTAGTTAATATTTAATAAGTTTTGTATGAAGCCAACATTTAACCTTCCTGCACTTTAGTTTGCCCTCGAACTAATATTTAAAAACATTCAATCGTTACTCAAAGTATATTATAACCACTATCAATACGTTTATATCTTATTATTTCTTATATAATTATTAATGCTTTTATATCAATCAATTCTCGAAAGCTATACTAATCAAGACTGCCTTGCCCCAATCAATTCTCAAGGATTTTACGTCAATAGTCTCTTTTGACATCATTCTCGCCGACGCGAGGGGACGCAACGGTCATACTCACCAGTGCGAATGTAATCTAAACGCACCGGTCTTTACCGCGCGAAAGTGATCACCACGCGAATCTCATCACCGCGCACCAATCATCACTGCGCGACCGTGTGACTCATCACCGCACGACAGACTTTGTAGATAATCTATATACAGTTGTGGTTTTAGTAGTAATTTTTTTTACAATTGAAGAAAAAGAGTAGACAGTGGGTGAGACGTCTACCCAACTACGAGCGAACTGAGACGTCGTGGGTTATCCCGTTTCTGATATGTAAGCAGGATACAGCCAAAGGCTTAGTATCAGAGAAACAGCGTGAAGACTTTATTTAAACTTTTATTTCTTGTACCGTACTGTCCAACACGCTTCAACAACCCTGCATATTACAATTTCTGTTTAGCAAAATTATGATCAGATGACGGGCCGAAACAACTTCCGCTACAATAATATACTTCAAACCGGATACATCGACTAATACGGGAAGAAGTATTTAATAAGTTTTGTATGAAGATGTAATGATTGACTTTCTATATCAACATTCATATTTTGGATTACCTTATTTTAAAAATGGAGAAGATAATTGACAAATCTATTAGGTAGAAGGTTTTAACCAAGAACCTGATTAGTCCTAATCATCATGCCCACAGCAAAGATAAATCTACCGAGACTGCCCTACTTTGTTTTATAGACAAAGTGGTGAAGGCATTGGAGTATAAGCAGATTGCACTATGTGCATTTCTTAACATTGAGGACGCTTTCGACAATACACCAACAAAATCGCTGATTCGGGGGTCTTGTGATCAAGAATGTAGATGCGACCACCATTAGGTGGATGGAAGCAATGCTCTCAACCACAAGTTACCACAAGAGGCTGTCCGCAAAGCGGTGTTCTATCGGCCCTATCGTGGACCCTGATGGTTAAACAGCTTTTGCATATGAGGGAGAAACTGAGGATTGACGCCCAAAGCTATGCTGATGACTTGGTGATAGTTGTTCGAGGTTTCTATCAAAGTACCATTTCGTACCTTATGCAGTAAGCGTTATACGCCATTCAAAACTGGTGCAAGGATAATGAGTTGAGGGTTAATGCAGATAAAACTGATATAGTACCATTTACAAAAAAAGGCGTCCTGACAAATTAGTACAACCCTCACTAAATGCCAAGACAATTTCGTTTTCGTCAGAGGTCAAGTACTTGCGGGTAATCGTGGACCAAAAATTGTCATGGAAACGCTCTCTCTCACACTACGGCTTGCCTATAGCGTTACTCACTCGCACCTATGCATAATTTGTTAGATCACCTGGCAGATAGAAAGTCCCACCAAAATGATCTGTCTTTTTGAGAATCTTATTTTTTACATATAAATAATACCCTATTAAAATTTCAAGTTGCCTCAAATACATTTTTTATATTTTTTTGAAAATATTTTTGCACGCGTCTTTTAATGTTAAAACCCCGACTAAATCGCCTGACTTAATTTTTTATTTATTCTTTAAACATTAAACTACAACATACAAAAAATGCATATTGACTCTAACATATTTTTGGAGAAAAAAAATTTATAATATTTTTAAAAATTTAGGGGTTGATTTAGTCCCCCCAACTCATCAGCCAGGTCTGCAGCTAAGTGTTGGCGTATAATAGGAGAGGTATGGGACAAGTTTTTAGCTTGCCTCAAATACCTACCCAAAAATTGGTCCCATCTCTCCTACTATAAGCTATCGAAGCAATTAACAGAGTCTCACTCATTTCTATGTGAAGTATTGTTAAAGTAATTTAAGTATGTGAATGTACAGAAATGTAATATTGAAGACTAATAATTTCAAGAAAGTTCTTCAATCCATTTATTATGTTACCATACTCTACGTAATAATTTCTTTTATAAATTTCCATATGCCATACAACGGAATCTTCGTTCTCATAAGTCTACAGTTGAGCCGGCTGATGTGCTTTAGATCTTCAAAAAGGCCGTGACTACCGTGCCGTGGTCATACAAGGAGCTTCTGACTTTCGTGCAATAGATCTTCGGAGGCCTGACGATTTCGGAGAGAAACCAATCAAGACCTGGAGATTGCTGATAGGGAATTTTATTTAATAATAATTTAAAATATTATTGGTAACTTAAATTTAGTTAATTTTATAAATTATTATTATTCATAACTCTGTCAGATGTAGGATGCCTTCAAAAATATTAGGTCTTTACCTATGCAATTGCCGTTTTGTATGAAAAAATTTAAACGATTTTTTTAATGTATTTTTTATTTGTATTAATCGAAGTAATCACTCATGCAATCAATGCATCTTTGCCAGCGCAGAAGCAGTTTATTGAAGCTCTTTTTAAAGAAATCAGCTGGACGGGAGGCAACAAATTCTTCAAAGGCGTACAAAATGCCTCTCGGGTATTGAATTTTTTCCCCGCCAAGGAGTTATCCAAATTCTGGAAAAAGTAGTAGTCTGTAGGCGCAAGGTCTGGTGAGTAGGGCGGATGACGGAGAACTTCCAACCCCAGTTCTTGCAACTTTGAGACCGTCTGCTGTGCAGTATGAGGTCGCGCGTTATCGTGCAGGAGCAGCAGAGACGAGCGATTGACCAATGCTGGTTGGAGATGTGCCAGCTTCTCCATCATTGTGTTCAGTTCTTCACAGTACGCATCTGCAGTAATGCTCACCCCGTTTGGTAAGAAGCTGTGATGAATCACACCGGCGCTAGACCACCAAACAGTGACCATCACTTTTCTAGGGTAAGTTTTCGTTTAGGGCATTGTTTAGGTGCTGAACCAGGATCCAACCAACTTGCTGAGCGCTTGCGGTTATCAAACAGAATCCATTTTTCATCGCAGGTAACAATGCGGTACAAATTTCTTCATTTGTGTGTCTGTAGATCAGTGCAAAGCACGTCTCGACGCGTACTTGGCGCTGGCGATCATTGAGTTCGTGGGGCACCCATTTGTCAAGCTTTTTTACCTTGTCAATTTGACGCAAATGGACCAATATTGTTTTGACGCTAACGTCGAAAGCTGCTGCTAATTCAGCCGTAGATTGTGTATCATCAGCTTCCACAATCGCCTTTAATTCGTCATTGTCGACCAAAGACTTCGGACGACCGCGAGGTTCATTTTTCAGGTCGAAATTCCCAGAACGGAAGCGAGCAAACCAATAACAGGTGGTGCGTTGGTTTGTAGTGTTAGCTACGTAAACGTGGTTGATGTTGCGTGCCGCTTGTGCCGCGTTGCTGCCACTAGGGTACTCATTTTCCATAATGACTCGAATTTTTAACGTATCCATGATGACAAAAAAGATTGAAATGCGATGAAAATGTAACACTAATCGATAAATAAATGACTACTTTTGGAAAAATATTCCATGTTTTTAAAATAAAATTAATTTGAAATTAGAATTCTTAGCCAAACAAACATTATTTTGATTTGAAATGGCCAGTACTGCAGAACGGCAATTTCATAGGTAAAGACCTATTATATGTATATATTTATAAAATCTCATTTTTCATTTCATTTCTCGTTTTAGATATTTATTAATTTATTCCAAATTTAAATAATGAATTGTCTACGCGACAATTTATATATAAAACAACCTTTAATGATGTATAAAAATATTAATGTTGACATAGAAAGTCAATCATTACAAAGCCAACAAATGTAATCTATATTTATAATAAAAGAGTAAAGAGTCGAAATATGTATATTGAAGATATTTGAGAAAAAAAATACGAGGGGGTTTAGAATCATGAACAGAACACATTTCGATAGTTTTTGAAATTTTTGTCTGTCTGTCGGTATGTTTGAACTACTGTACCGAATTTAATGAAATTTGGTATGATTGTAGCTTATAGTTTGAAGGTACATTTAGGATGCATTTTTACACGTGTCGTGTTAACATTTGTATGGTCTATAAATTGCGTTTAAGGCTATGTACATATAAAAAGGAATGTATGTGTATGTAACTCTGTGATATATTTAAAATATATACTGAAATAAAATGAAAAGATACCAAATTATTTTATCTTTACATAATTTTCAGTAAAATCAATAAATAGAATTGTATTTGTATTTTCCAACAGTAATCATAGATGGCGCTGTACAGCGGCTTGGTTTCAATCACGTATTATAACTTTTCTGTAAGCACGTATATTAATAATTTAGGAATGGGTTTTTATTTTAATTTTTTAAATATGTATTTTGAAATAAATTTTAATGTTATTTTTAAATATTTAATTAAGTAAAAATATCTATTCTATCTTGATTTCTACGATACATGTCGTTGTTTGGTGTTTTTGCGCAATTATGTTTTTTTATTAAATGAATGAATGAGCAAAGTCTGTCTGACTTACTTTAGAGCGTTATTATTCCCTGGAAAATAAAGGTTTATAAATTAAAAGATATTAAATAAACTTATCTTTTCATGTAAAGGAATTCAAAATTGAACATTTTTGTATGCCTTTATGTGTATACAGGGTGGAAAAAACGAACGTGACATGGAGGAAAATTATGTTAAATAATGAAGATATCAAATTTTACTCAAAGGGAAGATTCTTTAATTTTTTGAAAAAATAATAACTGCATCCACAGATTTTCTAAAAAAACTTACCTATACCGGGAATCGAACCAACAAAAAAAAAAAACAAAAAACCGACATACACTATGTTGTTGCATTAATCGATAGGATCTATGTATGATAAGGATAAAATCTATCGAATAAACATTGTGTCTTACAATAAAGGAGACCATGAAATTTAACAATTTATAAATATAAAAGATATTTTAATTTTCTTGTAATTCAATGATGAGTGTAGGTACCCAAATAAAACAAAAAAAAATATCTGTGAAGTATATGTTAAAAGTTCTCATTAAATAATTTCTACATAAAGTATGTAATCAGCAAGATTATTATTACTTCCTATAATCCTATGTATCATTTTCTTAGTAATTATGCGTTTTTATGTTGTAGGAAGACGAAAACTGCTGTTGATCTGTTGCAGGCGGAAGTTGTTAAGAAATTTCAGATAAATTATTTACGATGGATTTTCGCAAAGGAACGCCTTCGTCAAACAAATAAGAAAGATTAATCAGTAAAAAATAGATGAAATAAACAATAAAATAGTTAATTAAAAGCCTCCACATTTGATAAGCATAGGTCATTTGTTTATGATGACTTAGAAGCTTGCTTTTAAAATCACAAAGTCTCTAATCATTAGTAAGAGGTTTCCGGATAGACAAATACTGCCTGTTCTTTTTTATACAACAAAGCTGGCCAACAAGCATACGGTCTGTTTGATGGTAAGCAGTTACCGTGGCCTATGAATGCTTACAATACTATGGTATCACCAGCGCGTTGCTCATCGGTAATAATTTAACTGTGATCTTCTGTAAGGTGGGGAGATATTCGACCATTCGAACTGTTCCTAGGAGAGGTACATCTTCAAATAAATTTCTCTATGCACTACCTCTCTTTAATGTTGCGAATGATAGAGAATATGGTAAACGTTTGAAGTCTCAAGCGACGCGTACAGCGGCCGCAGAGAGTGAGCTGCTGAAGAGTTTAACACCGGTCTTACTCGTGTACTATGAAATAAAATGCAGTCATAATCTGTGCATACAGGTTATTGGATATCATTTCGAGCAAGTTATAAGTGAATTTGTTAAAATGTATGAAAATAATAATCTTAATTTATATCTTCTTTATTTAAAAATTTGCTTTCATGTTAGTTCAATATGTACGAATTGCTAAATTTCATAGTCTCTTGTAATTAATTGTATGATAAAATGTTTATTCGAGAGATTTTATTACTATCATAGACTCTATCGATTGGTGCAATAACATGCACGTCTGTTTTAAGCATTTTTAGTTGGTTCGATGATTCCCAGTACACAGATAAGCATTTTTTTTAAATCAGTGAATGTTGTTATTATAATTTAAAAAAATTAAAGAATGTTTCCTTTGAGTTTAATTTGCTATCTTCAATATTTAATATACTTTTCCAACCTGTATATTTATATATATAAATAGCATCACGACTGTATTCGCTGAAGGTTTAAGCAGAGGTGTACTAATTGTACACCCACAGTTCGTCGGGTATATTTTAGGTCCCATGTAATAAATAGGGGGCGAACCTATTGCCATTAAACGGGCACAAAGCCAAATTCCGGGCTGTTGCTGAAAATTTCATAGAAAAACCCAATAATACTTTGCTTGACCTGGCAATCGAACCTAGGATCTCGAGCATAGCAGTTAGTCTTTATGTTTTTTAGATATATATTATCTGTATGATTGTAAAACTATGATATCGGTTAACATTTAAAGTGATTTAAGTTGGGTATTATCAAAGCTATACGAGTAAAATACCATAAGGTGAGATTGAGGTGATGTCAGGTTTTTATTTAGTTGCTGTTTTTCATTCACGAAATATGTCACGTTGACGAAATCGCTAGCACAGTTAGTATTCCTATATAAATAGTACGTATCATGGTTTACTACAGACAATCGAGTAATTTTTTTTTTTGTATTCCTGTGTAATTAAAATTATTTTCCAAAAATAGTGAAATTATAATTATAAATTACCATCTGGTACCCGCGACTTCGTCTGCGTATAATTGGATATACACAGACTGATCTAGGAAAAAGACAAACCAAAAAAATCATAAATGGGTTTATTACTATGTGTATGGTGGTCGCGATTCCTACCACCCCGCTATACTACTCTGTCAAAAAAGTACCAGGAAAAGTACAATACACAAAATGTTAGTTATTTATTAAACTTTATTTTATCGCATGCAAAGTATGCTCCTTCAAAAACGATACACTTAACGCCAACGAATAATCCAATAAAGAAATTTTTTTAATGCTTTTTCCGGAATTGGCTTTTGTTCTTTTCGCGAATTCTCTTTTAAGTCTTCTACCGAATGAAAAAGGGTGCCACGAAGTGGTAATTTGAGTTTAGGGAAAAGAAAGAAGTCGGCTGGAGCTATATCTGGTGAATAGAGTTGCTCGATGGTTTTTGTTGAGTTTGTGGTCAAACATTCGTTCATAATGATGGCATTGTGCGAAGGCGCATTAACGTGGTGAAGATTTCTTCCCACAAATCTCGCCTTTTTCGTCGAATTAGCTCTCTTAAACGCCGCATAACTCTCAAATAATATACTTTATTTACCGTTTGAACTTCCGGTAAGAATTCCGAGTACGCAACACCGCAATAGTCAAAGAAAACAGTCAACAAGATTTAGACTTTTGATCGACTTTGGCGTGGTTTTTTCGGTTTCGGTTCAGTTGAAAGGCGCCACTCCGAAGCTTGTTGACTAGTTTGCTTGCCAAACTCGTAAACCCACGTCTCGTCACCAGTAACAATGCATTTCATGAATGTTGGGCCAGAATGGACTCGTTCTAGCGTGTCCTCAGCGACTCTTATGCGAATGAGTTTTTGGAGAAAATTCAGGTCTTTAGGAATAGCTGAGTTGCAACACGTTTCATAGCCAAGTAATTATTTAAAATGATACGGAAAGATTCGTGAAACACAGAAAATTCAGCGACTATCTCTCTCAAACTTGAATGAGGATTTTCAGTTACTATTTCCTTCATTTTTGCGATGTTAACTTCAGTTGAAGAAGTTAATGGCCTACCAGGGCGAGGTTAATCTTCCAGCATATCTCGACCGCCTTTTAACGTTTTGTACCACTCAGAAGTACATATTTGACAAAGACTATTCACCGTAAGCCTTCTGTAATATTTTCACTGATTCCGAAACGAAATTTCATTGAAGATGCATAATTTGAGACAAACTCTTTTTTGGTTGTTTTGGTCCATTAAGAGATTCGCAATACTCGCTAGATGTGATCTAACTAAAAACAGCTTTGTATTTAATCTAAATGACAGAGGCAACTCAAATTCCGTGACAAAATGTAAAACAGTTGAACATATAAATATATCAACAAATCAGATTGACAATCAACAAACTGGTTGGTATGGCAGTTGATGTCATTTCACTATTATTGCGCATGTGCATTTGGCGCATGTGCATTTGGTGTTCCCATATGTTGTTCAAAGAAACTTTCATCTCCTATTATCTACCCTTAAAGTTTATATCCTATGTCCTTTCCCAAGGTACAATCTATCTATATACCAAAATTTATCAAAGTTGGTTCAGCGGTCTAGGCTTGAAAACGTAGCAGACAGACAGATTTACTTTCGCATTTATAATATTAGTATGGATACAATTAATAAAATTGAAGTGTCTGTTAGTAATGTCAAAATAACAACTTTTTACTAAGTTCATATGAAAGTGTATACGATACCTATAACAAAATACCAATTTTTAAAAATTTTGTCTGTCTGTTTGTTCTCCGAACTGTGTAATCTCCGAAACGGTTGAACCAATATTGACGGGACTTTCACTAATAGATAGCTGATGTTATAGGGAGTAACTTAGGCTACTTTTATTTTAGAAAAAGAATTATGGTTCCGCACAAATAAAAAACCCGGGTCATTGTGAATAAATTCAGGGCGCTTAAATGGCTTACGCTGAGTAAACCATAAGAGATATAGCAAATTAATGTATCACATAATTGTAGGCATTAAAAAGACCTACAAAAAAGTCAGGGAGAATATAGATCTAACTTCTAAGGAACACTCACAATAAGTATTTTTGTCTTTAAAATAGCCGGTAGCGGGCGATCAGGATTCGCGCGGGCATTCTCTAGTCCACGAGAGCGAAGCCGCGGGCACAGCTAGTATTAATATAAATGTATAGCGGGTTTTAATACAATTGAAGTTACAAATCCATAAAGATCACAGAACATTAGTAAAGAAAAGCACAAAGGTACTTCAAAATGTTTTCATACATGATTCGTATATCAGGGACTCTGTAAAGTAAGAAAACTGAAGCCCGAAGTTCCATCTGATTGCAAGCACAAAGCAGTTTTCAATTTATCGGGAATAAATGCTTCGGTTGGCAGCTCAGACACCCAATTACCGCGTACAAAAGCTGATTACTGAGCTGCGCGAATGCGGGTGGTCTGGCGTTGGCGGAGCGCCACAGCGCCTTCGTCGGTTCCTTCCGCGCTGCAGCGCCGTAGCGGGGCGTAGCGCAGCGCGACTCAGCGGTGCGCCTACAGAATATTTGAACGACTTGAGAGGACCACTTCATTTATTCTCTTTCCAAGAATAGAAGGCAATGTAATATGGTGGATCGTGATTGAAATCGACGTTGTTCAATTGCTTTTCTGTTTTTAACTATTTAATAAAATAAAATAACTTTATTAATATGTTAATTACATAAACTTGTAAATAACTCCTATAATAATTATTGTTTTCAGGAGTCAACTGTATAAATAGAGTACCTAATTGTATTCGAATTATGAAAAGCGGTCTGGTGAACTACATTAATTTATTATAATGTTTAATAATTATAATAAATATACCCTTATAACTATTCATTAAAAAAACATCTAATTGTTAATTTGAAACTTTTGAGTAACGCATACATACTTTACATTTCCTAATTAACCAACTAAAATAAAAACAAAATTTCAAAACATACAAAGGACCGTGCTGAAGTTTTACAATATGTATTAAAAACCCCGTCGGATCCGTGAAAGTGTTATTAGGTATCGAGATTATATTCTGTTTATGTTATCTATTTCAGATTATAAGAAAAAAAATTACCCCTAATAAAATGTAAAAAAAAATTGTTACATGAGGAAACTTACATGGCAATAAAGGCGGCGCAGCGCAGGGTACCGCCATACGGTCAAACGTACCGAAGAGCCGCGCCGGGCTGGCGACGGTGTTATCACGTTTTAAAAATTTGCTAAATTTTAGGGAAACTAAAACTAAATATGTTAATTTTAAATTGTAATAACTTTTTTATTTTCATAATAAATAAAATTTTGATTTTTTTTTGTAATGTCATTATATACCTGTATACCCTATTCGGATTCGACGGGGTTTTTAATACATATTGTAGATAATCGATTAAACGACATAGAAAACGCTAAATGGTGTGATTTTAACCACATTTAAAAGCTAGCATTTTTCTTAAAATTTAATATCAAATTGAAAAGATAATTTGAAAGTTAAGGTGATTGCAATGAAACGTCTAGAGGTTTACGTTCCGAATTTAGAACAATAAATGTCCAGGGAAATCATCCTTTAAGAAGAAAAATAAAATACTTGGCATCATCGGAGTCTGATTTATTCTCATTTTCATTTTTCTTGCGCTTTTCTTTTGAACCATTAATTTTCCTTAGCATATCATTTGAAATATTATCACTCTATAATTTTCATTCATAAAGATGCTTTATAAAACTTTATACAAGGTGTCCAGAAAGGGTATCGGGTATTTGTTTTCGCGCCATATTCGAAACGGGGCGTCTAAAGGGTGCGGGGAGGGTTCGTGGCGTCCGCCATTTTGTGGAGTTTTAGTCACGATGGAACAGTACTCGGGGACGCATCGCGCATTTTGCGTACGAGCGTATTATCGTAATGGTGATTCAATAGTGACTGCTCAACGTCTCTATCGTGCGGAATATCGTACACGCCACGCGCCAAGTGACGATAGCATTAGGAAATGGATCAGGATGTTCGAGAATACAGGTGCGACAGTTAAAATTCAAAACTCTGGTCGTCCTCGTTCAGTTCGCGATGAAGAAACAATTGAAGAAGTTGAGGCGTCGGTTCGTCAAAATCCGTCTTTATCCATCCGAAAGCGAAGCCAAGCGTTGAACATCAAAAAATCGTCTTTACATTCGATTTTAAAGAAAGACTTACATCTAAAAGCCTATAAAATTCAATTGGTTCAAGAATTGAAGGATACGGACTATGCTAATCGACTGAATTTTGCGAACGAAATGCTGCAGCGATTTAACAACTTTAACAACATACTGTTCAGTGACGAAGCAAATTTTCAGCTGAATGGTCATGTTAATAAGCAGAATTGTCGGTACTGGGCAGTGGAGAATCCGAGACGAAAGCATGAACGACCCCTGCATAGCCCAAAGGTCGTTGTTTCGGCCGCTATGTCTGCTAAAGGCATAATTGGTCCTTATTTTCATGAAGATCAACGAGGCCGAGCAATTAATGTGAATAGTGACCGTTATTGCGATATGTTGCAAAAATTTTTGGTTCCAGAGTTTGCAGGTTTCAACTCAAGAACGTGGTTCCAGCAAGATGGGGCCACTTGCCATACCTCAAATGACTCAATGGAAGTTGTTAACGAATTATTCCCTAATAAAGTCATTTCGCGAAGGGGTAACATCAACTGGCCTCCCAGAAGCCACGACCTTAGCCCGCTTGACTATTTTGCATGGGGATACCTTAAAAGTAAGGTTTATCAAAACAATCCGACGAATCTAACCCAGTTAAAGCAAAACATCAGGTCAGAAATGGCAGCAATATCGATAGCTATGTGTCAACGTGTTATCGCCAATCTTCGTTTCCGTTTAGAAGAGTGCCAGCAACGTAACGGTCATCATTTGGATAACATCATCTTTTCCAAATAATTCTCCAATTCATATGCTGATAATAAACAATAAACTTTTTTATTGCATACAAATAATTTTTGTTTCATTGAACTTACAAATACCCGATACCCTTTCTGGACACCTTGTAATTTTATACACTTTAAAAAATATTGATTAAACCTGTGCATACGATTTTTTCCTAATTAAAAAAAAACTAAAGTATCGTTAACGTTTAATATGGAATAGTTGTTATTATTGACGTTCTATAACACAGTGTAAAAAAAAAGTTATGTTCAATAACATGCAAGTGGTAATAAAATGTCAATCTGTAAACAAAATACGACTCGCAGTCGTAGTACCAATTTTTTTTTATGTATAGGATAATTTGTTGAATTTGCTTTATTGTAATGCATATCAGACGCCCGCCCTTCATTAGTGTTGTGAGCTTCGCTTTCTCTGGTTGAATTATGGTGTCGTGTCATAAGCTTAAGACGTGTGCAAACAAGATTTATGTAATTAATTTAGTAGATAAGGTTAGATGTGTGTATTATGTAACACAAAGGACACAAACCCCTGTAAACAATACGCTATGTATAAATATATTTTAATCTTTTGAGTTTACATACTACTATTGATTAAATACATCTTGTGTTTTTCATTTTTGGACAACAAATTATAATTTTTATTACAGTCAAAAATGTTAAGGTTTGCATAACTTTGTTGTAAATTAATTCAGTCGAAGCTGTGTAGACAATAATTTTGAACGTTATCAGCGGTATAATTATGAAGGGAATGAGAAGAGTACACTGACAGTGGGACCGGGAAGGGAACTAAATACTGACAAGTGATAGACACGTTGTCGCTGCTCAGGCGAGTGCGAGCGAGTAAGCCGCATACAAATGCCGGGAATATTTACGTTTATCTTCGGGTAACGGCTTCATCACAAGCTTTATTACGACATCCACTCACGTAATCCTCCGTCGCTGTCATAACTCCTCATTTGCTACCTCGCTACAATGTTACTATATAGGTCTTCCAGTACGGTTGCATGAACAAACATACCTCGTCATATATACATTTCTCTTCTTTACCATGTCTATAGTTTACTTTTATAGCTACTAACTTTATATGTTTCTTAAAACTTTTTCATGTTCACTCGTAAACCATAACTTTGTTCTTTTTTACAAACAAAATTTAAAAAATAAGAACTTATTCTTAAGTGAGAAGTGATTCAAGTGAAGTGAAGCAAGCTATTTGCTTCGAGAAATTATTCAGCTCGTACGATGAGCCAATTTTCATTTTATTGGATCGCCACCGACATAATATACTAGTGAGTCATTTCGATACGTTTCGCTTCCAGATAAGACAGTGTATAGCCAGCCACATAATTATTTTCGGCGCGACAGGGTTAATTTATAGGCTGATAATAGGGAAGGGACTACCGATAGATCCTTGTCTTTCTGTGGTCATCGTTGTTCTTGAAGTTGTTAGACGATGAGGTGAGCAACAGTTATTTTGTCGAGCTTGGATAAAAAACATACGCGGTGTCGTAGGATTCGTCTTAATTGGGGGAGTGACAAAGGCTATATAATATTTAAAAAGAATCAAATAAAAAGCAAAAATGGAAACATTTTTTTTTTTTAGTTAAGTGTTTTTGTTGGAGTTGGGCTTTTTGGTTCCTTTTTAATCATTGCAAAATTATGTACATGAGTCGGTTGTCCTCGACATTTGCTTTCACACACCGTACCTATGCATATAATATATATTTTGTCAGTCTTTCGTCACATACATTCGACGTGTTCAAACCAACTAAACATACCTTTAAATATTGTGTTCATCATTCTCTCTTTCAAAACAGCCATACTACATGAAAAGTTTAATACACTTTACCGTAGGGAAAGCGGAAATCACTGAGACGTTAAAGGATTTAATAAATATGAAGGAACCGAAAGCAGTTTGTAAAGATATAGAAAAGAGGTACTTACTTAAAGATAAAAACAAATACAAAAGATACAAAATTTGAAAATAAATAGATATTTTATGTGAAATGTATATTTTACTAAAAAAGCCAAATCCATTGAAGTTAGTCTGCAAAAAATTTGAATAAAACTACAATAATCTATGAACGAATATTCAGCAACGATAAGTGAAGGCGTAATTTTCAGCTTTCGAAATTACTTTTCAGGAGTTGCGTTCGGATCCGACCCGGCTATAAATGAATATCGGATATGGAATCCATAAATACTCAATCTAAATTCGTAAATATTCTCTGGGGATCTTAAAAAAATATGAAATCGCCTCATGGCATAGGTGTAGTTAAACGTTTTCATCTTCAAAAATATTGTAAATCTTTCTATTTGTGAGCTAGGCTTATAATTATTCTTTAAATTGATAGAAATTTTATTATTTCCGGTTACAAGGTCTATTAACGTAATGGTGGGTATTGTGTTGAAATATATTTACATGAAACGTAAAAAGGATGAATAGAGCTGCAGAAAAGCCGAAACTGAGAGGGGAAGTTGGAACACGCTAGCTTAGTGCAGCCGCCGGAAGTAAGACTCTAGCCGTTTTCATCGTATAATAGCTTTCAAATTGACCCTTTCAGTTGGCACTTCGTAGACGCTTTAGTCAGTATCATTAATATCGGATATGCATTATCAATGTCGCAACTAAATTATTATTAATTTCATAAATTGCTTTTCGAACTTCTATTTACTGATGGAATAGTTAGACATAAAACAAAAATTTTTACACGAAATGTTTACTTGCAGTAATATCATAAAATCAATTTAAAAGTTATCGGATTGTTATTTACTTTTATAGCGGAGGCAAACGTCAACCGAGTGCCGGGATCGGGTTCAAGTATAGTCAAATACATAAAAGGGATGAGTTGCGCGAAATACTGGCGTTGTAAGATCCTAAGCCCTGTTTAGATTAGATCAGACCTTCGAAATAACAGTGAATGAGGACGTGGATTAACTACGGTCCGGAGCACTTCAGCTCGTGTGCTTAATGGGGTACCGTTAGAGGTAATGAGAGGTGCATGGATAGGGCGTTGGTTTGCCTCTCGGACTTCATCTCATTATATTTTAGCATTCAAAATGTTTCATTTCGATAAAAATTGACTTAAATACTTTACTATTTTTTACCTTTTGCCATTGAGTGCTATTTGAGTTTTATTATTAAACATTATTCTAAATTATCTGTGGAAAATAGAGGAAAATACAATATTAATTCATTTTATCCGCTCTTGTTGTTAAAAGTCGAAACCTCAAATTATCTGTGGAAAGTAGAGGAAAATACAATATTAATTCATTTTATCCGCTCTTGTTGTTAAAAGTCGAAACCTCAAATTATCTGTAGAAAGTAGAGGAAAATACAACATTAATTCATTTTATCCGCTCTTGTTAAAAGTCCAAACCTCGGTCAACCTCAAATATAGACACACGGCAGTGTGTCAGCCAAGTAGGTACCGAATGGGCGACACGGACCAATGTGTATATTTACAGGAACTATTTTTCGAGCTACTTTCAATCCCTCCCTAAGTCCTACACGCTTGAAATATTGTGTTTAATAAACCTCAATTGAACATATAGAATCCCAAATATAAGTAAGTTTGATTTGAGTAAAATTTGATATCGTCAACATTTAATATACTTTTCCTCCATGTCCCGTCCGTTTTTTCTATACTGTATATGACATATATTTAACAAAAATTTCTAGCACATTTAAAAAAAAGAAAGAATATGGAAATTGGCATCGGTACGGAATATAATATTATATTAAGATCGATAATACTAGTACGCGATTTATCCAGTTCTAATTGAGTAGCAACAAATCACTAGTTGAATAGCGCGTATTCTGCCAGATTAAAATAAACTTTGTTTCTATGACATTAAGGTTGTTTAATATTAGTGGAGTTTTATACCACCATTTATTTCTCTTTAAATATCATTTTATCATTATTATATTAATACGTGAGAAGAAAAAAAAACTTCGGACTCCTTTTTTAAATGTATCAAATGCACGGAGGAAGTCTGTGAGATTTGGCATGGTTAAAGATATAAGGAAAAGGAGTGCAGAAAGCTAAAATTTATTTCTAACATCTGTTACTAATAAATTAAATTAAATTAATTTAATACTGCGAGTCCTAACACGAACAGTGCCATTGAACTTAGACCCCCCAAAATATTGGCATTGTCACTCAATAAAAAGTGACAGCAAGTGATATAAAATTTGTTGTTTAGGTTCATACTGCAAATTTCAAACAGAAAATAGTCTATGATTAAAAAGTCGCTGGTTCAATTTCGATCATTGGGCGACCGCTAATTTAATTAACTACCTGACCCGCGCAACTTCGTCTGCGTCATATAAAAGAGAGAGAGAAAGGGTTAGAGAGAGTGGGTTGTAGGCACTGTATTAGCAAGCATAGTTTAACAATCATAGAGATAATATATATCTAAAAAACGTAAAGACTGACTGCTATGCTCGATATTCTGGGTTTGATCCCCAGGTCGAGTAAAGTATTATTGGGTTTTTCTATGAAATTTTCATTGGCAGCTCGGAGTTTGGCTTCGTGCTCGATTAAAGGCAATAGGTTCGCCCCATATTTATTAAATGGGACCTAAAAACATACCCTAAGAACTGTGGGTGAACAATTAGTACAACTCTGCTTAAACCTTCAGCGAATACAGTCTTGATGGTATTTATGTATATAAATATACAGGTTGGAAAAGTATATTAAATATTGAAGATAGCAAATAAAACTCAAAGGAAACATTCTTTTATTTTTTTTAATTATAATAACAACATTCACAGATTTAAAAAAAAAAGTTATCTGTTTAGGTAACGCGGTAATCATAGAACCAACTAAAAATGCTAAAAATAGACATGCACTATGTAATTGCACTAATCGATAGAGTCTATGTTAAAGATAAAATCTCTCGAATGAACTTTCTATCTTACAATTACAGGAGATCATGAAATTTAACAATTCGTACATACTGAACGGAACTAACATGAAAGCAAATTTATATATAAAGAAGATATAAATTAAAATTATTAATATATTATCTATATTATTATATTTATTTTCATTGTTACACAATCTCTACTTTACGTCGGTTTTAATAAATACCCCGTCTCGTAGCCCACAGAAAAAAAGAGATGGGGATGGGGGGATTATATTCTATATCTCTATATATATAAAGGTACATGTTTACGGATATGTTTAGTTGTTGTCCTTAGACCAATTCGTTCTAACAGACATGAACAATCGATTTTATTGTTCATCAAATTATATAAAAACATCAGATCAGCTACCAAGCGTCTATGTTTCAGGGATAACATACCCCATTCCCGTAAGTTCTCATTTATATACTCCGATAAAAGCATATCACGACGTCTCAGCATCTTCAAAAATTTATTTTGAATGTTTTCAATTCTATGGCTATGTGTGTTATAATAGGGACTCCATATTTGAGATGCAAATTCTAAAATACTTCTTACATAAGCACAAAATTAAAACTATAATAGACGAATTATTTTTAAAAGGAATTGATAATCTACTTATGAAGCCCAATATTTTATAAGATTTCTGAGTAATGTATTCATAGTGATCTACATATAATAATTTGGATCTACACATAATATAATAACATGTTACTCTGGAAACTGCTGTATTATTGAGTATATAATCATATTTAAGGACTTCTTTTTGCGCGTGTATATAATGCACTGGTATTTGACCACATTAAGATCCAAAAGATTAAGTGAGCAGTATTCGCTCAACCTGTTTCAATTTAATTGGAATTTGTTACAGTCATCAACAGTACATATTGGCATAAATATTTTAGTGTCATCAGCATACATAGAGAAATTTGCAAATTGAAAGCAGGAACCAATGTCGCTCACGTATACGTTAAATAATAGTGGTCCAAGATGAGAGCCCTGGGGTACACCCGATGCAATAAATAAGAATAGTGCTTTTAGTTAGAAATAAAAGGGGTTTCAAGTTTTTCATCGCAAGCTAGTACAATAAGGGATGATTTTAATTATTTTTGAAGTTTTATTAGGACGATTAATGTGTTGGATTCATATTAGCATTAAATTACAATAACATACATACATTGATAAACCCAACCCATGTATGATATTTTTTTTGGTTTGTCGTATTCCGCAATTAGCCAGTGCACATGCAGTAATATAACGGTGTGGTATGGATCGTGGTCACTATACACATAGTTATAAACCCATCTATGATTTTTTTTTGGTTTGTCTTGTTCCAAGATCAGTCTGTGTATATCCAATAATAAGCAGGCAGTGCCTTGTTGTTAAATCGAGACTAAGCAGGTACTGCATGGTCGTTAAATCGTTAGTATTACTCGAAAAGTTCAATTATCAGTTGAGCAGCTTCTAGTTTATATTTAATTGTAGATTAGCTGTGCCCATGGCTTAGCTCACGTAGACTACAGAATGCCCTCGCGAATCTTGCTACCCCGATCCCGGCTATTTAAATAAAAATCTTATTGTGGGTGTTCCTTAGAAGATAGACGTATACTCTCTAGACTTTTTTTAGGTCTTTTTAATCCTACAATTATGTAGTACATTAATTTGCTATATCTCTTATTGTTTACTCAGCGTAAGCCATTTAAGCGCCCGAATTAAATCACCATGACCAGTTTTTTTATTTGTGCGGAACCCTAATTCTTTTTCTAAAATAAAAGTAGCCTAAGTTACTCCCTATAACATTAGCTATCTATCAGTGAAAAACCCGTCAAAATGGGTCCAACCATTTCGGAGATTACCAGGAACAAACAGAAAGACAGACAAAAATTTTAAAAATTGTTTTTTTGTTATAGGTTTCGTATATACTTTTCATATGTATTTAGTAAAAAGCTGTTATTTTTACATTACAAACTGATACTTCAATTTAATTTATTGTATAGATAACGTATTATTTCCGATGTATTACTTTACTCTATGGTAAATTTTATCGGACATCACTTTATCGAAGTTTTTATTTCTTTAAAATTAAAAGGGGTTTCAGTTAAATTTATTTGGTACTTACGCATATTGATTTTAAAATATTTTACTTCTAAATATGTATTATATGTAAACAATTAAATTATATTTATACTACGTACGACTTATAAACACAGAATACATTTTATATATCTACTACATCTATGGAATATATGCATTTACCATGGACGTATAAAAAAGTATTTTATACACCCCTGAAATTTACTATGAGTTTTTACCCCTTTTATTTCTTTCTTACCAAAAGCATAAATATAAATTTTCATATCCCTAATTTGAGACATGATGGGTTCTTCATACAAATTTTCACCTCATGTGGAATAACACAATGAAATAAGCTTGTAAGCTAAAGCTAAATAAGCTAAATAAGTTAAATAAGCTATTCACTTGTAGCTAAACTGTATAATCCAGATAATTTACAATAGGTATATTGCTTAGAAAATATAAACTCCCACGAGCCGCGGTTGACGTCATAAAATAAAACCGTAATTATGCCGTACTGCGGAGTTAAACAGTTTAAAAACACTTCAGCCAATCATATAAACCATACTGGACTATCATTTAATAGGTAATTATTAGAAATATAATAAATTTCTTATTATGTATAACAATGTCAATAAATCAACAAACTTGTTCACGTTGACAACGCTGTCATTTCATAATTACTGCACATGCGCATAGGAAATCAATAATCCGGTTGGTATGGCAGCCGATGTCATTCCATCATTATCGCGCATGCGCATTTGGTGTTCCCGTATGTTGTCCTTAGAAACTTTCATCCCCTATTCTGTTCCCTTAAAGTTTTATTTTCGCTATAAAAAGTACCCTATGTCTTTTCCCAAGGTCCAATCTATCTCTATACCAAAATTCATCAAAATTGGTTCAGCGGTTTAGGCGTGAAAACGTAACAGACAGACAGAGTTACTTTCGCATTTATAATATTAGTATGGATTAAGGTTTTCTGAATATGAAATAATAACAACATTTCTGCCGCCGTGCGAATTCTTTAGGTGCAAAGTGGCTAATATTTTCGATGTGCATTTTTCAAAGAATAACTTAATTACTTTTGTTTTTGGATATATTTCGCTAAAGTCAATGGTCAAGGGTTCAAAATAAAAATTGTTCTTAGTGTTTTGGTTTAGAAACCACATTAAATATGAACTCGGAATTATTTTATTTGCATATTGCTGCTTTAATAAAGTTCATTTTTTATTTCTACTAATCAGTTTAAGTATAGGATGATGTACAGATGACCCTGTGGCACAAGTAAATGTTCGAAATTCATTTTTCAATGTCAGAGAAGGAAATTCATTAGAAGTTTGAAATTACTGATGGCTAAACGGGGGGAGTAAAATTTACTGTTAATTTGTACGAAAGTTTTTTGTTAATTTTCAGAAACTTTTCGGAATGACTTTCGAATCGTGAAAAATGAGAAAAGTGTGTTGATTATGATATTGGTTTTGTGTTTTTACTAAATGCAAATTATTTAGTAGTGTCATTCTTATAAAATATAAATAAAATAGTTAAAATGTAAGACTGATTACTGACTGATGCCTAATGATTTTATAGTAATATTACAGTAAGAATGATTTAAAAATGTCAATATTTGGAGCAAGACTAGAGGCACCGGCAGAGCTATGCGCGCGCCGGTACTCGCCCAGGCCAACCTGATATTAGTTTACTTTTCCTCTCGAAGTCACTTTATTAGTTATCCATCGATCCGCGAATGTTGTGGAAAATAGTCTCAAGTTATTAAGAATTCTATGCAAAGTCAACATAGTTTTCTTAATGTATATAAAAATATTTAGTTGAACTTTCGGTGAAGGAAAACATCATGATGAAACCATCCACAGCTGGTGGCGGGCATTTTTAAGTTTAAATTCTGTCTTTTAACACCTATAATTGCGCAGTAAGCAAATGTAAATCAGTAGGTATTCGTTTACGTTACGATTTATCTTGATTGCTTTACATTCCTGAGACAAAGGGAAATAATATACAAATTATATAATTATTAAAGTTTAAAACTATCATTAATTCAAAACGCAAATATTTATATTAATTTATATTAACGCAAATAATTATGGGTATCCAAAAAAGTTTAATTAATGAGTTTTTTTGATCATAACATTTCTTCGAATAATTTTGTTTGCCATCGGAATAGAGTGTATAGAATCCTTTAAAGCATATAAAAGATTTTGTATAAAACATTCCGAAATATGTGAACTTAATAACTTTGATTATATAAACGTCTAGATACCGTGTTGCCTTGAGACCGATGTTATATTTGTGGCTTTGCTAGACTAGTGTGCGAAAAGGTATTGTACACTCTCGTCGGCTGTTTTTGTTTGCTGTATAAGGGATACCAAGTTAAACCATTTTACTTTAAAAGTGGGGGAAATTGTGCATAGAAGTTTAACGGTTTTATATTATCTACTAGTAATGTTCGCGACCCCGTCCGCATGATATTTCGAATATGAAAACCAGTAATTACAAAAAGTTACAGATATGTAGTTGTATTGAAATTCAATATGAGTGAATTAATCGTCCCTCGTGCTTTGTGAATGTCTTTGGTGCTACTCACAATCTTCCTTCATACTCTGTGAATGCCTCTGACTCCATAGCTGGAGTGTCAAAATTTCAATCAGTAGTAGAATTATAGAAGGAAAGTTTGTTATTAAGACTATTTATTAATGCATTAGCAATTAACAGAACCTTTGCTGACATTGTTTTACTAGTATTGTAATAATTAAGTTTATTTTAAAAAGGGATGAGGAAGTTATGATAGGTTTTTTTTTAAAGGGGATGATGTAATAATGGTACCTCATTACTTAGCTTCTTTAGACAGATGTCACTTAGAATTAAGAAGAAAACTATATTAGAAAAAGAAATGTATTAATATGAGTATTAATTGTAATGCCTATGTCTGCAAAAAATTATGTAAATAAATGCATTAACAAAAATAAAGAGACTAATTAATACATAATAAAACAGTAGCCGATAGGAAATTAGTTATATATTTCTTAGTAGCGTTTTTGTCGTTATTCAAATACCTATATGCTCCGTGCGACGAACAAACTTTTTCACTTTGAGTTGTCATCTGTCGTACGTGGTTTTGGTTATCGAGGCGAACTAGTGACTCGACATTACCAAGATCCTAATTAATGAACATCAGAGCTTTGATTCTTTTTATTTTTATGCCTCTGTAAGTCGATTGTACTTCATAGCGTGTATAGGCACGTACGGATGCACAGGCTTACCATTAAATGTCCCTCAAAAAGTTTATTATCGATTTTACACTGTTCGCCTGCGCAGGTTTAAAATGTAGTGGTGTAAGATATGTATTAATTGTAAGTCAGTCTTAATAAACCATTTGTCAAACGTAGACGTGTTTCTACTCATTTATCGCCTCCCGCAACCCGCACACTGCATGGCGACCCTGCCAGCGCAAGCGCCGCTTCGCGGTCGGGTTTCGAGCTGCGAGCGGACTCAGCAGATTCCTGTGTGCCTTTGTGCTCACAAGTTGGACTTTTAATATATAAAAGTTATAAAGACTTTGAAACAATGAAGTTTTGACTACCATAAAAACTACGTGCAACTTTTCAACGATGGGTAAATCTCATTCCAAGACTGAGGACAAGGAGGTTATTATTGCACAAAATGCTTCGGAAGGAAGTAATACTTCAACAGAATCCCACATGAAAATAAACAATATTTTACTAGCGTCGATCATGGCTATTGTTGTCCTTGGAATCATCATTGCATTACTGAAACTCATGAAGAAGAAGCAGAAAAAATGGATAGAAAAACGGGTTCAGTCTGAATTTATTAGAAGGATGCGTTTGCGATTGTCGGGAAGGCGAGAACGAGAGGAAGAAAATGAAAATGTGTAAAATTACGCACTACAAGTAATTTTGCGTAATAATTAAGTGATTAGTGAACATCCCTGTGTTGCGTCATCCGTTATTATACTATAGAAGTTTTTGGACATAAACAAATTAGTTAAGTATCATACATATATTATGAAAGTATTATTGTAATGTGAGTATATTTTAGTTAAAATTTTATGGAAAAGGATTTAGAAATAATTTTAAGTGAATTATTAGATATAAAAGTTAGCTTAAGGAAATTAGGCCCATGTAGAAGATTACAATATAAAAGTAATGTTAATGAAAAAATAATAAAGGCTAAAGAGCTATATGCTTCTTATAAGACTATTATTAAAATTTATTCTGAGCGTAAAAGTACGTTAGAACTAGCCGATTATATTTACGAAGTGTTAAGTGAGAAATTAGAATTAACTTACAGTAAAATTTTATCATATAATTTTGATAGTGAGGTAAGTAATATTTTTTCAACGATGGAGAAGTTTGACTTAAAAACCGCTACGTCCTTAATTCCCAATATGGATGGATCAGAAGAAACAACAGAAAAAATAATAAATACTGTAGAACTGTATAACAGTTGTCTCAAAGATAATGATCAGAAAATATTATTAATTAATTTCGTTTTAAAAACTAGACTTACCAAAATTGCAAAATTAAAATTAAAAAATGAGTATAAAGACGTAGATAGCCTCGTAAAAGACATAAAAACCTATTTAGTTGCGAAAAAATCTCCTAATTCTATACTGTGTCAATTAAATAATTTATCCCAAAACAACATGTCTATAAATCAATACGGGAATAAATTATCCGAATTATTCATGGGACTCACAATAGCGCAAGCTGATGGTAATGAAATGGCAAGTGACATACTTAGACCTATTAATGAAAAACTGGCAATTAAAAAATTCTCGGATGGCTTAAAAAATAAACGTATAAGCACTATAATTTCAGCAAGAAATTACTCAGACCTTAAGGATGCAATTCGTGCAACTGAAGACGAAGAGCTGATGCAACCTTTAATGACGAACAACATCTTCACGGCAAGAGGTAGGTAAAATAATGTATTTTATAATAATCGAGGTAGAGGAGGCCGAAATAATTATTATAATCAAGGTCGTAACCGTGGAAATTACTCTACAGGTAAAAATTTTAAAAATTTTGAACAAAAACAATTTAACGGTCACCACCACGGTGCATACCCACGTACAAGAGGTAACAGTTTTAATAACTATAATTCTTCTAAATTTCAAAGAGGTAGAGGCGTATCTCGTATTGAAAATGACCAACGAAAAATGTTTTCAGCACAATTAAGCGATAATTTAAAAACCGAAAATGAAAATCAGTTTTTTCGATTATAAATCTTATAATATTTTAACTTGTAACAAAAATGTCAGGTATATTTATCTTAATAAAAACAACTCCCAGTGTTCATGGTTACTTGACACCGGCGCGTCCATTTCAGCTATTACTAAGAAGGCCATAACGGAGCAAGTTCCGTTGTACAAAGATAACATTGTAATAAACGGTATAGGTGGTAAAACTTATTCAGAAGGTTATGTTTATATTACAGTACGTACTAAGAGTGGTAACTGTTTTAAGCACAAATTTTATTTATTCGATAATTTACCGTGTAAATCGGATGGAATTATTGGATTGGATTTCTTATCGGAATTTAATTCACATATTGATTTAGAAAATAATATATTAATTCTAGAAAATGATTGGAAAATTACTATACCACTTTATACGTCACCTACTATTTCATATAATTATTTAACTATTCCTGCAAGAAGTGAATCAATTCATTACATACAATTAAAAAATAATAAATTAAAAAATGATTGTGTTGTTTTATCACAGCAGTTACAAGAGGATTCATTTTTAGCCGCTTTAATAGTAAAACCAGTAAATAACGTTATTCCAATTAGAATACTAAATACTAAGAACGAATCAGTCACTATACCTACGTTTCAACCGGAGTTGCATTCACTAGACGAATATCACATATGTCAATTTGATAAACAAAAGGCTAACGCAGAGCGAACTAATACTTTGTTATCGTTACTGAAGTTGGATCACTTACACTCTACGGAACGTGAAACAATAGAAGCTATTTGTTCTAAATACAATGATATATTTTGTTTACCGGGAGACAAGCTTACAACTACTGAAATATATGAACATAATATTTATTTAAAACCAAATGCTAGTCCTGTTTATACAAAACCTTATAGATTACCAAACAGCCAAAAACCCGAAATAGATAAACAAATTAAACAAATGTTAAAGGATGATATTATAGAGACAGCTCAAAGTGAGTGGTCTAGTCCTGTTTTACTAGTACCGAAAAAATCTGAGGACAATAATAAAAAATGGAGATTAGTAGTAGATTACTGAAAATTAAACGAAATAATAAAAGATGATAAATTTCCACTTCCCAACATAACTGATATTTTAGAATCACTTTCTGGTGCTGTTTATTTTACTCATTTAGATCTTAGCCAATCTTATTACCAAGTGACCTTGAATCCCGAGTCAAGGAAGCTTACTGCATTTACGACTAATACCGGGCAGTATCAAATGAAGCGTATGCCTATGGGTCTTAAAACAAGCCCAAGTTCTTTTTCAAGAGCAATGACTATTGCAATGGCGGGACTTACATATGAGAAGTGTTTCATATATTTAGATGATCTGGTGATCTTTGGAAGAAATTGGGAACTACATAATAAAAACCTAATAGATGTGTTTGAGAGACTTCGAAAAGTTAATTTAAAATTAAATCCAAACAAATGTAATTTTCTGAAAAAGGAGTTATTATATTTAGGACACACAGTATCAGCAGAAGGAATTTTACCAGATAAAAATAAAATTAAAATTATTGAAAATTATCCCACACCAAAAAATACAGACGAAGTAAAACGTTTTGTTGCATTTTGTAATTATTACAGAAAATTTATAAATAATTTTGCAGAAATAACTATTCCACTAAATAATTTATGTCGTAAAAATATACCTTTTATTTGGTGTAGTCGATGTGAAAGATCATTTCAAATTTTGAAAAATGCGTTAATGTCGCCCCCTGTTTTACAATACCCAGATTTTTCAAATGACAACGAGTTTATTTTACAAACTGATGCTTCTGGAATTAGTGTTGGAGTAGTACTTTGTAATAAAGATATGCGACCAATCGCTTATGCAAGTCGACCTTTAAATAAGGCTGAAAAAAAATTATCCAACTATACAAAAGGAATTAGTTGCAGTTGTTTAGGGAATAAAGTATTTTAGGTCATATCTTTATGGTAGAAAATTTACAATAATGACGGACCACAAACCATTATTATATCTTTTTGGAATGAAGGATCCGTCAAGTAGATTATTAAAATTTAGATTAACATTGGAAGAATATGATTTTAACATAGTTTATATTAAAGGAAAAGACAATACAGTAGCTGACGCATTGTCTAGAATATCAATAACCTCTGACGAATTAAAATGTATTAATGACAAAATAATTTGTGTTATGACTAGAGCGCAAAGAAAGAAATTAGAAAACCAGAAAAATAAAGACGACAACTCTTTCGATAATAAAGACACAGACTATCGGTCTGATCAGCCGAGAATCGTGGAATTATTACAGAAACCGAGTGATGGTGTAGAAATGGTTTTAGTAGAAGGAAAGGAGCTGAATAGGATTAGAAAACAAAATAATATAGATGTGGAAACCGAGTGTTTTGCATTTTGACAAAATAAGAAAATATTATACATTAATCTTGATTTCAAGTCACAATACACGCTAGACGTTTTTGTGAGAAAATTAAGTCAACTATGTAAAAATGTTAACGTTAACGAAATATGTATAATAAAAAAGAATATTAACGCGTTATTCATAAAAAAATCTAATTGAAGAAATAAAAAGTAAAGATATGTGGTCCGGACCACGCATTTGTATCTTGAGAGGAATTGAAAGAATTAATGATGAAAATGATAAAAAATTTATTATAAATGATTATCACTTGCTACCTACAAGTGGTCACGCTGGAATACGTAGAATGATAAACAACATTAAGAGGAAGTATTACTGGCCAGAAATGGAAAAAATGTAAGAGATTTCGTAAACAAATGTGATAAATGTCAAAAATCTAAAATATTCAAAAAAACTAAAGAGACTATGGTAATTACAACCACGGCTTCATATGTTTTGGAAAAAGTGTTTTTAGTTTTAGTTAGTCCTTTAGATAAGGATATAGATAGTAATAGTTATATTCTTACGCTACAATGCGAGTTAAGTAAATTCGTAGAGGCTTACCCTTTACAAAACAAAGAAACGGTTACGGTAGCTAGAGCTTTCGTAAATAATTTTATTTTAAGATTTGGAATCCCAAAAACAATAGCTACAGATAAAGGTACGGAATTTATATCATCTACAATGACAGAAGTTTGTACATTTTTAGGAATTGAAAAGTTAAGTTCAACTGCTTACCATCATGAATCAATAGGTTCACTTGAAAATACACATAAAAATTTAAATTCTTTTTTAAGAATACAGTGTAATAATTATTGTGAAACGTGGAGCCAATGGCTACCTTTTTGGTGTTTTTCTTTTAATAACACTGTACATTCATCTACAAAATACACTCCATATGAGTTAGTATTTGGAAAACCATTTGACATTCCGAATAGAATAAAAAGTAATATACAACCTTTATATAACCCAGATAATTATAGTTTAGAATTAAAATATCGCTTACAAGTAGCGCATAGAGATGCGAAAAATAATTTGTTAAAAAGTAAACAAATAAAGTCAAAGTACGATAGAAATATAAACCAAGTAGTATATGAGACAGGTGATTTAATATTGTTAAAAAACGAAACTACGAATAAGTTAGACACATTGTATAAAGGTCCTTACGTTGTTATCGAAGATCAGGAACCAAATGTAAAAATTTTGAAAAACAATAACATTGAAATTGTACACAAAAATAGAACAAAATTATTTAAAAATTAATGACAATATGTTACGGAAACTTTAGCATTGTATTTACGTTTAAAAATAATGTGTAAAATTAAATTAATTAATATATACGCTAAATGTTATTTCATTACATTTTTTTTTCTATAATATATAAAATTAAAAATTATTAATAGTTATTATTAATGAAATGTGTTTTATGATTATTTTTCTCTTTCAGATTGTACTAATTTAATATAATATTAATTTCTTATTTTAATTACATTTTATAATGTTTAGTTTAAAAAAAAAGTATGTACAATCAATTTTTTTTTTCTTGCACCCCGTAGGTGTAGTGGTGTAAGATATGTATTAATTGTAAGTCAGTCTTAATAAACCATTTGTCAAACGTAGACGTGTTTCTACTCATTTATCGCCTCCCGCAACCCGCACACTGCAAAAAGCTACGAAGTCTATTCCAATAAACACTCCGGTCTAGCTTTGCGGGCACACGTGAGAGGTTTCTGGTAAACCGCCGCGTGTTAGATAGTCTTAAAAGTGAAGTCTTAAGTCTTCGTTTTCTACTGAAACATTAATTGCAAAAAAAAATGCAAATAATTTGACTTATAAAAGGAATATGTGCTGGGTAATAGGATTGTGACTGACTGGATCGCAACTAACATACACCAGCCATAGTGGTACACTTAGATGGATATACCATCTTGTATGTCACGTTCCGCGATCAGCCAATGTAAGTATATCCAGTATCTCACTTAGGCAATCGGATTGTTTATATCGTATAGTACGTGATTTGTAGTCGGTACTCCCATTACTGCCATGTTGGTTGCGATTATTGAAATCGTACCAATGATCTAGTAGCGTGTTCGTACCTGTTACCGGAGTGACGCTCAGTTTGGTAGATACTAAAATTGTTAGGTGAGCAGTTTTCATTTTATTATGAGTGTTAGAAATTAATTCTATGCGCAGGGGCAATCGTTCTGCGCAGGCGCTGCGCCTCCCCGCCCCCCTGGCTTATTCCGACGGCTCTGCTGACACAGTCTGCTTCGTGCTTTGGCCGTGAGCTCGCGTTGGTTTTTTGTATGCACTTCGTCATTTCGGGCGTTCGGTTGGCGCTGAATTATATTTAATTTACGGGTGTTAAGATTTTGCATTGGTGTACCAGGAGTTTGCTGAACTGATTGCTTGAGTGATAGTGTCCTTGCTGTTGTAGTATTTGAGGCTGCCACACACATACATACAGTTCACTCCTCAAAAACTTCACAATATGCAGTCCAGGTCGACGGAGCAAGGTCAAGGTCACCGCCCGCTCCTGACGAGGTGAGTCTCCTTGTTTTATTCCTTAAATAATTACTGTGTATCGCAGCAATAGTTTCGAGAGGGACTGATTCGCGATAGATTGAATTAAGGGCCCAGCACATATTCGCGAACCTTCTAGAACAAAGAGTTTCTGCTAGCAGATGCTAGTGATTGTCTTGAGTCATTATTTAAGCTTCGTGAAATCTGTTGGGCTTGTAAATCGGCTAACAAGAGCCCAGACAGCTACCATGACGATGAGCTTGTCTTGGACGTGAGCATGCGTGAGTGGTTTTACGAGGTGGCGCATAGCCTTGGTATGCACTGCTCTGGCGGGCAGGTCACACTGCTGGCGATTGCTTTGGCAGGCTAGTCGCGCGGCAGGCCACTGTTTTGGCAGGGAAGTCTCTTTGCTGGCGACTGCTGCAGCTGGGAAGTCGCGCTGCTGGCTACTGCCGTGGTAGTGCAGGTAGCACTTATGTTTGGACGTTGGTGCTTTGCATCAGGTCGTCCTATGCGTTGAAAATTATTGTCGGTGAATTGATTTTTGTACGTTGTCGCTTTACGTGTTTATCGGATAAAAGAACTTCTGTGATATATAGTGTATATTATAATTACCAGGTAGTTTGCGAGTAGGTAAACATATAACTAATAATTAAATAATACGCACGTTATTAAAATATATTAGATTAATTATAAACTACGTAAATCAATATATTAGTTGTACAATTGATCGTTTGTGAGTTAGTCGTCAACCAATCGTAGTCGTCGACCGATCATAGGTTTCGACCAATCATACGCGTTGACAAAACTTTACCCTTTGGCATAAAACAAAACGCACACAATACCTATATGAACAGTTTATGTGGAGATAAGGCCACTTCACATATTCCATTCGCTCCGCGACATTACGTTTCTATTTAAGCAGCATCTATTACATCTTTAAAAATAGTCGTATAAACTATAGACCCGGATTGCAAAAAAATCTCCTTGATGAAATAATTTTGTTCGTAAGGATTAATGTGCTATGCCTAAAAATAACGTTCATAAATCAATTTTTAATCTTTATCAAAAATTATGCCACCGCGGTTTAGATGTACCAAGGGCTAATATATTTTTGCAATTGTATTTACAAATAATTAACCGTTACGCCAGCGCACACTAATAAAGCTGTTCGAATCCGACTGGTAGTTCCAGAGATTACCGTATTGCAACAAACAAATAAAAAACTTTTCCGCTTTAATGTGATGGTTTTTTATTATTATTATACTTATTTTTATTATTATTATGCCTAGTTCATTTTTGTACCAGCAATAAAAAAAAATTCCGTCTTTGCTTGGAGAATGGTTGCGAGAGCAAAACATCTAATAGTGCGCTAAATGTATAGATATGTATATAATCAAAGCTTAACAATTAAGGATATCAGGCAGTGGAACCTATGAAAATAGAATAGAAATAGGTCAATCGGATTTGCGGTTGCCAACAACAGCTTTGTTAAAGAGGATTTTATTGGCATAAATATTGTCTATGAGGACTTATGGCACTCATATTCTGTGATTTACTGATATGTTTACGCGGGGTTGTGTGCCAGCATCTACGAACGTTATTAACAGCACCATTTGTCAGATATTTTTTACAGTATTATATAAACAATTTTAACTAAGTATATTTTATATAAAATTACAACATTGTGCAGCATTGACTGTAGAAAGTTAACATTATAAGGTTCAGGGTTGTGTAATGAATATTTAATCGAAATATTTTTCACCAAAACAAAGTTTTGACAGTATATAGGAAAAAGTGAAGGAGGAATTTTCCAATCAGTAAAATATATATTTTTATATTTTAGTACATTTTTGCCAGTACAATAATTTAAGGTACCTTTGAAAAACGTCTTTTTTATGTTTAGCGAATATATAAGTGTATCTATGACACTGTTTTTTCTTATGCAAATTACAAGAATATTATTACAAAACAATAAGAAGTCGATGTATTAAAAGATAACGATCATGTATATATAAACAAATAAACCTAAAAATATTATAGAAAAATTTAGAATAAGACTGGTACAAAAAATGCAAAATTAAAATATGATGGAAAATATCCGTTAATTGTTTTTTAGAACCCATACTCAATAAAAAAACATATAGCGCCCTTTTAAAGAAATCAAAAACAAAGCGATAGTAATCCATCGCCTAAATATAAATAATACAGTCTCTATAATTTTTTCTGCAGGGATGTTACTTGATTAATCACAACACCCAATCACGACCTATCGGCAATTTCAAATGCTAAGAAGTCGATAGTACTGTATACTGTCACCACACAGATCTACTTTAAATTGAATTCTTATACGCTCGGCTTTTCTTCTAATAAATAATCAACGTTATTAATAATTTTGAAATTAGTAGGAATTACCACGTACGCGAATTCCGAAAATATCGTATAAATAACATTTCACGGCGCAAAAATAAAACATCGGATTCATATTGCCCTGATTTGTTAAATTCCATCAGATCGAAGTAAGATACAATAAAAAAATAAATGAATATCCAAATTATTTAGTTGCCATAGCATAAAACAAACACAAATTTACTTGATAGTAAACCAAGTAAATTGTAAGCAATTATTAAGAAGAAGCAGTATAAATTTTTTAGTTTATCTAAGGAAAGCGCGCTGTGGAGTTGAGCTTTAAAAGAATACGGTTGTAGCTTAGCAACGCCGAACCTGTGTTAGACAAACTCGAGCCATGGCAAGTTAGGGGTGTACTCTAACTTCTTTTTATAATTTTTTCGCCCCGGTTCATTACGGGTCCGAACGCTAAATGGGCATAGGGTTAGTCGGCTACAATGGATTCATAAAATACAATACAAAGCGGTGATTTATGTAATTTTACTTTCAAGTATGTGGAAGTCGTTAGTACAAGCGAATTAATAGAAAAATGAGATTATGAAAATCAGTGGCCGCTAGGCGTAGCTTTAAGTTTGCTGACTTTATACAAGCATATTGTATTTATTTAAACCGTAAATTAATATATCCCCTTTATAGAAATAAAATAACTCACTTTATAATTAAGAAGTCAAATAAACCTTTACTGCTATCTAAAACAAGTTCGTTTTTAATCGTGGCTCGATAAGAAAGGTACATTAAAAAGGTCTGGCGTGACAACAAATCTAAAGGAAAAATCTCCGCCTCTGAGAGCCCAACGGTGATAAACGAGAAAAACTTTGGAACTAAATGGAGGATTCGAGACGGCGGAGCTGCGCTCTTCTCGCAAAATAATACGTCTCTCAAAGAAATAACACTTATAGTCCACGAAGCTTAAAATCAAATGTCTACGCTCTCTAAAGTTAAGACTGAGTAAGAGATTGGTATATTCTCAGGAATATTGTATTGAGGAAATATATGATAAATCTACAATGATGAGAAACATAATTTACTAACTGGAATCAAGGTAGATATCGCTTATGTGAAATAGGGTAGTCGAATCGTTGATTGGTTGGTGAGACGGTTAGCATATCGGTTTAATGACCATTGTTTCAAGTCTCGGCATTACTCAGAATTCGCATACATTTACAAATTTATCTAGTGATACTATCGGTTGGTGGTGAAGGAAAACAACATAAAGAAACCTACTCTCTCGAGAAATGGTACTGTAATACCGCAACGAAGAACGTAATACAGAATATTAGTCGGCAATTCAATTCACCAATACGTGTTGGTGGTCTGGCAAGACTATTAAGTATGTCCTTGGCCGCAGGAAAACGCCTTTACTCAGCTCATTTACAGGCTGATATTTCTATTATTATTACAAAGCATAACACGTAGATTTTAGTAAAACTGTTTAATAATAAATGTTATATAATGGAGCTACATAAACGATTCGAGGTACGCAGATTTATACATTAGTCATAAAAAAATATTGCAATTATTTTGAGTTCATAACTTATACCCAAAATCCAATCCTCATTACATTAGGGCTTGCTAAAAAGTGAGAGTAAAGTTGTAAACCACACGATATAACTGAATTAACAGTGTTTTTTGTAGAGGAAAAAATTATAAATCAAAATAATAAAAAAAGTCATGTGATAACCACGCGTGCCATAGAAATAGCTATTAGCATTAAAAGTCAAATGTTAAAAGAATCAATAATGTGTAGTACTTTAATAAAATTCATAAAAAAAAAAACTAAAAAAAATTGGACGCCCTGCAGTTCCAACGATGTACAATTTTCATCAAAACTTTTGTTTACCACAAAGCGTGTAAGTAGCACCATCCTTTAGTTCAAAAACAAGATAATCATGAAACCTACGCCACTAACTTAAAATACGGAAAAATTATCCGTTGTGTTACAACAGAGCGTTATAGTTATCACCGTTTTTTATACTAATATATTATAATAAGCACTTACCTTGGTATAAAAAAATATTTGAAATTCTGTATGTTATTGTGTATTTTACGTAGATACTACGTATTGAACAAATTTGTAAGTCACAGTTATGGATAATATTTATATTATTCAAAAATAAGTTTTTGTTATCGTTTTAAATGTAAAATTATGACGTATAACACGTATAAACAAACTGTATATTTACTCAGACTAATTATTATTTTATTAAATTTACTTTGAAACTAGTCATTTGAAAATAAATATTCTAAAATTATTATTTTTATCCCGTGCAACTATATTTTCATGTGATGGTATCCACGCCAAGGAAATCAGTTTCAAAGCTTACCTGAAATGAAAAAGAAAAAGATTAAACATTTGCCGGTGGTACGCACGAATGTGGATAACGAAGGAGGCAAAACAAATTCCAATTCATATTACAGTTTTAAGTTGCTAAGTTTACAAAATTATAACAACAGTATTCTAAAATATCGAAGCCCATCCAAACCATGAGTACATAACTCATGGTTCAAAATCTACAAAAACGTGGACTCTTGGTCGACTGTTATGCCACTAGTTAGAAATAATGTTGCGTATGATACTGCAGTAAAGCGCTCTAGCTAGAGAATACATCCAGAGCTTTAGACAAGTATGAGATTTTAACTTCGAAAGCTCTCACAAAAATGAAATAGAATTTCTGGAGTTATGATTGTTTTTCAAGAATGTAGCATTAATATAAAAAAGTTGTGGAACAATAAATGAAATAAAAACAATTCAAAGCTGTTTACATTTTTTGTGTCTCAAATCTAAAATGTTATGTCGAGTTGTCAGTTAATAATATAACAATTATAAGTTAGTTCATAATTATAACTATGACGAACTAATATCAAACCCAAAGAAAATTGGATTATGGTTTTACATTTTTGTACATCCATATTATACCTAAGCACAAGAAAGATTTAAGTTTTTTAATATGATCGAATGTTTCGTTTTCTTTCAGATATCGCTCTGCGTCATCGCGCCATTAACGTAAAAGACAAACACAAGCTACTGTGTATGCCAAAACTAACGAAATTTGCACACCTGCTTTGAAGTGAACACATAATAATGTGTTACACGGTTTAAAGGAGAGGAGGCCTATACTCAGTAATAAAAATAGAAGACAGATGATTATACAAACTTATAGTGACATAATTATCTATTTTAATAAATCTGCATTTCTGTCTGTATATGTATTATTTTCCAAATTTTCTGATAACCTTCTATTACACACAGATTACAATAACATGTATAAAGGAAAATTGATGATCTGTCTGTTTGTATTTCCGTATGTAACCCAAAAACGACTTTACCAATTTTTATGAAATTTTGTATACAGGAATCTTAAGTCATTTACTATAACATAAGATAACATTATCCCCGTGTATCCCAGAGTGGGCCGATTTTTTTTTCGATTTTTTTTATTTAGTAAAAAAAAAATTTCAACATTTTAATAATGCAGATTTTTTTTCAAAAAAAAATTAGTTATATAACATAATTAATGAAATTTAATATTTTAAGGTATTATATTCTCCATATATTGTCCGAATTTACCATTATAATGACTAGGATTAATGATTGATGCAGTTAACATTTAATGAATCAAAAATAATGCAACAGATTATTTATTAATTTCTTCTTTGGCGTTTAAATATTTTACAAATGATGTATTCATTCGAGTTAGAAAAGTTTTTAACGCTCAAACAACCATTTTTGTCGGGAATTACACAGTGTAATTGTTGAGTTCCTACAATTGGTTTTGTTTTCAAAAATCGTTCGTAAGCCTGTAATTATCATGCCCTAGGTTATCGATCGTATTGACGTATTAAAATTTGAATCTTAATCGTTGTAATGGTAAATTAGGACAATATATGGAGAATATAATACCTTAAAATCATATAATTACATTAATTATGTTATATAAATAATATTTATGAAAAAAAAAATTCTGCATTATTAAAATGTTGAAATTTTTTTTCAACTAAATAAAAAAAATAGAAAAAAAAATCGGCCCACTCTGGGATACACAGGGATAATAGTAGAATTGATTGAAGTTTTTTTTGAGGAAAAAAAATTTAGAACGACGAACTTAGAAAAAAAAAACGATTTTATACAAAAAAACGCGATTATTTCATAGAAGCGATCATATAAAAAAAAATTTATTCATTTTTTCAAAAAATTCAATTAAAAACAAAAATTTGGAAAAAAAAACGTCCCGAAAGGTCAATTTTTGAGAGAGTTATAGCTATTTGAAAATAAAAGAGCCATTTTTTTGAAAGCTTCATAACTTTTTTTGGGTTGGATAAAAAAATTGAAAAAATTCTAAAAAACGTCTTTATGTATTATGAGTATAATATGGTAACTGCTATGAAAGGCCCCAAGACACAGGCATGCCTAGTTCGGGGACCATAGTTAGAATATAAGTACTACCCGTGCGCGATAAGTTGAGACTCTTCTGGTATGCAACCCTCCACCCGCTACCCCTGTAACTTCACATCAAGCTATGGTGTTGTACTGTAGGCAACGCCATTTTTTTTAAAATTATCTTAGTCTCGTACTGGCTTACGTCACGCAACGACGACTGCGCTCCGGTTTTATAATCTTATTTGATACTGTATCGTTAATAGTTATTAAAGTTTATTGTTATTTTTTGTGTTAAGTTTATTGTTCTAATGAAGGGTAAAACTTTACATAGTGGAGAGAGAAATCTCGTGTTAAAAGTGATAGACTTTTTTGAAAACGAAAAACTATAATAATATAAAAAAGAAAAACAAGTACAATAAATATAAGGCGGCGTTGTTCCGAGTACAACACTCGCTACATAAAAAAAAATAGCAGAGACATTGGACATTGAAACTTGTTGTGATATTTTTTTGTGCACAGTACAACCATGCGTCTGTGGCGTCACCCAGGTCTCAACTTATTGCGCACGGGTAGTACAATGTAATTTTTAGTTAAATAAACTTCATTTTATTTTTTCAATGTCATTTCATTTCTTTAAATGTTTTCTAAAAGATTCTTTAATGTTTTTAACTCAGTGATTACAAAATATAGTTTATAAGAAAAAAGAAAATTAATATATTTATTTATGCCATCAGTTTTATGGTTCGTGTGCCCACATATTATGAAGATGAACAACATCCTACTATAATTTACATATTATCAATATTTTTGTTACTCATGGAAGTAAAAACGACTGAATGGATTTGGGTGAAATTGGGCACACAGATAGTTTATAACCTGGATAGACACAGGAATCTTTTTATACGGGTAAAGACTCAATACTGAAGTTCACGCAGACGAAGTAGCGGGCATCTTTATAAACGATCTTCGTTATTGGCGAGCAGAGTTATACCGGTGACCGGCCGCGCGGTCGTCCGACTGTCCGGGTCGTGGGGAAGGGTAATCGGACCAAATCACGCGTCCCCGGGGAAAACACACCTCGCAAGTCGCAACGCACCGCAGGATTATGTTATATGAAAATAATTGTCGCGGTGCGTCAGTTCACGGACGGTCCGCCCAAATTACATCCCATAATAAGGGACTATGTGTTGTTTTATTATACCTAACTTTCTTAATTTGATTAAATTTAGTATTAGGGATTTCATAACACGCTGAAATATCATAAAACTGGTCCAGGTTTAGGTTGCTTTTGAGCAATAATGTGAATTTTACTTTGTTTTATGAACCCGATTTAATTTATATTTATGTACCCAGTTACGTGTTCAGTGTTTTTTCATATCAATAGTTTAAACAATTTCTGGAAACAGCTTAGTTCGCTTATAGGTTTTTAACTTTTGCCATAATTGTTATTCCAAACATTTGAACATCAACTAACTTTTGTTTATATGAACTAGACATGAATTATCATTAACACTTAACCATTAAAACGAAAGAAGCACGATACTTATAAGTTTGTAATAAGTCCTTACATATGAAATTAGCGTTTTGTTGAACTGGCCACTTTGATCTCAAATAACTGGGTGTTTGTTTAGGAATACTAAATTCAAATGTAGGCTTGTGTATCAGTGTTTCGAATTCAGTGATTCATTTGTTTTCACACCATTTGATTTTTCTTTGAATCGTTCTTTTCAGAAAACGGAGAACTTAAAATGTTGTGTTATTTACGAATATGAGTTCCACCGTGGCATCAGTACTGCAGAAACGGCTCTAAGGATTAATGATATGTATAGGGAAGTTACTGTAAAAGAAAACACGGTACGTTTTTATTTTCAACGTTTTCGTTCTGGAAATTTTGACGAACGAAACAAACCCCGTGGACGGCCGGAGACTCTAGTTGATAATGAAAAATTGAAGGTGATCGTGGAAGCGGATTCATCGCAAATCACGGCAGAGTTAGCGGCAGGCTTCGGTGTGAGTGATAAATCTATTTTCATTCACTTGAAACAAATATGGATCCTTTACGAGAATCGGAAGTGCTCATCACAGTGGACAAGAGAGAACACAACACACAAGAGAACCGGCCAAATCCTTTCCCAAGCGAAAGTTAACTCAGAAAAAGGTACTTGTGAGTTTTTGGTGAATTAGTGCTGGTGTCATACATTACAACATCTTAAAATCTGGCCAGACGATAACGGCAGATCTGTATGGTCAACAAATGATGTAAAAGCTTGCCGTTAAACAACCGAGACTGGTCAATCTCTCTAGACGCCATGCTTCACGATACACGGTCGCTAAATAAGTGGAATTGCGTTTCGAATGTCTCCGATACCCACCATACTCCCGGCCCTTGCTCCAGCAGATTACCACTTTCTTGCAAGGAAAAAAATTCAATTCCGATGAGTCTTTCCAAACCGCCTTCAAATATTTTTATTGATTCTCGCTCCCAAATTTTTTTCAGCATGGAATCTATGAACTACGTACTAAATGACAAAAGTGCATAGATAATAATGGTACATACTTAGATTGATTAAATGTATAATTTCATATTTATTTCGTTTTACTTTTTCCATATAAAACGCCAATTTTATATGCAAGGGCCTAATATACAATTATTGTTATTTTTGGAGTTCAATGAAGTAATTGGTCTCAGGCTAAAAGATAGTAACTGGTGCAGTAAAGCTTGGAAGGCTTATTCATTTTGTCAGATTTAGATTCCAACAAATTAATAAATTGACCTCAAGACGATAGATAGTTATAATCTGTCTTCTGACAATCAAGACCACACATAATACACGACTCGAATATACGAATATTACCTACTATTAAAATCACTTATAGGTAGAGTGCATCTCATGAAAATTCCATTAAATTCAAACACGGCATGGTTATATTGTTTTATTACGGAGTTCCGGTACCTTTACAACAAAGGTGGCACACAAGCGTGCAGTCCGCCTGATGGTAAGCGGTCACCGAAATCTATAAACGTTTGCATCATCAGAACATGCGCGTTGCCGACCCCTTAAAAACCTATTTATCCTTTTTTGAAGAACCCCATACTGTAGTCCCCAGGGTAAACCTCAGAAGGGAGGTTATTTCACAACCGCAACATCAGCGGAAGAAAATTCCTTTAAAGCCGGACCGCCCGCGACTATTTAGGTTCCAAAGTGTGAGGATGAACTCCCTACTTATGGGCAAGTGGTGTGATTGTGTAAAGTAGCCTTTGACAACATACCGAACAATTCTTGGGAACACAACCCATTATAGAACCGGTAGAACACGCACAAGATAGCAAGGGAGGAACCTTCCACATTCGTGCTGTTTGTTATTAAAGAGTTCCCTTGTGACTTCGCACTCCAAGTTAGTTCAAAACGTCCTTAGTTAGGTACCTAACTAATATTGAATTATCCTAAAGCTACCAATATATCAATCACTATACATTTCCTATTCGATTTCGAAGAGTTTTAGGTGTATCTTCGAAATCCAAGGTCCAATGCAAATAAAATTAAAATAGGACCCACTTGATAATATCCTGTTTCCAACAAAAACAATTTTCTAAATCAGATTATAAATAACCGATTTATGACATAACAAATATAAAAAATACAACCGAATTGAAAAAAAGTTTTAATAGAATTCTCAACTTGTTTTTTATTTAGAAAATACGTAACATTTATTAAAATTAAAAACTATATTTTTCGTAAAGCTAATAATAGTATATTACAGAGATTATGAAAACTAATGGTACTACTATCTATCGGCAGTTCTAAATATCAATCGTTTATAAAGAACACAAGAACAGAACCTGTTTCATATTTGCCATAGTCTGGTTACAGTTTTTTAAACTTTTTCTTGTTACAGTGTATGTAGGTAGAACAAAGTAACTGAAATAATGTATTTATGACCGCTATGTGTAGCTAAAACGATAGGTGTCGTAGAGAGATTTACGGCCGTTTCAATAACATATCTTAGTTTACTATCCCCGATTAGTACACTTTTGTAATAAGTATTATCTAAACTAACTAAAGACAAATATCAGCTTCCCTCTTATCTATTAAAGCTATAGGATATGAATATATATTATGTAGATACGAAAAACTATCCATTGATAGGTTATTAAAAAACATGTGTGCAGTTTAGGCGTGGTAGAAGTGAAATCTTCAGAAAACAAAAATATCTTCTTTAAAAATCTTAAAGCAGCGGGATTTGAACGTCGAATTATCAACCACTCGTACTGTATGTATACAACATTGCATACAAATTCTGATCATCATTTATAATGTAAATATTTCATTATGTCGTAAACTAAATGCTATAGATGTGTTTGACTCTTTTTATTGTCGCATTTTCATTTCATTCCGATTCAAATCACAGCGGTACTAAAGTAGTTTTCACTTCAAAAAGTAAGGACAACAAATGGTTATATTTTTTAACTTTAGTAACTGAAACAACGGATAGACACATTATTGAAATCGGCCGTTAGATAAGTGGCAGTGATCGGCACGTGCGCTACGTCAAGTGCGGCCTGTGTCAGAGTCATCGCCACCGACACCGCCGCACCACAGACACCAAATTGAATGACCTTGTTCCGGGTAAGTGTCAAACCGTCAATTACCTTCATGATTGACAACTTAACTAACTCTACTCTTATAATATTTTGCTGGAACATTTTGGTTGCCATGATTACCTACTTCATGTGTTATATGGAAATTCTAAATCTAAATAAATCTAAGCATACGACGTGAAGGGACACACGTATATGTATACAAATATGCATATGTTTACAACCTTTAAATAAAAAATATTTACTCAGAATTAAAAAAAATTTTAGGCGTCATCAGAAATGGCTTTTATTTACTTTAAAGTTTATTATAACAACACCGCTAAACCTACAAGGGAAGGGAATTGGTAATTAAATATTATCAATGTACACATTGCCGTCAAGTATATTATTTATGTTCATTGTTTATTTCACTGATGATATGCAGTTTAGATTTTATATAGAATTGCTAAGAACGTGTTTAGAACATTTCAGGTCGCTTAAACCGCCTTCAACATCTAGTAGATGTATGTATGTACATTCGTACCTACCTAGAGGGGATAATACTGATGTCCATAAGAAATCGTATTGGCGTGCGAGTAAGATTTTATCCTGATATCGGCTGACTTCAAGTCATTCATAACATGATGACAAAGTTTTGTTTCGACTTCATAGTGGTCTTATTTAAATCCCATCGAACATGAACATGCGAAGAGCTTTAAACAATTCATCATCTAATTTAACCACTACATAATAAAATTTATAAATAACATGGAAACATGATAGTAGAATAAGTAATTGCTTTGAGTCTCTAATTTATGGAGCAGTAATTTCTTAAGTTTCATTTTGAAATCGAAGAATTTTTCTAGTAACCTAGATTATAACTATGTGCAAGCTTTCCTATGGATACTATAAAGATATGAAAATAAATTAGCTTAGAGGGCAATATCATATTGAGAAAATGATAATAAATGATGTAGAGTATATGCTATATAACATACTACTATAACATACTATATAACATGTTACTATGTAACATAACCTATTACTTAACCATCATCTATAAAGGCAGCTATATAAAAATGTTTGTTGGTATATATAAGATGAACTCCAACACCCTTTGATCGATCACCATAACAGTTGTACATCGTAAGTCTTTATTCACTAGGTTTTTATGCTATCCCTGAACGCGATGAGTGGCGCTGTTGTCGAGTTATTATCTACTGAAAAGGGTAGAACAACGTCTGTTTTTTTTTCTACTGACTATACTGTTGGCCTTAGGCCTTGGGCCCTGGAGCCTCTGACAGCTTTTACAGCTTCACCGGAATTTGAGAATAACGTCTGCACGGTTAGCTAAATTAATATAATATACTAGCTGTGCCCGCGACTTTATCCACGTAGCATATTTCGTGAATATAAAACATTAACTAAATAAAAACCTGACATCATCTCAATCTCACCTTATGGTATTTTACTCGTATAGCTTTGATAATACCCAACTTAATTCATTTTAAATGTTAACCGATATCACAGTTTTACAATCATATAAATATTACCCAAAAAACATAAAGACTGACTGCTATGCACGATACTCGATTCCCAGGTCGAGCAAAGTATTATTGGGTTTTTCTATGAAATTTTCAGTAGCCGCTCGGAGTTTGACTTTGAACCCGATTAATGGCAATAGGCTCGCCCCCTATTACATGGGACCTAAAAACATACGCGACGAACTGTGGGTGTACATGAGTACACCTCTGCCTAACCCTTCAGCGAATACAGTCGTGATGGTATTTATGTATATATTTAAACAAGGGTGGAAAAAGAACAGGACATGGAGGAAAAATATATTAAATTATGAAAATAGCAAATTAAACTCGAGGAAATAGAGAATCTAGAGGAATCGAGAAATCCATAGAGTCTATAATAACAATAAAATCTCTCGAATAAACATTTTATCATACAATTAATTACAGGAGACAATGAAATTTAGCAATTCGTACATATTGAACTAACATGAACACAAATGTATATCTAAAGATATAAATTAAAATGATTGTTTTCATACATTTTAACAAATTATCTGATAAGTTTCTCGAAATGAGATTCATTATCTTGTGTATACTGCATTATATTTCATAGTACAAGAATAAGACTGGTGTTAAACTCTTCAGCAGCTCACTCTCTGTGGCCGCTGTACGCGTCTCTTGAGACTTCAAACGTTTACCATATTTTCTATCATTCGCAACAACATTAAAGAGAGGTAGTGCATAGAGAAATTTATTTGAAGTTGTATCTCTCCTAGGAACAGTTCGAATGGTCGAATATCTCCCCACCTTACAGAAGATCGCAGTTAAATTATTACCGATGAGCAACGCGCTGGTGATACCATAGTATTGTAAGCATTCATAGGTCACGGTGACTGCTTACCATCAAGCAGACCGTATGCTTGTTGGCCACCTTTGTTGTATAAAAAAGAACAGGCAGTATTTGTCTATCCGGATACCTCTTACTAATGATTTGAGACTTTGTGATTTTAAAAGCAAGCTTCTAAGTCATCATAATTAAAATAACTATGAAGCTTATCAAATGTGGGGGCTTTTAATTATCTATTTTATTATTTATTCCATCTATTTTTACTGATATATTATTAATCTTAGTTATTTGATTGAATAAGGGGTTACTTTGCGGAAATCGTTCGTAAATAATTTATATGAAATTTCTTAACAACTTCTGCCTGCAACAGATCAACAGCAGTTTTCGTCTTCCTAAAACATGAAAACGTATAATTAATAAGACAATTATACATATGATTAAAGGAAGTAATAATAATTTTGTCAACTACTTCATGTAGAAGTAATTTACTTGAGAACTTTTAACCGATATCTACTTCACACATTATCTTTTATTTGAGTGCCTACACTAATCGACGAATACAAAAAAAAACTTTTACATTGATAAATTATTAAATTTCATGGTCTCCTTTAAAAATGTAAGACACAATGTTTATTCGAGAGATTTTATCATTATCATAGACCTTAGCGATTAGTGCAATCAACGTGTATGTCGGTTTTTTGCAATTTTTTTTGTTGGTTCGATTCCCGCCATAGCTTATACAGTAAAAATCTTTATTTGCGGGGTATATTTTCCGTATATATGTCGCAAACACAGAAACCGTGAATATGGAATGGTAATTAATATGGGACTAAAGAATCCCCTTTACGTCCACGTTTCCACGTTCTTAAGTGACAAAATCAAAAACAAGCATTATTAGCAATTTGCCTCTTAAAAATAAGACTTCGATCCATAGGCGGATCAATTTTTATAAAGAAATCACAAAGCTCATTTGCCCTTCTCAAACCTTCACTAAGATTTTTCAAATTAAATGTTCACGTTTCCCGTGCTTGTTGAAGCATCTTCTTCAATGGGCTGTGAATTTAATATTTCCTGCAAGTCGGTTTTAATCAAATCTTCATTTAACTTCAGAAACAAAACAATTCCTAAAGCAGTCACAAAAAGTAGCGTTTGTAACCCACGCTTTTTTATTAGTACGCCAAAACACTGGCAGGTCGTCCTTGTTTTGATTTTTTAAAGCACGAGAATTTAACTATCTGTAAAGCATCAGTGGTTTAATGACACAATTTCCAGATGCATTAGAACATAGCAGCAGTGTAACTCTATCCTTTGCTGCCTAAAATCCAGGGGCAGACTTTTTTCTTTTAGAATTGTATGTTTTGTTTGGCATTCTCTTCCAAAAAAGTGCTGTTTCGTCTGCATTAAATACTTGCTCAGGTTTGCATCAGCTACTAGGTTTACAAAATTCTTCTGGATATCTTTCTGCTGCAGCAGTGTCTGTTATTAGTGAATTTGACGACTCCTTTAGAAAGGATATTCGGTTGGATACCTACATATTGGAATCCTTTTTATTAATGTGTATGTACCGATTAGATCCGCAAATAAAGAAATCTTTAGTCGCGAATAAAGGAATTGGGTCGCATTTTTTTAATCCGCGATTAGTGAAAACGCGAATGAAGGAAGCACGAATAAGGAGCTTTTCCTATATAGCTTTTTAAAAAAATCTTTGAATACAGTTATTATTTGAGAAAATTAAAAGAATGTTTCCTTTGAGTAAAGTTTGATATCTTCATTATTTAACATAATTTTCCTGCATGCCTCGTCCGTTTTTTCCATCATGTGTAGTTCCGCATTTTCAGTTTGGGACCTGTTTTCCAACTCAGAAAACTTAAATGTAAAGTGAATAATAAACTGTTTTTTGTTTAAAAAATATTATCATTGTTTAAATTATACACTTTAACGTCTAGTCTAATTCTAAACTAGCTTACACTTTGAGTTACGGTTACGGTAAAATTTTCTTTCCTTTTTTACATATCATCTACACAAAGACAAAAAGTTTCTAGCTTCGAAGTTTTAAAATTTACGCGCTTCTTATCCATTTAATAGCTTCTTTTTTATTCATTCGACTGGCAAAAACTAGTCATTCATCACCACCACTGGTCATTCAGTGCCTGCAAGGTTATACTGCGTACAAATGAAGCTGGTTTCAGTGTCTAAGATGGTTCTCCGTCCACACTTACACCTTCAAGTATTGTACACTGAATAAGGATAATTTTATTTTCTCAAAGGGTGAAACCAAAAAGCCCTAAAATGAAAACTTATTGAGAAGTTAAAGGTACCTACCTACATTACATTACACATATACAGGTAGCTTGAAACGATTCAATCCATATAAAGTTTCTCTATCAACGAAACTCAGGATGTAATTTGTGAGCAAGAGAAAGTTTTATCTTATCACTGAATTTTACGTGAAGTGTTTCGTTAGAATTCTCAACTTGGTTGTGACTGAGAAAGTTTCCTGTTATTTACATTGTTTGAACAAAATACAAGTTACCATGACAGATATTAAAAAAAAATCATTGACAGTATTATTTACTTGGGTGACAGCAAGCAACAAAACTCAATCAACAAAAATTAGTTTCAAAATTAGTAAAGCTTTTAGTCGGTTTGCGTGCTTGTTTTATTGATTATTATAAATACATTGTATGTTTATTGAAAAAATACATTAATCAACGCATTGTTACAATTATTATTCGAAAGGGATATACAACTACTGATAGTAATGGATAAAAAAGAAGATAACATTTTGCTGTACAACTTTTCGTTTTAATTACATCAATGTAAACAAATAATCTCACTTTTGCATTTTATGTTAAAATGTTCAAATTAATACTTCTATAATCAGGTTACAATCCAACTAAATTAAATTGTAACCGAAAATTCAAAATATGGTCTTCATTCGAAATTCGGTACTATTATAACAGTTAACTAACCAAACACACTGTCATACATCACTATAGTTTTAACAGTCACACGCGCAAGTTCAAAAGACTTTAAGAAAATATATTCACAAAAATATTTGATAATATAAAACCACAAAATTTAAAAACAATGAATAAGCATATTTGTTTTAGAAAAGATACTTCTGTTTCTTCTTTCAACAAAGTGGTCGTTAACAAGCATTTGAATTTATTTTTATCAAAAAGAGAATACTGGACGTAACTGGTAGAAACGAATCTGCGTAATTGGCAATAGGCAAGCCATACCACTCGTCAGCATCTAAGCAAAATATGAATTAAGTTAAATAAACAGAAAACAAAAAAAAACCGCTTTTTACAGTCTGATAACAAATTCTAACAGATTTAATAGTTGACATATGTTATTATTGTTTAAATACATAGTATAAATTATGAAGTATACGTAAATGAATATTAATTTTGAATTTAGTGCGTAATATATAAAAATAAATATAAACGTATAATATGTTAAACGAAATCTGTGATACAGATAAAGACCGTAGGTGACAAGCGAGAAACGTTTCGATTGAATTATGAAAAGTATGTAATTAAATGTAGTTATTATGCATATTCGATGGTTGATCACTGATACATGAAGAGGTCCATGAAAAGAGCCTCCGCGAGTGAATATACCCAAGTACGTCCGACACATCCAGGGCGATCAGTCCCGATTCCAACTATATTGGCTGGCCAATCATTTCATCACAGCATGATCTATTTCATTTAAAGTACGACTTGTGCCGTAACCATGAAGAAGACTCGTACAATGGAAATTAATAAAAAAAGTAATCACATTATAATAAAACTAGTAAATACCCGCTACTTCATTCGTATTAAATACAATATACAAGGTGTCCAGAAAGGGTATCGGGTATTTGTAAGTTCAATGAAACAAAAATTATTTGTATGCAATAAAAAAGTTTATTGTTTATTATTAGCATATGAATTGGAGAATTATTTGGAAAAGATGATGTTATCCAAATGATGACCGTTACGTTGCTGGCACTCTTCTAAACGGAAACGAAGATTGGCGATAACACGTTGACACATAGCTATCGATATTGCTGCCATTTCTGACCTGATGTTTTGCTTTAACTGGGTTAGATTCGTCGGATTGTTTTGATAAACCTTACTTTTAAGGTATCCCCATGCAAAATAGTCAAGCGGGCTAAGGTCGGGGCTTCTGGGAGGCCAGTTGATGTTACCCCTTCGCGAAATTACTTTATTAGGGAATAATTCGTTAACAACTTCCATTGAGTCATTTGAGGTATGGCAAGTGGCCCCATCTTGCTGGAACCACGTTCTTGAGTTGAAACCTGCAACTCTGGGACCAAAAAATTTCGCAACATATCGCAATAACGGTCACTATTCACATTAATTGCTCGGCCTCGTTGATCTTCATGAAAATAAGGACCAATTATGCCTTTAGCAGACATAGCGGCCCAAACAACGACCTTTGGGCTATGCAGGGGTCGTTCATGCTTTCGTCTCGGATTCTCCACTGCCCAGTACCGACAATTCTTCTTATTAACATGACCATTCAGGTGAAAATTTGCTTCGTCACTGAACAGTATGTTGTTAAAGTTGTTAAATCGCTGCAGCATTTCGTTCGCAAAATTCAGTCGATTAGCATAGTCCGTATCCTTCAATTCTTGAACCAATTGAATTTTATAGGCTTTTAGATGTAAGTATTTCTTTAAAATCGAATGTAAAGACGATTTTTTGATGTTCAACGCTTGGCTTCGCTTTCGGATGGATAAAGACGGATTTTGACGAACCGACGCCTCAACTTCTTCAATTGTTTCTTCATCGCGAACTGAACGAGGACGACCAGAGTTTTGAATTTTAACTGTCGCACCTGTATTCTCGAACACCCTGATCCATTTCCTAATGCTATCGTCACTTGGCGCGTGGCGTGTACGATATTCCGCACGATAGAGACGTTGAGCAGTCACTATTGAATCACCATTACGATAATACGCTCGTACGCAAAATGCGCGATGCGTCCCCGAGTACTGTTCCATCGTGACTAAAACTCCACAAAATGGCGGACGCCACGAACCTCTCCCCGCACCCTTTAGACGCCCCGTTTCGAATATGGCGCGAAAACAAATACCCGATACCCTTTCTGGACACCTTGTACAAGTTAATAAGAATTTTAAAAAGTCAAGCGCTTATGCTTAGTGTAGCTTCCTGTTAACCCTATATACTGTAAGTCCAACATTGTATGTGACATAATTTCATTACTGATTACAGGTCAAGACTAAACATCAATTAATCACATCAAGACAATAATCAAACTACAAGCGAACTCGAAGAAAAACATGGTACGTCCATTTCGAGGACCTTCAAAGTCTTTTTGGACACTATTTCACTCACAGCCATCTCACTCTAAATAGTCTAAACTAAGTAAAGCTACAAGCTTGTATCTAAACAGCTGATTTACAATACAATATACATATATCAATAAACAAACAACTAGACGACACAAAACTGACAATAATGCTTAAACACTCAGAAGTCAGGCAGGCATGGGCGGGAATCGAACCCGTGACTTTCTCGGCTCAATAGTAGGGCAGCTTACTACCACTGCGCCACTAAGTCTGTCAAAATATGTTTAAAACTTTAAAACCTAACAAGGCTCCACTAAATTAACTTAACATACATAATATTATAGACACGGTAGTATCTCAGCCAAGTTCGGAATGGGCGACACCGGCCAGTGTGTATATTTACCTCTTATGAAAATCTAGAATCTCAAATTTCACGAACAAATGTAATTTATTTGTTAAGTTATTAGGGTCTGAAAAGTAGCATTTTTATCAGTCAGTCACTTACACATCAAAAACCTAGACCACTTCTAGATGACTCAGAAACATGAAATTTGGCATCAAAATATATCATTAAGCATATTCAAAGGATACAAAAGAAAAACTAAAAAAAACTTTAAAAATGTACAATTTTCAGTGAAAAAAATACTTATCATAACACACTTACTTATCATCATACTTATTAACAGCTTTTTCATCTGTCCACCACAAGATGGCGTTATGCACCTTTTCAAAAAGGAATTTTAACCCAACAAAAACATAAATGTGAAAAAGGGGCCAAGATCAGTAAAAACGACGGTAGTCATTTTCACCGACAAAAGAGCTGAAATCTAACCATTGCAGTTCCGTTAATTATAGCTGTAGAAATGTGTTTTTCTCAATTAATTTACAAAGCAATTTGATACTTTCTTTGATATGAGATTTCGAACTTGGCAAGTTTTAATTGAAGCCGCGAGAGCTATGAAAGTAAGTATTATGCAAGTTGGTAGATACTAGGTAGCATTGCCGCGTCGCAGGCGAGAGACAACCAGTGAGTCCTCGCATCACACGCGCCGACGCAGGATCGTTCGCTCGATTCAGAAGTGCAAGTAAGCCAACGAGTATGGACGTGATTGTTTTGTCATTGCGCTTGCTCGACGGGAGCATAAAATGGATAAGTTTCTCAAAAGATCGCAGCCTTCCACATTGGGTACAAGTGTCAGTGAGAGATTAAGCAAAATAAAAATAATTAACATTAAGACGATAGTTAGTTGGAATACGGGTTTACTGCCATAAACAATAAACCTCAATGTGTATGTAATTTGCGGTGATGTGTTATCACGTAGTGTATGAAACCATTAAAACTTATGCGTGACCTCACAACCAAGCACCCGAAAGAAGCTAATAAACCTTTGGATTTCTTCGAACGGAAGCTGTAGACCCTTAGCCAGCAGCAAAATACTATGATGCAGGTAATAAAATTGTGTTACCATCAGGGTCCACACAAACCGCCCGAGGCATTTTCCGCGAGAAAAAACAGAGACAGCCTAGATCGGTTGGTGTTCGGCAGGCTGGAGCCATTATGTATGCTTAGTTGAGAGGTGAGAGATAGAATAAGTGAGCTTCGAACAAAGCGAAAAACCGACTCCGGCTGGTTCGGGTCTGCGCTCGGTCAAGGCAGAGAGCTGGAAATTTACCCGTCTATTTAGTAATTCAAACAATTTTTTATTGCTCAAACATCTATATATTTTTCTGTTGTTTTGTTTATTTTTAGGTATCCAATGTCGACGACCCTAAATTATTAGCTAGCGATAAAGTCGCATATCGAGGCGCTAAAGCCGGGAAGCTGCACACAGTTCCTGAAAATCTTAATTTGCCAGCAGCTCTAGATGGTTGAAATTATGATTGCCTATCAAGGCGTCATACAAGTTAAAAAGCATATCACTTTCTGATAACACTACTGCATGCAGAATAAACGACATGGCCTGTGACATTCAAGAACAAGTAATCGAAAAATTAAAGAAGAGTCCCCCGTTTTGCTTTGCGATTTGACAAATGTAAAGATATTTTCGAATGTGCTCAGTTTGTGGGCACTTTGAAGCAGATGACAATATCACAGAAGAAATTTTATTTAGCAAAGCACTTCCTACAAACTCTACAGGACAGTATTTCTACATGTTTTTAAATAACACTTGTGGCCATGAGATTGAATGGAAAAAATGTATGGCTATTTGTGGCGATAATGCTAAAGCTATGACTAGCAAAAAAGTGGACTCGTTGCGAAATTAAAACCACTAATGCCAAAGGTATCATGGACACACAGCTTTCTCCATCGACAAGTTGTGGTAGCCGAGATTTTACCATCTAATTTAAATGACGTGCTTAAAGAGGTAATTAAAATAGTAAATTCTATTAAAGGTAAAAGCCTTGCAACCCCGACTTTTCAGAATCGTTTGTGAAGACATGGGTTCGCTTCATCACAATCTTTTTTATAATACAGAGGTCAGGTGGTATCCAAAGGAAAGGTATTGATAAGAGTTCTAGAACTGAAAGCTGAATTGTTAATGTTCTTACAATATTATTTTTGTGACCCTGTTTGGCTATTAAAATAAATTTTTATAGATCTTTTACCCGCCTTAACAATTTAAACAATAACCTCCAAGGAAGAAAAGAAAATATTTTAACAGCTAAGGATAATATCATCTTCTCAGCAAAAAAAAATTTGAGTCTTTTCCTTGTGTTTAGAAGATTGTTGAAGATAATGCAACAAACCAATCGCTTGTTGTGATTTTTCACATTCCTTGCATGATACACAGAGCTTGCATAATTCGAAAAGAAACTATCAACTTAATTTCCAGATCTGGACTCTGAAGCGAACAATGGGCGTAGATGGATACTAAAACCTTTCTTGGATAGATAAACAGAACTGACTGATCTAACCAAAAATATAAAAGAAAATCTTATAGGTTTTGCAGCTGACGGCATGCTTAAAATGGATTTCATTCGCAAAGTATTGACGTGTTCTGGATGAAGAGAAAATAAGAATTTCCAGAGCTGGCAAAGGACGCTTTGAAATTATTAGTGCACTTTGCTACTTCTTATTTATGTGAACTGTCGTTCTCTTCAATGGTAGACATTAATACTAAAAAGAGAAATAGGCTTCAACTAGAAAATGATTTGACTATTAGCATCTCAAAAAAAGAACCACGTTTTGACAAACTTTTGGAAAAATAAACAAGCCCACGCTTCTCACTGAAATTGAATTTTTATTGTAGTATAGGACCTAGAAACCCGTTTTTTTTTCTTTTGCTCCCGATCCCCCTAGTAACGCTTCGCGACCCACAATTTGAAAAACACTCTTGTAGAGTATTTAATAGGAAAAGAGCAATTTCGAATTAAACTTGATAATACATAGGCTGCACTAAAAGTATCGGGAATGGAATATTTCCACTGTTCCTGTCATAATAAAATCTTTTTAATTGAAAACTCCTTGGTTTTAAAAATCGAATACAATTTATTTATTTAAAAAAAAGATTCTCGGTCTTGTCACAAGGTTTTGTCAAACTTGTTTAGTCGTTGAGAAAATGGAATTGACTAGAGAAAATTCAAGAGCGATGATTAATTATGACTTTCGAAGTGGTTTAACACAAAAACAGTGTGTTGACCGGATGATTTCTGCATTTGGTGATGAAGCCCCATCCAAAACCACAATTTATCGCTGGTTTGCTGAATTTCAACGTGAACGTGTCAAGCTCAGTGATGATCCTCGTCAAGGTCGTCCAAAAACTGCAGTCACCCAAGAAAACGTTGATGCTGTGCGTAAGCTGATTGAGAAAGATCGATATGTGACATACCGCGAAATTCAGGCAACTTTAGACATTGGCATGAGTCAAATACAAATAATCTTGCATGAACAATTAGGTGTAAAAAAGTTGTTTTCCCGATGGATACCGCATTCGCTCTGTGAAGAGCAAAAAGCTGCTCGCGTTACTTGGTGCGTCAGAACTCTCGAAAGATTCCACGCAGGATCCTCAAATGCTGTATACAACATCGTATCAGGTGACGAATCCTAGATATACGCGTATGAACCCGAAACAAAAAACCAGTCACGAGTTTGGGTGTTCGAAAATGAGTTAAAGCCAACAAAAATTATTCGTTCACGAAGTGTTACAAAAAAAATGGTGGCCACGTTTGTCTCCAAAACCGGCCATGTTACGACTATTCCTCTTGAGGGACAAAGAATGGTTAATGCAGAATGGTATGCTAGCATTTGTTTGCCACAGGTCGTTTCTGAACTCCGTAAAGAGAACGGCAACCGCCGCATCATCCTCCATCACGACAATGCGAGTTCTCACACCGCGCACAGAACAAAAGAGTTTTTAGAGCAAGAAAATATAGAATTTAATAATTTTAATGACCATCCGCCGTTCAGCCCCAACCTAAGCCCTAATGATTTCTATACTTTCCCTAAAATAAAGAATAAATTGCGTGGACAGATATTTTCATCACCTGAAGAAGCTGTGGTCGCCTACAAAACGGCCATTTTGGAGACCCCAACTTCCGAATGGAATGGTTGCTTCAATGATTGGTTCCATAGTATGGAAAAATGTGTCAAATTTCGCGGAGAATACTTCGAAAAGCAATAAATACATTTTTAAATAGTAATGTTGTGTCACTTCCTTGATTCCCGAAATTTTCAGTGCCGCCCTCGTATATTGTCTTATCTATCAAAAATCTAAATGAAGTAAAAAAGCATCATCTCAACCATGTTTGATCAAATCCATCTTCTTATTATTGACAAAGAAAAAGTATAACAACTCATTGCACTAAGGTGATTTTAATTTAGTAAGTATAAACTAAATAAAACTTATTAAACAAATCTTATTAAATTTAATTTTTTAAACTCATGTTTAATAAGTCCGCGTAAAAACACTTCAAACACGCAATTTTTTACGATAATGACTAGAAATATTTGTTGTTCTGTATAATTTTATTACGGAACCAAAATAAAGCAGCTAATACACAATTGCCATAGCTAGCAATAGTCGTTTATTCAACGAATGGGCCGTAGCGCTCCTCGCCACGCCATATTTAATTGGAAAGACTACGTGACATTGCGAATGCTGGCTGGACATTCTATCATTAGTGTCATTGCCAGCTTACTGATTCATACAATTCCGTTAACTGTCAAATTATTCATGATTTCTTTTCCAATTTGGAATTTTTGAAAATAAAGTTCAAATTACATGATTTTTAATATATCTTATTATATGGATGCCTAGTATGTTTTCAAAGGTGTCCTAGTGCGGAAAAATTAATTAATTTATTCATATTCCTGTAGACGATACAAAGAAAAAAATAATGACCGGCGATACCGCTACCGTGTCACGAGCCCCTTTTCTTATTATTTTCATCTTTATAACAGACAGAATTGATCTGTCCGAGGTACTCGAGTCCCAGGTTATTAATATACCATCATTGATACTGCAAAACAAGCTATGTCACTATGAACTGAATTTACAGGAGAGAGAGAGAGAGACGATATGCCAATTCTATGACATGCATATCGTCGTGTTATAACGTTGGTAAAATCTATATCATTAATATAATTGTATACAAATCAATCCTGAATAGATCAATACGAAAATATCTAGAAATATAACAATTTTACAATAAATAATATCGAGGTCGAGTCTTTTGACATAGAACATATTCCAGTATCAAAGTCGATTATCTACGAGTTTCTACATAGGGCCGCAAAGAAAGCGGTCCGGTTATAAAAAATGCGATAACTTTTAAAATATTTGAGCAGTCCATTCAAAATAAAAACTAAATTAAAGTTTATTTCATTACAAATATAGAAAGAAGTAAAACCTATTTATTTATTTTTAGCGATTGTATTAAAAATCATAAATAAAAAAAATTACAATTTTTACAATTAGAATAAATTTTTGAAAACGTTTGTTTTACTTTTGTTTCTGTTCTGTCATATAAATATGGCATTTCTTGTGCAGAAATTCATTATTCTAATGAAGTCCAATTAAAAAACATGCCACTAACCCCTGAACAGTGTACCAGAATTCTGACAATGCTTGAAAGGGCCGCAGTCAGCGTTATACAGCGAGAACTGTTCGTGTGTCGCTGTGAACCATTCCGAGGGCTCAGGCTATTTGAAGAGACTGGATCTAATATTCGCAGACCAGGAAGAAGCCGAACAAGGTTCACGACAGCGCGAGAGGATCGATATATGTTGTCAACAATGTTGAGAAATCGATTTCAAACGGCTGTTGAAGTCAATACGCACCTTCTACGTGCTGGAGGCGCCATACAGCGGAGGCGCCATACACGTGGAATGGGCTGGAATTTCTTCCAAAAGCTGCACCGAGCTAATGGTGATATAAAATGGCATTTTAACTGCAGAAAGATACGTGAATGAAATCTTAAATGAGTATGTTGGCCCATTTTTAGTAAATATGGGCGAGAACGTCACCTTTATGCAAGATATTAGATAACGCTTGTCCCCATACAGCTAGGATAGTGTTTGACTAGTTTGAAAATGTTGCTATTACACGCATGGAGTGGCCAACACGTAGCCAATACTTGAACCCCATCGAGCATGCCTGTGACGAAATGGGACGACGTGTACGCCAGCTAAATTCCCCTCCAATCGCCCTTCGTGAACTGAAAGAAGCACTGATAGAGGAATGCGAGAGTATTTCTCAGCATCGGCTCAGATATCTATTGTAAAGCATGCCAAACCGTATGACAGCTGTATTAAGAGCTAGTGGTGGCAATACGAAATATTAAAATGTATAAAATTTTCATACTTGATACAGTACCATATTTTTCAAAATCTACTGAAAAATGGTCTTTTTTACTTAACTCACTCTTATTCAAAATAAACTTTATAATCTTGAACTGCATTTAATCACTATAAGTTTAAGTCACACTTTAAGTCTATAATACAGCATATGTTTCAAAATTACACAAATGAATAATACGCCAATATTGTGCTTTGTTACGGCTTTTGCAATGGTAACAGTGAAGTTGCTCGTTAAGATTATTCGCGTCGGTTTCCTAATCACCCGTTACCCCATATATCAGTTTTTAATGAAGTGTGTAGGCGAATCCGAGAAACTGGTAGTGTTCAGAGATGACAAATTAATGGCGGAAAACCTCCGTCCATGTTGTTAATTACGAAGAGGATATTCTGCAAGAATTTATCGATGACCCAACAATTTCGATAAACACCGTCGCCACACGACTCTCTGTATCACAATGGAAAGCGTGGTCTATAGTGCATAATGAAGGATTCTATCCTTACCATTATACTCCTATGCAAGTTATACACGAAGAGGACCCTGAAAGGAGAGTTGCTTTCTGTAGATTCATATTAAATGCGGAGTTAGAAGACGCGTCTTTTTTTAAACAAATCCTATGGATCGACGAATCTAAATTCGATGAAGTTGGGATTACTAACTACCACATTGAACATTATTGGAGTGAGAAAGTGCACAAAAACCCTAATAAAAAGAGAACAAAAGGGTCGCAACGCCGTTTTTCGGTCACTGTGTGGAGGAGAATAATTGACAAAAATTTAATCGGACCACATTTTTTACCGAGCAATCTAAATATTTTGACAAATGAAATTTTTGACCTCCTCGAAGACGTGCCTTTGGCTATAAGGCAAAACATGATATACCAGCAAGGATGATGTCCCGCCTGCACATTTTGGTATCAATGTTAGGCGATGGCTCGATAGCCATTTTCCTAAACGTTGGATAGGGCGAAGAGGACCCATTCCGTCGCCTGCGAGGAATCCGGACTTAACGCCGGTTGATTTCTATGTAAGGGGCCCATGAAATTCCTAGTTTAAAAAATGAAAAAAAATGGGATACGTTTTTTTAAAATAAACTTGTATGTTGCACTTTTTACTTATTTTGAAAAAAGCTAAAAAACATGATACCTCAAAAATGGTTCACTTTTGCATAATGCATATGGGGGTTAAAATTATTGCAAATAGTCATCCCTATCACCTGCTAACGGGAATAGGTCGAATTATCAATAACCCTGTATAATACGTGAAGAGAAAACTTCGAAATTACTTTAGGTAAATTACCAAATTATTTTAGGTAACACTGAGTAAAATAGCATATAAATAACATGGTTCAGGGATACGAAAAGTAAAAATGTAATAGAATATAATACACCGAACATTTTCTTAAACAGATTAAACATAATTCGCAGTGGAAATTCAAAGCCCGTAGTTATATAGACGAGTAAGCTCGTAATATACCATTTTTTAGAGAGTTGGTGATGTGTATAAAGCTTTACATTTTTTTTTTGACTCTTATATAAAGCGATGGTTTAAAGGGTCCTATGTTGTAGTATTTGCTCGAAGCACATTTGTCTGACAAGTGTTTGAAATTTTCTTTTGCTTACTCTATCTAATATCAAATGAAATGAAATGCTAATATTTTAAAGAGAGGGTAATATAATATAGGTAATGACTTTGTTTCATCATCTAAAGCTCTACAGCTGCAGATAAACTTTAATAACCCTCTAGACAGATTTGCTTGTGGCATTTCCTCTCCAGCTCTCTACATAAATTATCTTTAGATCCTTAATAACACCATCCCACAAACTGAGTTTAAGTCAGCATTGAGATCTATCGCCATCAAGTTTCATCTTCAATAATCGTTTAAATATATCGGGACCGGCCTACTACATCCTTAATATAATTATTACGGTTGTTCATTTTGTGTTATAGTTCATGTTTGTACCCCGTTCGCTATCTAAATGGCTATATATCCAAGTATAAATTAATTGAACAATATTCTATTTAATAAATAGGATATACGTTAGAGATGAATAGTTGAAACATATGTAGAAGAAAACATTTTGCGTAATTAACGTTCGGGCGGCGGCAGTTTACGTGACGATTAGTGAACAGGGCGCACAGAAGGCTGGGCCGTTCAATTTGCCGCTTCACTTGACACAATTCGACGCCTGACTCAGGGACAATCGCACTCGAAGCTCCGTCGACCTCCTTATCTCCCGCCGAGGTAATCTTTCCTTCCCTCGGCGGCAATAACTCGGAGTGGGCAGGATTACCTGCAAAGGGGCTACGTAAAGCAATACCTATACGAAACAAATCGATTAAAGTAAAATATGTGTAAGGAATTAATACGAAACCTTCTTTTATATGTATATGCATCTTTGAGTAGAATTTATTTCTCAACACATTTGCTCAAAAAATGCATTTACGAAGACTGGACACATTGTTCGAAAGTTAAAAATTACGCAAAATACAACAGAGTGTGTTAAATTTGGTACTCTCACCTAAGTACCTATTTTATCGCACACTCCGTTGTATAGCACCGTGCGTATTAATTACGGTTTTATTAATTCCATTAAAAAATATATAAGAATTTCACCCAGGAGTTTCACATTACGAGAAAAGATAAGTTGAATGATCGAACCTCCTTGGAAAAGCTTTTGATAAATGTCAAAATCACAACATGTAACAAGAATATGTTAACCTTATTGTCACTCATTAATTAAAATATTTTACGTTCATATAATTAGGCACAGTAGATTCTAAAGAATGTTATTTAACGTGTAAAAGATAGGCCAGATTAAAAGTACACTCATATACCAGCCACCATAAGTTTTCTTTTAATCGTTTTGGTGCTAACTGTCACTTGTCGAACTTCCTGCAGCTTGTTTCGTACCACGGATGAAGTCGAAGTGCGGTTTCTGAGGACACTCAGTGCTTACAATAAATTTGTTGTCCCTCTTTGTTTTTACCATTTTGCGACCTTGTCTCTTACGTCTTGTATACTCTCCAGTCTGTGGGTATCGTTTAACATTGCGAAAAATCACAGACTTGGAAACTCGTAATGTTTGAGCCACATCATTATACGTGTAACCATTTTCCATTAAAGTTACACCTTTAGACACCTGACCAAAGCTGAGATCCGGCATCATCACTTAAACTTATCTAATGAAGTTCCCTCCACTCAATAACAATAATTTTTTGTTATACAAAAACAGATATAATGTTAAAATTGTTAAAAACTCCAAAAACCTGCAGAATTTCATACACTAAGTATCAAAGAAATTAACAGATAGCCAAAAAACAAACGAAAGTCGAAAGTAAAAATATATTTAATTTTTTTTTAATTACATTATACTGGTATATATTGCCAGTATGAAATAAGAAAATATTTTCTATTATTCTACCTTTTTATTGCATTCTTCTAAATATATCCATGACTGTACAAAAATGTCATCTAGCTGATCTAGGCGCTCAATCCTTTGAGCAATACTTTAAGGTATAAAATAATTATAATATATAATTACAAAATTTTGAAATTTGTGAACGAAACTCATAGTGGCTAAAACTGAATAGTAAATCTATATTACATTTTTTATATTTAATAATTTAATAATAATTATAATAAAGCGGAAAAGTTTTTTTTGTTTTTTTTTTTTTTTTAAACACGTTAATCTCTGGAACTAGGTATTATTCAGGAGGATTTTGATATGTTGTGCAAGTGGGCTCACGATTTATGTTTATCCATTAACTACAAAATAACTACCTGCCTAATATAGTCGCTCATGAGCACAACTGCATGCACTTGAACAATACCTCATGGACATGTACTTTGACGTAGTGGAAGAGCATATATATCTTGGGCTTAAAATAGGTCATAAATTTAATTGGGGTCCGCATGTTGGTCAGGTATGTTTTAAACTTAGAGCTGTGCTGTCAAAATTGTGCATACTTAAACATAAAGTTCCTTACAAAACACTGAGGCTCTTGTATATGTAATTAGCTGATTCAGTGATAAATTATGGACTGACTAGCTACGGACGTACATATATGACTTATTTGAAGGATGTACAGTGGTGGTTATATAATTAGAAACACTTCTTATGAATAAAGAAAGTATAACTTTAACGTATAAATGTTCGTCAAAAATATACACATTCAATAAATAATAATCATGCAATAATATAGCCACTCAAATAAAAAACTGATTATATGCATAAAATATAAAACATATCTTACTTTTAATTACAAAATGAGTCTTACACATGTAGGAGTTTATTTTCTGTTACTGGCCTCTTGGACACCTAATTAGAAACATTTAAAAAAAGCATCCATAGCTCGTTCTTTTTTTGAAATTAGGGAACAAAATTTCTTTCTTGGCTTTTTCTATTATTTTGGCGGCAATTCAATATTCAATTGAATTCAATCTGAATTTTATTTTGTTCGAAATGGGCAAAAATAAAATTTATGACGCGTCCACTAGGCAAATAATTGTTAATTTACATAGAGATTATGAGTGGGCGTACAGAAGAATAGCTGAGTATTTAAACTGTTCTGTTAGAGAGTTTTTAATGTAATTGATCATTATAAAACACATGGAACTGTTGAAAATGTTCATAAAAAGGCTCGGTCAAGAAAACCCTCTCCCAGAGAAGATACGTTAATCGTTCGTGTTGCTAAAAAAGACCCAAATAAAGGCTCCAACCAGATTAAAAATGAAGTATTTTCGCCTGATGACCCGAGAAACATCTCGTGAAGACTGATACGCCGAAGATTAGTGGAAGCTAAATTGTTTGGAAGAATCGCTCGAAAGGTACCGCTTCTTACCAAGCAACACCGAGAGAAGCGATTATTATTCGCTAAAAAATATGTTAATTGGACTGTACGAGAATGAAGAAAGTGTTATTTTCAGATGAAACAAAAATAAATATGGTATATATATGAAAGCGCTATGTTAGGCGTCCTGTAAACGATGCTTTTAATTATAAATACACAAGGAGTATAGTCAAGCACGGTGGCGGTAACATTAAAGTTTGGGGGTGTTTTTCCAGATGTGGATTTGGACCCTTTCGGAAGATTGAAGGTACAATGGATCAATGGCAATACAAAAATATCTTAGATCACACAATGATTCCCTACTCGGACGATCATTTGCCTGGAACCTGGATCTTTAAGCATGACAATGACCCTAAACACACGGACAATAGCGTCAAATTTTTCTTAGCGAACAGCGTATATTCGTTTTAGACTGACCAGCAAATAGTCCGGATTTAAACCCGATAGAAAATCTCTGGTATACTGTTAAAAAGTAAGTCTCAAATAGACGTAGCACCAGTCAAAACGAACTATATGGCATTTGTTGAAAGATGGAATTCAATCCCTCTAGAAAAATGTATGAAATTGATCGAATCAATGCCATGTCGTTGCAGTGCTGTTGTTGAAAATAAGGGATATGCCACTAAAATATTAATTATAACTATTGGTAGGCTGTGGATAGCAGCTATTTCGTAAATAACAATACTAATTACTAATACTTAAAAAAATATTGTTTTTTATACTTTTTTGTTGTTATTTCTAATTAGTTGACCATTATTGTTTGTACCTTAAAACTGACTTAAATGTTTTTCCGTAATGTACATGCACTGCACCTGCAACTGCACATGTATGTGTAATGGGATCTATATTCTTTTTCTAATAAATGATAAATCGTTGAAACATATTGTTTTCTCATTTATTGTTTAATTTCAAATTAAAAACGATTGCGGTGAAGTTCTTACATAATGTCAAGGACCGTTGGTAGTGTTTCTAATTATACGACCACCACTGTATATAATTTGCAAATAACGTTATTGAAAACCATTGTTCCGTTAAAGATTAAGTATAAAAACAAAGATAACTATCATAATTTATTTCACTATTGTAAAGTTCTGAGTGTTTTCGATAAGTTGGATTTGGAAATTGTAATTCAATACAGTGACTGTGAGTGGAACTTAAATAGGATAGTAAGACCAGTGAGTGACCTTACGTAATCTGGTTTATCTTTCTACATTTGAAATACCTAAATGTAACAACGTGTACGGTGAGAGGGTTCGGAGATGCATTCTGCCCAGTAAGTTAAATAAATTACCTAAAGCTGTAGTCGACGAGCTTATAAACAAAAATAGAAGCCAGATCAAAAATATACTAATGCGATTTTTTTTTTAAATGGAAATTAAACTATTTAGTTATGGTTAAGTAGATAAATGGTTAAGTAGATAATAACTCCTTTTATATAAAATCCTTATAATTAATATTAGAGTTAAGGATATGTGTAATTTTTTTGGTAAGAAACAGATGATTTATTTATTTTATTTATAAGACAAATTATTTTTGTATATGATAGCCAGATTCACAAAGAATAGTATATATAGGATATTTAAAATTAAGCTACAACTCTCAGCTAGCCTAAAATAATATTTTTGTTCAGGAAGTAAGAAGTGGAAACCCTCCCGAACTGCTTTATCTGCGTGCGCTGGCGTAATGGTTAATGATAATATGTAAATACAAGGTTCTACAAAAATATAGGTCCCTACTATATCTAAAAAAGTCTGCGATAGCATATGCTTATCTCTTATACATAAACCACAACAAGGAATTTTGAGATTTTTTTGGTGAAGGTTTAAAAATGATTTATGAGAATTATTTTTAGGCATGGCATATTTAATCTTTACGAACAAAAGTTACTTGATCGTAAAGACAATTTTATGAACTTAAATTTTGGCCCGTATAGTATATTTTTTGGACACAGTTTAAAAGAAAATTAAAAATTAAAAATAAATTGTACTTCCGGGAGGTGACAAAAACTATGATAGGCTACACACGGGTGCGTTGGTGGCGCGGTGTTTGTCGATTAAAATAACACGGATGAAACCGTGGGACACAGAAAGTGTTACCTATAAAAGCCACTTTATCGCGTATCTAGTATATATGAGGACACAATATCACACACGGCCATTTAATTCCAAACTAAGCAAAGCTTGTAATATGGTAACTAAACAGCTGATATACATACATATATAGACTTTAACACCCAGACACACAACTGACATTGATACTCATCACACAAAGTCTGTCATGGGCAGGGATCGATCGATTTACTCTCACAGACTTTTTTGTCGGTCTTTTTAACATCTAAAATTATGTTTTACATTATTTTGATATATCTCTTATGATTTACTCAGCGTAAGCCATTTAATCGCCCGAATTGATTAACCATGACCAGTTTTTTTTTTATTTGCACGGTACTCCAATTCTTTTTTGTAAAATATAAGTATCCTAAGTTACTCCTTATAACATCAGCTATCGGTCAGTGAAAGCTTCCTTAAAATCCGTCCAATCGTTTAGGACATTAAACGGTACAAACAGTAAGACATACAATTTATATATTTATATATATGTCATTGGTCAATTGACCGGTTATAACAATTTTCTTTAAAAATTTTAGAAATAGTAAAAATTCCAAAAACAATTTAAGAAAATATTAACGGATTTTGAAGAAAATTTTGTGCTCGGGAAATATAAGAAATTCCATAATTGAGTGGTTATAATTTTTTTTAATGATACTACTAAAAAAAAAACAAAAAAAAAATAGAAAATTTTATTTTCATCAATTCTCAACCAATTCTGATCTAATTGGGTAGAGAGGAAGCATACGTCACTCCATAATTGAGAAGCTATAAGAATCGTCAACAATAAGTTTAGGCGTAGTAGACAAATAATAGATAATATTTAAATGAATCTTTGTACACGAGAAGTATAACATGTCATTTCTCAATTGACAGACTACTTACATGAATTGCAATAGTATTAGTAAAATAAAAATTACGGTATGTAAATAATTACAGTGTAACAAACGCGTCCGATGCTGCGGGCACACCGTTAGTCGTAAATAAAAGTATACATACACATACATTTTTGTACATCTATTTGGCTTAAACTTTAGTAAAATTATTTTAGTTCGAGTGCATTACAAAGTCAGATAACCCGCGAACCGTACTTCAACAATTCCCATGAAATCTGAGGTTAGTTTTTGTTCCCAAGTACTCGTATATTAGTAAAATATATGACATCATATAAATTACATCAATGGTCTCATCATAAAAAAACCTCTAATTTATTTGAAAAGCAAATAATATAATTTCAAATAGATGAAAGGATCCTAAAGGGTTTTGCGTACGAATATAATAAAATATAGACAGATAACTTGAAAGAACCGTTAACAAATATTTTCGTTGGTATGTAAATGTACGCACGTAAATCCAGCAGCTGTCTGTGCACGGAAATTGAATCGTTCAAGTACCATGCCAAAATATAATTTTTGCGAAATATCACCAAGATTGTCTAGTTGAATTATAAACTGGCATGAAATTATATTACTTGTATATATATTGTAGTAGAATAGAATAAAAATACGAATATTCATTCGGTTCGTGTTAATAAGTTCAGAACACTTGAACAAAGAGAAGAAAAATACTCAACACACGTGTTAACAGTATTTCATTTGATCTAGAACAATCTTTACTTCTTAGCCTTCGTATGTTACTATAGGGTTCAGATCAGAAGCAATGAAACTCAGGTTCAGTTTACCGTTATTCCTCTATTTATGATGAAGTATTTCCATTTTTTAATCACATTACTTTTTGCCCTAAGTATCTTTCCACACTCTTACTATGCCCCTCGCTCAAAGTCGTTCCATTTCCATCCGCATCACTTTTTATCCTCACTTCTGTTTTGTCAACGCCTATGATTGGTTGAAGTCTATAATTGGTCGACGACTACGATTGGTTGACGACTAACTCACACTCAATCAATTGTACAACTTATATATTTATATACGTAGTTTATAATAAATCTAACATATTTTAATAATGTGCGCATTATTTAATTATTACTTTATATGTTTACTTACTCGCAAACCTCCCGGTAATTGTAATATATTATTTAAACCTTACAATGATTGGTCGATGACTAATGTTATCAATTGAACATCTTATATATTTTAATAATGTACGTAACATGTTTACTTGCAAACTACCCGAATAGTCATATATATTATTATTAACCTTACAATACGTACGGTTTTACTTTTTAATGGTTTATTATTACTTCTTACTTGTTTTCCAGATATACATCTTTTATTTAATTTCAAGGCTTCTTAAGTATCGGTTGGCTGAATATAGTCCTACAGCTATATTACTTTGTTGCCAGAATACATCAGTTCTTTAGTAAGTAATATGGCAACCGAGGCCACTCGCGTTACCGCTGGAGTTGACAATTAGCATGTTTGCAACCCATCTGATGTTAAATGGTCATTGCAGCTTCTACACAGTAGTAATTTCTACAAAGTCTCTGACCGGTTATCCATTTAGTATATCGGCATATATTCGTATTCTTGTCTCTTTTTCTTCCACGTACATTTCGTTATAAGTCTTTTTACTTTCAGATGGACAGCCATCCAATTAAAACATATTACTTTATTTTCTAAATTATTAAATTCATTTCTTGGCCCGATTGAAATCTGTTGCTGCAAAATGAATAACAAACATTTTTTTCCAAACAGGATAAAATATTACTTATACAAACTGAGATGATATAGCTCAAAGACGGAAGTTACCGAAATTTATTTTATTAAATAAAATACGTTCCCACAGTAGTGGGAAAATGCAATAAAAAAGAAAGACATTTATTTGAAACACATACGTTGACAGGCTCGGATATACTCCTAATATTGAGACCTACGGAGAGGTGCTTGCTGTCAGTCTAGACGTAGCGAAGGCCTTTGATCGGGTTTGGCACAAAGCGCTTCTTTCAAAGCTACCTTCCTATAGGCTCCCCGAGAATTTATGCAATTGGATCACCAGCTTTTTGGCCAATCGGAGCATCAAGTTCGTCGTCGACGGTACATGTTCTGATCCTAAATTTCTCAATGCTGGGGTCCCACAAGGCTGTGTACTGTTTCCAACTCTCTTTCTTCTTCATGTCAATAACTTGTTGCAAATCCGCAACATTCATTGCTATGCTGTGGATGTCTTGTACACTGGCCGTGCTAATATCTCTCGGGAATACGTCGATGAGAGCCGGAACAAACTTGTGTCTGCAGTCGAGTCCTAAAAAGACACAAGTCTGCGCGTTAACCGCTAAAAAGTCAACATTTGTCGCAACTCCTCGTTTTGAGAACACTTCCCTGTCTGCCACAGCCAGTATCGGAATTCTTGGCGTCGTCATTTGGAGTGACGTCCAGTTCCGCGGTCAGTTGGATAGTAAGGCCAAATTGGCCTCAAAAAAGCTTTGTTTGCTCAGTAAGGCGAGACGGTACTTCATGTCAGCTCATCGCCTAACTCTTTATAAGGCGCAAATTCGACCCCACGTGGAGTATTGTTCTCATATCTGGGCGGAAATTCCCCAGTACCAGCTACTTCCTTTTGACCGCATTCAGCGTAGGGCGGCTCGAGTTATTGACGATCAAGCTCTTTCTGATCGGCTTGATCCATTGGCTCTGCGTAGAGATGTTGGTTTACTCTTCATTTTCTACCGCATTTATCATGGAGAGTGTTCCGAGGAATTGTTTGGATTGATCCCGGCTGCTGAATTTCACCATCGGACATCGCGACAGAATCGTAAATTCCATCCATACCACCTCGATGTCCAGCGTTCCACAACAGCGCGTTTCTTAAGGCACTTTCTGCCTCGCACAACCACTCTGTGGAACCAGCTGTCGCATGAGGGCTTTCCAAGCCGTTATGACCTGGTGACCTTCAAGAAGAGAGCTTATTCTTCCCTAAAAGGCCGGCAACGCATCTGCGAGCCCTCTGGTGTTGCGGATGTTTGTGGGCGGCGGTGATCAATTTCCATCAGGTGCGCACCTGCCCGTTTGCCCCCTTTTTATCATAAAACAAAAATGTTACTTAAGGTATTGGTTTCCTTTTACTTATATTTTTCCGTTATTTTTACACATTCTTGTTATTTTTATAATGCACAATGCAATAAAATGTGTCTTAACAAGACATTTTTAAGAAAAGGAAAACCAACTTCAATTATTTTTATAATTGATTAATTAATTAAACTTATTTGTTTATGAACCGATTTGAATGATTTTTCGTTGCAAAGGGAATACCTCAAGGGTAGTCCCATTTTAATTTCATTGGCATTGGACCTTGAACTTCGAAGATACAACAGAAAACGCCTGAACATTGTTGAAGTTGCTTTTCTTTTTTGTTAAAAATTGTTTTGTAAAGCTTATGTTCCCCGCTAATGCCGATTGACGATCTTGAAAATTAATGTTTTCGTTAACATTTTGGCTCCCGTACATAACAGAAATCGATGTAAAATTGGCGAATAAATTGATTTAAAATCACATTGAACTGAATTCTCTATATATTCATTAACAAAAGTGTTTTAACAAGACAATTTTTAACAAAAACGAATACCTGCTTCAAATATATTGCAGAGTTTTCTTGTGTATATTGAAAGTTGTAGGTCCAATGCCAATTAAATTAGAATGGGACCAACCCCCCCTATCAAACAAAAAAACAATCATCCAAATCGGTTCATAAACAAAGAAGTTATGGCTGAACATACATAAAAATACATTTGTATTGAGTATTATATTCTTTATTGCACAAAAAAAAAGTACAAATGCGGACTTAATGCTAAAAAGCATTCTCTGCCAGTCTTCCAAGGGAGCAAGGGAAAAGTATATGCAAGGTGTGCATAATGTTAAGTAAAAAAAAAAGATTATAACGATTATTAAGATTATATATTATTAAGAAGTATTCAATTGCTCCAAGTAAAACCTACGTAGCGAATACTTGAAGGAATTTCGAGTATCCTCTCGTCGTTTGTTGAAGTCAGTTCAAAAATGCTTAAAATTTGGTATTCCTAATGAAAAAATATTCAATTAACATGTACGAGGCACTATCTATTAATAATCTGTTTCAACTCTTATAACAGCTGTCAGATTGTTTAGATAATATAATGTGCGAAATATTACATACTAGCTATACAACATAAATATTATACAAAGATACATACATATATTCTTTGTTCATACGTAGATATCTATTTGAAGTAGTTGAATGCGGGCAGCGGGTGCAGTAGCCTAGTGCCCTGTGCGGTGCAACCTCCGGCTACGAGGATATTTCAATTTGGCCGGCGACGCTGCCTTATAGGAGGTTCCCGTACGGCTCGCTGAACCGTAAGCCTACTGCGGCATCGTCAAAGAGCAAACACTGCCTTCGTAATCTTATGCCACGTGGACCATGCAACACACTCGTGCATGATAATCCACTACTATTCATGTATTAGTTCTCGTTTATGTATAAATACTATTATACCTATCTGAACACTAATTAAAATTTATCGAGAGATATGATTTAAAAATTAATAAACTCCTAAGCAATAAGTCAAAAACATTCATTTTAGTGGGGTCCAGGTTGTAGTTTTATACAAAATTATGAAACGCAATAGTTTAATGTGTGTCAATAATCTATATGAGAATTAAAAATTTGGTTTCTTTTATAAAGTAGGGGTAAAAAGGTAAGGTAAATCTGTGTTTAGACTCTCGCAAAAAGCGTTGATTGTACCTATGTCTATGTCAGAGCTTCGTTGTTATTATGAAATGAAGATATAAAATTTAGTGCCATACCAATACCATATGAATGTTAACCTAGAGCGTGTTAAACTTAAATAAATGTTTTCAGAGCTTTCAAAAATCAATATTTAAAAGGATGATGAGATACTTTATATTCCAGTTAGACAAAGGGACCGCACAAGCAAGAAATGATAATGAATTTGTAAATCAACCCCCACAAAGGTGAAAAAGATGTCAGCCAGATATTCAATGGAAATATAAAAATTCTGAAGTAACTTAAGTAAAAATCTACGGTTTGATCGACTATTAGAAATTATTAACATATGTAAACCCCACAATGGATGAATTAGATACATATTAAAAGTTTATATAGCGTGATTTCGCATATTGTATGAGACATTTTCGCATATTGTATACTTACAATAGAGATTTAAATATGTAATGGCCATCTTTAGACAACTGACTCCAAAAAAATAATTTCACGAATCATTATAATATTGGATTAGTATTGTAATATTTTGAGTCTCCTCCGTGTAAGTCACAGTAGGATATACGTTTCACTCTTCTAAAAATAACTAGTAATGGAATCATATGTGTGTGTATAACGCTTAAAATAAATAGCGCAATCCAGAGAAAAGTGGCTCAATTTGGAGGAGGCCTTTACCTGCAGAGGGGTTCTTACAGAATAATTTCGGAAATATCAAATAATATTTAAACTAACTAACCAAATCTTTTTCTTTTAACACTAACAAAACTTTGTAAATAGTATTTCTGTAAGAAATAAATGGCTATTTTATTTTATTTTATTTATTATATATATATATATATATATATAATACAATGGACAAAGTTTGTATGTGATGATATATCGAGAGTCGTATATATTTTTCTATAGAAACAGATAAATGTGCCTTCGTAAAACTACAATAAATCCCCAAGTAATATAAACGCGTTGTCGACATCGACGAGTGGCGTGCGGATCGCGCGGACTGCCATATGAGGGGCGGGGGGAAGCAAGGGGACGGAGTGCGGCAATTTTTCTCTCCGCTGACAACATGATGTAACGCCAATATCGCACGCTGAGCGATTAAGCCGCGCACGCCGATATTTCAGACTTGCCCCTACTAACTGTCAAAGTGTCGATGAAAACTGTGCGCTAAACATAAATACCTATATTTATACATACATTTCTAGCTTAGATTAGTAACTATGTATTTTTACATAACTTACTAGTGTCAAAACAAAGAAAACCGTTGTTCTTGATAAGTTGCTGAGTATAAGATATTTATGAAAATGAATATATTTATTATCTAACGTCACATTCGTCTAGTAAATAAAATAATAAAACGAAGAGATGCTCTTTTATCGGTTGGAGTTCGAAACGATGTTGGCAATTCGGATCACGCAGATAGGCGATCACTCGACAATAAACGAGGAGACGCGGCGCAGTAGTGCCTCACGTATTGCTGATGCTGTCTTTCGTTGCATCAAGAACTTTGCCAACTACTACATAAATTGCAAGCCAACATTTCAAATAAAAAAATTAATTTAATAAACTAAAAATTATTCTCTTTCAAACACTAATCTGCATTAGAAATTAAAACATATTCTTAAGCAATGTTACTCTGAAACACACGTTATACATTATAGGCATTACAATATTAAATATTGTATATTTTGTTGATTTTATTACTTAAACATACATTTTTTAAATGCACATTTGTACAGTTGTCAACTCTCCGTACTTTATATAAGCAGCCAGTAATTTCCGTTCAAATCTTATTTGAAACAAAACGTCCGTCACGAGCTTTCGTGCCTAGCATCATATTACCGTAAAATGATCTTTATAGTTATGCTTAATCCATACTAATATTATAATTTTGAAAGTAACTGTGTCTGTCTGTTATGTTTTCACATATAGACCGCTTAACCAACTTTGATGAATTTTGGTATAGAGATATATTGGACCTAGGAAAGGACATAGGGTACTTTTTGTAGCTAAAATAAAACTTTAAGTGTAGAAAATAGGGGACAAAAGTTTATATGAAATGCGCATGCGCGATAATGGTGAAATGACATCGGCTGCCATTCCAACCAGTTTGTTGATTGTCAATCTGGTTTGTTTATATATTGAAATTGTTATATTTAATAAGAAATGTATTGTTTTTTTTTAATAATTACCTATTAAATGATAGTCCACAGTATTCTTTTTAAGATTGGCTGAAGTGTTTTTAAACTGTTTAACTACGCAGTAAGTACGGCATAATTACTGTTTTATTTCATTTGCGCTGTCAATCGCGGCTCGCGGGAGTGTATATTTTATGTTCAAAGCGATATACCTATTGTAAATTATCTGGATTATACAGTTTTGCTAAAAGTCAATCATTTCATTGTGTTATTCCACATATGGTGAAAATAAAACTTGGGTGAAAGTTTGTTTGAAGAATCAGTCATGACTCAAATTAGGGATATTCATATTTATGCTTTTGGTAAGAAAGAAATAAAAATAACTATTTGATGAAAATTGTACACGGGAAATATACGCCATTCCTTAATTGATGCGACATATAAATTGTCAACAATATGGGTTATAAATAAAGTTACGGGGTGTAAATAACTACTGCGTAACTATAAACGCGTGCGGAGCCGCGGGCACACCGCTAGTATATTTTATAAATTCTAAATTTTATCGAGTCTGTATATTGAATATAATGAGGGAAAACAAGAATTGAAAAGGTAATTTATATAGGTATTACAAAATGATTTTTTTTTTATCTTTCTATACATTTGAAAACTTTTAAACCCATTTAAAATTACAGTTTAAAGTCATATGCGAACTAAGCAATATATACTTATAAATTCAGGGCCCGGATTAATATGTACATATAAATATGTACATATAATATGGACCAAAAAATCAAAAATATGGACAAAATATTGAGTATACGTTTCATTTCAAACATTCTTTATTGAGAAAAATTATTTACTGTTGTAATAGTAAAATAAACAGTAAAATTATCTTAAACAATAAAATAATTAAACAAATAGTTTTATTCAACATCCCCTACATTTGCTTTATTAAATTGGTTGCAGTACACAATAACGTGCATCTTTAAATTTTCAAAATTAAAACTCTGACGATTTGGTCTAAATATAGCTTTATATTGGCTGAATGATCTTACCACGTCGCATGATGTGACTGGAGCATACTTAAACCTGCATAATTCGGGAACCGTGCAAGTTACGTCTACAGTGCCATCAAAACTACCGCACAGCATTTTGTTAATTTCTTTTAGTGTATTAAATCCTTTATTTTTTTTCCAAAACATGCTTTAGTTTTTGTTTAGCCACTTCAGCAACGGGGCCTTCCGCTTCAGAAACTTTTTTTTCAATTTCTTCAATAATCTTTTGGTTTTCATTCAATGGTGTTGAAGGATTTTCTAATGCTTGTAACTTGTGTGATAAAAAGCAATAATTGCTTTTTATGTAAACAACATCGTTATAGAGAGTCTCATCTTGAAGAAATTCTTTTGAGTCTAAAATACTTGCAGAATCGTCATCCAATTGAGATATAATTGTTCTAATTTCATTAAAATGCTCGGCGTAGTAATCAACCGCTGTTAGCCCAGCGTGTCAGCACTGGCTCTGGTGGCAAAGGTATTCCGGGATACATCTCTTTAAATTTGGAGATCCTGCTCGGTGCTTTTAGAAAGATTTTCTTCACATTTGATACCAAACTATCAACATTTTAAAACTGGAACCTTATGCATTCAGCTAACCTATTTACACCATGTGCCAAGCAGGTTACGTGAATCATTTTAGTATATAAAATTTTAAGAGCCTCTGCAGCTTTCACCATATATGGAGTAGCATCAGTAAGTAACAAGAAAACTCGTTCATGTTTTACTCCATCCGGCCACAAAACACTCATAGCATCATTAAAAAGCTTTGCTGATGTCTGGTGGTTACATTTCGGAAGTTCTTCACACGCCAATAAATAGGATTTGCTGGGTCTGTCTTCAAATAGACGTCCGATAATCACGTTTCCTATGCAACGACGTTGTGCGTCTGTAGTTTCATCTATTGCAACCCATATGGGGCCATCTTGTATATCTTCACGAATTTTAGCTAAACAATCTTCATAAATATTGATTACGTATTTTTTTCTAAGTGTGGATTCATTGGGAATACGTTTGCCTGAGTATTTTTCTAAGAAATTTTTATAAGTCGGATTGTTTAATTTTCATAAAGGTATGTCCGCACATATCATAGCATAACACAATTCATTCGAGAAAGTACAACTTTGAGAAGTACTTGCCATTGCATCAGTAAAAAATTGTTGTTTGAATTTATTCTTCCTCGTATTATTTGCCTTATGTTTTGCAGTAGATACATGTTGCGATATTAAAAAACGCTGCTCAGACGAAATAGATTTTTCACAGACATTACAATATAGTACTTTTCCGTCTGTACTTAGCGATTGGCTTGGGAAATCTTCAATATATTTTTCCAATTTTAACCGCAATGGTTGTTTATCCTTAGGCATGATAAATTAAATTGGTAGACAGTAGTAGTAGGTGAGTACGTAAAAAATACAATGCAAGCAGCTCAACACGGCACGTACGTATAGAATATAGATTCGTCGCCTTAGCCTTACTGAGTGACGGACGACTGCGGACTAACGACTGACGAGTGTCCTCCCCCCGCACCGCGGTACTAGCCAGCGCGGGTGGCGGGGACAGGGAATGCAGAATGAAACGCAAAAACCTACATACGGTCGACACGAGAGAGCGCCACGCGGCCATGTAGTAGCGCCAAATGCAAACACCTACAAATTATACCTATTTTTGTGAACTGATTCTTGTTCTATGATATTTTTATTGAAAATATGGATGATTGTGATATTTTTTTGTAAAATATGTACTTATTCTTGAAATATGCAAAAATATGGAAAAATATGGAAAATAAAAATTTGTTTTACACGATCCAAACACGATAATTGATGTAGAGAATTCATTGCAGAACGAAAATCGTGTAAATTAAAAATATGTATTTACATATTAATCCGGGCCCTACTTATAATAAAAGAGTAATTTACACATACATAGGTACCCATCCCCAGAACGTTCCAGAACGTGACGATAAGCCGGAAATAGTTGTTAGCCCACGTGGTGACAGTAATCAGAAAAGTGAGAAGTGAGAGTATTAGTTTTACAACACAAAAGCGATATTTTCTTTAAAATTGAGGTAGTTGTGTTTTGATTTTAGATTATAATTTAAAGAAAGATTATTTCGGTTTACATTATAAAGAAAAAAATAGGAAAATAAAGACTTGTAGTCAGAGTGCTCAAAAGATCACCACAGTGTCAAATTTATCGATTTTGTAAAAATTGTCTATGATTTCTAAAGTACATAAATTAGATATTTTTTCATATTTTTCTGATTATTGTCACCACGTTGGCTAACACCTATTTCCGGCTTATCGTCACGTTTTAAGACAACCTTTAAATAGGTTATAAACAGAAAAATAAATATATGTTAGCTCCTAGACTGAGAAGTAAATAGAGAGATTAATTTAAAAAAAAAATTAGACATTAAGCTTAAAATTGGCCCGAAATTAATGTAAAATGCTGTCTAATGTAGTAAACAGACATTGATAAATGGTTTTTTTGCGCAACATTATGAACTTCCAAATATCTAAATCAATTCGTTGCCAGTAGATGATATATATAATCAAAAGGCATTTTCACGACTATAAATTCAAAGGATTTCCTTGCCAACATGTTACATACTTTTCATTAACTTATTAAGTCTATGTAATATAAATATTTTCATCTCATTCCTATTCATAAATAATATTATGAGATTGGACACGTTGATGGAGATGATGATAAATGACGCAGAGTCGGCGCCTCGACGCGGCGACGTCGGCCTGTACTTATATGCTCGCCAAAAATACAATTGTCATCTTCAAAGATATTAAAATAACTCTTAATTCGTGTTACGTTTTACATTCCAATAATAATATTCTCTTTGTATGCAGATTCAATTAAATTGGATACAATACAGTATGAGGTTATAATTATAACGCTTATAACTTAGTGTATGTGGGTACCGTTAACCCGTTGCATATATTTGAAGTTGGTTAAAAGTTGGCCAAGTATTGTCGCGCTTTCACGTACGTATTTCAGCGTTCAAGTATTACGTAAGCAGGCTTCTTACCCGAATGCAAAAAAGGTAAGGTTATAAGGTTGGGTATATGGTTTTGTAAGTATGTTATAGTATGTAAGTATGTATAGACATACATACTATACTATACTAAAAATAGACTTTGTTTTGTACGCTCTGTAGCCTAAACGGTTTGATCGATTTCAGCCTAAGAGTTATCATTAGATTCGTATTAATTGTGGGAGTGACACAGGCTATATAATATTTAAGTACGACGTCTGGGAATCAAATAAAAAGCAAAAATATAAAAATATTTCATTTTTGCTTAGGTACTGAAGTGTTTTTGTTGCAGTCGGGTTTTTTGTTTCATTTGTAATAATTTTTGTACATTTTTTTTTTTTACTTTTGCTGACAAAAGATGCGGGTGTGTATTAGAAATCTTACACAAGGTAAAAAAAATCTAAAAATATGAAAACGAAATGAACGAACAGTATACAGAGCAGGTACTTGTGTGACAGCCAGCTAAGTATAAAGAAACACTTTCTATACTTTAGCTCACTTTTTGTTTTAATTTTAAATAAATATAAACTATAATACTATTTATAAAAGTGTTTAAAAAACAATTTGTTACTACATCAAAATTATTGGATTTTATATACTTACAAAGCTTAAGAAGCTTTGAGTGAATCACAACATCTCACCTTTTAATAATAATAAATAATATATTTCATTTACGTTTATGACAACGCTTTCATTAACATATTTGTAAGTTTTCTTTGTGGAAATTGTATATTCATACAAATGGCGGAAAAACTAAGCGCAAACCGACTAACAACATTTTTTTAAACTACTTCGGTAGTAAAGAACTAGAACACTTGAACTCTTAATTAATTTTTTGTACAGGTGGTATCTATTGCTAAATTATTTTACTTATAGCATTAAGTCAATTAATAAAGAAATATCATCTGATAACCAACATGTACGTGAACAAATCACTACTTGCGGTGAGGAAACTAAGGCACAATAGCCTATAATCAAAGATTCAATTGATTGTTACTATTAAGGTCACGTCCTAGTTGTGTTTTCGCCTAACGAAATAATGTCAATACTAAACTTATAACTCGTGACCACACACGAGTATTTTCTTACTTACTAATATCTCTTTATATTACTTCTCAAAGATGTTTTTGTAGCAACGCCATATCTATCTTAATCCTACATGAAAATGAATGTTTTCTCCCTAATGGATGAAAAACAGTTTAAAATACACTCATGGACAAAAGAGAAACACAAAAAGAAGTGGTTTATAACAAATTATCATGGATATTTGCGACAGATAGGTTTATTAATTTGTATTTTAATTTTTATTTATTCATTAAAAATATCAAACGTCGAAATAGCACGATCAAATGACCAAAATTAACCAAATTAAGAATAAATTAAAAAAATTAACCGAAAGATAAATTTTTGTACTAGACATCTTATTCTTTTTTTTCTTTATAAATGTTTAGGAAATACTATGGCGTTGGTTATTTATAATCAGTACTTAGTGTTGCCCCCTCTAGCTCTTCAAACTACTTCCTATTCCCGTCTCCTAACAGTATCTCTAATCAAGATATAAAAAAAATCTTGAGGGATTGCGTTGGCCATGAGTGTATAATATGACAATTATATAAGACAGTTTAAACATAATGATTTCGTGAAAACTTTGATTTGAAAAAAATTCAATATATTAAATATATTCAACAGGAGACGTCATCCAATTACAATCTGTTTAACTAGCAGTTGTTTGATTGTTTACATTCCATAACGTATGAAATCACACGGGTCAGCTAGTTTTACAAAATTATTGATTAAGTCGAGATTGTTTTAATATTTTTAATAATTTATTAAGTAAATAGCAACTGTCCGCGATTTCTTTCGCGTTAATTAAGTAAACATTAATAAGAATACAATATAGCCTAGTATATCACTTAGAAATTACATGATATGGGAGATCTAACTTAGAAAACACCAATAACTAATAATATTTACTTTAATTTGTAATTTAAGGAATCAAAGTTTTGATCGCAATTTATTGACAATTAAAACTAGCCAAGTTAAAAATCCCATATCAAAGAAAGTAACAAATTGTTTGGTGAATGAATCGAAGAACGTACATGCCTACAGCTATAATTAATGAAACTCTATGGAACTTTTTACACGTTAGATCTTAACTCTTTTAACTGATGACAACAACTACCACTTGACCCCTTTCTCTGCTTTGCTCTCACTAACTTTTTTGTAGGCATTTATAAGATCTACAATTATGAACAGCATTAATTTGATATATCTCTTAGAGATTACACAGCGTAAGCCATTTAAGCGCCCCAAATCGTCCTTTCCTAGTACCTTATCTAACATAAAAGGAAGCCTAAGTTACTCCTTACAATATCAGCTAGCTGCCAGAGAAAGTTCCGTCAAAATCAGAAAATCTGTTTCGGAGATTCCCCAGAACAAACGGACAGACAAAAAAAATTAAAATTGTTTTTTTTTTTTATATGTACCGTATATATTATCATAGGCATTTATTTTAAAGTAGTTATTTTGACATTACAAACACATATTTCAATTATATTTATTTGTATGAACAATTTTATCTAGGTATTAAAAGATTTCACTTGTTAAATTAATGTATTTATTTTTTAATCTTATATTAAGTGAGCAATTCTTGTATATATATGTCATTGGTTTCTCGGAAATGGCTCAATCAATTTCTATGACACCATGCATTTAGATAATGTTTTACATTCCAAGTATACCTAGATAGGTTTTTTCTTTTGTAAGACACCGAGCGAGACTCGGTTGCCCAGATATTTTATATAACATGATAATAAAAGCATCATTCAATGAATTAAATAATAATAATAATGAATTTAATGAATAAAAGCATAATTCATTGTTTAATAACTTTATAATAATGTATAATATATTATTAATTTATTTGCACGGTTATTATTATTCTAACATCTGATTTAAAATAATTCATTTAAAAGCTATGTACTTTTTAAATTTGAATTAAAGAACCTCAATTAGGTATTTCCTGTTCTAGTACCGTCAAAGCAAACTAAGATTGTCTCTGTTATTGAAGTACACTGATAGTTTAATTCAAACTTACATAAGTCCATGGTATTTATCGTAACTGCCATAATTAAAACTACATACTATATTTAAATAGTGCTCCTAATAAATATAATTATAAAAAATAAGGAGTAATCTAACACATCGGTTATCCTAAAATTCCTTATGTATGATTTAGGCACGTTGTATGTAACATATCAAGGCATTATATCGGTTTATTTATTAATCACACTAAGGAAAATATATAAAATGAGAAGATTCGTAGGAATAATTTACAGACAGATAATTCCATAACTTGTAAGTTTTATGTATTTATAATATATATAACGAACTATATATTTAATTTAGAGCATCAACCACTTCTAAGAAACGAGAGTCCATCTCGGGTGACTAACTGTCTCATTTAAATGCAGTTACCCAACATGGCGTTGCAAACGCAAAGAGAGCCCGCCTCTCGCGGAAAACGGAAGACGTCTCTTCACAAAAGGGAGGAGAGTTATTTAAATTAGCGTAGTCACTGAAAAAGTGCACTAACAACATTAGCAAATGGAACAATGGTTGGACACACAAAGAAGCGGAACATGCCGACAAAACCTTTCTTTGACTCGCTTTCAGTATTATTTGTGTAGAGCTACGCATGCGGATTTATAAGTTAGCACAGAGTATAAAAATGTGACCTCGGCACTGGCACCCAAATAAAAATTTTGGAGGGGGCATACGGCACAGAATGACAGGCTTTTACTATGCTTCTGCTAGTGCCTTGCTATTCCGAAAATACTGTTTAATTTAATATCGAACGATAATCTGATATTTTTTTTAGTGTAACATTTTATATTTTTTAAATGAATCTTTTTTAGGCTGGGAAGGGCAAATTGGCCTAGAATCATATAAAAAGGTAAAACGCTTTCCCTATTCCGAGACCAGTCGGCATTTGAAAGGAAAGAGAGGGAGAATAGTTTTTACACTTTTTGTCAAATGCGTTACACACGTATGCGCAATGCGTACTGTATATATACAGGGTTATTGGTAATTCGACGTATTCCCGTTAGGAGGTGATATGGGGTGACTATTTGCGATAATTTTACCCCTCATATGCATTAAGCAAAAGTGATCCATTTTTGAGTTATCATGTTTTTCAGCTTTTTTCAAAATAAGTCAAAAATGCAATATCAAAAATTTATTACAAAAAAATATCAATTCAAATCTCATTTTTATTTTATTTATAAAAACGTTTAAACACTAGTTTTTATCAATATTCACACAACAATTATCAATCCACATTTAAAAATGCGAGATGAACACGATATTATTTCAATATTTTTTTGAGATTTTTTTGCACTAAAATGCCTAAGAATAAAAAAACACGATATGAAACTTGGCTTCCAGATCATTTTAAAAACATAACCGTTTTCTTAGTAACATCTCTTACCATATTCAACAATGCATAACAACTAGGAACTTATTTCAAAGAAACTGAAAAAAAATATCACAATGGAAACTGGCGGAAATTCTTATTCGAACTAACCTTGAAATCGCTGTTTGAATATCTTGCAAATAGGTTTAATGCGTACTTAAGCCAATTCAGGCAGTAATCTGGCAGGTTAAGAAAAAAAAAACAAAGTTTTCAGAGTTCTTTTTCACACATGCAAAACATGCGTCGCCGGTGTTGCTATAAGCTCAAGAAAACAGAAGTGCGTAATAGTACTTAACCATGACTCCTGCAATATTTTCAACGGCACAAGTTATATACAACTCCTCGAAATGTAACAAGAATTTGTTAACCTTATTGTCTTGGTCATTAATTAAATTGTTTTAGGGTCATATAATTAGGCACAGTAGATTCTCGCGAGGATGCTGGATTACTTCGCGGTGTGTGCCGATTTAATGACAGCCTGTGCCTGCTGCCTGCAAGTCGTCGGTCCAGATCGCGAGGATGCTACACTATCGTCGTTGTAGTGGTTTGTGTTGAGTTTGAGGTATGAGTGAGAGGTTTTATTTTAAATTAGACCTGCTTGTCGTTTGGATGGGAAGATTGTAAAACTTTATGATGTACATTTGACACGGTCCAACTTCCGTTTTAAAAGTTGGTGGCGCCCATTTTCGTTTTAATTATATACAGTGTGAATTGAAACCAACCCCGGTTAACCTAAATAACCCACCTGAGTTTAGGTGGCATTTTAACAATTAGAATTTATAATTATCGACTAAAATTGAATTTGTAATTTCTAAAGATTTAAATGAAAACTTGCGACTTGTGAGAGTTGTGAAAGTTTTTAGGTAACAGTATGTACTTCTTGATCTCTAAAAATTCAAACTTCTTGCTTTATACACAACGAAGTAACAAGGGGGTCAAAAGTGCTGTGAGTCGCATCGAGAAAAGGATGGTACGGCCGTGCTCGACTTGGCGGGCGCAATGCCGTACCCTCTAATCTTTAAAAACAAATTTAATACCCTTACTACACACTAATCTATCGACACGTCCCGATGTAAAGTGGCGTGAATACACTCCCACTGGTATGGCACGTGACGTCGTCGTGTATTAAATAAAGAAACATACTTTTCTCAATACTTTACCGTTAATAGATTGGGAATATTAATCAGTAGGTAATTATCTTGTCATTTTCATAGGGGGGGATTTGCCCATACTCGCCACGCTGGGCATGCGGGTTGGCGAGCGCAGATATAGCTTTTTGTTGTTTAAGTGGGGGATGCTGCTGCCCATCCCCTAGTTTTTTTTCCCCTTAGTCACTTCTTACGACATCCACGGGTAGAAATGGAGGGGTTAATTCTAAGCCGGAACCACCACGGTTAGACAAACTAAGGTCACCGACATAGCCAAAAGGATTATCAAGTTGAAGTGGCAGTGGGCGGGACACATAGTTCGGAGAACTGACGGCCGTTGGGGCAGAAAGGTTCTCGAGTGGAGACCACGCACCGGAAAGCGCAGTGTAGGACGGCCCCCCACTAGATGGAAAGACGACCTAATAAATGTCGCTGGGAGCCGTTGGGTGCAGGCCGCACAAGATCGGTCGCTCTGGAGATCTATGGGAGAGGCCTATGTTCAGCAGTGGACGTCCTGCGGCTGAAATGATGATGATGATGATGATGATGATGAGGTAATTATCGTAAGATTTTTAGCGGTCTTCAGCTGTCATGTTGTAGATTTTATTTTAATTCATAAACATACGTTATTTATAATATCTGGTGGCATTTTGCGTGGTATAGTTTGGTTATTGTTCTCAAGTGAAGTAGATTATAAATAATAACTAAAAAGTCAGAATTTTAAGTTGCCACAAAACTTTTTGAGCAAGAGAGCAACCATCTTGTTATAGCGTGGTATAGAAATATATTCTATCCACATAACATTGGCATAATTATGTATAAATACATGTTTCATTAAATAAGAACAATAGTGTATATTTATCGTTAATCAAATTTATTAATTAGTGGTACACAAATTTGTTGCGTATATCCACTTTTTGCGCATTTCGGCATTTATTGGAACACATACAATAGTAGGTACATTATTGCAAAGGCTGTGAATAGGCAATTACAGGTCGAGTATGAGTTTGAAGGCCGAGCCGCAGGCGAGGACTTTACTAATACGAGACAGGCAATTGCCATTTCCGCCGATGCATATATAGTGCTTTCCTCAAACATGCATGGAAATATTGTCATTATCTTCGACAAAAAGAAGACGCGAAGTATCGAATTTAGGAACAAAGAAAATCAAATCCATTGCAGAAGCGTTTTTTAAATTTGGAACATTAAAACGCTCCAGCAATGTTGTATGAAATGGCGTGCTGGGGTTGTTATGTTATGTGGGCTCCATCTGTCCGAACTTAGACTCTTTCTAGGTCCATTGTGCGTAGATATTCCGGCCGGCTATTCCAGCCAGCCCAACTCCGGCCTGAAGCACAGAAGCCTCCTGGGGCATTCACAGGCTTCTCGAAGTGACCTCGGGTTTTTGAGGGTTAGGCCACTTTTATTTTAGAAAAAGAATTAGGGTTCCGCGCAAATAAAAAAGAACTGGTCATGGTGAATCAATTCGGGTGCTTAAACGGCTTAAGCTGAGTAAACCATAAGAGATATATCTAATTAAAAGGACCTACCAAAAAAGACAGCGAGAGCATATGTCTATCTTGTAAGGATCACCCACAATAAACATATAACCGGGAGCGGGAGTAGCACGATTCGCGCGTATGCCCGATCGACGGCATTCTGTAGTCCACGCGAACGAATTCGCGGGAACAGCTAGTGTTAATATAAGTTTAGTAAATAATAGCAAAATGATTTATGTCACTGTTTTATACAGCAAAAAAATAATAAAACGTTCAATATAGGACAGTGAGACAATAGGTACAGATTAACTGGGGGGCGCAGGAAGGTTAATCTACCCAAACAAATTAGTAACAACACTAATATATCCAGTGTAACCGGCAACTTCACCGCAATAAGCACAATATATTAGTGTTATTTATCTTAGCCCGAAGCGACAACAAAGTTTTAATTGGAAGCGCCGATACAATTTGCGTACAAATGAATTTATTCGCGGCATCTGTAGTGCAATCGTGTGCAAGCGGCGCGAATACCCGGATGATACGCGCCTGTACAGCCGCTAATAGCTGCTAACAATAATCCAAAGGCTGTGTGCCACATCCACATGCCGCATATATCCGCGACGCATCTTCTCACTTGCTTCACATAAATCGAATGAAGACTTTAAACACTCAACGTTCTACTGAAACCACAAGAAATAATTGAATTTGCCGCGATCAAATAATTTAATTTGGTTCATACTTAGAAGTATCATTTATTATATTATGTTATACTATTCAATAGTTCGTATAATAACCATACTTTTTAGAAAGTCGAGCTTTTATAATACAATATTTAAGCGTAATGAAGTATAATAATAATATTTTACACATCTTATACATGCAATTACTTAAGCAAGCATTGTTTATAAAGAAGATACTGCTACTATAAATTATCTGAATGTTACATACCCAAATCTAAATCAAATATAATATTTTAATTTTGGGGCCTGAGAAGCCCGGACTGCAAAACATCAAAAATACTATCATCAAAGTTAAACAACGCTCTGAATCTTGGAAACGACTACAGTGAGTGTATTCGGGCTGGCGAAACTGGCATAGAGCATAATAACAAAAGGGTGATAGCGGTACGTGCGTAAATCAAACATCACACAATAACCGAACCCCCCACGTGCCCCAGCTCTTCTCCGTGGTCTCGGCGGTTATAAACCTCCCTAAAGCCTCCATAGAGGACGGTTAAATCTCATAAATCTGTTATACTAAATGTGTTTCAGCGCCGCGTCGCGCTAGTCATGTGACAGATGTAGTCGAAATCTGTACCAAAAGGCTCTCGATAACAACAGCGAACTCGTTGTGTGAATTCACATAAAACAATCATCAAATTCGCTTTGTTATATTATCACTAATTAAAATATTTTATTTTATTGTTTCATTTCAAAGCTTTTCCGAACTCTGAATTCTAATGCAGAAATGTAATTTTTCGCATAAGAAAGAATTGTATAAATATCTATAAATAAAGATAACCCTATGTTCATCTATCTATTATTAGGACGTGAATGTATTTTGTCAAGTATTAAAGGTGTGCGCTGGTATAATTTACATTGGTGGCGGCACGAAGAAGGCACGCTTACGGCACAGGTGTACTTGTTATCAAGCAATAATCAAGAATTTTACTGTTCGGTCCGAATTTGATCATAAAGGAACAGAAGCTACGAACAAATTACTGTCCAACACCTTGAGGCCAGCGAAAGCCTAGGTCGGCAAACTGCGGCTGGTGCGACAGATGAGTTTCTTTGGCAACTTAAGTGTGTCTCTTTCACTAAATTCTGATTCGTGACCCATGCGCGAATATGTCGGTTTTCAGTCTGGACCGAAGTGGAGTTTTGAAGAAGTATCGTTAGACGTGAGTGTAGATGAAATGAAGGATAGGGAAACTTTATAGCGACGCATTCTATTTCATTCTCTCACAGCTCACATATATACATTTATAGCTATTTTCTTTTCGTTACACATTTTAGTTCCATAAAATCCAATTCACACTGTCCCAAAAGAAGTTTCTCTTCAAAAATATAGTTATCAATACATGCTATAAAGCCACTATCCGCGTCTGTCCGGTTGACTCAGAGTAACCATTTTTTAAATAACTTTAAAAAAAGTCAGGATACTCAATTCGAATGGAATATTTTTATGTATGTTCAGCCATAACTTCTTTGTTTATGAACCGATTTGGATGATTCATGTTTTGTTGGATAGAGAATTCCTCAAGGGTGGTCCCATTTCAATGGCATTGGACCTTCGACTTCGAAGATACACCAGAAAACTCCTAAAAGCATTGAAGTTGGTTTTCTATTTGTTAAAAACTGTCTTGTATCTTCAATATAATAATTAAAAACATTAGGATATTTGCGAAAATATTTTCTCTTATTCAGTACTTTTATACACGGCAGTGTGTCAACCAAGTTCGCAATTGGCGACACCGACCAGTGTATATATTTACATGAACCATTTTGAGATACTTTTGATACAGGTCCCATAATAAGCCATAAAGATTTACACACTTGAAATGTTGTATGTTTATTAAACCTCCCTAGAACAGTTACAATCCCAAATTTGACGTATAAACCTTTTATAGTTCTTGAGTAGCAAGATTCTGAAAAGTAGCATTTTCATCACTCACTCACTCATCAAATACTTAGCCCACTTCTAGGTGACTCAGAAACCTAAAAATTGAAATCAAGACAGATCACTAAGCATATACATAGGATCCAAAATAAAAATTAAAAAATACAATTTTAAACGAATATTACCCATTTATTAACAGCTTTTCCATACTCTTACCAAAAGATGTCGTTGTGCTAATTTATATCCATAATGAACATCAAATACAACGGAGTCACCAACCACTAACCAATTGATTGCATTGTGCTTGTGCAGCTTTTCAAAAAGTAATGATATCCCAACAAAAACATAAACGTGAAAAGTGATCCAAATTCGGCAGATACGTCGTTCGGAATAGTCGTTGTCACCGATAAAAGAATTGAGATCTAACGGGTGCCAAGTTCCATGGCTGTTCTTTTAATTATTGCTGTAGGAGTGTTCGTTCTTTAAATCATTTACTAAACAATTTATTACATTGTTTGATATGGCATTTCTAACTTGGCAGGTTTTAATTGTAATGTAAATATATATATAGGTCAGCTCACATTGCAGCTTAAATAATTTTCGGACTAGTGGTACATCATTGTAAATTACCTTTAGCAGACGAGGTGGAACGGCTCAGAAAAATCTTACTTCGAAAATAAAAAACGGATCCAACTAATAAAAACAAATAATCATCTTAATGGTGAAGGAAAGAGTCTGGGAGGCTGGGCAGCTGGGCGGCTCCGATTGAGGGCGCGCTGCCTAATCTCACCTATACGTTTCGAGCCGAAGAACAAACAGACCGCGGGCTGAGATTACGCTCCGAATAAATCAATGTTACGACGCGTTAAAATATTTAAGCTCACGATTAATGCTAGACGTTTATCGAAACGTACCGCGTCGTTCAGTATAGATGTTATGTACAGACCCTGTATACTATATACATTATACATCTCCATAAAGATTCTAAGTAAGAAAAAAAGGCTGGTATTACAATAAAACAATGTGTCTTTGTATGTATAAATAATATCTATGTATATAATTTACAGTGAGTTGATCTTGATGATCTGTATGGCTATCTAGCCATACAGGTCGATATTTTTAGGAGAACTTAATTGGTCCAAAAAATATTTTTCAAAGTACTTCATCTATATATTTTTATATGGCTATTCTTTTACTTTAAATTGATAATCGAAATACAAACATAGTCCGGGTTTTGGTAATTCGACATATTCCCGTAAGGAGGTCTTAGAGGTGACTATTTGCGATAATTATAACCCCGATATGCATTATGCAAAAGTGAACTATTTTTGAGTTATCATGTTTTTTAGCTTTTTTTAAAATAACTCAAAAATGCAACACCAATAAATTTATTTTAAAAAAGTATCAATTTAAATTTCATTTTTTCTTCTGATTAATAAAACGATTAAACACTGGTTATTTATCAATATTAAAACAACAATTATCGGTCCAAATTTCAAAATGCAAGACGAAAAACGATATTATTTCAATATTTTTTTGAGATTTTTTCCAATAAAATGCCTTAAAAACAAAAAAACCTTATTGAAACTTGGCTTACAGATTACTTTAAAAACATAACAGTTAACTTAGCTCTCCAACAATGCATAACAACGCAAAGAAACTGAAAAAAAAGATCACAAAAGAAGCAGGCGGAAATTCGTATTCGAACTAAACTTAAGGTCGTTCTTTAAAATTTCCACTAAATTAATTTAAAACAATACCCAATGTAAATAAAACAAAAAATTCCAAATCTATACAATTAATAAAATTGAAGTATGTGTTTGTAATGTCAAAATAACAGCTTTTTACCAAATGCATATGAAAGTATATATGTTACCTATAATTAAAAAAACATTTTTTTAAATTTTTGTTTGTCTGTCTGTCAGTGTGTCTGTTTGTTCCAGGTAATCTCCGAAACGGTTGGACCTATTTTGACGGGACTTCCACTGATAGATAGCTGATGTTATAGGGAGTAACTTAGGCTACTTTTATTTTATAAAAAGAATTAGGGTTAGTGGTAAGCTAGGGATTTCATGTGACCCCAGACATAGAAATCAACCGGTGTTAAGTCCGGACTCCTCGCAGGCCACGGAATGGGTCCTCCTCGCCCTATCCAACGATTAGGAAAACGGGAGATCAAACATTTCATTTGTCAAAAAAATTTCGACAGCAGCAACATTTAGACTGCTCGGTAAAAAATGTGGTCCTATTAAATTGTCGGCAATTATTTTCAACTCTTTTTATTATAATTTTTGTGTACTTTCTCACTCCAATAATGTTCATTGTGGTAATTAGTATTCTTATCTTGATCGAATTTGGATTCGTCGGTCCATAGGATTTGTTTAAAAAAAGACGCTTCTTCTAACTCCGCATTTAATATGAATCTACAGAAAGCAACTCTCCTTTCAGGGTCTTCTTCGTGAATAACTTGCACAAGAGTATAATGGTAAGGATAGAATCCTGCATTATGCACTGTGGACCACGCTTTCCATTGTGTTACAGAGAGCCGTGTGGCGACGGTGTTTGTCGAGATTGTTGGTTCATCGATAAATTCTTGCAGAATATCCTCTTCGTAATTAACAACATGGACTGGGGGTTTTCTGGAATTAATTTGTCGTCTCTGAACACTACCAGTTTTCGGATTCGCCTATACACTCCATTAAAAACTGCTACATGGGGTAACGGGCGATTAGGAAACCGACGCGAATAATCTTGACGAACAGCTTCACTGTGACCGTTACAAAAGCTGTAACAAAACACGATATCGGCGTATTCTTCATTTTTACAATTTTTAAACATACGATGTTCATTTTGATCAATCTATTCCATATTTCAATTCTAATTAAAAATTAAATTACAAAGTGAGTGTATTTACTTCAAAAAACACGGCGCCAATTTGTAAAAAATAACCAATACATGCATGAAATTTTTTTGAAAAAAGAACTCTTTGAAAAGTTTTTTTTTTCTTAACCTGCCAGTTTACTTCCTGCATTGCTTTAAGTACGCATTATAACTATTTTCAAGATATTCAAACTGCGATTTTAAGTTTACTTCGTACACGAATTTCCGCCTGCTTTCTTTGTAATCATTTTTTTTTTCAGTTTATTTGAAATAAGTTCCTAGTTATTATGCATTGTTGGAGAGCTAAGAAAACGGTAATGTTTTTAAAATAATCTGCAAGCCAAGTTTCATAACGCTTTTTTTGTTTGTTTTTGAGGTATTTTAATGGAAAAAAATATTAAAGTAATATCGTGTTTGGTCTTGCATTTTTAAATTTGGACCGATAATTTTTGGTTTGATATTGATAAATAACCAGTGTTTAATCGTTTTTTTAGAATTTAGAAGAAAATATAAGTTTTAAATTGATACTTTTATTAAATAAATTTTTGATGTTGCATTTTTGACTTATTTTGAAAAAAGCTAAAAAATATGATAACTCAAAAATGGTTCAGTTTTGCATAATGCATATCGGGGTTAAGATTATCACAAATAGTCACCCCTAACACCCTCCTAAAGAGAATACGTCGAATTACCAATAACCCTGTATATATATATATACGCACAAAAATTAAATACTAATAAGTATTTTTACAAGACACAATGTGTAATCACAATTTACGACATTGATTAACCAAAAGGTTATTACACTCGCGGAAATATATGACAAAATTGCTATGGAAGTTTTACAAGAGCTCGTTAGGGAGCCGTAACGATAACCGCGAGAGATAACTGTTTCTAATCAGACTTAATGACACAGCGCTACCGCCGTCTGCGTCGCTGGTGCTACCGCCCCGCAACATCGCGAAAGAGTCGCACAAGATCGTGCCCTGAAACCTCCTATCTTCGCTTCACGACATCGGCTGTTTAATTTCATTAGTGAAGTTTCTTTAGAAAGACGTACTACGGATCTTATTTAATTTTGATAACAGTGAGCTTGTTTTAGGTCGATATGAGGATGTATCATAGGTACTATTGTACCTAACTAAATCGCCTCTTTGCGAAAACAACGTGTAATCTCGAAAAATGCAATCCTATAGGAAGTGAATTTTACCATTAAAATTACTATAAAATGCAAATAAATGCTTTTAACTTGAATTTGCAATGAATAACGTAAATTCACTAATCTTCTTTTGCAGAAAATAAAGTAGATTGTGGCGGTTTAGAAACATTGAATTAAAAAAGTATTTTTTATATGTTACGTGGTTTACGCAAAGTGGCGAAATATTTTATAGGTACACCTACATAAAACTTATATTTCTCTGAAAGTTATAAAGACATATCAATGAAACAACCAAAAAATTTAATGTATAAATTTGACTTAGTATTAAAAAGAGCCTTCCGTATCGGAGAGGATGAGTTGTTCGATATAATGATATACCGACGGAAGTAATAAAATAAAACGATTTTACATCACCAAGGGGAAAACGAACGGTTTTATCGAATGGGGAAAGTAGCGAGCGACTTCTCATTCTACGATAAAATCGGGAACCTTTTACGACAATCTATTCGATTAGCTACCATTAAAATAATAATCTTAAAAAATATATTCTGAACATTTTAGGCTAAACGTTATTTAAAAGTATATAACGCTTTTTGCTTTCATGCTACACTAGATTATAAAATCGATAACTATAATATATATATAAATTATTATAATCTAAAATTCATATGAACTTAAACGCCTTGTTTCAAATTGGAATTTTCTACTATGTTTTCTTTTCTGTGAATTTTCTTTTAGTATTTATCATAAATATAAACGTAATATATTACTGAATGCAAAAACTCTTGTAATATATAAAAGTGTCTAAAGTTTTGAAAAGAGCTATGTTCTGCTGTACGCAATTATGCGACTTGGTAGGAAGTTGAAAAGAATGGGTGACGGCATAGTAGTTGACCGCGCGAGTTCCCTTCTGCGCCGCCGCATAATGAACTAACTGGTCACGTAGCTACATTTCGTATTATTTCTCTGGGACGCGTCACGTGACATGAATAAATGTGGTCGTTCTGAGAACGGGTTCTCCGCGGCTCTAGCACCTCCTCAGATCCTCTACAAATAAACCGCTTCACGCACGACTCCCCGGCAGAGATTCATTATTCTAACTTACCGATTCATAAATTTTCTACAATATTATTAGTTTCCTTTCATATTTCAATATTAAATAAATTGATGGATATCTTTTTTATTAGTCTGTAGCAAATAATAACGCGATGCAATGGCGTTCCTTAAAGTTTTTTTAAATATTAATTCTAAGACAACTTTGGCAGTAGATATTTTATCCAAGTTACTAGTAATTCTTGTATTTGAAATAATTAAAACGAATGATAATAAATTATGACGAATTGAAATTCATAACCATTGTAAATCCGTCAAAATACAAAATACCCGTCGCGACACTTTAATATTAACATACAGAGTATTTCATGCTTTCTGGTCATTTCCGGGGTGTATGAATGACAATCGTGAGGTCCGTGAATGACCATACCCATGTACCCTGCACACCCTGCACACCCTGGGCAGTCAGTTCCAATTCTAACTTCACTATTTAAATGGCCAATCTTTTTCCCACGACACTAGCTATTTTTATTTAAAATAAGACTTGTGCCGACACGAAGTACTAGTACATAGTCTGTCTGTTATGTGAAATGTTGAATATTAACCCATACAAATTAAACTTAAATAAAATCTATACTAATATTATAAAGCTGAAGAGTTTGTTTGTTTGTTTGGTTGAACGCGCTAATCTCAGAAACTACTTGTCCGTAAGGAAAAAATGTTTAAGTGTTGAATAGCCCATTTAACGAGGAAGGCTATAGGCTATATAACATTACGCCACGACCAATAGGAGCGGAACATCAATGAAAAATGTTGCAAAAATGGAGCAAATTTATTCCTTTTGAGAGCTTCCACTGCGTGCGCTTCGTGCGTGCATGTTGGAATGCGTGAATGTTAAATTTGCGCAACAATCATGTGTGACGAAAATGTTTCACTTAAAATGTTCTAAAAATAAGTCCGCGACATAATATGGCTATCTTTTAAGATTAACTTAATATAACTATTTTTATGGTAATAAAATTTGTTCTAAAATAATACATTATTTGCGTAGATGTTTTTATATACATTGTATTTATCCTTATCAAAATAAATACATTATTCATCACAAGTATTTTATTTTCAACAAAATTACCCTTTACAGTAATTGATTTAAATTAATGTCTTAGGAGATATCACAGTTTTCAAATAACTCGGCAGCAAAATAATTATCAAGTATCGCGAGCGCACTTTTATTGTGCAGGATAATGTGGGGAGGCGGGCGGTACCTATAATCGAGTACCTTCGACCCACTCTCTCTAACCCTTTCTCTCTCTCTATCTTATATGACGCAGGCGAAGTTGGGCAGGTCAGCTAGTTGTTTATAAATTTCTTATTTTCCATTGTTCCATTTTGTTGTTACGAAAAATTTGCCACAAATGCTGTAAAGTATGCTGGAGTGTAATAAAGACATCACGTGAGACATGAAGCACACATCCTCTTGGCGGTATTAGACGTGTAAGTAGTTTATTGTGCGGCAAGCTCGCTCATAACTACCCATTCTCCTAGGGATAATGTCCAACAACAAGCGACATTATGTTTATTTGAGACAAAGTCCACGGATATTATAATATAAAGGTTTCGTAGAGATAAGCGTGCTACGAGTATTATCTTTAAAGGCACCTTACCTCATATGACAGCAGCAAAAGAATTTTAGGAGAATTAGGTAGGGCACAAAAATATTTCTTTGGAGATTTCTCTCTACTTTTAAGGCCAACCCGTCTGGTGGAATACCTCCACCTTACAAAAGATCGCAGTGAAATAACTTTGTGTTGTGTTCCTGCGGTGAGTAGGGTTTCCAGAGTTCCTTGGGGAAAGGGGATTCAAGGTCGGCAACACACTAGTGATACTGGTCTACAGAAATACAGACGTCCATAGGCTACGGTAACCGCTTACCACCAGATATGACGTATGGATGATTGCCACACATTATGTGTAAAAAAAATAATTGGGTTAAAAAACTGTAAACTCTCATATACTTATTTTTCAAATGAATGGCACTTATACATATCGACGCTTTTGATTAACTATGACCTTGGGTAGATACAGCGATTTAAGCGCAAGTCGCATAGAACGTACATAACGTATGCTACATTGCTTGATATTGCTCATATTGCATTGAGTTAAGAGTTCAAAAGTATTTTCGTCAGAATATTTTGAAATACAACATACTATTGTCACAAACTCTTATCTTACTTTGTCTTGGTTTTTCATTTTCGACTATTCTAAATCCCATACTGCTACTAAGAATTCGCTATTTTCCATTCCATAAATAAATATCTTGATCTATAAGGTTAATTTTTCTATGAAGTAAATATAATTATCGCATGATTACATGACGTAGTCACAAGGCGTCCCTGGGTTGCGAGTCGCCTGCAAAATGTTGAAGTTTAGGTTGCATCGTATTGAACGCAGGTTGGGTACTCCAGAAATCTCGCGAGTTTTTGCAGACGGAATGAGTTATAGGTATAGGAATGGTAATTCATTTCAGTTTAACATAATTAAAAAAACCCTTTTAACAGTGGCAGGTCTGTATAATGGGAAAGAAGTATCTTTTTGGAGTTATTTTAAAATAGATATGGGCAGCAGTAATAATACAATTCACTCGAAAAACAGTGGCGAACACCGAGAGATCAAGAATCCATCGCTGCCGCTGTTACGCCACTCGATAAATAGATACTTAAAAAATTTATTCATTCGGAAGACACCGATCTGTTACCAAAAACTTTTATTACAAAATTTTCGACCATATTATCCATAACTCAATAAAAATATACTCTTCGAACGTTTTTTTTTTAATCGGCAAAAAATATGTGCTTTTGTTGTTTTATCGAAGAATTTAACAACCACAAAAACAGAAGACGAAAATACTAACCAAAATATAATGAAAGCAAAGTATCTTTTATTCTCTTTAGTTATATGGCTTTTAGCCCTTTGGGTTACGTCGGCCTAATCAAATCAACACATATTATTTAAAGTAACAATCAATAAAGTTTTATCCAAAAGGGCGTCAGTACTACCAGGTTTGAATAATATTAAATATAGCATGAATGGCACCCTGATCCCACATATTGAGACCTAGGAGCCCTACCAGACTTTTTCTCTCTGTTTTGTTCCGGACACATAAAAGTAGGTATCTAATATGCTAGAGGAAAAAAAAACACAAAGGAAGATGGCGGATATAATCCGGTTAATAGCAAAACTGGTATTTCAATATGAAATACATGTATATTTATTTATTTAATTTGATCGTATTAGAAAATCATTAAATTATTGCATTTGTAAGTCCTTTTATGTGCAAATAATTTAATTAAACTTTTTCTATTTCTTTATTTTCTCGATGACAGTTCTAATTTGATAGTTGTAGTGTTGTGACCAAATAAGTAATGATATCGATCGCATATATTTATTATATTTTGAACAAAGACAAATACAACAAAAACATTCAAATATATTTTTTCAAGGTGGGAACACTCAATGGCCCCTCGCCATTTTGTGTTTGTTTTAATCAGTCACTCGCAACAAGACGGTCGTGCTAGTCACTACATTTCTGTTCGCTGAGTTTTATCACATTATCCATACGTTACGTTGTGTATTTTGTGTTCCTCCGTGTTGATTGCTGCCCAGCTGTCAAATATCAAAATGCCGAATGAATCTGTTTTGAAAAGGCAGGCGAGAGAACTAATGATCTAGGTTCGTAATTACTTTGAAGCAGAGTATAAAAATGGTGGCCCGCTATTACCACTATCGCAAGTGCGAGAGCGTGTTGCGGCCGCATTAGGAATTAGTGGACTTACTGTTTCAAAAATTACTACCGAAGCTTACGGTACAAGCGGCATGCAGGAAAATAAGCTTCGTAAGCGAAGAAAAAACGCCAACCATGTCGTGTGACATCGGTTGACAATTTCGACGCTGATGCTATTCGCCGTCATATATTATCACTGTTACTTGCGCAAAGAAATTCCAACACTTAAAAAACTTGTTGTTTCTTTACGTTAATGTGGTTTGTTCCTTGGCCAAAAATCGTCATTAAGCTTTGTTATGAAAGAAATTGGATTTTCTTATAAAAAATCGGACAAACGTAAAATATTGATAGAGCGTCACCACTTTGCTAGGGCTCGCTGCGAATTTTTGATCGAAGCCAAAAAGATATAAGATTGGTCAAATGTTATTTTCACTGACGAGACTTGGTTAAATGCAAACCACACAGTATCTAAGAACTGGGCTGACGACACCGCCGCTTCTACTAGTTCAGTGCCAATGGGAAAAGGTGAACGCCTTATCACATGCCATGCATGGTCTACGAAAGGATTCGTGTCAGATTCTTCACTGGCCTTTAAATCCAAGAAAACACTGAACAACCACGAAGAAATGAACACGGAGATTTACGAAGGATGGTTTAAAGAAATAGTGCAATCTCTTGAAGAACCGTCCATAATTGTTATGGACAACTCTACATATCACTCCAGACAAATTGATAAAATGCCGACGCAGGCTAATAAAAAACAAGAGACAATTTACTGGCTCCAACGTCATGACGAAAATGTGGATACTACTTTATTAAAAGTACAATTAGTGAATATTTTAAAATCGAAAAAAGCCTCTCTAAAACATATGTTATCGACGAAATAGCTGCCGAATGTGGTCATTGGGTTCTTCGACTTCCGCCGTATCATTGCCAGTACAATGCTATAGAACTAATATGGGCACAAATCAAAGAACACGCGGCTCGAAACAATACCCATCCCCCTTTAACGGCAAACAAGATGTTAGATTTATTAAAAAATGCATGTACGGAAGTAACTGCCGAAAACTGGGAAAAAATTGTGAGAAGAACCCAAATATTATAGAGTCGGATTGGGAAATTCATGTGGCATTCGATAATATACAAGTACAAGAACTTATAATAAATGTTGGGGAGAGCTCATCGAGTGACACTGACGATTCATCAGATTTTGATTAAAATAAATAAATAAAGATTACCTGTCATTATAATTATTTCGTTTCATTGTTTAGTACCCACCTATACCTACTTATTTTACAACAGCTTCGAAAATTTTGAAGAAATTGGCATTATCAATCAAGAATTAATACGTGTAATAACTTGTAATTAAATATAACATTAGTTAATAAATTTGTACAAAAGTATCCGGCAGTATATTAGTAAAAAAATCGGGTCTGTTATCGTGTTACGTTTATCGATATAGCTCCATCCCTATCAGTTTCTCCGACTCTGGTATAACTTTGTAAGTGTGTAAACGTCATATTTTTATAAAATAATGGATACATAATGTAAAAAAGAGGCTCGTTCAAGTTTTCACAGGAGCTGTGTTCGAGAAAATAAAAAAATGGAAATGGTATAATAAAGGAAAATATTGGTTAGAAATCATTAAAAACAATTTATTACTTCAAAATGTATTGTAGACTGAGCATAACCATTTTTTCTTCATATAAATATAATTTTTTACAATTTATATTTTTTATAACCATATTTCGACAAATATTTATTATTCTTATTTGAGAATTTTGAGATATCACATGTATAAAATGTGACAATAAGAAAATACTTTTCTTAGGTTAGTTTACATCTCAAGGCTCGATGAATACAGTACAGAATATATTAAGCTTTTTAAATTGATGTGAAGAGTTATATCAGCACTCACCTTGGATTACCCCGAAGCGCAGCATGATGTAAAGCGTTGAATCCATTGTTGTTGGTGAGAGTCATGTCAGCACCGTGATCCAACAGTAAAGTCAACATGTCATCACGTTTCTTGGATATGGCATCATGTAACGGAGTATCACCCTCGGAATCCTAAAAAAATGTGCTGAGTTACAACTATTCATTCCAATTTACATAAATAATATGCGATTTGTGCTAAAACCTCAATATCTTCTATACTAATATAGTAAAGCAAAAGAGTTTTTTGTCTGTTTGTTTGTTTAAACACGCTAATTAATGAAACCACAACTCAGATTAGAAAAATTACTTTTATACACGGTGCACTTAAATCGGTTTTTGTTTTGAAGTATACGTACTCAGTCAAGGGCGTACTATTGCGACATAGCGATAAATAAATAAATAAAAAAAAATAAAAAAAAAAATCTTGAAATAATAAAATACGGTTGTTTGGTAATGTATTGAATTTTTTAAGCTCACTGCAACCTTTCAAAATGTAGGTATATTCGCGACTAGCCGCTAGGTGTAGGTAGGTAGGTATAAGGTAGGCTCGCGCCTCGTACCCCGCCGCATCCTGCCGCGCTAGGTGAAGGTCTCTCACCTTACGTTGTAGTACTATGTACTATGAATACATACATTACTTACACTTCTGTTATTATTACCGTCAGAAATACTAGTTTATCTAAATAATAAAAATTAATAATTAATCTTATATTAATATCAGATTAACCGACAGACAGACAGACAAAAAATTTAAAAATGGGTGTTTTGTTCTAGGTATCGTATATACTTTCACATGTATTTAGTAAAAAGCTGTTATTTTGAAATTACAAACAGACACTTCAATTTTATTAATTGTATGTAAGATAAGATAAGATATCCATGGAAGCTAGTCCTTCAGGTAGCAAGTAAATGAATTATAAAAATATATTTTCCAGACTTTCTCGAATATTCTGACAAATTATACATTAAACCACATAAGTGAATAATTTAGTCGACGTAAGTGTTTAAAGCGCATTTTAAGGTTATTTGCATAAATTAGAACTTCTAGTTGTAAAAAGGCGATCAGAGAATGAAGTACTGTAATCAGTTGTTTCACGTTGGGCTGTCAAAGTATTACACGATAACAGAAAATGGTGTCGAGTTTTGTAATATATAGGGCGAGCGCACGTAAAAAGCGCGGCTACCCCGTCATTATCATAATCACAGCCGCATCGCCTCGCTCACGCTACCCCGCCTAAGCTGTTTTGCTTTGTGAACATGCATTAAGAGAGTGGAGCGTTGTGCTCTGTCATTCTCGCAATTAATTTGCAAGGAGCCACAAGATGAGGTATTTTTCATTCCGAAATTATAAAATAAACAAAAAAAGCATGACACATACGATATTTTAATTAATGAAGTAATAATTTTGTCACTAATTTTAAAGTAAATTGTCATTTGTGTAAATTTAAATTTTAAAATAAAATATCGTATAGAAATAATATTGATAGAGGCGTTATTTCAAACCATAATACGAATTATATGAAGGCGTACTTCGGTATATAATATAACTATAAATAGATCCAAGTTATATTATTGTAAGCAAACAACATAATTTACAAGCATTTTATATGTTAAACTATTAATAGATATAGTGTGCCAAAAATTGTCGTCGACCCAATCTCCTCTAATCTTTTTTTTAGCTTCATTGATTTAGCATTTATGCACAATATTGCTGCCGCCCGAGAAGGTAACACGCTAAACCTTGTGAATGGACTCATATGTGAAGCTGCCGAAACACACCCATAGCTGCTTAACGACAGATCTTCAACTAGAAGAAAGATGAACTATTAGAAAATGGTGTACCATCATGTCAAAGTCTTATGCTATGATTTTCGTCACCGAACGTTCAGGATCATACTAGGATTTATGATGCGATTTAATGTACAACCATAAAGTTGTGTATACGAATTAAAGCAATTTTTAGAAGACATAAGTTTATAAATTACTAGCTGACCCGCGCGTAAGAGAGAGTGGTTCGTAGGCAGAGACAAATAACAATTGTCGTAGGCACCTACAATACAATTTATATGTGCCGCCCGCCTGCCACATCACTCCGCTAAAATGCACGTTCGGTACTTGATTATTATCTTGCTGCGGAATTTTTTAAAACTGTGATATATCCTAAGATATTCATTGAAATCAAATGATGTACAGGGTCGTTTTGTCCAAAATTAAATACTTGTGATGAATAACGTATTTATTTCGATAAGTATTAACACCATGTTTATAGAACACCTTCGCAAATAATGCATTATTTTAGAACAAATTTTTTTACCATAAAAAAGTTTATTTTGTTGAAAGGTATACATTGAAAAAGTTAACACTTACTTTATAAATGTAGCAAAGGTGTTATCAGAAAAAATACAGAAAATAGGCACAACAATCTTTAACAAGGATTCCACATGTGCACCAGTAAACTCCATGGTTTTATTGGAGACGTCTGAGCAAGAAGTTCGATCTGTTCTTATGAACCTAAAATCTGATAGTGCTGTGGGTTGGGATGGAATATCTATGAAACTGTTAATGATGGCCAGCTCAAATATTGTACCACTCCTGACTCATATTACAAATTTATGTATAAGAACAGGAACATTTCCTAAAGTATTTAAGATGTCGATAATTCAACCAATTCACAAAGCAGGTGACAGAGACTGTGTTGAAAATTACCGCCCCATCTCCGTATTTTCAGCGCTATCTAAAATTATTGAAAAAATTATAAATAAGAGACTATTAAAGTTTTTAGAAAAGGAAGCTTTTTTATCAGAAATTCAACATGGCTTTAGAGTAGGTAAATCCACTGTTCTAACGGTTTCTTCTCTTACAGAATTTGTCGCTATAAATATTGATAAAAAACATAAATGTATTGGTGTCTTTTTAGATCTGGCAAAAGCGTTCGATACAGTCTAAGTTACAATTCTGCTCAGTAAAATGGAAAAAATTGGAATTCGAGGATTAACACTTATACTATTTAAGGATTATTTAGAAAATAGAACCCAAATGGTTAAAATAGAAGACTACACTAGTAGTGATGCTTCTATAACTAATGGTGTGCCTCAGGGTAGCGTGCTTAGTCCAACTTTATTTTCGATATATATCAATAATCTTTGTAAACATAAATTAGGTAATTGTAGAATATTTACATTTAACTTGGTACCCTCACATTAATCTAACTACAGATAGAATAAGAAAGTTAATACATATATTTAGAAAATTACGACATGTGGCAGATCATGACTTATTTAAAATGGTATTCTTTGCATTACCGCAGTCTATCCTATCTTATTGTGTTACGTCATGGGGTGGAGCAAAGAAGGCCCATATAAATAAACTGAAAAGAGCCCGACGAATATTACTAAAAGTAATGGCATTCAAACTGTTCCGATTCCCTACAATTAATTTATACACTGAATGGGATGTCTTATCAGTCAGAAAACTATTTATTAAATATGTCATAAATGAACAACCATAAATTATTTCAGTGCTATCTTGGCCCTTACCTATACAATAAACTAAATAAAATTCTTGATATATGTTCTCTTAATAATCATAAATGTAATGAAGTAGTAATATACTGGCTAAAAACACAGTACTATGAAGATATAGAAAACTTGTTTGTAATCATAAAATAAAGTAAATAAATAAAACTGTCATGGTTGTTCAAAATACTGTATTTCACATATCCACAAATATATACTTTTTATATAAATATATAAACAAGAAACGCAACCTCATGTCTACATTTGTGTTTGTACCATTTTTTTGAGTTAAGTTCACAATATTGTAGTCTAACTTGCTACATTATGAATGTAAGGTAGGTAAAAAGAAACAAAAAAAAAAAAAAATATCGCTTTAAAAACTTTATCGCAGACTTTTTTTAGAACTTTTTAAAAGAGACAATACCGTCGTCACACATCATGTTTCGTAACTTTAGCCATTTACGCAGCGCACGCAATGGAAACTTTCAAAAGGAATAAATTTTCCCCGTTTTTGCAACATTTTTCATTAATGCTCCACTTCTATTGGTCGTAGCGTGATGTTATATAGCCTTTCTCGATAAATGGGCTATCCAACACTAAAATAATTTTTCCATTACAATGAATGAGTACTTCCTGAGATTAGCGCGTTCAATCAAACAAACAAACAAACTCTTCAGCATTATAATATTAGTATAGATTATAATATTTTTATAGTAATACTAGCGACCCACCCGGCTTCGCTCAGGTGTAATTTACCAATGAAGAAAATGAGAAATGTGCTTAGCAAAAAAAATTTAAAATAACTCGGCAGCAAAATAATGATCATGTATCACGAGCGCATTTTTATTATGCAGAATAATATGGGAGGCGGACGGTACATATAATACAGTGCCTATGACTCTCTCTCTCTAACCCTTTCTCTTTCTCTCTCTCTCTTATATGACGCAGACGAAGTTGCGCGGGTCAGCTGGTAAAACATATTCGAACGCAATTACAACCCACCCCACGAAGAGCGCAGCGGTGCTCTTCGACAAAACCGCCACACAGATACCGCAAAAACTCAAGGACAATCCCCTTGAACTCTTCGGTAATCCGATCCCCTGGGAAAAGGCGACCAAATATCTAGGTGTAACCCTAGACAGTAGACTCTCCTTTATACGCCACATCAATCTGGTTAGGAAAAGGGCCTCCTGGACCCTCGCCCGACTGCATCCTCTGTTATGTGCTGCAAGCAAAATGTCCACGAGACACAAGCTTACGCTCTACAAGATGTGTATCCGTCCGATCATGACATATAGCTGCGTTGCGTTCGCACATATGCCAAGTTATAACTGGGAACGCTTACAAGCTATCCAGAACAAATTTCTTCACCGCCTTACCGGTGCCCCCTGGTTTGTTCGTATGGAGGATCTCCATAGAGATATGGACCTTCCCTCGATACATGCATATGCCAAACACCTTTCTCGCTCGTATTTCGACACCGCGTCGAACCACGCGAACCCCTTAATAAAAGCGGCAGCTTCTTATGTTCCCGACCCCAACGCCTGCCGGAGAAAACGCCGGCCGCGTAATATATTCACTGACCCGCCCGACCAAACCGAAAAAGCTAACGCGTTCTACGCCGACACCGTCTCTCCAAACAGAGCGTGCCACCGCCCACGCCCGCGTAACCACCGTTCTCTCCGCAGAGGACGGGCGGTCAACTTCGCTCCCGCACACCCGTCACGTCCACCCTCTCTAGCGGCAACCCAAGCCTAGGTCCGTTCCTCGGTGTGAAGCCCTTGGGTCAGGCAGCCGCCCGCGCGATACAAAGTGACACTATACGTGCAACACTTAGTTACCCACACACAACATTACACACGTATGAACACACACACGTGCACACCACACAGGTACATAGGTTCTGTAAGGGACCTTTTTTTTTCTTTTTTTGCGCTAGTTAGACTATTGCGCTAGTTAGTGTAGAAAAACCATTCCGATTATTAAATACACATACGCATGGTCCACTCCTTCCTCCCAGGAGGAGGGGAACGTGCATATGAGTATATATTAGTTAGCTCGAATTCTCCTAAGATTAGGGAATTAGTTAGATCGCGACTTTTTCGCATTCGCGACGACCGCCCGAGCCGAGGTTCGGCCACTCTGGCACCCTCGTGCGGGTCGTCACAAACTTTCGCGGCTGAGTGCCCTAAGCGCTCGCCCCCAAGTCCGGTGAAGCTGTAAAAGCCGCAGCGGCTCTGTTTGACGATAGGGCCCCTAAGGCTAACAGTGTAGTCAGTTCTAAAAAAAAAAAAAAAAAAAAAAAAAAAAAAAAAAAAAAAAAAAAAAAAAAAATTACAACCCGGTTTTGCTACCTGTACAAATTTCGTTAACATTTTGTTGTTACAATTCATTTTCCGTCAACCAAAACAGTTTGATGTGATAAGTTTTACGTTTCTTTTTAAACCTATTTTACTGTGTTATTTTATTTTTGTTTAAATTTGCCAATTAGTAATATGTTGTCTCAGATACAGATAAATAATCTTATATAGTATATTATCAAAATTATATAGCTGTTTTAAACTATTGAAAAATGATTACTTCTGAAATATTAAGTTAAAATATCCACAGGTGCATCTTGCTAGTTACAGAGCGGTTCAAACTTTCACAAATTGATTAAGTTCATAAACATAGAAATTATTTGATAACGAAACACAAACTCGTGATATCTATACTATATAGTTAACTATTCATTACGGAGATCCTTTAACCTTTAATAACAAAACATATCATATGAATACTCATCACACCACAAACCATTATTTTTTTTACGAACACAAGCGTATTATTTGAATTAAGGAAACTATGGTAAGAAAGGTATTTAATCGCAGATAAAAACTAAAATAATAATGAAAAATCAAGTATTTACAAATAAAAGTTAATAAAAGAATAATGTAAATCGACATAAAAAACATTACTATTTGTGTATTTTTATATTCTAAAGTAGAGATTGATCAGATCAATTCACTCGTAAATAAGAAAAATCAATGAAGGCCCGGAGATACATTTAAATTGTTTTAAATTTTTACTGATAGGCAATACATACATTTCCATAAATCAATTTTGGGTAAAAAATGGGATGAAACAAGTTATTAATAATTAGTGAAATAATTAAATTTAATAATAAAATGTCATACTACCTTATTTAATTACAGTAACATATCTTCATTTAAATCAATGTTCGATACTAGTCTGCGAGGTTTCGCAATAATAGAGGGAACAGAAAGAAAATAACTTATCGTTTAATTCCGAGTCAATACGTCGATTAAGACCAGTAGGTTATTAACGGCCAATATACCACCAAATCAGGCAACGTGAGCAGTGCCGATGTCTTACATCGCTCTCATTATCAATGCTCTTTTCCTGTAGATTTCTCATCAATAATATAGAACATAATTATAACGAAATTAATGTGTGTGTTTTGATTTATCGGAGTATCAATGTTAATATTTAATTTCATTAGTTGTCCCTAAGAATTTTCTTCATTAATTTATTTTCATGCTTAATTCTTTACCGGGCTATTTTTTGAACTTCTTTAGCACAGTTGTGGTTTGAAAGTCGATAAAACGAAAAAGAGAATGCGATAGTAAAAAGAGACAGACACATAAATTCATATGATTTAACGTGGGAGAAAATGAGATAGGAAAATTTTAGGCAATGGTAAAATGGTACAAAAGAGGTTTGTTGCCGCTACGCAATAATGGATATTATTACCTCACCAAATAGGCACGAAAAACTTTTTAGACAACACATGACATTCTGTTACTGATTGATATTGTGTTAGGTTACCATGGATATTTCAAATGTGCATTAATTGAAAATGATATTTTGAATAAAAGTACTTGTATGTACATATTCATACACTTTAAATTAGTGTGTATTGAATATTTATTTGAATTTAAAAACAACATAGATGTGAAGGTTTCACTTCTACCACGTGTGAATTGTACACATAATTTCTTTTTGTTTTTAAGGCATTTTAGTGGTAAGAAATCTCAATATAATATTGAAATAATATCGTTTTTCGTCTTGAATTTTTAAATTTGGACCGATAATTGTTGTTTTAGTATTGATAAATAACCAGTGTTTAATCGTTTTTATAAATCAGAAGATAAAATGAGATTTAAATTGATACCTTTTTTAAATAAATTTTTCATGTTGTATTTTTGATTTATTTTCAAAAAAGCTAAAAAACATGATAACTCAAAAATGGTTCATTTTTGCATAATACATATGGGAGTTTAAATTATCGCAAATAGTCACCCCTATCACCTCCTAACGGGAATACGGCGAATTACCAATAACCCTGTATATAATTCAAAGTATACATTGTTACACTTCCATAGTCTGCTGTATAAAAAATTATAACTTTTCAAGACTTAAGAACAGCATATTCACATTTTAGTCAAAGTTGAAAAATTGTAGGTATTTTAGCTCTCTTAAAAAAAAAAGATTTTTCCCTAACCGATTTTATTGCCATTTTATAAATTCACAATACAAACCACAATTTACTTTATTACCAAAGTGATTTGAGCGTGTAGTTGAAAGTTAAAACGGAACTCTTGTCTGACGGTTGTCATAGCGTGGAAATTTGCCAACACAGAACGCCCGGTAGACTTTCAAATTTATGGAAATTGGACATAAGATAAAAGTCTGTTTGGAGAACATCGAAATTTAATATGAGATTTGAAAAATGTGAAAATTAATTTACTATTCTGACCTGATATTATAATCTTTATTTTATTAATTTACCTTTTAATTTGAAATAAGAGATAGAATAGCTTTTTGTTTATAATATTTGGTTGCAGTTACCGCTCTGGTCATAATATAGTTCATATTATCACAATTTATATTATGTAACCATTCAAACTAACACGTTTATTAAATCACAAACATGAATGTTTTTCACTATTTTTATACTTTTAGTTGATCTCGATTACTGCAAAATTATATTATAATATGGAATGGAATTCAAAGAAAACCGAATTGCGGTGATTGCTTTGTACAAATAGGTTACGGATTTAGCTGTAACTTTCAAGATACTTTAAATATTGGTGTCAGCCGTATCTTTGTGTATTGCACAGTAAACAAATCCAAAAACGTTTCCTCGGTCGGTGCGACCGCGTATTGTAAGAGTTAAGAGGCCATAAATGCTGTCATAGCCTGGCAACATCGTAGGAAATGCAGATTTCCGATGGACCTCTTAATTCATTAATCCAATAAGACCCTAAGGTAGAAGTTTAACGGCAAGAAATCTTTAAAATGGACCGTGGCTAATATTCCCGTAGAAATAGACTCGTGCCTAGAGAAGTTACATAACATCGAGTACAAAATTAAGGTTTGAAAATATTTGTTTACTTCATACTAATAATTGTCATTTTAATTTGTAACAAGACGATACGTTGATAAGTGAACTTTAGGGCTCCAACGATTGTAATTTTATAATGCGAAAATTTTAATTTTAGCTAAATACCCAGGCGTTTTTCTTTTTTTAGATACCGAGCAAAGCTTGCTCTCCCGGATATTTATTATAACAGGACATGATGATAGCAAGGAATAATAACGGATTCCTGTATTTTTATTGTTACCTCTATTCCTAGATTAAGCTTAGATTATTGCTTACCAAATAATATAGGGTAACCATTATAGGAGCTAATATAAAATAAAATATAGCATCTGAAGATGTAAGTTGATACTCCACAAATATTTGTTTATTTACTACTTTATGTGGGAGCGTAAAATAAAGTGTGTCAAAATAAAGTCACTTGTGTCCGTGACTGAACAACTTCTGATCTGTGGAGATTATACATACATACATATATATATATATATATATATATACATACATACGACATAAGAAAAATCAAGTATGATAATATAAAATCAACTCGGAAACGCTTTCTTGGATCCAGCATGCTTTCTTGGAATAATCTGCCAAATCCATTAAATTTTGAAAAATAGAAACACAATACAAATAGGTAATAAAAAAATCTTTATCTTATTATATTAAGTGAACAATTCTTGTATAAGTATATATATATGTAACTGGTTATTCAGAAACGGCTCGAACGATTTCAAAGAAACTTTGCATTTAGGTAATGTTTTACATTCCAAGTTTACCTAGATAGGTGTTTTTCTTTTTTTGTTTATTCTTATAAACACTGCTTGGTCGCCCAATAGAAGGCGGGCTTTTGTAACATTGTATGTACCATGGAAGTACGCTACAGGTTATGATAATCGGTCATTGAGTGTGACTTTTAAACCTATTTTTACTGTATTAATCTAGAATCTTCATTTTTCTACAGCAGTTTGAAGCAATAGATCTTAGTATTTGGTATTAATTTCCTTAAGCCCTTTTCAAGAAAAATATTAAACTGAATATAATTTCACAATGAATTAAGATTTTCTCATTTTATGATTTTTCCCTTAAATTTTGTTAAAAGACCTCTGTTCATGCCAAATTTCAAGACTGGTATGTCTGCGGGAAGTCGCGGGCACAGCTAATACAAAAATAAAAAACTACAACTGCGTTCTTAGTAAGCTAAATTTGGTTTGTTCTATTCAAAACTCTCCCTTTCATAGCACTTTCCACCTGCTCCATTATGCTGACAAAAATTATCAATGTTGTGGGAATGTGCAATTATTAAACGAAAAATACATAGTTTCATATAGAATATTATACAAAATAACTCAAAATTTTCAAAATAATTAACGTAGTTTCCAGTTTTGCGAAACGACATTTTATTGATGCAAACCATTGAACGCGCTTTGTTTACTGAATAATACTGTAAATCACGCGATTAACAATACATTGAAATGATCGTCCAACGGTGAGAGGCAATTTCCTGTTCAACTGTTTATATCATTTTATAAATTTTAAAGGTTTAATTCCATTATTTTTATATTATTATTCTATCATAATTAATCAATACAATTAATTGCTTCGTACATAAATGATATTCAAATGCATTCAAATGCTGATTAAAATCTTTGAAGGCGGTTTGGACAGCCTCATCGGAACTGATTCTATTTCTTGCAAGACATTGTCCAAATTCCTAAAAAAGTGGTAATCGCAAGATAACTAAAACGCTTCCGGTTAAAATAAAACTATCTTACTCTATTATAAAATAATAATCCAAACAATAGGGAATACGCAAGAAAATCATAACAGGGTAAAAGATTTTTTTTTACAAACTTTATCGCTACTGAATTACAAAAATTTCAATAAAATTCAATTAAATGTAATATTTATTGAGAAATCAATTGACAAAAAGTTCAAAAGCTGTGCGGGAATTTGAAAATAGTTAAACGCAACGCCATTGGTTGACCGTAATTGTGACGTCAAAGTTTATAATAACAAATGAATAGTTCATAGTTTTTGTCGGTGTAACAATAAAATAGATTGTAATGGTTTAAAGACGATTTAAATACTGACTTCGAAGTGATCCTCACAACTATATAAAAAAGTTTCTGTAAGTTGTTAGCGCCGACCGCCGTGCTTCATCACTGGGTTGGTCTAACTCCTAAAATCACTTCTACGCCCATTATGAAAATTACGAAGGATTATCTACACACTATTAGCTACTTTTAGAATTTTTAAATTAAAATTGGAGACTAGTATAAAGTTTGTAAAATTCAAGTTTCAAAACATAAAACATTTATAAATTGTAATTTAGTTTTAATTTTTAATTTATTTCTTCCAAAAAACATTTATTTATTTCTTATAACCCAAAAATTGCAGATAAAAAACTCAAAAAAATGAAGTATACATTCCACAGTATATTTTATTTTATTTTAACTTCTTAAAACTGAATAATAGGGTTAGAAGTAGCATATAGCTTCAAACTTCAAAATCCTGTAACTCGTAAATCAGACCTTGAACTGTAAAAATATTTTATATGTGGATCGAGGACATATCTAGGTATAATGATCAAAAATTACTTTAACCGGAAGCATCAACATTTTTTACCTGTCCCCGCTTCGCGTGGAATACCCCATATTTAAAAGCCATTTACAGACATAGATAGGCATGCGGCCGGTATTAGTCTGAGACAGGCATTTTTAAATTTCGCCCGCTATCCTAAATAATCGCGCGTTCGCGACCTTCTCGATCCACCATTTTACGTGGATAATTTTAGAAAAAAAAATGAAAGGCTACAAGTTGCGACTTGCGGTGTAGCCTCATGTATCGAATTTCTTTTAAAACTGTACATCCATCACTGATGACGTGCAAATGTTTAACAAGTACAAAGTGCTAATAGAATATTGTACAAGTTTAGATGATAGCAATTTTTCTAAAAGTTTAATTAGTCAATGGTGCAGTATCCTTAGAAATCGAAACACTAAAGGTGCCGTTACAGAATTAGCAAAAATCTATCAGTTTATATTTTCTATTTTGGCACATACTGGCAATGTAGAACGAATATTTATTTTCTCTTATCAACGTTCAGTGGCGTAAAGAAAGAAAGAAATAAATTGATAATTGAGTTAGAAAACGCCATATTGAGGACACAAAAAGAAATTATAACTATTTTGTGACGATTCTTACACATTACCTATATAATTATTAGAAAAAAAGATCGTTTGAAAAAAAAAAATCCTCTGAAAAATACCAATCTTACTTTGTTAATTATTATTGTTGTTACTTGGTGTAGTTGTTAAGATTTAAACTCATGATTCTTTCATTACGGCGGGCATTTTTCAGAAAAATCAGCCATTTTAATCACCTTTGGCTAACAATCCACTAATGCAGAGCGAGGACGTGAAGCAAAGTTGCGGAGTTTTGTCGACCAGTAGTAGCGAATAAAAAACTCAGCTCCGCATCACTGGACACGGGATTGCGAGGTTTATTCAAATTGTATACTATTTGACATGCGGAGCGGGGAAACGGAGCGGGCAAGCGAAGACTCCGCACAACTAGATCGCCGCCGCACAGTGGTTCGAGATTTGAAAAATAGAGAAATAGAAATTCATATCTAATTTTTATTAATTAGATTACTAATCTTGAACATAACAACTTTTATTAAAATACAAACTGCAAACTGCCTCGTTAGCCTAGTGGTCGTAAGCGCGACTGCTATGATCGAGGTCCTGGGTTTGATTCCCAGGTCGAGCAAAGTGATATTGGGGTTTTCTATGAATTTCTCAGTAACAGTTGAGAGTTTTGCTTTGTGCCCCATTAATGGCAATAGGCTCGCTCCCTATTACATGGGTCCTAAAAAACATACACGGCGAAATGTGCGTGGTACAATGTACACTTCTGCCAAACTCTTCGGGGATACAGGCATGATGGTATGTATGTACAAATTCCTAATTAAAATATTCAAGAAAATATTTTTTTTCCGTAACACGAGATCAAATTTTTTACTTTGATTTTATTATACTTTAGTAACATTTAGTTATCTACGAGTACTTGCTGTTGCCGATTAGGCTACTGCGAACCACAAATAAAAACAAATAAGTGCGCTAGGTTGCGGCGGCAAGTGATTGGACATGTGTATTTGTATTTAGGATTCAGATTTACTTATACATTATACATCTTAGACTCCTCAATTGAAACAGTTTTAAGAGAAGTAAATAAAAACTGCACTTTGCAAATCTGGTGAAAAATAAGAAATAAAAAAATTCTCAAAACCTATTGACTTTATCGAAATTTATCCAAGAACAAAAGTCATTAAGTTATTCTTCGAAAATTACATCTCGGAAATATTAGCCACTTTACACCTAAAGAACTGTCACGGCGGCGGTCATGTTTGTTTTAATTTTATACTAGCTGTGCGCACGGCTTCGCTCACATGGACTATATAATGTCATCGTTCGGGCACACACGCGAATCTTACTTGGCTATCTATATATCTATCTCTAGGCTATTTTAAAGACAAAAATGCATATTGTGGGTGTTCCTTAGAAGATAGACATACTCTTACTGACTATTTTGTAGGCCTTTTTAATGTGTTCAATTATGTAGTACATTAATTTGATATATCTTTAATAGTTTACTCAGCGTAAGCTGATTCCCCATGACCTGTTTTTTTTTTATTTGCGCGAAACCCTAATTATTTTTGTACAATAAAAGTAGCCTAAGTTACTCCTTATAGCATCAGCTATCTACCTGTGAAAGTCCCGTCAAAATCGGTCCAACCGTTTAGGAGATTACCCGGAACAAACAGATAGATAGACAGACAAAAAAAATTAAAATTGCTTTTATGTTATAAGTACCGTTGTTCATAACGAACATAGCAACGCGTCGCCGGTTCACCGATTGGAGGAGATCCGCGCCTACATTCATTCGTGCACTCCATTCATTGTCTTGGAAAATTGTAAACGTATTTTATAAACGAAAAATAAACGAATTATTTACACGCAAACTCCATAATTAACTACCGTATATACTTGCTTATGCATTAAGTAAAACACTGTTATTTTGACATTACAAACAGACACTTCAATTTTATTAATTATATAGATAGATCACAACACCTTAATCTACAACAAAATATACACTAGAAGCTGCTCAAGTTATAACTTTTGGAGTATACAATAACACTTGAATTTTTCCATAGAAGAATAAATTTAATTATGTTTTCACCAATACTATTTTGACTTTATATCGAAATTTATCTAAGAATAAAAATGATTTTAATTGTGATCGATCAATCTTTAAAACAAATTTAAGACTGAAATTTCGACTTTCGATGGCTATGTCCCTATTTTGCGAATTCTAAACCAGTGTGGACACCCTCTTTGAATAACTTGCAACACAGTCCGTAACACAGCTCCGCAGCCGCACTCCGCATCATGGACAGGCAACCTTAGACAGGCATTCCTCTATTTAAAATGGTTACCATATATGCAATACAAAAAAATAGTTAGTGACTTACAACGGTGAACTATTCATGCTTTAATTACATATTGTTATCTACTAGCGCCACACCCCAGCTTCGCACGGGTACAATTTATTTATTTTGTAAATTTTTAAATTTATTTTGTACACTTTATCATAGGTTTTTTTAGGTAGGATTTCTTTGGTCGGAAATAATTTTGAATTCGTGATATCTTCCACAGTATTCATTTAAATGGAAAATTGTAAAGTGCAATATTAATCTACATTAAATGCCAAGTTAACTAACACACGTATAGGTATGGATAAAGAATAATAAATACTGAATTGGAGAAAATAGCTTCGCAAATAACGTAATACTTTTAAATTATTTAGTGATTACCTACTGTGCCACATATGCCATCGGGTACTCTTCACTAGGCTATTTGAAGAACTACAATTCTTTAGAACATTATTTTAATGTATCTCATAAGGTTTATCCAGCGTATGCCATGTAAGGGTCCGAAAATCATTTTTTGACGACTTGATTACAAATAATTGAATTCTCTCTTCTATACAAAAACTTAATTCGAATGTATTATACATAAAAACCTTCCGTAAAAAAATCTCTAAATGTTAGTGAAAACCGCATTAAAATCCGTTGCGTAGTTTAAAAGATCTAAGCGTACATAAGGGACAGACAGCAGGAAGTGACTTCATTTTATACTATGTATAGATAGATATAGATATATAATATACAGGGAATGTAACATTTAAATGGGTCAGTGAGGGAACTCTGAAACTATAAAGAGATAGATAAATATGTTCTAAAGAACCATGACATCGATTTTAAAAATTAAAAAAACTGCATTTATAGGTTTAAAAAAAACTTATACACGAGTGAGGAATCGAACCTAAGGATTTTAGGAAAAAAAGTATCTCATTTTTACAATAATTGATAGTGTAGGTTGTAAGAAATAATTATTGCTAAGAAACCCTTTGTCTAAAATTAAAAGAAAGTGCTGAATATAACTATTTTGTTTTGAAATATTCACAATAACAGCTATTTTCTTGAATACAATAGTAATCAACACTACCAACGGTCCTTGACATTATGTAAGATACTTCACCGCAATCGTTTTTATTTTGAAATTAAACAATAAATAGAACAACAATATGGTCAACGATTTATCATTTCTTAGAAAAACAATATAAATCCCATTACACAAGTGCAGTTTCAATATTACATTACTTAGATTCATAATATTACATCAATTAGAAACAACAAAAAAGTTTAAAAAACAATATTTTTTTAAGTATTAGTAATTAGTATTGTTATTTAAGAAATAGCTACTATCCACAGCCTACCAATAGTTATAATTAATATTTAGTGGCGTATCCCTTATTTTCAATAACAGCACTGCAACGACGTGGCATTGATTCAATCAATTTCATATATTTTTCTAGGGGGATTGAATTCCATGCGTCAACAAATGCTTCATATAGTTCGTTTTGACTGGGGTTACGTTTGTTTGAGACTTTCTTTTTAATAATATACCAGAGATTTTCTATCGAGTTTAAATCCAGACTATTTGCTGGCCAGTCTTATACGGATATACGCTGTTCGCTAAGGAAATATTTGACGCTATTGGCCGTGTGTTTAGGGTCATTGTAATGCTGAAAGATCCAGGTTACAGGCAAATAATCGTCCGAGTAGGGAATCATTGTGTGCTCTAAGATATTTTTGTAATGCCATTGATCCATTGTACTTTCAACTTCCGAACGGGTCCAACTCCACATCCGGAAAAACACCCCCAAACTTTAATGTTACCGCTACCGTGCATGACTATTATACTCTTTGGGTATTTATAATTAAAAGCATCGTTTACAGAACGTCTAACGTAGCGCTTTCCATCGGAATTTACCATATTTATTTTTGTTTCATCTGAAAATAACACTTTTTTCCATTCTCGTACCGTCCAGTTAACATATATTTTGCTTGGTAAGAAGCGGTGCCTTTCGAGAGATTCTTCTAAATAATTTAGCTTCCACTAATCGTCGGCGTATCAGTCTTGACCAAATGTTTCTCGGGTCATCAGGCGACAAACCTTCATTTTTAATCTGGTTGGAGCCTTTACTTGAATCTTTTTAGCAACACGAACGATTAGTGTATCTTCTCTGGGAAAGGTTTTTCTTGGCCGAGCCTTTCTAAGAACATTTTCAAAAGTTCCATGTGTTTTATAATGATCAATTGCATTAAAAACTTCTTAAAATAACAATTTGAATGCTCAGCTATTCTTCTGTACGCCCACTTATGATCTATATGTAAATTAACAATTATTTGCCTAGTTGACGCGTCACAACTTTTATTTTTGCCCATTTTGAACAAAATCAAATTCAGATTAAATTTTGAATTGCCGCCCAAATAATAAAAAAGCCAAGAAAGAAATGTTATTCTCCAATTTCAAAAAAAACGAACTATGGATGCTTTTTAGAAATGTTTCTAATTAGGCGTCCAAGCAGCCAGTAAGAGAAAATAAACTCCTACGTAAGACTCATTTTGTAATTAAAAGTAAGATGTGTTTTATATTTTATGCATTTAATGAGTTTTTTATTTGAGTGGCTATATTATTGCATGATTATTAATTATTGAATGTGTATATTTTTTACGAACATTTGTACTTTCTTTATTCATAAGAAGTGTTTCTAATTATATGACCACCACTGTATATGTCATCGTGGACAGACCCAGCAGAGACAAAATTCCAAAGATATATCTCTGTACCCTACCTCTCTTTGAAAACCCCTTCCGCAAGAAGCTCTGGAAACTCTATTCACCGCAGGAACACAACACAAGAGATTATTTGGTTGCAATCTTCTCTACGGTGGCGGTATTTCACCAGTCGTACTTCCTCAAAAAGAGAGAAATTTATGTACGCCCTACCTCTCTTAATACTTTAACCTCAGGTACCTAATTATATCACCAACAATTTTAACGTTTTATTGTAAGATCAAAAATATATGATTCCGGTTCCTCTAAAGTTATGAAAATGATCAAATTTATAAATGAACAGAAGATGAAGGTACCAAGTTTCAGAATTTGCAAATAAATTTATAGACAAGTCGTGGTAACAGGTAATAAAGGAAATATTTATGAAGTAGAGAGGCGCCGAGTGCGATTTTCATTAGCTAATTATACGCCTGCCATGCCGTCCTATCACTGTGCGGACATTTTTACATCAATTTTTAGACGCCTACTCACTTACTTATTCATTTAATTTAATATATAAAAATATGTATTTTACTAATAGCTTTCCAGAGGAAAATGTAATTGAATTATAATTGAACCATACCTGTACTTGTATTATATAGAACCTCTCAGTCTCATTAGAATCTAAGTCCGTGTTTTCCAGTGTGTTTTACTTCACATTCTCACTGCCAGGTTTCAACAAATATAGTGGCATTCAACCTAGCATTGTAAGCCTCATTATCTCCGTTCAACTTCTTTATTATTAAAATCATAATAAAAATTATTTTATTCAATTTAGGCCCTTAAATGGCACTAATGAATGTCAATACACTACTACTACCTTTATTATCTTTCCGCATTTGCATCGATTTCACGTAATTATTAATAGTAGTATAGTTCTTATTAACATCGGTCCACAAAAGCAAGCCTTATTAAAGACAAAACAAACCAGCGAGCAATCGTAAACATGACAAAAATTTCTTCGAAAATAATTCAGTTATCATTTTTAGAAAAATGTATGTTAACAGCATTTAGACTGACACCAGTTTGCCTTGTTTCACACAGCTACAGACCGATTGTGACGTTTAATTAAACGTCTGTTTTAGTCATTAGCGTACCGAACAATATTTTATTGACAGTGGGCAGTGCGGCAATGCCATCATTCACATGCTACGAGCTACGATCTGCGAGCATAGCACTCTCCGATTCGTAGTAATTCAGTAACATTCATGTAGCAACACGACATGGAGATAATAATAATTCAAATATCGGTGTTAAGCCCAAATATATTTACCTACATATTATATTCTCATTCTTCTAGTTGTGTAATGTACGAAATCATGTAATGTCCGCAACGTTCTCTGAGATCTATTTTCTGTGGCGATTATTACTACGCAGGAGTTATTTCGATCCCGTAATTTTATTTTTACATATATTATTCTGCCTCATTAGCCTAGTGGTCCCAAGCGCGACAGCTATGCTCGAGGTCCTGGGTTCAATTCCAAAGTCGAGCAAAGTGTTATTCGGTTTTTTCCTATAAAATTCTCAGTAGCAGCTCGGAGTTTGGCTTTGTGCCAGATTAATGGCAATAGGCTCGCCCCCTATTACGTGGGACCTAAAAACATACTCGGCGAACTGTGGGTGTACGTTAGTACACCTCTGCCTAACCCTTCGGGGAATACAGGCATGATGGCATGTTTTTGTTGACAATTCATATGTCAATTGGGGAATGGCATGTATTTCCCTTGTACAATTTTCATCAAAATCGGAGGAAAATTATTACTCTATTGTACAATTTCTAACGTATTATTAACGATTCTTATAGCCTCTGAATTATGATATGATGTATGCTTCCCGTCTACAAAATTCGATCAGAATCGGTTGAGAATTGATGTCATTTTTTGAACTTATTTTTTTTTTTATTTCTTTAAGTATTATTGTCAATTCTTATAGCCCATCACTTATATAATTACTTATACTTCCCGTGTTCAAAGTTTCATCAAAATCGGTCAAGAATTAAAGAAAATAAATTTGTAGCGACATCTACATAGCGACATCTATCGAGCCACATACGACGCATCCCACATCGCGCTATAGAAATTAACTCTTCAATTGAGTATATAAACAAGAACCCGACTACAACCGTTGGGCAGCTGCCCGCCAGACATAACACCCGTCTGGTCAGAGGATCCTCCCTTTGCAATATATTGTTCTTCTACACTAGTGAAGAACAGAGAGAAATAATATTGAAATTTGTTATACCCTATCAATTGACCAATTGCATTAGCATACCGTGTACAAAATTTCATAAGAGCCGTTTTAAGTTAAATTCGGACGGATAAATTCGGAATTGAATGGCATATTTGTGATCAGTATTGTTCATATAGTATGCCAATCGAGAAATTTTGGAAAAATATTAAATGTACAGACTTAACTACAGATTCATTAAATGTACATAATCTAAACGCAATTTATATACTATACAAATGTCCAAACGTTTAAAAATGCAACCTAAATGTACATGTAGGCTGACAGACAGACCAACAGACGCACAGACAAAAATTTCAAAAACTATCGAAATGTGTTCTGGCCATTATTCTAAATCCTCCTGTATTATTTTTTCTCAAATATCTGTAATATACAGATTTTGACCCTTTACTCTTTTTTATTACAAGTGTAAACGATTTTGGTTATTATTCATTCCAATGCGATGCAATCAATAAATACTATAATAAAGTTGTAAAATTTTGGCAGTATTATCTTGAGAAAACTCAGGTTATTTTACATTCATCTGCGTGGTTTTCATTTGCATCCAATTTATGATAGTGGGCACCAAATGAACACTGACAAATGTATAAATAAAATGATCATACTTTTTATCTCTATATTCGCGCAGTAAGTTTTCGAGCGCGTGGGAGTTAGGGAGCATGTACGTTTCGACTATAGAACTTCAGCATCAATGGTCGCCGAGTTCTTACAATGGAATCGCAGAACGTCAACTGTCGGTACGTGGAATTATTTGGTTTTATTCATAAGATTTGCACACTAACAACTTTCACAAAAAAAAAGTATATACATTTAAATTACTGAACTACGACTATGAGTGAAAAAATATTGTCGGTTTACTATTTAACTTATTTCAATATAACACACATTAAAATAAAATAAAATTCGCAAAAAAATATTAATTGTCTTTATTAAACATTAGTTATTATTTACATTATATTATAAATTATATTTTTGAACCGATTTCTATTTCTAGTTTGTAAACAGAATTTATTTTAATTAATTGTAAATTGAATATCTTTCAATCCAAGGGCGGCTTGCACAACATTTCATTTAACTCTTCGTTAAATAAAATTAGTTAATTGCAACTAGCCTCTAAATGGATTTATCGTAAACGAATTTAGAGTCATCTTGCAAAAGACATACAGTGCGCTGACTTAGTTCAACATAATAACCATGTCGGTAAAGCAGTCGTTGGGTTTCGTTTCACGTCTTGACGACTTCCCTAACCCGAAAAGCGCGTTGACTTATAAACTTATGCATAGAATGAGTCGTGCATAGTTGGATGTCATTGTTTGTTGTCTGTCAAAGTCAAATAAAAAACATAAAAATTGTGCAATTATCTTCTATTAGATATGAGTAAGAAATCTGGTAAAAGTGTTAAAACACCACGGTGGCCCCCAGATATCTCTGTTCCTTTATTGTCATAATATCCCTAGAATACGCAAAATTAATATTGAAGTGTGTAGCGATTATTAAAAATAATGCTGATGTGACAAACTAACTGTTGTGGACTTCTAAACTTTACCCGATTAATGAGAAAAATTATTTCATACAAAAAATTATATAAATGTAACTTTAAAATACACAAATTACAAACAATTAATGAATGACAAATGTATCATTATATTGTGTTTATGATGTGTAGGTTAATTATAACATAAAAACATAACTATTAATATAAAATATGATAAAAAATATTGAATTTATTTTTACAAGTATTAGTGCGTGAAATATTAAATAATGAGATTAAAAAAAAGAACACAATTTGAAAGGAAAATAATTACATAAGAAAGATTATATAAGAAAATATTTTTTTGTTTATTTTATTTTTATTGTTATGGGTAAACTCAAAAACTAAACCGATTTCAAAAATTATTATAAGATATATTTTAATTTGAAAAATTAATTTATTTCTCATACAAACGTCGACAGGTTTACACGAAGTATAAAAATTTGCCTAAAAATATGCTTTCTTTGCGTGCGCTGCAAAACCTATTGGTATTACATGAAAAATACTATGACATGTTGAAAGTTCTCACTAATTTGAACAAAAAAAAAAACCGCGAGATAATATATGTAATTATCATAGTTGTTACAATAAACGTTTTTGTTCCAATTAGTCAACTAAAACACAGATGGCGAACAAAAAGTGATTATATAAGTATCATCATAGGAATCCTTATCCAAATCAATTATTAAATATGTTATTCTGTTTACAGAGTATAACAAAATAAAAATTGATGCGATATTGCAAACTGTTCTATGGAACAATGCATGTATGTTAGGTAAGTAAACATAAATGTTTACTATCTGAACTAATATTATAAAGTGAATGAATAAATAATGGATTTTTTTACCATTGTCACTCGAAAAAGGGCATTTAATCATCGATAACAGTGAATAAAACGTTCTTTTACTCACAAGAGAATAAAAACGTTTTCACCGCCTAAGAAGTTTTCTCGCAGTCAATGGTATAAGAGTACATAACTAGTGAAAAACAATGTATTCTCGGGCCTTGTATCCCTCGAATTAAAATCCCGCTTTTTTCACTTGTTGTGTAATCTACTATTATGTATGTTTGAAATAAGTAATTGATAAACTTATTAATGGGTAAACACAAAAACTATTGAACCGACAATTACCATTCTTTCTCAAAGCTACATTATTTATAAGCGAACAACATAGATATGTATTTTTTTATTTTCAAAAGAATCAGTAACCTTTATGATTATTGTGATAATGTAACCCGAGGTATTAAAATAAAATATAGTGACTTATTATGTATCATGTTATCCTTTTCACGCTAGATACTTTCATAATCCAGGTAGATGTAAGTTTTCAGGATTGAATTAGAAGAAAGATTTAAACTGCATATCATTACGCTGTTCTGTAGGCGCTAAGCAGTCTTATATAATATATAAGAATTATGTTTGTGTGTTCATGTCCCACGCGTTCGTGCTTAGTTCGTCCGATTGAGTTGAAACTTTATACATTTGTAGTAGGTCCCCGTGTACAGGTTTCTAGTTTAGTACGATAAAAGTATAAATAGGTGACGCGCAACTCATGATAGTGTATATTATTAGATAATAAGTATTTTTTTACACAAACGGCTGTTGAGAATTTTGTATTTAACTTTTCAATACAACTACGTACAAATCTGTGATGTTTTTATAAACGTTATTTATACACGCAATTCCACGCGAACGGAGTCGCGGGCAAAGCTAGTGTAAAATAAAAGTAGCCTAAGTTACTCCTTATAAAATCAGTTATCTACCAGTGAAAGTCCCGTCAAAATCGGTCGAACCGTTTCGGCGATTACCCGGAACAAACAGACAGAAAGACCAAAAATTTAAAAAAGGTTTTGTTATAGGTATCGTATATACTTTTATATGCATTTAGTAAAAAGCTCTTATTTTCACATACAGACATTTCAATTTTATGAATTGTACAGAAGATTGTACTAGATGGTAAGTATGAACGTTATGAACTGAGAATTTTCGCCTCCTTTAATTTGATATCCCATCCTCTCCCATCGTCTTAATACCAAAACAATATTTCAGAGACCCTCACTTTTTGTGGATGTAAAATCCGTCATTTTAATTATGTTCATATAAAATTTAGCCTAAGATGTCACCTGGACCACAATAACGAATCGATTGACACCTCATTCATCAATATCGGATAAGTAGTTTAGGCGCTACTGTGGAACATACGTAAATACGAACATACATAGACTGTTCAAACCATAACCCTTCCGTTTTGCTTTGCTAAAAAGCCTATATAGTTGGTTAAAAATCATAACAGGTCTTCCTCATTGTAGATAGTTCAATCAAAATTATAAACTTTGGTGTAAAATTATTATACTTAATCATATTTGTTTATCAGAGTTTTAATATACATATAGTAACAAACTATTAAAACACTCGGGAATGTTCGCATTTCACATTTATTATGGAAACCTCTTAAAAGCGTCCCTTGGAGTTACCAACCACTCCCGTAGTTCCTACTTAGGTACGGTACGACGACGAATGAAACTAAGTGGAACTTTTCCCAGGTTACCACCGTGAATAAAAAGAATTTTTTAAGAGACAGCTACTTCGCGTTGTATCATTATGATATAATACACTGCAATTTTACATATTTACACACTGTTTACATAGACAGTAATATAATACTATATACCTAGGTAGAAATGTAATAAATCAACCTGTATTAAAAGCCTTTGCTAGTTATATATATATATATGTATTGTTTAATGTTTATAGATTTATATACTTTATTATTATTTATAATACTTTATTTAATTTAGGCCCTGGTATGAAAAGTTTTTGTAAACTGTGTAAATAATGTTCAGTTATTTATATTACTTTTAGTGAATGTACAAAGAGGCAGTTATTTCCAGACATCACTATCACGCGCATAAAAATCCAACTTATAACAAAACTTTTCACAGTAAAACTGGCTTGGCCATGGTCCTTGAACTTGTTTTTCCATACATCGGTCATTTGCGTTGAAACCTTATTGTAGAATTTAACACTGTTAACAATAAAAACTTTCATTGGTCTTACCGTGTTTAAAATATGAGTAGACTAATTTGTTTTTTAAGGTTTCCGTCCTTCAAAAGGAAAAAAAGGAACCAATAAAGGATCACTTCGTCGTCCGTCTGTCTGTCAAGACCCTTTTTCTCAGGAGTGCGTGGAGGTATCAAGTTGAAATTAATATCAAAAATTCAGGTCTGCAATGCCTTGAAACTGTGAAAAAATCAAATTTCTAAGTCAAAACAATAAAAAATTACGGCTGTTTAAGTCTGATTTTTTAACAATTTCAAAGGAAATAAAAACCTATAGGGTACTTCCAGTTGACTTCCAATCATTAAATTTGGCAAGAAGCTGTATATTCTATCACAAGTAAGTAAAAAAATCAGAAAACTGTAAATTTGTAGTTAGATAATTAATAAGAATTAATTTTCACATACATCCTAAAATAAATCGTTAACATGCATACGAACATCTAGAAGTGGTAGGTATTCGATGGATCTGCCTTATGACTCATAATAGCCCAGTCATATTAGGGCTTTCACCTCGGAATGAAAGATAATAAGCTGCAAATTGGTATGAACCTTTGTTTTGTCATTCTAAATGTTGTCTCAAAAGTCACAATCGTTATCGTGTCCGCGTCTCAAGATATTCAAGGTCAAAGGTCACAAAAATCGGTTTTTCGCGAATATCTGGCTTCCTATCGGTTAAATGAGATTTGCATTTATTATAAAAGTTGTAGGCTATAAAATTCCCTACAACTTTTGTTTACACTTTTTTTTCATACAACCAACCGTTTTGAAGGTAGAGCGCGAAGAGTGCACATCGTACAGTCATATACGGCCTAATGCAAGGTCAAGCGTGAGTTATGGTTATCAGTACGTTATAAAGTCAATTATTTACTTGGAAATTATAATTATTAAACAATGCCTATTATTTATGTACTAACTATTAATTATTTATATTTAATTAAAGTAAGTATTATATAATGCTCCAAAATCTGAGGACAACATTGATCATTTCCGCTACACGCAATTCATCAAATTTACAAAACTAAATAAACCTGTACAACTGTCAACACTTCCACCAACAAGTGTAGCAGCTCATCAACACATAAAACGTGTCTACTACCAGATTCAAACGTGGTTAGGGAAGGACTTAGAACCTCAAGAATGGGGCTGGATGCTTGAAAATGAAATCCTGGAGCCCATACGAACGTTATTACCTCCAGCACCAGCCGAACTACTAAACGTAATATTTTGCAATTGCAAAAATAGTTGTGGTTCCCGCTGTGGATGCAGAAAATCAGGGCTACAATGTTCTTTAGCTTGCGGCCAGTGCAACGGACAAGCTTGCCTCAACGCTTCACTGTATCCAAGTAATCCCGATGAAGAAAATACATATGATCCCGATATTCTGGAAGGTTTGGAGATGAACATGACAGATAATGAGGATGATGACAATGAATCGAACATTTTTGAGCGACAAGAAGAAGAAGACGACGAAGAAGAAGAAGATAATTAGCTTCCATTTCCAATTTCATTACAATTAAAATCAACAAAGATACTTTTGATATTTGAACTCACATTTTGACAAATGTATATTATGCCGTATTTAATAATAAATAAAAATATGTGTAAAATATATACTCTTACTATCATTTTAACTTAAAATAAAACTAAAATATATAATCCAGAATTAATAATATTTTATACTTAAATAGTTAAATATGAATAATTATATATAAATAATCAAGTTACTTACTTTAATTAAATATAAATAATTAATAGTTAGTACATAAATAATAGGCATTGTTTAATAATTATAATTTCCAAGTAAATAATTGACTTTATAACGTACTGATAACCATAACTCACGCTTGACCTTGTATTAGGCCGTATATGACTGTACGATGTGCACTCTTCGCGCTCTACCTTCAAAACGGTTGGTTGTATGAAAAAAAAGTGTAAACAAAAGTTGTAGGGAATTTTATAGCCTACAACTTTTATAATAAATGCAAATCTCATTTAACCGATAGGAAGCCAGATATTCGCGAAAAACCGATTTTTGTGACCTTTGACCTTGAATATCTTGAGACGCGGACACGATAACGATTGTGACTTTTGAGACAACATTTAGAATGACAAAACAAAGGTTCATACCTCCCCAGCCAACCTAACTAAAGAATTTTTTAATGCAAAAATGCTACTTCGCGTTGTATCATTATGATATAATACACTGCAATTTTACATATTTACACACTGTTTACATAGACAGTAATATAATACTATTATCCAAGTAGAAATGTAATAAATCAACCTGTATTAAAAGCCTTTGCTAGTTATATATATATATATGATATTGAGATATGTAATAGATTTATATACTTTATTATTATTTATAATACTTTATTTAATTTAGGCCCTGGTATGAAAAGTTTTTGTAAACTGTGTAAATAATGTTCAGTTATTTATATTACTTTTAGTGAATGTACAAAGAGGCAGTTATTTCCAGACATCACTATCACGCGCATAAAAATCCAACTTATAACAAAACTTTTCACAGTAAAACTGGCTTGGCCATGGTCCTTGAACTTGTTTTTCCATACATCGGTCATTTGCGTTGAAACCTTATTGTAGAATTTAACACTGTTAACAATAAAAACTTTCATTGGTCTTACCGTGTTTAAAATATGAGTAGACTAATTTGTTTTTTAAGGTTTCCGTCCTTCAAAAGGAAAAAAAGGAACCAATAAAGGATCACTTCGTCGTCCGTCTGTCTGTCAAGACCCTTTTTCTCAGGAGTGCGTGGAGGTATCAAGTTGAAATTAATATCAAAAATTCAGGTCTGCAATGCCTTGAAACTGTGAAAAAATCAAATTTCTTAGTCAAAACAATAAAAAATTACGGCTGTTTAAGTCTGATTTTTTAACAATTTCAAAGGAAATAAAAACCTATAGGGTACTTCCAGTTGACTTCCAATCATTAAATTTGGCAAGAAGCTGTATATTCTATCACAAGTAAGTAAAAAAATCAGAAAACTGTAAATTTGTAGTTAGATAATTAATAAGAATTCATTTTCACATACATCCTAAAATAAATCGTTAACATGCATACGAATATCTAGAAGTGGTAGGTATTCGATGGATCTGCCTTATGACTCATAAGTCATAATAAGGGAAAGAAGAACCTAAAAAAAAAAAGTTTTGTGTCGAAATAGGGTTTTTCGACCACGCTCGATCGATTGCCGTCACCCGTTTTGTGATCTCTATATTGTGTATATATTATACAATAAATGTTATAATAAGATATGAAAACAGTTTGTTAATTTAAAAACCCACAAGTTATTAGTAATTACTTTATTAAGGAACGATACAAGGAAGCGAGGTCATTGTTATCTAATGCGCTCGAGAACACTAATTAAGGGTTAATGTTGTCATTAGAGGGTAGTGGAGATGCTGAATGAATCCTGAAAGCTATCTTTTGAATGAGTACAGATATTACAAAAGAATGACGGCAATCGATTGGGCGTAGTCGAAAATCCCCTTTTTTTACACCAAAAATTTTTTTTTATCCTTGCCATAAGTTATGCGTCATAAGACAGAGCCGTCAAATACCTACTACTTTTAGATTCATTAGTATATCTAATGTCAAACAATTTGTAAAAAAATCTATCTGTTTTAAGTTACTGTAATAATATTTACAAAAGCGATTTAATTCACGGTGAATCGTTTCCCATAGTCCCAGTGTAATTACACGGGGTCGCGCGGCCGTTCACAAAGGTTGCGAAGCCGGAAGTAGACAAGGGATGGTATGTACACAAATGTATAGAAAGTACGTGTTCTTAACGATATCTGTTTTCATAATTAGTTATTTTTAAAAAGTAGTTCTCTTTAATATCTGATAATAGTACAGGCAATCGTAGATACGCGATATGGACGATACTGTAGATAGTAATTAGTTTTATTTAGTTACTAGCTGTGCCCGCAGTTTCGCTCACGTCAACTATAGAATTCCATCGCCCGGGCACACGCGCGAATCTTGCTCCCCTGCTTCCGGTTATTTTAAAGACAAAAATTCTTATTGTGGGTTTTCCTTAAATGATAAACTCACTTTCGCTGAATTTTTTTAGGTATTTTTTATGTCTACAATTATATAGTACATTAATTTGATATCTCTTATGGTTTTTTTTATATGCGCGGAACATATACTTAATCATATTGTATAAAACCGAGGAGAGTATAATATTTAGTTAACTAATTCGGTATTTACTATAGTAAATACATAATATGTATATTACATTATTGCTCGTATTCATATTTTCCATGTTATTCAAATACGTAGACTACGTATGCTCTATCGTGTAATGTTTTTTGTTTTCCTTTTGGTTTAATACAATTGAACTTTTTTAATAAAACCGCGAAACGTCAATAATAAACATTTTAGCTTTCAGTCTTCCTTCTCTTAAATATAAAGATTCTTGATATACTGAATTACGCAGCGTTACGACCCATCCAAGTGACTGTAACCACCATCTTTGTATTCAAATTGAAGCCACTTCCGCGCTATTCGAATCTTTAACCGATGATCGTAGAGTGTATTAGCCACACCCGTTGCTGTCCTAATGAAGTCGTAACGAAGCGAGGAATGGGAAATCCAACACCGGCGCGTACCCAAGCAGCTGTTGTTATTGTCATGATCAGTATAAAGTGACCATTATAAAATACTAAACTCAAGTTGTTTTACACTTACAAGTTTTATATAATACTAGCGATCCGCCCCAGCTTCTTACGGGTACAATTTACAAAATGGTGTATTTTACGTTTAAAAAAGCCTGATTTAGAGTTTGTCGCTTTAATATTCATAGTTCATAACTGCCTTATCAGTCTAGTGGTCCTAAATACTCGAGGTCCTAGGTTCAATTCCAAGGTCGCCTAAAGTGTTATTGGAATTTTCTATGAAATTCTCAGTTGCAGCTTGATTAATGGCAATAGGGTCGCCCCCTATTACATGACACCTAAAACATACCCGCCGAACTGTGAGTGTATACGTACACCTCTGCCTAACACTTCGGGGATACAGGCGTGATGGTATGTTATGTAACTTTATATTTACGAACAGTGCGCTTAGCTCGCTACGCGCAATTCATCATGGGTGGAAAGTGCCGGCCAACCGACCGCGACCGGTTTTGCTGAGAGGGATTTCTTAGATAGTGCGTAATTTTGAATTCGTGATATCTTCTACGGTATTCAATTAAATAGAAAACTGTAAATGCCGATTTTAATCTATATTAAATGCCCAAGTTTTCTAACAAACTTATCTGAATAAAGATTAATACTAAATTGGAGAAAATAGCTTCGCAAATAACGTAATATTTTTAATTATTATGTTGAAGACAAAAATGGTTACTATAAGTCAATCTTAGGAGATAGACATATGTCATCACTTAGTTTTCTGTAGACTCTTTGAAGAACTACAATTATTTAGAACATTATTTTGAATTATCTCATAAGGTTTAGCCAGCGTAATCCATGTAAGTGCTCTAAAATCATTTTTTGACGACTTTATTACAAATAATAAAATTTTTGCTCTACTATAGATAAACTAAATTGTTTAAATAAACCTTCCATAAAAAAATCTCTAAATGTTGATGAAGACCGCATTAAAATCCGCTCCGTAGCTTAAAAGATCTAAGCGTACATAAAGACCGACAGCGGGAAGCGACTTTCTACAATGTGTAGATTTCATCTAGTTTAATTAAACTGAGGAATAGAACTGAATAGAACATGAAAACACATTTAAAAAAGTTCCAAATATCTTATCTTGGGATAGTGCGGTGGTTATCTAGAAGATACCTTTTCCCAGACGTGGAATTATTGTAATAGTAGCGGTGTGCCGGCGACTCGGCACGCGTTTGTTATTTTATGCAGTAATTATTTTCATCTCGTAATTTTATTTCCTCTAATATTATTGACAATTCATATAGCCTATCAAATGAGGAATGATATGTACTTCCTGTGTACAATTTTCATCAAAATTGGTTGAAAATTATCAACTATAAGAATTTATAGCCTATCAATTATGAAATTGTGTCAAAATTGATTAAGAATTTTTTGTACATTAATTAATTTTATTTTACAATTTTAAAAATATTTTTGACTATCCTTATAGCCTATCAATTATGTAATGGCTTTTAATACTTTCCATACTATTCCTCGAAAAAAAAATTCATCAAAATCTGTTAAGAATTAATGAACTTTAAATTATTGATAATTCTTTTTTACGATTCCTAATTGTTTTATTGAAAATTCATGCTCGTCATTCATGGGTTGTTTTATATTTTGCGTATAAAAAATTTCATCAAATACGGTTAAGAATTAACGAAAATATATATTTTTTGGAAAAAAAATTTTTTACTGTTTCTTAAAGTAATATTGAAAATTCTTATAAGTACCCTATTAATTGACCAATGACACAAACATCCCGGATAAAAAAATGATAAAAATCGGTAAAACCGTTTTTAAGTTAAATCCTGACCAGGGTTGTTGCTGATGTAGGTTTTTCACACATCAACGGATGCTGATGCTGATTTTAATTACTTACTTTAAAATTTTAGAATAATGCAATGATCCACATGAATGTGCTGCTTAAAGTTACTTATTCCCTTTAGTATTAAGTCCTTACATATGAAATTGGCGTTTTGTTAAACTGGTCACTTTGATCTCAAATATCTGGCGTCTGGTTAGAAATTCCAAATTCAAATTTATTCCAAATTTAGGCTTGTGTATCTGGGTTTGGAATTTAGTGATTCATTTATTTTCGCACCATTTTATTTTCTTTGACATCGTTCTTTTCACAAAATAGAAAATTTAAAATATCGCCTTATTTACGAATATAAGTTCCATTGTTGCATCAGCGCTGCAGAATCAGCTCGAAGGATTAATGATGTGTATGGGAAAGCTATACTGTAAAAGAAAACACGGTACATTTTTGGTTCCAACTTTTCGTTCTGGAAATTTAGACCTACGAAACAAACCCGGTGGACGGTCGGATACCCTTGTTGAAAATGAAGAATCAAAGGTGATCGTTGAAGCGGATCATTCGCAAACCACATCAGAGTTAGCGGCAGGCTTCGGTGTGAGTGATAAAAAAAATTATTCACTTGAAACAAAGAGGAAAAGTGAAAAAGCTCGAAAAATGGGTACCGCATGAATTGACTGAAGCACGTCAACAAACACCTATTGTGTTCTGCATTACATTACTCAACCTTCACAATAACGAGGGAATTTTGAATCGTATTGTTACTTGTGACGAAAAATGGATCCTTTACGACAATTGGAAACGCTCATCACAGTGGTTGAACCCAGAAGAACCGGCCAAATCCTGTCCCAAGCGAATGTCGTCTCAGAAAAAGGTTCTGGTGAGTGTTTGGTAGACCAGTGCTGGTGTCATACACTACAGCTTCGTAAGATCTGGTCAAATGATAACCGCATATCTGTATTGTCAACAATTGCAAACCATGATGGAATAGGTAGCCGTTAAACAACCGAGACTGGTCAATATCTCAAGCCCACCGCTGCTTCAGAACAACGCTAGACCCCATACTTTACGACCGACGGTCTCTAAATTAGAGGAACTGTGGTAGGAATGTCTCCGAAACACACCATATTCCCTGGACATTGCTCCAACAGATTACCACTTTATTCGGAATTTGGACAATTTCTTGCAAGGAAAATAAATTCAATTCCGATGAGGCTGTCTAAACTGCCTTCAAAGATTTTATTGATTCTTGCTCCCACAATTTTTTCAGCAATGGAATCAATGAACTACCTTTAAAATGGCGAAAGTGCATAGATAATAATGGTACATACTTCAATTGATTAAATGTATTATTTCATAATATTTTTTCATTTTACTTTTACCATATAAAACGCTAATTTCATATGTAAGGACCTAATATTTAAATAAAAGATATTTTAATGATTTTGGACATTTATTAACGAACAATTTTTATCCTAATCCTTATACGAAGATATCCTTTGTACCAATCAATAATAAAACTCCATTATATTTAATCATATTGCCAACCACTGAGCTGCCTTTTCGGCCTGAAGTCTGTTCCTAGATGGCTTGTAAATTATCTCAGCACTGCTGAATAGCGTTCGCTAGGAACACTCGCCGGTGGTGGTACCAAAGGTCGGTCTGGAAAGTTCTTTATATCTGTATCGTATGATTTAACCACTAACCAAGTGGGTTTTGTGACACAGGAAGCTATTCTTGTTTCTATTTTTTTATATAACTTTCGATTCTCACGGTACTGTGTTTTGTTTTACTATTAAATACAAAAATCAAAGGTCAGAGAAGCTGTAATTAGTCAAATGTAGCAAGGTTCTGTTGTGGTTGTGTTGCGACTTGAACATCAGTATACGATGTCAGCATCGATCAATGGCAATAGGGTCGCCCCCTATTACATGACACCTAAAACATACCCGCCGAACTGTGAGTGTATACGTACACCTCTGCCTAACACTTCGGGGATACAGGCGTGATGGTATGTTATGTAACTTTATATTTACGAACAGTGCGCTTAGCTCGCTACGCGCAATTCATCATGGGTGGAAAGTGCCGGCCAACTGACCGCGACTGGTTTTTCTGAGAGGGATTTCTTAGATAGTGCGTAATTTTGAATTCGTGATATCTTCTACGGTATTCAATTAAATAGAAAACATTATGTTGAAGACAAAAATGGTTACTATAAGTCAATCTTAGGAGATAGACATATGTCATCACTTAGTTTTCTGTAGACTCTTTGAAGAACTACAATCTCATAAGGTTTAGCCAGCGTAATCCATGTAAGTGCTCTAAAATCATTTTTTGACGACTTGATTACAAATAATAAAATTTTTGCTCTACTATAGATAAACTTAATTGTTTAAATAAACCTTCCATAAAAAAATCTCTAAATGTTGATGAAGACCGCATTAAAATCCGCTCCGTAGCTTAAAAGATCTAAGCGTACATAAAGACAGACAGCGGGAAGCAACTTTCTACTATGTGTAGATTTCATCTAGTTTAATTAAACTGAGGAATAGAACTGAATAGAACATCAAAACACATTTAAAAAAGTTCCAAATATCTTATCTTGGGTAGTGCGGTGGTTATCTAGAAGATACCTTTTCCCAGACGTGGAATTATTGTAATAGTAGCGGTGTGCCGGCGACTCGGCACGCGTTTGTTATTTTATGCAGTAATTATTTTCATCTCGTAATTTTATTTCCTCTAATATTATTGACAATTCATATAGCCTATCAAATGAGGAATGATATGTACTTCCTGTGTACAATTTTCATCAAAATTGGTTGAAAATTATCAACTATAAGAATTTATAGCCTATCAATTATGAAATCACGTTATGCATCCTGTCTACGATATTGTGTCAAAATTGATTAAGAATTTTTTGTACATTAATTAATTTTATTTTACAATTTTAAAAATATTTTTGACTATCCTTATAGCCTATCAATTATGTAATGGCTTTTAATACTTTCCATACCATTCCTCGAAAAAAAAATTCATCAAAATCTGTTAAGAATTAATGAACTTTAAATTATTGATAATTCTTTTTTAAGATTCCTAATTGTTTTATTGAAAATTCATGCTCGTCATTCATGGGTTGTTTTATATTTTGCGTATAAAATTTTTATCAAATACGTTTAAGAATTAACGAAAATATATATTTTTTGGAAAAAAAATTTTTTACTGTTTCTTAAAGTAATATTGAAAATTCTTATAAGTACCCTATTAATTGACCAATGACACAAACATCCCGGATAAAAAAATCATAAAAATCGGTCAACCGTTTTTAAGTTAAATCCTGACCAGGGTTGTTGCTGATGTAGGTTTTTCACACATCAACGGATGCTGATGCTGATTTTAATTATTTACTTTAAAATTTTAGAATAATGCAATGATCCACATGAATGTGCTGCTTAAAGTTACTTATTCCCTTTAGTATTAAGTCCTTACATATGAAATTGGCGTTTTGTTAAACTGGTCACTTTGATCTCAAATATCTGGCGCCTGGTTAGAAATTCAAATTTATTCCAAATTTAGGCTTGTGTATCTGTGTTTGGAATTTAGTGATTCATTTATTTTCGCACCATTTTATTTTCTTTGACATCGTTCTTTTCACAAAATAGAAAATTTAAAATATCGCCTTATCTACGAATATAAGTTCCATTGTTGCATCAGCGCTGCAGAATCAGCTCGAAGGATTAATGATGTGTATGGGAAAGCTATACTGTAAAAGTAAACATGGTACATTTTTGGTTCCAACTTTTCGTTCTGGAAATTTAGACCTACGAAACAAACCCGGTGGACGGTCTGATTACCCTTGTTGAAATGAAGAATCAAAGGTGATCGTTGAAGCGGATCATTCGCAAACCACATCAGAGTTAGCGGCAGGCTTCGGTGTGAGTGATAAAAAAAATTATTCACTTGAAACAAAGAGGAAAAGTGAAAAAGCTCGAACCGCATGAATTGACTGAAGCACGTCAACAAACACCTATTGTGTTCTGCATTACATTACTCAACCGTCACAATAACGAGGGAATTTTGAATCGTATTGTTACTTGTGACGAAAAATGGATCCTTTACGACAATCGGAAACGCTCATCACAGTGGTTGAACCCAGGAGAACCGGCCAAATCCTGTCCCAAGCGAAAGTCGTCTCAGAAAAAGGTTCTGGTGAGTGTTTGGTAGACCAGTGCTAGTGTCATAAACTACAGCTTCGTAAGATCTGGTCAAACGATAACCGCATATCTGTATTGTCAACAATTGCAAACCATGATGGAATAGGTAGCCGTTAAACAACCGAGACTGGTCAATATCTCAAGCCCGCCGCTGCTTCAGAACAACGCTAGACCCCATACTTTACGACCGACGGTCTCTAAATTAGAGGAACTGTGGTAGGGATGTCTCCGAAACCCACCATATTCCCTGGACATTGCTCCAACAGATTACCACTTTATTCGGAATTTGGACAATTTCTTGCAAGGAAAATAAATTCAATTCCGATGAGGCTGTCTAAACTGCCTTCAAAGATTTTATTGATTCTTGCTCCCACAATTTTTTCAGCAATGGAATCAATGAACTACCTTTAAAATGGCGAAAGTGCATAGATAATAATGGTACATACTTCAATTGATTAAATGTATTATTTCATAATATTTTTTCATTTTACTTTTACCATATAAAACGCTAATTTCATATGTAAGGACCTAATATTTAAATAAAAGATATTTTAATGATTTTGGACATTTATTAACGAACAATTTTTATCCTAATCATTATACGAAGATATCCTTTGTACCAATCAATAATAAAACTCCATTATATTTAATCATATTGCCAACCACTGAGCTGCCTTTTCGGCCTGAAGTCTGTTCCTAGATGGCTTGTAAATTATATACATTAAAATAAATAAATTTATATGCAAATGATTGAGGGCGTCGATTTCATAAAGTTACGCATTTGGCAATATGTAATAATCAGATTCAGATTACACCGGTTGTATTACCTAATCGTAAAGCATGAGTTCGACATTCGACCGATGTTCGGCGCCGTTCGTACTTATAATGTTAATATCCACAATTCACGAGGATTGCGGAAGGACTCCACTGGGAGCTGTAGCACTGTCAACGCAGCGAAATATCTGTGCGTTTGCATATATTGCTTTTATTTATTAAGTATTTGTATTTAAACCTCGTACAGTTTAAAGTAATATAATACAAATTAATTATTTTAACCATGAATACATTGAATTGATCTTGACTATTTTGCACATTCTATTACTGAGCATGAAATTATATGGCACGTTATTATTATTATTTTAAATTAAATGTACATGCAACCATTGCATTAACTATTAAAGATGAGTTATTATAAGTAAGTAAACTTCACAAAGTGTCATCTATCATTGTTAGAGACTACGATTCGATCCCAGAGCTTCAGCAAAAAGTCTTCCCCGGATTTTGTCACACTTTGGTAAATCTCCAATATCCTATATCCGCCACTCACCGACCCTGATAAGCCACATATGAATAGAATACAGTTTCAATGGCATCCATTGCTAAGGAATATTGGTACAATAGATTTTATTAAGACTTTCAGAAAACAGATGGGAAATCTATCATGCTGGTTGAGGTACCCATCTGATATTGTAAAAACATAGATACAAGGGGATCTAAAAAAATTGATTAACTAACGACAACTTACTGCATAAAAATATTCAATTGAAGGTTATAAGTAAAACCAATTAATACATTTATTTGAACATAGCGTTCACCCATTTTGTCTAACTTGATGCTTAATTAATAATAACCGTTGCCCAAGATTCTTTTATTTACGTTAGTTCAACACCAATACATTTAAACATTAAACTATACAAACTTTATAATATTAGTTAAACTGAGAACTGGTGCATGTTTATAACAATAAAATTAACTTTAAATATCTGGAAATTATTGTTAAACAGTCTGATATTTGGTATAATTATATCATGGTATAACATTACAGATACCCAAGTTAAAACGATCACCTTCATGCGACCTAAAAAGCCTTGTTAAAATAAAAAGTTAAAGCAAATATTAAAAAGAAACAAGCTTTTATTTATAAATTATCGAACTAAAATTACATAAATAATATTTTTTAATTAATAAAATTACAGGAGTAAGGTATCTCTGGTCACTGATCAGATGCGCAGGCAGTGCATACTACATGAAATTGAAAAGCCTGAGGCTTCAGTTTAAAGAAGAATTTATAAGCTTTAATTATATAAATTTCATTTAGTATGTACTGCCTGCGCCTCTGATCAGTAACTCTTCTCCTAGATCCACAAAGAAGAACTAAAATGAAAAATGATCGCGAAGAAAAAGTAAAAGCAAAATAGAATAAAACATTTGATAATTTAAAAAAATTAAATAAACCCTTAAAAAACCGGCCAAATGCGAATTGGCCTCGCGCACCGAGGGTTCCGTAATTGTACAGCTATATTCATAAAAATAATTAGGTAACATTACTGAAGAAAACACCGAACAAATTCACACGTTCATATCGCTTGCTACTATCATTGCGAAGGTGCTGGATGGCTTGCTTGACAGGCATATGGCGTTCCGCATCGAATTACATGATGCGCAGTTTAGGTTCAGACCTGGTCTCTTCACCGAAAGTGCCATACTGTCTCTCAAGCATACTGTACAGTATTATACGTCTAGGAAAACACCTGTTAACGCATGTTTCCTAGACCTTTCCAAAGCGTTTGAACTTGTGTCATACGATTTGCTGTGGCAGAATCTGCAAAATGATACTTCAGTGGATAGGGAAGTTATATCAACACTACAGTATTGGTATAACAACCAGATATATTGTGTAATGGATCGTTGCCAGATGTGTATAGGCCGGAGTGCGGTGTGAGGCAGGGCGGTCTCAGCTCTCCCCGCCGTTAGTCTGTACATAAACCGTTGATCGTTGAGCTCACACTTATCTAGGTTCTTATGTAGATGGAATATGCGTCAACAATGCGTTATACTCATGATATGGTGTTGCTGAGCCCATCCATTAACGCTATGATAAGGCTGCTTACGACGTGTGAGAAGTTTGCGAAGGCCGATGAGCTCAGATACAATGTTAAGAAAAGTGAGCTACTAGTCTTTAAGGCAGGGACTAAAACCTACCCGATTGCACCACAGTTGAAACTGTGTGCATGTACCTTAAAGCAAGTCAGTAGTTTCAAGTATCTGGACCACAGGGATTCCGATGAATTAAAAGATAGCCCGGACTTTGAGCGTGAGCTCGCAGATTTGGTAAATGCTCGACTGCCGTGAAGGCTACACTATTTACAGCGTATTGTCAGTAGTTCTACACATGCACCTCACTCATGCACAGGGTACGCGCCAGTCCCAACAGCATCCTGAAAGCTATAGCAGACAGGTGGGACAGTCCCGTATTGGAGCATTGGATACGCCTATATGCCACTGTGGCGTTGTTCAGTAAATCATCCTTTTCTATTTTTTGGTAGATGTAAGTACTAACACTAGTTTTTTAGTTGTGTGTATACTAACCAAATGGACTGAATTTTTTCTCTAAAATAAAAGATTTTTATTTATTTTATAATCGCAATGTTTTTTTTATTGTATTTAGTTGTAACTACAAATTTACGATTTTTAGATTTTTTCCTTTTGCTATATGAGATTGCTTCTTGCCAAATTTTATAATTCTAGGTCAAATGGAAGTACTCTATTAGTGTTTATGCCCTTTGCGAATTTTAAAATAGCGGCATAAATGGCCGTATCTTATGATTGCATTGACTTATAAGTTAAATTTTTTCACAGCTCCAAGGGATTGCAAGCATGATTTATTTGATATTAATTTCATCTTGATACCTCCTCGACGCGTTCCTGAGAACGGTCAGATATACAGACAGACAAGCGGACAACGAAGGGCTGTAAGGGTTCCTTTTTTTCCTTTTGAGGTACGGAACCCTAAAAATTTACTCAAAAATATGAAATAATATTTTTATGAAATATACACGAAATTAAGCAACAAAATGAAATCAAAAGTAGGTACGAAACAAATAAAACAATTTCTTTAATTTACTTGATTATTTCGTAAATATCAGTTTTCTTGCATGCACTGGAATTTGACCAAGGATTTGAGATGTTTTCCCACTGACACCACACCCGTAGCTCTTATCTATAAGCCAGGTCCATATCTTGAAAACTACTGACCGATTTTGATGAAACATGCACTGTTTTCTAAGTTGAACTAAATGTAAGTCAATAAAAATCCGATTAATAGTTACGGAGAAATTCGTGCACAAACACACATACATACACCTGTAAGATTTTGAATATTTGTTTGTGTGTGTGCGAGGAGTTAATTTTGCGGTCTTCCCTACTATTCCCTCACACACTATATGGAGCGGCGGTTTTAAATAAAGTTGCCTGCCTCCTAGTCTGGTGCGGCCTTCGATAATATAGCTCAGTGAGCAATGAACGACAGACAACTATTTCAATTGTTACATCCAATTGAATATATGGGAAGGAATACCATCCACTAACCTTGAACTTCCGAAACGCTTCCTCTCCCAATCCAACCTGGTGCTTATATACGTCAGCTGGCCCAACGCTGCACACAAGCGTATTCCACCTCGCTAAATGTTCTTCACCACGTTAACAGATGGTATGTTTTTAATACAAAATGCACACACGGAGCAGCGCGGTCATACTACCGCGAGACGATCGGTCAACGTATTGCGAAGTAATATGTTGTTGTCACACGCACTCGAGCGATCCGATCTTAATAATGTTTGTAAGGGTGGCGGCAGTGTTCCTCCAACAGTGACGTCGTATGACGCTACAGCGTCGTCAGCCAATTGGCATTAGGAAGGACAACAGATCAGAAGAAGTCAGTGTGTCTGATTTCATTCTGACCATATAATCAAGAAAATTAACTAATTGAAATAATTGGCTCAAACAGTTTGGAAACCCTAATAGATTATCATATGTGAATATATTGCAGCTCCAATAATATTACCATACATACGTGTAACCCCCTTTTTTCGAAGTCGGTTAAAAAATGACAACATTGTCAGAAAAACGATAGCAGACACTCCTGACGGTCAAGACAGATCCAACGAATCCTAACTTGAAGGAGTTATCTCATCTGGCATGGCTACTAAGCGATGTAGATTTGGAACTCTTACATCCCGATGCAACCCAAATGAAATAGAGGCCAGGCCAATAGAAAGCAGTTTCTAATTTCGTTCCTAGTCCTAGTTTTGTTCCACAGTGACAAATTTATATTTCTTGATATTAATACATTTATTAATAATTTTATGTTAATTGGGAAAGTATGTTTCTTCCCAAAAAATAGAAACGTGATATAACTACATTGATAGCTTATAATATAAATCGGTTAAGTGACTCGGCAGAGTCATATAGTTCGACTAATGATACATCGAGTAGTTTTTGAAACCAGTAAATATGACAAATGAGCAGGGTAAATATCAATTGCTTCTCTGGCAAAATATTAGATATAGAATTATTATTAGACAGAGAGAGACTATATATATTATGTTTTACGGAAACCTGGCTTAAATCTGATAAGATGATATTTAATATACCACACTTTTCAGTTGCTAGTGTTTATAATCGTACAATCGCTGTCGGTGGGGGTTTTATTTATTTATTTACACACTATGCCTTAAATACGCAATGGCGGACTTAATGCCTAAGGCATTCTCTGCCAGTCAACCATTAGGTGATGCAGAGATAAATATTGGTAGGTGTAAAAGGTAAGGGGGTTTATTGAAATTATGTTTAACCAATTTAAAATCACAATATATAAATAAAATATCAACACCAAAACATAATATATATAGGATATATATAATACATATATACTACACATATACAATACATACACATAACAACATCATACATAAATATCAATAAAATAAATAAAAATATAATTAGTCAACATTAAGTACTAAATACAGCATTAACCAGATAATTCTGCTAAATGACACTGGTAAAGCCGACGTACCTTGACTTTAAAACTGAAACGATTAGATGACATCCTGATTTCATAGGGAAGCGCATTCCATAGGAGAATAGATTGGATATAGAAAGATGAATGTACTAGACCGGAAGTATGGACATGACAGCAAAGAGTAAGATTATTAGAAAAGCGAAGGTTAAGGTCATGATTAGAGTATAAAAACTGAAAATGTGGAGTTAAGTAAGAGGGAGTGTTGGGAGAAAATAGAATAGAATACAGAGTTGTCAGAGCCCGGAAACTCCGACGCTGGCGTATGGGCAACCAATTAAGCTCTGAACGATGGCTCGATACATGGTCATACTTACGAAGATTAAAAACAAATCGAATGCAATTGTTGAGTAATCTGTCAAGTTTGTTAAGAAGGTCAGCGTTCAGATCGTAAAAGCACACATCACCATAGTCAATTATAGGAAATATTATAGATTGCATTAGCATGGTTTTCGTTTTAACTAGGAGAAAATTTTTCAGGCGATAAAAAGACTTTAGAGTACCGATCACTTTCTGACTAACCTTGGAAATATGAGTTCTCCAATCCAATTTGGCATCAATGTGTAAACCAAGGTCCTTTACTTCCGTACTAAACGGTATGACAAGATCACTGAAAATAATCTGAGGCAGCAAGCTGAAGTCTATTCTGGTAATCATACGAGAGCTCCCTATTACAATTGCTTGACATTTGGAAGGATTAACTGATAAGCCAAATCTCTCAGACCAATCCCGTAAGGCATTTAGACCCCGTTTAATAGTATAAATTGCATCTGATAGAGAATCTACTGCGGCCTGTGTGTATAATTGCAGGTCATCAGCATACAAATGATACGTACATCGCAGTTCATGAGTTAAAAGGTTAATAAAGAGGGAAAAAAGAAGAGGTGAAAGTATACCTCCCTGAGGGACGCCAGCACCAAGCTCACACCAATTAGACGTAGCCCCATCTATACGAACCGATTGCTGTCGTCCCTTTAGATATGAAGCGAACCATGCCAGTGCCTCTAATGAGATATTATAATGAGAGAGAATAGCCAGGAGAATGTCGTAACTAACAGTATTAAAGGCATTGGAAAAATCTACTAAAACCAGCACAGTAATCATTTTATTCTCCACTCCATTTCTCAAATCACCAGTCACTTTAAGCAAAGCTGTAACTGTACTGTGACCTGGCCTGAAACCGGATTGTAGTGGACTCAAGATATTGTTACAATGTACAAAGGATGATAGTTGATTGTGCACACATGCTTCGAGTACTTTAGACAGAAATGGAAGTATAGATATAGGTCGAAAGTGGCTGGGAAGAGAAGAATTTGCAGTTTTAGGGAGCGGACGGACATAGGCTTTACTCCATATGGATGGAGAAAAGTTTATGAGATGACATATAATAGGAAGAATGTGGTCAAGAATAGTAACAATCATTTGTCTACTCAAATTGTCACAGCCCGTAGCATTAGATTTTATTGAAAGAACCAATAATAGTCTTAAATTTAAAGACGGAAAAGATATACGTAGTGACTTGTGCCGAGATGAATGGATTAATCATATTATGTGTTTACAGACCCCCATCATAAAATATATTACTATTTTTAGAATGTATGAAGGAAATATTATTGATAATATTTAATATCAAAAAGTCAGTTTTAGTCTATAGTGACTTTAATATAGATATTTTAAATTCGTCACCGGAGGTCACTCACTACATCCACATCGCTATTTAAGTCAATTAACTTTGATCCGCTTTTTAATGAACCAACCAGAACCACGTCCCAAACTGCATCTAGTATAGACAATATTTTTAGTAACTTCAAAATTATTAGTAATGGCATTATTACTGGATAAGGTGTGACCATAAAGGCCAACTCGTTGAAATAAACTGTTGCAGACCTAGCAGTGATTGTAAGAAAACGGTTAGACTTATTTCAGAAACTAGATTAGATAGTATAAATGATAGAGAGGTCTACAGAGGTTTTAGACAATATAGATCCAAATACCAACTACGGCAGCATGTTTAATATCATAAGAACTGAATTTAGTAAACATTGTCCAACAAAGGTTATTACTGTTAGGAAAAAAATGTTTTTTAGTGAATGGGCAACTAAAGGAATTATAAAAAGTAGAGACCGACTATATCTATACTAATATTATAAAGCTGAAGAGTTTGTTTGGTTGAACACGCTAATTTCTGAAACTATTGGTTCACATAGAAAAATGTTTTATTATTGGATAGCCCATTTATCGAGTAAGGCTGTAGGCTATATAACATCACGCTGCGGTCAATAGGAGCGGAGCATCAATTAAATATGTTGCAAAAACGGAAAAAAAATCCTTTTGTGAGCTTCAACTGCGTGCGCTGCGTGAATGGTTAAAGTTACGCAACAATCATGTATGACAAAATTGTTTCTCTTAAAAAGACCGCGACAGCGTATGGATATCTTTTAAGGTTTACTCAATATAACCTTTTTATGATAATAAAATCTATTCTAAAATAATGAATTATTTGCGAAGGTGTAAAAACACTAATATATATATACTACATGGTATTAATCCTTATCAAAATAAATACGTTATTCATCACAAGTATTTAATTTTGAATAAAATTGCTCTTTATAGTAATTGATTTAAATGAATATTTTAAGTTTTAAAATAACTCGGCCGCAACATAATGTTCATACATCATATATCATTTATCATGTTATCACGAGCGCATTTTTATTGTGCAGAATAATGTGAGAGGCGGGGGGTACCTATAATACAGTACCAACGGCCCACTCTCTCTAACCCTTTCTCTATTTCTTTAATATGACGCAGACGAAGTTGCGCGAGTAAGCGGGTCAGTGATTTATATTATAGGAAATCATTGACAACTAGTGATGCATTTCATGCTATGTTAGAGATTATAAAAAAGTTTTAAACGTGTTAGTAGAGCTGCAAAAGCGCGATATTTTTAAGAAATAAAGTTCTTAAATCTAGTCATAGGAGCAAAACTGTTTAGCATATAATAAATAAAGAAAGAGGAAAATATAGGAAAAATGATTATTCGCTTAATCTAAACATCGAGGAAGTACATATCTCAAACAGTTCAGAGGTAGCAACTGTTATCCGTGATTATTTCACAAATATACCCTTAGCAGTAACAAAAATTTTGTATCATCACCCCAGTACGCTACATTACTTTTGGAAAATCTTATTACATCTGTCGATTTTAAATTTTCTTTTACGTCTGTTAGTGCAGGTGAAATAATGACTTTTAAACAATCAAACTTAAAACATACTGCAGACATTTGGGGAATATCAGTAATCGTAGTTCAGTCCTTAATTGTCAATATTTCATAACCACATCTGGTTAATAAATTTAATCAGTGCATAGAAACAGGAACTTTCCCTGATTTAATGAAAATAAGTAAAGTAGTTCCTTTGTTTAAATCAGGTTGTAGAGGTAACCTTGAAAATTATAGACCATTTTCTGTACTTCCGCCGATTAGTAAGAAATTTCGAGAAAAATATGCTCAAGCAGCTAGTATAATATTTCAAAGCACAAGAGATTTTGGATAGTCCGCAATATGGTTTCACAAAATCAAAATCAACCACTGACGCTGGTGCATCGCCTCTAAGTCATATTTTTAGGGCTTGGAAGGAGTCGCAGGATGCAATCGGTGTGTTCTGTGATCTCTCAAAGGCCTTCGACTGCGTTGACCACAGTACACTTATACTTAAGCTGAAACACTATGGGATGTGTGAAACTTCTCTCGACCGGCTAATTTTTTATTTAACAGAACGCTGTCAGAAAAAAAATGTAAATGGAGCAACCTCTTCGAGATCATTGATTAGAATAGAATCGGCGTCCCTCAGGGCTCGAAACGATCTACCGCTTGTGGGTAAAAACGGTGCTGACATGGTTATTTTGCAGACGACACTTCACTTATATTCAAAGTAAAAAGAATAGCTTCGGAGGAGGAGGATGAAATAATTCGGAGCTTAGGCAATTAAAAAACACCTTAGTTCAAATCTCTGAATGATTTGTTTAAATAATGTACTACTAAATGTAAGAGATTTACCTTGCTTAATGTTCGGCGTATTGTTAGTAATATCAAGACAGAATGGAGTTTAGTAGGCTTAATTAATATAGTACTGTCTTCTTGGGTATTGCGCTTGATTCAAAATTACAGTGAGGTCCGCATATTAAAACTTTAGCGGGAAGATTAAGTTCTACTGCATTCGCAGAACGTAAGATATACGTAGTGACTTGTGCCGAGATGAATGGATTAATCGTATTATGTGTTTACAGACCCCCATCATAAAATATATTACTATTTTTAGAATGTATGAAGGAAATATTATTGATAATATTTAATATCAAAAAGTCAGTTTTAGTCTATAGTGACTTTAATATAGATATTTTAAATTCGTCACCGGAGGTCACTCACTACATCCACATCGCTATTTAAGTCAATTAACTTTGATCCGCTTTTTAATGAACCAACCAGAACCACGTCCCAAACTGCATCTAGTATAGACAATATTTTTAGTAACTTCAAAATTATTAGTAATGGCATTATTACTGGATAAGGTGTGACCATAAAGGCCAACTCGTTGAAATAAACTGTTGCAGACCTAGCAGTGATTGTAAGAAAACGGTTAGACTTATTTCAGAAACTAGATTAGATAGTATAAATGATAGAGAGGTCTACAGAGGTTTTAGACAATATAGATCCAAATACCAACTACGGCAGCTTGTTTAATATCATAAGAACTGAATTTAGTAAACATTGTCCAACAAAGGTTATTACTGTTAGGAAAAAAATGTTTTTTAGTGAATGGGCAACTAAAGGAATTATAAAAAGTAGAGACCGACTATATCTATACTAATATTATAAAGCTGAAGAGTTTGTTTGGTTGAACACGCTAATTTCTGAAACTATTGGTTCACATAGAAAAATGTTTTATTATTGGATAGCCCATTTATCGAGTAAGGCTGTAGGCTATATAACATCACGCTGCGGTCAATAGGAGCGGAGCATCAATTAAATATGTTGCAAAAACGGAAAAAAATTCCTTTTGTGAGCTTCAACTGCGTGCGCTGCGTGAATGGTTAAAGTTACGCAACAATCATGTATGACAAAATTGTTTCTCTTAAAAAGACCGCGACAGCGTATGGATATCTTTTAAGGTTTACTCAATATAACCTTTTTATGATAATAAAATCTATTCTAAAATAATGAATTATTTGCGAAGGTGTAAAAACACTAATATATATATATACTACATGGTATTAATCCTTATCAAAATAAATACGTTATTAATCACAAGTATTTAATTTTGAATAAAATTGCCCTTTATAGTAATTGATTTAAATGAATATCTTAAGTTTTAAAATAACTCGGCCGTAACATAATGTTCATACATCATATATCATTTATCATGTTATCACGAGCGCATTTTTATTGTGCAGAATAATGTGAGAGGCGGGGGGTACCTATAATACAGTACCAACGGCCCACTCTCTCTAACCCTTTCTCTATTTCTTTAATATGACGCAGACGAAGTTGCGCGAGTAAGCGGGTCAGTGATTTATATTATAGGAAATCATTGACAACTAGTGATGCATTTCATGCTATGTTAGAGATTATAAAAAAGTTTTAAACGTGTTAGTAGAGCTGCAAAAGCGCGATATTTTTAAGAAATAAAGTTCTTAAATCTAGTCATAGGAGCAAACTGTTTAGCATATAATAAATAAAGAAAGAGGAAAATATAGGAAAAATTATTATTCGCTTAATCTAAACATCGAGGAAGTACATATCTCAAACAGTTCAGAGGTAGCAACTGTTATCCGTGATTATTTCAAAAATATACCCTTAGCAGTAACAAAAATTTTGTATCATCACCCCAGTACGCTACATTACTTTTGGAAAATCTTATTACATCTGTCGATTTTAAATTTTCTTTTACGTCTGTTAGTGCAGGTGAAATAATGACTTTTAAACAATCAAACTTAAAACATACTGCAGACATTTGGGGAATGTCAGTAATCGTAGTTCAGTCCTTAATTGTCAATATTTCATAACCACATCTGGTTAATAAATTTAATCAGTGCATAGAAACAGGAACTTTCCCTGATTTAATGAAAATAAGTAAAGTAGTTCCTTTGTTTAAATCAGGTTGTAGAGGTAACCTTGGAAATTATAGACCATTTTCTGTACTTCCGCCGATTAGTAAGAAATTTCGAGAAAAATATGCTCAAGCAGCTAGTATAATATTTCAAAGCACAAGAGATTTTGGATAGTCCGCAATATGGTTTCACAAAATCAAAATCAACCACTGACGCTGGTGCATCGCCTCTAAGTCATATTTTTAGGGCTTGGAAGGAGTCGCAGGATGCAATCGGTGTGTTCTGTGATCTCTCAAAGGCCTTCGACTGCGTTGACCACAGTACACTTATACTTAAGCTGAAACACTATGGGATGTGTGAAACTTCTCTCGACCTGCTAATTTTTTATTTAACAGAACGCTGTCAGAAAAAAAATGTAAATGGAGCAACCTCTTCGAGATCATTGATTAGAATAGAATCGGCGTCCCTCAGGACTCGAAACGATCTACCGCTTGTGGGTAAAAACGATGCTGACATGGTTATTTTGCAGACGACACTACACTTATATTCAAAGTAAAAAGAATAGCTTCGGAGGAGGAGGATGAAATAATTCGGAGCTTAGGCAATTAAAAAACACCTTAGTTCAAATCTCTGAATGATTTGTTTAAATAATTTACTACTAAATGTAAGAGATTTACCTTGCTTAATGTTCGGCGTATTGTTAGTAATATCAAGACAGAATGGAGTTTAGTAGGCTTAATTAATATAGTACTGTCTTCTTGGGTATTGCGCTTGATTCAAAATTACAGTGAGGTCCGCATATTAAAACTTTAGCGGGAAGATTAAGTTCTACTGCATTCGCAGAACGTAAGATTCGTCAGTTAACAGATATTGCCACTGCGAGGTTAGTCTACTTCGCTTACTTGTATAGCTTAATGTCTTACGGTATTTTGCTTTGGGATTTTGCAGCTGAGGTAGATACTATATTCATATTACAAAAGCGGGCAATTCGAGCAATATACAGCACGAGACCTCACGAATCACTAAAGAACAAATTCCAGGAATATGGTATATTAACTTTGCCCTCCCAATATATCCTTGATATCTTAATGTATATTCGCAAAAACTTGTCAAGCTAGATATTTTCAAAGATCAGAAATAGAAATAAAAACGAACAGACTAGAAATAGAAATAAATTAGTCGTACCATGTTTTAGACTTAGTAAAACTAATAAAAGATTTTCAGGTAATAGTGTTAGGTTCTATAATAAGATTCCGAAGCAAATTACTGATTTGCCTGACAACAATTTCAAGGACCATGTCAAGCGGGTTTTATGTTCAAATGATTATTATAGGGTGGATCATTATATGAATGAAATTGATGTCTGGAAGTGACCCCTCTCTGTGCATCTACAAAATTATTATTATTGTACCAGTTATATTAACATCTGTACAGTTGAAAAAAAGATAAACCCGATCGAGTTTCTTGCCGGTTCTTCTCGATGTCTGGAATATTTTCCGAACCGGCAGTAGTGTTTTCATGTTCATAAGTGCCTTCTTAGGATTTAAACCGAATAAAGATTATTTAGATTTTTTTTTTTTTGATAATGGTCTAATTGATATTTATTTTAAAAAAGGAATAATGTCATTTGCCATCTATAAGTTCCTAAATCGATCATCCAGCTCCATCTTCAGATCCTCATTATCGTTTGTAATGGAAGATACTCATGAGAAGGAAATAAACGAGCCAGATAATTCCAATGGCAATCTTCCGACTACATCTTCAAACCCTCGTCATCATGTGCAATAAAAAGTACTCATGGAAAGATAAGAAAATAAAACCAAATTCGACTGTCCTACCATTTACCATCAAGGAGTTTCAGTCCCTACGCCACGACTCCATCATCAGATAAACTCCATGGTACTATCATATTGCATTGTCATGGAACTTACATAGATATGGCTTAAATCTCAATCGGATACCAAAAAGTTGTTGAAAAATGGTTTGCAAATTTTGATGTTACATACTTACCATGGATGAAACCAGTTAATAATAAAAATATTTTAAAATGAAATAGCGACACCAAAGGCATTCGTATCCAACTGGATCATAGCCACCAAATACGTAGGTAGTGAAAACATATTATGTGCTGCTTCAGTGCTGCTGGTAGTTTCGTAAATTACTTTACCAAACTATGATACGAAAGAAAACTTAATTTCTTAAATCTTAATTTAAAAAGTTTGCAATTAAAGGCGTATTATTATGAGTGTATTTAATGAAAAAGAGATTCCAAAGAGCAGGCAGATTCACAGCCATCCGCTTAGCTTTACGGGCCAAATCGTTACTCGGAGCCTGGGGCCTGGGGCGGGGAAATATCTATAAATTACTGAAACGACAACTCGTTCCGCGCTAGATAAAGCTACTCCGCAAAACAATGCTCCGAATGAATGTCTCAGTTGTTACTAAAGGGAACCCGTATATCATTATGAACTGTTTGTTTGACATATAATGCATTGTCTTTGATAAACTATAATTACCGCTCTTTTGTGCATAAAACACAGTGAAACGATGGCATATTAATTCCGAATGTTTGGCATCATTTTATATTTATTCGTTCAAAATTCCATGAATCAGTAAATATATCTTTTGTAATTACGAACTATCTGCAATTCTGTCTCAGAATTCACGTTCGAAGGCGAACGTTTCTGAACTTCCAATAATTTAATAAAGAAAGTTTGTAAAGCGTGCGTGGCTGGTACGCTCGCCGCAAAAAGCCCAAAACTTTGATTTAATTAAAACAGTAAGTTTGACGAAGAAGTTAGAAGTGCGGCTGGAGCGTAGGTTATATACTACGTGCAAAACAGCGTAGTGCCATGCCTAGCGATTCTTGTCTTGCTGTCACGATTGCGCATCGCTATCTTTGCTAAATCAAAATTTATACACAACATAACACATAAAAATTATTTATGTTCGAAATAATTCCATTTCTGCCATGTGCAGTGATTTAGGTGATTATATTACATTATTTTCTGTTTATTTAAATACAAAATAATGCCAATAATTTACCGAAACATTTCATAAAAAGGTGCAGGGTCCGGTGAGGTACGAACGTATAAGCTGCGAAAGTCGCTGATGGGGAATAAGGGGTGACGAGAATTGTTATGCAAATTGAGGTCGTTATTTCGCTACGAGTGAAGAAAGATCGCTACAGCGAGCGCCCTGGCTGCGTCCCGTGAGCTCCCCGGCCGCGACTGCGCATCGCAACGCGGAAGTCGTTTTGCATAATTGTTAATATAAGGTACACCTAGCTGCGATGAGGAACATTGTTACTACAATGATATAATATTTCATGTTACATATTTCTAAACAAGAGAAAGGTCTAAATCTATATTTGCATCTAACTTAGGGTTACTTTAATTCTTAAACCAGATCTTCTTTGTTTTTACTTATTTTATTTATAAATTCTACATCAGTCTCATAAGCATAACTTTTGTGATAAATAAACCTATAATACTACTTTGCAAAAAAAAACTGCCAAGAGTGTGACCTCCTCTTCTCAAAATCAAGGCTTGTTCCTTCTAGATGTGATGTCCACGATATTTTAAAATTTTTTTTGAGGAAAACGTTTCCACTCTGCTGCAATGACTCTATTTAGCTCCCTGATCTTTTGTGAAGCCGGTTGCACTGATCTTACGTCACTTTAGAACATCCCAGACATGCTCAATTGGATTCATAAAAATGGAATCTTCCTCGAGAGCAGCCAATGCGGACTGTGAATGTGGAATGACTTCCGTTATGTACCGGTGTTTATTAAATGTTGCATTTTCTATGAAAACTAACTCCCGCATGCTCCGTCGAATTAATTGCTGCACAAGCCATAACTGAGCCTTCGCCCTATGGAGTGATTTCTTCAAAACAAACTTCCGCATAGCGTTTTCGTCATCTTCGCAGCACTCGCCTGCGTCGGTCCTCTCCACACAAAGATGTCCATGAAGCACAGTTTCGAGCAAACTGAAGTCGAGCAACACTGCTTACGGAGTAATTTAAGGCCCCAGGCTTGGCGGTGACTGTTGTTATTGGCAGCCAAAAGCCCGCTCCTGACCTTCCACAAGCTAACTTCTGCTCCTCTTACTTCTTCAAGACTCTTCTTTAGGTTCCACACTTGACGTCTTACGATTCCGCAACGCCTGATTCACCAAAAAGCGGTCATCTCGTCGTTCTGTTCATTGTTTTCTTCCCGAGCCTGGTCTTCTTTTGACTGAACCGAACTCTTGATACCGGTGCTTAGTCCACTGGACAGTTGAACGACTCACGCTTAGCCGCTGAGACATATAAGTTTGTGTACAACTTTCTTCAAGTAGGGCTATAATTTCACCGGCCCTTATCGATTTATCAGTCATATCAGAAAGTGATATTTAATGTAAAAAGAAAGATTTAATTGTTTAATTTGCAGAAATTCGCGCCATTAGCCATTTACAGTACTTATTTTAATTACTTCACAAAAAAAATATTTACAGCAATTGTAGATTCATATATACATATATATTTCATAACATTCATAGATATATAAACAGATAGATAAAAATGAATAAAGTTTTCAGTTAAAGGTAGTTTAATAAAAGTTGGGGAGCAAATTTAAATGCCTTGGCGGCCACATAATGGCCTGCGGGTCAGGCTTTGGGTAGCCTTAGCTTAAATTTATGGGTTTACCATAAGATCATATTAGATAATGTTTAGTTATTATTTACAGTCTAAGTTATATATTATCTCCACAGGGTAAAAGCGAACACACGTGTATCGATGTGTTTTATTTAGTCTATAGGTATTCTATCAATACAAGGCTTACAAAATTATGAAAACTTAATTTAATCACATTAAATGTTAAGTGTTATTGGATTTTTGTATGAATTTCTCAGTAGCAGCTCGGAGTGTGGCTTTGTGCCCAATTAATGGCAATAGGTTCGTCCACTGTGACATGGGACCTAAAAACATATTCGGTGAACTGTAAGTGTACATTAGTACACTTCTACCTAAGCCTTCGGGGATAGAGGCGTAATGGTATGTTATTTTATGTCATGATATAATCCAGAGTTATATTTGAAATATATAAATTCCAAAACTTCACTAATATTTAAATGAAAATAAAGTTAAGTCAGAACATCCCTTATGCTGACTTGGTTCATGTTAGAACTGTAAACTTAATAATAATAATAACTAATATCCGCACAGTACTGTCCAAAAGTAACTTCTATTTATGAATATTGAGGTAAATATATCAAAAAGCTTTTCTAATTATGAATAGATTTCAATATTAACTTTAACATGTAACTTCTTAAAGACTACCTAACAAATATAACAAGCTATTCATGAAATTTTGTAAAATATATTCATTGTGTTTTAAGTAAGCCCAGTTTTCAATGTATAGAATTTTACCCCCATAATGTAGGAACTAGTTTGTAATCAATACAAAATTCAGTAGAAGATCATAATTTTCCGTAATTGAGGTAATTTTTTCTTCTCTGCTAAAATTACTGAAGTTGCAGCCTTCATATTCATATTTTCAGCTGAATTATCCAGTATAAAATAACTTTTATAAGAGTAAGAGACGACTTTTAAAAGGAAAAGTTCAACGAAAGCACGTTATGGCTCATCCCGCTCACGATTTTCGCGCCCCAGGCGGGACAGGCGGACTGGTAACGTGAAATAAGTTTCTAATTGCTTATATTACCAAGTTATATTTGCTCTTGGACCTAATTAAGAAGGGACTTTAAAACTCACATTCACTCGTCTTCCTACCAACACTACTACTAACTTTATCGAATGAATATTTTCAAGCAAACGTGAAATAAATCGCCTGTGAACATGAAAATGGAAGCACTATGATATAAGTCAGCCTCGAAGGTTAGGCATCTAGCAATCCATTGAAGTAAAACGGCAAGATCCATCTGAGTGGAAAAATCTCCTCGTCTTTTACGTTGTAAGCCTCTCAATGTGTTAAAAATAAGTTCATCCGCAGAGCCTAAGTTTAGCACATCAAGTGTACCGTGCACAGATTTATCTTAAATTCATTACATAATAATGAAATTAAGAATAAATTTACACTTTTTGGTCAAAATGCAACATATCAATAATCATTTCATTATAAACTTTGATTTTTTTAAATTAGCCCCAAAATCTAAAATAAATATTTTTCTTTTCTTCATCCAACATAATATACCTATGACATTTAAAATCGTTTTTTATTTCCCATGACATCAAAATATCATTTTCATAATTTTATAAGAATTTCAGGAAAGAGTTGTAGAAAAAGAATAAAATATATTATTATAGTGGGTAAACGTTTAAATCCAAGAGATATGAAGAAAATGTGTATGCGTTTCTCGCTTTCAAGTTGGCAATAACGGCGTGGATATGGAGCGTGCTCGTGGCGGTTACCGTCGCAGTAAATTAAGTGTGAGGCAGAGTGGTTCGCCAGATATACGAAAAGTGTTCACCATATAATATAAAATCACATACGACGATAAGGATGGTTTGATACCAATTTATTGTACGCTAAATAAATATAACCTATTTTATGGCTACACATTAATATATTTGAACTTTTAGTGTGAAGTATTTAAGAAAATAAAAAATTATTCAATCAATGTAATCACTCATATTATCTACACATTTCTGTCATTGTATAGGAAGATCATTAATGCCTTTACGATAGAATTCTGCAATACTAATCTAATGTCGATAAAACTAAAATGGGACCAAGCACGAGGTATCTATTTTCCTACGAAAAAAAAAAATATGTGTGCAATTCACACGTGGTAGAAGTAAAACCTTCACATCTACGTTTTTTTTAAATTCAGAAAATGATCAAATACACATTAATTTAAAGTTTATTAAAATGTATATACAAGTACTCACAATCATTATTCGCAATATCATTTTTAATTAATGCACATTTGAAATATCCATGGTAACCTAACACAATATCAATCAGTAACAGAATGTCGTAAGTGTTGTCTAAAACGTTTTTGTTTCGTAGCTTTTTGGTAAGGTAATAATATCCATTATTGCGTGGTAACAAACCTCTTTTGTACCATTTTACCATTGCCTAAAACTTTCCTGTCTCATTTTCTCCCACGTTAAATGTTATGAATTTATATGCACAACGATGCTAAAGAAGTTTTCACTTCAAAAAGAATGCTCTAAATCGGTTCATAAACAAAGAAGCTATGGCTGAAAATCTGTTTAAAAAACACGTTCAAATTGAGAACCTCCTCCTTTTTTAAAGTCGGTTAAAAGGTATACATTTTTCTCAACAATAACTGGCTAAGTATTACTATATTAGTAATACTTTAAGATATGTACAGAAGTATTTAATTTTGTATTTTCTTACATCTATGTTTGAACTGGTTTCATAATACCTAATAGTAAGGGTACAATAACCAAATAGTAAGAAAAAGAATTTTCGACAGAAAATAAAGAAGTCGGTCTTAAATTTAGTTTATTGGTCTGTAAGTGTTTACGAGCAAAAGAAATAAACAAACCGAAAGTATAACCACACAAGCGAGTTCTGGGTAATGGCCACCCATTCGCTCTTTCGTCACTACTAACGCATGAAACTAAGCAGATATGTATATTACATTGGTCCCATTTTTAGTAGGTACTATAAAAATTCGTTTTACATACACTTTAAACTGAAACATTATAGCTTAATTATAAAATACTTATTAATATTTCTTTAATAATATGAATTAATAAAAGGCAAACCTTCGTAGTCTTTGCAGATAAGTTTTATTTATTATGCGAATTCTCATTCCATATTTCTCAGCAAACCTATTAAACAATAATGAATACAACAATTAAGCCTCCTGTTTTGTGTTCACTAAAGTAGGTAAAAATTACAAGTTGTAAGGGGAAGTAATGGGACAATAGAGCGTAAGTTCGAGGCAGGAGAGGCTGCAGCAGCCGGGATTAGTATTTAGCGGGAATTGCTACAAAAAGGCATAGTTTTAGTTACACAAAAACAACAGAGACATTACATATGTTTGTGAAAATTAAGTCATACTCATCTAATTGTACTGTTAGACGTACTTTATACGTATATTGGTATGTAACCTGTTCAAATATTTATTCAAACTAACGGTGTGCACGTGGCTCCGCACGCGTTTATAGTTACGTAGTAGTTATTTACATCCCGTAATTTTATTTTTACCGATATTGTTGATAATTCATATGCCGTATCAATTGAGGAATGGCATGTATTTCCCGTGTACAATTTTCATCAAATAATTGTTTATATTTCTTTCTCGCCAAATGCATAAATATGAATATCCCTAATTTGAGACATGTCAGGTTCTTCATACAAAATTTCACCGAAGTTTTATTTTGTCAATAAATCAACCAATCAGTTTCCATTGACAACAATGTCACTTCATAATTACTGCACATGCGTTTAATAAATTAACAAACCGGTTGGCGTGGCAGCCGACATTAAGGCGCATGCGCTTTGGTGTTCCCATATTTTATTCTTACAAACTTTCATACCTTATTTTCTACCCTTAAAGTTTTATTTTCGCTACAAAAAGTACCCTATGTCCTTTCTCAAGGTCCAATCTATCCCTATACCAAAATACATCAAAATTGGTTTAGCGGTTTAGGCGTTAAAACGTAACAGACAGACCGAGCTACTTTCGCATTTATAATATTATTATATAAGTATGGATAACAAAGGTTTTAGATAAAATTCCTAGGACAAACAAACTTTAATTTGATATCTTAAATGGCTCTAAAATTATACCGACAAATGCGCGGGAAGCGGGTTCGAGTTTCAGTATGAGGGAACAATATCTACTCGTTTATAATATTATTGAAAATGCTTTGTCCTGGCTAACACAGTATCGCTCAGTCCAAACAACAGTAAGCAGTGTTGATAAAACATCGATTAACTATTATAATCGATAGTCATTAGCACTATCGAAAATTGATTGTTGGGATAAAACCTTCGACAGTTGTTTTCTCCAATACATAATACGGATAAATAAGATTAAATAATATGGATTTACTGATATTGCGTTTTAAACAAATATACAGGCAATCAAAAGTAATGTTTTGACGAGTTCTGAGTAAATTATATTGTCAACTAGCTGTGTCCGCGGCTTCGCTCGCGTGTACTACAGAATGCCGTCGATCGGGCACACTTGCGAATATTACTAACCACATTCCCGGTTATTTCCAAAACAAAAATGCATATTGTGGGTGTTCCCTAGAAGATGACGTATACTCTCGCAGACTTTTTTTAATGTATTTTAATGTCTACAATTATGTAGTACATTAATTTTATATATCTCATTTGGTTACCCAGCGTAAGCCATTTATGCGCCGGAATTGATTCACTATGACCAATTTTTATTAATGTGCGCCGATCTCTAAAAAAGGGTACTTTGATATAGGTATCATATATACTTTCAAATGCATTTAGTAAAAGCTGTTATTTTGACATTACAAACAGAAACTTAAATTTTATTAATTGTATACATATAAATAGGCACTATACGCAATAAAAAAGGGGTAAATTAAAGTGAAACCCGAATTATTTGTACAACATAGGCTTTTAAAATGCAAATAATCAAGAGCGGGGAAGCAAAATTTACGCGTGTGCTCCAATCGATCAGTCCGTGGTCCACGTGAGCGAAGCCGCGGACACAGCTAGTTATGTAATAAAATAACCTAAATTACAATAAGTAAATTCATAATTACAAATCCAAAACAAATACAAATGTAATATAATAATATGTGTAACTGTAATACTGATTGTAGGTATAATTAGATATAACAGAACCACGGACGATAGAACAGACAGCAGGGAAACAAATTAGTATATTAACAATAGGTAATCCCACACACATACAGGCCTAACGAGCTTGCACCATTATCATCCGGCTATCAAATTGTATATTTTATTGTTATTGTTGTTGTACGTCCAACTATAACTAACACGCTCGTTATAAGATATTATTGGGAAAATAAGTTATCAAATCGTTTTGTTTTACATTAATTATAACAATAATAAGTTATTCATGTTAGGAACTAACGTCGTGATAAGGGATACCATTTTAAAATAGAGGAATGCGTGTATAAGGTGACTAAAATGCCTGTGTAGGTATGACGCCGTAATGAAAAAAGGCAACTGGATTAAATCTTATTTAATTATTGAACTTAGTACCGTATTATGTACCTACCTACCACAAAGTAACAATAGTTATAATTAACAAATTAAAATTAATATTTTTCAGATGACATAATTTTATTCAAAATATCATTTTTTTCTATTAAATAATGTGTATAAATCTTTACAAAATAGCTTTAAAGTTTTCTTGTGTCATCAATATAGCCTTCACTAACTCAATTGTAAATTTATTGCTTCCTTTACGCCACTGAGCGTTGATAAGAAAAAATATATCTATGTTCTACATTGACATTATGTGCCAAAAGAGAAAACAAAAACTGACAGATTTTTACTAATTCTGTAATGGCACGCACCTTTTTAGCAATATTACTTTGTATGGCTAATATCAAATTAGTTCTACGTAATTTCTTTCTATTTATTGAATTTGTCATGAATAAATATTACAAGTATTTGATCGATTTACACTAATTGCATAAATAAAGTAGTCTTTATTTATTTGTATTTATGAAATGTTAAGTACTATTTATAAAATGTTGAATGTGAATAAATAGTTGGCGCCACCATCAGTAATGTTTTCTTTAAAAATAAAATGGACTTAGTATAAATTAGATATAGTTATGATGTTTCTGTATTTATGTTGAGAATTTATTTTCTAGACATCGGTATTATTTGTAACTTTGCTAAATTAATAATCTGAATCCTGCTTTTAGTGGACTATATATGAATATTGTTTATTAAACGTAATTAGCATTAAATAAATCATTTGGAGCTATGTATTATAAAATTCAATCATATGTAAATGTTTATTTAAAATTTTACGATATATATAAAAAGAACTACTTTGTATTAATATCATTTATTTGTTATAAACAAAGTATTAATGTACTAGATGTATATCTACGACTCCACCCATACAAAAATTCAAAAAGTATCGAAGTGTTCTGTGTCCATTATTCTAAACTCCTCCATAGTATTTTTTTTTTATTTAGTTATTTTAGAAATTTCGACTTCACTGTTTAATAAACGTCTTACCTTGATGCAACAATTTATACTCTTAACGTAGAAGTCTTTAACGCGGTGTCCACAAAATTAATTATTTCTTCTATAACGATGCTACTTCTGTAAAACAGACTATATTTAATGTTAAAAATAACTGTTTAAAGTACAAAACTAAGTAACAATAATTACTGTTGTCTTTTAACGTGAATTAATTTAATAAGTCTCGCCTGGACCGTAAGCGGAGAGATCGTGTCGCATTGAGGGAGGGCCAGGCCTCACCACCGCGAAACCCTGTCCCCTAGGAAGACATTACATTTCGCTATAAATTTCATCCGCAGCCGGTCCGAAACACAATTCTACTTGCGATTCTTTCATATAAAAGCTTTTTGTTTTCACTGTCTCAGATAGGTGTTTCCGATCGAAGGGAGAGCCTGTTACGCTTGATATTAAAAAAGTTTTTCTATAAGAAGTCCGTCGTCAGAGTAAGCAAAGATTTCATTGCAATTAAAGTCAAACGCAGGAAAAATTCTGACTGTAAAAGTTGACGTTCTTCTTCAAAAGCAAGGATAATTTAAAACTTTCAAGATAGCAAAATCTTGAGCCTTAATAAATACTTTAATTAGAGTAGGTAACTGTATAAAAAAAGTCTGTATAAAAAGTCAATTTTCAGAAATATTTATAAATAAATCAGTTTCTTATATAAAAAAAAAAAAAACAATTTGAGCGCTCTAATTATTTTTGAATCTGCTTAGAAGAGAAAAGCAGTAATAATAAAATTCGACTCTATCCAATATTAAATATTACCAACGAGTGAAAGCCATACTTATTTATAAACCAAATAAACGTTTGTATGGAGATGATACACATCAACCATGTAGTATAAATAAATAGAGGAAACCATCTATCCAGGTAATGTTTTGAGTTAAGTCAGGTTGCAAAGGTTGAAAACGTTGAAAGCGTTCATAAATTTCCGAGAGACGAGGCTCTGTAGAACACAGGTGTACCCTGAGCAGTCTCAGAGACAATGCATGTTCAAGCAATTTCAATATGTTACCTTAGTAATGGTTTGAATATAATATAACTACAACGTATTTCATAAATTACCAATAGACGAGGCTGTGTAGAACACAGATGTACCCTGAGCAGTCTAAGTGACAATGCATGTTCAAGCAATTTCAATAAGTTACTTTAGTAATGGTAACCTTATCTAGTTTCAAGAAACCACACTAAGTCTGGAACAAAAAAAAAATTTGGACTATTCTATCAATGTTTGTTAAAGCAATATCTGATGTTGAAGATATCACTAACGAAGTAAACAATCTACACAGACGGTCACTCCCGACGAACACACGGAAGTAAACTAGGATAAAATGTCGAAACGAGGTGAATCGAAATCAAAGAAGTGTGTCTGGGTATTTTATTATTTTATTTTACACTAGCTGACCCGCGCAACTTCGTCTGCGTCATATAAGAGAGACAGAGAAAAGGTTAGAGAGAGTGGATCGTAGACACTGTATTATAGGTACCGCCCGCCTGCCTCCCACATTATTCTGCATAATAAAAATGCGCTCGCGATACATGATGATTATTTTGCTGCAGAGTTATTTAAAAACTGTTATATCTCCTAAGATATTCATTTAAATCAATTATTGTAAAGGGCAATTTTGTTTAAAATTAAATACTTGTGATGAATAACGTATTTATTTCACTAAGGATTTATACCATGTATATAAAAACACCTTTGAAAATAATTCATTATTTTAGAACAAATTTATCTCCATAAAAATGGTTATATTGAGTAAACCTACAAAGATAGTCAGTCATATGCTGTTGCGGACCTTTTTTTAGAACTTTTTAAGAGAAACAATTTCGTCACACATGATTTTTGCGTTACTTTAATCATTCACGCAGCGCACTCAAAGTAAGCTCTCAAAAGGAATAAATTTCCCCAGTTTTTGCAACATTTTTCATTGATGCTCCGCATCTATTGGTCGTAGCGTGATGTTATATAGCCTACAGCCTTTCTCGATAAATGGGCTATCCAACACTAAAACATTTTTTTCCATTCGAACCAGTAGTTCCTGAGATTAGCGTGTTCAACCAATCAAACGAACAAACTCCTCAGCTTTATAACATTAGTATAGATAGGTAAAATCCAGATAAACAATAAGTTAAACTTTTACCCAGCACAATGTTCTCAAAGATGTCTAAACACAAGCTTGCAGGAAAACTTACTATTGGTCGCCTTTGTGTAACTAACCTACAAAAATAAATCTATTTATTACATTATTCTAATTATTATTTTCACTTACCTTTTTCATGGGTATTTACTAACATATTTTTATCTGTCTGTTTGTTTGTATGTTCGGATTTAACTCAAAACAGCGAAATTTGGAAAAAATATTACATGTACATACATGACTACAGATTGTATTAGAGACTAGCTGTGCCCTTGGCTTCGCTCACCTGGAATACAGAACGCCCGCGCGAATCTTGCTCCCCCGCTTCCAGCTATTTTCAAGACAAAAATGCTTATTGTGGGTGTTCCTTAGAAGATAGACATATACACTCTCAGACTATTTGTAGGTCTTTTTAATGTATACAATTGTTTAGTACATTAATTTGCTATATCTCTTATGGTTTACTCAGCGTAAGCTATTTAAGCGCCCGAATTGATTCACCATGACCAGTTTTTTTTATTTTATTTGCGCGGAACCCTAATTCTTTTTCTAAAATAAAAGTAGCCTAAGTTAGTCCCTATAAATTTAGCTATCTACCGGTGAAAGTCCCGTCAAAATCGGTCCGATCGTTTCAGAGATAACAAACAGACAGTTTTTTTTTTTAATGGATGTTTTGTTTTAGTTATCGTATATGCTTTCATACGCATTTAGTAAAAAGCTGTTATTTTGACATTACAAGCAGACACTTCAATTTTATTAATTGTTTAAATGATTTGCAATGAATTATTATTATATTATTATTATAGTTGGTTTCTCAAAAATAGCTTCAACGATTTGGATGAAATTTTGTGTCTGGATAATTTTACATTCCAAGTTTACTTAGATAGAGGTGTTTTTGTATTTAACACCGAGCGCAGCTCGTTCGGCCAGATAAGTATTATCTATAGATTTTAATACATTAAAACTAAACCAACCTTATTACGTGTCTACTTGTTCAGTCACAAAAAAAAATTTATATTAATTTATCACTGTTAGCATGGTTGAAACTAATCAACCCCTATCATTAGATACTAGGTCCAAAATTAAAACCGGTTTAACTAAAAATCGCTTTAGGTTTTTTTTCTAGAGTTCCTAATAGGTATTCTTCCTAAAAGTTTAGAATTATTTATACACTTTTTATTGCTAAACTCAAACTCACACAGTTATAACATGAAGAAAAATATACATATTCCCACAAAATGTTTATGTATGACTTAAAGAAGTTCAGTATCGTCTCATATGGCGTAATTTTTTTGGTTATAGCTGTTTATAACATTCAGCAATTTCAGGAATAGATTATAAACTGTACAACATAGATTCTACTTAACGTGCTCTATTTAGATAATCGAACATAATACTCTTATCATTCGGGCGAAAAGAGGTACTATCAAGACTATTCCGCATTCCGTGTGTACGTCTGCAACTGCGTCAAAGGTTGTCTTCGCCTTTTCCTAATCGACAATGAGACACGACATTGACCGGCACGTTGTCAGCATTTTGTTCTACATGTAATTTCTTGTAAAATTTTGCAAATAGTTGCGATTTTATTTTTGTTGTGGCAGCGCGCTAGAACACCACCTATAAAACTTACAAAGTAAATATTTTAAAATAAGAATGAGTTTACATGAAACCATAACATTTGTAATAATAGGGTATTTTTTGGTACTTAGGTAAATAGTTAATTATCATATAATCCTTTGGATTGTTAGGGATCTGTACTCGACTGGCTCGTGACCACCGTGCATATAAACCCTTCACAGTGGCTCTCATTTGGTTTGTCTCGTTTAGGGATCAGCCAGTGTGTATTCAGTAGTCGAGAGGCTCGCAGGCCGGTATAAAAATGACGACCGACGATGGACTGTCGATTTTTAGGTGGTGACAGTTGTGTTTGAATTGTACTGTGCAATTTTCTGAGTTACTATAAAAAAAAAAATTATGAAAGTTTTATGAAATATTACAGTAACAAACAAACAATTGTTCTTGTAAAACAACGAGTGCAGCGCGTTATTTATTCGCGATTCGTGATTCCGGTGCAATAGGATTATGCAAAGAATCCATCTACAAACCGCCTATCGTATTCTCACCAAGTTCAATATTATATTATTGGGAAATTATTCAACATTACTCCTCATTTTATAACTATAAACATACTCAGATACTCGTACTTGCCTTACTTGTAAGGTACTTGTACTTGTAAGGTTTATAATACCTTATAAACAACAATTTACATTAGGTTTGTAGAGTGACGCTTTTATGCCAGAAAACATGGAAAATAGATTTTTATCAAGGGAGCTACCTTGCAGCCATTCCAGGGACATAAAACCTTACTTAGCGAACCACAAATCCTCGTAACGCTAAGCCGAGATAAAACACTAAGCTCGCGGCACAACGAGCCCACACTGAAATTTTTCACCTGAGGACTGCGCAACGCAATGTCGTACCGCACCGCACCGCACCGCACCACGCCACGCAGCCCACGCAGAATGTAGACCATACCAGATATTACTCATTTATGAATTATGATCTTCTTTAATGAAACACTTGATAACAACATACGACCGTACGATATATTATACCTTTTATTGTCTTTCTAGTTTTTAAATGATACTTTGTGTACAACATACACATTATATATTTTGAATAAGTGATAATATGAAGTTGAGAAATTTGATTATTCATGAACGCTTTTCCGTTGTTAAAAGTTAGTTGTGGATGCGGACGTTGCTCTGCGTTCGAGATAAACAAACAGAGAAGAGTAATAAAGCCATTAATTCCGCTTTACGTGCAAATAACATAAATCAGACTGTAGCGCCTCCCGCCACAAGACAACTCGTAACAGCACACGCAGACGAGTCGTGGATAAATTAAGATCCTTTCATACGTCCTGTTACAAACATTATGGTAAAAGTGATAAAATTATAATATACTCAACATTTTTTTAATAATATGTAACATTGCGGTTTTAGACGTCCGTGTGGTACGCGACGTCAAGATATCTCAGTGAAACAAAGGTGATTTCGAATTCGATTCCATTACCTTCAAGTTAGTGAAATTTATAGCTACTCTGACCTAATTATGGGTTAGCATAATGGTTTCCGCAACTCTTCCAAAAACTAGACCACCCCACACGTTGTACATTTATGATAATAAAATAAAATAAAAATTATTTGCTTACTATACGGGTAAATGAAACCACGTTATTTACTAATCAAATAATTGAACCTGACAGTTCATCACTTATCATTTAGAAAACGATAATTCTTTTATGCGACTTTATTTTAATTTAAAACTTTGCAGACTATGTATATTACGGATAAAAATACTACATTCATAAAATGTTTAAAGAATATGGTTAAATTCAGTAGCTACGAACCGAAACTATCGCAAAGGCACGGAAACTAAAACTATTCAACTATTTCATCAATTATTACAACACATTAACTTACTCCAATGTAGCGAAAGGAACGAAATGCATTTCATAGAGCCATAACAACGATAATATTATTGGAAACGGGTTCGGCTGGCCTGTCGGAAACGTTTCGAGGATTAAAGAAAATTAGATTTCAATAAGACGCTTGAGACGAGCCAGGCAACAAACCTAAGCCCAAACTGAACAAAGCACTGACAGTAAAACTACACCTATAATGCAATTGTTATGTCAGACCTCTGTTAATGCAGAATTTTGATAATGGTTTACATCCTTTTTGATATTTCTTTATATAATTTACAAACACTTTATAGATTTATATTACTATAGACAACATATTATATACTTTTTATTATTTCTTATACTTTAGAATACTTTGAAATAATAAGAAGTAACTGCATATCTCACTACCATGAGTTTGATATGAATAATATTTTTGTTGAAATGATTTCATAATTTATAATTACACACATTCTTCTTATTCCCATTGGTTCGGCAAAGGTAAAATTATTTTAGTCACGTGTTCTAGATGGTATACGATACTCAAATAACTTCGGGTCCGCGTTTAATTTAACCTTGCGAGTCCTAAACGACCGAAATAAATTGGAATATGTATTGTACTCGCGGGAAGGTATTCCTTGTTAATTTCTCCGCGTTATATTAGTTAGGTACAACTTGTATATATGAAGTTACTAGAGATAAATTTTACTACTACAATATTCTGTTTATGACATGAATTATATGATAGCATGATGATCGATTATTGTTGTTTGCATTTCAGTATAATAATTAAGAAATCTATACTTACTAGGGCCTTAAGCTCGAAATTCGACCAGCGACTTTTGATCATAGACTATTTTCTGTTTGACATTTGCAGTATTCATAAACCTAAACATCGGGTTAGGATTCGCAGTATTAATTTATTTTATTTAATATATTATTAGTAACAGATATTATAGAAAAATTTTAGCTTTCTGCACTCCTTCTCCTTATAAACTTTAACCATGCCAAATCTCAGTCTTCCGTGCACGCAATATGCTTAAAAAGGTACCGAAAGCTTTTGCTTCACGTATTTATATATAGGTAATAAAACAGTAAAGAGTCGAAATCTGTACATCTATACTAATATTATAAAGCTGAAGAGTTTGTTTGTTTGGTTGAACGCGCTAATCTCAGGAACTACTGGCTCGAATGGAAGAAATATTTTAGTGTTGGATAGCCCATTTATCGAGGAGGGCTATAGGGTATATAACATCACGCTACTATACATACCTATAATAGGAGCGGAGCATCAATGAAAATGTTACAAAAACGGGTGAAATTTATTCCTTTTGAGAACTTCCATTGCGTGCGCTGCGTAAATGGTTAAAGTTACGCAACAATCGTGTGTGACGAAATTACTGCTTTTAAAAAGTTAAAAAAAAAGTCCGCGATAGCATATGTCTATCTTTTAAGGTTTACTCAATATAACCATTTTTATGATAATGAAATTTGTTCTAAAATATATTTTTTTCTGATATTTATAAGTAATATTTATTTGTGAAGGTGTTTTTATAAACATGGTATTAATCCTTATCTAAATAAATACGTTATTGTAATTGATTTAAATGAATATCTTAGGACAAATCACAGTTTTAAAATAACTCCGCAGTAAAATAATGATCAGGTACCGCGCGCGCATTTTTATTAAGCGAAATGATGTGGGAAACGTTCGGCATCTATAATACAGTGCCTACGACGCACTCTCTCTAACCCTTTCTCCCTCTCTGTTAAGTCACGTAGACGAAGTTGCGCGGGTCAGCTAGTTAAAGATATTTGAGAAAAAAACTAGAGGATTTTAGAATCATAGACAGAACGAACATAACTCGACAGGTTAAAAAAAGATTTTATCGAATTTAATGAAATTTGATATGATTATACAAGGTGTCCAGAAAGGGTATCGGGTATTTGTAAGTTCAATGAAACAAAAATTATTTGTATGCAATAAAAAAGTTTTATTGTTTATTATTAGCATATGAATTGGAGAATTATTTGGAAAAGATGATGTTATCCAAATGATGACCGTTACGTTGCTGGCACTCTTCTAAACGGAAACGAAGATTGGCGATAACACGTTGACACATAGCTATCGATATTGCTGCCATTTCTGACCTGATGTTTTGCTTTAACTGGGTTAAATTCGTCGGATTGTTTTGATAAACCTTACTTTTAAGGTATCCCCATGCAAAATAGTCAAGCAGGCTAAGGTCGGGGCTTCTGGGAGGCCAGTTGATGTTACCCCTTCGCGAAATGACTTTATTAGGGAATAATTCGTTAACAACTTCCATTGAGTCATTTGAGGTATGGCAAGTGGTCCCATCTTGCTGGAACCACGTTCTTGGGTTGAAACCTGCAAACTCCTGCAACTGGGACCAAAAAATTTCGCAACATATCGCAATAACGGTCACTATTCACATTAATTGCTCGGCCTCGTTGATCTTCATGAAAATAAGGACCAATTATGCCTTTAGCAGACATAGCGGCCCAAACAACGACCTTTGGGCTATGCAGGGGTCGTTCATGCTTTCGTCTCGGATTCTCCACTGCCCAGTACCGACAATTCTGCTTATTAACATGACCATTCAGGTGAAAATTTGCTTCGTCACTGAACAGTATGTTGTTAAAGTTGTTAAATCGCTGCAGCATTTCGTTCGCAAAATTCAGTCGATTAGCATAGTCTGTATCCTTCAATTCTTGAACCAATTGGATTTTATAGGCTTTTAGATGTAAGTATTTCTTTAAAATCGAATGTAAAGACGATTTTTTGATGTTCAACGCTTGGCTTCGCTTTCGGATGGATAAAGACGGATTTTGACGAACCGACGCCTCAACTTCTTCAATTGTTTCTTCATCGCGAACTGAACGAGGACGACCAGAGTTTTGAATTTTAACTGTCGCACCTGTATTCTCGAACATCCTGAACCATTTCCTAATGCTATCGTCACTTGGCGCGTGGCGTGTACGATATTCCGCACGATAGAGACGTTGAGCAGTCACTATTGAATCACCATTACGATAATACGCTCGTACGCAAAATGCGCGATGCGTCCCCGAGTACTGTTCCATCGTGACTAAAACTCCACAAAATGGCGGACGCCACGAACCCCTCCCCGCACCCTTTAGACGCCCCGTTTAGAATATGGCGCGAAAACAAATACCCGATACCCTTTCTGGACATCTTGTAGTTTGTATGTAGTCTGGATGTATATTTAGGATGTATTACTACACGTATGGATATTCTATTGTTGTATGGTCTAGAGATTGTGTTTATACAATGTATATATAACAAAGGAATGTATGTTTAAATAATACTGTAATATGTTTCAATTATAGAATGAAATAGAGTGAAATTATACGAAATTAATCCCTAATTTTTTTATTTTAGTCGTTTATCTTGGTAAAAAAAACGTATTATTTTTCATTATCATATTCATAGATGGCGCTATACGCTATACGTTGAGTTTATCACACATCAAAATTTTCACGAATTTGGCTTAATTTTTATTGTAATACTTTAGGTATATTTTCTGAAGGGCGTGGTGTATTAACAATTTAAGGCTGGTCTTATTCATGTGGTAAATTTTAATATTGTTTTTAAATTAGTAAAATTATTATCTATTTCTTTCTAAATTTCTACGATATCTTTGTTTGATGTTTTTTTTTTTTGCAATATCGAGATTTTTATTGAATTATACCAAATAGACATACTACAATGCTTCATTATTAACTGGATTGAATTGGAATTTGGATTCCTACAGGATTTCAAAACCTTACATTTTTATATTAAACTACTCATCCAATATTGTCTCTGGATAATATCCGTTAATATTTAAAATGATTTTATTTGGATATTCCTCTAAGGGCTTTTGATTCATTGTTTTATGATTTGGATTAATATTAAATTAAAATGCCTGATAGAAAGTGGGCGGGATTTTCTCAGAATTCCATTACTCCAAAAAGAGTGAGATTCGTTCGTTCACAGTAAACTAGGAAATACCGTCAAGTGAGACTTTATACTGAACGAGATACTAAGAACAAGTTTACGCGCCCCAGAAACCTGTAGGGAATTCGTTTTTAGGTTAAATTCACAGTGCAAACGAATGGCAGAATATCGATCTACCGAATGTGAGAAAAAACTGACAGCTAAATATGAGTACCACGGTGCGTGTCAGGGATCCGAGATATTCACAAAGCATCTACATATCTTTTTTTTATCGCTGTTCTTTATACACGAAATTTCACGCGGACGCTATTACTGGTACAGTTAATAATAATATCACTCATCCAAAACTATAATGACATAATTACAAAAAAGCCGAAATTGACATTTTGATGTCATAAGTTCCTGTTACAAAAACTATCTATAGAAAAAATGTCACAATTGTTCTTAGTTAGGGAATTGGCTTAAATTCGTTAAATATTCATCAAATCATAACTTTTAAATGTTTCTACTGAAAAATTACTTTATTGTAAATACGTCATTGTAGTTATGGATGAGCGATATATCTATGTATTGTTATAATTATAAAATGTTTTTAAGTTTATCCCGTATACTTCTATATATTATTCGTCCAACTGCGATAAAGCTTTGGCGAGTTGTTGTGTGTAAGCCAGTGAAGGTGTCTTAACTTGTGTAACCACTGGACAATAGGTGGCGCGTGATTCATTTCACTTCAAAGACAACGGAAACGAAGTCGGTCGGGTGTAAAAGCTTCATCAGATATCCGTCCGTAAATGTAAGTTTACATCTCATCTAAATTACAGTCAAGTAATCCAAGTAAATGTCATACTTTATTTATATAAAATTTTCATTTCATTTTTGGACTAACAAGTGCGAATTACTTTAAATATCACATATCGAAATCGTAGGGTGTCTGCAATAGATAACAGATTCATGAATAGTTTACCTAAGTTACTAAAAAAATTATTACATGCGTTCAACTTAGTTTGTTTTTCTACAGTAGAAAATTGTTGTATCTATTAAACAATAACCGAGGGTATTAGCTATATAAAAAAGTTACTTAAAAAATCTCATTCCATATAAATTATTCCCCCGATTCAGCCGTTTCGATTCAAATTGACTCTCTATAGATATTCTTTAACCACGAAGGGACATAGAATAAAACTACGCACATAAACAGAAATGAAATGGCTTCATGAGTCATGTGGACGAGAACCATTGTGGAACAGTTTATCAAGGGATGAGATTACAAAGAAATTTATTGCTATCAAAATAAGTATAAAAGCTAGACAAGGAAAACCTTTGTTTTCTATCCTTGGAAATTTTATATGTATAGATACATTTTAAAACGTATCATTTTCATCTTTTTCCAGTTTACATTAAAAGGACAAGCAAAAATTTGCAGGCTGTCCACGTTCTGTTTAGATAGCTCGCATAATTCTCGCAGGGACGCTGCGTAACCCGCCGAAACAATAGAGGATTATCAAAGAAACGACGTAAATAGTACTTGCAATAGAAGAAATAGGGCGCGGGTTAAGGGTCCACGAGATATCCGTATCGCGCTTGGAATGCTAAATGAGCCAATGATTACACTACTATATGCGCTTCACTTTCTGTAACATCACCAAAACTAAAAGGTATTTTTATCTGATTTCATTTATTCTTCTAACAACAAATCTTGTTTAGGATCTCCCATGAGATCATTAATCTTTAAATATTATCAAATAAAAGTTCTAAAAAGTACGCTACGATATTATCGATGTATTCTGTATAAAAAACCGTGATTTATTGAAGATGATTGTATTTTTTTTGTTTAGACAAACTGTTTGTTCGTTTGTCTACACTTTTATTTCCAAGCGCACTGATTGTCCTTTTTGTTTAATCGGCCTTTTGCAAAAATATTTTTAAGTTACAGGTTAAATAAAATTATATTTACTATTATAAAAGTTACGTAGGTACCTAAAACCGAAAAACATGAATATATAAATTTGACTTTAAATGATCTGAAACGTAATTGCCATTAAATTAAACTTCAATATTGAAGGAAAACTGCCTCAAGTCTTCTACATATACAATAACAATAGAAATAAGAAGATGACAATGAAAAAACCCAAACCAGATATTTGAGGACCCCAATGAAGTAGTATGACAATTCAATTATCCTTTACTCAAAGCTATACAATCTGGACGCCTTTCTAAACAAAGACCCAGCATTAGCTATTATCGTGCAACGAAAAACAGCGCAACACTGAGTTTGTGTTGAAAAAATAAAGGCGCGACGACGCCCGAATAAATGAGAGCGGCAATAAACAGAAGGATCCGTTCCGAACCGAGCTGAGGGTCGATACCGAAATACATTATGCCCGGATCCGAGTGTTCCGATTCAAATTGAAAGAGCACCTCCAACATGAGATTTCTCAGGCGGCGAGTGGGCGCAGAATATAAATCGACGCATAACCAGAAATGGAAGGGCTGTGAATTTCCATTTCGTGGTGAACGCTTGCGATCATCTTCAAAACAATATATTAAACGAAAAGTATTCAAAATAAGTATGTACTTGCAGTTCTAAATTTCCCATAAAAATGATAAAAACAAAAGTAACGAATTTATAACAACTTACTTCATTCAAGTACTAAGTAAGTATTTGGTAATTAACAACATGATAAGACGCCACGATTTTTTATTCAGCCAATTGCAGTTCGTCTGCATTTTCGGTAAGGACGATGCTATCCAGATGTATAAAATAATTCCAATTTTTTTATCAAAATTAAAATCTGTTGAAACTTTTACTAGAACATCTGATTTGGCAACTTTTCTGAAATAGAACGAATAACGAACGAAACCAATAGATATAGAATAAAATTCCTTTAGATATTGTTGACAAAACATCGATTAACTACATATCTATAAATATATAGTCATTAGCACTATCGATCGATTTTTGATTTATTTATGGTATTTATTCCGCGAATAGCCTTTAGTTCGCTGTCGTCACTAGATGTGCTGATATATATCCATCTTAAAAATAATCGACAATCAATCAGTTACTATCGATTGTTCAAACTTTACCAACACTACCTATACACTACAATGCTACGCGACTAACGCGACACGGCGGCGTAGATTTTTTCATTTGTAATATTGTTATTTATAATAAAATCTAAAAAAGATCTGGACATGAATAACATGTTTTTCACGACGTATTTCACAGATCCACGCACATAAACTTATTTAAACTCATTGTTGAATATATTTATGTATTTTGTAAGCGAGACTCGTCCCCTATCGTATATTCTTCCCCATTCTCAACACGCCCAGTCGATATTTACGTAACAAATGCCTCTGGTGACTACTGACACAGTCTTTTAAGACGTAACAAAGCTACATGGATACTTGTATTAGCATCACTTATTTGCATCAAATATACAAACTCATCTGCGAGTTTATAAAAGTATTTTATGGTGACACTAGCTGTGTCCCGCGGTTTCCCCAGCATATAATTTAGAAGAAATTACTGATTAATGATTTATAACACATCAATAACGACAATATTTTTATCGGGTAACCAGATGGTCACATCGCGGCATCGTTCGGCTCGTTCGCGCCGCTAACTACTATAGACTAGACCCGAGCCGAGTGTTGAATTATTTTAATTTTGTATTATCTCTCAAACTATGTCACTTATGTAATTATAAATTATCTTTATGATGAAGTAACCTTTGTTTGTAAGGATTAATATGCCACACTTAAAAATAATGCTCATAAAATAATTATTATTCTTAAAAAAAAAAATATTGCAAAATACTATATTGTGGCTCATGTATAAGAGATAGATATATGCTGTTGCTGACTTTATATATATATATACTAATGGCCAATATTTTTGTGGAACATTTTATTGACGTATCATTAACCATTAAGCCAGCGCATGCGGCTAAAGTAGTTCGCGAGGGCTTCGACTTCCGACTTACGTAACAAAAATCAATATTTAAGGCTAGCTGGAAACTGTTGCCTAATGCTTTATAACCTATACTATTCCTCGTGAGTCTAGCTATCATATAAAAAAAGAATTATTCGAATCCGACCAGTAGTTCCAGAGATTAGCGTGTTTAAACAAACAAACAAAAAACTTTTCCGCTTTATTATATTATTACTATAGATTTTACATGGTTTTTTTTTTTAAATATGAAACGATTCGTATAACTCATAACCAAAATGTTTTACTCCTTACCATTTAAAATTTCGACCTCGACGTCCCTATGAGGTTGTGTCCTAAAAGTGTATAAACCTCTTTAAGCTTAGAAACCTTCAAATGAGGTACTAATATTACAGTACGGTGATTTTCGAGACATTCCAATTTTAAAGAGTATTTGCTTATGTTTGTAAGTGACTTCAAACTTTTTTGAATAAAATCGGATAGAGTTTTCAAACATGTACTGTGTCAAAATAAAATGTAATTTAAATCAAAAGCACTAAGGAGTATTGATATCAACTTCGAAGCAAATCACCGCCAAAATAACTTTCTACCCCTTTTTAACCCCGTTAAGGGCTGAATTTCAATAGAATACTAAACACGTTCTCTATCAATTCTGTTAAAAAAGTTTTTTACAAAATTAGAAGTAGATTGGACCAAGGAATATTTGCCCCCCTTTTTCACCCCCTTAGGGGTAGAATTTCGGAAAATCCTTTCTTATCAGATGCCTACGTCATACAAAGAACACACCCTCCAAGTTTCAGGTCTCTACGTTCAACGGTTTAGGCTGTGCGTTGATCTGTCAGTCAGTCATTCAGGACAAAGCATTTTATATGTATAGATAGGAAGATTTCTAATAACTATTGAATTTCAACATTATGTATTAATGAAAAAATAATAACGTTTTAAAATCTATGTTGTAAATTACCAATTTACAGTAAAGACAAACATGAATAAATTAAATACATCTATACAATTAATAAAATTGAAGTGTCTGTTTGTAATGTCAAAATAACAGTTTTTTTACTAAATGCATATGAAAGTATATAGTTATATACGATACATATATCAAAAACCCCATTTTTTAAATTTTTGTCTATCTGTCTGTCTGTCTGTTTGTTCCGGGTAATCTCCGAAACGGTTGAACCGATTTTGACAGGACGTTGACTGGTAGATAGCTGATTTTATAGGGAGTAACATAGGCTACTTTAAAAGAATTATGGTTGCACAAATAAAAAATCTGGTCATGGTGAATCAATTCGGGTGCTTAAATGGCTTACGTTGAGTAAACCATAAGAGATATAGCAAATTAATGTAGTACATAATTGTAGACATTAAAAAGGCCTACAAAAAAGTCAGCGAGTATATACGTCTACTTATCTTCTAAGGAACACCCACAATATGAATTGTTTTCTTTAAAATAGCCGGGAGCGGGGGAGCAATATTCCCGTGGGCATTCTGTAGTCCACGTGAGCGAAGCCGCGGGCACAGCTAGTACTTAATAACTGTAAATCTAGTCATATTACAATATTAATGGAACTCTCAAAATGTGGTCTATAAATAGGAAACAAAGTAATGGAATGTAAAGAGAAAGGAGAAAGGCATTTAGTCTGTTCAAGATGATTGAAAGAGAAGCGTAGGCGCCCGAGGCAACGACAAAGCTGGGCGGCGCGGCGCGGCGCGGCGGGCGTAGCGGATAGAGCGAAGTCCGCGAGCGACGGTACTTTAACTTTATTAAGGACGGAACTCAGTCGCTGAATCAAGGTGACGCGCCTTCACAATACTCTATTCAGATTTAATTAGCTTTACGCCCAATTGCTCTTCAATACGGAATTAGCTCCCCGAGATAGTTAAATAATTAAACAAAGTTTTTAATGAGAAGTTCTTTAGAAAACAATTTAATAAAGTTCAAAATTATGAATTCCCGAATGATATATATAAATTTAATTAAAAGTCAAACTAGCAGCAAATATTCGTTTGTGCCGTATGTAGCACAATTGAAATAGTTCTCCTGAGGACTAGCCTAAAAGAATTTAGTATGTATTCTACTTGTATATTATATAACTGTCATTTATGTTAAATGTAAATATAATTATATTTCCCTCAAATAATAGTACATTATGGTACAAGTGTGTAATGTTGGTGATTACCGCTGAGGCGCCATTGAGACACGAGCCTTTAGGTGAGGGTCTTAAGAGAGCCGAGGACGGTAATCACCAATACACACGTGTATCATACGACGTTTTTCAACACACTTGTGAAGAAAATAATAATAAAAAATCATTTTTCCTTAGAGTTTTCAGGTAGTAAACTTTGCATAACGTTAAGGGCTTCACAACTTATATCGGGCGGTGTACAACATAAAACATTTTCTTAATAACTAGTACTTGTTCACATTTTAATTAATAAATCACTAAAATTTCAACAGTGACAACGAGTTGTGAATTTTTTTTCGCTATGGCGCGAAAAATTAATCAGATTGCGCGCGCATCTAACAATGGCGATCGGCCATAGACGTTTTCTTTATTACAGAGAAAACAAAAGTTATATTTGAGTGAAAGTTTTATTTATTAAACACGTACAAGTTGAAATTATTTATTTAAATACGAAGTTGTATGAAATCAGCAAGCAATAGGTACATTAATTTATTTGTTCTATTGATCATTATCTTTTTTGTATCGAAACTTTTTTAAGAACAAAGCAACTCGACCAATAAAATAAAAAAAAACTCTATAACTCACTTGTGAATAATAGCAATGAAAAAGTCACAGTTTGATTACAGGTGTCATTATGTGCCTAATTGCGGTGATATTAGAACCACTTTATGAGCAAGTGTGTTGAAAAGTATATTACCTAAATATTACCTTTAGATATCTGCTGATATTACACCATACGGACAGAAATTAATAAAAACATTTGTTTTATTTTATAACATACTAGCTTTTGCCCGTAACTTCATTTCGATTTTTATGAAAACGAAAAGTCTTGCGCGCTATCTCTTGTAAACTGGCTGTACTAATACAGAATCCATCACGAGTGCGCGTATAATAACTCACTAATATTTCATCACAGTTGGTGCCCGCCAGCTTCGTAAGCCCTAAATTACAAAAAGTAAAAAAATTACACAACTTCCTACTACACAACATGATCGACTTCTATGCCAAACATTAGAATCCATCCAACCACAATTCAGTAAATCGGTTCGGTAATTGGGCTTGATGCTGATTTTTGTAGTCGAATTCACACCGTGAACACATAGTTATAGCATCACCTCTATGAATACTGCTAATCAGCAGTCTGTATTATAAAGAAGCCAGACGCAACGTTGCAATGATAGGCGCATCCTGTAAGACGCGTCTGGTGGTTGCTTCATAGTTCTAAGAGTATATTTAAACGCGAAGTGAGAAAAACATCGAATGCGTCGGCGGCGACGCGACATGACGCGGTGGAGAGTTAGTCGAACAATTAATTTAACTCAGATGAAATCGTGGGAGGCACAACTAGTCTTTAATATTCAAGGAATCTAAAAATCCAAAAAAATAGTACATTGTGTCTTGAGGGTGGTAAATGAAGAATTACGAACGAGAGTTTATTAGAAGCCCGAAGTCGAAGACTGAGTGAAGGTTTTAATGAGTCGATGTTCATAATACTCGTACCGCCCGTGTAATATACAATGTTTTCTCATCACATTTGCAAGTAAATAAATAAAATAATGTAAAAAAAAAATTAAAGTAAATGTATTAATAAATATTACTTCACAATACTAGTTAACTCAACAATTACAAAATTTTGCGAAGAGCGGGTATTTTTATGAGGTTGGCGGGCTAGTGTTCCATAGATAATACAAATATGTTGCTTTCAGAAGCGTAAAAGGCGCAAAGACTCATATAGCTAATTAATGAATAAAGTTCCTTATAGACCTGATTTATTAACAAGTAGACGGAAAAATACGGTTTGTGCTACTAACCAATACAAAACATTTTGTGTAAATAAATTTCAGTGCTATCTTGGCCCTTACCTATACAATAAACTAAATAAAATTCTTGACATATATTCTCTTAATAATCATAAATGTAATGAAGTAGTAATATCCTGGCTAAAGACACAGAACTATGAAGAAATAGAAAAATTGTTTGTAATCATAAAATAAAGTAAAGTAATAGAATTGTCGTGATTGTTCCAAATACTGTATTTCACATATAACAAATATATATATATTTTTATACATAAACAATAAACGCAACCTCATGTCTACATTTGTGTGTACCATTTTTTTTTAAATTAAGTTCACAATATTGTTGTCTAACTTGCTACATTATGAATGTAAGGTAGGTAAAATGAAACAAAAAAAAAAAAGAAAAATATTACAAAGTACCTTGTTTTCGCTTTTAAAATTATAGATTTGTGATAATGTTAATAAGATACAACAGTGTTATACTAGGTATGCCATATGTAGGTACCTACTATGTAATAATATATCACGGGAAGAGACTAGCGTTTGAGATACAAGCACGGCCTAGTTCAGGCGCTAGGTTTCATTAATTGAGAATAAAACTAATTTATTTCCTAGAAATAAGCCCTTATTTTTGTATCTTGTTATGGTCAAAATAAAGTTATTATTATTAATGAATTGTGAAACAATGGAATCAATTGCAATATCCATTACGCCCTCGGGTTTTATTTAGGGGGTTACATCCAAGATAGCCTGAATATTATGACACTTTTTACGTGCAAGTGTGATGAAAAATACATATGCATTCATTTCATATCCAACGCCCAATATTATGAATAAAAACACGTTGCAATAGTCTTTGCATATACTAGCTTTAAAAAACCTAGGAGCCTATGTGATTGTTATGTTATTATTATTTATTGTTTATTTGATATCGAAGCCCGCGGCAGCGCAGAACATGTTTAACAAACCCATTGTTAGCGACGCATAGGCCTAAGCGTAATGATACGAGAATAACAATTGTAAATATAAGTTGTAAGGATGAATCATTTGCACGAACAATCAATAATTTAATGTTTCTAATGTTTTGAATATGTTACCATAGCGTGTAGGTATGTAAGAACAGTATATAAGTTATGAAAATGTGTGTAATTCAATAGAAATAACCACTTACAAGTAATAAAATCATATATTGTCAATAATTCATGTTATATAAAAGTTATACGTAATGTTTTGTGTTATATGAGTAAAATAGCCTTCTGTATGTGTTTTATAATGTTTGTAAACTCAAATAGTGTGTATATAACGAGTCGCAAGACGTTTTAAAGTTGCAATGTTTAATGCTTTGTATCTCTCATGTTTATTAACCTATAATGTTAAAGTTAGTGTTTTTGAATAGGTATTTGTGTCTACATTAATGTGAAATAGTTTTTATTGTAATTGAGTAACTGTAATTAGAGATATTAACGATTTATTGTATTCTGTATACAAGTAATAATAATAATAGACAGAGACAGCGATAGTGCAACCACTGCGCATTACCGCGGTTAACGGACCACACCCAAGTTTGGTAATGAGCAGTACAGATAGAGACGCCATCGTCCGTCTCGCTCTCCGGCAAACAATATAAAAGGCGCTCTACTGGGGCCAACGAGCTCTCCGCAGAGGACGGGCGGTCAACTTCGCTCCCGCACACCCGTCACGTCCACCCTCTCTAGCGGCAACCCAAGCCTAGGTCCGTTCCTCGGTGTGAAGCCCTTGGGTCAGGCAGCCGCCCGCGCGATACAAAGTGACACTATACGTGCAACACTTAGTTACCCACACACAACATTACACACGTATGAACACACACACGTGCACACCACACAGGTACATAGGTTCTGTAAGGGACCTTTTTTTTTCTTTTTTTGCGCTAGTTAGACTAATGCGCTAGTTAGTGTAGAAAAACCATTCCGATTAACAAATACACATACGCATGGTCCACTCCTTCCTCCCAGGAGGAGGGGAACGTGCATATGAGTATATATTAGTTAGCTCGAATTCTCCTAAGATTAGGGAATTAGTTAGATCGCGACTTTTTCGCATTCGCGACGACCGCCCGAGCCGAGGTTCGGCCACTCTGGCACCCTCGTGCGGGTCGTCACAAACTTTCGCGGCTGAGTGCCCTAAGCGCTCGCCCCCAAGTCCGGTGAAGCTGTAAAAGCCGCAGCGGCTCTGTTTGACGATAGGGCCCCTAAGGCTAACAGTGTAGTCAGTTCAAAAAAAAAAAAAAAAAAAAAAAAAAAAAAAAAAAAAAAAAGTCCTCCGCTCGCGCTCTACTTGACTACATTGATGTTGATTTTTGAAAAGAAAAAATCAATAAAACTTCATTTAATGTTTGTTAAAACGTGATGAACTATCAAGTCATTTTTTTAAAATACAAACAGTAACTACTGATTGCTTGCTTAGTAGAAATCCATTAATGAATAAGTTGCACTAATGGCGCAATGGATGAATGGTCGCGGTCGTAACGATACTTTCACTAAGACAATAGATTCGTCCATGAAATAGAGATGTGATAGCTGTCGAAATTTTTTCTATGTCCACAGTTCACACCTAATCCGGATGATGGTTTTATACAATTATTTGTTTTTTTTTTTATTATACATATTTGCTTATTATTTCTAGATAAAATCATATTAAAATCCTTGCCGCATTTTGTTGGTATGAATTTTTTTAATAAAATTTATTTTCAATGGTTCAACCAATCGCTTAAAGATAACTATTTAATAATTCTTATAAAAGCCGTGATGCAGAAATACATTGATTTATGACCACATTTTTTAACGCAAAACCTTAACTGTCCAAGCGCCACTTGTTTAATAAATATTTGCATTTTTCTGGCCAGTAAAACAATGTAAACAAAAAATGAAAAATTGTTAATGTATAATTATTGTTAATTTTGTCGAATTTGTAATAAAATATTTTTATACAAAATTTTTCCTTAAATAATAGAGCACGTCATATATTTTTTTACTTTTATATCGATTACCACTTTTGGAACGAAGTTCCTTACGGCAGGCTTGGAGGGGATAGGGATTTTGCTGCGCGACCGAACTGAAAAAAATGTTTTAGTAAAACCGTAAGAAAAAATCCGTGGAAAAAAGTGCGTGGAATAAAACCGTTAAATGAGACGTGCGCAGGCGCGACAGTCGCATACACAAGCGAGTAGTGTATAATAACCTTTCTCTTTCTCCCTCTTTCTTTTTTTGTAATTAGGTATTTCTATTTCTATATAATTTTATGTTGTCAAACAAAAGTAAAGAGACATATTTTGTTATTTTAATTGATAATTTGAATTACGATTTTTATATTTTTTTTATTTTACGTAATATATTATTTCCTAAAATAATGAATTTAATAAATACTTTCCTGTACTTAAATAAAAAGTAATCAGCAAAATTTAAGAGAAAAATCAAGAAAACCTACATAAAATTGAGCACGATTTTTTTATTTTGCAAATTGTGTCGATTCTACATTAGCCGAAGGAACTTCGTTCCTACCTGGTGTCCCACGACACCACATTCTTTTTATCTCTAGTTGTATACATGTGTTTATTACAATCTGTCGCTACAGGCTGATGCGCCGCCTTCTTTTTGCACGTGTACTATTAGTGTAGAAGGTCCAATGCCAATGAAATTGAAATGGGACCACACTTGAGGTATCCCCTATCCAACAAAACAAGAATCATCCAAATCCGAGTACCGTTTGCGCTGGTACGGGCAAGTGATGAGGCGGAAAGATGACCATATGACGAAAAGAGTCATGAATATAAAAGACTGTAAAAGATGCCGTGAACGACCATCGATAACCTGGCTACGAACAATAAAAAATGACATGATATCGAGCAACAGAACTATAGCAGCAACTCCCGACCGCACGGTGTAGCGCAGTAATACTAGGAGGGCTGACCCCAAATAAATTGGGATAATAGCCAGGAGAAATAAGAAGATACATTCGAATTGAGTAACCTCAGTCTTTTTTTTGAAGTTGGTAAAAAAATACATATTCTTTATATTTAGATAACTAGCAACCGTCCGCGTCTTCGTAGATGTAAATTGCAATATAAAACTTAATAATTGGCGAAATTGCGTACATAGGCAGATGGCCAAAAAAAAAACAATAAAACATAACCCTATGTAAACATCAGCGTGAACGAAGCTTTTTATAGGTGAAATAATTTTTAGAATCGAATCGATAATTCCAGAGATTTCCTCCTACATATTATATTATATACTCATAAACCCTCTAAATGGGTTTTTTCCGGTGTATTCACGATGTCAAACATCACGGCATTCAAATTTAAAGTTAATTCATTTTAGTTTAATTAATTTCAAATTAAATATGTTTGCTGCGGTAACAGAACCACCACACCTTTTCACGCTATATAGCAGCAGGAATCTTTCTGTTGTGCTCCGGACTATAGTCGTACAAGTCCGTGCTCGACCGTCTTATGTTTATTGCCCCGTTTACACAATGGCCGATAGTGGCCCACTACAGGCCATCGCCATTGTGTAAACGGGCATTATGGTGTAGTATGGTGGATAATTGTCAGTAGTGGCGGACAGTCACGATGTTGTCGGCTTTTCGGGCACACTTCAAAGGAATCGTGGTATAGTATGGCCGGCGGTGTTCACACAATCGCCCATTGATTAAATTATTACGATCCCCTGGCGGGGTAGGTTGTATTTATCGTGTTGTGGTATTTTCATTTTCTGACAGCCGAAATATTGCTATTGTGAAGTAATGAAGAGACTTTCAAGTTTATTGAAATAAATAAATTGTCGTGGCCGTAATTTATTTATTTTCAATTTTGTATGCACTTTTAGTTCTTCTTATATGATAGTTTATCCTTATACATAGACCCGTAATAGGGTACCTATGATAAATTATTAAATTTCATTACCAAACAATACTTTTACGTTAAAATTTACCTACATAACATATTTATTAATTCATAATTTATACACATTATTTATATGTTTCTTTATCATATTTTATTTTAGATCATACATCTATAGTTAATAAATACTTGACATGATTTTAATTTTCTTAATATGCTCTTAAATTAATTAGTGAAGGACAGTGATGTCTGGAAGTGACTCCCCCTCTCTGTGCATTCACTAAATTATTTATATGGGTTTATTATTCTATTATATTTCATATTATTGTATTATCTTAATTTTATTGTACAGTTAAAGAAAAACAAAGATAAACCTAAATTGAATAAATAATTTTTGAAGTTATACTTCTTTAGGCGCGTTATGAAAAAATGATGAGAGTGAAATTTTAAGATGCGCGCGCATCTGTGACACAAAATTAACAGTATTGAAGTTGTCTACTTAACCGCTCATTAAGTCTCGAAAAAAAAGCTACCAACAAAATAGAAATTGAACCTCGATATTAGTCGCGCATGTTGGTACGCTCGTCACCTCTGATCACTGTTTTCATATTTATAATATTTATCAACATGTTTCCAGTTTATACATTCCCAACACGTGTTTTAGTTTCATACAAGTGCGAATTATATATGTGCTAATAAATTATATTCAGTAGTGATTTAAATTGAATATTTTGATTGATATTACTTACTATTTGTGAATATTAGTGAAAAAAATTGTGCTTATATACTTTTTCAAGTGCTCCAATATAATTGAGGTTAACTATCCGTATGTATTATTTATTGATATAAATTAAAATACTTTTATTTAATATAATTAACACTAAATATTATGAAATTATTAATGTTAAATACTTATTATTGGTTATTTAATATTTACAAAATAAAGAAATAAATTTAATAAAACATTTAATAAAAAGTTTGTGATAAAAATTAAAATTGAACATCAAATTATAATATTAATTTTTAATATTTGCTATTAAATTGAATAAATAATAAATATTTATAAAAATAACTAAATAAATTTAATGAATTTTTTTTGATAAAAATGAAAAGTGAATATTAAATTAAGAAGTCAATAAAAATATTTAAAAAATGACCAACCTTAAATTCAATTTTTGAATTTATTATTAAATTTATTTTTAAAATATTAAATAATCAATAATAAACATTTAAAATTAAGAATCTTATAATATTTAGTACAAATTATGTCTTATATATTTATTATTCTCTAAATTTGGTTTTTAATAATTATATATATATATATATATATTCTTATTTTTTTTTTTTTTTTAATGATGCCAAAGAAGTATAACTTCTCACGCGCGTACATAAGTACACGCACCCATTTTTTTTTTTATCTTGATTTTCATTTAGTAATTCTACTAGTACATACTTTTTATTCCTAATGCGATCTGCTAACGTAACTCCACATACGGATTTGAGAGACCGTATTACTTTTACGTAATTTTTTTTTTGGAGATTTATCTCTACTTGGGGCAGTCCGCCTGATGAAATACCCCTCCACCCTACAGAAAATCGCAGCCAAATAACCTAGTGTTGTATTCCTGAGGTGAGTAGGGTTTTCAGGACTCCTCGTGGAAGGGGGTTCAAAGAGATGTAGGGAACAGAAATTCCTTTGAAGGTTTATTTTTATTATTACATAATAGGTTTACAGCGATTGTTACATTGGCACATGCTAAAATATTATAAAAATTGTTACTTAAATTTTCATTACAACGTACAATTTATTAGTAAGCACAGCTTGTGTATTTATAAATCGAAGTATCTTCTAAAACAGCAAATATAAATTATAAGACATTTAAAATAACACACAATAATTAGGCTTCAAATGAAGATTAAAATATATCAATACATGTAAATACATATTTTAAACTGAAGTTTAAATGACCTGGTTAAACGTTTAAATTGAATTAAATTAATTCGAAATAATTCGAGGTTATTGAATTATTGTACAACTTTTTAATTAATTCTATATACAGGAAAATTTAAACCAAAAACAGTTTTTGTAAAAGGAGAATTCAGTAGGTTATTGTAATAACGAGGGTAACGAGAAGGAATCCTGAAACCAAACATACTCAACAGTTCAGGACTGGACTGGACAGGACTATATGGTTAGTAAAGATCTTAAATAATAACATTAAATCGAATATATTTCTTAATGTTTCTAAAGTTTCAATTTTAAATTGGTCTAATAACTTACGATAGCTAGAATAAATATTCTATTTAAATTAAAAAAATATATTTTAAATAAAAAAAAATTAATAAACAAAGAATAAGCGAAGTGTTTTAGTAAATCGTTTTTCAGTCTAAACTCAAAGTATGTGTTGCAGAGTGTTTACGCTATACTACAGCGCAGTATTCCAATATACTTCTCACTAACGTATTATATAAATAAATATTAGTTCTAGGATCTCGAAATGGTTTAGCGTTTCCAATCACGAAGCCAAGTAATCTATTCGCTTTTTTAGCAAGATGGTCCATATGAGGTAAAAAAATTGAGCTTTCGATCTAATAATGCTCTGAGATCGTGAACGAGCTCTTTCGTTTCTAGCCATGTCCCGTGGAAATGATATTTAGAAAGATGTTTTCGGATATATAACATATGTGAGTATTTATTAATATTCAAATTCATCCCATTATCGAGATACCAATCGGTAAGCTTTTTAATATCATTCTGAAGCAAATCCGCATCAATTTGTGATTCCACTACACGGGCTATTTTTAGATCATCCGCAAACATGAATAGCGTTGTATAGATAAAATTTTGTGGTAAACCGTTGATGAAAATATTAAATAAGAGTGGACCTAAATATGAGCCCAGCGGAATGCCTGACACAATTTTAAGTGTTTCAGATGTATACCCATTAATAAAAACATAATAAGAACGATTTTTTAGATAAGAACCAAACCATTTGAGGATGAGCTCGTCGAATCTGTACACAGAAAGTTTTAGTAGTAATAGACCATGTGAAACGTTATCAAAATCCTTTGCTAGGTCTGTATGTTTGTTGCTATCCATAGAGTCAATTACATTATTAAATTTTTGGTATTCCCTTTATGATTATACAACCTTTGCGTACTTCCATTGTATAGGAAACTAGCTGTGCCCCACAGTTTCACCCGTGTTCATTTTATCCGAAAACTACGCGCCGTCAACGCACATGTGTAGCTTATCATAATTATTGTTCTTCCCGAAATTAAAAATTACTTAAATTTATTTTTTATCTCCTAAACATGTGTTCAAATGATATCATTTAAAGGGCAATGTTAAACTTAATAAAACTGTCTTTATGATAAAGTAACTTTTGTTGCTAAGAATTATAATGCTCATAAATCAATTTTTAATTTTGACGTTTTCTGAAGTGTGTCTAGCAGTGTTTAGGAATTTTTTTTAATATGTTGCTCAAGCTGTCTCATGTATGTATATAGCACTTGTGTGCCAATTTTTACATCGCTTAGCACAAATTCGAAGATAAATTTTGTCTAAAGGATTTTTGTATAAGGTGTAAACATGGTGTAAAGTTATCAGTATTTATTCTTTTCCCGTATTAATTTTTTTAGTGTATTATTAAACCAAGATGGTTGTTTATTATTTTATAATTTGGATAGTTGCACAAGATCCTCAATTATTTCTCGTAATTTACTGTAAAATATAGTAAGAATATCGTCTACACTATTTAAAATAATGTGTACCAAGATATTAGTTTCCTAATTTATAATTGATTGCCTCGTACTTGGCTTTTTAGAAATTTTGTCTCTTTATGTTTCTAGGAGTTAATGTAGGATTGTCCGAATTTGAATCTCAAATGGAGAATGGTGTAAATCTATTTTGCTTAAAGAGTCAGTTGCCTCTGATACACCAAAAGATAATAAATCCGTTAACACTAAATCAAGGGTCTTACTATATTTGTTAACTATTGTATTACATTGCTTAAGATTATTCATATTAATAAATTCGAATAAATATTCATTTAAGTTTGACCGAACTGGCGGAATCATGGGCTCGTTTAAGTTAAAATCGCTTAATATTAAAGTTAAATAGTTGTGCTTTTCTGAGACTGAATTGCAATCGTCTACAAATTATTTTAATGTTGTTAGCTGAATTGGTGGTGGTAAATAATCATTACATAGTACAATTTTAGAATTCGGTCTTAAGTCTGTTTCTATTATTACCCAAAGACCATCACACTCGCTTTCTCAAGAAGACATTCTCGCAGAGCTATATTTTTAGATCACGAAATCAGTAAACTTCCACCTTCCCTTTTTTTGTTAGTTGTAAATATCTATCTTGCCTAAATATGTTGTACCTATGATCAAAAAGTTCATTGTCATTTAACCAGGTTTCAGTTAATGCTATAAACATCATAATTTACTACAAACTAAATTTAGGTAAAATTCATGCGTTTTAGTGCGTAGACCACGAGTATTTTGATAGTAAATTGGTAACGGATTAAATTATAGTTAGTTTATGATTTATGACGAAAAATATAACACTAGAAGTACTGAATAACTAATTTTAAACTAATTTCTTAGTTGATTCAATATCTTTAATGATTTTGTGCTCCGATTCATCATTTTTCCTCATGTGAATTCGACAACTTCTTATCCAAACATACTATACTCAAAACCCTTTCTTTTTGGCTTTTAACCGAGCTGCAACAGGCAGGGCTTTTTTTGCTAGGCACAGGTGCTAAGTGATGAATATTGGTGAATTACCATCCAAACCAATATGAGCGCTGTTTAGGTTTTTACATCAGAGGTTACAAATCATTAATTTTGATAGCTGCAGCTAAGTAATGATGACGTTGCTTCGCAGTGGTAAACTGTACGACTACCGATTGCGGTCGAGTGCTGTCGCTATTAAATATTGGTGGGCGTACACAGTGAGAGATATTCTCTTCTTCAACGTTGCATTTAATTGCTTTACCCAAGGTAATTACAACATCAAGTTAATTTTCGTTCTATCTTTGAGGCACGCATTGAATTTAAATATTATTAACTCTGGCACTCTATTCTAGGTTAATCATACGTGTGTTTAGATATTTAATAGTATATTTAAGGTTTTTGTTCTGATTCTGCAAGTCATTTGCTTTTTCTTTAACTACTTTGTTTTCTTTATGAATCTCTTCATATTGACTGCTCATGAAAGTAACTGAATTTCTTATTTCTATTATTTCTTCCTACACCAATTTTAATTCTTTGTTTAACAAAATACTTTTAAGAAATTTGAATTAATTTTATCTACAAGCGTTAGCGCGAATTTTACTCTCCCGCTCCCGGCTATTTGAAAGACAAAAATGTTTATTGTGGGTGTTTCTTAGAAGATAGACGTATATATACTCTCGCTGACTATTTTGTAGGTCTTTTTAATGTCTACAATTATGTAATTATGTATTATAGCTGATTCCCATGACATGTTTTTTTTTTATTTGCGAGGAATCCTAATTCTTTTTCTAAAATAAAAGTAGCCTAAATTACTCCTTATAGCATCAGCTATCTACCATTGAAAATCCCGTCAAAATCGGACCAACTGTTTCGGAGATTACCTGGAAAAAACAGACAGACAGACAGACAAAAATTTTAAAAATGGGTATTTCGTTATAGGTATTTAAATTAAATTAATTAATTAAACATTCTGACATTACAAACAGAAACTCAATTTTATTTATTGTATGTAAATACCTTAATCTACAACAAAATATACCTAGAAGCTGCTCTACTGATAACTTTTCGAGAAATACAATAAATAACGCTTGAATTTTTCCATAGAAGAATAAATTTAATAATTTTTTCTTCAATACTATTTTGACTTTATATCGAAACTTATCTAAGAATAAAGATTATTTGAATTATGATCGATCATTCTTTAAAACAAAAGTTAGACTGAAATTTCCACTTTCGATGCCTATGTCCCTATTTTGCGAATCATAAACCACTGTGCGACACCCTCTTTCAATGACTCGCAACACAGTTCCGCAACCTCGCTCCGCATCAGCGGACAGGCAACCTTACGCTGGCTAAACCTTATGAGATACATCAAAATAATTTACAAAATAATTGTAGTTCATCAAAAAGCCTAGAGAAAAATCCGTGATGGCAAATGTCTATCTCCCAAGGTTAACTCACAATAATCATTTTTATCTTCAGCATAATAATTAAATATATTAGATTATTTGTGAAGCTATTTTCTCCAATTCAGTATAAATCCTTTTCCAGATAAATATGTCAGTTAACTTGGGCTTTTAATGTAGATTAAAATTGTCCTTTATATTATATAATTTAAATACATTCCGCAGAAGACATCACGGATTCAAAATTACACGCAACCAAAGAAATCATTTGCAGCGAAACGGTTAACCGTCACTCTGCATCTGTGATAAATTGCGCGTTGCAAGCTAAGCGCACTTTTCGTAACCATGAAGTTATAAACTATCAATACTAAACTGATAAACTTTAAATCATACTTTTTGTCTGTAGCCTAACTAAAAGTAGCCTAAGTTACTTCCTACAAATTCAGCTGAAATTGAGATTCCCGTGAAAATCAATCCAATCGTTTCGGAGATTACCCGGAACAAACAGACAGGCGGACAGACAAACAATAATTTTTTTAATTGGCTTTTTGTTATATGTATCGTATATACTTTCATATGCATTTAGTAAAAAACTGTTATTTGAACATTACAAACAGACACTTCAATTTTATTAATTGTATAGATTACGTAATTATTCCTCTTAAATGTAGGCATATATTATGCTTTGTTTCCCGTGCGAAGCAAGTGTGGTTGATAGTTAATTATAAATTGCGTATTCACTACTATTGTTTACTGAAGTTCACCTATATTTCGTTTCGGCCGTTTTTATGAAGACGTAATACTGCTTACTTTATTGTACTGTGACTGCGCGTCTACGTCACGCAAATGCACGCGATTCCCTTGCACTCTACATTACCCACCCACGTTACGCTATCGTCAGTAGTACCTCACCCCCACAATCGTATGTCAGAAACATAGAACGGTCGCGTACGAACTTGTACGACTATAATAGGCATAGGCGAAGATACGAACACAAGAAACGTTAAAATCTTAACTCAGAAATAGCATTATATCTGTGATTGAACTCTTGTTAGGAATTCAGTTTTTAACAAACGGCCAGCGGCTACAAACTGCATGCTCGGTTTTAAATGATGTTACATAAAAGAGCGAATTCGTAAATGAAGTACTGTATGCGTAAACAATAATTTTTTAAACCGATAATCAAATAAAAATGAATAGTTGAAAAATATTCGTTTATAACATCATAGAAATCTTGTAAATTTAGTATAACGGTGTACAAAGGCATCCCAAGACGTGCATCACTATCTGAACAATAGCGTGCGACAGGGGAGGGACGCGGACGTTGGGACACGGTTGGAGTAAAGTTTGGCAATTATGGCGACCGCATGTCTGAGAGCAGCGCCACACTCATTAACAACTGAAATACGACTAGTCGTCTAGATTAAAAGTCCAATAGACTAATCCTCGGAAAACAACGACGTTAAACTGAATAAAATAAGAGATCAATGTAGGGGGCTACAGTTATATATGTAGCTGAAATAACTTACTTTTAAAATATTACGATGCCCACTGTTTTTAATAACTACTATAAACAGATATGTATACTGCGGTACGCAGAAAGAATGTGCTTTCTTCTACCCTTTCAATCCCCTTTTGGTTATTTCCGATTCAGTGAGCACCTTATTCACGTTCGCTTCACCTTCCCAAAACAATGAAGGATACCTTTGAAAATTCTTCTAGACTTTCCTTGACACGCTCTTCATAAATAGCTTAATTCTTAATTAGTGAACGACAGTGATGTCTGGAAGTGACTCGTTCTCTCTGTGCATTTACCAAATTATTAATATGGTTCTATTATTCTATTGAATTTCATATTATTGTATTATCCTAATATTACTGTACATTTGAAAAAAAAAAAACCCCCGAACGAGTTTCATACAGGTTCTTCTCGATGACTGGGATGTTTTCCGAACCGGCAGTAGTGTTTTGACGTTAAATAACAACTTTATTTCACATATACAATTATTCGGTAAAGTAATCTTTCGATTAAGGTAGTGTAACTTATATCGTTCGTAAAGAACATTTAAGAAAATCTTGAAAATAACACTCGAAAAGCTATTTTCACTATACATACTGTAATAATGAATGGTGTACTTCTAGCTATATCGTTGACTGGAAGTGTGCCCGCAGCTCTGCACGCGTTTGTTACTACGCAGTAGTGATTTAAATCCCGTAATTTTATTTTTACACATATTGTTAACAAATCATATGCTGTATCAATTGAAGAGTGGTATGTATTTCTCGTGTACAATTTTCTTCAAAAGTGCTTGAAAATTGATGAAAAATAAATTTCTTGAACTTCTTTCTTTTAATTCTAAAAGTAATAATGACAATTCTTATAGCCCATTAATTATGTAAATACATAGACTTCCCGTGTACAAAATTTCATCAAAATCGATTAAGAATTAATAAAATTTTATATTTTGGGAATTATTTTTTTTACAATTCCTAAAACGGTTATTAAAAATTCTCATAACTTATCATTCATGCAATGACTTATACTTCCCGTGTACAAAATTTCATCAAAATCAGCCAACAATTAACGAAAATAGATTTATTTGGATATTTTTTTGCGATTTCTAAAAGTACCTAATATTGAAATTTCTTATATCCTAGCAATTGACCGATGACATAAGCATCCCGTGTACAACATTCGATAAAAATCGGTCAAGCCATTTTTGAATAAAATCTAAGTGTGACTTAAACAACGAAATAAACAGCAGGAGAGGAGCGCTGCCGCTGCAATTTTTGGTAAATTGCGGTCAAAAGTATTTCATTCGCATGACCTCAAACTATCCACTAAGATCAGTTTGTATGTGGTCACTCTTTTGCCAAATCTCCTCTATTCCTCTGAGACGTGGATTTTATACTGGAAGCACATTCGAATACTTGACAGATTTCACCTTAAATGCATATGAGATATCATAAACATCAAATGGTCGGACCGAGTTCGGAACTCGGTTGTACTGAGGCGTGAAAACGTCATCGGCATTGAAATGAATCTGATGAGACGACAGCTACGTTAGTGCGGAAACGTGTCTAGTATGCCGGAAAGTAGAGAGGCCAAGCGCATCTTTTTTTCAGAACTCCAGTACGGTAAGCGTAAGCGCGGTGGACAGTACCTCAGATATAAGGTAGTTCTAAAAAGACACATGAAGCGATGCAAAATAGAGCCCCTTCGATGGGAGGCAAAAGCAGCATAGCGCAATAAATGAAGACACCTTGTTCAGCTACAGGCAAACGCCTTTGAAACTCAGCGCTGTGATAACCTAGATAAGAGACGAGACGATTTGTGGACCAGACCATCTGTGGTCATACCTTACTATGTTGGTGGAGTTTTAACATGCCCGAAATGCGCTCGTACCTTCATCAACAAAATTGGGTACAGTGGTCACTACAAAGCGCATCAAAGGGCAGAACAACAATTTCCTGATTAAGTTAATTTTGTGCATATTCAGGAAATCAAAAGTCGTCGTAGCCGAAATCGGCCACGGTCCTGGGTCCTTGAACTTGTTGTCAGGTAAATCAGTAATGTGCTTCGGGATCTTGTTATAGAACCTAACACTATTACCTAAAAAACGTTTATTAGTAAACTAAACACGGTACGACTAATCCACGAGTTGACTATGTGTTTAAAGATTAAAGTACCTCGTTGAATAATATTGGTCTATAGTTAAAAGACTAAAACAATGTAAATGTGAAAAAAGTAATTGTTAATTTATTTAATTTTCCGTTTGAAAAATTAATAGTTTTCGTGTATGAGGCATGTGATTTGAAACGTTCATTAGAAAACGTGACGTTACCATTCAGGAAATATGAACGTTTAGATTCTTGCGTGATTTCAATGAGATGTCACATTTCTCAGTTCACTTATTACCTGATTGTCACCTTTGACATATAAAATGAATGATGACGTCATGGAAGCATAATGCTGTGTTTTTTTTTTTGCGTTTTTTTAAACTAAATTACATAATAAAGTGGTCTGTAAAAAAAATTCTCTCCTTATTACTTTGATGCATAAAAATGTTATATTTGAAGTGTTGAACCAAAATTTAAGGAAAATAACATTTTCAGCACGTATACTTTTTATGTACCAATATTTTTTTGAAAAAAAAAACGTTATTTTTGCTTACAAGTTATAAACAAACACTCTTAAATATACTAATAAGCGCAGAAAGGTTATACAATTTAATAGTCTATATAGTGAAATTGTCTGAACGTTTATCACCCGATATTATAATTCCAACTACTTAGCAATTTTCTTTATTTTTATTTGATCAATTGCAAATTTCACGCCCAATTAACCAACAGAAGTCGGCAAGCATTCCTTCATACGATTTTCCATTGTAGTGTCTTTCGATATGCAATATATCCTGTTGAAACCATTTACCATGTTCATCCGATACGGCAACAAGGTTTTCAGAAAAAAAAGTAAGTGCAAGTCCAAAAAATGAATTTTGAGAGACATGTTACATGTCAGAGCTTTGTAAGCAAAAAGAAGTTCTTGAATGAGTTTTTGGCAGCATTTTTGTTTCCGAGAAAACCATTACATTACACACCTCTACAAAAGCATGCTCTTTTTTCTGCTTTATTCAACTTTTAATTAAAATTTCGCCCTTCATGAGCTCTCTGATTTGTGGACCTACACAAATTCTCTTTTTTTAATTTAGCATTACTGATTCAAGAAAATTTTGTATCATCTTTGTTTAGAGCTTTGACCAAGTTTTTCATGAGACCTAGCTTTATGTGAAGTAGCGACAAAATTTTTTTTCACTATGCACTAAAGGCTCTGCAAACACTTTTTTGCTCCAGGTCTGAAACTTGCCCTTAGTAGTGTATTCTCTATTAAACGAGAGTATTTATGAAAACTGATGAACATACCTGCAGACTAGGGTGAACAGCGAGCTGTAGTAACGTCCGCACAACCCCAAGATGTCCTTTATTGACGGCGATATGTAGCGGCGTCTGGCGACGGCGGTTTCGTGCGTTGAGATCAGCTCCGGCACCTGCGAGTGCGCGCAACGCGTCCGGCTCGTCACCGAAGGCGGCGTGATGTGCGGCACGGTCCCCGTCGCGGTCTTCCGCGTCCGCCTCGGCGCCAGCCTCGACCAGCGCCCGGATTACCTCCACGTGTCCGTTTTGCGCCGCCGCCTACTAACTTATAAATCTTTTAACAGTTCCAATTCTTTGCTTCAACTATTGGTGTTTATTCGATAGTTAATCAAACAACTAAGTAAGTAAGCTCTAATACTGAGCGGAAAGATCGCGGGTTCCATCCCCCAGATGGCTGTGATAACCATAATAAATCACCGCCAAACCTATTTCTGCCGTAAAGCAGCAGTGCTCGCTCTAATCTGTTCCCATCCAAAAAGTGTGGTTGACAACACACACCAGCACACTAAGCGTTTTATCTCAGTCCTCGGGAGTAGCAACCGCTTATGGCTGGTATATAGCTGTATTGCACTGACGCTGGTGCAACACTGCTAAGTCATATATATAGGGCTTGGGAGGAGTCTCAGGATGCAATCGGTGTGTTCTGTGATCTCTCAAAGGCCTTCGACTGCGTTGACCACAGTACGCTTATACTTAAGATAAAACACTATGGTGTGCGTGAAACTTCTCTCGACCTCCTAATTTCTTATTTAACAGAGCGCTGTCAGAAAATAAGTGTAAATGGAGCAACCTCTTCGGGATCATTGGTTAGAGTCGGCGTCCCTCAGGGCTCGATTTTGGGACCATTTTTGTTTCTCGTTTATATAAACGATCTACCGTCCGTTGTTGAAAATGATGCTGGCATGGTTCTTTTTGCAGACGACACTTCACTTATATTCAAAGTGAAAAGAATAGATTCGGAGCTTAGGCAATTAAACAACACCTTATTTAAAATCTCTGAATGGTTTGCTTTAAATAATTTACTACTAAATGCAAACAAAACCAAATGTATGAGATTTGTCTTGCCCAATGTTCGGCGTGTTGATAGTAGTATCAAGATAGAAGGGAATTTAGTAGGCTTTGTTGATGGTACTGTCTTCTTGGGCATTACCCTTGATTCAAAATTACAGTGGGGTCCGCATATTAAAACTTTGGCAGATTAAACAGATTAAAATTTTAACAGATATTGCCACCGCTAGGTTAGTCTACTTCGCTTACTTTCATAGCTTAATGTCTTACGGTATTTTGCTGTGGGATTCAGCAGCTGAGGTAGATACCATATTTATATTACAAAAGCGGGCAGTTCGAGCAATTTACAATATGAGTCCCCGCGAATCACTAAAGAACAAGTTCCAGGAATTTAGTATTTTAACTTTGCCCTCCCAATACATCTTTGATAACATAATGTATGTCCGTAAAAACTTAGACAACCTGGATTTTGTCAAAGATCAGCACAATGTAAATACTAGAAATAAAGATAAATTAGTCGTACCGTGTTTTAGACTTAGTAAGACTAATAAAAGTTTTTTAGGTAATAGTGTTAGGTTCTATAACAAGATCCCGAAGCACATTACTGATTTACCTGACAACAAGTTCAAGGACCATGTCAAGCGGGTTTTAATGTCAAAAGGTTATTATAGGGTGGATCATTATGTGAATGATAGTGATGTCTGGAAGTGACTCCCTCTCTGTGCATCCACTAATATATTATTATTGTACCTGTTATATTTGTAACATTTGTACAGTTAACAAAAAAAAAAAGAAATAAATCCGATCGAGTTTCTTACCGGTTCTTCTCGATGTCTGGGATATTTTCCGAACCGGCAGTAGTGTTTTGACATTCATAAGTGTCTTTTTAGGGCCTAAATTGAATTAAGATTATTTTGATTTTGATTTTTGATTTTGATTGGATGCAGAGATCACTTTTTTTTAACCTACTTCAAAAAAAGAAGGAGGTTATCAATTCGAATGTACATTTTTTATATGGATGTGCAGTCATTACTTCTTTGTTTATGAACCGATTTGGAAGATTATTTTTGTTGGAAAGGGGATACCATCTTCAATTGTTAAACCTAACAATATTATAAGTACATTATGCGAACAGTAAATGTGGGAACTCTGACCTGTAAAGCAGTATGCCCGCCATAGAAGCCGTTGACGTCGGCGTGGGAGCCATCGGAACGAGTAAGTATCTCCGCGCACCGAGCAGCGTCTCCATTCGCTGCAGCTTTCACTAATTCTTCATTCGCGTCGCCGGTAACATGAGACTCAAACAACTTCTTTAAAAGTGCCGACAGACGTTCGCCTAAAAAATATTAATGTGGCAATAACAATTCACAACTATCTTTACTAATATTATAAAGGTTAAAGATAATTTCTTTCTGTTTGTTTGAACGTGCTAATGTCTGGAACTACCAGTCAGCTCTGAAAAAATATTTTTGCATTGTATTCTATTTATTAAGGAAGGCTATATACATTTATGCTACCGCCCTAAGGAGCGAGGCATAACAATGAACGTCAAGTAATCTATCAATCTGAAGTCAAGTATGGGAAGAAGTGAGAAAAAATATAAGTTATACGAGTGTGTTGGCAGCAGCGCTGTGGAAAGTTGGACGAACAAATTTAACACAGGTGAAACCGTGGTGTACAACCAGTATTCAATAATTTGTGTTCAATTGGCAGCTTTCTAATCATTGAAATACTGAAAACTACAAAATCTAAATATTAGTAATATATAAAAATCTAATAAATATATTTCAAGCTTGGGAAGTCTGGAGGAAAAACTAAAAAGCTAACTACATAAGGAAGGCATGTCATGAGGTTCAGGTCAAAGATATTTTTATTAGGAACAGCAAACATCAATCTTTTTAATGACCTAAACTGGTGAACTAATAAACAAAATTAATCAAAGTTGCACCCACTATCAATTAATATTTAAAGAAATTCAAGACGTATATATAGAATGAAACTTAAAACTGCAACAATTTCTTGATTCTGTATTAATTTACAAAAAATTACTTATTTAACTTTACCTGACGAATTACCGGGAATACTACCATCAGACGACGCGACTTTAGTAACAGCATTAGGATTATAAGTCCACGATGTGTTGCACACTTCAACTTTTAGATCATTATCATGGTAAATCTGTTGTACACGACCGATTTTGCCAAGAGTCTATAACAAATGAAGTAAATATACTAATCAAATGAAAGTAAACGGGATATTACCCAAAAATTAAATAAAAATGTTATGTCCATAATATGACTTGTATATAAGCAAAAACATTCACAATACATGAATACTAGTTATAATAAGTTACAAATGAACACGGACGAAAAATAACGTTATTGCCAAATACTGGGCAATAAAATTACTGGGGAAACCCAGATATTCATAAAAATGGAAGTAATTAAAATAAATAAAATCTATAAACAATAAATTACATGTCGCAGTTTTTGCTTCTATATGACTCATTTATTGTTAGACTAGCAAATCGCCAACATCTCAGGAATCATCCTATTGTTAGGGGTGAATTAGAGTGAAATTTCAAAAATTCTTTCTTTGTGCTCATACAAATTGAAGAATTCTTGTTTTAAGCTTCTAGGCCCAATGGTTTAAGTAGTGCATTGTCTGTCAGACAGCTTAAAGAAAAAAAACGTAAATTTTAAAACCAAAACCAAACCAAGAGTGTAAAGTAAAATATTAAGTATATTGTATATAAGTATTATATTGTATTGTAAGAAGCAGACTGAATTCCTTCATTACAGGTATACTCCCAACACCGGTATCCAGTTGCAGTCAGTAAGTGGGTCTTCATATTTTGAGGATAAGTAACTTGTTAACTGTATACATAAACCCTAACATTATTTTTAATGTAACAATATAGTGAAATATAATACAATCATATATTGTCCCAAATTTTTTAACTACAAAAAAAATTGTGACTTGTCCAGAACTATTCTTATGAATATGGTTCGAGCGCGAAAGCCACGAGCAGTGACGCCCCCGTGAATTATTACGCTGCAAGCATCAGCATCGAGCAACTGTTTCAAATATGCCTTTTTATATCTACAAAGCCACAAACCAGCACTGCAAGTCGGAACGATATTCGCTATGAGCAAATTTGCACCCACGTCAAGGAGGAGCATTAGAAACTTATAATTTTGTTTTAAAAATGTATTTCATTTATTCCTGCAATACAAAATAGTCTTGCTTTATGAATGCCTTCACATCGGGAACATCAATTTAGAAACATTAAAAAAACACAGGAAGAAATTAAATTTCTATTTCCAGACTTAGCAGGTAAGATTCGAAGTTTCGGTATTAGCGAAGAGTTATCACACTGAACTTACTACTGATTATATCCTGCTCTAACCCCAGATGCTGTATTACAGCTTAAAAGCGAATTATAAAAATTTTGGAGCTGAACTTTAGCACTTTAAAATCACTCCACATTAAGACTCTTACGAATTCACTAGAAGCATCACAGCTTGTGACCTTCACATAAAAGCGATTACCCAAATAAATGTTAAAATATGGAACTAAAAGTTACTAACAGGCGCCATAGCCTCAGCCCACTCTCCGTGGCCGCGTTGCAATGCTTTGACGCGCTCTTGGTCGGCGCACACTTGAACAAGGTCGCCCACAGCGAAACCACCTCCTGTACCAGAACCTGTACTTCCAGCAGCATTCACACTTACACCATTCGATGTCGACGCGCTTAAGTTACTGCTAAAAACCTAGAATTATGATTAACATAACTTAACACTTGTACAAACCCTTAATAGGCCTACATATAAAAACAATTATACTCGTACATGTTTGTGCGCGACCGTACAATGACCGGCGTTGGTGGGGGCGAGGTACTACAGACGACTAAGGGGGAGGGTAACATAGCGGGAAAGGTAAACGAGCGCAATTGCGTGCCGTACGCGTGGACTAGGTACATAAAATAAAGATAATTATTATATACTTAGCCCAGACATTCTACAAAATGCCAAATATTGTTTTGGGCAAAGTATGAAATACATCTCCGATTCGTTTCGGATATCACTTTGGAATTTTTGGCGGGATCTCAGTGTCATGTGATTGAGACAAACAAATACATTACAATATACATGGTTAATTCAAGACTTCACAACCATATTCGTTGTCGAATTGGCCTAGCGATGTGACGACCAGACTTATATGAACTGTTGTATTAAAGTATGCACATCATTTATAACATAACTATATAACCTAACATACATTTATACGTTACAAAATACCGACAATGCTCGTTTAGGTTAGGTTGGACTTGCGAAAAAGTACTAACAAATGATGGCTCAGTTGGTAGCGTGTACGGACTCCGCGTCGATCGACGTAAGTTCGAATCCTTGTAATGAGCCTGAGCTTTTGGTGAAGGAAAACATCGTGTTGAAACCATAGCATGGTGGTAGTAGGCTTTTTCTAATGTCCGCCTGGCTAGCTACCACCCTCAAGTTGTTTGTGTACCGAGTGGCTGTAGATAAGTATTTCAAGAACACTGTCGAGATAACATACTATTTATTTTAGTGTACTGTGTAGAGTATAGTGACGAGCTACCTCGTCCTCGCCAACGTCTAAAACATAGGACGGTCGAGCAAGAACTTGTACGACTATAATCATCTGCTTAGCAAACAACGAACTAAAAACAACTTAATTTTTTTTTAAATGATTTAATATTTTTATATTTACTTATAAATGTTGATTAAGAGGGCACAAGCAAATTTCTTCGAAGATTTCTCTCTACTTGGAGCAGCCCGAATTGTGGAATACCCCCACTCTACAGAAGATCGCAGACAAATAATCTTGTGATGTGTTCCTGCTGTAAAGTTTCCAGAGCTCCTTGGGGAAAAAGGGTTCAAGATCGACAATTCGCTAGTGATATCTATTGTTTTACAATCATTTATACGCCATGGTTGCTACTTACCACCAGTACCACCTTAGTGGTATAAAAAAAAAGAAGTGCGAAAAGGTTGTATAGTTTAACAACCATTTAAGATGCCATTGAACAACTGATTGAAAATGGTTTTATTAATATTTATGAGTAAGAAATATTGCTAAACTGTGTATTAACTGTTACTTAAAATTTTATTAGTATTTGTAAGAAAGAAAGAAGAAAGAAAATATATTTATTGCTGTGAAAATACGGACACCTAGTTTTAACAGACAAAATATACAATATAACATAAAAGTTAAACACTAATAATTAAATTTAGTCCACTACAAATGGCGTACAACTCGGCATAAGCTGGATGCCACAGTTCTGAATGACCCCAGCGCTGATTTATAATTTACCTTACCTTAGTTAACACAGCAGGGTTGAATGTCCACCTGTTGCCACTGGGATATGTTACAACAATGTCATGATCTTCATCTATACCGACAACAGTGCCTGTAGTTCCAAGACATTCGAACATTCCATCAGTCCAACCACCGTGACCATGTTGTAATGATTGCACTATTTCTAAATCAAGGTCCACATTCACCTGAAAAAGCAAGATCTTAAGTAAAATCTCTTTCATAAATAATCTAATAAATCACAGTTATGATTTGAGTTATTAGCTCTATAAATTCTGAAGAAAAAAAAATGGGAAAAATATATAAAGATGCATGATATGAATTGTTATTCGGTATGATCGGCATTTTTATTACCCACGGGCGAAACAGAATTAATGAATATCTCTCTGATAGCATTGACAGCAAGTCAAAATTCGAAAGCACAATTACATCCAAGTGATTCCACAGAGACACCAACTGAAATACTTATTTTGTACACTGATAGATTTTTTGTTATGTGATAATTTCAATAAACACACTGACCAAGGTTGCTTCTGTTAAGTTGAAGTAAGATACATTTCGTAATAGCAATTATATTAATGATATAAAAATTACAGTTATCTATACAATTAATAAAATTGAAGTGTCTGTTTGTAATATCAAAATAACAGTTTTTTAATAAATACATATGAAAGTATATACGACACATATAACAAAAAGCCCATTTTTTTTTATTTTTGTCTGTCTGTCTGTCTGTAATGTTGGAAAAACGGGCAAATTTTATTTCTTTTGAGAGCTTCCATTGCGTTCACTGCGTAAATGGTTAAAGTCACGCAAAAATCGTGTGTGATGGAATTGTTTCTCTTAAAAGTTCTGAAAAATAATTCGCGATAGCATATGGCTATCTTTTAAGGTTTATTCAATAAAACCTTTTTTATGGTAATCTAATTTGTTCTAAATTATTGAATTATTTGCGAAGGTATTTTTATATACATGGTATTAATCCTTATCGAAATAAATACGTTATTCATCACAAGTATTCAACTTTGAACAAAATTGCTCTTTACCGTAATTGATTTAAATGAATATCTTAGGAGATATCACAGCTTTAAAATAACTCGGAAGCAAAATAATGATCAGGTATCGCGAGCGCATTTTTATTATGCAGAATAATGTGAGAAACGGGCGGCACCTAATAATACAGTGCCTACGACCTACTCTCTCTCTAAACCTTTTGCTCTCTCTCTCTCTCTTTTTTACACGATGCAGACAAAGTTCCGCGGATCAGCTAGTATATAAATAAAAAGAAAGAACATTCATTTCAAACAAAACAAATTTGTCCAGAAAATAAAAAATCCTTAAAAATTTATTAAATAGTAAAATAATCTAATCAAATATTTTACAACACTATCTGCTTTACACCATCTCTTTTTTTAATGAAGGAATTCTACATCTATCAATATAAATAAATAGATGGAGGTTTACCGTTGTACGCGCATCACGTAAAAACTACTAGACTGATCAATTTCTATTTTATTTTAATACTTAGAAATTTGGTCCTTATCTAAAAAAAATATCACGATATGTTCTGAAACAATAATTGTCTAGTGAGCGCGAGCGGAGCCGTGGGTACGGCTAGTATCTTATAAAAAGTTGCAAATGTCTTTAAAAAAAACTACCAAACCAAATGTCCCAAAAGAAATATTGGTGAATATTGACAGACTCAGAAGAAATATAATTTTTTGTGAGGAAAAATAATTTAAACTGTAATAAAACACTCAAAATTATTGTTTGCATTCTGTACATAATTTTTAATTAATTAAATAAAATAAACTTGTATGAAAAAGAATCTTTTTTTTTTGTTTTACCTGATCTCCAACCTGCAACCCATGAGGACCTGTGCGACCAGGTCCTAATTCTCCCAAAAGTGGTAAATGTTCTTTATAAACATTTTGACCCTTCACATCATTTACAACCTAGAAGTGAAATGGATAAGTTATTTTACCAGACTGTTTTATCTCCTTTTACCTGACTGCAAACAAGAAGGTTAACGTTTTTTGTTGGGGATGGTTGCATTATCTTTATTGAGGCACACATATATTGTCCTATTGTTGTTTTTTTTAATTTTATTTTGTATCCTATTATAAGGTCAATTATAGTTAATGTTTCTGTTAGCAATTATAAGTTGTTAAGTTGTGGATGCGCCCCTATCAGGTGCTTGTTTATGTACACAATTATGTCTATATTTTTGGCACCTTCTGTAGCCAAAACAGCTTGATGGATTTTAGCATACGGGGTGTTGTTAGATTCGTCTTAATTGTGGGAGTGACATAGGTTAACTAATATTTAGGTACAACATTTGGGAATCAAATAAAAAGCATAAACAGAAAAATATAATATGTTTTTTAAGTAAAGTGTTTCTGTTGCAGTCAGGTTTTTGTTTTTAATAATTTAGCTTATTTACTTAAATGAATTTGATATTTCTGAATAATATGAGCTTTATTGAAACATAAACTGAAAATGTATATAAATCAAACATAACATGATAAGTATTAAGAATAATGTATGCAATAAAAATGGGCATATTATAATATGTATAATTTCAATTTTACCTTTAAATCGGCCATCCCTTCAAACCCTACTCTGTAAAGATTTTTAGCTCCATTGTCCCACACAACATAAGCAGCTGAACGAGGACTAGCCGCTGACCAATCCTGGATTTCATTCACTTTGCCTCTTCTACCATTTCCACCATCTTGATCTTCCCATTGCCAATCCACCTAAGAAATGTCACAGCAGCATTTATATCTATATTTCTATTATTATGTAGATTATATACTAATGTAACCAGAAACATTTTTTTTTGCTAGTACTTTTCTACCTCATATATAGTGCATATTAGTGTACAATTCATAATAAACAAATTAAGCAAAGTAAAAATGTGTTCTTTTTACCTATGAACATAGTAAAGCATTAAAGCTTTATTTAATTAGTATTTATTGACAATTCAGTAAAACCTACATTCTGAGCCTATAATATAATATTATAGACAATTAATAGAGCCATCACTAAATGTTTTTGTAGCTTATATATGACTTACTCCTCTGACAACTCTGGCTCCTGGAAATATGCCTCTAACAGCTTGTTTTTTGCTTTTGCGCCTTGGTTCTACTAGACAACGCTGTGCTCCTGGTGCACTAATACGGTAAAACCTGTGTCTAAGATTATGTTTGTCTCCATGATAGCACACTGAGCATAAATCATAATTACTGCATTCAGCACACTTCCAGCGGATTCCTGTAAAGAAGAAATTTACATTGTTAATTGTATTTATTAATTATTCATGACCTTTTAATTATCAGGTACTGTTTATCTACTATTCATTTCATAAATGCACTCATTAAAGATGTATAATGACAATCTATACTTATAATAAAAGAGTAGTTGAAATCTAATAAAAATAAATAATGCACCAGTAAAACAAAATGTTTCAGGAATATTTATGTAAATATATAATTTGAGTATTGAATAAATCAACAATTTTTCACTTTACATGTTAATTATTTTTCAATTATTAGTTTTATGTAGTAAAAAAAAGAAGATATTGAACAAAATATCCAAACATAGGACAGTTCACATCATTGTTGAATTTGTTTACTTATTGTTTATTTTTATAAAACACAATATACATATATAAAACAATTAAATAATATCCAAATTTAAATTGAAAACAGAAACCAACCAAAAATAGGCTGCTGTCTGCATGTATCACACATAGTGCCTTCATGTTTAACACCTGTTGGAGCACTATCCAGAATTCTCAAGTCATATGCCCCTGAACATCTATAATTAGCAGCTGTTCCATTATCCCAAACTACGACCACCTCTTCTGGCGACTCAAAATTTCTTACGGTGCCGACATGGCCTTCTCCGCCATCCTGAAATATAAGGAAAAAGGTAGATTACCAACCTTGTTCATATTACTACATATAAAGGCATTAGTAGAAAATAAATAACTTTCAGACAAAAAGGTTTTTTAAAACTATATATCCCTGATATTTTTTATTTAAATAGTTATAAATCTTTTATACAAAATCACAAAATTATCTACAAATAACAATAGAACGGTCAACAAAAATAAACAGTAACAATGATCGTACTTGTTTGCCCCACTTCCAGTCTGGGCCTCGTATAACACGTGCCCCAACGCCTTCCATCATAAAACGAGTAGCTCTAGAAGACGTTGAGGACCCAGGAATATTAGACTCCATAGAGACAACAAAATTTTCTAGCCGTAGTAAGAATTATGAAGCAAAATATCACGCAGCTCGTTCCACCTTAAACAAAAATCAGTGTTGTTGTAGTAAAACATAAAAATTCAGGATAGTATATAACAGATTTCACAGAATATGAAAAGTTCCGCTAAGAATTATTAGGTCCTTACATATGAAATTGACGTTTAGTACGGGAGGAACATAAAGTAATTTTTTTTTTTAAAATGTATTTAATTAATTGTACAAATTCCGGAAAAAAAGGTATTCTGTTGGAGCAAGGTCCAGGGAGTACGGTGTATGTCGCAGACATTCCAATTGTAGCTCATCTAACTTAGTGGTTGTTTGTTGTGCAGTGTGTGGTCTTGCGTTGTCGTGAAGCAGAAGTGGCCTAGAGCAATTGACCAATCTCGGTTGTTTAGCAGCTAGTTCTTCCTTCATGGTTCCTTCAGTTGCTGACAATAGATATCTGCCATAATCGTTTGGCTATATTTTAGAAAGCTGTAGTGAACCACACCGGCGCAAGTCCACCAAATACTCACAAATAAATTTTTCTGAGTCAATTTTCGTTTAGGGCAGGATTTGGCGGGGTCTCCAGGGTTCAGCCATTGCCACGAGCACTTCCGATTATCGTACAGTATCCACTTTTCATCACAAGTAATGATTTGATATAAAATCCCTTCATTATTGTGTAGATTGAGCAAAGTAACACAGCAGTCGACGCGTGTTTGCATGTTCGATTCACTCAGTTCTTGAGGTCGATTAACGATGGGTCGTTAAGGTTTTTTTTACTTTCCCGATTTGCTTCTAGTGGATTAATACAGTTTTATCACTTACCCCGAATCCTGCAGCTATCTCTGAAGTGCTTTGTGATGGATCCACTTCCACAATAGTCTTTAATTCTTCATTTTCCACTTTGGTCTCCAGCCGTCCAGGGGTTGGTTCTGAAGGTCGAAATTTCCAGAATGAAAACGTTGAAACCAAAAACGTACCGTGCTTTCTTTTGCGACACCAGCTCCGTACACATCATTAATCCTTCGATCTGTTTCTGCAGCACTGGTGCCACGGTAGAACTCGTACTCGTAAATATACCGATATTTCATGTTTTCCATTGCGCGGTAATAAGCGACGCCAAAGAAAAGTATAATGAGAAAAAAACAAATGAATGACTGTTTTCAAAACTCAACTGTACCAGCTAAATGAATTTATAAATTTGAATTTGGAATTCTTAACCAAAGAGGAGAGATTTCACATCAAAATATTTAGTACGACAAAACGCTAATTTCATAAGTAAGGACCTAATATTAAGATCCTTTTCCTAGTGTTGACGAGAACTATACACAAAAGCTGTTTAAACTTATTGTCGCAAAAAGATTTTACTTAACCTTCCTGATGATGTTTCTTATTTTAAATTAACAATCTTCCAGGAACAAATTGCCACAATCTATTTATATTACAATTCAAAAACAGAACAAATTGGCTATAGTTCCTATGAAGCCTAAAAATATCCGTAAATAAACCAAAAAAATACGTGCTGGCAATTCTGGAAATTGTCAAAACTTTTAATTTGACATTTACATATTTTTCGTTCAGAAATTGAGACCATATGTGGTTAGAAGCTTCTTGGAACAGATCACAGAATAGTAATAGGAGTTTTTGGCGGGATCTTGAAGTGTCATGTTGTGGTTGTTATTTTTAATTCATTTACTTAAGTTTTTGACCTTATATTATGTAATATTGGTGGCGTTTTGCGTGATATAGTTTGGTTTTTGTGCATAAGTGAGGTGGATTATAAATATAAGCTGAAAGCATTCATTCCGAGATTCCACAAAATCTTCCTAGAAAATTCTAACAAGGGAGCCACCATCTTGTTAGGATACTGAATCGTCATAACACATGAAACTATAATTCACTCGATAATGGCAGTAATGGTCTTCATTAAAGAGGACCGGTTGCCAAGTTAGGAAGAAGAAGAAGAATAGTAATACTTAGACGTGGGTCGTTAGTGTCGTTACGACATTTTTAAGAAACGTAGTCTGTTCGGAAAGAGAACTGTCGTGGAGAAAAATGGAACTAACGTGATAGTTTTTAAATCGCAAGTCGCCCCTGTCTTTTAGCAAACGACAATTAATCTTTTGACATAACGAACTGCATTGTTACCAAGTGAGCTAGCGTGTTGTTTTTAGATATATTTGCCCGATAAACAAAAAAGATAATTAATAAATACGCCCTCAAATTCCACGACAGTTCTCTTTCAGAACAGACTCCAACAAAACCAGTGAGTTGGTCGGTGTCACCTGTTTTAAAACTAGTGATTTTTGTAACTAGCTATTATTATTCAGCTACTGTGATTGTTTGCATAAATACCTCCACTAACTATAAAATTACGCACGAAACCAAAATAAATTAAATCACTAGGTACCTATCTAAATGATTGTAGCTATACAGTTAAATCAATAAATTAAATTCTCTTCATACTTTATGCAGGCTTAGGACCGATTGCATTAAATATACGTATGTATTTATGATTTATTGACTAGTTTTTATTATAATAATATGATTTTAATAATATTGTTAATGCAGACGTATTTAAAAGTTAATTTGATTGATATTTACAGTTTATTTGCACTTTTCAACGTTCTCACTGTCATTTGTTTTTTCACTTAACAATTACAAACGTAGAGTCTATACCACGGCACGTGTGCCTAATATTACTTCGGATTTATTTGTGTCACCCGTTCTCGCGTACTCGAAAATTTTCGATCTGCCATGTGGCTCGATCGGCCGGCCGTTAGGCGCGATGCAAAAGAAATTAGCAATGAGCAACACTGCGCTGCGCCCCGCAATTGCGCCAATTCAGTTTACTGCGCCGGGTGTGTTAACACACTTATTCCAAATGTGTTGGCGCACAGCGCGCGGCGTACCTAAGCCCAGTGAGCCGGCTAAGGGACAGCGTCGGTCAGCTGACTCATTCATTTCTCTAACTCTCTTGCCTCGTGTACTATTTTGCTGCGCCGCGGCGCAAATTTGAGTTAACTCAATGCGCCTGCACAGTAAACTGCGCTTGAGTTATTGAGTCGGCGCAAGGAATTTTGCTGAGTTACCCATGGCTAAAAGAAATGTAACATAGATTAATATGAATATACGGAAAATGTAACATTGTGCGCTTGGCCGACCAACAGTTAACTCTCGTTCTCGCTCGCTCGATTACTCATACCCAACAATCACAGTAACTGTAATAAACTAATAACGCATTTACAAAAATCACTATTTGTAATTTGAGACGAAACTCGTGATTCGGTTACATGGCCGCGTAGCTGTTTATTGTATCTAGTGACGTGAAATAACACCCACGTTTAATAATACACCTAGAGGAGGACCAGATTCCAAAGTCTTGAGAAAAAGGCAGTTGGAGCCAGTCAGAACTAGGAATGAGGTGTTTTATCGGAGCACGTAAAAATAACAGGTATTTACAAGTAAAAGCTCGTAACTGTCACATTTAAAACGAGCAGGCTGTTCTTACGTACCTGTTCCAGAAACTGTTACTGTTTCAGTTTGGAACATGCTTTTCTGTGTTCTAGCGTAAGGATGTTTATTATAAATTTTTGATTGATGGATGGATTGATAGATTGATGGATAGATTGACCGCTGGATTGAACGAATTTATGGATTTATTGATGGATTGCTGGATTGATCGATTGATTGATGGATTGATTGGGGGATTGCTGGATTGATGGATTGGTGCATTGATCGATTGAAGGATTGATTAATTGATATATTTATTGATGGATTGATTGGGGAATTTAAGGATTGATGGTTTGGTGCATTGATGGATTGAAGGATTGATTGATGGATTAATTGATGTATTGATTAATGGACTAATTGGTGGATTGACGGATTGATCGATTGATTGATGGAAGGATGATTGATTGTTGGATCGATAGATTGATTGATTTATTTGACGGTTTGATAGATTGATCGATTGATGGAAGGATGATTAATTGATGGATCGATAGATTGATTGATTGATTTGACGGTTCGATGGATTGATTGATGGTTTGATTAATGGATTGATTGATTGATTGATGGTTTAGTTACTGGATTGGTTGATGGATTGATTGATTGATGGATTGATTGATGGATTGATTGAGTGATTGATTTATTTGATTGATTGATTGATTGATTGATTTGATGGATTGATTGATTGAGTTGTACGTTATTTTATTATGCGTTAGGCCGATAGCACGTATAATTTCGAGTTGCTGATCTATGTGCACTTAACTATGGTTACAAGTGTTACTACATATCATATCCGAACTAAAGCGTAACAGGCTGTTATTTTGGAATAGGTTACTGGAGTTGTTATTTATCTGGAACAGGAACAGGTATAACAGGTATCTTATTTTCCCTGTTATAGCTTACCCCTAGTCAGAATACGAAAAGGCCCTTTTTGGTTAATTGCGTGGTTATTTGTCTACAGCGTAACCAGAGCGTTAGTTTTATAACATTTTGCGTTACAGTTGACTCCGATGCGTTGCTCATGTTTTACACAACTTAAAATGTTACTTTTACCTTACTTTTCGTGGTGGAATATAATAATTAAAAAAAAAAACAAACAATAAAAGTATTTGATGAAACGGAACGCAGCCAAGTTTTAAATAATATACGGAAAACTTTGAAAACATAGTATATATTTCATTTACACATGAGTAAAGTAACTTAAGCAGCGGCCCTTGTAGAATGCATAAACTATACAGTAAATAAATAATAATCTATTTTAATAGAGTCTGGATTTTCAGTTTATAGTTGTAGGTACATAAACTACTTACTTTTGTATAATGAAACTATTTTAGTATAAAATCAAGCACCTAATATTGTTTGTATACATATTATTATATTATGATGGATGATTAGTAATATAATGATTACATATGATGGTTTTTTTAAATACAGTGTAAACTCTTTATAACGAAACTCAAGGGACTGAGCATTTTTTGTCGTTATAGAGAGTTATCGTTATAAAGAGTGAACCCAAAAAAACAACCAAATTAACAAGAATTTTTAATATGTATTTCTTAGATAATAAATGCTTATAAATTATTGTTTACACATATAGTCTGATAACTTTGTCTGACGTTTTTTACTATGCCAGTACTTGTTTTGTATTATTTTATGTATTCTATTCATATCTTCTTCTATGAAACCTTTTCGTCAACACTAATCGCTTTCCGTTTACTGGCCATGTTAACAGTTTCAAAGTAGGTTTACGACTGATAATACGATAGGAAAGCTAGACCGACCTCGGATGTTTCGGAGCTTCAAAGTCTTTTGTTACCTGATAATAAACAATAATACCGATAATAAATATTTACTGTCTAAAAATATGAACACATTATCGCTATAAAGAGTGTTTCAATATGTGGGTTTTAACGCAAACCAACCAAGTTGGGCTCACTTCAACATTATAGGGAGTTTATCGTTATAAAGGATAACGATATAAAGAGTTTACACTGTATATTCAACTTAATACCTGAGGTTCTTTCGATATTTCAGGAATTTCCCAAAAATTAGTTGGTAAAATTTGTCGTAATATAGATAGATACGGCGTTGTTTTTGTCACTCCAAGCAACAAGTTTATTTGTATTTTGTAAACCTTGCCTACCTTAGTTAATTGTGATCTTGTTTGACTGAGATGAGTGGTAAATAAAACTATGTGAATAAATAGGTACCTACTGGGTTTAGACAAAGTAATAATTGACATTAATAAGTTTGTTAATGTTATTCAATATCAAGCTATGTAAAGAAGTGCAGGTAAGTACATATTAGACTGATTTAACGCATAAATAAGAATAAAATTGCGCTTTTTCGACAAGTAGCAGAATGTGTTACTTTTGTGATCAAATGTTACTTTTTGAGCAGTCCTTGGTAACTTTTCTCTATCAGCCACAGGCAACACAACACTATCTGTGTAATGTCTATGATGAAGGAGATAGAAAAAGGCGAATTTTGTTTGTACAAAACGCGCGTCGTTTATTTTTTTGTTGCGAACTGAATTATATCGTAGTAATAATAAAGTAATATAAGCAATCAAAAATAAGTGTTACCTGAAAGTGAATTCTAAAAATTTGTTTAGAAGACAACATGGTTCAGGTATGTACTGTTTGAATTCAAAGCTGGTATTGCACATGTGTTTATTTTTTGTTGATAGGGATGGTTAAATATATTTTTTAATTCTAGTATTAGCAATCCTACCATGATCTAAAAAGATGTTTGAATCAATATTTATCTATGATTTGAATAACAAAGATAATTTTACAGGCAACAGACGAAATGGAACAACCTGATCTTGTTCAAGCTGTGAAACTGTTAAAGGAAATGAACATGAATGTACAACAGGTATCGCAGTTGGTAGATAATATGCTCGTTCGTGTTAAAAGTGGAGAAATCTCTACAGATAAAGGACTGAGCTTCCTTGAGATGAAATATCAAATGCTTCTAAGTTATTTAATAAACTTAACCTATATTGTACTTAGGAAATGTTCTGGTGAAAAAATTCAATCTGACCCATCAATTGACAGATTAATAGAGATACGAACTGTTTTAGAAAAAATTCGTCCAATAGACTCTAAATTAAAGTATCAAATTGACAAACTAGTCAAAACTGCAGCAGTAGGTTTGACATCAGAGGATGACCCTCAGTCATATCATGCTAACCCTTCAAATTTAGTAAGCAAGATTGATGATTCACAATGTGATTCTAGTGAAGCTTCAGATATCGGAGAAGAAAGGAAAGATAAATCAAATATTTATGTTCCTCCAAAATTAGCAGCTGTTCACTTTGATGAAACTTCAAGAGTTGATAGTGAAAAGAAAAACAAAGAAAGGTCAAGGAAGCAATTCCTTAACTCTAGTGTAATGCGAGAACTTCGTGAGGAGTATTCGGAGGCTCCTTTAGAAATTAGTTCAGGAAACCATGTCAAACAATCTATATCTAAACATGAACAGGAAAGGACAGAGTATGAAGAAAATTATCTAATGCGTTTGCCAGTGACTAAAGCTGAAAAGAACAGACGAAAGAAATTGACCACAGTAGGAATGTTGGCAGATGAAATCACTGGTAGAAGTACTCAGATAAATCGTAAGCACAAATTGAAGACTAAGAAAGGTAAAGGTTTTAAAAGAAGGCGTACACAATAATAATAATTCTGGACAAACCAAAATATGACATAAAACAGTGTCATAGAGGAAAATTTTTACAATAGGTTTAATAATTATGTGGAATGGAGTTTTTTTTTATTGATCTTAAATGAAGCAATGTAATGTATTTTTAGAACACAGTTATTATGTTCAGTTGTTTAAGAATTCTAAGATTAGCCTCTACCAATATATTTTGGCTTATCAATATAATTGGCATCATAAAAAATCCTTTTTCAATATATAGGTGAAGTAATGTTAATATTGCTAGCAGTGTTAGGTCACAGGGTATAATAATTTTTCCTTAGACTCGTTAAAGGGATATTATAATATGAATACAAATAATTTTGACACAGTAAATTAATGAAAATAAAATTAATATTGCACTATGCAGCATAATTCTAATTGCCATTTTTAATCAGTATAATACTTTTATTAAATGAGTAATATTCATAAGAATTTATACGTCCTTTAAGGTGCTTGGGTACATGATAATGTATCAATATGCTAAAACATTGTGCTGCTAGTAAGACATATTGTAAACTGTTTTTTTGGAGAAAATTATCAATAATCCTTAAAAATCCTACATAAATATGATGTCACAATAGAAATAACAAATATTTGTTGCTTGTCATTAATGTGTATTTCTCATTACAACATGTGTTTGTATATAGTAATGGATATTATGGATAATTACTATACTATGTTCATTATAAGAATGGTTGTAGATATGTTGCTTAATTGCCTATTATCAATTCCATTTAAACACTAAATAGTATTAATAATACAAATGATGCTTTAAAACAATTGAGAGGTGTGTAAGCTGTGTAAATGAAATAGAATGAAAAAATAAACTATAACAACAATTGAAATTGCAATCTGAAACACATTATTATGTACACAACTTTCTACTGAACAAGAAGATAGTGAAATTGGTGCAGTAAAATGTAGGTAGAGACTTGAACTCATTTGTGCACGCGGTGCTATGTGTGCATGAGCCAATAAACACTTCGTTTTTATTTGTATGACAGTGACGCGGGAGTCGTCTTCCAATCAACACGTGTTTTTAATGCTTTATTCTACAGCTACAGTTGGTAATAGAAATGTTGGGTTCAGGTTTGTCACGGAGAAACTGTTTTAACTAACCAGTAATTGTGCTTGATAATAAATGTGTCCTACCACAATAATCAAAATATTAAAATGCTGAATTATAATTTTAAAAAGATAGATATTCAGCAATTGGTAATGGAAAAAATACTCTGCAATATCAACGCATATACAACCATATCATTCTAAACCCTATAGATAATTTTTAGGGAAATTAAAAATATTTATTGCTTTATATAATAATGAATAGAATATGATGGAAATAATGAAGTTAATAGAAAGTTCATTATTTACAATTACTAGTGGTAGTGATATGGTGTAATATGTTCAATTAACACGCATTTACCTATTTGCCCTGTTGATTTATTTTAAATTTGAACAAATAAGATTAAAAAAATTTCGGCATAATATTAACGTAAATGGTTAATAGAATTCACTTGTGTATTCGCTTAGGGCCGCGCGCACAAATGAGTCGATCTGTCTATATTATGCAATTTTTACCTATCTATACACAAAAACATAGAGATAAAAAAATTAAAACATTTGTACATATGGGAAGTGAGAACAATAAAATTATGATAGGCTACACGGGTGCGTTGGCGGCACGATGTGGTGTTTCTCGGGTAAAACCGTGGGACACAGCTAGTGTGTAATAAAAAGAAAATGGAATTCATTTGGTTCATAGATCTTTTACATTGACCTCTTCTAGTTTTAAGGATCATAGAATGTATGGTAGTATGTATGTATTGCATGTAATAAGAAAAGTATTTAATTTTTCTCATGATGAACATTGTATAAGTAACAACAAAAATTTACATAATCTATTAGTAAACAACACCACATCTGAAAATACTAAAGATATAAAAACTTAAAATATAAGACAATTTTTACCAAGTTCCATTGTGTATCTTCGAATTGGAACGCCCAATGCTAATGAAATTAAAATAGGACCACCCTTGAGGTACCCCCTATCCAACAAAAAAAGAATCATCTAAAGTGATTCATAATCAAAGAAGTTATGGCTGAACATCCATAAAAATACATTCAAATTGAGTAACCTCCCATTTTTTGTTAAAGTCGGTTAAAAATGAAGGAATAACCTTATTTTGTTATATTAACGTTGGTCTTTTAGTTTTTGCCAGTTTTGTGTCATATTCAGTTAAAATTATAACACATTATTAATAATTTCCATGTATCATGTAGCAAATGACATACGTCTGCTGACAGCTAAATATGATATTCAGGAAATAACTTTCAGCTTTGCAAATGTTCTTTGTCGGTAATAGGAAGGCAACATAGCAATGAACACAACTTTAACTTTACTAAACAAGTCTTTACGGGATTATTAAAAATTTATTCATAGTCATTGTTAAGAAAATATTGAAAATTAAAGTCGGTTAATGGTTTTCAATGTATTTATTTTTACTTTGAATATGGGACCTATTATGAACAAGGCATATAGAACTTTCATTGTGATTGAAAACAATAATACAATTTTTATCAAAATTTCTGTTAACTTATTTTAAATTTCATTAATTTTTGTTATAATTGAATGTTCGTTTTTATTGATTTCAATTGTTTGTCCTTTCATATGAGTTAATAATAAGAATAATAAAACGTTTGAATTATATGAAGCTTTCATTAGTCTAAATGTTTAGTTAGTCTTGGAAAGTCTTGGAGACAAGTAGCAGGATTATAGGATTGATATCGGAATATCCTCATTTGTCGGATATGGCCAATTGGTGTGTGAGTATCCAGACATTGATAGTCACCTGGTGGGGGTGCTGTGCCACCGTTATGTGTGAGATCTGATCGAATGACGCGATTTAATAACCACACCGGAGATGCCATAGTCAACTAGAATGGGATAAACAGGAATATTACTGACTACCTAAACATAAGATCGAAAGATCAAAAATTTGTTATAAATAAAGAACTGATGGTGCCTGTGATTTTGGTCAAATGAAAACGTATTAATGTTTCACGAGAATTATTCATCTGAATTAGAAGTGGACTGTTTTTATATTCTTTAATTAATTTTTAATTAGTACAGTAAAATACAGAAAAAAGTAATCGATGCGTAGCTTAGATGCTTCGGCCTTTTATAATACACAGTTTTACGATGTTTCGGAAGACATTATACATGTACACTATTTCTGTTCCCTGTGCGTTGCGTTGAACATCCAGTGTGTTTGAACAATTTTAAAATATGTAATAAAGGTAGAAACAATGACACTCTTATAATACACTAGTAACCTGCCCCGGCTTCGCACGGATAGCTGGGTAATAGCTCTATTGGTTACGCTTGGAGTCCATAGGGGAACATTGATTCGAAAGCTACCAAACTTTACAGGATCACCCCCTGGTCTAATAAGAAGATTGTCTGAAAATGTCATCAAAATCGCTCCAGCCGTTATGGTGTCCATAAAGAACATACATAAATATATAAAAAGGAGATACATAAAGAAAACTGTTGGTATGTTTGTATGAAGTAATATCTGGGTATAGATCCGATAATTCGATTCTAAAAAATTTCATTGATAGAAATCTACGTTCGAGCTAATAATGGTTATAGGTTAAATTTGTTGTTATTAATTTTTATATTGTCACGGGCAGTCACAGTACCAGTCTTGTTGGGTATATTTTTATTTGCGATTGAGTCTGAAGGGTGCATACGTAATATGTAATTATAACATTACTCGTCTTTGTCAAATCCCTTTTATACAACCAATCCAAAAATAAATACCCATCCACAATGAAATGTAGGTACTTACCGGTTTAGTTACAGACGGATATGGATTTCTATAATCATCTTGTTGAGTAGAAAGGTAATTCATTATACCGAAATCAGCTGGCAATTGTGCCAAATCAGCATTCTTCATTAATTTATTTCGCCCAGGTGTACTTTAAGCAATAATTTTAGATTTTAATTAGAGAATGGAAGCTCCTTAACACTCTTTTTTATCCTTCTAATTTTTAACATTTCACTACAGTTTCACTTGATTCTTAGTAACGATATGGCCCATGATGAAGTCTAGAGAGAAATGCAACTGCCGGAACACACCTTTAAGTATTGTTGCTCGACAACAGATTTTCAAACTAAGGATGTTAATTAACAGGGCTGGCATTAGGAAATGCTCTACCACTGTGGTATGGTTTCATCACGTTTTACTTCCCCAAAAGCCCAGGCTTATTGCGGGACTCGAATGCACGTCGATAGACGCGGTGTCAGAACACGTTACCACTGAGCCATCGTTGCCTACATACAGTTCAATATAATGACTCATGATTTTTTATTAGCCAAACGACATAAATATATTCCTTACAGCTGATATAGGTACATAGATACCTACAGTATAAATATTAAACACTCAGAAACAGTATCTATCTATAACTACTTTCTTTATTTTCGTCACAGGAAAGTTCATCCTATGCGGGAATCTAATCTGTGACAGCACTCAACCGCGAAAGCAAGATAACAAGCTCAAGGGTACCAAAGTGGCCAAACCTTTGCTTGGGCTGTTGCCTTAGTTGGAATTAAGTCGCGAACTGACTAAAATTCCCTATCTGTAATTCGATCTAACTATATATATGTGTTTCTTCTCTCTGATAATGGATCGTGTATCCCACGGTAGTCGTCGATGATATTGGATCACACTGTACTCACCTTCAGGTACAGTGTAGGTCACTTTACCGTGGTATGATAAAAAAAATGTATTTTGTAATCTGTCATTGTTGCATTTAGTAATTTAGTCTAAAACTAGCTAGCCAAAAAAAGGTCCCTTACAGAACCTATGTACCTACCTTAATGCTTAATGCGCAACAAATTCCATTACAACAATAGAAACTAATTTATGTGCTTTTTCAAATAAGTATGTATGTAAGATAATTAACTTACTCCGTGCAGGGGTAGGAAGTAAAATTTACAAGTGGTTTGAAGGAATATATAGGGTCAGTTTTAGTGAACACTTGTGCAAGCATATGGCGAGTTTCAGTCATTTTCACCCCTTGGTCTTCTGTACCCCAACGTACATACGTACTCAAGTGGTTACTTAAATCATCTCTGTATACATAGTTATCCTTTTTTTCGGCATGCTTGGCAAAATCCCAATTTTCTACTTTAACCTGCGGTCCATATGTGTTTTTCGAGAATAATATTTGTTGTGGCTTTTTGGCCATTGGATTTTTGGTTCTCATTTCGATAAATATTAAGATTTCAATTTAATGGAATAATTAGAATAGTGAATAAAGTAATAAATATTTGTATAATTTTTTTTTAAATTTAAATCTTTTGTGCGTGTTCTTCTGTCGTTTGCCGTCGTATCGTTTGACTTACGTCAATCATTGTTTTTACATAGGTATGTGGGGTATTTATGGTCAACAATAAATCAATCAAAACTAGAAAGTTTTATAGAGTAAATTTTATTATTTGAATGAAACGCAGGCTAAAAAAACTTTAAAAAAATAACGTTAGTTTATGCAACATGGACGATGCCTGAATTACTTTTAGGAGATACATCAACATCTACACACTGCAGAGTAAGTGCACATATATGGACCGGTTCTATAATATGATCCACGGGGTGTTTCTCAAAGAACGGGGGACATTTTTCGTTTTCATGAACAAGCGATTTAATTTTTCAGCTAACTGTGTAAAGTCATCACTTCAACTACCTACTCTCTAAATGTATGAGTATTACACTATAAATCACCGCGCCGCGCCGCGCTGGCACTTTTTGAATATGGACTTAGTAGTTTTTATAGCAAACAGTCACATATCTATACTAATATTATAAAGCTAAAGAGTTCGTTTGTTTGGTTGAACGCGCTAATCTCAGGAACTACTGGTTCGAATGGAAAAGTTAGACCATTAGGAGCGGAGCATCAATGGAAAAGGTTGCAAAAACGGGATAATTTATTTCTTTTGAGAACTTCCATTGCGTGCGCTGCGTAAATGGTAACAATCATGTGTAACGGAACTATTTCTCTTAAAAGTTCTTAAAAAAAGTCCGCGATAGCATACGTCTATCTTTTGTCTCTCTCTCTCTATTTCTCTCTCCGTACAAACCAAATTTTTAACAAAACTAGTAGTAAAAACTTCAGGCGAGATGGGACATTTTGAGACCCTCAACGAGGTTGTCCCATCTGTGATCTATGAACGCGGTTATACGGACTTTAACCGCTTTCTGGAATGCGCGTATATCGTGGCATAGATTCAATAATACATTCATGTGTCGCAGAGTCCTTTTCCGTGATTAACGCTCGCACGTTGCTCGCCGCTTGGATCTCTCTCGATGCCGACTTGGGAGGTGGTCGACCAGGGAATCGATCACTAAGTCGCCATCTGCTACCGATTCCAATACGACTGGGTTCCTATCTACGCTGTACGGGAGCGCCTTGTCTGTAAGGTACATGATTGAGATTCGTGTAGTCAACCACTTTGACAGTAGCAGGACTGGGGAGGGACTGTAAGGGATGATCGAGTTGAAGGATGACCGGGCGGTGATCGGAGTCGAGTTCGTGTACGATTGGATTAGTCACATAAGGCCAAATTAAGCACTGTCGGACGTATGACGACATGACGCTATTTTCTTTCTGTGTGGTTGAGAAATTACTTTTTCTCTGCAATGTATTGATATACATAATATTAAACATAAAACATACAGCTCACATCTCTTCTTCATTAAACTCGCAAAAGTAATATAGTGAACTACCCAACATACAACACCCAATTCATTTTTTTTTTTTTTTGACGAAGTAGCCGGAAATTCTCCAGTATTAAATTTGCCAAAGTCTGAGAACCATAGCTTTATTAAGTAAAACTATGTATGTATACTTTAAAATATAAATATTAAACTGTGATGTGTGTAATAAGCATTATATCTAAATATAGTATAAAGTCGCTTCAGCTATGTAGGTACGCTTTGATCTTTTAAACTACGCAACGTATTTTAATTAGGTTTTCACTACCATTTAGAGATCTTTTTACGGAAGTCTTATTTATACAACACATTCCAATTAAATTTTTGTATAGTAGAGAATATTCAATTATTTGTAATCAACTTATCAAAAATATGATTTTTTGGCGCTTACATGGCTTACTCTGGCTAAACCTTATAATATAATATCAAAATAATGTTCTGAAGAATTCTAGTTCTTTAAAAAGCTAAGACTAAAGTTCGCTATGCTATATGTCTATCTCGTAAGGTTGACTCACAGTAACCATTTTTGTCTTCAAAATAATAATTAAAAATATTGTTATTTGCGAAGCTATTTTCTCTAATTCATAAGTTTGTTAGTTAATTTGGGCATTTAATGTAGATTCAAAGTGTCCATTTCAGTTTTCCATTTAAATGAATAGCGTAGAAGATATAACGAATCCAAAATTACGCGCGACCAAAGTAATTCCTTCTCAGTGAAACGGTTGCAGTGAATTAACCGGCGCTCCGCCACCTATGATAAATTGCACGAGCTAAGCGCACTTTTCGTAACTATGAAGTTACATAACATACCATCACACCTGTATTCCTGAAGGGTAAGGCAGAGGTGTACTAATTTACACCCACAGTTCACCGGGTGTGTTTTTAGGTCCCATGTAATAGGGACGAGCTTATTGACATTAATCGGGCATAAGTCCAAACTCCGAGCTACTTCTGAGTATTTCATAGAAAAACCCAATAACACTTTGTTCAGTCTGGGAACCTAGGACCTCCAGTATAGCAGTCGGGTCAGGAGTCAGGGTCAGGTAGTTATGAACTATCAATATTAAAGCGATAAACTCTACATCAGGCTTTTTAAACATAAAATACACCACTTTGTAAATTGTACCCGTGCGAAGCTGGGGCCGTTCGCTAGTTATTTATAATCTATTTATCTACTTCGTTTTCTCTTTGTAAAACTTTTGATTATGATGTCGTCAGTGACTACATTACAACAAAGCCCTTTAAACTTGTTTTTAGTTTGAGTTTCAAACTGCCATGTACGAAATTGCCACCTACATAAAATGGCCTTTGTGTGGAAAATTTTATTTGCGGTACATATTATATTGATAAGGAAACCAAAATTATCTCTATGTATGGGCAAGCTGTAAATTTATTTTATGTGCGAAAAAAACGTCTGTTAGATCTGATGTCAATTATAATCGTTATTAAACTGGTACTACGTCAAGTACCAATTTCCGGAGAAAAAGCAAAAAAACGATATCACGAATATAAATCGCATTTTTTTACATTGTACATGCTAGCGGATGATATTAGATCATTATAAAATGAAGTCAATAGACTTTATTCGGACAAATTATATTTACTTTTGTCGGTATATACTTTTCATTTTGGTTTTGCTCCGACAGGACTGGATGGTGGAACAACATCAGAGATAGAAAATTTTTCCCTCCATCGTAACTCTTCGTCTTTGACTTTAATACTTTCTTCAGCGCAGAGGATAAACGCCTCAAAAAATTCGAAAAACGTTATCTGTACATCCAAATTAATTATTTTGTTATTTTCACTAAGCTGTGGGAACGTGCGGGAAAATATATTTACGATGGTTTTGCTAGATAGATTGCCAAAGTTAAATAATTTCATGTCGTTAGATGGATTATATTTATTTTGGTTGTCTTCCTGAGTTTGAATATTCATATCTGTAATTAAAACTCAGTGTTAGATCAAGATATAACTTTATGGTAGGTGTCATAGTGTTGTTTTTATTATAAGTAGTACCTGTGCCCGCAGCTGCGCTCTCGTGGACTATAGAATGCCGTCAATCGGGCACATTCGCGAATCGGTTTTTTTTTGTAGGTCTTTTTAATACATATCTATACAATTAATAAAATTAAAGTGTCTGTTTGTAATGTCAAAATAACAGTTTTTTATTAAATGCATATGAATGTATATACGATACATATAACAAAAAACCCATTTTTAAATTTTTTTCTGTTTGTTCCGGGTAATCTTCGAGACGGTTGGACCGATTTTGACGGGACTTTCACTGATAGATAGCTGATGATATAGGGAGTAACTTGGGCTACTTTTATTTTGGAAAAAGAATTAGGGTTCATCACAAATAAAAAAAGTTAAAAATTAATGTACTACATAATTATAGGCATTAAAAAAACCTACAAAAAAGTCTGGGAGAGTATGTATCTATCTTCTAAGGAACACCCACAATAAGCATTTTTGTCTTTAAAATAGCCGCGAGCGGGGGATCAAAATTCGCGCGGGCATTCTGTAGTCCACGTGAGCGAAGCCACGGGCACAGCTAATCTACAATAAAATTATGTTATGTTGCACTTATATTAATTTGATACATCTCTTATGGTTTACCCAACGTAAGGCATTTAAGCGCTCGAATTGATTCAACAATACCAGTTCTTTTTATTTGCGCAGAATCTTCATTCTTTTTCTAAAATAAAGAAACCTGAAGTTACTTTCTTTAAAATCAGCTATCTGCCAGTGAAAGTCCCGTCAAAATCGATCTAACCGTTTCGGGGATTAACCGGAACAAACAGACAGACAAAATTATAAACAGACACTTCAATTTGTTGTATTTGTATATATAACAGTAATTATAACCTTAGTGTCCTTACTGTTTTATACTATTAATGGTTTCACACATATTTCAAGTAGTGTTTTGGTAGGATAATTACTAATCACCGGTCATTGGACGTGATAAATAGGAAAAATATATAAATAAATATTATAGAAAAAAGAAGTCACCTGTTACAAATGTAATTTCATCACCAAATATATAAACGTTATGTCCAAGTGGCAAATAATCAACAGAGGCGTCAACGAGAACTGGTTGAAGTTGTTCCATATTATGCGGTGGACGACGGACAGCACGTATGAAAGTACGTACCGTATGAGGTTCTCCTAACATACGATACAATTGATAAGTTCCTTTTAAAGGTACGAATGCACCATAGCTGTTCACGAGGCGACCTAAAATAAATTAGTAGATAGACGACCTTTAAGTAAATCGTAAAAATGGTTTACAACTTTTACCTTTACGACGTCCAGCACCAGATAAAACGTCTCGTTCCATGAAAAATCTGAAAGCACTTGCTAATATTGTATCTGGTTTCTTATCAGGCAACTGTCGTTTTGCATAAAGTCTGCTTGCAACAGAAATTAGACTATGCAAGAATTGCCAAAAATATATTTTTTCAAAAGGATTGTGACGAGTTCTTGCAAGCCATTCGGGATTCTCATGGAAAATCTCATCTATCTCTACAAGGGTTAATCCTTTCTCATGTACATTGCAGTCGTAGTAAAATTGCCACAAGTATAAACGTATTAGCACCGGTGTAAAATGTATCTCTTCAGTATTACATATTGTAGCGTATTTGTGATATATTTCTTTTAAATCAATTTCGTAATTTCGAAGCGATTTACGCAAAGAACTTTCCTCAAATGCTATCACGTCTTCCATGACAGCTAACATACTTGTATCTTCCAAAGGATCTTCCTTTCTTAAAGTGTCAGAGTTATTTAGAACAAAATTTTTATTATTTTCAAAATATTCATTGATAAGGCTTGCTCGAATTTCAGTTTGTCGATCAATATTGGTAATAGCCTTTTCTATATGATATAGCAGACCAAACGTGTTGTCACAAATATCAAACTTATATGGTTCTTGTATTTGACGTTTTGCTTCGATGCAAGCACCGGTATTATCATTTTCATTTGTAGTTATTGCACCTATGTTGTCATCAATGAATAAATTTTTTGCCCTTAGTATAAAGCCATTGTTTGTAACAAATTTTCCTGTTCCATGTTTCTTATTGTTTTTGAAATCACCTTTATAATGGGATCCTAGGCCTAAACCTAAATTTAATATACCATATCCATTACGTTGTCCTCTATCCCAAAGTCCACGATAGGCGTTTATAGATGGCAACGACATTGAATTGTTATAATATGCGTCCCAGATGTAAATGCCGTAACCGGACATTACTCCATTTTTCCATTCCCCTCTATAAAACTGGAAATAAGAATTATTTTTTAAATACCTGGTATATTGGTATTATGGTATGTAGGTACTTAGTATACCTAAATACAATAGATAACAAAAAATACAACACCGCTAAATATATTTGATGCACTGAAGTTATTTGTTTGATCACTTGATTAATTTTGCGGATCACTTTGATTTAAGTACAGCTAGCTATTTATTTGATTAATTATTAGAATTTCAATCAATATAAACAGCTTACGTCATGATTTGGCCATATCATTAATCCTTTTCCTTCTCTGATGTATTTATCCCATTCGCCTCTGTAGCCACTAAATGCACAGTACTCACGAGAACCATACCCATGCCGCACATTCTAGAATAAAAATTTATTAGCCTAGGTACCAATTTTGTTTAAATTTGTTTGGAAATTACTGCTTTCGACATTCAACATTTACTGCTTTCACCCGAGTCCTTCAATCACTTTTTTGTGCATGCAAAAAACAAGGCAACATTTATATGTTCAGCGTTGACCACAATCTCACTTAGTGTTAAGTGTCGATGTGGCCCAAGATGACGGACACGCTAAGCCTGGTGGGAATACTGGATCTCAAGTGCAGCTACCGGAACACATTTAAAGATGCTTGGCGACAGATTTTCAAATTGAGGGTAAAAAGAAATCAATTAGAAAATACCCTACATCCGTGCTATGGTTTCATCACGATGTTTGAATGCTTCCGTTAGCGCACAATTTCGGATTGATAAATAATTTTATCAATGTAGGGGAGCGAGTGGCTTTCTGTAACAGGGGTAAGTAGTAATAGTGCTTGTTCACTAGGAATTTAAACTTTATTAATGTATTTCGTTGACTCAATCCTATCATTATAACGCGCCACGGCACGTCATAACTACAGGATCTCCAGATTGGGTTTTTATTCCCCATTTTGGGGTAAAATAATGTCGCTAGGGAAACAAAAATGATGGGGAAATTTTTGAGGAAGAAAATTTTGACACGGGGAAATTTGGGGAAGAACTTATCTGCATAACCGTACTACTAACTACTATTTCTACTCAGGGTTCGCAACCTAAAGCGTAGCAATTATCGTATTATCAGCTTCGAAATTATCGTGTTTCCCTGTATTGTATCAAAACTATCGTACTTCACCAATATCTGCCCAGAGGACCAATTTTTTAAATTCTTATATTGTTAAAATTATTGTATTTTCTTATAATTTGCTATCATATGAGGGCATGCAATTGTCGTAAATGTACGATACGTACACGTACGGTTTTAAACCCTGCTTCTACTAATGCCATCTCTAATATTTTAATTAAGACTTCACATACTCGTTTTTGAAAATATTTACTGTTTTTTTTATAGTAGCTCAAGAAATTGACTTTCCTGTCTATGTTGGATGATGTACTTTCTCTCTTTCTCTTCAAATCCCCTTTCTTTCCGTGTTCCTGGTTTAAAGATGGTAATTATAACAGCAAAGAGCAATGTAATGCATTATTCCCACGCAATGTATAACAAATTATTGAAGACACTAGTATTCTACTGTTGTTTATCCTTTATTGTTGTTAATAATTGTTATAGTCGGCCGGCATTACTGCAACGTGCGAATAAGCAAACATTATGTAGGTAACCTTTAGGAACTTTAGGTCTGAAAGAGAGAGCTTTTCACGTTTCTCATACACGACATTATCATGCAAATTAATATTTTTTCGAATTTACGATATCAATCTCTGCCATGTCATTCCCACAATTAAGACAAATCTAACGACACCTCATATAATAAAACCCCTCAAGCCGTTTAGCCTACAAAGCGTGCCAAAGAAACAGACATACGTACATACGTGGGAAAAACATAACCGTCCTTTTTCGCGGTCGGGTAAGCATAAATGTTACATTGCATGTGTTTCTATAATTTTTAAGGCAGAGAACATTTGTATTTCATATTAGATATGTACTGTATAAATCACGCGGTTGTAGTTATACTTTTGTTATTAAATTTACTAAGCCACTAATTAGCTCTGTAATCTATTTCTAAAGTTACTATACCTACAGATAGAAAATCAATACAACAGAGAAGAACGCATGAAGAAAGCAAATGTGACTCCCATATAGCCATATTTTTTTGTGTGGTGGTCAGAATACGTTTTATTTACAAATTGAAAAAAGTAGTAATATTTTTGTTTGTGTAAAATGGTACTTTTATGGTTCTAAACACATATCCCCGCCTCTTAAAGCTTTCTATAATAAAAATAAACAAAAATTTAAAGAAATAGGCAGGTTTAAGTTTATTGGTGAAAAGTTGCTGAAATAGTATAACTTTGGGGAAATTTTTTGGCCGCCATGTGGAAATTTCGAAAATGCAATCTGGAGACCCTAGTCATAACAGTCAGTGTCACTCAGAGTCGGTGTCCCGCCAGGTGGCGTAGTGAGTGAGTGTGTGTAAGCGTTCCGTTGTCGGCAGATAATGTATAATTTTGCTTTTGTAATTTTTTGGTTGACTTTATTATTATCGACTAATTGGAGCTTTTTGCTTTTATTTGGTGTTAAAATTTATCTACGTATGATGTCCAATAATAGTTTTCGAGATTACTAAATTGATTTATTAGTTAACGTGTTAAATTAATATTAAGAACTATGCCTTGGGAATAATTGTAACAAAATCTTGGGTTATGTTGTAACATGTTACAACTTGCCCCCATATTGCTGTATGTTATTTGTAATGTAATATTCCTTTTTGTTTAGAATGAGAGTGTATATGAGAAAGGCTGAGCAGGCAATACAAAGCCAGGAAGTATATGAGTTAGCTGCAGCTAAGGTTTTAGAAACCAAGTGTAGTAGTATTTGGAAGGAGAGTAAGAATTTTGGTCTTTGTCACGTATACGTTTACAGATACATTAAGAAAAATAAGAATTATTAAAGTCCAAAAGTTGGTTATGTAAAGCCTAGACGTAAGGAAACCAGCTTACCAATGTGCAAAGTATATTTTAGTTAATTATTTCATAGAAAACATTTTACAGAAGTACCTCATTATATTTGTTAATTACCTAATTATTTGTTGAAAATAAAGCAAAATGTGAAGAGAATAAATGACTAAAGGTGTAAACTTCTCTTTTTTTTATTGTTGTTACTACATGCCCCAAGCATGGGGTAAGTTTTAACACATCCTTTTTTATAAAAAAAAAAAAAAACAATTCTGAAAGTGTTGATATTTTTTAAATTAGACATCATAGAAGAATGATTAGAGTATCAATCAAAATTTAGTTAGTGATAATTTATCGAATACATCTCATGATATATATCATTATTTCTAAAAATTGTAACAACAAGCCCCTCGCTCCCCTATTTTTATTCAATTTTACATATTTTTTTTCCTCAAATCATATCAGTTCTATTTTTTAATTTAGTTGAGGTAGTTTCAACGGGGTCCTTCAGAGGGTGTCTGAATGATGGCTCAGTGGTGGCCATGGGTAACTCAGCAAAATTTAGTTAATGCTTTCGCGTTGAGTAAACGTTGATAGCACTCTTACTAGAGTGTAATTAGGTACCACTTTAACAGCATTAATTAACAAAAATAAGAACGTGCTCTCGACATGTATAGCATATATTTTTGCAGGTTCGGCGATGGTGGAAAGTATGCGCTAGCGTCGTACCGAACAATTCATCGGAACACAGTCTATTGTACCTATAAACGGTAGAACACACACAACGGGGCGAAGTCTCATCGGTTGTTACTTTGGGATAGTCGACAATTCTCACAATACGTTTTTGAGCCGAGTAAAATGGGCCAAGCTGGTATTCAGATGTTCTTGCCCAGAATTGAGAGCAATACTCCAGATGGGGCCAGACTTCTGTAATTTTATATCTAAATAGCTTTAGTAATATTATATTATCCAAACAAATCAGAGTCAATACGGTTATTATTAATTTGATCAAATACGATTAGGTGGGTAGATATTGGTATTCTAAATACTTTTTAATGCAAAAAAAGAACCCGGATTGCTACTTTAGATATTGGTATTCTAAATACTTTTTAATGCAAAAAAAGAACCCGGATTGCTACTTTGTTCGGATTCATGTTTTATTTCGTTTTCATGTGTTGAGATCTAGATACCTAATATTATAATTATGATTATTTTATGATTTATTAATAAAAGTTGCGTACATGAACCCATTGTCCATCGTAAGAATTCTTAAAGGTTTCCGTATAATATATAACACCGTCTCCATGTTTAGTGCCACAGTACCAGCCACCGGCATACGCACGTTGTTTACGGGAATCTACGTAAAGCCCTTTCCCGTGACGTAAATTGCCGACGAAATTACCTTCATACCAAGTATCATCTTTCCACTGAATAGTACCTTTTCCATTTATCTCATTGTCTTTGAATTGACCCTATAATTAATTATGGTACATATTATATTGTCTTAATACTAATTTGTGAACTGAAAGTTTCAAATATCCAAATTGAAATGTAGTGATTTAGCAAGTCAAGATATTATAAATTAATTTTATACCTATCATTTGATCCCTGGTATTGGATCCCTGAAAATGTTTTCTTTATTATTGGATACATTAATTAATATGTGTCAAATTCGACTCAAAACTCTGGTATAAGTAGAAGAAAACAACGTCCACCTCTTCGCGGTATGAGGCGTGCAAAATAAATCTACATCATCCGTTTGGATCGGAGGCAATATTCACTGAGGTAGCCTAGTTATTTTCTTCCATATTTGTTTCATAATAAAAACATATTTTTCTAAACTTTTGAGATCTCTAAAATTATCGTTATCAACATTTGTAATGGAATCATTATTATTATATAAGTACTTAGGTAGGTTACTACTCAGAACCGGTTCAAATTTAACGAGAAAGATTAACATATAAAAAAACGAAACTTCATTCTTTTCTCAGTATGGATATTGTATGATTTTAGACAGCTAGATAACAAACCATAAAAATTGTTCCGTCAGCCCACTGGAAGCGACCTTCACCGTGCATAGATTTCATGGATATATTACCCTCATAAATATTGCCATTTCGGAATCGTATTATAGCCCTTTCATCAGCACCACACCACCAAATTTGTTGTAATGGATCAGTCTATAAATTATACTAACTTATTATATATTATTGAACATAAATATAACATTAAAGTATTTTGATATTTACCTGTGCACCTTCAAGTTCTAATTTGGAAACACTTCTTTTCGTTTTGGATGGTTTCACTACAATTGGTAGGTATATACTCAGAGCCGTAGCTACATTTTATGAAGGAGAGCTTCATATCGTTTCCCTTGAAATAAGTATAGGTATAGATAGGTAACTAAATTCCTTGGGATGGGCAAGGTTCGAAACTCTCCTCGTTGCTACGACCCTATGTATACTGAAAATTATATTTCTAATATCAAGAAATGTGACTATACAAATTTTTTATACGGAATGTCTTACAAACCAACGGATTTTTTCCTTTTCATCGTGAATGTAAATTCACTTGCTGTTTTAACCGATTCTATGTTAGTGCTTTCTTCAGGTTTCTGTGATACAATTAAATCCCATGAGTCAACGATACTACTAAGCATGGATTCAAACATAGCTGTCACTAGTTCTTTTTGTACAGAACCCCTAGGGCGACAAACAATTGAAGTGGCCGATTCATTTGTATTTCGCACAGTCGAAGGAGCACGAGCCGTAGACAGAAAATCAGTTTCAGTCCTATCATCGTCGACTTGAGATTGTTTCCTCGACAAAAGCAAAGAACTATCGCGACGCGTCGACGTTTTTTGAGAATCAACGTAATACATGACGATTGTTTCTTTTATACAAATAGTATATTATTTACGCATATGTCTATCCTTTTTCAAATAAAACTTGATATTACAAAATTGACATAAAATCTTTAAGTATAAACAATTGAAATATTTAAAAGAGACTGAGTATTATATTCTTTGGTGCACAGAGTACCTAAGACTTTTTTACTTTATTTTTCTTTTAAAGTCACTAAATAGTTTACAACATAACAAGTTTTTACTCTTGTGAAAAATACATTACATAAGTGAGCAATTCTTATTTTTATATTTGCCTGGTTTCTCGGAAAATGCTTTAACAATTTGGATGCAATTGTAGGCAGCTGAATACTTCAATTATATTATATACCTAATCAAATCTGGATAATGTTTTACTTCTTGTAAATTGGTATCATCCCTGGGTTTTTTTTGTACTTACTAGTATAGGTGCTTGGCAATAGATTTTCTACTTGGGAGTGGTAGCTAGCGAATCGAGTATTAGAAAACGCCCTCCAAAACATGTAGATTGCATTCGTTTTTATTAAAGATAATGGGCTTAATCACCACACCAGCCTCGACCTAATGACGATTTCAAGCGTCGATTTATTTTTTTGTAATTATAGGTTTTAGCTTTTAATAACAGTTGAAGTATGGAAGCAGTGTTCTCTTTTTAAGGCCACACACCACAATTTTGTTGTATATTGTCTTAAATATGCTTTACCGGCGTGGTGTCTGGTTTGTGAACCAAATAAAAAATTGTCTCAATGGATTTTAAGCGACAATGTGGCTCAAAATGGTAACATGCTATTTCTAGTTGGAGTGGCTCTTGAGTGCAGCTGCTGAAACATACCAATAGGGGCTTGGCAACAGATTTTTAACTTGACGGCAATAGCTAGCCATGCGGGCATTAGAGAATGTCCTACCACCATGCTATCTATCTATGGTTTCATAGAGATGTTCTCCTTTACCGACAGAAATCTCAGGCTCATTGCACGGATTCAAATCACGTCGATCAACGCAGCGACCCGTCACACTACCACTAAGCCATCATTGCTTCAAAAATGGATTATTGATTATATTGATATTAAAAATAACTCTATTTCTAAAGCAATTATCGAATAAGTCGTTTTCAAATGAAGATAATATGTTAAATGGAAATAATTACTGTGGTCATAAACTGAAACGCATACTAGGATTCATATTGTTGTATTTTAAGTAACAATTTCATCTTGTTCTTTAATTTTCGTTTAGGATGATTGTTGTGAATGTGAAGCCCTTCCGGTTCGCTCTCCGACTTATTAGAAGAGTGTGTTAAACCTCTGTTTAACATAGAATGACCTAGCAGAAACAAAATAAGTCATCAGTTTAAAATATGTTTTTAATGATCATCACTAATTTATTTTTGCAAATAAGCTAAAGGTAATTTAACCCCATTTCCATAATTTCCATGGTCTCCATCGCCGCCATACGGCTGTGTCCTGATTAAGGTTTTCAGAAGCTCCTTCCATCGGCTCCATTGGAATATCTTGCTCACACAGACCTTGCGTTGTTTCGTGCTCTCCCCAACATGAACCCAGCAGGCAAAGTGTTGTGAATAATACCAGTCCCTATATAAATAATTATTTATTTGAGTTTCATTCGAATATTTTCTACACGTTTACTTATGTACGCACGTAAGAAGTTATATATCATTGGCGTAACAAAACAAAAATTACTGATCTCGGAACACAACAAACCAAAAAAATCGCCGTTTTTGCGTGATTGAGTAACAAACATAGAAACTCTCCATTTATTATATTTGTAGGATAACACTGGTTAAACTATGACTTTTAACGGGATAAAAAGTACTCTATGTGTTATTCCAGGTCATAGACTATCTGTGTGTTAAATTTCATTGAGATCTGTTCACCCGTTTTAGCGTGATTGAGTAACAAACATAGAAACATTCCATTTATTATATTAAGTAGGATGATAAATAACTTCTACATACCACACTTCTGTCATATGTTACGCGCGCAGTTCTTAATCTTATACCCTCTACTAAACACATAATTACTTATAAGTTCAAATACTTATATTTAAAATTATTGGCGCACGCAATTTTTATCATGTCCCGTCCAATGTTAAGAGACGATACGGTCAAAAACAGTAACACAAGCAAGTACACAACACATAAACGAATAATAATTTACCTTCGAATTCATTTTATAATAATGCTACTGATTGACTGTAGTGTGTACTTTTAGTATCTACACACGTGAATGATTTGAACATGCATTTTATAACGATATCACGATAATTTCACTAAACTGGAGCGGATATTCATTTTACGTATTAGGCCACAAGTACTGTTAGTGATCCAAATCGACATTACGAAAAATTGTTTGTATGTAGTTACATTACGAAATTTGTCTAATCAATATATCAGTATAAACAATCTTATAATGTATATATTAACTACCCTAGCAGCGTTTAAAATAATTACTAAAAGTAAGTGGAATGAGAACATTTACACAAAACACGTTTTCACGCCTCCTTTGAAAGGTCTTTTAACAGACGAAGAATAGAATCCTCAGACTGAGAGATGATTTCACATTCATCACTGTACGGTCAGTTTCCAGCACTGAACACGATGAAGATTCTAGACTAAATTTCAATATGAAATCCATATAAGACTGTTTCCGTGGAACATCAAATGTATTTTTACGTGAACAAAGTCACGGGCAAAAGTTAGTTAAACATAACATTGAAAACAATGCCTAGCAAACATGGCGCTATTCTACGACTACAAAAATATTATTTATTTTACTTTTAACTTTTTAAGAATGAAAGATAAGGAGTATAATTTTAACATTGAATTTATATCCAAAAAATCCAAATACATTTTGAGTAATTAGACGACAGGAAAATTTTCATGCGGCCGCCGTGTTGTCATGCTCATTAATGGCCAATGTGAACTTTAATTACTAGATAACAACTTTTAAAATCCTAGGAACAACCAAATCGCGCGCTAGCCGCGTGGCCCGCAACCACCTTGTTCGCGCACTCGTTCCCCAGTATTTATTAAATATCAACTAGTTAACAATCAAAACAGTAATCCCATGTCAAAGAAAGTAAGAAATTGTTTTGTAAATGAAATGAAGAACGTACATATTTACTGCTTAACCCGTTGGATCTCAGCTATTTAATCGGTGACAACTGCCCCGAACGCCGCACATTGGACTGAAATCGGAGCCTCCCTTCATAGGATTTTAGAAAAATTAAATATGTTATTTCATAGTTTTAAGTATACAGTTTTGTCAAAACAGTCATATTATTGTATAATTTAGCAATTTCAAGCTTTATTTTTACCTTCTACACCATATAATATGGACTTGTAAATTTCAAATGTATGAAAATGGATTTTCTTTTCGTCATAACTTTTTTCTGTTTTGATTTGTAAAGCTGAAACTTATACATATCGTTACTGGGGTGGTAACGAACCCTTACGACCTTTCACCTTGACCCCGGGCGTCCCCGTTCAACAGATATTTGTTGATTAAAATTTCATACTTTGATGACATTATATTGAGGTGAAATAATCAAATATTTAGGTTTATTTTCGACCTGAATGCTACAGATATCGATTAATAAAGTTACTCTTGACTTACCTTACCGCTTCGTTTTCATTATCTTTCAGAAATACGATTCAGAATTAGTTTAAAAATTCATTATACCTATTTTTCTTTATTAAAAGTTGTACATTATCTATAAATTAGGACTATCTACTTAAATTAACACCAATTATCATTAATAAATTACCAATTTAGCAATTTCAAGCTTTATTTTTACATTATATACCAAATAATATTGATTTGTAAATTTTATATGTATGAAAATGAACTTGCCTTTCTTCATAACTTTTTTTGTTTTCAATTATAAAGCTGAAACTTATACGTATCGTTACCGAGGTGGTACCGAACCCTTAGGCCCTTTGACATTGAGCCCAGGCGTCCCCGTTCAAAAGATATGAATTAATTGTTGAAAGGGGAATTGCTGCATTGCAGCCAACTGCTGTCAATGATACAAATGTGAAACACAGACTTCATATGACCATGATAGATGGTAAGATAACTTCATATCTTTCAGATACCTCAACAGCAGTATTTGATATTTGTAAAGTCAAGCCAAAAGATATGAATGCCATCGACTTGATATCGCGAAGAACTCATTCTTTAAGTATGGCCTATTTTCCCTCCACGCCTAGATTAAATACATGGAATACGTATCGCCTAGATTTCAAAAAATGGCAAGCCAAAGGAAACGATTTAAAGCAACTAGTAGATAACAAGAAAAATATTATTCAAGAAAAGTTTTGAGATGAAATGGGACTTCTTGTAGATATAGTTAAACAAGGTGCGGGAGCGACCAATGATGGGAACACCGCAAGAAGGTTTTTTGCAAATCTTCAAGTAACTGCACAGATCACTGATGTTGATGAAGAACTCATCAGGAGATTTGCGGTGATTCTTCAGGTAGTCTCATGTGGAAAAGTTCCGGCAATATTGTTCTAAAACAGCTCATAAATATTTCGAGTTATATCAGTGGTATTATAGGCCTTCTAGAGTGCATAAATTACTCATGCATGGTGCAGACATAATTGAGCATAATAACTCTATCCCAATTGGCAAACTTTCTGAAGAGGCATCTGAAGCACGCAATAAAGATTTTTAAAATTTTAGAGTATTCCACTCGAGAAAAATTTGTAGAATTGCAACAAATGACGATATTATCCATAGTTTGTTAATAATAACTTCTGACCCATACCTGTCCATCATCAGACCTAAGATAAGTCAACTTAGCCATAAACCGCTATCAGATGAAGCTAAATTGTTATTGGTAAATTCTACATAAGATAAAGAAAATATAGAGTTTGTAGATGTAAGAAATTTGTGTGACTCTGAGTAATGTATGAGTGTAATTAAGTAGGTATCATCGGAACTATATGTATAATATAATTTTGTTATAAAATATTTTTATATATTTGGAATTTACATATTCTATTTAGAGGTACTGTTGAAATCGATAAGTTAAAATGAATATAAGATCTCATGTTATTTACACTGCTTTCATTTAGAATCCTAATTTAGCCCCAGAAATAACTGTTTAATATTTTATGACAAACATCAATATCAACGAAACAAATAAACTAATTACCCTAATTAGCAAAATCAAGACATTTTGGTACAAATGTGGAACAAAAACAATCAAGAATAGTAGTAGGTAATGATAATTGGTGTTAATTTAAGTTTATAGTGCAAAATTATAGGTAATTTACAACTTTTAATAAAGAAAAATAGGTAAATTGAAATTTTAAAACGAATTCTGAATCGTATTTTTGAAAACGAAGCGGTAGGGTAAATCAGGGGTAACTTTATTAATCGATACCTGTAGCATTCAGGTCGAAAATAAACCTACAGATTGATGATTTCACCTCAATACAATGTCATCAAAGTATGAAATTTTCATCAACAAATATCTGTTGAACGGGGACGCCGGGGGTCAAGGTGAAAGGTCCTAAGGGTTCATTACCACCCCAGTAACGATATGTGTAAGTTTCAGCTTTACAACTCAAAACACAAAAAAGTTATGACGAAAAGAAAATCCATTTTCATACATTTGAAATTTACAAGTCTATATTATATGGTGTAGAAGTTAAAAATAAAGCTAGAAATTGCTAAATTATACAATGATATGACTGTTTTGACAAAACTGTATACTTAAAACTATGAAATAACATATTTAATTTTTCTAAAATCTTATGAAAAGGAGGCTCCGATTTCAGTCCAATGTGCGCCGTTTCTACTGACTTTAAAACAAGACAATTACAAAAAAAACAACTTCAATGATTTTGAGGAGTTTCCTAGTGTATCTTCGAAGTCAAAGGTCCAATGCCAATTAAATTAAAATGAGACCAACAAAAAGGAATCATCTAAGTCGGTTTATAAACAAAAAAGTGATGGCTGAAAATCCATAAAAAATATACATTCGAATTCAGAACCCTCCTCATTTTTTAAGATCTATGATTGTTTACTATAATAATTTGATATGTCACTTAAAGTTTACTCAGCGCACCTAAGCCATTTAAATTAAATTTATCTGTTTTTAACGGCTATTTTTAATGTTCTCTAGTAATAGCACCCACGTTTTAAAAAAGGTGTGGACCACGAGTTTACAGTATTGTGATTTTATTAATAAAAAAAACCATTTAAGCGCCCCGAAATCGTCGATTTTCTGAATTGATTTTTATTTGACCTTAAAAAGACTTATAGAAAAGTCAGCAGGAGTATATTATGTCTATGTTCTAAGGATTACCCAAAATAAGCGTTATTGTTTTTAAAATAACCGAAGAGTTCTCGCTTATTCCCGATCAACGGTATTCTGTAGTCCACACGAGCGCAGCCGCGGGCATAGCTAGTAATAAATAAAATTCGTAAACACTGTCTGGTTATTTATTATAAAATAATTACAATAAAAAGAATTTGGGTACAAAATATAGAATAATAGAATGAAAAGAATTTGAAGGCAATCAGATAGTCCACTGACAATTATTAAGTTTTTAATGAAGTGGTTGAGCGAGGCGTTTTTTTGATTAAGTTAATTAAAACATACAATCTTCGAGGGTTTTTTCTAAAGTTCTCGAACACTTTATTATGAAAATCTTGTAAGTTTAATAATAATATTATTGGCCAGACTATTGAGGCGATTTTCCCCCAAAGTGCATCTTAACCCAGCTTTTTAATTTTTCCGAGGCTGCTAAACGATCGCTCTATCATAAAAGTTGTGCACCCCACATAACAGTATTCATAGACTGTAGCAGCGCGGACGGAATACTTGGAATGGAACAAGTGAGTTCATTCGAGTTTCGACTTACAGGATTTGCATCAATCAAGTCAAGTGAGTGGACTTAGGAGGTTGTTTTTTTTGGCTACTCCCTCTTGCCCCCCTTGGAGACGTCCTTGGATGGGTTAATATCACTGTGTCTCTGATGGTCGCAATCCCACTACCCTGCTTTATTACTGCACTAGCGACCCGCCCCAGCTTCGCACGGGTACAATTTACAAAATGGTGTATTTTATGTTTAAAAACTCTGATTTAGAGTTTATGGCTTTAATAATGATAGATTATAACTTCATAACTGCCTCTAGCCTAGTGGTCTTGACGCGAATGCTATGCTCGAGGTCCTAGGTTCGATTACCAGGTCGAGCAAAGTGTTATTGGGTTTTCTATAAAATTATCAATAGCAAAGAGTTTGTATTTGTGTCCCATTAATGTCAATAGCCTCGCCTCCTATTACATGTGACCTAAAACATACCCGGCGAACTGTGGGTGTACACCACTGCCTAACACTTCGGGGATACAGGCGTGATGGTATGTTATTTAACTTCATAGTTATGAATAGTGCTCTTAGCTCGCGTCTCGCAATTTATCATAGGTTTTTAGGTAGGATTTCTTTGGTTACAAATAATTTTGAATTCGTGATATATTCTAGGGTATTCATTTAAATTGAAAACTGTAAAGGACAATCTTAATCTACATTAAATGCCCAAATTAATTAACAAACTTATCTGGAAAAAGATTAATACTGAATTGCAGAAAATAGCTTTGCAAATAACGTGATATTTTTAATTATGTTGAAGATAAAAATGGATACTGTGAGTCAACCTTAGGAAATAGGTATATGCTTTCGCGAACTCATTTCTAAGCTTTTTAGAACAATATTTAGCTACAATTTTTTAGAATATTATTTTGATGTATCTTTCAAGTTTTATCCAGCGTAAGTTATGTAAGCGCCCGAAAATCATTTTTTGACGACTTGATTACAAATCATTTAATTTTCTCTACTATACAAAACTTAATTGGAAAGTATTATATATATAAACCTCCCGAAAAAAAATTCCGTTACATAGTTTAAAAGATCTAAGCATACATAGTGGACAGACAGCGGGAAGCGACTTCATTTTATACTATGTAATAGATAATTTATGTACACCGACTGATCCCGGAGCGTAACAAACCAGGTAAATATCAGTGATGGGTTTATCACTCTTTTTCATCTTCTTACCCTTTTCTTCTTCCACTCTATCAAATATCATCTCAGTATTTACACCTTTTATACGCATATCATTCTTCACACAATCCATCCATCCCTTCTTCGGTCTTCCTCTACTCCTATATCCATCCACCTTCATACTTAACATTCTTTTAGTTATATAACTTTCATCTCTCCACATGACATGCCCATACCATGCTAGTCTATAACCCCTCAACTTCTCTATTTTACTCCCTCTAATAAACTCATTCCTGATCTTATCCATTCTAGTTACTCCACACATCCATCTTAACATTCGCATCTCTGCCACGTGTAATCTTTTTTCATCTAGTTCTATCGCTGCCCAGCACTCAGATCCATACGTCAAGACAGGTCTTATAGTGATTTTATACACTTTTCTTAAGGGAAAAGCTTATCCTTAGCTTGGAAAGCTTAAGAGCTTCAGTGGCATTCTAGGATCACATGTTATCCCCGAGACCTGTCACCATTTCCACCACCCAGCATTTATCCTATTCTTCACGTCCTGGTCAATGTCATCGTTGTTTTGGATTAATAAACCAAGGTACCGAAATTTGGAGCAGGCTGATAGGAATACACCGTTTAAGGCTATATGAGAAAAACTGGATGGACCACCGAAGTCGCAAAACAAATCCTCAATTTTTGTTCTATCTACTAATTTTCAGTCCAACGTTCTCAAGTTTTTCTCACCATTTTCCCAGCCTATTCTGGACCTCAGCAGCATTGTTTCCAACAAGAACAATGTCATCTGCGAACAGCATACACCAAGGTGCCTCCTCTTGTATTTCTGCTGTTAGTGCATCCATTACAAGTAGAAACAAATAAGGGCTTAAAGCTGATTCTTGGTGCAGGCCTACAGTTACATAAACATGTGTGTGGTTTAAGTAATTATTAGTAATAACTATCGCCAGTACATACTTACATTGCCAAAATGAATTCGACATATTTCGTTCTAGTAAAACTGTCAGTCCGACTTAGTGTAAACCAGCAGTAGTAAAATACCTATATAATGTATAGCTGGCCATACAAATTAGTGCAAATTGATACGACTTAATAGTTAATATGCGTCACGTCGGGGCAGGTAGCGTGGCGTGTAAAAAGTATATTTATGCCTATAAACTGATCCAAATATTAAAACATATTACTGAAAACCCAAAACTATTTACTATTATACCTACTTTGTTCATCGTAAGAAAAATTGAAACGTTATTAGAACGAAAACTGTTAGGTCATGTAAATTATGACATATTCTAAACACACGCATTTCGATTATCAATTATCATTACTATAAAGATATGATACTGATGTGATAAACAATGGTTTTTGTGATTTTTTTTCTTACTACGTGCAGAGTAAGCATGGTAACACGCTACGCCGCGCAATTGCGGCAAGTCAATTCACTGCGCCGGATAATAATATGTCAACTCACTTATTCCAAATGTATTGTGAGCATAACGGCGCATCTTTTCATAACATGATTATGTGAAAAATTTTCACGTAGCAGTTGCACGAATCTTAGACTATAATTTCTGCATTTCTTAGAAGATTTATAATAGTATAGAAAGATTAGTAATAGATAATTATCATAGAAGTAGTTTAATATAGATCGACAATGAGTAGATTTGGGCGAGCCGACAAACTAAATACATTAGTGTGCGTGTAATAATGCTGCACCATGTACTGACTCGGACTGAAACGGTTAATAATTAATTAAATATATATTTTTAAGATTAATAAAAGTATTACAATTCATACTGATCATTATTTACGGATTGGATTATACATCCCGCATACAAAATTTCATCAAAATCGAGATTTTTTTTCCATTAGTATTATTAAAGTTAATTTATCCTATTAATTAAGGGTTGACATAAATTTCCCGAGTGCCAAATTTCATAAAAATAGGTCAAACCATTTTTGTGTTAAATCTGTACACACACAGGCACAGATAGTCAGACATGCATTTTTAAGAAAATGTTCGTAATCAGTATCCTATAAATATAATGTCTATCTGAGTATTTGGAAAAAAGTTACATGCACAAATAGAACTACAGTTTTGGAAAAACTGTCGAAAAAACAGTTCAATGAAGAAAATTAAAATTTAAAAAAATCAAAACTCTAGTACCTACTTTCATTAGAGTAATTAAATCTTAAAGTATTAAAAAAATTATTAGTTAATTTATAGTTAGTTACCTAAAGTTAATTTGGTGTATTTCCTAGTAATCATATTTCATGTAACTACAATATAATATCTTTTTATTTTATTATAAATATATACTGTACATGATTTTTTTCTAAATTTCTCTATTATGTCCTATTTAAAGGATACTCACTTATACTCAGAATTGCACGATTCCCATTTGGATGAAAGTAGGTATGCAATAATGTAAGACACGTTTGTAAAAAAAATTGAAATTATTATCCATTTTCCATGGATATTGTTAAAAATCACTCTATACTACAATAAATATTATTAATCATAAAATATCAAACTGGCATGAATAATGTAGATACAGAACCAGAACGCAGCTTCACTCGTTTTACGTATCTATGAGAAAAACATTATTTTTAAAAAGCTTGCTGCAAATCTTTGAATATTTTTTATAATTATATATATAATAAATTAATAAATATGTATATAATAATTAATAATATATAATAATAAATTTATTATAATAGTCGAATATTTTGAGGAAATCTAAAAAATTACAAAGAATAAAAACTATTTTGTAGGAATACGCACAAACTCCTTTCGATAGACTGTTATCGATATATGTCAATTATATTTGAAATTTAGGTTCAAATTCGCAAATATTCACGTATTTGATAACATTTTATTTTGCATTAGTATATTTTCGGAGAATTAATGTGATTAAATACGATGTTTTCTCAATTTATTTATGAATAGAACTTTTATGAACTTTCCAAAACAATTTATTTTGTGAACAAAACATTTTAATCGGCCTTACATGTGAAATAGATATTTTGTTGATTTTCGTTATAGATGAGTTACAACAAGGCACTGCACATGTAACGTTAACTGTAATACGTCTACCAAATACTACATTATATTGTAAAACTTTATATTTTACAAAAATAAGCGATATTTATTTTCGTCACGATTGACAATGGGCTCTGCGATACCTTGGCTTTTAGAAACATGTCGCGTGCCCCTATCTCGCTCTGACATATGCCTTACTATGCTCTTCTCTGTCCTATAGCCAATTTATATTATACTACATCTATGATAATTATAATCCTTGATAAATTTTACTAGCAATTTCGTTTAGTGTAAATTACAGTCGCGCACAGCACTGTGTAAGCACAGTACGTTCAATAACTTCAAGATTACTTAGATATCGCAAACACACCGCACCGCACTGGTTAGCCGACTCATTCTTTTATCTCACTTGCTGAGTCAACTGAGCTAACGCGGAGTGAAAGTAGCCTGCGCTGAAAGACAGCACGCGCAGGGTGCGGGTAGCGAGTGTTTAGCGACTTACAGAACCTATGTACCTGTATGGTGTGCACGTGTGTGTTGTTCATACGTGTGTAATGTTGTGTGTGGGTAGCTAAGTGTTGCACGTATAGTGTCACTTTGTATCGCGCGGGCGGCTGCCTGACCCAAGGGCTTCACACCGAGGACCGGACTTAATTTAGCGACTTACTTGGGGCATACCATTTTACTGCACCATGGTGCTCATTTGAGTTATCTCAATACACCGGCGGCGCTGTAAGCTGCGCCCGAGTTATTCAGTTGACGCCAATAATTTTGCTGAGTTACCCATGTCTAGTGCATCGATTCTTTCTATTGTACCTACTTAAAACCACAGTAGCCAAGATATTATAATTAATTAATCATTATCAAATGGAAAATTCGATGAAACATATTTATATATTTACACAATTCCTACATTTTACTGTGGCAACACACAACAAAGAATATTGAGTGGAAGAATTAATCTTGTTTTTTGGCGTCTGGCATTCAATATCTGAAGTATTCCGGTTGGCGATCTCAATTGTTGTTATAGTTCATTTTTGTTATTTCATTTACACAGCTTAAACAACCCTCAAATGATTTTAAAGCTTAATCGTATTATTGATCATGTTTAGTTCTAAAAAAGAATCAATAATTGTAAAATCAACTTCCAATTTAAGTTAAGCTACATCTCTAAAAAAAATGTTCGGCATATTGTGACATGCAAGGCTTCTTATTAATATATCAACTTACTCTGTGGTATAATAGAAGATTTTAGACATACACACAGTACATAAAGCCATATAAATTATTATAGGAATGGGGCATAATTAAATATTACATAAAATATATTTATATTACTTTATTTAACTACTAAGTATATAATTACATACTTAGATATAGAAAAACAATCACACGTTACGAAAAATCAACAAACCATATGTACATACTCAAATTAATTTACTAATTATTAAAGTTACAAAATAAAACTATTGATATGATATTCACTATATTTGGCTTTTGTTGACTAAATTTTAGATTCTATAGTAAGTTTATAAAAGATGCAAATCACAAATATGATCATTTATAGTCATAGGGAGACTTGCACGAAAATCTTAAATCATATTTATATTGTTAAGCCCGATTAAAGATTGACAGCTGCATACATTTTAAAATAACTAGATTAAATTTAAGCTAAAACTGAATTTACCCTTTTTCGTGCAAGTCGTCCATAGTGATTTTGTTTTTAATTGAACAGTTTTGTTCGGTTTGTCGTTTTTTTTTTTTTAATAATTTTCACATGTTACATTCTATAAAAATATTTTTTAAGATTTACTCAAAGTGGCTTAAATAATTAAAAAATTATATTATAGCAACAATAATATCCAGATAAATTCCGTAAGTTATAAATTATAATACTAATATTGCATTTTGTTTTCTTATCATTATTATATTGTGTCATTAAATATATAAATTGACATTACCCTAAAATGCAAATAATTAATTTCACTCTTCACTTCTAAATATTACTTTCCTTCCCTGTAGAATGATAACTTGATAAGTCACTAATAATCAAAGACACATGATATACTTATGAAAAGCTTGCAAAGGATACTACAATATTTGTCACATATTTTAAAACATTTTATTTGGGTTAAAATAAACATTTTTCTATGTATTATAAAACTTTAACATAAACTTTATTAATAGAGGATGCAAAACACCGTTTAAAAAAAAAATTATAAACAATAGGAAATTAATATACTTTTAAAAATAATCACGTGACTACGAACGCGCCACGATTGCTACACTTACGGTTTCTACACTTGAATTAACAAAAAATAACATCTAATTATAGACCCACCGCTATAAGCGCGACCTTCCCTAACGGTTGCTGGACGCGGGGCAGCGGGTGTGCATGGATATACATGGTATTAGGTTAAAAGCCCTATATCTATACAATTAATAAGATTGAAGTGCCTGTTTGTAATGTCAAAATAACAGCTTTTTTAACCCATTTTTAAAATTTTTGTCTGTCTGTCTATATATCTCTGTTTGTTCCGGATAATCTTCGAAACGGTTGGACTGATTTTGACAGAACTTTCACTGATAGATAGCTGATGTTATAGGGAGTAACTTAGGCTACTTTTATTTTAGAAAACGAATTAGTGTTCCGCACAAATAAAAAACTGGTCATGGTGAATCAATTCGGGCGCTTAAATGGCTTATGCTGAGTAAACCATAAGAGATATAGCAAATTAATGTACTACATAATTGTAGGCATTAAAAAGACCTACAAAAAGGTTAGGGAGAGTGTATACTAGATAGATAGATAGATAGATAGAGATAGACGTATGTCTATCTTCTAAGAAAGACCCACAATATTGATATTTTTGATATATTTATCAATATATTGACGATAATAACAATATTTAATCGGTTAAAAGTCAAATACTGTATCAGCTGTGTGCTACAATGTGTACAAATTAACATTGTGACGTCACACGTGATCAGGTTTGTTCGGGAACTGTTGGTGTGTTTTTGGTACTGGATTCAAAAATTTATTTTTAACTAGCTGTGTGCCCGCGGCTCTGGTTGCGTTTGTTATAATGCAGTAGTTATTTACATCACGTCACTTTATTTTTACTCACATTGTTGACAATTAATATGCTTGTATCAATTGATTAGTGCATGCATTTCCCGTATACAATTTTCATCAAAACGTTTGAAAATATTTATTCTAATCTACAACTTCTAATGTATTATTAACGATTCCTATAGCCTCTCAATTATAGTGTAAGCAATCATCGTAACTATATACAAAGCAAAGCATTTTTTTTTTCAAACATATTATTGAGTTTGATGTTCATAAAATTGTAATACACTATATCCAGGCACTCGCTCTTAGATTATCTACAATGCTCGCTCTTCTGCGATGGCAAACACGTATACATGGCTCTAAAGCCAATCTGCGCCAAGGTCATGAGTCGTGGAGTAGCCGTTGGTAATGCGGGAACACCTCGTAAGGTGGTACGTGAAGACCAAACTCAAGTGCTACAAGAACTGCGAATTCAAATCTCATCAAGTCCTTCCTGTTAACTCTGAAAGTTGTTTCGGTTCGCTGAAATTGTTTTTGTATTATCAATAATAGAAATCATATAAATACACATAATAAATGCAAGGGGTATCAATTTACAAATGGATTGTTGGTCTGGCCTTTAGACTCGAGATTTGAGCGATATAGGAAAAACATCCTTGTTGACATTGTTAACATCGCTAAATTAACATTGATGTGTGATAAATATTGAAAAAAAAAATCTATGGTTCCTTAATTAATTGGTTCCTTAATTGTTTCTTAACACCGATGTTTTGGTACTATCCAAATGGGCAACCTTATTTTAGGGCGCTACATCTACAGGTTTGACATTTTTCTAGGAAAGTTGTCATTTATTTTGCTTATGTACGGACTCTCGGATTCCATTTACAGCACACAAATGTGGAAACATCGATGTATCGACGTTTTAAAGAAATTAACAATTATGAAAAGATATCGATGTTTTCAAGCTCAACATCGATGTTCCGATAACATCGCTGAATATCAATCACCCCTACTCTAGATTTCATCAGGTTGTTACACAATTTGTCACTATTCTTAACCTAGGCTGACGTTATTATAATTTCAGTGCACTCATTTCTCTGTACAAGTATAAAGCAAAATACCAAAGACAGGGTATTCAAACATAATTTTCAATTAAAATATATAAATTAGTTAGGGCAAGTTCATAAAATACGTCAAGCAAAATTTTAACTTTGTAGACCCACTCCCAACCTTCGTCACGCTATGTCACTTTTTCTGCAATCCGCTCTATTAATATTACGTCACGATCACGAATTATAGACACCCACCCCCCCCTCCTACATAATATATATGGTAGCAAATGGACAGTAAAAGGACAAAGTGACGTCGAACTATTGTCGGACATATAATGTCACTTTGAGACCAAAAGTTGAAAAGCAAGAGTTGTAAACAAATTGGAGGCAAAAAATGCCGTTGGGTCTCATCTCATTCTAAATGAATAAATCTGTATAATTTTATGTATTCTCTAATATAACGTTATTAAAATTTAGGTATGTATAATTATGCAGTACTTTTTTTAGCTTTTCTATACTTTATAATAGAACTTAGAAGCCTAATACAAAATAAGAAATAAACGGAACAACTTACTTCAATAAGTGCTTTCAACATTTCCCCTTTAACATCATTGAGTTTTGCAGATAACAATAAACACGCTCCGGCACACAGTTTTCTGTTGTCTTTATTTATAAGATTTGCAAGTATCAACTTTTCGAAGTAAACATACGCCTGTGCTACTGACAGCAAGTCGACTCCACCATTGTCGTGTTTTGCTATTTTTCTCATTTCTTTTTTTATACTAAAATACATGTAAATAATTATTACATAGTTTTACATCTTAGCAAAATAAATAAATCAATATCTGGAGATACAGCTTCATTTATCATAATTTATTCCATTATCAAGTATAGTACAAATTCGTGCGCGACCGTCCTAAGTTGCGACAGACGTTGGCAGGGACGATTTGACACGTCACTTTAGTACACAATATTAGATTGAAACAATTACCTACAGCTGCTCGGCAGATAAACACGCACTAGGGCTGCTCTCTGACTGTTTCTTGGGTTACCTACTTATGTATTTGATAATACAAAATATATTAAGTTGTCATTATTATCTTTTCACCAAAATATATTACTGCAAATTTTTTAAGTTTACATTTAATTTATTTCTACTTAAGTTTTATTTGTAGTTTTTAAAGTGATTGTAAGTTTGTAGGAAGAGAATGTAGGGTACTTAAAATAAAATGCTTTTTTAATAAATCAATAGGTCAGTTGATAATAAAATATTTCGATATTAGTTACAAATTACGTAACTGCGGCGCACTCGCGACTATTGTGAAAAGAACTTTACCGAGATTTTGAAATAGATCGTCTCGTTTCGACAGTTTATATAAAAACGTTATACTGATTACCTTTGTGTACCTTGATTGCGCGCCTACGTCACGCACGCGATTAATTGTTTTTTTATAAAATCATCAAGATTACGTTTTACCAACACTAATCAAAAGTCAACTGTTTCTATAGTAACACATACATATATTTCCAACCTTCTCAATTTACTAAGTGTTAATTTAATGTGCGGGAACTTCTCTCTAAATTTGTCATTCAATTCCTTTTTTAGATCCTGCGGTCTAACATAGTCAATAATAGAGGTCATGTATGATGTAAAAGTAAGAAGAGTTCTATGTTTGCCAGCAATCAATTCTGGATCATCCAATACGTTAGGACAGTACTGCACCTGTAAAAACATTTTATTTTATCAGTTTAAAAATACATTTTATATTTTTGAACCTATCAAACTTTCATTAACCTATTTTGACCTATTGGATTTTATTTAATTAGGTCCTATTAATTGGACAAACTAGAATACTAGTGGAATGACTCTATTAATTTTCTTCCGCCGACTACTTATACATAACTGACGACGATTTTATCAGCATATCGACAGCGGACGGTTATTTTTCCTAAATTAACATTATATAAATAAGTAATGTGATAATTTGTAGCATGTATACTGCTACAATTTCGATAATATTTTTTTACATCTTCGTCAGCCTCCTACTCCATAACTAAGTGAGTTCGCGCGGTCTGACGCTCGGTTTATCATTTTAAGCAATATATAAACTATTATCAAAATTATGTCGTACTATGTATATTGCTACTCATGAAAAAGGTCCCGTAGCTCCCGGACTAACATTTAAAATAATAAAAACAATCAACGGTATATTCTGGAAGTAAAATTTTTACAATATTTTTTTTACTTACATATTTCTGAGATAGTAATGTCCCCTCATCCCAATCAAAACTTTTGCTATCAATTGTAGAATGTGGAGGCGAAGATGCTAATGTAGTTCTTTGGGATGATTCATAAGAGAAACACCTAAAATCGATCAGTTTAAAAATTATCCAGATTTTGCCATGCTTGATTTAAATTAAAACTACGTATGTTAGCATGCTTTTAATATATAATTTATAAAATTTATAGATACATGCAACAATATTAGATTTTAGTTCTAGAAGAATTGGATTGCCTGTGTCGAAATTGGATCATGCAGGTGCTAATTACCACTACAAGTTATATTAAGTTTAAAACAAACGTGATTTTCAAACAATCTTACATCTACCTATGTTATTATTTTTTGTATGTGATGTCATATAATTAATAAGTTTACGGTTGGGAATGATGTCTAAATAATATTAATTAAATGTATACCCCATCAAAGACAAAGATAACAATGTTAGTATTAGGTACCAAACACACAATTTTTACCAATATATAACAAATATTTTAGCTTTGGAATGACTTTTATAATGCACTGGGATTTATGTTTATGGTAAAAATCAATTATATAGAAGCTTTGATGAATAGTATTGGCCACATCTAAATATTAGATTTACAGTGATATAATGAAATCAATTTTTTTCTCCATTTACCATTTCTTGTCCTTGTGTCTCGTCAATAATTTAGTCCTGAAATTTAAATATGTTAGTGATGAAATGGTTGTGATTATTGCATGATCATATCAAAAATGAAAGTGTATAAGTGATTTCGAAACTGTGATCTTCTAATGAATGATGCTTTTATGTGTGTAATAAATATTTTGAATTTAGTTTTATTTAGAGTTTGCTTACACAAATGAACATTGAGAAAAAGAAATTGAACTACATAATAATAAGAAGCAAACTGAATGATAATAAGTAGTCTCTTTACTATTTACTAATACTGATTTTGTAATGTTTCGTAATGAACAACACTCAATGTAAGCAAGTGAATAAATTAAATTTTAAGAGCACATCATAAAACAGAACAAACAAGTGCATGCATGTTTCAAGTTTGATGTACAAAGTAATTACTTCTGAATTTAAATATTTCGTATTTAACTTATATGTACCTGAATAATCATTTCTTTTACCTTGCTATAACATGGGGATGGCGATTTATCAGCTTCCAGTTTCCTTTATCAATAAAATCACTATCATACATTTTTTTATACTGTTCCCTTGTACAGACTTTTGATGGCACCAACAACTTAGAGTATGAAATATCTAGGCCATTTTCTTCTTTCTCCAAACCAAGAAGATCAAAAGGATCAACACCATTGTCCGTAATAGAAGATAGTGGTCTTGGGCCTGAAGTATTTCTTCTACGCACACCATCTTTTCTAAGATCAGCACTACAATTAAATAAGTAATATAATTTAATTATATAAATATATAATAAAACTTTACAAAAAAAAAAATTCTATTAGTTATCTATACATTAAATACTCTGGGAAATTGCGGTATTTACATTTAATTATAAACAAAAAATTGTTAACAAACAAAACAACATTCATTCAATTTATTGTATGAAGTGTTGGAGATAAATTTTGAATAGATGATGAACACATTTAATCTCCAATACCCAAACATTAACAGTTCTTGGAGAACCATTGTTTCATTGTAAAAATAGCAAATTTTAAGAAAATATTGTTAATTCAATCTTGATGATATCCATTCATATTGTTTTAATTTACAACTATAACAAAAAATTCTATAAAAAGATAAGAATTATCTATACAGACATTTTGCTAGTTTCTTGTAAAATGCAGTTAGTCCTTGTTATGAGGAGGCATTTTTATATTCGCAGAACAGGGACAAGGGGAGAAAATTATTATGTTTTTCTATATATTCTCCAGTAAGACGAATAATTTTTTGAGATCTTTTGAATAATTTATTTATACCCTCATAAAAATTATATTTTTCCTTGTCGAGAAAATGTGAGAAAATTGCTTCCTTCAATTCTTCGTTGGTAGGAAATTTGTAGAACGCTCGAGAACATTGAACGTGCTGGTGTTTTTACGGCGGGGAGAGCATTCTGGACACCCACCTTGAGCTGACCTTAGTCGTGCCAAGATGTTCGTGGACAATTTTATTATACTCTTACAATTTCTGTAACCTATTTCTACTTTAGCCGAGCACCTTTCAATACTAATTTTTCGACTTATTAACCAGTTGCGAAGTGGTCACCTCAATAGACCGTCCTGGCCGTGGGTCATAGTCAAGCGATTCCCTGCCTTGCTTAAAAGGCTGTTCCACTTGTAAACCATGGTTTTACCAGGACAAGTTTCCCCGTAAACCGGTGATATCTCTTCCAGTATGATTTGAACAGATTTTCCTTGGTTGGTAAGAAACTTATTGATGGCGTGATACTCGATTTTCTCCATTTTTCAAACTTTCTTCCCGATTAAGTTACTTAGTCGTCGATAGTTCAAAAATGAATAATTCAATTGTGACAAAACTTTATATTTATGAGTCAATTATGAGTCATTGAACACATTAAACCTTTAACGAGCCTGTTACCCCCTCAGCACTCCAGCCCCGCTATTCCGCGAACTCCAAAACGCACCCTCCTAGAATTGTGGGATTTGTTATAATTATAATTTTGAAAGATATAAGAACATACCGTGCATTGCGTACTGCTCTTGAATATGGTATGGTGCTAAATACAACACAGGGAGCTCCTTGAGCTGGTGCAAATGCTAGCCTCTCATCTTTAAATGTTACCCCTTTACTGGAACGCACTAACCGTACTTCCTTCGAGAGATTATTTTCATGTACACACGTATTGCTAGAGCGGAAGCGACCTAGAATAGAGATTACATCGATTATTTTATTTAAACAACGAACATTACTCAATTGTGCTCCCTGGGTGATGAAATTTCTGTATATTATGTACACAAGACATTTTTGCAAGTTTCTTCTTTTTTTCTTCTTTAAAATAACACAAGTTCCGTTGTAGTCAAAACATGTTTTTTATGCATAGAGTAATAAAGTCCGCTCACTGTACCTAGAGAGTGCAAAACTTGTTATAAGTATCGAAACAATGCGATTCATTTACGCGGGTGTAAGGAAGGGCACGGGGTAGAGCGTGGTTTGTCCCTTATCTCTAAAGTGATGTGCGTTGTCCGCCGGTACGGACATTGTATCGATATATTCGTTGGTGTTAAAAATAACTTCAACAAATGTTTATTTTACTTGTTTATTATAATAATGATAACATAATTATCTTAACCACTAAATACATAATATATATAATATCAAAAAGTTAAAACATTTTCAAGAACCTTCAAATAAAATTAATTTATTGTAAGTCTGTCTCTTTTCCTAAGATTTTCCGAGTATTTCTTGTCATTGGGAAGATTTTTACTTTTAATAAACTGTCTCTTAATTACTTGAGCACTTGAGATATTGATTCCGCTTAATATATGGACATCGGTTTTGTTTAATAAATCTTTCTTTTTCAAGTCTTGAAGTAAATCCTCCATGCGAAATAATTTACGCTTCAAACGATTTTGATGGCACTGTAGGCATTTTATTTTTAATAAACGTTGATGCGATATACATTCCAGGCATTCTATACGTGATTTTAGTTTTTTTTTGCGAGGAGAATCAATAATTATATCTGGTACAAAACTAGCAGTGACTTCAACATCCATTTCATTTTCACTTTCTTGTACAGTTTCCTCAATCTAAAATAAATACAATGAAAATTAAAGTAAGTATAGTTTTATAGTGAAACTAACCATGAACAATTAATGACAATATAAATTATAGAATATTTTTATAAAAAAATCTCACATCAAGTTTTAACGTAGGTACTGCATTTGGTAATAAATATTGCCTTTATTGCTCAAATCAAAACATGATTCCTCAAAATGCTGAGAACATATTGTAGTTCGAGGCCCTGGAAACCATCCATCTTTACGAACTACATCTATCCATTTCTCTTTTGTCTTTGGGTCTTTAGGAAAGCTGCAAGATCACAAAAATTCTCACTGAGTAAATTTCTAAAAATATATCACTAAATAAATTATATTCATACTAATTCAAATAACTTAAATATCATATATTATCATTACAATATCGAAAACATTATATTAGGTACTAAATATTGTGATAGGACAAATTAATATTCTTTACTAATGAATATTTAGAAAGAAATTATATTTAGAATCGTACTTAAAAGAAACAATATTAATTAAATAAGGTAGAACCTAGTCTATATTCATAAAATTCGTAAATGTAGGTTAGGTTAGTAAAAATAGTCACTCGATACAATCAAGTGTAGGCACAACACTACAGCGTCTTGAGTAAACTGAACTGCCATGGCGGCGTGTCATGTAATTAATAATTATTTTGACGCAAAATAATATTCCATCAGTACTTACACATGAAAAGAGATATCACTGGATTTCAGGTTTTTCTTTCTATAATGGTTTTTACAAGTTTTCACTGCACAATTAGACATTTTGCTTCGTAAAAGTATTATTTTGACAGAGATAAGCACTGGACGAAACGCGTGAACAGACTGAGCGCAGGTACAGGCGTCGGGGAAGACATACATGAAAAATTCATGTATAGGTGGTAAGACAGGCGAGACCGTTGTTCTGGTTCTATACTCAACACGCCGAGTTCATAATTCTATGTTTTTATGTGTTCAGCTTAGTTTGGAAACCAAATGAAAATATTTTTATTCAATTTAGGCCCTACGAAGGCACTTATGAATGTCAAAACACTACCACCGGTTCGGAAAACATCCCAGTCATTAAAAAGAATCGATAAGAAACTCGATCAGGTTTATCAACATCTTATTTTATTTTTTTCATTATTTTTTACAGTACCTATTCAATTATATACAGTTATTAAAAATTTTATCAGATGTACAGAGAGAGAATTACATCCAGACATCACCATCATTCACATAATCAGCTTATTATAGAAAGTTTATTATACAACTTAACACAAATACATAAAAACTTTTGCTTTACAAGTCTAAAAGATGCAATGTCTATTTTATTTTTTATTTCTAGTATTCAATTTTTGCCTGTTAGTTATAAGTTTAAAATTATGTATCTTCATTTTTCCGAACATAAATTATATTTTCCAAGATGTATTGGGAAGGTAAAGTTAAGATACTAATTTCTTGAAATTTTTTCCTCAATGATATGCGTGGTTCCATATCATAAATTGTTCGAACTGCCCGTTTTTGTAATACAAATATGGTATCTATCTCAGCTGCTGAACCCGACAGTAAAACACCGTACGACATTAATTAAACTGTGAAAGTAAGTGAAGTAGACCAGCCTAGCAGTAGCAATATCAGTTAAATGGCGAATCTTACGCACTGCGTATGCAGCGGAGCTTAATTTCCCTGCCAAGGTTTTAATGTGAGGACCCCATTGTAATTTTGCATCTAGTGTGATGTTTAAGAATACAGTATTATCAACCAACCTACTAAGTTCTCTTCTATTGTAATATTACTCTTAAAACGTAGGGCATTGGGTAAGGCAAATCTGGTTCATGTTGTTTTGTTTGCATTTAACAACAGATTATTTAAAGCAAACCTTTCTGATATTTTAACTAAAGTATTATTTATATGCCTAACCTCTGAATCTTTTATTTTCACTTGATATTTATTATATTTAAGTGAAATATCATCTGCAAAAAAAATAATGTTAGCACAGTTCTTAACCATTAAGGGTAGGTAGGTCATTTATTTATAGTTAAAACAAAAACGGTCCCAATATCAAATCCTGTGAGACGCCGATTCTAGCCAAAGATCCCGAAGAGTATATTAACAACAGCCCCATTAAAAATTAGACAGCTATCTGTTAAATATGATTCTAGAAAGTGGAGGGAATGTGTGGACCTGGCCTGACCTGGCGCCTTGTCTTTTGAATCTGTACGTCAGTGACCTACCACGTTCCACCAAGGTCCAAGATACAATAATTTACGCCTCACTTAGGAACAGACTTCAACTTAGACACACCGTCCAACGTGCCGTTGCCACTCACGGGGAATGGTACCGTAAATGGCGCACAGCCATCAACCCCGCAAACAGCGCCGCGATCTTTTTTGACCCGGGAAAAGAAGAGCTCCCCAAGAGAGTCAAAACTCTCGAACTCTAAATACTCTAAATACCTCGGTGTCGCCCTCGACAGTAAACTCACTTTTGACTCATATATCCGTACAGTTCGGAACAGTGCCGCAATGGTCGTGGGCCGTCTACAGCCATTGATATGTCCAGTAAGCAAAATGTCCCTGAGACATAAGCATACACTATATAAGACATGTGTCCTTCCGATCATGACATATGGCTGCACCGCATTCGCACATATGTCCAAATACAACATTAACGTATTCCAATTTCTCCAAACCCGATTCCTACGCAAAATAAACAACGCTCCTCGCTACGTTATACAGAAAGATCTCCATAGAGATATAGAACTCCCCTCAATCGAATCGTACATTAAATACCTCTCGAGATCGTACTTCGACATCGCGTCGAATCACGCGAATCCGTTAGTGAAAGACGCCCTCCGTATAGAACGACGGCCGCGTAACATCTTTACCGATCCCGATGACAAAACTCGAATTCCTCCACCGTTTCTCAAAACAGAGCGTATTCGCAACCACCCACCACCGTTCCCTTCGCTCCGCAGGGGACGAATGGCTGACTTCGCTCCCGCAAACCCACCACGTCCACACTCTCTTGCGGCAACTCAAGCCTAGGTCCATTCCCTCGGTGTGGAGCCCTTGAGTCTTGCAGCCACTCGCGATGTATAGTGACACAGCACTTAGAATCACTACCTTATTATTTCTTTTTTTGTACTATTTATAGTCGTACAAGATCGTGCGCGACCGTCTTATGTTTTCGACAAACGTTGGCGGGGGCGAGGTACTTACTACTTACGATAACGGGGGCGGGTATTGTAGCGGGGAAGGGAAACGCGTGCAATCCGCGAGTTGACCGTGTGTATAAAAATTAAAGTAAATTACTGAGTAATATTTGGTCTATAGATAAAAAGCCTAAAACAATACAAATCTAGAAAAAGTAATTGCTTATTTATTTAATATTCCCTTTTGGAAATAAAATATTTTTTGTGATGCGTGATTTGAAAGGCCGATTAAAAAACGTGACGTCACCATTCAGGAAATATGAACGTTTAGACTCTTGCCTGAGTTCAGTGAGTTGCCACATTTGACAGTTCACTCGTTGCCTCATTGTCACCTTTGTCCTATAAAATGAATGATGACAACACGGAACCATAATGACGCGTATTTTTATCTAAATAAAAATATATTTAAATCACTTTTTCGGGTGTAATAATGAAAATGTTTTTTTCATATGTATTATTTTCAGTATATGGTTAAAACAATTTTTACGAGTTGTCTACTCCCGGATTATGTTATCACGTAATCAGGATCTTAAAATATAATGATAATACTTCAATATCCATAGTAATATTATAAATGCAAAAGTAACTCTGTCTGTGTGTCTGCTACGTTTTCACGCCTTAACCGCTGAACCAATTTTGATGATTTTTGGTGTAGAGATAGATTGGGCATTGGGCAAGGACATAGGGTACTTTTTGTAACAAAAATAAAACGTTAAGGGTAGAAAATAGGGTATGAAATGTTGTAAGAACAAAATACGGGAACACCAATGAGCATGCGCGTTAATGGTGAAATGACATCGGCTGCCACGCTAACCGGTTTTTTGATTTATTATGCGCATGTGCAGTAATTATGAAATAACATCGTTGTCAACGCCATCTGATTTGTTGATTTATTGACATTGTTATACTTGTTTTATTTTATGATTTAAAAGTAACGTGTTCTGTCGAACACAGACAAAAACTAAACCTTGTAGCTGAAACTGTAAAAATAATACGCGGGCTCTAAGTAGTCTAAAAAGAAATTTTATTAGATGTTGGTTGTGCGTAAGAGTTAGAGGAAGGCATTTTGAGCATTTATTGTAATAAAAGGAGCCGCAAAAAATACTTTTTCATGAATAATGTTACATTTGTTTTATTTTAATTGCCGTCGAAAAAATAGTCCGTAATATTGAATGATGAATAATAAAAAGTTTTAATTACTTTATACCATTGAATTATACCGGATTCGGTATGAACTGTAAATCTTTTTAAACAAAAGTTCCACCAGGCTATCCCTTTCAATATCAATGAAAGAGCCTAGGCATGCAATGTAGAGCATATTTAATATGTGAGACTATGTTATGTAATGCAGATTCTGTTGATTTACCTACAGTATAGGCATGTTGTTGGCAGTGAAGAGGTTTGCTCATATGGATATTATCCCTTATTTCCTTATCACAGAGCCTTTCTAAGGTCTTTAAAATAAAGGATGTGGGACTGATAGGTCTGAATGATTTTGTCTGTGTATAGTCACTTCTACCTGGTTTGGTTATAAATACTACCTTTATCTCCCTTCACTGTTTGGGTGTGTACCGAAAGGCAATGCAGCCCTAGAAAATGATTAACAGGTGTGCTGCAATTGTCTTATCACATTATCTTAAAAGCCTGGGGAAGATACTATCTAAACCCGGTGCTTTATATGGAAGGAGCTGTTTATTGTTTTGGTTTTGTTGTTGTTAAGGAAGGTGTACTTGTTAGACAATGTTGTGAGCAGAAATCTAATCGGGTTCCATGCGCTCTCCCTCCGCACCATCACTACAGCTATGGTTGGCACTTAAGAGACAACCCGGGAAGTGGGTTTGGAGGAGTTCACAGGTCTCTGCATCGGAGTTTGTGTAAGAGTTGTCAGGTTTCTTAAGTGACCCCAACGATCGGTTGGTCTCGCCTGCGAGTATGTTTTTGACTCTAGCGGGCTAACTGATGCAATGTTAATACAGAAGCGTCACCAAAACTCGCGTTTGGATTGTCGTATATGATATTTAAATTGGAGTTGTATCTCCTTGTAAGCATCCCAGTCTTTGCCCTTGGTCAGTCCCAACATTACCTATATGTTCTAGGTGTCACTAACAGCCCCATGTGCAGAGCATGCGTGAAGGATGAAGGAACCGCTACCCACATAATCCTGGAATGCTTGGGAATTGCAAGCCAACAGATGGAAATCCTCAAAAACCCGAGGTCACTTCGATTAGCCTGTCAATGCCCTAGAAGGCTTCTGCACTTCTGGTCGGAGTTGGGCTGGCTGGAATAGTCGGCCGGAATATCTACGCATAATGGACCTAGCAAGAGTCTAAGTGCGGACAGATGGAGCCCACCTAATACAACACAACATAACATTTATAGTAACAAACCAATCTATGAATTACTTTTGGTTTGTTGTATTCTGAAATCAGTCTGTGTACATCCAATAATATTCAGACGAAGTCACGGGAACCAGCTAATAATCTATAAATGTAAATCTAATCTATATATATATAAGTCTAATCTATACTTATAATAAAAGAGTAAAGAGTCCAAATCTGTACATTGAATATATTTGCCAAAAAATAATAGGGTTCGACAGTTTTCGAAATTTTTGTCTATCTGTCAGTATGTTTGAATGCCAATCACTCAAAAACTACTGGATCAAATTTAATGAAATTTGGTATGATTATAGTTTATAGTCTGAAGGCACATTTAGGATGTATTTTTACATGTATGGACATTTGTACAGTCTATAAATTGCGATTACGTTACGTACATATAAAAAGGAATGTATGTACAATTTTGTAATATATTAAGAAATATGTAATGAAACAAAGTGAAAAGATTGTTATCTTAATTAAATTATTTTATCTTTACATAATTAAAAAAAAAGCAATAAATGGAAACATGGTTTTTATTATCAATGAGTATTCATAGATGGCACTGACAGCGTGGTTTAAATTATCATGAAACCGATTTGATACTTATTGTCACACTTACTTTAATAATTTGAGGCTGAGCTTTTATTATTACTTTTTTTATACATGTTATTGTTTGGTGTTTTTGCACAATTTAGATTTTTATTAAATTATGCTAAACAGGCATACTATAAAGCTTTACTGTTTACTGGAAAATAACACTTTATAAAAATAAAGTTATTAAATAAACTTAGCTTTTTTGTAAAAGATTGCAAAACTGAACATTTTTGTATGAGTTTATGTGGGGGGTTTATGTGGAGGAATGTAGGGTGGATTTTTGAGATGGGGCAGTTAGGGTAGGTACCCTTACAGTTGTATCTACATGAAAACTTTCTGAGGAGACTGTCCTTATTTTTTTGACATTTTGACCTGCATTTAGTTTTTTTTTAAATCATACAGTCAGCAAGAAAATGGGCTATTTACACGAAAACACGAAATCACAAAAAAACTTCCCATACATTTCATAGGAAATCATCTAGGCTTCAATAACCTTTAGAAGTTAAGAGACCAACTTATTTTTAACCTTAATTAAACTTTTTTTATGAATAGTCTGGGTGTTACAAAGAAGACTGGTACAAACAGAAAGAAATCTCCAAAGAACTTTCTCTGTGTTCTAACCTCTCTGGCTTTTTAAAACTGAATAATAAGAATGTATTTTTACCAAAGTTAAGACTTTCTGAGCTGCTTTTATCATCCGTGGTAGTACCAACAAGTGATACAAGATGTGCTTTCTTTGACCTTAAAGTAACATGCTTTTCTTTAAAAGATTCAGTAGTTCCGGATGAGCACCTGGAATAGAGTAATGTACAGTTAAAAAAATAATAAAATAATTTCCTAAAGTATATATACATATTTTATTATCTCATAATTTGTTCATAGAAAATTGTAACAGGAAAAGTCTACATGTTAGATTATGACAGTGGTTTCTAAAGATCTGTGGTTTTAGAGATTATTTTAAGTTGTAATTTTCAAATCCTCATATATAAATTAAGTGTAAATAATAAATAGAAAATTTACTATTTGATTTATAGAATGACTAAATTTAGATTAATCAATAATTAAATCAACAACCGATAATCGGACGAATCTTTAGACACATTCTGCTAAAAATAATTCATTTTCTCGAAAATAGCGGATTACCCTATATACTTATATCTCATTAATCTCACCTTTCCCTAAAACCAGAAGTCACAGTACTTTTCACAGGAGTGATGGTAGAAGCGTAGTCTGAGTCAGAACTCAAAGAGTGGTTATCAACACCCACCCGATGGATAGGACTCGATTGCAGACCCTTGTTTCGACCTCGGACGCTATTTTTCAAAGCCTCTTCTTTATCCTTGTTGATATCTACCACCTTTATACCGTTTTCGATTTTATCATTTTTTATGGGTCTATCAGAAATTTGGAGAAGTTTAGTGTCTCTAAATTTGCCATCAAGAGATATATTTGATAAAAAAGTGACTGCAGCCAAGCGCCGTCTTGCTTTCTCATATTTATTTCGATTATTGGACATGGTTTCAACGAGTTTGATTTTTTATATTTTATAAATTTAAATTATATACGATGAAGAACACCTCAAAACATATGGTTCATGTTAGCATTTATGTACACAAATTAATGAAACGACTATATGACTTCATAAATTAGGTAAAAGCACAGATTAAAGTAGGTAGGGTAAAAGTAAAACACAAATGACAAATCTAATCAAGTAGTGGTGGGAGATGAGGAGATATACTGATGTAATTATTCGATTATGAAGATAAATCGAGTTACTACAATTTAGCAATTAGTAAAAACTAATAATATTCGATGTTGAGTGATCATTCATTTTCGAAGTACCATTAGTAATTTTTTTTATTATTTATTTAGTAATACATAGTAATCTTACAGCTAACAAAGATAATATATTTATATATAGAAATAACATACAGAAGGCCATTTAAAAGTTCACACAGATATAATAAAAGTAGTTAAAGAAAATTGGTTGGTAAAATTAAACTAGTGAAATTAGGTAAAAAACTGTCTGGTTACATTTTTCTTAAGTTTAAGAAGACTGGTTTGAAATAGATCTATATCTATGGTTTTGGAAGTGATATTAATTTTATTGTTAATACTGACTAAAAAAGAATGCAGAGAGCACTAACGACACGTGTAAAGGGAACTTGTTTCTTGTATATACAGTAGGCACTCGCAGGTTAATATTACTTAGTAGTTCAGCGCAGTCTACCATATCGTTAGGGATTTTTAACAGATATATTCGTCTGCGTTCATGAAGATGAAGAATATGATTGTATTTGCAACTAAGGAAATAGTTACAATGGTAACATTTACTTTTGTACTGGAAGAATCTAAGAAACCCCTTTTGTATCCGGTCTATACGATCAAAATAAGTATTGTAATTCAGATACCTTATGTGAGAGGCGTATTCAAGGTGACTAAGAACAAGAGAACAATATAAAATCTTCAAAGTTCTAATACATTTAAATTCAGATGATAAACGCATGACCAATCCTAGAGCTTTCGATGCTTTGTGGACAATAGCATCAATATGATCGTTAAAAAGTAATTTGGAATCAAATATAACACCTAAGTCTTTTATCTTATCGATTCGAGTTATTATAGTGCCTTTTAGAGTATAATTAAATTTTATTGGTTCAAATTTACGATTATAGGACATTAAGTACCATTTGGAAATATTTAAATCAAGTTTATTAAGTTCAAAATATATATAAAAACCCATCCAGATATGCCTGAAGAGAAAACGCATCATTTGGTTTTGTGATCGTACTAAGGACTTTCAAATCATCAGCGTATAAAAGTATTTTACTATGTTTAAAGTAATTAGCGACATCGTTAATAAAAATATTGAATAATAATGGTCCTAGCAGTGAACCTTGAGGAATCCCTGAAGGAATTAGCCGAATTGTGGAGGTAAAACCGCTTAATATTACTCTTGGACACCTATTACTAACATAAGACGAAAACCATCAAAATAAAGTACGTCGAATACCCGCGAACTGTAATTTTTTCAACAGAATAACATGATCAATTCTGTCGAAAGCCTTACTATAATCTGTGTAAATCACATATACTTGTGATGGTTCTGACATATGATAAGAAATAAATTCGGCACAGAGAATAAGATTTGAAGTCGTGGAACGGTCTTTAAGGAAACCATGCTGGTGTTCACACGAGAAGTGTCTAAGAGAGGAGTATAATTGTGAGTAAATAATTTTTTCAAAAATTTTGGCGCCTTTTTTATGGATTGGCGTTATGTAAGTGCTTTTTCAAATTTTAGGGACATGACCTTCATTCAAGGAACGCTTAAATAAAATGAAAAGTGGTAACACAAGGCTATCAGCACAATTCGTTATAAATATTGCCGGAATATTGTCAGGACCATCAGATTTATTATGGTATACTGATTTTAGTAATTTATGCACCAAAGATTCACTTAACACTATAGATTCTATACCAGATGTCGTTGCATTGATAGGATATTCGTTTGAACTATTGTTACCCTGAATTTTTAGGAAAGTAGAGTGAAAGTATTCGCTAAACAAATTGCATATATTGTTACCGCAATTAGAGGACCTTTGACCATACTTCAGAACAGATGGGTAAGTGTTACTTTGCTTTCTACTTTTAACAAATGACCAAAATGCTTTAGGCGATCTTGATATTTTAGCTTCAACGTTTGCAATATAATTATCATAGGTACATTTCTTGTTCTAGTATTTTACCTCGTTCCCTTAATATTAAAAAGGAGTCGTGATCTGAAAAATTCTTATATTTTTTAAACTTAACGTGATATTTGTGTTTCTCTTTTAATAGTTTATTATGTGGCGCTTGTTACCACGGTGGATAATTATGACTAAGCGTTACAGATTTCAAAGGAATATATTTTTTAATTAATTTATTTAGTATGTCATAATAGAAAATAACTGCATCTTCTAATGATTATTTAGAATAATCTAGAACTAATAATATTAGTAGTTCGATGATGAGTGATCGTTCATAATTGAAGTACCGTTAGTAAATACTAATATTAGTAGTTCGAAGATGAGTGATCATTCATATTCAGAGTACTAATAGTAATGGTAGGCCAGTCATTTCATAAAATGAATAATAATTAGGACCGAACGACCTTTTTTCGTTTTTTTATGTAATTGTTATGTGTCCTTAGTTTAGGACTGTGCGACTTTTTTTTCTTGACGTGAAACATGTATAGGCGATGGGTAAACCTGATTCTTGGCGTGGCGATATAGGCCGTGGCGACGCATCGGCACACTATATGATGGAATATATGTGCTATACGTAGTAACAGTCTATAGGCGAGGGTAAACCTGATTATTGGTGTAGCGACATACCGCTACGCTACATGTTCTTTAGAGCCAAGGGCGTTATCAGCTATTTCTGGCAACGGCTATCTAGCCGATATTTGGTTTCAATACCGGTATTGATAACGGTTGCCAAATATCGATACCAAAGTGAGTTTTCAACTATCTAATATGCGTAAAGTTTTCACTTGTAATCGATAATGTAAATATGCTACCTGCCGTATCGATACGGTTAGTCTAACTAAACTACTAAAGTACCTACTCGTATTACTCGATCTTCTTCATGTTGTTGTTATGGCGCCGCAAAAGCACGTGCTAGTGTCAATGTTTTTGAACCTTCATAAAATTTTCCAATGTAAAAAATGGGGTTTTCAGTGTCAATGTTTAAGCCTTCGTAAAACTTTCCAGCGTCAATGTTCTCATGTTCTTCGTAGTAATATGTATTTTATACAAAATGGCGTCTAACAAGATGATGGCTGCCTTGTTAGAACGATCTAGGGAATTTTTGTGGGATCCCAGAATGCATGCTCTTGGTTAATATTCATAATCCATTTAACTTAAGCACAAAAACCAAACTATATCGCACAAAACTCTACCAATATTACAGAATATAGAGTCAAAAACCTAAGTAAACGAATTAAAAATAAAGACCACAACATGTCACTTCAAGATCTCGCCAAAAACTCCAATTTTCAATGTTTCATAGTTGACATTTTAAATAATGATAAACGAATATACATATATCTTAATCTCTTATATATTAGTAACGATTGTGCATTATTTTGACCTCACCATGCTGACATGTAACATTATAATAAAGAAGAATGGAACGTTGGCTTAAAGGCGTTAAACGTGTTGCAACAACATCTTCTAATGACGCTGAATGTTCAAAATTAGTACGCGCGGAGAATACAGCAATTACCGATCCAGACGATGATGCCACGACGTCAAGCTCCACAGTTTCAAAGACAAAAAAAAGGAAGTATGATGAATCATATATAAGTTTAGGATTTGTTGAATCCAACGGCTCTCCGCTCTGCATGCTATGTAATAAACTGCTTCCTAATAGCTCCATGGCACCTGCCAAATTGCGCCGACATTTAGAAACTGTACACCCCGAGTCTAAAGACAAGAATAAATAATTTTTTGTTCGTAAAAAAGAACAGTAATTAGAAAGTCAAAAAAATATGATTCGTGTGACAAACTATCAAAGAAAAGGCCACGGAGGCATCATATTTAGTTAGCTATCGCATTGCACAAGCAGGTGAAGCGCACACTATCGCTGAGAATTTAATAAAACCATGTGTGTTAGACATAACAAAATGTATGCTCGATGAAAAATCTGCAAAGCATTTTTCTACTCTGCCGCTATTAAACGATACTGTCACAAGGCGAATCCATTAACTGGCAAGCTACGTCAAACAAGAACTAGTTACACGTCTACAAAAAACACGATTCGCCTTGCAAATGGACGAGTCAACTGATGTCGCTGGCCTGGCTATGTTGCTGGTTATCGTCAGATATCCGTATGAAAGTTATTTTGAAGAAGACATGCTTATGTGTTCACCGCTGCCTACAAACACTTCTGGGGAAGAAATTTTTAATAAAATAAACATATTTTTTGAAGAATATAATATCAGTTGGAACGATTGCATTGACATTTGTACAGATGGGGCCAAGGCGATGACAGATAAAACAGCAGGAGCAGTGTCACGAATAAAAAATAAAGCGCCTAATTGTAGTTCTAGCCATTGTATTCTGCATAGACAAGCACTTGCGATGAAGCAAATGCCCTCAAATCTGAAATTAGTTATGGATGAAGCGGTAAAAATAATTAATTTCATCAAATCACGACCACTACAATCCCGATTGTTCTCATTATTGTGTGAAGATTATGGCAGCAAACATAAAACACTGCTGCTCCATACAGAAGTGCGATGGCTGTCTCGGGGCTATTTGAACTTAGAGCCGAGTTACAAATGTTTCTTTCAGATACTTCTTTTAATTTGAAAGACCGTTTGTATGATAAAACTTGGCTGTTCCGATTGTCTTTTATGACAGATATCTTTGCAAAACTGAACGAATTCAATTTATCATTGCAAGGTAAACAGACAACAGTGTTCCAGGCCTGTAACAAAATAACTGCCTTCAAAAGAAAATTAGATTTTTGGATTATTTGCACATTTGTGCGAAACAGGATTCTCAACCTATGCAGCCACGAAAACAAAATACCGCAATAGACTGGACGCCGAACCTGATATGAGACTTCAACTGTCCTCTATCAAACCTGATATCAACCAATTGATGAAAAATAAAAAAACAGTTTCATACCTCCCATTAGTTAGTTTTTTCCTTTTTTAATATCTTTTATTGTACTTTTATTATTCTTATTAATAAAGAATACACTTTTAAAAACTATTGTTTTATTGTAGGGTTCCGTCAAGTATTTTGCTTTCCAAAAGGGTTCCGTCACCAAAAAAGTTTGAGAACCGCTGCCCTAGATACGTGTATGTTTAGAAATAAAATAATATGTAATAATTTCATATTAAATTATTTTCAAATATTATGAGACGTATTATAATTTTCCAACACTTATATATGATTAGTATTTACATTATTCCTTCATAAACTGTTGAAGCACCCGATATTACTTCTGGTAAATCTATTTAAAAAAAAAGTAATTTTAAATAGTAAATGAGACATGTTTTAATTACATAATAATTCATTATAAAATATTACAATAACAGTTTAAAGAAATTGTCAATTATTATTTTTGATGTTTTAATTTGTGTGGCTCGTTAATTAAATATTTCACCGTTTTACACTTATTGCCTAAGTAAAGAAAGTAGTTTTCAGTTATGATGCTTCTGTATTTATGTTGTGATTATTCTTATTTTTAGAAATCGATATTTTTGTAACATTGCTAAATTAATGTATAAATATTTCTATACGCTACTTTCCTGCGTAGTAGTGCATTAGTGCACCGACAGGTATAAACCGCCCTCGATCGGAATTATCGTTTAAATATTAATTATTATAGAAAAGTTTTAAAATACATTAGATTTATTAAATATCTGTAAATTGAAAACGTTGAAATAATAGATTATATTATATTATTATTCTGTGCAATAACTAATACTTAATTTGAATCCTGCTTTTAGCGGGCTATATAAGAATAATATTTAATTAGTGTCATAAACATCATTTGGAGATATTTATTTTAAAATTAAATAATAAAAAAATATTTATTTGGAATTTGAAGATTGTATATTCAAAGAATTGCTTTGTATTAATTTCAATTATTTGTTAATATATGTTTCGGATATATAAGCTGTTGTTTTTGAAACAGTTGTTAACGCGAAGATAGGATGGTGCAGTGAGAACGTTAAACGTTAATTATCTTTGGGTGCGAACAAACATCGTGAAAATTTTAGATTTCTCCGTGATATGATATGATACGATACGATATGATTTGTCTGATACAGCACAATTTTTATGTGAACAATATATATGTAAATGAATAAACTGGACGAAAGTATGGACAAATTCTGATTTGACATCTGCTCTCATGAACTACCCATTGAAACATTTTACTTTTCAATCTAAAGTTTTAAAGTTTTGAACGTAACGTATCTCTTAAAGATACCTAAACTGATTTGTCACATAATCTCTTCAAATTTTATATAATCCATTCCTACTGGGTTTTCAAAAGAATGTTCTTGAATTGGTAATTAGTCAGTCAGTGGTAAATCGCTTATATATAATGTGGATGTTTTAAACGATTTATCAACAAAGAAATGTTTTTATTTGATGTATTGTTTCGATATAATACATCGAAGTTTTAAGATTTTTGAAAAATATTTTTATAGCAATATGGTGAAAAATATTTTTTACAGTAATGTCAATATGGTATTTTTCTTTCTTGCTCTTTCGAACCGCCATAGTTTCATTTTGTTTTATGGAAGTAGAGTAGGCCCGCCGCGCCGCTCCGTAAGAGTAAATTATTGTAAAAACAATGGAAGTTGACTAGGCCTTACCATTCCTTTAATTGGTTCAATTATATGACTAATGTTTAAACGTCATATAACATTTCACATTGTACTATAAAATTAATAGTTATGTGAATTTCTTCCATCAACTATAGATTGTTCAAACGTCAAATTATGTTTGTTTAGCGCACTTCTAATGAGTACAAAGTTACGCTCTATTAATTGATTAAAGAAAAAAATCAAAAATTATACACAAATTTTGTGAAATTGTATTCTAGTACCAGCGATTTTTTTTATTTGATACCTACTCAGTTATAAATTATCGTTTCCAAAAGTACTTGGTATTGAAAAAATAGAATTGAATATGTACTTATCTTGTTTTTACCTGAATCGAATCATCTCTACGTCTAGTTGTAGACGTTGTATTATACTCAGCAGAGATAAATATCAATTGTACGCAGTGTCTCCAGGTTGGGATGTTTTTCCCCATTTTGGGTAAAAATCATGTCACTAAGGAATTTTTAGAAAACGAAAATAATGGGGAAATTTTTGGGAAAGAACATTTGGTGCCGGGCAAATTTGAAGAACTTTGTCGGCATTGCCATAAAAGTACTACTTCTACTAATTCCATCTCTGACATTTTAATTCAAACACATACTCCTTTTTGGGAATGTTGTCTGTGTGTAGCTCGACAAATTGACTGTAATGTCCCTCATGGATGACATCTCTTTCTTTTTCTCTTCAAATCCCCTTTCTTTTATCGTCCCTGGTTCAGAGATGATAATTATTACAACAATGCAATGTATATCAAATTATTTAAGAAACTCTTATTTTAATGTCGGTTATCTTTTATTATTGATAATAATGGCAATAGTTTGCGGGCATTACTGCTACGTGCGAATAAGCAAATATTATGTAGGTAATCACCAATAGGTCTGAAAGAGAGAGCTTTTCAGGTTTCTCACACTCAACATTAGGATGCGAATTACGATTTTTCCCAATTTACGATAACAATTGCTGCTTATGTAATTCCCACAATTTCCCAAAGACGAACCTAACGACACCTCGTATGCTAAAACCCATCAAGCCATTTCAGGTACAGTGAGTGCCAAAGAAATAAACAAACATACAAACTCGATCTTAAGCTCGAAAAACATAACCATCCTTTTTCGCAGTCGAATAAAAACAGAAAAGTTACGCGTGCATATGTGTGTGTATAATTTTTAGTGCTGAGAAAATTTATATTTTGTCTTTGATATAAATTATGCAGCTGTAGTTATCCTTCTGTCATTGACTTAGCCACTTAATAACTCTGTTATCTATTTCTAAAAATACTATACTTTCTGATATTAATTGAAGAATGCATGAAGAATTGCATATGGGTTTAATACTGGAATAGAACGCTATCGATCCTTTGCAGGGCATAGTAGTGCATGTTGTGTTACTTTACGTACCTGATATGTTCGTAGCACGGTAATGGTATGGTCTGGTTATGTGGGCAGACTCCTTATGAGTTAAAACCCTGAAAGCAAATGTTTCTCTCATAGAGCATTTTTTTTTTGTTTATCTGGCCAGAGTATTTGTTTTTATTTACAATAAAAAAAAAATAGTAAAATTTTTGCATACGTGCGATGATACTTTTTTGGTTCTAAACACATATCCCTACCTCTTACAGCTGCCTATACTAGAAATAAACAAAAATTGAAAAGAAATAGGCAGGTTTAACTTCTTTGGTTACAAGTTGCAGAAATCGTATCATTTTTGAGTATTTTTTGGCCAGCATGGGGAAATTATGAAAACTTAATCTGGAGACCCTGCGTTGAAGTGATTCGTGATTCCATTCAAATAGTGCATTTGTATTTTCATTTTTTACATTGTTTCCGTAATAATGTTTAGTTTTTGTTTTCATTTCATAAAATAACAAATTAAATATGTTTACAGTGAGTAATTTTTTTTTGTTAGAAAACTAGAAATGTAGCTTATAATATAATGTAACAATACTTTTTCTTTTCAGCTTTTTTTACGGTGGTTATTACTTAGCAGCTATATTCGTTTTAGCGATGGATTTTATGTACCCGGCGTTGCTCCAGTAGAGTTTAAAAAGGGCCAAAGAATTGAAGTAAAGGCTGTTAAAATGACCAGTATACACACACAATTACCTTATGAATATTATTCCCTTCCACTTTGTTTACCTAAAAATGGCACGTTTGTGTATAAATCGGAGAATTTAGGTGAAGTTTTAAGAGGCGATCGCATTGTAAACACACCGTACGAAGTTCATATGGCCGAAAATATTAAATGCAAGTTGCTGTGCCATCATAAAAATAATCCAATAAATTGGAGTGTTGAAGAGTCTGAAAAAGTTGCAAGTCGTATTGAGCATGAGTATTTTGTTCATCTGTAAGTTATAAAGTAATAATTTTAATGGTCATAATAAAGCAAATAATTTGAGAATACAATTCCTACAATAGAAGCTTTATAAACTACATAATATCTTAACATGTACTATAAATTTGAAGTGCTTTTAGATTAGTTGACAATTTGCCTGTAGCAACAAGGGCCTTAAATCCCGATACATTAGAGAGAAAAATAGAGCAAGGTTATCGTCTTGGTTTCATATCAAAAGGCAAAGCTTACATTAATAACCACTTAAAACTACTACTGAAGTACCATAAACACAGTCAGTAAGTACATTCATTTCTTTGTTATTTAAGAAAATCAATTAAAAAAAAATCTAATAAATGAATAAATTTCATTAATAAGTTGTAAAATATAAGAAATATTAAAAGGAACCTGTTTATTTTATAATATAACAATGTTTCTGGTTTCTGTCAAAGTACCATTTCGTACCTTATGTACATAAGTTATGTGCGTAAGTACTTGGGGGGTAATCATGGACCATAAATTGACCTGAAATAGACAGATTGATGCTTCAATTCAGAAAGCAAAAATAGCAATGGGTATCTGTGGACGACTGGCAGGTAAGCGCTGGGGTTTAAACCTGAAGCTCATTATGTGGCTCTACACTGCTGTGGTTAGACCCATAATAACATACACCTGTGTGCTTTGGTGTAGGAAGGCAAACCAGTCGACTGTCAGGGCCCATTTAGGTAGAGTACAAAGAATGGCGTCTATCTTAGCGACGAGAGCCATGTCAACCGGCTCTGGAAGCTGTGTTAAATCTCATGCCCCTTCACCTATACGTAGAGAAGGTGGCGATGTTAACGATGCACATAATGTATGCCCAGGGGAGGGTGTACTGGTTATTCCTGTCCTTGAGATCCCTACTAGACTCAGTGATAGCAACACCAGTTTTGGGAATGATATCAGACATGATTACTCTGAAAACTATTTTTGAAAAATTTTATACTATAGAGATACCTCCATGGAACTCTTGGATTAATGCCGAGATAATGTGGAAACCAAGTAGTCTACTATGGTATATTGACGGGTCCAAATCTGGACATAACATAGGCTGTGGAATATATGGGAAGCGACCAAATCTTAGGAAACACATTAGTCTTGGCAGTTTCACCTCCATTTTGCAAGCAGAAGTGTACGGCATGCTTGAGTGTGCCAATATAAATCTGCAAAAGGCCTATGTTAATCACACAATTTACATTCAGTCGGACAATCAGGCCGCTCTCTTGGCACTGGCTTTGGATTCAACAGATGTCCCGGGGCATGCAGTTGTTCCAGGCAACGAGTCTGCGGACAAACTTGCAAGAGCCGGAGCTGCAGAAAAACAGATTAGTCCTGAACCATTCTGTGGAATCCCAAAAAGCCTTGTTCGATTGACCTCATAACTTCTACTTATAACATTACAGGTCACAATATAGAAGAGGTAGAAGTTATTAGAGATTTGGGGATCACGTTTGATAGAAAGTTCACTTTTGTGCCTCATGTCTGTCAAATACTCAAAAAAGCGTTTAAGTCTTTAGGTTTTATAATCAGAAGTGGTAAGGAATTCCACAAGCCCCAAACTAAAATATTACTTTACAATGATATTGTGCGCAGCATATTAGAATATTGTAGTGTAGTGTGGAGACCACACTATGCCATGCACTCTCTTAGGATTGAACGTATACAGAAAAAGTTTTTATACCACTTGATGTACTCCATAGGCAAAGCAAATAAAAATAAATCATACATAGATAGAATGAAAGAATTTAAAATTGTAGCACTCTCTAAACGTAGAGATATTATGGATCTTATATTTTTATATAAACTTGTAAGAAACAAAATTGATTGTCCGGAAATCCTTCAAATGGTTAATTATAGAGTGCCTATTAGATATCCTCGTCACATAATAACTCCTTTAGTTCCGCCTCTGCGTAGGACAGTGCTTGGAAATAACTCGCCCATTCCTAGAATATGTAAATTATACAACAGTGTGAGTTTAACAGCAGATATTCATGTGGACACTTTATCGAAATATCGAAAATGTATCACTGCTTATTCTAAGTAATGTTTTAGACATCATTGGTTTTTTTTTGTTAGTTTGTTTTATTATATTGTTTATGACATAATTAGCTAATATAATTTTGCATGCTGTGTTAGCCTATAATTAGTTAGTAATTTGAAGCATATTTTCATAAACTGTATGTTAATTAAAGAAATATTGTACAACTGTTGGCTAACCAAATAAAGAGAAAAAAAAAAAAAAAGGAACCATTACAACCAAGAGGCTATAATGTTCTGGTATAATTTACCAGGACAAAATCATTCCAAAGAGCTTTTTGGCATGTTTAACCAGCTTAGAGCTGGAGAAGCTCTGATGCTCAGTAGGAATCAGCTTCGAATCTTAGTGAGGGCACTCACTGGACACTGTTGTCTATATAAACATTTGTACAACACAGGTGTCCAGGGCACAAAAGATTGCAGATTCTGCAAAAGTGTGGATGAAACTCCAAAGCACCTCTTGTGTGATTGTGACTCACTAATACCTAAACATAACCGGATTTTGGGAAAGCATGTGCTGCTTCCAGAAGAGGTTCAGTTGCTCTTTGCCAATAAAGTCCTGTAGTACATCAAAGCTATAGGACTTGATGGGGAGCTTTATCAGTGTGGGGTGATCACAATAGATCTCATTGGTTGCAGTGATACAGGACTGCATAAGCCTGCACAAAACATTTAGAATAATAATAATAACAATGTTTCAACAATGTTAATGTTGGCTTTTTGTTTCAGGGATTCTTATAGAGTTGTTGGATTTGAAGTTGAAACATTATCTATAGATAAGGATGCTTTAGCTTTTGTTGATGATTCTTGTCAATTTTCAACGGACTCAAAACCGCAATGGGTCAATGAGGACACTGGAACAAAGCTTTACTTTACATATTCAGTGGAATGGGGAGAGTCAGATATAAGCTGGGCATCTAGATGGGATATATATTTGGGCATGAAAGATGTACAGATACATTGGTTCTCTATTGTGAATTCAATAGTAGTAGTATTTTTTCTATCAGGTGATGTATTATATAATTTATTTATATTTATTATATAATTTATAGAGATCTAGACAAGCTAGAGGAATCTGAAAACTTTAATTAGTAAAATACAAAAATTAATTGGTACATAGATCAACTGAAATTTAGAAATTACTTTAGATGCCCAGTAATTGCATTTAAGAATTATGATTAGTTGGCTAAATTAGATAAAAATATGTTCATCTTACAGGTATCTTGACAATGATTATGGTACGCACCCTAAGGCGAGATATAGCTCGATACAACTCTGATGAGAGCATTGATGATATGATGGAGGAAACTGGTTGGAAATTGGTACACGGTGATGTCTTTCGGCCTCCACATAAAAGGATGCTATTTGCAGCAGTCATTGGAAGTGGAATACAAGTGTTTCTTATGGCACTTATTACTATTTGTAAGTTTATTTTCATTTGATAAGTTATTTTTTTCTATTTCGCAATTCTCAGCTGAATATTATTATCTTGTTTATTCCATTTTACAAGTATGCAGAATAATTTAATGTGTACCTTAAATATGCCTATATGTTCTGATAAATTTCTTAATTGTATAATGTATAAGTATATAGCCAAAAATCTATGAAACAATGGTTCTTTTGTAAAAAATTTGATCATGTTCTTTTGTATAATATCTCAAAGTAGAATGTGCTACAAATTTGTATAAGACTAAGAAATATCCAGTATATTATTTGATTAGGTAATGTTATTATTTTCAGGCAGTAATGTTTTTGTATATATTTTCCAGTCATTGCTATGCTTGGCATGTTGTCTCCGGCAAGTCGTGGTGCACTAATGACTGCTGCTATATTCCTGTATGTGTTCATGGGTCTCATTGCGGGATATTATTCAGCACGCTTATACAATACAATGAAAGGCAAACAGTGGAAGCAGGCTGCATTCCTGACAGCTACACTTTATCCTGCTATTGTCTTTGGCACTTGTTTCTTTTTAAACTTTTTTATTATGGGCAAACATTCTAGTGGTGCAGTTCCATTTTCAACAATGATGGCTCTGTTATGTCTGTGGTTCTGTATATCATTGCCATTAGTTTATTTAGGTTATTATTTTGGCTGCCGTAAACAACCCTTCCAACATCCAGTAAGAACTAATTTCATCCCAAGGAAAATTCCTGAACAAATTTGGTATATGAATATCTTTATATGGTAAGTAAAATTATTGAAATGTTAGGTACTTTATTTTTATGATTAGAACTGAAGTTTTTATTTTTTTATTTTAGTGTATTAATGGCTGGCATTCTACCATTTGGAGCAGTGTACATTGAACTATTCTTCATATATAATGCACTCTGGGAAAATCAGTTCTACTATCTTTTTGGATTTCTGTTCCTTGTATTTTGTATCTTAGTTGTATCTGTTTCACAAATATCAATTGTTATGGTATATTTCCAACTATGTGGTGAGGTATGCTATTTTTACTTTGTTATGCTAAGAAGAGATTAAATAATTTTAATATAATATAGTATTAAAAAGTTATAATGTGTAATTGAAATAATATAGATTATGGTGATTTCATAATTAATTATTTTCTTTACATTTCTTTACTAATTTTTGTGTAGTTATGTATAAAAACTCTGTTTTGTTCATTGTGGTTTATCAGATTTTTTTTTCAAGACGAAGTGTTAATGCAAAAATTTATTTCACTAGTCATTTGAAAGAATAACATTTATACTCAGTTCAAAGTAGAATATGTCTTAACTTTTATTATTATTTTATGAAGCCGTTACTTGTAGTATTATGTATTATTTCTCTACAATAAATCTTCAAGAAGATGAGGAAAATGCTTGCTTGCACGATGTTTTTACATTGAAATAATAAGAATATAATGGCTTTCTTTTTTTCAGGATTATCATTGGTGGTGGAAAAGTTTCTTTGTATCTGGTGGATCTGCTGTTTATGTATTAATTTATTCAATATTCTACTTTTTCAAAAAATTGGAGATCACGGAATTTATACCTACATTACTTTATATTGGGTACACAGGTATAACTTTACAGCAATTAAATATATTTGGTGATTTATATACATATGTAAAAGGCAATCTTAAAATATAATTATGTGTTTCAGGTCTCATGGTATTAACATTTTGGCTCCTAACTGGTACCATCGGCTTCTTTGCTGCATACACATTCATCAGAAAAATTTATGGAGCTGTAAAAATAGATTAAGTTATAAATTTTACTAAATTAATTTTTACGTAGGTTAAATGTAAGTGACGTACGAACAATGACCTTTTATGACAATGTGTTTATTTGTTATATTGACCAGTTGATATGTATGTTGATCAAAAATATGCTTAAAGAGTGAATGTTAATTTTACATAGGTAATTATTCATAACAATAAAGTGATTTTTTAAATTCGCCCATGATATTCAACGGCACTAGACGTAACCATCATTTATATCATTTCAGATAATAAAGCCCTATAGTATAGGGCCTATACAGATGATCGCGTATTTTGACAACGCGCGTCTAGACTAAATTAACACAAACCGTTCTTATGAACACACGTCATCCAACGCGCGGTAATGCACGTTAGGCCGCGTACAGATCGGTCACGCCCACTCTGAGCCTTCGTTCGCCCTGTATGTACGAGGCATTACCGCTGTGTTTAGAAAAAATATCTTTAGACACAGGTAATCGAACAGGTTTTCTCGCGTACAAGAGCTAGTCTTTTATTTTATACAGTTGCTCGGCACATTGACGATACTATCCCGGATGGTAAGCACATTACATAATGGCGACCGCTGAGAGATCAAATCCATCGGCGGTCGCAGTTGTCTTGCCGGCCTGCATAAATATCGCTTCACATTGCGCTCGAAGGACGCGATGTCGAAAGGAGTGAACACGTTTATCGGGAGGTTATTCCACAGTTCCACGGTACGACAAAGATAACACATAGATAATCTTTTAATTCGTTCCGAGATAGAGGATACCGTAAAATTCTGACTCCGAATCCCAGCGCGTGTGGTTCCGTTGTACAAAGGAGACGGGGAATTGGATTGAACAGCTCTTCAGAACAGTCACTATGACACAGACGACAGAACGCACACAGCGAGGCAATGTTCCTTCGCAGCTGAAGCCGCTCGAAGTATTTGGTAACGTTTGTACCATTAACAATGCGGACAGCCCGAATCTGCAACCTGTCCAAAGCATCGAGGAATGTCATAATATGAACACAATCGAAATTCTACCGCGCGTTAAGGTTCATCACATCTGAACGTGAGCTGAAGGAGGAATAAAGAAAATGTATTCTAATAACAAACCACATTTCTGTAGTCTGTATAAATAAAATAAATGTCGATTTTGTAATATTAATTATTATTAACCACACTTTAGATTAGTTTAATTGATACTAGGTGTGCTCGCGTGGACTACAGAATGCCGGATCGGGCATACGTGCGAATAGTGCTACCCCCGCTCCCGGTAATTATAAAGACAAAAATGCATATTGTGGTTAATCCTTAAAAGATAGGACATGCTCCCGCTGACTATATTGTAGGGTTCTAAAGATGTAAGTACAATGATGTAGTATGTACCTACTTAAGTTGATATATCTCACATTATGGTTTACTCTGCGTTAGCTATTAAGGGACCGGTAAAATTGCGCAACTTTACCTACTAGTTTCAACTTTGCCTAAAAAAACATTACGTCGCTCGGTTCACTCTCAATGTTATCGCGGGAGAGGCTGTGTTGTGATTACATTGAAAACTTTTTCAGTAAGTTGAAAAATACTATAATTTTCTCGCCGTTTAGTATATTATTTTTATTTTGAATTTACTAACTATAATGATTATGGGGGGGGGGGGGGGGCTTTTTTCATGAAAATTTTATTTATCCAAAGTTAACACGATATCTTTTTTGTGTTGTGGCTAACATTGCCTATGTTAGGGATGCAATCATTTAAAATCTAAGTCAGGTTTTAGTAATATAGGTAGGTATACTTTGTAGGTAAAGTTACTAATATTTTATCGTTGAAATGGCTACCATTACATGAATTTAAATGGCCCGCGTATTTAATTTGTTATATAATTATTTCCGATGTAATTTATGAAATCTAATCATTATTATTTTATAAGAAAATATTAAATAATAATGATGTAATAATTGTGGGAATCTGTTTACAGGGGTTATATATATCTGTTGATAGGGGATATATCCTACGTTAGAAATAGATGCCGAATGGTTACACTTCAAACAGTGTACTTATTCCTTCTGGAGTACCCCAAGGTTCTTTGTTAGGACCTCTACTTTTAATTATATTTATTAGTGACATATCAAGGTGTTTTACTAAGTCTAAAATATTATTATATACAGACGATATGAAAATATTGTAATATAAATTCTATAGCTCACTCGTATCGTCTTCAACAGGATCTAGATATATTCCAAAATTACTGTAATGACAATAGGCTTCAAATGAATGTTCTTAAATGTTTTGTATGCTCTTTTACCGGGAAACCTACTCCATTAGTATTCACTTATAAATTAAATGACATCTTTATTAACAGAGTTTCCTCCATAAGGGACCTTTGATTCGAAGCTTATTTTTGATTTACATTTTGATAACATTCTAAACAAAGCGAAGTTCTTGGTTTTATCTTCCGTCTTTCATTTGATTTTAAGAATATTACAACTTTTAAAATACTTTATTGTGCGTTTGTCCACAGTCACCTCGAGTCTTCATAGGTGTGGAACCCGAATTATAATATATATATATATATATATATATCGACAGAATCGATCGCATTTAAAAACAGTTTTTACGTTTTCTGCAATTCAGATCAAATTGCTATTTCTCAAATTATCTTGAATGCTGCGGACATTTCGACGAACATTCTTAACGCACATGTTAGTTGTGCGGGGAAACCGCTTCAGGGCTATGCCCTCTCTCGGTAGCTATCTTCTACGCCCGTCGACGGGCGTGTCTCCGTAACAAAGCCTCGCGTATTATGATGACGCTGAGGCCGGTGAACTCTCCTCTTTTCTCGCGCCGCTCAGTCCGGCGTGGGTGCACGGACGAGCTGGCGCGCTTGAGGCTTCATGATTTTCCTCTTGCATCGAGGAAGGTGTACATCTTGGGGTCTGGTGTGCAGCGGTGCGATGTTCTGGAGGTGTACATGCGCCGACATGTCCGCTCTTCGAAACATGCGAATTGTCGGGCTGCTTATGAATTCGTCCAGGCTTTCTATCTGCAAATCGCGTTGGATGGTCGAGTTCCTCGCATAGCGTGGGGCCCTGAAGATCGTTCTGAGCGTGTGATTCTGCTGGGTTCATAATCGGCGCTTTAAAGACTCTGAGGCACAGCCGAACCATGCGGGGGCGGCATATGTGAGGTGCGATCTCACGTAGGTCTTGTACAGGCCTAGTTTAGTACGGATTTAAAGCTTCGAGTTGAGCACTGGACGTAGCACTCTCCTTGCGTAGCCGGCTTTCGCAACTATGCGCTCACATGGGTCTTAAAAGTAAGTCCGCAGTCTATTGTGAGCCCCAAGTACTTGACCTCCCTCCTCCATGGGAGCGTCTGTCCTTGAAGCTTCAGGGGCGGTGTAATTTTTTTTTGCATATCCTAACAGGAACGCCTGCGTCTTGTCTGCATTGACTGTCAGCCGCTACTTAGCCAGCCAGTCGAGTAGGGCAACCAAAGACGGTTGCAGTAACTTTGCGGCTCTCTGGCTGCATGAACGTAGGCGAATAGCAGACTTAACATTTCTTTAAAAAATAGGTATGTAGTGCAGCCGTGGACTGTGTAGAACTCGTGAATAGCATTTATTTGCGTAATTCCTCTACTTCCCTCAGAAGTCCGGGTCTCCTCTACGTGCAATATATCGGTTAACACCAATTATCGACGGAATAGTTTTACTATAAAGGCATGTGGGCAATTTAACTTACCTACTTGGTAAAAGCTACGACTTATTTAATGCTACCGCTTCTGGACTTAAATATAAATTGACATCATCATTCTTTCTGTAAGTCGATAACATCTTTTGTAACTTTCAACCGATCTGAAAGTCTCGTCAAAATCGGTCCTACTATTTCGGAGATTAGTCGAAACTCGGTCTCGAGAAGAAAACGTAAAAGTATGCTTACGAGAATCTCGGATCAAGTCGGTAGAACAGTAGTCACGAGTACCAGTACTTGACACTTGGTTTTGAATTGTCAATGAATCAGATTTATACGTACACTAAAACTATGCAATGAATAAACGATATTACAGAAATTATTGTTTGTTTCCTTCTATAACTAAATACTACATGAAACCAATGTTTTTGCGTTTTTTAGTAACCAATATTTATTTATATATTCCAACATTATAAAGAGGAAAGATATGATTTTTTGTTTATGTTTGTAATGGATAAACTCAAAAACTACAGGCCGATTTTAAAAATTCTTTCACCAATTTAAAAGCTACAGTATCAGCAAGTAACATAGGCTATATTATAATTTGAAAAATTAATTTATTCTTCATAAAAGTGTCGATTGTTTAACATAAAGTATAAAAAATTGCCTACACGAGTGCGTTGGCGATGTTAGACGTATAAAATTAACACAGGTGGAACCATGGGACACATCTAGTTAGAAATAAATGCGATTGATAATAATCTATTTCAATAAAAAGATTGACATTTGCCATAGTGCGCACATGATCACGCAAAAAATACTGAATAGATTTTAAACAATTTTTTTTTTGTTTTACTCCAATACTTGGTTCCTATCAAAAAGAATAATTATCACGGTATCTTCATCTATACTTATCATAAACTAAACTAATACTATATAGAGGAAAGACTTGATTTTTATTTGTAATGGATAAAATCAAAAACTACTGGGCCGATTTTAAAAATTCACCTAATCTAATGGAAATCTAATTAGATTAATTAATGGGAATCTAATTGGAATTTTTTTCTAATTGAAAAATTAGCGATTTCTATGAGAAAAGTAAAAGGACGCACTTCTCCATTGTCATGCACCTTCGCCATTTTATATGTAGTTCATTCTTTTCATTTCTGAAAAAATTGTGGGAGCGAGAATCAATAAAATATTTGAAGGCGGTTTGGACAGCATCATAGGAATTTAAATTTTTTCCCTTGCAAGAAATTGTCCAAATTCGGAAAAAAGTGGATCTATTGGAGCAAGGTGAGGGGAGTATGGTAGGTGTCGGAAACGTTCCAACCACAGTTACTTTAATTTAGCAACCGTCTCCGATGAAATATGGGTTTACAGCGTTGTCCTGAAGCAGCAGTGTGCTAGAGAGATTGACCAGTCTCGGTTGTTTATCGGCTAGCTTTGCCATCATGATTTGCGATTGTTGATAATACAGATCTGCCATTATCGTCAGGTCAAATCTTAGGAAGCTATAGTGTATGATACCAGCACAGGCCTACAAACACTCACCAGTATATTTTTCTCAGTCAATTTTCGCTTGGGACAGGATTTGACCTGTTCTCCTGAGTTCAACCACTGTAGTGAGCGTTTCCAATTGCCGTAAAGGATCCATTTTCATCACAAGTAATAATATGATTCAAAACACCCTCGTTATTGTGACGGTCGGGCAATGTAACGCAGCACTCAATGCGTGTTTATTGATATGCTTGAGGCAATTCATGCGGTTGGTAGGTACCCCATTCCCGAGCTTTTTCACTTTTCCAGTATGTTTCAAGTGAATTAAAATGGTTTTATCACGCACATTGAATGAAGCATGCCGCTAACTTTGACGATGTTTGCGATGGATCCGCTTCTACGATCACCTTTCGTTCTTATTTATCAACTAGGGTGTCTGGCCGTCCACGGGGTTTGTTTCGTAGGTTAGAATTTCCAGAACGAAAACGTTGGAATTAAAAACGTACCATGATTTCTTTTAAAGTAGCTTCCTCATACACATCATGAATCCTTCGAGCCGTTTCTGCAGCGCTAATGCCGCTGTGAAACTCATATTCGTAAATAACGCGATATTTTAAGATTTTCATTTTGTGAAAAGAGCGATGTCAAAGAAAAATCAAATAGTGCGAAAACAAATGAATTACTAAATTCGAAACACAAATAAACAAGCCTAAATTTTGCAGCGGCGGCTTTGTGACGGCCCGTTTACACAGCATTATATATAGCAATAGTATAGGCTATCTATTATTATTATTAGGCTAAAACTCTCAGCTACCCTTAAATATTAATTTTTGTTAAGTAAGTCGGAATTCAGAGCGCTCATGAACTGCTTTATTCGCGTGCGCTGGCATAATAGTGATACATAAATACAATGTTGTACAAAATATTGATCCTTAGTATATTTTGAAAAAGTTCGCAATACCATATGCCCATCTGTCATTGTCATTATACATAAAACATAATAAGGTATTTTTTGACAGCGACTGAAAAGATATTTTAGGCATAGCATTTTGGCGTGTTCAATAATAATGCTAGTCAGTAGGACTATAGCACATTTACTTTGCAATAAAATAATACAGGTTTTAGTACATAACGTGACGTAAAACCAACTGTTGGGTACGCGTCACTTCCCCTCTGCGTGAGGGGGGGGGGGGGGGGTGACGTTTCCCCGGTTTGGACGGGCGTTTTGTTGCGCCGGATGCCCGTCTCGTAGACACCGCACGGATGCCAGTGGGCGGCGTGATGTTAGTAGTGAGGGGGTCCGGGAGGTGCAATAATGCACGACCGCTTGAGGTGCCGGGTCTTCAATAAAAGTCGATATCTTGACTGTAGATTGTTCGCAGGACGACCAAAGCTTTCTTCTCGTTGTTACTTGTTGCTTGTACTTGTAGACTCGTTGAATTGCACCGTGCCCAATACGGCCCCTCTTCGAGCTTAAGTAGTTCGAGGAATGACCGTAAAGAGAGCCCCGTTTTATTCCGTGTTTATTTCGTGTTTTAACTTTACTTTTCGCTTTGGTTGCCCTGTTAAACTCTTTATATTTCTCTCATTATATATCTTATGTACACATGTCATATATCAAAATGTTCCTCTTTGAATTACCTATCCGTTACATATTCACTTATAATATACATTACGTATATATTCCTTACATAAGCCAAAAACAATGTAATTTACGGGCGGCATCACTATTTTCCGCTCGTAAAATCTCTATAATATTCGATATACTTACTCTATTGGCTTACTCTATGCGTTAATCTATTCTATATTAGTTATATTTTCACATATGTGACACACAATACATAATCGTTTATATACATCTTAATATATAACATGCAACTTGTAATGTAGCGTATTCGCTTACATTTTTCTATAATATTTTCAGTGTTAATCTATTTTATCGTAACACATAGTATATAACACGTAAATACAATAATAACACATATTAACCTAACCTAAGACACGAAAACAACCGTTCTGTCGCCAACACCAACCGTCTGAATTTTATATCTCTATCTGATATGTCATCACTTAAGTACTTTTTAATATTAACGATTAGAAACAGCCAGTACAAAAATAGTTGCGAATGAGGCGCCACATCACCCCCCTAAGGAGAGCATTGCGTTAATCATCAAAAATTTTGAATTTAACTCGTCTGCCTGATAGTGTTGTATATGGCTGAGGTTGACATGTAGGTACAGCGACAGGCAGTGGGACAGCAGTCGATTGCAGAGGAGACGTAGGTACAGCCACAGTTGGTGTGATAGTTGTAGGTTGCAGGTAAGACGTTGGCGACAACTGAGGTATCCTCGGTGTTGTCGAAACAGAACTTGAATCTGATTCCTCAATGAAAGCCGGTTTCTCGCGGTCTACGCTTACAACCACTTGTTTCCCTTTGTAATCAATAGTTAGGGTCTTTCCATCACTTGCCCTTGAATGACCTGGTATGGACCAGAATAGGGAGGCTGCAAAGGACGCCGGACTGCGTCATCCCGCAAGAACACATGAGAACACGTATTTAAATCTTTGAAAATAAAAGAACCTGTCTTCGTATGACGCGACGCTGGTACTGGTCGAATTTTCGACATATGTTGACGTAGTTTCACAGCAAAATCAAAAACTTCTCCAGAAGTACCCACTCCAGGAAAATCAGCTAACAACTCACCAGGAAGCCGAAGAGTTTCTCCATTATGCATTTCTGCACAAGTAGCTTTAATATCTTCTTTAAAAGCTGAACGCATTCCTAAAAGTAAAAATGGAAGAGCTTTTGTCCAAGAACTCCCATGACACATTAATGATGCTTTAAGTTGACGATGGATGCTTTCAATCATTCCGTTCGCTGCTGGGTGATAAGCTGTAGTTCTATTTCTTTTAGTGGCGAAACTGCACATAAGTCTTCGATAAAGGTCGGATTCAAATTGTGTACCGCGGTCGGTCGTAATAATAGAGGGAACACCAAATCGTGGTATCCATTCTCTCGTGAAAGTATCCGCTACTTCCTCGGCGGTGGTGTTGCGCATCGGCCAAACTTTTGGGCATCTGGTGACTCTATCAATGGCTGTGAGACAATAACGGTAGTCGTCACAGACAGGTAAGGATCCTATTATATCTATATGGACGTGAAGAAAACGACCAGATGGTGTGTTAAAAGTTCCAAGTGGAGCATAATTGTGTCTTTAAACTTTACTCTTCTGACAAGCCTCACACGTACGAGACCACTGACGGCAATCTTTATTTATTGAAGGCCAAACGTACTGTTCCGCAACTATACGTAAAGTAGCCTTCGCACCAGGATGGCTAAGACTGTGTAACTAATTAAAATAACACGACGTAACTTAGGAGGGACATATGGACGTGGTTTGTTAGTAGTAGTATCACATATTAAGGAAATACTAGTGCAAGGAACTGCAATCGTGATTAGCTTCAAACTAGACGAGCCAGATCTTATAAGTTCTGCTAGCTGTTCGTCAGCTTCCTGCAACTTGTCAAGGGTTTCATACTCTTGCTCAAGAGTGATGGCACTGATTCGTGACATAGCGTCAGCTACGACATTGTCTTCTCCTCTGATATGTTGTATATCAGTAGTAAACTGGCTTATAAAAGACAATTGGTTAAGTTGGGATGGAGGTAATTTATCTCTCCGTTGTACAAAAGCATACAACAGTGGCTTATGATCAGTAAAAATCGTACAATGCTGAATCACCAAAATATGTCGAAAGTGTTGTACACTTTCGTACACCGCTAAAAGTTCCCTGTAATAGGCCGGCCATTGAGACTGTTTTGGGGTAACCTTCTTACTGAAGAAACAAGCGGGACCCATTCTCCCTTACTTCGCTGCTGCAAACAAGAACCAATGTGAACGCTAGAGGCATCGATAAAAAGGCCTAGTTCAGCACCGTATATTGGGTGTTGAAGAAGCGTGACATCACTAAGGCTCCTCTTGCAGGCTTCAAATTGTTCCAGCAGCTTAAGTGTCCAGTGGTATAGTTTAGCACCTTTGCTGTGCGTGGTAACAAGAACTTCAATCAATGGCACTTGAAACTGTGCAGCTTTTGGTATGAAACAGCGATAAAAATTTATCATTCCCAAAAACTTTCTCATCCCTTGCACGGTTTCAGGTGGAGGGAAATCTAGGAGATTTTGGACACGATCCTTAGGAGGACTTGCACCTTCAGCATTGATCAGGTAACCTAGAAATTTTACTTCGCTAACACCAAGAATACACTTAGACGGATTGAGAACAACACTATATTCTTGAAAACGTTTAAAAAGGGTGCATAAATGTCTTGCGTGACTGGCTTCATCTGGAGAAAAGACGAGTACATCATCTATATATGGAAAACAAAAATCGAGACCCCGTGTGACCTCATCGATAAAGCACTGGAACGTTTGGCCAGCATTGCGAAGACCAAAGGTCATGAAGGGAAATTCGAAGAGGCCAAATGGAGTAACAATGGAGGTCTTCAAAATATCCTCATCAAAAACGGAAATCTGATGGTACGCTTTTACCAGATCACACGTACTAAACACGGTAGCACCAGCGAGACTATTAGCAAAGTCATGAATGTCACGAACAGGGTATCGGTCAGGTACTGTTCTGGCGTTCAAAGCGCGATAATCGCCACAAGGACGCCAGGTGTTATCTTTTTTGGTGGTTATATGTAACGGAGATGACCAAGCACTTTTAGATGGTCGGGCTGTTCCGCAACGCACTATGGCTTCAAACTCCTGCTTGGCTGCATGGAGTTTCTGAGAAGCCAACCGACGGGGCCGGCATGAAACCGGGGTCCGTCAGTGGTTTTTATAAAATACACCGTGTTGTGCTTTACAATCCTGGACACACCAGGAGGTCGAGTTATCTCTGGAAACTCTTCTAAAATATTAGCAAAACTTGAACTACCAGAAAACACAGCTTTGACACTATCTTGTTGCGATTGTGCAATTGAAGCACAGACAGACAACTTGATAAGGCCGTCAATTATACACTTGTGTCGGCAATCTGGTAATAAGTTATAAAAACTAAGAAAATCAGAGCCTATTATAGCTGTACTAACATCTGCGATGACAAAATTCCAATCAAAAATCCTTCTTAAACCTAGATCTAAACGAAGTTGAATGCAACCATAAGTTTTAATTGAACTACCATTGGCAGCGCCAAGATGGTAGTCATCTGGTTGCACATGATTTCTTAAATATTTTTTAGGAAAACAACATAAGTCTGAGCCGGTGTCAATTAAATACTGCCGCTTGGAAACCCGATCAGTAACAAATAAACGGCGGCCGGGAGAAAAACAATCAGTTGCCGCCTCTACTAATTGTTGATCCGGGTTTTCCGGAGGAATCCAATTGCATGGTTTGGTACACTTAGTTGCTTTAGTGTTGAATTTTTGGTGATACCAACAAATCTTATTCTGCACATAGTTAGCCCTACGCAACCGCTGTTTTTCTATAGATTGGCCACGAGAACGACTACACAAGCGAGTTGGGAGACTAGCAACTTGTTGAGTAAGCTCATCAAGTCTTCGTTCTATTGTTTCATTGAAAGAAGAGCTGGACGATGTCGAAGCTGAACAAGCCATTACATTATAATTATATGTTTCTAAAATTTTATCTGCTATATCGGTCATCTTGTCAATTGGCAGATCAGCATGTGATGCCAAAATAGCCTGAACGTGTTGTGGGAGACGGCGTAACCATAACTGACGAAGAAAATTTTCATCTAAAGGTGATGATCCTGTCAGAGAACGGAGATGTCTCCAAAACTGTGAAGGTTTTCGGTCACCATCTAATAATTTACCAATACGTGTCTCCTCAGATACAGATAATCGTTTAATCAATTCATGCTCAAGCTTACTGTACCGTTGTCCAGTAGGTGGAGGATGAATCACAACATCCTCAATTTCTTGAGCATATTTTTCATTAAGATGAGCGACTATATAGTTAAATTTAGTGCAATCAGTGGTTACACCTGCTATATCGAATTGAGCCTCCGCTACAGCAAACCAATACTCAGGTCGGTGAGGCCAAAATGGAGTTATTTTCGCTGAAATTTTTAAAATTTGAGATTCTTTTTCCCTGGAAAGACGCGCTTGTAAAATAGCTTTCTTCTCTTTAAGCTTATCAATTTCCATTTTAAACTTCTCATCAGCCATATCACGTGATTAAACCAAAATGACCAAAAATATAAAAAGTTTCTCGTGGGGGAGAATGTGACACCTCAACCGCTTTGCAGCAAAAATATAAAAGAAAGAGAAAAAAAAATCAATATTAGACACAAAAATTAAGCTATTATGTCTTATTCTATTTGTAACAATGTTAAATACAAAATACAGTATTTAATTTAAAATTGAACGACCTATTAAAATATTAATTTAAAAATAATAATTCCAAAATTGTCGTATACAAATGGAAACGCACTCTCTTAAAATTAAAGTTATTGGTGTTATTGTTGACATGGAAACCAATAAACAGTCATGACAAAAAAATTTTTTTTTTTGATAAAACTGACGTTCAATATTATTTATAAAAACATTAATTGGTAGTACACAGAATTATTTAGGAGATTAAAAATAAGGTTATAAATTGTTGGTATGCACTCTCAGAATAATGGAAACACGCACCAATGCACTTACACTGCACTATGATATACCACAGCGATGCCAGGTGGAGGTCCTGTCCTCCGCAAATTTGGCCGCTGTTGTCACGGCCAGCCCTTGACGATTAGTTGCGACTGTGACAGTTCGACAATATATATTACTTTGAATATAATTATGTTGTTATTGTATTCGAGCATCAGTCACAAACGTCGGTGGTCACCAGTTTGGCGTGTTCAATAATAATGCTAGTCAGTAGGGCTATGCACATTTACTTTGCAATAAAATAATACCGGTTTTAGTACATAACGTGACGTGAAACTAACCCTCTAAATTTTATATCTCTATCTGTTATGTCATCACTTAAGTACTTTTTAATATAAACGATTAGAAACAGCCAGTACAAAAATAGTGGCGAATGAGGCGCCACAGCATATTAATCCTTACAAACGAAAGTTACGATAAAGTAATCTTTGCTCTTTATAGCATGTCATTTGGTCCAATAATCTGAGAAGTAATAAAAAATCAAAATAGCTCAACACTCGGCTTGGGTCTATCTATGTCTATAGACTACTATAGATGTCTATGTCTATAAACTACTAGTGCGACGTGACGAATAACCTGACCACCCGTATAAATATTGTCTGAAGTAATTTAAATTATGATCCATCAGTGGTTTCTTTTAAATCATATGCGGGTGAAACTGCGAGGCACAGCTAGTGACATATATAATGACATTAAAGACGTATACTTAAATTATGTATATACATTGTTTCTACTCAGAAACGCATTCGTTAAAATTAGTAAGTTTCTACAAATAATAATTGCATTGGCCAACTCATGTAGTCCGACTATGCTATTTATTGCCCTAAAATATCTAAAAGTAGTGTCCTCATTGCAGATTTTCTATTTTTCTGGTCAGGCTATAAATTATAAGCAATGTATTCAGATACCCACTAGTAAAGTCTAATGAAGTTTTACTTCAATATTTTTTATTGGTATGTATAGGGTTTTTTGAGAATGCCATGTGGGGAATCAGGCCTTGGGTCTTCTCCAATCTGGGGAATTTGAGCAACATGTTTGGAATTTAGACATTGGACATTGACAACACAATTCGGGTCAACTGTCATTGTCAAAAATTAAAATTTCAACTGGAATTAGAATTTATATGTCATTGTCATGTCATGTCATTATTATAAATCTTTATTGATAAGTTGTTTAGGAAGAAAATTTTATTTTTGTAACATATGTAGCACATTTCAAGAAATTAAACATTAACATTTTTATGTACAAAATGGAAACCAAAGTAGCAGTTGTAACCGGCGCAAACAAAGGCATAGGATACGAGATTGTGAAGGGATTATGTCAAAAGTTTGACGGTGCTGTATACCTCACGGCTAGAAATGAAGATAGAGGACGAAAGGCAGTCAAAAAACTACAGGAACTTGGTCTTAATCCCTTATTTCACGTACTAGATGTAACTAGCGAGAAGAGCATACAAGATTTTGCTGCTTACCTTTTAAAATGTCACTCCGGTATAGACGTTTTGGTAAACAACGCTGGCATACTAGACTTCGATAAGTCTGTATCCTCATACGAAGACTCAAAAAAACTCATAGATACAAATTTCATGAGTTTATTATCTATATCCAAAATTTTATACCCTCTACTCAAGAATAGTGCTCGCATTATTAATTTAAGCAGTGATTGGGGCTTACTGTCCAACATAAGAAAACAAGTGTGGCTCAATAAACTTGCCAAAGAAGATCTTACTGTAGAAGAGATCATACAATTTGTCAATGATTTCTTGGTGGCATCAAAAAGTGGTAAAAATACATTTATATCATTTGCTGGACACTATGGAGATTATAAAGTATCCAAAGTAGCCATGTCAGCATTAACATTTGTACAACAGAGACAATTTAATGAAGAAGGAAAAGATATTTCAATCAATTGTGTTCATCCAGGTTTTGTTATGACAGACATGACAAAAGGAATGGGTGATTTTACACCAGAAAGAGGTGCTCGGGCACCTTTGTACTTGGCTTTAGAAGCTCCCCAATCACAAAAAGGAACTTTTGTTTGGCACGATTGTCATCAAGTCAACTGGGATGACTGAGGGATATAATGGTTACATAATTGTAGAAATTATAACCATATTAATCCTGTGATAAAAGTGTTGCATGCACTTTAAACTAAAAATATATAATTTTATTTAGTTGAAAATATTTTGTTTTTCTTTACCCTCAAATTAATTTAAAATATGCTACACATTTTTTGTTGTCTTTGTAAAAGCTGGCAAACAAGTTACTGAGAATTAAGACATAAAGTAAAACAAAATTTAGATTTAGAAAATGAAATTTTTGGTACTACCTACTTAACATTTAATACTCCTTATATTTCTTTTTTGATATCGTTATAAAATTTATAACATGGTATTTGATACTAAATAATTTATCTCAAATTTCTTAGCTACTTTCACCTGCAATACGTGACATGTGTTAGCGATTGAGGTCTCGTGTCTTATCTGCAAATTTACCTATTATGTTATAAATATTGTTGTTATTTTTTTGTTATTATTATTTTTAAATATTATTGTTATATTCATAATAATTCGTAAAACCATAGCATGGTGGTAGGGTTTTTTCTAATTCCCCTCTTGCTAGCTATCATCCTCAAGTTGAATATCTGTCACCAAAAACCAATAGGTATGTTCGGGCAGCTGCACTTGAGAAAAAGTTTTTCAATAGGTTAAGCATGCTACCCTCTTGGGGCACATTGTCACTTAAGATTAGATGTGATTGTGACCACAATGCTAAACCTATAACAGTAAAGAAAAATTATATTATTGTTCTAAATTTTTTAATTAGGTATTAATTGTAAAATTTATTATTTATTGAGTATATTTTTATTATTATTATTTAAATTCTATTATTATTCTTCATTATTATTATCATTTGTTCAAAACATTCCTTTACACATTTATTTATAGACTTTATTTACTATTTAAACTATGGATGTAATGATACATAATTTTGCCTATATGATATCGATTATTATAGTAAATAATCGGCGATACCGATATCTAAATGAAAGTAATATTTATTAATAATTATATAGTCACTATAAATTTTAATAAATAAGTTTGCTTAATAATTTTTTTACATTATTTACTCGCAAATGTGATGCAAAACATTGTATGTTACACGAGCAGTACGGGAGTTACGAACATCGATTTATTAAAACCCTCAGTCTTTGACTTCGGGCTTCTAATAGAGTCTCGTTCGTAATTCCTTATTTACCGCCCTCAAGGCACAATGTACCATATATATGTAGTATATGTAAATATATGCAATGTACTATTAAATCGTTAAACCAGATTGACAGTTGCATACATTTTGACACAACTAAACTGAATTTAACTTCTTTGGTGCAAGTCACCCTACGTTTTAGTAGTGTGTTGATTTCTCGATTCTTGTGTCCACTCAATAATTCATTTATTTAGGTATTTCACTAATATGTCAGACCTGGTGGGGCAGTGATCTGTGATAGTAAGCCCTACAATAGAGCAGAGAGGGTCGCGGATTCGATCCCGCTTATGACTGACTTTTGTATGATGAGCGTAATAGCTAGTTGTGTGTCTAGGTGTTAAGTATCTATGTATGTATAGTATATCACCTGTTTAGTTACCAAACTACAAGCTTTGATTTGTTTATAATTAAACTAGCTGTGCCCGTGGCTTCGCTCACGTGGACTACAGAATGCCCGCGCGAATCTTGCTCCCCCGCTCTCGGCTATTTTAAAGACAAAAATGCTTATTGTGGGTGTTCCTTAGAAGATAGATGTATACTCTCCCGGACTTTTTTGTAGGTCTTTTTAATGCCTATGATTATGTAGTAAATTAATTTGCTATATCTCTTATGGTTTATTCACCATAAGGCATTTAAGCGCCTGATTTGATTCACCATGACCAGTTTTTTTATTTGTGCGGAACCCTAATTCTTTTTCTAAAATAAAAGTAGCCTAAGTTACTCCCTATATCATCAGTTATCTATCAGTGAAAGTCGCGTCAAAATCGGTTCAACGGTTTCGGAGATTACCCGGAACAAACGTAAAGACAGAATTTTTTTTAAAAATGGACTTTTTGTTATAGGTATCGTATATACTTTGCATATCATTTAGTAAAAAACTGTTATTTTGACATTACAAACAGACACTTCAGTTTTATTAATTGTATAGATTAAATGGTCGTGTGTGAAATTTCGTCCCCATATTTATTTATTTTATTATAAACACATAGTTTTTGAATATGTTTCTAGGAAGTATTCTTTGAAACTACTGATACTGATTCTAAACATTTCTTCACTGATATAATTAGATAATTCGTAGTAAAATGTTTACAAATCCATTAATTTCAAATATAGGTATCTATTTTACACAAGTTATTAAAAATTATGATTTTATGGGGTTTTTTAGCTATAACTTATTATTTTGCATAGAAAGAATTAACTTTTTGGGTATAAATTCATATGTAAATAGATTATGACCACTGCTTGAATAATACGGCCCCACACTAGATGGAAAGACGACCTAATAAAGGTCGCTGGGAGCCGTTGGGTGCAGGCCGCACAAGATCGGTCGCTCTGGAGATCTATGGGGGAGGCCTATGTTCAGCAGTGGACGTCCTGCGGCTGAAATGATGATAATGACTGCTTGAATGCGTAAATTGGAGATGGCCAAACATCATCAACAACACGGTGATGGCTCAGTTGGTACCGTGTACCTACGGGCTCCGCGTCGATCGACGTGAGTTCGAATTCCTGCGATGAGCCTAAGCTGTCGGTGAAAGAAGACCTCGTGGTGAAACCATAGCATGCCAGTAGGCCTTTTTCTAATGCCCGCCTGGTTAGTTACTACCCTCAAGTTGAAAATTTGACGTCAAACACCAATAGGTGTGTTCCGGCAGCTGCACTTGAGAGCCAGTCTTCCACTAGGCTTAGCGTGCTACTTCCGTGGGTAATATCGTCACTTAAGATTAGGATTTTTCGTTCTTTGTGATATGGAATGGATTTACTTAACTTTAATTTGACTGTGACTATCGGACTGTTCTAGAATTTTATTTTGGATTTGAGTAAATTGCCTGGAACAAAATGGACGAGGACTTCAGTATTCCAGCGCTCGAGAAAAGACGAGACTTTGGCCACAAGGACCTGAGGAAGACTCAGGTGAGACTCACTGCCAACTAAGACCGTTAAATCAATTTACAAGCCTCGGAAATCAATACTGAAAGATCTGAATGAAAGACGTTATATATTATTATAGTGACAGCGTAGGTAATGGTACCTAAGGGTATAGGCTGTCTGTTAATCAAACGAAAATACTTAGTGAGCGTATAAGGCGCGGTTAACTGCTTACCGTTTGTACCACGCTATATCTGGGGAGCTAGAGGCATTCACAGGGCGTGAAGCTCGGCTGACTGATGACCGTGTGTACCACGCCGCGCCTCGAGTGTTAAAAACATGCACAGAGCGTGAGACATGACTGTCTGCTGACTGCGAATATCATGCCGCGTTTAAAATCAAAATCAATAAAAGTTTATACAATATACGCCTTAAGAAGGCACTTTATGAACGTCAAACACTACTGCCGGTTCGGAAAATATCCCAGTCGTCGAGACGAACCGGTAAGAAACTCGATCGGGTTTATCTTTTTTCCATCTATACAAAAGTGTTAATATAATACAATAATAGTAATTTAGTGGATATACAGAAAGGGAGTCACTTTCACACTTCACTATCATTCACATAATGATCCACCCTAGAATAACCTTTTCACAGTAAAACCGGGTGACATGGTCCTTGAACTTGTTGTCCGGTAAATGAGTAATGTGCTTCGGGATCTTATTATAAAACTTGTTTCGAGAGTCAGAATCATTCACAGAGCGTGAAGTACGGCTGACTATTGACCGTGAGTACCACGTCACCTCTTAGGAGTTAGATACATTCACAGAATATGAGGCACGGTCGATTGCTCACCGTTATTACCACGCCGCGTCTTAGGACTTAGAAACATAAATTTATAAATCGTGGTGCACTACAGACTGCTGACCGCGAGTACCACGCCGAGTCTCGAGAGTAAGAAATATTCACAGAACGTGAGTCATGGCTGACTGCTGACCGTTAGTACCACGCCGTGTCTCAGGAGTTAAAACCATTTATAAATAGTGAGGCACAGCTGAACGGTTTCACTGATGACCGTGAGTAACAAGCCACGTCTTGGAAGTTAGAAATATTTACAGACTGCAGTGCACGGCATAGAGGTGAACTGCTGGCTGCTTACCGTGAGTACCACGCCGCATTTCAGGAGTTACAAACATTCACAGACCGTGAGGTAAGTACGGCTGATTAGTCGATGTTGAATTTAAAACACCCACTTAAGTAGGTAAATTCCACGAACACCAAGTCGCGGATATAACCAATAAAATGTATTTGAAAAACCAACCTTTAAAAATCATTAATCAATGCTTTATGAAATGCTATAAGCTAGTATTTTATTAAACACTATCGTGAGATTAAAACGATTTGTTTCTTTATGTATTCATATGAGTGTCTGTAATTTATTTATAATAAGGAAAATACATATGTATCCTATAACAAATCTTGTTAGGGAATTTTCAATGAACGAACAGCTCTTTGTATGGATTCTGATGTATCGTAGTTCACTGTCTTACTGCCTACTTTCTTAATAGTATTAAAAATCGTATTTGTCGCGGGGAAAGGGGTAAATAGGTATTGCACGTTAAGTAAATAGCATTGTAAGACTTCTGTAATGGGGTGAGACTGAACATAAATTCTTATCAACCCCGTTTATTAAGGTCGCACCTATTAGTATCTTAGTTTTAAATGAATATGTACCTATAGTAAATATTCCAATAGAAAAAGCAATAGAATATCTAGCTAGCTTAAAAGTACCTTTATTTGTGTTGGTTACTCTACGAAACAATCAAGCCTTAAAGAATCTTTATAAGCTAAAGCAATTAGATTTTATTAGATGGATGAAATTACAAAATTCTTTTAGTGCTATGATATCAACAGTACCTACAATGGATATGTATCACGCGACCGTTATTTTGATTTCCTTAGTAAGTCTAGGGTATGTACATTGTCTGTTTTTATCTGATATGAAATGAAATGCCAACACAAACACGATTAATTCGGAATGAGTTGAACACCGGTATGTTATATCTACTCAATATCATAACCAGTAATTGTTTATTTACATTGTTATGTTTTAGAGCACCTGTCGTGAGTCGTGAGTGATTTGTATTTTCATTAAGTAGGTACCTATTAACTTTATTACCAGAGATAGACTAGGCTTTGGCCTGAAGGAAATTTTAAGTTCTAATTTAGTTTTGTATGAATCTAAAGACATATATCAGGAAAGTAGTGTCTATATCTATATAACAAAAATCTATACCTCATCAATTTATTATTACTAACCTATAATGCAAAAAGGAGCTATCGCAATCTTAATTAAGCCCGCCACTGATTACAATATAACTTTATGATCAAACGTATTAATAACAATAAAGTTATTTATTTCTGTTAATATTTTAATTTTTACATATGGCTTATTCTAAACCAATTAATAATTATGACAGTGGCGACAAAGCAGTGGACAAAAACTGATAATGATAGCGTCTTCGTAGTTATTATATGTATTTATAATTTAGATGTTATTGTTATTGTTGCACAAAGTTTTTCCACCCATGCCGACACATGGTTACATTTTTTAATATAACTAAAGTGGCAAATAAACACACGGCCCACCTGACGGTAAGCGGTTATCGTAGCCAATGAAAACTTGTAGTATCATAGGTATCATGAGGCAGTCCGACTGGTAAAATACTGGTAATGTGTTCTTGCGGTGAGTATGGTTTCCAGGGCTTCTTGAGAAATGGGGATTCAATATCGGCAACGCGTTAGTATTACTGGTGTTATAAGTGTCCATAGGGTACGGTAACCGCATCAGGTGGGCCGTACGCTCGGTTGCCACTTTAGTTGTACGAATAAAAGAAGATGCTTTTTACTAAACCTGAATTGTGTCACAAACACTGTTTACATCTACAGCTCTACTGCTTCTTTGCATCGCCATACGCTCTCTTGAGTCATATTAGACATATTCTGTCCGCTAAACCAATGCCCTTTAAAATTAAGTAAAGTGCAGACGTGTATGTGACGCAATTTGGATTATAGTTTCGATATTTCCAGCAATCCCAGCTCTACACTGCGTGCGGACTTTGGTGTACAAGCGGTCTTGTACAGACGTGATATTGTTTTTTTTTTTCAAATTCGACATTGTATAGTCTATCTGGTTTTTTCTGTATTCTGAGGGTCTATCAAAGTTAGCCGATTCAAATTTGTACAGTCTTACAGAATTATAAGTTACAAATTATTTCTTTCTGAAATGTACCTATATATTGTAATCATATTTGCTGTTGTATAACATATAGGCTAATACCTAAAAGGAAATACATATTGATTTTTATTTTATCTGATATACGATTACCGAATTAGTATCCGGTAAACACACAAATTCACGTGTGTTGAGAAGTTTTTAAGGTTCTGGACTGGAAGGGTTAGGGACGGCGAGTACATCACTCATGTTCGATTTGCCGATGACATCGAAGTCATATCTGAGATCATGGAGGACCTCAGCCTGAGAGCAATGCCCGACGACCTCAGTAATGCCTCCGAACAAGTTGGCCTTAAAATGAACATGGACAAGACGAATGTTATGTCGAATTGGCATGTAGCACCAACTCCCATAAAGATCGGAGACTACAAAATATCCGCATAACAACTAAATTAATTTACAAAGGTAGCTCTAATAATTGCTAGACTTAAGGGGCAGTGGGCGGGCATATTGCTCGAAGAATACATGGCCGAAGGGTTTCAAGAGTTTTCAAGTGGCGGCAACGTACCGGAGGACCCAGCGTTGATAGATCCGCCACAAGGTGGACACACGACCTGGTGAAGGTTGCGGAAGCCTGGGGATGCAAACAGCAGAACCATCCATTGTGTTGACTGTATGTTTAAAAATTCAAGTAAATTATTGTGTAATATTGGCCTATATATAAAATACTTAAAACAATACAAATCTGGTAAAAGTAATTGTTTATTTATTAATAATATAATGAAAATTAATATTTTTTGTCTACGAGGCACGTGATTTGAAACGCCGATTAAAATACATGACGTCAACATTCAGGAAATATGAACGTAAGACTTTTGCGCCAGTTGTCACTGTTATCATACAAAATTACATATAAATAAAAAAAATTAAAAACTAAAACCCAACTACGGAATATTGCTCTATAAAATGTAAGAAACAAAAAAATATTATTGTTAAAAATTCTTAACTACTAACCATTCAATTATTTATCATCTAATAAGTAAATAACTTATATATTTAAATTTAACACATGGACATAGTGAAGTTCAGAGGATAGCTAAACTATTTTTTTTATTAAAATTATATTTGGGTTTTGTTTTACCGAGAAAGTGTTTGGCAACGCTCATTGCCTTAGCCAGGATTTTAGTCAGGGTCTGGGGGTAGGCAAAGGAAAACTAGTTTAAAAATTTGGAACCGTTTGGTACGTGAAAGAACAAAGAGGGCGGAAGGTCCACAATCTGGGTAGTGGGTAGGGTTAGTTGATGGGTAGGTAGACGGTTCTGGTCGGAGTGTTAAAAAGTAAAACTGGAGATTTCAACATTTAGTATCATTTGGCGAGCTTAACGGCACTGGTGGGAAGCAGGGAAAGCATAGAGTACAGCTTTCAACTTTTAAAAAACGCACATAACTGCAGTTTTCGCCATAGTCGTGTAATGAATGATGACGTCACGCGACCATAATGTAGAGCTTTTGTGGTGTATTTTTTATTTACATTAAAAAATATTTTTAAATCACTTTTTATGGTGTATTAATAAGAAAAATAGTTCATAGGTATTATTTTCACCATTTATAAAGTGTATAAAACAATTTTCCAAAAGTTGTCAACTCTAGAATTATTGGGAGATGCCTATGTCCATCAGTGGACATCTTTCGGTTGAAATTATTATGACTACACATTCACAATATTGCAAAAAGAGAATATCGTTTGATTTCAAAAGAATCTGTTGTATTAAAATAAAACAATAATTATTCAATAAATATTTATATTGAACTGGCCTATATAAATTACAACTTAATATCAAACCTTTACAAAATTTACTTGTAAATATTTTAATTAATAGCAGATGGTAATAACATTGCAATCAATACGAAAGTATAAGTATGTTGGTGCGCAGTTTCACCGTGTCCATACTTTACTTTTGTTTATAATTTGGTTCTTAATATTAAAAAAAAAATCATTACCTTATCGATAGAGCTTAGTAAATGCCTCGTAATAGATTTAACAGTCATTATACAAGTTATTAACGGTATAAACGTAAAGACAATCATTTCTTCAAGAGCAGGTTTCTCTCTTTGGTGTTCTAGCCGTTAAACTTCGCTTGAACCGAATTCAAAATCACGTGTCTTTTAAAAGAGCACGACTTTTATCTAGCTATACTTAATATAATTTAGACAGATTTCAAATAATATGACGGTATAAAAAAAATTTACCATCTCCAAATTTTGTGTGAAATGAACATAAAATACGCAATAGCAATACGCAATATTAAAAACTTTTATTTGTTACGTTAAGTAGGTAGCTTATAGGGAGATTCCCGACTGTTTATTGTTTTTGGTTCATGGCCTTAATTTAGTAAATAAGTTCAATATATTATACTTCTTGCAATTTTAAAACACTTATCTAACTTCTTATTTCTTTGAGAAAGTTTTAATAAAATTAATTGTTTCGAATGTAGTTTAACATAATTAATTTAAATTCGAAAATTAAGATACTTGATAAATATTTACATTCAGAGTTTTAAGTTATGTGCAGTCTCATACAAGAAACTAGGTAGGTATAGCCTCAACTTATGTGCACTTAGACTATTTTTCTACATGTAAATAACGAATATAATAATTATAAAATAACAATATTTATAATGAATATCCATTACGAGTATGGTACTTTCTTGTGTTGGCTTTTTTTTTAACTAATATTGTGGTAACGAAAGTGATTTTGGTAACACAATTAGCATACATAGAATAGTTTTAAAAGAAATTTTGTTATCATAAGCTGTTTTCAGACATTGGTGTGAAAATACAAACATTTTGTCCGTCTATAGTTATTATACATATCATCTAGTTGTTTAAATATAATATAATATTTTACAACGACATATTATATACATAAATCTAACATTACAATTTTCAAGTAGGAATTTTTAAAATACATTAGTTCTTAGAATTAATATATTCCTGTATGTATATGTATATAGTTTAACCGGTAAATGCAACGTTAAATCTAAACTAATAAAATAAATAAAGCGTTTCACACTCGACTAAGACACAATACTTTGGTTCATATACGACTACGTAAACAAAATTAATAATTATGCAATGCAAAATTTTGATCTATAATTGTTATGTTTTTTTTACAATTATAAAATTTATAAGATTGTAAATATAAATAATAAATTTACATTGTATCACTTTCAAATGGACGGATATAATACTTTATGATGTATTGTTATTATTAACCGACATCAAAAAAGGAAGAGAGGTTCTCAATTCGATTGAATTTTTTTTATCCGTGTTCAGGCATAATTTCTTTGTTTAGGAACCGATTTAGATAATTATTTTTTCGTTGGAAAGGGGGTACCTCAAGAGCGCTTCCATTTTAATGTCACTGGCATTGTACCTTCGAGGAAATCTTCAAAATGAATGAAGTTGGTTTTCTTTTTTTGTTCAAAATTGACTTAGTAATTAACAAAGAATTACTTCAGAAACAATTCTGTACAGTACAAACTTTTCCTCGGCTTTACTTACGGTATTTTTAGTTTTAATCTACATATCTTGTAGGCCTTATTTATTGAGCACACTGCCAAATCCTACTCATATTAAACAATATAAAAATATAAAAATCTGTCTGCTGGATCATCATTCTTTTTAACCGACTGCAATAAAAGACGGAATGCTACTCAGTTCGAATGTGTTTTTTAATGGATATTTAGTAATAACTTCTTTATTTATGAACCGATTTAGGTGATTTTTTTTGTTCATTTGAATAAAAACATTAATGTGTTTTATTTCACTTGTATGAGGTACCTATATAAATTGCACTTGCGCATGAAAAAACTTAAGACATTTTTCCGAAAATATCGTAAGTTGTATCCATACGAAAATCTATGTAATAAATATAACGTTAAAAACAAGATCTTTATAACAAAAACCTGTCAAATGTATTTATTATCTAACCGTTTTTTAGGTCATTTTATTATGTTATTCTCCTAATAATATACTTATTAGTTTAATTTGATATCTAATGTTATATTTTTGCATTCGATATTTATTATTTAAATTTTTCCTAAGGCACTAGGAAGGTAAGAAATCTTCGTTGAATTATTTCAATTCACACATTTCTTAATACAATTTTAGTTCTTTATGGGTGAAATATTTTAATGTAAACTGTTTTTATATTTTCTAAACAAAGTTATATTTAAATTTTCTTTGGCCCTCTTTTAATCTAATCGTGAACTTACAATCTTTCTATATGAAACGTAGTACCAAATATTTACACGATGTCCCGTGAAATTGATGACAGGATTCCATGCAGTTTAGAACACATTTGATTCACCATGAACCATAAATTCTAATTCCAAACTATATACTAGAAATATAACACACTCGAAAATGTATTTTTAATTTTTATCAAATTTTATAACATTAAAGTGCATTTGTAATGGATTAATTTTAGTTAATTAGTAATAAGAGGTGCGAGTTGTGCTGGTGCTTCGTCACTACAAAATCTGTAACGGTGTGGTACTTGTAAAGCAACAGTAGGTACATCATTAACGTCGGAGTGTTGGGAGTCCCGATGACGACGTAGATCCACTTTACGTTGAAATGCTTTGTCGCAAAGTCCGCAGGAGAATGGTTTATATCCGGTGTGTTTACGCATATGCGTGATCAGATTTGAACTCTGACTGAAAGCTTTTGAGCAGACAACACACTTGTGTGGTTTTTCGCCTGAAAAAAAAATCAGTTATAAATCGCTATATTTTAATTATTTATATTAGAAACTACGAAATCTACATATAATGAGTCTGTGTTGTGTTTTGTTGCTTGTATCGGTTATAACATTTGGTTTAATCTACTTTTATTCTAAAAAGAAGCAAAAATTAAAAAAGAGGAAAAATAATAGGATACGGAAAATTCATCAACGAAGATAGTTAAAAATTCAAAGAATTTGATACCTGTGTTTCAAGACCTATAAAAAAGTTCAGGCTCTTTAAAAATCATAAAATGATTTAGGAGGTACAAACATAACGAACTGCACTTTTTATAAATCATTTAGACAATTTTTTTCATTATGGATGTCGAATAAGAAACACATACCTGTAGAATAATATTATTTCCGGATTTTGACATAATTTTTAATAAATTATACGTATGAGCTACGCGTTGATAATACATAAAGTAACATAGTAAAGTAACTAAGTATCACATCGACAGGTAATTAAAGCTTGTATAAGTGGACCAATACTTGTCATATCACCGAGTATTTATTATTTATCGTGCGGTTTCCAAACTGATTTAATATGCAACATCGCTTCGTAGGCCGGTATTTATCAACTTTTACGGTAATTGTTTGTCTGTTATTTCTTGCTTAAGTTTCACGAATATATATTAGAAATATTTTATTTAAAAGTAATCAATGATAAGCATTATATTAAAATAAAATAATGCAAAACGCTGTATCGTAATATAGATGGAACAGGATTTAAGTCTACGAGTATTTTTTGTGTGAACCGTGATCGCTACACACGTGAAGGCCTGTGAAGGCTGCGCGGCTAATTGCAGGCGGAGCCGCATTTTGGAATATTGATGATGAGGCATTTATCGAGAGGACGAGCGCCATGTAAGGACGCTGTAAATCATTCGGAACTGGGCAGAGACGTGACGAGATGTCTCCGGCCAGGACAAATATGTCCGCCACATTTTTTAGCTATTAAAATTCGTATTCTACGATCTGTCTGTTTTCTAAAAACAGAAACTATTTTATATTTTAATTGTTGTACAAAATATACTTAGAATATCGTAACACTAACCTAATCTTTTGTTAGTTTTATTTCTTGTAAAATGTCTTTTATTTCAAATAAGAAATATACAGACATTATACGTATTTACGTAATATTTACAGAAAGAACGTATATTTAACTAAATACCATTTCGTAATATATTTTGTATATTCTATAGCTATTTGAAAAGAAAGTTTCAAATATTTTACATAGAGAATGAAAACCTGCTAAATAGCAAATCTAAATATATGTGTGACATCAGTCAAGGTGGCCGTAGCGAATCTGCACACTGCAATCATACTCCTGAGTAAGGAGCAACTAGTTTTTTGCTCATTGGATATTCATTATTACGCCTTGAACCGGCTGCGATTTGTCACTAAAAACGCAATTGCCTAGTATAGACTGTATTATAGTACAATGATAAATCACACGATTGCTTTTATTTGACGCATTTTTGGATATATTTTATATGATAAACTTGTATTTTAGTTGCACGTCTTTTCATGGAATATAGAGTTTTAATCATAAGGTCGAATGAATAAAAAATTTTTATGAAAATAACGATTAACATATTATAATATATATCACACCGTTTCGTTTATAGTTATAATGTTTTTATTTGTAATGATTTGATTTTTAGACATCCCACTAGTGTAGTGTATCCCTAGTGGGTATGGAATTTCACACAACAAGGACACGACACGATGCGACGCAACGGTACGGTGCAATCTATCATCCGGCTTTACAGGGCGTTGATAGATAGCTTACTTTTTATTGAACCTGTAAGCTACTGAGTAATTTGTAATGTCATAATAAGATCAACTACACATTTAGCTGGGCCTATGAGATTCGGAATCATAAATTACAAAACCAGTATTCTATTAACATCTTTATAATTTAAACGTTCAATGAAATATTTTTGTAAATAAAATATTATTACTTAAATATTAATATTATTATTTCCATTACATACGAGTTTCTTTCCAATATACAGGGATCTAATTTTCGAAAATCTATGGAAAATTGAAAAGTACCTAACATTGAAAATTACCTGATTGGGTCTAAATCAAATGAACCGGTTCATGATAGTTAAAAAAAATGGTCATTATAATTTTTTGTTTGATGTTATTTAAAAAAAAGCGCCGCATTTAACACCGTCATATTTAAAACAGTCTGTTACACTCATCACGGAAGTAATATCAAAAGATAGAGTAGTATGTACGAACAGTCTACTAAATTTTTTTATTTACTTTTGTTGATTTAAGACTAAAGTAGAAAATGGTACACCAAATTTTTTTTTTGTTTTGATTATTAAAAAAACAAATAATCATCTGTTTACCTCCTTATACATTTGTTTTGACAGCATCATTGTTCGTGGTTGTTTATAAGTAATCAGGTGTGACAATTAAGTGTTAGATAATAATTGCTAATATTTGCATAAAAATAAGTATAAAGTCAAAATCTTGTATGACTTTAATGGTCAAGTAATATCTACCACTACAGCACACGCGTAAAGGCACGATTACAGCAATGTTGAATATATAGTCAACACTTAATTCATAAATTCGACTTAACAGGGAAAGTTATAGTGTGAAATAATAGGGATGGACACGGAAAAGGTAATATATAGACATCGCTTTACAACTACCTACTACGCTCGATAAATAAACGTATTAGTGGTTCAATAAATTATTTAAGTTTCACATAAAGCTGTTGAATTTTGTTTGTACTATTACTTCACCCCAAGATTATACTATAAAGAAGGATGAATATAAGGATATAAATTGTACCAAATTGAAAACTTCCCTAATTGAGTTAGATTCTATTATACATACTTGTACAAAACACATGTAACTTTACATTTATTAGAGCTGTATAAATACTGACCAGTATGTATGTAGGTGTGCTTCTTCATGTCGGACTTCTGGTGGAAACGTTTCCCACAATACTGGCAAGGATAAGGTCTGGTGTCGGAGTGAATCAAAAGGTGGGTCGACAACGTGCTCGACCGCTTGAAGCATTTGCCGCATTGCTTACACTGTGAACAAAGTAAATCAAAAATTCAAAAAACAAATCGAAACAAAGTTAATCAAACTGTGTAATTTTTTTTTACTTGGTTCAAGTCGAACTTCCTGCCTTGAATCCAGGTTTGGTAGACGGATAGTGAACTATTTAATTATCTCTTATAAACAACATCAAAATCTATTTAAGTACTCACGTAAATAAAATTCATCAATAATAAGTGTAACCTTGATAATAAGTTTCATAAATAACTAAGATGGCAAACAAGCGTACGGCCCGCCTGATGGTAAACGCTTACAACAGAGATATGACTAAGCGTGTTACAGACTTTGGACCCCCGTTTCCTAAGAAGCTCTAGAAACCCTACACATTGTAGGAACACAACACATTGTTATTTGGCTGTGATATTCTGTAGGGTGGATGTAATGTAACAATAAACAATAAGTATAATATGTAGGCTTATATAATCCGCAAGATACATTATAGGGCAGATTACACACAGTATATACTTATTTAGTAGGATTAATATTGCATGCAATACCAGTAAATAAAGAAAAACATATATTCTTATTTACTAGTAAGTTGAGGCAAGCATTTGTTAAGAAAATATTATTTTCTGTGCAAAATCTGCACGTGCGGTTAATTAAAAGCGAGGTTGATGGCACCGTCAACTTCGCTTCGACTGTGACAGCCAATAATAAGCTAATAACAGGACTATACCCCTTTCTACACTTTTCTTTGATTTCGTTCCGGTAGTGATAGCTATGGGAACTTTTTTTCTTCAACTCTATAATTAACCACCGTGAACCGTTTATTACTTGTATATTTTATAGTTATTTATTAGTCACGACAATAGAATCGCATTAGTTTTTGATAGAATTAAATGAAGTCCGGTGCTTTCCTGTGTACACAGATAACAAAGAAAGTTTTTCTACGTTATCGATGACTACATGTGCTGTGCATTATTTTGAAGTAATAGTTATATTAGTTTTGTTAATATTTCATTGTATTTTGAACTTACTTTACCGTTTTATTAATATACTGATAGTAGTATTTGATAATATACTGATAGTTCCAAATTTTTTATACACACATAACCCTCAATGTTTTAAAAACATTAGCAAATTGCCCACATAATCATTTTTGATTTATTAATTTTTAACATTGTTAGTGTTTGCTTTTTGATATTTAATGGAGTTTGAAACTTTGTTATGTTGTGTTTTTACATTAAGGTTTCGTCAGTGAAAACCCACAGTAACAAAACACACTGTATACTAATGTAAATACGAATGCTCCATTTTATGTATACATATAATAGAAATATGTATTTACAATAAAATTTTATTTCTTGTTGTTATCAGCCTGTTTTTGTCCCACTGCCTGGCATCGGCTTTTTCCAGGGAAAGGCACGGGTTTGCACCACGTCGCGTCAGCTCGTAATGTATTGTGAACATTTCAAATGATGAGAACCCTACAGTTCTGTACTTTCCCACATACGATGTTGCTTCAAGAACATTGTTCAAGGGGTTCAGAATTTTTCATGATGTTATCCTTCACCATCAGCCGATAGTGTTATCAATGCAAATTAGTAAATGTACAAGAATTCTAATCAACTCGGCTGTGATTCCGAGGCTCGAATTTGCGGAAATCGATGGTACATACCGCCGGTTTTAATATTAATCATATAACCCCAAAGAAGAAATATAATCTTATATCATAATATACATAAGTTGCTTAAATTATTGTATTTATAGCCGACATTTTAGATAAATTTTTGACTTTTCTATTTTACTTTTTACTGGCAGACAATTTTTTTTAATATTACATAAATACAAAATGCTTACAGTATCTGCAATTTGAGAATACAACGTTATATATACAGATAAATAGGTTGATCCTTGATTTTTCAGCACCTATGATAACTTTATTACTAAGAGTCTTTGATTTACTCCTGTTTTGTATATTTTACTATAATAACTATTTAGATATTCCAATAACTTTTAAAGTATTTATGTATTTCGAACTAATAAACTAGTAGAATTTTTTGTGGGGAAAAATGAAGCGAATAAAGCATAACAATAATTTATGGTATTGTTTCTTGCTATATATATTTACTAAATCATTTTTGTATATCATCAAATTCCTACTCAGCCAGAAAAAAATCTATTCGAGTATAGAAGAGATTAAGGTCGCTACACTAGGTTAGTGATTTCAGTCATACACTCAAAACGTTCGACATTGGAAGCAGACATCTTTTAAAAACAAATATCTTGTATCAATACCGACATAAACTTAATTTACAAGAATTTTTCTTGTTTCATCACATGTTATTACTCAATGTGTTTGAATACTCGCATAGAACAAAAAAATTTGAAGTAAGCAGTACAACTCCGCTGTAGATTTATTTAATCAGGTGGCTTTGAAATGCAATAGAATGAACTATTTCGTTTCGAGGTCATTCACGTACTTGCCTGTAGCACAGATTAAGCAACTACTTTAAAGAAGCTTACTTAAGTATTCATAGAAAAATATGCATAAATGGAAACCATGAATTTTGATAGCAAATTAATAGATCCACGTTGCAAGTTAAAAATGTGATTAAGATTGAAAAATAAACGTCTAGTAGGTTTATGATTGAAATAATTTAATCATGGTATTATTATATTTAACAATAACGTTACCTCCAATATTTAAAAATATTTATCATTCTTATCAAGATGTATAACTAAAGATATGACAATTGCAAGTTCAAACCCAATTTACAAAATTTGTCTTTTGCAGCAATGTTAGCATTATCAAAGAGATTTAATAAAGCGTAGTCTTTAAGCTCTAAATAATAAGTAGAAATTAAATAAACAACTCTACTCAAAAATCATCTTAAACTAACGTATTTCAGACACATTACAAAAGCATAAATCATGTGTAGTTAAACCTAATATCTAGAATATTCAGACGGAGATGCGTGTATTGATGAAAACTGCCTCCTTTTATCCTAATCGTAAGTATTAGACCTGATTTACTTTTTCGGATCGTATTTAAGTAAATTCTACTTTACATATCGTATAGAAATAACAAACGTAATAACGTTACAGTAAATAAGTATTATGTGTTTTTTTTTCTATTTTAGAACGCTGACGCTGATGCCACCTTTCCGTAAGAAATACGATATTTAGAAATATACATAAAAACGAGGAAATTATTACGAGATAAAACGCAATTAATCGTGTGGTTAGAATCAAAGTATGCGGCGTATGGTAATCCATGGTTGCTGGCGCAAATCCGCGTAGCGGGCCCTGTGACAGTTGGTCAGGCAGCTGCTTCGCCTCGCGCCTTACAAAAACCGCTACTTTTTTGGTTGTCTTTTTATATTAATGCAGTCTTATAAACAACACAGGTGCTGGGTATGACCATCCACATATGGTTATCAGTTTGTACCGTATAGAGGTGATATTTTTATGACAAAAAGTTTGATAAGTTATTTATAAAAGTTTTTTGTTCTACGGTTTACTATAATAGAAATGTATTCATATTTAGTGGTTATTTATTATTATTTCGTCTTTATGTCTCTCTTCTTATACAATGTGACAAAACTGTTAGGTTCCCAAAACTTTTACCGGTAATTTTTAAAAATAAAATATGATAAAAGAATTGTCGGGGAAATATTGTTTAAAAGTAAAGTGAAATAAAAATAATAACTAGAAGCATTAGTTTTAAGGTGTTACAAAAACTCCTAAAACAGTTTTAACAAGAAAGCCATCATCTTGTTAAAGCATTATTTGAACACTGAAAGTTATAAAAATATTCTATCCACGTCAAGAAGATGTTTTATCATGTTTTTAATCTGGATATATGTATTATATAATATGTTAAAATTTGAAATAAATTTAAATTTGGAATTCCTAGCCAAACGCCAGATATTTGAGATCAAAGTGGCCAGTTTAAGAAAACGCCAATTTCATATATAAGGACCTAATACTAAATGTAGGTTAAAACGTTACTAGTATTAGGATAGTAATGTTCTGTGTTGCTTATAGATGGCGCTGTGCTGAAATTAAACTTGACAATGATTAGTTAATCAAAACCGTGTATATCTCAACCATCGACTGTCATGACTTAGCAGCGGCTCCACCTCCAACATCTTGCAATTTTTGAAAAGGCGCGCGCGTATTTCGTGTGCGCCTTGATTTTCTTGTAATTTATAGTGTGGATTAGGGTTGTGAATTTCTAAAAAAATCGACTTTTTTCATATTTTATTGAGAAATTGAAGTAACCCCTGAAATATTGACAATCAGCAATCATAACTTTCTTAATCACATAATCAATTTAAATAAAATATCTGGGCAACCGAGCAATGCTCGGTGTCTTATAAACAAGAAAAGAAAAAACACCTATCTAGGTAAACTTTGAATGTAAAACATTATCTAAATGCAAAGTTTCATCGAAATCGTTGGAGCCGTTTCCGAGAAAGCAATTACATATATATATATATAAGAATTGCTCACTTAATATATCTACAAATGTTATTTATTTCTTTTCTTTCATATTTTACCGACAATTGTTTTAGGTTTCCGTGACTTCGTCACAAAATTCCGTATTTTAAAAAGAAATATGAAATTTTCCGAAGTCTGTATTTACTATACGTGTTAAATCAGAATTAAAATCACATGTTCTTCTGGCTTTTTTATCATGTTATGACCAAATGCTAAACCTATGTAGCATGAATATAGACAACGTAATTATTTGCGCCTAAACGTGTATTCGTTAATCTCATAATCGGGTACAACTCTCCCGTGAATGACGGTGGCAGAATCTCTTCCGAGTCCTTAGGCATCGCTAATTGCCTTGGAATCCGCACCCCGCGCCATGCGGAGGTGCAGTGTTAATTAATACGTCCTTCACCCTGTGTGTGTCCGTAGCGCCGCAACGATCTTTACTATTGAGATGAAGAAATTATAAACTGTTGGTGCCTGCAGCCTAATACTAATTGGAACATTTTGTGTAATTGAACCTGCGCAGGAGATGCTCAAATAAAGGAAGAACCCGGAGTTTAAGGTGAATGGTTTTGTCTTATTATGAGAGACATCGAAATGCACGAAGGATTCCGCCATATTTTATCTCAAAACTTAGAACGTGATTCATAAAAATATACATTCCACTAAACGTCCGCACCCCCTCCAGTAATATTATATAAGAAATTACGCAATAATCTCTTATTAGCATGTAATTCCGATTATTATTTTTCCCTTTTGTATTAAAGTCATATAACGTATATATTTATGCCAGTAGGTATATTACACGTATATTACTTAGAGAAAAACTTAATAAAAGCAGCGCATATAATTAAAGTTGTTATCTTATTTTAAACACTTAAATCAATATTTAACATAATTCATGCTATAGGTACCTGTTTTATAATTGCTATACCAAGATCATTGGAAAGTGAATTTTACCCAATGTGTTTGTCAATTATCTATCACAGAATATCGTTAGAAGCGTATATCAAAAAAGATTTAACTTTAATACATATGGTTCTCATTTTTTTTTTCTTTTATAGGTTTAGCGTTATGGTTACAATCCCACCTGATATTAAGTGACGATGTGGTCCAAGATGGTGAGAAGTAAAGAAGCATTGTAAGAAAACTGACTCAAAAGTGCAGCTGTCGGTATACACCTATGGTGCTTCATGACAGATTTTTAACTTGCGAGTGATAGCTAGCCAAGCAGGCATTAGAAAATTGGGCCTTTTAATTATCGGAATATATTTTTCATCTTAAGAATACAATTGTAATTATATTATGGCACTCGTACTGAAAAGACAAGGGACACAATTTCTCTGTAAGTCTTGTACGTAAATGCATGAACTAAAAAAGGAACCAAGCTATAGACTAGTTTCTAAATTGTTTTTCCAACATTTGCGACAAACTGAAACTCTAACCTCCGTTTTCAATAACATATCTATCCGTTATTTCAGTTACTAAAGATGGTCAAATATTTTGTACTTAATTTTTTTCAATAACTTATTAATGGATATTTTTTCGTATCTACATAATATATATCAGTATTCTATAGCTTGAATAGATAAAAGGAAATCCGATATCTATCTTGAGTTAAAGATAGTACTTATTGGAAAAATGTACTAATCGGGCATAGTAAACTCAGATATGTTATTGAAAACGGCCGTAAATGGAATTAGATATTAATATAAGTTGCAGCTATAATACTATGTTGATTATTGAATATTATAATAATGAATGTGACGATTTCCTTATCATATTATTATTAACTTAATATTATTTGTCTTAGTAGGTGAGCTGGTATTTATACATTTGTTCAATCCATGCTACTTTATTACTATAAAAATAAGAATTTTGATTTTTATAAAGGCAGCGTAATAAAAATAAATGCGTAAAAAGGCGAAAAGACACGAACAAGAAGGTTGTACATGATCGGGTGCGGGGACGTTTGACTTGTTCCAATACCCCAGTACTTATTAAGACGGGGGCAGTTTTTGCTATTTGATTTGTTAAAAAGAGTAAAACATATACTGGCTTGCTATTTTAAAGCGTTTTGAACGGATACTGTACAGTTATTCAGGACTGGTTGTAGGACGTCGCCGTGTAATAATGCCATTTTAAATTGAGATTTTATATAGATGAATAAAATTATATACCTGGAACGATTTCTCGTTCTTGTTTTCGTTTTTCAGTAACAACGAGAAATTAAGGTCTGCTGTTTGTGGTGCGGGCACTTGGTAATTTTGATGAACCGGCGCGGATGGACAGCGTCTAGGTTCCGCGCTGGAGGGCCGTTCTGATGTATCAGGGCTGCTGCGACATCGCTTTACCAATTCCAGCGGGGTATCTGTCTCGTCAGGCGCGTCCCATTTAGAGAAGGGCGAGCCTATATCATCTTTCTCGCGTTCACACGCGCTCCCAGGTGACCATATCTGTCGATTCTTTGTGGACAAATTTAATGGTAATTCATCATCGTCATCTGAAAATAGATGGGTTAATTTAATATGTACACAGTTATTTTAAAAATATATTGATAGATTCGCAGGATGCTGGAGTGGTAGGTAAACGGATTATTTTGCTTTTAACCTATTATTCAGCCACAGCTGCGCTTCCAGTCTCATATCATTGTATGCACTTATCATGTATGTCAATATTAAATGCATTCATTGTCTCACACTATATAAACAGATGAATTTAAGTGTCGTCTGTGTTTTCTCTCATAGTGACTGTTCTTCACGCTTTGAACGTGAAATTTAAAGTCGGACGAGTCAAATCGGTCGTACATATAAAATTATTTGTTAAATCTGTAGAAACTTTGTACTATCTTCAGACTGTTATATTATATGAACATGTAATCAGTAAATTGATTTCTAGTAATAACTTTATAATATACATAATTATTTAATATACTTACTAAACCTATACTATACTACTAACATACCTAGTAATTTATACAGGAAGATTTCATGCCACGTTCATCTTTGGAAGTTACTTTTAAAAACACAGATTTGAGATTTAAAAATATATTTGACCTACAGTGTAAATAGTGTTTTATAAATAGGGTTTATAAATAACTACAATTAATATAATCAATCATTTTTAGACCTATTCCTACTTTTTATTATTTATTATACATAAATAAAGTATTTTTCTGTTAGGGGGCTTAAAGTCATCATAATCGCCTTCAATAATTTATAAGAATTTTATATAACACTTTTAACAAGACATGCATATAGTATTAACAACACAACATGAAGTAATAAAAAAGGTATTCAATACTAATTTTGAAAAACCCTGTAGTAACATGGTAGTTACAGTGTTTACAATGTTAATAGCTATTTGAAAACAAAAATGCTAACTTACCTATAATGTAAATTACTTTTGTATAATTTGAAAATCAAGTATATGTCGAGGTTCCACAAACTCCGTTTCCGTCGTTATCTACGAGGTTGAGTCGTAACCGGTATGAGCGCGGTTAAGGACCAATTAGAATACTTCAAGAATTTTAAACGATGACAATGAGTCTCTGTACTATCAGTTTCGTATATACAAGCCGTAAAATATATTGGGACTTTAACCCAAAACTGTCTCTTTAATGACAACATGTTTGTTATTACTTTCATCACACTATATAAAATTATATTTAAATTTATTATGAAACAATTCATTTAATTTGAAATAACTTTCGTATTAAGACTCTAGTTTAGATAATTTAAAAGTAACTTTTACAATATTTCTTAATTTTTTCAACCTTTTTAAGACGGTACCTACGTAAAATCAACGTTAAGCTCTTCTCGCTAATGTCGAATGAAAATGTTGATAATATAGTTATACCAATTTTAGTCTTATTTGTTATTAATTAACTGTTCAGATAAGTAAATCCTGTTATGGAGATCTATTACAAAATTTTATGCATCACTGCAGCAATCAATTTTCGGTTCTTTGTACATATTACAAACATAAAATCTTTGTACTGTATTCAATTGTAATCACGAATGCTTTCTTAGAAAAAATGCAATTGAATTTTTTTTAAATTATACAGCATTAGTATTTTTTGTACACCTTGTACAGTTTCCTTAAATAATGGAAAACGAGTATGTCTTTAAGGTAAACGACATGTTAACGACGAAACATCAGCACCGCGAGTTATTAATCGGTGCCTTACACTGATAGCTATTCTAATGAGTATTATTCAGAAGAAGTAAGCCACTTATGGAGGCCGAGGCGAATCGACGCGGCGCGCGACGTTTTGTTATAGCAAAACGCGATACATTTACATGTTTAGAGTACTTCAAATAATTTACGTTTTTGTTCCCACAGAGTCGACTTCTTTTTGTTTCACGAACATATTTATCCTAAAGATTAAATGTTTAAACTACTTACTATTTAAATGTAATGTTTCTTTATTAAAGTTGTAGGAACTTAATTTTAATTTTATTAAATTAATCATTTGAATTTGGAACGGCCATTTATAATTTACACGTTACAAAAACACGTTAAACTAATGGAACAACCAATCTGTAGTGTTTATATGGTAATTATAAGTATACCGCATACCAATAGATTCTTTTATATTTATTTATTTTCGGTTATTACCGAATGTACATTAAATTGATGTATTAGTACAATATGATATTGTGTAAATTTCTTCATTGATTATTGTTTCTAAAGTGTACTTACAGAAAATATTTTACATCAGATATATGCTTACTATGATTAGGAGGAGTATGCTTAACACGTTCAAGTGCTGATCTTCCGAACTGCGGTGAAGTCGTTGGTAGGAGTAAAGGCCACATGCCGGCGGCGCCGCTGTACAACGCTCCTAACCCACTGCAGTACATTAATGCACCCAACTCTGGGTAAATAAAAAAAAAATATTTGTCATAAGATCATATTATAAAATAAATATATATTATGAGATTTTTTATTATTATTTGCTTTTAGTACCTATAGAATAATTGTCTATTTAAAAGGCATTATTTGTTCTTTATATTAAAGGAACTATTTTTCTAATGGGCATTACCCAGCTTAATTTAGGTTCCGGCTTCCTAATTTGTCTTTTGTCATTTAATTTTTTAGCATTCTAGGTGTTAAATCTATTAACTTCAGTAACGATGCTATAACAAGCTTTTGATTTTTAATTGATTTTTTAACATATTTAAAATTCAATAGTTGTTTTTTTTTAAATCTTTTATTCTCTATATTGCATTATATTTGAAGTAGCAACCTGTAGCTCTGGCGTATTGTTTAAGAGTTGTTCCTGCTATTTCAATATCACCAAACTGCAGCCGATCTAGCCGTGGCTGTTCTAGGATATCTGGTGAGCGTGGAGGTGAATGTGGCGACGATGGAGTGTGGGGTGAAACACTGCGTGCTGGAGATGGATACCGATGCGCTGGTGGTGGCGATGATGGCCAGAATTGCTCCGCCAGTCGCGACAGGAGCACATGTCGTGACATCCTAAACAAGATAAATCATATCAGTTTCGATAACGGTTAAAAAATAATATGACACTTCTTTTTACATTGCTATGACTTTAATTATATTATGATATGGTGGTAAACCTTTACCTACAAAATGAAAATTTGATATTGATTAAACGTTAATTACGTTCATTTTTAGCTAAATTTTCTTTAGTACTTAGTCTTTATTAATTAATATAAAGTAACGGATTTCAAAAAATATTTCGTGCTTTAATCAATTTTTGCATTTCATTATTCTGATGTAGAATTAAGCATTTACAAGTTTTTACTAATTTAATTAGATTATTAATACGGTAACCACAATAAAATAATAAATCAAAAATATTGCGATCATGTCTCAAATTCACATTCGTTTTATTTAGGTATAATCTGCTGCATTTCCACTGTATAATGATGAAAATTAACAAACAATTCCTGTCTGATGAGACATTAACACCCATAAAGCTTCTAAACATGTGAAGTTAAAGTTAATTATTGTTTGTAATTACTATAAAAATTTCTTTGTCTATCTGTCCATTAGTGTCTTTGTACCTCGAAAACAACTATTTTCGATTTGCGTGGTTTTTCTTTTGTTTTTGGTATATATTTTGTTACCTTGGATGACATAGGCATTCTATAAAACTCTCTCTCTCTTCTTTAATTGTAATCCCCTTTTTAACGTAAATAGAATCATTGAAATCGGTTCACAAACAAACAAGTTATGGCAGGACATCCATAAAAAAATATGATTCCAATTAAGAACAACCTCCTTTTTCTGAAGTCGGTTAAAATAAAAGGTATTTGTAATACCTTTGCAATTATTTGCTTTTATGTTATACTAGCTGGTGCCCGGGACTTCGTCTGCGTGTTATTACATATACACATACTGATCTCCGAATACGATAAACCAAAAGGAAATCACATATCGGTTTATCACTATTTGTATGGTATTGTAATTATATGCCAATATGAATACAACACATTAACCGTCCCAATAAAACTTTAGAAAACAATTAAAAACATCCCTTATTGTACCCAGCTTGCAGGAAGGTTTTTTGAAAAACGTGAAACTCCTTTTATTTCTTATCAAAAGCATAAACATGAATTTTTATGTCCCTAATTTTAGGCATGATAGGTTCTTCATACAATCTTTCATCCCTTAAAGTCTTATTTTTGCGACAAAATGTAGTCTATGTCCTTTGCCAAGCTCCAATCTATCCCTATACCAAAATTAATCAAAATTGGCTCCGCGGTTTAGGCGTGAAAACGTAACAGACAGACAGATAGAGTCACTATCACGTTTATAATAATATTATGAATAAATCGTGTTTATGTTGACTTATGATATATAAAACGTAATAAGCACTTAATATACGTATTTTTTCATGTAACAGCATATACAATATAATATGGTTTTAAGTTTTAGGATATAACTTAAAAAATGTAATTTTGCAACCGCACGCTTTGAAAAAGCAGTGACTGTGGGAAGGAAAAGAGTAATTAAGAAGGAAAAATAACATTATTAACTTTGAATTGACCTTAACACTTATGTACCTATTTATAAATATAAAAAATTAGAATCCACATACGTAAATCCACGGGCACAACTAGTGAAATAAAAATATGATAGTTTTGTAAAGCCAGTACGCCTATTATTGCATTAGTGTTCAGTGTGTTGTTATTTATCTTCATTATCACACACCATATTTCTTATATTTCCTTCTTTTGTATCCGCAATGAATAAACTAGTTTATATTTAATCAGACAGGAGACTGAAAATATTTCAAGTTCACTGCACCTGGATCAATAGAACGTCATCGACAAAATCGGCAGTAAAAAAAAATACGTTTAATATAAAATTGTTTATGTAATCGAAAGCGTTACAATTCTCAGTATTCGTGTGTTATACAATGTAACAATTGTATATTACAAGGACTATTCCTACGTCAAGTTTGTTGACAGCACTCGCTGATTAATCTGGTCAAATGTTTAATGTCAGCGATTCGTATTAAAAGCTCAATCAAGTAAATGAAGAATCAGAATAATGGAAGTGGTCGTCGACGGCCGCGCCACGTCGTGACACCCACTGCGTACGCGCATTAATAATTCACGTGTCGAGTAGAACAATCTTCATTAGTCTAATACACATTACATATTTACAGAACGAACGCTTACACTCGCTTCAATTTAATCAAATCCACGTTAAACTGAAGGCAATTCCATTAGGGATTAAACTCGCGAACTATATTTAGAGATATGCCTAATCGGAACATAATTTGTCAGAATAAATGAAAAATTATATTGTCTAACAATGATTTGCTTAATTTTCTAATTACAATAATGTTGTTTAAGTTGCGTTCCTCACTTTTGGGCGGCGCGCTTTGCTGTAGATATGAATCTCCTAATGGTAACAATGCTAAGCATTAAAATAATGACGATCTAATATACTTATTGTGCAAAGCAATTGATTCGAATTATTGCAACTAATTGACTTACGAATTTACTTCACAATTTCTTATATCAATAAAGTCTTTATTAGGTAGCCAGTTAATAACCTATATCGGTGCGCGTGAATGGCGACATATTTTTTCTTTGCTATAGATTATAGTGGGAATTTTCACACATGTTTACCAAGCAAGTTATTTGTTGTAAAAAATCAAAGATTTTAAATTATTCTTTAATATAAATACATTTAGAATTCAAATATTTTGTTAAATATTTTATATAAAAATGTGTGCTAATAAAACAATGTGTACTTATTTTTAATATATGTTGTTGTATAGTTACAAAATACATAATAAATATGGTCATTCAATAAATCACACATAGTTAATTTGATTTAAGCATCATTTATTTAGTCGAGCAAATAAAGGTGCAGTTATGTGTATTATGTGTATATTTTGGTACGTACTCAAATAAATTACTTTAACATTGTATATAATATTGTTTTTGTTTGACCATTTTAAAATGTAATAGCTGTATCAGGTTTGTTGTGGATGCAATAATTTTGATATCCGCGTATGCAGATGCGGAAGCGGATTATTAGAAGCTCACATCCGCTGAACGGATGCGGATTTCAGATTTTTTTATACATATTTCAATTTTAAGTACATACCTACATAAATGAAAATCGATCTAATTTTAATGTTTAATAAATCATATTTCGGAATAAAACTATTACAGTTTTTAGTCTGATTTATTAGTATTTTGAGTTTAGAGTTTTATAATAAACTTTGTTTAATAATTAACCTTATAATTGCTAAATTATATTCAATAAATAGTAATATTGCAGCCTTTTTAGCCCCTATCTTGTTCCTATCTGTGTTCGCTGGGAACACTGGAAGGTGGAAGTGATAAATACATATCTGCGTGCAAATCTAGAGAGAGTTTTAAGTTCAACATGATTAACTTTCCACCAATTAAGTGAATTTTCATTCAAATCGTCTAATGTAAAATAAGTTCAGGTACTGCTTTTTGTTGGTGGCGAAATTTTATTCACCTATTCACTCAATATTTACATAGAAATATTCATTAACCACGCAAAGAACTTGGATAAACCGAGTAAACAAACACTGCAATTGAGTCACAATGGAAATCACTTCGTTTACTATAACAAAACTAACAAAACCTATAGAATCTTGTCACCAAAGTGTGCCTTCCTATTCGTCAATTAGCGATCACGTGCGAGGCACGCGGCACACCGGCCCCGACCACTTTATTTAAATGTCGTTAATTACTCGCTTGAGCCTTGAATTTATAAATTCGCATCCTTAATCGCATCCTTGCAGATGTCTAAATTAATGCGAATGTTTCGCATTTTCGGATGCGGATCCGAATATCCGCAACATCCCTAATCTGTATTACAAAGATTTGCAAATTATTCATTAAGCTATGAAGAATAGGTAAAATCATAAAATTATCCTAAGAACGCGTTGAAGTCATTCCTTACAAATATTTGTATAATGTATAGCTGCGTAAGAGTTTCGTGATCAAACGTGTATTATTAATATAATATCACAGTTATTTTAGCTTTTCACTAGTCTCGCTTAGTTCTTCAAATAATAAGAAAGTGTGGTCCATACTTCCTCATGCAGATCAACTATATTATGTTAGTGCTTTTATTATTGGTATTACTAATATTAGTGTAGAAGTAAAACATTTAAAATTATTTTTATGAGAATAAGATCTTCTCGCACTTGCGGTTTTCAGCTTTTAATATCATACAAAAAAGTCGCGGTTAAAACCACAAGTGTGCGCGCCTTTATATATAATCTATGTAACACATAATTTTGCGTCTAGACACCGTACAACCGAAACCGCAAGTGCAAGCTGGGCCTTTTAATTATTGTAGTTTAGCTGGTAGCGGATTCGTATTTTGAAATTCGTATTAATTTAAGGATTTTTTATAGTAAAGAAAATTAAATTATTTGTACTGAAATCGTCAAAAAATTAGCAGTGGGAGATATACTAATGTAATCATTCGATTATGAAGATATCTCGATTATAGTCATTAGTAATTATGTACTAATATTAGTAGTTACTAATTTGATAGGATTGGTGATTATTACAACCGAATGAGTTTTTTTAGCTAAATGGTATAATATATATGTTCTTGTAAAGAACTTTGTTTACTACTGAGCGACCTTTTTTTAGCTTTATCACTCTACAATTTTTATATTACATATCTCAATTCAGTCATCATTCATAGTAGCCACCCTCTACAAAAAATGATTCTTAACGTTTAACGCTGGCTTAACCTTATGAAATACATCAAAATAATCTTATAAAGAATTGTAGTTCTTCAAAAAGCCTAAAGAAGAGTGCGCGATGGTATATGTTTGTTTTCTAAAGTTGACTGAGAAATAATAATTTAAAGTATTACGTTATTTGCGAAGCTATTTTCTCCAATTCAGTATTAATCTTTATCCAGATAAGTTCATTGAATAACTTGGGCATTTAATGTAGATTAAGATTGTCCTTCACACTTTTCCATTTGAATGAATACTGTAGAAGATATCAAGAATTCAAAAGTATTTGCAACCAAAGAAATCCTATCTAAAAAACCTATGATTAATTACGCGACGCGACCTAAGCGCACTATTTGTAACTATGAAGTTACATAACATACCATCACGCCTGTATCCCCGAAGTGTTAGGCAAAGGTGTACACACACAATTCGCCGGGTATGTTTTAGGTCTCATGTAATAGGGGGTGAGCCTATTGTTATTAATCGGGCATAAAGCCAAACTCCGGGCTGCTACTGAGAATTTTATAGAAAAACCCAATAACATTTTGTTTGACCTGGGAATCAAACCTAGAACCTCGAGCATATCAGTCGCGTTTAGGACAACTAGGCTAATGAGGCAGTGATGTAGTTATGAACTATCAATGTTAAAGCGATTAACTCTAAATCAGACTATTTTAAACATTTGTAACCACTTTGTAATTTATATCCGTGCGAAGCTGGGGCGGGTCGCTAGTACGTTATATATAGATAATACGTGTGTAATCAATACATTGAAAAAAGTGACGTATTTCACCACCGGTTACGGTAAGCACGGAATGTTTTAATATGAAACTCTGAAATGACCTGTCTATAAATAAACAATTCGGTTCTACACCGTCAACGTTGGGGCCAAAGCATCGCCACGACAGCAGCCGCCAACATTGGGACGAACAACAGGTCTGACCCGCCGCATTAGATGTTTCACATCAAAACAACAGCGCGACCACCGGAAGATCATAGAAATAAAATAAGGTCACTCTGGCGGGTTTATCACTATTTTCACGGTGGTCGTGACCCAGTCGGATAGAGATCCCAACCACACCGTTTGATTACTGGTTATACACCAGCTGATCCCAGAATGCGACACGATCAAGCGTACTAGTATGGCAGGTATTATACCTGGTGTATGGTGGCCGCGATCCAGGCAGACACAACTGTTGTAGCCTACCAACCAGCACCGTTAACGAAGTTGTATTTGAAAGCCGGTGTGACGTCACTGATTGTTGATAAACGTTCGCCTCTCCTTTCTTATCTTTAATTTTTTAATAAAATTATCATCAGGTATGTAGGTATAGTGTGGTCATAATGTCAATGAAAAAAAAAACTAGCTGGTAGGCGCAGTATACTGAGCCTAATTTGGAATATCGGTGGTTGATACTTCACCAATTATCGAAACAAAAAAATATACGGTAGACGTAAAACTTTTAAATTATACATTTAATTCAGTTAATCATCTTAATTTAACTTTTTTTCCACCTTTCAAATTGGACCTTGAACTTCGAAGATACACCAGAAAACTCCTCAAAATAATTGAAGTTGGTTTTCTTTTGTTGTTAAAAGTTTTCTTGTTAAGTCCATGTTCTAAAATATTTTACCTGAGCTACAATCAAATAATTTAAATAGCACCCAAATTAAATACACAAACTTGGTATTAAGGAACATCTAAAGAAATCATTTAAAGATATTTAACATATAGACAGAACTAGAAATCATGCTAATGAAATAATAATGACTCTTGTACGCGGATTGAACCCACGATGTCTCGGCTTATCGGCCCAATGGTAAGGCGTACCATCACCGCATCACAAGGTATGTTGAGGTAGCCTGAACTCTGGAAAATGTTCTTATATCATCCCCCTAAAGAGTTATACAAAATGCTATATTTCACAGCATTCGAAATCAGCAATCTTTGGTCTGATTAGATTATTCCTATACCTTCCCTCAGGGAGAGCCCAATTCGCGTGTCTTTCTGAGTTTGTAAACATCATCCGATCTAAATTATTTTCTATTGTTATATTCATCTATTTATGAAAACTTTTAAATAGCCTTCAGAATTATCTTATGTTTTATCTTATTGTTTTTAACCGATTTAAAAAAAAGAGGAGGTTCTCAATTCGAATACAGTTTTTTTAATCGATGTTCAGTCATTGCTTCTTTCTTTATGAACCGATTTAGATGATTCTTTTTTCGTTGGAAAGGGGATCAAGAGTGATCCCATTTTAATTTCATTGGCTTTGAATTTTTGACTTCGAAGACGCATTTGAAAACTCCTCAAAATCATTGTCTTGTGTCTGTAAGTTTTCCTTATATTTGTAAAATAAAAATAAATAAAATAATACTACCATTTCTTAACACAGCTTCAATCACTATGAAGAAGTGTTTGTTCACGATTGAAACATTTGTACAAACTAGGTTTTGTCTTATACGTATAAAATATGTCCGGTAAAATCGAAAGGAGGTTTAATAATCTTCAGTTGTACTTTTAGATTTTACCGTACAAATTTTTAAATGCCAGTCTATCTATATACAATTAATAAAATTGAAGTGTTTGTAATGTCAAAATAACAGTTTTTTACTAAATGCGTATGAAAGTAAATACGATACCTATAACAAAAAGCCCATTTTTAAATATTTTTTCTGTCTGTCTGTTTGTTCTGGGCAATCTCCGAAACGGTTGGACCGATTTTGACGGGACTTTCACTGATAGATAACTGATGATATAGGGAATAAGTTAAACTACTTTTATTTTAGAAAAAGAATTAGGGTTTCGCACAAATGAAAATAATCTGATCATGGTGAATCAATTTGGGTGCTTAAATGGCTTATACTGAGTAAACCGTAAGAGATATAGCAAATTAATGTACTACATAATTATAGGCATTAAAAAGACCTACAAAAAAGTATACGTCTATTTTCTAAGAAACACCCACAATAAGCATTTTTGTTTTTAAACAGCCGGGAACGGGGGAGCAAGATTCGCTCGGGCATTCTGTAGTCCACATGAGCGAAGCCACGGGATCAGCTAGTAAAAATATAAAATAACAAGGAATACAGTAGGTACCTTTTGGTATGAATTTAGGTGAAAACATGGTGTGTCTTTACGTATACATACGTATTGTTCTTTAACAATAGAATATAACGAAGCGGATATTATACACGTATTGAATAATATAATGGAAGTAAATATGCGACAGATTTAGCTGAAATGATATTTCCTTGAAAAGATAATTACATAAATTAATAATTTTCATTTGTGAATATAATTACACGTTTTAATCATATAAAATAAAAGTGTTTACTTGCTTCTTCACTTTAAACGAGCATTTATTTATTACTCATCAAGATATTTAAAATATTTTTGTTAATACAAAAGCAACAAAAGAATATAAATGTAATTAGAATAATTCATTTATTTAACAATATACATATTAGTAAATTATGCAAGCAGAAAAATTTACCTTGAAAGGAAATTCTACGGTGCTACGATAACGCTCACACTGCTACGGTGCACTTTGTTTTATTTAATTATTAAAATTATTTTATATTAAAAAATGTTCATGAGCACTGGTTAATTATTATATTTTATTTTTTGTTTACATACGTGGACAATTGTGCTATTATTAAGTTCGAAGTATATAAAGCCGCGAAATCGGAAGGCTGTGTAGGAACGCAAAACGTCCCGACAGACGGTGCGTCGCGTTTGGCGCCGGGCACCTGACTGAAATAAGGCTCGAGAGCCCCGACCTACCCGACTCCTTTTCCACAATAACGTTATTTTTTCAAACTCTGTTAACAAAAAAAAGAAGAGGTTGGATGGAGGCTGCACAGTAAAGAAATGATTCGATAAAACGAGCAGTTGACAGGTGGCTCGCGTCGCATCCTCGCATGCACCGGTTAATTGCTGATTACGTCTACATTGACGGCACAGAGATCTCTCTGAAAAATAGCATTTAAGTATTAATGCCCATAAATAAGCGGTTGTTATTCGTGTAACATATTAACATGCGTGGAACATTAAAACATTACTTAATACAGAAGATAGAAACTGGTGTAAGCTTGTTTACCTACTTTAATTACAGGTACTTAAATCTTCATCGAGTGGAGTAGGTTTATGATATACACATACAAATATGTGAAATATAAATTAATTTGAAAAGTTTGTAAATAAAGAGATGAGCTGAAAAGTTGCGAGCTTAGATTTCTCGTAGCGGTGCGCCCCACCCACCTCGCGCGCTATTGGCTCGCGTTTAGCTTGGGGCGGAGCATTGCTTAGATACTGATTTAGAAACCTTACACAGATTTGTAATAATTATCTGTTAATACAATTATTTTATCGTTTAATCCGTCTCAATTCAAGCAGTAAATGTGCTTTAACTTTTCCATCTGGCAATATACCTCAGATAACCAACTTATTTCATTTTATTTTTTGGATTTATTTACTAAATGCTAGTCTAAATACAATTCTTTAGCTTTCTATAAAGTATAAGATATTTAAATAATATACACCGTTAATAATAAGTTGATAATCTAATAATAAGTGAAAGATGGGCTCAAAAAGTGACCGATAAGCAAGAACAGACTAGATAACTTCCATCAAAGGGTTTTAACCAGAGGAAATTTTTAAGTATGTAAATTTTGGGTTTGTATAAACATTTCAGGAAAGAACGCTCCAACTATGTGGATTTGGGATCTTGGGTACATAATAAAGTGACCCAAATAAATTACTATTTTATAATACTAAGGACTGATTTTTCAATTGTCCGGTATCTTTATTTTAGAGAATAATTTTGACGTTTTGACGGATATGAATGGAAAACATGTCAAATTGTATAAATTATTCTTCAAATAAAGTTATCTGTATATAGAAGAATTGGCTTTAATAAAAATAACCATTCTTATATTATGCATGATGTACAATTAATAAGTATGGGTAATAAAATATTTCGTAATATGTATATCTAATAACAATATAATTCAAGATGAAAGGTAACAAATTAAAAGGCTATAATAATATTTATACGACATAATGTTTCTAATCTATAACATACATATTGTATACATAATCCTTTGAATTTTCGAATAATTATATCCTTTGATATTGTTTTTTGAAAAATGATTAAAGTTATAAAAATTTGATTATATTTGATTATTTGTACTCGTTTTATAGCTACATATTTTTTATGACTACAATATGTATGTTATCATCGCTTTAACCTAGCGTATTTTGTTCTTAAACGTATTGCTGATTGTTAATTGTACTAAGTGCCTACGCTGACCACTAGCGATACTAGTAAAATAAATAGAAAAATATCCACTTCATTAAACATAATTACGTAGCAATCTCGGGAAATTTAATTAACCGAGTAATCTTATTTTGTTACGTTCAGGAAACGTGTACGGTTTCAGGGGGAAGTGCTTCAGTGCAGAGCTGGTGCGGAAAGGTGTGGCGGGGTGCGGCGCGGCGCGTGCATTACAATGATATGGGGGGCGAAGAGCTGTAAACATAACGGCGCGGCGCGGCGCGGCGCCGCGTGTGCCAAAGATGGGGCGACCACGGCGCGGTGGTGCGCGGCGGGGCGAGAGGCTGCGGGGCGCGTTACGGCCCGTTAACGCGCATCGTCCGCGCCGCGTCGTGTCGGCGCGTGCACATGTCGCTACGGCACGCGCCTGTGCCGCTTTTTGTCCTTCTTTTTCTGTTACTGTTATTGTTTTCTCCCTTTGTTAGAAAATCCAAAAATATCCCATCGCCACGTGTGAAGTTAGAAAATCAGATTGTATTATAATTTTAACCTAGTTTCTTTACAATTCACTATACAACGGCTCTTATATTATGAAGGTATCGTATTCTAATAATTTAAATGTAAGATGTTTTATTAATTGAAGCAATGATGGCTCAATGATAGTATTCGGCCACCACACCGATCGGTGTAATATCGAATCCTACACCGAGCCTGAGCTCTCAGTGACGGAAAACATTGTGGTAAAACCATAAGATGATGATAGTGCATTATCTGAAGCATGAATAGCTAGCTACAACCCTCATTTTGCAAATTTTTCGCCAAACATCTACAGGTGCAGCTGCACTTGAGACCCGGCACCATTTAGGTTTAACGTGACGACCACATTGTCACATAACATCAGGTGAAATCGTGGTCAAAAGATAAATCTATAAAGTATTTTCTTAATATGTGACATGCCATCTTAATGTTCACTGTCTTCGTAATTGCTGAATATATTTAAAGAGACACTCGTACATATTTATAAATGAAACCTAACAAATCAGTGAACAGGTTTGTAAACTACGCAAATACATGGTTGATAGATAGATAAGTAAATCAAAATAAAACATTTTAAGGATAGGTATGTTTCAGCTGCTAGCGCTGGGAACCGGTACTGGGCAGGCGGCGGTCCTGTCGCCGAGCGCCATTCCTTACAGTCAACTATTATTAATTGGGCAGATGAGAAGCACAGCTTCCATGACGAACGTTTGTTCCTTATATAGTAAACCGTACGCGAAACCTTTTATAAATTCTCAATTAAAAATGTCTTATTACTACTTTAAGACGTAGGAGAGTCGCCGGATAATAAGAATATTTAGTTTGTGTGAGGCTAAAAAGAGGTAATATAACGGAAAGTACGATTAAGTGGAATAAAATATAGCGTGGGGGTGCGGGTGGCAGGTGGTGTGTCGCGGTGCCGCATCACCTAGTGATGCTACTGTGAATAGCTACGATATCGATATCATTATTCGAACAAGTGATTAAATTAATATAATTTATATTTTCTATATCCTGTGCGTATTAGATTTACTTCTCATCTTGTGAAGCATGTTGACCTGCTTTTTGTTATTAAGGTATATTTTTGTATAAAACGCTAAAAATTCTTTTAATAAGTTATATCTTAGGTGACAAGCAAGCATGCGACTCGTCTGATGGTATTCGGCTACCATAGCCTATAGACGCTTGTAATTCCATAGGTATTACTAGCGCGTGGCCGACCTTGAAATCCCCTTCCCCAAAGAGCTCTCGAAATTCAACTCACTGCAGGTATACAACACTTGGTTATTTGGTTGAGAACTTCTATAGAGTCCATCCATCCATCTCCATAGACATGAACTTCCCCAAGGAGGAAAGACAAAGGATTATTTCCACACTCACGACTATTAGTAAACACTGATAGTAAATTATCGCTTCAATATTTCTTGATATGATAAATAAAATGTTCAAAATCGAGATACAGTAAAAGCGATTAGTAAAGAAAAATGCTCCCAGTTAAATATTATTTCACATCAATAAGTTTATAGTTTACGTTTCTTGATACTATAAAACACATTACATAACAACCGTAATTTTTATTTTTTGTAATACCAAATATTATCGACATCGGCGCAGAACTAACAAACACCCTTAATCTTGGATGCCAAGATTCACCACCCTACTCGGCTGCGGCATGTGGCCATTTTAACGGGTTTGTTAAAAACCATGGCGCGTGTCTGAGATCATCTTATATTTAAGTACCATTTATTTACATATTATACTTTTATGATCATTATTTTAACATTTCTCTTTGATCTCATAATATATTACCGTTATCATAATTATCATCATATATTAATATCAGTGCGTTTCTAGTTATCATCCCTTTTTGAACTACTTTTGGAAAAACATGAAAAAACTTTTTTTTCTAGATGACAATCTAAAGTCATATTAGTTAAAAATCTATAAAAATTACATAAATAGCTACTAAATAAAAATAAATACATGCAAAGAGTCAAGTGGCAAGTGGTTTATGATTAAGTGAGTCTTGGTTACTTGGTCACTTGTTAATAATTTTTTTATTGAGCCCTATGACTCTTAAACACAATACACAGTATAATGTAATTTTTATATAATATAATAATAATAATGAGTCCCATTGCTAGTCAAAGGCCTCTTACCAAGGCAAAGCACGGCTTGAATCACCACGCTAGGCCACGACGCGCAAAGTACCTACTTAACGGTGTTTTCAAACACCGAGAAATCAATATCTATATTTTTCTCACATACAGCGGTAGGCTTACTACAAGAACATTTCTGGAGCATTTAGGTTTCCTCACGATGTTTTTTCACGTCAGCTGATAGTGTTACCAATTTGTATGAGTAAATGTACGCGAATTCTAAAAAATTTGTTGGTATATGCCGGGGTTCGAACCTGCGGACAAGGTATCGATATTCCACCGGTTTAAACCACTCGGGCACTACGAATTTAGTAAGTAATGTAGTAATTTATATATAGCAATAAAATTCTTTAATTAGACATAGCATAGAACTAGTTTTTACACGCATCTTCGTTACCGTTGTCTTTAAAATGAAACCACTTGTGTGCCGTCTATTGTAAATTGGTGATAGTGATACAAAACCTTCGTGGATGTACCTACACACAATAATTCACCAAAATTTAATCGCAACTGGATGAATGGTTTAAGAATGGAAAGGGCACAATAAAATAAACATTCACTTTTATACAAGATGTCCAGAAAGGGTATCGGGTATTTGTTTTCGCGCCATATTCGAAACGGGGCGTCTAAAGGGTGCGGGGAGGGGTTCGTGGCGTCCGCCATTTTGTGGAGTTTTAGTCACGATGGAACAGTACTCGGGGACGCATCGCGCATTTTGCGTACGAGCGTATTATCGTAATGGTGATTCAATAGTGACTGCTCAACGTCTCTATCGTGCGGAATATCGTACACGCCACGCGCCAAGTGACGATAGCATTAGGAAATGCATCAGGATGTTCGAGAATACAGGTGCGACAGTTAAAATTCAAAACTCTGGTCGTCCTCGTTCAGTTCGCGATGAAGAAACAATTGAAGAAGTTGAGGCGCCGGTTCGTCAAAATCCGTCTTTATCCATCCGAAAGCGAAGCCAAGCGTTGAACATCAAAAAATCGTCTTTACATTCGATTTTAAAGAAAGACTTACATCTAAAAGCTTATAAAATTCAATTGGTTCAAGAATTGAAGGATACGGACTATGCTAATCGACTGAATTTTGCGAACGAAATGCTGCAGCGATTTAACAACTATAACAACATACTGTTCAGTGACGAAGCAAATTTTCACATGAATGGTCATGTTAATAAGCAGAATTGTCGGTACTGGGCAGTGGAGAATCCGAGACGAAAGCATGAACGACCCCTGCATAGCCCAAAGATCGTTATTTGGGCCGCTATGTCTGCTAAAGGCATAATTGGTCCTTATTTTCATGAAGATCAACGAGGCCGAGCAATTAATGTGAATAGTGACCGTTATTGCGATATGTTGCGAAATTTTTTGGTCCCAGAGTTGCAGGAGTTTGCAGGTTTCAACTCAAGAACGTGGTTCCAGCAAGATGGGGCCACTTGCCTTACCTCAAATGACTCAATGGAAGTTGTTAACGAATTATTCCCTAATAAAGTCATTTCGCGAAGGGGTAACATCAACTGGCCTCCCAGAAGCCCCGAACCTTAGCCCGCTTGACTATTTTGCATGGGGATACCTTAAAAGTAAGGTTTATCAAAACAATCCAACGAATCTAACCCAGTTAAGCAAAACATCAGGTCAGAAATGGCAGCAATATCGATAGCTATGTGTCAACGTGTTATCGCCAATCTTCGTTTCCGTTTAGAAGAGTGCCAGCAACGTAACGGTCATCATTTGGATAACATCATCTTTTCCAAATAATTCTCCAATTCATATGCTAATAATAAACAATAAACTTTTTTATTGCATACAAATAATTTTTGTTTCATTGAACTTACAAATACCCGATACCCTTTCTGGACACCTTGTAGATGAAGTGCTAAGTATAATAAATATTAATATTTATTTAGTCCATTTTCAGTGTCAAAGATCTAGTGAAATAGTGAAAATTTTTACCGTAATAACTTTAATGTAGATTATAGTAACTTATAAGTCTACAATGGTAGAAATTTTATAATAATTTCGTCCTATGTTCACTTCTGTTAAAATTTGGATTTAAGATGATAGTAGTTGCGTATAAAAAAATCTTCTTTTTAAATCCGTAATGCAATTTTTATCATAAATAATGGAAATTTGATTAGTGTTTTGCAGAAGTTTGTTATTACAATACATGTCGCGACCGTCGATGGATTACGATTTCTCGGTAGTCGCCGTTGTGTTAGGATTGTACTTTGCTTACCATCAGGGACAGTATCGTCAATTTGCCTTGATACTATATAAAAAAATCTATATTATCTAAACTATAATGTCTACACTACTAATAATGCCTACTTTACTATACTCATAATGTCCAAACTATTGTCCAAAATATTGTTTAACATCTTGATAACGTAGGTAATACAATATAGTCCCTTCAATTTCGCTATATAATCATTCATAGTTTGAACATTAATAATATATCTGGCATGGTATCAAAACAACTTTTCGCATTTTTCAGAAGTTGAGAGACACTGTTAGCCGCCGAGTCATATGGCGAGCGTCGCTGGGCACAGAAACCGTAAAAGCTTTGCAGTGCGCGCTTGCGCATACGCACACCGCACAAAGCTTAGTATTGTGCGGCATCGCTGTATGTCTGCTCATTATAACGTAAAACTTCGTCTTCCTTGCTAATTGCGACGATTCTTGCGCGCTCCCATATTGAAAGAGCACATGTTCCAGTCTCCGAGGACGCAGACTGCTGCTGTGTTGCGGTTTTCGATTACTACATGTCGTAATTGTGTAATGACTATACCAGTACCTGCGTGCCGCGTACTCTGCAAACTCATATTTGCGTAGTACAAGGTGTCCAGAAAGGGTATCGGGTATTTGTAAGTTCAATGAAACAAAAATTATTTGTATGCAATAAAAAAGTTTATTGTTTATTATTAGCATATGAATTGGAGAATTATTTGGAAAAGATGATGTTATCCAAATGATGACCGTTACGTTGCTGGCACTCTTCTAAACGGAAACGAAGATTGGCGATAACACGTTGACACATAGCTATCGATATTGCTGCCATTTCTGACCTGATGTTTTGCTTTAACTGGGTTAGATTCGTCGGATTGTTTTGATAAACCTTACTTTTAAAGTATCCCCATGCAAAATAGTCAAGCGGGCTAAGGTCGGGGCTTCTGGGAGGCCAGTTGATGTTACCCCTTCGCGAAATGACTTTATTAGGGAATAATTCGTTAACAACTTCCATTGAGTCATTTGAGGTATGGCAAGTGGCCCCATCTTGCTGGAACCACGTTCTTGAGTTGAAACCTGCAAACTCCTGCAACTCTGGGACTAAAAAATTTCGCAACATATCGCAATAACGGTCACTATTCACATTAATTGCTCGGCCTCGTTGATCTTCATGAAAATAAAGACCAATTATGCCTTTAGCAGACATAGCGGCCCAAACAACGACCTTTGGGCTATGCAGGGGTCGTTCATGCTTTCGTCTCGGATTCTCCACTGCCCAGTACCGACAATTCTGCTTATTAACATGACCATTCAGGTGAAAATTTGCTTCGCCACTGACCAGTATGTTGTTAAAGTTGTTAAATCGCTGCAGCATTTCGTTCGCAAAATTCAGTCGATTAGCATAGTCCGTATCCTTCAATTCTTGAACCAATTGAATTTTATAGGCTTTTAGATGTAAATCTTTCTTTAAAATCGATTGTAAAGACGATTTTTTGATGTTCAACGCTTGGCTTCGCTTTCGGATGAATAAAGACGGATTTTGACGAACCGACGCCTCAACTTCTTCAATTGTTTCTTCATCGCGAACTGAACGAGGACGACCAGAGTTTTGAATTTTAACTGTCGCACCTGTATTCTCGAACATCCTGATCCATTTCCTAATGCTATCGTCACTTGGTGCGTGGCGTGTACTATATTCCGCATGATAGAGACGTTGAGCAGTCACTATTGGATCACCATTACGATAATACGCTCGTACGCAAAATGCGCGATGCGTCCCCGAGTACTGTTCCATCGTGACTAAAACTCCACAAAATGGCGGACGCCACGAACCCCTCCCCGCACCCTTTAGACGCCCCGTTTCGAATATGGCGCGAAAACAAATACCCGATACCCTTTCTGGACACCTTGTATTATATTTATTTGTCTTAATATTTATTTATTAATAGCAGTTAAGGTTTGCGGTAGCTGATTGCTGGCACTAATCAAAAGTTTACCCGTAAGTTGTGCCTCGGGGTATACTTTATAACTGAACATGACCGGGGCTTGACTTTTGATTATTAGTACCTACTCAGAGGCTTACACATAGACATGCATTCGTGGTTTCTTTGATAATTGAATAGCATATGCGCGTGCACCTGCCACTGCAAAAAGTATGTGCGCGCTTCAGGCAGCGAAGCGCGGAATTCGTCGCCGCGACTGTCCTTCTAGCCTATCTTATACGCTATTTATTGGTAATTGATTGGAAAGGTGCATTAAAGTCCTTCGTGCTGTCTTTTATAACGTTGTCTGACCATACTTGGATTTCTTGTCATTCCTTTGGCGGTTTCATAGATCTAATAATAACATCTATTACCTAAACATAAACAATGCGTGATGTTCGTTAATACAGTACTTTCAATTATGATTATTACTATTTTGCTAGTATAATTTAACATATCTTCTCTGCAGATTTATGACAAATCTGTTGCCACTAACAAAAGACGTAGATATATATAGTAGTCAAATGCTGAATTGATTAATGAGAATGATAAATGAAGTATAATATTGTGTTGTGCAATTTAAATAATATACTTATCGCGCATTGAATTAAGTATTTTTATTTTTAATTGTAGAATCTGGTTTGCAAGGCAGATTGGTGCGCGGTGCGACTCGGCGTGCGTTGCCTGGCAAGTTCGGTTAAGACGTCTGGGCGAGTTAACGAATGCCCTGCAGCACTGAGCGGACTGTGGTTTGTCCATGTTGAGTTAATGAAGGATTTAACTACTGTTGGTAAATGATTTCTTTTCGTCCATTATGCGGCCGATTCCCTTTGACAAAAGTTAACTGTATAATCTTTATAAGTTTAGATATTTAAAACTGCATGCATATTAAATGTTATTAATCATTAGATGTAGATTAGTAGATGTATTAGATGATCTAAATTTTGATTAATAAAACACGATATAATCCAAGGCATAAACACTAACAGAGAAAAGTTATATGAATAGTTTCAAAAACCAATCCGAACTATGGTTCCTTATACAAAAAAGTAGGTTAGTGCAATTAACCGCTAAAGGTGCCGCGATTTTGTTGGCGGATAATGAATGGACAATCACGTACTTTTGATATCTTTCAAGAAACGTCCAGTGGAAGTTGGCCGTGGGTTCCAATGGAAAAACGTCTGCGTGCGTAACTCATAAGACAAAACGGGAGGCAAGGCGGGTCTGTTTAAAGTAGTAATGTTGCTCAGTGGGGAGTTGTGCAGGCAGGTGGCGCGAAGGCCGCTCCGGGAGCGGGAGCGCGTCGCCTCCAGTTAATTGATTCCAATCTAAGAAGCGACCCACGATAATTCACTATAAGTAAAAATCCACTCTCGCTCTCCGGTAATTATTAAACGGTTCGTCGGCATTCATGCTCTTCACACTTGCAAGGCATACGTACCTACAAGTAATGAGAATTTTATGTAGGTACATCTACTCGTAATATAATAGTTATTTAAGATACTAGTGCGGTAAGCTGCTTTTTACAAACGAGTAGATGAATGTAAGCCCGAGACCAAGTCGAGGACTTACCATACTCACGAGTTTTGTAAAAACAAAAACCTCTGGTGAAAACAACTTTCGTACGCATGTCATACAATGTATTTTTTCAACACATTTGCGAGAAAACAGTACAACATTTTCCATGCTTCAACTCCTATTAACTAGGTAGTATTTTGTTTATAAATATCAGTCGGAAAATCGCAGCAATCTTTGTCGTTTTTAATATGAAAATGGAACGCATTTGCAAATGGCGTCACGTGCGCGTGATCAAATTATAACTTAGACATTGGAGTTCGTCTCCTTTTCTTTTAGTATTATTGTGAGCCAAATTCTTTGATCAAAAACGCTTCTAAGGATCGATCATTCAGCTTATTTATTTTTGTAATGTGAAACGCCTTGGTGGAATTGAAAATAAATACTAAAAGCACTGGTCATGTTGACAATAATCAAGCAAATTACTACTCACCCACGCAGTGTGACACTATCTCAAAAAAAAAAAAATTGGTATCAGTATCTCAGGTTACATTTTACATACAGTCTCCTCGATGTAACATGCTTTCGCCACAATTTTTGAGAATGAGCCTTAGGTGAGAGTACCTATTTTAGCACATGCTCCGTTGTATCTTACGTAATTTTTAACTTTTGAACAATGTATACAGGCTTCGTAAATGCATTTTTTGAGTAGGTTGTTGAAAAAGAATTGCTGAAAATTTTAAATAGTGATTATAATTCCATCGAAATTACATTTTGTATACTTTTCATATAATTACGATTATATTCTATTAATATAAACTATAAATTAGAATAACTTACATAAATATATATTTAGAGATTTGCAATCAACGTTCATAGAAGCTGATTTTAGGTACCGAAACCGTAAGGAAATAAAAAGTGAACCCGTCATCGCGCCTTACAAGCTTTGTAGAGAGCCGATATATTTTTAATTTTTTTTTTGACGTGACAACGTCTTATAAATTGGTTTGCCGGGTGACACTTCAAGAAACTGCGTTACGCTCCGCTCACGTTATGCGCTCACAATGAGAGCGAGTGAGAGGCACGCGTCCCTTCCACTCGGGCATGGTTAGTCCGCCTAAGAGCGAGAGAGACAGACATAAAGTCGTTGTCACGTAAAACTTTCGCCCGTATACCGACTTTACAGGCAACCAATTTTTTCTATGTATACTGTGATTTCATAAGCTAAGTTTTTTTCATTTATGATAATTAGAATTTTATAGTAATTGTAATGTAATTTTTGTAAATTTTGATAGTAAGGTGTAATAAAATGCGATGTAAATTAGGCAATCGAAATTATAGCTATAAAGGAATGTGGAAAGATTTTCATTATTAAATGAAATGCCAATTATAGCCTGAAAGTACACAAGATAAATTAAAAACCGCCCAACACACATAACTTATTTAATGGGAACATTCCAATGAGCCTAGACACAATTTATGTGCTTTAAGTTGGGTATTCTGCATATTCCAGATGATGAAGCAGCATCAAGTCAATATTACCATGTTCTTGCAATATCATTGAAGAAACAGGACACCTTATTTTGAATAGATAAAACTAGTGGTAGTTTTTCACACCTCTTTATCAACTAGATAAGAGATAATGAATTTGAACTGTCTGAACAAATCTTTTTAATTCATAGTTAAGAAAATTTAGGGTCAAGAAACCTATCAAAAAAATCAAAATCAAAATTGGTTTATCCGTTTGGGAACTACGATGCCACCTACAGATACACAAATACACATGTTAAACATGTACTAATAACAACAATCCTCAGTTTGAAACGACGGTTAACAAATATGTTACTCTGTTCTGATCCTGTGCATAAAAAAGATCTTGCGGTCTCAAAGCGGTTATTATATCTGTATTAATAAACATTTTTTAATTATACTTTGGTTCGTTTTGGTATTGGTTTGGATAAGACAAGCGGGCATGTGCTAATAAACGAAGTCGCACGCGCCTAATAATTACGTTGGAAAGGTCACACGCGCACATTGCGCGAGTCGCGCGCCTCCTGCATTACCGAGTAGGTATCTACCTCGTATTACCATTGAAACATCAACTCGCCTACTTCATATAAACCATTATACGAATAAATAATATCAGTGGTACTTTTTACATTTTGCATAGGAATTGATTGAAAAAATCTTACTTGTAATATTCTTTAATTCGAACCCATTAATTTCGACGCGGTGCACAATCGCGCTATCGTCAAGTCATAGTCGATCAAAAATAAATGCTATTTAAAACTGGTTATAGTTTTAAAATTAATTTAAAAATTTGCACTCATACATAGAACATTCATTTTTTTTAGGTTTAACATTTGGGTACAAATCTCACCTGATTTTAAGTGATTTAAGTGATGTAGTCTAAGATGGTAACACGCTAGGTCGAGTAGGGGGATGATTGGCTCTCGAGTACAGCTGCTGGAACACAGCTATAAAAGCTTGGTGCAGATTTTCAACTTGAGGGTGGTAGTTAGCCAAGCGGGCATTACAAAATGGCCTACCATTACGTATTTTCAGACTGTATTGCATATCCATTCGCAGATAACATGGAAGATCCTTTCTCCCAAAACCAGATTGGTGACATCAAATTAGGTATCTACGCGAAAATTTTATTATTTTTCTTTTCAGCTTTTATTACTGTTTAAATGTAAAACTGTTTAAAAAGGAATCGTTAAAAAAGGTCGACGACGGTATTACTTTAATACTTTTCACTAATAACCAAATCGCTATGTACCTCGAATAATTATTATTAAATATATAACGTTAACAGTTTTTATTACTTAGCGAATACCAACTACACGAAATTTTCATGATTACATTATGCCTGTACAAGGCATTCCATGGTTATAACTTCCCATTGCGCTTAAAATCGTGAAAATCCACATTTGTGTGTGTGAGTGGTGTCGGGCAAACTGAAGTACAAAAGAGAAGGCGCCGCTACAAAGTCGATCAATTAGATTAGATTCAAAATTTGTTTTATGACAGGCTACTCGCACTCTGTTGAAAAGGAGGCTGCCTCAACTGATCTCGGCTGGAAAGAGCTTGAAAATGGTGTGCGAGAAATTGAGATTTCTTGTCCCTCATGAGATACTTCAGGACTAATTTTATATTGAGTGCTCACAAAGGAAGTATAATTTAAAATTCAACAATATATAACATCATACAGTAATCAGTAAACTATACTGAAACTTATCCAACACATATTCGTGCTTTTACAAAGTAATATTAAATACAAATAATGTGGTGTCCATGGAAAGTTATAAAATCTTTAAAATATCTTTATTTTACAAAGATGTCATACTATATAAAATTAACTATGCCAATATGAAAGCTCGTTTTATACTTGGTTTAAATTTCTGCATATCTTTACGTACTTTTTAATGGAGTCGTTAAAATCATTATTTTTAGAGTACATGTTGAACAAAAAATATGTAAGTAATTGTTTTTTGGTATCATCCTGCCTGATGTATTTTTACAAGCTTTTATTTAACATGCAATGTTTGTATGTACCTATGTATGTTCGGGTCAAATCTTACAACTGAATTGTGAAGCAGTTATTCTCACCTGATTGAGATGAAATTTTGCAAACACATTTAGTTTGCATGACAAGGCATGGTTAGCTTAGTGACATCATTTTAAATCCAATTTGGCGGACGGCTCAAAAAGGCGGACTAGTTATTTCTTGTGTAGTCTCATGATACGGGTATTAAATAAAGGATTTTATGAATAAAGTAACGAAAAAATAATAATAGTATAAAAACATTTTTAAGAACAAGCTTTTATTTAATGGTCTAAAAAAACTTTAAATCAAATGAAACCCATAAATTTATTACATTACACAATATATAGAATAAAAGCTTGTCGCGAGATTTACTTGTGTAGATAAATAAGAATGCAATAATTATGTAACTTGATCTTGACATAAATAAATTTAAGATAAAAGAAAAATAGGTAAATAAGTATCTATCTACATAAGTAAATTTCCCGACAGACGCTTATAGCATATAAATTGTGTAATGTAATTGATAGGTTTGTTTTGATTTAATTTAATGTTTATTTTTTTATTTGTTCTATGTTAGGGAATAGTTTCCATAGGTAAAGATAAAACATAGATAATGTTAAGTTAAATTAGTAAGTGAATTTAATGCCTTTTGAAATTGAATACTTATACAAAATGAGCTAATAATCTCTAGAATACATTTAGTATATAGTATTTTTACTAACTCTCAACCGATTTTAATGAATTTTATGCACGGAAAGTATATGTTAGTCCTTAATTGATTGACTACAAGAATAATAATATAAAAAAAATAAGTACGACACAAAACTATTTACTGAGCTACGTAATAAAGGCTAGTCAACAATATATATAACTAAAATTTTGGAAAAAGCTTTTTATGCAAAAACCACGTTTATTCAAAAAAAAATTTTTATTACCTACCTATGTTTTATGTATTGACGAAAAAAGAGTTAACATATTATGAACACGAACGTATTTCTATTTTAATCATATACCTAATCTATTGACATATCTACGTATTATATTACTGTGTATGCATAATGGCCTATAGTATTTTCCACAGATCATTGTTTACTGATCTGTGGTATTTTCTTTATTACCATTTGTTATGCTATTTTTGAATTGCTTCTACGATATTTAACAATAATGAGATTCATTGATATAGGTTACTACAGTTTAGACACATTGTAGGTATAAAGATGTTATCAAAGGTTTATCAATATCTGAGCTTTAAAAGTATATTTTGTTGTAGACATATAATATTATGTTACACCTAATTCGGTTACACTAAAATGAAATTATTCATTTATTTTCAATATATCTTTGACGACGAATATAAATTCATATCAATGGATATAAAAAATTTACGATTTCAAATATTTCGAAATTAAGATTGAAAATTTGATGTGAGATTATTTTATTACTATCCACTGTACAATACTTATACGCCACTATTATAATAAAACATTTTTTTTAAATATGCATCTGGCTGATGAAATTTAACACAAAACAAAGTTCCCTATTTTACAGGATATACTTATTTCTTACCTCAAGTTATTTTTCTGAATTAGATAAATAATAGTTATTTAGCCCTGTAAGTATTAAATACTTTAATTGCAGGTGGGAAATTTTTGGAAATAGAAGTTCACTAAAATTGTAAGCTTCAATATTATAAACATACAAAAAAAATCAATAATCTTAATCTAAATTGTGAGCTCGTATTGCTTGAGACTATAATAAAATCATACAGTTAGAGAAGAACGAATATTGATTACAGTAGTAACTATTGCTACTAAAAATGCTTCAATGTTCTTCTTCTGCCTAGAACTATTTAAAAATTGTTTTCTTAAAATTAGTTACCGGTAAATCCTTATAAGAAAACCTCCTTAGTTCTCGGGACAGTAGCTAAGCCGGAGAGTTCCAAAGCCAATTTTGAGTTAGCTGCAGTAGTTTTGCCGTTATTTAGTCAAAATAGGGATTGATCAATAGAGGTTTGAGATTGTCACATGCATTATTTATGCCAGTATTATTTTTGTCAAAATGGTTAGTTCCTGCTGTGCATAACGTTAAGCAGTGAATACAGCCCTATAAATAAAACTTTCGCGCGGTATAAACACGTTAAATCGAGCTCGACCAAGCTGGAACTCGTCCGCGCGCACCTGCGACAATTTTTATAGTATAAATTTGCATTAATTCATTTACGTCTGTTTTCAACGATCTAGTGTATAAATGGGTTAGCCGGTAAGTGGTGCTGGTGCGGACTGCATGGAGATTGCGCCACAAAGGTCCACCGACTCTACCGTTAAAGCAACACAAGAGCTCTCGGCAGCGTACTCATCAATTGCTTTATCAATCAAGTAGTGCACTGGCTGGTACGATGTTCGCTATAAACCGATTTTGCAGAATTACGCTGTTATTATAAATGGCTTTAATACGATACTGATGACTGTAAGGGACGATATAGATACGTGTACGAGATAAGTTATTTTGTCAGAAATAAAAATTAGGAATCACATAATAATTATTGTGCATACAGGTTAAATAATTGTAAATTTAAGTGCGCAATGTTACGAAAGAATTGTTTTATTTTTTATTTCTATTTTTGCGACAGCAAACTCAATGTTTAGATGGTAACATATTAAGCCTGGAGAGTGGTCCTCAGGTAGAACTACAACATATTTATATTTATTAATAATAGTGTGTGATAGATGATCTTGGGATGAATGCTATGCTGGAAATATTGCTTAAAGTCTTAAGTTATTATTCGACATCCGATAAAGCAACAGATAATAATATAATAAAATTAGTATACATATTCCCTTTACATACTTTAGTTGCCGTTGATTCCTCTAGAGTATACTTTATATCGCTTTATACATTATTTCCAAATTACTTTGGTAAAGTAATTAATATATGTACAGAGAATGTGTAAAATACTGAAAATTTAAAAACCACTATTATAGTTATAAATTACGAGGGAAAGGTAAATAAGTGCATAGGTTATGATTCATACACGCTTCAATGTATTACATCAGCAGTTTTATCTTAAATAAGCATCTACCTTGTCTTGTTTCTATTGACATACAGTAAGATATAAGACACGGGTTAGTGTCAAACGGACGAGCTCAGAGAATTCTTTACATGGCCTATTACTATGGAATTTTATAAACTTCTTAAAAGTTTGAAAGGTGCTATGTTTTTACTACAACTTGTATCTTGTCTCAAACTATGTTCCATTAATAAGATACCGAGAATTGTGTTCCAGTTACAGTATTGAATTTTATGTTTTTTTTTTTTTAATATAAGATCAGCTGTTGCGTTGTCGACTTTTACAACATTATCAAATGATAGGTTTTTTTGTTTGATGTTTGTAATTTTTCTAATAATCCTTTTTTACTTAGGATAATCAGTCGTAGTTATTATTTGTAAGTAGTAGGTAATGGTTCTCTGTATTAATTTAAAGGAGATGGAGACCAAGTATGTTTTCGTAGCCAGTTAGTTTTGTTATTTGAGTTGTAGACTAAAAAGTATTTATCGATCTTCGTTATAGTATATGTGTTTGTTGAATATATTGTTTTTTTTTTTTTTTTTTTATATAATTCTTAATCTATACAAATAAATTATTTATTATTATTTATTTACATAGGTCACTAAAAAAGTCAAGATCTACATATTGTCATCTAAAAATTTGTACAGTACAATATTTTTTTTAATGTTACCCTAATTACAGACAACGACGGCATATACATTAAATGCTATATTACATTATATATTTTTAATAATTAATATATTCAAACAGCTATATAAAATAAAAATAATATAAATATTGTTTAAGAAAATTATAGGCAAGAAGAAAAAAATGTAAAAAGTAACCAATATTGTTGTTTAAGTTTCACGAAAGAAAGTTCTGAAAGCGTTTGTTACAATTTTATAAATACCTACGCTTATTCAATTGCGATTTAGGATCAAGTGTTATCCACAGGTCACTAATTGAATCCAGCGTTTTCATTGTTGTATTATTAATATTGTACGACTAAAGTTTTAATTTTTTTGCGTGATAAATTGACATATCAACTTTGAGGTTCATTTCATTATTGACGCACCATATTGCTAAACAATAAAGGTTCCCTTGTAATAATCGGGAATCTTTACGAGACCTGATGGTTTTTATGACTTTTAAGTCATCTGTAAATAGAAAGAATTTGGAATGTTGGAAATATTGGTCAATATCATTAATAAATACTTATATATTAAATATTAGTGGTTCCAAATGGGAGCCCTGTAAGATACCTGATTTAATGCCGAAATATTAAGAGGAAAAACTATTTATGACAACACGAGATTATTTACCTGTTAGGTAAGACTCAAACCAATTTAGCAGATTTCCTTAAATCCCATAAAATTGCAACTTACTTATTAAGATTCCATGAGATACCAGATCAAACGCCTTGCTAAAATCAGTGCATTACATCTTCGCTATATTGTGAATGGTATGGCTCAGATATTCTATGAAACTTACTAGATTTGTACAACTAGATTTAACTTTGACAAATCCGTGTTGTTGAACATTGCGAAACTGCTTCAGGTGTGAATATAGTATAGGACAACGCAATATTTCCAGGACATTCACACATTTCAAAAAAATAGATATACGCCTATAATTCGTAATATGATTCTCTTTACCACTTTTATGTAAAGGTACAACCAGAGATTCTTTTCATACCACCGGGAAATACTTATTATAGATTAACGGTAATAGAAAAGCTAATGAATCAGCACACATAAAAACTAAAATTGCTGATATACTATCTGCGCAATTACCTTTGAAAACATCAAGTCTTTTTAACGCTCTTCCAACATTGCCAATACTAATCGACATTGCGTTCAAGTAAATACAGGTAGAACGGATTTTCTTATAATAATTATTCTTATGAGGACTGGTACAGTTATATGTTGCTGTGAAATGTCACGGACCTTTACAATGTTGTAAGATTATTATGGAACGTTTCGGTAGGATAAAAGCTAAAGAGTTGATTCCAAATGATTGATATTATATATTCTATAATACAATTCCTGAAAATTATCGCATTTAGACTTTCATAATTCAAATGAAATGACCTACCGCGGATATAAGTTAAATTTGCGAATCTTATTTCGGTATTTATACTTTTCGTTTAAAAGTTTGGTAAGTTTGTGTGTAAAACACTAAAGTTACTTGCTTGTTGTAGTTTTTGTTTTTGGTACAAACTTAATAATAGTTTTGTATAAAAAAATCGTTAACATTTGCACAACACGAGAACTCATCGATCCAGGATGTATCATCTAGCTCTTTAATAATTTGGACGTAACCATCTTTAAGAAAAAATATCTTGCATCTTCATTAAAATTTAAAGCCTCTAAAGACTCAGGAAAAGGTAGGGAAAACGTTAATGGTGGATGGTAAGTATCGATAACAGACAAGGAATCACACCCTTGTAAATTGAAAACTGGTACTTGTTTACAAATTAAGTCAAGAATTTTGCTTTGGTGGTTGTAAACATCATTATACCGTTCCAGTGAATTCAGGGATAGAAAGTCTAACAGCATGTGATAGTGGGACTTGAAGTTGAGTCATTATTTCTATCAACTAAAGTGTTCCACTGAATCTTGTTTTGGTTGAAGTCACGAACCATGATCACGCTAGAGTTGTTTAACGTTTGCAATGATCGGTTTGCATTATCAATAAAGTGTTCAAAGACCTTCCCTTTTATCGGTGGTTGAAAACAAACGCAACACCTAGTTACAGCAATACTACGACCATTTTTTTTGGGAATTCGTATCTTCGTAGTTAGATTCTAGTTGATGTAATCGTTTAGACATAATTCGCTTAGAAATGGCAATAAGAAAACCTTTTCCATCTTGACTTCTATACAATACACTAGCTTCAGAATCACGTCTTTAAACCCAGTAACGATCGTTAAAAAGCTCTGAATCAAAAACTATTATTCAAATTAATTTTAGTCAAAATAATGATATCAAAATTGTTGTATACAATGTTATTAAAGAAATCTATGGTTTTCGTTCACAGACCCCTTACCTTTTGATAATATGTAACAATTTAAACCTACGAATTTTCAAGCATACAGATCCAAAACATTTAATTAGAATACAAGAAATAAATTAATAATGATACGGATATAATAAAAATATAATCTAAACTAGTCGATTAAGTGCTGAAGAATCACAAATGAACATATAATTTGATTCTTCTGATTTTCTCATGAAAGCTCTTCTATCTCGTACCCACACAAATTTGTAGTTAAGCTTGGCTTTAATGGATGCCGCAGCATGTAATTGTTTGTTTTCAGGTGATAAATGTTCAGCTACGTAAACAGGATTTTTTTTTCTATACTTATATCCAAATAGCTCATAGTAGGATAAGTACCTACTCGTGTCTCACTTTTTCATATTCTTGATTAAAACACGTAATTGATTTTTCAAAATCACCAATGAGATCCTAATGTCCTAAAATTGAGCATTGATCCCTGCTCTTAAACTGCTAAGGGCTTCCTGGAGTTCAGCCTTGAAAATATCTCGAATTTTTTCAGTAGTATTACAGGATCATGTCTGAGTTTGTGTCGGTAGAATAGAGTTATCGTTTTGGAATTGAATCGATTTGCATTGTTTCTAACATTGAAGTTTTCACTGTTGTTCGATTAGAACCTACAGGTTTTTTCGTATTTTCGCTCTTAGGAATCTTGTTACGACATTCATGGCACTCCCAAGAATTTTTACTGTGCTTAGACATTGAAGTAAAGTGTTTGATAGTTACATTTGCATATAAGAGATCAAATTTTTTGGTGCAAAGAGAACAGGCCAAATGTTGTTTTTCTTTGTTGTAGTTTAATTACTGCCATGTTACTGAATTCCGATCATGTAACTGAACTTTTGAACTATATTGATATGGCAACACGATCTGATTTTTCAAATGTTATTAATACTTTAATATTGTGCACTAGTGATTTCCTAACAACTTTAACAATATTATGAACCGAAAAGAGAGACATTAATTATGTTCACAAGCGTCTGTTGTCAGTTGAGGTTTGACTGATCCTAAAATTAAATAATAATAAATAAAATTGAAGTGTCTGTTTGTAGTTTCAAAATATCAGCTTTTTACTAAATACATATAAAAGTATATTTCAGGAAATTATAACAAAAAACTATTTTTAAAAGTTTTTGTCTGTTTATTTGTTCCGGGTAATCTCCGAAACAGTTGTTCAGATTTTGACGGTACTTTCACTGGCAGATAACTGATGTTATAAGGAGTAACTTAGGCTACTTTTATTTTTAGGTTTATATTAGGTTTCCGCGTATATAAAAATCAATTCGGTAAAACATCGATTTGAGGCTCTTAAATGGCTTACGCTAAGTAAACCATAAGAGGTATATAGAATTAATGTAGTATATAATTATAGATCTTAAAAAGACCTACAAAAAAGTCAGCGCGAGCATATAATATCTATCTTTTAAGAACACCCACAATAATCATTTTCGTCTTTAAAATAACCAGCGCGGCATGGCAGCGGAATTTGCACGATTCGTGCCAGTACCCGATTGACGAAAGAATTTAAACATAAACTGGAGAATTTAATTATTCTTGTTTTTTAAGTGACAGTAAGTAGCTACTAGTAATATTGTTATGATCTGACTAACATTATCTCGAAATCTATAGAAGCATGTAAAATGTACTCGAAACATTCGAGTATGTTGTCATAGGTTCGAGGAATCATTATTTAATACACACATATAAATACCTTATCGCTTGGATTGCGTAAACAATCAATGACAAAAAAAATAGATTGATCCCGTTCTTTTAAAAACTTTGACTCAAGTTGTTTACATTTGGTTTACGAGTTCAAGTTATTAGATATTTCCTGATCGTCTCATTTGACTATATAAGCTAGCCGGTTTTCGTCCTGGACACAGTTCTCTTTACGAAAGTGAAATGAAAACAACAAGCGATATAAAAGAAGAAATCTAAAAGTGGACCATAGAGGAAGCAACTGTAAGTACATACCTTAAGCGTACATTTGAAGAAGCGATTTGGGTGGGGTTTTTATTTGCTATTATTGAGTACGAATAAATTATTTATGCGAAAGATAAACGACTTTTATTACCCACGAGTGTAACAGTATGTTAAAGTAATGTTTATTAAATATAATAATACAATTTTTTTTTACCTCAAACTTTACAATATTACACAATCTAATAATAAAAAATCCAAACGCTTCTATAATATAAAACAACAATCAATCAACAATAATTGCAAAAAGCAAAAATAAAATGTGAGGTCTGGAGTCTGAGAAATGTACAGTGACCTGAACTACGGATCTCTTGACCCTAGTTTTCTTGATTAACTACAAATTATTACATAAAAACAATCGCACCAGTAAATATTATCATAAGCTCAGTTACCAGTTACAAATAATTCAATAAATACATACTATAGTCGGTTTTATAATTCATTAACAAAATTCAAATAAGGCCCAAACATAAAGTATGTAATACAAACAATTTAAATAATAATAAGTGATTTTGGTTGAGTCAGTTAGCAGTTGTTGATGAGCATTTCAGAAGTAATCCAATCTGTGAGTTCATAGTGTGAAAATGTAAATAATTTTGGATTTAAAGGTTAATTTGAACTAATTCACGGTACTGCTCTTGATGGTAAGCACAGTACAATCCAAACACAACGACGACTACCGAGGGATCTTAATCCATCGACGATCGCCGCTGTCAAGTGGGCCTGCATTAATTTAACTGGAAATGCAGAAGCTGATCGTGAAATACGCCACGCAAAGCGAGTCACTTTGACGGACTTTTCACCGCATGCATGGTGGCCGCGACCCAGTCGGGCATGTATTATATAACCATAGTACATTTATGTTTAAGTTTCACTTAATTAACTTATGTCCTTCACACGTGTTGTGCAACAAGGGAAAACACTTAAACCTATTGGTTCACATAAGACTTACATGGTGATGACGAGTAGGGTTGTCAGTAATGGAATTCAATTCTAAAAAAATTTAGTCTGAAATATGCAGCGTGTGATCTGTAACATTTGTAAAGTTTTTATTAGCAGAGTTATTGAAATAAAGCCTTTTTCACTAAAAAAATCCTAACGTAGCCCATTATTTGAATTAATGTTTTTTTTAGTTTTCAGTGAGATATTAAATAAATACTTTTGAAAATCTTAAGGCTACATTTTAGAATTAACTATCTCTAATTACAAGTATAAAAGGATAATTACAGTAACTTTTCAGGAAAAGGGATATCCAGAATGATTTGGAAAGGTTGACGACCCTAGTCATAGGGTCTTTTATAACAATAAAACATTACACTCGAGGATCCGGGTTAACCGTCTCAACACATAAAGCGGGCACAACGACATGCATTGCTTACGAAATATTTTTCCCACGATTAAATATCGGATATACGTACGTATTCTTTAATAATTATCCACTTGTGTTCTATTTTATATATAAATAAAATATGTGAAATTTGAATTCAGACAAAAAAACAAAAATCCGAAATTTTTAAGGTGTAATAATATTTATGGCCAGACTAGTTATTAAAATTATGCGTAAGCATGTGTATCGTTATATATATATGCAGAGAAGATAATATAAATACATGCACACTGAATATTAACTATAAAGAAAGTTATTGCAAACACATTTTTTTCTGTTTATTATATCAATATAAGTTATGAATGGCATAAAGATTTAACATCGTGGTTTTATGATGTAGGTATAATTCCACATTTTATATTTATTTAAGAATTAAAAATACAAAAATATTCATTAATAAAGTCATAGTTTAGTAATTATGATATAATATTATGTAAAAATAAAATAACTGAAATTAAACTAAACAATACTGATCTAGGGCCCATACAAAAGACATCAACGACTTTCACAGTTGACGAATCATAATAATGTTATAAAAACTTTCTTCGTGCACTAGAAGCATGTGTAAAACTAAACCACGACAGTTTTTACACCAAAAGATGTTTTTTAAAAATTCAAAGAAGTTTTTTATTACTATAAAAAGTCGTGGGGTAGAATTTAACTGTAGCTTGATAACAACGATTATAGTTTTTACTGAAACTGACAACAAAAATGAAACGCATTCTTGGAACTTGGAAGTACGGTTTAGCGGTTAACATTTGTGCTTAAAACCATAGAGATGCACGTTCTTGCCTTCTAAGGCTAACTAAGATTATGATTAAATTAGCTACTTATTCAATTAACGATTTAGAAAATGTTCTCTTACAAACTTAGCTATTGTCACTTTCTAGTCAGAACAGTTTATGCATATTTAACGAATAGTTTATGCATAGTTTATTCATAGTAGTTTTCTGCATTTCCAGGATTTGAAATTATTGATTAAGAATAACATGGGATCTATTATTGGCTTGTAACTGCTACATCAACTCGCTTTTGGTTATACTCACTGCCCAACGTAAGTTGCTACTTTTGTTTAAATATTTTATATGCAAATTACATAAAAGCTCTTTTACCAAAGCTCAATTCAGTAGATCGAATAGATTGGTATGTAGTTGTAAATCGATCACCTCCATTCACTATGTATACATGCTAGAGAAAAGTTGAAGACCATTATAATGAACATAAACTCTTCAACAGACTGTCAAATAAATGTGTAAGAAAATAATTAGTACCTAATTATTCTTTTATTTTATTAACTTGGCTCCCGAGAATGGCAAATAATATGTCAATTTTACGTACATTTTGGTGACGTTGGGAGCCAAAGGGTTAATATATATCTAGTAATTTATTCCGGTTTTTAAGTTATTTATGTTATGTTTAACTGTTCGATGAAATCTATTATGTACTAGTGCTTACTTACTCTGTAACATTAAAATAATAATACAATCGAAACTAATTGTATTTTATTATTAGAAAGTAATTTTTGATAATTCCATTTCTTGTAGTTCTTTGTAGTGTAAGGTTTAAAGAACTCCCTCGTTTGCTTTCGTTGGATTTACACCATATGGCGAGGCACATGCGCCCGCGCCGGCCGCCCGTGCCTTTGCTCCAAATTGCAGGTTATTCCAATTGGCCTTTATTGAATTAAACAGGGGATCTGACGTTCAATAATAAACTCTGTTTTCTTTTTTCAAATGGTTGATCTTCAGATCCCTGAAGTTTTATGTAGTAATTAATTAAATAGTCATTACGATCACTTCTTTTATTTTTAATATTTATTATTTATATTATTTAATTAGTGTTTGTTATATTTATATTATGGTTAAAAGACGTATAATAAATATATTTTTTTATAGTTATGTAATATATTTATTTTACATTACACAGTTGCCAAATTAATTTTATTTTCCAGACTTTAGAAGCTTCACCGTGCTTATAATCTCCTTTATGGAAAATGCCACTTAATTATTTAAGAGACATCATGAATTTTAGCCCGAAATATATTACGGCGTGGATGTAGGAGGAATTAGGTTAAATTTAAGAGCCGGCTATTGCGTCCTTGAAAAAACTTATCTCATATTATGACCGATAGAGAATGGCTAAAATGAGTAAGAAATACAATATGATTAGGAAATATTGCGGCTAAGTCCTTTGTTAAAATGATATTCTAAAAAGGCTTACGAAAGGAATTAATGGCACAGCGTTAAGGTTCGATTGACCATAGCAGTTTTCTAACGGCCGTTTTCAATAAAATATACGTGTTTACTATCCCCGATTAGTACATATTTGTAATAACTACTTACTGTCTTTAACTGAAGATAGGTAATGGCTTCCCTCTTATCTATAGCTATATCTATGGATATATATTATATAGATATGAAAAACTATCCATTGATAGGTTATTGAAAAAAAGTAAGGACAACAGGTATTTGTCTATCTTTAGTAACTGCCTCGTTACCCAAGTGGTCGTAAGCGCGACACTGCTATGATCGAGGTCGAAGTGTTAATGGGTTTTTCCTATGAAATTCTCAGTAGTAGCTCGGGGTTTGGCTGTGCCCGATTAATAGCAATAGGATCGCCTCCTATTACATGGGACTTAAAAACATACTCGGCGAACTGTGGGGTGTACATTAGTACACCTCCGCCTAACCCTTCAGGGAATACAGGCGTGATGGTATGTAGTAACTGAAACAACGGATGGATAGGTTATTGAAAACGGCCGTTAAACTACGTTGACTGTGACTTGACGTGTCTAGATTAAGACAGGGCACTTAACGTTAAAATTATCAACATCTATCATCATCGTAGCCATAGTAAAGTAAAACAAATCCTTCAAACCGGTTGAACATATCTACCGGAAACTATATTGACATGGTTTTAATCGCATAAAACAGCGATCGGCAAATTCACTGGTCAAAAAAGCTAAACACCAACAGTAGGTACAACAATTGAAATTTCTTTTACAGCCAATTTTTTTAACTTAAGCTACGTAAGTAGGAAGATTGTTATTAACTTAATTAGGGTATTCTTAGTTGACCTTGTCTTCAATTTTATTGAGGTATATCCGTTGAAGTGAACCTCGGCTATGTCTCATCCACACTTTTGTTGTATACTTGTTTCGTCTATCTCTTTTCGTTCCTCGTAGTATATGTTCAAACCATACGAACATATCTTTCTCTATCTTCGACACTACATCTTCTTTCACTCTACAGTACTTACTAAAATTAACTAAACCATCGGAACGTTGAATATAGCTTGATGTCATATTGAATAACGATATTATTTATTGATAAAATTAAACTTATCGCATGACTTCGAAGCATTATCCACTTCACAGTCTCAAAGACATTGTCATATGCATCAAAAGGTGTGCGGGTGACAGCGAGAGTACGTAGTTTGTTTCTCGAAAGGGAATAGTATTTCCATTTACATTCTACATTCAACGCCATTTCTTCAAATATACTTGCACAAGACGAAATCCGACTTCTGTGTATGGGCCACGAAATTTAAATCGCACTGTACGTACGCGCCAGCACGTAGTATTCATGAAAGAGTATGCGTCCAAGGGGTCAAAAAGCTGCATGTGGCTCGCAAGCCGCAGTTTGCCGATCACTGGCCTGGGAAGACATTACGCATCTAATTTTTTCAATTGCAATAATATAATATTGTATTAAAATTAAACTTTATTGATCTTGTGTGGAATGAAAGTAGGTAATTGTTTTTAGGTAGGATTTTCATTGAAGAATAAAGGCAAATAAAAATTTACCATTAATAAATAAAAAATATATTATTTGTACATGAAATTAGAAATAAAAATGCAATCAATCATAAGTGTGAGATAACAAGGACTATAAATTGATGAACCGAAAGCCGTGACAAATCTAATCCGTGAGGTTTTGTAACGCCATAACTTGATGACGGTTTAATTGTTACACATTGTTTTATATAGAAGCAATATGTTGGAGGCGGTGGGCCGGTATCTGATGAAATATGTCCGTTATGATTGGCAAACAAACAGTATGGCGCGCCGCCATATGTCGCGGCACGTGCTGTGCCCGCGCATCACTCGCGGTGCTCGCTCAGGGATGAAACTGACTACAGACTATATAACAAAAATAACTGAAAGAAGAATTCCATTTAAACTTTTTTTTCTTACTATCTACATATATTTAAGTTTTATGTATAACAAACATTCATAATATATGTTTCTGAAATAATAGTTTTCTTTCCAAATTATTATCTATTCTATAGATGTTATAAAATAATAGAATATAAAATGCATCTGCTTGTAAGGTAATAAGGAAGAATCTATCTGTGACTAATTTCAGATTAGACTGTACTTACATAATACCTAGTACTGATTGAAGTTCTATATTGACGGTCGTTGTGTCAAGTGAGTTTGATATATCCATAAAAATATGAATAACATACTTTTGATCATATGTACAGGTGATGACATTGTTAAAGCAATAGAATATTATGATTATATCATTAAAACATTATAACAGGACGAAAATTAACTGCAACTGTCGCCACTGCTAGAGTATCTATATATTAATACGTGAAGCAAAAGCTTTCGGTACCTTTATAAGCGTATTGCGTGCACGGAAGACTGAGATTTGGCATGGTTACAGTTTATATGGAGAAGGAGTGCAGAAACCTCTAATACTAACTAATATATTAAATTAAATAAATGAATACTGCAAATCCTAAACTGACCAATGCCATTGAACTTAGACCCCCCAAAATATTGACATTGTCACTCAACGAAAAGTGATAGCAAGTGATGTAGATATTACTCATTGTTTAGGTTTATGAATATTGCAAAAGTCAAATAGAAAATAGTCTATGATAAAAAAGTCGCAGGTCGAATTTCGGGCTTGGGGCGATCGCTAGTAATATAGTATTATGTTGCTTGTAGTACCTTGTTAACTCTGTGGTAAGAGAAGCCAGTGCTCGACGCGCTACGCCGCGACCCATCCGTCAGTATAATCGCTTGTTAATCATTTTTCGGTTGATGGGGTTTATTGTGATGCTCCCTTATATTAAACAGATTATAATTCATAGCCAATTATTATTACAAGCGTGCAAATTTTTTCAATTGCTTTTTTACTAAAGTTATACAATTAAATATATCGATGACTCAGTAGTAGCATCATTGCACGCAGCTTTGAACCATAAGTCTTTGAATCCAACGTGATTTAAGTGAAAGTAAACCTTGTTATTATGATAATACCACAGCACTTGGCCAACTAAAAGTTCATAACAATCAATTAGTTATCCCATAATATACCATACTTGAGAGTAAATCCCCTTTGGCAAGTAACTACAATCTTCAGCCACATCGTCACTTAACATCAGGTAAAATCGTGATCAGACTATATAATTAATTATAAAATTAAATAAAAAGATATAAAACGTGGTTCAAAATATTATTTAAGTTTAGGTCATATATTTTTCCATGACGTTAAGCACTTCTAAACATGAGTTTGTATTCAAATCTGATTTGAACAGAGGAAGAAATTTTATGTAGCAAATTTAGTTCTAATAATAATAAATAAACATTGTTAAATTAGTTTTAAACCTTTGGCTCTCAACATTACAATTTTTTTACGTAAATTAGCATAAATGCCATCCATGGGAGTCAAGTTACTGATAATGTTCTGTAAAGTAAAAATTACTACAATAATGCTATGAGCCTCGATACACTTTTTTTTAGGTGAAACTATTTTTATCAGAAAACGTGTTATAATGTTTTTTGTAGTGAAAACTTCTTTAGCATTGTTGTGATTTGAAAGTCGATGAAACGAAAAAGAGACAGACACATAAATTCTTAAGATTTAATTTGGGAGAAAATGAGATAGGAACCCCCGGGAAAGTTTTAGGCAATGGTAAAATAGTATAAAATAGGTTTGTTGCCACGCAATAATTAATTTTATTACCTCACACAAAAGGCACGAAACAAAAACTATTTAGATAACACTTATGACATTTTGCTACTGATTGATATTGTGTTAGGTTACTTTAGTCGTAGAAATTAAATTATTTCGGTTAGCGGCGTCTGTACAAACAGTATGGGAATAATTTTGAATGATCAATGATGAGAAATTACACCATTTCCAGTTCGTACAGAAGTAACAATAGAGGGCGCTAAAATGATCCCACTTTGTTTAGTTATTAGTTGGGAAAAGGCATCACAACAACCGTGGTGTTTTGTACACGTGTACGTATTATACGTTTGTTCTTTTTCAGATAATATTCCCAAGGATATTTCAAAAGTGCAAAGGCATCAGCCTTAATTGAAAATTATATTGTGAATAATGATTGTGAGTACTTGTATGTACATTTTCATAAATTTTAAATTAGTATGTATTTGATCATTTTCTGAATAAAAAAAAACATACATGTGAAGGTTTCACTTCTACCACGTGTGAATTGCACACATGATTTTTTTATCTCTATCACAATTCTGAATCACTATATGTAAATAAAAGAGCAGTTGTGGCGTACTCTGTTAACATCAGTAAGAAAGAAGTGTTAATTAATAGTTAAATTTGCGATTCGCATTGAATATCGTAAATATAAAAACCAAACACAATGAAATCGCATTTACATCAGTGGTTATCACCCGTATGATGAGACTTCGGTGGCGACTGGCGACCCTACCAGTGACATTGAACTCTATGACACCAACCAAACCTGAGTGCGTTCGGGTATAAATAACACCACCTTATAATTCTAAAGTTTTTAAAACGTTCAACTATCAACTATAGATTTAAAATTATATTGTGTCATGCAAAGTTAAGCAAAGCAAAGTATTGGTTCAAATGATTTTAACTTTTTTTTCTGATGTCGACAAATGCTGCGTTAAGAGATTCTCATCTATTTTAAAATAAACATGATATAAGCAAATAATTAAATAACCCGACTGCCCTCCCAAAAAAACGATCAAAATATTCAAAAACAATTTGTATTAGACAAAGACCTGTCGCTTTGTTTATACAGATTAACTAATACACCTTGTTATTGAGTTACTAGTACGTTTCTGGCAGGGTAAAAATTATCAATTTTTATTTATACCGTTTAGTGATGTCTTTAGTGACACTCAGAAGATTAGGACAATTCGATTTATGTAAGAATTATTAAAATCAACCCGGTCGGTCGGTCTCTAGAGCGCCACAAAGGAATAAACATAGATACATAGCCAATAAAAACATTACCTACCCTCCTTTACGTTGGCGTAGTCGGGTTAAAATAGTTCAAGGCGTGGAGAACAGATTTATCACTAAAGTAGGGATCGAGGTTCATTGACAAGAGAGCCCCGGATGCACCTAGACAATATCATCACCGTCTCGAAAACAAAATTCGTCCACACCATTGTTTTGTACACTCTTGCCTTTCACAGATTTGAAGATCACGTAAATCAGACTCCATGACATCGTCCTTATTTACTTGAATTTCTCTCACCAGCATAATAATATCCAATCGAGTCATAAAATACAAGATTTCTCGGCGTTTCCATTCTGCAAGATTTCCATCCTTACTATTAGAGTAAAACAACGAAGTCAGTAGGACTTTCTTTTAGCTCCCATTCTATTCGTTAAGTCACCATTCTTGTATTTTGCATTTTTTTTGTTATTCGATCATTGACTTCTTTTGATAATCCTAAAGTTTTCCGTAAGATAGTCCGCTGACTTTAAAGTACCTTTTTCTTAATTTTCTCTGTAAACAAGTTTCAACTAATGACCAAAATACGTAGACGAACCTATAAGAAGACTAATCAAATTACCTTTTAATCAACTTTGATCGCTTTTAACTTGAATAATAAAACTTGGTGTAAGATTTAGTTGAACAGCGAAGTATTCTTAATACTTTAATTTCAGAACAAATAAATTTAAAAATATGATACTTATTTAGCCCTGTCTCCTCTTGTGGTTTTAAGTAGTGACGAATCGTGGCAAGCGCCCGCATGAAACCTGTCTCATAGTGCGGTGATTTGCATGCACTTCCATTCGAACAGATTAGATTTATGATAGCAACTTAATAGTTTTACATCATACATGTACGATTCCAATAATTATACATTCTAGATATCTATCTGATAATCGATTAAGATTAAAAATATACAACAGTAATTTCCCACCGGATAACAATATTCCCCAATTAGAAATTCCCATAAAATAAATAAAGATAAGATTACCATTGTCAATTCACACGATATATGTGTGTTTTATAATTATTGTAACTAATTACTAGTCTATATTTCCAATTAAGATAAAGAAACCCTCTAATACATGGGAACATTTTCAATAACATTTCGCGAAAAAGGAAACAATATATTTTAGTTTTACGCAATTAAAGTGTCGAATCGTCGTATGCGAAAGATAAAGTTAATAAAACAAATAAATTGTGAAGTGTATCTAATAATAGAGGATGATATTAATTGCAGCTGCGCACCTGGGGCTCGCAGGTGACGGGTTTCAGTTTGGGGTCAGACATTTTGACACCGACGCGACACTCTACTTGATTATGGGAATTGATACTTAGTTGTTTTTTCTATTTTTAATTTAAAAAACAGCAACTAGTTATATTATAGCAAATGTATGAACTTTATTAGGATAATGCTTTATTATGTAAGAATATAATTCATAAAAAGTAACAAAAATAAGTATAAAAAGTTTTATTTACTGAAATTAAAATGACACTTACCAGAATGTTTATGTATATTTATCAGTTTTTCACAAATATAAATACAGACACTAATTATAACTTCATCAAAAACTGTTATAAGGTTTTCAAGAATTAAAAAAGTTTTAAATTTGGTAATAAAAATCTTCTTCTTGCTCTTGTCCCACCTATGTAGGGTTTATACTATAACATATTTTCTTACTTCATGCACCGATCGCCTGCCTGGCGTTAATGCTCTTTGGGATAACCCTGATTGTATATTGCGTAAAATAGATAAATAGATCCTATCATCGCCTTTATGGCAATCCACTAGGTAGTGCGTTATAGGTATGGGATATCTACTAGATAAGCACTAATAAGTACTTATTATAAAACTTAAGTGATTGTGTGTTTGAACGCGTCAATCTCTGGAGCCTATTTATTCAGGAAGATTATAACTTCACGCTAGGATCAATCTAGCAATCTGAAACGCTGTAGGCAAGTATGGAAAGTGAGAAAAACGATAGGCTACGCGGGTGCGTCGGGGACGAGGCGGCGTTGCGGTAGAGTTGGTAAAAAAAAATAACACGGGTGAAACCTTCTGGCACAGCCAGATAAAACGATAATAGAACAAATATAGCAAAAATATATACTTCATTAAAAATAACTTTTCAATTTTACTTAAAATTATAGCGACTACCGCAGCGCAATCGGACACCGCCTCGATCGACGAGGCTTTCTTTAAATCTAACTCAGCTGTACTATAAGTAACCTGATGTAAGGGTATTTACCAGAGCTACTAGCCTAGTGGTCGTAAACGCGACTGCTATAGTCGAGGTCTGGGTTCGATTTCCAGGTCGAGCAAAGTATTATTGGGTTTTTCTATGAAATTCCCAGTAGCAGCTCGGAGTATGGGTTTGTGTTCGATTAATGGCAATAGGCTCGCTCCGTATTACATGGGACCTAAAAACATATACGGCGAACTGTGGGTGTACATTATTACACCTCGGTCTAACCCTTGGGGGATACAGGCGTGATTATATGTATGAACTATCTTCGTGTTTAAAATATATCGCAAAGCAACCACGGTCTGTTCCTGTAACCAGCTTCTAGTCTACATTTTGAATCGTATTGTTACTAGTGACGAAAAATGGATCCTTTACGACTATCGAAAATGCTCATCACGGTGATTGAACCTTTTTTTTTACCTGGAGAAATCCGTCATGAGTACACATTCGCCCGGGGGTACGAGTGGTTATGTGAGACTCCCAACGCCAAAGAACGGCTTCTTGAGCCCTCCGCCTAATCTGGCACACCTCTGTGGGAGCTGGAGGCTCCCCTCTTTCCGTCCTCGCCGCCGCAAACTATCAATTGACCACTGACATAAGAATTGGTCAAGCCGTTTTTGAGTTAAATCCGGACATACAGGCAAACAGAAACAAAAAAAATCATTTCATATTCGTCATCAGTATCGTTCATATAGTGCGCCTATCGGGATATTTTGTAAAAATATTAAAAGTACAGACGGGACTACAGATTTAATAATATAGATTATTTACATACATTAATTAACCGTGATAGTATGTAATAATCCATATTTTTGAGAAATTATCTAAACAAAAATATTTGTTATTAATCACGGTTTGATATGCAGGCAAAAAAGGAAACATAAAAAAAAACAAAGCTTTAACATTTCCCCTTTTATTTAGAATAATTCAGTAGTTTTATATATCACGTCTGTAAGAATTTATCAATAAGCAAGTCAAACATTCAGTGTTAATGATAAGTTAATAATATCATTGTGAAGGTAAATACATAAATATATACGAAAAAGATAATAAAACAATGTAACAATTTTATATCATACTTGATTACGTATCATAATTTTAGGATAACAACTTATTAGATATGAAAATTTATAAATATGTCACTGATCAAAGGAATTACGGCTTTACTTATAAAAATCTGTTAATATTTAAACATCTATGAAAGTACTACCCACTTTATATTATTCATATTCTTAGAAGAAGACAGCGCTAAAGACATGGATTGCTTTATAATTATTTAATCAACGTTTATAAGTAAGGTCGTTAGTGTTTAACAAATAGAAAAATGTAACTTATATTGTGTTAGTTTCTGACACAAGCATATTATGTCATATTACAGAAAATCTAAATTAAAAGAGTTCAATAATTACATGAAATTAAGAAGTAATGTAAGATCACCATTATCTGACATTAAAGAACTACTTGATATGAAAATATGGTACCTATATAAATTGCAGCTGTAAGTCACACGCGACTATGAGCCCGCAAGTCTCGCCTCGCTAACACTCATTTTTAATAATGATTTTAATTTTTATATATATCACTATCTGTGCCCCACGGTTTCACCTGTGTTAATTTTATACGACAAACATCGCCAATGCACCCGTGCAGGCAATTTTTTATACTTTGTGTAAAACTATCCACATTTTTATTAGGAATCAATTAATTTTTCAAATTATAATATAGCCTATGTTACTCGCTGATACTGTAGATTTTATTGGTAAAGGAATGTTTAAAATCGGACCAGTAGTTTTTGAGTTTATCCATTACAAACAAAAACAAATTTTTCCTCTTAAATTTTTCTTTTATAATATTGGTATAAATATCTATTTATTTAAAGAAAAATTTACTCTACTGATTTTTTATACAATCAAGGTGGCAAACAAGCATACGGCCCGTCTGATGGTAAGCGGCTACCGTAACGTATAGACGCCATATAGCGCGTTACCGACCTTGAAACCCCTTACCCCAAGGAGCTCTGGACTGGAAACTCTATTCACCGCAGGAACAGAACACAAAGTATTTTCACTGTGATCATCTGTAGGGTGGAGGTACGAGTATTCCACCGGTCGGACAGCCCCAAGTACAGAGAAATCTCCTAAATAATAAAAAATTTCAATAATCAAAATATATATATTTGTCAGAAATTGTCATTCGGACTTTGGCACCCCTTGCCATCTATCGCCTGCTCCTTTCGGTCTACCATAGAGCCGACACTGGATACAAAGGTAGTACAGAGTAACAACTACGATCTTTCTAGAGTTACATGATTGCCATTAAGATGACACACTTTAACTCAATCCACAGCAATAAGAACTAGCAACCTGTTGATAATGGGCTATTGTGTATATATAGGGCCAGGTGATCTGGCCCATTTCTGAATAATGATTTATCAACCCAAAATTAATCTTCGGCTTCATCGGTAAATAACCCTAGATACTCCAGTGTTGACCGGCCTTGATAAAAAAGACTGTGGCTTTTTTTCAACTATTGAAAGCTGCAGTGACTATCTAATGTCAAGTGAACTGAATGCCTATTTGCTACTTCATTCCATATAGAGAAAACGAAATAATTTTCATCGCCTGACCTATCAATATTCAATCTCTATCAATATCTCTATTGAATCATCATCATCATATCATCATATCAAATTTCTATTTCGAATCTTCGGTATATATTTTCGATATATAAAACTATATTGATAACTACTACAAATAAAAAAAAAAAACTTTCTAAATTAATAGGTATGAAACTATAACAGTAAAAATATTACGGTTCCAAAAAGTTTTGACATAATGTATATTAGGTATATAATATATTTATTACAATATTATATATTTGTATATATTATAATAAAACATAGTTTTATTTGAAGCAACGTTTAAGATGGATTAATAGTACCTAAATTGAGCTTTTTGCCATAATCCAATGCTTCTGCGTTATGTGAGTAAAGTACAATTAGCGAAGCGAGAATGAATTTTGCGTTTGTAGTAGAGACAATTAATAATAACAAATTCCAAAAACAAAGACAATTTTTTTTAAATCAAACACAACCTCTTAACTTCACGGATCACTTTACCCATCGCGTATTGTATTTTATTTGAATCACGTGTTTAATTTTATTACTTTTATAATTATAAGAAATTATACCGAATTTTTTATTTTCTTGTTCTTCTTTCTCCTGGTTATTATCCTAATTTATTTGGCGTCAGCCCTACTAGTACTTCTGCGTCATACCATACGGTTGTGGTTTGTGTACTGGTGTTGCTCGCTATTATGTTATTTTTTATTGTTCGTAGCCCAGTTAATAGTAGTCGTCCGCGATCTTTTTTCCTCTTTAGTCACATTATGGTTATCATTTCGCCTCATCACATGTCCGTACCAGCGCAAACGCAAACCGTAATAAAAAATGGATTTAAAGTAACAGAAGTTATTTAACTACGATAATATACGAATATTACTGATAAACCGTTTATAGATTTATAAATAACACATTTAATATATAAGGCAAGAAAGGCTTACATTCACAGTATTATATGCATAGCTAAATACATTTAATATTTCCGTTAAAATTACATATTTATAGGGAAAAAATTCTCAACTTTTTTCTTAATTATACCGAAACTACTAGTTTATCCCTTTATACATTACATACATGTATAATATTTATTAATTACAGATTGTTACTAAACGACATTTATCTCGGTTTTATTACCTAAGAAGTAAGGAATTATAGTTAAGGACATATTTTTAATAGATACATGAGACAATTATTTATGTTATTAGTTGAAATAGTAATGATTTATAAATTACAGTATATACTATAAGGTACATATTTAAATAAGTTTAGTAAGTAATAACATGCGTATAAGATGCGGCTGATACATAATACATTCATTTTTTATTAATAAATGTTTTCTATAAACATAAAAATACTTAATGTATTATATACATAAAGATGTCCATGTATCTAATGAGATTCATTCTAATAATAAGTATTAATTAATATTTATCTAATAAACATAAAAATACTTAATCGGAGTGGAGTAATTTATATTAGACATTTTACAATAAAATACATTACATATCAAATGCATTTTTTATAGTTGTCGTTAGAAGAAAAAAGAACCTGACATGGAATTTTCTGGATAGGTAGTAAATTACACAACTCTATTGGAAATTATTTTCGATATTTACATTGTGTTTGCAGTAACAAAATCAAATAAGACTTCAAGATACGAGAGTTTATATTTACTTATCTACATGTAAAATATTGTGAATAGACAAAGTCTAAAAAGGTGTACGTAATCAATAGATTAAGGGTCGATTTTTCAATCAACAGATAACTTTATTTGAGGAAACATTTTTAAATTTTGACAGGTTTTCCACACATTATTTGTCAAAATTATTCCTCACATAGACTTATCTGGCTAATGAACAATCGGCCCTTAATAGACAGAATTACATGTGTAATAAGTTGTCTATATTAATAAGTCAAAATTACAAGAACAAATATAAATCTATTTAACTATACACTAAGTCTCGAATATTACGTCTTTTTAAACAGTGTACACAACACCCCTTACATTTTAAACAACGACTACTATAATGAAAAAATATTTTTTCTAATCTGCGAATAATATAGTATATCACTAGGTGGGTATTATATTAAAGCGGAAATGTCAACATTATAAGATAAATTTAATATACATTTTATAGTCAATGAAAACTATCCTCGACTATGTTACAATACGAATTAAAGAACCTTACTTATATACAGATACGATATAACAACCTGTTCTGGAATATCACGTACAGTTACCAGCTGTAAATAATGCACATCGATCTAAAGAGAGAGATGTTCGCCTGCTTTCGGCTTCGTAGAGTGTCGTCTCGGTCGCACGACTGACGAAAGTGATTAAACGTCACATAATGTACTGAGTGACAGAGACAACGCTCTACGAAGCCGAAAGCAGGCGATCATCTTTCTCTTTAGATCGATGTACATTATTTACAGCTGGTAACTCTAATCAGTGATGGCCCTTGAAGCGTAGGCCCAGGGTGGCAAAAGTTTAAACACGATTTGTTTTAGTTTATCTGTGAATTAAGCAAACAAGTGTCAGTAAAGAATTTAACGTGATCATTAAAATGTTAAACCAAAATGGAAAAGAAAAAAATTCAAAAAAAAATTAAAAGTTTTATTATAATAATTACTATTATAAAAATGACGTCCTATCGGTAGGAGCCGAGGGCGCAGTCTAACCTAAATCCGCCACTGCACATAATAATGAACGCACATTTATCTGTTGTCAATTTTTTAAGCTATAAAATATGGATAAAATACCTATCCTTTGATACTATTGTTATAGCTGTATATGTAATTAGAAATATAAATTATGTCCTGAATAATCATTTAATATTCCTTTTAACCTTTACAGTATAATATAATTATTTTAAATTTAATATAACCTTGGTAATAACAAAATAATCGGAAAAATATAGTAATTTATATTGTGTTATTTAAACTTTCCCGATGAATGAGCACGCGCCACCTTTATATTCAAATAAGTATTAAAAAAAAAAACACTGAATTTGTAACATATACCTAACAAATAACATCAAAATTTGGTAAATGCCCCCATATATTATTGATACAAATTTAACTTATATTGGAAGCATTCCCGTTCCAACTAGGGTTGCCACCATAGCATATTATATGTATTGTACTATATTTCAGATCTGCACCCTCTTGAAGAAGTATATTGTACGCAAAAATACCATATTTCAATTGGATGGATCCATAGACTAATAATATCATTTTATTTTAGACAAATATCCGTTTAAAGATGCACGAACTGGAGATAAATATAGTCAACGAGGGCACAGTTTATAAATTGCATTGGTTTTCGTTCATCTGTTACCCAAGTCGAGTTTTTGTCAAAACTACTAATGATCTATAATTATTTTCTTTTTTTTGTAGTTGCTTTAAATGCCACCAAAGTTTGCTTGTTGGGATATTATACGATTTATGTTATATTTGTCTCGATTTTATGTTATCGAACATAACTAAGTTTATTTCCAACTAAGCAAAATGAAGTAGCATTACAGGTGCATCAATATGTTCTATTTTACATTACAAAATATCTCATAAACTATTCATACTTATTTTAATATTAGTCTTCGTGTACATACTTATTTTTGCACTAACGAAGTAAGCCTCTTCATACCAGATTTGGAACCTTTGGTCTTCTTAGTTTGTTCCTTTACGCCTCTGCAAAGAAAATACGTTATATTAAAATTCATTTATGTTTTCTAATATCTAAATAAGTACTTAATATTTATCATAACGCTTACTGACGGACGATGCAATGCATAAACAAGTGGGTTTAGAAGTAAGAAATTTTGCAAACTATAAAAGAATTTTTTCCTCTAAATATTTAACGTCAAGATTTAATTATTCCATCGGGCACAAGGTTAATGTTCCTAATAATATATTACAGATCTATACTACTATAATGAACATATAATGCTAATGAAATTTATAACATATTGCCATCTCTTTATGTCAATCTAATACCTAGTCAAAGTTTGAAAACTAACGAGTAACTAAACTTACAAACGATTACGCGTAAACAATTACTATAACCAGTTTTAGTTTTACGAAAATGTTATCATTGGTATTGGACATTTACATAGGTACATATATAGATTTTCAGTTCGCTTGAACACCAGGAAGTGTGTCGAAATTGTTCTCTAACAATAATTAATTTATAATATTATACACAAATAATATAGATAGTATGATGAAAGTTTAATATTATAAAAATGAAAATTAATTTTAAAAAAATACAACCATATTTTGAAATTCATGTACTTATTTCAATTTTAAAACATTATCAATTTTTATTTGGACTTATGGTAGTACGCAGTTAGCATTATTATTTTATAGCGTACAGATGCATATCGAAAAGCTACTAGACTATGCCGGCGGCGTGCCCGCTAATTGTGCAACCCAGCGGCTTAGCCGTAAAAAAAACAAGCCGTTGCGCCTCGCCGGCAGCTGTAATAGCTGAAAACATGCTTGTGGCTAACTGCCGATTCCGGCGGTATACCCGCTCCGCAAAACCTTGCCTGCATGGTGTGTAGGAAGGAGCCTTGAGAAGTCTGGCTTCGAGTGACGCTGAAATGTCTTACTGACTGTATAAGGTTATTAGACATAACTATGTATTGTATGTTTGAGAGAGAGAGAGAGAGAGAGAGAGAATTCCGCTAAAATGTACACGCGGTTCTTGATTATTTTGCTGCGGAGTTATTTTAAAACTGTGATATCTCCTAAGATATTCATTCAAAGCAAATGATGCAAAGGGCAATTTTATCCAAAATTAAATACTTGTGATGAATAACGTATTTATTTTGTGGGTTAATACCATGTTTATAAAAAACACCCTCGCAAATAATGCATTATTTTAGAACAAATTTTAATACAATAAAAAAGGTTATATGGCGTCATTATTAAAAGATATACATATTCTATCGCGGACTTTTTTTAAAACATTTTAAGAAAACATTTCCGTCACACATAAATGTTGCGTAACTTTAGCCATTTACGCAGTGCACACAATGGATACTTTCAAAAGGAATAAATTTTCCCGTTTTTTCAACATTTTTCGTTGATTCTCCGCTCCTATTGGTCGTAGCGTGATGTTATATAGCCTATAGTCTTTCTCGATAAATGGGCTATCAAGGACTTAAATAATTTTCCATTCCAACCAGTACTTCCTGAGATTAGCCTGTTCAACCAACACACAAACTCTTCAACTTTATAATATTAGTATAGATTTGCTTATAAACTAGGGATGTTATGAAATTTCATAACCTCAACCGAAACTATTGGATATCCGAAACCATATCCTATATAAATGTTTCGAATAACTTCGGATAAAGACGGAGTCTAATGATATACTGTCGAATATAAAAAAAGCTACTGGTAACTATCTAAAATAAAGTTAACATTGTTCACCTACAAATGTTTAAATCTAACCACATTCCTTCTAAATACAATTCTTTGAAAAATTTAATATCTTTCTGAAACTATTTCGAAACTATCGGATATCTGAAATAATTCATATCTATATCAATATCCGAAACCGATGAAGTACTCGTTAAGATATCCAAATCCGAAATCTTTTATCCATAACCTCTCTGGAATCGATAAACTGGTAATGCTTACAAGTAGCGTGTTAAGTCTTCGATATCGACAAGCATCGAGTCCTGTCCCATGTGGAGCTCGTCGCGGGCCATCAGCAATTTCACCAAACTGTCATTTAGTGACTCGATTTGAGAGTGTAGCTCGTTCACTATCACCTGGAAAATTAAATAAACTTATAACGACCATAAATTTATTGACAAAAATATATAACATCCCTAGTTACGAATGTTCGCATTTGCATTCGTATATGCGAAAGATTCGCAAGATTCAGTAAGTAAACTAGCAAAGTTTAGTCTCTTTTAACTCGTGAGATGACAATATGTTTCAACATTTAAGTAGATTATTTAATCATACTGGTTTAATGATATCCAAATGAAATTGTAGCCCACAGTGAAATGAAGTGAAGCCCATCAAATGAAATTGTAGTAAACTCAACATTGCAAATAATACTTTAAACCTTAGTTTTATTTATTGACGTCACGCGCTATCACAAGAACATAATGTCGTGTTTTAGTTGCATAATTTTTATTTAAGTTAAAAAATGAATAATAAATGTGTAATAATTATTCAATTCACTCTATGGTGTAATTAACTCACTGGTATTATTTTCAATATATTAAGAAACTAGCTGTGCCCCACGGTTTTACCCGTGTTAATTTTATCCGACAAATACCGCGCCGCCAACGCACCCATGTAGTCTATCATAATTGTTCTTCCCGCAAGTCCAAATTATTTCAATATCCATTATCTCCTAAACTATGTGTCTAAATAGTATACTCTAAAGAGCAAAATTAAACTTCATAAAATTGTCTTTATGATGAAGTAACATTTGTTTGTAAGTGTATTGTTTTAGATGTTTTCTCTAGCATGCGGTGTAGGTATTTGGATAGGTATTTTGCCGGCCACTCACCTCGGGCATGCTGATGTTAACTTTCCTGGCTTCTATGCACTGCACATAACGCACTGTTGAAGCACTATGGAACCCCGGGGTTTGTGAAGTCCGAGCTTAACTATTATTTGATTTATACTTTTAATTTGTGACGGAGATGCAATAGTTTTATGCGCTCTGTTAGGCGACACGTTTTGTCTTGTCTGTTTTTTCAACTGTCACTCGTCGCACGTGAGTTTTTGGTTTTGTTTGTAGATGGCGCTAATAGTGGCCGAGGTAGGAAAAGTTATGAAGGAATATATGCATGCTCTAACAGTAAGGATTAATATGCCATGTCTAAAAATAATGCTTATAAATAACTTTTTAATTCTTAACAAATCTTTGTCTCAAATTTCATTATTGCGGCTTATGTATAAGAGGATAGGTTTTTTTTTTTTTTATATACTAAGTATCAATGTTATTGTAGAACATTGTATTTCCATATCATTAACGATTACGCCAGCGCACGCGGTTAAAGGAATTCGGGAGGGCTTCGACTTCCGACTTACGTAACAAAAATCAATATTGAAGGCTATCTGAGAGTTATAGCCTAATTTTTAATACTATTGCTCGAGAGCCTGGCTATCATATACAAAAATAATTTTTCGAATCCGACTGGTAGTTCCAGAGAATACAGTGTTTAAACAAACAAACAAACAAAACAACTTTTCAGCTTTAATATATTAGTATAAATGTACTGGCTTAATTATCAGGGTTACTCAAGACATATTAGTGATTTTAAACGCCAAGAAATCGATAGTACTTACAGTAGTAGGTACTATAAAGCGTGTCTCAAATCTTTGAATTTCGTTGTGAGATTTTCTTTCGACATTAACATATAGTTTTACTAATAAAAGTCAAATATAAATTATCACGAATTTAGAAAATTCATTCATTGATACTTGCAAAGGAACGTACAACTTACTTAATCAAAGTTAAGTACACATATAAATACACTGTAAAAATATTTGCATACAACTTGCATACAAGCCCTATCTTAGTTAACGCTGTAGATTAACGGTACATGGCCATCGAATAAAACACCGTTGCATTGTCTTAGACATGTTCTTTCAGATCCGATGATCAAATAACCATAGAAATAAAAGCGATGCATCCCACAAAAAATTTGGAAAGATCCTGCATCACCCAACGGCATCGACCACGGCGTTGACACTTCCATATAATCTACCGCGGTAACAGTCCAAGAAGAGGTACACGCATACCTTATAAAAGTTACCACTTTACTAGAAACAGTGTACTTTGTGTAGGTACTAGCCAATATCGTTTGTTAACGCTGCAAAAGCGGACAAAACCAATAGCATATGTATATTACTTTAAAAATATATAATAAATATGCGATCATACGATAAGCCTTCAAAGTAATATGCGTCATATGTCATCAAGTTTATTTCGCTGATATAATTTTTTTTTGTGTATATGGAGCACAGACCGTTTTTATAAAACAAAAACAAAACTGCTAGTAGAAACCAGTTTTATTATAAAACAACATACTATATTTCCGTGACTACTCAGTTATACTTAAAAAACATGCTTTTTCATAAGGAAATATACACAGTTGAAGAGTTCTAATATATGCATGTTTTGCAATGAATATGACTATTTATACATATTTTGTATATCTTACACGTCTTATAACGTTCAAATATATTAATTGGATTAATAAATAATTTAATGCTGTTGGCCTGAAGACAAAAAGTGATTGGTAATATAATATAACGTCGTATCATGGAAATTGCCAAACATTAAGTTTCTGCAATGTATTTCAATTGCAAAATTTGTTCGCACGAAAAGTCCGCGTAATCATTAATCGATGTATTAATATAATAAACTTTCTTTTTATTGACCCAAATTTTGCCATTCACTTTTATTACGACAAACAACATTAATTTATTAGTCTCGTGACTAACCGAGCTTACGATTACCTCAGATTATGTGATTAGTAATAGAAACTTTAAAACTAATAAAGAACGATTCAAAAAGGCAAATAAAACAAATTCCAAAATTAACATCATTTGAGAACCGTAATGTTTTTGTGTAATTACACAGAAGAAACAAAAAACATTACAAAAAGTAAAACAAAGTCGTTTCGGTATGAAGAATATCCATTGTGTTTTATCGTATTCGTGCATGAGTCAGCTCACGCGAAGAGCAAGATCAGAGCAAGGTCGACGAATTTTTTTAAATTATTTAATACAAAACAACTGTAAATTTATTCAAAATAAAACTCCAATGCGTAAAAGGATTACTAATTAAGTAAACAATACTAAAACAGCATCGTAAAGAGAAATATACGTTTACAACAACACAGGTTAAGCGTCCATGGTTTATCAAGTGGTCGCCAATTTCTCTCTCTAATCGAATACGAAATTCTTTGAGACTTCTTCTTCATTTCATTTAATGACAAATTATTCTATAACTCTGCCAACTCAAGTGATTAGAATATTTTTCATCTTTCTTTCTTTGTAAATCTTCAAATATAGCTCTAACAAAATAGCGGCTCCCGTTGCTAAAACTGTGCAGGGAATTTATGTAGCAAATTAAAATAAATGTTCCTAGTTATTATTTATAATCCACATCGCTTGTACACAATAACACAAACTACATCACGTAAAATGCCGCCAAAAGTGCATAATATAGGGACAAATAAAGAATAAAAACCATCACATGACATTTTAAGGTTCCTCCAAAAACTCCGCTTTGAATCTACTACTGGGTGTTTTCTGCTATGGTTATTTTTTATGTAGTCTTTCTATACCAACAAGATAAAACAATAATCTTCAGATTTTTATGAGATTATGTGATCTGTTTAGAATCGGAAAGATTATTCTTTACACGTTAAAACACTTAATATATTACGTATAATACGTATTGCGCATTAAAAACCTACTCCAGTATGTTCCGGTGTCTAATTCTGTATGTAAATGAGATGCATAAAATTTTTCAAAATCGGTTAGATGTTGTCATCAACACATTTGCTGAACCACGCTTATAATTATTGTTATAAAGAAAGGTAATACAGTTTATTTCAACTGTTTCACTTTTTTAAAGCGTTTATCTACGCCTACATGAATAATTGAACTACAAACGTATGATATTACGTAAATTTAAGTTGCGTAAGAGCTTTTTTTAGTATCCTACTAGCGACGTGTCCGCAGCTCCGGACGCGTTTGTTACTACGCAGTAGTTATTTAAATCCCGTAATTTAATTTTTACTCCTATTATTAACAAATCATGTAGTCTATCAATTCAGAAGTGACATAATTTCCACGTGTACAAAATTTTATATAAATTGGCTAAAACTATTTTTTTAACGATTTCTAAATGTATTTGCGTTTCTTATAGCCAATTAATTATGGATATGTTCCGTCTGCAAAAATGGATCAGAATTGGTAGAGTCGGTAAAGTAATATTGATAATTGTTATAGCTTATCCATTATGAGATGATTCTGTGTAAAAAATATCACCGAGATTAGTTAGATTTTTTTTTTAATATTGTTTACGATTTCTAAAAGTAATATTGAAAATTCTTATACCCTATCAATTGGCGAATGACATAAGCATCCCGTGTACAAAGTTTCATAGGAATCGATCAAACCGTTTTTGAGTGACACCCGACCATACAAATAGACAGACAGACAAAAAAAAATTCCTGTCATAATCGTAATCAGTAATGTACATTTGTTTGTCTATCGGGAAATATTAAATGTACAGACTGAACTACAGATTTTGTAATATAGATTAAAAATATATAGTGATCCAAAGAAGCCGCTCTTATATCGTTCCTGATTTCTTCACATTATAAGATAGTGCCATCCACAAAGAACCACCCTATTTTTTTCCTTATCGGTTACAGTTTACAGTATATGTGTGTAACTTTCCGCCTGTTTTTTTAGTTCTGTCGATACACACGACACTAGAATGAACAGACTAATCACGGGTGAGCGTTACGGATAATAGGAAAGATGCTCTACTTTAATTTTATAATTTATTTCGAGTTGTTTGGTATGGGTATTTAATGTTATTATTACTTAATTTAAAATAATTTTTATAATAGGGAGTAATAAAGAAAAAAAAACGTAAAAACGTTCATGTTTGTTTTAGTTAAAACCCATTAATTCGATGAAATCTAAAGTAATATTGCAAATAGTACAATTACTAAAGTAACGATAGCAAAACAGCTCAGAGATTATTTATTTGGTTTTTTTTTTTTTTTTATTTAATTGTAAAGCAAATTGAGTATTGTCAAAGTTTTTTAAGAAACAAATGTTAAATAATTCCAGTAATTTTTATGAGAATAGAGAGATTGTCTTACTTGTAATTGTGCTATGTTCATATCAGTGAGCAGCTGGCGGGATACGCGACGCCGGTCAGGCGCAAGCGGTATGTTAGCCTTCTCCATGCTGCGTCGAAGCATTTCTGTCACCGGCGATACTGGCCGACTTCGACGTTCACACTGTAAACAATAAAATCAAGGTTAAATGCTTCTTTACGATTATGTAAAATAATGTGAAAATTACTTTAAATTTTAAAGCCATTTTAAAACAGAAAGTGTAAATACATTTAAGTTTTATCACTTGCACGAAACAAAAACTCTGTATAACAGGTCAAATAAATAAATAAAAATACACAAAATGAAAATCTTAAAAATACTTTTATTTTTACCTAGTTATTATAATTAGTTATGCTTACAATATGGAATATTGGCATTTGATGTAACTTATTACTCATAATATTTCACTAGTAAAGATATATAAAATATACACACATATTTAAAATGCACCTTTTGTATAACAATCTAATTCGTGTCATGTTTTATAGGCACTAATTCATTAATTATGATGCAACAGTAATCATGTTAGTAATAAAAATTAATTAATAAATTAAGACTAATAGTATTTAGAAATGTATTTTGTGAAGCCATTTCATATTTTGTATATATAGAGTTAAAATAAATGTTATCATATTTTCACAAATGTACTGAAATATCCTTAATACAAATTGCTTTAAAAAAAGTGTTCAGCCCAATAGCTAGACATGCACAGACCAGTATTATTATAAAATAATAATCATAATCCAAGTTAGGTCTGCCTGTTTTATCATTTTACATTTTTACACTACTTATGATATTGTAAATATATTTTTCTTTTAATTATCGTTTATTTTTAGAAAATGAAATAATTACATTGTTTGAAATAAATTGATAATGTACCTCCATTTGTATGCGAGCCATTTCTTTTGCTTGCGCCAAAGCAATCCTGGCTTCAGTTTGAAGTGTCGCCTGTAGAGCATAGAAGTCTGATTCTTTTAACTCAATATGTCCTAAGGAGTGTGTTGAGCGGGATCTTGAGCTTTTTTGCATTAGAGACGAGGGGCGTAATTTTGCACCTGAAAGTAAGTTTATTTTTATATTAAATATAAAATTAGTCTTTCTTGTACAATATTTATGTTTTATCACTTTACAAGCTTGATGTACAGGCACTCATTAAAGAAAATTCAAAACAACTACACAACTTGAACTACCAACTTAACAGACTACTGATAAATCAACATCAGCAAAAAACACTATGCTAACTTGAAAATATTGATTTTACACCAGAGTTTAATGTATATATCAAACAATGTAAAATTCATAAATGAATGTAATTTTTACATAATATAGAGTCAATGTTATATAAAATAAGCCATAAGGCTTCACTAATTATTAGAAATTGAATTTAATTTCTTTTATACTAAAAATTAGACAAAAATGAAAATTGCCCATATTGAAAAATAGCATAGTGTTTTTGCTGGTGTTTAAATATAAATAGTTAGTAAGTCAGTATATTTCGTAGTAATCTAAAGCTATATCTAAAAAAATATTTTGATGTAATTTTGTTAGCATTGAATCTGGGGTACAAAAAATATGTTATATTTCAAAGACTAATATATTAATAGGTCGAGGAAAAAGTGTCTTGGCATAACGTAGGTATAAACTTGTTATAAAATTTCTTTGGTTGTACTATTTGTATCTGGCTGGTTTTGGTAACATTAAAAAGGTTACATTTAAAAAAAAAAATTTAAAAAGTTGTTTCCTGCTATTTTTCATTTGCTTTTCTTTCTGTAAAATGAGTGAATCTAATGAAGAAATTCAATACTTTTCAGAATATTAATACAAAAAAGGCAAAAATGCTACTCAAGCAGCGAAAAAAATTTGTGATGTTTATGGACCTAATGAAGTTTCAGTAAGAGTAGCACACAGTTAGTTCAAACGTTTTCAATCCGGAAATTTTGATGTTAAAATGCACCTCACTTTGGTCGCCCTGTTACGAATAAAATGGACGCCATTTTTTAAAAAGTGGAGCAGAATCGGCATGTCAGTAGTTACGATGTAGCTGAAAAACTGGAAATTGACCACAAAACAGTTTTAACCCAGTTGAAGGAAGCTGGCTATACTAAAAAGCTCGATATTTGGGTGCCACACGAGCTCACTGAAAGAAACCTAATGAACCGTGTACTCATTTGCGATTCATTATTGAGACGTAATGAAACTGAGCCATTTTTGAAGAGATTGATAACTGGCAATGAAAATTGGATCACGGACGAAAAGAACGTGCGAAAAAGGTCGTGGTCTAAGATCGGCCAGGCTTCACAGACTGTAGCTAATCCTGGGCTAACCTCGAAATAAGGTAATGCTGTGTGTATGGTGGGACTGGAAGGGCATTGTTCATTATGAGCTTTTAACGCCTAGCAAAACCATCGCTTCGGATCTCTACTGCCAACAACTGATGAGATTAAAGGAAGCAGTTGAGAGACAGCGGCCGGAATTGATCAACAGGAAGGGTGAGGTCTTTCATCACGATAATGCTAGACCTTACACATTTTTAGCCACTCAGCAAAAATTAAGAGAGTTTGGCTGGGAGGTTTTAGTACATCCACCATATAGCCCTGACCTTGTACCTTAAGATTTTCACCTGTTTCTGTCTCTTCAGAATACTTTAGGCTCTGTAAGGTTAACATCAAGAGAGGACTACCAAAACTATTTGTTGCGTTTTTTGATCAGAAGTCCCAAAGTTTCTACAGCAACGGGATCATGTCTCTACCTACAAAATGGCAGAAAGTCATCGAACAAAACGGCACATATATACTGTATATGTCTTGAGTTTTCATATAAAAATGCGAAAAAACTTTTTCCCCAACCTAATATTTAAAACCATGAACCTGTTTATACTTACCACTCTGTGCTGTACTAATTTTGTCATGTTTTGTTATGTTAACAGACAATGGTCTTGTTTGATATGGATGATTGGAACTTGTTTTACTGAAGACACTTGAATTTGAAAAACTTTTTATATTATAATTTATATTTTTATCAACGTCTCCTTGAGATTCATTGTCAGATGCTGTCTCATTCATGAAACAAATTTGTAGATTCATCCCTGCATCCACACACCAACAGTTATCATATTATATTACATACACATTTGACATAAATAATTTACCAATTATTAAGTTTACATGAATAATTTTGACCCACATCAACACAATTATAAAACAGTAAACAACTTTTATGGCATATTATTATGTTGAACATTGTCTGATTCTCTTATAAATACTACTCGAGTATCAAGCAATACAATGTTTCTTTAATAACAGAGGAAAAATAAACCCCCAAAATATGAAAGCAAGCATGAAATTATTCTATATTGGAACCATAATAAAGAAACTGTTAAGTGTTAGAGCATTAGAATACAGATGTAAAATAAATGAATTTAAGATAACACTCATATCTAAATATTATCTAATAATCTATATTTATATATATACTTAAATAAAATATATAATACTTATAAGTTAAAAGTTATTCCAAATAGTTAATAGCTATATAGTTTATTAATACACAATACTTTCCCCATGTAGTTAGAAAGTTTATTCAAAGTAACCGCTGAATAATTTTTACATTAATAAACAATAAAATTAATATGTAAAATACAATTATGATAATTATTAATGTTTCTAAACATTACTGTACTATAAACTGAACAAATACAATTCAAAAGTTTTTTTTTAGGTACCAAATAGGTATTAAGTATCAATACAAAGCTTTTTAAGGTGATCAAAATTAAAAAAGATTTGTTAATTAATTGTATGAATTATAAAGCACAGATTTGACTTGGTCCCCACAACTGCAATGAAACATCAAATTAAGCATAATATAGAAAACTATTATTCCAATTCAAACCTCTACTATAACAATAAAAATTTACCACTTTGAAGTCGAGAGTGTAAGCTTGGTTTTTTCCCTGGGCGATCTGTGTATCCCATGCTGTAGTACTCATCAGCATCAGCCCCCATCGCAAGTCGTCTTCTAATCTCTTCTCTGTCATTGCGTTTCTAGATACATAAAAGAGATAAAATAAATAAATATTGAGCATAAAAATTATAACATTATTTACTAATTATTTTTTAATATTGTCATTGCCAATTGTTTATTATAGCTAAATGCTTTTGTTTATACGACATATAATTACTTTTTTATCATAAGGGCCATTTTCAGCAGAGATGGTGACGATTCTAGTAAATTTATCTAATATATTTGGATTATTATCCTTCAGGATTGTCCATTCAATTTCTGTTTGTGCACACTCTGCTATACCTGTCGCACGTGGACTTAAAGCAGTATCATCGTTAGTTACTACAGGAGTATTCCCAGTATCATTTTTTGTAAACTTCAACTTGAGCAAGTGCAAACCACGTTTGAATCCAGATTTTTCCGTAGTCTCCGTTTTTTCAGGTAATTCCTGCGAGGACTTGGTAAATTTCCTTTTAATGTTGATAAAAAAACCCTCCAACATAATAAAAACTAGTCAGTCTTCAAGTTTTTGGCAAAAATATGGCACGGTTCTGTTTTTGTACGAACTGACGTAGTAAACAATAATAATTCGTGTCGTCCTGTCAATCCTGCCAGTTTGACATTTTAATAGGACAAGGTTTGTGACAAAAACCTTGATTGAGTTTGGTTTTGTTCTATTTTCTAAAGTTGTCTATGGTTATTTAGCCCGAAAAGACAAATTTAAATAAATGGAAAAATATAAACTTACAAGGCAACAAACGTTGTCCACTGATTCATGATTATCATAGGTAATTGTGTACAAATCCAATAAAAACCTTGTATCCTTTTTGTAATGTCTTTGTTCAGAGTTATTAAAATACGGCATTGATGCCATCACTCAATATAATACCCAAATAACACAATAGCCAATTATGTCACACCAACCGCGACTACGCGAGCGCCTAACTTGTTTTCTGAGTTGGTACTAAGGTACAGGAGACTGGAGACTGGCAGTCTACAACACCGCTGAGGCCTCTAACTGTGGGCCGTGGCACTGAATCACCGTAGAAAGCTGAATGTACTGCCTATTGATAATTAACTGTTACACATGGTTGCGGCAGACGTGGTTCAAATACAAATGAGCATTTGTTTACTTTACTGTTACTCGGTCGACGCGCCAATTCAAATAAACATTTTAAGATTATTGTGAAACATAGATTTCACCATTCTGGCTAATCTAGTGTTTAAATTAATTGTATTACTTATATTATCATTTGTCAAGTAGTTTTGGGATTTGGAGATAATTTTCTGTTATAATAATGAACAACAAACAGCAACTTACCCGCCTTTCTGCTTCTTTTGCTGCTTTCAAATGATTTTCAATAGCATCAAAATCTAATTTGGGCAAAGCAGTTTCTATATTATACACATCGAAACTATCTGAAAACAATTATTAGATACCTACATAAAATTACTGAAATGGAACTCTTGAGAATTTTTGTAAATAAACAGAACAAAAGTCAATTTTTATCAAAAAATAAAGCGAATTTCAATGGTTTTGAGGAGTTCCCTGATGTATCTTCGAAGCCAAAAATCCAATGCCCGTGTAATCAAAATAGGACTAAATCGGTTCATAAACAAAGAAGTTATGGCTGAATATCCATAAAAAACATCATTCGAATTGATATGATAACCTTCTCCTGTTTTTAAAGACTGTTTTGCATACGACAACACTAGTTAAAAAAGTAAAATAGCTGTTGAATAACTTACCCAAATCGACATCTTTCATATTTTCACTATTATTCATAAGGACGGATTTACTTTGAGCATTGCTGTAACAATTCTTTATATCCTGCTGGTCGACGACACTTTTGGATTCACTGCACCAAGATTGCATAATGTTTATAAGGTTTATATTTCTTTCTTCTATACAATAGCTTTTATTCAAATGACCACTTGGACACCAAATGATTTTACACACGTTTAATATGAATGATTAATTTGACGAGTCTACTAAATTGAACTAAGCCATCGTAAGACAGTACGATATGAATTGGCTTCCCTCCTAAATTTACCAGAGTTGTATGTGATAGTTACGTCAATTCTATTTTCACAGCATTAACTAAACAAATTGGAGTCATAAATTTTCTATTAGAGTTCTTCTTAAATAGAAATACAATATATACCTATTATAATATGTATACATAATTAATTAATTACCTTACTAATTTCCACACTTGACTAATTAATGTAATACAAATTTTACACGTGTGAAACTATGATCTAAAATAAAGTTAAGATAATCTGAATCAAAAAGTTTTCCTGAAAAAATATTTTGTCTTTTTTAACAATTCACGTAGTGTTGGTTACCTAGCTGCCTTGTTTAATATTTTAAACATGTTTACAGAAGACCAAAAGTTAACAGGCAGTAAAGTGATACTTACATATGAGATTTCACATGTCGACTTCTAACATCATAATAACTTATATTTCTTTTATCACCATTGTTTTGGGTACTTACAAAATTATAACATTTTGAAGACCTCTCAATTTCATTACAATTTCCATCCTTTATGAGAGGCATAATGTCTTTTTTACTTTCTGCCCATAATCTTTCACGTTCACGCATTTGGTCTAATTTAGGAATTATTTTCCTGAGCTCTGTACTAAGTTGTTTTATCGTATTTTCAACATTAAGGCTTAACTTTTCTGTATCATACTCGGCTATATTTATTTCATCTTTGCCGTCAGAAAGAAAAGCGTCTGCTATTTTACCATCGGTATTATTTTCTATGAGTAAAAATGTAGGCCTACTAAGGTTCATTTCTGTTCTTATGTTTTTTTCATTTTCTTTATTTATTTTAATAATTTCTTCAGCAGCCTTTTTGTTATTTAAATGTTGATAACTAACTTTACATTTAAGGATTTCGTCATTTCGGTCACAAGATTCACTTTGTGTCTCCACTAATTTTTTTATAACGTCATTTACGACTTCACTTATATTGTTAATAGTTTTTTCAATAGGCTTGGCAAAACTCTCTTTGATATCTTTCCGCAACTCTTCTAAATCATCCTGAATGCTTATATTATAATTCAGAACATGCCTAATTTCATCTTCTACTTCTTTATTAAAGTTACCAATAATATCTTTAGTGTTAAAATTATTTTCTATATCTGCCTCAGTGCAATTTAGATCATAGTATTCATCAACGTTATTATTATTTCTTGAGACTGTTTTTAATAGATCTGGTATATTATTTCGATTTTTGTTGCTTTCATTATCCGTATTACTTGTCGTACAGTTTTGTGTATAAGATCCCGGTGTATCTAAAATGGCACAGTCTATATTGTTATTTTTAATGTTTTTGTATTCAACAGATGTTTCAAACTGATCGTAGTCAGGTTCAAAAGTTAATTCAGTGATTTCTATGTCAGCATCATCATCGGTCATTTCATTTTCTGACTGATAGAAATTTTCAATGTTTGACGAATAATCCTGCACAAAGATACGTTTATTAATATACAATTTTGAAATAAAAATTAGACATCATCATTTTTAATAGACTATGTATGTAAAACACTTTATATACGTATGTTCATTTGCCATTTAATTTAATGTCATGTATTATACATTAATCCTTGACAATGTAACTGATAATTCTGATACAAAGGTTTTTTTTATTTACAAAGACAATGAAACTTGTAATTTTTAAATTTTAGTTTTTGATCAAATTAATAATACATAATTCATGAACAATAAATCGTGTTTGTTTTCCATTAAATAGTTACAAAGTAAAAAGTATTTCCCGTATGTTCACAAGTACGCGCATTAGAATGACCGTAATAGGAAAGTTTTGTTATAAGTCACCATTACGAGTACCTAAAGTTTTCACTTCAAAGTTTTTTTTTTTAACTTAGTATACTGTTAGCCTTAAGGGCTCTGGAGCCATTGGACGCTTTGACAGCTTCACTTCAAAGGATTCTTTTACTTAGTGCAGCTTTACCTGTAGAGTGTGTGCTAAATGATGAAAGCCAGGATAATTTGGATTTACTATTCCTCTGGGCACGGCTAAAACACAGTTTTCAGACATTTCATCCGTATCTGATTGATCGAACGCTCGCTCTTCATCAATAGGAGTACCATCTGAGTAAGCATTAGGGCTCTCTGGAAATTGTAATATATATTTCTATTACTGTTTATGTCATATAATTTATGAAAAATCAGCTAATGCCCGCGACTTTGTTCTCATTATTTTATATATCGACCAACTCAAGACCGCACCGCCTCGCCGCGCCTTCTCCAACTGCTAGCTAGATAGCTAGCTTAATGTTGTTCTTACTTCCAATACTTGCTTACAACTTTCCAGAATGCATGATGTTCATAGCTACTGCTTCGCTTCTCAGGAATGTAGCATAAAGTTATATAGCCCATAACCTTCTTCAGTAAATAGGCTGCAAAAAGAATTTCTTTAAACCGGACTGGTAGTTCCGGAGATTAGCGCGTTGAAACAAAAAACAATATCTTAAGTTTTATAATCATCGTCATTATTATCTCAGCTGAAAGATTGCTGGACATAGACCGCCCAATAATCGCAACAATTACCGCTCCTGCCCTGTTTGCATCAGGATGCTTCCCGCAAGTTTCGCGAGGTTCACCTTTTGGCGGGTTTAAACTACCAGAAGACGCAGCTTTATAATATTAAGTAGCTGTACACGCGACTTCACCCGCATGTTATATTTCGTGTATGAAAAACAGCAACTAAATAAAAACTCCCCACATCTCAATCTCACCTTACGGTATAAGCTTTGAGAATACCCAACTAAAATTATTGAAAATGTTAACTGTCTTTTACGAAAAGCTAATTTTATTTAATAACTATATTTTTATAAAATATCCTGTGAGTAATAATGCTTTTAATATAATTTAATAAAAATCTTTATAGCGCAAACACCAAACAATGACATCTATCATAAAAATTAGATCGAATAGATATTTTTCATTATTTTAAATATTTCATGTTATTAATATAAGTGCTTACAGAAAATATACTTAAGAGTGGCAATAAATATCAAATAAATTTCAAGATAATTTGAACCTAGCCGTATAGCGCCATCTATCAATACTCCTGAAAAATAAATTAAAAACTATTGTATTACTGGCCACTAATGCTTTTAATCTAACCTCCTTTCATGACATCCTTATATTTTATAATTATAATATGTCACTCCTTTAAATATATGTCTATGCAGAAGTACGAATTTAATTTATCTTCAGCTCAAAAAACTTTTACATCTTCAAATTCCTAACAAAACCTCGTTTCGATTTATTGTTTTTTTTTAATTATGTAAGGATAAAAAAATTTTGTATCTTTTCACTTTGTATGACCAAATATTTAAAATAACTTCATTTATTTTAATGAAATAGTTAAACAATTAACTTACTTTATTTTAATTTTGCAAATTACATTTGCGTTATTTTATGTTATCAATGTAGTGGGTGCCTATAATAGGTTCGCATATCTATATTCGACTTAGAATGAATTGTAAAAATGGCTCAATTAAAATATGCACTATGTTGGCGCTTCTTTAATAAATAAATAAATAAAAATTACAAAATTATAGGTACATTCTTTCTTTTTATATGTATTATATAACCTAAACGCAATTTATTGACCATACCAATACCCATACGTGTAAAAATGCATCCTAAATGTATTTTCAAGCTGTAAACTACAATCATGCCAAATTTAATTAAATTCGATCCAGTAGTTTTTGCTTGATTGGCGTTCAAACATACCGACAAACAGACAGACAAAAATTTCAAAAACTATCGAAATTTGTTCTGTCCATAATTCTAAGCTCCCCGTATTATTTATATCACTTATCTTCAATGTACAGATTTCGACTCTTTACTCTTTTATTATAATATAAGTATAGATAAAGTATATTAAATAATGAACATATCAAATTTTACTCAAAGGAAACATTCTTTTGTTTTTTTGAAGTAATAATAACTGCATTCAATATTTAGTATATAAAACTATTCATCCATGTACCGTTCGTTTTTTCCATTCTCTTTATATTTGAGTTAGTTCAATAATAAAGTTTTATTTACCGGAACCAGTAGGTATATAGGTAACACATTTACCTAAAATATTGTCATTAGGAACACAAATGTTCGTGAAAGCCTCCAGATTTACGGTTTCTTTGTTTCTACTAAAGCGTGGAAGAATATGACTCTGGGCATTGATACGATACTGCCTGTTACAAACAACTAATTCAACATTTAGACTAGTAGCTTCGAAATTTTCAATTTCTGTATTACTAATATTATTTAGATTAAACGAATCCGTATTTTTTCTAAGACTGTAAACAGTATTTGAAGTAAATTGTATGTTGTTCGTATCTTCCTGCAAGTTACTCGATTCCGTATTATTACTCGTTGATATCCAATCTCTAATTGATGGCCTGTTTGGTAAAATATCTGATTTATTGAATGTGTTTATGTTTCCGTTGTCAATCGTTTTTGTAATCTTCATGATTATCTGAAATAGATTAAAAGAAATATACAATTAATTTTAAATTTATGTAGTTACCTATGTTCCTTAAAAAATAAGTAAAAAATGTTATAGTTTTGCTTATCTCTTCACAATCTAATACGTAGGTACATATATAGTAAGAGCGCGAGGTGAATGCAGTCGGGGCCTGAGGTGAAGAGTTGGAGCATCGCCCCCCATCGCGTGGTCCGCACGCCTCGCCTCACGCGCCCTTACTGTAGTTTAATAGATACTACTGATTATAATATATTATTACAATATTATAATATTACTAATGTGAGACGTGAGTGCTGTCTTTGACAAACTATAGTAATACGCGTATTGATCGCGTTAACGCTCAAGTTGCGGCCCCGTGTTATCTTTTGTTTTTAATAATGACTGAACCGGTTCCGTCTAGTTCTGTTACAACATAACATGTTTTTATTCATCGCCAAGCACGGGAATTTGCGAAAAATGAATCTTATGATGATTAAATTTCAAATACAGTGTAAACTCTTTATAACGTTATCCGTTTATAACGATAAACTCCCTATAACGTTGAAGTGAGCCCAACTTGGTTGGGTTTGCGTTAAAACCCACATATTGAAACTCCACTCCATATAACGATAACTCTCTATAACGACAAAAAATGCTCAGTCCCTTGAGTTTCGTTATAAAGAGTTTACACTGTATTTATTTTTAAGTTTGATATATCTGTGTGATATAATTGATAAAAAAAATTTTTATAAATTATTACCTTGTTTTTTCATTATATTAACCAATAAGTAAATGTTAAATTTAAAACGACCTTGAATTTTATTGACATCCTCATTATCGACAGCAATAATTGTAATTAGGTCATATCACTAATGAACTCCTTAACTCTGCATTCAACTCGCGCGCTTAATATACGTACGCAGCATTGTATTTTATTTAGGAGCAATTACTATGTAAAAACGATGTTAAGTATATAAGGAATGAAGAATATATAGATAAGTGATATTGCCATAGTTTTAATTTCATCTAAAAGATAGAGGCTAGTAAAAATCATAACAATATTGTCGATACCCAGTGTATACAGTACTTATATTTGACATCATTTAATAGTATATTACGCACCGAGGGAGAAAAGTAGGACATTCACGCCCGCGCGTATGGTTGTCACTCGAGCCGAGGGCGAGGGTGATAATCACGGGTGGGGATGTCCTACTTTTCTCCCTAGGTGCGTTTACAATTTTTTTCTCCTCCGGGATAAAAAGTTTATATATTTTATATATAAACACGCAGTTGCTAGGGTACCGGGAGATAAAGTAAAGTACGCGCATGCGCACATTTGCCATCTCACTGGAAGAGAATCGGGTACTTTTCTCCCGCGTGACAGGGACTAAAAGTGAACTTTTCATCCCGGAGGAGAAAAAATATAATTTATGTAAGCACTGGTTTTTACATGTGTATAATATGTGTATAATATGTGTAAATATGACATATGACGTAGGAATGTGTTGTCAAAGAAAGGTTACTCGGTACCTACCTGATAATTATTATTAGAAAACGCAATATAGGTACCTATTTCTTTGTTAGACCAGTTAAAGAGCTTAAGTCCCAAGCCCTAAGGATTTAAGGACCTAAATAGTGGAAAGGGAACATGATAACAATCAATATCATTAATGCACTATACATCGGATAAAAATATAACATTCAAGTGATAGTACCATGTTCAGAATAATTTTTATGTTCACATAAAGTATTCTGGCACGATCCGTGCTATGATATTTTAAATTGTATTGTTAATATAATACCAGGTAGGTACCTTATTAAATTTCAGCGTAATTAATTATGTATTTTATTTATTTAATTATTTTGTACATATAAGCTGTTGCTCGCCGGCTTCATTGAATGGAAGAAAGTATCTTCCCATTGAACACATGACCTTAATTTGACAGTCATATTTGATATTTAACATTTTATAGCCTACATAATTTCGCGCTACGAATCTGAGGGGCAGAGCAGTTACCCATGAACCTCAAGCAATCTGAGAAGTGTGAAACAACGATTGCTTTTGGCCGTGGCGCGGTGGAGAGTTCGTCTAATAAATTAAACACTAATGAAACCGGAGGTAAAGCTACTCAGTGATATAATGAATCACACTTATGGAATACGTTTCTATGAATACTAAAATAGGTTAGAACAGAAATTTCACTACTTTTCGTCGATCTTCTTAAATATTTCTTTCCATAGTAATTAGAAACTTTTTTGTCGGGTTTTTTTTTTAAATCTAATGAAGGTAAGCTTAATAGCTAATACTGGTACTCTGTAATAACTAACATAAGGCTACGAGACTAATATTTTTTTTAGATTTGCCTATACTGTTAGGCATAAGGGTCCTGAAGCTTCAGACGGCTTTTACAGTTTCACCAGGTTTGGCGATTGTTGCTGAAGGCACTCAGCCACGGAAAGAGTAGCAACAAGCTCAAGGGTGCTAAAGCAGTCACACCTCGCCTTGGGCTATTGCCAGACATGAAACATCGCGATGTAACTAATTCCCTATCCATAGGAATTCGAGTTAACTAACTATACATATACCTATATGAACATGTTGCTTTCCTCTAGGAGACGGTATTTGTTGGTAGCTAGTGAATGTAAGTGCAGTGTCAATGTATCGCGCGAGCAGCTGCTTGACTCAAGGGCTCCACACCGAGGGAACCGACCTAGGCTTCAGTTGCCGCAGGAGAAGAAGGAAGTGGCTGTTGTGCGGAAGCGTAGTTAGCCGCCCGTCCCCTTCGGATGGAACGGTGGTTTCGTGGGTGTGGGCGCGAGCACGCTTGGTTTAGGAGAACGGCTTTGTAATACACGTTCGAACTTCGATGCTTCGATATCGGGTCTTCAAAAAATCAAAAGACTGAATCCGTTTTTACTGAGCGATCGTGTATCATCCTCGGCCTCATCTTCACTTTCTATCAGGTGTGATTGAGAAAAAATATCAAGCAGTATATTATTTAAAAAAATCGTCATCGGAATCGGTATAAATGTTCGCGGCGTGTAATTTGCAGCGGCTACCACTAATGGGATGTATAATGTAAGCTTATATCTCTGGGACATTTTACTTATCGAGCATAGCACTAGATGCAAGTAACCCAGGTCCTTGGCGGCCTTGTTCCGGACTAATCGGACATGTGCTTTGAAGTTAAGCCTATTGTCGAGAGTGACACCCACATATTTAGTTTGGGTGGCCAGGGGTATGGGAAACCGAAATCGCTATCAGGAATCGATGCTTTCTTGTTGGGCTTGTAAATACCTATTACTGTGGCCGTTTTCCAGACGGCTGGAAAGAGGCAGTGGGCGATGTCTATATTAAAGATGACCAACAGAGCTACGAGGTGATCAGGAAGAAATTACAGTACCTCGTTTCTGATACCGTCGGGACCGGGGGACTTTTTAAGGTTTTTAATGACGAACAGATTTCCTCAGATGTGACCGGGGTTAGGGTATCCGTAGGGAGGATCGAGCTATGTTCCTGCACCGAGGATTCGATTGTGTTGACAACATGTGCGGTGCCTATATCGACGCAGTTTGGAGAGCACTGGCTCTCAAGACTAGCGACGAGGCATTCCGGCTTGTCTAAGCTGTCGAATGCGGGTGGGAGATTGGAACCCCTGTCGAAGGGTGCTATCGGAGTGGAGACATTTATTTTTAGGGATCGGGTGAGTTTTCAGTAGGCGAGATGGGATGGTTCAAGACCCTCTACGAGGTTGTCCCATCTGTGGTCTCTGAAGGCTGAAAACTCAACGTATAGTTTTATAGCGTTGATCAACTGAAAAAATTGGTAAAGAATATTGTGGTAAAAAGAGGAAGTAAGTATGGTCTACTGCAATACGAGCAGCGAGATGGGCAGCATGGCGGCACTTGGAAACAGTGAATCCTTTTTTTATACCACGATGGTGGCTAACAAGCATGCGAATCGCCTGATGGTAAACGGTCCCCGCAGCCTATGGACACTTGCAACACCGTAAGCATCACATGAGCATTACTGACCCTTTAACCTATTTACTGTACGCAACTATTTAGGTTTCAAAGTGTGAGGATGGACTCCCTGCCGACGGTGAGCGTTGCGATGGTGGAAAGTAGCTGTTGGCATCATGTCGAACAACTCCCTACAATATTTTTACTTTACTTATTAACCGAGGTCTTCATTATCCAACAGCTTTACTATTCCACGTTTACGGCAAAAATGCGTCGCTCCTGTTTTTCCTATGTAACTTTACCTACTGTCAGACATAAAGGCCCTGGAGCCACAGACGGCTTTTACAGTTTCACCGGGCTTGTTGTCGCTCTTTGCCTCATATACCCTTCCACTCAGTTCGACCAGTAGTAGTAGTTAATAATATCCATTTGTTAATAAACCCCACCATATAAAATATATCTATATTATTTTTAAATAGGACGTGTTCCTACATGAAGCCAGCCCTTGTAACATTACTGCTTAACTATTCTGTTCAAATTGCACTATCGTATTTTTATTATATAAGTTTGGAAATAGCGGGATATACTTAAGTAATAATCAAGTGATAATGGCTAGATAAAGCAATTCAGTTTTATAAATGTTAATTGTGTAAGCTGTAACGATCTTTGTTTAGGTTAATTCAGAATGAAATGCTGCGAACGATCCCCGACTCAACAAAATAAACTATACATTCACAATTACAATTTGTCACGAAATAGTCTTGCTATATTTTCTTTAGACTCAAATAAAAGTATTTTTTATCATTCGTTTGATCTTTACGTAATAAAACTGTTATAAATACATCATATATCAATTGATTCTTGCTACAGCAAATACGACTTCATTCGCTAGAAATTAACTATGTATTTGATTTTAAAAACAGATGTACCTAAATACACACAAATTATTAGAACCCTCTTCGAATCTCTACATAATAAAAATGATGAATATATTTGCCCTTTTATTCAATATTTTATAAAAAGTCATTGTTTTTATTAGAAACTTCCAAAAAATTTTTTTACTCATACGTAGGTAAAATTGATTAAAGCTGAAAATACATTTAGATGTAACTTACTTTCTTTAACAGAAATGAATTCTTGAAAGCTGTTGTAGCACTCTATAAGAATTTCTTTACAACTCACAATCTACAGATTTTATCAAACTTCCAGCGAGTAAAGTAATAGTGTTTTTATCGATCAAACATTGTAACTTGCTGCCACGACTGAAACTTTGTAAAGTAGTGGAATTATATCATTATAACATGATATAAATGTTGAGACATTAGAGTTATGAGTATATTTTGCTATTGGCATACAAATTCTAACACAAAACTCATAGAAACTATATATAAAACAAAACATACGTAACTATGTTATTAGAAAAATGTAGGACAAGTTGGATGTTCGCAGTATGTGGTAGACGATATTGATTCTAACGGACCACTTCCGCCTCCTCACTACGATCGGTAGGTAAACAATATTTTATCTTTAGTTATTCACGTTCAATCTTATACGAAAAGTACACACAACAAACACTACTACCACCTAGGAAGCGACCGTCATCAATCGCAAGAAGCATCAGGGAACACAGGTAAATAAAATTACCTCAACATATTCTGTGAGGGCGCCACGCCGTACGTCTCGGGGCGTAAGTTGCGTAGCTACCTACCATTAACGGGTGATTTACATCAGTTTCACCACAGTACTTAATTTGAAAACTGCACGTAATTACTTTTACATTTAATCTCGTAGGCGCGTTGAGAAGTTTAAATTACGCTATTAGGCAAATAAGATGGTTTATTAGTAAATATTTCGTATTAGTCTAGGTATTAACCAATATCCATTTTTTTGTTCCATAAATAAATAAAAATGAATTGTATTCGAACAATTTCTGTTTGTCTATAACTAAGTTAAAATCCTACATCAGCGGGACTCGAACTATCATCGTCTATATTCTCTCGTAGACTAAATCCTATAGATGTAGATGTTTATCTCTTTTTAATGTCGCTTTTTCGATTTATTGTGTTTCAAAGCACAACAGTACTAAAGAAATTATGACTTATAAAAAAAATTCAACAGGACAAATAAAGAACACAATCCAACGTACAGCCGTAATGAAACTAAACCCGGAGGGCTAGAGCCGCGTTGCCACGCTGTATTGATATCATATTGGCAATGCTCGCTAAGGAACACATTGACGCTCGCAAAACGTAACTAACTGAAGCTGGTAAAACGTCATTGAAAGCACTAGGCGTTGTAGCGCGGGATACGATCCATAATTAAATTTTACATACAGGTAAATAGTTATATTTTTAACCCCCGACACAAAAATAGGGGTGGTTTAAGTTTAACGTGTGTATCTGTGTCTGTGTGTCTGTCTGTCTGTGGCATCGTAGCGCACAAACAGCTGAACCGATTTTGATTTTTTTTTGTTTGATCGAGAATATTCTTAGCTATGATTCAAGAAAAACTTTTCAGCCGTTTGAAGATTATCAGCTTTTTTATAGTTGATAAATAGATGTGAGCATCTTCCACAGGTCTGATTGAGTCGAGATTTAGTATTCTGCTACCGCAATGATGTTACAAAAACCTTGAAGTGATGCTGCAGTGTAATCTGAAATTCGTAGGATATCTAACTACTTACCAACTTATAGCACAGTTATTTTATTTGGGCTCATTGAAAAAAAAGGTTACTTGTGTCGGTGGTTTATTACATTTTCAATTTACCTTGTAATTACTTAATAGGTAAAGTGATTTTTATCAATGATGTCATTTAACAGGTAATACTAGCTACCACAGTAGCAATAAGATTATATCACAATAAAGGACATTGTCTAAGGGATCCTTTTACACACTACTTTTTAATGATTGGGCGCTTCTTTACACTATGTATTTGTATATTTACAGCTAAACGTGGTGATGCCGTGACCCCGACGCGACGCGAAGCTCAACTTTCACCCTGTGGCTTAATAGCAAGCAAAATGATGGATAGCTCGAGTGGCGCACGACAAAACCACGGTCTGACACCCACACGAACCTATTATACGCAAAATAAAGATTAACATTAATCATTTCATAAAATGATAACGATGTACTCTGAAATCTAAAGCTAAACATATTGTTAGAACCACTTTTAGAACTTTCTTTATATATATTTTATTATACAAGTTGTATCATAGTAATTTATATACCTACATAATATATATAATGTATTTATTTATAGTTACAAAATAAATACAGTTCGAAAGTATATATTTAGAATTAATTTATAAATGCGTATCATTAGATTAAATTATTTGATTATTGAATTGGTATTGTTATGTGAATTATAAATGTTTAATATTAATAATTGATTAATTGAATAAATAATTAAAACGCGATTAAATGACGAAAGACGTTTGATCTGAATTTTATGATAAAACATCAGAACTACTGACCTGTCAGAACACATTTTACGGTCATAGCGCATAGTTGTGTACCCTAGATGGCTTCGATAAATGAGCTATATAAAGCAAAAATATTTTTTCAAATTGCCCTGTTAATTCCGAGATTTGCGCGTCAAACATACATACTTTGGAGTCTTATAATATTTTACGCTGGTACTATCTTAGTGGTGAGCAATTAACCGCAGTTGAAACACAAAGGGACTTGGGAGTTACAGTATCCAAAGATCTTAAATGGGGAACTCATGTGCTTGATGTTGTGAAGAAAACTAATTCGATCCTTTATATCATTCGCAAGGCATTTAAGTTCCTAACAGCTAAAACTTTTATAAAGTTATATAAGACCTATATAAGATCACTTCTTGAACATGCTTATATTATCTGGGATCCCTACTTCAAAAAAGACATTAAGCTCATTGATAATGTACAGAGAAGGGCTACTAAGATGGTGTATGCAATGCGTAACTTACCCTATGAACAGCGCCTCATAAACCTTGGCCTTATCACACTAGAACAGCGTAGACAAATAGGCAGGTTAATCGAAACTTATAAAATCCTCACTAATTATTACGATGTGTCCAGCCTTAAAGATATGTTTAAGTCAATTGAAAATAATCGAGGTTATCCCTTGAAACTTTGGGAATTCCCAGCAAAAAGAAACCCAATGAAGCATTTCTTGCCTAACAGAGTGGTCACAGCATGGAACAAACTTCCAGATAAAGTTGTGATGGCTCCTACCATAACTTCCTTTAAGAGCAGATTGAACAAGGAAGATATCTCCAAGCTATTTGATACGCACGCATCAGCTAATTAGCTGCTAGTGTGTCTTACCAAATAATAATAAATAATATATATGCAAATATAATATAATGTATAGGTTTATTAGTAAGTTGCCGATATAAATTTTATTTATCGTCTAGACTAATTGATGATATTCTTAAAAGCGTTCGCCTGAACCAGACAGACCGGCTTCATTCCCCGCCTATCAGACGCCATAAGAAGCTTAGTCTCGACATCCGTGTAGGTATTGATATAGTATATAATATTATATACGACTACTAAACTGCCGCCAAATATACTTTAACTTATAGCAAAAATAAAAAAGGGTATGAAGAAAAGCAATTACTTGATATTAAAATCTCACGGGTAATTTTCTGCAGTGTCTTTAAAATATTATTTTTTTCCCGTGAGTACTAAAAAACTGAGAATGCTAACAATAGATATAATCACCTACAATCTAGTATTTAGGATACTTTTCTATATTTTATTATTAATTAACTTTTAAAATAATCTATACTAATATTGCAAAATTCAAGATAATGTTTTTTGTTTGTTTTTGACAACCCTAACTCTCTTCTCTCAGTGTGATTTGAAAAATTATTTTGTCATTTTCGAAGGAGCGAAGCAGTAACCATGAACGACAAACAATTTGGCTAGCTGTAGGCGAGTGAGAACAACGATAATAAGCTCCACGGGTACATTGGTAGCGGCGCAAAGTGGTTATGGATATGAAAAATAGGGACATAAGCATCGAAGTCGGAATTTCGATCTGATTTTGTTAATGGGTAAAAAATCATAATTCAAACCACATTTATTCTCAGATAAATTTCGATAAAGTATTATAATTATAGTCTTTGAAAAAAAAAATTGTATGAAAAATTCAAGCTTTATTGTTTTTCTCCAAAAGTTAATTGAGCAGCTTCTAGTTTTCATTACATTAGTCCATTCGGCAAATTCGCCAAATCTCCATCCTGCGAAATATCTTTTTGCTCGCTAACTATTGACTATATCGAAATTAATCTCAGAAAAGACTTGTAAGTATCAAAATAATATGAAGTAAGGTGAGAACTCCTTTTATTATTTGATAGATACACACAGAAAAATTCATAAATTCGAATTGAAATAACTAACGCGGCCGCTACCGGGTGCACTTGTTTCTTTTTATTCGGGGTTCATAGTAGTCTAATCTAAAATAATATATCAACTAAAAGTTGCTAAATTAAAGTAAAACCAAAATAAAAAAATGTTAAAATAATGAAATAATGTTATTAGGGATTTGTATTTAAATACAAGTTGTTATGTTCAAGGTGAGTCATTCAATTAATAAAAATCAGGTAGAAATTCCGATAAAATGATAAAATACAACACATAATTTATTATTTTTTGTACCTCAAAAACTCGTGCGGCGGCATATGAATGCACATGTGTATTAGAATTAGGATTCAGAATATATTCATATAATGCTAGTATATACATCTTAGGTTGATCAATTGAAATCGTTTTAAGAGAAAAAAACTGCACTTTGCCCAATTGGAGAAAAAAATAATCTTTTTTTTTCTCAATAACTATTGACTTATCGAAATTTAGCAAACTACAAAAATTGTTAGGCTAGTAATTTACAATCCAAATAAAAATTAAACACATAAAAATTACGTTTATTCCCTGAGAAATAAACCTCGAAATTATTAGCTACTTTGTACCAATAGAACTCGCGCGACGGCAGCCGGATGGACATATTTGTTCTTATTTGATATTAAAAATACCTAATATATAATTTAATGTAAAGAATATAAATGGAAATATAATGAAAACTAGAAGCTGCTTCATTGATAACTTTTCGAGAAAAACAATATAACTTGAAATTTTTCATACAAAAAAAAAACTTTATCGAAATTTTTCTAAGAATAAAATTAGTTTCAATTATGATTTTTTACCGTATACATTTTTCAAATCCTGAACCACTGTGCGGTGCGTTGGAGAGTTGATTGAATAAATTTAACACGGTCGAAACCGTGGAGCACGGCTAGTTATCCTTATGTTTAACATCTAGGTAAATGATCTTGATATTTACAAGGACTACAAAACCTGTCAAAAACGTTTTCATGACTACAAAATGAGTAATACTAACGTGTTTTATCTGGATGTAAATCGGGCTGCCTTTTACCGATTTTAAGATAAAAACACTAAATTTTATTATAAACATTTTAGCAGATTTATTTATATCTTATCCTATATAATATAAAGTAAAGCCTTGACTAATTTACACGGTACATCGGAACACAGAAAATCGTGTGTTTAAGTTATTGAAATTTTGCACAGGGGTCAGTTGAGTGACGTAGTCATCCGATAAGAAAGGATGTATATTTTACTGTAAATGACCGAACTACAGTAAATCATAATATTTTTTAGTAAAACCTAAGATTTACCAACTCTGAAAGGCAGAAGTTCAAAATGTTCTGTGATCATCCATCATTCATTTCGAACTTTTACCACCATCCACTCGGTAAATTTACGCGTGTCAGTTTATACCAGTTATGTCCAGAACAGTATACCTTAAATCGAACAGGATTCACTATTATTAGAACTTAGTCATATCGTTTGATCAAATTTCTAAGGTAATACTAGCTACCAATAAATAAGATTATATCACAAAAAGGACATTGTCTAAGGGATCCTTTTACACACTACTTTTTAATGATTGGGCGCTTCTTTACACTATGTATTTGTATATTACTAGGGTACTTAATGCAGGAGAACCCCAAACAATGATTGTTAGAATTTTTCTCTGTTTGTCTGTTAGTCTATTTGCCAAATTGTGCGCGCATCTCAGAAACCACTTAACTGATTTGGAAACGGTTTTCACTAATATATACTGGTAAAATAAACTTAACATTTAGTGTACATTTTAAAATGATAAGATATAAATAAAAAAGCTTAAATCGATTTTAAAACCACCTTTAAACTTTCTTGGATAAAAATTTTATAAAATAGCTCTTCAGTTTAATTGGCTGAAACTTTGAAACTGATTTATAAAATTATGATGATTGAAAGTGTAAATAAAGTTAAGAAATGTACAGTTTCAGAAAATTTGAGATGTCCAATATCAGTTGACCTTAAATCTATTATAATAAATTATATTTATAAGGGGTCACCCTAAGTTGGATATATCCACGCAAGCGAGTCGAGTGTCGCATCACTGCTACGCAATTAAATTCGTAAAAGGGCGATCTTGAATTATACTCTGAATATCGATTCACAATAAATCGAGGTCAACACATCGATCTAGCCAAAAAATCGACCTTCTTTTATCGCTTTTCAAATTGAGTTAACAATGCAAAAATTTCTATTATAAATACGTTAACAGACACCACAGAAATTCGATCAATTACTATTTTTACCATGCTAAAGTATTGTTAAAGATAAACAAAGAAAGGTATAGAGAGATGAACTCTTAAACACAAATGGACTTGGGATATAACAGTTATCAATTCTGCTATTGGGGAATTTACTGACTCGATAGAATGACAGCATAACGAAATGGATAATCCATACTAATATTATAAATGCCAAATAACTGTTTGTAATGTCTCTTGCATTTCACGCCTGAAATAGGTTTAAGGTTTATAGGAAGAACGCATGGAACCAACTTCAAAAATTTAGCTATAGAGATATATTGGTACTTGAAGAAAGGACATTGGCTTACCTATGTCGTGAAAATAAAACCCTTAAGAGCGAAATAGGGGACAGGCCTGTATGAAGAACCACTATTTCTAATTTTAGGCAGGTTAAAATTCAAATTTAAAATCCTAGGAGAAATAACAGTGTGTTCGCGCCTTTAAAGAATAATGATGAATTTAAAATACACATCGACTGCATCCCTTGAAACTTAGGAATTGTTCCAGAAAAATAAGCTTACATTATGCAAGACAATGTGGTCATCCTAGCATGACATTTAAACTGCGCCACATTCGCTCATACGTCAAAGATCAACATTAACAATTCCAAAGCATGAAACCCGAATTACTCCAAAATTATAAGCACCATTGCTACGATTAGACTGATGCTTCCAAAAAGATAGGAACTTCCTCGATCGAACCGTATAAAACATACCTTACGAGATCGTATTTAGATACCGCGTAAATCACACGAATTTATCGCTGAAAGCCGCCGCGAGTTAAACCCCTAAACCGAACATCCCTCGCGAAGAACTCCAGCCGCCATATCTTCACCGATAAAGCTTATAAGCGAAAGTATACGGAATATACTCCACCGTCTATTCAAATTAAACGTACTAACGCCGCCGAAGTAATTAACTTTCCAAAAATAAGAAAAGGGCGGCTAATTTCATCCTAACCTCAATCCGCACTCTTGCAGCAACTTTAAAATAGGTCTGCCCTCGATGTAGAACCCTAAAAACATGAAGACGCTAACGCGACATAGGTGACACCCAATTGCAATCACGGTAGCTTTTCACATATTTTATTATGTAATTATATACGTGCACACCACATAAGTACATAAAATTCTGTAAGGGACCATTTTTTTGTTTTTTTTCGATAGTTACCTTCTCTCATGTTCCAGAATACTAAATACATATTACATTTTCATCTTACCAAGAGGCATGAACATGTATATATGTTGGCGTTAGTTTAGCTCGAATTTTCAACGGATAAGCAGGTCACTTCGCGACCTTTTCACAATCGCGGTTAAACAAAAAAGGCAAACATCGGAATCATTTGGCATGTTTGCTCACATTGGGAAAAAATGCCTTAATTAAACGCACTTTATTCTCAGATAAATTTCGAACAAGTGATATAATTAGGCCCCAAAAAAAAATTATGAAAAATTCAAGCTTTATTGTTTTTCTCCAAAAGTTAATTGAGCAGCTTCTAGTTTTCATTACATTAGTCCATTCGGCAAATTCGCCAAATCTCCATCCTGCGAAATATCTTTTTGCTCGCTAACTATTGACTATATCGAAATTAATCTCAGAAAAGACTTGTAAGTATCAAAATAATATGAAGTAAGGTGAGAACTCCTTTTATTATTTGATAGATACACACAGAAAAATTCATAAATTCGAATTGAAATAACTAACGCGGCCGCTACCGGGTGCACTTGTTTCTTTTTATTCGGGGTTCATAGTAGTCTAATCTAAAATAATATATCAACTAAAAGTTGCTAAATTAAAGTAAAACCAAAATAAAAAAATGTTAAAATAATGAAATAATGTTATTAGGGATTTGTATTTAAATACAAGTTGTTATGTTCAAGGTGAGTCATTCAATTAATAAAAATCAGGTAGAAATTCCGATAAAATGATAAAATACAACACATAATTTATTATTTTTTGTACCTCAAAAACTCGTGCGGCGGCATATGAATGCACATGTGTATTAGAATTAGGATTCAGAATATATTCATATAATGCTAGTATATACATCTTAGGTTGATCAATTGAAATCGTTTTAAGAGAAAAAAACTGCACTTTGCCCAATTGGAGAAAAAAATAATCTTTTTTTTTCTCAATAACTATTGACTTATCGAAATTTAGCAAACTACAAAAATTGTTAGGCTAGTAATTTACAATCCAAATAAAAATTAAACACATAAAAATTACGTTTATTCCCTGAGAAATAAACCTCGAAATTATTAGCTACTTTGTACCAATAGAACTCGCGCGACGGCAGCCGGATGGACATATTTGTTCTTATTTGATATTAAAAATACCTAATATATAATTTAATGTAAAGAATATAAATGGAAATATAATGAAAACTAGAAGCTGCTTCATTGATAACTTTTCGAGAAAAACAATATAACTTGAAATTTTTCATACAAAAAAAAAACTTTATCGAAATTTTTCTAAGAATAAAATTAGTTTCAATTATGATTTTTTACCGTATACATTTTTCAAATCCTGAACCACTGTGCGGTGCGTTGGAGAGTTGATTGAATAAATTTAACACGGTCGAAACCGTGGAGCACGGCTAGTTATCCTTATGTTTAACATCTAGGTAAATGATCTTGATATTTACAAGGACTACAAAACCTGTCAAAAACGTTTTCATGACTACAAAATGAGTAATACTAACGTGTTTTATCTGGATGTAAATCGGGCTGCCTTTTACCGATTTTAAGATAAAAACACTAAATTTTATTATAAACATTTTAGCAGATTTATTTATATCTTATCCTATATAATATAAAGTAAAGCCTTGACTAATTTACACGGTACATCGGAACACAGAAAATCGTGTGTTTAAGTTATTGAAATTTTGCACAGGGGTCAGTTGAGTGACGTAGTCATCCGATAAGAAAGGATGTATATTTTACTGTAAATGACCGAACTACAGTAAATCATAATATTTTTTAGTAAAACCTAAGATTTACCAACTCTGAAAGGCAGAAGTTCAAAATGTTCTGTGATCATCCATCATTCATTTCGAACTTTTACCACCATCCACTCGGTAAATTTACGCGTGTCAGTTTATACCAGTTATGTCCAGAACAGTATACCTTAAATCGAACAGGATTCACTATTATTAGAACTTAGTCATATCGTTTGATCAAATTTCTAAGGTAGACGATCAATTCACGGAAGATATTCCTAGGTTAGGTTAGGTTTGGCTTGACAGCGTCAGATACTAATTATATTCAAGCTTTTTCGAATTGTCCTGGGCAAAACTAATATACTTTAATATTCGTACGACCACATTTCGGACCTTACCATTCAGAGTTGGAAATATATCCTACTTCGGATTTTTACAGTAAAATAAATAATCTTTGTTGATGAAAATCGTAACCTATCGTAAAATTAATATAAACATCCATTTCCCCCGTAAGAAATAATTCACTCTCTACATTTAATTAGTTCCATACTTTGACGCCGTCCCATCTTCCAGCTACTTCTTCAAAGGCTGGCGCAGCAGCTGCTTCAGCAGAGGACCTTAAGCAGCGCAAGTATGCATCCCTTGGTAGGAGCTACATATTTGTGCCCTTTTGAGTCGAAACCCTAGAGTTACCTAGGTCCATGAGGACCAAGTGCAAGCAGCCTCTTTAAAGAACTCGCAAGTCGACTGTTCGACACATCTCGAGACCAGAGGGCTGGCCAATGCCTCGGTCATCGAATAAGCATTGTTATACAACGAGGTAATGAGGCAAGCCTTCTTGGTACTTTTACTTCTGGCGGTGATTTGGATGGCATCCAATATCTATAAATTACATTACATTGTTTAGTTATACGAAAATTAAATTAAGTAATTTTTTTAAATATTTAGGTCTTTACCTATGAAATTGCCGTTTTGTATGAAAATATTTAAACGAGGACGTATGTATATATTTGTATGCGTTAGTTTAGCTCGGAATAATTCTACGGACATGCAATTAGTCACTTCGCGCCTTTTCACAATTCGGTAACGCTTAAACCGAAATCCGGCCACGGTGGCAACCTTTGTAGCATGTTTGCTCACACTTTGGCCCTGAATGCCTTAATTTTTTTCCCCCAAGCCTGGTGAAGCTGTCAAATTCAAAAGTGGCTCTATCTCTTTAGGGCCCCTTAGGCTAATAGAGTAGGCAGGTGAGGAATAAAAAACCATCTTTGAATTTGTCGTTTATCGTGTGCAGAGATTTGTCAGCGTATATACAGTCAGATAGCGGAGGTGGTAGCGATCGCGTCCTGCATACGGAGAGTGAAGCATATCCATCATTGTTGTTTGGTTTGTCGTGTTCCGAGATCAATCTGTGTATATCTACCCTATTTAAGAATTTTGTAAAGGACGAGTTTTGTTTGTTTGTTCCTCAAACACGGTAACCTCTTGTCTAGGGGTAGCTTTCGGATTTCGAAAAATTTTTCTGTATAGGATAACCAGATTCACAAAGAAGTATAGGCTTATCAGAACCAATTAAACCGGTCAGCTAACCTTAAATATTGATTTTTGTTTAAGTAAGTCGAAGTGAAAGTGTTCCCGAACTGCTTTATCCGCGTGCGCTGGCGTAATTGGTTAGTGATACGCAACATAATATTCTACAAAAATATTGTTCCTTCCAATATCTAAAAAAAGTGTCCAATAACATGTTTACGCTTAATATGTAATGCTTATAGCATAAGCCACAATAAGGTATTTGCGAGTTTCCATGTCGAACTTTAAATTGATTTCGACCAATAGTTTTGGTGATCAGGTTAATCTTTACGAACAAAAGCTATTCCAACGGAACGACAAACTTTATAAAGGTGGTGTTGGTCTTTAAAGTATGTTATTTCGACACATCGTTTAGAAGAAAATGAAAAATTAAGCCGCTTGTACTTGCGGGAAGTGATAACAATTATGATAGACCACACGGGTTCTAACGTTGGGCAAAAAATTTGTCGCATAAAACCACGACTGAACCGAGGGGCACAGCAAGTGATAATACATGATACTACAATATCATTACACACACACATAACAACATCATACATAAATATCAATACAATAAATTAAATATAACTAGTCAACATTAAGTACTAAATACAGCATTAACCAGATAATTCTGCTAAATGACACTGGTAAAAACGACGTACCTTGATTTTAAAAATGAAACGATTAGATGACATCATGATTTCATAACGTAGCGCATTCCATAGGATATTATTGGATATAGAAATTTGAATGTTACTAGATCGAAAGTATGGACAGGACAGCAAAGAATAAGATTATTAAAGCGAAGGTCAAGTTCATAATTAGAGTTATACAAACTGAAAACGTGGAGTTAAGTAAGAGGCCTGTTGGGAGAAAATAGAATAGAATACAGAGTTGTAAAAGCCCTCAAACTTCGACGAAGGTTATGAGGCAACAATTAAGCTCTGAACGATGGCTTCGATACATTGGTAATACTGACGAAGATTTAAAAAAATTAACAATTGTTGAGTAATCTGTCAACTTTATTAAGAAGGTTCATTGTTCAGATCGTAAAACACATCACCAAGTTACTTATAGGAAATATTATACGTTGCACTATTGGTTAAAGTTAAATGGGAGAAAATTTTTCAGGCGATAAAAAGAGTTAGAGTACCGATCAATTTATGAGAACCTTGAAGATGAGTTCTCCAATCCAATTTCATCAATGTGAAAAAAAAATCCTTTACTTCCGTTTTAAACGGTATCCCAAGATCACTGAAAATAATCTGAGGCAGCAAGCTGAAATCTATTCTGGTAATCATACGAGAGTTCCCTATTACAATTGCTTGACATTTGGAAGGATTAACTGATGAGCCAAATCTCTCAGACCAATCCCTTAAGGCATTTAGATCCCGGTTAATAGAATAAGTTGCATCTGATAGAGAATCTACTGCGGCCTGTGTGTATAATTGCAGGTCATCAGCATACAAATGATACGTACATCGCATTCATGAGTTAAAAGGTTAATAAAGAGGGAAAAAAGAAGAGGTGAAAGTATACCTCCCTGAGGGACGCCAGCACCAAGCTCACACCAATTAGACGTAGCCCCATCTATACGAACCGATTGCTGTCGTCCCTTTAGATATGAAGCGAACCATGCCAGTGCCTCTAAAGAGATATTATAATGAGAGAGAATAGCCAGGAGAATGTCGTGACTAACCGTATTAAAGGCATTGGAAAAATCTACTAAAACCAGCACAGTAATCATTTTATTCTCCACTCCATTTCTCAAATCACCAGTCACTTTAAGCAAAGCTGTAACTGTACTGTGACCTAACCTGAAACCGGATTGTAGTGGACTCAAGATATTGTTACAATGTACAAAGGATGATAGTTGATTGTGCACACATGCTTCGAGTACTTTAGAAAGAAATGGAAGTATAGATATAGGTCGAAAGTGACTGGGAAGAGAAGGATTTGCAGTTTTAGGGAGCGGTCGGACATAGGATTTACTCCATATGGATGGAAACTGTCCAAAGGATAGAGAAAAGTTTATGAGATGAGATATAATAGGAAGAATCTGGTCAAGAATAGTAATAATCATTTGTCTACTCAAATTGTCACAGCCCGTAGCATTAGATTTTATTGAAAGAACGGACTTTTTAATCTGATCACATTTAACCGTGGAAAACTTGAATGGGACCATGCCCATACGAGGCAATGCAGCTATGTAGTGAGTTGTCTTACTTTTAGTTTGATCACTCAGTTTATCGGAGGTTGTGAAATGGTTATTGATATCATCTAACTTTATTGTATTAGGTAGATCTAGATGTTGAGATTTACCAAAGCCAAGAGTCCCAAGGAACTTCCACATATCAGCCGAGGAAGAACAAACAGAGATATTATTAAGGATATACTGACGTTTGGCATTGCGTATGGTCTGGTTACATCGGTTTCTAGCGGACTTAAATAAGTTCCAGTTCATCTCGACACGGTTTCTTTTAAATTTACGAAAAGCACAGTCTCTACGTCTCATCGCCATTCGAATCTCATTTGTCATCCAGGGTGCCGGAGGTCGCCTTAATTTAACTTGTTTTATGGGCGCATGAATATCGTTTAAGTTTGTGATAAAATTGTTAAAAATACAAACTTTATCATCAATATTGTTAGCATTTATCAAAGGTTCCCAATTTATTTCTAAAACATCTGCACAGAGCTTGTCCACATTCATTTGTGCAAAGCAATGTATGATCAATATTTTTAGTTCTTTTTTCGGAGGTTTAAGAGTATAAGAAACGAAAATAAGGTCATGATGGGAGAAACCTGGTGCAGGGTGCTGACCATGAGAGAAAACAAGTGACAGATTAGAAGTAAGAATTATGTCGAGCCAGGTGTCATCTCCAGTTACATTGTGGTGAGTAGCTTGGAGGGGTAAAATATGAAAGCTGGAAGATTCAATGGCACGCATAAGCTTAACAGTACGCGAATCACGCTGTGCAAAAAGATTTGTATTGAAGTCACCCATGATTATGTGATGTTCATAATCAGATCCCAAAGTTTCGAGAACTGGCTTAAGGTCAGTAAAGTAATCTATGAAAGTAACACCGATTAATGTTTTAACTCCTCTGACACAAACCTCTAGAAAAAGATACTCCACAGAAGCAAGATGCTGAGAAGAAGATAATTTAACAATTTTATAAGACAAATCGCTACGGAGATACATAGCGACCCCACCGCCTCTTCTATCGACGCGGTCGTTACGAATAAGAACAAAACCAGGTAGCGAATACATGGTAGAAAGTAAATGAGGTTTGAGCCAACTCTCAGAAATCAGGATGGCATGAACGTTTGTATCTGAAAACGCTTCGAGGAAATCACTATAATGACTTGGCAGACTTTGAGCATTGATGTGACAATCATTAAACAACCGGTTTATAATTAATTACCGGTTAATTTTATATCATACAAAACTATAACATTCACTGCGGTCTCACACTCTCCCTTACAGACCTCGTTCTAATTCTGATTATAGCGATTAAAACCGTTATATGAGATAAACCCTTTAATAATATAATAAATTCTACGATTTTAATACTTGACAATATTTATAAAAGATTCAATAGTTTTATAGAAGAGTTATCTGAAAAAACAATTTTGGTCATGTTTTCCACTCTTGCAAGTTGAAAATTTTACAGAGAGATCATATTTACACAAGAGCATTGCAAACATAGCTGTTATAAAATTTCTATTTGATTTTTTTACGAAATTTAAATGCAAAGGTGTTAGCTTTTATTTCTACGTTCACATACATTTTGGTAGTAAAGTACTAAATTAAATTATTCTATAAATAAGTTACAGCGTAGCAGTTTATCAATTTATGCAGTCACAGATTACTTTAGATGAAGTCTAGAAATTTATCTCGTTAAGATTAAAAAAAAAAAACAACTTCAAAGATTTTGAGGAGTTCCCTAGTATATCTTCAAAATCGAAAGTCCATGTCCATGAAATCGAAATGAAATTAAAATGGTACCAAGATTAAGGTACCTATCCTTTTCCAACAAAAAAGATTGATCAAAATCGGTTGATAAAAAAAAATCTATTGCTGAATATCCATAAAAAATACACATTCGAATTGAGAACCTATTCCTTTTTTTGAAGTAGGTTAAAAATAAATTGTGTAATACGAATTAATACAAATGCAACAAGCAAATTGCGCGACAATATTCGACGAAGGTGAACTATTTAATAGATGTCGAGCGCAAAGCTGACAAAGCCGCGGCGTGTGGCAGTAACAAGTTATACTTAATCGAAAAAGCCTCTTCTTTGTTTTGATTAACTTTTTTAAATATTATGATGTAACAATCAGGTGTGGAGTGAGCCTGATGTTAAGTGGTCACTGCAGCCCACAGTCCTGAATCCAGTTATAATAGAATGTATTTTGAGGGCCGAGTTAGAACGCCTCGAGTGCCAGTATGTGTTACCAACCACATCTTTCGAATCGCAGCACATTAGCGCGAGCACTGCTGCTTTGTGGCACAAAACTGTGTGGTGGTGATATTCCCACAGTCGAACCTTGCACAGGCTCCAGCACTCTTTGCACAGGCTCTAGCACCCTTTTCATAGACTCTAGTACTCTTGCACGGGCTCTACTACTGTTTGCAAAGGCTCTACCAAATTGCAAAAAGTTTTGTATGAAACACACAGTAGAGTACGGGTGTTGCAGGTTCTTGAATATTCATAATAATAATATATCAAGCTGAAATCCCACCACATAAACTAGTAAAACTTTTGTTAAAAACTGCCAGAACACCAGAATAACAAATGTTAAGATTTTATTGTCTAGAAAAGTTATAATACAATTTCTGAAGTTGAATTTTAGTAATAGAATTTTTTTTATTATTTGTTGTTTTCGTCATAGTATCTCAATTTCATAATATAAAATTCAGTAAAATCTTTGATGGAAAAGCAATGGATTTAATATTGTAAGTAGGTAGGTGCCCTATATAATTTAAAAATATAGAATTTTATTAAATTACATTGTTTCCTCACATTGTTTGAAACAATATCATTAAATATTGAGCAAATAATCCACAGACTCTTGTCGACTTAGCTGTGTCGGAAGAAGTCAGGAATTGAATTTTCAAGGCTCATTTATTTTTCAGCCCGTCTATAGCAGGCCGACGACTATCTCCACTGGAAACAGTAAAACGTAGCGATATTATTCGTTATTAATTATTTTACTTGCAGTTTATTTAAATAACTGGTACCTATGATATCAAAAATGCACTTCTTTATTTCTTCAAAAAACCGATACTCATAAATCTATACACCAGTAACTACAAAATTTTTCTGTTAACTCAATTTTGAAAATAATTGCATTATGTATATTAGTTTCTACTAGGCAATATTCGTTGATTTTTACTTGTCTGGATGGCAACTGATTGGATTTCAATAATAATTAATGCGAATGTCAGGTTTTACAATAAGATCCCGAAGCACATTAGGTACTGATTTACCAGACAACAAGTTCCAGGAGGTTTTACTGTCAAAGGTTATTATTATTATAGAGTAAATCATTATGTGAACGACAGTGAACTCTGGAAGTGACTCCCTCTCTGTGCATCAACTAAATTATTGTTATTGTATTATATTGACACTTTAGTACAGTTCGGAAAAAAGAAGATAAGCCCGATCGAGTTTCTTACCGGTGCTTCTCGAAGACTGGGATGTTTTCCGAACCGGTAGTAGTGTTTTGACTTTCATAAGTGCCTTCTTAGGGCCTAAATTGAATAATTATTTTTTTTATATTATCAACGACAGGAACCCTTCTAATAAATTTTATTTATTTCGTGTTAAATTAATAGTAATAATATTAAGTTAATCACCAGTTAATTTAATACATATGAACAATAATATTGCTGAGAATATAGAGATATGTATTAAGTAAAGTTCACGCAGCGCTGGCAATAAAGTGACCGGCGGTAAATGAACCGTTTGCGTCGTAAATAGCGTTTACCTCCGGCAACCGCAGGCCCTTTTCCACATTAATCGTACTGGCCGCCGTCTATACCTCATTTCACTTCGATTTAATGTAGCCTACTAGTTCTATTGAACTAAGGAAAATCATTCAAATAATAGAAAATACTCTTTATCATATAATGTAATAAATATATATAATAACCATTTCTGACGCTTGAGAAATTTTCCTGTAGTACGAATGTATGTGGGAAAAATATAGAACTATTAATTCATCGGTGTTTGAAGTCGCCAATGAGTCGTGTGATGACGCGTGGCATAGTGATTAAACTCGTACAGTCCCTCGGGAAGAGGCCTGTGCCCTGCCGTGGGACACTCACAGGCTGATATTATTATTTATTTTATTATTATATTTCTGTTAATAAAATTATTTAAACTCTAATATATTTTATAGTTTCATTATTTATGCAACATAATTGCCTAACTACAGCTAAGATTTTCTACTGCAATTAGATGATGGCAGTGTAGATTGAACTCACGTTAGAAGGTTCACGTCGCTTAGCTTATCTACTGTATAAAATTATCACAATTCCCATATGTTGCTTTTTATGCACATATATTATATGCCTGCTTCTAAGGATGGTTTATAAAATAAAGGTATTTATTCCATAATATACATATTGCCTTACGGTAAAAACATACCTTTGTTGAGCGCCATAGCTATAGGTTTAAACGCAGTCACTGAATAATAAATGCAGAAAGGGTTATCTTCTATTTGTACGCTCACTGTTGTCTAATTGAACGCTATTGCGTCATTTCCTTTACTTGAAGAAACTAATGTTCGGTTAAAGATTATGGGAGAACTTTAAGTCACTTAGCTAACGAGGTTATAGTATAAAACGAGTGTGAGTATGACGCGGGCGGTTTTGTCGAGCGTTCAACGTGCACCCCGCCCGCCTTTCGGTGTGAAGTGATCGCGCGACGGGCGGGCGGCTGGATAAGCCCTGCCGCCCGCCCGGCGCGCCCGTAGCATGCAGGCACTATCGGTTATTGCATTTGTTTCAACATTATTATAAAATATCTCCAAAAAATATTTTAATACAAAGTTACATCCAAATAGTTGGTGCCGTTTTCGAGAAAACAATTAAAGAAATTGCTCACTTAATAGTATTAAATGATATACATTTATTATTTACAAAACTTTTATTATCGTTCACGAATTACATGCAAAAAATGAGAAAGATATCATTATGTATATATTGCAGGAGTAATTGATAGCTTAAATACTTAAACAATTTTGAGAAAATAGAAATAAAATATTTGTATATAAACAAATTACTTAAATTATCAACTATATAATTTAGAATTAGAAGATTTATTTACAGATATATAATATATTGGTTTTTTACTTTTAAGAATTTACTTATGGTATAACTTACTTTTTGTAAATCGTTACTCACGTGCTAGTAATAAGAACTTGTAATTTAAAATATATGAAAACGCTACCTAAATTAAAATGTCTGATCACAAATGTTAATTTTTCATCTTTGTATTTTGTGTTATAAATATTTTATATTAAAAAACCAAATATTGCGCATAATTATATTGCTTCGTGGCGTCCTCTAGAATTTATCTAAAAATAATTCCAGCTTAGAAGTCATCATAATTTCAAGAACTTTGGAAATACTAACCAGAGATGTCGCTTAGAACTTCTAAAATCATGTTAGCAATATTATTTCCCCTTCAACAGATGTCGCTATCAGTGATATGTATTTCTTTATATTTAAAGCGTTGCGGAATTATGCTGTTCAATAATACCAAAAACAAAATAAAATATGCGTGCTTTATATTCTAAGATTATTGTTGAATATATATGGACGTTGTTTATTAACTTAATAAACTTAGGTTCCTATTTTGGTAGGTTTTCTATGTACCTCTGATTACGATAAAATGTTATTATAACATAAAGTAGCCATAAACAACTACTCTAGTAAATTAAAGGTACTCTGTAAAGCCTTCACGATGCTCATTTAGTTATTTATCAATTGCCTAAGTTTTACAAGTAATGTTATTTATTAAGTAACCACTCTTTTTCTCCGGGGAAATGTTATTATTGTTATGTTTTCCCAATCAGCCAAAGTAATGCTTTCGAAGGAACATTCATAGATCAAAGTTTTCAAGATAGATTACAATAACCCATCTATTTTAGTCAACTACAATGTTCCTTGTTAAATAAGGGTTACTACAAGTTATAGGCGCTCATATCACAATGACGTCAGCAAAATAATTTCGTCGTTATTGCCAACTATATTTATTTTATAAGAACGTTAATAGAAATATATTTATTTAATTTTTGTATCAGATTTTATAACCAATTTGATTGCTTATTTGCATAACGCAAAATAATAATAGGTTCTGAAGTTAATATATTAATTGATGCTAAATACTTCTTGGTCAGAACCAAGGCTCTGGGCTTTATGGATTTTTTATACTGTTCAAAACTTCAGATTAGAAGGTGGACCATGGATTAAACTACACTAGACAGTAAAAGAACAAACTTATGAGGGTAGAGACCAGGAGTACCATCTCTATGTATGAAAAAGTGTCCGTCTAAAAGCGTCAAATTAGGATGACGACACAGTAGCAAGTGCGTAAATTTTAAAGTTATAATTTTTTTTATTTTGCCCACTTAGACAACTTTTTACTCCAAAAACTGTTCAATTATGTTTTTTAGTTTTATACCAGTAAAAACTATAAAATCGCGAAAAAGGATAATTCCCCCTAGCTATGCTAACGTCATTTTGTTGGATTTTGAATGGTGATTTGCTGCTTACATATGGACACTTTTTCAACTTGCCCCCATATAAGATGGTTTTCCTTAACTCCACCCTTCATAAACAAAACAACGCGGCAACGTTACCAACATAGATTAATGATTGGTTTCCGCTGGCGCTGCACAGCGAAACTAAGTTACGGTTATAATGGTATGGTCTATGGGTATCGTTAGGTTATAAATTTTACATATTATACTTAATTGCTATTTACCCACCAAAAAGGAGTTGTAAAATTCTTTGGAGCAATATTGAAGATTTAAAACTATAGTTCTTTCATTTTATAAAAACATTAAAATTTTCATTTTTTTAATGCAATATGGTTTACTTATTGTGCATGAATACATTTAATTTAAACTGTTAGTTTGGAATTGGGATTTAGATACTATAAGTTTTAGGTATATAGGTAGATACTATAGGTTATATAGGTACTAGGTTTTATTGTCAAAGGGGTATTATAGGGTGGCTGATTACGTGAATGATGGTGATGTCTGGATATGATTCCCTCTCTGTACATCTACTGAAAATGATAATAACTGTATATAATTAAATACTGTATAATCAGTTTAAAAAAAAAAAATAATAAGAGAAACCCGATCGAGTTTCTTGTCGGTTCTTCTCGATGTCTGGGATATTTTCCGAACCGGTTGTAGTGTTTTGACATTCATGAATGCCTTCTTAGGGTCTAAATTGAATAAAAGATATTTTGATTTTGATTTTTTTATTTATAAATGTATGTTGATTTTTTTTTTGATACTTGCGTCTAAAACTTTTAATAGATTTTCATAATGTAACCGAGAATTTCGACCCACCTTTCTACCTCAAATTTTCTTTACTAAGTCTAAGGTACGAGTATAAAAATGTATAATGCCATAAAATGTAGATATTTTCCAATGCCTTATTTGACAAAATGGAAAGTAAATCATAAACACAATTTTGTGATATGGTATATTGAAAATACAAAACCCTAAGTAAATGTTTTAAATGTCAAATATATATACGAGATATTGCCTCATTAACCTAGTGTTCATAAGCGCGACTGCTATGATCGAGGTCCTGGATTCGATTCCCATGTCGAGCAAAGAGTTATTGGGGTTTTCTATGAAATTCTCAGTAGCAGCTTGGAGTTTGGCTTTATGCCCGATTAATGGCAATAGGCTCGCCCCTGTTACATGGGACCTAAAAAACATACATGGCGAACTGTGGGTGTACTAGTACACTTCTGCCTAACTCTTCGGAGATACAGGCTTGATGGTATGTATATATGTGTATACGAGATATATACAATAACTACATAGAAACATAATTATTATGCATACAAGGGGTGAGACCACGATGAGACGCTTTGCAGTGGAAAGACTTCGCGACGCGACGGATTAATGCTAACCTTGTTTCGTTCCCCTTCTTACGTACTTAATACGTTTAATAAACCTTTCAAATGTTTTCACACGTTTACATTTTTAAGTACACGAATAAAATAATCGTTAATGCATTTGTTATAAAACAAATTTATTATCTGCTCACGCTGGGCAAGCAGGATAACCAGATACGAAAAGAAAAGAAAAAACGAGTTTAATTCACAATTTAAAATTATTTAAAAACTTACATAAAATCGTTCTCTAATTAAGATACATAATCTTAATATACATCTAAAATAACAGACATTCTATGCGGTCATTAATATAGGATTGTGTAATCATAACACAGATTATATGAGGCTCAATAACAAGACACACATAAAATCTAAAAATATATATTAAAAAACAAATAAGTCTCGGGTTATATAAAGAATATTTATATGTCAATGTAGCTACGAATGAATACAAATTTAATAATTTCTCGCTAACTATATAGGAGAATACTCCTAACGCGGTTCCGAAGTGCCCAAACAACTCTTCTAGTAATAGAGTTTGGTACTGTTCTTTCAATTCGCTATAAATTTTTGTGACAAGAACATAATTATATATGTTTTAATAGACAATGTTAACTATGTATTAATACTATACTATGTTGTACAACTTTTTTTTTCAGTATTTCGGTATTTACGTAACCTTTTCAATTTTTATCATCTTTCAAATAAAATCAAACTTCTTATTAATATACGGACTGCATTTTCGTTAAACCGCGTTGCAGCAAAGCGATAAAACAAAATTATAAATGAAACGAAATTTTTCATCGTATTTGAACAATTTAAAAAACATTTCATTAGTTTATACATTTTAATTATCCTTAATTAGATTTTTTTTCTTTACATCATTCTTTACACTAGTTTTGTAGGTACGCAAGTAAAAAAACTCCGTAAAACTTATTGAATACAAATTCATACAATACAAATACATCATTGAACATTGAATTGTTCTTCGAAATACAAAAATTTAAAACATTTTGTTACCAATCGTCTTTAAAATTTCAATTATTACCTAATATAATGCCGTAACCGTAACTTTCCATGCTGTATAAATCAGGAAAAACAGACGCAAGTAGTAAGCTGTTCATATTTACAAGGAATATTTTGTATAACATATTTGATAGGATCGATCAAACCCCACACGAGATTCAATGGCGAGGTCTCGAAGGAGACTGAATGGCGAGCCAAATCTGCCAATAGAAATTATTATCTACTATACTAGAGAGTGTAAAAACAACTTTTTATAGTGTGAGTCATTCAAAACATCTTGATGGAAAAACGCAATTTTTATCGTCTATACTTTATTATTAGAATCATTTATACACTACTTTGCAAAAAAAACGGGCATCTAAGAAAATTTACGTTCTAAGGACGATTTCAGTTAATTAAATTGAATGAAATTGTTTGACGTAGTGTGTATAGTTATAACCGTGTAAATCAATCAATATGCGATAGTGAATTCTGGCAATTTTTCATTATTTTTTGATGAATTCCATACAACCGACGTACACACCTAAACAATAAAAAGCGGTCAGCAAGAAAGACAAGAAGATTTTTTAAAGTTTTTTTTTTAAATTAAGGTAAAAAAAGTAAAAACTTAATAACGAGTGTGACCTCCTCTTGCGAAAATGAAAGCTTGAATCCTTCTGGTCATGCTTTCCACGATATTTTTAATAACGTTTTGAGGAATACGTTCCCACTCGTCCGCATTGACACTATTTAGCTCCCTGATGTTTTGTGGAGCAGGTTGCACTGATGTTACCCGTCTCTTTAGAACATCCCAGACATGCTCAATTGGATTGAGGTCAGCACTTGAGCTGGCCAATCTAAACGATGGATCCCAACTTGTTGCATGTATGCTTCCATGTCGCTAGAACGGTGAGGGCGAGTATTGTCGTCCATAAAAATGGAATCTTCCTCTAGAGCAGTTGATGTGCATGTGGTATTAAGACTTCCGTTATGTGCATTTAATGTTTCATTTCCTATGCAAAACTAACTCCGTACGCTCCGTCGAATTAATTGCTGCCCAAAACATAACGGAGCCTCCCCCATATGGAGTGATTTCTTCGAAACACACTTCCACACAGTGTTCCCGTGGTCTTCGCAGCACTCGCCAGCGTCGCTCCACAAAAAGAGATTCTAACTCCATCAGAAAACAATACTTTATTCCAGTCCTCCAGAGTTCATGAAACACAGTTTCGAGGAAACTGAAGTCGAGGAACACGGTGCTCAAGGAGTAATTTAGGACCCCAGCTAGGCGGTAACTACTGATATTGGCAGCCAAAAGCTTCCTCCTGACCGTCCACAAGCTAGCTTCTACTCCTCTTACTTCAAGGTTCTTCTTTAGGTCTACAATTGACGTCTTACGATTCTGCAACGCCTGAATCACCAAAAAACCGGTCATCTCATGGTTCTGTGCATCGTTTTCTTCTCGAACCTGGCCTTCTTTTGTCTGAACCGGTCTCTTGATACCATTACCAAGTCCTCTGAACAATTAAACCACTCACACTTAGCCGCTAAGACATATAAGTTTGGAACAACTTTCTACAAGTAGGGTTATGGTTTTACCGGCCCTCATCACTTTATCAGTCATATCAGAATGTGGTATGTAATGTAAAAAAAGACTTAATTGTTTAATTTGCAGAAAATATCCAAAAAGTTTTAAAATTTTAGTAATCAGCAAAAAAAAGTTTCAGCAATTCGCGCCATTGCCAATTTTAATGTAATCATTATTTTACTTTTGTTAATTTAAAATTTGGAATCACGCCAGGATGTTTCAAATAATATGCCAATACATACCGTTAAATTAATCAAATTACTTTCTTGTCATATTCATTGAAAGAAAAAATATAAAGTACCTGTTTTTTGCAAAAAGTTTTATTAACTTGTAGTCATAAATGTCAATCTTGGGAAAGTAAGATACTTTATTCAAAATTACGTAACTTTTAATGTTACCTTTGGCATTATCGACAAGAGCAAACAAGAAGTTGCCTCAAATTCAAGCGAAACGTTAAGAGGGAGGCTATAGACGAGATAAAACTTAAAGATATCTCATATTATTCTACAATAACTTTAAGTGCTTTCTCACGTCTACTTAAGGTTATTATTATTACTCATTTAACCTGTGTAACTGTTATTTTTTTTATTTTAAATAAAAATAAAAATAAAAAAATTATTAGGATACTTCATTTAACTATCCTTTGAAGTTATAAAGAAATTGTTTCAATTTTGAAGACGTTAGCTACAGTGTAACAAAATGAAAGATTGAGAATAAGAACATTCTTACAGTCTTGTCGTGAGCAACGTACCTACTAATCTATACAATGAATAAAATTGAAGTGTTTGTTTCTAATGTCAAAATAACAGCTTTTATTTAATTGCATATAAAAGTATAAAAGATACCTATAACAAAACATCCATTTTTAAAATTTTTGTCTGTCTGTTTGTTCCGGGTAATCTCCGAAACTGTTGGACCGATTTTGACAGGACTTTCCCTGATAGATAGCTGATGATACAGGGAGTAACTTAGGCTACTTTTATTTTAGAAAAAGAATTAGGGTTACGCACAAATAAAAAAAACTGGTCATGGTGAATAAATTCGGGCGCTTAAATGGCTTATGCTGAGTAAACGATAAGAGTTATAGCAAAATAATGTACATAATTAAAGGCATTACAAATACCTACAAAAAAGTCAGCGAGAGTATATCTTCTAAGGAACACCCACAATAAGCATTTTTGTCTTTAAAATAGCGGGGAGCGGGGTAGCAAAATTCGCGCGGGCATTCTGTAGTCCACGTGGGCGAAGTTGACCAGCACCTCATCGCCTCGTGTGGTTGAAATTTCTTTGTACCTATGGAGTTCCATTTATATGCACTTACTTATCAACTCTGTAACGTCATAGTATCGATTCGTAGGCAAGCAGTCCATATGCGGACGATGAGTGGACCGCGAGTTGTCACGCACCGTTCGCGTTCTCGTGTGAACCGTAAGAAAATGTATTACTTTAATCTATGGTAAGGACTATGCGTATTTGGCGCGGCACGGCAGAACGACACCACGTACACCCCGATGAAAATCACTAACTACTATTTGTCAATTCATTGACACGCGATGTTGATTAGTTGTCACTTGACGTTTACCCGTCGATAACGAGTGGACGTCGAGCGAGGAGATGGTGCATGTCGAGTGCCGGGTTGATGAGTGACGACCTTAACTCTCCGCCGCACCTCGCTCCTCTCCTCGCCAACGCACCCTATCCTTTTTTTCTCTTCACGTACTTTTTTACAGCTTGCCAAATTGCTTAACGTTCATGTTTATTGCTCCACCTCTTAGCATCGTAGTGTGAAGTTATATAGCCTATAACCTTCTTCAATAAATATGCTATAAATTGAAAAAGTATTTTTTCAAATCTGTCTGGTTGTTCCAAAGATTAGCACGTTCAAATAAATAATCTCTTGAGCTTCAAATATTAAAAAAATACAGATTACCTTGATTATCTAACAAGAAACAAGATGAAAATTGTATTTTCTAACAAGCTACACGAGTGTGCAATTGTGGCTTGTAGCGTCCGCGTCGTGACGCAGCGTAGCGTCTCTTTGCTACGTTCGTAACGTAATCAGGTCAAGGCTTTTCACACGACTAAAGTATGCAAATTTGTTAGTAAAGACATTTATATCGATTTCGGTACTCCGATAGTCAACGATGACGACTCCTGGTTCAAACACGCTTTTTATTATTTAATTATTTAAATTAGGATACAATTTACTTAATGTACACAACATGCATTTATTTATAAACTCTTAAACAAAATAATCATACGTGTGTGAACATTTATATTTCTAAAAATCGGACAAGTAGCGAGTAGAACTAGCGCCCCTGGTGGCACCGAACTGATTACATTACATACTTTACTATTACATAGTTGTACCAACTTTTACATAAATATTGTTTATTCTCATATTCTTGAATGTATCTCGGTTTGTCCGTCCGTCTGTCTGGTAGTGCGCTTATAACTCAAAAACCACTTAACAGATTTCGGTGAATATTTTTTATTACTTTACGTATAGATATTTTTACTAATAGGGTTTAAGACTATGTTTTAAAAGGTTATATAACAAAACATAAGGAAAAACGAGTATCTAATGATAAAATAAAATCAATTCAAAAAATTTTTTCACGTTTTCACGTATTCCATACATTACCAAAACCGTTAAACATAAGACAATAGAAACACAATACAAATAGGTTATAAAGAATTCTTCTTGTACATATACTAAACATCTGTGTAAACTAGAAAAATCTTTAAAAAATCCGATATTCCTTACACCACAACTAACTTTAATGTTTAAACCACGATAAGTAATTTAATGTAACAAAAGAAATTACAAATATGTGTTATGTTAAAAATATCCGTGAAATAACAATAAATTAATTTTGTGCTCAAAAAAGCGATCCGGATCATTGTTTACTATTAATTGGATAACAATATATGCATAACTTATAGGTGGGGGCTTTCAAAATTGTATGTAGGTTGGAAGTACCCTGTAGGTTTTGATTATCAGTCACTGAGTATAATCTTTTTATTACGTTAACCTAGAGTATTTTTTACAGCAGTGTGAGATCATATTTAATATATATTCAACTTTTTACCTGAAACAAAACAATCTAATTTTCTTGCATTTAAAAATCACACGGGATAGCAAATTTCAATAATGTAAGCCTGCGGGAAGTATCCTCTACATGTTTTGCTAAATCACTGTGAGTGCGAGTTTTAGACATTTATTATGAAGGGTTGTATCTCTTTATTGTGTTAACCAAGAAACTTCATTTTTTTACAGCACTATGAGTTCATAGATCTTAGTATTCGGTATTAATTTCAACTATATATCTCAAATCCTTTTCGAGAAGAACAATAAAACTTAAGATAATTTTGTTGCATTGTAATTTTACAATGGCTAAGAGATTCCTTATTTTCTGATTTTTCCCTTAACTTTTATTAAAAGACGTCACTTCGTGTCTTGCAATACTGTGAATCTGCGGGAAGAACCCTACAGGTTTCGATAATTGGTTCGTGAACGATATGTCAACTATGAAGTGCCGTATCTCTTTATTGCGTTAAGCTAGAATTTTTTTTAAATATGATATCAATTTCATCTTAATTACTAAAGTATTTTTCGAGAAAAAGTGCCTTGAAGCATGGACAGACAGCCAGCCAGCCACACAGATGGACAACAAAGTGATTCTATAAGGGTTCCGTTTTTTTTAATTATGAGTTACGGAACCCTAAAAATACCTAAATCAATGTTTGTGAATGTTCAATTATATAGTTTCACATTTATGTCAATAATATTTTCAATGGCGATTAAAACATGGTCACAGGTCATTGTCATTTTAAAAGGATATCTACACTAATATTATATAGCGATAACATTTGTGAAAATGTTTCAAAGAGATCTGCGGAATCACAAATCCGATTCTGACAATTACTATTAATTTTTATGTTTTAATTAACGTGGACATAGATGCGGGTGGTTGCTGGTAAAATATGTTTACCTATCAGTAAAAGAAAAACTACACTTTTACAAATCCGGCAAATACCTTATATGTATTACAGCGTTATATACTATAATTTTTATAAACATTCATTAGGTAGATAAAATAACTCAATTTTCTATGGATCGAAAGTTCACAACGTATTACGTAAGTGCTAACATAATAACAAAGAAGTGGGTGCTTCACGTCCGTCCTCAATAGGGTATAGAGTGATTTGCTCTCCATAACGTCAAGTATGAAAACAAGAACATAATAGAACACTGTGGTAGACGCGTTTAGACAATTTTCCAACTGAGCGCCCACTGGAAAATAATTATTCAACACAAAAGGCATTAAGCTTTGTTAAACCATGCTATGAGTAAATGCAAATGAAGAGGGAGAATCGATAAATCACTGTGAGCTGTAGATAAATGAATGTTTCTAAAGAAAATGGAATACTTGAATATGGTTTAGTGCCATGCTTAATGTACCTACCTATAAAAATATCAATAATCATAGTTTTAATTTATATATAAATGAAATGACTGCAGCACGGTGTATAGTAAAATCCGAGAGCATCAACGACCATTGAAAGCCCCTGTCATGATACCGACATGCAAATACCTCGTTGAAAACAATGCACTAGCTGGATTTTGAAACCAGACGGCCCTAGTCAAACACTATGATGCCGTTTTAAGACCACGATATAATGTAAAATGCAATATCGAATAGTTAAAATAATTATTACATTGTTTTTTATTTTAAAATGGTAAAAAAATTCTAGTATATAAATAAACATGTTAAATTTTTCAACCACAAACATCAAAGTTATTTTTTTCATAATTTGCTGTACAATAATAGACTATAAAATAATCACAATCAGATCTAAAATATACTTTACTGTTCCGTGTATACGTAGTGAATTTGAAATCTTACCCCCTTCAGTGAACCGATCGATGGAGTACGGAAGGCGACGCGACAGTCCCCTATTCATCATTATAACCAAACTGAATACAGGTAAATACTATCGTTTAAACATGAATAATTTGTTAAAAAAATGCTCAAACGAGTATTTTATTGCTGAAAATGTTATGATTGCCAACTATAACCGAATGGTCATAATTTAATTAAGTAGAAAATAGGTTATAGTAACTTACTTTTGAATTGAGAGAAAACTCAAACAGACTCAAACAAAGATATTCAGGTTATAAATCAAGAAGGTACAATTCCGCATCACTTCCAACGTAAAATTTATTTTTGTTTATCAAAGTACTTCTTCCATACCTACTATGTACGAAACCTCGCGTGACTGTATAGAATTATTACTAGGTACCACTACATACATGGGCGATATTTTTATCGATATGATAAAAAAAATACTCCCCTTAATATTTACTCAATTATATAATTGTGAGTATAAGACTTTTCTGTATTACATATTAATATCTGAACGACCGAGTTCTCTTAAAATAAAAAACCTATCTAGGTAAACTTGGAATACTAAATAAAAAGTTTCATTCAAATCATTGGAGCCGTTTCCGAGAAACCAATTATATATATGTATTAATATATACACACAAGAATTGCTCATTTAATAGTATTATTATTAGATTAGATACGTACTAATAATATATTAAACGCGCTTGCTTATATTTACATTCCATTTTGAGTAAAAAAATTCGTGGCTGTCGAGCGGTCCCATACCAACGACCATTTATTGTGAATAAGATCTAATATATCAATTAAAAACCCATAGAAAGAGATTTTTAGATTTTTTAACAGCGAATCCGGTTTTTTTTATTAGGCAAGAAGGTAAGTATAAAAATTCATGTCTTCAGCTTTAAAATACAACGAAACTTTCCGAAAGATTGTTAACGATAAACTATTCATATATATTTAATTCATAATTATTAAAAAGTTTAAACACAAATTTTCACGTTCTCATCTTCACAATATGCAATTTTCATACAACACCTTTACACCTACTAAATGTAATATTTTTCAAAAATCTGTTCTTATAACCACTAAATATTAAAAAAAGTTTTTCAAATGTTATACTCCTACCTTTAATAGTCTCCTCGATGTTGATGAGTCAATTAGGAGTTCCTTATAATATGTATTGAGGAATTCTTAAATTAATTTAATTTCTCGAGTCACTTGGAATAATCGAATATAACTATGATATGATCATTTTTATGCAAGTCTTTCTATATCAATGTATGTTTACTACATATTTGTGAATACTTCTACAATTAGGTATGTACAGTATGTATTAAAAACGCCGTCTGATCCGTGAAGGTGTTATTAGGTATCGAGATTATATTCTGTTTATGTTATCTATCTCAGATTATAAGTAAAAAAAATTATCCCTAATAAAATTTAAATTTTTTTTGTTAAATGAGGTAACTTACATGGCAATAGAGGCGGCGCGCCGCGGCACAGGGTACCGCCATACGATCAAACGTACCGCTGCGTAACGGTGTTTTACATTTTCACGTTTTAAAAATTTGCTAAATTTTAGGGAAACTAAAACTAAATATGTTAATTTTAAATCGCAATAACATTTTTATTTTCATAGTAAATAAAATTTTGATATTTTTTTTGGTAATGTCATTGGGATACCTATATACCCTTTTCGGATTCGACAAGGTTTTTAATACATATTGTACTATACAAACGATAACTTAAAAAAGATCTTTAAATATCTACTTGATTTTTACAAAATTTGAACGCACGCCATTTTTACTAAATTCCACTCTTATTGCGTATATATATTTTACGGGTAAGATGATACGTATACAATATATTAATCAGTATTAATAAATCTAAGTATATATCAATTTATCGTATTGAATTGTGAATATTTTTTCAAGCTTTAAGTCCAAGTCAATTAATTATAATTACTAAAACATAATTACCGTTAAGCTAAATTATAACTTAAATATAACTATCCAAAAGCTTTATTCTCTTAACTGATAGTCATTTCAATTTTTTTTTCTTAAGATACTTATTTTCCTTACATCCATTTATAATATATTAGTGAAGGCATTCGCATCAGTATTAAGCACAATTCCATTCATTTAAGACTAAACAAAAGCAGACTACTTTTAAAAAACAAAATATTTGTGTCGCAAAGAAATTACTATACTTTACAAAATAATATTACAAGCACAATAAAGATACTTACAATTTATATAATCTTTATGTACGACACAATCTCATAAATCTTGTTAAGTTTATAAACAGGCGCGGTGTATGCGGAACTCAAAAGGAAAACGAACGCATTACGTGGGCATTGCAACCCTACTAACGGATTACGGACGATCACAACGCGACGTCTGTGACGCTATAGCCGGGAGCCCGCCCCTCTGCACCTAGCATTTTTTAGTCTGTCGAGTGCTACATAATAGAGCTACGAAATCTACGTGCTACGAATTTGCTGCAGCAGAGGGGCACTAACTTAAAGCGTCGCGTCGGCGATTTAACACGAAATATTTAGCTAGCAAGTGATCGACTGCCAACCCACAGCTTTTTTTTTTGTATAATGGCAAAGACACATAATGTTTATGAAATTTGGGTTCAGATTCTATAATGTTGAGATCTACATATTTCGGTAATTATACCTCACTTTGGATATATGGCATAAATATAATTAGCCATCGTAAAACCTTTTAAAGTATTTTATACTTTTCGGAAATCCCAACGATCGATTTGAAAAGGTCTCCCGATCGACTGTTTGGTCACCGCTGTGCTACAGTATTTTACGCAAACAAAAGCTCTTTAATTAATAAAATTTAGTCAATACTACTGAACTTCATTAAATGGAATTGTTTACAGATGTCCAAATGTCCAGAGTATGTGGGTATTTCGTTATCCAGAACAGATATATTCCTTTTTTGTAAAATAATCAAACGTTTAATACTTGTAGAGCTTACTGTACCATGGGAAACTAATATACCTAAAAAACACATAATAAAAATGAATAAATATTACGATATAAGTAATGGACTAACCAAAAACGGCTATGCGGTTAAGTTATATGCGGTGGAAGTGGGAGCGAGAAGTATACTTATATATATAAATTTGCCTGTAACTTACTAAAAGACCTTGGCCTCTCGAGAACTGCAGTAAGTTCTATTTTAGAAGCTACATTACCAGGTTTTTACCAAATCTCCTTTAGAATTGTACTATAGGTGCCTACGACCCACTCTCTCTCTCTCTCTTTTATGTAACGCAGACGAAGTTGCGCAGGTCAGCTAGTAAACAATAATTCTGTAGACAACGCGTGCGGAGCCGCGGGTACAGCTAGTTTATATAAAGAGTTAATACTAACACAGGGACAGTAAGACAATTAGATAATTCTATTTATTGACAATTTAACACATGAAGGAACATATTGGCAGCAAGATGGTTCCACAGTACGTACAACAGAAGATACGCGAAAGGTAAGAGTAAAAGGATAAGACATGTTTTTTTTACGATTTATGATAACTTGAGAAATAAAGCCTTTCGTTTTATCACACATAAATTTGCCCCAGATATGAATAATTGATGGGTGTTTTATAAATATGTTCATAAATCTACAGTACAGTATAGACATCTATAAACTAATATAATAAAGCGGAAGATTTTTTTTTGTTTGTTTAAACACGTTAATCTCTGGAACTACGAGTCGGATTCACAAGAAATAGCATAGGCTATCTAACAGCAACAACTCTCAACTGGCCTTAAATATTGACTTTTGTTACGTAAGTCGAAAGTCGGGCCCCTTCCGAACTACTTTATCCGCGTGCGCTGGGAGTAATCATTAATGATACGGAAATACAATGTTCTACAAAAATATCGGTCCTTATTATATCTAAAAAAAAGTCTGTGATAGCATATGCCCATCTCTTGTACATAAACAACAATAAGGTATTTTGTGACAAAGATTTGTTGAAAAGTTATTAAAAAGTAACTTTTAGGCATTATTTTTAGGCATGGCGTATTAATTCTTACGAACAAAAGTGAAGAAACTTTTAGTAAAGATAATTTTATAAAGTTAAATTTTGCTCTTTATGGTTCGTTATTTAGAGACACATAATGTAGGAGACAATGAAAAATTTCAATAATTTGTATTTGTGGAAAGAACAGTTATGATAGACTACGTGGGTGCGTTGGCGGCGCGGTATTTGTCGGATAAAATTAACACGGGTGAAACCGTGGGCCACAGCTAGTTAATATATATTCGTATAAATTGCCATTAATTTGCAGTTTTCATGTTGATTTCGCAACAATACCTGCCGCCGCGCCGTATTGAGTTAAGCACAGAATTGCTGAACAAACGCAGCATCGCGCTGCGGCGGCGCCGCGCCGGGTGGCCGTAGCCGAGCCGAGCGAGACTTGTGACGTCACGAACTTATCGACTGGTCACACGCTGAAGAATTTAAAAACGGGAGTGAAAAGTATCATAACTTTGTAATTTACTAAAGTTAACTGAAAAAAATATTAACTAGGTTTTTCGTAATCTTATTATGATTATCTATACAATTAATAAAATTGAAGCGTCTGTTTGTAATGCCAAAATAAGTTTTTTACTAAATGCATATGAAAGTATATATAATATTTTTGTCTGCCTGTCCGTTCCGGATAATCTCGGAAACGGTAAGATCCGATTTTGACGGGACTTTCACTGATAGATAGCTGATGATATGGAGTAACTTAGGCTACTTTTATTTCAGAAAAAGAATTAGGGACCCGCACAAATAAAAAGAACTGGTCATGGTGAATCAATTCGTGCGCTTAAATGGCTTATGCTGAATAAACCATAAGAGATATAGCAAATTAATGTACTACGTAATCATAGGCATTGAAAAGACCTACAAAACAGTCCGGGAGAGTATACATCTATCTTCTAAGGAACACCCACAATAAGGATTTTTGTCTTTAAAATACCCGGAAGCGGGGGAGCAAGAATCGCGCGGGCATTCTGTAGTCCACGTGAGCGAAGCCACGGGCACAACTAGTCTAAAAGTAAAATTTTAAAAATGGAAACTTTCTTAGTTTTCTTTTTATTTTTGCATGGATGATAGTTTTTCGTAACTTTCATGTTTTAGTTTTCCTGCTATAATTACGAGGAATTTAATGCAAAAGAGTTTAAAATGAATAAAACACCGAAGTAACTTTATTGTGAAGTAAAGAGGTGGTGAACGTTCTAAATTATCCCACATGGACTGTTCGTGATTGCTCTGCAGTATCAAAAATTAAAATTCATTAGCATTATTTTTTTGTTAGTCAACTCTTGCCGTTCGCGTTAGTGTCATTGGAATCTTTGATTAGTGAGTGTTCCAATTATTATTAAAAGTTATATTTTTTCTTATCAGATAAATAAAACTACATCAAGTTATTTTCATGAAAAATATACATCGAAAATACAAAATATGTTTGAACATTCATACCTCGAACTACGCGAATGCTCGCTTCTGTCGAGTCACTAGAGGTAGTGTTTGTTAAGATGGATGACCTTGAACCCATAAATAAACTGGCAACTTCTTCTGACATAGTAAAACTGATGAATTCGGGATTACTTCACGTCCGATATCCCTCACTTTCCCCTACTAATGTACAGCCACAGTTCGCCGAGTAAGTTTTTAGGTACCATGTAATAGGGGGCTAACCTATTGCCATTAATCGTGCACAAAGCCAAACTCTGAGCTGCTACTGAGAATTTCATAGAAAAACTCAATAACACTGCTCGACCTGGGAAATCGAACACACAAGTCCTCGAGCATAGCAGTCGCATTTACGACCACTAGGCTAATGAGGCAGTAAGGAAGGCATTTTTTCCTGGAAATTCATTACAACTATTTCAGCACTTTAAACTCATAACTACTTCTTCGTGTCCAAAAGAGGGCATTTTTCCAGTTTTATACGGAAACGTTTGCAGCAGCCAAGATTGGGGGTCATACATTGATAACCACAGGCAATAAAAAGTAATTACGTTTTATAAACATTACTTTATTAAACACAGGTAATAACACAAGTAGGTTGATAGAAGCCATCGTCGCCCGTTGACAGACGCTGCGAAAGATGTATTTCAGTCAGTTCCAAAATACCGAAATCATAATCTGCAAATTTCTTAAGAATTTCCGAACCATCAAAGCTTTCATAAGATTTTCTTGAATGATTTGCATTTGGTTGTGCGGTTTCAGATTCCTCGCTCGAACAACTTCCGTATTTCGAATTGATTAGAGTAACATGTAGCTTTATGTTGTCTCTCCCATGTTCTTCATTATTCATGTAACCTGTTAACAAAATTTATGTTTTCTGAACTTGCAAACTGTAATATTGTTGTGACCAAAACCAAAATAAAACATACATCAGACACACCTACATAATAATAGTTTCTTAGGGATCAATCACTAGGTTACGCATCCAGTAAACTGCGTATATCATAGAGATTTTAGATGATCGAATTCGAAAATTATAATTAAATAATATCTCTAACCATTGTTTAGTTGTTTTGATTGTGTTTATGCTCGATTTTGGTGGATAGTAACATGGTTGAGTCTTCGTAGGCTCTGGAACTGTTTTGACACTAAATTGTTGTAATTTTTGTTTTTAATTTCAAATTCCGCAAACTTCTATTTAATCTTGTCGGATTTTTGGATTACGCGCTAGCAACCCGGTAGGCGATCTGTCTAGTACGATTTTTTGCTGTCATTTTCTTTTCTTGGAGATTTGTCTCGTTAATCGGGGCTCGCTCCGTGAAGCTGAGAAGTAGACATTGGTGACCAAGCACATGCTTCACCATTTTGCTTCTTCAGGTATTTATAGTGCTTATTTCTTGTATTTCGTGCTTCGAGCCGAGTATGGTTCGATTAGATCCCGATCGTTTGCTACATTGTCCGTTTTTTTGTTGTAACCGCCATCTTCCGTCCAGAATGAGGCCCAGATACCTCATCTGGGACCCCACTCCGATCCTGTGTCCTTCGACTAAAATGTGTGCCCCAGGAGGCGGCCCACACCGGGGCCCATGAAAAAGTAAGGCCTCGGTCTTCTCAGCCACCACCACCCTGAGGCCCAACGACTGTATGCGCCCGACCACGAGGACTACGCCTTCTGTGGCCAGGCGCGCCACCTCTCCCCAGCTCTCCTCCTGGGACACGACAAGGGTGTCGTCCGCGTAACAGATTAGCGCGTCCTCGAAGGGAGCGCTACGCGGAGCACCCAGTCGTAGCCCATGTTCCACAGGAGCGGCCCAAGCACCGACCCCTATGGAACACCGCACCCTACGTGGCGCCGGGCCAAAACTCCCTGGCCGTTCACGAAGACGACCTCTCTATCCTGGAGGTGTCCTCCAACAGCCGCCGCAGGTACGAGGGCACTCCGAAAATCCGGAGTGCCTCTCGAATGACACCATGCGGCAGACTGTTGAAGGCATTGGTGATGTCAATCAACACCGCCAGCAACCTACCTCTCCCCTGGGTCACCTCCACGGACCACGCCTTCAGGGTGGAGAGGGCATCCAAAGTTGAACGCCCTCTCCGGAAGCCGAACTGCCGGTCCGAGAGTTCCGGCCCCACTTCCTCCATGTGCCGGTTGACACAGGAGGCAACTATGCGTTCTATTTTACAATAATCCAGAACACAAGGGGTAAACGAGAATACGGAGATAATTCGTTAGAATAGCACAGAAACGTACTGAACCTATATTTTATTATAATACTAACAAACGCTCGCGAGATCATTTGCATTAATCTATGTAAATAAAAATAAAATGCTGTTCGTTGGTAAGAAGCGCATCAACTGAGAACGGCTAGACCAATTTGGCCATTTTTATTTTAAAATGTTCGTAATAGTCCAAATTTGGTTTTCATGGCAAGAAAAATTGAAAATCGGGAAAAACTAAACGTCCTTTTTTCTATCGGATTTTTGTATAAACTCAAGACCGTAAATCACGATACAAAAAATAGATATGCGTAATTCTATTATTGTTTTGTTTATTGTCATGACACAGTTATTGCGAACAAAAACAGGATAGATGGTCGAATAATTGGCTAATGCGAAGGGCAGAACGACTTCTGTCGGGCCAGCTGGTAACAATATAAAGTTCAATAAGAATAAAAAATAGCTTATAGAACTCGGAAATAATGTACCTTCTTATTTGTGAAAGAATTTTTTAAAATCGGATAAGTAGTTTCGTAGACTTTCTCCTACAAACATACAAACTTTACTTCACTATACTAGTATAGAAGCATAGATATAATTATTTTTTTTAATATTATTTCACCATATATAAATCTTGACGTGATAAGGTTGAAAAAAAAATTTATGAAATGTTTCAAAGAATCTTAAACTTCTACATATACTTTCTAAAAATCAAATCATTTATGTGTCATAAATAAATTAGAAAGGTAAGCACACATTATAGAGAAATATAAAATGTGTACATCATTATATTTATGGTATTCGTAAATAATATAGTGTTAGCGACGCATAGGGTTTGGCGTGGTGATTTAGGAAATAACATGAACAATTCGTTATAGGTATAAGTTGCTAGGCTTAAGGAATAAGCATTTACATATGAACAATCATTGATTTACTGTTTTTATATTAAAGAAATAAAGTGTAGGTATTAAAAGATAGTAAATACGTAGCAATAAAGCTTATAATTTCGTAAGAATAGCACAGAAACGTACTGAACCTATATTTCATTGATAATCATTGTTTTAAACCAGTTATGTGTTGTTACATAGAAATAAAAAGAGGTTAGCTATGGTCGCAATTGATCCATAGACTTTTCAAGACTATTTGATTCTTAGTATTAATTCCTCATAGTCTATGTCACGGTGTTGCCGTGTATTTTCGATAATGGCTAAGTTGGGGAATTATAGTCTTGAGGAAAGTTGGTTGATTTTATTTTATTACAGGTCATTTGTTATTAATTTACTTAGTAAAGTAATTCCACACGTTTACTAACTTCAAAACGTTGATTTCTATTTTTTTTGTTGTGATTGCAGGGGTCTCTAACCATTGTTTAGTTGTTTTGATTGTGTTTATGCTCGATTTTGGTGGATAGTAACATGGTTGAGTCTTCGTAGGCTCTGGAACTGTTTTGACACTAAATTGTTGTAATTTTTGTTTTTAATTTCAAATTCCGCAAACTTCTATTTAATCTTGTCGGATTTTTGGATTACGCGCTAGCAACCCGGTAGGCGATCTGTCTAGTACGATTTTTTTGCTGTCATTTTCTTTTCTTGGAGATTTGTCTCGTTAATCGGGGCTCGCTCCGTGAAGCTGAGAAGTAGACATTGGTGACCAAGCACATGCTTCACCATTTTGCTTCTTCAGGTATTTATAGTGCTTATTTCTTGTATTTCGTGCTTCGAGCCGAGTATGGTTCGATATAGATCCCGATCGTTTGCTACATTGTCCGTTTTTTTGTTGTAACCGCCATCTTCCGTCCAGAATGAGGCCCAGATACCTCATCTGGGACCCCACTCCGATCCTGTGTCCTTCGACTAAAATGTGTGCCCCAGGAGGCGGCCCACACCGGGGCCCATGAAAAAGTAAGGCCTCGGTCTTCTCAGCCACCACCACCCTGAGGCCCAACGACTGTATGCGCCCGACCACGAGGACTACGCCTTCTGTGGCCAGGCGCGCCACCTCTCCCCAGCTCTCCTCCTGGGACACGACAAGGGTGTCGTCCGCGTAACAGATTACGCGCGTCCTCGAAGGGAGCGCTACGCGGAGCACCCAGTCGTAGCCCATGTTCCACAGGAGCGGCCCAAGCACCGACCCCTATGGAACACCGCACCCTACGTGGCGCCGGGCCAAAACTCCCTGGCCGTTCACGAAGACGACCTCTCTATCCTGGAGGTTGTCCTCCAACAGCCGCCGCAGGTACGAGGGCACTCCGAAAATCCGGAGTGCCTCTCGAATGACACCATGCGGCAGACTGTTGAAGGCATTGGTGATGTCAATCAACACCGCCAGCAACCTACCTCTCCCCTGGGTCACCTCCACGGACCACGCCTTCAGGGTGGAGAGGGCATCCAAAGTTGAACGCCCTCTCCGGAAGCCGAACTGCCGGTCCGAGAGTTCCGGCCCCACTTCCTCCATGTGCCGGTTGACACAGGAGGCAACTATGCGTTCCAGCATCTTTCCCGTGTCATCCAGCAACACAAGGGGCCGGTACGAGGACGGGCAGTCCGGAGGACGACCCCCTTTCGGAAGAAGGCAGAGCCGCCCCACCTTCCAGAGCTTCGGGAACCGTCCGGCTGATAAACAACGGTCGAACAGCTCCAGCACCTCTCCCCTCATGTGGCCCGGCGCCACGCCTAGTAGTTGGCTCGGGACTCCGTCCGGGCCAGGTGCCCTACGCATATTACGGAGGCGCTTCACCACCCATGACACCACTTGACATGGGAGGTGGGAGGAGCTCTGGAGGGTCGGGCAACAATGTGGTCACGACCCTCGCTAGCACCTCTAGAGTTAAGGTTTCCGTTAAAGGGGGCGCCTGCCTTCGGAACTTTTTCCTAATCATCCGGTAAGGGCGCCCCCACGGATCCCCATCCAGGGTCCTGAGGAGCTCCTCCTATCTCTCATTTTTGGCCCAGCCGATGGCTAACTGCAGTGACTTTTTGCACTCCCTGTAGGCACCATACAGCCGGGCCTCCTCCCCGGCTTGCTGTGCTCGCCGCCGGCGGCAGCGCTGGTACTGCCGTCGTGCCGCGGAGCAGGCCACCCGGAGATCAGGTATCTCCGGGGACCACCAATACACCGCCCGTCTGTTTTGCGGGTGGCTGTTACTCCGCGGCATCGACGCATCGCAGACCGCCGTGAGGGCCTCACGGAAACGGTCTGCAGACGCATCCACATCTTCATCCACTTGAGCTAGCGCTCGCCAGCTCTGAGCTATGGCCGCCTCTTCCGCCAGCTCCCGGTCGAGGCGGCCAAGAACCCATCGGGGAAACGCCGTTCGCCGACGAGGGCGGAGCACCAGCTCCCCTGGGGAGGTGGAGACTTCGATTCGAATGTATCGGTGATTCGATAAAGTCTCCACCTCTTCCAGAACCCGCCATCCATGCACGCGGCGTGCGACAGACGGCGTGGCAAACGATACGTCCACCACAGACCCTCCGTTCTGCCGCACGCACGTGTACGTAGTACCTTTGTTGAGGAGGGACAGTCTAACCTCAACTGTCCACTCCTCAACCGCCGACCCTCGCGGGTCCGTGTTCGCCACTCCCCATGCCCTCGACTTAGCGTTGAGATCTCCAAGTAGGACGATGGGAAGCGGTGACAGCCGCCTTACCGCTAGCCCCAGGGAGTCGAGGAACGCCTCGAACTCCACCAAGGCCCGGTTTGGGGAGAAATATACACCAATAATGACGTGTTCTCCCCATGCGGCTGCCACGAACCCATGCCCTCGACTTAGCGTTGAGATCTCCAAGTAGGACGATGGGAAGCGGTGACAGCCGCCTTACCGCTAGCCCCAGGGAGTCGAGGAACGCCTCGAACTCCACCAAGGCCCGGTTTGGGGAGAAATATACACCAATAATGACGTGTTCTCCCCATGCGGCTGCCACGAACCCAGCGCCCCTCTCCTTAACAGAGAGGGGTGGTCCGGAACTGTGGATCGCCACAGAGCCATCCAGGTCCCCAACCCAGTGAGGCTGATCAGGGACATAATACGGCTCCGCAGCGACCGCAACGTCAATGGTCCACTCCGCCACAGACTGAACAAATAAATCTTGTGCTGCGGCGGAGTGGTTTAAGTTCCCCTGAAGGTAACTACCATTGGCGTGATCCATTAGTGAATCATAGTAGTTACCGCCAGGATGGGACTCATGGCCCTAGCAATAGGTGCAGGAGCAGCTCTACCTTTGGAGGGAGGCGGCTTGCAATTGCCCCATGACGTGTTCTGATAACCTTCCAGCATCGGAACATATAGCGCAGCGTAACTTTTCTGCTGCACAATTTGCCGCCATATGTCCGGCATCCCCGCATCTAAAACATAGTGCCCCTCTAACGACTGCTGAAGGGCATAGAGGGCGGGTGTGACCTACACTCATACACTGAAAACAGCGTATGGGCTTTTCCTCAAAGAATCGGATGCGGGCTACACTCCAGCCAATTAGTAGCCTTCCGGCCTCTGACAACACTTTGGCCGCAGCAGCTGTTAGAGAAAGGTGAATTGCACCAACGCCCCTACCATAAGTGCGTATTTCTCCAGCCCTTATTTGGGCTGGCTCGCACCCACCTTTAGCCGCCACAGCCTCCACCACTTCATCCCTCGATACCGATTCGTCAAGTCCGACGATTCGAGTATCAGCCCTCTTAACAGGCCTCATAATAGTGGCGACGTCTGCCAACACCGTCGTAATTTATGGGCCAAGTTGTCCGCTCGTTCTGGTCCCAGGGCACCAGGTATTTCTATTATTTAAGCTCCCGCCGCGTTGGAGCGGCCAGATAGATCTGTGATTCCACACTCTGTCAAGGAGACGCTCTTCCGCGCCCTCAAGAGGACTGACGTGTAGTAGATCCCCTTTTCCACCGCCTCCGGCTGCAGTGTTATTATAATTGCAGCAGAGCGTGGGAGGGCGGGGGACTTGCGCTTAGCCTTGGGCCCCTTTTTAACAGGGACCAAAGCGTCCTTCTTCTTTTTGTTTTTTGGGCGACGTACTACTGTTGTCCACGTTGCCTCCTCCGACACCGACTGGGCCTCAGCAGGAGCTGAGGCTGAGAGAGAAGCCCATTCCATTTCCAGAGAAGTGGTAGTAGCTGTCGACACATTCCTAGCAGCAGGCATAGGCTTAGTTGGTTTTAGCAGTGCACGCTCAGGCCCTGCCCGCTTTGACTTTGGCTTAGTAGGTTTTGGCCCTGCAGGACCAGAAGTGGTCAATCTTTTATCTGCCGCCAATGGCGGGCGGATAATCTTCTCAGGAGGTAGACGGTTCTCGATGTTCTCTAAGCAGGCCATAAGCATATTGCCTAGGGAATTGTGAAGAGAAGAGCCGAGTGCCTCTACGGCGACTACAAGTGCTTCCTGCCAAGGTGGCTGGGAAGGCTCAGATTGTGGCTGCGATTGAGGCAGGACTACCCTCTTTTCATTGACTTCGCGTCGCCATGACAAGACCTCTGCTTTTAAATCGTCTACCTGTCAGCGCAGATTTTTAGTCTCCCTTTGTAGGCGAATGGTTTCTTCTGCCTCGGTACGCGTAACGAGCGCATCTACAACTTCTTTCAGGGCTCTGGCTGCACCCGTGAGCTGTTTTATGCAGGTGTCCTTTAAGTTACCAGATTTACGGCAGACATCATAAATACTGGCCACCTTATTCTCTGCTAGGGTCTTCAACCTATCTGCATCCAGGGTCGCAAAATCTAAGATAGCCTCCAGATCTTCTATCCCCGCATCAGCCACCTTTAAATATGACCTTCTGGTAAGGCTACGGTCTAAGGATCCACCAGCATCTACAGCGGCGGATCGTCCTGAACCTGCCGAACAGCCAGGATCTTGTGCTCTACCCCTCCGGTCTAGTTCTACCTTCGAGGATTTACCTACCGTCTCTCCCACGTCCGGCGCCGTGGTAACCGTCAACACTGGTCGCTTACGACTCGACCCACGTTTTGACAAAATTGTACTCAGATCTGTCTCATACTGAGCATCAATGCCTTTCTTGCCCTTACAAGGCAGTAAATCCCCAGTAGTACCATCGCCGGTACCACCATCGCTACCATTAAGACTACTTAAAACTATATTGGATTTGGATTTCTTCATTTCTGATCCCACGAGTAGGGGAGAAATAAAGGTCCGCCCAGGCAGTGCCCCCTGTACCTGGGTAAGCCTAGCATAACCCGTTAAGAGAGTCAGCCGGTTCTCTAACGGGGGTCGCACTAAGGACTGATCAACCCATCAGCCATGCATTCTCTCGCGGTGCGCCGCCGCTTAGGATTGAGGTAATTTTTTATAGAGGTTTTCTTCCTTGTGGTCCGGGCGGTTATGCCAAGACCCTCGGTCCCATACGAAGTCGCGAGACATGACCACGACACTTCGTTGGAATTACGAGACCGACGGTGGTAGGTAAGGCCAGTTGCCCTAGCTACCTGCCCGACAACAGTGTGAGTGTATGTCGAGCCCGTCCTCGCCACGTCTTTCGCCCCTTCTGATACTCAGAGGGATGCCAGACGTAGCCCCCCACGTCAGGTATTGGCCGCCGACCAAGAGTTAGTCGACGTTGCCCGGGGTGCACCACGAGGAGCCCAAATTGTAACTAAACTCAGGTGAACCCCAAATAACCCACCTGAGCTTAGCTGGCCATTTATATGTGATATTGTAATTAGAGTATTTTATTTCAATGATGTGGATTAAAACTTGTGGCATGTGAGAATGCATTTTTTTTTTTTGTTATTTCTTCTGTCCGCCTGGGAGAGGGGCTTAAAGTTATTATGTAACAGTGACACCTGAACGTTGGGGCCAGATTGTGCTGTAGCTATACTGAAACTGTAGGTGGTTCACAAATATATTTTTTTGTAACTTGGGTATGTGGTAATTGTTATTTTTTATTGTAACATTGTGTTTTAATGTATCATGTTTTATATTGAATGAAGCAGTATCAGGAGTTTATATTTATTTTAATTCTTGCAACTTAAATATGTTGAAATTGTTATTGTTACATTGTGCTTTGCTGTTACATTTTTTTTAAATATTGAATGAAGTAGTATTTGATTAATTTATTTTAATTGTTGTGACTGATGATGTGTTAATGTTGTTTTTCTGACATTTTGTTTTGTGTAACATTTTTTTTTATATTAAAGGAAAGTAGTACTAGGTGTTTATATTATTGACTGAAGTTGTATCAGGCGTTTGTATTTATTTTAATTCTTGCTATTAATATGAGTTTAAACTTTTTTTTGTAAAGCTTATTTATATACAGCAATCTTCATGCTCAGTATCGTCAATGGTGTGAATAGTGATTGTTTTATTTTGCTTTAATTGTTGCTATTGAGGATCTGAAATGGAGATAAACTCCATAGGCCTAGATTCATTGGCCCACGTCTTAGTGTGCCAATGATGCCAAGGAATTTTTATCTCAAACCGATGATAGGTTGGTAGAAGGGCTGTGTAGTTAGTAAGTTGTCTTCAACTAGCGCGGATAGAAGCGCGGATAGAAGAGAAATTTGGTGTGTAACATTAGTCCTGACTGTGTTTTTTTTTTGGTATGGTTGCGTCCTGGCGAGTTTAAAGCCCTAACCAGTATACATAACTGCGCGACAGATTTTAACTACTCCTATAAGACCCTCATGTAGTTATCCGAAAAAATAGTTGTGTTTCTGACTCGGTCTGTATTTGTTATCTCTTCTCACTTATACCTAATATCCTACTGGTGACGAGAAAAAATACAGTTAAACGCGTTAAAGTAGTGATCTGTGTTTTCAAGAATAATAGAAATAAAAATGCCGATCGGAAATATAGAACATATATAGACCAAGTCAGAGATACAACTGTTTTATTGGCTTACCAACATAAGCCATATTATTTATAAATACCACAATATTAAATGTGTAAATGCAAAGAAATAAATTAGACATTTTACCTATTTTATAAAAATACTGAACCAACGAGTCTCCAAGTTCTTGCAGTAAGCCTGGTGGTCCATTCTCTTCTTGAACCAGTCCATACAAAACATTAATTTCATGTGGGTTATCATTCATATAAGATAAACCTTTCAATCTTATTTTCAGAGGCATGTGATTTCTCAATAAAGGTCTGAAAATAATTATATGAGTTATTATTAATTTAGTAAGGGCGTTTTTATTTTGAATTTATTTTATTATCTCCCTCAAAACTTCCATAACCTTTTATTAAATATTTTAAACACCCTAATCTTTTAATAATAACAAAATTGAAGTTTTATTTAATGTATATATAAAAACATTTCAATCATTATTCATGAATAAATATGAATAAACACCATGTGGTAAAATTAATCTTATATACGATGATATAGATTTTGTTAACCACAAAATAATATTATACTTTACACAATAAATACAAATAGTTAATGATTATAAAGGTTCGTATACACTTTGCCAGCGTGTTATACGGCGCGGCGGACCAAGAGAGTTGACTCTCGGCATACTTATGATAGGGTTACGTGGTACATTCAACTGAAATTATGCTCTTCGGCTTACTTCCGATTTCTAAGGAGTTGTAGACGCACGGTAAAAGCCCGACAGCCGCGGCTATACCGTCGGCATAGTGTGAGGGAGCCTTATGGATTGTTATTTCTGTCATTTGCTAAAAAACACAATCTGTATTTTTAACAATCTTATTAGGTCGGGGAAATAGTGTTTACGCATAACGTATGTATAAACTTGTTATAAAATTTGTTTGGATGTACTATTTGTATCTGGCTGGTTTTGGTAAAATTAAAAAGGTTACATTAAAAATAAAAGAAGTTGTTTCCCGCTATTTTTCATTTGTTTTTCTTTCTGTAAAAATGAGTATATCTAATGAAGAAATTCAATACATTTTAAAATATTATAACAAATTTGGCAAAAATGCAACTCAAGCAGCGAAAAAAATTTAGTGATGTTTATGGATCTAATGCAGTCTCAGTAAGAGTAGCACAAAGTTAGTTCAAACGCTTTCAATCCGGAAATTTTGATGTTAAAGATGCACCTCGCTCTGGTCGCCCTGTTATGAATAAAATGGACGCCATTTTTGAAAACGTGGAGTAAGATCGGCATATCAGTAGTTACGATGTAGCTGAAGAACTGGAAATTGTTAAGTTAAAATAGTTTTATCCCATTTGAAGAAAGCAAGCTTTACCAAAAAGCTCGATATTTGGGTGCCACACGAGCTCACTGAAAGAAACCTAATGAACCGTACGAGCCGTTTTTGCTGAAGCCGAAGTGGATCACATACGACAAGAACGTGCGAAAGAGGACTGGCTAAACCTGGGCTAACTCGAAATAAGGTGATGCTGTGTGTATGGTGGGACTGGAAGGGCATTGTTCATTATGTGCTTTTACCGCCCGACAAACCATCGATTGGGATCTCTACTGCCATCAACTGATAAGATTAAAGGAAGCAGTTGAGAGAAAGCGGCCGGAACTGATCACGATAACGCTAGACCACACACACATTTAGCCACTCAGCAAAAATGAAGAGAGTTTGGTTGAGAGGTGTTAGTGCATCCACCATATAGCCCTGACCTTGCACCTTCAAATATTCACCTGTTTCGGATTTCGGTCTCTTCAGAATGCTATAGGCTCTGTAAAGTTAATATCAAGAGGACTGCCAAAATTATTTGTCGCGTTTTTTTTAAATCAGAAGTCCCAAAGTTTTTACATCAATGGGATCAAGTACCTACAAAATGGCAGAAAGTCATCGAACAAAACGGCACATATATACTGTAAAGAAATGTAAATTAACTTTGAAAAATATGTCTTGGGTTTTCATTTTATTTACCATTTGTGTTTGCATATATTTTAATGTCCTGCTATGTAACTAGTATAATATTAGATATGTTTTATACAGTTTTATAATGCATCTATTTATGTATATTTATATATTATAGTATGTATATTACTTATTATATTATTTTACATTTGTTTATGAGTGCCCCTTTTATTTATTTGTTTTATAATATACACACATCAAAAAAGTCTAAGCAACATGCGTGATATTACAAATTTTTCCATTTATATTAATTAATTTCTAAATATTTACTCAAATAAAGTGCGTAGGTAAGTAAACTGTTTTGTTATTGATGAAATACTGGCTGGTTGTAAAAAAATATTTGATTGTTTTGTTTTTTCATAAAATTCAAATGACTGCGAATTTGTTTGGATTTAAGTGCGTTTTAATTGCTACGTTTAGTCTTGATTTTATAATTTTAACAACCATTTAAATAAAGTTAGCGACAAAATTTAATTGTTAGATATTCTTTACGTCATGAAGCGACGTCATTTGATGGCAGATGAAATGCAAAGAGCTGTAGGGATGTTGCAAGCAGGAAGTAATCTATTTTGGCATTCATAGAAGTGTTATTTGTCGTCTTTGGCAGCGCTACAATAATACAGGAGAACCCGCTGAAAAGCATCCAGGCCGTAAAAGGAGTACAACCACTCGGCAAGACCGGTACATACAACTGACTGCAAGACGCCAGCCGATGTTAACCGCTCGAGATAAGTTTGAGGCTACAAATTTCAAGTGGTGTTGATGTAAGTCCTCAAACTGTGCGAAATCGACTGCATGAGTACGGCCTACGAGCTCGACGCCCAATCAGGTGCCCACCGATACGTCACGGGAATCGCGCTCGTCGATATGAATGGTGTAGAGAACGCATAACATGGACCCAGGAACAATGGGATAAAAGTATGTTTTCCGATGAGTCGCGATTCGGGTTTAAGCCTGATACAAGAAGGGTGCGAGTGTATCGTCGGCCCGGAAATACTGAAAGGCTCAGGTGCGTTCAGGAGGTTCATCCATACAGCGACTCGACAGTTATGTTATGGGCGGGTATTATGAAGAACAGGCGAAGTGAGCTCGTTTTTGTAAATGGAAACATGAATGCTGAAAATTACATTGAGGATATTCTCAGACCTTAGTCTACCCATTTGCACAAACCTTTGGCTCCGATTTTAGGTTAATGCATGACAATGCGCGTTCACATACAGCTCGGCGAACCAGTGAATACTTTGCATCGGAGAACATCCGGGTATTTCCCTGGCCTGCACAATCGCCAGATCTCAACCCCATCGAGCACGCATGGGACATGCTCCAGAGACGTGTTTTGAAGGACTTGGACGGAGCGACAACAACCCAACAGCTGAAGGATTTGCTACAATTCCATTGGGAGCGAATACCGCAAGATGACATAAACAGTCTCATTAATTCAATGAATAATCGTTGCCGACAAGTTCTGAATAGCAGAGTAGCCCATACTTTGTATTAAATTGTTCTATTCTTTCACAATAAATACATTTTCTTTAGAAATTTCATTTTGTAAGAAAAAAGTTTAGTTTCTTTTGTATCTTAGTTTCTACAGTATATTCTAATATTGTTCATTTCTGTTATTAAAAGAACTTATAAAGACAACAGCTGTTATTTTTACATCATAGAACCCTAAAGATATTATTTTAAAAATAAAATACAACATTATAATGTGAAGAACCATCCTAAAATTTAAATTAGTACATGTTGCTTAGACTTTTTTGATGAGTGTAGATTTCTGTTTATATTCGATGTTAATATTACTAAATTTATGTTATGCGTGTTTTGTTTTTAGGAATGTTTTCTTTCTTTCTTTTCTTTATATATAAATGCGAAGAAACTTTTCCCCCGACCTATTATAAACAAAACATATTATCCAAGGTATTATTGTTGTACAATAAAATTTATACTGAAATATTTACGAACACAACTATTTTTTCTTTTGCTTCTCTTAGATGCTTTGATACTAGCCGTTTTTGCTGAAGCCGAAGTGGATCACATACGACAAGAACGTGCGAAAGAGGACTGGCTAAACCTGGGCTAACTCGAAATAAGGTGATGCTGTGTGTATGGTGGGACTGGAAGGGCATTGTTCATTATGTGCTTTTACCGCCCGACAAACCATCGATTGGGATCTCTACTGCCATCAACTGATAAGATTAAAGGAAGCAGTTGAGAGAAAGCGGCCGGAACTGATCACGATAACGCTAGACCACACACACATTTAGCCACTCAGCAAAAATTAAGAGAGTTTGGTTGAGAGGTGTTAGTGCATCCACCATATAGCCCTGACCTTGCACCTTCAAATATTCACCTGTTTCGGATTTCGGTCTCTTCAGAATGCTTTAGGCTCTGTAAAGTTAATATCAAGAGGACTGCCAAAATTATTTGTCGCGTTTTTTTTAAATCAGAAGTCCCAAAGTTTTTACATCAATGGGATCAAGTACCTACAAAATGGCAGAAAGTCATCGAACAAAACGGCACATATATACTGTAAAGAAATGTAAATTAACTTTGAAAAATATGTCTTGGGTTTTCATTTTATTTACCATTTGTGTTTGCATATATTTTAATGTCCTGCTATGTAACTAGTATAATATTAGATATGTTTTATACAGTTTTATAATGCATCTATTTATGTATATTTATATATTATAGTATGTATATTACTTATTATATTATTTTACATTTGTTTATGAGTGCCCCTTTTATTTATTTGTTTTATAATATACACACATCAAAAAAGTCTAAGCAACATGCGTGATATTACAAATTTTTCCATTTATATTAATTAATTTCTAAATATTTACTCAAATAAAGTGCGTAGGTAAGTAAACTGTTTTGTTATTGATGAAATACTGGCTGGTTGTAAAAAAAAAATTTGATTGTTTTGTTTTTTCATAAAATTCAAATGACTGCGAATTTGTTTGATTTAAGTGCGTTTTAATTGCTACGTTTAGTCTTGATTTTATAATTTTAACAACCATTTAAATAAAGTTAGCGACAAAATTTAATTGTTAGATATTCTTTACGTCATGAAGCGACGTCATTTGATGGCAGATGAAATGCAAAGAGCTGTAGGGATGTTGCAAGCGGGAAGTAATCTATTTTGGCATTCATAGAAGTGTTATTTGTCGTCTTTGGCAGCGCTACAATAATACAGGAGAACCCGCTGAAAAGCATCCAGGCCGTAAAAGGAGTACAACCACTCGGCAAGACCGGTACATACAACTGACTGCAAGACGCCAGCCGATGTTAACCGCTCGAGATAAGTTTGAGGCTACAAATTTCAAGTGGTGTTGATGTAAGTCCTCAAACTGTGCGAAATCGACTGCATGAGTACGGCCTACGAGCTCGACGCCCAATCAGGTGCCCACCGATACGTCACGGGAATCGCGCTCGTCGATATGAATGGTGTAGAGAACGCATAACATGGACCCAGGAACAATGGGATAAAAGTATGTTTTCCGATGAGTCGCGATTCGGGTTTAAGCCTGATACAAGAAGGGTGCGAGTGTATCGTCGGCCCGGAAATACTGAAAGGCTCAGGTGCGTTCAGGAGGTTCATCCATACAGCGACTCGACAGTTATGTTATGGGCGGGTATTATGAAGAACAGGCGAAGTGAGCTCGTTTTTGTAAATGGAAACATGAATGCTGAAAATTACATTGAGGATATTCTCAGACCTTAGTCTACCCATTTGCACAAACCTTTGGCTCCGATTTTAGGTTAATGCATGACAATGCGCGTTCACATACAGCTCGGCGAACCAGTGAATACTTTGCATCGGAGAACATCCGGGTATTTCCCTGGCCTGCACAATCGCCAGATCTCAACCCCATCGAGCACGCATGGGACATGCTCCAGAGACGTGTTTTGAAGGACTTGGACGGAGCGACAACAACCCAACAGCTGAAGGATTTGCTACAATTCCATTGGGAGCGAATACCGCAAGATGACATAAACAGTCTCATTAATTCAATGAATAATCGTTGCCGACAAGTTCTGAATAGCAGAGTAGCCCATACTTTGTATTAAATTGTTCTATTCTTTCACAATAAATACATTTTCTTTAGAAATTTCATTTTGTAAGAAAAAAGTTTAGTTTCTTTTGTATCTTAGTTTCTACAGTATATTCTAATATTGTTCATTTCTGTTATTAAAAGAACTTATAAAGACAACAGCTGTTATTTTTACATCATAGAACCCTAAAGATATTATTTTAAAAATAAAATACAACATTATAATGTGAAGAACCATCCTAAAATTTAAATTAAGTACATGTTGCTTAGACTTTTTTGATGAGTGTAGATTTCTGTTTATATTCGATGTTAATATTACTAAATTTATGTTATGCGTGTTTTGTTTTTAGGAATGTTTTCTTTCTTTCTTTTCTTTATATATAAATGCGAAGAAACTTTTCCCCCGACCTATTATAAACAAAACATATTATCCAAGGTATTATTGTTGTACAATAAAATTTATACTGAAATATTTACGAACACAACTATTTTTTCTTTTGCTTCTCTTAGATGCTTTGATACTAGCAAACGCTCTTCATTGTCCATCAAGCACATTACTCCCATAGTTATATGTAATTTTTGTGCTTTTATAAATATAGAGTCTCCTAGTGTTGAATTAGGACATTCTTTGAGTACTCTTTCCTGAAAGTTTTAAGCAATCAGTTATTATCCCTAAAATAAAAATAATACTTAATGGAATAACATCCCATATGTCTACAATTCCATACATATAAAATCATTGTTTCCCTATTGATCATTAAGGTTGCTTGTCCACTGATGCGGAGCGAGGCTGCGGAGCTGTGTTGAGAGTCATTCAAAGAGGGTGTCGCACAGTGGTTCAGGATTCGCAAAATAGGGACATAGGCATTGAAAGTCGAAATTTCAGTCTAATTTTTGTTTTAAAAAATGATCGATCAAAATTCAAATCATTTTTAAATTTCTATATAAAGTCAAAATAGTATCGGAGAAAAAATAATTTAATTTACACTTCTATGGAAAAATTCTAGTGTTATTGTAAAACTAGAAAAGTTATCAGTTGAGCAGCTTTTAGTGTATATTTAGTTGTAGATTAAGGTGTAGTGATCTATACAATAAATAAAATTGAAGTGTTTGTTTGTAATGTCAAAATATCAACTTTTTACTAAATGCATATGAAAGTATATACGATACCCATAACAAAATACCCATTTTTAAAACTTTAGTCCGTCTGTCTGATTGTTCCGGGTAATATCCGAAACGATTGGACCGATTTTGATGGGATTTTCACTGGTAGATAGCTAATGTTATAAAGAGTAACTAAGGCTAGTTTTATTTTGGGAAAAAAAAAATTTGGGTTCCACGCAAATAAACAAAACAGGTAAAGTGGCTAATATTTCCGAGGTGTATTTTTCAAAGAATAAGTTTATGACTTTTGTTCTTGGATAAATTTCGAAAGTCAAGTTTTTGATTTAAAAAATGTCTCATTTTTCACCAGTTGGGCAAAGTGCACTTTTTTCTCTCAAAACGGTTTCAAATGAAGATACTAAGATGCATAAAAGAAGATATTCTGAAACCTAAATACTTTGCCGCCGCAACTTAGCGCACTTAATTTATTTTTATTTGTGGTAGCCTAATCTGCAACAGCAATACTCGTAGATCACCCAAAAGTTGCTAAAGTATAACAAAATCAAAGTAAAAAATCTGACTTCAACTTCATGTTACGGAAAAAAAAATCTGTCTCTATTTTTCAAATCTCAAACCACTGTTCGGCGGCTAGCTATTTGTGCGGACTCTGATTCTCCGCTCCGCATGTCAAATGTATGAAATTTGAATAAACCTCGCAGACCCATGTCCAATGATACGAAGATGAGTTTTTTATGCGATACTATTGGTCGACAAATCTCCGCAACCTCGCTCCGTTTCCTCACTTCGCATTAGTGGATTGGCAGCCTAATTGTCGGAAAAATACTATAAGAATAATGGTACAGAATAAAAATTATACAGTTTTTATTATTACATTTTTTTAATGAATAACTCATGGCTTTTAAATAGAAATTTCTTCTTAATTGATCTTTCCTATTCATAATTTAAATATATTGTTAATTTTTTTTTATAAGAAAGCTCTGCTGTAACCACTGGTCAATTCATTATAGTAAGTTTTAAGAACTATGTAAGATGTTATGTAGATGTACGAAAATGTAGATATTACTACAATACTACAAAATTCGACAGTTTTCCATGGAGCAGGAATTGTAAGCTATGTATGCTAAACTATGGGGGGTAAGCTTGGGATCACTGTTATGGTGGCCTAGAACCAGGCTCATAACAAATATAGCCAAGCTAAGACGTTTTCAAAGACAGGCATGTATGGTAATAACAGGCTGTATAAGAATCACCCCCACTATTGCTTTAGAAACCATGCTCCCCTGACACCTTTACACGTATTAATACAACAGCAAGCAGCAACATCGGCAGTTCGCCTAAAAACTTTAAACCTGTGGAAGGAAAGACGAACGCCCCACACTTCTATATTATGGAGGGCATACCACTTACAGGTGCTATCTGTGATAAAATACCGATACAATTTGTATTTAACAAGAAATACAAGGTACAACTGCATGAGGATAAGAATGAGAGCCTTAATATGAAGGAAGTTAGAGTCTTTGCAGACGGCTTCAACATGACTACAGAAACGGGCATGGGTGTCTTTTCAGAAGAAAAACGACATTTCTATGGTGTTAGGCATCCATAACACTGTCTTTCAAGCAAATATATGGACATCTTACTAGCAACCCAGGCTATTATCACAAGGAAGGTAAAGAGCCAGCCAATTCACATTCTATCAGACAGCATGGCTGCAGTACTGGCTTTCAGAGGCAAGACAATTAACTCAAGACTAGTCCATAAATATCACCAAGCACTCTCTCAGGTTGTATACATAATAGTATAACCATTCAACCAATTATTCCACTTCCTTTTTGCTGGATCAAAACGGAAATACGTTCCAGAATAAGACGACTCAGAGATACAGAGTGGAGCATGAAATATTGTAAATATTTAAATACATACTTTAAATTGAGTACATTTTTTTAATAAACCATGTGAAGAATTATTACTTAAGAAAATGGAGTCGTCATTATTTACTACTATTAAGTGAGTCATTTTTGTATTTAGATAAGGTTTTACTATCCAAGTTTACCAAGGTAGTTAAATATTAATATAGTATTATTACTAATATGTCCTACCTTAAACATTTCAAAATTTTTAACAATATCTCCAACATTCATAGGTATTGATAGAAAATGTGTAGCTCTCTGTTTCATCCTGGATGACACTACAATCATATTTATTCTTCTTCTCGCTGCTCTTACGTTCTGAAATTTTAACAGATTTTTTATTTATTTAAATGCATTTAGAGAGAGTATTGTAGTTTTTAATAACTTCATATTATACTAACAGATACTGTTGATCCAAAGATAACAATGTCTCCTGTTTGTCCATGTTTTGGTATTTTAATGTTAGTCCTAGTATCTCTTTCAATTCTAATTTTAGTTGCACCTTTTTTACCTATTAAAGATCCAATGTAGGCACTAAAACAAATAAAAGAAAAAAAAGAAGTATAATTTTTTATATTTACTACTAAAGGTAGAGGTAACTAAAAGGTACACTGTCATATTTTGTAGTCAATGTTTTTTTAAATCACACCAAAATGTCCATACACTTATTTCTCCAGATTAAGAAAGTGCAGCATAATATGTAAAACATATTATCTGGTTAGTAAATATATTTTTTGGAAGTTTTTGCCGTTGGCTGCAGCTGTTACTGCATCAGCTGCATTGTACTAGCAAGAAAAAAATTGTATTGCAAAACCATATAATATAAATTAAGTATTAATATGAATTGAGATCATAATAATAAAAGAACTAATAAATGTAAAAAGGTCCGACAGACATCTGCTCTCAACAGCTTCTTTATTATGCTTTCTCACTGCTTCTGTAGGAATGGTTCTATTTCTTATTTCACACTTGTTAAATTCATTTTATATTAAAATAGGTCATATGCATAGATTTCTTTAATATTTTTAATCGATGCCTTATATCGTTACATAATCGTAAAAAAATATTACGCTAAAAAAACTTCTATTTTACTTTATATAAAAAGTTTAAAATGTCAATCAAATTTGGGCAATTTAAACACCCGTCATTTTGGCGCCTATACACGGTTAGTGCAAGTCCTGATTTCCACAACTATATTCATCGTCGAATTGGCCTAGACTTGTGCGAACTGTTGTATTGAGGTATGCACGTCATTTATAACATTTCTACATAACCTTATTATTTATACTTTACAAAATACAGATGATTATCGGTTAGGTTGGGTTGGACCTGAGAACAAGTACTAGTACAAATGATGGCTCAGTCGGTAGCATTTACGGACTCTGTGTCGATCGACCGAGTTCGAATCTCTGCAATGCGCATGCGCTTTCGGTGAAATTAATATCGTGATGAAACCATAGCATGGTGGTAGGGCTTTTTATAATGCCCTCCTGGCTAGCTACCACTCTCAAGTTAAAAATATGTCACCAAGCACCAATAGGTGTGTTCTGAAAGATGCACTTGAGAACCAGTTTTCTATTAAGCTTAGCATACTGATCTTCGATCACTTCGTCACTCAATATTAGGTGAGGTTGTTACCACAACATTAAACCTATAACGCTAAAAAAAACTAAAACCTATAAATGTATGTGTCTTTGAGATCCCACCAAAATCTCTCAGGTGCTATTCGAAGCAAATCGGAGATTTATTTCATACTTTGCCGGTTTCTCATTTGGCATTTTCTATACATTGCCTATAACATAAATTACATAATGTCATGGAACACAACAAAAAACCATGACAAGATATAAGTACTGTATTGTGCCTATATGCAAAAATACCACATGGAATGCAAGCAATAAAGTGAGTTTGCTTGTCCTGAGTGGTGAAGACATAAGATAAAAGTGGTGTAAAATTATGAAAAGAAACATGATTTCTCCAACAACAACTTTATTTAGTTGCGAAGATCACTTCAACGTGAGTATTTAAATGGTTTTAAAGCCATTGCAATCTATTTTGTTGTTACACTGTCAAAAAGAATTATTGATATTTTCGTGAATCAGTAGCATTATGGGTTGTAAAAATTTTTTTTGCCATTTTTTGAATATCATGCATATTCCCTATTACACTTTTATTTAATCTCATGAAATTATCACTATTAAATTTTAATGTATTCAACAATATTGGTACTTTCAGTATATGATAAAGCTGACATCAGCATATATACAAAAAAAGTAGCATGGTTGTTAGTGTTACAAATTAGAACTATAACAGATTGAACTTACTTCGGAACATGAATACTTGTAGTATATCTAGAATTATCTACCATAACAATATCAAGATCATCATCATCATCTTCTTCATCAATCATGTCATTAAATGTTCTTTCTGGAATAGTGTACAATATTTTAATTATTGATAATTAAATAACAATTAGTATTATAGATTCCGGTAAAGTTATAAACAATACAAATATTCCATGAACAGCACACAACTGAAGTTTAAAGTTGTTCAAAGGTTGAATTTATATAAATTATCATCACTGTTATGAGGGTAATTACTGCTACAAAAAGATACAAGAAATATAAGCTTTGTGACATACAGTGACGTTTTTGTAATTGGTGGTTTATTTGACTAATACAGCCAATGTTCATAAGGGAATTATATATATAATTATGATTAAGATCTTATCTGGGTAAGTGTATGGACTTTCCTTGTGACACACATTAAAGAAACTGTAAATGAAAAACTAGGCTCTATAAAATATAAGTAAAAATTCCAATTAGAAATCATTAACTCAATATATAAATATAGTTACTTTAGTTGGTTAAAAACCAAAAAGAAAACTGGATCCTTAAACAACAGTAATATAAACTTAATGTTTTATAAATAAATTGAAGTAAACAACCCACCAAACTACCCACTCATCACTGTAATCTGTATGTTACAGGTTTCTTTGCAGAAACGTATTACTACCATGGTACATATTTAAATTGGCATCCGTAATAATTTCTACTCGTATATAATAATATACGAGTAGAAATTATTACGGATGCCAATTTAATATATACGAGTAGAAATTATTACGGATGCCAATTTAAATATGTAATACCAGCGTTATTCTTGGATTGTACTCTATTTAGTATTACCTACTAGGTTACTACCATTGATATAAAGGCTAATTTATTATTGTAGTCATCATATCGAATCAGTGCATAAACATTTTACCATTTTCATATAAATCATATTCCTGTAATGCATTTATTTCATGAGTTGGATCGTTAACTCTATAACATCTACCCTCAACCCATAATAGTTCTGGTTTTAAAATTTCACTCATTTTATTTTCATAGGTTATAAGCATATAAAAATTCATTCAAATATTCCATTTTTTCCACGGAAAGGTTACAGTGAGTACGTACCACAGAACATTATTCAATTGGTTATTGGAATGGGGCGGGCAACTGTCAGATTGGCGCTAGTTGAGATATAGCAAGCACACATCTGGTTATTTGTCTATGGTACGAAGTGTACGAACCACAGGCTAAGTAAAGATGTACGAAGCTGAGACAACCACTTTACACTTCTTTAGAGTTTTTGTTTCAAATTAGGGAAGCATCGACACGAGTACAAACTCAATACTTTTCTTTCGATACCAAGTACTTTTGGCTCCGATACTTTGTAACCGAGTACCGAGTAGGTATCGGTGAAAAGTACTCTTAACGGTACTCGGTCGTACCACATTAAAATTTCACAAAATTTGTTTGTAATTAAGTAATTATCGATTCTTTTTCTATTGTGCAGTGGCATCTTTGTACTCATTAAGCGTACGATATACACACATGATTTAACGTTTGAACAATCTATGGTTGATAGAAGAAATTTACCTATCATTTTATAGTACAGTGTAAGACGTCAACATTTCATGATACATTTGTACATTATAATAATTGAACCTATTGGGAGAATGTTAACATATCAAAACTATAGAAACAGACGTAAAATATTTATATATCGTTTACACATTTGTGCTTTATAAAAGATTGTTTGCAAATACTTGGGCAACAGTCACTGTTTTAGGAAACTATTTATTGGAAAATAATTGTTTTTGAAGATCACTTCTAAATCAGATTTTCTAATAAAGTACAATTATGTTAGTACTGTTGTTTTACTTGTCTTTATCAATAGTTAAAGAACGATATGAGTAAGTACCGTACTTTCAATTGATTCTGAGAAGGTATCGAAACAGCCTCGGCATCGAGTAGAAAAGTGGAATCTTTCCTAAGATTAAAGTCACCAAATTAAGTATAGCGCAAGGCACGGTATTGGTATTAAAACATCAAATATTTTAATAATTTTTCATTTATTAAATCATGTGGCTCTGTGATATCCACATATCATCGGGCTATTATACCTAATTTATATTTTCCGTTACTTTCAATTTGCCTCAATACGCCATCAGAAAGATCACAATTGAAACATGTGAAATGTTTAGAAGTCAAGCTAATTCTTGCCTGTCAAATCACATTATTCGTGTCTACTTTGAGAGCATTACGTAATTTATTTTTCACTATATTCATTGTGCTAAATATTATTTCATAATCAGAAGTTTAAGAACGTTCAGTGGAAATAACGTTTGTTGTGAACTGGATAAAAAAATAAAATAAGTGTGGTTTAATTTAACAACCATTTCGTTAAAGTGCTAGATTTTGAGCTAGGAGTCAACTAATATAAGTAGGGGAGTTGATTACCCTAAAATTCCGCTAGATCTAGCGCCGAAAGCGCTAAAATGGCAGTTCCACAGCCACAGACTGTACTGTTATAAACCATAGACAAATAACCAGAAGGATATAAACAACTTGTCAGGTTCTTCCTCTTGTTGTTTTAGGGCCGCAAAAGACACCTGCCTGTATCAATGTTTTAAGCCTTTGTAAAAAAAAATCCATAAACAAAGAATTATCTGGGGAGTTTTTGTGACATCTCAAAATGCATGTTTACACTTTATATTTATAATCCACTTCACATAAGCACAACAACCAAACTATATCGCGCAAAATGCCACCTATATTACATAACATAGGGTAAAAAAAACTAAATTAATAATTAAAATCACAATTCACAACATGCCACTTCAAGATCCCGCCAAAAACTCGTCAAGTGAAGTTATCAACTTATCGAGTAGACATTGTTAGGGCTCGTGTAGCTATATCACTGTACCTTTTTATGAAATACAGTGCTAGCCACGAAAATTATACGCGTAGGAATAATGAAAATGTTAAGTTTAACTAAAAAAAGTTAGTGTTTGCATATAATAGGTATCCTACTAATATAATAAAGGAATTTTTTTTACTATTTTATTATTATTATTATTTACTCTATAACCTGGATTAACACATAGGATTCATTTTGTTCCGGTTAATGTTATAGCTTGACCACAGTTATCAACCCATATCTAAGCCCAAGCCTAAACCTAGAATTATTCCGTGGTGGTAAAATTGGTTAGAAGTTTTGAATTGTGATCATAAGGTATAAGCCGACAAAACGAAGCGAGCGGGCCGTTACAGAGATCGGCGAGTGCTGGAAACAAATAATTATTAGTTGAAAATTCATATACAACTCTTAGACAGACATAAAAAAACATTGATTTTTTTTTAAATTATGTTTCCATTTTTTTTTCTTCACTGGAAAATTATCCCTTACTCTCTCTCATGCCTTCAAATTCAGTGGCATGATATTTAATTTAAAGCCTAAACTTAACCTTGAACCTAAACAGAAACCTAAACCTAACCTTAACCTATTCCGTTGTGGTAATATTGGTTAGATTATGTTTGAACTGTGATCTTAAGGCACGAGCCGCGCAAGCGAAGCAAGCGGGCTGTGGTAGCGGCCGGTGAGTGCTAGAAACAAATAATTATTCGTTGTAAAATAAAATTGAAATGTTTTCACATCATCAAATTCAGCGGCATGTTATCAAAAGCCCAATCTCTTTTAGTTTTTGAACGATTAATTGTATTGTTTACGTCAACTTTACCTAAACTTAAGCCTAAGCCTAAACCTAATCTTAATCACAATCCCAAACCTGAACCCAAACCTATATCCAAACCTAATCACAATCCCAAACCTGAACCCAAACCCAATCCTAAACCATAACCTAAAGCCATACCTAAACCTAAACCCAAACTTAAACCCTAACCAAAACCCAAACCTAACCCCAATCAGTTTAACGTACAAGGTGTGTTAACAGACATTATTCCAAATATGTTAGCGCCAAGGCCTGATCCAGGGAGAGCAAACCGGACAAATGCCCAAAGCGACAAAAATTAGGGGCGGCAAATTGAGACCGGCGGCGGCGGGGAGCAGCGCTAAAAATGTATTGGATCGAACTGTTTACTGTAACGCAGCACTCTGGTTAAATAAAAAAAAAACACAAAGCAGTCATGAGGACTGCCGACAGAAGTGAAAACTTAAAACTACAATTGTTATTTTTGTATATCCAATTTAATTTTTTTTGTGTTTGTTTAATTTTTAGGTTATTTACTACAAAGACTCCCATTTATCGTTAACACGTCACGTGACCATGTCGATGACAACTTATACATGAATTTACTCCATAACCAAACCTTCATAGAGAAGTTTTCACTTCATGGGTTTATTACCATGTGTATGGTGCATGGTCGCGACCTTTAGTTTTTTTTTCGATCAGACTTCACTGTTAGCCTTATGGACCCTAAATCCGCTGCGGCTTTTACAACTTCACCGGACTTGGTTACGACCTTTATCATCTTTATTTAGGTTATATAGCTACAAAGAATCCGTTTATCGTTAACACATCACGTAGGTAACCATGTCGATGACGACTTACCTACATGAATTTACTCCTTAACCAAACCTCCCTATAGAAGTTTTCACTTCAAAAATAATATAATGTTTGATCTACCTACAAGCCGATTCGACGCAATCGTACACTAATCAAACCATCTGGAAAAATAGGATAGCTGACAAAATGTTTTCTTGTTTTGTAATGTTTTAAAAAAAAAAAAACATTTTTTTTTTGTTAATCCCAAAAATATCCTCTAGATACAATGCATGCAACGCCGAATGGCGGCAAGTGCCACCGCTCACCACCGTAACTCGTAACGTGAAGTCCTCGCGTCGCCCGAGGGGCGACGGAGTTGTTTCAAGTTGTTGTATACTGAAACCGATTTGACTCGTTTAGGATTTAACTCGAATTAAATAAGCCGACTCGCTCTTATCGTGTCTTTGTCATGACTGTCAAACGGCAATTACTTTTTTACTTTTTAGAACCAAAAAAATAACTAAGCGATACCAATTTGGCGGTCACCTGCTGAAACGGTAATATAGCAGGTTAAAGAGACCCACGCCCGCGAAACCACCGTTCTCTCCGCAGGGGACGGGCGGCTAACTTCGGTTCCGGACACCCACCGCCGCGACCTCCCTCTTCCGCGGCAACTCAACCCTAGGTCCGTTCCTCGGTATAAAACCCTTGAGTCTGGCAACCGCCCGCACGATACAGGTGACACTGCACTTGCAATCACTTAGTTACCTATACACAATATGTTCATACATACGTGCACACCACTCAGGTACATAGGTTCTGTAAGGAACCTTCATTTTTCTTTTTTACGCTAGTTAGTGTATGTAGACCATATTTCAGATCACTAAATACATATTACACATGTTCCTTCCTTCCTCCCAGAATGCAGGGACATGTATATATGTATATGTTAGTTTAGCTCGAATCTTACGGATAGGGAATTAGTCAGATCGCGAGTTCTTTGCAATCGCGGCAGCAGTCCAAGCCGAGGTTCGGCCTCTTTGGCACCCTTGCGCGCTTGTTGCCCACGCTTTCGCAGCTGAGTGCCTTCAGCGCTCGCCTCCAAGCCCGGTAAAGCTGTAAAAGCCATCAGCGGCTCTGTTTTTGGATAGGGCACCTCAGGCTAACAGTAAGGTCAGTTAAAAAAAAAAAAGTTAAAGAGCCTGCATACATAACAAGTAAAGTGACTAGCGGTTGAATCATAAAACACTTGTTACCGCTCGTCTGAAAATAAGTTAATTGTCAGTAGACGGCGAGAGATTATGGATTTAATATCTACTTTATATCCCTGTGATATATTTATAGGTACATAAATAATAAATGTTTTATTAATGGTCTCAAAATTCCGTCTTATATTTTATGTAAACATTAAAAACTTAAAACAATTTGTTTAACACGCGCCTCATGAGTGAAACCTTTAAACATCGATAAATTATACGCTATGTTGAATTTGTCAATGAGACATGAATTTTGGTTATTACCTACTCTCTGACTGCGTCTCTAATCAGTAGTAGCCAGTAGTAGCCACCGTAGCCACTAGCCAATAGGTGGCACAGAGTACATTTGTGTAAAGGACAAATAGGTAGTCCCTACAAGGCACATTAGTATCAGTATCCAAATATTGTAGTAAATGGTAATGCCTCGATTGGCTTAGACGTATTTTTTACATGTGAGAATTTTATTTTAATTGAAATTCCAAATTGTGTCTACCAGTAACGAATGTGTTTTTTTTTCTAGATATTTGTTATACCCAAGTTTACCAACACCAATAAATAAAGAAGATAAATTATATAGTATTGATAAGCTTATCTTTTTCCATTACGCAGGAAGTATTTACGTATTTGGACTGTGTTAGATTCTACCTCAATCTATTGTTATTTAAGAAATAAATTAAAGTGAGTAGAGTAGATACCTACGAAATGGCTAAAAACTTTGAAAGATCTACAAGTACACCGTATTATAATACAAACTACCAATACGCATATGTTAATCACAAAGATAATGGTAAGTTATACAATTAATAATAAATGTATTATCAACTGTATGAATGAACCAACAGTTGCACTGTATAAAGTTAGTTATATTTTTAGTGTTCCTTCTATACATTTTTAGATAACGAATTACAAGAGATCACGCTGCCACTTGACTGTAAATATTTTTTACTATGAGTAGGTATTTAATTGGTTAAATAATTATCGTCAATGCTTACTGCTCATGTTACCTAACGTAACAAAATATATAGAATTATGATATTATCAGAAAAAATAATAATTAAAATCCGAATGATATTTCAGGACCGAATCAACCTTGTGCAGAATAGTAAATTCTCTGATTTAAGCTTCAGGCTACAACTAAGTCGGGAACAACAAAAATAAAATTACCTATATTATTCGAATAATAATACAAGGTAAACCCTGGCACAAAAACATAAAAGATATCTGTTTATAGCGCATAAAATAAGGCTGATTGTTGCACTGTATATCTTCAATACTGTCAATGTTTACACGACTGCGAAAAAAGAGGGTTAGGATTGGGGTTAGGTGTTTTTCGAGCGTATGTATGTATATTTCTTTGGCACGCTCTGTAGCCTATCCTACTTGATGGATTTTAGCATAAGAGGTGCCATTAAAGTCATCTTAATTGTGGGAGTGCCATTGGGTATATCTAATACTATTAAGTAAGCAATTCTTGTATATATATATATTAACGGTTTCTAGGAAACGGCTCCAACGATTTGGTTAAAACTCTGTATTTAGGTAATGTTTTACATTCCAAGTTTACCTAGATAGATTTTTTTTCTTTTAAAATACCGAACGCAGCTCTGTCGTTCAGTTAATAATGTTCAAGTGCATACGACGTCTGGAAATAAAATAAAAGCAAAAATGTTTTTTTTATTTTATTAATGTGTTCTTTTTGCAGTTGGTTTTTTTGTTTCTTTTTAATAATTTACCTTTTTTTCAATGAGTTGTGTACGGAAGGCAGACCCTGCCTATCTCGTTACTACACCCATGTTAACAGCTATGACAAACAACAACAAAACGGGCGCGTATTAAATTTTCTGAAATTTCGATTAATCACAATTATTATCGACCCCTTTTAAAAAATGGTAACAACTTACCTAAATGAATTTGGTATAATTTTCACCGTACTGATTTTAAATAAGTAAATCTATACTTTATATTATATTAGGTAATTAATATTATGATATAATAAAGTAGAAGAGACTTTTGTTTGTTTAGACAAGCTAATCTCTAGAACTATCCGTCGGATTGAAAAATTCTTTTTGTATAATATGATAGCCAGATTCACGAGGAATAGTATAGGCTATCTAACATTAGGCTACATCTCTCAGCTAGCTTTAATATTGATTTTTGTTCAGTAACTTGGAAGTGAAAGCGTTCCCGAACTGCTTTAGTTTGCGAATAGTTGTTAGTTTGAACGTAAATATAATGTTCTACAAAAATATGAATCCTTAGTGTATCTAAAAAAAGTCCGTGATTCCATATGCCTATCTTTTATACATAAGACACCATAAGGTATTTTGTGACAAAACTTTGTTGAAAATTAAAACGTTTTTTATGAGCATTGTTTTTAGGTATAGCTTATTCATCCTTACGAAAGTTAATTCATCATCAAGACAATTTTATGAAGATATTTTATACTTTGCCATTTACAGCATGGCCGCCCGATAAAAATATTGTCTAATTCTAATTCTGAAGTATTATAGTCATCACTCACAGATTTCTTTTTAATTTATATGCGAGTGAAAGATAGTAGTTACATAATATACTGAGCACAGCTATTATGATGAGACTACGTCATGTCATGACTCCTAACTGTCCTGAGCCACGAAAGGTTTCTTTTAAACGTATTGAATTAGTAATTAGTAAGTCAGGAAGTAGCTGTATGAAGGAAGAACTAAGCACAATGTCGTGAATATTTTTTTTATACTACAAAGGTGGCAAACAAGCTTTCGGCCCGCCTGATGGTAAGCGGCTACCGTAGCTGATGCACACTTGTAATATTAGGTCGGGGAAAAGGTGTTTTCGCATAACGCATAAAAAATAAAAATAAACTTGTTATAAAATTTCTTTGGCTTCGCGATAAAAACGATTAAACAATGGTTATTTATCAATATTAAACCAACAATTATCGGTCTAATTTAAAAATGCGAGACGAAAAACGATATTGTTTCATTTTTTTTAAAGATTTTTTTTCACTAAAATGCCTTTAAAAAAACATTGTGAAACTAAATTTGCAGATTATTTTAAAAACATAACCGTTTTCTTAGCTCTCCAACAATGAATAACAACTAGGAACTTTGAGTTTTTGGCGGGATCTTGAAGTGACATGTGGTTTTTATTTTTAATTCATTTACTTAGGTTTTTAACCCTATATTATGTAATATTGGTGCCATTTTGCGTGATATAGTTTGGTTTTTGTGTATAAGTGAAGTGGATTATAAGTATAAACTGAAAGCATGCATTCTGTGATCCCACAAAAACTCCCTAGGTTGTTCTAACAAGAGAGCCACCATCTTGTTAGACGTTACTTTGAATAAAATACCGACTACTACGAAGGCTTGAAAGATTGACGCTGGCAAGTACTTTTGCGGTGCCAAAACAAAAAGAAGAAGAACTAGGAACCTATTTCAATGAAACTGGAAAAAAAAATGATCACAAAGGAAGCAAGCGGAAATTCGTATTTGAACTAAACAAAGTGTTACGTTGTATAGGGCGAGGAGGACCCATTCCGTGGCCTACGAGGAGTCCAGACTTAACGCCGTTTTATTTCTATGTCTGGGGTCACATGAAATCCCTAGTTTACGACGTATCGCCTGTGTCATTCGCGGAAGAACTCAAAACAAGAATTATAAACGCAGCAAATGCGATACAGAATAATTTGACTACTTCGGTAGTTAAGTCACAACTCAGAAATAGAATGCGACTTTGCGTACGCAACAGGGAAGTCACTTCGAGCAAGAACTTTAAATAGGCTAAATTACAACATGTCTTAATTGTTACTTATTATTAATTAATTATTGTTACTACTAAACTGTTACTTGTTCTAAATTTTATTTTAAATTTGTATTTTTTTTCATTGGATTATTGTTTTTAATTAATCTTATGGAAATTTTAAAGAACGACCTTAAGTTTAGTTCGAATACGAATTTCCGCCTGCTTTCTTTGTGATCTTTTTTACAGTTTCTTTGAAATAAGTTCCTAATTGTTATGCATTGTTGGAGAGCTAAGAAAACGGTTATATTTTTAAAATAAACTGCAACACAAGTTTCATATCGTTATTTTTTTGTTTTTAAGGCATTTTAGTGGAAAAAATATTGAAATGTCGTTTTTCTTCTCGCATTTTTAAATTTGGACCGATAATTGTTGTTTTAATATTTATAAATAACCAGTGTTTAATCGTTTTTATAAATCATAAGAAAAAAATAGATTTCAATTGATACTTATTTAAATAAATTTATGTTGAATTTTTGACTTATTTTGAAAAAAGCTAAACAACATGATAACTCAAAAATGGTTCACTTTTGCACAATGCATATGCGGGTTAAATTATCGCAAATAGTCACCCCTGTCACCTAACGGGAATACGTCAAATTACCAATAACCCTGTATAAAATCTTAAGCTCTTAAAGTTCGCCAAAATATGTTTTGAATTTCACCCTCCTTATAGGTGAATGAAAAATGATTTAAGTTTCCTTTTTATTTCATGTAATAATGGAGCGTAATGAGAGTGCCGTCTTTTTTATTATTTAGACTGAAGATATGAAATTTGGTTCATGGTTAGAAATAAAGAAATACATGTTTTATTGTTTCCTTATCTATAAATAAGCTTCTAAGTTGAAAAGCAGCGATATAATCAGTTTTTAACATTAACATTGGTGAAAAGTATAAAAACGTGTATGTAAATTCGAAACCTCTGAACCAAGGTACATAATTTTTTTTTAGTTTGACTTTCTTTTTAATCTATTTATTTATATCAATTCCGAAAGCTGAAAGGGGATGAAATTTGTTGTGTAGGACATTTCGTATATGATCTCAAACCATGTTTAGGCAAATTAATACAGAAAAGGAATTTTTATAAAATCGGAACTGGTGATAGGTGCCTACAAGGTAGGGAGATGTAATATAAAAAAACGGTTTTTTTCAATAGCATACCTACTATTTCGGGAAGAAGACATATGTATGCGTGTGTGTTTTCCCAGTTTTTTCGTTTAGTTATCTAATTGAGAATTTTTAAGCTGCGTAATAACGTGAAAGGAGATGAAGGGCGCAAGTTTAGTATTGAGCGTGCGTATATAAATGCCAGAGCGAGTGAGGTAATAACAAAGATGGGAGCACCGCGATGACGACGAGACTAATTTCTGTCGTAAACATTACAAACACGATCAATCTTTTCAAAGCTATTTATTACAATCAAGTATGTTTGGATTGTGATAAACGGACTCGTTAAGAAGTATCTGTTAAAAGCAATATTGCCAAGACACGGATTTTTCGTGTAGTGATACTAAACTGTGTTCATTTCATTCTGCTTCAACATTGGGTAAATAATTATTATACTGTAGTAACGAATAATTTGCACAATGTTGTCAAATTTAATTGTATAATAATGGTATACAAAGTTGTAACTCTAGGCTGGCTATAAGTATATTATATTGAAATTTATGAATTTATCAATTATACTAAAACGAATAATAGATGAGCAAAATAATTAAGGCAGGATAATGAAAAGATTTATAAAAACGCTAACTGTTGAACCTATATATTATAGATGTTTAAGTAACTAGGTATATAACAGGTTTTAGTCACATTTATTACTTTTTTTTTCTTTGAGTAAAATGTGTTTTCCGAAAGCAGACGCAACAAGCGTATGATGGTTTTAAATTACAGATATTTTTTATGTACCTATTTATTTATCCGTTACTTCCAGATGGAGATAAAATGCATGGATCTCGGCGGGTTATTACGTTTTGTCTCCTGACCACTGTTCTTCCTACAATATTAATTGTTCTTCCTTTATACTTAAGAAATGTTAGATACGCAGATGTTATGTATAAGATATCAGATTCAGATGTGATTCAAATTCATAAAGGTCAATCATCAGTATTTTGTCAGAGACACACTCTAAAAATGAATACTACGTTTAATGCATTTCAAATGAGAGGCGTACCAGAAGTTTCCGATAACAAAAAGCATATTAAACTGAAAAAATCAATGTCACTCCCTGATGATACTTTAGAATATTGGGGATTCTACCTATTAAAAGGTGCCACAGTTGAATTGCAAGCCTGTTCTAGATATGAAGGTTCAAAAATATTAGTGGTTAAAGGAGATAGAATATTAAACACGTGTGGAATCCTAGATGAATACAAGTATAAGAAAGATCCACCTTTAGTAGATAATCAAGGTGTGCAAGTGACATTACAAAATCCTAATAATAACAAGGCAAATAAAATAATAAATAACGCAAGAAAAAATATACAAAAAGATAATTTTGAAGAAAATAATGGAATAGAAACAAAATACAGAGACGATGAAGACATATATTTCAATTCACAAGATGTTACAACTAAAAGTAAAGTCAACGAGAAGTTAAACAAAGAGAGACCTAAGAGAGATACAAATACACCTTTGCACAATCCAAACACAATATTGGATACAGGGGTGCATCACGGCGGGAATGCCTTCAATAGTACTGTTATACCTGAAGACAGTGCCGTCTCGAGCTTTGAAGTCAATCTATACGACTGTTATCACGATAACATACTGATCAATGAATTCTTTCCTTATTCCATTCAGTGTAACAGTACAAAATATTTAGAAGACACTACCACACTAAAAGTTGTTCATGAAGTTTTGCTCGATGGATATTACTACTACATATTTTATAGTGATAATGATATTGTGATAAATGACATACACACTATTTTTAATATTTACAAGCCGACATTCCAATATGTAAATAATTCAGAATCTAAAATGTGTCTAAATAATACGGTGTGCGAATTCGATGTAGGCTTTTTAAGTGACGAATTGGTGATAGTTGAAGTGCCTACTAAAGACGGTTTACAGAATGAAGAAGATGACTCATCAATTTTAATATCAGTTTGTCATCCTCGGATGTCCATTTATATTTTTTTCCCTATTTCTGTTATTTTACTTATACTTCTTTTTGCATTTTTATGATATTTATTTATAGTTATTATAGATGTTATGTTAGTGCAGACGAACATTACGAGAAATGTGATATTTATTTATTAGTTTTAACTTACGTTTAAAAGTCAATGATACTGGAATAAAAACAGAACATTGTATAGAGAAAGAACATTTCTAGACCCTTATTGTCAAGTTAATCTGTTTGAAATTTAAAAATCTCAAATATTAATTGATAGATTATAACAATGTTACTGTTGTGATTGTACTGAATAAATTAAAAGTAATATATGTTTGACTTTTAGTAGTAACATCTTCAAAGGACCCTCCTCAGAGCAGTGTTCAGTTTTGAACTAAATACTAATTTAATAATTGATTAATAATGCTTTTGTTATAAATAGTTTAAGAACTGTGAGATGTTAAAGCATTAAATAAATACATCATGATAGTAAGTATATACCAAAGATATTGTTAAAATATTATTAACAAGGCGAAGACAGCTGTATTTGAAAACCCGTTCCATTTCTACTACTTACTTAAGTTAAAGTAAAAATAGGAACCTCAATTATTATTTCGTAAAAACTCACTACATAATATTTCGAATAAGTTTATTCCAAAAATATAAATAATTCGAAATGAACATAAAAACCATGTAGAAAACAATAAGTAAGATGCAAATAAATGCATTTGCCATTATTTATGCGCAACTATGGGAGTACAGGATACAAAAAGGACCTGCCAAAAGAAAGTAATGAACATTATAGAGGAAATTTTGATTTATTATTTCCACATAGTTGTGTCCAAAGTGCGTTTCACAGGCTCAGTATGTAGATCTTCTGTAAAACAAAATTTATACAATTCAATACAATGTTCGGAGAAATTAAGGTTCCGATCGGGAGTGGAGCGCTACATTTCAAATATAATAACAATACAATACGATATTTTATTACATTTATTAGCGTATTACAAAAACAGTTATCATATTATATGTACAACTGGAGAAAAGTTACAATACATTTGTTTTCTTCTAGTACTTTTGTGATTGAAATAGCCTCTCCAGTACCCGATGAGACCTCTATGCAAGTAGCACAGAGGTCTACGCGGAACGAGGGCCATCCGGCCGAGCCGGTCTTACTCCTAACTAATGTATATTAAACTTATATTGATACAACACGACTATTATAATGTAATCATTAATTAAACTAAAACGAGAATATCAGTCCAAATTAAAAGAGTTCCAATAAAAAAAAAGTCGGCACAGTGATACGTATTTAGGAGGCTCCTCCTAATACACACACCTTATAAATATCGCAATTGAACGCAGGACACAAAGTATCGACCAGATTAACGCAGGCACCTCAGATGAGGTTGGCCACATCACTGGGCATTTCCGAAATACTAGTATGATAGAACTCCTCAATATCCTTGAGTGCTCGCCTGTCACCTTCAGTGACAAAGTTGATAGCAATTCCTTTACGGCCGAAACGACCACCTCTTCCGATTCTGAAAATGAAATAGAGTCATTGAATAATAATGATATCACATTCTCAACTAATTAAATTAACATTTAAATTATATTGACCATAACAAAGCAAATTCACTGAAGTGTATAGTTTGTCAGATGCAAATTTCCACTGTTGATATCATAAACCACAATTAAAAATCAAATTAACCTACTAAGTTGAACATTTCGCTTATTACAGAAAATTTTATCAAATTTAGTTGTAAAAAACTTATCTTTATTATTTCTTTATTTTATTGTAACAATTAATATCACTTTGGTAACTATATAATACTAACTTGTAATATATTGTCATATATTAATGATGGAAAAGAAATAAATTACCTATGAATGTAGTTTTCACGATTAGTGGGCAAATCATAATTGATGACGCAAGAGACTTGCTGCACGTCGATACCGCGAGCCAGTAAATCAGTAGTAATGAGCACACGAGAGGAACCAGTACGGAATTGCCTCATGATCACCTCACGCTCACGTTGGTCCATGTCACCATGCATGGCCGACACGGTAAAATCACGTTCATGCATTGACTCAGTTAGCCAGTCTACCTGCAATAATAATTTAAAAGAGAATTAAAATAAAAACATAACATACAATCACGCCTGTATTCTCCAAAGAGTTAGGCAGAGGTGTACTAATTGTACACCCACAATTCACAGAGTATGTTTTTAGATCCCATGTAATAGAGGGCGAGCCTAACAGGGCCAAATAAATGATTATTTTGATTTGATTTTTTATCCTCGTTAGCCTAGTGGTCATTTGCGCGACTGCTATGAGCGAGGTCCTGGGTTCGAATCTCAGGTCAAGCAAAGTGTTATTGGGTTTTTCCTATGAAATTCTCAGTAGCAGCTCGGAGTTTGGTTTCGTGCCCGATTAATGGCAATAGGCTCGCCCTCTATTACATGGGACATACATAGACACTTGTGAACGTCAAAAACTACTGCCCTTCAGAAAATGTCCCAGACATCATGAAGAACCAGTAAGAAAATCGAAAAGAAACTAATAAGAAATATGAATTGATAGCTGATATAATCCTGACACCTTTTACTAAGACTGTGGTTTGTATACAACAATAAAACAGAAATCAAAGAAAAGAATAAGATATTGTGAAAAAGTTTATGTTTATAAGTAACTAAAAATTGTAAGTACAAAGTACTAAGGTAAGATGAGATAGTTTTCCTAAACTCTGCATGTTGTATGTAGTTAGTTATCCTTATAGAGGCAAGGACAATGTTTAAAATTTAACATTATTATCTTTGTGAACTAGAGGCTGATTTAAAACATGTCTCTGTTTACTATTTTTGTATAGTAAACATATGTTGTTTTTAATTTTAGCTAGAAATAAAATAAATTGTTAACATTTTTCTAGCAATTGTTTTATAAATAAAACTAATATGAAGTTTTAATCCTAAATGTTACTTTTCTCAGTTTCAAAATTAAATTATCTTATCACACTTTAAATTAAATTAATAATGGTGATTATTTAAAAATTGCAAGTCATTACAATTTTTAAAATTTTCAGCATAAAATAAACCACTCTTAACATGAAAGGCAACAAAATTACTTTTTATTACATGGCTGTTATTAAAAATAACCAATATATACATATACTTCAAATAAATAACAGAATTGGCATATCAGCTAACTACTAAAATGTTAATAACAATATAGTTAATGAATAGTAACAAAGTTACATACCTTGCGACGGGTATTGCAGAAAATAACAGCCTGAGCGATTGAGAGTGTGTCATACAAATCACAAAGTGTATCCAGTTTCCACTCTTCTAATTCAATTGCAATGTAGAATTGTTTAATACCTTCCAATGTAAGCTGAAACCACATATATTCTTACTATAACTTCATATTACAGCAAGTATTTTTTCTCTTCTATTCAAAAAACAATTTAGTCAGTGTGTGCAAGTAGGATTTCCTCTCACAGGGTTTTCATAGAATGCATCAGTGAGTTTTGAATTAGGAAAGCGAAATTTGAACATACATAACATTCCTTAATGAAAGAGATCAACAAAAAGTTAATGGCAGATTTTATTGGCCAGGAGTATAAAAAATAAATCATGTAAATTATAAACAAGATTACAGCAATCTCTGTCCATAATAAAACATTATTAATAAAATTTCAAAATTGAACCATTTTTCAAACATAAAATATATACATATATATTTATAATTATTACTATAATTTACTATTTTTTTCTCCAATAACATTTACTACAAATTTATATCCATATATTCATGAATTGTATATAAAAATCCCTCCAATTCTCCCCCACGGATTAATGGTAGTCACATGGATGTAAAATGTTAACCTCAGGTAGCACATATTGAATCCTTTGCTCAGCTCAGGATTCAAAATAGGGGTTTGCAATTTTGTTCTCATGTAATATAAGTGACTGTGACACATAGTATTGTGAATATTTGTAAATTATATTGTACAGAAAAAAAACTTATTAAATTTCTAGAGTCAAGTCATTGTAACTAATTTAAAAGTTGCTTAAGTGCTTCAACTAAATCCTTAAATCAAATTTAAATAGTTAAATCACATTTAATATTGATACTCGACACATTTCGATATGACTAAACTGAATCGATTTTTTTTACAATAATATATAACTAAAAATTCATTAACAAGCACACAACCTATAAATGTTTTTTTTAAATAAGTATATGAAGCATAATTTTAAAATATTATACTGTAATGCTTATTTCCAGTATTATCGTATTTATTGTTATACTGTAACAATTTTAATAATTAAAATGGAATACAATATTATAATTATTGTTTATTAAGTGCAAACTTTATTTTGAAATTGATTAATGTAAATTAACTGATGTAATCTTAGTTCTTTTCTAATGACTTGGATATTTTCCAACAACATTTTCTAATGAGACATTGAAGAATAAAATAAATATTGGCTCATCTTTAGTTTACATACACTCACAATGAGATTTAAAAATATTTTTATAGTTAGATCACTTTATAATTGACACACTGCTGTAACTAAATTTAAGATATTTTTTTTTTATTTCACAATAAAGATGTCACGTCTAAGCAGTTTTTATAAATGCATATCACTTTTGCAAAATAAGTAAAGATGTTTCAACCAAGCTTAATTATCTCAAGATTCTGAATGTTTGAATTGAATTCAAGTTTTGAATTTTAACATATTTTTTGTGCATAATTTCTTATTACATGTAATATTTATTCTTATTAATATATAAACCATTATTTACAATTCATATATTTGTAAAATATAATTAAAACTTTGTAATTTAAATTTTTTTTGTTTATTTTTGTAAGAGCACTGTTTGGTTAACATACAACAAACCTGAGATATTATAATTTTTCTGTTGTGGTAGTAAAATTGAATTTGTTAGGTTGAAGACAAAACCGCTTTAATAAAAAAGAAAACCATTTCTCATAAAACTAATTGTTTCTTAAACTTTTTCCTTCATAGAAAGGTTACCTTTCACCCTCCACTACTTCCTAACATCATCAAAATTAGCAGATGTGATCTGAAGTCCAAACATATTATTTACAGCAATTGCTTGATGAAAAAAAATTGCTTACCTCTTCCTTTTGTACAAGGATACGCACAGGTTCTCTCATGAAGCAACGAGACACTTCCAATACATCATCAGGCATTGTAGCAGACAGTAAAATGACCTGAACATCAGCAGACAACATCTTGAAAACATCGTGGATTTGGTCTTTGAATCTACAATAATAATTATTTTTAATCAATCATCTTTTTAAAAGTTTACAGTACAATATAAATATTAAGTGACTCACCCTCTTGATAACATTTCATCAGCTTCGTCAAGTACAAACAGCTTAATTGTGCTTGCACGGAGAGCACGTCTTGATATCATATCATACACGCGTCCTGGAGTACCCACAACCACATGAACGCCACTCTCAAGCTGGCGAATATCTTCACGGACATTGGTGCCACCAATGCAAGCATGACATTTTGCATTCAAGTGATCACCAAGAGCTATCACCACCTAACACAATAAAGTAGTTAGTTATAAAATGTTTAATGTAAACTAACTCACAACACTCAATTTCAATAAACCCTGTCTCATACCTTCTGGATCTGTTGTGCCAGTTCTCTAGTTGGAGCCAGAATTAGAGCTTGACATTCACGTACACTAGTATCAATTTGTTGAAGAATTGAAATAGAGAAAGTAGCTGTTTTGCCAGTTCCAGACTGAGCCTGAGCTATTACGTCGCGCCCTTGAATACATGGCATGATTGCCCGTTGTTGAATAGCTGATGGTTTTTCAAAGCCATAAGCGTAGATTCCTCTAAGCAATTCTTCCTTCAAATTCATATCATCGAAGGTCTCTACCACTTGATCCCAGTTTGTATCTAATGCACCGCCCGGCTCCATTCCCGGGGGTCCATCATAAGCTCCTTGATCCTTTGATGGCCCATTTTTAGAATCCTCCGGCCAATCCTCCGATCTGTAAACCAAAGTTTATTCCGTACAATTTAGTTCTTGTAAAAATGCTTAAACTTTCATATACACATCTGTACCAGTCAGTATGAATAGACAAAAATCATTAAACTTTTGATTCGAACTGCGCCTGTCAAAATGGTGTATCTTTTTACTACACCTTAAATTAGCAATTATTTAAGTGACAACAATAATTATCTAAATAAAATAGATGAATAATTTTGTACAGATTCTTTTACTCTGATAATTATAAAAACACGTGCACAAAATCAACTTGCAATAAAATACTCCTACCAGCGCCATGTTGGCAATCGGCGACAGATACTTTATTGAAGTAATACCGTGATTATGCGAAATTACTTGAGTAATTTAAGTGGCCATTAGGTTCAACTTTCTATCTATCAATATAAAGCATTACGTCTAATAAAAACAAGCCTAATTTAGCCTGAGAACCCGAACTTACCTTCTTTCAGATGAATGAGACATGTTTCAACAGCGGTAGCTGAACGGAAAAGAACTAGCAAGGTCAAGTTGAGTTAACAGATGCTTTTTTAAAGGTTGCAATAAATATAAGATTAAAATATAATAACACTGGCTGTAATTTTACAATATTTTTATAATATAATATTTTTTATTTTTTATTTAACACTCAGTAATGTAAGGTATGAATAAAACTGAATTACTCGGAAATAAACCAGCGGAAGTGCGTCATTCTATAGACGTTATTACACGGCAGGTTGATCGTAATTCGTATCCGATTTTTGGTGCGGATGGTCCGGCTACGGAATCGAGCCAATAGTGACGTTCGATCCTGCGGCCATACCCCCCGCACCAAAAATCGGATACGATCAACCTGCCGTGTAATAGCAACTTATGGAAATTTGTTAGAACATGCACTCAAGACAATACATGTCATAACCTATACTATTTGTCTCTGACCTATACTTGTCTATGACCTATACAATCCTGACACTGTTCTAAACGTTCCCATTCACGAGAAAAGCTTTTCTGTTTTTTTTTTAGTCATATCTCATTTCAAATATTAAACAACCTCCTTAAGCTGAGTTTTTTTCAACGGATTAGAAACAAAAATTATTTTTAAAGTAATAGGAAAAAAATTCTAATAAAAACATGTGCTAACCCAAAGTGTCTTAATCTCCTATTACATGACGATAATTATTATTTATTGATAAAGTCACTGTTTGTTTAGTGAATAGTGTTGTCACAATACACGAATTAGATAGGTAGACTCTATGGGTAGACTTTAATTATTTAAACCAAAAACTGTCTTCCAGAGTGTTAGGTTCTATATCAAGATCCTGAAGCACATTACTGATTTACCGGACAACAAGTTCAAGGACCATGTCAAGTGGGTTTTACTGTCAAAAGGTTATTATAGGGAGGATCATTATGTGAATGATAGTGATGTCTGGAAGTGACTCCCATAGACCAATAGTGACTCCCTCTCTGTGCATCCACTAATATGTTATTATTGTACCTGTTATATTTGTAACATTTGTACAGTTAACAAAAAAAAAAGAGATGAACCCGATCGAGTTTCTTACCGGTTCTTCTCGATGTCTGGGATATTTTTCCGAACCAGCAGTAGTGTTTTGACATTCATAAGTGCCTTTTTAGGGCCTAAATTGAATAAAGACTATTTTGATTTTGATTTTTTGATTTGATTTTGATTATTTTAGGTGACTTTAACGTTCATCATTCCCTGTGGGGCGCTCTTAACGATGATAGGTTAGGAATTTAACTCGCTGGTATAATAGATGATTTGAACTTATGTGTCTTAAATGATGGCTCAGTGACTCGTCGTGGTATTCCAGGTCAATCTTTGAGTTTTTTTGACATTTCACTTTGTTCTTCATCCATTTCTTCCTGTTTAATGTGGAGGTGTCATGAGTTATCATATGGTAGTGATCACTTTCCAATCATCATTTCGAAGTCTAACTCAGTTTCCCGCCTAACTCCTCTACCACCGTTACTGAAGTATAATCTAACAAACTGTAACTGGGAGTTATTTAGTTCTGTTCTGTGTGCTTAGTGTGAGTTTTTTTAACTACTCGAACGCGTTAACGTTAACTTCGATTTGTATGAGATTTAATAAGTGCCATCTATTGGCACCAACGTAAAACATAGGATGAAAGTGTGAGATTTCAAAGTTTACTTTATCGATGTGACTATCGAGAAGTGAGAACGTATACGCGCACAAATGCTTATCGTGGTAGTGCGAGTTACACATAAACACCGTTTTGACAGTTCGAATAGTACACGTTTTTACGCTCGCTATAGTATATTATTTCACGTTGATTTTAGAGGTGAAGTCATTTAAAAATTATAATTTAGTTGTAGAAAAGGTATTCTTATATCATCAACAATATGGCAGCACGTTATTTTTTCGCTTTGAACATATTAGAAACAGCTAGAGCACAAGATGACAGAAATTATATGTACGGTGTTCGCGCAAGAGCTCGCGTTTGTAGTGATCCATTGAAAGATCTCACGAAGAACGAATTTGTGAAGAGGTATCGGCTTACAAAGCACGTATTCATGTTTTTGTGTAAAGAACTTAGACGACTTACTAGTCTAAAGTCTTTTCAGCGAGTTACATTGGAAATAAAGGTAGGTTTCTTGATTTGAATCACCGAACTTTCTTTGCCATGTAAGAATGTACTTACAATAAACGTATTTAACATAAATCTATTTTCTACAAAAGGTACTCACTGCACTCTTTTTTTATGCGACTGGATCTTACCAGCGGCCAATAGGGGTAGCAAAGAACCTCTCCCAAAAATTGTGCAGCGTGTATATAGAACAAGTGACCCAAGCTCTGACACACAAGAATTTTGTTAATAAATATATTCGGTTTCCTGATACTGCATCTGCCCGACGAGCAGTTAGTCAAAGGTATATAATATTTTATTAACATTTTCATCTATTACAAAAACTACTTTCGTTTCACTACCTAACAGTTCATAGTAATTTGTATGTATTTATTTATTTAACCTTTTTGTACACACATTTAAGAATAACTATAATAAAGAAAACTAATTACAAAGGTACACCTTATTAACAATTTCAAGGTGACACAAGTTCTTCTCAATAACATAAACATAATATAATATTTTAAATATGTGATAATATTATATATAATTTATATACTAAAACATACCCAAATATTTTTTTTTCAGCATGAAATAATATGGAAAAAAAAAGATACTTTTTATTCAACCTTACTATACAACAAAATTTGGTACAAGAATGGGCATTCTCTGTTATTAACAATATTTTTTGTCTTTTTATTGAAATATGTAAATTTAAATTGATTAAGAAAGTTATGATTCTAAATATTTCAGGTTTTAATTAAATTTCTAAAGAATATATGAAAAAAAAATCGATTTTTAAATAAATCGATTATTTTTTGACCAAACTTCAATTCTTAATTATACGATTTTTTTTTTTTAATAATCGATTTTTTTTAAAACAATTTATTTTAGAAATTGACATCCCTATATGATAACCTTATTACTAGTTTGAAGTTAGCGGCTGATGAATGCTTTCCTTGCAAAAATGTTGCTGGTAGTAATATTCAGTCTCTACCTTGGTGGGACAAGGAATGTACTCAGGCTATTCATAGACGAAATATTTCTGAAAAAAGTTGTAACTTGGTGCTTGATTTAAATTGTTTTTTCAATACAAAAATACTTTAGCGGCAACTAAGACTTTTAAAAAAGAAGAAGCTGGATGGTTGGCAACGTTTTTGTTTGTCACTGTCGCCTGAAACTTCTCCCTCTATAGTATGGAGAAATATTCGTCGTTATAGATCTTCCACAAAAAGTAATAATAATTGTTCTTCCTTCTGGCTTGAGTGGGTTGAACTCTTTTTAAATAAACTGGCCCCAAGTTATGTTCCTAATTTAGATGAAAAGCCTTATAATTACATTTCTGATTATAGTAACACCTTGGAGTCCTTAGATGCTCCTTTTTCAGTACAGGAATTGAAATTAGTCTCGAACCGTGTTTCTGATACGTCACCTGGGATTGATGGTATTCCGTATTCTTTTGTGGTTAAAGCAAAACCTTTACCTTTATCATTTATTATGAATTTTGTTGAAACTGATCGCATTCCAAACTCGTGGAAACAACAAATTGTAATTCCTATTTTAAAACTTAATAAAGCTCTTTTAGATGCGAATTCTTTCAGGCCTGTGGCTTTGTCATCGGTTCTCTCTAAATTGAGAGAACATCTAATCAAAAATAGGTTAGAATGGTTTTTAGAGCACCACAATCTTTTAAGTTCTTCTCAGTTTGGGTTTAGGAAGGGATATAGTGTTTCTGATAGTCATTCAATTTTTTTGACAGATATTCAAATTGCCTTAACCAGGAATGAATATTTGGTGGCTGCATTTCTTGATATTGAAGCTGCTTATGATAATGTTGACTTGATAGTACTAAAAAACAAGCTGCAGAACCTTAATATTCCTTCAAAGTTTATAGATTTCATTTTTAATTTTTTTAGTGGTAAAACTATTATCTTGAGGACTCTGGGAATAAACAATCACAGCCGAGTACTTTGGAAAGGTGTACCGCAGGGGTCTGTTATTAGTCCTATATAGTATGATGTTTATACAAATGATCTAGATTCTGTAGTTTTCCCTCAGTGTTCTGTTCTTCAGTATGTTGATGATTTACTAATTTATTCCTCAAACAGTTCGTTAGGTTTGGCTGCTAAAATTGTAGAGCAGTCATTGGATAGATTATCGCATTGGATGTCTGATCATCGTCTTTCCTTTTCTTTTTCTAAAAGCATAGTAGTCGTTTTTTCTCGAAGAAAAACTAATCCTCATTTAAGTGTTTCTTTAAATCAGGCGAGCTTACTCTTAAGTAACGAAATTATTTTCCATGGTAGAATATTTGATAGCAAATGTACAGGCATTCCGCATGTTAATTACATAGTTGCTAAGTGTGAAAGAAACATTAGTATGATGAGAGCACTTTCTGGAGTTTGGTGGGGTGCTCATCCTTTTTCTTTAAAGTTAATATATAATGCAATGACAAGAAGTCTTTTAGACTATGGTTCTTTCACTCTTTGTCCTGTTAATAAATCTGTAATTCATAAACTTAACCTTATTCAATCTAAGAGCCTGCGTATTGTCATTGGGGCTATGAAAAGCACTCCCATTGATGCACTGCAAATAGAATGCGCAGATCCACCCCTGCACATAAGAAGACAGTTTTTATCAGATCGGTATCTACACAAATCCTTTCAACTTTTGGACCATCCTCTTCATAAAAAAATAACTTATCTTGATAGCCTTATTGTTGAATATAATAGCTAGTGGCATCGAAGGCCTCTGTCGCATTTAATTCATAGTCTCAGGAATCTACATAAACAGGAATGTACAATCACAAATTTTCAATGTATTCCGCTCTTCTTTTTTGATTACAGTGTGCTTATTTTCCAACCTTATGTAAGATTATCCATAGGTATAGGAAAAAATATGTCAAATACTGATTCCAAACTTTTGAATTTTATTAAAAAAAACGCTCCTAATGGGGAAGTTTTTTTTACTGATGCATCTAAATCTGTTGAACCACTTAAAGGAAATTTTCCAGATTTTTTTGGAAATGTTTCAACCATTCAAGATAATAAACAAGGAGTAAGTGCTCCTTTTTATCAAATTTCGTCTGGATATTTTAAACTTTTTAAATACTCTTCTCTAATATCTAACTTTTCTGGGAAATGCTTAGCTATTTTGGAATGTATCAGCTATATCATAACGGAAAAAATTTCCAGGTCTGTGATCTTTACGGATTCTTTAAGTTGTTTACAATCTTTTTTCAAAATCCTTTTAAAAAAAAATTGGTCACCGATTTCTCTTGTACAAACTTAAATACTGTGTGCAACTAGGTTTACAAGTTACCTTGATATTGATTCCTGGTCCTTCAGGTATCCATGGTAATGAAAATGCTGATCGTTTGGCTAAATTGGCAGCTTTTCAAGGTGCTCTTGATAATTCTTTATATAGCCAGGATTTACTTTCTTTTCTACCTCGTCAAAACTTGGTTGAAAGGTGGAATATGCACTGGGATCATTCAAGCAAAGGTAAATTTTATAAAAGATTTCAATCTTCAATTGCTCTAAAACCGTGGTTCTCGAAATGGAGATTTAGTAAGAAAATTACAACTATTATTTCGAGGCTAAGGTTTGGCCACTGTTCTGCGCCAGTCCTCCTGAACAAATTAAGAATTAGGGATACATCTACCTGTGAGTGTGGTCTGGAAGGTGGTAACATTATGCATATTCTTTTCAACTGTTCTCTTTATATCTCTTTACCACTGTATGATATTTTGTGTAAATAGAAGGCTATTCTTCCTTGCGACCTGTCAGCTATCCTATCTCTCAGTAATAATATATATATATATTAAATCATTAGTAAAAATTCTTAATCATCATAAATTGTCATTGTAGGTTTCTAATATTATGTTTATTAATTGTATTTATTGTCACTTTTTCATTTACCCGCCTATTCCCTCCATCCGCCTAAAGTATCGAAATCGCTTATTTTGAAAATGGCAGTAATAGTCTCTAAATTTGACTGGGTTGCCAAGATTGAAAAAAGAAAAAGAAGAAGAAGACAGCAGGCTCCGTCGACTCGCCTATAAATTTTAACACGAAAAGCTCGTGCATCTATTGCACTCAACATGGGAAAAATCCATAAACGTACCCGCTACGTTTCTCTTTCACACAAAGAAATACTCACACAAAGGCATACTCATTGATGGTCTTCCGCCATATTGGTCTGTGGCCACGGTGGCCACCATTTTCATTGGAATTGTCAAAATTGACAAAACAACAGGCTCCGTCAACTCGCCCATAAATTTTAACACGAAAAGCTCGCGCATCTATTGCACTCAACATGGGAAAAATCCATAAGCGTACCCGCTACGTTTCTCTTTCACACAAAGAAACACTCAACAAAGGCATACTCATTGATGGTCTTCCGCCATATTGGTCTGTGGCTGCCATTTTCATTGGAATTGTCAAAATTGACAAAACAAATTGAACCGCCATTGTTCGTTGTTTAAACATTTTATATTTGTTAATTTGTGGAATTGTAATCGCATTTTATTTTGCTCGAGATGGAGTAAAAACATTTGTTTTAAAGAATATTATCAAGGAGGTAGTATTTGCAATTTTTAAAGCTGGATTCATAGTTAGAGCCACAGTTAGTGATCAAAGCTCTGCCAATGTTGCAGCTGTTAAGTCATTATATCGGACTCAAATAGAGAACTTCTACGCAGTGAAGGCTACAATGATAATAATGTTTCCTATAACATTAATAGTAACCGGCTATATCACATCTATGATGTACCTCATTTAGGTACTAAAATGTTTTAGCAATAATTTTCAGAAAAAAGATCTTCTCATCGGTAATCGGCGTGCTAAGTGGGAGTACATTGAAATTCTTTATAAAGTAGATGGAATTGGTGGACGAGCAAGAAGCACTAAACTCACCGACAAACATGTTAAACCTACATCATATGATAAAATGAAGGTAAGTAAAATTCTCACTGACCCATCTCAAAAATCAACCTGTATAGGCGTGAAATCATTTATGTACACTATGTACCTATGTAAGTAAAATTATTAAAATCCCAGTCGCATGTGAAGTTTATAAAATGACCACTCTGCTTGACAAAAGTGATGTATGATTGCCCATACTAAAGAGATCTCAACATATTTTAGTCATTTTCATCTCCGATACTACTGAATATATATTTACTAGCTGGTACCCGCGACTTCGCATTATTTTTTATTTTATAAATAAAATTACTTTATTGTATATTTCCAGGTCAAACTAGCTGCTCAAGTATTCAGCAGACAAGTGGCTACATCGCTTGAAGTTTATATGAAGTCCCTGCTTTTTCTACAGGAGCATGAATATTCTATTTTCGAATGTGGATATTGATAATGGTCTTTTCACAGTAGAAATACTTTTATTTATAAATGATTTGTTTGATAGTTTAAATGGTTTTGGTCACTCTGGTTATAAATTGCAACATGCTCTATCTTTAAATTCTGAACACATAGATTTCTGGAATAATGCTGTGAAGAAACTAAATTCAATGCGGTTTTATTCTTCCGTTGAAAGGGAAAGCAAGCCTTTGTCACTGAAGCATTTTATGCATAATATTAAAACTATGAAACATCTGTGGTCTGATTTACGCTCTATTGAGGGTGTAAAATTTTTAAGTCTCAGACGACTAAACCAAGATCCATTAGAACATTTTTTTGCTCAAATAAGAGCACACGGTAATTTCAATACCAACCCAGATTGTACTCACTTTGTCTCGGCTTATAAAACTTTATTAATTAATAACATCACTACTGGTAAGTCATTATTTACAAATTGTGCTAATGATGATGACAAAATGTTAGGTACCCTTCAAAATTTAGTAAACCAATAAAAATATGGATCATACAATGATAATTTTCAAACTGACGACACTGAATTCATAGAGAATTTTATTCCTCCTGAGAATGTTCATTGGAACAAAAAATTGATACTACATTGTACAATTGTGAGATGCACAAAGAAACTTTTCTCAAAGCTTTTTGGTTATTTGTTATTTATTAGAATGCAAGTAAAACAATGGTGGCATTAATTTTAACAGACAAATGCATAATATTGATTCCAGATCTAAAGATGTAGAAATGGAAAGTTTAATCCATACTAAAGCTGCAAAAGGATTTAGTTACAGATCAGTTAGAAGGCGTAGTACTACATAATCATATTTAACTGTATAGGTACTACTTATTATTATCATAGTTTCTGCAACTAAAATTGTCTTTATTTTAATTCCTCTATTAACTATTATTATGTATAGATATATTATTACTGGATCTAGATACCTATATCTACTATGCCTTTGCAAAATATATCACTATGCAATTACTAACAGAATTCCTTCAGTATGCCTCATAGTTAATTCTAACGAGTATGCAAATTTTGTTTACATTGTTTTTAAAATATAGTACTACTACTAGTTGTAATATATTATTAATAATTCATTGTTATTATTAGGTAATGTTCTTAGTTATCTAATGTACATAATATAACATTGATTGATTAAATCAGAATCAATTATAAAATAAAATTTAAAAGATGCATGAATATACTCACATGTATTGTTATGATTTTTAAGGTAAATAATAATTATATAATTCTAGTATGTAATATACATAATCTAGCAAATTTTCTTTGTTTCTAATTACTTAATTAGGCATTATGTGTAATATTTACTAATTATTCATATTAAGAAAATTATTTTATAAGTATACTTTTAATAACTTTTGATTTATGTTAATATTTTGTAATGTTTTTATTCTTATGATCTTAATTAATTAATTGTAATATGAATTTGTTTTCCCTGTCTGTAATAATATTGAGAAATACGTTGTTAGCGATTGATTTTTATATTGATGATAAATTCTGTTATTTCTGTACTTTTTGTCTACATTCATGATTCATACTAAGAAACTTATTTTATATACTTTTAATAACTATTGTTTTATGGTAATATTTTTATTCTTATGATCATTTAAATGTAATAATGTTCCATTTTGTATTTCCTTTTTTTCTGGTTTCACTTTTAGTTCCATGCGCTCCGTCTTTCTTTTATTGAATGGCAACTGTTCTTACACATTTCAGCCAAAGTCAATGTTAAACAATAAGTATTTACCCAAATGTAATTATCTATCTTGCAATATTCAAACATAGCTTCAACAAGACTGAGGCTCCATTTTTAAAACTTTCCAGGGAGTTTTATGTGAACTTAAAATGCATGTTCATAGTTAGGTATTTAAAATCCACTTGCGCAAAATAACCAAACTACACGTAAAATGTCGCCAAAATTACATAATATAGAGCCAACATAAGGTATGAATTAAAATAAAAACCACCACATAACACTTCAAGATCCTGCCAAAATTCCCCTTGCGCTCCGTCTATACAGAGTTCAAAGAACATCACATCCACAATTTCGTAGATTATATAGTTATTCTTTAGGTCTGAGGTTTTAAAACAATGCATAAAGCCGGTCCTAAGCCCGTGAAGTATGAAGGGAAAGTTTTATGGCATGTTAATATTTGTAAATCCCAATAAGAATAAATATTATGTAATCCTTACGTTTGTTTTATTTTAAGACTCGGTTTGATAAATCTGGTAAAATGGTTGCCGTCGCAAAAATATCGATAAAAACCGGTGATTCGTCCAGTAAAATACGGATTGACACGAAAATGCATCACTAGTTTACTTATTTACCGTAAAGTACCGATTTAAATCTATGATGCATCACTAACGTAATTTGACAAGTAACATTTATAGTAGACATGTGTAAGTACTGCGAGTCATGTATTACGCGTAATATGTCACGACCGCGTACTGTAACAGTACCTATAACCCAACAAAATTTAGCATGTCACATAACTCTTAAACATGACGTTCCATAGCAAGAGGTTAAAGGATAGGTCCGTCGCGTTCTAAGTACTGTACTTAGGTACTGAAGTGTACTGTAATGTTTAAAATATTTCGATTTATCGTTGTTATCGAATGATAACATTACTATATCTCATAATCGCCCACAACTATTAGAAATATTTCATAATCACATAATGGTTAAGTTTGACGGAAAATCAACTTTTTCAATAAAGCAGAATAAAGCTTGCGTTTTCATAACGCCGTGTAGTCATCGTAAAAGTAAACTATACAAATAGGCAAAAATAAAAGGTCTATTTATGACATCAGAACATTCAGTACAATAGCACATACGTAATTGTTAGCGGGCTATATGTATGCCTAAGCTTAATGCGTTATTTCGGACGGGTCATGTTTAGAGTACTGAGTACTGCTCTAAAGCCATATTACGCAGCACGAAATGTCATGCCATATGGCATTACTTCATAGAGTACTGTTTTGCGCATGTCTAATTTATACATATATAATGAGGGAAAGAGATGGGTAGCGGACGGCTCATTAGGCCACTTCAAGAGTAAATGCGATGGAGATATCAATCATGAATGAAATGTATAAATTGGTATCTATAGATAAGTTGTGTATGTGTATTGTATAATTGTTATTTATCTCTGTTTAATTGTTATTTATCTCTGTATTGTATCGTCTGTGAATATGTGTAAATCACCTCGCTAAGGAAACAAAACGATTGTTTTAAGATGGCCGTCTATCCTCTGGTTATTGGTCTATGTCAGTAATAATCTATGACACTTGTCTGCGGATAATCTATGATATGATCTATGTCTATGGAAGTTTGTACAATCGTTGTAATTTTATCTCTGGTTGTAAGACACATGAACTCTGTAAAATACAATTTCTTTATAAATGCAGTTAATCTTTCATTGAAAAATAAAAATGAATAGTAAATGTAAACAGTAGATTTTAAAATTAAATTATTAAATGTATTATCCAACTACTTCATTTTGCTGTGTGCATCATATTCATAAGTTATGTAACTGCAAAATTTTGTGTAAATAATTTCATTTCTGTTGTAAATATTTTAACAAAAATTTATAAATTTGTTTATTAAATGCTTTAATTAATTACCAACAAGTGAGCTAGAGGTCATCTGCATACCTGTTTCTTTTTTTTTTAAACATATGTACTGCTCCACGCGGGAAAGTGAAACCTTCAGAAAATACAAAAAATATCTATTTTCATTTTAATCTTTTAATGAAAATCCTAAATCAGTGGGTACTCGAACTATCAACCCTTCCCATTGTACAGATAACATTCCGTACTATTCAAATCATCTTAATGCTAGGCCAATTTAACGACGATCATAGTAGTGAAAATCAGAACTTGCATTATCTTTGTAATATTAGTGTATTCTATCTCATTCTCTTGTATGATAAATCCTATAGATTTCGATTTAGTGTCGCTTTATCGTTTCATGTTTTCACTTTATGTAAATTTTATAAATCTTTTGAGAATTTCACCTCTTTCAATTTTGTCAAAAATTCTAAAGACCTGTGCCTGAACTAAAAAATGTATTCTTTAGTTGATGGCATATATGTACTTCCGGTTGTGTCTATGACTAATCTGCCATTTTGAAACGGCAGTGCTTTTTGTTCGTGTGGAGCGCTTGCTCGTTGTGAAGAGTAGACTGTGTTTAGTCAAGTGTAGTTTTATTTTTAATAGAACTTATTCAAAATGAGCTGGCAAGATTATGTCGACAAACAGTTAATGGCATCCAGATGTGTTTCAAAGGCAGCAATTGCCGGTCACGATGGAAATGTCTGGGCCAAATCGGAAGGGTTCGAAGTAAGTTTCTCCTATTTTTAGAACCTGCTTAGTTTTGTATTGGAAAATCTTATCATAAGTCCTATAATTAATGCTCATAATAGATAGTGATTTGGTGATTTATAAAATATCAATGTATGACGAATCCCGGCTAGTTTGACAAGATGGCGACATGTGGTGGGCAAACGATTCATATTGGAATTGATAATAAATTTGGTATAATATTCCAAACTACGTTTACCCCTATAAAGATACACATCGAGGTTATAGTTGACGCTAATTTTAATAACAGTTTGGTTATAAATGTAACCACAAAAATTACCTAAAAGGCGCCCGCCGGCCGGTTCTTCATCTTTTTTGGTAACAACGACTTTCTACATATTTTCTTTGTTGATTTTTATTTATCGACGACATTCGAATGGTATAATTTTTTTTGCCTTATCTTAGATATGTCGATATATGATAATTTTATAAAAATTGAAATGTTTTATGAATTACGTTTGGTATTGGTCCGATTACAATGAATGTTATATGTTACAAAGTTGGTTTATACATAAATTGCTAATAGTAGGTATGGTATCATACAAAACAGCATTCCCAGTTTACAACTATATCGAAATATTCATTTTCAAAATTTGTGTACTGTACTTACTAATTTGTTGGCATCCTTTTACGATTTTGTGTAATGCATGCGAAAAGGGTTTATTGCTCTTTTTTCATAGCTATCAAAAGAATGAGCAAAATCTAAAATGTATTTAACAAGAATTTTTAGTTTATCCTGCTAGTTTTAAAACTTAGTTTTTTGTTGTCACACACTTGCTACAATTTCTATTACATAAATTTAATTATACATGTATTTTACATTTAGCACACATTATTAGAAAAGTAATTAAATAGTATTTTTTTGCAGCAATTTTATACAGCTATTAATTTAGAAGCCTATTACATGTTTTGTTATTGCAGTTTTGTATTTCTGATAAAAGTAGAGCACATATTAACTAAGTACTGTATTAGTAGCCACCCAAGCCCAGTGAATCTGTGAAAGCCTGTAAGAATGGCTCCAGGGCCACTACACATATAATGTATAACCACATAATACTGCTTATATATGGAATTCTGATATTTGGGTCAATCAACTAGTTGTTTACCTGTACTTTACTGTCTTTGACATATTATAAATATATTGTAGTAATTGTTAGTCATGGAAAAATTTTACCTACCTCACAGTTGTTTCTTCACAAGGTGAAACTTGATTACATTCTCAAATCTATTGTTTATTTTAAATTTTGTGGTAGCTCAGTATATGAAATATTTGTTCCATACAAAACATTCCTTTCCAAAGACCACATTACACTTGTGAACATTCAAACTTTTACTTGTCACTTTCAGTTAAAATCTCAATTTGCTTGTACAGTACATACAACAGTCTGTACAAATCTGGTTGTCACACAGCTATGCTAATTTGAAGACAATATACAAAATGCAACTTTATGTAGGACAGGCTTTTGATAATGTATGGCATGAAGGACTTCTCTTCAAAATTAAGAAAATGTTACCACTTTAGTTCTATTGTATACTAAAATCATTTCTAAGTAAAAGATGCTTAGAAGTTATTTTCTCACTATGCAACATCCCATCAGGCGTCCCTCAAGGTGCCATCTTCAGATCAGTACTATATCTGTTATATACAGCTGACTTGCCAACACATGCAAGTACTACAACTGCTACATTGCTGATGACACAGCGGTTTTATCAGTGCTTGAGGATCTTATATTAGCTACAAAAAATTGCTAGAGGCATTTAGCAGTAGTTGAGGAATGGCTCGATAAATGGCAAATTAAAGTAAACAAAAGTAAGTCTAAAGTATGGCAAATCTATCCACCCTAAAAATATATAATTACATCATCCCTCAAGCCAAGCATGTAAAGTACCTGGGCATACACCTAAACTGTCGACTTAATTGGCAGAAACATCTGGACTAAACGAAAGCAGCTGGATACTGAACTAAGAAACATGTATTTGTTAATAGGACCTAAATCAAAACTTTCATCTTCCTGTAAATTAATGATATTCAAAGTCATCCTAAAACTCACTTGTACATATGGTATTCAACTATGGGGGACTGCTAGTAACAGATATAATACTGGAAAGATTTCAAAGCAAAACAATCCGTAACATGCTGAATAGGTATTCTGTACTTTATTAAAAATAAGTATATATTCATGGATTTTTACATCAACACTGTCAATCAGGAGATGGTAGATTACAATAAAAAATATCAAAGCAGACTATTAAAACACATTAACATACTGTGCACAATTGACTGAAAAGGTTTAGTATGCCTAATCTCTAACAGAGTTTATTAACTACATATCTAGGTACAACCTGTGAAGGTAGAGGCTCACTGGAGTCATTGGATAGTAACAATATACCAAAACAAATAACACAACAGAAATGGTTTTTGTACCTACTACTAATAAAGGAATATAGATTGCTGTCCCATAAAAGATAAAAAGGAAAAAAAAAAAAGTTTTTGTTTAATTTTTATTATCAAACAAGAAAGCATGATATAGTTTATTGTGTGTAGGGATAGTGTAGCAATAAGGCAAAACATTTTTACACAAAATCTCTTTATTGTTTCTGGCAAAATTTCTATACATCTTTCAGAATTTTTTTCAGAAAACATGTTTTTTAGCTTAAGTAAACTTTTATTTGCCTTCACTCCAGGAGTGCAATGGTACCCTTTTATAGTCTTTGATCAGCATAAAATTAATTTTTTAAACATCATTTAATTAATCTTTCCAAAGTTTGGGTATATTAGTTGATTTGCCCATTTATTGAATTTTACATTTCAAGTCATCAGATACAAATGTGATTACAAAAATATAATAATAATAAAAAAAATTAAGCTCAGCAAAAGTTCACTTTATTTCATATAATAAAAGGAAAAATTATTATTAATTAAAACTTGTTTATTTCACATTGTTTATATATATTTAAAGGAAGAATTGTTATTTAAGACTCGGTATTTTAAAACATATTTATTAGTTGTTTTGAGGTAAAACAGTAATTGTCTTCCACACACACCACACAATAGTAAAACATATAGTCAAAAAACCATCATTGGGACTCGGTTTCGGTGTATTTTGTTTTAGTATAAGCTGTTTTTACATTTTACTATGATATTTGTCGAGTGGTACTAAACATATATTATCAACAACCACTACTATAACTTGATTCAATCTGATCTTCCAGGCAGGTTCATTTATATCCTTTTGCTGTTCCCATAATATTGCATTTACAATGTAGTTTGTTGGCCCCAGTGTAAATTTAAACCATTTCTCTTATAATAGATATTCATGATTTTTAAGATATTAATTACACACAAATTATAGCGAAAAAACTGTGACTCGGTTCGGCGTATCGCATTTTGGAATGAAATTATGGATATTTAACTACATTTCTTTTTTCACTATAGTATTTCTTGAGTGGCACGACGTACGACATTGACTATCATCGACGAATATAATATTTCGTTTTAATCAAATCTACATTCCCTGCAGTTTCATGTATATCCTTTTGCTGTTCTTTAATATTGATTTTACAATGTAGTTTCTAAGTCCCAGTGGGAATTTAAACCATTTCATAGACCTATTATATTGATGGTTTTAAATGTTAATTTTGTTAACAGATATCAAAAGATGAAGTGGCGAAGATAGTTGCCGGTTTTGAGAATGAATCATTGCTAACAAGCGGTGGCGTTACGATAGCGGGCACGCGGTACATCTACCTCAGCGGAACAGACCGCATCATACGCGCAAAGCTCGGCAAGGTCGGCGTGCATTGCATGAAGACACAGCAAGGTAAGAAGTGGTCTTGCAGACTGAAGTTACTATATAAAAGTATGCTAAACATATTGTGTATACTTTATTTTGGAGCAGTTAGCAAAAAAAATGGCTGATATGGATGTTCAAAACATAAAATTTTAATTAGTGTAAAACAAAAATTCATTGAATTCTGTAACCTATACTTATAATAATAGGTTACATATGAAAATTTGCGTTTGTGTTGAAAGTAAAACGAAAAAATGTTTTTGAAGTTATACATTTACTCAATGGAATATATACCATTATTATCTATGCACTTTTGCTATTTTATAGGTAGTATTTTAAAGGTAGTTCATTGATTCCATTGCTAAAAAAATTGTCAGAGCGAGAATCAGTAAAATATTTGAAGGAGGTTTGGACAGCCTCATCGGAAATGAATTTTTTTCCTTGCAAGAAATTGTCCAAATTCCGAAAAACGTAATTTGTTGAAGCAAGTTCTGGAGAGTATGGTGGGTGTCGGAGATATTCCAACCGCAGTTCCTGTAATAAAGCGACCGTATGTCCCCATAGGGTGTTTAGCGTTGTTCTGAAGCAGCAGTGGCCTAGAAAGATTGATAAGTTTTGGTTGTTTAACAGTTAGCTTTTCCATCATGGTTTGCAATTGATGACAATACAGATCTGCCGTTATTGTCTGGCCAGATATTAGGAAGCTGTAGTGTATGACACCAGCACTGGTGCAGCAAACACTCATCACACACCAGTACTTTTTTCTGAGTCAACTTTCGCTTGGGACGGGATTTTGCCGGTTCTCCTGGGTTCAACTACTGTGATGAGCATTTTCGATTGTCGTAAAGGATCCATTTTCGTCACAAGTATCAATACGATTCAAAATTCCCTCGTTATTGTGAAGGTTTGAGTAATGTAACGCTGTTACTCAATGCGTGTTTGTTGGTGTGCTTTAGTCAATTCATGCGGTACCCATTTCTCGATATTTTTCACTTTTGCAATTTTTTTCAAGTGAATCAAAACTGTTTTATCACTCACACCGAAGCCTGCCGCTAACTCTGACGTTGTTTGTGATGGATCCGCTTCCAAGATCACCTTTAATTCTTCATTATCAACAAATAACGCGATATTTTAAGTTTTCCATTTTGTGTAAAGAACGATGTTAAAGAAAAATCAAAGGGTGGGAAAACAAATAAATCACTAAATTCGAAAAACAAAATACACAAGCCTATATTTTCTACGTATATGTTGCAAAATATCGTTAGAAATCAGTTATCAATACTCCCAGGCACTTTTCGACGGCAGTATATTACCTTACAGACACTTTAATTAAACAATTAAACAAAATTACTTAAATCTCACTTCAGTCTGAAGCGCCATTTTTATATATGTTAGCCAGACAACTATTTTAAAATGTTTCAAATCAAACAGACCAATCCAATGTTGAGAAGGCTATGTGACTAAATTGTAAACTTTGTCATCTGCACGTTAGCATTTCCACTGTCGATATCATGGTAGTAAGTAAGTATATATTCTGTATATCATTACTATATTATAAAAAAAAAAAACGACAAATATATATATAAAGGGTGGGAAAAACGGGACATGGAGGAAATGGGAAATCCATCGTTAATAATTTATCTGAAATTTCTTAACATCTTCCGCGTGTAACAGATCAACAGCAGTTTTGTCTTTTATTACTTAAAAAATACAATAATGTTTCCTTTGAGTAAAAATTAATATCTTCATTATTTAACATAATTTTGCTCCATGCCCCGTTCGTTTTTCCACTCTGTTTACACATAAAGACACAAAATTGTTTAACTTTGCAATCCTTTACACGAAAAGCTAAGTTTATTTAATAAATTTAAATTTATAAACCGTTATTTTTCAGGGAATAATAACACTTTATAGTAAATCTGTTTAGTGTCATTTAATAAAATCATATTTGCACAAAAACACCAAACAACTATATGTATCGTAGAAATCAAGATAGAATAGATGTTTTTATTAATTAGATATTTAAAAATAACATTAACATGTCTAAAAATATTTCAAAATAATAATAAACCCCCATTCTTAAATTATTAATTCACGTGCTTGCAAAAAATATACATATACGTGATTTAAACCAAGCCGCCGTAAAGCACCATCTATGAACACTTTTAAAAAATAAAAATACTTACATTTCCATTTATTGACGTAACTGAAAATTATGTAAAGATAAAATAATTTGTTATATTTTCAGTTACACATACGTTCTTTTTATATGTACATAACCTAAACGCAATTTATAGACCATACAAATATTCATATGGGTAAAAAATATATCCTAAATGTACCCAGATAGTCTATAAGCTACAATAATACCAAATTTCATTAAATTCGGTCCAGTAGTTTTTGCGTGAAGGGTGTTCAAACATACCGACGGACAGACAGACAAAAATTTCAAAAACTATCGGAAATGTTTTCTGTTCATTATTCTAAACCCCCCCGTATTATTTTTTCTTAAATATCTTCAATTTACAGATTTCGACTCTTCTTCACTCATTTATTAAAAGTATAGATAATGTATTTTATATAATAATTATATTATTCACTTGATCACGGTATATTAAGTCATCTGGACTAAATAACAAATAACAGAGCTTCCATGAAATATTGCTTTAACAGATTATATGCATCCTCATGATCATTTCAAAGTTTCATAATAAAAAGCAGTTGGTAGGGATCGCGACCACACCATACATACACGTAATAAAATAAACATCTTCACAGTGACTTTCTTTTGATTTGTGGGTGTTTTAAGATATTCGTTAGATGTTTCACATCTGCTGGGCGCCTCGTGAAGGTCAAGTTTTTTTATATAGATGTCCAATATTAATGAACTTATTTGTATATAAACCGATTTAGATGATTATTTTTCGTTTGAAAGGGTATATATCCTCAAGGATTGTCCCATTTTAATTTCATTAGAATTGAACTTTCGATTTCGAAGGCCCACCAGGAAGGAAACTTCTCAAAATCATTGAGGTTTGTTTTCTTTTTTTTCTTTAAATTGTTTTGTATTCAATTAATAACTACTACACCTTTAGATTTCTGAAGTGCTTCAAAGTGTTATCTAATTCGTCTAAATGTTTCAAAGATTATTCCTATTTTTTATATTAGATCTCGCTCCCATTGTCTCCATTCAATGGATGTTTGTGTTAGACTGTATTTGCACAGGCCGCGTAAAAAAGTTTTGCTTTATATTGAGACAAGAAAGACCCTATATGGCGCTTGTTTGTAAGCAGCATATCAACAAGTAGTAAAAATGACGCGTTATAAAGGAGACGGGTATTTTTGGGCTCAGAATGTAATTAGTTGAAATATGATTTATAAAATCGGATATATTTTTGTTTTTCAAATCGTACAATATCATTAAAATTCACAATCAACAAAATAAGTAAACTAATAACTTAAAAGATAATAAACATAACCTTTTTTAATATTAATCCTACTTCAAAAATAGTTTAATGGAAGTTTATTACATGGCTTCGCTTTTACGAAATATCCTAAATCTGCTTTTATATTGCAAAAAATTAGGGTTATTTTCAGGGACTGTTTGATAATGCATTAGCTATTAATTTACACTGTTTTTATATTTTTACATCTCTTTTTTTTACCCAGACCCATGTCTGTATGAAAGATTATCCGTCTACTTTATTGATATCGAATGTATTTTTATTGCACGCTGTAAAAAAAATACTCATGATAATGAAATCTTACTGGATACGCTGACTGTCAGGGTTGCTGACTTTAGAACTCTGATAAAAAATAGTCAATTCTAATTCGGGTCGGAACTGAAAAGAAATGGTAGTAATAAAGTATAATAAAAATAAAAGAAATAGTATAGCATATAATTTCAGGAATGGGAACGCATAATGAAAGTAACTATTCCAATAAATAATAAAGCCCCTTTGTTTTATGTTTTATTTAAATTGTTATAACAGCCAGATCACAATTATATACATAAACATATTCATTAATTAATTTAAAGTGCGCCCTGTCATAAGACTCGGTATAATAATGATATAAACGGTCATTGATATTCACTCTCCTTTCTTTATTTAATTAATATAATATTATACTGTATATTGTCTTAACTTGGTATTATTGATATGTAACAATAAAATATACATGCTGTGCTCACGTAAGTTTGATGTGCTTTATTTACTATATTGTATTTAAAATCATTTTGTTATATGTGTATGTTCTTTGTTGGCGTGCCAAATTTATAAATACATAAATAAATTACGCAATGCTTACGTGTAAAATAGGTAGTACCGTAAATTCCGACCTTGAAAAATATTTTTAGCAAGTTAAATCATTGGTTTCTGGTATTGTCATTAATTGTTTATTAATGGCGTAGAATACATTTCCAATATGACTGATTTTAGAACTATTTATTACATGTTAATACTAGCACAGGTAATAACATACATTTTCGTTGTTTTCTCAGAATTTTTTCGAACTTCGTAGTGATCACTATAAAAACGAAGTATTGTTCATAGTATAGTTTAGCTGTACCCGCGGCTTCGCTCACGTGGACTACAGAATGGCCGCACGAATTTTCGCCCCCGCTGCTATTTTAAAGAGAAAAATGCTTATTGTGGGTGTTCCTTAGAAGATAGAGGTATACTCTCGCTGACTTTTTTTAGGTCTTTTTAATGTTTACAATTGTTTAGTACAATAATTTGCTATATCTCTTATGGTTTACTTAGCATAAGCCATTTAAGCACTAGAATTGATTCACTTTAAGCAGTTTTTTATTTGTGCGGAGAATCCTAATTATTTTTCTAAAATAAAAGTAGCCTAAGGCACTTCCTTTAAAATCAGCTATCTACCAGTGAAAGTCCTGTCAAAATCGGTCCAACCTTTTCGGAGAATACCCTGAACAAACAGACCGACAAAAATTTTTAAAATGGGTTTTCTGTTATAGTTATCGTATATACTTTCCTATGCATGTAGTAAAAGACTGTTATTTTGACGTTACAAACAGACACTTTAATTTTATTAATTGTATAGATTATTGTACAATTTTCATAATTCACAGTAAGCTATAATCTATTTAACACAGTTGCTTAGAAATATTATTATGCTCCTTTTATGTTTAAAAATGAAAACAAGATTTTAATTCTAAATCACTTAATGTATATATGCCCAACGACGATAACATATTTTTTACATTTTTATTCGCTTTAATTTATTGTAATTATAAAAAGAATAAGTTTTTTTTTCTGACTGTTGTTAGCGTTAGGGGCCCTAAACAAATAGAGCCGCTGATGGCTTTGACAGTTTCACCGGGCTAAGAATAAAATTGAATAAAATTTGAGACGGTAACGTAGTTGGTGGTAATTCGGTAGTAAATAATTCAAGAGAAAAGGTTATTATACCATTTCTTTTTGTTTCAGCCGTCGTAATTTCGCTATATGAAGAACCCATCCAACCCCAGCAGGCCGCATCCGTGGTGGAGAAGTTAGGAGATTATTTAATTACCTGTGGTTATTAGAGGTAAGTTAAATTAAATAATAGGTGATGACTGAGTAAAAATGTATTGAAATCTTTTTATATTGTGACTTTATATGTTTAACACTACTTTTTACGCTTTACATACGATTTACGATAATTATTTGTGCATTTGAACATTTTGATACGTATGTGTATTAAGTATTTCGTTTATATTTTTCCATTATTCAACAAGCCGGTATATATAGAAAATATTTTTTTTTATTTACAGATCAAAGTGCGCCGTGATCTAAGAATACTTATAAGATAATATTTTTTCCACAGGGAAATAAGTAACTGCATTTTGTATATTCTATGAAGTGATAAGGACCGTTCATTTGTTTTGATATTTGATAATTTATGGCGTCATCGTGTGATGCATTATGGAACTATATGCAGAAACGATTACTTTGCGGATTCTGGACCTTTTTTATACGCTCACCGCTTCCACGAAGTAATTGTTGCTGTGCAATAGTTTAAAATTGTATTTTAAAATTTTTTGCTTTTTTCGACCAGTATGGTGAAGCTTATTCAGCTTTGCACAACCGGTCTCAAAGCATGATGTATAGAGATTTTTTTAGGTTTCTTTTCAAGCATCATGATACTTAAGTGTTACCTCGCGTATCAATGAACTGCTGTCGGATTGTACTTGGTCCGTCAATCGTATCTAGAATGTATTCTCCTAAAAGATTTTGTTTCGTCAGATGCTTGATAAGAATTTGTAATAATCACGTAATGAAATTACTGTAACAACATTATACAACATATATATAATTATAAATAAGCATTCGTATAAGGTCTTGTTACAAATTGAAAGACACTGTATTACATCCAAGTATTACGATTTAAATTAAAAATCTCTAGTCTCACTGGAACCATCGTGTAATGTTCCGATACATTTCGTGTCGAAGGCAGCGCGGGGTGGCAGGCGAGCTCTCGCTACATGTCTCGCGCGGCTACTACTAGGGGCTGTGTACCCATCAAACTTTTGCTATGCTTTCTTTTTAATTGTGACGCATTTATTATCTTGTGTAGTTACAAATAAACATTTTGCATTCTGTTCCATTCTATATCTTAGCTGCAAAAAAAAAATAGAAGCGCTCAATTTAATCTGTATCCTCTCAAACACAAGGCTTGGCAGTAAACGAAGGGTGCATATTGTTTATATTTGATATTACTACTATAGCTTTGTACATTGTTTCTGAATAGCGATGGGAACTGTGTCTATCTAATAATAAAATGATTTGTATTATATAATATTTTGTTTTAATTTATGGAAAACCTTGACCATGATGATAAATAATGGGTATATTATGTGGAATGAAACCATTTTGCTAATGAACATATTTTATTCATCCTTTGACAAAAATCTACAGTGGTAAGAGTCTTAAGTACACTCTAATACAAGGATTGGTATAAAATGTTTAAACTCGTAGCAATACACTATTAAGTAATATTGGTTCTTTAATGTTACACACACAACTTAATACATAGAAAGTCAAGAACGAGTGTATATTTTACTTGCAATTGTTGTGATTTATTCACAATACCTACAAAATACCATTACTTTGTAAAATTTAACAAATAAAGTCAAAGAACTCATTTGTAGTGATTCTATTGGTTATCTACATTTCTACACTTCTAAAAACGCAAGGATTTGTTAGTAATAGAATCAAATACAGCATGTATAGTGTCTGCTTAGAAATAAATTACTAATGTTGAGATGATAAATTTATCGTACCTCCTATACATTTCATAACATATCATTATTATACGTCGCAGCTATTATATACGATTATGGATTTTAATTTCTCCGTCTTTTAAATTGATGTGCAATCTTAATCCTTAATCTTGCCATACAACGATACAACTAACATGAAGCTGGTGTATACGATCGGTATGTATGTTTTACATTGAACGTTGTATAACTGTTACTCGTAAAATACGGTAATATTAATTTAAATAGCTTAAATTTATAACAAATTTTACTGATCACATCACGGATGTTCTAGAGAATAGTGGCGAGATTTTTTCCATAGATTTCTGAAGAATCCTTTGCGTTGTTTTTGTCCCGGGTGGTCCTCCCCTGTTGACAAATAAAAAGTGATAAATAATTTATCGTTATGAACAGAAGTGTTAAGTGGTAATCGTTTCCGAACACAATAGAGATAACATATTTCCGTTACATTTTGTTGACTAATCCTATCGGTTTTGAATTCCATTTACTAATCATTCTACTTGTAAATAATCAATATTATTTACTAATTAATGTTTCTACTCGATATTTTTTGTTTAACTATGTACTTATTACAAATACTATATGATTTATAAATATTGAAATCTATAGTGCTGTTACCTGTAGAATAAACTGAATTTAAAAACTTGACAGTAATGAACATAAATAAATACCTGGTTTCTTATTATTTTACTCCGTCGTTTGGGTATACTATGGGGTCCTAGTTAAATGTATTCCGTATATCTCGTACATTATGTAAGTTGTGAATACGTTAATAGTATATAAATAGAAATGTGTCGAATATTTCGTATACCTATCTAGAGCATCACAACAATGAAAGTTTTTACCAGTTAAACCACAAATACAATTAAATTTAGGTTATTTACTTATATTCTTAAATCGACTATTTATTTTACGTAATTTTGATGTTATAATATCAATGTATATGTCGGGCAAGCTATACCAAGTAAACAGCAAGATACATAGATATTGTGACGAAACATCTGTGCAACACATGCTCATAAAATTAGATTTTTAATCCCTCTGCTGGGGGCAAAACAGGCGAATGTCAAGTGTACGAGTGCTACATGCTACTGATGATGCTGCGTCTCCGAGTATCTAAATGGGTCGTTATACCGGCCGTGTGGGAATATCACCGTACGAAAAGCGCTCTTACGATATTTTTAGATCACTACTATTTATAGCAGTCATTAAACTTTATTTAAACATATTTCTTTTGATAAAATTAATAATGGTTAGCTAAAATTACCTTTTGGACAGATAAATTTATCAAAAGAATATTTTTGATAGTTTTATTAATCTGTTTAAAACAATAAAAATTCTGACCTATATATATTATATAATCAGTAATTCTTGGATCTTCGTTGATTTGAAGACGTACAGAAAAGACGACGTGATAAACTACATACGTGACGTTATTTAGCACGCGAAACCCATTCAATTGTTGTATTTCAATAATTCAAAATATCTAAAATTTTCGATTTTCTATTAGTTAAAAGTATTTTTAGTAAAAATTGGAGGAAATAATAGCGCAGCCGTTTGTAGGGCATCTCAAAATAAACTGGTAAGTATGTAGTTTCCAGCACACGTCCCGAATGTTATGCACGGCGCCTAAAATAGTCGTGGACTGTGGTGGGCACGAGTGGGTAATATGTGTTAATACACGATTCTACGAATAAAGTAAAAAAAGATATGCTGATTTTTATCCTGACTTATGGTAAGTTGGCAGCTATTTAAGAAAGCTTGATTGCTAGTCGCTACTAAACTAGCCTCGGAAGTTGACTACTGTATACGACAATAATTATTCTAGTTCCGCTTACAGAATATTAGAACAAATTCCAAGCTTCTAACTTAAAAAAATACAGTCTTAGTAAAAAATACTTATGTAATACTTTTATATATTTAATTACTTATTATGTAGGTTAGGTGTATTATGTTCCCAGTGAATCAATTCTATGAATCATCTATAGGGACGTTATATTTTTTTAGTAGATAAATGGTTGGTATGGATGGATGGGCTTTTCGACCAATCATGTCACGAACTACGGAGATCGAAGTAGAGAGAGCTGTGAAGGGTGCGAAGAGGATTGTGGTACGCGGGGAGGTCTGTGGCTCAGGGGTCGTTGACACGTCGGTGAAGGGCAGCGAGGTCGGTGCGTTCGCTTTCGTAGGCGCGCGACGGTCGTGCGGGCGCGGCGCCGACCACGACTGCGTATTGATCGCAGCTTCACAGCCTCTCCCGCACTCAACCCGAACTCTCTTACATCTCTACACAATCTACTAAACGTTTATTGCTAAACGAATTGATTATCTATACATCAAGACTAAAAACATTCATAAAGCGGTAGCTATTATTACGTAAATTTATTATAGTGGACGCCTATTAGGAAAACAATCATGTTTTCAACAAATAAAGTTAGTTATTTATAGGTTTAGTTATTGATATTTTTACCTGGGCAAATAATACATATTAAGTAAATAGTAACACGACCCTGATGTTGTTAATTAAGCAATCTATCTCTTTGACATCGTAATTTGGTAGTCTGTTAGAGAAAACAATTGAGTTGTTAAAATAAAAATTGTTCAAAAAAACATTTTGGCGCCCTGAAATATGTTAGTCTTATGTAATACATTATAAAAATTATATGAGAGTCCACATTCATCGCGGTTGTATCCACCGCGCGGCGCCCACTGTCTTGTGGCCGCAAAACGATATTCTACGTTGCCTGCTTACCACCCTACAGAACGAAGATGTTCATTTTCTCTCAAAATCTAACTTCTGTTAATAATTTTGTCAACATAGTTCTTATGTAATAATAACCCAATTCTTTAGATTAATCTATTTTTGAAAAGTAATATACATTTATTAAGACTCAAAATGTTTTATGTTATTAATGATATTTGCTAGGCATTGGACATTCATTTAACGGCCGTTTTCAATAACCTATCTATCCGTTGTTTCAGTTACTAAAGATAGACAAATATAATATAACCTTTTGTACTTGCTTTATTTTCAATAACCTATCAATGGATAGTTTTTCATATCTGCATAATATATATCCGCTATATAAGCCGATATCTGTCTTATGTTAATGATAGTACTTATTACAAATATGTACTAATCGGGGATAGTAAGCTCAGATATGTTATTGAAAACGGCCGAAAGTTATCTTAAATCTTGGTAAGGTTAATCGATACACATTCATAATCAGTAACATGGCCTCTTATTAATGTGTGCAGAAGTGATATCCTATACAAAGTTAGGTACTGTAATATTTATAGGTTTTGTTATATTCATATAGATAAATCGAGTCGTATGCACCAGCGGAGATGCTTTAGACCATAAGCAATTTTAACGCAATAACTCGATGCACTAATTAGCAACGAGAAAGCCGAATGAACAATATTTACCGTTTGTGCAAAATGTAAAATTAATTAAGTTTCAAAATAGTGAAATGTATTACGAACACAATGACTTAGTATAACGTTTTGGTTTTTAACTTAATTATTATTTTGTCGTAATGTACAACGAAAAAATTATAATTATTTAGTAAATGTTTTTCATAAACATGTTGTTCTACTACTTACTTGCATAAGCCGTTTCTCAGAAGAGTGAAACCAACCACGCAGACCAAATTATCTAACGGCTGTTTTCAATAACATCCCGAGTTTCCTATCCCCGATTAGTACCTACATATTTAAACTTAACACATAAGTACTATCTTGAACTTAAGTCATACATATATCGGCTTCGCTCTTATCTATCAAAGCTATAGCATGTGGATATATATTATTATGTAGATACGAAAAACTATTGATAGGTTTATAAAAAAGTAATGACAATAAGAATCAATATACTCAAGCGGAAAAGTTTGTTTGTTTGTTTAAACACGCTAATCTCTGGAACTACCAGTCGGATTCTTGTATGTGATAGCTAGTCTAAGGAATAGTTATAGGGCCTATACTATAGGCTAAGATTGGGCTACAACTCTGAGATAACATTAAATAATGATTTTTGTTACGTAAGTCTGAAGTCGAGGCCCTCCCGAATGGCTCTAACCGCGTGTGCTGTCGTAATCGTTACACAATAATACTGGTTCTTAGTATATTTAAAAAAAAGTCGGCAATAACATAATAATATGCCTATCTCTTACACATAAGCCTCAATAAGGTAATTTGTGACAAAGATTTGTTGAAAATTAAAAAGTGATTCATAATCATTCATTTTAGACATTGCATATTAATCCGTACGAACAAAAGTTACTTCCTCATTTAGGAGACAATGAGAAATTAAAATAATTTCTGCTTGCGGGAAGAACAATAATTATGATATACTCATGGATGCGTTGGTGGCGTGGTGTTCATTAGATAAAATTAACACGGGTGAAACCGTGGGGCACAGCTAGTAAGGTTATATTTGTCAATCTTTAGTAACTGATACAATGGATAGGTAGATTATTAAAACGGCCGAAGACCACAGAGATTAGTGTCTAGCACTAACACGTAAGCCTTGGCTGCAGACAAATCATGTACAAATACGGATGGATGACAGACACACTTTGGTATCGAAACATTTAAGTAGTACATTTTTAACATAGTGCATCCATCAAATATCGCTCAAAAACACATACTTATCACTTACCAACACGTAGGGTATACGAATATTATGATGATTATGATATTGCCACATATTTTATGGCAAATAATAATCCTTTAATATATGTAGGTACATTATAATTATTTATTACGTTATTTTACAATCATTACAAAAAGTTTGTATTTGTGTGACTGACTGATTGACTACCAATGCTAGTAACAGTACTAATACCCAAAAGACAGATGTTTATTTTATTACTGTTTGTATGGTGGTCGCAATCCAAAGCAACCGCTTTTAATCTATTTTTTTAACATAAAACTTGGATGTGATATAGTATGTCTATTAAAAAAAAAAATCGGCTCCACACCGCAAACATTGCCCAGAGTGTCGCCACGCCAATATTGGGTTCAACAATAAATAGGTCTGATCCGCCGCATTAGACGTTTCACATTAAAAAAAAATTGATCAAAATCTATCCAGTCGTTTTTGCGTGAGGCGCACAACGGCAGACCTATTTTATTTATATAGAAGACTAGCTGTTTCTAAAACCGTTATTGGAAATTCTCATAACCCACCATTCATGGAATGGCTTATACTTCTCGTGTAAAAAAGAATCATCAAGATCAGTTAAGAATTATGGTAAGTACATAAATATTTTTTTTGGATTATCATGTTTTTACGTTTTCTAAAAGTAACCTTGAAAACTCTAATACCCTATCAAGGGATCAATGATATAAGAATCTCGTGTACAAATTTTCATAAGAATAGGTCAAGGTCATGAGTTAAATACGGACATACAAATAGACAAAATTTCTTTAATGGCATATCCTGATCAGTGTCGTTCATAACTGTATATGAATAACGGAAAATTTTGGAAAAATATTAAATGTACAGAAAGAACTACAGATTTATTAATATAGATTAACACTTTTAACTAAGATCTGGGTGAATTAAAAAAACAATAATAAGAAAAACACCTATCTAAGCTAATTCAGAATGTAAAACGTTATCTAATTATAGAATATCATCCACATTTTTGGAGCCGTTTCCGAGAAGCTAATTACTTACATTGTATACATATGTATACAAGATTTGCTCACATAAACAGTATTACATTATGTATATACATTTTTTTTCGATTGTCCTAGAACGAAGGTAATTTTTTTAGAAAGCCCTATGTAACCAAGGTCACCGACATAGCCTTAAGAGTTTATGTAAGTTGTAGTGGACGGGCCACGTAGCTCGCAGAACGGATGGTCGATGCGTGGGCAAACCGATCGACAACCTGGTAAAGGTTGCGGGAAGCCGTGGATGCAAGCAGCGCAGGATCAGTCGTGGCGACCACCATTGGACGTATTTCGGCTGAAATGATTATGATGTATGCCTATTTTTTAGAACGCTCTATAGCCTACCTAGTTCGCTAGATGGTTATAAATATGAGGGTTTCATTAGATTCGTTTTAATTGTGGATATGTCGGTATAACATTTAAGTATGACGTCTACGATTGAAAACAGAAAAAGTATAAAGAAATTGATTTTCTTATTCTTTTGTCAGTTTTGTTTTAATTGTTTAATCTTATATTATGATACGGATGTATAAAACAGGTATATAGTTAGACTCCAGGTGTGAAATGGTCACTGCAGTCTATAGCTACGTATACCAATCTCGAACAGGATTCCAGTCATAGGTGCAGTGATATGTTGCTACTTCTGGGAAATGATCAGGATTGCCTCACGTTGCAGTGCATGTTACCAATAGCTTCCTTCAGACCGGAACACTAGTGTGAGTACTGCTACTTTGTCACTAAAATGAATATAGCGGTGGTGTTTCCGCAGTAAAAACTACACAACACCTATCAAAAAATTAAATAAAAATGCGATCTAATTCAATTATGAGACGAGCAATTATACATTGATTGATCCACCTAAGAACAAGAGCGAAAAAGTCTCGCCAAATGTGTTCGCGGTCAGCCGCCATTATAGCATGAATTATTAATTGTAGACAAACGGTAGATAGGTTTGTTCGCTGTAAGAAAGATCAACGACCTCAGCACCAAATACAACTAGGACAAGCTTCAGACGTAAAAATCAGTACTATTCAATTATACTTTTCATCTTATTTGTTCAAGTTAAATGATAAGTGCGAGTGTTAAATTTAACTTTTATTTAATAGGGTTCCAATTATAAACAAACTTCTATTGCAACTGTCCACATATTATCTAAAAATGAATAACATTCTTTTAGCAATTACTAATAGTTTTGAGCTTACAGTAGTTATCGATGCGTCATTTCTAAATATTTTGTTTAAATAATATCTCTGTACTAAGCATTTTTTTGCAGTATTTTATATAATCTATACTATAATATCATATATATATATAGCTCAAGAGTTTGTTTGAATGCGCTAATCTCTGGAACGACCAGTCAGATCTGAAAAACTGTTTATAGCCTATTTATTGAAGAAGGTTATATGCTATAATACTTCATACTATGATCCTAAGGAGCGGAGTAGTAACCATGAACATGACACAAAAAAATCTGGCAAACTGAAGGCGCAAGTACGGGGAGTGAGAACACCGGTGCATTGGCGGCGCGACGCGTTTAAGGGGGAATCCATTAGGGCACAACTAGTACCGAATACATTTGTGAAACGTGTCTACTAACGATAGTTTGTCTAGCATAAAATAGTATTTTTTCGAATAAAATGTTAAAAGAATATCTATGTTTGCTTCATTATTTAAAAGTATAATGTTACAGAGGAATTGGAAATCCAAGAGAAAATATTTACAGTTATTTTCTAATTGATGAGGCATTTGGCTACTGGAATTGTTCCAATTTGCGTACATGTTTACCACAAGCTAGGAATAAATATGAAATTCAATGCGTGTTATGTAACGAAAGGTAAACATATTAAATGGCACTTCTTACGAATACACGATCTATTCAATACATTTTATTATATTAAGTGATCAATCCTTGTATATATATATATATATATATATATATATACAATATAATTGGTTTCTCGGAAACGGCTCCAACGATTCCGATGAAACTTTGCATTTAGATAATGTTTTACATTCCAAGTATACCTAGATAGGTGTTTTTCTTTTTTGTTTATAAGATACCGAGCACAGCTCGGTCACCCAGATATTAACAATAATATGACAACTGTAACGATAACATAGTTTTTCACAGTAATGAATTTAAATATCCTTTTTTTTTATAATTATCGATATTAATTAGTGTTTGAAACAAATCTCAGGGACGATCACATATCTATCGATTGATTGACATATACTAATAACAGTTTGAACTGTGAGAAAAATCTTAATTATTTGTAATTCTGTAAACATTCTAAATGTAGATGTTTAATTTGGTGTTAACCAATACGTCTTTTTACTTTAAAAAATACTTATATAAATTCATAATATAACCAATTTTGGATATTATACACATTACCGGAATTTGGAAAGACCGGGCGAAGCATATACCTAAAAAATCGTATATGTACTAACCTATGATAATTGTGCCTCTTCGCCTCTATTACTCGAAAACTATATTAAAATTATTATTCATAAATAACTTAAAAAATGACTATACAAGAAAGTGATAATTATTATCTTTGGAACTGATAATAGAAACGAGTCAGAACACCATTAAAAAATACCACGACACTGGGTTCATCCAGCGTAATGGGCGCGAAGATTTAAAGTAATGAAATAGTCGTTCACTCGACGCAGTTCAAAGATGGTCAACATTGCTTATGACGTCATAGGACTAATAAAAGTAACTTTGTACCAATTATTATTATGTGATGATAATTTGTTATAAATGATATTTCAGTGGGTGATCAAACGCCTTAGATTTGAGTACAACAGTACTGATAACCAAGCTGGAAGTCAAGGTCTAAGTGACTGACTGAAAAGGCGTAGGTGGAAAGGTCGATTATCAGCCGGAAAAACATTTTTATTTAACGGAAGTTGAATTTCCTCAAGTTGAAAATCTGTCGCCAAGCATCTATGGACTAGATGTGTGTGTTCCGGGAGCTTTATTTAACATGTCGTGACTTAACATATTAAGTGATATTGCGGTAAAACGTATGTCCTAAAATCTTAACTTAGTCCTTGTAATCTATGGTCACCTATATAACAAACAGCACTGCTGCTATACCATGCCTAGTTAGGTACTTCACGTTAAAAAAAATTACCCCTATTACAAATAATCAATATTTAGGTTTACATGGATTAAAACTACAAACTGCAGCCTGCCATGAGAACTCGGTAGTGTATAGTGTAAAAAAATTACGAAAAATTACTTAATAATATATAATTATTATATTTTGTAGTTTCATATTATAATAGTAAAAATAACTAATAATATTGTTACATAATTTATGTGTCTACAAATAATAAGTAATTTGCTGAGTGTGTTGATGCGAGTTATCGACAATCCGTTGGTAACTATTACGAAAATAAATTCATAACAATGTGGTAGGCACGAAAGACGGATGTTCCGCTATCTGCGCGTTTGTTGTATTGATATGTCACGTTTAATGACATGACAACATTGTATTATCATATCAGCTGGGTGTTGCTCTTGTATTGTATGTAATCGTAGGCATATTTTAACCAAATAGACAGCTTGGTACATAATTTATGTGTTTCGACACAGATTTCTAGTTTTAGAGTACTTATATCATGTTTGTGTTATGAAAGAAAATAGAAAAGGCAGCCCTCCGCAGTAATAATCTGACCTTTGATGTCCATAGGGAACATTTAAAGGGCGGATTTTTTTAAAAGTGTACCAAAATGAAGCGTTCTCCCTTGTGTAACAAAATGCTACACTGACTAACGTTTTTGGAAGAATTACTAAGTGGAATGTAACGAAATGCCTTTATCACAAACATATTTGTATTTTTAATTACATAATTTACAAAAATATGTTTGTGCAAAGGCATTTCGTTACATTGATATGTATGTATATGTAAAATGTATATTTAGGACACTATAAAATATATAAATGGTTATTTATTTATTAATTTACTTATTTATTATTGATTTTATTACTTTGCTATTCCATGAATGCATGCTTGTACCTACTCAGTAAATCCATCATAATTTAAAATTTTATTACTCTACGTACATTTTCTGAAATGTGATGATTGATACAGATTGACTCAGATATCTTTTAATGTATAACATAAATATTTAAATAAAAAACGGAATATCTAAGTTATTATGTATCAATACAATTGTAATGAAATTCATTTTATTTCAATATTTTAGGCGAAGGAAAATTTACATTGTTTGTCCTGATTTTTTATTTAATATTTCTTAAATAAAAGGACATGACTGTTTATGGAATGTGATGTTGTATATGTGATTTTATATTTTGAATAGGGTATAGACGACACCAATTTCCGCAAAAAATGTGGCAGGATAGCGTGTGGCGTGTGCCGAGTCGTCACCCCTGCAGTGAGGGGTCGAGGGGTGATGTCTGCGGCTGCGCGGGTCCGCTTCGCAGCCCCTAGGGATGCGGCATGTGCGCACCACCCGAAACTTCCCTTCTCCCGCCCCGTAAATTTGGGACTGTCGTTTCCCAATTTAAAACTCGAATATTAAACAGTCATTCCGGATTATCGCCATAGTAACTTGAATTTCCTTTCGTTGTTAATGGAAATTGTTTAAAGATCATATATTTGGCATGACAAGAACGCATCTACTGACAAAAAACGCCATACGTCGTTCGGCATTCAGTAACGCGAATATGAAAATAATGCAATTTTTTCTTTTCTTTTGAAATGTATAATGTACATTCAAATACTTAGGCTATTGTGTATTTCAAATACGACCAAAAAATTACCCAAAATTAAGTTATTTAGCAAATAGTTAAAGTTTGCAATACAATCATTACCGGTTTTTTTTCCTGTAAAGTAACCCAAATTTACATTCGCGGTACTGAATGCCGAACGACGCATAGATGGATCTTGAATAGTGAAGAAGTCAATGTCGTGGACATTGACATATATTGCCCATTAACCTGTTGCTGTGAAAGTACACTTTAGTAGTAAACTAAACTAGTTTACTACTACTAGTACTAGTACTAGTAGTAGTACTACACTAGTAGAAGTAAACTTTAAAAATGTTCCAGATTTTTTTGTCTCAAGTTCCTATAAAATAAAATAAATAAAATTGAAGCTATAAAAATAAACAAAGCAACTACCTACATTACATAAGCTAACTTATGTTCAGTTGCGAAATAGTCTTTTTTTTCTTCCAAATTTTCGATTGTACTTATTCCATGTGCATTGTGCGTTTATCACAACTTGATTATAATAAAGATTACGTGTCATGATAATGTTTTTTTAAATAATAATATTTACATACTTACATAAATAATAATATGTAAATATTGTTATATCGTTTTTTTATTTAACGTCAATTGTATTGCTGTATGATGATATCGAGTTATGGCCTAACACTATAATACAATTAGTGTAGGTAATAATCGATTAACTACCAAATTACACGTACGGCTTTATACAGAATACTAGCAACCGCCCGCGACTTAACTTCACGTTAATTACAATATAGAATTTAATAAGAATAAAAAATAGCCTATTATAGCAGTTACGGACACCGGATAATGTAATTTTCTAGAAATGAAAGAATTCCAAAGAATACTTGCCTACAAACATACAAACTTTACTTCTAAGTAAGAGTAGTATAGATTGATTTAATAAAAAACAACACGTGTATATGAATAATAGATATCTTTTGAGATCATCTTTTGTACGGTGCAGAGGCACGGTGCATTTACAAACCAGACATAAAGAAACTTGACATGTATGGATCTGACATGGTGTCTGAGATCTATTATGAAGGTAAAGTGGCAGGAGCGTGTTCCTAAAACTGAGGTCCTGCGTCGTTCCGGGTGTATGGCATCGAAGCACTAATTATACAATGTCAACTCAGGTGACGTGGACACATACTTCGTATGGATTAAATGTGGTACAAACGTGTACAAGCGATCTAGAATCAGAATCCGTTAGTATAATTTTGATATCTCAAAGTGGGTGTGGGTCAAATTTTGAAAATGAAATAACTTTTTTCATTTGGAGGTACATACGATTGCACGACGATTTATGTTTAAGAGATTGGCGACTATATGAAAATTTTCAAGTGCTGTCATTTCCTTTTCTTTTGAGATTTTCTAGGGGTACACGATTGCACGACGAACCCAGTTTACAGATTTTCTATATGATGTAAATTAAGCATCTTATTATTTTCCAAATTTTTGAAATTCTGTATCTTTTTGGGTTTGAAGATAATAAAAAAATTAAAAGTGGTACAAGCGTTCTAGAATTTGAATCCGTTAGTATATTATTTATATCTCAAAGCTGGGTGCAGAGCAAATTTTGAAAATGCAATAACTTTTTTCAGTTTGAGGTACAAATGAAAACTAAAATCGTTTGCATACATTAGACGCAAAACGCAAATATTAAAAGATAGACCGAAACCTTTTACATATATACATAAAGTTTGAACGGTCAGCTCTACGCTATATAAGTGATCGGGCTTTCAAAAGTTAAGTTCGGTTTTGCTAGTCACATTAGGGCTCACGCTTAAAAACAATGAAACGTTTTTGGAGTCACCATAATCGAAATCGACGATCGTTAGACATACATAATATGTAGGTATTAATGCCACAACAGCTTAGGCGTTTGCTATACCTACGCTATTGAACTAAATCACAACACCATAGATCTATAGCCGTACTCAGAATATGAACACGTGAAATTATTATATATATCATGATACTGTTGACATTATACATCCGGGTACTATGTTTATAACTTATAATATACTAGCAACCGCCCGCGACTACGATTGCGTTTATCTACCTATCTACACAAATAAAATGAAAATGGTTTGCCGTCGTATGACGCAAAAACTACTGTATAGATCTTGATAAATTTTTTTTTGTTTTACTCTTTAGATACTAGTACTAAACTAATACTAAAAAAAACGATATCTTCATAAACAACAATTCTATAGTTAACGCGTGCGGAACCGTGGGCATAGCAAGTCGCAGTATAAAATGCACTCCGAGGTAATGCGGCTTCGAATTAATGAATTTTTTTTTATAATCGGATCAGGAGTTCTTTACCGCTACAAATTTTATTTCTGTATAGTAATACCTAGCATAGACTCGGCATTAAAAAATGTACACAAAACGTACATCCTAACTATATTAATGTTATAAATGTGAAAGTGAGTTTGTTTGTTACTCAATCTCGCAAAAACGGATTTGGATGAAATTTGGCAAACAGATAGCTTATAAGCCGGATTAAGACTTAGGATACTTTAACCCGGTAAAAACTTTTTTTCACTCGAGCTGAGCCGCTGGCATAGCTAGTATTAAATCTTTTTCACTCGGTAGGTTTTTTGTTTTTATAAAATATCTAACAATAAGATCTAGCGCGTTGTTTCCACATTTATGTGTTGTAATGGAGTTTGAGGATCTCTGTACGCACGTAAAATAAAAACAGGAACACATGCAATCCTAACAAAAGATCGGTAGTACTGAATAACACCCGAAAAAATATGTCGCCCACTTGGGTAAAATACCTTGTTAGAAAACATTGATGTTTTTAATACGATATTTATCTGACATCGATATTTTGAAATATGGTTCATCCCTAACTACACCTGGCCGCACTGGATTCTATCAATCATCAAGGTAGAGGGTTAACCGGCGATGAAACACTGACATTTGAGAAAATATCAGAAGTAGTGAAGTAAAATCGCTTGCCTTGAAATTAGATCATGTAACTTTTACGCACATTTTCTAAAGTTATTATTATACTACTAGCTGTGCCCGTGGCTTCGCTCACGTGGACTACAGAATGCCCGTGTGAATCTTGCTCCCCCGCTCCCGGCTATTTTAAAGACAAAAATGCTTATTGTGGGTGTTCCTTAGAAGCTAGATGTATACTCTCCCCTCTCCCGGACTTTTTTGTAGGTGTTTTTAATGCCTATGATTAAGTATAGTATATTATTTTGCTATCTCTTATGGTTTACTCAGCATAAGCCATTTCAGCGCCCGAATTGATTCACCACGACCAGTTTTTTTTATTTCTGCGGAACCCTAATTCTTTTTCTATAATAAAAGTATCCTAAGTTACTCTATATCATTAGCTATCTATCAGTGAAAGTCTCGTCAAAATTGGTCCAACCGTTTCGGTGATTACCCGGAACAAACAGACAGACAGACAGACAAAAATTTGGGTGCGAAAGTTATGTATTATCTAGGTCTATGTTGTTTTATATTATTTCAAAATTATCCATGTACCGACTATAGATATCTAATACTACAATTATATACAAGGTTGGGCCGTCTTAAACCGCCCTTGGGCACAACAATTTCGGCCCCTTTATAAAGTAAAAAAGAATTGTCAATGATAAAAAATAGGTTTATTTTTATTAGTATAATGTATGTATGTATACAGTTGTGAAAATATTTAGAAATCTGATCTGGTTTTTAATTTATAACATAGGAATTTCAACGGCAATTCTTAGTTTAAATTAGACTACCTAATAATTGAAGTTCTCTCTTTTCCATGTAAACGAATATATCATCATTTTGAGAGCATCCGTGAAGCCGGGGCCGGGGCACGTGCTCCGTGTGCCCTTATGGTAAACTTTACCATGGTAAGTGTAAAGACGTAAAGTTTTTATTTTTGTAGGCAGTAATAATCTCTGGAACTACTAATATGATTCAAAATTCTTTCGCTAGTAAGAAGTTCAAACATCTCTGAGTGTTATAGCATATTTTTTATTCATATATAATACATAATATATCGAAATTAACACAAACGATGTCGGGAGCGTTTGCTAGTTGAATATACATATTAAAATATTTAGTTTTTTTATACTCACCGTTGGCGGAGCGGGCTGCTGGCGATGTTGCTTCTTTTGATCGAGTATTCTCTTTCTCTTTGCCGTTGTTCCCTAGAACAAACAATCCTTGTAGAGTTAAAACTTCCTAGAAATATTGATCTCTGCTTGCTGTAGTTTAACGTATTTTAAACACTTTGGTATTAGTTGTTTTGTACAACATTTGAACCTATAAAAGTAATACAGTTCCTAACTTTTTATCCTGTTATTGTCCAGAAAAACAGATTCATCGATTTTCCTTTAAAATTATAGCTGGATGTTTAAATAAATATTGTTATGTTCAGTCCCTATTATAAGGTACTTTAGCTGAGCTGAGGTACATTTCAATGTCGATTGTGGCATTTGTTTGGCAACGTTGCAATACACATTATAAATTAAATTAGTAATACTCCAATTTATTATAATCTCGTGTTAAATGTGTGTCATGTAAATTATGTACGTGTTCTTAAAACTAAACAAATATGCAAAAAAAAATGGTGATACGATTGCGAATCTATTTTAAACACGAGAGACCCATAGATTAATGATTGGTTGTAGCTGGCACTACAACTAGATACCGCGTTACCTACAAACAATAACTCCTAGAATACGGCAATTTCATATCGTTATGTACGTAGTGACTATTTCAAATAATGCTTGTGTGCGTGAATAAAATAGTGTTGTGAATTTCTAAACTACGCCCTATTAATAGGAAAAATATTTTATACAAACCAATAATCAAATAAATGTTATGAATGTAGCTTAAAAATAGAAAATTCATGGAAAATGTATCAATATATCATGTGAATGATGTAAATCTAAATAAAAAACTTAATTATTAATATAAAATATTTATACATATAAAATGCTTTGACCTGAATGACTGACTGACGGATCAACGCACAGCCTAAACCGCTGATCGTAGAGTACTGAAATTTGGAGGGTGTGTTCTTTGCATGACATAGGCATCCGATAAGAAAGGATTTTCTGAAATTCTATCCCTAAGGGGGTGCATAAGGGGGGCAAAATTTATATGGGACAACGTGATTCCTTGGTCCATTCTACTTCAAATTTTGCATAAACCATTTTTAACAGAATTGATGGAAGATGTGTTTCATATTTTATTGAAATTCATCCCCTAACGGGATTAAAAATGGGTATAAAGTTATTTTGGCGGTGATTTGCTTCGAAGTTGATATTAATACTCCTTAGTGCTTGTGGTTTAAATTAAATTTTATTTTGATACATGTTTAAAAACAATCCGATTTTATTCAAAAAAGGTTGACCTCACTTAATCCATATCCGTACTAATATTATAAATGCGAAAGTAACTCTGTCTGTCTGTCTGTTACGTTTTCACGCCTAAACCGCTGAACCAATTTTGATGAATTTGGTATAGAGATAGATTGGATCTTGGGAAAGGACATAGGGTACTTTTTGTAGCGAAAATAAAACTTTAAGGGTAGAAAATAGGGGATGAAAGTTTCTATAAACAAAATATGGGAACACCAAATGCTCATGCGCGATAATGGTGAAATGACATCGGCTGCCATACCAACCAGTTCGTTGATTGTCAATCTGGTTTGTTGATATAGTGGACATTGTTATACTTAATAAGAAATATAGTATTTCTACTAATTACCTATTAAATGATAGTCAAGTATTCTTTTTAAGATTGGCTGAAGTGTTTTTAAACTTTTTAACTACGCAGTACGATATAATAACTATTTTATTTGATAGAAATATGACGTGCGCAGTCAATCGTGGCTCGCGGGAGTTTATATATTCTAAGCGATATACCTATTGTATATTATCTGGATTATACAGTTTTGCTACAAGTGAATTATTTCATTGTGTTATTCCACATATGGTGAAAATAAAACATGGGTGAAAGTTTGTATGAAGAACCTGTCATGTCTCAAATTAGTGATATTCATATTTATGCTTTTGGTAAGAAAGAAATAAAAAGAATTATTTGATGAAAATTATACACGCGAAATACACGCCAATTGTCAACAATATGGGTAAAAATAAAATTACGGGATGTACATAATTACTGAGTAACTATAAACGCGTGCGGAGCCGCGGGCACACCGCTAGTAGATATAATATAAAATATAATCTAAATACTACTTTTACATAACTTATACCCTCCTCAATTGATTTAACGCATAATCGTATTATCGATTATATGTAGCTTTAAAAAAGAATCATAATTGTAAAATTAACTTCCAATTTAAGTTAAGCTACATCTCTAACATAATGAACATTTGACATGTATCATGCAAGTTTTCTTATGATGACCCAAGTATAATTCTTTTTTAAACTTATGTGTAAAGAAAGGCAAAGAAAGTTCTTCAAGATAATGGTATTATCTTGAATCCATATCATATTATGAAAAATGTCGGATTCTTCCGTATAACTTTTTTTATTTTATTTGGGGGTTTTATTCTTAATATTGATATCATCGTCATGTATTGAATCAATAGGCATAGTTAGTTCTTGGAATTCTCGGCATTATTTGAAATAGGCCCCTCAAAACTGCCGTAACATACTAGGTCTAGGTTAGATCTGCTAGTTTAGGTTCTCTACATTTCTATACTTAATATAATAAAACGGAAAAGTTTTTTGTTTGTTTGTTATTTGCTTTGTTTGTTTAAACAAGCTAATCTATGGAACTACCGGTCGGATACCAAAAATTCTTTTTGCATATGATAGCCAGATTCACGAGGAACAGTATAGGCATAACATTACGCAACAACTCTCAGCTAGCCTTTTAAATTGATTTTTGTTAAATAAGTCGGAAGTGGAATCCTTACCTGCATTTTATTCCCCGAGGGTTTATTTAGCACTAGCTTTGCCCGCGGCTTCACTCACGTGTATTACAGAATGCCATTGATCGGGCACACGCGCGTATCTTGTTATATTTATTGTGGGTGTTCCTTAAAAGATAGGCATATGTCTATCTCGCTGACTTTTTAATATCTACAATTAAGTAGCACATTAATTTGATATATCTCTTACTATCTATTAAAAAAAAGCGCTTCAAAATCCGTTGCGTAGTTTTGAAGATTTAAGCATACATAGGGACGGACAGACAGCGACTTTGTTTTATATTATGTAGTGATGGTTTACTCAGCGTAATCCATTTATGTGTCCGAATAGATTCACCACGACAAGTTTTTTTGTTTGCGCGAAACCCTAATTCTTTTTCCAAAATAAATGTAGCCTAAGTTATTCCTTATAACACTAGCTATCTACCAGTGAAAGTCCCGTCAAAATCAGTCCAACCGTTTCGGAGATTACACGGAAAAAGAGACAGACAAAAAAAAATGGTTTTTTTTATATAGGTATTGTATCTACTTTCATATGCTTTTAGTAAAAAGCTGTTATTTTGTCATTACCAACAGACTATTCAATTTTATTAATTGTATAGATGTGTAGATTGTAATTCCCTTTACTATATATTTTTTTGGCCATAAAAAAACAGTAATCACATCGCGCTGACGAAGTTGCTACTCGAAGATATTAATTTAATATTTTAAACTCGTTACTATTATCAAGTATTTATTACTTTAGTCGAGTAAACAAATCATTACCTCCACTTTAATTAACGTCATGATATTTTTATTTTATGTTAGAACTGACTAATACTCTTAACTATAAGGGCCGTGAATCCTCAATTGGCTTTTACAATTTTACCGTGGCTTGGGGGCGAGCGCTTATGGCAGTCAGCGTGACAACAAGCTCAAGGGTGCCAAAGTAGCCGAACTTCGGCTCGGGCTGTTGCCGTAGTTGCAATGAAGTCGCGAACTGGTTAATTCCCTATACGTAGAAATTCGACATAAACTAAAATATACGTATATACATGTTCCCTCCTTCTGGGAGGAAGGAAGGAACATGTGTATATATACATGATAAACAAAATAAACAATTAACTTCGAAACTACATGAATATAATTACAACCACCAACTAGTACCTACGTGCTTCATGCATATTGTAAATAAGTGATTCCCTATAATATTTCCTGTTATAGTAGGCAATTAGTAAAATTATTTTTGGTTTTTTTTTTTCAAAGAAACAATATTCATCATTCTCATTATATCAACTGCAAGACGTCCACTGCTGCACATATGTCTCTTCCAAAGATCGCGAAAAAGACTTGTTTGCACTACTCGCATCCAATGGCTTCCAGCTACCCTCACCAGGTCGTCGGGCCACCTTATGGCGGGTTTGTCCACGCTGGGTCTTTTGATACCCGGTCGCTATACAAGAACTCTTTGGTCCCATCGGCCAGTCATTCTACGAGCTACGTGCTCCGCCCACTGACACTTATGTCTAGCTATTCTTAGGGCTATTTCGGTGAATCTGGTTCTTCCGCGGAGATCACGCAGAGAAACTACGAACATGGCACTTTCCATTGCCCTTTAAATGTCCTTGAACTTTGTTATGAGGCTCACAGTAAGTGACCACGTCTCAGCACTGTATGTAATCACTGGCAAGACACACTAATCAAAAACTTTGACTTTTTTTAGTCTTGACATACGGCGGTATTTTGTACGATATTATTACAAAAAAAAAAAACTGGGACGATGACGTTATATTAATGATAAGTGTCTTCAAACTGTATGTGAAAATGATAAGGAATCGATAAAGCAGTATCTAGATTACTAAGTAGTTTATGTTGAGCTATCGTAATCATTGTGGTAGGTATTATATATCTGATACTACACCGCATTAAGTGTATATTATGTTATGAAAAGAGCCAAATAAGTCAAAATAAGATCAACATAATAACATTAATCAATACTTTAGTGTCGGGTAGTGGACGAGATCAACCTTCGTAGAGAATCAGTACAGGCTGATGGTGAAAGAGTTATATTTTTTTTTTCTTAAATCGTACTACATCAACGTTTTGGAGGTCAAAGAAATCATAAATTTACTTACATTCTTAAGTATTAAAAAAAGGAATGTGCTACGGCTAATGAATTGTAAGTTACAAAAAACATAGGCATTATTAAAAAATATATGCTTTAAAGGTATCAATAACAAAAATAGAAAGAAGTTACATGGCATACGGGTATTAAAAATTAGCTTTTTAAAGCTCACTAAGCAATATTTAAATTGGTATTACATGTGTTATAGCTAGTAATAAGAAAATAATTGAAAAAATGTTTGATAATTTTGAGGGTATGCAATTGATATATGTATAACTTATATAAAAAACTTAGACTAAGCTTCTATGAACGTGTGACACTGTTTAGTTAATGACTTAATAATGCGACTCTATGATGCTTTCTCCTGATTACAAATTCATATTTCAGGCTCTTACAAAAATTATCATGAAATATAAGAGTTTGAACTAGAGCACCTGTATCTTCCCAAATGATGTCTAACACGGTAGGTATCTCCAGTAAATATGTATAATCAGGAACCTCAGGAGAATTTCATGACTTAATGAATGCTGTTTCGAGTTTTTTTGTATTATGTTATTATTAATATTAATACGGTAAATTATAATAAATGAAAGTCAGAGGTTTCGTGGGCTGGTCTTAGCACAAGAATTGGTTTGGGTATGTTGCTAATATAGAAACAGTTCTTTAAGCCGGAAATACCTTGATAGTGTTGCTGAGTGTTCTGAGGTCCGAGCCATATCGCAGGCGCATTCCCGGGAGAATCCTTTTTGCCTGTACTGCCTGTTCGACCGGTTTTAAAGCGATCGTTCACCCGGACAGACACTCGCAAATTAAACATCGCTCGACTTTCCTTTTGGTTACAACGTTTCAAACCGCAAGTAATAGGAGTATTAGAAACGCTAAGTCATGGTATGCTTTTTAGTTGTTACTATACTAGTAAATACTTATTTATAAACCCACCAATCTACTTGTATAGGTATATAACGTACAATTTAATAAGCTGACGTAGGTATTTGAGGTTTTGTGTTATTTCAAATAAATGTTTATAAGGAAATATTAGTTTTAATATTGCAATATAAAAACATATTAATTAACCCTATACTAAAGAGTTATGATATCGATGCTATTTTTATGCAAATGAAACTGGTCATTAATTTAGAATAAACTTGTCTAAACGAACAAACGCTGAGCTCTCTCAAAAACAAACAACAGAACAAACGCCTTCGATGCAATGAGAATCAAATCAAACTCTCTAACCAATATTTCCACACGCAACTACCAATAGCATTTAACTTTCGGAAAACGAAAATTCAAACAAACTACGAAAACCAACAAAATGTAAAAACACAATCTCCCCCAATCCGACTGGTCCTCGTGGGGGATGAAGACCACAACCCTCCAACATTCCAAAATGAAAAGAAAAAATCTGTATTGCACCACTAAATAGACTTACTCTAAAAATGAAGAAAACTTAACAGAATTAACATACGCGCTAGAACATATCAAATGGGATAACAATAAGGCAAGTAGGAGGAGTGACGTGGAATAGAGTGGCCCAAGAGAGACAGGAATGACAAATGTTGGAGGAGGCCTTTGCCGATTGGCAAACAGACCTAGAAAATATAATTAAGAATTAGAATAGAATAGATTAAAATTAGTTTAGCTACAAAATATATAATTGTATATCAATAATCAGTTTTTAATTCTTAATACTTTGTAAATAGATACTAAGTTGGTCTGAATAAAGGGCTTTATTATTATTATTATTATAAACGAACATAAATTAGAATAAATGGATTATGGCAAATACTTGCACTATTTTCTGTATGGCTATTTATTATGAAGCTCTCAATATAGCCACATTATAAAAGTAGGTATGTGGTAGTTAATGCAGTTTGTACTACCTACAAGTTACAACTAAAGCAAGGTTACTCTACGTACAACGTAATAGATACAAAAGGATAATATAACATTCATAAAGTTGTATTCAATATGAATCATAGAATTATTTATAAAAATATGATCGATGTATGTTGAAATACCTAATGCCGCGCAAGGAAAATTACAGCAACACCATGAAAAATGGTTTCTAAAAAAGATGCTGGTAAAATTAAGAATGTTAAACAATGTTTGTTAGAGCAAAATATTAATTAATTAATTAAACTCATATACCTCCAAATCCCCTAAATCTTGAAGTCAAACGTGTTATTAAGTTATTTTTGACAAAATGTTTATAATAATGTAAATTGTAATAAATTGTAAATAATATTTATATACTTTTTCGTGGTATGACACAGTAACTGAACTAATTTATTCCGAGTTTCATTGACCCTAGAGATCTGTGATTAACTTCCTAGTATATTTAATACCTTGTCTACTCTGCTCTATATTTCATGTTTTTTACTAATATATTTCTTAAGTGTTAAATCAGTTATCAGAAATTGAATTTTCTAGGGTAACATTTTATCTTTCATGCATTACGTGCAGTGTGTGAGTCAAACGACAATGCTTAATAATTATCGTTAAAGTTGTTTATTTTTGAGCACCAGTGTGTCGAGCCACGCCACGCCGTGCTGTGCCGTATGCCATATTGTTCGAGTATTGAGCATGTAAAAGTCCGAGAGATTGCACTGAGCCTAACATGTGATCATATGACGCGGAGCGTCTGAAGAAACCTGCGACCTTGACTGTGGCGTTGACTCGAACGGCCTCAAATCACAACGAAGCATTACTGTAGAGACACACACACTATCGTCACTTAAAAACGTTATTAATATAACTATTGTTTCGATAAACTCGGATAAAAAATTTAGCCCCAAAATATACACGTATTTTATTTCTAATTAACTATCTTGTACGTTGACGGTTAGAGACTGAATTTTGACAAAAAAAATTAAAAAGTAAATTAATTGTACCTTCGATAGTTTCGTCATTGTTCATAATCTGTCTATTTACAAATTATAATAAATTGGAGTCAAAATATCAGCTTTCTACTAAATGCATATATGAAAGTAGGATATACTTTACTTCTAACAAAAAATCACTTTTCTTAATTTAGATCTGTCTGTTTGTTCCGGCTAATCACCGAAACGGTTGGAGTGATTTTGAAGAGATTTTCACTGGTACAGCTGATGGTATAATGCGTAACTTAGGTTACTTTTGTTCTAGAAAAAGAAGTTTGACATTAGAAACAGACGCTTTACTTTTATTATGTGAAATCATAAGACCATTCACATGTTCACACTACCCAACATTTGTTTGTTTAAAATATGTAGGTTGGTATAATTATATAAATATTTCACAGGTAGTTCACGTAAAGACAATGTAAAAGTCTTCCATATATAATATAATATAAAATGATAACTGACTGACATAAGAATGCACAGTCCTATCTACTGGGTCTAGGAGCGTGAAAATTTGCATGTGGGTTACTTTTATACTGTAGATGAGCACTAAGGAAGGATTTTTGGGAAATTCAACCCCCAAGGTTATGAAAAGGGGATGAAAGTTTGTATGAAAATCTGCCATTTTCGATCCATGACGCAATTGATATTTAGCAATTCAGTTAAAATGGGACAGAACTTGACTATGATGCGAGCAAAGCCGCAGGAGAAGTGCTAGTGAAACTTCGGATAAATTATTTACGATGGATTTCCGCAAGGTGACGCTTTCGTCAATTTAATATCCACCGGTTTAAGCTGTACGCTGTTTGTTAGTACTGTAGATAAAGACAGATAAAATTGTTTCATAATTAACGGTCTAGGAATCGTATTGCAGGAAAATGGGCCGACGGCAATTTTTTGTTTGTATCAGAATCTAAGATTTGATCACAAACATATTATCTAAGAATTTAAAACACGTCTAGTAATGACTGAGATATGCTCAACAAGGGACATACAGATAAGCTGACATAGATGTTACATTTTAAATGTAAGTATCATTGTTAGAAGTGAACCTATATTAGGGGAAAAGAGGACCGCATCGCATAAGTATTAAATTGCGGAGTTGTGTAAATGCGATATTATATGCTATAAAATAATCAACAAAATAAAAACAGTGTATATTGAAGCTACATGCATGTGTGCACAGGTGTACCTATATGCTATGTGGTATTGCAGTGGTATGTGGGTGACGGTCAAACAGTTGCGCGAGAACTACACGATTTGAAGACGAGTTTAAAAATACATTTGTACTTTGTACAAGGTACTAGGCATAATGAATGGAATCTAATAGGTTACTTTAAATACATTGTAATAATCTATTTAACTCAATATATATAGACTTTTTTATATTGTGTGGACACTGACTAAATTAATGTTTTGTGTTGTCATAGTGTTACAATTTTTTGCCAAAAACATTCTGATTTTTAAGTTTGCAAAATACAAAAGTATGAAAATTCGTCTTTGTGCGTATTATTGATTCTATGACCCTGTTCTAGATACTTTGAAAACTTGTAGGAACTGTGAAACAGAAGGCTAGCAACACTGCTGATACTTGCCATTTTCTAATCTATACTAATATTATAAAGCTGAAGAGTTTGTTTGGTTGAACAAAATCTCAGGAACTACTGGTCCGAATGAAAAAAATATTACAGTGTTAGGTAGCCTGTTTATCGAGGAAGGATATAAGCTATATAACATTACGCTACGACCAATAGGAGCGGAGCATCTATGAAAAATGATGCAAAAACGGGGAAAATTTATTTCTATTGAGAGCATTCCTTCGTGCGCTGCATGGATGGTTAAAGTTACGCAACAATCATGTAAGACGTAATAGTTTATCTTAAAAAGTTCTAAAAAAAAGTCTGCGACAGCATATGGCTGTCTTTTGAGGTCTACTCAATATAACCTTTTTATGGTAATAAAATGTATTCTAAAATAATGAATTATTAGCGAAGGTGTTTTTATATATATGGTATTAATCCTTATGGAAATAAATACGTTATTCATGACAAGTATTTAATTTTGAACAAAATTGCCCTTTACAGTAATTGATTTAAATGAATATCTTAGGAGATGTAACAGTTTTGAAATAACTCTGCAGCAAAATAATGATCAAGTATCGCGAGCGCATTTTTATTATGCAGGATAATGTGGGAGGAGGGCGGTATCTATAATACAGTACCTACGAACCACTCTCTGTAACCCTTTCTCTCTCTCTCTTATATGATACAGACGAAGTTGCGTGGGTCAGCTAGTGTTATAATAAAGTGAAAGTTGTGTTTCTGGCGTGTATTACTTAATTACAGATATATACCTAAAGATATCTAAAAACAAACTTTAAAAATTAGAAGCGATCGACGCCCCATTTGCAAACTAATTTGATATATTAAACTTTGATTTTATATAACATACTTTTAACGTAAAGTTTGACTAATTGACGGCTGCAAAACTAAGAAATATTCATATAAATGGTAGAATTAGTTCTCTTCTTGATGGTCATAACGGCTCGGAAAGACCTCAGGTGACGGCTGGTTCCACAGAGTGGTTGTGCGAGGCAGAAAGTGCCTTAAGAAAAGCCCTGTTATGGAAACGCTGGACATCGAGGTGGTATGGATGAAATTTACGATTCTGTCGCGATGCCCGATGGTGAAATTCAGCAGCCGGGATCAATCCAAACAATTCCTCGGAACACTCGCCATGATAAATGCGGTAGAAGATTCAGAGTGAACCGAAACATCTCTAAGCAAAGCCAATGGATCAAGCCGGTCGGAAGGAGCTTGATCGTCAATAACTCGAGCCGCTCTACGCTGAATGCGGTCAAAAGGAAGTAGATGGTACTAGGGGGGCTCCCGCCAATATCCCGCTCCCCGCTCCCGCAAATAGTACTTAATCATAGTTTTAATGTAAAGATCTTGTTACTGCATTTTGTATTTTAAAGTGATAAATTTGCTTTAAAATGATCTCTATGGTTATTATTAGACCTTCAACGGTATCGTAACTGGTTTTGATAGGTACTTCATATTTAAGGTAACCCCACAAAAAATAATCAAGTGGAGTTAAATCTGGTGAACTCGTTTATACCAATCCATTTTTGTTGGAAGTAATTATTTTAGAAGTTGAGTTGTGATTCGACTTTTGCAGTAAAGAAGGCGTCAAGTTACAATTCATTTAAGTACTGAGTTGGTCTTTTGCATAATAAGGTTTTGTTTTGTAACATTTATGATGAACGTTTGAACACCATGTACATCGAAATATTAAAGATCTGTTACTACTCATACTAAATGTTGAATGAAAACATGAGTGTATTTCCAAAAATTTCTGGCACCGACACACAATAGCCTAACCATAATGAATATAACTTCTAATAAAATCAATTAGTACAAACAAAGTCATCAGATTTAACTACACTAGATTATTTCTTGTGTGGTTACGTTAAAACTGAAAATTTACAAAACCAGCCACGAGAACTTTAAAGGTCTAACAGGGCTTTAAAGACTAAAAAACGCACCCTTTGAAACTACAAAACCGTTACCTAAAAGAGTCGATTATCACTATATCCAAGAAAATGGCTTTTATTATGAATACTTCTGAACAAAATAATTAAATTCAGTATTTTCTTTTGATTTTTAGATACAGGGTTTGCTAGCAACATTTATTTCTTACAACCTATACTATCAATCCTCATAATACTTTTTTTTTTTTTTTCGTAAAATGTTTAGGTTCGATTCCCGACCGTATATAAGTTTTTTTGAAAAGCTATGAATGCAGTTTTTATTATCTTTAAAATCGATGTCATGGTTTTTTACAACATAATATTTCTCTATCTCTTATAGTTTCAGAGTTCCCCTCACTGACCTATTTAATGTTACAAATCTGTATATTCAAAGATATATCTAGGTTTTATCACAAAAAAATAATCACACTTGTAAGGCGAGCGTGGTGACATTGCCATATCGGATTACACCGAGGTCGATAGGAATTGTATGATTCTAAAGAATATAATTTTAATCACTTCTATACTAAAAATTAGTATGTACAAACTTTAACAGTAATAATAAAGTTAGACTTTGATGATGACCCACTGTTTGCAAAGGCATCTTTCCGAAGTAATGCTTGATCACTATGCTAACCCACAATGTATTAGCAATTTCAAACTCTAAAAGGATAAGACTGCGAGAAAATTACTGAAGCATTCAGCTTTTCTCATTATGATTTCCTTCAGTGTCAGCCGATAGGGTTACTAATAAAATTTGAATTCGTAACTATATGCTAATATCGATAGTACATGCAAATTAAAAGGTTAGAACCTGTGGACATTGAATAGATATTCCACAAGCTTTAACCATTTGGCCACCACAATTCCTTATGCTTAGTTATTCAAAAATAGAAAAAAGTAGACTAGCAGCTTAGATATTTAATTCCTAAATTACTTTTTTACTGAACTGTACAGTGCCATATGGCGCTTATGGTTGGCGTTAAAGATAAATCCATAAAAAGCTTTATGTAGCTTTTATACCAACTAAAGGTCTTTTAGGTACATTATTGTGTTAATTATCGACATTCTTCAAACTAATGTTCTTGAAATTTTTCATCCATGTGTTTTTATCATTAACTGTTGGTTACCTAATTATTTCGGTTAAAGACATTCTGAGTCATACAGTTATCTTTAAACTTATCCATTTGGATGACCAATACAAGGGTATATTAAAGTACCAAATAATGTTCATGCTTACTTAATACTATGACTAACGTTTGCAGAAGGGCATACCAAAAAGAATGATGTATTTCTTGACTTTAACATTTGGTGTTATAAATAAATTCAATGTGCTCTCCCGGCTCCACGTAAATAAAGTAAAACGATCTGTGTCTTAATAGTATTTGTTACTGTTTTTACCATGATATTAATTTTTCGTCTTGTACCTTTTGCTGTAATATAAATTCTCTGGTCTTAGCGAGGTAAAATATACTTTCGCATATCTATGTGAATATAAGTATCTAGTTATTATTAAAAGGCAGTAAGTGTCGTTATAAAAGCTAGTACGCACGTGGGTCTTCAAGGTCAAGGGCAACAGCCAAGGTGAAGGCATCGGGCAATTGAGATTTATAGATACTAGGTATTACTTAGTAAAGAATAAACAATCTATATACCGAAACTATTCAAGCTTACTCACTAATGTGTTCACATGTGTGTGTTCACATAATGTGTCACACATATGTTCTTTAACCTCGCTACTAAATATGTATCTGAGCAATGGATTCTACCCACGCATTTGGTACAAATCCATCGATGCCAATATATTAAGATGTTTAATTCATCAAATATCAATGGTTTATCTAATTTCGACATTCCTGTTCAGAATTGTAACTGACAATTATTTTTAAAGTATAAAGAAATTGACATTTTTTATTGTGCAATCTTTTGATTGAGAACAGCGACCACTAAGAGATCTTGTGTTATCCGAGAGAAACCAGTTGTCGTTATCATGCCGACCTACTGAAACGTCTCTTCACGTTATGTTTAAAGAAGCATTTGGGTAGGTAATTAGGCATATGATATTGATGAAATTTAATGAAATCGAAAATGATGATTTGATTGAATTATTTGATTATAACTTGATTTGGTATATTAATAAATTAGATAATTTACTGTAAAGAAATATATATTATAATATATCAGTATTTATTTATAATTTAACTCGAGTGTTCAGTATCAGGGCAGAGGAGTGTCGAAGGCGCAAGGAATGCTCAGCACTCGGGCGGTAACATAAAATAAAAAAGCAAATCGAGCCATGTGAATACACAGTTGAAAAAGCTAATTAAAAGTTATGTTTCGCTATTCTCTATTCTTATTATTTTAAAGTGGGCAAGCATGTAATGTATATATCGAGGAAATGCAAAATTTTACAATTAACATTAGTCATGTCTACAAACAACAATAAACCTACACTAATATTATAAAAGGATTGTTTGTTTGAAGACGCTTGTCTCTGGCAATACCAGTAAGATTCTTTTCTCATTTTATAGCGTTGAGGAAGATTTATAGGCTATATAATTTCACGCTACGACTCTAAGGAGCGCAGCAGTAGTAATCATGAATGTCAAGCAATCTGGCAAGCTGTCGACAAGTACGGGAAGTAAGAACAACAGTGGGCTACACGGGTGCGTTGGCGTCGCGTTGGAGAGTTGCTCGAATAAATTTAACTGGTGAAATCTTGGGGTACAGATAGTAATATAATTATATTAAAACGAAATAGCGAGAATTTTAACAAATAACCATTCATAAGTTAAACATAAAAAGTTTAATTTATAATATAATTTTTTTTTTAAGAATATCACATTTATTCCGATAAACGTGTTGAGCTTATTACACCGGATGTGAATACCTGTATGCTGCACTAAGGCGGATGTAAGTCTATTTGCATGCAGGTCGCGGACACGGCGACAATACAGAGGAACCGCGACAGAAATACGTACGTCGGGACAGAGATGTATTGTTGTAACTAAAAGTTTTAAAAATTAATATTAGTAACATTGCGTTTGCAATATTTTTTATTATAAATAAATAATTGTTAGGTTAATCAAAATATTGATATTTCTATATATATGTACTTAAATAGTTATTTCTTACTAGATACTCCAATTTAGCCTAGATGATTTAAAAAAATGTATTTCGATATAAATAAAATTTTAGATCAGATAACTACATAGATTAGATTAATAAGTTATTATTTACATGATTTTATTTACATTTAATTAATAGCTTAGTAATATAATCTTTCGTATTCCATAATAGCTAATTGAGTTTGACGTTTTGCCATGTAATATAGACTTTATGTAAACTAAAATGGATGCTGGTATATGTATTAGGTATATACATGAGATTGATAAACTCGAACACAGTTTGCGGATCACCATGAAAGTTGATAGACCTGTTTTTTCCTGGCGAAGGTTTTTATGCTATCTATCCCTGAACGCGATATGAACCGCTGTGATCGAGTTATTTCACTACTGGAAAGAGCAGAACAATGTCTGCGGGGCAGCTAGATAGATATACAGTTAAAGCCTTTATTCACTGACCACGAGTATCTTAACTTAAATAGTATAATAATTAATGAAGTATAAACTGAAGTATATAATGTTATTTTTCAGTAACCAGTTGGCAGGTTGTCTATCGATATAGGCCTCCCCTAGTTCCTTCCACGCTTTCTGTCGCGAGCTAATCTTCTGCATCCCTTTGGGAGATCACCTTCCTATCTCTTTATTTATAACCAAATCTCAGATCCAAAGTCTTAATTGGCACTGAGTTGAAATACCCTTTATACTAGTATGTGTTGCCAAAATAAAAAAGTTATTCAATTTAGGCAGTCATGAAATTCGAAACACTACTACCCACTCGAAAAACATCCCAGCCATCGAGAAGAATCGGCAAATGACCAATCACACCCTTCGGATGACAACGCGCAAAGCAAACACTACTACTTTGCGGTAGAAATGAGGTCGGCAGCGCGGGTGCAGTTTAACTTTATATAAGTTCTGTCACTCATAATACTATTTTATGTAGTAGGTAATACATACAATACGAATATACGAATACCTATTTGACTAGCAACATAATTTTCGATAAGATGTGATATTTATCGATTAAGCCGTTTTATCAGTTAGATAGGGCGCCTATATCACGATGCCTTATCAATACTGGATTTAGGCAAATACAAAAGACAAGTTTAAGGCAAATTACTATTACAGTCTCATTGTTTTTACTTGAAGATAACAAAACAATTATTAGTAAATAAAGTAATTTATTCAAAGTATAAAATAATTAAGTTTTTTGAACCGTTTTATAAACGACGAATAAGAAAACTCTTCGATATTTGAATAAGTTAGTTTAGTTTAACTACAACAAAAATTTCTAGAATGCATGAAATCGGCGCTAGCAACTATCCAAAATATTCCAGCAGAAACTACAAATTTTATTATTATTATAGTAGAGAATTGATGATTTAAACTGCGTATAGATAAATCATAAATCGTTTTCGTCTTCTGAAGTAAAATAGAACACACAATAAAATAAGGATTTTATTTCATAAATTATGACAGGTTAAATTAAACACATATATGTACCTACATATAACTCTGGTGTTATCGTTTTCCTAAATATTTATATACGTCACACAAAAGCGAGTCATTATGACGGGCTTTTCACCACATTCATGGTGGTGGCGACCCAGTCAGGCAAAACAGCCCTACCACCCAAAAAGTAATGTGTATTTTAGGTAAGCAAATCAGACTCATTAAATTTTATTTGAAATGTAATTTATGTTAGAATTTAGTAATAGAAAGTATAATTAAGACAAGCTGGTTTAAACGTTAATATGTAGGACAGTCCGCAGCGGTTGTCCGACGCGCGACGCTCGCTTCGGACGTTGTAGCGGGTGCGATCTTGGCCTCAAAGCTAGGCCGGTTACCTTCTTTGGATGCAACCGGTTTTGCTAGATCACGTTATTTATACTTAACAATTTAATTTCTAAAACTATTATTTGCATTGAAGTTATTACATCCCAACTTTTAAACTCCCGTTTAAACGATGATACTGATATGTGTTATGTACTTTTGTGACGGATGTCGTGGGTTCATTGCAACGTAATCAAACGAGCACAAATCACTCTTAGCTATTTCTGCGAAATGATTATTAGTGAATTGTAATAAATAACTTGAGTCAGGCGTTATCTATTTTCTTGAATCGTAGGATATGAGTATATTGGCATTGGCATCCTTCGCAGTACATGAGGTGAGTCACGTCATTGCCAACGACAATCGTGCGGGCAGCGGGGTGTTTGATCGCGCGACGTTTGAATCACTGCACCCGCGCTATGCCTACCCTACTATTATGCACATATTGATGATGTCGCAGGTAACAGAATCGCTATTGTATGATATTATTCACTATTGTGCACTCGAACTTTTTAGGTATCCCTAAGCGATTGTTAACGCCTTATTGTTACTCGGCATAGATGTGTACCTTACGTGTCACGTTATTTGAATTGGAATAATAACAAGGTCCTAAACCCACGGAGGAGTTCTATATAATTACGATGCTTTGTGTGTGACACATAATTGAATTAATTATTTTTGAGTCATATCCAAGTATTTTAATTATGTAGGTAAGTATAATACAATATTTATAATTAATTTTTTTTTCTGTTCGGCGACTGCTTTTACATTAACGTAAGTATTGAAAATTAAAAATAATGCATGAAAGCTATTAATGCTATTAGGTATATTTAATCATAGAGAAAGGTAGATTGAAGCATTTCACCTATTCAATTAGTTTATTAACAACATAAAGGCTATTCTACCCCATGTGTAAATTGTAATTAATTAATAACATACTATGTTTTTAGACATACACTGGACTCACAAAATAAAACTACGGACATAATTATGAACAAAAGTGTCATAAAAATATATAATAATAATTTTATACGGTAACAGATAGAGATTTCCGGAAAAAATACCAGATATTGGGAATCCAACTGAGAGATTATTTTATTTTTGTACTGCATACAAAAAAAAAAAAAACGTTTTTGCAAAAATGAACGGAATAATAACAACACAACCAAATTTGTAATCTTTGATATGAATTACTTAATTGTATATTAATTTTGTTATATATTATAAAGGAGTGTTATTTTTATTCATATAGCGCCATCTAGTTTCGTAAATGAGAAATAATCGAGTAGCTGAACTCTCATCTAGGCAAATCATTAACAACAAAGTACGTAGTTAAATTGAGAAGGGCCATACACTAAATAAAAAAAGTCTTATCTCATCCTATTTAAAAGAGCAATTTTATATTGGATTTGAAATCTGGATACCTACTTAGTATATTATCAGCGAAATTACGACATTCCTATTTCAGATCTAAATATAAATATGGAATAAAATGTAAGTATTTCTAAATCTGAATAGTATATTATATTGATTAAAATTATTAAGAAAGTCTTATTTATATATTTTCTGTGTTTTAGGTTTCAGCCGACCTTAAATTAGTTACGGAATACCTACATAAAAACGAGTTGAATTATTTTCCGTGCAACTTATGATCTCCAATCTTCGTCGCAACTAACGTATTTTAATATTTAGTTATTTATATTATTTATTTTAGACTGAAATTAATGTAGATTGAAATTTTATATTGAAAGTAACGCGTAGGAAGTTGCCGGCGATTGCTAGTTTTTTTAATAACTTTTAATTGCACAACCCCTTAATATGGCTCAGTGGTATAAATACATTAAGATACTTATATACAAGCTTCAAGTTAGGTGAAGCTGTAAAAGCCGCAGCGGCTTCAGGGCCCCTAAGGCTAACAGTGTAGTCAGATCTAAAAAAATAAAAAGTATACTAGCTATGCCCGAGGATCTGCACGAATTTACTAAGTGCATAATTATTGTTTAGTATTCTCTTACAAAACATCGTGTTTCTCTGAATATCCTGCCAGGTCATGGAGTGGTAACCAAGATTACTCTTTGAAAAGTCCTCTACCTGTCAATAAATATGGGTTCATCTTCAGAGACTGGTCTGGGCAAACAAACAGACGAACAAAAAAAAAAAATATGTAAAAACTCGGTTTGGAGAAACTTTGATTTCTTGCAAAACTTTTTCCAAAATTTTGAAATCACACAAAGAGACATTTTTTATAAATGTAGATAATTAACGTATTTTTCTGTATACAAATTAGATGATGTGGTGAGGAGGTGCTTGTTCTACCCTTTCCTTTACCTAGTTAATAGTTCGACCAAGGCATTACCTATCATATCCCAGCGTCCCATTGCCTCGATAAAGCAAAATATATAGTTCAGAAATTATGGAATTGCTAACAGACGCACACAAGATTTTTATGAGTTTTATGTTTACAAAAGTACAATGTACAATGTACATACATAAAGTACACTTAGGTAACCTTGTTTTTTGTGGTTTGAAGTAGTGAACAAGCGCACAGTCCACCTGATGTTAAGTGGACACTAAAGCCTATAGCTATGTTTAACCAACCGTAGAAAGACTGGAGTCCTAAATGATGTCAATCATTGTTAGGTTAGGTAAGTCACAGGTTCCTGGTACAAGTACCATGTACTAGATAATCATGCTGGTGGCAATATTACCAACTTTCTATATCGATCAAGTCCCCTGATGTTTTGTTCACCTAGCAGCTAAAAAAGGTCGTCGTACGGGCAAAAGACGGAATAAGAAACGAGCTAAAAAACAGATCCTCCAGGGGGCTGAAGACGTTGCTAAGCCCCTGGTATTTGCTATTTATATGAAGGTACCAACTTTTTTTCAAATACCAACTTTTAACGACATCTGTAACAGCTTTATTGAGCTACTATCCACAATCCCTGGAACGGCTAATTTACCAGTGCATGTCTTCCGAACCACTGCTGCTTTGCAGTAGAAGTTTATGTGTCGTTGATGCTTCTGCAGTCGAATCTTACACAGGTTCTTTCTACCAGTCCCTAACTATAATATAGAATTAAGAGCAGTATAATATGGTAAATATAACAAGGCACTAGCTTTTTTTAAATCTAAACTATACCTATAAAGTTGATTTAATTTGATTAATATGTAAAAGCCAATAATAGTCTGAGGCGTTGTATTGAATGCATGGGTTTAATGACGTTTCATGAGTTTTAGGGCATAAATAAGTTTAGGTATTAAATATTAATGTAATGTGCTGTATAATTCATTTGCTACCCCCGCAATTGTTTCTAAAGTTCATTGTAATTAATGAAATAATGTAAAATTAAAAATACGCCAACGTCTGTACACCCTGTACAGTAAATTGGCGTTTATTGGACAAACGCTACAATCAGGTGTAGTGAGTTTGATTAAACTTTTGCCATTTCACGGCAATAAAACGTTCTGAAAAAAAATGGTGTTCGCTGGTGCATTTATTATTTCTATGATATCTCGATGCAAAATTGTATGAAGAATCTTACTAATGAATCACAATAATGCACACTAATTTGTAAATTTAATAGGAACTCCGTATATTATGTTTCTTACGTTTTCACGACTAAACATCTAAACAGATCCGATAGCAATGAAATTTGACATAGAGGTGGGTTGGGTCCGGGGGGAAGACAGTGTGAAAAACAAGCAGAAAAAATCGCGGAAAATGCTAGATTTATTATATATTATGACGCTTAATATTTGACTTTTATCGTAAATGCATGATTAAAATATCATATCATTACTAAGTGATGTCATCGAAATTTTTCAACTAATGGGTGTGGTCGTGACATGTTCAATTTAAAAATAAAATCTTTGTACATGTTGTATAAACAATATTCAGACTGCTTTAAGGAAAAGTGAATAGTATAATATAAATAACTGAATGCCATAGCAAATTACCTTTAGCGGAGACTTTAGATACATTATTAGTAAAGTACTTCTTACTTCTTAATTCCACATAGAAGTTGTTTAATTTTAAATGATAAAGAGATGCAACAAATATATGCAGAGTAGGTTTAAATTGTAAATGGATAATAGTAAAGAAGTCATTAATTAATTATTTATTTTTACCCCAATGTATTCAATTCAATTAACAATTTAAATATAATCTGTCTTGTAAAAATCATAAAACTGCCGTTAGTAAAAGAATATTAGATTATGTTAGTCTTTGGAGATAAATGCATCTCTTAGCTGTTATGATATCAACAATATTTGTTAACTCGATGATACGAAAGAATTGCTTGATGAATTGGAGTAGCTAGAAAATATCTGTATTCATTTTATCTATAGTATCGAAAAGTATGATCAAATATATTAGAAAATCGAGTAAAGCTCTGAATGACTGTAAAGGTAGGACCGCACTAGGGCGGCGCTGTACGTCGCGGCACGAACCGTCAAAATATAATTTATATCATTATCTATGGTGCATGTCGTATTAGAGATATGTCGTATTGCTATGCCGAATCCGAGCTGCGATGCGCGTCAAAATATTCCTTGAGAGGCAACTATGTCGCGTCGCACCGCGCCGCTCTAGTGCGGTCTTGCTGGATCGTTTCTGTTTTTTCGTAAAACGAAACGAAACCCTTTTTTACACTTAAGAAACTGTACTGAAAAAACGAACATTTCTCTCTTCACGTCTCATCACATTTCTTCATTCGTTTTTCTTTTACAACCAAATTTGTATTGTATATTTTTAGTAATAAGATTCATTGTAGCTTATTCGTTACTTCAAATTTAAAGTAGTTTCTTGTAACGGTTTACTGTTCATTCAATTATAGTCCTTATTACAATGACTATAGATCTGTTCTATCAAAATCGGTCTCGTTCGATTTTAAACTTGTTGTTGTTAAATAGAGAAACAGTTCGTTCGTTTTTCATAGAAGAACTGGTTATTAAAAGCGTTTCTGAACGAAAAGCCCAGTACTAGTACGGTCCGAGAATGTAGATGAAGTGACGTGCAACCGCCGTGCAAGTGCGGTCGCACCTTTAATTTTACTTAAGGAATACTCCGTAACTCTTTCTATTAAATGTTCCTTATAATTCATGTGAGATAAAATTGAGTTGCGTAATTAGGTATATAAATATTTATCCTGTGCCGGTTCCGCTCACAAAAGTTTCAAAGTTTTTTGTCAAGTCGATTAAAGTTACTACTTGCCTAATTTGCTTATAGTTCCTACTTGCCTAAGTTGCTTAAAGTTCACATTTGTCTACTTGCATCTCACCTAATTTTCCGTTTTGTTTGCGGTTCCAAATGATTGACTATGGAACACTTCCTGTTGTTACTAGAAAAGCACAACCTGTGCAGTGCATATCTTTATTAACTATCTTCTAGGTAATCGTTATTATTTCTGTCTTGAAATAATAATTCTCATTCAAGATTTTCCATTCAAAGAAACGTTTCTAAAACATATTTCAGAACTAACTTTATTTGATAACCAATGAATCGTGATGTTAATAAAAAATTATGCCGATATTTACATATTTTACTGCTCGTTCTGGAATTTTCGCTCAAAAACGTATGAATTATTCGCAATTTAATTTAATTTGTTGAGAACATGATATTTGTTTTTGTTGGTGTTGTGTTTGGGCATAGTACCTTAGGAAGTGCACAACATCTGTAAAGATACTTCACTCAGTTTTCAACTTGTTACTTATTAATTTAATATTTGGTGAACGTGTCGTTAATGTGACAATAAATAAATAACTAATAACTATAATCGGACGGCGGTAAAACTTTTTTTTTTGTGTTTAACATATATAAAACTTTTTATCACGTATTTACCCTTAATAGGACGTTTTATAATCGTTAATTAAATGTACATATCGTACTCGAGTAATTTATTTATGTTTCTATGTTGATTTGCAGAACACAAAACACGCTAAAGGTTTGTGTGGAAGACACGAGACGAGACATAAAACAAAAAGTTCCCGAACTGTAAAGTGTATACGAAGAGTATAAATTGTTGTTATATAATAACTATATTTTTTATGATGCGTAATAAGATACATTATTACTTTTATTATTATAGACATGTAAAAGCGCTCACCTTTTCTTATTAGTAAGCTCGTTACTCTGCGCAATGCTTCTCTTGGTGACTTTTGAAAGAATTTGGGCGTCAGATTTGGGGGCAGTGTAAGGGGTTTCCGAGTCCCGGAGCCTTCCCAAGAGGCGGGATGCTCCGTTGCCACTTTCGACGCAGTTAGTCTGTCCAAGTGTTCAGTTGAAGCCGGCCTGCCAGCAAGCATTATTTCAGTTAATGCGATAATGTTAAAGCAAAATATGTATTAGTAAGTTATTTTAAAATAATTGTGGCATAAATAATATCTCGATAGTAAAGAAACACAATAAAAAGAATTTATCAATGAAATGTCTTAATTATATTGATTATTTGTTGACATTAATGAGGATTTTACCGGAAAATTCAGTTTTATATTTCTACATGGCCCGGATTCCTCATGATTCATTTGGCCTCGACTAATTGTCACTTGTCATGTAATTATATCGATTCATAAGAACACTCAAAATGAATTTTCAACGTACTTATACTATCGGAATTGGACACCTGGAGAAATTAATGTATTTCCAGCAAAATTATTATTTCGAAAACTCATACAACGGATTTAAAAGCTGTTTAAATTTCAAATGCTGCCTTGAAATCCACATGTTCACTTATCAATATTTACAAACCAAGCACTAATTTATCAAGTTCCTAGTTAGGTATAGTTTCTATATATTCAAAATATCCATATTTTGGATATAAGGAAAATATTGCTGGTTGAACGGTTTTTTTTCATAATTTATATCTTATTATGTCATAATTACTGATGCATGTTAAGCGAGGATATGGCCCAGTGGGAGAGTGGCTCTCATGTGTGTCTGTCGCAACACACTTTTAGGTGCTTGGGCACAGAATTTTAACTTTAGGGTGGAAGCCAGGCGGGCATTAATAAACGCTCTTCCAACATACTATATATTCATCACGACGTTTTCCTTCACCAAAAGTTCAAGCTCCAGTGCAAAACAGTTTCAATTTTTTTTTTTGTAACGAATAATTAATTTATAGCAGTAAAATGAAACCAAACATTTAAAGGATTTTCTATAGTTACGGAATGTGATATAACACATTAGAAAGGCTTTTGTTACTATTAAATAATTGTTATGTAGCTATAAAATATCATAAGTATTACAATATGTACTAACCGATGGCGCTGGCGAGGATACCAGCCACGCGGTGGACCACCGAGCCGGAGTAGATCGGCGCCAGTGCAAACCCCTGACGCAGCTCCCATAATAGACCCTCTACCATACCCACCCAGAGTTGCACTGCTCCCTGTTAACGATGTTTTCCAAAATACAATCTTTATTATAGGATCATTACGTGAATGATAGTGATGCCTGGAAGTGATTAAGTTGTCTGTACACTACAAAAATTATATCATTAATAAAATATTACACAACTATAACTAAATATAATTTATACAGAAAAAAAAAACAACAAAAGCAACATCGTACACTTGATAGAAGTGACACTTAAAAAGGGATACCTACGCGGATAGCCTACACTGTGTAAGTATTAGATAATTATACAACGTATGACGTTATGTCTTTCTTCTCTCTCATGTAGTTACATATTATAGTTATTACATATTTACATATTATACTGCGACTTAAATTTAAATGACGTAAAACAAAAATTTAATATTTTGGCTCCAAATATTAAGATAGTAAACAGTAATTCCCTTTACTTTTTAGGTTCTCCAATTTTTGATAAATCTTTTTCTGAATTTTTGAATATTTCAATTACTAAATTCCAAAATTCTGCTGCCCGTCTCCTTGAAATTAGTCCACATTATGCACTTTGCATCTTAAAATTCTGTCTTTTCGTCCCTAAATTTACATATGTGCTCCGTTGCTGCTCCTTTTGGAATCACCCAGATCTTTTGACACAAGTAGACGATTTAATCAAAATTATCTTAGAATCGATTCTTAATATGCAGCTGCACGAGCAATCTTGGACCCAAGCATCCTTACCCATCCGTTATGGTGGTTTAGGGATTCGCAAAATTTCCAGTGTCGCTTTACCAGCCTTCCTATCTTCTGTCCATAGTTCAGCAAATCTCATAAGTAAAATTTTAAGGGTATCCCCTTCATACTTTGAGATTGCTGGCTTGGAAGAAGCTAGAAACGCTTTCTTAATTGCATGCCCAGGTCAAAATCTTCCAGCTTCTCCAAATTCACAGAGGAGCTGGGACGACATAAACTGCAAATTGATTTATGATAATATTTTGAGCTGTAGTACGGGTTCGGCGCGTGCTAGGCTTTTGGCCGTGGGTGCGCATGAGGCCGGCTACTGGCTTCAAGCGTATCCTTCGTCAAATACAGGAACATTTCTTGAACCTGACACGCTCCGAATCGCAACCTGTCTACGGCTTGGGGTTCCGGTCTGCGTTCCTCATAAATGTCCCTGTGGCAGTGATGTCGACAAGCTAGGACATCACGGACTGTCATGTCAAAAAAGTGCAGGCCGCTTCTCGAGACATGCCGCACTTAACGATATCATACGCCGGTCACTTGCCACCGTCAACGTTCCAAGTTTACTTGAGCCGACTGGTATTGCAAGAGACGATGGCAAGAGACCGGACGGTATGAGTTTGGTTCCATGGAAGATGGGCCGGTGCTAGTATGGGATGCAACCTGTTCAGACACGCTGGCCCCTTCCCATCTACTTGGAACCAGCAACAGAGCTGGTGTGGCTTGTGAGGCGGCTGAAAAAGCTAAGGCATGCAAATATAGGGGTCTGGGCTCTGAATATGATTTTGTCCCATTCGGCGTCGAGACCCTTGGCCCGTGGGGTCCTAGCGCTACAAGGCTTTTTAAGGAAATAGTAAAAAGGTTAGTCGACATCACAAGAGACCGAAGAGCTGGCAGCTACCTCGGACAAAGAATTAGTCTAGCTATTCAAAGGGGGAACGCTGCCAGTATCTTCGGAACCTTGCCTAAAGGGACTCCTTTTCATAATATATTTTAATCTGTAGTTATGTATGTACATGTAATAATTCTATAATATATGTTACTAATATATTTATAGTTATAATATCATGTAACTTCACTTTCAATTCTAGTCCAAAATTATTTATCGAAACGCCTCCTGAAGTTTCACTTCAAAAATAAACCCGATCGAGTTTCTTAATAAAAATCTTAATATATTGTTCAAAGAATATAAAAATAAAACGTTTTTAAGCAATATTTTAGTAAATTTTTAATTTATGATATTCCACGATAATAAGTAATTTTAAACAATTATGTATTATTTTATAGTATGTATTTTGTTACAGTAATAAAGTATTAATAAAATTGAGTTGGAAGTCCCTGGACTTGACATGTTTTTTTGGAAATTTCCTTTTCTTTAAGAATCTGTTTTATAATTTCTTTAGCACCAATAGTTTTTGAGTAATTTGTAGTAATCTAGACCCTCTTTTAAATCTGTAATTGTTTATAACTATTGCAATTATGTAATATTTATGTGCGGGTTTGAAATTTTTGCACATTTTCCTAGATATCTTTATGAATCAAACGAGGTAGCCTACGTATTTTTAACTTGCAGTAACAAGAAAGAACACGCTTTTTAACTTGTCGACTAGGCTACATTGTATGTTTATATAATACTATGTAATCATTGCGCTATTGCTAATGTTGGGATGGATATATTTTTATAGTAGCAGGGTATCTTGACGGTACTGTTCCTGATGGTAACCACAGTAGGTTCCAAACAAAACATCGACCACCAATAGACTGGCAATCCGTCAGCGGTCGTCACTGCCATGACGACCTGCATAAATCTCTTCTTATGTTACGCTTGAAATATGTTTGAAGTATTTACTAACCTACAGACTGTATAGAACTCATGGTGTTATTCCTAGGAGGTCCGGTCGAGTTTCTCGGCGGTGTGCGAGGCACGTCGCAGCCACGAGCGAACACCGGCGTCTCGGGGAGGCTGGCGGATGTCTGTAATGGCCCACGACCCCCTGAAGCCTCGCGATTTTGCCGTTGAATTGTTCGTCGGCGAGCCCCGCTTGCACATATATCTGAGAACAGAATATGACTCTTATAAATAGACAAATACCTTTAATAGATAAATAATAATAAAGAACGAGCTGTGCCTCACGGTTGCACCCGAGTTTAATTTATTCGAGCCATTCTCCACCACGCCGCCGCCAACGGCACCCGTGTTTAGGCTATTTATTGTTGTTCTCGTTTCCCGTACTTACCTACAGCTTGCCAGATTGCTTGACGTTCACGGTTATTGTTGCCCTCCTAAGGCTTGTAGCGTGAAGTTATATGGCCCAAAACCTTCCTTAATAAATAGGATATAAAATTCAAACAATTTTTTTTTATCAGACTGGTAGTTCCAGAGATTAGCGCTATTAATCAAACAAACAACGGTGAAGCTCCTTGGACCGCTAAGATATAATAAGCGGTTGCCCAAGTCGGTCTTGCCACGCCTACGCCACTTTTCAATTTTATACATTGTACATCTCCACCAACAATATTATTGTCAGACAAACTAAGCATTCTGTCACCCGGGTGTGATAAGCTACTTCTGTAGTTTTCTCTACTTCTAAACCGAAATATGCAAACTGCTTTACCTATTTTATTTTACATATATTATTTAGCGATACAGGGGTGATCTTACAGCTAACAAAGTACATATATGTAGAAATACCATACAGAAGGCCATTTAAAAGTACACATAGATATACAGTAATATAAATAGTTATATAAATTTGGTTAGTAAAATTAGGTAAAAAATTTACTGGTTAGATTTTTGTTAAGTTTGAAAATGATATTAATTTGATTGCTAACTCTGACTAAAAAAAAGAGATCTTTCTATATGATGATTTTACTAACGGAATATGTAAAGGGAACTTATGTCTTTTATACACAGTAGTTACTCGCAAGTTAATATTAGTTAGCAGTTCTTCGCAGTCTACCATATCGTTAGTGATTTTTAACAGATATGTGATATCTTCTATATGCGATTAACATAAGTATTGTAATTAGGGTTCCATACTTGAGAGGCGTATTCAAGGTGACCACGGAAAAGAGAACAATAAAGAATCTTTAAAGTTTTAATACATTTAAATTCAGATGATAAAGGCATGACCAAATCCTAGAGCTTTAGATGCTTTGTGAACAATGACATCAATATGATGATTAAAAAGTAATTTGGAATCAAATATAACACCTAAGTCTTTTTTATCACTCGAGTTATTATATTGATTTTAGATTGTAATCAAAATTTATTAGTTCAGGTTTACGAGTATAGGTCATTAAGTAGCATTTGGAAATATTTAAAGTTTATTAAGTTCACAATATATTGAAAACCTATCCAAATCAGCCTGAAGAGAAAGCGCGTCATTTAGTTCCGTGATCGAACTAAGGATTTTCAAATCATCAGCGTATAAGAGTATTTTACTATGTTCGAAGCAATTAGCGACATCTTTTATACAATTAATATAATTAAAGTGTCTGTTTGTAATGTCAAAATAACAGTTTTTTACTAAATGTATATGAAAGTATATACGATACCTATAACAAAAAGCCAATTTTTTTTATTGTTGTCTGTCTGTCTGTCTGTTTGTTCCGGGTAATCTCCGAAACGGATGAACCGATTTTGACGGGACTTTCACTGATAGATAGCTGATGATATTGGGAGTAACTTAGGCTACTTTTATTTTAGAAAAAGAATTAGGGTTCCGCACAAATAAAAAAAACTGGTCATGGTGTATCAATTCGGGCGCTTAAATGGCTTATGCTGAGTAAACCATAAGAGATATAGAAAATTAATGTACTACCATAATCATAGGCATAAAAAGATCTACAAAAAGTACGGGAGAGTATACATCTATCTTCTAAGGAACACCCACGATAAGCATTTTTGTCTTTAAAATAGCCGGGAGCGGGGAAGCAAGATTCGCGCGGGCATTCTGTAGTCCACGTGAGCGAAGCCACGGGTACAGCTAGTGTATTATAAAAAGCATTTATATAAATAAATCATCATGTTTTCAAATTGTGATTATAATTTGGATGATTAGGTAGTTATATTACCTGTGGGCAGTGTCCTCCTATCTGTAGATCCACTTTTAAAGTTACTGTTTCTTCTGTTTTTGTTGTAGCTGGTTTCCATTGATCGCGTTTTGAGGCTGTTCGTCGTGTCGCGATGAGGTGGCACAACTGGAGGTTCTGATGGCCTGTAACACGTAAATATTAATTCATAATGTTATCTAGTTTTGTTTCTATTTGAATCAAAATATTTATTAATTTACTTTTATAACATGTACACACCTTCTTTTCGATTCCATGGTGGGAATTGGTAAAGTATCAGATTTTTTCAAATGACGTTTCTCCGTAGGTTGTATAATTTCTGTATATTCATCTTCAACCTCTTCGACAGGTGAGGGTGGTAGAGGAGGAAACTGTGGTGATTCTGGGGTCTGAGGTAAAGGCCCCATCTCGTGTCCTAAGTTGGGCGATGGAGGTAACGGAGGGTGTCTGTAAGAGTGTTCCACTATTTGAATATTTAATGGGAAATCTCCACTGCTGGACACCGCGGAATCGGACGATGAAGGTTGCCTGATCAAACCCACGGGAGCATCTTTTGCGCTCGTCGATTTGTGCATACTGTTTGACCGACGCGCACGATCGCGTCTGTCCACTGAGCGCTGATTCTGTATCTCGTTGTGACTTGAAGACTTCTGGATATCATGTCTCTTTTGTCTCTCCCTAGAACTATAACGCAAATTGTTCTCTTGTAAATTAGTAGATATTTCATCACAGTATTCATCCTTATGAGTATTCCAGTCTTTCGGTAGATAGGATGTAAAATGTTTTTGGTCCCGACCTTGGCTTAAGATAGCGCTAATATTATTTTCAATTTTACGGAGAGGTGAAGTATCGCCGCTAGAATCAGGTTCTGCGCTTTCTTGATCCTCTTCTTCCTCAACAGTGGTAATCAGCGCCTGTCTGCTGGCACTGTTATTTTCACCCTCTGCACCGAGACTTGGTAACGAAACTACTCTTACCATATTTGGAGCTGCAGTCGCGAGTTCGTTTACCGTCTCGTTACACTCCAACGTTGGTGCTTCCTCAACTTTCCCTTCCTTTATCAACGATTGTATATTGTCAAATGTAGAAGAATACTTTTTGAAATCAGAGAATCTATTTTGCGGTGATAGTTTGTTTTGAACAACGTTACTTTTGGAAGAGTGTATACCTTTTTCGTTTGGTGGTTTCCTGCTTTTAGGACTATGGCCGAAATATTCTGGTGGTATGTATCTATCTGACCCATTGTTAAGATCTAAACTGAGTCTTGATTTAGGCGACGTCATTTCCTTACTCAACCTAGAATTCGGTGTGCAAAGATCAATGCTATATCTTGAGTTTGGTGTATTCAGTTCACGGCTCAACCTCGAGTTTAAGTCAACGCTGTAACGCGATTGCGGTAAGCTGAGATCAGAACTCGGCCTTGAGTTATAAGAGCCCACTGATCCGGAACCACTGATTGATAGGCTCGATCCGTCAATAGATTTATCGGTATCCAAGCTTCTATTTAAATTGTGATTCTGCAGTAAGTTGCTCGGATTGGGTATTTTATTTATAGCATTTTTGTTAAAACTAGGCAATTGCTTTCGGGTTTTGCCTTTTCGAATGATATAGGTTCCACAAGCGAGTTCTTGTGCTAGTCTGCCATCGGGTTCGCAATCCGATGTAGGAGAAGCATTGGGTTCGCATTGAGGAGGTGGTGGCGGCCAGTATTCATCTCCCCAGTCCTCTTCTATGTGTTGAGGTATTGAATTTGTACTTGAATTAGACTGATCTCCTGATTTTCTTCTTCGTCTGCCGATGACCTGTAATTAAAGGCGCTTGGGTAGTAAAGATATTATTAATATACTAATACGATTTCCCCAGGTTTGTCTCGCTATGTATCATCGAATTTTTCGGAAGTAACGTATATTTACTAATTAGAGAGAGACGCACACTCAAGCACAGAGACGCACGCACGCATAATATTTCTTTTTTATATATTTTAATATGATAATAATTAATACCAGGAAAAAAATGCCGTAGAAAACGGTCCAAGTCTCGATTGAGATGGTTTGTCTATAAAAAGTAGTGAAATCTCATAAACAGCCATGTGTAGAATGTAGATATAAAAAAAACGAGTAATTTTGGCTAAAATCCGGCCTATCTTTTAAGCGTTAAACTTCATTCTTTAGAATCTACTGTGCCTGATTATATGAGCCTATAATATTTTAATTAATGACAATAAGGTTAACATATTCTTGTTACGTGTCGTGGAGTTGTATATGACTTGTGCCGTTGAAAATATTGTAGGAGTCATTGTTGTTACTATTACGTACTTCTATTTTCTTGGAGTATATAGCAACAACGTCCAAATCATATAAAATTCCACAACTTAAAAGAATATATTAAACTTATTGTCTTGTTATTAATTAAAATGTTATAGGCTCATACCATTTTAAGTAATACAGTACAGTACATTCTAAAGAATGGAAGTTAACGTGTAGAAATTGTAGTTGTGTAGTGTAAAAATACAATTTGAATTTAATAAAAATCCGTGTCTGTTCACAGTGACGAAAAATACTACGACGAAATCTAAAGGCTTGAGATGTGTTAGTGGGAAAAACACAGAACTATAACTTTCTCGATATTGAAAATCGCCAATACCTGGTAGGCTGGCGTGTTGATTAAGCCCGTGCCTTTCTTTATTTAAAAGTATCTACTTTTGGCGAAGACAAATTACTTTGATCACCAAGAATGGCACTAATGAAACTTTAACAATCTACAAAACTGAGTTTTATTAAATCACAACTTTCGTATTTTTTTTTAATCCACTAATACACTAGGTACTGCAAACTGCTTCTTATTGGTTTTACGAGTTGGTGACGACATTGACGATTCAGCATCGAGTACAGATTCCATGTTCGTTTTTTTTAACTTAAGAAAAGATAATTGGAATTAATGTAAATATCGTATTTTAATAACTCTACATAATTATTTATTTAAATTGCAGTAGAATATTGTAAAATATACCAACTAAAGTAAAATACTTTAGTTCCATGTTTCACGTTCCATAATTTCTTCTTAAGATAAAAATGCAAAAAACTTTACCTTCGTGCTTCCTGGAGTAAGTAGAGGATCGTCGCCATCAAGTGACACTTCCCAAGCTATGGAATTGCGTTTCAATGGCGTGGTAACAACCGGTGGCGGCGGTGGGAACGACTCCTCCAGCGAATCGTCCGAAAAGTGCTCGTCTTCGTTATTTTTACTCGAACTTCTCCTATTGTTGTTGCTCATCACATCCTCCGAAGATCCTCTACACACTTCTCTATGTCTCTCCATAGACCCGGCGAGAGTTCGTGGAGGAATTTTACCTCTGGGTGACAACATTTCTCCATCAGACCTACTATCGCTTATAACGTTGCCCTTTCTCTCGGAACTTCTTGTATTTGATGGTGAAATTTTTTGAAGATTATAAGTAGGTGAGATGGACTGTTTATGAAATTGCAAGTTCGGCCCAGGGTATATAGTGACTGGATGTTCATTGTAAGGTTTGTCGTTGAATTCGCTTGAGAAACCCATAAAAGGGAACAATGGCGGATTTTCAAGGCTCGGTGACTTTTTTTGGATCGTGGGCGTCACTCCGTGTCGCGGTGGCAGCCAAGTTGGAACTGTTTCTACTTGTGGGGGTCTGACACCGTGCTGAAGTGATGCGAACCTATACGGAGGTACTGGCGGTTGTTGCAACTGAAAGCCATTAACGTCATTGTCTTTTTCCCAGCCGTATGGTCGTTGATGCCTTGTTTTCGGCTGCAAAAATAAAAAAAATAAATTTGCTTGGACGTTATTAAGGAAGATTATAAAAGCATTTCGTTATTTTTAATTTAAAATTTCTGTTTATCTAATAGATATAGATCCTATTATAAATATTTTTGGTTATAATTTAAGAGTTTAAGGGCTCATTCACACATCGACGAATCATTCTTTTTGCCGGATCGCGATTTGTGACGCATTTTTTTATTCAGTAGTGCTACACACTACTCTACCTTCTTACCCTCTTACGGCCGTATTCATACGCTGAGGAATACGTTCTAAAAATACGAATCCACCATTATTAATCGTTACGATCAATTGTTTGAAGGATTTGTTTAAATTCGAAGAATCGATTTTATACGAGTTATCCTTGCGGTTTGTGCTGAGTGAGCGGAGGGGAGGTGTCTTTAAAGAATCGCCATTTATCATGAATCTTTAATGAAATCACGATTCTGTTTATAATTAATATGAACGTCTATCTGTATTTAACGAATCATTATTAATAACGAATTGTCAATGACGTAAGTGTGAACTGGTCTTATGTTAATTTACGAGTTATAGTCTGGTAATAGTTATTTATGATACTAGTGCGGTAAGGTGGTTTTTACAAACGAGTAGACGAATGTCAGCCGGAGACCAAGTCGAGGGCTTATCATAGTCACGAGTTTGTAAAAACCAACTTCCGCACGCGTGTCTTACAACGTTTTTCAACACATTTGCGAGAAATCAGTACAATAGGTGGTACATCTTTCGTCTCATTTTCTCTTTAATATTAAAGTGAGACAAATGTATTGATTAAAACTGCTTTCAAGGAGGTTCGATTATTCAGCTTATTAAATTTATTCTCGTAACGTGAATCTCTTTGGTGGAATTCTTATATATTTTATATCTATACAATTAATAAAATTGAAGTGTCTGTTTGTAATGTCAAAGTAACAGTTTTTGACTAAATTCATATGAAAGTATATACGATACCTATAACAAAAAACCCATTTATAAATTTCTGTCAGTTTGTTCCGGGTAATCTACAAAACGGCTGGACCGATTTTGACGGGACTTTCACATCAGTGATGATTATATGGGTACTTTTATTTTAGAAAAAGAATTAGGGTCCTTTTCGGGGAGCAAGATTCGCGAGGAAATTCTGTAGTCCACGTGAGTGTAGGGCACGGACACAGCTAGTTAGAAATATTTAAAAAAAAACCGTAAAATATAAGCACGGCGCGGAGTATGCGATAAAACAGTTAGGTACTTAGGTGAGAGTACCTATTTTAAAGCACATTCCGTTGTATGGTGCGTAATTTTTAACTTTCGAACAATGTATACACGTGCTTCGTAAATGCATTTTTTGAGCAAATGTTTTCGAAATGCTACTTTATTCATAAAAAAAGGAAAACGAAATTTCAAATAAGAATGCTTTTAAAATACGAGACCGTCGGTGTTATATTAAATATTCAATTCATTAATGTTTCATTTCTTTAAACAAGTAAAATACTTACAAAGGTTGTTTGCGTTGCTGTGGTTATCCCATTAACATTAATGACGGCATCCAATTTTTTTTCAGGAGCACGTTGCTCGATCGTTTTTACTGGAGATACCCTGAAATGTTAAGTAATCGGTCCCTCATTAAACTGCGTATAATAAGATTGTTCTTCAAAATGTTTTCCAAATATTGCTCGAATTACTTAATATAAGTTGATGGAAAAATACTTTACGCCGATTAGCAATATTTCAATAAAAAGTAATTTATTATTAAGTTTATTAAATTATTTTAAAGTTATTCATTCTCCAGATAAACTATCATCGTGTTGATTTCGTTAATGCTCCTATCAAATCATTTTATGGTCTATAACACTGTAGTCTAAACGATACTTATCTGGTATTTGGATTTATATATATTTTTCTTTAACGAAATTGCGCTCAGTCCCAGGAATGTAAAATAGAAGAAATAAGGTAAAAGTTGTTAACGATTTTGAACTAAGCACAGTGTGGGTAATTAGCTAACCTATATTTACGGCTTAAAAGAATATTTTTACATCACTATTATATACGGTGGTGTTTGAAATTGAAAATACGTCATGGGCTGGCATGGTGATTAAGCTCGTACCTTTTCCTCAGAGGTCGTTGAGACACTCACAGGCTAGTGTTATTATTAACATGCGGCTAATACATAATAATATATATAATATAATAATCTATAATGATAGAAACGATGATGACACTATCTGGCATTGTGGCACATTTGCTAGCAAGTGCAGACGCGTCGACCAATGGCTTAGTTACGAGTAATCCAACAATCAGCCTGAGCTGTTGATTATGAATGGACATGATATTGGTGTAGGATCTATTTTAATGATCAACTATGTATTTCTAGTATGTATTCTATTATATATGTATTCTAGCAGTTCCTTTCGAGAGCATGGTAACATCATCTGCCATACCATTACTTAACAACAGGAGGGATTGTGTTTAAAGGTTAGATAATAACACAATAAAAAAGAGGTTACTTACTTTGGTAATAGATTTGATATAATCCGTTGTGCTTCCTCGGGCGGTGGTGGTGAACGCGGCGACGGTGGGTCTGGTGGTGAATGTTCCTCACGTTCCTCAGTTGGACGGAAACCCAACGCGAACTTCGCTCTGTAATCAAACATCGTTAACGATAACACAAGCTTACTATTCGGGCATCATCTTTAGATGCTTTTCGAAATATTATGTGCAGTATCAAAACAAAAAATTATATTAATAGGTGATATTTGCGGTAAAAAGGTATACATCAATTTTATAAAATGGCCCATCATCAGCCATTGGGAGTCCACTGCTGGACCTGGGCTTCTTCCAAAGTTCACCATCGGATACGATCTCTGGCTTTCTAAATATGTCTAACCTATAGTATAAGTATATTTCCTTACCTACATGTATAGAAATTTTGACTTGATTGATTAGTTTGTTTCGTGTGTAGTAGAATAATATGACCAATTGCTAGTAAGGCTTGTTTTTGAGACAGCTTTATTAGAATCTGAATAATGGATTTTGAGTTTGAATACAGTCTGCAGTGTTTAGGTACAACAATGTCTATCGCTTACCTTCTTCCGTTCATACTCATGTATCCATCGTCCTCAGAAGTATGGCCTGCGAGGGGCGAATCGTCATCCGTGGCAGGTGTAGCAGGAGTTGCAGGAGTTCCTGGGGTATCAAGCGCGCGCGCTTCAAGCGACCGAGGTTCGCCTTCGTCGTACTCGCTCAAAACCTGGTCCAAGAGTTCCAAAGAGCGCTGTACGTCGTCACACCCTCTGAAAACCAAAAGCTTCGTTTTTACAACAACTCGACATGGATCAAGTTTTTTGATGTTTATAAATACCTGAAAATACATAGTTAAATTTGATTTAACTGTTTACAACATAGACGAACTATTTCATAGGAAATTTCAAAATACATTGAGATAAAACTAAAAATAACAATATTTTTTTGTAAACGTAAAAAGTTCACGCATACATAAATATTTTAAAAACATTTCATAATGTGATGAGTCAAACCGTTAACAAAACAGAATGAAATACTTTTTATCATAATATTCTACTGACATTATGTGGGTGGGTCCTATTAGTACGCATGAATAAAATAAATATGTAAAAGCCTCAGTGACTATAGTCGGGTGAACCCAATTTGCAGCCGTGCAATTTCCGCGACGGTTTTCTAGTCGATTTGATATACTAAATAAGTCAGTGTAACAAGTAGTAAGGGAGGGCACTATAGTGGACTCCTGGACATATGGTAAACTCGATTCATTTTCTTGAAGAGGGCCACTTAATTCTTTTTAGGAACACTTGTTTAATAAGATCATTATAACCTTATAATATGACACATTCAATAGTGATATTGTTCCTATACCAATACTTCATGAATTGTAATTATGAATGTTGGTTTATAGTAAGTACCACGTAAACCAACATAGATTTAGTTAATAGGTAATTTTACAAGCATAAAATTGATTAAATTTGTAACGCACAATCTTACTTATTGGTCTCTAAATAAGATTTATAATTGTGCCAATTAAATCAATATATTTCATATATATCTATTCTATACTAGCTGTGCCCGCGGCTACGCTCGTGTGCACTAGAGAATGCCGTCGATCGGACACACGCACGAATCTTACTACCCCCACTCCCGGTTATTTTAAAGACCAAAAAGGCTTATTGTGGATTGTGGATCTCGTGGACTTTATTGTAGGTCTTTTTAAGATCTACAATTATGTCGTAAATTAATTTGATATATCTCTCATCAGTGTAAGCCATTGAAGCACCAAATTGATTCACCGTGACCAGTTTTTTTTTATTTGCGCGGAATCCTTATTATTTTTCTAAAATTAAAGTAGCCTAAGTTACTCCTTATAACATCAGCTATGATGCCAGTGAAAGTCCCCACAAAATCAGTTCAACCGTTTCGGAGATTACCCGGAACAAACAGACAGACAAACAAAAAGTTTAAAAATTAGTTTTATTATAGGTACCGTATATACTTTCATATGCATTTTATTAGTAAAAGCTGTTATTACCAACAGACATTTCAATTTTATTAATTGTATAGATACATATTACTCCAGAAAAAAGTATCATTGAAAATCGGTATAAAATGTGTACTTTATATTATAAAAGGTTGAATTGTCCATCTCGTATGGATACCATTTCTTTATAGCGGCACGTCTTCTGTACTGCGATGTGGTTCTAGTGGAAAGCACAAAGCAACCCTTTTCAAAAGTGAGCGCTCTCGGTCTATCTCTCGATAAGCTCTCACCGTGTGCTCAGTGATACTCTCTGAGAAACTTTTTATCTTCGATATTGCTACGCTACAGTATAACGTTTAATATTAAAAACCGAAGTACATTACCAATAAAACACGCGTTTTCTAGACATTATAATAAAAATATATTCGCTTAGAATATATCCGTATAATAAAATAGTCGACATCTTTACATTGTACACGTACATTTCTACATGCGTGGACATTTGTATGGTCTACTTATAAATTGCGTTTATGTACATATAGAAAAGTAATTTAGGTATAAGTAAAAAAATATATATCTATGAACCCAATTTCACACACGGCCATTTAATTCCAAACTAAGCAAAGCTTGTTGTAATATGGTAACTAAATAGCTGATATACTTACGTATATAGATATTTAACACTCCGACACACAAGTAACATTTATGCTCATCAAACAAAAGTCAGTTATGGGCGGGGATCGAACCCGCGACCTCTCGGCTCTATAGTAGGGTTTACTACCACTGCGCCACGAGTGGAGTAATTTAAGTATACAGTGAAATAATACGAAATTAATACAAATTATTGTATTTTAATTTTCTTCATTTTTAAGTATTTTATCTTAGAAATAATATACCAAAAAACGTTTGTATTTTTCATTAGGTATTCATATATGGTGGTGTACGCTATATTTTAGGTTTATCACACATTAAAACTATCACGAATTTTGTTTGATTTTTAATGGTCACACTTAGGTGTATTTTCTCTAAAGGCTCGTATTAAGAATTTTAAGCTGGTCTTATTCCTTTTGGAGATTTTAATATTATAAATGGACTATACATTGCGTTTACGTTATGTACATATATTGCTTATCATGTTTAAAATATTTCGTGATTTCGTATTTCGTGAAATAAAGTGAAAAGATACCTTTAGTCCCACTTATTTTCTTTATATAATTTCCCAAACAGCAATTAATGGAAACGAATGTATTTTTATTTTCCATAAGTTTCATAGATGGCGCTGTACGGCTTGGTTTAAATTATCATAAAATTGGTTTAATATTTATTGTCAAACTGAATTATATTTTCTGTAAGCACTTATATTAATAATTTAAAGCTGGGCTTTTTATACATAAAAAAATCTCGTTTCGCGATGTATGTTCGGGATAAACTCCGAAACTACTTAACAGATTATGGCCAAATTTTATAACTATCTGTAATTAGTTCCAACTTAAATGATAAGATATTTTTTATCTCAATTATTGACAAATTACGGGACGGAAATAACTACTGCGTAGTAACAAACGCGTGCGGGGTCGCGGGCACCTCGCTAGTTTGTATATATTTTTAGATAAATTTTAAAGTTATTTTTAAATGTTTAAAATAGTCTAAAGAATATCTATTGGCCCTAAATTTTCTACGATAGATGTCGTTGTTTGGTATTTTAACACTACCAAGATTTTTAAAAATTATACTATACAGACTTACTATAAAGCGTTAATTTAGTTAGCTTTTCGTAAAGGATTGCAAAACTTAAAATTTATGTATGACTTTGTCTTTTAGATCATGTTGGTTAACATTTAAAATTATTTTAATTGAGTATTCTCAAACCTTATACCGGTCAAATACCGTAAGGTGAGATTGAGGTGAGGGGAGGTTTTTATTTAGTTACTGTTTTTCAGATGAAGTCATGGGGACAGCTAGTATTTAAAATGCAACTATTTTTTTCAACGCATGAAGAACCAAAACATCCTGTTTTTATTATCAAATCTTGTCGAAAAAAATCGTGATGTTACTTTTATTTTAATTTACCGCCGTCTTGTCTCTTCGGGTGATCTTGGTCCTCAATCGAGAGGTTCATTAGTGCTCACCTCGCTAATGATCTCGGCTGCACGTTGGAACTTAAGGAGCAAAAATCAAGTGGTGCCAGATGACAATCTACTGATTCAACCCACTAGCCTGTATCAAACCCGAGATTACGAGATTAAGACCTATGTATTTTATTTTGAGAGATGTCATGTATTTTGATTTTTGTTTTACTTTATTAACCTATAAAGTATCTATCTACTGTCTACTGATACTTTTTATTTCTTATGAACAATATGACTCATGACAATGCTTCCGCATTTGGTTCATATATTCTGTTTAGAAATATATTTGTTTCTGTTCGACAGAATAAACTTAATATTCGTTTCATTAATATTTCATATTTCACTTATTTTCATTTAGGTATATATACGTGTAAGATACAAGTATGTATTGCGTATTGCATTGTATCGCCCTGCCTACCACAAAGCAGAGCACTCAGTATGAGTGGTGCGGCGCGGCGGGCGCGTGCCTGCCTTTGTTTTATTTCTCTCACACTCCTACGCTTTCGAAACTTTTAAGAGGAACTTCAAATTGCGTTTCTCCCTTTAACTATGGCTACTTGTCACTCATTAGTTGGTTAGACAAAGTGTGATACATTTTCTAACCTACTGATATTCAAATAGTCTTCATACAATAGATTCAAGTTTACCGGTGGATCTTTAGCTGGTATAAATAACGAAGATCCGCCTACATAAACATTACTTGGTAGGCCGTGTCGTCATCAGCGGGCACACATCTTGATACAGCGAGGCAGGTACTATTTATGCGGAAATGAGTGCAGCGAGGCGGAAGTGCAAAGCAACTCTGCCGTAGACTGCCTCCTTTCGCCCCTCGGCCCTCGGGCGTCGACCCCGTGTGCCTACGCACCGCCTTGTTGCCTTAGTACACACAATAAAACTGAACTTTGACGGCCACTCGGCGCTAGAACCTCGAAACTAAATATCACTCAAAGGTCAATTCACATAGTTCAATGTAATTAGCAGCTATCAATAAAATGCGCCCCATAAAATTTTTCTACTTTCGTGCTCCTTTTACTATGTTATTATCTTTGTGTCTGTATTACATACTAAAGACTTCAGAGTATAAAACAAAACAGCTGCTGTCGTCGCGCCTTTCTATATCATATGCTCTAGTTCAGAGTTGTATTTACGAACGTATTTTGTTCTAGTTTCCACCAACGAATAGGTAGGTTGATTCTCGAGAACAAATTTTATGTACTCGTGTAAATTATATCGTTTTTTTTTTGTTATATATATATTACCTACATTTCATTTATTAAGTCAGATTCGGTGCCTAATAAAACTCTTTGTTTTGATTCTGAGAAGTATTTTTATTGGATTACCGTCATTTACATTAATAAACTGGTAAATAAACTCGTTCAATTAGAAATAAACGGACTGATTCATAGGAAACGTTATAAAGAGATTACTTGAATTTGGAAAAACTATACAATATTTTTAACCTAATTAAATAATACTAAGTACCCACAGGTTAACCAACGATGTTTCTACACGCACCAATTCGCAGGGAACTGGAAATTTTATATAGGTACGCTATTTTAAAAATTTGCAGTATTGCACTCTACATGAAAATAAGTTTTGTATAGTAAATCAAACTTAATTCCTTTGTCAAATGTTTTACGACAAGAAATCCGGAATAGTTTCGAGTTTCCCACCAAGTCGTAATTCAGCTGGGTTTTTAAAGCGTTCAAAACTTTCTTAATTACTTATCGGGAACTTATACTCTTGTTGTTCACTCACGATTGTGTATGTAGGCGAATAATAAAGAAATTGTCATGTTACTTATATATATATATATATTATATAGCTATGTTAAAAATGTTTTTGTTTTCGATTTTTATACACCATTGTGTTGTCGAAATAAACATTTAACAAAAATTTATATTTTAAAAGGTTTTTCAACGAATTTCCTGGGTACATTCCCAAGATGTCTCATTTAAATAAAATAGAAAAAATGTTTTTTTTCTATTATATAGTAAACTATGCAGTAATTTTAAATATTTTACTTACAAAAGGACTTTTTAAATTTTGTAAAAATAACTATTTTTGCAATTTAGAAGCCAAACTATTGGATATATATTATATCACAAAGTCCAATCACAATTTTTAAGTCCATTCAGTGTATAAACATGTGTTTATCCATTTTTTCTGTATTTAAAATGAAATTTATCGCACGCAAATAATAATAATGAAGTCTGATGACGTAGGTTCACGGTCATATAGTATATGATAAACTAGACTTTTTTTAACTCAAACTATTTTACGGTTCTATAAATACATGTGGAATTGTTTCAGCAAAATATCCTTCATTACTAATTTTGATCTTGTTTATTCCCCTATGCAAAACATTCTATGTTTTCACTTTATAGGTATGCAAGATGCTTTTGTTTTCACATAATTATAATAATACCTAATGAAAGTTATTACTAGAAGATAATTTTGCTTTTTTGCTTTTTTTTTTACAATAGCGCTCCGCACATTGACGGTACCTACTGTCCCTGATGGTAAGCATAGCACAGTCGAAACACAACGGCGACCACCGAGCGATCTAAATCCATCGGCGGTCGCTGCTGTCCTGCCGGCCTGCATACATATCTCTTCACTTTACGTTTACAGACCCAGTGACGTAAGGAGGGAACACTGGCTGGAAGAAAGTTCCACAGCTTCACGGTAAAACAAAGATAAGTCGATTTCCCATAAATGTTTTAGGATTCCTGTAAAATAAAATAAAAATAACCAAGAGGTACAACCGGATTATAAACGACCCTGAATTGAAATAAGTCAAATCTTATTACATTCCAAAGTAGAGTGCAGATCAAAGTTAAAAAATCTATAACTTCATCGGTTTGAGATACAAGCGAAAGTTGTACAAACAGATCACAATAGAGCGGTAGTTAAGAAAATGTTCAAATAGATTTCAATCTAAGATCATCAGTATATAAAAACACAACATAGACATAGAAATTCGTTTGTGTATGTATTTTTAAACATTTTATATAAGCTTTTGTCACGAATAAATATCCTGCATTATTATTATTTTAATCAAATAATAATAAAGGTGGTCGTCGTGTATTTTAATAATTACTGAAAGTATTTTCGTATATAAGTGACTTCATTATTACGACTTAATGACCCATTTACTTTAATGTATATTTCATTACATAGATAGTTGCGTTCCTGGTATAATGATAACTAAATCCATATCGTATCGTAAAGCGACGTGAAACGTGACCAAAATGCAAGTAAAGGGCTTATTTGACAATTTTCACGGAAAGTCTCTATTCTGCTGAATTTCGGATACGGTTGAAATTCAATATGATATTAATGTTATTATATTATATTAGTTATATATAGACTGTCACAAAATAAATGATTATAAATTGATGAAATTGATTTGTTTTATAGATTGGTTGATTGATGATTAGCCATAAAACTTATTAAAAGATCTTATTGAATCTTTTTAGCAGATTATATTTAGTCTCTTAAAACGTTTTTGGAATTTATGAAGGTTGTTAGTTATTCGCATTTAAACTTAAATCATCAGTGCCTCAAGGCAGACAGCAGATACAATAATTTTCTAATTTCACTCTGCATAAATCCAATATCATGGTCTCGCTCGCGTTGCGAAATTATTATACTATTTCCATTTCTTTATTTTCTCGATGACAGTTCTAATTTGATAGTTGTAGTGTTGTGAACAAATAAGTAATAACCATCGAGTGACAGTGACGATTCATCAGATTTTGATTAAAATAAATAAATAAACAGCTAACTACAACTAACAGGTAGTCGTTATAATTATTTTGTTTCATTGTCGAGTACCTACTTATACCTACTTATTTTACAATAGCTTCGAAAATTTTGAAGAAGTTGGCATTATCAATCAAGAATTAATACGTGTCTTGTAATGAAATGTAATATTAGGTAATAAATTTGTACAAAAGTATCCGGCAGTAGTTTAGTTTCTTACATTTTGTAGTACGTGTGTCTTTTTGCACTTCTGTCAGTGTAGTAAGGGGGTGGAGCTTTAATGTGCCCAGGAGACATGTGAACACGAACAACTATTGTTTCAAGGCATATCTTCCTTGTTTTACTGATCTGTGGATACGACGTTATGATGAATTTATAGTTATAGTTTTCGTTTATTTATTTGACTCAGGACTAGTGGAATGTAGTACATTTATCCACTTAATTATTGGATTTCAATGAAACATGGGAATTCGACGATTCGCTTGATTAGTAATGCGGGAGGTTTATGCTATAAGCCTTGGTAAAAACCTATCTGAATTTTTCAATTATATTTGATATACCTATTGATCAATCAATAAGTAGGTACTATTATATTGATTTGTTTTGGTTTTTCTTCTCATTAGAAATCTATAAGTTGATAAACAGTGATATTTAATATTGAAATACCTGCCAATTTATACTAATAATAATATTATAAAGAAAGAGTGCGATTTTTTTTTCAGTTTGTGTATTTGCGAAAGGAAGAAGTAAGAACCACAGGCACTATTTTAAAAATTATTTTTGTATAAAAATATTTAGCTTGTTTATTGAGGAAGGTTATAGACTATATAACTTCACGCTATGACACTAAGGAGCGGAACGGTAACCACGAACGACAAGCAAATTAGAAGATTAGAGGGGGGAACGACGATAGGATACACGGGTGCGTTCAACGCGACGCGCGACGCAACGGCTCGGTGTGGAGAGTTAGTTGGTTGAAGAAATTTAACACGAGTGAAAACGTGGGGCACAGCTAGTAAATTCATAACAATAACAAATATATATAAAGTTTTAGTTATGAGTAAATCTTAATAATTACTTTTGTATTGAGTTAGAGAAGAAGTCAGGAAATTGGAATATGATAAAGGATAAACATCCTTTGTACTAATGATGTAAGTAAGCGAAAGTTTTTACCCGTATCAGTTGTTTCATCAAACTTATTCCCATTAATTTTCGCCACTCGAATAGACACCAAAATAGACAAACTTTGTTATGTTGCAAGAAAATTATCTAAAGTTATCTGAATGGTCAAGCTATGAAAATACAACTTATACTTAGATATGGAATAATTTGATTATGAATCAAATAGACATGTATTAACTTTTTAATAACAAATACGTATCTCAAACTATATTTGCACTTTTTATGTTGTAGTTAAGAATAGTCGCCGACGTAAAAACACACAGTTTTTCAGTATTGACTGCACTGTCCCTACAACCCAAACAAGGACGACCACTGAGAGATCCGCAATACAACGGCTGTCGCCGCTGTCATACCAGCAAGCATAAATATCTCTTCACGTTACTCTTGGAGGACCCAATCTCACAATAAGGGGAACACATTGGCTAGGAGATAGTCCCACAGTTCAACGGTGTGTGTAATATACGGCACATAGTTTTATTAGAAATCAATTACCTAATTAGCAGAAATATTAAACAAAAGTTATACTCTACTGGCATATTTACTGAACAAATGAGACATATTATACGATTGAAAAATGTTACCTACCTACGTAATTAAATTTTCAATAGCTTAAAAGTTCGAGATTAAGAGATCAGAATTAGATACATAGTTTAATTCAACGGAAAATCCTAATCGCTTTCACAGTGTCACCGAAAGGAAGCTTTGAGGTGCCAATAAATACAGCGCGCTTAAGCTAACAACACCTCTCTTAAATAAGTAAAGAAACTAATTTCACCCTTACGATCATGATTTAAGGTTTAAATTCACAACGATCTTTCAATATTATCAGCTGCACCAACTTGAAGCAATTTTGTGAGTCAATATTGAACTTTTCGAACTCCTAGGAGCGATGTGTTCCGCTGTAATAAAATCGACTATAACCATTTATCGGTTGTCTGTATTCACGTTTAACACATTATTGTTATGGTTTTGTTTACATTTGATATCGGATTATATATATACTATACTACTATATATAGTATTTATAGCTTTATAAGTCTGTAGTCGTCTGAATTGTGCTATAATATTTAAAAGGTTTTTCAAGTACTCTACGAAATGTTGGCATTCTTAATTTAGCCGAAAGTATAAATATGAAACAGCGCTTGACGTGTCCTGATGGCGTGTTAATGAAGCAATTAAATTGGTCTCGTCACTTTCCTCGAAGCTTGTCACGTCCGTGGTAATCCTCGTTAAGGTAAATAAGACGAGGAGAGCGAGTGCAAACTACGGTTTGTTCATAAAATTGTCCCCACATGAGACACCAAAAATAGGAATTATCTTAGTAGTTACTTCCAAAATTACTCCATAAGTACGACATAAAAGTATCATTATAGTAAGACATTTATTATTACTTATTAACTTATTACTATTATAATTGTTCGGTGAGTCGAATCAGAGACGATCGACTTTCCCTTGGAATCACCACGTATTTTCCTATAAATACTATTATTTACTTTAAAAAAATATAATTTATATCTGTGCTTTTGTTTTAATTAATTATTATCTAAAAATTCACTCTTTAATCCAAAAACTATCTCGGCGCATTAATCACTGAATTACCTTTGTCCTCTACATATAAAAAAATAAGCAAAATAACATTTTTAGTTTGTACAGTATACAGTAGATATACACTAACTTTTTTTTTTTGTTATTTCATTGACATTATTGAATAAAAATATTAAAAACATTTTAGGTAAGGCAAAGTTATTCCTAATTTACAAAACGATGCGTAGACTTGCCGCACGCCTCTTGGAACTTTGCACCTGTGTGCCATTTGCGCCCCTTGGTTAAGTCAATCCTGCTTACAACACAAGCATATAAATACGTTGTATATCCATTGTATTTTTTTTACGATTTAATGCAGTTCAGTGTAAATAGGTGTATACAAGTTATATTGTTCGCTATTCAGTTTTTACTCACAGAGGACATCTTGTTAATTTATAAAGCAAAAATCCTGAATTTTATTTATAATTGTCAATCTGTACGATTTCGACTCTTTGCTGATTTTATGAGTGAGTATGAGTGAGTTTATCCATATAGTGAATTTGAAGCATAAAGCTTGTATAACCATTAAAAATCAGAGAATTGTACAGTACCTAGTTTATAACATAAATACAATTAATAACTTCATAATTAAATTATGTAACCCTGGCTATTTATCACGGCTACTTATGAATGAAACATAGCATATTTCATTATAATTAATGTAAGTATTTTGAAATTTTAATACACTCGAAAATAATATAACACTTATTACTTTATATAACATAGTAATGTCTTTCTTTATTCGCCTATTATTCAATGATAGAGCACTTTGAAAGGTTAAAAGTATTGTGTATTTGAAGAGGCTGTTTATTAAGTATTATACATAATCTGTATTTAATAAATATGGAGTTCTAACTGTAAATGTTTTTTTTTTCTCAAATTTTGTGATAGTTATCTAAATATTTGTTTGAACGCGTCAATTTCAGGAACTACCAGACAGATATGATAAATTCTGTATGCATTTTATAGGCTACTTATTGAGGAAGGTTATAGGCTATATTACATTACACAACGACCCAAAGGAGCGGAACAGTAACCATGAACGTCAAGCAGTCTGGCAAGCTGTAGGTAAGTACGGAAAGTGAGAACCACGATACAATGCATGGTTTCATCACGATTTTCCTTCAGGGAAATCTCGTGCTCATTGAAGGGATTCGAACTCAGGTCGATCGACGCGGAGTTCATACACGGTAACCAACTGAGCCAATATTGTTTCAATCATTGCATCATTGTTTGTAAGTAAGACGAGACGAATTTCGCAAGATATTGTCTGGAGAGCTGCAACACACCCGCCGAGCACGAGTATCGATCTCTCGCTACGACGACCAGACGAGAGCGCGCCAATGAAAAACTTCTGTTTTTAAAATTTGTTCACATTTGTATAGCAAATAACTTTTCTCAGTTATCGTTTAAAATAAAAGTTATAATACTCACTGGGACTTTAAGTAATTTAATTTTAAATCTTATTTTTGCTGCAGGTAAGCTACGTGCTTTTAAAGTACCTACATAATCAATGAAATCATATTTTAGGCGTTAAAGGGATACTGATTTTTTTTTCATTTTCCTAAGAAGGTAAGGGCCACATAAGCATATACAATGCTATTTAGTATCTAAAATATAAAGATAAATATAATAAAAATCTCAAAAAATACTTTTTTTTAATAATAACGAAAATATTACACTTTTTTTTTTAATACACTACATGATGTGTCCTATAATAATATGTGTATACGACCATATTTGTACATAATTTAGAAACTAAGCTTTTGTTTTGTTAAATAAATGAAATACATAAAGGTAAGCGGTACGTACATTTAAGCGATAATAAATCTATTCGCTAGGACTGGCCAGTAACTATGTCAAGGCAGTTGCACTCATTGTTGCCTGAATATGGTTAGGTTCAATTAAGCAACATATTATAATAAAATATTCACTGAAATAATGTTGTAATTGATATTTAAAAAAAAACTACCATACCATGCACCAAACATATCTACTTCATCTTTGCTTAGGCATATGTAAATAATTCAACCCTTTTTTGTTCATTGAAACAAACTGTCCAAGTTCCAACTTCTGAAACAAAAGTAAGTTCAAAACTTGAATATTTATATTTACGTGAAACAAATATAACTTGTAAAATAATGGAATAAGTTTTAGAAGTCATAATTTATGGATCCGGTTTAATAGTATTGATCTTCTCAATGTAGAATTTGTTTGACAAGGTAATACATTAAGCAAGTATTAGACTCATAAAATAAATAAGTAAGTACTCATTAAGCTTTAACACGTACCGTATATTTTCGTTTGCGCGAAATTTATACCACAATTCGTAAGATATGAAAATATGTGAAGGTACTCGCACTACAAATAGTATCGCTTAAAAACTACGATGTAGTGAAAATAATTCAGGGTGGCTTTAATTATTGTACATAGAATACATTTTGTAGGGTAAAATATTGAAATTAAGAGTTGGCAATATTTTTGATGTTTTAATAGTTGTGTGTGTTGTGATTAGCTTATTTTAACATTTTATCTCTTACTATTAAATCAATCACAATATTAAATTACTATAAATAATTCATGTAATTATTTATTCATACAAGGTGAAAAAATATTATACTGATACGATAAGCTAATTTTATGCCTCTATATAAAATAGGGGGGAATAAAGGCACTCAAAGAAAAGTAATTCCATAGTATTAATAAATCGTCCTCCCTTCTGACTGTCGTTACCATAGCGAATGTTAGAAAGTCGGGGACGCGGACGCCCTCGTCGCCTTTTTCCAAGTACACACGGATCACAAGTAAAAGTCGTCAAGGCTCCGCAATGAGCGCAGACACCGGATGCTGCAGTGTTAGTTACGTGATTTATATGTCTGGTATCGACTGTACTGCATTCATTCCACAAATAATGCATACAGGTAGCACTGGCCACTGTTTTACAATCTTTATTTTTATTGAATAACTAACGGTGTGCCCTCGTCTTCGCACTCGTTTGTTATGCAGGAATTACGCAATTTTATTATTACGCATATTATTGACAATTCATATAATAATCTATAAATTGAGAATTGATTGGACATATTCATACTAATATTATAAATGCGAAAGTAACTCTGTCTTTTACGTTTTCACGCCTAAACCGCTAAACCAATTTAATGAATTTTGATATAGAGATAGATTGGACCTTGGGAAAGGGCTACTTTTGGTCTCGAAGATATAGCTTAAAGGGATAAAATAGGCGATGAAAATTCTGATGGAGAACAAACCAAACCAATTTTGATGAATTTTCGAAAATAAAACTTGAAGGGGTGAAATAGGGGATGAAAATTAGAATAAAGAACACTTCAAATAAATTTTGATGAATTTTGGTATAGAGATATATTGGACCCCGGAGAAGGACATATTTATGTCGCTCAAAAAAACTTGAAGGGATGAAATAGAGGATAAAAGTTTGTATGAAGAACCCATCGTTTCTCAAATTAGTGATATGAAATAAGGGATCATTTCAGTTATTTTTTAGTTTTATTGGGACGGTTAATGTGTTGGATTAATACTGACATATATTTACAATACCATACACACACTGATCGCGTTACGGGGTTAGTCGATGTATATGCAATAATATAGCGGGGTTGTAGGCATCGCCATCATCATACACGTAGTGATATACTCAACTATGTTTTTCTTTTGGTTTGTCGTGTTCCGCAATCAGCCGATGTATATGCAGTAATATAGGGAGGTGGTAGGGATCGCCACCACCATACATATAGTGATAAATACATCTATGTTTTTCTTTTGGTTTCTCGTGTTTCGAGATCAGTCAGTCTATATCCAATAATACGCAGACGAAGTCGCGGGTACCAGCTAGTATATATATATAAATGCTGAGTGGTAAAATTCAAAAAACAATCACATCACATATTTATTTGTTTTTAAAATTACGTGATAACAGTTAAAATAATACAATTATTAGAAAGTTGCATATATAATATAAATATTTATGTACACTTCGCATCGTACAATTTGTGTGTAATATTTCAAACAATTAATTAATCAGTTTTTGTCTGTGGATTTTTAATTATGTATTCCGTCGTTTTTGTTATTCTGTGTCGATACGACAAGTATTAAAATCATTATCTATACATATAAAGTGCTTAGTCCTAAATGACTGACGGATCAACGCACAGCCTAAACCGCTGATCGTAGAGACCTGAAACTTGGAGGGTCTGTTCTTAGTATGACGTAGGCATCCGATAAGAAATTATTTTCCGAAATTCTACCCCTAAGGGGTTGAAAAAGGGGGCAAAGTTTGTATAGGACAACGTGATTCCTTGGTCCAATGTATTTCAATATTTGCATAAACCTTTTTTAACAGAATTGATGGAAGACGTGTTTCGTATTTTATTGAAATTCATCCCCTAACGGGGTTAAAAAGGATTGAAAGTAATTTTGGCGCTGATTTGCTTCGAAGTTGATATCAATACTCCTTAGTGCTTTTGATTTATATTACATTTTATTTTGACACATGTTTGAAAACTCAATCCAATTTTATTCAAATAAGGTTGAAATCACTTCAAAACTTAAGCAAATATACTCTTTAAAATTGGAATGTCTCGATAGTCACCGTACTATATGTATTAGTACCTCATTTGAAGGTTTCTAAGCTTAAAGAGGTTATGCACTTTTAGGACACAGCCAATATATGATAATAAATATAAAGGGTCGTAGAGTTCGAAATTTGAAATGGTAAGGACTAGAATATTTTGGTTATAAATTATACGAATCATTCCATATTCAATAAAACATGTAAAATCTATACTAATACTAATAGTATAATAAAGCGGAAAAGTTTTTTGTTTGTTTGTTTGTATTAACACGCTAATCTCTGGAACTACCAATCGGATCCGAAAAATTCTTTTTTTATATGATAGCCAAACTCACGAGGAATAGTATAGGTTATATTTTATAATTATTAGGCTACAGTTTCTAGCTAGCCTTAAATATTGATTTTTGTTACGTAAGTCGGAAGTCGAAGCCCTTGCGAACTGCTGTAGACGCATGCGCTGGCTTAATGGTTAATGATACGTCAATACAATGTTCTACAAAAATAGTGGCCATTAGTATATTATATTTAAAAAAATCAGCGATAGCATATATCTATCTCTTAAACATGAGCCACAATAAGGTATTTTGCAATTTTTTTTTGTTGAAGATTAAAAATTAATTATAAAGACAATTTATAATGAAGACAAACTTTGTCTTATACAACATGTTATTTGGACGCATAGTTTGAGAGATAATACAAAATTAAAATAATTCAACACTCGGCTCAGGTCTATTGTCTATAGTAGGTAGTTAGCGGCGCGAACGAGTCGTGCGATGCCGCGATGTGATCGATCATTATGCCGCCCGATAAAAATATTGTCTTTATTGAAGTATTATAAATCATCAACCAGTGATTTCTTCTAAATTGTATGCGGGTGAAACCGCGGGGCACAGCTAGTTTGGTATATTTTTTCTGTTTTGTTACAAACGACTTTTATAGTAGCTATAACCATTTAAAATTATAAATTATAATGACAAAAATGCTGGTAAAAAAGCAATAATTTATAAATTAATTTTGGGAGACGTCTATAAAATCTTTTGTAGGACTTAGAATGACAGAAAAAGGAAGAGATATCTTTTTAAAAATCAATATAATCACTGTTGTTTAAGTACCCACCCCAACAAATTGTGCCAACCCCATCACAGGCGTTGTGCACTCGAGAGAGATTCGACTCGCAAAACACTTTAAAAAGCCGTACATAAAATTTGATCCCACACTGAGGGTTGCGTAGGTATCTGCAGTTAATTATCTATGTTCGGAGGGGAATCTCGCAAAATCTCGATATCTCCCCTTATTTTGTAGGTGGCCAGTATTCGCTCGAAGCCATAGTTCGGTAAACCCTTATAATGAGTTTTAATTAAAACCAAATGTAAACCCCAATTAATTATTTTTCATTTTTAAGAAATAATTAAATCATAAAATAAATCAACTATAAAATGTGAACAATCATTTTTGTTTACTTTAAAATTGTATTGTAATAGTATTTTGTCACGTATTAAAGAACAATCCATTGTTAAAGTTTACTAAATTTTTTAAATATCTTAATTAGTAAACAACCAATGGCTATGTACGTTTAAAACAATATTAATGTCAGAAAGACTATGTATAGATACCACACTTACTCGTATCCACCGAAAACCAACTTATCTTTTCCATAAAGTTTGAATCAGGCTGTGAAACATTCAATGTTTCTTAGGCAGGAAATAGAAATATTGTCGTTTCATTGCTATTTTTACTAAACCATTTAAAAAAAAACAAATCTTATTTATGTGTCGAAACAAAGAATAACAGGTTTATTAAACTACTAATTATTAATATGTAATAATAATTAATTATCATATGAAATGATCCGCTACACCGTGCCAATACTTCGATATTCAGAGGTTCAGAATATAGCAAACAGCCGCGCCGCACCCCTGAGCATCTCGCCACGCTTTCGCGGCTGACTGCCTTCAGCACTCGCCCTCAAGCCCGGTGAAGCTGTAAAAGCGTCTGAGGCTCGAATTTTCTTGGGCCCTTATGGCTAACAGTTTAGTCAGATCTAAAAAAAGCAAACATCTATAAACAACCCTATACTATCGCTTTTTATTGTTACATCGTAATATTTCATAAAAAACGAACAAATTGGATTAATCGTACTTGGTTTGACGACCAGGTGCTAATGGAAATTCACGTTACGACCTCTAAAGCTCTAAATCGATCGTCGTTAAATTGGATACGATGTTATCGCGTACATCGACGTAGACTTTTAATAAATACTTTCTGTTCACATTTAACGTTCGACAAAATAAAATGTAACAGGTGAATCTTCCGTCAGGTTAAATTTTTCTGTATGTTATGTTTCGGAGAAGACGAGTACGCTTCACTGTCGCCCCTTGAGATAGCAATAAGCTCAGGAGTGACGTCATATATGTTGCTGTTGTGTATACAAACACATGAGGAAAAATACCTCAGGCTCCATATAGTTTTTCTTTAAGATTTAATTTTGCGTTAATAATAAATATTGTATGGGAATCTGTTACAGTTACTATTGATTAATCACTGTATGGATTAAAGAATTTGTATATGATAACACAAATTAGGTTCGTAGAGCTATATCTAACAGACTTTTAACAATATTTATTTTTAACACCTTATTCTAAGCATATTAATTATATTAATTAGGACGTTCTAAATGTGAAATGTTAAAAATATTTAATAAATCTGCGAGTCAACCACGTGGGAGAACTAATTAAAATATCAGCTAGTCAACCGATACCCACGCTAGACTACATAATTAAAAATAATAACATTAATATGTTAATACAGATTTAACAAGAACAATATAAATGTTTAATGTTTCGGTATCCTAAGCGGGTAGAGTGAGTAGCATTCTGTTTAGCTTACGTGTTTTCTACGCAAAATAAACAATGTGCTTACAAATCTCACAATATCATCTAGTCTGAAGTTATGTGTGAGAGGGTGCTTTACTCGAGAGTCTGCTCGTTAGTGAGAGAGCTTAAATTACGCTACATCTGTATGGAAGCTCTTACATGCGTAACTTACTTAAAATGCAACAGACGCAATAAAAAATGTTTCAGTTTAATTTTTAAATTATAAGTGCCTTCATTGCTAACTCAGTCTTATCTACATACTTTTACATGATTGGTGGTTTTATTTAAAATTATATAGTATTATTTATTATTTGAGTCAGCGCTTCGCGATTGGATTCAGTGTAATGTATTTTTATACGTGCATAAGTGCTTTCGATACGAGACGCGTATAAGATACATATAGTAAATACCTATCCAGTACTCACTTTCACAAAACCTTGAGAGGCAATTTTCTTATCTAGTCTGTTCGGTCAGATACTCTATTTTTATTTACGATATAAACGCCTAATTGGATTTAATGCGTACAAAATCAAGAGAAGGAAAAGATGCTTTTAGTTTTCACTGAACTAATACATTGAGGTATTATGTACCACGTACTACATAATACCTCAATGCCCTGATACAATATTCTTGAAAATTTCCTTTGAATACTTTCCCTGGCATCTGCGGTCCATTCTCCCACCTCGCGTCCGAGGGGAGGTGTGGGTGGTCGGGAATACCTTCACTTTCACCCGCCAAGCCGGCTGCAACGCCGACCTTTCAGACTCTGTAACTTTCTCAATCGATATCTACCTTAGAGCCATTTTCTGTATTATTTAGAAAAATGTAATAATGAATATTAATATAAGATTTCTATTTAGATGTAGTTTGATTTATGGTGACTTTGCTGTAGGTTTAGTACAAGAGTAATAATTAAAATAGATATCGATAGTTTTTAACATAATAACTAACTATATTTTTAATAGCCACCCAGCTGATTATTCTACATAAATAAGCGCATTAATCAGTAAAGCAATATATTTTCAGAAATAATTTATTTTACCGTAACAATATCAATGGCCAGTCTAGGCATTTATGCCGCGCAATAACAACTGGTCAGCGAAAAGTCGACATTGTTCCATTATGGAAATTGACAGGTGTGGACGATAGGGCGCCTAGACTATGCGCATAATATTAAGCGCATTAAGTTAATATTATAAATTTATCTAGTACTTTAAACGTTTGATATTTACGTAGTGAAATGGATAAATACAAACAATTATATATTAAATAATTATGAATTTATATAAAAGGATAACTAACTGACTGACTGACATATCAACGCACAGCCCCAACTACTGGGGTTAGGACCGTGAAAATTTGCATAGAGGTTCCTTTTACACTGTAGGTGAGCATTAAGGAAGGATTTTTGGAAATTCAACTCCTGAGGTGGTGGAAAGGGGGACAACAATTTGTATGAAAATTCGTAATTTTTTAATATAGATCTATGAAAATTAGTATTTAGCAATTGAAATAAAATGGGTCATAAAAATATTATAGGGGTTTAAATATGAAATTGCCGTTTTAACGCAGTGGCCATTTCGAATAAAAATTAAACCTGAATGGTGTCAAATTTCACATTGAAACTTATTTGACACGAAAACTAGTACATTCTGAATTAAAAAAAATACATTTGATTTTCCAATTTAAATTGTTTATACATTCAGCTTTTAACGTGAAGATGGATACAGCGAAAATCAGAATAATATTCGAATTTGAGTTTCGACGTGGTACTAACGCAGCAGAAACTGATTGTAATATCAACACTGTTTTTGGAGAGGACATGGCTACCTAATAAACGCACCGTGCATTTTAAGTGTAACCGCTTTCGTAGTGAAAAATGAATTACAAGACAGATCAGCCACTAAGGTAAATAACGTTGAATTGAAGATGATGGTGGAAGCCGATCCGTGTCAAACTACCAAAGAGTTATAGGCATGGTTTGATGTTAGCATACTCACAATATTGAAATCATTTGCAACAACTCGGTAAAATTAAAAAAAACTTGAAAAAATTGGTGACTCATGATTTGACTGACAGCGAGCGTTGAAGCTTGCCTTACCTTGTACAGTAATGAAGGGATTTTGGACCGAATTGAGACAGGTGACGAAAAGTACCGCTCCCCATTGTCCTGCTTGGCGACCTTAACGCCAAATCGCGGGCATGGGGAGCGGTGGCCACGGACCCTCGAGGGGCAGTGGTGGAGGAGTGGGAGGAGCTCCTCAGGACCCTGGATAGGGACCCGTGGGGGTGCCCATACCGGGTGGCCCGGAAGAAGTTCCGGGGGCAGGTGCCCCCGTTAACGGAGTCCCTTGACTCAGAGGTCCTGGCGAGGGTCGTGGCCACGTTACTACCCGACCCTCCGGAGCTCCTCCCGCCTCCCATGTCATATGGGAGTGTTGTTGCAGAGGAGTTGCTGCCACCCCCCCCCCCCCCCCCCCGGTCACCGAGGAGGAGATGGGGTCGGTGGTGGAGCGCCTCCGCAACAAGCGGAGGGCGCCTGGCCCGGATGGAGTTCCGGGCCGGCTGTTGAGTGTGGCGCTGGACCACATGGGGGGAGAGCTTCGGGAGCTGTTCAACCGTTGTTTGTCGGCTGGACGGTTCCCGAAGCTTTGGAAGGTGGGGCGACTCTGCCTTCTGGCGAAGGAGGGTCGCCCCCCGGACTGCCCGTCCTCGTACCGGCCCCTTGTGCTGCTGGACGACACGGGTAAAATGCTGGAGCGTATACTGGCGTCTCGTGTCGTCCGGCACTTGGAGGAAGTTGGGCCGGTACTTTCGGACCGGCAGTTCGGCTTCCGGAGAGGGCGTTCAACGCTGGACGCCCTCTCCACCCTGAAGGAGAGGTCTGCGGAGGAGACCGAGGGGGGAGGTAGGTTGTTGGCGGTGTCGATCGACATCGCCAACGCCTTCAACAGTCTGCCGCATGGTGTTATACGGGAGGCGCTCCGGTTTTTCGGAGTGCCCTCGTACCTGCGGCGGCTGTTGGGGGACTACCTCCAGGGCAGGGAGGTCGCCTTCGTAGACGGGAGGGGTAATGTCGTTCGGCGGCACGTTGGATGTGGTGTTCCACAGGGGTCGGTGTTGGTGGGGCCGCTCCTGTGGAACATGGGCTACGACTGGGTGCTCCGCGTAGCACTCCCTTCGGGGATTCGCGTGCTATGCTACGCGGACGACACCCTAGTCGTAGCCCAGGGGGGGACTTATGAAGAGGTGGCGCGCCTGGCCACAGAGGGCGCTGCCCTCGTGGTCGGGCGCATAAAGGCGTTAGGCCTCAGGGTGGCAGCTGAGAAGACCGAGGCCCTACTTTTCCATGGGCCTCGGTGTGGGCCGCCTCCTGGGGCCCACATATACGTGGAAAGTGTGAGGGTCCGGGTTGGGGTCCAGATGAAATATCTGGGCCTCATCCTGGACGGACGTTGGCGGTTCGAGTCCCACTTTGAGGGACTCGAACCGCGGATAGTGGGGGCGGCGGCGGCTCTCGGCCGGCTTCTCCCGAATTCGGGGGGGCCGGGCGCGAGCTGTAGCCGTTTGTTCGCGGGAGTTGTCAAGAGCATGGCCGTCTACGGGGCACCGATCTGGGCGGATGCCCTCAGCGCCACGAATAGACGCGTACTGCGTGCTACGCAGCGTGTCGTGGCGCTGAGAGTAATCCGCGGGTACCGGTCGGTGTCCGCGGGGGCGGCCATGGTTCTTGCTGGCTCCCCGCCGTGGGAGTTGGAGGCGGAGGTGATCGCCGCCGTGTACAGGTTCACGGCGGCGAGGAGAGAGTTAGGGGAGCCTCCAGCTCCCACAGAGGTAGACAGGGTCCGGCGGGAGGCCCGGGAGGAGGTCATCAGGAGGTGGGAGGAGGACCTGGCGGACGCACGCTATGGGCGTTATACCATAGACGCCGTCCGCCCGGTCCTCCGGGAGTGGTGCGCCAGAGAGCGGGGCTCCCTGACGTTTAGACTTGTGTAGGTACTATCCGGACATGGTTGTTTCGGATGGTACCTGCACAAGATAGCCAGGAGGGAGCCCAACACTACGTGCCCCGAGTGCGGGGCTTTAGAGGACACGGCGCAGCACACTCTCTCTGAGTGTGCTGCGTGGGTGGAACAGTGCCGCACTCTGGCCGTAGCTGTTGGAGGGGACCTCTCGCTGCCGAGTGTGGTGAGAGCCATGCTCGGCAGAGAGACTGCATGGACGGCGATGGCCTCCTTCTGCGAGGACATCATCTCGCAGAAGGAGGCTGCGGAGAGGGCGCGCGAGGGGGATCCCTGGAGCGGCCCTCTCCGTCAAAGACGAACGGGTGGCAGGAGGAGGCGGTTCATTCGCCAACTCCCGCCACCCTAGCAGAAAAGAGGAGACGGGTCGGGGGGCCCGTCTTCTCATTGCACAGGTTCGGCGGACGGAGGAGACGGCTAGGGTGTACTGAGCCGTCTCCTACTTAGGCCGGGGCCCGGTTTAGCCGGGCCGGCCGCCGGGGCGGCGCGGCTGTATGCCAGCGCAGTGCCCGCGTCGCCCCAGTGTGGCGGCGGATGGTACACCGTGGAGTTTTAGTAAGTAGGAGTCTCACATAACCACTCGTTCCCCCGGGCGGGTGTGTACCCATGATGGGTTCCTCCACGTTAAAAAAAAAAAGGTGACGAAAAGTGGATCCTTTACAATACTCGCAAGCGAACAACACATTGGCTGACCCCAGGTGAAACGCCAAAATAACGCCCTAAAACGAAGCTTACCCACAGAAAAGCGATGGTAACTGTTGTTGTGGTCACTTCAGAGCATTATTTATTACAGCTTCCTCAGATCCTGTCAAGCAATAATAGCATATTATGTCTATTGTGCAGAACTCCAAACAATGATGGCAAAATTCTCAGCAAAACCTCATCGACTCGTTAATCGATCTTAGCTCCACGATAACGTCACAATCCATTCACGTCCATCACAATGGTCGTGAAATACTTTTAATACGACAAGAACTACAGTTAAAAACCATCCATCATCTTCAATACTCGCCAGGCCTTGCCCCAACGGAGTACATTTTTTCCCACGGATTTTTTCCATGAATCATTACAAAATTGATTCACAGTTTGTGGAGTCCAGGTCCACAGAGTTTTATCGGAAAGGTTTAAATCATTTTCTATTAGATGGTAGAAATGTATAGACAGCGAGGGGAGATACTTTCATGAAATATATTCATTTCATCATTAAAAAAAAAACTTTAATTTTTCATACATTAACCTCTAATATAATGGGACTTAACTATGACGCGAGCGAAGCCGCAGGAAAAGCCCTAGACATATAATTAAAGTCTAGATAGTAAAGTTATTTCCCATTTTATCCTTTTTATAATCATAATTATAAATGTTTAACGTAACTTTACAGGCGATGAATGTTTGTAATTTTTACAAACGATTTATAACCTTTTTTACATTAAAAAATTAACGAATATTCGAGAATTAATATTTTATAATACAATAAATTTCTTTTAGGATTGATTTAGAAGTTATAATACATCTACACATACAGTATGCATTGTAACTAGTAGTTAAGGCCAAGCCTGATAGTCTATTGTCTTATCTAAACGTATTACAACACTTTACCTGATTAAAGGAAGTGGTCGCTAAATCATAACGCACCCTAAATTATGTTCAGGGCGTGGTTTGAACATATCTCAGCTACGTTATATATATTTAGTAAACAGCTTAGATTGGTTAACTTAATCTTAGTGGCTGCGAGGAGGATGCCATTAGTTTGCCATCCTAACCTTGAGTTACTTTATACGTTACTTATTTCGCTTGCTTGGATTACATTGCAATAATTATTGAATTTTATTTAAAATAGAAGGCGAACATTGTATATGATATTTCGAACGGTCATAATTATAATGTGTTCCAATTATCGAAATATTCCATTACTTTAATGTTAATTCAAGGGTAGCAAATTTAACTGAGAAGCAATTTCTTTATTTCTATTTATCGTTTTAATGAAGAACGAACGAAATATTTACTTGTATAAGACGTCCGTTGAAATTCTCTTGGGTAAGTTCCACGTTTCTTAGAACGAAGTGAATTATTTTGTTGTAATATTATTACAGCTTCAAGTCTTACGTTCAACAAATGGTGTGTCTTTTAAAATACCTGTTTTATTGAAACATATTGTTCTTGTAATCTTAGGTTTACATTGTAAAATAAAATATTCTAAACATGAACACATTGAGGTATTGTGTACTGCGTACTAAAGATGACGTCTCAACCAGATTGTATGCAACATGCGTTCAAGTCCATACACTCGCCATGTAAACATGAGTAACTCAGAAAAATTTCTTGCGTCAACTCAATAACTCAAGCGCAGCTTACTGCGCCGGCGCGGCGCATTGAGGAATCTCAAATTTGCGCCATGGCGCAGCAAAATAGTACTCGAGGCAAGTGAGTTTGAGAAATGTATGAGTCAGATGATCGGCATAGCATGCAGCGGAACAGCTTAACGTTGTGCCGTAGCCGGCTCGCTGCACTGAAGTGCGCTGTGCGCCAACACATTTGGAAAAAGTGTGTTAGCACATCCGGCGCAGTATACTGAGTTGACACGATTGCGCGGCGTAGCGCAGTGTTACCCATGTCTATCGCACTGACAGACTGTGCCGAGCGGGCCCGGGCACTTGTTCTAATTACATGTTTGACAGTTAAATTTTACTTCATAAATAAGCCTTCATGTGCACTGAGATACTATTAAACAACTCGAGATACACAAGTAAAAGTCAAGGAGTGACATTTCATAAGTAAGTTCAATATTAACGCGCGTGCCCCACGCCCCGCTGCATCAGGTGGAGCACAATTTTTGTTCGTAATAGGTGCTCTAGTACATGGTACACAATACCTCAATGCATGAACATTAATTACACTTGAAATTATTTTTCTAAGATAAATATAAGTTGTCAGTTTGTTATAATATACCAATTATGTATATATTATAGATAATGTAATTTATTTGGAATTAATATCACGTTAATAATATCTTGTAAAACTACGAAGCGTTGAAGCTCGATTTAAAGTTAAACTAGTGAAACATATACTTATTTTTTGCTATATTATATTATATCTATAAAATTCTTTAAACATGTATCTTGGAAATTAATGTACATAATAAATTGCTTGAATAACGTTTCTCGAATGAAAACATTCGAAGTTGGAAATGATTGATGTTTGAATGATATTTTCAGTTAGTGATAACGAAAATAGCCGTCAGTCATCAGAAACCATTTGTATAGTATATTCAATATTGAACGCGTTTCGAAACAGCGTTTATGCTTTATTTTATAATCATAGGTAGGTATTCAAATGTAATTACTACTGAGTACAAAGGTCGCTTACAGATAAATAGGTACACCAATTAAAAGGTAAGTACTGCTTACATAAAAAAAGTGTTCTTATAATATTAGTTAAAATTATAAATTAAGTATTACTACATGTCATAATTATTACAATAATTATGTCCTAGGAAAGAAGGCAACGATGAAGTTATGATATCGTGTTAATTACTCTAAAATCAATTGGCCTCAAATTTGTGTTTAAGTAACTGATATTAATAGATATGCAAATACTTATCAATAAATACTTTGTCAGTACCAACAGAAATTTAAATACCAAGACAAACAATTATTTAAGTGATAATACCCATACGTTGTGAAACACATTACGTACGGGCGACTTTAATAGGTATAATTTAAAACGAATGAAAACCGTAACGGTAATGTAGCGTACTGGGATCTCTTGTATAATTTAACCCATTGGGTAGTTTTTACATGATTTCGGTTCTTAGCTACAGTAATTATAAAGACAATATTAATAAACCTCTAATACTTATTTATAGTCTTCTTGGATGATTAAATATGATGACTGGCCGCGGTCTCTTTAGGACAGGTTCGCGAAACTGCAACAGTCCTTGGATTCAAGGTTAGGAAACCCTAAACTGCGTGATAGTCTGTCTATATGATTAATAGGTATCTGTGGTTATTACAGAAATTATATTTTATGTATATTTTCTATTTATAATGTAGAGTATAGAGCCTTTAGCTCACTACTTTGTCCAATTATATTCTGCACCCATATTCTTCACGCTTTTGATTTATGACGAGATGACTATGGGGAGCAAAGGGTTAGACTACGTAATCGCTTTCCAGATGAGTCAACAGAATTTGCATACGCTGTTGGCACCGTATCACCTGTCACCAGACTTTACTGCGATTTTATAAATTTCCAGTGCATACATTAAATACTGTATGTAGTATCTGGTTTGAAGGTAGATCAAACCGCAGTTCTTTTATTACATAGATCATGCTTATTATTATAGTTCGATGACTGTATCTATAATAATAAATCTGAAGTTATATCTGGAAATGTAATATTTTTTCCCGATACACATCCTAAATAAAGAACACTAATAACGAATATTATGCCCTTAATTTTTTTTTGTCTGTCTGTATGTCGGGATTGATCTCAAAAACGGCTTGTCTGATTATTATAAAATGTTGTACACGGGAAGCTCATTGGTCAATCGATAGGCTATAAGAATTATCAATAGTACTTATAGAAATAGTAAAAAAAAAACAAACAAAATAAAATAAAAAACAACCGTTTTCATGAAATTTTGTTCACGGGAAGTATAAGTTATTGTAAAATGTATGGGATATAATAATTTAGAATATTAATTTTATAAATAGCAAAAACAAAGGATTTCAATTAAAAAATATTCTCAACCGTTTCTAATCAGTATGTGTAAACGGGAAGCACACGTCATTCCATAATTATATGAGAATCTATAAGAATCGTCAACAATACATTTAAGTATAGTAAAAAAATTAGTAATAAAAGATTTTGGTGAAATTTTTTGGGTAGGCATAAACTGCATCCAGATGAGGTAAAAAGGATGATGTAGGGTGATCACAATAGATAATATTAGTCCCAATAAATAAATGATTGAATAAACCTGAATCTGTAAGAATAAAAAGCTTCAGTAACGGCAAGATGATGACAATATACGTAAACCGGCCAAAACCCCTTGTTATTATCGCGTATTTAAATTATAACTTGTTTAAATGTTTACTTTGTATAAGACGAAGGACAAACTGGTTGCGTATGAAAAAGGGGCGTTTGCAAAAGTATCAAATCATTAAGGGCCGTGTGACTTAGAGCGGCTTCATCTTTCATATATCTTTCGTTAGGTTGACCATGAGGAATATTCTTAGCTATATGAAGAACGGTTCGATGATCTCAGCGAGAATGTTTTTTTATGCACAAACCCTATTGACATGAAGAGCCTTGACAGCTTCATTGGATTTTGTGACGAGCGCAGAAGGCACTGAGTCGGAATGGAAACAAACACAAGGGCATCACAAAGATATCGACATCGGCTCGAGCGGTTGCCGTTCATGCAGTTCTGCGTATTGAATCGAATTATTCATTCGATCTAACTATACGTATTACATATATAAAATATACGTATATATATTTAGTTCACCTAGAAATTGTTTTTCTAAATCTAAGTATAAAAGTACATTACAGAACATATTTTTGGTCCTACAATATAGGTGTGCTTTAATGACGCTTGTCTCAACTGTCATTCGTATTTACAGGGATTTCTCCGCTAGAAGTCGAGTATATCCGAACTTACCAGGAAACATGTTTTAACTATAATAAAAGCAGTGGACGGTAATTTTTTTATGTTCTATCCGTAGATGAAGCTTTTGGGCCGACATATATATAAATAATTTCAAAGCAAAGTCTGTAAAATTTTATATATGTATTTATCATTTATGAATCCAATGTGATTGTGATAACTTAATTTATTTTCAATTCATTAAACTATGCTATTATACACTTCACATTGCTCGCTACAACAGATTACAAAAAAGCTGGAAAGAATAATGTGTGAAGTCAACCTGTAACAGAGCCGCGCGACGTGACGGTGGCAGGTGTTAATGGGGGGCAAACACTGAAAATAATTATGCAACAGACGCGGTGGCTTAGTGCATCCAACTCAAAGTAAACAGAATTACACTAAACGGTGCCTAGCGCTTCAGGAGACGTTCTGACGAGTCTGTTACAAATGTTTGGATTATTTTACTTAATCATGTAACGAATATATAGTTAGGTTTATAGGGTACAAATACTATGGCTACAATTTTATTTTAGCTAAATCGATAGTTTAAAACTTTTGGAGGGATTCAGCAAGACTGGCTAAAAAATACTGCAAATTTAGAACGGGCTTTAACGCCTCATATATGTATATGTATATAGAATCATATGTGTCTAAATGAGTAAAACATTATATATCTGTACATAAACGCAAAGTAGCAAGGCGTCCCGTCCCAGTGGTTGAAATTAAATTCTGTGATAATATTTGCGCTAATGTAAAAAATATTAGATTGTTGTTGTTTCAATTTGTTATAAGATTTATAAGTTATTCAGTATCTCGGAACTATCAAATAAAATTGTAAATGTAACCTGTGTTACACAACTTTCAACAAATTGTTTTAAACAATTTATGTATTGAAATAATACACGTGAATTAATATATTTATATTTAAGAATTCTTATTTATTCCATCTTATTTAAATAAAAAATATGGCACATAAACACGAAATTGTAGTCACCTGACCACGTATGACGTCATAGTTGAATAAATAAAACTAAAATGATTTCTCCAGTACTTATGTATTTTGAAATATATTTCCAAACTTAGTCATAATTTTAGAACCACTTATCATTCGAGTAATATAACCTAATAAGAAATATTTACTGAACAATGACGGCACGATTTCCGATTGGTGTGTCCACTCACATCACTCATAGACTAATAATTAATTAAATTAACTATTTTTTTTTCTGATTGTTATTTTTGAGGTTTTTAAAATAAATATGAGGACACAATTTCACACACGGCTATTTCATTCCAAACTATGCAAAGCTTGTACTTATTATTGTAACTAAAGAGCTGATATACATACATATATATATATTTAACACCTTGACACACAACTGACAATAATTATGCCCATCACATAAAAGTAAGTCATGAGCGGGGTTCGAAGCCGTGACCTCTCGGCTTAGCAGTAGGGCGTACACTACTGCGCCACGAGGCCTTATCGATAGACCAATATGGTTAAATAATTACTTAACTAGAATTTTTAACTTACTGTCAACTAGTGAATACAAGAATAAACTAGATGAATAAATATTAGAAAACAAATAACATTTATTTTTGGATTCAATCGAGTACGTACCTAAATCTGACCTGATCTATATCCTTATAGAATATATGTAATATAAGAGAATCAGGCAATAAAACAAGTACACAAATTTCCAAGAGTCCTCATGAGCTAAGGGCTATCGTATAGTGAGCCGGTGGCTTTGAACGTCCGCAGTAATGGGAAGGCAGACCACATTCGCGGAAACTTTTCCGGGACGCTGACCCACTTCTAAACGATGATCAAGAGTACTCTACAACAGAGAATTTCTATAAAAAATGTTCAACATGGCAACTTAAATGCCCAACATTATTACTTGTGGTAAAGGTTAGAGACCGTTGTTTTAAATAGTAAATGTTTTCAATATTGCAAAATAATTAGTGGCACTTTTCCAACTAACATATCAAGTAAATAGTAGTATGCACTTTTACTTACGTTAAGTATTATTTTGTAAGTATATAGAAATAAGGTGGCAAATAAGTATACGATACGCCTGATTGTAAGCGGCTACCGTAGCCTATGGGTCTTGTAATACTATAGGTATCACTAATGCGTTACCGACCTTGAACCCCGTTACACCCAGGAGCTCTGGAAAACATATTCACTGCAGGAACACAACACGAGGTTATTTAGCTGAGATCTTTTCCAGGGCGAAGGTATTCCACCTGTCGAACTGCTCCAAGCAGAGAGAAATGTCCAAAGAAATTTATCTGTGCACTGCCTCTCTTTGAACCCCTTTCTCAAGGAACTGTGGAAACCCTACTCAGCGCAGGAACACAACATACCTACGGTTATATAGCTGTTAATCTCGAAAGAAAATTATCACTGTGCCCTACATCTCTCACAACATACATAACATACCATTACGCTTGTATCCCCGAAGGGTTAGGCAGAGATGTACTAAGTAATGTACACCCACAGTTCGCCGTGTATGTTTTTTAGGTCCCATGTAATAAGGGGCGAGCCATTACTATTAATCGGGAACAAAACCAAACTCCGAGCTGCTACTTATAATTTCATAAAAAAAAACCCAATAACACTTTGCTCGACCTGGGAATCAAACCCAGGACCTCGATTATAGCAGTCGCGCTTACGACCACTTGGCTAAAGAAGTAGTTACCTACATATCTAAATACGAAATAAACTAACCACATGTATTTCTGTTGCAAAGCAGCATTACTCATGATGCTGTGTTCCGGACGATCTGGCACATGTGGTGTTTCACCTCAATCCTTGAGAGTCCGAGCACATTGACCAACTCCAGTTTGTAACTTATCAAAATCATCATGACACATTACACTAATTTTTCCTTAACGTGCCTTATGAAGTTTTACTTCAAAATGTTATTTACCTAAAATGTTGTAAAAATAATATTACATTGATGAACGAAGATTGAAAAGAGAATCTCTCTTGTTATGTAGCAAGTGCCCATTTCAATTTAGGACAGTGTTCAGTTACTTAGTACTTGATTGTTCAACAAGGAATAGCGGTCTAGAGTAACATAGAAGTCTTGTTTATAGTCCCAGAAATGGATAGCTAAACAATCTAAATTATTAAAAAGAAAACAAAAGACCCGACTGTAACAAAAATATATTCTGCTATTTTTGCTTTTAATTTGATTCCCAGACCTCGTACTAAAATATTATTATGTAATCAGTGTCACTCCAACAATTAAGACGAAGCTAACAACATCTCGTATGCTAAAATCCATCAGGCCGTTTAGGCTACAGAGCGTGCCAAAGAAATAGACGTGTACATACATATACCTACGCCCGAAAAACAGAACCCTCCTTATTCGCAGTCGGGTAAAAATAATGAACAATTAATATTTCTCTACTTGTTTATCATATTCATTACTACTCAACTTTTATTTTTGCATAAGCCATATTATGGTAAAGTAATGGTAATCGTAAAAGTAAAATCAATACAAAAATGCGTAAAAATTTATACATTACATTTGTAGGTGCGTACATGTCACGTCTGTTTAACGTGTACAAGCATTCGATCGTCGCATTGACCTACTATCATGTGATGAGTGAAGGTAAACCTAGTTAACAGAGGCAAAACAAAAGCTTGAACTGTCTCTGTTAGAAATAATTACATTAAACGATATCAATAAATAACGGATCTATCATTTCTAAATTCTGATAATATAGTAAATGATAATATCAACCTATAAATGTCTATGTTAATATTAAACGTGTAATCATTCCCATTTTATAAATGTGTTTCATGACACCCATTTTTCTTTTAAACATTTGAATTAAAAATGAAGATTTCGTTATAAGACAATTTGAAAAAAAAAAAGAAGTTATATTCCAATTAATGCTTAATTAGAAGCTGGCTTGAAGTAGTAATAATATAAGTAGTAATTTAAGCTACACAATATTACGGTCGTAGTTAAACAGTAACAATATATTACTTATTATTTATTAACCTAACCTAAGCAAACGCCAGATATTTGAGATTAAAGTGGCCAGTTCAACTAAACACTAATTTCACATGTACGCTCCTAATATATAGAGACTTAAGAAAAAATATAAGTCAAGGCAAAGCTTTTATTGTGTTCTGAAGATCTAGCCTGAATCAAGTTAACTCACACGTGGGGAATATAAAAAATTGGGGTGATGTAAGTTTTTCGTTTTGCAACATTGGGAACATGATTTAATAAAAGAATGTTTAACAATTTCAATTAGTTTCAATATACATAGAAACAATATTTTGGTAATAAGAATAGATCATGTGCACGAAATACTAACAAAATAAAATAAATTCCCTTCCTAAAGAATTACGCACGTACATGCGCACTGAAGTTATTGTAAACACCTTTCTGCTTAATTTTATATTAAAATAATTGATGTCTATCTCACCTATTAGTTTCCGGAAATTTCTCTCCTTATTCTCAAGCAATTTAGTGTTTGAAGTTTTACATATTATGGCGTGATTACTAGAGCGTAAAATTGATAACTGCGCGCGCTTCATGTATTGTGACAGAAGTGCGACATGAAGAAGTTAGCCATTAATCATAATAATGTGAAATCATTATAGTGGCTCGTTTTTTATTGTGCAAATATTTTTTAACGTTATATAAATAAATATAATTTGAATCAAATTAAAATAATCTCTATTTATACATCGTTACAATATTTTTAAGCAATTAATAAAGTCGGTAAAATGAATTTACATTATTATCATTGATGTTTATCTTTATCATGTTGTCGGCACTCGGGATAACAATTTTGGAGTTATTTTTGTTTTTTACCAGACTTCAAAAAAGACAGAGGTTATGTACTCAAATCGAATGTATATTTTTTATAGATTTTAAGCCATAGTTTCTTTGTTTATGAACTGATTTGGATGATTCTTTTTTTGTTCGATATGGGATAGCTACCTCAAGGGCGATACGTCAAAGAAGACGTAAAACTTCTTACGTGCGAAGTATACATAATTTTTATATAATTGATTATACCTCGGCTTGTTATATTCTTGTTTATAGGTACTAACCTACTAACCCATCTCTCTTACATAAAATACATACTTTAAACAACGTAATCGTAACATGTAAACATTAGCGGAAATTAAATAAACACTGCCCTGGAAGCACGCTCTGGACTGCACACTCAAAACTGTACGAAATGTAAAATAAAGTCTAGAGTGGTAAGTAAAGTTTCAGTTAACAATTTAAAGTTGGTCCACGCGACTGAGCGCGAGTTTAGTGAGAAATCAGGGATCGAGAGCATGCAGCGGACATCGAGACAGGAAGACTTAAGAAATCCAGAGGTTTTAATGAAACTTAGTCGGTGTTATTGTTACATTGTTTTAAAGTAATGATGGCTCAGTGGTAGCGTGTAACGGATAGATGTGTATTCATAATTAATTCCCTAATAGTAAGTATTTGGAAATATTGTCTACTTCACCAAAAATATCATTATTTTATTATATTGTTTACATCCTCATTTTGATAATAGTAACTAGCTGACCTGCGGAACTTCGTCTGCGTCTTATAAGAGAGAGAGAGTGGGTTGTAGGCATTGTATTATACATACCGCCCGCCTCCCACATTATTCTGCATAACAAAAATGCGCTCGCGATACTTGAACTTATTTTACTGCCGAGTTATTTTTAAAACTGTGATATCTCCTAAGATATTCATTTAAATCAATTACTGTAAAGGGCAATTTTGTTCAAAATGAAATACTTGTGATGAATAACGTATTTATTTCGATAAGATTAATACCATGTCTATAAAAACACCTTCGCAAATAATTCATTATTTAAAAACAAATTTTAATACTATAAAAAAGGATATATTGAGTAAACATTAAAAGAAGAATTTTTTAAGAGAAAGAATTTCGTCACACACGATTGTTGCGTAACTTTAACTATTCACACAGCCCACGCAGTGAAAGCTCTCAAAAGGAATAAATTTCCCCCGTTTTTGCAACATTTTTCATTGATGCTCTGTTCCTATTGGCCGGAGCGTGATGTTATATAGCCTTCCTCGATAAATGGGCTATCCAACACTGAAAAGTTTTTCCATTCGAACCAGTACTTCCTGGGATTAGCCCTTTCAACCAAACAAACAAACTCTTTAGCTTTATAATAACATAACATACCATCACGCCTGTATTCCTCGAAGGGTTAGGCAGAGGTGTACTAATGTACACCCACAGTTCACCGAATATGTTTTTAGGTCCCATGTAATAGGGGGCAAGCCTATTTCTATTAATCGGGCACGAAACCAAACTCCGAGCTGCTACTGAGAAAAACCCAATAACACTTTGCTCGACCTGGGATTCGAACCCAGGACCTTGCTCACAGCAGTCGCGCTTACGACCACTAGGCTAACGAATCCTACTAATATAATAAATGTGAAAGTGTGTATTTTTGGATGTTTAGACGTTTGGATGTTTGTTAATCAATCACGCAAAAACGGCTGAAAGGATTTCAATTAAATTTGGCATACAGATTAGTGTATGACCGAGAATAACACACAAGGTACTTTTTATCCCGGTAAAAGTCATAGTTTAACCAGTGTTATCCTACAAATATAATAGATGTAAAATTTGTATGTTTGTTGTTTGTATGATTGTAAGTTTTATTAGGACGGTTAATGTTTTGGATTCATATTGGCATATAATGACAATACCATACAAACAGTGATAAACCTATGTATGATTTTCTTTTCGTTTGTCGTATTCCGAAATCAGCCGGTGCATATATAGTAATATAGCTTATGGTATATGGCACCCAGCTGGGTGGTAGGGATCGCGTCCACCACACACATAGTGACAAATGCATCTATGATTTTCTTTTGGTTTGTCGTGTTCCGAGATCTATCTGTGTATATCCAATAATACGCAGACGAAGTCACGGGTACCAGCTAGTAATAGTATAGATTAAGAAATATTGTTTATCATCCCCACGAATAATATCTTATTTAAACCCAATCCCGTATAATTCCTGACACATTCCATTTCCAAACTCGATCCAAGCATCATTGTAAATTAGTTATTAAGTAATAAAGTTACTATTAGTTTTGAAATAAAAATTTGAGTACACCAAAGCATAACAATATTATAGTCACAATCATTAAAGTCTGTTTAACAACTTGACATTGAACTTAATGTGCCTTGCAAGATTATCAAAGAACTTCATCGCTGACTCCTTGTTGAATGATTCTAAAAGATTGAATGGATAAACCTTAAGGATTTCGCGGAGTATCAAATGATCTAATTTCTTCGAATCAAATCTGGGACAGTCCTGAAGCAATGTTCAAAAATTTACACAGATGTATTATCGCAAGGGCAGGTTTTATAATCAATGTTTTTAATAGTAATAAGAGTAGCAAACATTGCTTAATATTTTAGTTAGCTAATAAAATATAGACGACATCAAGAATATTGCAACGGTAAAATCCCTAATGAATAGTAACCGATCAGGAAGGAATGTTGTGTGAACTCGCTAGGGACAAACAAGTCTGCGAACTTCGACGTGAGAAGACAAAACGAATAGACACGAGCATGCAATGGCTATTTTATATATAAAATCGTCAAGTAAAGTTTCTTTTATATATTCTATACATGTATATGTCTGTTTATGTTGTTTTCACGCGAGAGCCATTTTCATCCGATTTACATGTTTTTTGAAGTGAAAACTTCTTTAGTACCGTTGTGATTTCAAACGTGATGAAACGAAAAAGCGACACTAATAAGAAATAAACACATACATATATATGGTTTAGCCTGCGAAAGAATGAGATAGAAGACATTATACAAGAATGCGATTCCTGATTTTTACAACATGAATCGTCGCGTCGTCGAATTGGCCCAGAGGAGTATCGGCCAGACTTCTATGCACCGCTGTATGTACAGTACGAGTGGTCGATAGTTCGAGTCCCGCAAATAATTTATTTTAAAAGAGAGTTAAAAGAACATATTTTTAACTTTTCTGAAGGTTTCACTTCTACATCGTGTGAACTGCACAAATACTTTTTTAAATTCATAGCTATGTTATCTGGCCAGGTTATAGGACATTATATTTTTTTACATAAAGTAACGTACGAAATAAGCAGTGACGATAATGGTGAATCTATTCAGAAAAAAGGCGCATTGGGAGCAGTTAAATGGTTTACGCTGAGTAAACTATAAGATATATGATAATTTAAAGTACCACATAATTCTAAATCTTGAAAAGGTCTACAAAAAAGTCCACAAGAGCATATATTTATTTCCTAAGGATCATCCACAATAAGCATTTTTGTCTTTAAAATAACCGGTGGGCGACCATCGTGGGTAGCGGATGGGAGGAAGAGAGTTGTAGTCCAGACGAGCGGAGCCGCAGGCACAACTAGTAATTTAGTGAGTGATGTAATTATTCAAAATGTGGACTGCCATCGTCAGTGCATTTACATGCATTTTTTTTATGATATTTCCTTTAGGCGACGGGATTCGATAAGTGCAATAATTTTATTGTATCGGATATTATGTTTTTTTCTTGTATGATAAATAAAAAATGGAATTTAATATCAGAAAATTCTGGTGATTACAGTTTCTGGTTGAAGTTGATTTAATACGAATAACGTCTTTCGTTTGTCTATTGTAATATATGGATAAAAGATGTCATGGAGAAACAGTGAACTAGAGTGCTTAATTAACCACTCTGAGTTATTTGATTATGAATATATAGTATGAACCATCATAGTGTTTACATTACACATCTGCAGTAATTGTAGCAATAAAAAGCCACTGCGGTTTATTCAGTCTGTACTATGAGGTTCCCCTTCCTTCTAATAAAAATGGAAAATTCATAAACAAGGACCTACAAAACTATATCTTATTATATTAAGTGAGCAATTCTTGTATATACATATGTAATTGGTTTCTCGGAAACGGCTACAACGATTTCGATGAAACTTTGCATTTAGATAATGTTTTACATTCCAAGTTTACCTAGATAGGTGTTTTTCTTTTTTTGTTTAATAAGACACCGAGCACAGCTCGGTCGCCCAGATATTATATTATAATAACAGAAGAAAAGTTTTGTAAAAACAACTATGAAAAGAAATATTTATATAATTAAAAATCTACGTTTGAAATTGTACAAAGAAGTAAAATTAAAAATAATGTTTGTAAAGTTACAGAAGAAGATATTTCATGAGCTGTTTGTAGCACTTGAATAATAACATCGACTTTATCAGATGACGAAAAGAGCTTGCCTCCGGAGACCGGTATTAAAAATATTAAAATAAGTAATTGCTCTATCAGGGCAGCACCTGACGCCCGCTCTGCCGTATACTACCGCCCTCTGAGCCCTCTCCTACCGGCTACCACCCACACCCTTAGTACTTTGCGATAAGGGCAATCGTGTAACCGTTTCCTCTCTCCTCGCTATATACATTTATGGTGTTCTATATATAGCGAGGGCGAAAATATAATTCGGCGTTGTCACGTTTAAGCTCGGAATTAGATAAACAAACATATAATATACTAGCGGTGTTCCCGCGGCTCCGCACGCGTTTGTTACTAAGTTATGATTAATTAAATCCCTTAATTTCATTTATACTCATATTATTGACAATTCATATAATCTATAAATTGAGAAATGAGATATTCAACTTTCTGTGTACAAAATTTTATGAAAGTCCTTTATGGACTAATTTTTTTACGATTCCTAAATTTTATATTGACGATTCTTAAAAACTTTCAATTATGGAATGACGTATGCTTCCCGCCTACAAAATTAAATCACAATCACACAAGAATTATCTGATTTTTTTTTTGCGATTTCTAAAAGTAACATTGAAAATCGTTAAAGCCCATCTATCAATTATGGGATAATTTATACCACTATATTTTTATGGAAAAAAAATGTATTTTTTACTAGTTCTGAAAGTATTATTCAAAATTCCTATAGCCTATCGATTGACCAATGACATAAGCTTCTGGTGTACAAAATTTCATATGGAGCGGTCAAGCTGGTTTCGAGTTAAATCCTGCCAACAAACAGACAGATAAAAAAATTTAGGGCATATTCGTGATCAGTGTCCTTTATATAGTGTGTATATCAGTAAATTTGGGAATAATATTAAATGTAAGACATGACTACAGATTTATTCATATAGATAGTATGTGTATATTAACTGTGCACGTAAATGAGAAACAGAAACAGTTGGCAAAATGTTGTTTGTACGAAGACAAGCGGTGAACCATATTTTATGTAACAATAATTACAGATAAACACAATATGTCTAAGATGTAGAGATATTACGCGACAATTACGTAAGTGCTTTATCATGTCTGGTGGTGAAAGTGTTGACACTGTATGAGGATATTTTTTTAAATAACACCAATGGACCAATTCAGTCCTTTGGCTTAGGAATAATATAAAATGAGGATAGTAAGCCCATCAAATGAATTTGTGTAAGATTTTGCAGGTCAAGTTAAATATTATAAAGTAGTAATACATTAAATAAGTATTTTTATGGTAACTTTATTAATGATTAATTTTATAGAAATCTGATATTATTAAAATACCCGTCCGCTAGGTTTACTTGAATTTGATCATTGTATTGTGATAGATTAAAAAAAACGTATGTTTTTATATTATTTAGGTATACGAAGTATGGAAAAATACTCACTCAGCTCCATTTTTTCCAGCCCTGTGCAGCATGCCCGCGCGTGCCATCTCACGCCCACGCCCTGCAAAAAACACCATCCATTAACGTTGAAATGTTCACGAGCCTTTTCCGCGTCTTTACGTTCACTAAATACGCTTCAAAGTTCTTATTTATTATTAGTACGATGATACACCAAATTATGTCGGTCTTTCTTTCAACGAAATTTTTTTAGCATATTTTATTTAGCATTTTGTGTTGTCTAGGGAAAGCTTATTTACATCCAATTTTGAACAAATTTCTGTTATTTTATTATTTTTAAAACACTTTTGAATAACAAATTTATTTATCCACAACAAATATCAAAATTATATATTTGGTATACAATTACTAGGTTATAATAGAATAAAATATCCTGAAAATTTGGAATAATGTCTTTCATAAAATAAATTTCAGCATACATGTCACAGAAGTTTACGTAAATAGATAAACAATGAATACACAGCAGTTACAAGACCTAAAAAGTTAATTAAAAAAGAAAACATAATTTTAAGAAAAACTTAAAATGATGTAGAAATTTCGTACCTATATTAAAAGTTGAATAAGTCTTGTATAATTACGAGTTTAAGTACTTGACTTGAAAAAAATATGCAATATTCAAAACTTCCGACTTATAATTAATTATTAAATGTGCATACGAAAGTTAAGTCAAAATTTTTTCACTTTGATATACCTATTTATCAAAGATGAAACCTAACTTTTTAGTTCCATGTCAAAATTTTAATAAAGAAATCAACTATCTATTATGAAAAGAACTTGATAGATAACCAGTTGGGAATATTTTAGTGTCGGATCGTATTGTAGCTAAATTGCGACATCAACTGCGTTAGGTAGACGACAATGAGCCACGTTGAAAATTTATGAGACCCGCCTTTAAAGTAATTCGTTTCGTTTATAAATATAAAGAAGCGGAAAATATACAAATATTTCTATTAAACTGTTAGCTCTCCATTACTCGATTGGTGAAGTTTTAATGGTCAATTTAAATATTCTTTTAGTTCTGGTGACGACTAAATTATATGCCTATTTTCCATTAATCCAATTTTATTATATTTAGATATTATTATATTACAATACTAGCTGTGCCCGCAACTTCGCCTGCGTGACGTGATATATTTCGTGTATGACAAACAACAACTAAACAAAAACCTCCACTCACCACAATCTTACCTTACGGTATTTGACCAGTATAAACTTTGATATTACCATGTAAAAGAATTTTAAATGTTAACCATTAATATCCAGTAAATAATAATGCCTTATAGTATGTCTTTTTAGTGTAATTTCATAAAAATTTAATAGCGCACATACCAACCAACGACATCTATCGATCGTAGAAAATTTTGATCGAATAGATATTTGTAATTATTTTAACAATTTAAAAATAACATATCAATCTATCTAAAAACATTTAATAATAGTAATAAAAGCCTTCAACTATCACGATCTCGACTATCGCCATATAACGGTCACCATCTCATATCGACTGTCACTATATGGATGTTACCACCTCGACTGTAATAATCTCATTTCTACGATCACCATTTCGACAGTCAGTATCTCGACTGTAACCGGCTCGACTGTCACGGTCTTGATGGTCTACGTCTCTACTATCACGATCTCAACTGTCACCATCTTAACGATCACCATCTCATCTCGAGTGTCACTATATCGACGGAACCACCTGGAATGTAAACATCCTTCAATGCATTCCTTCATTTCATAGTTCATTTTTAATGCTGTAGCTGTCATACCACATTCAAAATGTAACGATTCAAATTAATCGATAAAACGTATTTTACTACGCATGTCTCGCGTATTATTAAATGAAATCATTGCAGACTTTAAAAATGGTGGCAAATATATATTTATATGTATACCTAGAAATTGATACACGGTTGAATGGAATCACCAGATTTTCTTCAGCGTAGGAACGTATAGTTTAAATAATCGTCAAACCTTTGGTTTGTCACTAGTAAGAACCATTATAGGCCAACATTGTCTCTTAAACTGCATGCTTGCTTACCTTCTGCAATAGTATACGTTTTGAACTATTTTTTTTTAATTCTCTGATATCCAATGTATTAGATTATATTAAATGTTTCATTTGTATTTTTATTATTTGATTCTCTTTGCAGAGTAGTAGCATTTTATTGTGGATTTTTATTATTATTTTAATACTTCTCTCTATTTGTGACACATAGGAAGGTTTCGATCATTCTACATTTATAATATAATAATATATAGTATAAACAATATAAGAAAATTTTGCCTAAATTAGTTATGTGATCCTTAAATAATAAATAAATATGCCTCAGTTCAAACATATTGTGTCTTTAAAAAAAACATGACTAAATTAGATGTACACGTACTCATCAAAAACAAATAAGGACTTAAGTAGTTTTTTGGTAGACAGATTAGAAAGTAAAAGTTTGATTCGAAACAGCTATCTTGTTAAAATCACATTTCATTCATAAACATTGCATGTCGTTTTGTCATGTAACAGTAATATTATGAACTTTTAAGTGGATTACAAGCTACATTGGCACGGGCTTTCACTTCACCATATATGGCGTAAATATAGCAATGGACTTTTATACACGCGATACAACAAACATGTAGGAATTTGTTGCTATAATTGTCAGAAAACACTGGTATGTAGCTATAACATAATACATCGTCTATATGTTTTAACCTCTATCTCCTATTTGCATTTAGATATTATAAAATTATTGTGTACTTAGGTAAACACGTAAGTATTTAATTTACAATTATTTCTCGTAACAAAACAAAAATAAATCCAAAAATGTTATCCCGCATGTCAACAACATGATGAATTTAGCCATCAATAAAAATGAAGTAAATTCATTTTATCGACTTTTTATTTTGTAAAAAAATTTAACGATTCATATGTAACATTATATTATTCAATTGATATTTAATTATTTTTTTAAAAGATAAATTGTATATAAATACTTTAACGATGTAGATTAACATTTAACATGATTTAAAACAAAGTTAAATTATGTTTATTAAATTATGAAAAATTTTAAATTATTTTCACACAATTAAAAAAATGAATCACATTATTATCATTGTTGGATAACTTCATCACATCGCACTTCCTTCACCGTTCTCAGTTTTACCCTTTACTAAACGCGCCAAAAGAAGCATTTTAACATTAAATATTTGCTATTTTTGCTTTCTAAAACAATGTAGTGAATTAAAATTGATAGCTGATATACATTATATATTCATAAGTGAATAACGCTATGATTGTAAAATCCAAATAGTGTGGAAGTATGCAAATTAGAGCTAAACGATTCACATTATGTCGCACAAGTCGCTCCGCAGCGCCGCGCTCCGCATCGCGCTTGCCCGATCTGATGCTGTTAATAATGTGATAACAATGATAATAATCTAGTTACTCCCATAATTGAGAACTTAGACTAAAATCACGATTTTACATAATAATGAGATAGATTTTTTCCTACACAAACGAGTAAATAAATATGCATTTATTACAATAATATATAATAGTATATTATTTCTTAAAGGTGTTTTTGTTGGCAATACTATAATAGCTCCGTTAATTCTTCTTCAAAATTATTGATTCAAACAGCATTTTGCACTCTGCACTCTGCTAATGATGAAACACACACAAATAATTTGACGTTTTCGTTTAAATAAATAAAAAACTTTTTCATTGGGAATGCCACCTCTTGATATTAAAGAAAATACATTTAAGGCGCCATTTATTAACAATCTATTTACCTACCCTAACAACTATTAGATTCTTTGCATTCTATAACGTGCTAAATATTCGAACGGTTTAGCTAGTATTTATTCCTACTTATCACAAAAGATAATTTTTTGTCTAACTATAAATTTAGATTTAAAAATAGTTAACTTTTTTACATTTTTTACAGGCGCAGTTAGTGTTTTGAATACTTATTCCACTTTTTTAAGTTATTTCAATCGGTGTTAATAATGCGGTTTATTGCCGTGTTTGTTGTATATTTTTAAAGTATTTTATACCATAAAACTATTTTGTCTTACACAATAAATTAACAATATCAGTTGTTACTTTAATAAATTTTAATATTTAGCCACTGTTTAGCAAGAGTTTATGCCAATTATTTTTATTTTAAGTATATTTGCACGTTTCCTACGTTTTCCTGTTATGTAAACGTATTCAAAACGAAATAAATACCTACCTCTTGTTACTTGTACAGAAATAATAAGAGATTTTGTTTTTGTAAAGAAAGTAACAGCGATGAAATACAATGTCCGCCTGCAATTATTTTAAAGGACTGTGCTTGCCAACCACTTAACACTTTTCACAGTTTTTACTAATCGCAAGCACTCCCTGACCCAGTCTCGTCACTCTTGTTTCGCGGGTTTTTTCGACACTGTTAACGACATATTAAAATTAAAACAAAGAATACAGTATTGAATATAATTATAAAAAGTAGTACATATACACATATCAAGCATAGCTTACACGGGGTTTTCTGTTTGATATTAATAACAAGATGTTGCTCACGTCTTCGTATACGTGAAAAACCATTTGATTTTCTACCGATTCTATGTGTAGTTTTTTCTATAACTATTGGTTGATTAGATACCATAGAACAGTGTACCGGTATGTAACATAGATCATTGATGAAACTAAGTGTATGTCGCCCAGGTAATTTACGCCACTGGCTTTGACTCTTCTTCGGGATTAATCCCATATTAATCTGAAAATTACACCCAAATTGGTTTAATGGTTTTCAAGTGATGCGCGTTCTAAAAAACAAAGGAAAAATCTATATATCTATCTACCATATTATTACTTAATTAGATATAGTTAAAGAGAGGAGGCCCAAAAGTCAGCCTGCAAAAATTAGTATTATCAATGAGAACTTACCTAGACATTCGATCGGGTGGTGGGTAGTGTTCTTTGTTAGTTTCGATCATTCCAAATATCTGAAACAAATAAAATATAATTTTAAATTTTTACAGAAGACTAAAGGATTTCCTATCCTATTTTGGTGCTTCGATTCTGTAGCGCGTGGAAATCTGTGTTAGCGCGTCATCTATGATCGCCGCAGCCTGAGTGGACAGCTTCTATGCCACCATGCGGAAATGATGTACGTCCATGGCCAGTGGCACGCAGGATCCGCGGGCTAGCTCGAACAACATACTGAATTTGAATACACGCTCAAACAGATTCAACGGTCACTGTTGGCGGTTGTTGTTTAATGATCCAAGTTAACAAGTATAGGAGATTTGAGTCCGTGATATATTACCACATACATTAATGTAATTTTGAACTAATTAATTATTTATGAATACTAATATAGTTATAACCTATTAGTTAATAAGAATTATAAATATAACTGCTTATATATAAATAAAAAAGGCTTTGTGGTAACATTCATTTTAGGACTTACAAAGAAGTTCGCTTCGTCATATTTTATTTTGTTTTTATACATTTAACACGCTAACATAACAATTACAAAAAGTTAAACTTCATAATTCATTTCCATTTAAATACAGTGTAATCATTCAAATAATAGGCCTGCATGACATTTAAATATATTATATTACACAAAGGATAACTAAACTACATTTTAGAAGTTTAAAACAAATACATTACAGTTACAAGTTAAAACATACAAGTTAAAATTAAATTATATTTTATTATTGAACAACGAATACTTCAATGAATTAAATGTTCGAGAAAATATATCTATGGTGCTTGATCTCTCATTATACAACCATGCCATTACGTATTAGAGGGCTGTTATATACTGAATTGAGTGTTGCAGTCGGAGTGAAAAACATATTTGGGTTGCGCACCGCACGGAAATAAAATCTAGAGTAAATATATAATATAATAAGGGATGCGCATCTATTGAACTATTTTCAATCTTGTGAAGGATGAGTAAGTCAGCTATATTTCGCCTTTCGTTTTTAGGCTTATCATGTTAAAAATTACCAGTCTATTTTCATACTTAGGGAATCATTTACGAACGCAATTTCTTATGCTCAGGTATCTAACAAAACGATCTTGGACAGATTTTGTGAGCTCAACGTGGATGGAATAGTGAGGGGACTATATGGCAGAACAATATTCGAAAATATATCTTTGCCGTACTATGAAACTGAGGATGGATGTTACTGGTTACTGTGAAGGTGTCTCCCGGCAAATGTGTTCTCTCTTACCACAACTATTACAATATGAATAACATAGTCTTTTAAAAAAACAAGTCTTTTAAAAAAACATGAGCAAACATTTGAGCAGGTCAGCATGACAGCGACTACTGGCGAAGGGTTGTACATCCTTCGGTGGTCGCCGATGTTGTTGGATTGCACTTTACTTATCATCAGGTACAATGCCCCGGCTGTCATTTTGACGTGCAAAGATAAGAATAAATTATACACAAATACATAATATTATTTTAGTTTATGCCATGACAATTAAATAAGCAATGAAATTATAATATTTTTCGTACTATAAAATTATTATTATACGAAGTGCAGTCCTATCTACAAGTTAGGTATATTTTAAATAATATTATATATGATCGTTGTAAATGCACACATCAGTGATTTTACAGTAAGTTTTAAATGTAGCTTTCATTGCACGTACGGATGGTTTTTTCGTTTCATATTTAAAGTCAGCCAGATGAATTACGTACGGTCCGTAATTTTTGCAAGTTATTTAATAAAATATCGAATGATGTTTCTGATGAAGGTATCTAAAAATACATAAGTAAAGAACGGATATTCGAACTGTTCGTATTTGTCCAAAATATTTACAGACAAAATATTCAGGGTTAGTTGTAACTATCTTCTTTGAACTATCAAAGCATTATAAATTGCCGACGTATTGTGACGTACAGTTATAGTTCATTGTACAGTACTAAAGTTTATTGTGGTGCTATAAAATATCATAAATAGGTACAATAGGTGTTATCTCAGTGTAGAAAACTCAGCGAATCGTAATTGACAAAACGCAATTACAATAATTGACGTTATATCAAAATTCTTAATAAGATAAAATTAAATATTGATTAAGCCCCCTACACAAGCATTCTATTCATTAACGCCATTTACATTGAGCCCAAACGCGATTTCTCTGCTGTAAGTTGGTAAGGAGTTAGGTATCCTACGGATAACAGAATACCAAATCTCGACTCAATTAGATCTGTGGAAGATGCTCACATCTATTTATCAACTAGAAAAGAGCTGATAATCTTGAAACGGCTGCACATATCTTCTTGAATCATAGCTAAGAACACCCTCGATTAAGTCCCCTTTCAAACAAAAACAAAAATAAACTAGATTTAAAATCGGCTCAGCCGTTTGTGAGCTATGATGCCACAGACAGACTAACAGATATTTTTTTTTTTTTAGAACTGGCTATACTGTTAGCCTTAGGGGCCCTGGAGCCTCTGACGGCTTTTACAGCTTCACCGGACTTGGACTTATAAATAGATACACACGTTAAACTTATAAAAATCCCCCTCTTCTGTCGGGAATTAAAACCTAGCGACGACCCTTCAACGTCTTGGCATAGAACTCGATTACTTAGGATACTTCAACTAGCTAAGTGGGCGGACCTATAATAGTAACCACATAGAAACGTACCGTAAAAATGAGTATATACAGTTATTAGCTTACAAATATGAAATTTTTATCTTTCCAAAAATAAAATTCTAATTTCTTGCATATTTTTCAGAAATCGGTACCGCTATTGTGAAACAGGTGTAAAAAATTGAATTATATTATTTTTTGGTTAATGTCAGTTGTTCACGTTTTCCCTTTAGATTATAAAATATTTTATTATATACAAGTTTCTAACTTGTAGTGAAGAGTTAATATAGCTCAGGCCGGGACAACTATGAAGAATTGTTATAGAGTACATACTTATATATATTTACTGAATATTTTCTAGTACAAGTTTTTGTTGATTGCTAAATGCTTTGATAAACCTGTTTTTATTTATTTGCGCATTGGGTTATGAAATTTCATGTTGATATGATGAGGTTTATTCCCACACGAAAAGATGATAACTGAAAATATTCAATTTAAACGTTATTGCGGTCGAATGCACACACGTCGTCTGTTCACGTCCTGCTAACACAAATCCACATGACCTAAATGAAGTGGCGACCCGTATGCGGACTAATTCACCAGCTAATATTTCCTACTGGACTGAAATGATCAACCGCAGTATCTATTGGATAAATACCTACATTTAACTATCGATCTACGATGGCCATGTATGCTCTCGTAAGCAATGATATCAAACAAACAAGTAGCTTGTGTTTGAACACTAGTTTCGAAAATAGTCAATGTTTTACTAAAAAATTAAAGCAAAAGATTCACACGATTTAAAGATTTATTCGAATTGATGACAGTTAATACCACAGAATGACCATCCAATAGTATTAAAATTTTTAATTTTAATATTCATTAAGGCTTGTGTAGACGGCGACGCGCCGCCGCCGTAAAATTTTCCATCTATACAATTAATAAGATTGAAGGGTCTGTTTGTAATGTCAAAATAACAGTTTTTTACTAAATACGTATGAAAGTATATACGATATCTATAACAAAAAGCCCATTTTTTTAATTTTTGTCTGTCTGATTGTTCCGGGTAATCTCCAAAACGGTTGGGCCGATTTTGACGGGACTTTCACTGATAGATAGGCGATGATATAGGGAGTAACTTAGGTTACTTTTATTTTAGAAAAATAATTAGGGTTCCCCACAAATAAAAAAAAACTGGTCATGGTGAATCAATTTGAGCGCTTAAATGGCTTATGCTGAGTAAACCATAAGAGATATAGCAAATTAATGTACTACATAATTATAGGCATTAAAAAATTCCCGGAGAGTAAACGTCTATCTTCTAAGGAACACCCACAATAAGCATTTTTGTCTTTAAAATAGCCGGGAGCGGGGTGCAAGATTCGCGCGGGCATTATGTAGTCCACGTGAGCGAAGCCACGGGCAGAGCTAGTCTGGAATAAAATTACGATGGTTTGATAAAAATATTATTCTGTTATAGTACTGAAAAACAAGTCAATCGTATCTAATAACTGATAAATTACTGACTTAAATATTGTATGCTTTGGAAATTATCAAAATAGTTTTATTTTAATCATCTAAATTTCAACATTGTTTATGCAATACGTTTGTTCAGTTTTTAAATGTAAGAACAGGTTAATAGAACTAGACTGGTATTATTAAGCTCACCGGTGAGCGAACTGAAAAGTGCAATATAGTAATACTGGTTATTACAAAAAAAATCGATTAAGCTTCATTCATATAGGATGGAAATACTCCTTTTTTCATTTTATTGTGAGTGCGATACTGTTTCGAATATTCCGATATGAAGTTATGAAGGAGAACGGAATGTAGATAATCCACAACGGTAGTCGAAATAAAACGCGACCTATATTCTTTGATACCAATTCGACATAAAATCACTATACAATATACCAACAGTAATCTCCGCTAATGTTGAAGTAAATCAATGTTTCAAAACTAAAATCTATAGTTCATAGAAACCACTTTCGTCTTCTGAATATTTTTTAAAAATGTATTTGTACTTTTGAAATTAACCTAATGGCATATTGTTCGCCATACAAACTAACTACCTACTATAAAAGATGTTATCATTGTCTAATTCTCTGTCATTTTCTTGAAATACTTTGTTCAATCGATTGTATCTGAAACTTATTATTTATATTTACTTTATATGGCGTATATACATGTACGCATACATTTTCATAATGAATTATGCTAGTGAGTAGATACACATTTATCAAATACCTAATATACATAAATCAAGACAGTAATACTATTTACTAAAGTTATTAACTCCCTTTTTATATGGAGCTTATTTATTAAAATAATTAATCTACTATATTAATAATTCTGTAGTCATATCTGTACATGCAATATTTTTCCCAAATTTCCCGATAGGCATATTATATGAAAGATACCGAGCAGGATTATTCCATTAAAAAAAATTGTCTGCCTGTCGATCTGTTTGTATGCCCTGATTTAACTGAAAAACGGCTAGACCGATTCTTATGAAATTTTGTATACGGTATTCTTATGTTATTCCATGAATTTTGGCATTATGAGAATTTTCGAGGATCGTAAAAGAAATAATTTTCAAAAATTTAAAATTATCGTAATTCAGATCAGATTTTAATAAAATTTTGTATACGGGAAGTATAAGTCATTCCATAACTCATAGGCTATAAGGATTGTCAAAAATATTCTTAAATTGTAAAAAAAGAAATACAAAATTTAGTTTAAATTAATTCTCAACCGCTTTTGACATTACATATTTCGTAAACGGGATACGTTCCTAATTGATATGCTATAAGAATCGTCAACAGTTATTTCAGAAATATGAAAAAAAATTTTTTTTGATAATTATCAAACATTTTTCATGAAAATTGTACACGAGAAGTACATATTCCTCAATTTACAGATTATATGAATAGTCACTAACTTGAGTAACAATAAAATTACGGGATGAAAATAATTACTGCGTAGGTAGTATGAAACGCGTGCGGAGTCGCGGGCACATCTCTAGGTTATTTTTTTTAAACTAACAAGATTTACATTCTGATAATTCAAAGACTTTAGACAAATATGACTAAAAAAAAAGCAATCTGAATTATAGGGGTTTACGACATGGTTTAAGGTGCGACCGCACTAGCGCGGCGCTGCACGTCACTTCATGTACATTCTTGGGCCGCACCAGAGCCGCGCCGCACGTTACTGCATGGTGCGGCACGGCGCGGCATAATGCGTCAAAATATTATTTGATCATTTTGTATGATGATTGTGGCACCAGAGCGGCGCTGCACTGTACGTCGCGACATAGTTGCCTACCAAAGAATATTTTGACGTGCAGAGCCGCGACGCGAAGTGCAATGACGCTTTGATGCAGCATAGCAAGCGGAGCGGCCTGTCGCTTCTGCCATCTTCTAAAAACTCTGTTGTCAAAAAAGGATAAAACTTTCTTCTCGCTTACGCCAGTATCAACACAAAAATGAATTGAGGGCAATTACCCTTCGTTCACAATGCCATGTAAAGAGCGTCAATATCGTATCTACTTATAAAATATAATTGATAGCAAACAACAAAATGTGATTGATCCTCATTTGATTACTGAGTAATAAAAATATATTATATACACGTATTTCTATTGTAATTTCCGCCCATACATTGTCTTTCCTTGTCAGGTTCATGTAGTGTTCGTGTTGGAGATCGAAAATCTCTCGATAAGTACTAACAGTATTAATTAATTTATCTTCGTCAATTTCCATTTTTGTAAATAGGCGTGCTTCTCCGCCGAAACGCCGAAAATAGTACGCAGACTGACGCAACGCTCTGCGCCGTTTTCTTTTGGAGGCAAATACGCCGCGATGCGCAGTGTAGCGCCGCTCTAATGCGACATGCACCATACAAAATGATACAAATTATATTTTAACGCGCAGCGCAGCTCCAGTGCGGTTCTACCTTTATGAACGGTGAGTATAAAGGTATGTTTAGCCATAACTTCCTTGTTTATGAAGCGATTTGGATGATTCTTTTTGTTGGATAGGGTGGACCTATTTTGATTTCATTGGCATTGGACCTTCAATTTCTAAGATACACCAGGGAACTCTTCAAAATCATTGAAGTTGGTTTTCTTTTTTGTTAAAAATTGTCTTGTGATGTATGTGTACGTATTGTGAAGTTATGTGATATTAATGATGGTTCATTGCAGTGTATTACAGATGAACTCTAAGGCAAATCCTGAATCTATTCTGTGCCTGAATATACTGTGGTTTGCCATGCGGCGCGCGGCGCCCACCGTCGCGTCGGTTTCCCACCAACAATGGAGAGAGCTATTAGAATCGATCATGTGTACCAACCAGTTTAGTTACTGTTGTTTCTTTTTAAATACTCACGATTGTTCTGAAAATCAACATGAAACTTACAATCGGATGTTTTTCATTCGTGAACCGAAATATATTTAGATTCATTATTTTATGATATATGTAGTTCACTACATAATATGATCTGTTTGGATAAATTGGTTGTACACTATTGAGTCATAAATGTATGCCTATGCGTACGAAATGTAAGTCTGTGTTATATGTAGATAATGTAGATAAATCATCTGCTTAAGGATTTCCATTGACCCTGTCATTTATCGTCACTAACGGTTTATTATTTTACTCACACCGACCTCAACAATTTTTTTAAATCAATTAATTAAAATATTAAACTTCTATAACACTAAGTAATTGCGCGTCATACCTATAATTCACTGATCGAAAACATATTTTGTAATGTGGCGAACACTATTAAAATATTAAGTTGGCCACACACGCTACGGTCTACCGGACAAATATTGAAATAGACCTAAACAGTTTTTTAACCTATGTAGGAGACCATCCGTGCGAATTTGAATTCTTTTTTAAAAGGACGCTATATAGTGGAGTTATGCATGCCCCATATACGCTACGACGAGTGGTTGAGCTGCGCAGGTACATCTGTACAGGTAAATATCTCCGGTAATGTGTGTGACGGATGTAGAATGCGAATTGGATCACAACACTTTGTATTCTTGACTGTACAAAACTTCCAATTCCTTTCTAGTTATCACTGACATATTTAAGGGAGTTTAGTAAAAGAAAAAAGGTAGATAAAACTTTTAACAAAAACTAATATTTAAAATGTTCAACCGAATGAGCTTCTTATCGGTGTAGAGCTTCAGTCTCAGTGTGCAGCGCCGCGCTTCACCGCGCGACCGCAATCTGATTGCGTTAAGGTTCGTCGCTGGTATCAATTGTTGCAGTATGGACACGACTACCGAGAATTTGTGTTCAACATTTCATCGAAAAGGAAATTGAAGTTAAGGATCTTTTAATTTATTTATTTATAATAAAAACACCAACAAGATTTAAATTGTGGTCAATTTAGTATAAACTAGACATTCTAGTAAAATACTAAATTATTTATAGCATTGCTACAATAGAGTTAATATTAAAAAGCATTGATTTGAATTAAGCTTACCTACTTTTTGTAAATAAGCTAGCAAACGGTGTAATAAACTAGGTCATTTATAGACGGAGCGTAAAACTCGATACTAAAAGTTTTTTATAGCTCGATTACTGTTGGGGACTGTTGTATGGCAAAACATGCCCGGGTTAAATCTCTACACAGTCACGCCCTCATCGCATCGCTGGCGTATACTATACTAAAACTAGTATAATATGATAAGCACAAAAAGATATGGTGCGAAATGATATCAGTATCGAGTATGTGGGAATGACAGTTCTATTTATGTGGTTATAAAAACATCACAAATAGTAATTTAATTTTTTAACGCCCGTCGTAAAAAGAGGGGTGTAATAAGTTTAACGTGTGTAGATAGATGTCTGTGTGTCTGTCTGTGCCATCGTAGCTCACAAACGGCTGAACCGATTTTGATCTAGTTTTTTTTTTGTTGTTTGAAATGTGACTTGATCGAGAGTGTTCTTAGCTATGATTCAAGATCTGTTCAACTGTTTGTAGATTATCAGCTCTTTTGTAGTTGATAAATAGATGTGAGCATCTTCCACAGGTCTGATTGACTCGAGATTTGGTATTATGTTACTCCAATGATATCAGTAAATCCTTGACCTGATGCTGCAGCGTCATCTGGAATATGTAGGATACCTAACTCCTCACTAACTTACAGCAGAGACATCGTATATATATATATAGTCTCAAGCCTGCCTTATTTTAAAAGAAAATTTATTTTGTATGTATTTAATGTAACGCTCGCAACATTGATGACTGTGACGATATAAATATTATTGTTTAACGCTTAAAATTATCAATTTTGTAATTTTTATTTCATTATCCGGTAAGTAACGCTTTTTAGCTGATTTTCTTTTTTATACAAACTAAGAGTGAAATTAGGGTCGCCACCTTTTTTTGGGAGAAATATAGTTTTTTTTAAAGCAAAAAATATAGTACTTTTTGAAAAGTTAGGAAAAAATTTCTTGCATATTTAACCTTTGTCAGGTAGACGAAAATTCTCTGAATAACATTACAACAAATTAAATATCGCAAGCAACGACGTCTGTGCTGACCACGCCGCCATAGATAGATATAACGTTAATAAACAGGATATGTATGTGTATCCTAAAGATTGCTTGAGATATCTAAAGTATCTACTGGAAATCTGTGGAAATCCTACAGTGGCACAGTTTAAGTTTAAATGAAAATTACAATGCAATTGTCATCTCTTCTTTCATATACTTCAAAGTTTATCCAGACCAGAGCAAAAAACAAAATACTAGGCCCTAAAAGAAATCGAACCTAACACCACGTTTCTTCAAGGGGAGTATATACCGGAACGGTTTAAACATTCTAATGTGTATATTAATATTTTTTACGTAGATTAAGATTAACAAATAATAAAACTAGCTGGAACACAGTGTATAATGGAATATATTTAGAAAAAAATATTATACAAATAATAAAAACCTCAAACTCAAAATTAAAAAAATATATTTCAGTTCTTACTTATTATTATTTATCAGACATTATCTTACAAAAAGATAAAGAGCTAATTAACTTCTACAAATACCGCGACTGCCGTTAAAACTGCTTTTTCTACATGGCGTTTTATATAATATGTAAATGCGAGTAAGTGGGTACACTATTGGCAGTCTGGCAGTACCGAAGTAACTTTACTTTCACCTTGGATTAAATACTGATAGCTAAAGCTATTCCAAAATGAAATCAAATGAGGATTTATTAAACTACCTATAATATAACTCAAATAGATCTAAAAATCGTGTTATTGAAATTTTAAATATCCCGTTAAAAAGTCTTTTTTTCGACAGAATAGTAAAGTTGTTTCAAGAGCGAAGGTAAACATTGGCATTGTGTCACTCAGGGTGCAGACATCAAAAGGCGTTTATCAAAGCCGAGCGTAGCCATACAGAGGGAAGAGAGTCAGGGTGGGCCCCGGTCCCTTCAATAAGTAAGGGTGAAGGCAGGTAGTTCAAACTTACATGCGAAAATCGTTGTTTGGAACTACTAAAAGTGTTGCACAAATATTTAAACGAATTCAATCTGTCGTAAACATATTTGCTTTGACATTTTTACTTTTATGTTGATTACTCACAACAATACCATATTTATTATTTTTGTTTGCGTATATCTACGATAGTTTTAACCTTCAAACCCGAAGTGAAAGAAAGTAACTTCAGATGAAACTAAATATTTCATCTATCTATGTCTGTCGCTGTCTGTTTCTATGTACGCTTAGATCTCTTAAACTTCGCAACGGATTTTAACGCGGTTTTCATTAACGTTTAGAAAATTTTTATGAAAGGTTTATTACATATATAAAATATTTCTATTAATATTTTGTATAATAAAGTCAATTGTTTGTAATAAAGTTGTCAAAAAATTATTTTCGGGCGCTTACATGCCTAACGCTGGCTAAACCTTATGAAATACATAAAAATAATGTTCTAAAGAATTATAGTTCTTCAAAAAACCTAGAGAACAGTCCGCGATGATATATATCTATCTCTTAAGGTTGACTCACATTAAGCATTTTTGTCTATCAACATAATAATTAAAAATATTACGTTATTTGCGAAACTATTTTTTCCAATTCCGTGTTAACCTTTATCCAGAAAAATTGCTAGTTAACTTGGGCATTTAATGTAGATTAAAATTGTCCTTTACACTTTTCCATGTAAATGAATAGGTACCGTAGAAGATAGATACTGGCCATGGAAAGCTGTCCAAAGAAAACGGCGGCAATTAAAAAAAACTGAAGCTATTAACGTTAAATAAACTCAGCATAAACGTAGTTGATACTGTGACGACTGAACGCAACAAATAGTCTTTAGTTCAATCGCCATAGTATCAACTACGTTTATGCTGAGTTTATTTAACGTTAATAGCTTCAGATTTTTTTCAATAGCCGCCGTTTTCTTTGGACAGCTTTCTATGGCCACACTCTATCACGGATTTAAAATTACGCGCGATCTAAGAAATCCCTCTCAGCAAATCCGGCTGCGGTCAGCCGTGGCCGGCACTGCCCACCTATGACGAATTGAGCGTCGTAAGCTAAGCGCTCTATTCGTAGATATGACATAACATAACATACCATCACGCCTGTATCGCCGAAATGTTAGGCAGAGGTGTAAACCCACAGTTTTCCGGGTATGTTTTAGGTCTCATGTAATATGGGGCGCGCCTATTGCCATTAATCGGCCAAAAATCCATACTCCGAGCTGCTACTGAGAATTTCACAGAAAACCCCAATAACACTTTGCGCAACCTGGGCCACTAAGTTACTAAGGCAGTTATGAACTATCTATATTAAATCGATAAACCCTAAATCAGGCTTTTTTAAACATAAAATACACCAACACTTTGTAAATTGTACCCGTGTGAAGCTGGGGCGGCGGGTCGCCAGTTATTAATAAAATACAAACTGAATTGCTATTCCAAACCTTTATCTTTGGTAAAGAGCAAGCATTTGTGATTCCTTAGAAGCGGCAGGCGCCATTTTGGAGAAAACGCTCAGAACAGCGGATATTTGATATATCCTATTATTATTTTGGTTTAAATACAGCATATTATATTATGTCCAGAATACATAGCCTTATATTGTATATGTTAGATAGATTACTACATTTGAAATTAAAAAAAAAATGATATAACAGAAACAAAAAAGTTTATAATTATTAAAAGGACGCAAAGAAAACAATATCATTAAATTTAATTTAAAAACGTATATAGAAGCATTTATAATCTCCTAATGGCTGGGAATTATCGGATAACTAAATGAAGTCGATTGAATAAATAAAAGGACTTGCGAGTTCCACTGGGAAAAATGGAACTCAAATAACTCGATGAATAATAAAATAAAGAAACTTATCAAGTTAAGGAAGCAGGATGGAAGAGCTGCATGCTCCATTAAGCCTATATAAGTAGTATTAAATAAATATCAATTAAGGACTCCCTTGCGGACATCGTACCTGAACCTTAATTCATTACGAAAGGAAAAATGTTTGAATATAAAACATACCAGGTAGCAAACAACAACTACTTTTTTATGCAATAATACTATGTATTTAGTGAGCAATTCTTCTATATATTATATGTAATTGGTTTTTCGGAAACGGCTCTAACGGTTTGGATGCAATTTAGTATTTACATAATGTGTTACTTTCCAAGTTTACCTAGATAGATTATTTTTTTGTAAGATATGCTTTTTAGTGACGCTCAGTTGCCCAGATATTCCAACATATCTTTAGTCCCCCGCGTCAAAATTTTACTGACTATATAACTGGTATTATTTAAAGTACACATTATATGATACATTTCACCAACAATACATTGTTGTTATTCGTAAAGTCTTGCTTGGCCGTTTAGACGATTTCTATTGTTCACTGCACTGAAAGTGATTTTTAACATTAGATAGTTTTATTACATTCTTACTGTGTCAAAAATAAAGAACAGAACACTGGCAGAATACTTTTTTTTTCTGACTGACTATACTGCTAACCATAAGGGGCACTGGAGCCTCAGACGGCTTTTGCAGCATCACCGTGACATGGTAGCAGAATTCGTACCTACGAAACGCCATTTATAAAAGTTAAAATATCCCAAATTACTGGATTAAAAAGTTATGACACTTACGCCTTTTCAAGTGCTTGTATTATTATTAATTTTGCTAGTGTAGTAGCAAAAACTATTAACATATAGCTGGAAAACATATAACAATGAAAAAATAGCATTACAACAATGACCAGAAAACAAAAGCTCCCGATATAGATCAAGTTTATTGTTGAAATCACTAAAGTACGAAAGAAAGTTCGTCTCTCGGTGAAAGCCGCGTGCAAATAATTCGTGTCTTGGGAAACAATGCATGCATTGTTTGTTCTAATTTGGTTAAAACGTTTTATTCAAATGACCTTTATTATATTTGAACTTAGTTTCAATGAAAATGAATAGGTTAAAAACCAATTAGGTATATGTTTCTTTTTTAATTATGTATCAATTACGAATCGAAATAGACATAATTTCATATACATTTTCACCAAATCACCGACTAAAAAAAGACCATGGTGGTCGGTAACATCGATCCGAAGTTGCAGGTTCTGATCATCTATCAAATTTTTACGGTACCTAAATTTACTGATTAGTATTGATGCTATCGGTGGACTGTGAAAAGAGACAACGTGAGGAAATATAAACGGTTGTGAAATGTTATCGTAGTTCCAACACTTAGTAGAAAAATAAAGGATATAAAGATTTAACGGCTATAGAAATCGCCAATATTTCGAGGGCTTATTTGAGTTTAAGCCATGTTGTTCTAGGGACTCTTCCCTTTCACTCAGTTGTGGATAATTGTTGTTGTTAACTGATGGTTATATCATTATTATTCTTCACTGGTAAAAGATAATTATAATTCATATTTATTTATATCCTATTTAAACAAAGTCAATTTAACGTTATCATGACATTTAATATTCTAAAATGTTTACTTAAATTTACTTGGAACCAGCAACAGAGCTGGTGTGGCTTGTGAGGCAGCTGAAAAAGCTAAGGCATGCAAATACAGGGGTCTGGGCTCTGAATATGATTTTGTCCCATTCGGCGTCGAGACCCTTGGCCCGTGGGGTCCTAGCGCTACAAGGCTTTTTAAGGAAATAGTAAAAAGGTTAGTCGACATCACAGGAGACCGAAGAGCTGGCAGATGCCTCGGACAAAGAATTAGTCTAGCTATTCAAAGGGGGAACGCTGCCAGTATCTTCGGAACCTTGCCTAAAGGGACTCCTTTTCATAATATATTTTAATCTGTAGTTATGTACATGTAATAATTATAAATGTGTAGTGTAAGTATATGACATTAATTAATTTATCAAATTAATAAATAAATAATATTCTAAAATTAACTTCATATATGTATGTAAATATGTATTTCAAATAGTACTTCATTGATAAATGTTTTAAAACCTATCAAAATATATGTTATAGGCTGTATTCAAGTGTAAATAATAGCAATTCTATGTTTAATATGTTATTTTGTTTGTACCATTATTTTAACTATGTTGTTCTTTAGGTCGGAACATTATTAATAACTTTTATTTCTACATCCGTACTGTTCTTGGTTTGAGAAATAGGCTTTATCTAGTAGGTACTTTATGTTTTAATAAGAATTAAAGGATAATTATGTAGTATGTTAATTAACTATAGTAACTAATATTCTATTTTTCGATAACATTTTTTTTTAAATAGCGTGGTTGCTTTTGTTTCTGTTATGCGTGTATCAAAAAGAAATCTTAAAATATTAAGATTTTGATCAAAGAAATTTTACAAAATGATAAAAATGATTCCACCCCTGAAGAATAAAATTGTAATTTCAAAACAATTTTTCAGCGATAATAAAAGAAAAGACGTTGTTTACCGTGGGAGAGAGACAGCTCAAATTTAAGCTTTTATTTTAATTTCCATTTTACTTCAGAAAAGTATAAAATTGTTAATTCGATCTTAAAATATATTTATCAAGTAAGAAATTAGTCAGAATTAATAAGCGCCTCTATTATTAGTACACTTAACATTTTGTTCCATGAAAAGTTAAATATTGTAATATTATCTTACAATTTTATTAAGGCTTTAAGCTTTAAGCAATGAAATATATTCTGAAACTATATAGGTACCTAAAGATCTTTTTACGAAAATAGAACAATAAAAGTGATTAATATTATTTTAAACGAGAACACTATTGTAATAGTGTATATAATTCTAGTTGGCTCCACCGTTGTTATTTTGACTTTTCCAGTTGTCAATAACTCGAACACAGCGCCACACATCGCGTTCATGGATAGCATAAACACCGTCATGAAAAAACACCTAATCAAATTTATTTCAAATTTAGGCTTGTGTATTTGTTTTTCGAATTTAGTGATTTATTTGTTTTCGCACCATTTGATTTTTCTTAGACATGGTTGTTTTCACAAAATGGAAAACTTAAAATATCGCGTTATTTACGAATATGAGTTTCACCGTGGCATCAGCGCTGCAGAAAAAACTCGAAAGATTAATGATGTATATGGGGAAGCTACTGTAAAAGAAAGCACGGTACGTTTTGGTTCCAACGTTTTCGATCTGGAAATTTTGACCTACGAAATAAACCCCGTGTACGGTCGGAGACCCTAGTTGATAATGAGGAAAGTGATAAAACTATTTTTAATTCACTTGAAATAAATTGGAAAGTGAAAATATTCGAGAAATGGGTACCACATGAATTGACTGATGCACACCAAAAAATACGCTTTGAGTGCTGTGTAACATTACTCAACCGTCACGATAACAAGGGAATTTTGAATCGTATTGTAATCGTATCGTGACTTGTGACGAAAAATGAATTCTGTATGACAATCGGAAACGCTCATCACAGTGATTGAACCCGGGAGAACCGGCCAAATCCCGTCCCAAGCGAAAGTTTATTCAGAAAAAAGTACTGATGAGTGGTGAGTGTTTGGTGGACCAGTGCTGGTATCATACACTACAGCTTGCTAAGATCTGGCTAAATAATAACGGCAGACCTGTATTGTCAATAATTGCAAACCATAATGGAAAAACTGGCCGTTAAACAACCGAGACTTGTCAATCTCTCTAGCCCACTGATGCATCAGGACAACGCTAGATCCCATACTTCATTACAGAGGGTCGCTAAATTACAGAAAGTGCGGTTGCAATGTCCAATACCACCATACTCCCTAGGACCTTGCTCCAACAGATTACGACTTTTTTTGTAATTTCGTCAATTTTTTGCAAAGAAAAAAAAAACAATTCCGATGAGGTTGTCCAAACCGCTTTCACAATTTTTTCAGCAATAGAATCAATGATCTATCTATAAAATGGCGACAGTGCATAGACAACAATGGTACATAGTTAGATTGATTAAATGTTTAATTTTATAATATTTTTTCGTTTTATTTTTCCATATAAAACGCTAATTTCATATGTAAAAACGTAATATAACTAGTTGCTCCGGCACACGATGGTTTACACTTTCCGATAGAAAATGGCTCAACCAAAGCGCCACCTATCGGATACTAATATATCTATCAACCATCGTCTCGTTAAAACAAATATATTATGTAAATATGATATATGTAAGTTGTACAGAAGTTATAGAATCAATAACAGAAACACAAGATTTTTATATTAATAAGATTTAAAAAAAAATTAACTATTTTTAAAATCGGTCCCGTACTTTTTGAGCTATTCAATACAACTAAAAACACAACCTTTATAATGTTAGTGTAGACTAGCGGTGCCCCACAACTGAGTCCGCACGCGTGGATTAAGCAGTAATTATTTTCGTCTCCTATATTTATTTGTACTTTTAATAATGACAATTCTTATCCCTATCAGTCATGGTATGACTTTTACTTCCCGTGTACAAAATTTCATGAAAACCTGTAAAGAATGAATTGAATTAAAAAAATAGGTTAAGCCGTTTTCGAGTTAAATCCGAACATACAAACGGACAGAAAGATAAAAAAAGCTAATGGTATATTCGTGATCAGTGACCTTTTTTGTATAGGATGTCTATCAGGAAATTAGGAAAAAAATTGTATCAGAAATCAAGATGTATTAATATAGATGAATACGCCATGTTGCACATAAATTACATAATTTATTTTCTTCAATTATATTTGCACTAGCAACCCGCACCGGCTTCGCACGGGCATCAGAGCATATATGCTTAGTTTTTTTTTGTCGTATAATGTCGTATCAGCCTATTGCGTCGAGCATGTGGGTGAGATTATAATGTAACTGATGTTCATCATTGTGTGTTAAACTTAGATGATAGTCTTATAGCGGCATTACAGTTTAATACATAATTTTAAGAGAAACAATTCCGTTATACAAAAACTCTTGGTTTACGCAGCGCCTGCCAGTAAAGCTCCCTCCCAGTCGGCATTATTTTTTCCGACATCTTCAACAATAATCGTCATATTTAAGCCAATTTACACAAAAAAATTACGAATTAAAAAACACCTAAACCTTCCTCATGAATCACTCCACTCCTTCCTTTGATGAAAACTATATGAATATCCGTTAATTTTTGAGTTTATCGCGTTACAGACAGACGCGACGGGGGGTTTTGTTTTATAATATAGTAAGATATTTGTATAAATTATAGTTATTATTATATATTTTTTCTAATTTTATTATAATAAAAAAATATAACAATTACGTATCTCATTTATAATTTATTTATCTCGCATATCTCAGACATGGAGACGTAATAGTTTATGGTAATTGGCAGTTATCATAATTTTAATATATGGGCGAGGCGAATTGTTTATTTTGTGAATCACGTGAATTTTCTAACTCAAATATTTTAATCAATAGCGTTTATACACGACGTTGTCTTTCAAGATTGGATACATTTATAATATTTATAACTCGATGAGAAGAAGCCTGTATAATGCATTAATATTTTCTGTATGTGTATCATCTGTTTCCTGAAGCACATTACTGATTTACCGGACAACAAGTTCAAGGAACATGTCATTCGGGTTTTACCGTCAAAAGGTTATTATAGGTAAGTGAATGATAGTGATGTCTGTCTCCCTCTCTGTGCATCCACTATATTATTTTTATTATTATTTTATTATATTTGGAAAAAAAACCCCGATTGAGTTTCTTACCGGTTCTTCTTGATAACTGGGATACTTTCCGAACGGGCAGTAGTGTTTTGACGTTCGTAAGTGCCTTGTTAGGGCAAATGTTGAATAAAGTTTTTTTTTTATTATAGACGTATATAACTGATCCAAACAATATAGATAATTTTATCCATAATATAAAATGAATCAGCTTAAAAGTATGGAATACAAAATTATTATAATAAGTTTACTTCGTTACCTAGTAAGTAATTAACTATACTTTTTATGGATTTTCGGTATTAAATAAAACATCTGTATTAAAACACATATAGCTACAAAAAACAAATTAAAGTTATGCAAATGCAAATTATTAGACAATTACTAAAAAAAACCGTTGAAAGTTGAACTCTGATAACAGTTGAAATAATAATTTCTCAGCGGTTGCATTCTCGGACGCTAAGTCGCGTCGATTGGATGAGTTTAATTTTGTTTGTCTCATGACCTATATTATATATGTCTTTCTGTATGCCGAAATATGGCAATTCATTTCTCCAACTCTTTTATTTATAGTAATATACAATCACTAATCAGATTAGATTCTGTCACACGAGATTCTCATCCGTAAAGGACTAAAACTTATTGAAACCAAGAATTCTATGTTCTCATTCAGTTGGGGATTGTTATGTTTAATGTATTATTTTTGTTCTTTGCTATGTTATAATCGATAAAAATAAAATCGACATCAAATCAAACAACGGTATAAAAATTAACAAAACATTAAAAAAATCACTTTAATGAAAGATAAAAACTTAATCCTCTTCAGTCCATACACTTCGAACCCATTCCTTTATATTATTTTTAACTGGCATAGTAGTCACATCGTTCTCATTTGGACAGTTAACATCAGAAACATTCATTGTGTCAACATCTTCTTCTTCTAAATATAAAGCTTCATTGTGATTATTCAAACAAAGAATTTCCCTGGCACGTCTAGCAGCAATTCTTTGAGGCCGAATTTTCGCGATGGGCAATACTTTTTCTTGCGCTTTATGTGGTTTCTTGTGTAGGTTAGTGGCCTTGTATGATGCAAAATATAGACCACAGATGCCACACGATCGCTTAAATAAGTATGCCTCGACACTGGGGCAATAGGTATCATACGGCACTTGCTTCAAATATGATGAAGCTCGGAGATCCAAAGATAGCTGAAGTAACAGTGGAGCGAATTTTCTTTCACAGTCATCTTTTTCTATGATAACATACCCGTTACACGTCTGTTTCATCAAACCAGGTGGTGGTAAAAACCCCTCTCGTAATAGTCGCCAAAGGCTAGATCGTCGCACACCACAACATAGAACATCCTCGCATTTTACTATTTGTAATAAATATTGTGATTCACGTACATGATGTTCGTACAAAATCGCATCTGGTTGCGCCGCTTTTATATAGTTTTAAATATTGTGCGATATTGTGATCGGTTCGCAACTTTTTCTATCTCCGCTTACCCCCCCTTCCTTGGCACATGCAAACAGTACGATAAGTCGCGAGTTCGTCAATACCTTAGCCTGTTCGATATCCAGTCTAGTATCTGTTGTCGCAAGAATTCGGCAACCACAGGAAAATCATCAATCACCATTTGGCTCCAAATATTAGCCAGAACAATGCCTGCACTCTCAAAGTTTCGTTTTTCTAACACCAAGTCAGTAGTTAGATTACTGGAATCGAGATGTGAACCGAAATTATCATGCTTAAATATAACACCAGTAAGTTCACGGACTAAGAGGCGCCATTCGTCGTTCCACCCTGTTAAAAGCACTTCTTCCTGGAGCATTTGTGGCAATGTAAATAGCATCCAAGTCGAAATCTTTAAAATGTTGTAAAGCTGATACTTTTCTAAGAAACAATGGTGTACTTACATTGTCGATAATATTCTTAAAGTCGGTAACTTATTTTTCTTAGAACAATAAAGGTTTGGGACCCCTCCCCACCTCTTGTCACACAATGTCACACTTCGTCGACCCCCTCCCATCCCTTACACGTGTGACGTAATTTATGGATGGCCCCTTAAATGAAATATATACATATATTCGCTTATTAATTTACTAACTACTATTACTAAAATATATTATTTATACTTCTAGTATGTGTTGTAGTACCTACACAATACTATATTTAATTTACATGATAAAATATAATAATCATTGTTAATGAGACAACAATAAGTACAGGCTGCAACATGACCTAGATATGACTGAACCAAGTGATCTGGCATAAAGGGATCTTAATTCTATTCACAGCTTTATGGAGGCTTTAAGCTTAGATCGGATCATATGTATCAGCGGAGTTGGTCTAAACGACCACTAGAATCCCTATCGAGGTTCGTCAGTTTTACATTAATTAATTTTTCCTTTTATTGTACTTTTACCGAAAAATATTGTTATATTTATTTACAATATTAATTTATGAGAGGCGTTTTCCCTACTCAAAACGCTTTTTCGTAGAACTCGCTTCTTTCGAAGAAAATAATACAGTATCGATAAATTTTATCTCTCTCGAAAGTTTTTCAACGTTTTTATCATTTGTAGCCTACGAAATGATATAAAGATTTATATATTTCTAAACATTTTTGTAATATGGAAAGTAATGAAGTGAAATGAAAGAATTTGTGGACAATACGTAACACAGGATAGTGATAGGGAATAAATCTAATTCGGCAAACATGAAAGATATTTATTTACACCGAAAATTAATTAGGATAAAGTATACGCCATGAAGATGAAAGTTAAGTTTGAAAGTATAAGGGTATGAAATTTATTATTTTTCAATTATATTAATTTAATTTTAATTAATTTGAATGCAATGAAACTTTACCAATAACAATATTTATTTATTTATTTACACATTATGCGTTAAATACGCAATGGCGGATTTAATGCCTAAGGCATTCTCTGCCAGTCAACCATTAGGTGATGCAGAGATAAATGTTGGTAGGTGTAAAAGGTGAGGTTTTTATGAAATTATGTTTAACCTATTTAATATCACAATATATAAATAAAATATCAACACCAATATACTGTATATATATTACATATATACTACACATATACAATACATCGTTCTAATCGTTGAATATCGTTCTAATCTACATACATGTCCAATTCTTTTGGTTTATAAAAGATAAACCTTTTTTAAAACACTTGCTAGGAGGTACCTATTTATAGCAGGCATATAATCTTATTATATTAAGTGAGCAATTCTTGTAAGTATATATATATAATTGATTTCTCAGAAACAGCTCCAACGATTTCGATGAAAATTTGCATTTAGATAATGTTTTACATTCCAAGTTTACCTAGATAGGTGTTTTCTGTTTACAAGACACCGAACATAGCTCGGTCGCCCAGTTATTTACTATTTATATTAACTACTAGCTATCAACTGATCGTTTCGCTGGGTTATAATAAAATTAACTTTTATGCCATATTCCTTTACATCCGGTCAGTCGTATAAGCATGATTGATGGGAAAATATTCAAAAAAACATAGTTGCACATATATACTGCTGCATATTAGATTAATAAACAATTATACAAAATGTCACAATAATAACACAATTTAGTATGTTGCATGTTATATTATATTATATTGACATGTAACATTAAAGGAAAAATGTGAACTAAATTTCCTTTTATATTTGGAAAATTCACTCATTGTGTGCAATTTTATTAATAGAACCAATATTAATTATGACAACTTTTACTGTCCTTAAGTCAATACTCGTAAATCAGGTACATCTAAATACACAAAAAAAATTAATTAAAATCCATATTCTTACCGTAAAACTGTCATTGTTAGAATCGTAATTATTTAATGATATCAGTGCCTGGAATAATAAAATGCTCGCTCCAAAACTAATAAAATGGAAAAGGGCAGCGCAAAATGTTTCGAGTTATCCCCCTTTTACATTTTGAAGAGGGTTCCGCTTACGTGTTACTTATTTGTGTGAGCCTATTGCGAGTGATGTCAACTTAGGAATTGTAATTAGAAATGCCCTTGCCTCTTTACGTTTGCGTTAATTTGTCTACGAAATAAAGACTTTTATTATTTCAGTTGAGATAATGTTTAGCATAGGTAAATAAAAATCTTATTGTTGATAGTACAATTGACATCCAATAACACTTGGCTTTGAAGCTCGTCTACCTCTAGCATGATATGCTGACTTGGGTTGGTGCTATGTTCCCTGTTCTTACCTAGCGGGTGAGAGATAAAATATACGAGTTTTATTATAATATTAATATCTCTCTTCCGGTCGGTAACCTCAATACTGAGGATCGTGGCTACGTACAATTGCTTTTAGTAAGTTGCTTCCATCGTTCTCGATCTTCGGTACAATGGAGGGCTGTGCCGGCCGCGGTGGGCAGCTAAATTTGTTCGGTGACTTGCCGGACCACCGTTTTGAGCGTCTTAACAGCTATATGGTTAACATATCCGTAGTATTTTAAATATAGATACGTTGGTGCGAAAGATCGTCCATGGAATTTGAAGCATTCGACACCAACACCACGCTATTTTAATATAGGTAGTTGTAGATTTTTTTTATTAGGCAATATTACCTATTAGGCTTAAAATTAGAATTTTATCATCAGGACTAACCCATGTAAGTTCACCTGAACTATATAGTCACTATTTATTATATTTGTTTTGGGCAAAACCAATTTTACATAATCTACTGTATATAGGTAATATGATAATTATCATAATAATTAAATATATATTTTTACTTAATCCTACTAATATTATAAACGCGAAAGATTGTGAGTGTGTTTATATGTTTGTTACTTCTTCACGCTCAAAGGACTGGAACAATTTTGATCAAATTTGGTAATGAGGTAGCTGACACCCTGGATTAACACATAAGGTACCTTTAAGGTTTTTTGAAAGTGTCTTTTAAATTATACGCGGGTGAAACCGCAGGGCATACCAAGTAGTATTATAAAGCTCAAGAGATTGTTTTTTGTTTGTTTGTTTGAACGCGCTAATCTCTGGAATTACCAGTCAAATGTAATAAATTATTTGTAAGGTATATAACTTCACGCTAGGGCACTAAGGAGCGAAGCAGTAGCCGTAAGTCTTAAACAACCTGGCAAGGCTGAGTGGACAGTTGGTCGGATAAATTTAACACTGGTAAAACATTAATATAAATTCAATTCAACATTATTATTAATAAACTTATAGCAAATAACTACGGTACTCGTATTATATTCAAGAAAAGATTAATAATGACTTGACGCTATTTTTGTCGAATAAAATTAATATTTATACACTTTAAAAAAGTAGATAAGCTACATGATTTTAGACAGCATATGGATGCTTTGTAGAACGATTGAGCGTTAACATAAGCACACTAAAAGTAGGTAGATAACTTTGAAACTCGGTCGTCGATCGTAAAAATGCCGTCAAAGGGTTCTCTGACAGGCACATATTGAGTGTACGGGAACGAATTAGCATTTCACAGACACGTTAACAAAATGCCACTGTTCAGTTGACTTAATGAGCTTCGTACATAGTCATTAAACGGCTTACGTGGCTGTCGAAACAGTCGTTTGAGTAGGCAGTAAGTACCTATTCCACATTCGCCGTCAAAATTTTGCAAATAAGTAGTAGCACTACACAGGACATATACTTATAGTATATAATAACAATATCAATTATATGTATATCGATTAAGTTAATACGAAAGTACATACCTGTAATGAGCTCCAAGATTTAGTTAGTGTACAAATTAGCAGGTCAACGACATGTGTGTTCCGGTAGCTGTTCTAAAGATCCTGTCATTCTAGACTTAACTATCTTGTCGCACCTTCGGCCACATCGACGCTTAAATTCAGGTAAAATTTTATTCTAACACTAAACCTATGAAGAAAGAATTGGCTAATACACATATTAGCATTAAAATAAAGTTATAATCAATAAGCTTATTTTGTTGTAAAATTGAAGAATTAAGTTACGGCTAAAACAAAAAGAAGAAGCTAAATGCAATTACGTAGAAAACAATGTGGTCTATAATTCACAGACATAATATATAAAAGAAATAGGTAAGAAATAAATAAAGATCGGTTGAAAGGAATTACGGAATAAATGAACAAAGTGGTTAAAGGATCAATCATTTCTTAAATCTTTAAGGACTTTATGAAAATCTGTTAAAATTTAAAAACCGATTAAAGTATTTCGCGCACTGTCTAATCCATATTGTTAGAAGAAAAGAGAGCTAAAAATAAGTATAGTTTATGTTTAATGAATTTTTTATAAATAAGTCTATATATTTCAACTGTAATGAAACAGAAGTGCCGGTTTCATTGATGACCGATGCTCTCGATATTAAATATGTTTGGTGTACATATCCTTACATCTTTGCTTGTAATAATTTCAATTATTTTTATTTAATTGATGTAGGTGTTACTTTGCGGAAATCCATTGTAATTACTTTATCCAAATTTTCTTTGCTACTTCCGCCTGAAAAGATAAACGGTCATTTCGTCTTTCTGCAACAAAAAAGACGTTTGTTATTAATAATTGTTGATGTGAATCAAGAAACTAATAGTGGAAAAGAAGAAAAATCAAAAAGACAAATGTTAGTACCTATTAAAAACGATTAAAGAGATGCGGTCGAGCCCGTAGACCCGATCATTATTAACCTATAAGGAATAAATGTCAAAAATGTTAAGCAAATAATAATAATAAAAAAAACTATGTTGCAGATGAAATGTGAAACGACCACAATCGATCGGTTGTTGCAGAAATACGAAACACCCGTTTATCTTTTCAGGCGGAAGTAGCAAAGAAAATTTGGATAAAGAAGTTATTTTTATTGTTAATTTGTTTGTAAATTAACATTACCTACATATTGGTAAATTCATAACAACACAAATAAATAATTAAAAAATAATAGAAAGATTAATAATGTAATCAAATACATCTGAAATTTCTAAATAAGAATTTTACGGAATTCTAAAACCAGCTGATTAGAGGTGTGCATTTATAAAACAGATTTATTATACAGGTGTCATGTAAATGCTGAATGTAATTTACCGTCGGAACTCTTAAATTTTCTTACTCCATAAACTAATGACGACTTGACGACCCATCAAGACTCTAGAGAACCGCCGCGCCGCCCGCCTACGATTACTCTAAATTTTATAGTCAATTATTGAATGAATTGATTATACAGGTGGCCAAAAAGTCGTGGATCAAACGCAGCTAGGGGTTAGATGGGGTCATCAGCTGCAATAAATTGTTCTACGGGAGGTCCTTAAGGTCAACCCCTGCAGAGTTATAATTTATTTTGTATTTTTATGAGAAAATTGATTTTTTTATTAATTCTTATTAAAATTCGAAAAAATCTACAGCCTGAATCTTTTTTATCATTTTCACTAGATTGATGCTGATGAGTCATTGCGTTTGACATGCTATTTATGGTTGTTTATTGGGTGTGTTGAATGAAGATAATATTAAGTTTAACGAAAAAAATAATTCTCACACCATAACTTTTTATTTACTTCGGACCCCACTGTGAAAAAAAAACTACTCTACCGAAAAGTGACCCTGTATTACAAGTTTTGGCGCATTTAATAGGGATTAAATGAAAAAAAATAATTAAAGGAACACTCATCAGTACCAATCTAGTGAAAATTATAAAAAAGATACAGCAGGGACACAACCGTCAATGCTATTTATGAAAAAAGGCAATGGGACATTTACAGATTAGTAAAAAAAAAATGTACTGGTCACATTCCGTTTTATTACATTCTATTAAACAACAAAAAATACAAAGGACTCAAACCACATATCTAAACCTTGTAAAAAGCTAAGGCTAAATGTATAAGGCGAGAAGCAGTTTATAATGAAGTATATTTTATGAATACCACCACTGCTTCTCTTAAATTGTATCTGAGTACACTGGCTACTATAAGGTAAAAATATTACTAAAATATAACAAAGTAAATCTTTTAAATACTTTTTAATATTCTTAAAAATTTTAAATCACTTTTAAACGTAGAGTTCGAATTATGTTAACTGCCTGATAAATGACTTAACGATGACGTATTAAATATTCTTTAGACTATAGTTCCATTGTCAAGCAAGTGAGTAATATTTTAACTTTATTAATATTTCAATGACATTCTAATATTTATGTAAAAGTAATAAAAGTGTATATTGTGCTAACATTTAATATACTACACCCACTCTAGTTTATTATATAAATAGATGTCACGATCTTTCTTATTCCAAAAGTTAATGTGACATAATTTATTACTTATCATTTAATATTTTATAATATTTCTTATTAACTTCTACTGGCGGCATCACCAATATTACAGAAATAAGAAAAGAGTAATTTAACTTATCTATCTGATTTTAAATGAATTCAATCAGTGACAGGTCTCTAGCCCTTTATAAAGATAAAATGAGATTGTCTTTCGGCGCCTTTTCGCCTTTCGGTCGACGATTTCACAACAACTTTGCTTCAGCCTTATATACAAATAATATCACTTTTTTCAATAATCAGTACTTTTAAATTTAATTAAGTAATTAGCTCTACTTACTGTACTCTTGAATATTTTACTTTATGCAACATTACTACTACTATATAATTAAATTAGTGTTTAGTTATCAATATTTCAATGATTTAAACTACAATATATCATTGTGAGATGCGCGTTAAATTTTATAAATGCAACCTTAAGTGTTAAGAGGAGAGTAATTCCTTAACTTAATATGTCGACATGACACTTAAATAGATGTATTACAATTGAAATTAAGTTAATAGTGAACAGAATCAAACGTAAAACTAATAAAAAATTGGCTGCATTTTTTATAATGTGTTATTAACTATACCTATTATGTTTTAACCACAATCACAACCGATTTTGCGATGACGGTGTGTTCGAAAATAGTAACACGCATGTCTAGTCTCTCAATTGAAGTTGCTGGAACACACTAATATTTGGTTAGCGACAGATTTTTGAATACCTACTAGCTGGATACTAGACAATGCTGTAATATTTAATTCATTTACAGCATTATCACACCTTTTCTTTTTTCTTAAAAAATCGAGTTAAGTTAGTATATTAATTGATTATATTAAACAAATCGGAAACATCAAATCAGTGGCAAAAATAACTTTTAATAAATTAGAAGATGTACCAATAATATGAAAGCATTCTGTAGGATGTGTCGGATTAATACTAATTACTTATATATCGCCCTTTATACGTTTGATTTTAGTATTATTTCCAGTCAATTTAAAGAGTTAATAACAATAATTATTACAAATCAAACTTTTGTATTAAATGCCATTATTGTAATTGTAACTTATGAGCTCGTAATTTTCTAAGTGATAGTATATGTATAAACAATGAATTAAAGAATACTTTATTCCATTCATTAGTTCGTACACAGATGAGCCTTATGTCATAAGGTATTTTCCTTCAGCCAACCAGCGGCATTATGGGAGACAAATATCATTGTCGGTAGTACAAATACTTACAATTTTTTATAAAAAGTAAAATGAGCTAACATGGAGGTATACATGTAGAATAGTGCCTTCCTAATATAAAATAAAAACAAACCTTGAAACTTCACCTGAAATATTTAATAAGTATACAAAAATAATAAAATTAACATTTTAAGTTGATTTGGATAAAATAATATTAGCATATTAGTTAGTTTAATTTACATGAAATATCACAAACGAATTTTAAGACAAATATTTAGTCTGAAAGAACACGGTGTAAGTACCGGACGCATCTGTCGGGTGTCACTGTGTATCCCCAGCCTGGGAAATCAGCACCCCAACCAGCTCTCACTGCGCGCACGATCTGCGTAATCGCGGTCCTGTGACATTGGACGTCAATTATCATAAAGTTGACTTACTCATGTTCTCTTTACGTAGTTAGTTCACGGTGAAATCAGTTGAGCGATCCCGTTATTATCTATATTATTCGAAGTTTCGCCTTTCATAAATGATAACCCTATTCAGTGTGCGTACCCACACAGAGTCATGTATGATGATAATACTTACGAAGTAGATACAACTGACACAGAACAGATATTAGATTAGGATATTGGTGTTCTATTGTAACCTCGTTGATTATTATGAAACTTGTTCGGTCGAACTTGATTCAATTAAGTACGTTTAATAGAATCGCTATTCTCTTTAACCTTTCAACTAATTCGGAAGCCATAAAATGTCGGAATATGCGTTAAATAATATGAATGCAATGAAAATAATCGAGATTTTTGAAAATAGCTATATTATTATATTAAAAAAGACTCGTGTGCCCCAAATTACAAGTAGGTACCACCTATACGAATAATTATGAATTTTATAATTTTAAATTTCCCCACATTCTTTAGCAATCGTGCTTTTTTACTCAAGCTTTGTTTATTCTCTCTCAGATTTTATTTATTATATTAATTATTACTGTTTATTAATATTATTAATTCAACCATCAAAGGAAATCAAGCATTCTCGTCTACGGATTTAACTATATTTATCCCTGTAACTGCATTTTCTGAGTAGTTACTAATTTAAACAAATTATTAAAAAATATTTTTTTTTGGAAAACAATGATGGCTGGCCCACAAAACTGCTAGATATGTACATAAATGTGAACCTCAGAAATAATTGTTTTCCGTTATTTCTTTTCACCTACCTATCTAAAATGACTTAACTACATTAAACTCGGGGAGGGGTTATTAACAGTACGAAAACACGAATCGATTTTGTATTTTTTGATCACAGTGAATAACAACTCAGAAAATGCAGTTACAGGGTTGCCTTTATTATTTTTTCAAGTTTTTTTTTATATGAGCTAACTATTGGAAATAATCCTGAGTCCACTGGACCAAGTAATTTGTAAAAACCAACAATGTATGGGTATTGCCTGATGTCCTTTGACCAGTTGTAGTCGTTGGCCGCAGCCTGGTTGGACCTGTCAACATTTTCTTGTGTGATTAGCCAAATAAATACTAATATATTATAGTGTTATTTATAATATGCTCAACAGAAAAATATTTTTGCAATACTTATTATAAAAAACTGCACTTATTAAATAAACACGTAGGTACCTACCTACTTATTACCTATTTATATGAATAATGCAATAACTATATTAATATTTTATGATGTTTAAAAGTATAATGTTCTATGTATTATTGAATGATAAATGTTGTTGTCCACTCAATATTATTAGTATGATAGTATTATTTGTATTGCAACAAAGAAGGCATATTGTCTATCTACGATCGCGCCGCGGAGGGAATATTATGCGTCTTTGGATTTCACTAAGCCGCAGTGAGCCGTTTTACTGCCAACAAGAAGCTTGTGGATTTCATTTCTCTTTGTCAAGTGGACTGAGACGTCAGGAATGCGTTTAGAGCCGAGAGCACTTGAGGTATCTTAAACTACGCCTCGAGTCGCATGTATCTATATAATCCATCTTTATACTTTTATTTCGGGAGAATAAATCTTAAAAACCCGAAATAAATTACTTTTATCAAAATTAATACGAATTCATATTCCAATTAACTGGGTTATTATGTCATTTTCAGTTAGTAATCGCCTACTGCTGAGCATAAGTCTCTCTTCTTGTACGCTACTCATTACAATCCTGAATTAATTTCATCCGGGTCCATGGGCGCCTCTGGAATTACTTTCAGACAAGTACATCAGCATCTACACACTATACACTAACTAGAAAAATATAACTAATTTATACATGTATTGTACAAATTTGAACAGCAACCTAGACGCCTTAAGATTCTATTCAAACAGTATGTAACTCAATAAAAAATCCTAATGTTATGTTTATTTTCTTTCCCCAAGTGCATCACCTTGCACCCTGCTGTCCCGTGATTTTGACAATATCGTTAACCCAAAGAGCTGTTGGTTGTCTGACGCTTCGTTTACCCGTATGTTGATACCAATCCGTCAAGGTTTAGTCACTCTGCCTGGCAACATGTTCTGCTGCGTAAAGACATACTAGCTGAACCGTGTAAATATATCGCACATTGTAGAATAATATAAGACACGGGTAAGGTCATTTCGAATCGCTAAAACACTTTACCCTGTTCGTTTTAATTAGTATTTAACCCGTCGCTTTACCAAAATCGGCGTGCTTATACTTTTACTATCGTATAATATGTTCTCATAGTAGGTACGTAATTTCAAACTTAGGTCCATTTTATTAACATGTGAATTGAACATCTTATTATTACTACTTATTGTTCATAAACTTATTTAGATTTACGATAGCAAGATATATTAGCAGGAATTAAAATTATTAAGTACCATCAACGTGTAACAACATTTCGGATACGTTGAAAAATAGATTTTAGATTGTTAGGAGTACATGATGGTTCATTGTTTTGCCGTAAGTGACTTGAGAATACTGGAATTTGTTACTTGTTTGTTTGCAGTGAATGGAAGCGTTCCACATAATGATTCTGCTTGTTCTAATGTTCTACAATACATTAATGTCTGATAGGTTTATAAATATACCTCGCGTTATAATTTGCAATACAATTTAAGTATTTATTTAATTTAGTAGTTTAAGTATTTTTCCAAATATTAAGTATAATCAAAGTTGGTACATATTTACTTAATACTTGAGTGTTAGTGTTGATGCAATATGAAGGTTATTCTCGGACATCGAGAGGCTCTAATGACATCACTTAGCTTCACTGCGACAAAGTAACTTATGTGTTAATGCGCTAAACAAAATAGTTTAGGCATTACTTCACCGGTTATAAGTTTTTGCTTTTTTACAAAAAACACCCGATTCATCCGAACCTCATATTCAATATTTAAGAGTTGTGCACTTTCAAAGTTTATAAACGAAACTTTCGTTATAATAATACTAATATATATATTCTTTATTGCACGTAAAAGTACAATAATTGGAGGACTTAATGCTAAAATACATTCTCTACCAGTATTCCAGGGGTGCAAGAGAAAGATACATGCAAGGTGTGTATAATAACTTCGCATTTTTATATGAAACTCAAAACATTTTTTTTTCAAATTTATTTACAGTATGTATATATGTGCCGTTTTGTTCGATGACTTTCTGCCATTTTTTAGATAAAGACATTGTTCAGTGGTGCACTTCTTGATTGGGCAAGGTTTGTGACTGATCGCACACATCCGCTACTGAACCTACGGAACTGTCGGTTGTACCGGAGAGTCGCGGTCCGGCACATCCCCTCTCCTAAAACCGGCCGTATAGCCGTAACGGTCAGTGTTAATTTGATTACGCTCGCGAGTGTTCGACCGCTGGGAGCAAAAAAAGGAATTCTTTTCGCCGTGTGTGCTAACAAACCCACTGAAGTGCCTTGGATTATTCTTAAGCATTTCACAACCTTCACGCAGACCACCAACGAGCAGCTGAACGTTCCAGAAGAACGGTAAGTGGATTTGCGTTGTTAGTTGCAGACCTTTTGCCAACTTGAGGTACACTGAACACTGTAAGGGGTGTGATCATCAAATATTGGTTCTTGGAAAAAACCAGCTCAAAGGCTCAAAGTTGATTACAATTAATTAATTAATCATCAACAGACATGATCCCGTTGCTCTAGAAACTTTGGGACTTCTGATCAAAAAAACGCGACAAATAGTTTTAGGCAGTCCTATCTTGATGTTAACCTTACAGAACCTAAAGTATTCTGAAGACACTGAAACATGTGAAAATCAGTAGGTGCAAGGTCAGGGCTATATGGTGGATGCACTAACACCTCCCTGCCAAACTCTCTTAATTTTTGCTGAACGATCAATTCCGGCCGCTTTCTCTCAATTGCTTCCTTTAATCTCATCAGTTTTTGGCAGTAGAGATCCGAATCGATGGTTTTGCTGGGCGGTAAAAGCTCATAATGAACAATGCTTTTACACACATACTCATACACACATCATCACCTTATTTCGAGTTAGCCCAGGTTTAGCCACAGTCTGTGAAGCCTGACCGATCTTATACCACGACCATTTTCGCACGTTCTTGTCGTATGTGATCCACTTTTCATCGCCAGTTATCAATCTCTTCAAAAATGGCTCGGTTTCATTACGTATCAATAATTAGTCGCAAATAAATACAAAGTTCATTAGGTTTCTTTCAGTGAGCTCGTGTGGCACCCAAATATCGAGCTTTTTTGTATAGTCAGTTTTCTTCAAATGGGTTAAAACTGTTTTGTGATTAATTTCCAGTTCTTCAGCTATATCGTAACTACTGATATGCCGATCTTGCTCCACTTTTTCAAAAATGGCGTCCATTTTATTCGTAACAGGGCGACCAGAGCGAGGTGCGTCTTTAACATCAAAATTTCAGGCCTGAAAACGTTTAACCAACTTTGTGCTACTCTTACTGACACTGCATTAGGTTCATAAATATTTAATTTTTTTTTGCTGCTTGAGTTGCGTTTTTGCCTTTTCTGTAATAATATTTTACAAAGTATCGAATTTCTTCATTAGATTCACTCATTTTTACAAATGAAATATAGCGGGAAACAACTTTTAATTTTTTAATTTTTTTTTTATGTAACCTTTTTAATGTTACCAAAACCAGCCAGATACAAATAGTACAGCCAAAGAAATTTTATAACAAGTTTATACCTACGATATGCGAAAACACTTCTTCCCCGACCTAATATTTAGTTAAAAAATATGTATAATCGATATTCAACTGCTCCAAGTAAAACCTACGTAGCGAATACTTGAAGAAATCCCGAAAGTTAGCTAGTTGGATGTTGATAGGAAGCGAATTCCACGGTCGTGCTGCTGTTACGGCGAAAGATCGGTCGAGGAAATTAGTATGATGACTTGGTATACTGAGAATGAAAGAATCAGAAGATTTTAGCTGTCTATTATGCATATCCGTGAGAGATTGAAAAAGTGTTTTTAAATATTTAGGGGTTTTAGGCTTATTAAGTGTGGAGAAAAGATGACAAAGTATTCTTACATTCCTACGTTGCTGAATAAGTAGCCATTTCAACCTGGCTCGGTATTCAGATACATGATCAAACTTCCGCACTTCAAACGCACGAGTGAATGAAAAGAAGCATAAAGTTTCCTACTAACTTCCTTGACTTGGTCTGCCCAGTATAATTTAGTATCGAAGATGATACCAAGATTTTTCACCGTAGTTGAGAAGGGAATGGTATTATCAAAGAATTAAAGTCAATTTTAGAAAGCTGTTATGAGCTACCAATTATCATGGATTGACACTTCGTGGGATTAAAATTGATTCCGTAAGATTCAGACCAGGAAAGTAAACTTGAGAGGACCTTGCTTAAATGATTGATTATAGATGGTAGATCTAGATACTTTATTTCACAATGCAGACACAATTGCAGGTCGTCAGCATAGTAGCTTTAGAGATGATAGTGAAGTGTAAAGTAGGCGTAAGTAAATTTATAAAAATGGAAAAAAATAATGGAGAAAGAATGCCGCCTTGAGGAACACCAGCTTCTAGAGCACACCAGTCTGATTCGCCATCGTTCATTTATTAAGTATTTAAATATGACATAAGTATCTAATATATATCAACTAGTCTTTTTTGATAACTTTGATATTATATACTACTAGCTTCTGCCCGCATCTTCGTATATAAACTATCTATGTGCTAAATTTCATCCATATCCGTTCAGCCGTTTTCGCGTGATTGTGTAATAAGTATACAAACTTTTACATTTATAATGTTATAGTAGGATAGGATAGGATAATTAGTATTTGTTTAGTTAAAATTAAATGCTTTTTAACGCGCGTCGTACATAATACATACAACAATAACATAATAAATGTATGTAAATTAAACCTTTAACAAAATGTTATAATAACTATCTTTGTGTACTCGGGCTAAATCAATATAAGTAGTGAATATTCACTTATATATAAACATATAACGGATATACTTATTATCTCTAATAAGAGTGAACTCGTTACCAGAGACATGTATTTAAAATTATAAAAATTATTTTCTGAATGTATTATTTATTCCAATTTGAAAATCAGTACATAGCGATATGGAAATCCGGAGATATTTCACGCGCCGATAGCATGGGATTGCTTTTCGGTTGACAAGCCGTCAATCTACTACAAACCGAAGATGCTTTTAGAAGCCGCGAGAGACAGCCTATTTCACCGTATTCCCTCGTTCTCAGCGACACCGAGCTTTAGTCGCATTATCATCTGCATTCTTACAGGAGATTTGTTGACAGATCGATCCGGGAGTTATAGCGGTGCATTTGGGCGGTTGTAAAACAAGTCTAGTGTCTCCGTCGTGTCTAGACGGCGCGCGTTGGCTCGCTATTGGTTGCCGTAAAATTATGTGACGATGGGGGCTAGTGTATACACGAATATTCGATCAATTTGCTCTAAAATCGCTCATTTAATTTATTACAAATTATTAGGCAGTTCATCTGACGTAAATCTACAGTTTCTAGAATAAGTTTATTTATATATCTATACAATACAATACAATAAAATTGAAGTGTCTGTGTGTAATGTCAAAATGGCAGTTTTTTACTAAATGCATGTATGTACAAATGCATTTTTTTACATTTAAAATTTTTGTCTGTCTGTTTTTAAAGGTTACACGTATAACTTTTGTTCAATATAAACATTTTTGTTTACCATTTTAATAAAGACAACAATATATATTATATCTATATTGTTAACTTTAAGTACCCTGGAGCCATTAGAGGCTTTGACAGCTTCACTGGGCTTGGTTATTATTAGATACACATATGTTACAGTACAATAACATGCATAAAATATTGATCTTACGATATTGGTAATATCTCAATACCATGTAAATTCGTGCATATTCACCGTCTCGCGTCTCGCAAACCATCAGAAGGGTCGCGCTTACAGCGATCGGTCTCTATAGGCAAAACGCAGTATTTATTATTAATATATATTTATTATTTATTTATATATATTGCTATTAGACTGCTTAGTTTCTATGTTGATTCCGCAAAGACACCTACCGCCACGCGCCGTATTGAGCTAACCACAAGTACTAACTGTGGAACGAACGTCGTATCGGTAAGCTTAGCATGATTATACAAAATAAAATTTAAAAAATGGAAACTTGTATTTACGTATCATTAACCATTACGCCAGTGCATGCGGATAAAGCAGTACGGGAGGGTTTCCACTTCCGACTTACTTAACAAAAATCAATATTTAAGGCTAGTTGAGAGTTGTAAGCCTATAATACTATTATTCCTCATAAATCTGGCTATCACATACAAGTAGAATTTTTTGAATCCGACTGGTGGATATTAGCGTATTTAAACAAACAAACAAACTCTTACCTCTTTATTACCTTATAAAGTATAGATAATAGTATAGTATAGATTAAAATAACAACTGTCCAAAAAATAAAATCAAAATAAATGTTACGCATGTGTGTGTTTTTGAGTGTGTGTGTGTGTGTGTGTGTATTGTATGTTTTTTATAGGAAATCTTAAGCAAGAATTCGCGGTCAGTGAGGTGTCCTAAGTTTCAGAATTTGATATTCCAAATATGTTAGTTATAAATTAATTATTTTCAAACTTTATATGATATAATAAAAATTTCTTCTAAATATACTAACAAGAACTTTGATGAACCTTTCGTGACCAGACTACCCGATAACTATGTCCTTTACATCTTCTACAAAAACTAAAATTTTAATCCATTCATTTGAAAAGATTAATATGTAAGATACAGTGTGCATTATCTATTTCCTACTGAGTTTCCCTGAGGTACATTTTATAATAAGTTTATTTATAGCTTTAGCCCTTTTAGCGTCACGGACCCATGTAGTGGACACACTTTTCCCACATTCGCCGTTCCTGGGGCCCACATAGCTCTTATTATTACATACCTACTATTATTATCATATTCAAAATGTTTGTTTTTTGAAAATACATTCTGAACACAGAAATACCTCCAGTACGTACGTAACGTACATTTTACGTCACTATTGTAATATGTCAAAACGGCCATAGTAGCGTGCCGCTATTATATCAATAATTATGGGAAGTGAATGTGTTTATTTCCCCAATTGTGAAAGAAAGTGAAGACGCATATTCATTAAAATTCAATATAACTGGTGCCTGTGATCTCGCTCACGGTTTCTTTGACGTTCCATGGAACTACGTTTCATATCAGGGTTAAAAGTGGGTTGTCTTTTATTTTATTTTATTTTTATTTTATTACTTAGCCCTCAGAGAAAAGCTTATTCGAGTTATGCCAGTATTAATCTGAAAACAGAAACTATATGTAATACGCTCGTTTATTGAGATGACTCGTGCTTCCATTTATTATACATTGATGGTGCCTTAACAGAAAATTTCATGCAAGTGCCAGCAACAACTGTACAAAGTTTCAACTCAATCGGGTAAACGATGCGCGAGCGCATAGAAGACGAGCACACCTATTTTTTCTTCTTCTTTATTGACAAGAGATTTTGTTTTTTTGTTTGGGTGTTTGTTTCAGCAATCTAATCTCTGGAACAAACAGTCAGATTTGAAACATTCGTTCTGCATTTTATAGTCTATTTGTTGAGGAAAATAATACGCTATACTTATAACTTCACGCTACGACACTAAGAAGCGGAGTAGTAACTATGAACGTCAAGCCATCTGGCAAGCTGTAGGCAAGTACGGGAAATGCGAACAACGTTAGGCTACACGGCCGCACGGGCATCTTGGCGTCGCCGTGGAGTTTTTCGAATAAATTCAACAGCCAGGTGAAACCGTAGGGTACAGCTAGTAAAATATTTAATGCAATCGTAAATTTTCCGACTTAGAATGCCCTTCACTTGAAAACTACAGAGCTAATTTGTTTTTAGTTATCAGATTTAATACAGGGTTGATCCTGAGGAAAGATCTGGGCTACCTATCACTACGATTTTCCATAGGGACTAAGCATTACGTAATGATAACCTTACAATAAAAATAAAAAAAAACAAAGAGACTTCTTTTAAATTTACGACTGCCGAGTAATTCCTGAAATATTTTAGTGAACGAAATCGCGGGTGCTTTCGAAATATCGAAGATTAAGAAGCTTATATAAAAATACCGAGAGAACTCTTAAATGTTTTAATTTCAATAGCTATAAATCTCATGAATTATGTTAATACCTAGCGGTTTTAATTTTAGGTTTACGATTTACACCATAACTTCTAATTAATCAAAATGTACGCAAATTGTTAAATTCCATTTTTCCTATAGTAAAATAGTAACGTCGCCTTTTTCCATAATATTATTTCGCAATTAGCCTGATACATCTTACCCTTACCAATGAATTAGGTGTTTAATGTAAAAGCACCTTATTATCATAATAAAAAAACTCAATTTAGACCCTGTGAAGGCTCTTATGAACGCCAAAACACTATTGCCGGTTCCGAAAACATTCCAGTCATCGAGAAGAACCAGTAAGAAACTATCAACTATCATTCAAAAAATAATCCACTGTATATTATAACCTTTGACAGTAAAACCGATTTGACATGGTCCTTGAACTCGTCCGGCAAATCAGTAATGTGCTTCAGGATCCTATTATAAAACATGACACTATTACATAAAAATAACTTTTATTGGTCCAAGTCTAAATCTAAAACACGGTACGACCAATTTATGTATTTCTATAACTAGTATTAACATTGTGCTGAACTTTGACAAAATCTAGATTAACTGAGTTTTTAAGAATATACATTAAGTTATATATTAATTATTATTAGTTATATATTAAGTATATTTAGTAGGTATATTCTACATGTATAGGAAATTAGTAAAAAAATATATTTGTAACTTAGCTATTTGGTCCTAATCACACCTGATGTAAGGAGACGATTTGGCCAGAGGATAGGGTAGGTAAGGAAATTTTGAATAACATTGAAAAAAGATAAGCCTAGAAGTCGGATTGGCTTTTAGTTGTAGTTGCCGGAACCAATCGACAGCTTCTTGACCACAGAATTGATATGTGTGATAAGTAGGACTCGCAAATATTAGAAAATATAAAATATCTTAGCTGAATGCAAAATTTCAAAAAAAGATTTTTTATTTCGAAAGTATATAAAAATGTGATTAATATTATAGTTATACTTTCATTAAATAATGCACGATGTAGGGCATTGCTGAATATAAATAGAATGCAAAGTTGTGGAATACTTCATAACATAGCAACGCTTGCAATACAAATAAATTCACGTATACTTGCATAAGATACGTGTAGAATATCTGTAACAATGTACAGCGGATTGTTTCATTTTTTCACAACAGAGGGCGCTCGAGATAGCCCATGGTAGGGATAAACGTAACAGTTGAACAATAAAGAAATCTAGATCAGACGGACAATGAGTGTTTTACGAAACTCGTTAGTAATTTGTGAAGTGTTAGCAACATTTCACTCGGTGAGAGTTGCACTAAAGTGGCGAAACTGACACGGACGGGTCTACAATAAAGCGAACTGTTTGGTGTCGGGAGCGTATCTTTCGCGGGTCATCGCACACCAACCTTTCACCGATGCCTGATTGTTCAATATTATCCGTTACACTAACATTAATAAATCTTATGTACCTACTCTACTGAGTGCAGTATACATATATGAGAATAATAATTATAAGTGGTAACCAGGAACACAGTTAATTTTTCAAAGAAACCTTATACGTTCTCTCCAGTGTAATTGACGGTATCGCTATAAGAGCCAACTTCTTCATAAAAATATAATATCCCCGATGAACTACCTTTTTTACACTTTTAACGTGAAGTTTTATGTAGAATTTTAATTTTCACTGTTCTCAGTTTTGAATATACCAAGTTGAACGCAAGGCACGGCCGTACCATCTTTAATGAAAGCATTTCGGCGTATTTTTACGCCTCTATGACAGCACTGGGTAAAGTGGTAGAAAGCTAAAATTCTGTTTAGTAAGTAGTGATGTAGTACTTATGGAACCCTACAATGTCAATTTTTTTCAAGTTTATAGCTTCATCGGCTTAGAAAATAAAGAGGTGCAAAAATACGAAAATTCGACACTGACTGATTCATGATCATCAAAATACAACTAGTACTTCCCCAATACCTAGAGAGCTAAATTTGGCACAGAGATAGGGTTTAATTCACTTATAAACGGAACACTATCAAAATTTTGACATGAATTCCAAGAGCCAGGCCAAATTATTAGAGATATTGAAATACCGCCTTACAAATAATTATATAATAATCAGATGAGCGTTTTCTGATGGCACATAAAAATCAAAGGTCTGGAGTACCTGATGTGGAACTCTAAGAATCCCACCAAACTATAAGAGCTATCGAAATACCGCCTTTAAAAATTATTTAATAATCTGATGAGCCTTTTCCGATGGCAGATAAAAATCGAAGGTCTGGAGTACATCATCTGGGTCCCTAAGAGCCCCGCCAAACTATAAGAGCTATTGAAATGCCGCCTTAACAAAAGTTATTCAATCTGATGAGTGTTTTCTAATAGTATATAAAAATCTAAGATCTAGAATTACTGATATGGAAACCAAAGAACCTAGCCAAACTGTAAAAGATATTGAAAAAATTCCGCTTTAGTGAAAATAAGTTCTGTGGAATTCGAAGCCCGTTCAGATTAAGAATAAATAGTCCCAACAAAAACATGCTGTATAAAACGGGCCAAGGCTCGATTAAGATGATTTGTATATAAAAATAGTTAAACCTCACAAACAGCCTAGTCTAGGAGGTGGATATAAAAAAACGAGTAATTTTGGCTAAAATCTGGCCTATCTTTTACTTTTTAAATTCCATTCTTTAATTCAAATTCAAAATCTTGTGATACCTTTAATTTATAGGAAATAATTTTTACTATGATTACATTTTCCCACAATTTGAAATTTGACAGCAGCGTACATTACTGGATCAGAGAATGAAATAATTTAGAGTTTATTATACGTTCTATAATAAATGAATTACTTTACGGGTTTTGTTGCTGGTTTCAATTTAATAAGTAAAAGGTGGAAATATAGTTGATTAACGCCATTCAAATCTCTTAACCCAAAAATGTTAACATATTCTTTGTATAAAATCTTAATCATTAGAATCTTGTTTATAAAATACCTGTTGATATACAAAGTGAAACATTATACGCTTTTATATCAATTGATCAATCTGAAACAATACTGAATGTAATTTACTCGCCTCAAATCGGATTACAAGCAAAGGTTCCTCCGTTGCGTTTATCCCTTAATTATAATCAAACGAAGTAAACCGCTAATCAGAGAGATAAGAGGATTTGTTGAGTAAAATGATACTATGTAAACTTACTAACACATATTGTTAACAGATACGAAATTAAAGACCATTAAATATCTCCTTTTACCTCTTAATGTTTCTACACATGATTCTCCTACAAATAGAAAAACAAATAACAATAATGATTATTATAACCTGCAAATGAGAGGTGTCAAAGCACAAACATCATCGTCCATTATTGTAAAAATTTGCTTTTTATACGTTTAATTTAGGAGTAAACAACTGTTAAGGCATGTTACATGTTGTACTGTTAATACAGCATTTTTCTTATATGGCGCAAGTAATTGATAATCGTTTAATTAATATACTTAATAAATTATCTTGCTTGAGCTTCCTTCATATCATAGACAGTGGCTTTTTGCTTATATACTCCTCAAATAATACCTCGTATAATTTATGAGCATGATCTTTAAATGCTTATATCGAATTAACATTAGCTGTTCTTTCATTGTATTCCAACGGTTGCAATTGAAAATTAGTCCCTTTTTAAGGTTTAGTCTTATATCAACCACTTTCGGTTACGTCGTCACTGAGTATCAACATTACCCGATTAGACAAATTAATATTTGAACTACAATGGTGAGGTTACTAAGCATCGTTCAACTCCATTATTATGGTAAAATGTGATGAAACATGCGGTTACGTACATATATTGTACAATGTACAGTATACACGCTAAGCGGGATATCGAGCAATGTTCGGAAATTTGCACAGATTTTTAATGAATTAAATTTCGTTACAAATATTATAACGTTAAAGTAACATATCTATAAAATTGATGTAGTTTGTATAAATAATGTATTGTTTAATTTAATTTATTGAGTTTTAAACCTACCTAACTATTATTTACATTTATTTCCGTTTAAACAGAAGATGATTTAAAACACTCATAGTAGACAAAGGTGTCACTGAATAGATATCTCTGTGGAATACTTTAAGATATATTAGTAAAAGTTATAGTTACAAATACCTATCTGAACTATTCTGAAGACTTTAATGGGTATGTGAAATTCATAGTGATACTTAACCTACAGCATTGTTAAAGTTAAATATTTTACGAACTATAATAATGTGTATATATTATTATTTTTACCCGCTTAGTTAGATTTTATATATCACAAATGGTAATTAGATATTCGGTACATGATTTCTACAATCATTTCAGGTATTACAGATTTCTAGGTATACTATGTTTATTGGCATTTATATAATAATGAGACCATTACACCGAACCATAATTAAATCAAGATCGTAATTATTATATAAAAATATAATTGAAATAAAATAACATTTAATTTTAAGTAAAAATAGTTTCTAAGTGTTTTTAGTTGTTTTTTCTAAGTCTACTCCTATCATTATTTTTATTTATATTATTATAATACAATATTTTTTTTAATCTGGTTTATTGATGAATTCTTACTGGTCTCAATCAACAAAGAAATATAAACCAAAGTTAATAGCTTAATACACAGATTACACGGTACCTGCATTTTCATTACAAGCTGTAATTATATTTATACAGTGATTATTCTTGTTTCTTTGAAATAGTATGTGATCGACGATAAAAAATGGGTGGGCGAATTTTGAAGCTTATTTTAATCATAGAGATGTTACATTTCGTAAGTAAGCTAACTATTGTAACAATATCTTAGCAATAAAATGTGCACTAATATTAATTAGTAATATGAAATAGTAATACGTGTAATTAGGATTTTTTTTGTTTAATTTAGGCCAGTTCTTTGCCAAATAACAATATTATGGAAAAACTAATACAGTCAAACAATGACGACACAAGTAAGTGCTATTAGACATTATACAAATCTTACTCTCACTTATTTAAAATTTCTGTCGAAATAATTAAATTATATCGTGTAATTTATAGAAATAAAACTAAGAAATAACAAAAGTACACATTTAAGACATGAAAGTAATGTAGAGACAGATTCAAATATTGCCCTTAATGAAATGGATACAGCAAAAAGACCAGAATGAATCAAGCGCAGCGAAGGAACACAATGATCTAAGTGAATCTGAAACAGGCCTTCAGGATAAATCAAATCCGATGCAAGATGAACATGTTTCACATGAGGTAGAAAATATTCAGGGTACACTAAGTATGTCTGATGATAATGAAAATGAACAAGGCTCAGTAGAACTGGATGATGATAATAACACAAAAATTGAGGAAAGTGCAGCTAATGTAGATAATGTCAACGACGAATTTAATGGAAATTACGAGAAACAATCAATATCAATTCCAGATGACTATATAGATACACAGAAAGCTTCTGAAGAAATTGTTGAAACTTATGATCCAAACTTGAATAGGTTTAAAGTAGACGGTATGTATACAGCATTTACATTAGACATATTTTATTGTAGTGTGTTTTTTACGTTAGTACAATATAAAACTAATCTCTTCTCTTAAGGTATGTATTAAATCTATGTAATACTACATTGCTTGACAACCTAGCGAGCACGCCATACTCGTTATTGTACTAACCTATAGAATACATTTTGAATACGTGGTCTCATCAGATACTAATACTTTTAAATAAACAGATACTTGAGGATTTTTTTAGTTTTATTGGCGAATAACTTATTGTATAATTATATAATATTATAATTATTGTATAATTTGAAAAACTTTTATTTATTTATATTAATCATACTATAAGATATCGTATTCCAAATACCATTCTACCAACTTAAATCCATTTTAACATACTATGAATTGTAATGAATTATATAAGTCAATGCATAGAATACACTTACAATAATAATACATTGAAGTTATTGTTAGGAATAAAATGTAACATTTTTGTAAACACTTTTGAAACTGATATTTTTTTATTGCAGGGGAAGAACCCAAAAGGTCGCTATTAACTGGTAACTAATTACATTTACTATTATATTTATTCCTTAAGACTCGTAGTAGGATTTTGCTTTAAATTACACAGCATAAATTTAACTGTTTAATTTAAAAGTAGAAATTCATAATATTATGTGTATGTAGGAATACAATCGTGATCAATTAAAATATCGATAATTAAATTCTACCAAATTTTTTACTTTGCAATGCCAGTTATTAAAATACACATCCAAATCACAGTTTTGATTGTAATTAGAGACAACTTTGTAGAAATATCTTCATTGTTATAAGCATAAAAGCGAATTACAACTTAAGATAGAGCTTTAAAAATTATAAAATAGTCATGGACAATCTGCATCAGGTCCATATTTACATAAAAAAAGAAAGTTGTTATTTAGTCCATAAAGTATTGTGTATGGAAAATTGTAATAACAATTTAAGTCATGACATCTAAGTGTAGACTGTAAAGTATTAATACTAAAAAGCACTAAACGAAATAGCTATAATTTTTACGCTTAATCTCAAAAAACATACTATGCAAGTTAAGTTTTATTCATCCAGTGTGTCACAGAAAGTCATATAAATTTGAAATTATTGAACAGGTGATACTTTCACGCCAAGTGAGATGCTACCGATTACTACCAGGTTGATAGCTAAAGGTCAGTTACTGCATAATGAAAATGAAATATTCCTTTATTTAATAAGATTACTGATTAATGAATCTAATAAAACTGGATAATGCTGATTAAAATTTTTGTCATTGTCAAAGAGAGGTAGGGCACAGAGAAATTTCTTTTGGAGATTTATCTCTACTTGGGGCAGTTCGATTGTTGGAATACTTCCACCCTGGAGAAGATCACAGCTAAATAAACCTTGTGTTGTTTTCCTGCGGTGAGTTGTGATTCCAGAGCTCCTTGAGGAGGTCCAAAGTCGGAAACGCACTAGTGATACCTATGGTATTACTACAAACGTCCATAGGCTACGATAGCTGCTTACCATCAGGCGGATCGCATGCTAATTTGCCTCTTTAAATTTATAAAAAAAAAAAATTTCAAAAACAATATGATTTATTTACTTGGTTCATGCATTCTTCTACCTATATTGTACATTCGTTCTTGAGCCATTTATGAATGTATTAAAATAATCTTAATTTATATGTAACGAATTATGGAGATTTTTTATTTTCATTACTATAGTATGTTATCTGGTTTCTGTCTATTATGGTTGATATTTTAATAAACTATTGAAGGTTTAATATGATTGTCTATTCATTTCTTTTCTATTAAAAATAGAGTGTCTATTAAAAATGTATTGGAGTTTTAACCGATATGTGAATTACTAGCTTCATAGCGAAATATATTTTAAACTAGCTGAGAACCGAGCAACTTCGTGTGCGTCACATATGAGAGAGAAGGACCAATTCTGTCACACATCGTTGTTGCGTAACTTTAACCATTTACGCAGCGCACGCAATGGAAACTTTCAAAAGGAATAAATTTTTCCTGTTTTTGCAACATTTTTCATTGATGCTCTGCTCCTATTGTTTGTATCTTGAAGTTATATAGCCTTCCTCGATAAATGAGCTATCCAACACTAAAACATTTTTTCATTCCAATCAGTATTTCCTGAGATTAGCGCGTTCAACCAAACAAACAAATTCATCAGCTTTAGAATATTAGTATAGATTAGATAAAAGAAATACAATAGATATAAGTTCTTAATGTTAAGGATTTGGTTGTTGAAATTATCTATGTCAAAAATATATTTTTTACCTTTGTAAGAATGTTGGTATAACGTAATATTTTACGATATCTATCTAGTCACTTTTCGACGTTAACAAACTAATATTTACGATATCAGAATGCATAATATTATGTATTTACTTTTTTTGTATTTATTTAGTAAAGTCTTTATATTATTACAGTTGAAACCCCGGGAAGTAAGTACATCTCTTTCAAACTAAAGTTGTGATACAATACGCTAAAAAAATATAAGCTTATGTTTATTAATTAACATTTACTGCATTATAAAATATTCTTCTTTTAGGTGGTAAAGGCATTGTGAGTTCAGCAACGAACCCCCGTGAGCTAGCAGACAGACTTTTTGAGGCCTTTTGTATGTAGCTATATATTATGCAAAACTAAAACCAGATAAATTATATTATATGTTAATGCGAGATAATCGTTTTAATTGATTTCTTTAAAATTTCAGTTTTGACAAATAAAAGAATAGTAACTTTAAAAGGTAAAAAAATTGTAAAAAGGTAATTTATTTATATTTTATAAGATATACGAATTGAAAATATTCAATTAGATTGTTTCCATTTTTAGACTTCGACATATCTGGTTTGGATGCTCTACAAGCTTTGGCTCTGAGTGGAGAACGTAAATACATTTCAAGTACTCACTTTAAATACAATTTGAGATTTCTATTGTATAGTTGCATTTTATTTTACAGCAGCGGATTTAAGAAGTGCCTCGCATTTTGTAACCAAAGCACCAGAAGCAACCTTAAACTTTCAAGGTACCCAAGTGCTAGATAATGTTTGTAATTTTTAAATTATCATGTTGTCATTTATACATATTCATTATTTCACTTTATACTTAGATCAACTCATCGGATACGATATGGCGCCGAGACAATCTCATTATAAGCGTAAGATTACATACATTGTCGTATTTTATTGAAATTGATTATATAACTAACCAATTAACAAAATTTGCTTTAATTTTTTAGTGATCACTAAAAAAATTAAATCTGGTCACAAATCCATAAAAAGAGGAAACAGACGTCGAGGTAAATAATAAAAATACATTATACGTATAGATATAGACTTCTTTTAAATTTTGCTTTATTTAAATTTATTTGCTAAAATAGATAATTAATTAAACTTTAATCCGAAGCATATCCTGACAAACCAAACCCACTGGCCTGGTTGTCTATATCTACTCTATATTTCAGAATAGTTATTAGTATGTAGGAAAATGAATTGTAAGTAGTCAAAATAATTCGCTTAATATATTACAACAAAGAGCAAACATTAGTCAAACTTTTGATTGAATATTTATTAGATGATATCATAAATTTCATAAATGTTGCAAGTTGTATGCCATTACAGATTGCCCTTATGAATTAATGTAAGCAGGGACAATAACATTAGATGAAATTTGAGCTTAAATCTTGCTCAAACTGCAACTGAGCAAAGTCGTTGTAAGATATAAACTAGCTAATAAAATAATGCATTTATTAATACTATATTTTAAATTAAATAAAGTAATAGATTTAGCAAAAAGACTAGCAAAAAAACGTAAGTTGGTATTGAATAGTAAAAGAAGACTTGAACAAATAAGTACAAAGAAAAGTAATACGCCGACTAGAACCAAATCTAAGAGGATTGCAAAAGAAATAACTAATGCGGACTTTCAAAAGAAAAAAGAGAAGACAAAAGGTATTTTAATTAATATAGTTTATGATTGTTTTATATCTTATGCAAAGCACTATGTGTATTTATTTGTATAAATGTGCAAACGGGCATGAAGTTCACGTGATGTTAAATGGTCACTGCAGGGTATTATAGTCAATGTAAAATAATCATGATGTATTTCATTTTCAGTACACGTAAATATAAATAAAAACAGAATACAAGTTAGTGAGAAAATAATAAGTACAAAAAATGTAAACAAAGGCAAAGAAATTATTATTTACTTAATCCTATTGTTTATATTTAAATCTGAGTAATGTCTTTTTATAAATAAATTAAAATTAATACAATTATTTATGATAATAATGTAGCAAGTAATAGGTAAACAATAACACAAAACGCCTATTTTAATATGTAGGTATAAACAAAATTTAAAAAAAGAGAAAGTAATTTTTTTATTGTGTCAATTAATATTGAGCTCTAAAAAGTACTTATTATATAATATATTTACTCAATCTTTAAACAACATACTTTAGCCTCGCGTAATTTCACATTTTAAGCACTTTAACAGTTTTAATTAGCAGTCTTATAAATTTAATATACCTGATGTACCCATATTATATATTTGGTACCTACCATACTTGCTACATTGTATTCGAAGCCTTTGCCTACGTAAAATTTCCGTTTATGCAATCAATGGTCTAAAAAGTTTTATAAGATACCACATCCTTACTCTTTACTAAATCTTGAGGTCTGTCTGTACCTACTATTTTTTTTTCAAATTTGCCGATATATATCTTATTTAATGAATACTGATCACGAATATTCCATTAATATATTTTTGTCTGTCTGCCTGTCTGTTTGCATGTCCATATTTAACTCAAAAGCGGCTTGAAAGATTGATAAGAAATTTTGTACACGAGAAGCTTACGTCATTGGTCAATTGATAGGCCACAACAATTTTCAATTATATTTATAGAAGTCCAAAAAAAAAAAGTTTATTTATTAATTCTTGATCGATTTTGATGATATTTTATACACGTAAAGTATTATAGGTCATTCTACAAGGTGTCCAGAAAGTGTATCGGGTATTTGTTTTCGCGCCATATTCGAAACGGGGCGTCTAAAGGGTACGGGGAGGGGTTCGTGGCGTCCGCCATTTTGTGGAGTTTTAGTCACGATGGAACAGTACTCGGGGACGTATCGCGCATTTTGCGTACGAGCGTATTATCGTAATGGTGATTCAATAGTGACTGCTCAACGTCTCTATCGTGCGGAATATCGTACACGCCACGCACCAAATGACGATAGCATTAGGAAATGGATCAGGATGTTCGAGAATACAGGTGCGACAGTTAAAATTCAAAACTCTGGTCGTCCTCGTTCACTTCGCGATGAAGAAACAATTGAGTTGTTGAGGCGTCGGTTCGTCAAAATCCGTCTTTATCCATCCGAAAGCGAAGCCAAGCGTTGAACATCAAAAAATCGTCTTTACATTCGATTTTAAAGAAATACTTACATCTAAAAGCCTATGAAATTCAATTGGTTAAAGAATTGAAGGATACGGACTATGCTAATCGACTGAATTTTGCGAAGGAAATGCTGCAGCGATTTAACAACTATAACAACATACTGTTCAGTGACGAAGCAAATTTTCACCGGAATGGTCATGTTAATAAGCAGAATTGTCGGTACTGGGCAGTGGAGAATCCGAGACGAAAGCATGAACGACCCCTGCATAGCCCAAAGGTCGTTGTTTGGGCCGCTATGTCTGCTAAAGGCATAATTGGTCCTTATTTTCATGAAGATCAACGAGGCCGAGCAATTAATGTGAATAGTGACCGTTATTGCGATATGTTGCGAAATTTTTTGGTCCCAGAGTTGCAGGAGTTTGCAGGTTTCAACTCAAGAACGTGGTTCCAGCAAGATAGGGCCACTTGCCATACCTCAAATGACTCAATGGAAGTTGTTAACGAATTATTCCCTAATAAAGTCATTTCGCGAAGGGGTAACATCAACTGGCCTCCCAGAAGCCCCGACCTTAGCCCGCTTGACTATTTTGCATGGGGATACCTTAAAAGTAAGGTTTATCAAAACAATCCGAGGAATCTAACCCAGTTAAAGCAAAACATCAGGTCAGAAATGGCAGCAATATCGATAGCTATGTGTCAACGTGTTATCGCCAATCTTCGATTCCGTTTAGAAGAGTGCCAGCAACGTAACGGTCATCATTTGGATAACATCATCTTTTCCAAATAATTCTCCAATTCATATGCTAATAATAAACAATAAACTTTTTTATTGCATACAAATAATTTTTGTTTCATTGAACTTACAAATACCCGATACCCTTTCTGGACACCTTGTATAATTGGCTGGCTATAAGAATTGCCATTATTGTGAGTAAAAACAAAATTAAAAAACGAAACTGTGTAATTCCTGCATAACAAGCAAGTGCGGAGCCGTGGGGCACTGCTAATAGAATAATATTTTTAAAAAATTTGCGCGTATTTGTTCAAAGTTGCTCACGATTCAATTGATTCGTGTAACACTGTTCTTTTCTGCCGTGCGTCTAGATTTGTTTAGACATTTCTTTTATGATGTAGTAATAAGATATTGAATTTTCATAATAGACTATGAACGATTGTCATGTAGACTAAGAACTATTATTATATTTATAAAAGTTCTGAAAAGTATTGGCTTCATTTCAAATGTGGGTAAATAAGGTTGAAAGGAAAACTGTAGACCAAATCAAGCGGAGATACGTACAGTGTTTATCAGCAAAATTAAAAAGGCTTTTGAATACAATGATTACTTTTGAATAAGGTGAGATGGTATTACATATGGGATGTATTGATGAGGCTGGCATACAATGATACACGTATTGCATACAATAATGACATCTATTTTTTTTTTACTCCAACTTTCCTTTATCTTTACTATCTCATAATAAATGTTTCTTATATTCAGTGTCATTTATAAGCTTAATTTAGAATAGATATTTTATTAAATAGCAACTTTGTATTTTCCAGCAACTACCACAACAAAACCGAGTTGTCGTTGGAGATACGAATGCGCTAATTTAGCAGATTTAGATACATGTCAATTGCACACTGAGTGCGCTAAGGATGAAAATAACAATAATAAATGTATGTTTTATCAATATTATTTCATGTAACAGCAGTCAGGGGTGGCATTCAAAGAGTTCAAAGTATATACATTATAATATATACCTCTTATGATTAATTTTAGAATATGATTTTAACAACACGTTTAATGATCTAATTAATAAGATTTTTTCATACAATAATAGATTATAAACCAAACAATATCAAAACGCTTACCTGAAACCTCAAATCACACCTAACCTAACCCAGCCACATCTTCCGTGAATTGAAAGGGATCCATATTGGTGACAGAAAATATTGATGCATTAATTTAAGTAACATAGTAAAACTTTTCATTCATTATGAGAAACTAGGAAATAGAAAAAAAACTAGCTTTTACTCGCGGCTTCTTTCGCGTTGTCTTCGAAATGATTATAAACTGGTTGTAATAATACAAATCCTTCGTGAGTTTACACACAAAATTTCGTTGAAGTTAAATTGCAATTGGATAAATATTTTAAGAAATACGTTCTTACAAACAAATAAGTAAATAAACTTTAAATTTACATATTTTCAAATTAGATTTAGGTACATGACTGTAATAATGGTCTAAAAGTTTGCAATCCTTATCAATGTTATATTTTTAGTATATTGTTTTTAAATATATCCTATACATAAGTAAAGTTTAATACAACAATACATGCTAATAATGTTATAAATTTAACCATAATTAACAAAAAAAATATAATTGTTAAAATTATAACGTAGGTAATACTTTCATGTCATCACTCCAAGATATCAGCAATTTCATTATCGTAACTTGCAGTTATCCCTGTGAAACACATAGAAGATGAACACTCGGTCACGTTGCGAGAATTCCGTAAAATGTGTAAGATCTGTTTATCTTCCTTTTAAATAATAGCCTATAAGTAATCTTATATAGCATATTAATATATAAGCCTATAAGTTCATGTTATTTTGGTTTAGGCTAGCGTTTGAACATAATCTAATCTGATGTTAATTGACATTGTTATTGACAATGGTGTAACGCTAAGTCTAGAGATTGGGCTGCCACTCAAATGGTGCGGTTGGAACCTACCGTAAGACGTTTGGCCACAGATAATATAAACTTGGCATTAAGTGAAGTGAGAACTAGAAAATTTCCTACCAACATAATGATATTTAATATAATAAACTAAACAGACCTAGTAGTGATATATTTTATTATAATAGTCTTTCTTTTCATTGGTTAAATGAAAGTTTTTATATTTTTGGGAACAGTGGGTATAACATTCGTTGATGAAGAAGTCGAAAAAATACGTAAGTTATGAAATATATTTCACATTTTATGTTTTTTAAATTTGATATAAAGAAATAATAAAATAATGTTTTAGTGGAGAACCGGTTTGTTCACCTACGTCCATCTAACTCGGGTAAGTACCTTTTAAATAAATAATGAAAGCATATATTTTATTTTGCATGATTATTTTTTCAATACGAATATTTTACTGTTTACAGACGGAATCGAAAGAATTGAAAGTTTATCCGAATATTTTAACAAAATTATAATGACTGAATATTTGGGTTAGTATTTTATAAAGTTTAGAAAACACTATTATTATTTCCAAATACGTCTGTATAAAACAAATTGCAAAGTAAATACTATTTTATATTTTGCTATTATTTTGCATAACATTACTCTGTCTAAGACAGGTTAAATTACCTTAACTACTTCGATCGATTTATAACAACATCGTGTGTAGTCGTCTCACATGAACCACAGCTATAGTATCGCCAAAGTACCTTGACCAAACCTTGACTGAAACCTTTACTTTACGAACTTTCGTACCCAGATGCAAAAAATCATATTTGTATAATACACTGTATAATTTGTATTGTAAAATATGTATAATTACACTTATACATATTTATAATAAATTGTACCTGAGAATTAATATTCATTTAATTTTTTTTTTTTATTTATTTACATACAATTCACTACTTAACTGCTTACATGAATTTACGGGCTCCCAAGATCTTCCGCAAGTAAAATAATTAGGCTCCAACGTAACTTTATTATATAAGAATATAAATCCGTCATGCTTAAGTGAGTGATTAGTCCAAAACATTTACTGTGACACTGAAATCAATCAAATACTCACGAACAAGTAGATTTGGAGTTTTATGAAATATCTATACTGAAATTATTAGTTAAACAAGACATTCCTAACGTATACAACTTGAAATATCGAACAAAAACGATTCTTGTAATGTTAATTGGTGAATGATAAGGAGTGTGCAATTTTAGGCTAAGATTCTTGATACTACAATATTTTTTATATATTAATAATAAACATATTTATTATTTCAGGATCTACAACACCTTCCTGGGCTCCGAAAAAAAAGAGGGACAAGAAGCTACGTCTAAGTGAAAGTGGAAATGATAACAGTTCATGAAATCTTTAGACAACGACTGTCAAGCTGATATTATATAAATAATATATTACAATAAAAGATTTTACTCATTCCCTATAAAAAAATTTAATATTGCAAGTAAAAAAAAATTTCGGGTAATAGCATTATTTTATAAATAACAAACGTGTGTCTGAACGTTGTTATTTCATTAATAGTAATATCTCAATCAGCTCAATTTATTATAGCATTTTATTATTTGTCACGTACTTATTACGTAAACACTACCTTTACATACATTTATTCTGTAATCTGTTACATATCATGTTTGAATTCGGAGCGAACTATTTTTATGAATTAAAATAAAATACAGAATTTTTCTAATGAAGTTCATTGCAAGTCTGAACTCAAAAACCACTGCAAAAAGTTGAGAAATAGAAAGACATTTTTTATAGTAGCACATGACGGAACTTTAACTGATGATAAGCATAGTATAATATAATCTAAAAACCGTGGTGACCACCGATAGATCAACATACCCCATCTCCAGTCGCTGCTATCATCCCGGCCTGCGTAAATTGAAACTATATATACAACGCGCATGCGAATCACTACTAACAGCTTATTACTAAATGCATATCAAAGTATATACGATACCTATAACAAAAAGCCAATTTTTAAAAGTTTTGTCTTTCTGTCTGTCTTGTCTATTTGTTCCGGGTAATCTCCGAAATGGTTGGACCGATTTTGTTATAGGGAGTTAAAAAACTACTTTTATTTTAGAAAAAGAATTAGGGTTCCACACAAATAAAAAAAAACTGGTCATGGTGAATCAATTCGGGTGCTAAGTAAACCATAAGAGATAAATTGTAGACATTAAAAAGACCTACAAAAAAGTCGGGGAGGGTATACGTCTACCTTGTAAGGAACATCCACAATAAGCAGTTTTGTCTCTAAAATAGCCGGGAGCGGGAGAGCAAGATTCGCGCTGGCATTCTGTAATCCACGTGAGCGAAGCCGCGGGCACAGCTTCTTCATCATAAACTTGGCGGTCACGACACAGTGCGCCTGTAGAGTTAGGTTGTCACTCAGCAGGATGCACCATATGCAGGTGGCTTGGGTATCTCAAGTCTTAAGATGTTATAAGACTCCCTGATAAATACAGCTGTCATGTAATAGTATAATCCACTACAACAAATTAGAAAGAATGTAGACTATTAAAAGATTAATAAAAGTTTCCAATTAAATATAACAGTGTATGTAGTCTTATTTCTTTCACAATGGGCTTGATGAGAAATGAACCAGGTTTCACTAAAGGTAAAAGGTTACACGAGCCATGTTTATGCTAAACAATTGTGAAACAAACAGAACTCGGACAAGGCTGCAGATATACGAGACTCTACAAGCTACCGGAATTGAATGACAACGTGTAGTTTCCTACTTCGACTGCACTATTCAGTAATCATTTCAGTCTTTTGTAGCATTTATATACCGACTACTACAAAGAACGTTTTATATTCAATTGAACTTGAACCGTTGTATGATTGTTTTCGAAGAGTAAAGATGTCAAGTATCTATTAAAAACAAGGTTTTTATTTTTAGATAAATGCTTGGGTGAATATTATATTTACTTCATGTAAAAAAATCGTCAATTTGACCGAATAAGATACGTAAAAAAATTCCAAGTGAAATCTCAAAATCGGAATTCTGATACTGAATTTTACATAAATATTATACAAAATGAGTTCACCATAACGAATGAGAAAGCAATGGGGAACCTCTTCTGAATTACAAATGAATAGACATAATCCATATTTCAGTCGAGGAAGCAGCCGCAGGCCGCACTGAATCGAGGATTATGTATTTCCTTATGAGAAAATCCAACAGTTTGATGAGAAAGTAACAACAGCATGTTACGGTAAGTAATACTTATCTCTTTTAAGATGCATTCCATTACCGAATCACATTGTACAAAAATAAATTTTTAATGTAATAAATTCTGGGCAGATTATATATATATATATATGTTGGTCCATAAATGCCACATCAAAACACCAAAGGTGATTAAAATATAAAAAATTAACCTTTTTATTAATATCAATATCATTAGTTTAAGAAAGTTTTATCATCAAATATAGTTTTACAATTATTGTATATTTTAGGCCTATTTTATCTTTACATAATATGATATGTAGGTATGTAGAACGCATATAATAATCCACTACTACGTTTTTGATAATAATGTAATATTTTTCAGGTTACTATAGTTGCTGAAAACAATATTACACAATTTGGGTTAAAAGTTTTTAAATAAAATATATTACTCATATATCAGTTATATACGTATACGTCAATAAAATTATAAAATTATTTAATTCTATCAAGACAAAAAACTCTTTGTTTCTATGCGTGTGTTCGTATATAAACGAATCTAAATACGGGTAAATGACAGGGTAATTCACGCTACACTACAAAAGTATATAATATAAACTGAAAAGTTCCTTAAGTGGAACAATTTACTAGATCCTAAACAAGTGAACGGGCGGACGTGAAACAACTTCGGTGAGTGAATATTTCAAAGGCTGACGTTTCAATTCTAGTTTGTTATGCTCCTCTCACAGACGCCAGTTTTGATAAGACTACAATTTTGGTCCGAGTAGCATTTTTAGTGACAGCTAGAATTTACCATGTAAATTTGGGTTTACAATTATACTTAAAGGATTACTAACAAATCACGGATTAACTAATTATTGGATAGATTCTTATTTATGTCTACCAAATATCTTCCAATGAAACAGCCGTAACTTTGGATAATATCGTTATTATTAATACATATCTTATTAATACGTAATCAGCAAGGTTCATTGTGATATAAGTTGCTTTAACAAATAGGTACTCAACAAATATTGTGTTTATATATAAATTGAATATAATAATATGTAATACATTAAATATAAGTACGTAATTGTTATAATCCTAACGGGTTTGTTTTGCTGTGCCCCACGGTTTCACCCGTGTTAAATTTATTCTACCAACTCTCCACCGCCACCGAGCCGCCGCGCCGCTCCGTTGTCGCACCTAACGTTGTTCTTTGCCAGATTGATTTCGACGTTTATGGTTACCTACTACTCTGCTTTTTAGGGTCGTAGCATGAAGTTTTATCTCTTATAATCTTCCGATATTTATTTATTAGCTATAAAATGCAAAATAAATATTTGGTTTATTCTGATGCCATGATGGCAGTTCCAGAGATTAGCGCGTTCAAACAAACCCATGAGTTTCATTATGTATATAGAATATTAGTATAGATTGTACATAATAATATTTACTTTACTAATACATTAAATATAAGTAGGAAAATGATTAAATTTTTAACAGCTTTATTTTAATATATCTGTGGCGAGGCAGGTGATCACACCCAATTAAGTTTCGATCAGAGCAGTGCCGGCGGCGCGTGCGGTCCCCTAACCGGATTAATGGTCATGGACGTCGGAGTCCGCATAACGCTTGCGAATTGCGAGGGAAGAAATTGAATACAACTACTACTAACACATGACATATTTACGACTTTATATATATAGTGTCGTACTGTAAACGCACCGTCTAAGAAATAGTAAAGTTATAAAAACAAGTTGCAGCAATGCAAATGCAATAAAACAAACGGACTATACACGTAAAACTAATATAAGCGAAAGTATGACAATACTTTAAGAATATTGTCGATCGAGTAGCTTTATAACAGAAGCCAAGTCTCTTTTAATCAAAAAATAAAAATTGCCAGAAACAATTTATACTACTATTAAGTGTAAAGAGGTTTTTGAACTTTAGTTCGTATGAAGTACTTAATTTCTGAAACTACTTGTTCGATTATAAAAACTCTTTCACAGATCTGAAAAATCCCTGAGTTATATTATAGGCTTTATTTTATATTCAAATGAAGGTGAACAAAGCTGCTAGAGGTTGCTAATGTTTAATAAATTTACAAGCTTTAAATATAGTTGGCAACTAACATCATAAATTATTTATTATCAGCATAGGTACCAATATCATTAAAACTGTAATCTTTGAACAGAAAGATGTTGTTATTCGAAGTAGCTTATTTCAAAAGAATGAAAAAATAGAATAGAAATAGATTGTACTGAACTGGAAATAGATAGAGAGCATGCGAATATTGGAACAGTGGTGTCCTTTGTTTCATACTCAATCAAATAAAAAGTTGACGTGATACCAGCGGTTTCACGTACGTTCGAGCACAGTGTATGCTCAACCTAAATCGATATTTTTTCTATTAAATGTGTGTACTTTTGTTACATATTTTTATAGTAGCTCGGAAAAACAACTGCACTAATACAATATATGGAAAGTAAACAATGATATTATACATACTGTACTGTTTAGGAACAGCAGTGACTATTAACTAACCAATATCTGTTATCAGATACCATCCTCATGTTGAACTGCAAATATAGTGGCAAAAGTCACAGGGTAACTAGGTCCACTGGTTGATCCATAATGAGATGCACTTTAGGTTAGAGGTTATCTCTTTGGAGATTTCTCTCTACTTGGCGCAGCCCCACTGGTAAAATGCCGCCACCCTTCACAAAATCGCAACGAAATAACCTTGTATTCTATTCCTGCGGTGAAGTAGGGTTACTAGAGCAACTTGGGGAAGGAGAGTTTAATGTCAACAACGCGCTAGTTACATCTCTGCTGGTGTTACAAGCGTCCATAGGTTACGGTAACAGTATACCATCAGGCGGGTCGTACGCTTCTTTTCCGACTTAGTTATACCATACTAGCAAACTCCGCCCTTTCCAGTAGTCAATAACTCAACCACAGCGCCACCTATCGCGTTCAGGGATAACATAAATAACATTCACAAGATTTGGTGATCGGTCAAACAGTTTTGGGAGTTTATCATTGTCATATAAACCAATGTCGATTTATTTATAGAATTGCGTTTTTTGCGCTTTTCGCTTATGTCCCGTTATTTTTTTTTTGTCCCGTTCTAACTGGATTGCTAAATACCAATTTTCATAGATCTATCTTCAAATGACGGATTTTCATACAAACTTTCATCAATTTTCACCTTAGGGGTTTAATTTTTAAAAACCCTTCCTTAGTGCTCACCTACAATGTAAAGGAACGCGCATGTAAATTTTCACGGTCCTAGCCGTAGTGGTTCTGGGCTGTGCGTTGATATGTCAGTCAGTCAATTATCCTTTTACACTTAAAGATAAATTAACTAACGACCCGCTCCTGCCTCGCACGGGTGCAGTTCACATAAAGTATTAATTAAAGTTTATCATTTTAGACAAGTCCGGTGAAACTGTAAAAGCCTTCAGAGGCTCCAGTTACAGAGAGTAGAGTATAGTTAGTCAGAAAAAAAAATCGTTTTAGAATTGATAGTTCATAATTTCATAGTTACGAAAAGTGCGCTTAGCTTGCGACGAGCAATTCATCACAGGTGCGGTGTGCTGGCCAACCATTTCGCTGTGAATGATTTCTTTGGTTGAGTGTAATTTTGAATCCGTTATATCTTCCATGATATTCATTTATATTATATAATGTAAAGGACAATTTTAATCTACATTAAAATGTCCAAGTTACCTTACATATTTATCTGGAAAAAGATTAATAATGAATTGGAGAAAATAGCTTTGCAAATAACCAAATATTTTTAAGTATTATGTTGAAGATAAAAATGGTTATTGTGAGTCAACTTTAGGAGATGGACATATGCCATCACGGGTTTTTCAGGCTTTTCGAAGAACTACAATTCTTTAGTACATTATTTTTATGTATCTCTTAAGGTTTAGCCAGTGTAAGCCATGTAAGCGCCCAAAAATTGATTTATTGACGACTTAATTAAAAAACATTGGATTTTTTCTAATATACAAATTTAATTGTAATGTATTGTATACATTGTATTAGTTGATATTGATAATAAATATTGCCTGTAAAAATAAGATATCCGATATATCCGAACTTGTAAGGACTCTGATGACAAGCTAATCGCATCGTGTGACTGTAATCGCATTTAGTAGATACTTATAGAGAATATACTAATATATAGAGCTATTTTCAATTATTTAGTTACTGATTAAGGTATCCGGTAACAAATGAAATGGAAGCCTTGTATGAGCTATTAAGCCCGAAACACAAATCAGACGGTAGAAATGAATGATAAGGATATACATTGAAACATATAAACGTATTGTATTATATTTCAGGGAGAGGGGAGAACAATATTCGGTGCGGTTGATAGGTTTGATTGATTACATTCGACTGTACGATTGCAAGGCATGACCAAAACGATGACTCGTGCAAAAAATCTCCTCACTCCTTATATGCTACCAGTCAGTCAGTCAGTTAGTTATTCTTTTATATATTATTATTAGGTTTGGCCCCCGTTTCGCTTACGTGTACATAATGCCAACGATCTGGCACACGCGCGAATCTTGCTCCCCGCATCCGGCTATTTTAAAGTCAAAAATAGTTATTGTGGGTGTTCCTTAAAAGGTGGACATATTCACGCTGACTTTTTTGTAGGTGTTTTTAATATCTACAATTATGCAGTACATTAATTTGCTATATCACTTATGGTTTACTCGGCCTAAGCCATTTAAGCGTCCATCTTGATTCACCATGTCCAGCTTTTTTTTATTTGCGCGTAAAATAAAAGAGCCTAAGTTACTCCTTATAACATCAGCTATCTACCAGTGAAAGTCCCGTCTAAAACAGTCCAGCCTATTTGGAGATTACCCGGATCAAAGAGACAGACAGACAATTTTTTTTAAATATTGTCGTTTTGTTATAGGTACCGTATATACTTTCATATGCATTTAGTAAAAAAACTATTATTTTGACATTACAGATAGACTCTTCAATTTTATTTATTGTATAGATATAGGTATAGATTTGTAGCAATGTTAGCAAATGTATAAAATGAAAATTGAAATAAAATTTAATCATTGATTAAACTTCAGGCAATGCAGATTTTTTTTCCCAAAATTAATTAACATGCGGATAAAACAATATACTCTGTTCGGCCGAAAGCGGAAATTGAATATTTCCATTATGAATAGCCATCTGGATATTTACCTAACCTATTTCAGATAGAGAGACAAAACCAGCACATATTCTACGTTCATATTCAGTTCGCTGGTAAAGCAAATAAATGGTTACGTAGCAAATAAAACTGACCCACATTTTTGTTTTTCATAACGATTTTTTATAAAATATCTTTGCTATACTATGCTTCAATTAAGTTCCTTTTAAGCGGCCGGCATACGAAGCATCTGCACGGAACTCACGTAAAGGGACACACCTCAACAAAGTTACAGTACTTGTAAAATATTTAAATCTCGAGGGCGACTTTCCCCGCGCCTCTATAAAATGCAAAACAAGAAAACTTTCTCCCTAAATCAGCGAAGTCAGCAACGTAAACTAAGCGAAACCCGTGACAAACATGCTCGGGCAACAAGTAAACTTTCATTTAGCTACAGATGATGATCCTACCTTTTCAACAAATAAAGGTATCCCTTTTTTAATATCGCTGAGATAAGCCTGTTATCTTAAAGGAGCGTTCATATTACAATACCTTTGATCATACCAATAAAACGGTGAAACGGTGTGAAAGGACATACCTAAATGGCATTAAAATTAAAACTCTGTTTAAATAAATTAAGCTTTGAACATTATTATATCCTTTATATGTACATTTTAAATCGATGTAAGGCGTAAATGCCACCTGTACCTAATTTTTATATCTAAACTAATACTAGGCTATTTAAGTGAGCAACACATGTATCTAATATTATGTAGGTAATTGGTTTCTCGGAAACCGCTCTGCAATGACGACTTGGACGAAATTTTGTATTTAGTTAATGTTTCATTATCCAAGTTTCTCTAAATTGTTGTATTAATATGCGATATATACCTATATAATATGTAAATAAATGAATGTATACTTAAACGTACATTATTTATAGAAATTAATTTCAAAATTAACATACGTAGATGTTGAATATATATTCATTAGGTTTTTTTACTTAACACCTTTAAAAACAGGAATTACTGCAAAAATTTCTTGAGTACAAAGCAATAACAAGTCAGCGTAGTGTGCAATTTCCACCAAAAACAACTAGATATTGTTTGGCCTATTATATTCGAAAAGTTTTTTCAATAAAGTTTAGTTAGAAGCGAAGCAGGGAACGCAAACAATGAAGCAATATAAACGGGATAGGCTGTTATTATCTGCCCGTTAACCTAGTTTTACGTTTTGAGCGAGTGTAACAACAATTTTAATTTACCAACGTACACTTTTACCATGCAAATTGAACTTACAGACAGTTAAAATTAGCTTAAAGCTAAAACACTTAGCTTTCGGAGTACTTATACGAATATTTCGTGTTTTAACTTGCTGTATGAATTTGTATAATGAATATTTCTTATAATTTGTAATTGTTTATATAATTGAAGGTTATGTTAGTATACAATTGAACCGTAACTGATAAAAGCGCTAAAAATGTTAAAGATGTTAAATCAATAACAATCATTACTTATTCTAAATGGAGATTCATGAAGATACGAGTACCTAGATATCAAATCTATACATAAACTTATTTTTTATTATAGGTACACAATCATTGATATATTTAATGATTCATATTTCGTTTTACATTTATAGTACTTCGATAAGGTACTAACAAAAGTAGGTATTTTTAACTTCGTAATTAGAGAGCCAAACTTCTTAGCATTCCATGGATTCACCGTGCCGATGCAGGGCCCATCGTGTGGCAGAAGGAAGAAATCCGAGCAGTCCCAGGGACTTACTTAATGCACCTTATAATGCATATCAGCGTTCATTTTGACTGGCCGTGATGCTAAGCCAAATTTTGTAGGTACCTGTTATTGTAGCTTTGGATACTCGTTGTAAAATAGGTACTGTAGTTCTCGACTGACCAAGGTCTTTTGAAAAGTTATACAGAGATTTCGCTCGTATACCTCTCGCTTCCAGCAAAATAAAATTTTATTTTTATAATAGTGCCGAATTCCGGAGACAGAATTCTACTACGAATAATAATTGAAACAACAGAGCATGAATTACTATTACAAATAGTATAATAAACTCTTACCTTTATATAACGACACAAACGATCTGTAACAAAAAGAACCCTTTATAAGTATCCAATCGAAAAATAACATGAAAAAGGTAACAATGGAAGATAATTAAAATTGAAATCAATGAGGACCTTTCTTTGCTGATAATTCAGTAGGTAATGTTAAAATTTTAATACGTGCTTCGAAGTTGATATCAATACTCCTTAGTGCTTTTGATTTAAATAACATTTTATTTTCACACATGTTTGAAAACTCAATCCGATTTTATTAAAAAAAAGTTGAACTCACTTAAAAATATAAGCAAATACTCTTTGAAGTTGGAATGTCTCGAAAATCACCGTACTATATTAGTACCTCTCATTTGAAGGTTTCTAAGCTTAAAGAGGTTATGCACTTTTAAGACACGGCCTCATAGGGACGGAGAGTTCATAATTTGTAAAATGTAAGGACTAGAACATTTTGGTTATAAATTATATGTACATGTAAAATCTATACCAATACTAATAACATAATAAAAGCGGAAAGTTTTTTGTTTGTTTGTTTAAACACGCTGATCTCTGGAACTACCAGTCGGATTCGAAAAATTCTTTTTTTAAATGATAGCCAGACTCACGAGGAATAGTATAGGTTATATAACATTAGGCTACAGTTTCCAGCTAGACTTAAATATTGACTTTTGTTACTTAAGTAGGAAGTCGAAGCTCTCACGAACTGTGTAAGCCGCATGCGCTGGCTTAATAGTTAATGACACGTCATTACAATTTTATACAAAAATATTGGCCATCAGTATATATAAAAAGTCAGCGATAGCATATATCTATCTCTTATACATGAGCCACAATAAGGTATTTTGCAAAGTTTAGTTTTTTTGTTGAAGGTTAAAAATTAATTTATGAACATTATTTTTATGCATGGCATATTAATCCTTACGAACAAAAGTTACTTCATCATAAAGACAATTTATAATGAAGATAAACTCCGTCTTTTACATCATGTTATTTGGACGCATAGTTTGAGAGATAATACAAAATTAAAATAATTCAACACTCGGCTCGGGTCTCTATGTCTATAGTAGTGAGCGGCGCGAACGAGCCGTGCGATACCGCGATGTGACCATCTGGCCGCCCGATAAAAATATTGTCTTTATTGAAGTAGGTATTATAAATCATCAATCAGTGATTTCTTCTAAATTGTATGCGGGTGAAACCGCGGGGCACAGCTAGTAATCTATATTGAATCATATTGTAACCTAGCATCAAGTCTAACTGTAACCTAATCATACTGTAGCGACATCTACATAGCGACATCTATCGAGCCATATACGACGCATCATACATCGCGCTTTAGAAATTAACTCTTCAATTGAGTATATTTATAAGAACCCGACTCCCCAAGTCCGGTGAAGCTGTAAAAGGCCAGACATAACACCCGTCTGGACGGAGGATCCTCCCTTTGCAATAGTTCTTCTACAATACAATAAACAAAATCATTACTGCTATATTAGAATTACTATTCGTTTTTTTTATACAACAAAGGTGGCAAACAAGAATACGGCCCGCCTATAATAAATACCATAGCTATCACTGGCGTGTTGCCGACCATTAACCCCTCTATCCCAAAGAGCTCTGGAAACCCTACACAACAAATAATAAATCAAATATAGTTAATTAAACAATTGTGTATGTATCTACTATATCATAAATTAATTTATGTGTTTATGTATTATTATTTACATAATTAATTATAAGACTGTCAATCAAAATTAAATATAGTAAGTCCCATGGTTTGCATTATTTATTATGTACAATATTCGAGCCATATTCGTTCCCAGCGGTATCTAATTATCATTTGCGTGGAACGGCAGGCATGCTTCGAGAGTTCCGGTGGGACCGCAACACGCACTCTCGTCTACAATAGGCACTCTACCCGCCTTCACTTTTTAACCTAGTCAAGTGGTCCTGTATAATAAAATTTTGTGCAATTCTTTAGCCTCTCGACAGTGTCCTACCCAGATCCATTGTACCGTTCGTGTTCAAGAGCTTCGGGTTGCTATAATTGTTTCATTACCCGTTTCACTTCAGCGCCCTTCACTTACGAATATAACTATTTCGCTGATATTTCTTTCTAAATGAAATCTTACTACAGCGTTTTTATATAATACAATGATTTATTGAATTGTACATAAAATAAAAAAGAAGAAAATTAATTAACGTTGCCAAAAGCTTTACTATGTATTCAAAGGAATATTAAAATCATTATACCATTTCCATTTCTTTATTTTCTCGATGACAGCTCCTGTGAAAACTTGAATGAGCGTCTTTTTTACATTATGTATGCATTATTTTATAAAAATATGACGTTTACAAGGTTATACCAGAGTCGGAGAAACTGATAGGGATGGAGCTATATCGATAAACGTAACACGATAACAGACCCGATATTTTTTTACAAAATATTTGAAACTAAACTACTGCCGGTAACTAAAAGTACAAATTTGAAAATTTTCGAAGCTGTTGTAAAATAAGGTAGGTACTCGACAATGAAACGAACGACTACGCCGCACGCTGTACGCTGCACGCACGGCTACTGTACGTGCACGCCGCACGCTGTACGCACGGCTACTGTACGTGCACGCCGCACGCTGTACGCACGGCTACTGTACGTGCACGCCGCACGTTGCACGCACGGCTACTGTACGTGCACGCCGCACGCTGCACGCACGGCTACTGTACGTACACGCCGCACGCTGCACACACGGCTACTGTAAGTGCCCGCTGCACGCACGACTACTGTACGTGAATGCCGCACGCTGCACGCACGGCTACTTTACGTGCACGCAGCACGCTGCACGCACGGCTACTGTACGTACACGCCGCACGCTGCACACACGGCTACTGTACGTGCACGCCGCACGCTGCACGCACGGCTACTGTATGTGCACGCCGCACGCTGTACGCTGCACGCACGGCTACTGTACGTGCCCGCCGCACGCTGTACGCTGCACGCACGGCTACTGTAAGTGCCCGCTGCACGGACGACTACTGTACGTGCACGCCACACGCTGCACGCACGACTACTGTACGTGCACGCCGCACACTGCACGCACGGCTACTGTACGGGCACACCGCACGCTGTACGCACGGCTACTGTACGTGCACGCTGCACGCACGGCTACTGTACGTGCACCCCGCACGCACGAGACCGCGTGCACTACTGCGCGCACTCACACGCACACATTGCACGCACGTGACTGCGTGCACATCTAACGCACACATGCGACTGCGTGCACATCTAACGCATGCGACTGCGTGCACATCGCACGCACACCTGCGTGCATATCGCACTTGAAGAAGTCCGTTAAGTAGTGTTTACAATGTATGTGCACATTGCACTTAAGTTGTTATCTAAACTCACGCTCATAGCAGTGCAGTGTTTACAATGTACGTGCACATTGCACTTCAAGTTGTTATCTAAACTCACGCTCATAGCAGTGCAGTGTTTACAATGTACGTGCAAATTGCACTTCAAGTTGTTATCAAAACTCACGCTCATAGCAGTGCAGTGTTTACAATGTACGTGCAAATTGCACTTCAAGTTGTTATCTAAACTCACGCTCATAGCAGTGCAGTGTTTACAATGTACGTGCAAATTGCACTTCAAGTTGTTATCTAAACTCACGCTCATTAGCAGTGCAGTGTTTACAATGTACGTGCACATTGGCACTTATTTACACTCACGCTCATAGCAGTGCAGTGTTTACAATGTACGTGCAAATTGCACTTCAAGTTGTTATCTAAACTCACGCTCATAGCAGTGCAGTGTTTACAATGTACGTACACATTGGCACTTATTTACACTCACGCTCATAGCAGCGCAGTGTTTACAATGTACGTGCAAATTGCACTTCAAGTTGTTATCTAAACTCACGCTCATAGCAGTGCAGTGTTTACAATGTACGTGCAAATTGCACTTCAAGTTGTTATCTAAACTCAGGCTCATTAGCAGTGCAGTGTTTACAATGTACGTGCAAATTGCACTTCAAGTTGTTATCTAAACTCACGCTCATAGCAGTGCAGTGTTTACAATGTACGTGTAAATTGCACTTCAAGTTGTTATCTAAACTCACGCTCATTAGCAGTGCAGTGTTTACAATGTACGTGCACATTGGCACTTATTTACACTCACGCTCATAGCAGTGCAGTGTTTACAATGTACGTGCAAATTGCACTTCAAGTTGTTATCTAAACTCACGCTCATAGCAGTGCAGTGTTTACAATGTACGTACACATTGGCACTTATTTACAACTCACGCTCATAGCAGCGCAGTGTTTACAATGTACGTGCAAATTGCACTTCAAGTTGTTATCTAAACTCACGCTCATAGCAGTGCAGTGTTTACAATGTACGTGCAAATTGCACTTCAAGTTGTTATCTAAACTCACGCTCATTAGAAGTGCAGTGTTTACAATGTACGTGCACATTGGCACTTATTTACACTCACGCTCATAGAAGTGCAGTGTTTACAATGTACGTGCACATTGCACTTCAAGTTGTTATCTAAACTCACGCTCATAGCAGTGCAGTGTTTACAATGTACGTGCACATTGCACTTCAATTTGTTATTTACACTCACGCTCATAGCAGTGCAGTGTTTACAATGTACGTGCACATTGCACTCCAAGTTGTTATTTACACTTACGCTCATAGCAGTGCAGTGTTTACAATGTACGTGCACATTGCACTTCAAGTTGTTATTTACACTCACGCTCATAGCAGTGCCGTGTTTACAATGTACGTGCACATTGCACTTCAAGTAGTTATCTACACTCACGCTCATAGCAGTGTAGTGTTTTACAAGTCCACTCACCAGTCAGGTTGGAGGATCCTCCCTTCTCAATGGTTACCCTCGCCTCCGCTAAAGTGGAGACCCCGAGCATGAACGTCAGCGCAACCTTCTTCGCAAAGCTACGTCATCGTGAGACCGTCATCATTACTTCCTCAAGCTTTCGAACGGAGAGTCACACTGCCAGCCAGCATCCACGGCTACTACAGGTATCCTGACCATCAGCACACAGCGGTCGCCCGTTCCTGGTCATCACCCACAGCCTTCTCAGCGACCTTAGCACCACACGCTGCTCTTCGGCCGGTCAGCAAGCAGAGACGCATTTCTCTCCTGGTACGATGCAGCATCCAGCCACTATGCAGCACTGCACCACTCACGACTCACTGGAGCATTCTTGTAGCAGCACCCCGACTCACTGGGGCATCACCGCCGATAGTTCCGACTTCACAGTGAACTATGCGGCATCTGGTTCCGACTCACTGGAACATTCCACTGGCGCGGAAGGCATCAAGATGTATGGACGACTCAACCAGATCTGGTTCTTATGTGTGATGAGCATAAATACCAGTTGTGTGTCTAGGTATTCGATTGTTAGCCAGTGGAATGTTCCAGTGAGTCGGAACCAGATGCCGCATAGTTCACTGTGAAGTCGGAACTGTCGGCGGTAATGATCCAGTGAGTCGGGGTGATGCTGCAAGAATGCTCCTGTGAGTCTGAGTGGTGCAGTGCTGCATAGTGGTTGGCTGCTGCGTCGTACCAGGAGAGTAGTGCGTCTCTGCATGCTGATCGGCCGAAAAGCAGTGTGTGGTGCTAAGGTCGCTGAGAAGGCTGTGGGTGATGACCAGGAACGGGCGACCACTGCATGCTGATGGTCAGGATACTCGTAGTAGCCGTGGATGCTGGCTGGCTGTATGACTCGCCGTTTGAAAGCTTGAGGAAGTAATGATGACGGTCTCACGATGACGTAGCTTTGCGAAGAAGGTTGCGCTGACGTTCATGCTCGGGGTCACCACATTAGCGGTGGTGAGGGTAACCATTGAGAAGGGAGGATCCTCCAACCAGACTGGTGAGCGGACTTGTAAAACCTACACTGCTATGAGCGTAAGTGTAGTTAGTGCAATGTGCACGTATAGGTCGAGTGCAATGTGCACGTATAGGTCGAGTGCAATATGCACGTATAGGTCGAGTGCAATGTGCACGTAAAGGTCGAGTGCAATGTGCACGTATACGTCGAGTGCAATGTGCACGTATAGGTCGAGTGCAATGTGCACGTACAGTCGTGCGTGCAGCGTCCACGTCCAGTCGTGCGTGTAGCGTGCAGCGTCCACGTCCAGTCGTGCGTGCAGCGTGCAGCGTCCACGTCCAGACGGCATCCGTGGTGTACGACAGTTCCTGGGACAAGTAAGTTACTTTCGGAAATTTGTCAAGGGATTTGCTGTAATTGCACATCCTCTAAACAAGTTACTAAGAAAAGGACACTGCATGGCAACCCTAAAGAAGAATCTCATCGAAAGGCCGATCTTTGCTATATATGATCCAAATGCAGAACTGGAGCTCCATACAGATGAAGTAAGATCGGAATAGGAATCATTCTACTGCAACGAATTCAGGGATGTGACTCATTACAACCGGTAGCTTACTACAGCCGGCAAACTTCCTCCGAGGAAAAGATTTTCCACTCTTATGAACTGGAAACGTTAGCTGTCATATGCTCACTCAAGAAATTTCGGGTATACTTACTGGGCAAGGTTTTCAAAATAATAACAGACTGCAGTGCATTACGCTCTACATTTAATAAAAGGGATTTAATTCCCCGAATTGCTCGTTGGTGGCTATTACTACAAGAATTTGATTGTAGCATAGAATATAGAGCAGGCACCAAAATGGCACTCGTCGATACACTGTCCCGAAACCCTGTATCGGCTGGAGATGAACGTGAGCAAGTACCCACTGTACTCATTATAAGTGACGAAGATTGGCTATTGACACTTCAATTAGGTGATACAGAGCTGAATAGAATCCGAGACATTCTTACCAGTACAGTTACATATGCGAAAGAACTCTCCAATATATCAAAGACAGTTTTGTATACGAAGAAAAGAACGTAGCTCGTTGGGTTGGTACCAAAGGGCGCTCGCTGGCAATTATGCAGAATGAACCATGACCTAGGGTTTTGGAAAAACTTTAGACGGATAAAGAAGAATTACTGGTTTCCAAAAATGACGCGTTTCGTAAAAAAATATGTAGGAGCATGCATTGAGTGCGCTTATGCAAAAATTTGTGTTTGTTAAACCTGTAAAGAATACGAAGACCCAAAGTGTGATTAGTGTACTAGAGGAGGTATTTTCTACTTTCCGCAATCCGGATAGGCTGATTAGTGACCGTGGTAGCTGTTTTACGTCTAAAAATATGAACAGTGAGGTGAACCCAGCTCTGAACGAAATTATAACATTACCTAGTGTAATTCCTGGTCTGATTGATTGATTGGTTCAAGACTGTATTGATAAGCGAGAATTGACTGGTTCGCATAAATACGTGATTACTGAGTTCTTGAGAATTGATTGGTTCAAGACTGTATTGATAAGCGAGAATTGACTGGTTCGCATAAATACGTGATTACTGAGTTCTTGAGAATAGATTGGTTCAAGACTGTATTGATAAGCGAGAATTGACTGATTCCGCACCTTGACTTGAGAATTGATTGTTTCAAGACTGTATTGATAAGCGAGAATTGACTGGTTCGCACCTTAACTTGAGAATTGATTGGTTCAAGACTGTATTGATAAGTAAGACTTCCGAATGTAAGGTTAAGGTTACAACTGTTACGTGTATGAGGACATACACGTTGTCAGGATGGTCGAATGTAAGGTTACTCAAAACATTTCTTTTAAAAAAAAACGCGACTACCTTCCGTTTTGCAGAATGAATGTGGGTGGTATACAAATATTATGGGGAAAAAAGGTATAAAAGCAAAAACAGAAACAGTGTAGTGGCAGTATATTTTTGAGAGTGAAAAGTGAAGGTAGTGCGCGGACGATACGCTATAGTGGTTTACTGTGTTATTGCTTACAATCGTATAAATTGATATTGTAAACTTATTAGTACATAATCTGACTTACGATTCATTTGGTATAAAGCGGGTAGGACAATGATTAATTTTATATAAAGCGGGTAGGACGGCGATTATTTTGATATAAAAGCGGGTCATGCCGCGCTTCCTCGCGTCCGGACAAGGGATAATGCAAGCTTCTTGTTTTGTCACTCTTTCACAGTATTGAATATATCATTATAACCTGAATTAGTAGCTACAAGGAATAAGATATTTCTAATAATAACCGGCTATACCTAGTTATCGTTTTCACTCTCTTTCACTCCCTTCTATCAACTGGCATCTCAGTATCACATTTTTTATACACATATATTTTTCCACAAATAATCCCTCCAAACATTCTTCGATCTTTCTCTACTTCTACATACATACACTGGCGTGCCAAACAGAAATGGTGCCTAAGGCAAGCATCAAATTTGCAGCCAAAAGATTGAAATCAAAATAGTCTGATAAAAAATAAAATAACCCGTTGACGACATATTCGTAGACGTGAGGATCGATCCCTAGATGGTTGCGATTACACTATTGCGATGGGCTGGGCCTACCAGAAACTAATTATAATAGATGAAGCGGTTAACGGGAAAATTCGGAATTATATGAATATCCATCATTATCTGCATTTCAGCCGTCAGACATTCACTTTTGGAAATAGGTCTCCCCCAAAGATCGTCCAACTATCTTCGACGGTCAATCAATGACCGGTCCAGGTCCTGTGGTGCCCGAATCCAGTAGCTTACCACAACCTTTGCCATGTCGTCGATTCCACAAGGCCCACGCTGAATTTGAATATTATTATTTATATGACGGATGATGAGCTTCTCCATCGTTAGTACTGCTCATTGTCCACTTTTTTAACCTTGGGCGTCGGTGGGTAGTTGGATAGAACAAAGTCACAAGAAAGTGAGTCGTCTCCATACTGCCGACTCGGTGGCGCCTGCGTCACTAACTCCATCGAGCGCCGCCCGGTGGCTCTGGCGTTCCGAATCAGACTCGATGTCGACATATAAATGTTATTGTTTTTTGTTTTTATAGTAACTCGGCACGTTGACAGTACTGTCCCTGATGGTAAACGCAGTACAATCCAAAACAACGGCGACCACCGCAAGATCGAAATCCACCATGTTAATTTATTTTGTTTTTCAAGTTTCATTAGTTGTGAATTTTATTATTTATTATTGTTTTTCATTTTTAAAGTACAGCAAAACCAAGAAACAGGTATGATCGCATAACAACGTGGTGTCACCGACGATCACGGATATGAAAGACTAAAGTTTTTATTGATATATAAGTTAGGTATTATGTCGTATTACAGTAAAAAGCTAAATAATATTAATAATAAATAATAATACATTAACTAGAAGTAGTTAATAACTACATGTACATAATATATATAAAGGAATTTCTCTTATTATTATTTTTTAATTTTGCCTTTTATTTGGCTACTAAATTCTTAAAATAATTTTCTTTCATATTGTTTTGTGTGCGATTAATGATTATTGTGGAGTGTTGTAACACCTAAGCATAAACTATTCCTTGGTTTTTGATAACAAAACATTCATGCAAAGTTCAAAGATCTGTACGGTGTGCCTGTAGAGAACAAACCAGTTGTAACTTGCGCCTTAATGCTTCTAAAGTTCAGATATATTCAGAGAAGTATTTTATGCTATAACTAGCTCTGCGCCCGCGGCTGCGCACGCGTTTTTACACTCCATAATTATATTTTTACCCATATTATTGACAGTTATTGTACCATAACAATTGAGGAATGACATATTATACTTCCCGTATACAAAATTTCATCAAAATCTTTTACTACTATTTTTTTTAAAAATCGGTCAAGCCGTTTGTATTTAATATTAATGTACATACATTAGGGTAGACGACAAAATATGGCTGTGGAATACTTATGAAATACTGGATTACGTCCAGAAGTTATTTGATAGAAGCTCAGTCACAATGGTGCGCGCTTTCGCTCTTCATGTTTCGGTACCATTCAATGTAATGTACATATTTATCCTAGCGTTTTTCGCCGTTTCACCATGTTATTTGTAGGTATGACAACGACGACTGCTATTGGATCCTAATTCTCGACATAGATTTCGAATTATACCGTATTAACCGCATTTGTATTTTACCGAGTCAATGGAAACAAGTACAATAACCCGAAATGTCCGTCTCTAATGGATAATATATGGGAAGTATTTATGTAACATACAGTTATCGGTTTTATAGTTAGTGAGCACCCGATGCAACGCGCACGTGAAGAGGTGAAGCGGTCATTGACCTAAAATTTTAAGGTACCGTTAATCACTTTCGCACAAAATAAAACTACACACAACTAGAAAGGATAGCATTTATAATTTAAAATCTATTAAAACAAAAAAAATGTATAACATTAAAATTTCAAACATTAAATTTTTTTAACACTCTTCTTTATATTTAATGGGCGTAACGTCCATTCTTCATAATATATAGCCCAGAAACAATTAAACTAATTTCAAAATTATGCATAAATTGCAAACACAATTATGCAAGTTAACGTTAAATTCAATCTACCTCCAAGGTTTGTCACTAGACCCGATCAATCCACTTAAGAAAATCAGCGTTATATCTTGTAAGGTTGTAAGGCACTAGCTGTGCCCCACAGTTTCGCCCGTAATAATTTTATCAGACAAACACCGCGCCACCGGCAATGCACCCATGTAGTTTATAATAATAATTATTCTTCCCGCAAGTAGAAATGATTTTTATTTTTCATTATCTCCTAAACTATGTGTCCAAATAACATGCTGTAAAGCGCAAAATTTAACTTCATAAAAATGTCTTTATGATGAAGTAACTTTTGTTCATAAGGATAATATGCTAGGTCTAAAAATAATACGTATAAATCACTTTTTAATTTTCAACAACTCTTTGTCACAAAATTCCTTAGTGTGGTTTGTGTATAACATACAGGCATATACTATCGCTGACTTTTTTAGTTATACTAAGGACCAATATTTTTGTAGAACATTATATTTCCGTATCATTAACGATTACGCCAGCGCACGCGCATAAAGCTGTTCGGGAGGGTCTCGACTTCGGACTTACGTAACAAAAATCAATATTCAAGGCTAGTTGAAAACTGTAGCTTAATGTTAGATAGCCTATACTATTCCTCGTGAGTCTGACTATCATATACAAAAATATTTTTTTGAATCCGACTGGTGTTTTCAGAGATTAACGTGTTTAAACAATCAAAAAACAAAAAACTTTTCCGATTTATTATATTAGTATAGTATAGCCTGCGTCAGCGTATTAAAATAAATTGTAAAGCATTATATTTTTCTTTAATATTCTTTCAATATACATCAACTTATTCGATGCACAAACTTCGTAAGTCATTATACATCCTCCAATAAATTAAATAAATGTAAACCTAAAATGAACACATAAGAAGATACTGACCCATTTACAAGCTGTAAACAAGCCTCATGTATTCAATGAGGTACTGAACAGTCACGTGGATCGAACGTGTTAGTCCTGATTGTCTTCATCATAAAATCTAGTCACGTAATATGTCCCCTCCTCTTGGAGCGAAGAAAGTATCTCCCACTGCCTAGAAATTCACCTTAACTTGGGTGAGTCAACGTGAACAAAGTTGTAACAACTTTGAAAAACTGAGCACTTTTTACGAATAAATACGCATTTTTTTACGTTTGTATCTTTCTTTTATGGTCATAGGCTCAAATATGAATCATTAATATTTTCTTGAAATAATATTTTTGAAAGAATTGAGCTACAAAAGAAAGTGATGTCTTGGTGCTATCTGATTAAAATGTCATTAAAAATAAGTGTTGTTTTATTTGATGATAAATACAACTTACTACTGTTATTGTTAGAACTGAAAAATTATGTTTGCTTTTTATTGAGGAAAGTTATAGGCTATATAACTTCATGCTACGACTTTAAGGAGCGAGGTAGTAACCATGATTGTGAAGCAACCTGGCAAACTGTAGGTAAGTACAGGAAGTGAGAATAGCGATTGGCTACACAGGTGCGTTAGCAGCGATATTTTAACACGGATAAAACTCGTGGAGCTCAGTTACTAAATATTATATTTACATTGTTGTCAAGTTTTCACGAACCTTGGTACAGTATTGTCTATAAGCGGTATTGCTCAGTAACCTAATTATCTTTAAATATAGAGATTATTAGAACGTATGTAAATCAAGTGTTTCGAAGTGATAAAACAGTACAGCAGGTGGATGCGACATTAGTGCCATCGCCCGCACTCTAACCCAAAATGTAAGACGCCCTCCCTACCAATATATGGTCGGTAACTTTGCGAAACAGCCCAGACAGATCGTGCACAATTTATTGTTTTGCTTTCCTCGAAAATTACTTTTTCTTAGATATTTATAAGTTTTATTATACAACACAACTCCTATTTTCTCACACCGGTAGTATTTATTGAAACATACGAGTTGGGTATAACGTTGTTTTCTGCCACTGCTTTTTTTTTAGTTTTTACTAAAAACTTTTTAGATCGTCGCTGACAATATCCTGTGCCCATAGACAATGAATCATAGTGCGATTTATTTTTAAATACTGATTTTATAGAAGTAAAGACAACTCACAAAAAAATTACTTTGAAATATAATTACATATCTGAATATTGGTAGAATACAACAGTACCTACGCGTAATTAATTTCCAAATTTTCAATAAAGTTTCACAAAACAAAAACATTTAATTACTTAAGACATCATCATTTAAAAAATAACAATTCTTACTACAGTTTATCAACCTTGAATTAATCAGATTATAAGACGATCTTTTATATTTTGGGTACAAAACTTCAGCAGCTTATGTTATTAATTTAAAAAGTAACATAAAACGAGGTGAACGAATCGAGTAGGTAGCATGCCAAGTCGCATGCAATAAATTGTAAATATATTAATACTAAATATTGTAACAAAATAGATATATTGTGTTATCCAACTTATCTATATAATAATATTTAGAATTAACAGTAATAAACAGTATTTCTACATCAGAGGTAATTGGTAATCAGTATGTTTATCAGAGGTAAAGGTAAATGGTTTTCTAATTGGTAATATAAAATAATGTATATATGAAAACGTTTACCAAAATATGATGATATTTTTAAATATACAAAAGGAACGAAACAAACATGTTGATATCGATTTATGAATATTAAGTGAAATTTAAATTGATATTCACCGTAAATTCAATAAGATGATGTCACCGAAAAAGCCACAATATAAATAGCCCTACTACAATCTGTAATTAAAATGAATATGTAACAAAACAGTGCCATTGTTTCCCTTTTACAATGATAGTTTTATTCCAATTAGCATTATCTGTACATCACAATGCTTTATCTCATTTTTAAATGTTACACATTTTAAATACATCGAATTTATAGATTTAAGACTCTAAATTTTAATTTTATAAATTGATAGGCGGTTTAGATAACGGGCATTAGAGCAACGCAGATGGGAAAAGTTTGCTGAGACGACAACATAATCGAAGGTTTATATATAACCAGAACGATACAAAAATGCGAATAAAAATGGTTCAGGCGTAGAAAGACCGTACGACACGACGCAGCGTGGGCAGAAGCACCATAAGGTGGACCGATGACCTGGTAAAAGTTGAAGAACCTGCTGGAAGCGAACAGTGCAGGACCGTTATTGTCGCGATTATTGGGGGAGGCCTATGTACAGCAATGGATATCTTTGGGCTGAGATGATGATGATAATGAGGCGTAGAAAGACAAAGCCTACTTAGCAATAGATAATATACTAGTATAATATAGACAAACAAAGTAGATTAACAAAAACAAATATAGGTATAAACATAGTACTGAAATACTACTTAAGAATTAATGGAGTAAATTTTGATAACACACTAGATAGCGCGCATCACATACATTGAGAAAAGCGTGATTAAAAGCAGTGATGGTAAAAGAAACATTCGTCGGTCCCTCCCGTTATTAGAATATATGTAATTTACTTAATATTAAGGACTTACAAAATTGGCAAGGTCGTACATAAACTTCAATACATAACAATAATACTTAAAATAATCATAATTAAATATTATGATATTTTTTAAGTTACCCTAAAGTTTATGTCGAACGAAAATAAGTTGGCTACTAAAATTATGATTACTAACTTACTAATAACTAAGGTAACAGTGGAATTTGGAAATTTGACAGTTCCTGAGCTGAACATTAATGAGTTCAGCGCCATTCTGAAAGGTTGTTTCAGGGAAAACTCCCTGCGCACCCTCGCTAAGGGAAGTAATGCATTTTCCCTTTATCACCTTGCGGACAGTTCTGTACTTCTCTACAAAGGGGCCGGCTTTTACGGTTATTGTGTTCATGTCGTTACAACATGAGATCTGCAATAAAAAAAAACTCTATTCGTTTCCACAGACCGTAAACGACGTTGACTTTAAGAAAGCGCCCTACAAATACCATCATTGTTTTTCTCTAAGTTATAGTATTTTATAGCCTACTTCGCAGTAGATCCGATCTACATTAGATATTTTCCGAATTTGTACGGTGTTTTTTTGTTTCTCAGCATCATTATAGAATTAATATAAACGTTAGCCCACTTTATCGATAGTTTATTTCTATATGCAGCAGTGTAGACGAACTATCAAGTAAGTACATAGTGAGTAATAATGTTTTTTTTAATATCTATTTAAAAGACATTTCATCAACATACTGGTACAATAAACCATTTAATATTTTGGTGTACCAAACCATAACATATTTTCCATATAATAAATAGAATAATCTTTCTTTGATAATTTAAATATTATTATCATTACTTAACTATGTTAATTTTTCTTGAAATATGTTGAGGTGATGTTTTTTTATTTAACTTTAAGTATTAGATATACTTAAAATTTTCAGTAGATAAATAAGATACTCTTTGTTGTGCAATTGAAAGAAACATTCACTTTTAGCTAAGAAACAATTAAGAAAACAAAATTAATTACCTAAAGTTTATCACTTGAGTTACAGAACAGTAAGAATGTAGAATATAAATTTGCTCCAAATAGATAAAATGTGAACTTAAGATTTCAACACTCGTAACAACTCTCTTTATAGGGTTATGTTAAAGTTACAATATAAACAATATTGCAACACGCTTCACAAGCGCGACATTTCAAATACAGGTGATGCAAGATACAGTGAGCTAAAAATATTAGAATCGTGGGGATATTTCGCCTTGATATCGGGTCACGGAGCTACAAGGCGAATGCACAGCACGGCGCCGCGCCGCGCCGGAAGAATGAGAGTCACGCACACAAGCGAAATAATGCACCACATGTTAAATAGCATTGGTAATTAATGCGAAACGGTGAAAGCGCAAGTGTTCTTATGCGAACTCAACTGGGAAACGTAATTATTATTCGCACTTGAATAAAAATTTATTATTAAATCATCTGATTTGATTGATTTCATGGGGTGTAGCATCGTATGGCCGATGAGTCCAAGAGTTCTCCAGTGGCGACTGCGTTGCGAAAAGCGCAGCGTGCACAAAATCGCCACAAGGTAGACCGACTACCTAGTGAAGGTTGCGGGAAGCCATTAGATGCGAGTACAAAACCGGTTGTTGCGGTGATATTTGGGGGAAGCCCATGTCCAGCAGTGAAAGTCTTTCGTCTGAAATGATGATGATGATGAAATCATTTGAATTAATCAAAAGGTAAACAAATCCCGTGTTAATAAGTTATTCTGTGATAAAACTCATAAAGTACACCTCTACGTACATTCCATAGATTTCAACATGAGGTTTATTTTACTCTGTATACCTATTTATACCAATTTAATTAAATTGATAACAAATTCATCTATAGCGACTTCAACGCTAATAACAAAACATATCTGTATGCTCTACCACAGCCACTACGCGATATATTTACTTGGTAATATTATCGAAAACATTATTTATGATGAAGAATACATTGTTAAAGGAGTACTTTTATTTAAAAGTATACATTTTAAATTACCACCTGAGGTCTTTGAACTCAACCGTCTTATTTATTTTAAAAGATAAATCCATTCCCGGCTAAAAGTTTTCGTTTGAACGATTTAGAACACACCGGCAGATGACAAGATAAATTTCCATGTCAACGTTTCCTGTAAATAATTTTATGGATATTAGGTTAGTTGTTTCAAGACGACTTAATTTTAAAACCAGATTTTTCTTTTTCAAATGATTTAAAAAAATTCATAAATCTCATTGAAAGCTAAAATGATACGTAGTAAAGTATTAGAGACGACTTAAATTTATGACGTGAAACCGGCCGCGGCATAGATTCATACTTTTGTATATATATAATCACATCTTTATTCGACACGGAAATTGTCCACGGGCACGCAAGCGCGCAACACACTTCCCCTAGAATTACGTAAAGAAGCAAATTTAAATAATAAAAAGTTTGATACTGATATGTAAATTTTGTTAATAAAATTATTTCACTGTTATGAATTTAAATAAATAAATATGTATAATGCTAAATGGTTAGGTTAGATCTCCTTCTTCTTCATTTTCCTGACTTCACAACTAGTCCTCTTCCTCTTTATTGAAGACCATTACTGACATTATCGAGTAGTTAATTATTTCATTTCACAGTGTCCGGTAATGTTTCCAGTATTCTAACAAAATGGGGGCTCTCCTGTTAGAACTTTCCAGTGAGTTTTTGTGGCTTCATGATATTATTTCCAATCCACTTCACTTGTACACGATATCCAAGCTTTATTATGTAACATACCACCAGTATTACACGATATTGGATCAAACAACACAATTTATGATTGAAATAAAGAAAAACCACTAACAGACAAAGATCTCGTCAAAAACTCTTACGAAAGGACGGATACGTATGTATGATATATTTCTGTCTTTAATAAAAGAAACATGGAATATACAAACAGAATCGATAGTGGAAACATCCGGCGTACAAAGCAATAAACAATCGAAGACTCTTCCTCACAACGGGGTAATTAGTTCGAGGTATTTCTTCTTTTTGCACCTTGAACTGTTGCGGTTACAATGAATTGTTTCCTAATAAAAAACGTTAAAGGAAGTTCTAATAAGGCCGAAAATTACACTGAAAACAATTAAATTTTTGAATTATACTCCTTTAGGCGCGTTTAGTAGAGGGTAAAATTGAGAGCTGCGCGCGCATGTCACGGAACTGAGACTGTATGACGAAGTTACCCATCAATGATAAATGATAATAATGAATTATGTATTTTTAGTGTCTTCTTTTTTCAATAGTATAAAAATAATTAATCTTTCTATAAAAAGAAACACATAATTGGATAAAATAAAATTTATTTATACACCGTTAAATTACCATATCGGGGCCACTAGACAAAATGGCTAAAATGCTAGCAAAATAGCCATGTTCAATTCTATGGTTTTCTATGATTTTCTAGTAGACTCGAACAAATTAATAGCGAAATGATTATTACTTAATACTAATTGTGATAAAATTAAATTAGCGACTTCATTTAATTATGAAAATACTTCAAGTTTCATAAAGATTAAGAAACTAGGAAATACATGTTTGTTTTATTATGACGTTCTAGTAACGTAATCCGGTTAAACATAATTTCACGGTAGATATCAAATTCCGAAAGTACAATCTCATTAATACTGTTATAACTGAAACATATGATGTAACAAAGACTCGATAGATATTATCTTTCTGTTTTCCTTCAAGTAGGTAAATAAATCAAGCATTCGGTAAGTGTGCTCTTTCCGGAAATACTGTTATTATGATTATTTTTCACATTGTTGTTTACTTTATTGCAATTTATATAATGGTGTATTTTATGTTTAAAAAAAACATGATTTAGAGTTTATCGCTTTGGTATTGATAGTCCATTACTTCATAGTTACGAAAAGTGCGCTTAACTCGCGACGCCTAATTCAGGTGTTGAGGACTGGCCAACCGTTTCACAGTGAATGATTTCTTTGGTTGCGCGTAATCTTATATCCTTGATATTTCCTACTGTATTAATTTAAATGACATAAAGTAAAAAACAATTTTAATCAACATTAAATGCGCAAATTAATTAATACTGAATTGGAGAAAATAGCTTTGCATATAACTGTTGTATGATAAAATATAGTTTATGAAGTCTATGAGCTGGCAACAATTAGATTGTCTGTGGTGACTCATCCCTCTCTCTATGGTTGTTACGTGTGATGGATGTGTAATTGTAATCGAGGTCTCTGGGAATAATAAAGTGAATACATCTAATAAATAAGAAATATCATTTATAACATGGCGCTGCGGACAGGAACAACCAACAAAGAATATAGTGGCATTGCTGGATTAACACCCCCGAGTCACTTAGTGAATTTAACAAATGAAAATTTTAAAAGATGGCTACAGAAATTCGAGATTTATCGAATGGCGTCGGGAGCACACCTTCAAGAAGAAAACGTGCAAGTTGCATTGTTTCTCCATTGTTTAGGAGATGAGTGCATAGAAATATTTAATACATTTACTTTGACAGAAGAAGAATCTAAAAGTTATGAAAAAGTTTTAAAATGTTTCAAGACACATTTTTTACCAGAATGCAATGAGAGTGTGAACTCACATTTGTTTTTTACACGTAATCAACATGAAAATGAAAATTTCGACATATTTCTCACGGAGTTAAAGAAGCTCAGTTTGGCATGTGAATTTGGTGAAATAAAGGACCGATTGATCAGAGATAGAATTGTGCAGGTATTTATGATATCAAATTTGAAAGAATTAAAACGGGGATAGTTTGTTAAAATACAAAATGAAAATAATTGTAAACCGCATAAGAGTGGTGTCGTTATAGGGAAAGCAGTAGGTCCTAGATCTTATAAAATATTAAATGATAAAGGTGAAATTATAACTAGAAATAGAAAAATGTTGATAAAAGGAGGAGAATATAATACATGGAATAGTGTTGATTATAATGATGAGTCAAATAATGAGCCTGAGGTCATTGAAAAAAATGTAAATGTTGAAAGTAGTTTGTCTAATAATAATAATAATAATAGTTGTGTAAGTGGATATGTAACAAGATCTGGTAGAGTAGTAAAGAAACCAAGATATTTTTATGATTATTAAAAAATAATAATAATAATAATTAGTTTATGTAGGTAGTGATTAAAAATAAAAGAGTTCGTTTTAAGAAAAAAATATTTTGTTTATTTTATTGTATGGAAAAAGGGGGATGTTGTATGATAAAATATAGTTTATGAAGTCTATGAGCTGGCAACAATTAGATTGTCTGTGGTGACTCATCCCTTTCTCTCTATGGTTGTTACGTGTGATGGATGTGTAATTGTAATCGAGGTCTCTGGGAATAATAAAGTGAATACATCTAATAAATAAGGAATATCATTTATAACAATAACCTAATGTTTTTAATTATTGTGTTGAAGATAAAAATGGTTACTGTGTGTCAACCTAAGGAGATAGACATTTGCCATCGCGAACTTTTCTCTAGGCTATTTGAAGGACTACAATTCTTTAGAACATTATTTTGATGTATCTCATTTGATTTTTGACGACTTGATTACAAAACATTGAATTTTTTTCTATTAACAAAAACTTAATTGTAATGTATTCTATATACAAACCTTCCGTAAAAAAATCTCTAAATGATAGTCAAAATCTATAAATATCTGTTGCGTGTTTTAGAAGAAGTAAGCGGACAACCGGACAGATGCGGATAGTGACTTCACTTTAAAATAAGTATTGATTGATCAGATCCTAGTAGCTTATACATAACATTGACCGCATTGACTTTCCAACTCAATATTCATGACATTGCATGTTTCAGTGAGCAATTACCTGTTTAATTCATAGCTATTTAACGCGACAACTTTCTTTTGAACATACCTATTAACTTCTGTCAAACGATATGTTAAGTTGTTAACAGTATAATCATTACTTAAAGAACAATAATAATAAAAAATGATATAATTACATATTAAATTGGAGTTAACACTGCACGATTGTCGAAATGGGCAATGCAAACGTGACCTCAGCTAAACATGTACCGGATCTATTATAATTCAGTCCTTTAAATATTTCTGTACGTGCAATTCAATATAATATGTTTAAGATCCCACGAAAGTGAGCATGGATAATGGATATATTGTATTCGTATTATACATTCTAATTCATACTATAACATAGTATGTAATAGCATTGTTGTTGACAATAGTTGCCAGACGATATGATTCGTGCACAGCGGCGCGGCGCCAATCATATTCATAACGACCGCCGATCTTCCAATATTGATAGTTTTATAAATCGGAATGTATTCATTTGCTTATAAGAATATTAAGAATGCATATATGAAACATTTCTGTAATATCAGAAAATATACATGAATCTATGGAAGAGGTTACTATTAACGTGTTATTAATATATAACCTATAAAAATATAAAAAATGTATAACAATATATAATCTGCTATATTATTTACCACTATAATTAAAGGAGCACTTATGAAGGTATTATGTTAAAATTTTTTCACATAAAAAGTTCGAATTCGCTCTATGATTATATTTATCGTATAAAAATTTGGGAGTATACTTTCATTCATATAAAATAAATATCAACACATTTTTTAAGTAAACAATATATAAAACTAAATTATTAATAATTAAACAAAACCCCGACTGTAAAAAAACCCTTGACAAAAAAGTATAAAACAACCTCTATAAACTAAAGAATATTGTTTGAGCAATGTGAAAAATGCATCATGGAATATTTTTTATTTGATACCTATGACTAAGCACATAATAAAATATAATACTATAATATAAATATATAACTTGTGTGATTTAAAGTATTGCAGGCGGGGACAAATAGATGTATTATTAGTTGAAGCTGACGGTTGAAGCAACGCAGAAACCAATAATTAATCTATGGGTTTCTAGTGAAGAAATTTACCATCGGAGTACTACTCAGTCACAAAATCTGTGTACTACTCAATATTATAACGTTGTCAAATTTCAAATAACAGTTGAAGTATCTAAGTGACATAACTGTCAAGTAAATTGATCAAGAGTTACTTAAGACTTAAGTTACAAGGTAGGAGGTACCTACTTAGATTCCATAATATACATATAATATAACCGTTTTATGTTAGGGTTGGTGGAGATTGTATCAAGAGATTAAAACTACCATTGTCTTTTGTCGGTGTCTTTAGAACCTATTAATAGCTTTAGTAAGTTCATTAATTTATATGATAAAAAAGTTCAAAATAATTACAACGTGATGATATGGTACTTAAGTATTGAATAGGTACTTTAATATTTATTGCTCCTTATTTATTTATTTAATTTGATATATATATTTTATTTATCATTCTGTAAACTCTGATCGCTTTTTAAAGGCACAAGCCACACATAAATCATTGATAGTCCTAAATATGTGGTGCTTTATTCGGTGTGATGTCTGGTTTATAAACCACATAAGAAAAGAAATTAAATTAACCTAATAACAAAGAAAATTAAAAGAAATTAAATTACGTAAAGTAGCTAAACTGTTATGTGAAGTGAAAACGAAAATCAGACCAGCCCGGGGTTAATCACTCCAGCCAGAGTGATTTGCTACAATTTATCAATCACCACGTGACCGGCTCTTACAAAAGCCTCTTAATAAACGCCTCATTAACTGGCGTCTAAAATCAATATTCGATAAAATGTCGAAATATTGCGTCTGTATGTAATTTCCTGAAAAATTTAAGCACGGAACAATAAATAAATGGGGAGATTGACTGCGGAAGTACAGATAAAGTAAGCGTGTTTAGAATTTGTACATCCTTGCTTATTATTTATTATTGCATGTAATACCAAAGTCAATAGAAATAAGATGTAAATGTACAAATAACTGCAGGTAAGGTAAAAATACTGTAAGATAAATAATCTTACTAATACCAATTATAATACGCGCTTATTTATTTCTTGTTCTTGTTTTTTTGTATATACTTACAAGCTTTTGCTTACAAGCTTACAAGTTACAACTTACATTTATGATAAATATGACATTTTTAAATAATCTAAAATATCCTAAAGTGGCCCAATGGTTAGTATAATCTGTCAAATGTCCAATAAGCGAAATTAATTTTTCAAAGCCACTTGGGTTAAAGGTTATAAAAGATTTAGTTCTAACTGTAATCTAAAAATTATGATAAAAACTTCAGTGCAATATCACCGCATAAATTGTTCTTAGGTACGTCAATTCATGCAATTTCAATGAAAATATTCAGAAACTCATTTATAAAGACACGATTAAATCGACGCGATGACGGTAAATCCGTAATTTGTCGGCAAATTACTACGTTACACTGTAGCAGACATTACTTAATAAAATACATACAATCACGTTATCTATAATAATAAGAATCTACTCGTATGTGCAATTTGATAGAGTTACATATTATGTTTTAGCTGATGGAAGTAATATTCGATAACTACGAAAACTTGTCAGAATTTAATATCTAATCAAATAGTTCAATAATACACGACAGTGAAAAAGGAGGGTTATGTTTTTTGAGGGTGTATGTATGTATGTATATATATTTCTTTGGCACGCTCTTTAGTCTAAACGGTTTGATGAATTTTAGCATACGAGGTGTCATTAGATTCGTATTATTTGTGGAAGTGACCCTATGTCATGTATGCAGGCTATATCTTATTTATTATATTAAATGAGCAATTCTTGTATATATATATATAATGTATTTCTCGGAAACGGCTCCAACGATTTCGATGAAACTTTGCATTTAGATAATGTTTTACATTCCAAGTTTACCTAGATAGGTGTTTTTCTCTTTTTTACTTTATAAGACACCGAGCACAGTTCGGACGCCCAGATATTAATATTTAAGTAGGACGCTTGGGAATAAAACAAAAAGCAAAATAGATAAAAAAAATTTTTACTCAACTGGTTTTCTTGCAGTCGAGCTTATTCTACAAACGGAGCGTTCGTGTAAAAATATTACTCTGAAACCGGATAGTACATTTAGGTTCAAATTGAGGATGACTCTTTGCCGATTGTGAGCGGTGCGTTGGTGGAAAGTAGCAGCTGGTACCATACCGAATAGTTTCTCGGAACACAACCCATGACACAAACGGTAAAACATCCAAAAGGAGGCAAGGGAAGAACATTCCACATTCGTGCTGTTTGTTGTTAAAGAGTTCTGTTGAGTCTTCGCTTAGTTAGTTAGGTACACCTAGTCTTGAATTATGATAAACCTAACAATATATCAATCGCTATACATTTCCCATTCGATTTTGAAGAGTTTTCAGGTGTATCTTCGAAATCCAAGGTCTATTACCAATGAAATTAAAATGAGAACTACCTGGAAATATCCTCTTTCCAACAAAAAATAATATTTTAAATCGTATTATAAATGACGGAGTTATGTGGTAACAAACATAAAAAATACAACCGAATTGATAACCTCCTCCTTTTTTGAAGTCGGATAAAAATAAGCCTTTATTACAATAAATACTCACACTATTTAGAAACTAAATTAGATTTATACTTTAATTTATACTAGCTGTGCCCCACGATTTCACTCGTGTTTTTATCCAACAAACACCGCGCCGCCAACGCACCCGTGTAGCGTATCATAATTTGTTCTTCCCGCAAGTACAAATAACATGCTATAAACAGCTAAAATTAATTTCATAAAATTTTCTTTATGATGAAGTAACTTTTGTTAGTATGGATTAATATGCCATCTCTAACAATAATGTTCATAAATCACTTTTCAATCTTTAACAATCGTTTGTCACAAAATAGCTTATTGTGGCTTATGTATAAGAGATAGACAGACATATACTATCGCTGAATTTTTTTAGATATACTAATGGCCAATATTTTTGTAGAATATTTTATTTGCGTATCATTAACCATTACACCAGCGCACGCGGATAAAGCAGTTCGCGAGGGCTTCGACTTCCGACTTACGTAACAAAAAAAAAAGATAAGGCTAGCTGGAAACTATACTGTAATGTTATATGGCCTATACTATTATTCCTTGAGAGTCTGAATTTCATAGAAAAAAATATTTTTTCGAAACCGACTGCTAATTCCAGAGAATAGCTTGTTTAAACAAACAAAAAACTTTTCCGCTTTATTATATTAGTGTAAATCTTTATTTTGTATTTGTTTATTATCAACTGGTTTTTTCTAATACAGCTTGTCTTTCGACAAAGGCTTTTTCTAAAGATTATGCTGTCTTTTGCTATTTGGGTCATCGCTTGACCGGCAACTTTTTAATACCATCCTTCCATCTTTTTTTATATACATCTGCTTATTTTTTTATAAATATTAAAATTAAGGTTTTTATATATAATAGATCGGTACATTGACGGTACTGTCCCTAATGGTAAGCACAGTACAATCCAAACACAACGGTGACCATCGAGAAATCTAATTCCACCAATGGTCTCCATTGTTATGCCAGCCTGCATAAATATCTCTTGGCTATGATCTATCGTAATCTCTTTCAACTATAACCAAGATAGTCCTGAGACAAAGAGCAAATTAAAATAGTCGAAATAGATACTTTTACAAAACCAACATCATATGACATACGAAAATATGTACTTATACTTATTACAAATGTTGAAATTTACAACACCAACAAGAACACAAATAAGCTGAAATTCGGAACAAGCATATATATAATAGTGATGTTTCAGGAGATGAGTCAACTATTTCACAGCAACTGGATGAAGAAATAACGACAATCGTGACAAAATTAAACAAATCTGGAGTAAACACAGATCTGGAATTCATCACAAGAATGGAAACTTTATTTTCGGAGCACGATAAATTGTCGGCACTGCATCTAATGGTAGGCATATTGCAACCCAATAACATCGGCGAGCTATTGCTGGTCGTCGCTGATACGCTGGCCTGCTGGCCTGCTGGCCTGCTGGCCTGGTTAAATGTCTCTTCACATTATATGCATCTACGACAGTGCTGGCGGCGATAGTAAAATTTTTCTGCTATCAGAGTACACTTATGTACTTTCGGTATCACCCACTATTGTTGAAACTGAACAATATTTTTCTTTTTGTTCTGCCGACAATTTATCTAATAAACTGAAAAGTTTTTTAAGTGGTGAAATATTGTATTCTTTGTTATTTGTGAGAACAGATAACCAGGACCAGAAATTAAATTAGGATATGTTTCTTTTCACTCTCTGGTTTCATTAATTATAATTATTTGAATAATAATGTTTGAATGTCCACTTCAATTTCTTTCTAAAATAACTTAAAGGACGAAGAAAATTAGGTGGTTTAAAAAAGAAACCAGTTATGTAATTACGTAGTTACGTAATTGGAGCACCTAAATGCGTAATCAGTAACGTAATTAGGAAATTCGTAATTTTGGAAGCCGTAGTCGTTAATTTCCTACAGATATAAACACATATTGGCAAATGAATCCCCTTAAGCATACACTAGCACCATACCATTTGTCCTATTAGATATCATATGATATCAGGATCGATATTAATTATAGGCGTCCAAACAATAGAACCATTATTCCCCTTTTGCGATGCCCGATTGTCTTTCGAATCCTACTCGCTTTCGAAGTTGCCTATCGCAATCGGCTCGTTCAGGTTTTATTCGGTTTTAACTATTATCCCGTCACAACGCTCGCTCAATTTTATAACATTAATTAAAACTTAATAACGATAATTACTTAGAAAAGTCGTAAAACTGTATTACATTGTATACAAGAATTTCGCAAGAACTCCATATTAGTTGCTTAGCAATCAATTTTTAAATGTTTTGCAGTTAATATTACCTGTAAAGGTAGAACATTATTTTGAAATCATACCATTGACCTGCAAAATAATGTGTATTGATTTAATTAACATAAAGATTTCAATTAAGTTTTCTCACATAAAGGCTACAATGACCCAAAGTTAAGTAATAAGAACATTTTACGACTCGTTATTTTTAAGAGTATTGGTAAGACCAGTCGACCAGTCGACCAATCGACAGTCGTCGCTGTAATGCTGGCCTGCAAGCCTCTCGACAGCTGGGTATCACTGGCTAATGTCGAAACACGACCAATCAAAAGAGAATCATTGTGACGAGTTTATCTATGTGCATGGTGCTCACAACCCAGTCGGTTACAAATACTTTTAACACAGCTTGATTACTGTATGTACACCGGCTGATTCCGGAAATCAAGACGTATAAGCGTGCCACTTTGGCGAGTGTCACCTGGTCAAATGGTGTTCGCGATTCAGTCGGACACGATTAGCATGTCCTACAACCCGGCCAATGAAAATATTCAGCGAATGTAAGGAAAAGTTTATATCATGTGCAACTTAATGCTAAATCTAGCTAGCGTGACAGTAAATGAGAACAACTAAATACCACAGAACAGATACGTTTGAAATGATTCCCACGACCGTCGAGTAGGGAATTACTATGATAAACTTAATCGAGGTAGTCCATGAAACTGATACTTTTTTTAATTCGTGTTTAATTATGGTTAGCTTTCTTCATATGCATGGTGGGTTATGCACCCCGGATACAAGTTAATGAACCCTAAAACTAGGCTAGAATAATTACAATATTCATTCACATTAATAGAAATTAAGCTAGTGACCTTCGCGGTTTTGGTCAGCCATCGCGGCATCGTAACCACGAAAGCATTTATCCATCTAATTCAACTTTAAAAAGAAGATGTTTTTTTAACTAGATACATATAATTTATTATGTAAAGAAATTATTTTCGGTTATAAGTCCGACAACATTTTACATTTGGAAGGTTTTAGACAATTTTTTCAAAGCATACCTACGAGCATAGATGTCTTATAAATAATTATATTAATTATAGATTGACTGTAGGACAGAGAAAGAGCATAGTAAGGCATATTTCAGAGCGAGATAGGGACTCAGCACGAGTTTTTAAAAGCTACTGCTCCGTTAGGCCATTTTTCAATAGTGACGAATAGTAACATAGTTTATTTTCGTTAAATATAACGTTTTACAATTTAATTTAGTGTTTGATAGACGTATTATAGTTATGGTTACTTGTGCAGTGCCTTGTTGTAACTCATCCATAAAGAAAATTTACAAAATAATCCATTTAAGGCCGATTAAAATGTTTTGCTCACAAACTAAATTGTTTTTTATAAAGTTCATTAAAGTTTACACATAAATTAACAAAGAAAATATCATATTTAATCACATAAATTCTCGGAAAATATACGAATTCGAAATAAAATATTATCAAATATGTGAATATATTCAAATTTCAACTTAATTTTCAAAGAGATTGACATAATTATGTCGTTAATGGCCTTTCGAAATACCTAAGGAGTTTGTATGAGTTCCTATGAAATATATTATTCCGTGTAGTTTTTCACTATTCCTAAAAATATTGCAGGTTAATAAAAATGGTTATTAATAGATTGATTTTCAGCAATAGCAAATTATTAGCAAAATGATTCTCAGCGAAATATGGAATACGCATGTAATTTAAAAAGCTTTTACTTCACGTATTAATATATACATAAACATTGTGGACTTTCACTCATAATAGTCGTTGTTTGTAGTTTTTTACCCCATCTAAATTTTTATTACAATAAACTGGAGACATACTATAAAGCCCATTATTCAATGGCTATTAACGATAAATAAATATAAAAGTATTAAATAAACTAAGCTTTTCATAAAGTGTTGCAAAACCTTAAATTTTTATAATGAATTTCTTGTCTCCTGTATAATATCAGTTAATATCTAAAAAGAGTTTTCATGGGTATTAAAGAGCTTTTGATTAATTGTGTAATGATTTGGATTCAAATTAAATTAAATTAAATTCAAATGCTTATTAATAGAATGCAGACGAGATTTTCCTCAGTATTTTATTGCTCTCAAAAAAAGTGAGATCCTTTCGTTCACAGGAACTAATCAATACCGCTATGTAAGACTTCTTGCTGAACGATATACTGAGAATCAGATTACGCGTCCTAGAAACCTGTAGAAACGATGCATTACGTCAAATTCACAGCCTATTGTAAACTATCAATCGATCAAAAGTAGTGAATGTGAGGCAAGGCTAAGCGTGAAAACCGCACTGTGTCTCAGGAATCCAAAAAGCACGAAAAACGGTTAAATCGCCGATGTTTAATTTTAGTACACCTCACATCTTTTTTCCGTTGTTTTTCTTACATGTAATTTCACGCGGACGAAGTTGCAGACGCTGCAAGTAGTACCTATATAATTTTTTAAATAATGCGTATTTATTAAGCGACATGAAATTACCGATATGTGTATAATTATCGACATTAAGGATTGTCAGTACAGCACTGTTACACGCACATTAATGTATTTTGTTTTTCGGCTCGCCCAAATCTACCCATTGCCGATCTAAGTATATAACTAGCGGTCGCCCAATGATCGAAATTCGAACAGCGATATTTGCAGTATTCATGAACCTAAACAATGAGTATTATCTACATCACTTGCTGTCACTTTTCGTTGAGTGACAATATGAATATTATGAGGGGTCTAACTTTAATAACGGATTATGATTCGCAGTATTAATTTATTTAATGTAATATATTAGTAAGAGATATTATACATAAATTTTAGCTTACTGCACTCCTTTTCCATATAACTTTAACCATGCCAAATCTCAGACTTCCGTGCACGCGATACGCTTAAAAAGAGATAGAAAGCTTCACGTATTAATGTATACATATTAAATGTATGCTTACGAGCATACATACTTCAAACGAAAACTTTTTTATAAAACATAAAATGCCACATCAAAAACTCTGTAACGAGCCAGAAACAATTTCTTTTAACACTCGTATTCATCGATCATTCTTGTTCATGAATCTGTCTAAACTCTAAATATATGATAACTAGACAAGTAGGTAGATATTGTACAAATAAATGATAAAATTTATTTAAGGAACCTGAGTATAAAGTCGACTTCAAGGAAATAATGCTATTGGATTATCCCATGTAAATACTTTAAAGGATTTTTTATGTGCTATTTTTTTAGTTAAAAGATTTTTATATAGTCATATATTTTCATATTGACAATTAGTAGTTAAACCCATTCATTTGCAAATTGCCGCTGTTCACATAACTAGGAAGAAGCCAACTAACATGATGATATCATTTATTTACACGATGCGATATGACATGATACTGCGTTAATATTAGCTCGTTAACTTTCATTTTGCAACAGCAAAAATTTCATGTGAATACGTAATAATACAAATGTGATTTCTAATAACGATTACACAATGAATTAAATCAGCAAAGATTGCTTATTATCAACAGAGCTGATACTAACACCTACTCGCATGAGTCAGTGCACATCTGGCGTAATGTTAAGAATTCATACCAACAAATAAATACTACTGCATATATATGGTTGAAGTACAAGTACGAATAATATTCAATGTGTAGATACTTCAACGTAAACGTACTTAAAATTAAAAAAAAAAAAACACTATAATAATAATAAATATATTAAGTATTTAAAGTTAATATACATTTGTAAATATACTTATTGTGTTAACGCCCTTAAATCCGTTTTAGTATAAAATATAATAATATTATAAATCTCAAGAGATTGTTTGTTTCATGGCGCTAATCTCTGGAACTACAAGTTAGATTTTAAAAATTGTTTTTACATTTTATAGCCTTTTTATTGAGTAAGATTATACGCTAAATAACTTCACGCTATGACTCTAAAGAGCGAAACAGTAACCATGAACTTTAAATAATCTGGTAAGCTGTAGGCAAGTACGAGAAGTAAGAACAATAGGCTACACGGGTGTGATGACGGCGGCGCGGTGAAGAGTTGGTCGATTAAATTTATTACGGGTGAAACTGTGGGGCATAGCTAGAATTAAAATTAACATCAATAACGACATATATTTTTGCTGTTTCATTCGAAACACAATATCAGTACAGTAGCATAGGAAACAGCCGAACCCTTTGAACACAAACATGAACACGTGTTCTATTTGTATTGATTGTTTTGATCTATAAATACTTAAATGCAGCTCCATGACGCGATGGGCCACAGCGCGGCGAGAGCGAAGCTAACCAAAGCGAAGGTGATCGTTGCGATTGGCAACGGGCGCAAAATGTGGGGCGACGCAACTGAGCCGCTCACCAGATCGATACTTGATACGCACATCGCGCTCTGAATGTTGTCGTGACCGGATTCAATGACTCCTAGACAGCTCACTTTTTCTTAATGAAAAAGTATAAATAAAAATCGGTCCGTGAAATTGTCGTTGCTGATGACGATCAAGTTTTATATACCAGGAAGGTAGATAACCATCTGTGACTTTGAAATTTTCAAGATCGATCAATATCATGTTTTGTATAGTATAGTGAAACATAATTTTTTATCAAAAAACAACAGCCGGCCGTACTTCAAAAATAGCTTGTTTAATTGTAGTTTATTTCTTCACTTTGTCGAAATATCCTAAAACTCTGCGTTTGATTACCAAAAGCAGCTGAATTTTTGGTGATTGTTTGATAATGTATTAAGCTATTAATTGACATTATTTTCATAAGCTTCCATATTTCTTTTTACCCCAGGCCCAAAATTGTGTGAAAGAGTATTCGTTTCCATTGTGTCACCGACGCGACGGCGACGGTGCCGTGGACTTACCATCAAGTGCTGTGCAGTCATTTTACCGAGCTAGTATAAATAAAAGTCTAGCTTCTGCCCGCATCTTCGTCTGCATGGACTTCAGAACTGCGTCTTTACCGGGGTAAAAAGTTAATTTTATATTCAAAATACGTTCAGCCGTTTTTGTTTCATTGAGTAACAAATATCCAAACTTTCACAATTAAATATTCGCACATCGGCACGATTCTGTTTATTCAAATAATAATGTTTCGATTAAAATGTTCAATTATTTTTATCATTTTTGGCAAAACAAAATATGTATATCCAATATACCTACTATAATAACAAACTACACCGTACATTCAGAATACAGCTGTATTCTAAGACCGTAGATTGTAAATACAAGTTAAGGCTACACTCCGTTAGAAAAAAAATTACGGGTTGCACTCCGGGAGTGCCGACAGAAGTGAAAACATGATCCCGATGGCGAAACGCCAAACTAAACATCTATACTCGGTATATGTTGCTGTGATATCGTAACATTACATTTATTTAAAAAAATATTTATTATTCGCGAGTTAACAATTGTTGTATTATCGGTTGTTTAAACACTAGGCAAAACAGTTGTTATAAATTTTATAGCAATAAATGTTTTATTTTTATTTATCTAGACGCTTTCGCGGTCTGTTATATGTACATGCATATATGCACACACTATAACTGCGTCTCGTAACGGTGTCGCGAGTCCAGAGATTTTATTTCATCTAAAAATATGCGTACCGCGCTAAAAGAAGTTTTCACTTCAAAATGTTTTATATGTTGTAATATAACAACCGTAACTACTAAAAGATTAAATATAAAATATTTTTTTAAATCTACCAATACATATATCACCCCAAAAAACTATAAAAGAGCAAACTTTAATTTAAATAAATAGTAATTTAATTAACAGAATTAAATCACAAACTTTGAATACAAAAAAACTTTAAATAAATGATAAAATTGTAAGATCAAAGTCGGTTTCTAGTTTATCACATTATCACTGTAAACCAATTGTTAAGAAGAACAGTGCGGCGCGGAGCGTGCAGGCACAGCTTACAGCGCAAACCACTGATCTGGCTCGGGACAATGAGACGACAATCTCTATGATAAAATTAACCGCGCCATACATATTGACAACTCACTGCTCAACAATAGTAACTTTCACTTACAACTCCTTTACAGGAAAACATCCAGTGACGTTGACAACACCTGCAATTCACTTATCAATTATATTGCACTACAATATTATGTTATATACAGATGTTTTCTATTAACTATCAGATCACTGAAATAAATGTTTTGGTGTAATAAAAAAAAATCGTTTGAGAATAGTGCGCGTAATAAACGTGATTTGAAACAATCTTGTTTTTTTGTGGAGAAATCTCACTGCAATCGTCGACGGTCACGCGAACAACTTATAAACATCAATTTGAAAGATTCCATTTCATTTCACATTTTTTACACAGCTTCGGCAAAATTACAACATAGCAGCTAATAGTACGCTTGTACGATGCGGGTTAAACAGCGACAACTGCGCAGAGAATAATTACCTATACAATTAATATAATTAAAATATCTGTTTTTAATGTCTAAATAACAACTTTTTACTAAATACATATGAAACTTTTTTTTTTTTGTCTGTCTTTTACAGGTAATCTCTGAAACGGTTGGATCGATTTTGACGGGACTTTCACTGGCTAGCTGATGTTATAAGGAGTAACTTAGGCTACTTTTAGCTTACAAAAATAATTAGGATTCCGCGCAAATATATATCAAGTTGGAAAAACTACGGCTTTGAGGCGCTTAAAATGCATAATATATTTATTTCTTTTAAATGTTCGCTGTAACTGCGATTAATATGGTCCATTCTGAAGTTTCAATTTTCGATGATGCTTCCGAGCATTTTAAGTGGTATTTGGCGAATAACGCAATTAATTTTGGCTTCCGATTCCTCAATCGTACCTGGACTATGTAGACTTTGGACTTTACAAAGCCACAAAGGAAAAGTCTAGAGGTATCACATTATCACATACACACGTGATATATATATATATCACACGATCTAGGCGACCAATTCACCGGTACGAAGCAAGAAATTAACTTTTTCCAGAATTGTTCTCCCAATATAGCCATAGTTAGAGATCACGGGCTTCTATTTTATGTATCAAATAGTCCATTATCATGACGCAATAGTGGACACCATTGACAGTTACGTTCTGGCCGGCCTCATTTTTGAAGAAATATGGACCGATGATTCCACTAGCCCATACTTAAACCACACAAAACCGTAGTTTTATCTGGATGTAATTATAGCTCTTAAATCGCTTCTGGTGGCTCTTCAGACCAAATATGGCAATTTTGCTTATTGACGTACCCATTAAACCAGAAATGTACCTCATTTCTGAATAACATTTTTGTCGAAAACCGTGGATTTTCTTCAAGCTTTTCAAGAGCCCACATACTGAAATGGTGAAGATTCGGTAGGTCGGCCAGCTTGATGTTTTGCACGAGTTGAATTTTGTTTGCTTTTAAGCCTAGATCCTTTATGTGAAATACGCCAAGCTTTTGAGAACGGCACCGAATTAATTCATCGCCGTTATTATGTATATTCTCAGCTATCGCTGCAATATTTTCTTCTCTACTTACTGGATGTGGTCTATTTTGTCGTGTATTGTATAACAGTGAAAATTTGGTTTCAAACTCTTAGCGAATTTTGCGTTTGGTGGGACCATTATGTAGACCATAAGTTGCTCTAAGTACATGAACCATATTCCTAGAAGAACGCTGATTTTCGGAATACAGCTCAATAAGTTGTAGACGCAGTGCCGGGATAACTCTTCCCATGATAAATCGTCAAAGAATATTGAACAAAAATACCATCACAAGTTAACACGACTCAAGTGTATTTATAAAAAAAAATCAATAGGCAAAAAAGTACCTCTAAATGAATCATCCGTTACAAGTAGTAGAGGCGACACATCGTAACATTTTTCTTTTTAACACTTTGTATGGTTAGCAAACTATAAAATATGAATTCAGAAAAAGGAACATTTTTCATGTGATTAGTAAATTAAATATGTTAGTTGAAACATTGACCACTCGACTCTACGCGCCATCATGTATTGAATTGAATACACGTTTTATAGTACGTTAGTACCTACATTATATTATTTCAATGTATAATCTCGTAAAGTAACGAACTAAAGCCAACCACTATGACGAGTATTTACTTTGTGGGGTTTCACCTACGTCGTTGGTATTACCATTTTACAAAGTGGGCTTACAATTACTTGCATGCACTTCAAAAGTCTAATTTGGCTGTCGATCTGCATTTAAGGATTAATTGTAATAATTGCTAAATGTTTTACTAGATATTCAACATATTTAATAACAGATTTTAACTTCTTTACGACTAAATTTGTTAAACGATGATGTATAAAGACATATATTAGGTATTAATGTTATGATACGTTGTTAAAATGTTAACAAATAATTTATTTTGTACCACAAGTTTCATAACATACAATACTAAATTTTTATTCCATTCAATTTATGATAATACTGAGATAATAAATACAACTCATATTCGACTAACTTTTTGATTATAAATTTTACCTTTACACAAGTATCTAATTTAATTACGAAAGTGTTGTAAGAGTTGTTTGTTGATTACTAATAATTTACGCAGAATTATCATACATAACATAAGCTTTTATAATGTGGTGCTATTACCGACTTACGTGTATTTAACAAACTGTACACGTTAGTCAATTAAGTTCCGTCCGTGTTGCAAGGTGGTTAGCTTCAATTCGATCTTAGTTTTTACCATGTTTTGTGCCCATTTTAAAGTGAAACTACTTTGGTGGTGATCCCATAAATTGGGACGATAATTGAGAGTGAAATTTCAAGTAACCGTAAAGTTTAGTCACATTGCGTTACATGAAAGAAAGAAAAGATATACCGAAGAGAGAATGAAACGAGAAAAAGAGTTAAACATTGTTTATCTAACACATGCACAGTTTTTTTATGCTATGCACTTTATAAGAAGTTTCAGTTTTATCACGAGTACCTACGGTGCTGCAAGCAATTTTTTAAAATATAGAATTATCGTTACTGTTTACCCTCAAGTAAAGACTCAATTATATATCACTTCAGTAATCTTGGGATATTATATAATAAAACATAACATAACATACAATCATGCCTGTATTACCCGAAGGGTTGGCAGAGGTGTACTAATGTACACCCACAGTTCGCAGAGTATGGTTTTAGGTCCCATTTAATAGGGGGCGAGCCTATTGCCATTAATCGGGCACGAACCAAACTCCGAGCTGCTACTGAGAATTTTTTATAGGAAAATCCAATAACACTTTGCTCGACCTGGGAATCGAACCCAGGACCTCGATCGTAGCAGTCGCGCTTACGACCACCAGGCTAACGAGGCAGTTAAAAGAACGATCGGTATCTGCACGATAGTTTATATCACGGCCGAACTCGTAAGAGATCCCTACTTACTGTTTTTCGAACAGTCAACCTATGATTGCAACGGAGAAAGACAGAAACAATGGTGGACAACCCGCTACCCAATAAGGAAACATTAATGGTTAAATAAATGATGATATTTACACTACGTAGTAATGTAATACTAAAGGGGTTTAAACAATTATAAATTCTCTTAAACAAATTCTTATTGTGTACTAGCTGTGCCCGCGGCTTCGCTCACGTGGACTATAGGATGTCGATCGGGCACACGCGCCAATGTTGCTACATCTGCTCTCGTTTATTTTAAATACGAAAATGCTTATTAACATATTAACATAGACATAAAATCTCCCTGACTTTTCTGTAGGTCTTTTGAATGTCTACAATTATGTAGTACATTAATTTGATATGTATTTTATGGTTTACTCAGCGTAAGCCATTTAAGCACCCGAGTTGACGCGCCATGAACAGTTTTTTTATTTACGCGGAACCCAAAATTCTATTTCTAAAATCAAAGTAGCCTTAGCTACTCTTCATAAATTCAGCTATATGCCAGTGAAAGTCCCGTAAAAAATCGTCCAACCGTTTCGGAGATTACCCGGAACAAACAGACAGACAAAAAATTTTAAAATGTGTTTTTTGTTATAGGTACCTATCGTATAATAAATACTTTTATATGCTTTTAGTAGAAAGCCGTTATTTTGACATTACAAACAGACACTTCAAGTTTCTTAATTGTAATAGATGTCTTACACACAAATATTATTATTATTTTATTATTTGGTAAGACACACTAGCAGCTAATTAGCTGATGCGTGCGTATCAAATAGCTTGGAGATATCTTCCTTGTCCAATATGCTCTTAAAGGAAGTTATGGTAGGAGCCATCACAACTTTATCTGGAAGTTTGTTCCATGCTGTGACCACTCTGTTAGGCAAGACATGCTTCATTGGGTTTCTTTTTGCTGGGAATTCCCAAAGTTTCAAGGGATGACTTCGTAGGTGTTTAATTTCATTTGACTTAAACATATCTTTAAGGCTGGGCACATCGTAATAATTAGTGAGGATTTTATAAGTTTCGATTAACCTGCCTCTTTGTCTACTCTGTTCTAGTGTGGTAAGGCCAAGGTTTATGAGGCGCTGTTCATAGGGTAAGTTACGCATTGCATACACCATCTTAGTAGCCCTTCTCTGTACATTATCAATGAGCTTAATGTCTTTTTTGAAGTAGGGATCCCAGATAATATAAGCATGTTCAAGAAGTGGTCTTATATAGGTCTTGTATAGCTTTATAAAAGTTTTAGCTGTTAGGAATTTAAATGCTTTGCGAATGATATAAAGGATCGAATTAGTTTTCTTCACAACCCCAAGCACATGAGTTCACCATATAAGATCTTTGGATACTGTAACTCCCAAGTCCCTTTGTGTTTCAACTGCGGTTAATTGCTCACCACTAAGATAGTATACCTGACAAGGATTATTACTACCAATGTGTAGCACGGAGCACTTATTCACATTTAAAGTTAGAAGCCAGTCATGAGTGCACTTAAAAATCGCATTAAGGTCATTCTGTATAGCTTGCCAGTTGCTTCGAGGGTTAGCAAAAAATTTGGTATCATCAGCAAAAAGCGAAAAAGGTAGTTGCAGAGTATTTTTCAAGTCTGAGAGGTACAAGATAAAGAGAAATGGACCAAGCACCGAACCTTGAGGAACGCCACTGAGGACACTTCGCGGATCGGACATGACTTCGCCAATGCGCACCCGAAACGTTCTACTAGAAAGGAAGTCGCATATCCAGGCTAAAATGCTCCCACGTATGCCAAGGTGTTCCAATTTGTGTATGAGGCGTTTCAGAGGAACACGGTCGAATGCCTTCTCATAATCCAAGTAAACGATATCTGTTGGCTGTCCATTACTATGGTTCCGTGTCCACTCGTTTAAGCAATTTAGTAAATTGGTTGTAACAGATCGTTTTGGGATGAAACCATGCTGCTCGTCCAGGGTAATCTTTTCATGTATTAGAAATTCTCTTATGTGGCAAGCTATCATCTTCTCCATGGTTTTGCACAATACACTGGTCAAACTTATGGGCCTATAGTTGACAGGCAGTAATTATTAATATAGTAATATTAATTTAATAATCGGACGACAATAAAGAAACTGGTAAGTGGTAAATCATTTTATGGTAAGTGCTGGTACAAGAAAATTTAATGTTACAATTTAAAACACATCATTGCTGATTTAAAAAACATATAATGGTACTTTCAGAAAGAGTTCGGAATTTCGGAGAATTTATGGAGAAAAATCTGCATACATTAATTCAAAAAGGATCATTGTTTTAGCGACATACCTACACTGAAGATAGTCGTTTACTAGTCTGGTAGTAGTAGTACCTAGTAGTCTGGTATCACGCTATAATTTATATTGTCATCACAACCAAACTGAGTTAAAGTTCTTCCTGCTCAAGGCTCAGTATGTTTTGGGCCTTTGATCACTCTTACTTACTCGGGGTGTTAGTGATATCAGTTGCAGTACCGCGAATTCAGGATTTGTAAATACCTACTTTACGTACGGATTGTACGAACATGGTAAATGTACAGTTTCATTTGTTTATGTATAGATATCATTTATACATAGATAAGTTTCGGACGACCTTGAATGTTGTTCGGTTGGTTGCAGTCGCCGCGCCGCGCACCGCGCCGGTTCTACTCCGTCTCAGTTTTATTTCAAACATATCACTTCACCGCAAATATGTTCATTTGTAATACGTATTACGAATGATTAAAATTTATAAAAGTTTCAATATGCCTGTAATATTTTTAAGTATACAGATGATTACCTACTAAAAGTTCTTTTTGGAATAGATTTAGTTATTTAACGTTGTTAAATTAAATAAAAGCAACTAATCAGTAAAAACTAACAAAAAAGAAACCAATCATGGCTAAAGAATATATGTATATTATTTTAGTCATGGCATCATTGCAGTGAGTCACTATCACTACTCACGAGTTCTCATCATATACGAGGAGCGTTCAATAAAAAACGAGAATGTGGTACAAACTCTTTGGATGTTAAATAAGTAAACGCTGGCTGGCAAATCTGGATTATCTGTTAAATATATTAAAAAGTGATTATCATTCAAATTTTATTAAATAGGCGTCATTTGATTGCTGTTTGTTGTAGCGAAAATAGAAAAAATTAACTAAGTACGGTGATTACTTAATAAAAATGTGTTAAGCAAAAAATCAATCAATATTTGCGGCATATATATGCGAAAAATATCCACCGTTGATGACCGTCGCTCGAAATTATCGAAAAAGTCTATAATCTTTTTATAGTAGATCGTCGGGTCGTGTTGATTTCGACTGGCAACGTGCACAACATTTTACGTGAATCCCTGAGGATAAAAAAGTATTCGAGCGTTGGGTACCTCGAATGCTGACATACCGATACGCAAAAACAAATCAGACTCCACATTTCTCGATGCTCGGCTTGTGGCTCGGATTATCATAATAGACGTGGCTTCACTATTTCAAGGGGTGGGAATGATTAAATATAAAACTAATGAAAAAACTACACAACAAATCCGCCAAAAACGGCGCGGCAATCTTGCAAATATTGTCGCGTTTCATAAATGAATGAATGAGAGAGTGAATACTTTTAGTTTTAGTTGCACTTTTAGTTTGCACGCTGGCGAGCTTAAATCATTATTTTCCAGTTAACCTGCGGTTATGTGGTATAAACCACTATAGAAGATAGAGCAATAGGAAATTCAACAAAAAAAAAAACAAACATGAGCAAACACAAAAACGTAAAACTAGAAAAGTAATAAAATATAAATATAATAATATACATATAAGGTATTTTGTTGTGATTTGGGCGACACAGTTATTCAAAACACAATTGAGTTTCTCTGTAATAAAAGTTTTATTGTATTAATTTTACATATTCTGATCCACTTATAAATAAAACAGTTTAGTAACAAAATCTTACCTGTAATAAAAGAAACGACATTTAATGTTATTAATAACAATGTCAATTCCTAAATCACAACTGGGAAACAAAAATATTATTTTTTATAAATTTTCAAAACACAGCTAGCTAGTTAGATGCTTCATAGATTGTCATCATTCGACCACAGATTACAGAGCAACTAGTATTAGTCTATGTCGCGGTCTAACACGATGACGCTTGATGCGTGGAAATCTTAAAATTAAAGAAAATTACATTTTTTCTTTACATGCAAAATAAATAAAATAAAATAGCAATAAATATAAGTATATACAAGAACATATATACATACTTACAATATAAGTACAAATAAAAGTATATAAGTATATACGAGTTATAAAAGCAGAAATTTTGATTACTCTGATTCTTGTTTATTAATTCCATCATATTTCATTCTTTTCCTTAGCTCACTTGTCGGGCTTGCAATAGCTGCAATCCGAGATTCTGACTTTGAAATACTTAAGCATCCTCCATATTCACAAAACCTCAAGTGATTTCTATCTATTTAAATTTAAATAATGAATCAGTAATCGCTAAAGAACAGAATTTTTTAGGTATTCATGATGACACGAAGACGATTTTAAACTTAATCATAATCATTTATTTTACACAATGTAAATACATCAAGTATGGCTGAACACTGTCATCTGAACTAGGTATAACCTGTGTCTCAGGTAACATTGTCTTCCCCAATATAAAATTACATGATTTCTTACTCTCAAACTACGGATTAGAAGAACAAAATAAAATAACAAATAAGACAAACTACAGATAAAACATTAAAAATAACAGCGTGTGTGCGTGCGTTTTTATGTCTTTGTGTGTGTTTGTATGCGTTCGTGTGTACGTTTGTAATAAATTTACTTACAAGAATATGTACACAGCATGTATGTTGTTTGATATGGGAAAATCCTTACTAATCTTAGTGTAATGACATATTATAACTTAGAAACTGAAACTGAACTGAACTAAGACAGGGTAACTTAGAAAAAAGAATTTCAAATATTTTAAACTAAAAAATGACTATGTCGAAATTTAAAATAACATGTACCTAATAAACGTTACCTGTAACATACCATTCGCACTTCTTATTAAGCGCTCCTGGTAGGTATTTAATAAGTATATTATGTTGGTTGCGATCCAGTTAGGTACGAGCGAATTAACTACTATATTATTTATACGAACGTTGTAAGGTTGTAACTTTCATAGGTGCCTTCTCAGCTTCTTCTCAGGGCCTAAATTAAAACATTTTTTTTTTAAATTTAGGTTTTGATTATCGTGTTACGTACAACAGACGCTGATTTTCATGTCGAGAGATTTTTTATTCTATATACACTTTACCAATTCGTCTATCAATTCCCTATTAATTAATTCAATGTATTTAAGACGATTTTCAAGGTGTAAGAAACAAATAGCGCTCTTAATGCAACTTCACTGTGCTACAGCATTGCTAACTTCAAATCCCCTATTCCGGAATACAATTATACGATATACAACACCTACTTTATAATAATCATCAGTTAGTTCCATTTACGTCACTGATTTTTACTGAATAGCTCGCTCTCACTTACACGAGCGTTTTATCTTATACTCGTATCTAAATCTTAAACATTTTTCAGGTTAATGGTCGCTTACATCACATATTCCACGAATTATCTATACTTTACTTTTAGAAGTATTCTTCATAAAATTTTGGATTTATTAAAATTTACAAACCGGAAACTGTGTGAGTCACGTAGATGAGCATACTAACTACTACTTAATTGATACAGTCATTACCTTATTTAATTTTAATAACAATTATGTTACGTACCTGATCTTTTTATTGTTATTTTATGTAACTAGTAACGATGATAATTATGAAAAACTACGAACGAAAAAGTGTGGGTTAGCCTTTGAAGCGTTATTCAAAGCTGATTTACAAGCAAAATAGGAGATTATGTATCTAATAATGGAATAACATAATCAGTTTGACCTCGGTCTTCATAACCTTGTTTAAAGATGAAGTCACGTGAAAATTAATTAAACTTTGACCTGTTCACTTTAATTTTATCAAGATCAACTACTTATTAACTTTTATTATAAAGATTGAATATATTTCTGTCTTTTTTTTAATTCTTAAATTTTTAGGAGCTTTTACGCAATTCGCATGTCAGCCTCACCTGTAACATAACCGTAATATACTTTCATTGTAACATATATAAAACTATAAATTTAATAATAATAAGTAATTGATAGGAACAAATTAGCCGCCTCATTAGTGGATGTATCATTAAGTTCTGCCTAATTGACTCAAACCAGACACACTCCACCAGAATATGACAAACGTCATCGACTTTCTGACTTACAACATAATCAATTTCATCATAATATGTTTATATTTCTTTGATGGAATATATCCGGATCTCAACCAATGTGCGACAAATATCAACTTCCTACCCTATTTTGTCGTGGTTCACCAGGGTATACGAGGAGGTTCACACTGTAAGGTCTTATTCTTAAATATGTTTTCCAATGACTTTAACAACTTTCTTTAAACTTTTGGTAATAATTCTGAATAATCTGGCAATACATTAATAATTTTGCCACTTACAATACTTAATTTAGCTAATATATCTGCCTCCTTATTACCCAGCAAGTAAGCTGTCAGCTACCGGAATACCTCTGAAACCAGAGGAGCATCGAGCTAGGTGCTGTAGTGCGCTTTTACTGTCACTACAAATAACAACTTTTTTAAGATTTAAATTTTTAACAAATGACAGTGCTTCCAAAATTGTAATAAGTTCAACAATAATTCCAATTTATTTTAAAACACTTCTTATATGTTGAAAATCCTGGCTTACCAGGAAGAAAGAAGGCAGCTCCGGATCCATAAGCACTCTTTGACGCATGGGTATAAATAACATTACATTCAGAGTACTTTTGTTGTAATTCTGCTTAATATCATATTTTAATAAATTTAATTCATATTTAATTTTTGCTTTTTGAATACAATTTAAATTTATCCTAATAACATCAGTAATATTAATATTAGTTACCCAAGTTCTTAAGTAAACATTTGTAATGTAAGAGACGAAGCAGTACATTCACCTTTGAGTTCATTATAAACCTCAATAAGCAAAGTATTTCTCTCTCTACCCCAGTTTGTATATCTAAAATTTCGATTAATAATACATCTTAAATAAATAAATAAGCTGCAAAGAGTGCTCAGACTATCCCATACTTTCACTATTGGACCAAGACATCGTCTTTAAACAAAATTTTATCTCTAAATATTTTCTACGAAAGTTCAGAGGAAGCAGGCAGAGTTTACTCTGCATGGCATGAATTGGCGTTGTTTTTATAAATTCTCCTATAATTTTTAATGCCTGATTTTGGACTTTTTGTAGTGTATACAAATTTGTATTTGCACTATTTCTATAATGGTAACAACCATAATCAAACCGGCTTCTTATTAAAGATATATATATTCTACGTAGATTTTTAGAATGCACTCCCCAAGAAGACCCAGCTAAGACTCTAATTTTAATTAGACAATTATTAATTTTTAAATTTTACATACTTTTTACGCGGCGTAGCTGAAATTCATATTTATTAATAAAGGTAGCACTAAGTTATTTTTTATTAACAAAATAGACGTTAGTATCTATATGAGGGTAGAAATATTTTTCCCAAACATGCATGTAAATATTATTATTATTTTCGAAAAAAGAACACGCGAAGTATTAAGTCAAGAGAAGTCAAGAAAATTGTTGTGTGAGCAATGGTAATGAAACACGTAATTCCGATTCGTGTAAAAACCCTAAAAAGGCAACACTCTCTTACTTCACTTAGTTATGGTCGTCGTTTTCGCCTTGTGCTGATAGATGTGGGCAACGCTTTCGCATTTTCCGACCAACATATTGTTTAGTAGAGTACTGACAAAAAAAAAGGTTTTTATGAATGATTCTGATGATTATTTCTTTCTTCTTTCTATCTATTTATAATGTTAAGGATTAATCTGTTTTAAAATGATCGAAATTTAATTATTGTAATATTATTTTTTAGTTTAATTTACATTGTTTGGTACGATTCTAATTTTGGTGTTTTGCTAATTCCGGTGCTGGAAATATATAAGAAACTATTAGGATATACATACATTTTTTGTTACATTTTTTATACGAATACATTTCTCTTTCATATCATTATGTAACATTATTTAAAAACCTATATATACAAAATTTCCGACCAAAATCAGGCAAAAAGCAACCTTCTTGAAATCCACTCGTACGGTGTTCAATAAATATTTATTATTTTGCACTTGGAAATACTCTAATTGTCGATAGACCATATTTAAGTAGAAAAATTCCACTCGACGGTGGAGATATTAATTATAAGGTAATCCACATGTCTTTATTATCACAAAAATGGTATATTTTTATGCTGGTGCTGCACTGCAAATACATCCGAAAACTATGTATTTATGCAGAAGAATAAATAAATAACAATCTTCATTTATATAATTGTTGTATTCCTTTCTTACACCGAAGAGGTAAAAGCGTGATGATACTCTTAGTATCTATTATTACTTACGAAATTTAATAACTATGAAAGATAGGATCTGTACAAATTGCGGAGCTACGGAATTACTACTGCCAAATGCAGGAGTGCTTCCTGTAATATTTCGCAAACTGAAGATTGTCGTTTTTATAAACATTGGCAAACGAAACTTGTTAACTTACTCGTCAGGAAGAGAAGTTTTCTATCTAATGACCTCGTAAAGGTATTTGTTGGTTACAGAGGGCTGCAGGTTCCAGTGAATATTTAACATCAGAAGAAAAATCGTTTGCAACATCTAAAGCACAACAACAATATCAATATTTAAAATTAATAGTTTTGATCTCATTTTAAGGAACTAACTTTTTTATAGATGACACATTCATAAGGGAAATTTGATATCGGGTGAACTTTGATTTTTAACATTTTTAAATTTTCATGTTCGCGAGCCATTGCCATACCATTTTAAAAACTGAATTCACAGACTTCACAAACTATAACACTTCAACATTTTCACACCAATGACCGCTTATAATCCCTAAGTCTGAAGTACATACATGAACATAAACGTAGGTAGCTTCATACGTTCATGTACGTAGGTCAGTCCAAATGGACTGTATACCGTGAGTACGTTCCTCCTATGGGAGCGGTTATGTTAGACGTTAACAGTCTTTACATTCAACACACATTAGCCGAGAAGCTGCACCTACATAGCGGGGACATTGTTTAAATTTAATAAACACAACGTTTCGGTATTTATGGGCCTTTTCAATCAAACAAAGGTTAATGAAAAAAAAACGATTACACAGATCTTCTTTTCGGTTATAAAACTCGTGTCCATAATACGATACTATCTTTTATAAATCATGATCTCAATATTATACGATCGCGCGTCTGTATTTGTTTACAAATAAACTCTGCTTGAATCTCGTTGTTCGCAACTGTTCTACATTACAGAGTTACGTAATTTATAGTAACTTCCAGGACCATCATAAAAACATCGAAAATTACGTAAATTTGTAATCCACTTTACTGCCGACCTATTTCACCTAAAGTGTTTCATTTTCTTCGCATCATTTAACACTCCAAGCATCTTGAACCGAATCAAATTTCACCAGACTGTACAGTTTGTACAATAAACAACAATAAGGTATACACTTTAGATTTAATCTAAATATATAAATATAGATGTTCGTATAGTTATATGAGATTGATAAACTCCAACATCGTTTGACTGATCACCATGAAATTTGGTAGATCTAAGTGTTTTTCATTGAGACAGTTTTTAACCTATCCTTGAACGTGATAGGTGGCGCTGTGGTCCATCTATTGACTACTGAAAAGGATAAAACAACGTCTGCGGGGCCAGCTAGTTTGATATAGAACTCCACGATTGATATTGTAATTAAATTGAAGTTTAGTTGTAAAAGAAAATAAAACGAGTTCTTTAGAATTAAAACAAAATAAACGAAAGTACTATCAGGAGTTTTTAATTTTTCTGTGAGTGTGCTACAAGTAGCAGCGAGTTGAACTTTATGGCAACTTTTATAATGATCGTACGTTCAGTAGTTACTTGTTGATTTAGTAAGCTTTCTATAGAAAATATAGTGTTTTAACCGACTACAGAAAATGACGGAGGTTACACAATTCGAATGTTTTCTTTTATTAAATAGATGTTCAGTCATAACTGCTTTGGTTATGAACCGATTTGGTTGATTTCTTTTTTGTTGGATAGGAAATACCTCAAGGGTAGTCACATTTTAATCTCATTGGCACTGGACCTTCAACTTCGAAGATATACCAGGGAACTCTTCAAAATCATTAAAGTTTGTTTTCTTTTTGTTAAAATTGTCTTGTATTGAACTTAATGTTGTAGAGATTTGGTATAAATATGTATTTGAAACACGGGTAAGAATAAAACATTTAGAAAAGTCTACACTGTGAGTTTAATCGTGTGTTTCCTCCAATTTATTAATTCAATATATTATATCAAGATCATATACAATGTCACCTAATTACTGTGTAGCATCAGTTCATAATATATGTTTAAGCAACTCATATACACGCCGTAACAGACGTTACGCTTTGTAATTCATTCTAATTTCCCCAGAGACTAATGATATCCTTAAAAGCTATTTCGGTTCCTGACACGTAAAACGTGTATCTTGAACCGGTTTCGATTTATTTCTTGTCGTTCACATATTAATTCAATTTTATTGTTTCTACTATAATGTATTCGTCAAGGTAAAACACAAGTAAATTTTTAATAAAAAAGAAAACCAACTCCAATAATTTTGAAGAGTTCCCTGGTGTATCTTCGAAGTTGAAAGTCTAATGCCAATGAAATTAAAATAGAACCACCCTCGAGGTATCCCCTATCCAACAAAAAATTATTTTAATCCGTTCATAAACAAGGAAGTTAAATCTGAACATCAATTAAAAAAAATACTTTCGAATTGAGTAACCTCTTTTGTTGAAGTCGATTAAAAAATTCTTTAGTTTTGAAATAAAACAGTTTGCAAGTTTGACACACGACATAAGTTGGGTTAAAAGTCTTTTCTAATTCAGTTTAGTTTGGTATGTATTGGTAGTTTTTATTTTAAAATGCAATTAAGGCTCATTTTTTAATACAAAATTGCAGTAAAAATATAGACAAAATAAGTATTATTAATTCTGCCGCTGTAAGGAAAAGAGGCGCATCTAAATTTAAAGACAAACTGGAGAAATGTTGAAAAGTCGGTAGGGTAGATACCTATGTCTATTTTAGTTTTAGACTAAGTTCAATTCAAAAACGGAAGGCAATAAGTATAAAAGCACCAGATACGCCTTTTCTTCCTGATTTTAAATAACATATAAATAAAACTCAATTAGCAAAAAATTAAGATGCACCCCCTTTTTTGCTTGGACGGCAGAATTGTTGCGTAACAGCGGCATATTTAGTCAATAGTAAAAATAGTAAACTAATAAACTAAAGAAAAGAGATTCTTTATTAACTTTCACCACGAAATTCTTCTTTTTAGGGTTCAGAACCTCAAAAGGAAAAAAAGGAACACATATAGGATCACTTCGTTATCTGTCAGTCTTACTGTATCACGTTGAAATTAATATCAAATACTCAGAGGACTGCAATCCCTTAGAGCTCTGAAAAAAATCAAACTTCTAAATCAACTCAATTAAACGATATGCCGTAAATTTGTTGCTATTATATACAAAATATATTGTAACCTTGTTTGCAGTTGGTAAACTGACCCCGACTTATGTCGATGTATGGGGTCAACAGTTTTCCAACGACAAAGTTTAGTTTGTCCCTCAATATAGATTGTCTTTTCGTTAGAACAATTCGGTGCTTTCTTCAGTAATGTTACCTAATTATTTTGGTGAATGTGCAATTAAAGAACCCCGGTGCGCGAGTCCGACTCACATTTGGCCGGTTTTTTTTTTTTCAATATTACCTGTCTACATATAAATCATTTCTAATAATTTCATATTTTTATTGAATTCCATATTTTTTTTTTTTTTTTAATAATAAATGATACAGTAAACCAGCAAAGTGTGTGAAATAAAAATTTTGAATCTACTCATCTGAGTTTAAGCCAGTTGAATTTACGATATATAGGCATCGAGAGCCTTTGTAAACAAAAGCAATATTTTATGAAAGGTGAAATAGTTAAAATCATCTATTTTGGTCAAAAACAAAAAGAAATGTAATGATATATAGTAAGAAAAGCTATACACGGATGATAGACGAGCTTTATACAACGGACAACCTCATCGCGACGCCATTGTGTCAGCCCCCGAAGTTCATGAAATATGTACGCAAGGCTTTGAAACTCTGAAAGAACGGTGTATTCTATAAATCCTTTGGTTATTCTATGCTCATGATACCGGCTTTGATATAACCGTGTAATAACTATAATAACTGGATTAAAAATCATCGTAATTCTTAATACTAGACGGGTCTGACGACTACTAAAACTTTCCTCCTTTCTTCGCAACTAATGCAGTAAAACCTGTTTCCATTATATTATCTCTATCCGAACCAACCAGTCAGCTTATGTTATAAAAAAGGATTCGAATTTAGAAAAGACGTTACCACTAAAATATATTTATGTTTTTAAAAAGCATTCAATTTAAGTATCAAATTAAATATCAATGTTTTACAACCCTATTATTACGCACAAAACTGAATTAAGTATAATATTCTATAATAACTAGGAGTTAGGACTTTTAATTTAGTAACTGTCTGCCAAAACGAAGCCATTACTGTTTTAAGCTATAATAACTAATAAGGCCATACTTTTAAACAAAATATTTCATTTGCAAAAGATTGTGAGCATGTAACATTGAAATGGGCCAGTGGGGGTAGAGAAATATGTTCTAAAGAATCGTCACATGGATTTTAAAGATAAGGAAAACTGCATTCGCTTAATAAAAAGAAAAAACTTATATACGTCTCGGGAATCGAAACATCTTAAGAAAAAAAAGTAAGTAAGTATGCCTTTTTTATGATATCTGCTTACAATAAATTTTGCTAGGAAACCGTGTGTCTAAAATTAAAAAATGTTGAATTTTTTTTATTGTTTTGAAATGTTTACAATAACAGTCATTTTCTTTCAGGTAATGGTTTTTGTGTTTTTGTAGTTTCACGGGGTGAGTTTTTTAAATGGTCTTTTTAGCCGCAGTTAGGGCTTTATAGGTGACGTGCCTGGTTTAGTTAACTCTCTGTTTTGAGGTGTAACCACACAAGAAATAATGTAGTGTAGTTTAATCTGGTAACTTCGTTGTATTAATCCTTTTTGTTGAGATTTATCATTTAAGAAGTCCGTTCTAATTATACTATAGTATGTCAGTGCTCCGTCTTGTTGGAAATACACTCGAATATTGTTTTTATCCAATATTTTATGTAGGAATTGTAATAGGTCTTTAATATTTTGATGTACATGTTGTTCAAACAACCATCATAACTTTTAGAGAACAAAACCTTATGATGCAGTAATCTAACTCAGTAGTTATATGTAATGTAACTTGAAGTCGCGACGCGTCGCCTTTACTGCAATGTTCGAATGACAACTCGACTTCTTAAATAATAACTTTCAATAAAAATAGATTCATTTAAGCGAATTCGCCGGATTTAACCCCACTTGATTATTTCTTGTGGGGTTAGGCTCCTTAAATAGAAAGTATCAAAACCAGCTATGATACCGTTAGAGGTCTAATAACAACCATAGAAATCATTTTAAAGCAAATTCATCAATTGAAAATACAAAATGCAGTAACAAGATCTTTACCTAAAAGAGTTCATTACTACTTATTGTATCCGAGAAAATGGCTGTTATTGTGAACATTTCAAAACAAAATAATTTTATTCAGCATATTCTTATAATTTAAGACTCAGGGTCTCCTATCAACATTTATTCCTTACAATCTACACTATCAATTTATGGTAATAAAATTACATACTTAAATCTCTTAAAATAATAAACTGTGCCCCACGGTATCATCACTCGTGTTAATTTTATGCGAAAAACACCACGCCGCGCCGCCAACGCACCAGTGTAGCCTATTATAAAATTGTTCTTCTCGCAAGTACAAATTATTTTAATTTTTCATTATCTCCTAAACTATATGTCTAAATAACATGCTATACCTAAAGTGTAAAATTTAACTTCGTAAAATTGTCTTTTTGATGAAGTAACTTTTGTTCGTAAGGATTAAAATAAATGTAAATGGAGCAACCTCTTCAAGATCATTGGTTAGAATCGGCGTCACTCAGGGCTCGATTTTGGGACCATTTTTGTTTCTCGTTTATATAAACGATCTACCGTTCGTGGTTGAAAACGGTGCTGGTATGGTTCTTTTTGCAGACGACACTTTACTTATATTCAAAGTGAAAAGAATAGATTTGGAGCTTAGGCAATTAAATTAAACAACACCTTATTTAAAATCACTGAATGGTTTGCTTTAAATAATTTACTACTAAATGCAAACAAAACCAAATGTATGAGATTTGTCTTGCCCAATGTTCGGCGTGTTGATAGTAGTATCAAGATAGAAGGGAATTTAGTAGGCTTAGTTGATAGTATTGTCTTCTTGGGCATTACCCTTGATTCAAAATTACAGTGAGGTCCGCATATTAAAACTTTGGCTGGAAGATTAAGTTCTGCTGCATTCGCAGTACGCAAGATTCGCCAGTTAACAGATATTGCCACCGCTAGGTTAGTCTACTTCGCTTACTTTCATAGCTTAATGTCTTACGGTATTTTGCTGTGGGGTTCAGCAGCTGAGGTAGATACCATATTCATATTACAAAAGCGGGCAGTACGAGCAAATTACAATATGAGACCCCGCGAATCACTAAAGAACAAGTTCCAGGGATTTAGTATTTTAACTTTGCCCTCCCAATACATCTTTAATAACTTAATGTATGTCCGTAAAAACAATGTAAATACTAGAAATAAAGATAAATTAGTCGTACCGTGTTTTACACTTAGTAAGACTAATAAAAGTTTTTTATGTAATAGTGTTAGGTTTTATAACAAGATCCCGAAGCACATTACTGATTTACCGGACAACAAGTTCAAGGACCATGTCAAGCGGGTTTTACTGTGAAAAGGTTATTATAGGGTAGATCATTATGTGAATGATAGTGATGTCTGGAAGTGACTCCCTGTCTGTGCATCCTCTAATATATTATTATTGTACCTGTTATATTTGTAACATTTGTACAGTTAACAAAAAAAGAAGAATTCTTCTCGATGTCTGGTATATTTTCCGAATCGGCAGTAGTGTTTTGACGTTCATAAGTGCCTTCTTAGGGCCTAAATTGAATAAAGATTATTTTGATTTAGATTTTAATCAATATTTAAGGCTAACTGAGAGTTGTTGCCTAATGTTAGATAGCCTATACTATTCCTTGTGAGTCTGGCTATCGAATCAAACTGGTTGTTCCAGAGATTATCGTGTTTAAACAAATAAGCAATCACACAAAAAAACTCTTCGACTTTATTATATTAAAGTATATGTATAGATAAAATTGCCGATGCGCGTAGGCAGCGCAGCGTTCAATTTCTTTTTGACTTTATTTTCAAACTAGCTGTGTCCGCGGCTGCGCTCGCATAGACTACATATTGCCATTGATCGGGAACACGCGCGAATCGTGCTACTCCCGCGCTCCCGATTATTTTAAAGATAAAAATGCTTATTGTGGGTGATCCTTAGAAGATAGACATATTATGTTCTCACTGACTTTTTTGTAGGTCTTTTAAATATCTACAATTGTGTAGTATATTTTGTACATTAATTTGCTATATCTCATGGTTTACTCAGGGTAAACCATTTAAGCGCTCGAATTGATCCACCATGTTCAGTTTATTTTTTGCGCGATACCCTAATTATTTTTCTTAAATAAAAGTAGCCTAAGTTACTCCTTAAAACATCAACTATCTGTTAGTGAAAAATCGGTCAAACCGTTTCGGGCATTACTCGAAACAGACAGACGGTCAGACAAAAATTTTAAAAATGCGTTTTTGTTATAGGTATCGTATATACTTTCATATCCATATAGTAAAAAATTGTATATACATATGATATACAAATAGCATAACGCAATAGCGAAATGTCGTTTATTATAAAAACTCATTTATTTAGATAACGATAGCAAATACAAGTATACTGTATACGTTTAATTTATAACAACTTACCGATATACCTAATGCTTAGGTGCTCAATATTGGTGAATGTCTGAAATTAAAATAATATGTATCACGGTGAGCACTGAGCAGTCAACAGTGCATATTCCCAAGGTAAACAAAGATTACGTAAACGCAATCCCACGCACGCACGTCACCCGATCGATTTTCAAACTTTCGAATACGCCCACTAATATTGTAATCAGATTAGATGTATCTATCAACAAAGCTTAAAAAGCACAGAATTGTATACACAGCACAAATTTGAAAAAAAAAATCGTGTCCTTGAAATCGTACAGGTTATGTTATTGGTGAAGCACAACACGCGCACTGACAGTTCGGCCAAACAATCACAGGTCAAGTTCGAAGCCGGTCTAATAAAGTCAATGAATGAATTTTAGATCTATTAAAGTTTGTCAATAAAAGTCTAATCGTGTATACTGTGCACTTTTGGTCTGTCACGAAACTGTCTATAAGGTTAGCGAACCAGTCGTAGTAAGCAGAGTCGGAGAGACAAACTCATCTCTCAGTAATCGCATACTGACTGAACCGCGAGGGCGCCGCGGGCCGAATGCCGGCTGTCGAAGACGGAGCCCCGCGCGTCGCTACCGCCGTCACACCGCGCCACGCCGCGCCGCCGCGCCGCGTTGCATGGAGCATAAACTACCGGCGAGTGCGCGCGCCTATGCTTACAGCTCAGAAGTCACAATAGCACAACAACATAATTTTAGTAATGACTAACCGAAGTTACGTTTTCGGTCAGTTTCGGCCTAAACATCTACTTTCTGTTATAGTTTCGGTTTTCGCCAAAATCCGGCCAAGACTTCGGCCGCGCCGAAACTCAATATTCGTGAAAATCGTGAATGTCGCGCATTCGTAACTCTTGTACATCTCGTGTTCTATCTTAGAATATTGTGAACACAATTAAAATTTAAAATAAGTACTCAATTAAAAAGGAGTCTGTATGTTATATGTGAGTGTTTTAATTTTTGACAAAGTTAATTTTAATTTTTTACAACTCTTACAAAGTAACGTCTTTAACATGCTTCTTACTTTTGTTCAAGTTACATTGTTAATATAACATGAATACGGAATTATCATTTTCATTTCTTCTAACGCGAGTTAACTGTCTGTATGAGAAGAAAGAGTTAAAAATACACTTAATTTGAGTATAGTACATAGATTTTAACATGTCTAAATAAGTTTCGAATTCGGACAAAATTGAGACAAAAGTCGATGCTTTCGGTTTCGTCCGAAAATTCTGTTTCGGTCGCACACTAATGTTTACTATTTACATATATACAAACAATATTACCCGCCGCAATCTAATCAAACCTTGTTGATAAGACAGAAAATGATAAATATTTTTATACCAACGGTATTCTTGTCTATAAGTGGTTGGTATAATAACTATCGGACTTGTAATCATCAATATATTTTTTACAGTAACACGGTATACTTAACATCTGGCACAGTACCGTTAGCTTGCCGTACCAACAATCCATTGCCCGATCATCGCTGTCTAAAAGAGAGTCTCTGTATAGGGTTTATAACCAAGTGCATGGTCTTTAATCTTCATCAATAGGTCGTCATTAGAGGAATCATATTGTCACCATCAATACTTGATCATAGTGATCGCAACCCAGTAGTTTATAGATGCCTACCATATGTACCGTTTGATTACTGGATATATACCGGCTGATCTCGGAACGAGACAAGCATGCCACTATGGTGGCGATACAGTCAGACTCAATTGTCGTGTCTTACCTCCCAGTAAATTGTAGGGCAAATAAAAATATACATAATGGCTTAGGGACAGCGTGTCCGGGACACCGGGTCGATCGACATGAATTCGAATCGTATAATTATTAACGAATAAACCTATCCTCTTGGTGAAGAAAAAATCGGGATGAAACCATAGGATGGCGCTAGGGGTTTTCCTAATCCTTGCCGCCAAGAACCTATCAGTGTGTACTCATATTCGCAATTTAGATTCAGCCCCTTGTCTAGGCTTCGTGTGTTTATCATCATTATCTTTATCGTGATTTAATTGTGATCCAACTCTAGTTAATAAAACAATAAAAAACGTATTTAATATCATTGCTTTAGGGTCTTCCATTACAATTTCAACATCTAGAACCTTCCGGAGTCACCAGTCCAAATGTATAATAAGTTTTCTTTTAAATATTATCTCGGCATATTGACGGTACTGTCCCTAATGGTAAGCACAGCACAGAGGAAACACAACGGCGACCACCGAGAGATCTAAATCCAGTGACGGTCACCGCTGTCATACCAGCCTACATAAATATCTCTTCGCGTTACTAAGAAAAGTCATAGAGAACTTTTTAGTTCATGTAGATACGCAGTGCGAGGATTGGTTACACAGTAAGCTCCATGACAAGTAACTCCCGTCTCTTTTCTGTTTCTTCCTGACCACATGAAGGTTTGCTATAATAGTACCCATGAATGGTGCTGTCATCTGTATGGCCTAAAGGTAATATATCATTAATATGCAAAAGAAACAGAGTCAGTGAAAGCTCAGAGCCTTGGCGAACTCCAGTGTTTATGGACATGAACTGCGAATTACATCCTTCAACAAGGGCAAGAATTCTGCGTTCATGTAGAAAGCCGGAGATCCAGTTGCAGAGGTTGACAGGAAGTCCATAAGCCTGAAGTTTGGAGCGAATTCCACGGTGCCAGACCCTATCAAAAGCCTTCGCTATATCAAGACTGATCGCCAGAACCTAGCCATGCTTATCGATTGCATCCACTTCATAATCTTGCACAACACTGAGGTTACTGCAATTGTACGATAATTGACAGGGTCTGATCGATCTCCTTTCTTGCTAACCGGTTGCACATTAGCCTCCCTACAAACACGAGGCACAGAACTAAAGGTTTTTAGTATTATGTAACGTAAATTGACCATTATCTGTGGTTTTATATTACGTGAATAAGAGTGACGTAAAAATGTTCGACTACTTGGTAGGTTCTAAAAAGAGAAATCAGTTATGTAGGTAACGGTAAGGTAAAAATATGGTAGGTATGGTATTTCTTCGATGCGTATGTTCTGTGGTGTAAACATCACCAGTATACATACGTACATTCCTTTTGTTTACTTTCTAAAAGAATATGAAAAAAATAACAATACGCATTTCAAAATCATGTACTTAGTAAGAGTTAAAAATAAATAAAAATTCGTTAAAGATCAACAATAAACACAAACTAACTAATGTGCATTTGTCAAACCTTAAACATTAGTCAATGAACCTTTCCACCGTAGATATTTCTAAATAAGTTTGTGCATTAAGAACGGTGTACCTTAATATTTTATATACTAAAACCCTACCATAAGTAAAAGAATTATAAGCAAAAACATGAGTGCAGTAGTTCACGCGCGGTAGAAGTGAAACTTTCAGAAAACAAAAATATCTTTTAAAAACCTTAGGGTATTTTCCTTAGCGATTGATTTAGATCAGCGCGACTCAAACTATCGACCACTCTTATTGTACATACACTGCGCGTACAAGTCTACGAGCACCGCTAAGCCAATTAGACGACGATCATAGTCGTAAAAATTAGGACTTGCATTAACTATGTACGTGTATGTATTTCTATCTCATTCTCTCGCATGCTAAATCCTGTAGATTTTTGTGTATGTCTTATTTTGAGTGTTGCGTTTTCGGTTCATTCAAATTCAAATCACAACGGTCTTACTAATGAAGTTTTCACTTAAAAAATCAATCGTGTATATTCAGAGAAAATCGAACACATACAACATACCAGAGAAACAGCAAATCTTCCTTTTATTTGAGTTAGATAAAAACGAAAAATAATCAAACATGCAATCACTAATTTTATAATATCAGTAGCAAAGTAGCAACCGACCGCGACTTCGTACGCGTTAATAACATAGCCTATGTCACTCGGTGATAATACAGCTTCCCATTAGTGAAAGATTTTTTTAAATTGGATGAGTAGTTAGGAGATTACATCCTTTAAAGAAACAAACCTTACCTTTTTATAATAATATAAACAAAAGAAGAATAGTCAATATATATCATGAAAATTATTTATATTACTTACCTTATAATTAATATGAATACCTCAGTTGAACCGGAAAACAGTATGAAAATAAAGATAAATTATTGCTTATCAGTTGGCCTCACTCCTGACGCAAAAGAAGACGATAAATAATATTTGTCAAGCAAACTCTTCAATAGATAATAAGTAGTCACTCTGCTGTCAGGGGCAGGTGAAAGAGCCTTTATCGTTGAGACGACGGTACACGAGACCAGCACGAGGGTGCAACCAGCGTTTTCGTAACTCACAGTTTTGTATTCATTTATCACCTAGAGTCGTCGAGAATTTTCTCAAAAATGGATGATACGGAAGAAATAAGAAGGCAATGTAAGTCAACAGTTCCCGCTTTTATAATTTTTGTCATTTTGAAGTAAAATATTTAACCGTAACAATAAGTACTTACCTGTTTCTTATTTTTGTGAGAGTGTTCTCACATATTTTTACACTGTTACCGTGTTATGCCGACGCGCGTCGATCGAGCACACGCGCGAATCATGCTACCCCCGCTCGTGGTTATTTTAAAGACAAAAATGCTTATTGTGGGTGAACCTTAGAAGATATACATACGATCTCGCTGACTTTTTTTTTAGAACCTTTTAATATCTGCAATTATTTACTGCATTAATTTGATATATCTTTTAAGTTTACCCAGCGTAAGCCATTTAAGCGTTCCAAAATCGTCGTTTTTCGAATTGTTTTCATTTGCGCGGAACCCTATTGATTTTCATAAAACTAAGATTGTCTAAGTTACTCCTCATAATATGAGCTATCTATCTGCCAGTGAAAGCCCCGTCCAAATTTTATTATTTGTATAGATAAATTGTATTGTAACAATTTTAAACAGTTCATTTTACAAAAGTTAATTTAAGGCAAACTCTAGAAAATGACATAACTGTACAATTCATAAAATTGAAGTGTATGTTTGTAATGTCAAAATAACAGTTTTTTACTAGATGCATACGAAAGTATATACAGTATTCATAAAATTCGATTTTCTTTTACGTACCGAATTGGAAGGTTACCCATATAGCTGGGGCGAAAATAATTTTGCACATAAACGCACTTAGTTCGATTCATCAATTGAAATAATGCTAAAAGTAAGGAAATACATAATTACAAAGTAATCTACTTTTATAAACATTTATTTTATCATCACATTCAGAATTCCCCAGTAACTTCCTTAAAGAATTATTTTGCAAGAAATTTACATCGTAAATCACGGGTTAAGAAGTAATCCAATTTCACGTACATACGTTGTTAGTATAACATAAACATAACCGAAATACCAAGCTACGGTGCAACTCATCTACGGGCCATTTCCTGTTCAGACGCGGTTCAGACGTACTACACCCCTAAACATAGGAGTAATATCGCAAATCGATATACAAACACATTTACTGTTTCAAGAATTTGAAATAGATGTGCTTTAATCCATACTAATATTATTAGGTCCTTACATATGAAATTGGCGTTTTGTACGGGAGGAATATAAAGACAAATTTTTTGTAAAATATATTTAATTAATCAAAGTATGCACCGTTGTTATCTATGCACTTTTGCCATCTCATAGGTAGTTTATTGATCCCTTTACTAAAAAAATCATGGGGGGCGAGAATCAATAAAATCTTTGAAGGCGGTTTGGACTGCCGCATCGGAGTAGAATTTTTTTCCTTGTAAGAAGTTGTCCAAATTCCGGAAAAAATGGTAATCTGTTGGAGCAAGGTCCGAGGAGTACGGTGGATGTCGAAGACATTAAGAACTCGTACTCGTAAAAATACCGATATTTCATATTTTCCATTGTGCGGTAATAAGCGACGTCAAAGAAAAAAATAATGAGGACAAAACAAATGAATGACTGTTTTCAAAACTCAAATGTAGCAGCTAAATGAATTTATAAATTTGAATTTGGAATTCTTAACCAAAGAGAAGATATTTCACATCAAAATACGACAAAACGCTAATTTTATATGTAAGGACCTAATATTATAAATGCGAAAGTAATTCTGTCTGTCTGTCCATTACGAATTCACGCATAAACCGCTGTACTAATTTTGCTGAATTTTGATAAAGAGATATATTGGACCTCGCAGAAGGGCATAGGCTAGGCATGAATGTTTATATGAAGAACCCATCAAACTTCATTAATTTATGTATAGAGATAGATTGGACCTTGGAGAAAGACATAAGTAATGATGGCTCAGTTGGTAGCATGTACGGAATCCGCGTCGATCGATGTGAGTTCGAATCCCTGCAATGAGCCTGAGCTTTGGGCGAAGGAAAACATCATGATGAAACCATAGCATGGTGGTAGGGCTTTTTCGAATGCCCGCCTGGCTAACTACCACCCTCAAGTTGAAAATCTGTCGTTATACACCAACAGATGTGTTCCGGCAGCTGCACGTGAGAGCCAATCTTCCACTAGGCTTAGCGTGCTTCCATCTTGGGCCACATCGTCACTAAAGATCAGGTGAGATTGTGGTCACAACGCCAAACCTATAACGATAAAAAATAGATATATTTTGTGGTAAAAATAAAACGTGAAGGGATCAAAATAGGAGATGAAAAAGCCATAGGGTGAGTAGCTCACTGAATCTGCTCCAGAAGGATATCGAGATGGTCATTTAAGGGTATGTTGGTACTCATAAGATACGATGATACAGCAAGTTTCAGATCTTTATCTAATTTGGTTTTTGAAAATGGGAAAAAATCAGAAAATCAGTTTGAAATATGAATGAAATACGGTCACATCATAGAGCCATATAAAGACTATAATCGGGGAAAAAAGTAACTCATAATCTTCATATTAACCGTTTGAAACAGATAATTTTACTCTAATTTTTTTTTTCTCCTTGATAAAGTTTTTGTATTATTTTGAAACCTTTTTTATAAATCTTTTTCGATGTAGCATAACTTAAGAAAATTGATTTAAAAGGTTTGCCATATTGAAGATAATAAAAGACCGATTTTTTTCGTAAAAATCAATTTATTTCAACGTTTTTGCCCTTGAAACAACAGAAACGAAGCTCATTGAATTACATAATAATGTGTAGAAAACATAAAATATTCAAAACAATAATATGGAAACAATTTTTTTTTTTAATTAAAATATCATAATATTCAAAATTATTTATAAACTATTTTGAAAATTATGTTTTCCTATTTTAAAGCATTAACATAAACGTTATTTATTCCTATCAGTACCAGCTAGTTTTATATAAAGAGATAAAACATGGGCGACCGAGCTAAGCTCAGTGTCTTACAAAAAAGAAACACCTAGTATATATAACTAAACTTGGATATTAATTAATTACTTACTTAATCGTATTATTAACTAAATTAAGAGTACCTCCTACAGTGACCATACCATGTCTGACAAATATATATTTTTTAATACATGTAATATTTTTATACTATATTAAAGACAATTTTTCACAAAAAACAAAACCAACTTCAATGATTTTGAGAAGTTTCCGGATCTATCTTTGAAGTCCAAGGCCCAACACAAAACAACATCCAAGGGGAATGAGTTTCTAACAAAAAAAAAAATCATCTAAATATGTTCATAAACAAAAAAGTTATAGCAGAACATTAAAAAAATGCTTATTGTGGGTATTTCTTAGAAGATAGATATATACTCTCCCGGACTTTTTTGTAGGTCTTTTAAATGCCTAAATTTACTATATCTCTTATGGTTTACTCAGCATAAGCCATTTAAGCGCCCGGATTGATTCACCATGACCAGTTTTTTTTATTTGTGCGGAACCCTAATTCTTTTTCTAAAATAAAAGTAGCCTAAGTTACTCGCTATACCATCAGCTATCTATCAGTGAAAGTCCTGTCAAAATCGGTTCAACCGTTTCGGAAATTACCCGGAACAAACGGACATACAGACAGACAGACAAAAATTTTAAAAATGCGCTTTTTGTTTTAGGTATCGTATATACTTTCATATGCATTTAATAAAAAAAGTTATTTTGACATTACAAACAGACGCTTCAAATTTATTAATTGAATAGATACATATAGAAGAAGAAGAACAATATATTTAATGTAAAAAAATACCACACAATTAGATTTTAATAAAAAAAAATTAACTTAACTGTTAAACTAAAGCTCATGAGGTTTAAATTACCTGCACAGGAATAAGTTTCTATAACATTTTGTTGCATTGTTAACAAGGTACTCTCATTCATCTAAAATCTTTTCAGCGTATAGTTTAATTCTCGCCAGACGAATGCGCCGCGCCGCACCGCGCCGCGCCGCGCCAACTTTAGTCGCCGTCCCGTATCGTAGGCTAACACACAAAAACCTTCATTTGCGTTGCTTCTCCCCGGTATTTACCTTGTGTTATTGTTTCGCGTAATAAGAGAATAATACTATGGGCTGGGTTGACTGTCAGAATCCCTTTTAAAAATCTGTGCAAAATACACCGCACTACTCTTAAGACTAGGATAATTAACTAATTGTTTTAAAAAAGCTGATGACTTTCACATAATGTGACAATATTTTTGAAGAACTATTTATTTGACTGTAATATTCATATAGATTATAATGTCGATTTTTTACAAACTGTGTAGATTATACTATACACAGGATCTCATAGTATAGTTCCGTAATATTTCTGTATATTTTTCTATGAGAAGGTGCACTGGGTAGGTTCGTCTCAATTCTACTTAATGCTAGTTTGAAAAAGTATTTTGCATTGTTACCGATTGTAAGGTAAGGTCGTCGGCAAATTACATACACAAAAGGCTGTATTCTTTTACACAATAGGACGAAGATAAACATTTTTGTACATGGGGGGTAAGTCATTCGTGTGCCAAGTTTTCCAAATATTTTACTGATTTTTTAAATCGAGGTTATAAACGTTTTTGAAACGAAGTTCCTAATCGTCATGTAAGAAAAAAAGAGTTATGCCCCTTCATGCGCTTTTCTCTCTCTCTGACTCTTTCTAATATATACCAGTGTGTGTGTGTGTGTGTATGCGAGTATCGGGATTCGAGTAGACGAGCATAGTGCGCAGCCGGTAGTATAACCCTTCCTCAGGTGGCCTCCAAATTGAAAACACTGCACTTCGGGCAAGGTGGTCTCGCAAAATAGGCGCGTATTCAGTAATTCATTGATTTCAGTTATTTTGTATCGTGCATATACAGGTGTCCTAGAACTCAACGTCAAGCTGAAACGGCGTGACAGGACTGATTGTAACCATCATGAGAAATATCAGAAAAAAAAAAAACTATCCCATGCAGTTTGGAAATTATGGGCATTTAAGAAAAACCTAGAAATTTGGTCAAACTGTAACCATTTTTCGGTTATTGTGGTTAATTTTTATTATTTTTGTTCATTTAAACTTTGGAACCGTAACCCTAAATAACATTTCTAGAACCACAGTCAAAAATAATGACACAACTGCCCCAAGTTTTCTAGAATTAAGACTATTTGTTAAATTATGAATCTAAAATTTTAATTTTTTTTTACTAAAGTGCCATTAAAAGTTCGCGCATATAATCAGGATTTTAAAATGGTACAATACTTGTTAGTTTCATACTTAAAAAAAACAAGTAAAAAAAATAAAAACCTCGAGTAACCCGATTGGATCACTATAGAGCCCACAACAGTTCGCTAGGTAATGGGAATTACCTGCTCATTGTGCCATCCGGTGTATGCGATTATTTACTTCCAGAAATGATCATAACTAATTCGTCAAGGACAAAAATATGTGACAATAAAATCTTTTTTTTCCAGTTATTTACAAAACAAATGTTAACACTTTAATTTTGAAATAAACCTTTATATGAGCCGAAACAAACTACAAATATATGCAATACTTAAGTTAATATACGCCGGATTGTAAAATAACCATTACATTAAGTAATATAGTAATATATTTTGAAAGAGAATTGTTATGTTTTGTATTATAATTATAACCGTGCAATCTAAAGTTGCAGTATATTAATATAGTAATGCTTACTTTACACATTAAATTACATTTTGTGAAGCAATATTTTATCGTTCTTAATTTCCCACGTTTAGTCTTCACTCGTAACATATATTATTGTGCCTATAGTAACGTATAAACACATAGTAATAACCACTTACATACAATGATAGCGCCATTTAAATGATATCTTTGCTCCTTTTCAGGCAATATACCTTTCCGTGTCATTCTGTGAAATATAAACTAATTACACGAGTTGTGATATGACGGTAGAATAGTCTTTTCTATGTACTTCTGTTTCAAATAAGTATTACAGTCATTTGAGACGATACGTATGTAGAACGTGCTTTAGCAGAAAAATGTGTACTTGACTGCAGCGTTGGTATTGTCATAATATAGAGAACCTTTCTTGTACATGTTAAAAAAGCCATTTGAAGTTAAATTGTCTGGGCCAGCGCGTACGTTCTCGCCACGGTTGCGGTCTCGCGGTCCATGGGGCACATTCACACCTCGTAGGTTTCATATAGAAAAAATACCTAGATAAACACTACGGGCCTCGCATTTCCGGGAGTTCCATTCCTTCTGATGTGAATAACAAATAAGTAAAGGCAAAAACTAATTCTTTATAAAAAGTACTACTTAAAATTATCAATTGATTAAATTGGTTTTAAAACATATTAAACAAAAATTAAGATACGCTATATACCATAGGCGTTTATAATAATCTGTGTTGTAATTGTAATGTTTCATTAAAATTCGATTAGTATATCGTTACAATCGGAAAACGTACGTGACGCGTTTGTTGGGTCGGTTCATCTACTATATCGGTTCAGTTACTGTATGCAAGGGAAATCACGTCCTACACTATTAAATGATTTAGTTGCCATTTTTCATTCGAATTCGACGTTTATTCAAACTCTTGCTATAACGTAACCAATTGAAATACTTCCACTGTATTTTTAAAAATTAAAATCAGTTAAGCCATTTTTTTATTTCAATCTGAACGTACTTAAATGTACAGAAAAATATTTCAATGATAAATTCGAGACCAATGTGACATATAAAACAACCATCTAACAAAAAATTAGAAAAAGAAGTGTACCGACAGAACCGCGTATTTATTAATGTAAATTCTAGATAGTACATTGTAACATTTAAATAGTTCTTCTAGTATAAGCTCTTTTCAAGATCAAAGGATTATTTAAAAAAAAACTAATGATTCACTCAGACTCAAATACAGAAAGAATATAACGGGCATTGCATAAACGGCTCTCTATGCTTTTTATCTTCGACGGCCAAAATTCTGAAAAGGGATCCAACTGAATAATAAACAAACTCTGAAAGGGGATGTCGGGAAAACGCACATACGAGTTTTATTTTTGCGTGGGAAACAGAAAAATTGATACTGTTTTCGGAACAGGACGGGAGGTCAAGCACACGTTTCGATTAAAGCTAACCCGAATAACAATTATGCCAATTAAATACTTCAGGACTCCAGTAACCCGACTGACTGTTTTACCGTTGTGACGTAAGTGAATACCCGAGTGAATAATTAATTCGTTGAAAATTTGGGAATCCTTTTTACTATGCAAAACGTATTCAAGGTGAACACAAGAATGATAATAATCATCTATCTATATATTATGTATATATAAAAGGATAACTAACAGACTGACTAACATATCAACGCACATCCCAAACTATTAGGGCTAGAACCATGAAAATTTGCACGCAGGTTCCTTTTATACTTTAGGTACTAAGGAAAGATTTTTGGAAACTGATGCAAACATAAGGCGGTAAGGCTAATTTTTGAAGACAGATCTATGAAAATTGGTATTTTGCAATTTAGTGAGAAAGTGAATAATAAGGGACATAACCTCAACTATGATGCGATCGAAACCGCGGTCAAAGTGCTAGTAATATAGAATATTATATAGCACAAGAGATTGTTTATTTGTCTTAACGGGTAAATCTTTGAAATTACCAGTCAGATTTGAAAAAATCTTTTGCTTTACACTTTACACTTTACAGACTTCACACATTAACTTCACGTTACGTTCACGTGTTAATAATTTTATACCAATAAAAAACACAAAAATCAGGATATTTATAGTAAAAATTATTATATTTCTTTTACCGACCACAACAGATTTATTTGCACTATTTTGACTCCAATTTATTGCTTGAAATTTAAGTGAGTTTAGTAATTGAAAGAAAAATGTTACGAAGATTTATTTTATAAAAACCCGAAAGATATGATGCCGTTATAAATACCTAGGATAGCCTTTAAATATCCGCATATTGACGCTTCGCGGCTGAAGTAGATTACGAAACTGAATTTCGTCACGGAAATGGTTCGCTAACGTAAACCTCGCGGCTACATTTTACCAAACGTGTTTGATACACCTAAGTTCAAAAGATTGATTAAAATTTGATATAATTTGCACACATTTTTGCTGCCATAAAAAGTTTTTATACATAAGTATTATTTTCGTCATAGTCAAGTGAAGAAGGAATTAAAAAGTTTTGTAAATTCATTATATTTCAATTCACGCTTGTATTTTATGTTATTGATTTATATGTATTTGATATTTAGAGCAATAACTCCTTTAGAAAGTCAAAGAGCCACTGATATTATATAATATCATTAATTCAATATTAATACAATAATTCAAGGCATATGCCTTTTATAATATCATTGCAAAGAGCTATGTTATTACTATATTGGACATTAAATCGGATTAAAATGAATATAAACAGTTTTTGGTAATTACTGTGTTCATATTATCATATCAGCTTAATCCAAAACACAGTAAGCACAATATAATCCTTAAACAACGACAACCACCACGAGATCCGGGAATCCATCGCTGGTGACCGCAATCATGTCGGCCTGATACTGTGTAGCTGAATATACACTTGACTGATCCCGAAACGTGACAAACTAAGAGTAGTACTACTATACACGTCACCTGGTGTATGATTCGGACACAATTGTCTTTTCCTACCCAGAAAGCTTCCTTGTCGCGGATGTACCAGTGACTATTTGAAGTTAAAGCAATTAATTAAATTATCTGTTACTTTCCGGCAACTTATTCAGTACGGAACTATCTATAAGTATGTGTTCTCATGAAGAATTATTATAATATAATAGAACTTATTTCAATTAGTTCTATACAAGGATAGTGCTTACGCTGCTCTGAGACTAAAGTACAGCCAAATCAGCTTGGAGACGTATTTGTGTTTGTAGTAGTGTACGGTATATTATACGGGTAGGTAGTGTAATATGTATAGTGAACGTTTGCAGTTAGAGTACGAGGCACGTGGTAACTAGCACCAACTGGTTTATTTCGGTTTATTCACTCTGTGTAATTACACTAAGTACCACAAATAAATGCAAAAACGCCTCTAAGCTGATTTACCTGTAAATAATAGAAAACACGCACTGTTATGCCACGAGACAATCCAATACAGTCCTCAAGAGTAGCAGCCTATTATTGATAGTCATCTATTAGAACTGAGGTCCTACAATCCTACAGTTTGAAAGTAAATTACTTTTTTATGTTTTGGAATAGCAAACATGTTAGCAATCGATCTGATTTTAAGTAGGCACTGCAACCTATAGTTGTTTATAACCAGCCTCTGTTGTCTAATTTGTTTTCGGTGAATGTCATAAAACTTATAAAAATATTACAGCTTTACGGCATTCACGATAACCTCCATCTCGGTACAAACAAAGAAGTTTGCTACGTCTTATTTTTGCCATAGTATGAAGCTCTGGAATTGTCTTCCAACCAGTGTGTTCCCTACTTCCTACATCATGGATTCCTTTAAGCATAACGTGAAGAGACATTTGAGCAGGCATGCATGACAGCAACGACTGACAATGGATTGTAGTAGATCCCACGGTAGTCGCCGATGTTACTGGATCACACTGTGCTTACCATCAGGTACAGTGTAGTCCCTTTGCCGTGGTACGATAAAAAAGAAATCAAAATAGATATATACGGACTACGGGGTAAATGAGGTGTGCCTCAAAAGTATCCGATCTACACCCATAACTCCACGCCAAAATGTCCGAATGACCTGTATGAAGACTGCGCGTAACAAGTGACTCTTCACCAAGTCATCGGATACCATGGCAACCGACGAGATTTGTTATTTCGAGCGCAGCGTGTCTTTACATACATCGTATTACCTTACTCTATGACGTACATTGACGATTTCGTGTTCGTCGGATTTTGCTATCACTGAAAATGACGAAGGATGGAATAACGAATTTGCATAAAGTTTTGGTCCAAACTCGAAAATAATTGTCTTGAGACCATCTAAATGATGCAGGAGGCCATTGAAGATGCTGGTATGGGCAAAACTAAAATGAAAGAGTGGTACAAGCGATTCAAATATGGTCTCACGAATGTTTGGGCGAGCGGCACTGGCTTCTCCAACATGATAACGCACCAGCGCATTCATTGAACCGCGTGCAACAGTTTTTAACGAAAAACAATATTAAACAACTCCGTCAACCTCCGTACAGTCTCGTCATAGCCCTGTGACTTTTGGCTATTCCCAAAAATAGAAATGCCGCTCAAAGGACAACGGTTTGACGACAGGGAGACAGTTGAAACAAATGCGATGCGTGGTTTCATGGCCAATCCGAAAACCAATTACCATAACTGTATTAGGATGTGAAAGCAACGATTAGAGCATTTTATTCTGTCAAAGGGGGACTACTTCGTAGGATGCCGTGAGCCGGATGACTAAAAATAATGCCATTGTGAAGTTACAGGTACAGGTCGGGTACAGATACTTTTGGGACACAGGTGTATACAAAGACAAAAAAATAAATATGTTTCAACATTGAGAAATCTGTGAGGCGTCATGTTAAATTATATCATAATTTAAATTAGTTTGCCTCCTTTCTTTACTGTTCATAACTATCCTACTAAATTTATACGTAAGGGAACGAGTATCTGTTTGCGGACAAAAAGCGAGTAATGACAAGTGGTAGTTCCTTTGAGATGAACGTAGGAATCACACCCTTGCTCGTTACTCGCTGAATGCCGCGTAATTGAGACTGCTTTAACGTTTTTACAATCTTATATGTTTTTACTGACCACACCAGTCGGAAACTAAATGATACTTTCTTACGATATGTTCTATACAATATATTTTCACAGGCAGTGTTTTTAAATATCATTTTTATGTTTTTTTTTTTTTATATTCTAGTAGCGTTGTGTCCGCGGCTCCGCGTGCTTTTATTACTATACAATATTTCTTTAAATCCCTTTAATTTTACTCATATTGTTGACAAGTGACAATTGAGAAGTGGCATGTATTCTCCCTGTACAATTTTCATCAAAATTGGTAAAAAATTATTATTCTAATATACAATTTCTAATACATTATTAACAATTCTTATAGCCTCTCAATTATAGTATGATGTATGTTTCCTGTCTACAAAATTTGATCAGAATCGGTTGAGAATTGATGAAAATTAAACTTTTTGAATAACTTATTTAATTCTACAAATAATATTAACAATTCTTAGAGTCTATTAATTATGTAAATACTTAATCTTCCCGTGTATAAAATTTTACCGAAATCGGTTAAGAATTCATGAAATTTTAATTTTTTTTAATTATTTTTTTAAGATTCCCAAAAATGTTATTGAAAATTCTCATTACTTATCATTAATGGAATGCCTTATAACTTATATTTTTAATTTCATCAACAAAAGCCAAGAATTAACGAAAAAAAATTTTTGAAGATTTTTTTTACATTATCTAAAAGTAATATTGAAATTTCTTATACCCTATCAACTGACTGATGATATAAGCATCCCGTGTACAAAATTTCATAAGAATCGGTCTAGCCGTTTTTGAGTTAAATCCGGACATACAAACAGACAGACTGACGGACAAAAAAAATGTAATGGCATATTCGTGATCAGTATCATTCATATAATGCGTATCGGGAAATATTGGAAAAATATTAAAAGTACAACAGGACTACAGATTTTTTAATAGAGATAGCTAAATTTATAAAATACCAAAAAAAAAAAACAAAAGAAAATCATAGATGGGTTTATTACTGTTTGTATGGTATTGTCATTATATACCAATACAAATCCAACACATTAACCGTCCCAATAAAACTTCAAAAATAAATAAATCATACCTCATTGTACCGGCCTACGGGAAGCTTTTTTAAAACGGTATTGCCGTGAGAAGAAAATTTCCTCATTTTTGTAAATAAAATTACATAAAAGTTTTTGTACTCTGGGAGACCTAGGGAAAGAGAAAATTATTTCGCTGTCAATAAACTCTCGCTCATCAAAGGATTTTATCATAATAGACTTCGCCATATTCATATACTCATCATATTTCAGTCGGTGCATAGACGGATGTATAAAAAGAAAGAATTTAATGATAATTTTATTTATCAACTATCTAGCAACGGGAATCCGTTGCTCCGCTCGCGTGGACTACAGAATTATTGTTTATGAAAATCTCGTGATAATTTGTTTTTTAATTAAGGACCAAGTATCTAAGGAGTAAAAAAAACGATTAAAATCTATCCACTGGTTTTTGCGTGATTCACGCATAACGCCAGACCTCTATCATTTTATTTATATAGATTATGATTTGTTAGAATTTCCTATGTTAACCCCACATAAGGAATAACTTATAAGGATTATAACTTTTTATATACTTGTCTTTTACTTTCAAAGTGTCCTTTTCTAGAAAACCCCCTCCTATTTTATGTACATAGTGAAAATAGTGAAAAGGAATATATAAATATTTTTCCGCAATTAATGTTGGTCAATATAATTATATTTGTATTATCTTTCGTTACACATATTGTTATATTATCTTTTAAAAGATTTCTAACTACAATCTCGCAAATATAACATATAATTACGTGTAATATAATAAGATATATTTTGATGGAAAATGTAATCAATAAACTGTGATTATGTAGTATTGATTAATACTTTAGTAATAATTTGTTGATTTCATAAAGTCATTATTATTTATTCATTATAACACTTAATTATATTATATTTAATTATGTAAATAAGTTGTGTTCGAACAAATTATTTTCAATCTACCACACTTCCGAGGTAATTTGTATGTTTAATTATTGGCAAAACTGGTCGGTATTGTGATATAACTACATCGACATAATTTTACGTAAAAAGCAAGAAATCATTTGAATACATTACAAGTTCCGACGCCTTTTCATTACACATGACGGCATTTTAAAATATTTTACTAAACACATCAAAATCATCACCCGGGCGAAGTCTGGGTAGATAATGGCGGACTTTTTTGTACGGTCATAGTAGAGATCTGTGGTCTATTGCTATGTGTTCCGGGATCGAGTGCGTGTTCTTGGGTAAACAAATAATTTATAAAATAAATAAAAATTCGTTATCATAATAACAAGATTAAGTTTATAAGTACGAATATAAATACATATAATACATACTACATAATAACAAACTAGATTGTAACAGAAACCCTATTGATTTTTCAGGAAATATATTAACTTCGGCTAAATAATTCAAACATCCGTGTTTTTTAGGTTTTAGGTATTTTTTATTACATAATTTATATCAAATTAATATAAATGGCATGACCTCAAAAAATTGTTTCTTTAACATCAATGTATATCTCCCGCAGTATTTACGTTATTGATTGATGTTTTAAATATAAATTTACTGAGTTAGAGTGTGCTCAGCTACCTATTAGGCTTTTATAGAATAGCCTGCCTACATAATACTTGAATGCCCAAAGAGGTAGCTTTATTTATTTTAGTATATACCTACTGACAAAAGAAGCCTTTTGTTCGCTGGACCATTTATATTTTACTATATACTTTACGACGAAAAATTTTTAATTTTTTTTTTACTTTTATTAACTTAGCATTTGACTACAATCTTACCTGATGGTAAGTGACGATGTGGCCAAAATCACGCTAAGCCTACGGGCAGGCTCTCAAGTGTGGCTGCCGGAATAGACGCATAGGTTTGTTTGGCGACAGATTTTCAACTTTATGATGGTAGCTAGCGAAATGGGCAATGAAAAAATACCTTTTCTCCAAGCTATGGTTTTCTCACGACGTTTGTTTTCACCGAAAGCCCAGGATCATTCATTACAGCTAGGATTCGAATCCATATCAGTCGACGCTATGTCCGAACACTCTCTACTATTGAGTCATCGTCGCATCATCAATACATAAATGGTAATAAATTCTTATTGGAAAAGAGCACCTACTCAAATCATTAATTATTTAAATAATTTGAATGGACTCATTAATTGTCCTATTAAAAAAAAAAAATTGTAACCTTTTTTTACTCGTTATTGGTTTTTAGTGTTTGGTTGCAATCTCACCTCAGGTTAGGTTTGTGGGACGACTGGCTCTCAAACGCAGCTGCCGGAACACATAGGAATAGGAGCTTGGCGACAGGTTTTCAAATTGAGGGCGGTAGCTTGCCAGGCAGGCATTAGACAGCAGGAAGTCTACATTTTTCTTATTTTGGTCGAAAATGAGTGACGAATTACGCGTTTTTTCAGCAATTTGAATGGCCAATAACTAAGAAATTAATTTACTGATCTCAAATGATTACGTGATACTTGTGACACCGTGGTGTTAAACTCTTTATATACAATAAAAATCATTTCGTATATAAAACATTTTTCAGTGATTTATATCTAAAGAAAATAATCGGACAAGTAGTCCTGAGGGTTCTGATTACATTACTTACCGTATATTATTGTACCGTCTTTTACATAAATATTGTTCATATATTATACTTACATTCTTAATGTATCTCGGTCTGTCCGTCAGTCTGTTTGTTAGTGCGCTAATAATCCATAAACCATTTAAAGACTTCGATGAATATTATTTATTATTTTATATTTTTATTAAAAAGGTTATGTTGTGAAACGTTATGAAACAAAACATAAGGAAAAACAAGCACCTAATGATAATATAAAATCAACTCGGGAAAAATCGCTACAAACACGCTTTCTTAGAATACGCTGCCAAAACCGTTAATAACTTAGCTACCAAAGATGGCATATGTGCCAATTTTACGTACATTTTGGTGACGTGGAGAGCTAAAGGGTTAAAACATAGGACAATAGAAACACAATACAAATAGCTGATATAAAAATCTTCTTGCTAGAGATCTGTGTAAACTAAAAGGATCTAAAAAAAGTCCGACACTCCTTATACACTACAACTAACTTTAATATTTAAACCACGATAAGTTATTTAATATTAATAAAGAATTCAAAAATATATATGTTATGTTAAAAATATACGTGAAATAACATTAAATGAATATAATGCTGAAGGGGGCGACCCGAATCATTGTTTACAATTATATGGATAACTTTATATTATGTACAACTTGTAGGAGGGCTTTCAAAATTGTATGTAGCCTGGAAGTACTGTAATTGATCACTAAGTGCGACTTTTAGAACTATTATTATGAAGGGTTGTATCTTTTTATTGTGTTAGCCTAGAAACATGCATTATAATTTCACACTGGATTAGAAATTCCTTATTTTCGGATTAATAAAAGACCTCTTTTCATGTCAAATTTCAAAACTGTAGGACAGCGGGAAGTACCCTATAGGTTTTGATACTTGGTCACTGGCTGCGACTTTTAAACTATTATTATGAAGGGCTGTATCTTTTTATTGTGTTAGCCTAGAAACATGCATTATAATTTCACACTGGATTAGAAATTCCTTATTTTCGGATTAATAAAAGACGTCCTTTCATGTCAAATTTCAAAACTGTAGGACAGCGGGAAGTACACTATAGATTTTGATACTTGGTCACTGGCTGCGACTTTTCAACTATTATTATAAAGAACTGTATCTTTTTATTGTGTTAACCTAGAAATTGAGTTTTTTTTTACAGCAATATGTAAACAATAATATAAACCCCCCCTAAAAACTCATTACTTAGCCCTATTAAAGGATAATTTTCAATAAAATATGAATCTCGTTATTACTAATTTCTCATAATAAAACTAAAAATATTTTTATACTATAAAATAGTTTTTGATTTTAACTGATGCTTATATTTAAAGAATATACGAGATTACAATGACATTTTATATATAGACGTGTCATACGCCAACATCGTTGCACTAAAAAACAGCGTAATTAAACTATACATACAAACTATATATACATAATGCTTTCAGTTATATAGTACGCAAAAAAGGGAAATATTATGAAAGGCTATATGTTATTTTTGTTGTTAGAACGAAATGAATGTATATTTTGTGCAATATTGACGTGCAACCATGGCACTGGATAATATGTGACTAAGAAAATGACAGGCAATTACCTAACTTTAGTATTGCCAAAATAGAGCGCGGGTAACGCATCTACAGTTATAAAAACATCTTAGCGAGATTACTTATAAAATACATACTTAATATAAAATTGTAGAAGCCGAACAAAGGGAACATACACAGTACACAGGAGACGACGAGTAACAGATTCTGAAAGAACGCCCCGACGCGACGCGACGCTACGCCAGCCGTATAGTGTCCGAAAAGAAAAATATGGGGTGGGGATCCCGGAATAGGAATAGTCAGAGGTCGACGACCCCATAGGATCTGAGACGTTCGTTTACACAATCCTCAGCGCCATCGCGCATCCCACGTACATAATACAATATTATTTAACAAGATAGCCAACGTAATTTCACAAGGCCAAAATACACACTGAACTATCTTATTTAATACATACGACATAATACTTATTCTGATAGGATAAAAATATTTTGTTGGCCTGCTAGGTAACTAAAAACCGGTTAGGATTATTTTTCATAAATAGGGTAAATTTTATAAAAGTTCACTGAAAATAAGAAAAACTTTCTCGCTATGGTCCGGCTGCTGCATGTGAGAGCTAGACAACATCTTCGACTACATCATCGCTTAACATCAGGTTATATTATGGTCAAACGCTAAACCTGTAAAGTTTGTACGTACTTATTAAATCCAAAGTATAAGTTTAATCTGACAAAATTAACAAAAATAATGAAAAGTATTTTACCGTGGCCGGAACAATTTTTTTCCTAAATAATTTTGCCTATTCCATACATAAACTAGTGTTGTTCCAAAACATGACACTATCACAGATTTTCCACTATACTTATATTACCTATATTCAAAAATCTACTCCGTGGTACTTATATTAATGAACGAGACTATGTTCGAGGCATTAAACAGAGCATGAAGGATCGTGCAAAGCCTATTCTAAATTCAAAACCTATTTAGTTGTTTCTATTTCATTGGGCTTTCAACCAGTTGTTTATTCATTCAAGAAATATGTACTATAAAGAGATCACTGTAAACTAAACTCATTTACATACTTAATATGAATAATAAAATTTCAGTACATGAATATGACAACAAATAATATTTAATTTATATTTTAAACATAAATAAGAAGAATATACTGTAATCTCTACAATACGTACAAAAGACATAACGTGGTTATTAAAAATTCTTAAGACCTAACACCATGAAAAGAGACCCCTTTGTTTACGCTAATTATATATAATAGGCCGTGGTATGAGGCACAATCCTCTTTCCCCTCTCCCTCCGGCCGTTTTCCTTACCACCGATCCCCACCCCTTGCACGGACTGGTGCAAGTCTGTCTGCGTCAACGGTATGAAGCAGGAGTGTTGCACTGCGCATGTGCGCTCGAACAAACGAACGGACATAAATAAACAAGTGAAATTAATTTGTGCCAAATATTCTTCGATTGCTTCAATTTATTGCCCCTGAAAATATATTAATGGATTGTGCTCAATATAAGTTTGTAATATTGTACAACGAATTTGCGTCGAGAGTGAAGCTGACCGGACGCCCCTGAAATTCAGCACGTGACCTGCACCAGACGTGAGTACCAATTTATTCACTCCTTCCCTCGCCTTGTGCCACGTGCATTTTAAATATAAAGTTCCTCTGAGCTAGCGCCTACATCCTTAGTTTTTGGTCCTTCGAGCCGGATATTTTATAGTAAAGATACACTTCGTTACACTCTAATAGTGTCGAAGTTAATAATATATAGATTAAAATAGCGGTGGCCGTCCGGCATACCCTCATAATGACTAGAGCGCAGTCCGCTTCCGATAAGGAACTACGGAGGCTACATAGCAAATTATCAGTTTATTTTGAGCATGTTCAGACTATATATGATACTATGAAGTCGCTTGATCATAGTAAACCGGACAATGTTCAATGTTTTCTAGCAAGTAGCTTCACAATAGATTCCATACATGAACAATATGTACAAACATTGGAGGCATACTGTAGCGGTGAGGCGACATCGGCAAGTACGACCGATGCCCCGTCATATAAATCTTTAATAGCATTCGAACAATTATATACACAAATTAAATATAAAATTGCCCAATTAACTAAAGAACAAAGTTCAACAAATAATACCAACATTAGTAGGAACGTTCGATTGCCTAAGTTGGAGTTGAGTTCTTTTCGGGTGAATTTGATTTATGGCCAATTTTTTATGAGACTTTTCGTACGGTTATCCACGAAAACCCAGAACTAACTGATGGCGAAAAAATACAATATCTAGTAGGTCGGTTAAGTGGCAATGCACTTAATATTTGCCAAGGTATAGTACCTTCGGCCGAAAATTATCATGTTATATGGAATAGTTTGTTAAATAAATATAATGACAATCGTTTATTAGCCTCTTCGTACTTAGATAAGTTGATGAATCTACCCTCAGTTAATTCCGATTCGCCTGAGAATTTAGAAGATTTTATTGATAAATTCTCATCGATTATTTCTGCGTTGCGTCAATTAAATATAGGAAGTTTAGAGGATTTCTTATTTATACATATTGGCTGCAAAAAGATTAATCTGGAAGCAGTCAAAGCGTTTGAAATGTCATTAAATGATAAGGAAGGTAGTAAAACTAAAATGCCGACATGTGCGGAGTTCGTACAGTTCATACGTAATCATTCACATATCTTGCAAAGAGCTAATCATGTCACGAATACGAAGCCTACTTCTCAGTTTCGAAAAAATATGGATACAAATGCCATTAAATCGTCAGTAAGGTTCCATGGGTCACGCTCTAATAGTAATAATAACGTCAAAACTTTTGTAAATATTAATAATGATAACCAGGGTCACTTTAAATGTGTTTGTTGTGGCAAACCGGACCACACTAAATTGGTCTGTTGTCCCCAACTCCTGTCAATGTCACCTCATAATCGTTTTTCGTTTGTTAAACGTAATAAATTATGCGTTAATTGTTTTAGTGATAAACATTCGCTGCTTAATTGCAATTCAATAAGTAGGTGTAATACGTGTTCTCGTAGTCACCATAGCTTATTACATTTTAGTGATAATACTTCCTCATTAAATAGGAACTTATCTACTCGGCGCAGTAACGGTACTGATGCATTAAATCGGATACCCTCGAGTAGTCAGGTTAATTTATGTAACGACGGCAACTCGTCCTTGAATGACCGAGCTAGCTCTGTCGCACGCCGTGAAGACACACTAACGGGCGGACAGAATAACACCGATAATTCCCGTGCTATTTCTTTATGTGCGGTAGGCATTAAATGCGACGCTGCCAGCTCAGCTGACGCTAAGCCTAGTAGTACGTCTGTCTTGTTAGCGACCGCGCAATGTCATGTCATAGATAGTACGGGTAATGTTTCCTTAGTTCGCGCCATTATTGACAGCGCTTCACAACGTGACTTTATTACAACTGAATGTTGTAAACGTCTTAATTTAAATATTTTTGCGACGACAAATACATGCGTATCGGGTGTTGGTGACGTCACAAATCCGATTGACGGAATTACCTGCTTAACCCTTAGATCGCGTCATAATAATATTGAATTTACTATTCAACCACTAGTAGTTAGTCGAATTACTGATGTTTTACCGGTTACACTGATTGATATGTCGCACTTAGACTATTTGAAAAATATACCTTTCGCCGACAGTGAGTTTTATACACCCGCCGCGGTCGATATTATATTAGGATCGGATCTTTTCGCGCGTATTTTACGGCCGAACACAATATCGCGGAATCCGGGCGAACCTGTAGCAATTGAAACGCTGTTGGGATATATTGTTGTAGGTCAGGCACCGGTAGTGAATCCCGCATGCAATATTGTTCGCGCGTATTATACTGCTGCCGAATCGCTTAATGATAAGGTAAATAAATTCTTCGAGTTGGAGGAAATCCCGGCGACGGTAAGTGCGCTTACGTCCAACGAAATCGAATGCGAGGAATTATATATAAACACGGTTCGTCGTGACGATAAGGGACGTTTCGTGGTGTCATTACCGTTCAAAAAAGATGCGTTTTGTTTAGGTGACTCGATGCGTTCCGCCGAACGTAGATACTTATCATTGGAGCGTAAGTTACTGGCTGATCCAGCTTTAAAGTTAGAATACGACAATGTATTTAAGGAATATTTAATAAAAGATTATTTGAGGCCTGTTGCAAACTTTAATGAACCGTACTATGTAATACCACATCACGGCGTAGTGCGTACGGATAAGAAGTCTACTCGTTTGCGCGTAGTTTTGGATGCAAGTAATAAAACGACAAAAAATATCTCTTTAAATGACATTCTTCATACGGGACCGAATATTCAAAATGACTTATTTCGTATTTTATTACGGTATCGATTATTGCCTGTAGCTATAAGTGCTGATATACGTCAAATGTATCTGCGCATTTTAATGAATAAAGAAGACTGGCGTTTTCAAAGACTTTTGTATCGACTTGATCCCAAAAACCAAATTCAAGTTTTTGAAATGACCCGAGTTCCGTTCGGACTTTGTTGCAGTCCTTTTTTGCGGTGCGAACAATTCGCCAATTGGCTAAAGACGAAAAGGTTAATTTTCCGATTGCCGCTCGCGTTGCAGAGAGAGATATATATATGGACGATCTTGCCACGAGTTGCTTATCAGTAGAAGACGGTGTTGCACTATCCGACCAGCTGATCCGGTTGTTTGCAGCAGGGGGATTCGAACTCGTCAAGTTCTCAAGTAATTCGCCTGAAGTAATGGCAAGTATTCCGGTTAACCATCGCGTTTCCGAGGCTGTGGAATTTAGTCCTGCAGATCAATTAAAAATATTGGGGCTGTATTGGCTGCCAGCCGAAGATGTGTTTACGTTTAGTGTTACCCATGAACCGCGCCAGTGTACGAAGCGTAATATTCTATCCGTTATCGCTCGGTTATGGGATTTATTAGGATTTATTGCGCCAGTTACACTGTTGGCTAAATTAATTGTCAAATCACTTTGGAACGAACACATCGATTGGGATGCTACTCCTCCAGAACATATTGTTAAGCTGTGGCATAACTTTGAGTCCGAGTTGCCCTTATTGCAAAATATTAAATTGCCTCGTCATGTCGGTGTTAACAATGAATGCGTAATTTCAGCGCTTGGATTCGGAGATGCATCGGAGCTTGCTTATGGCGGAATGGTTTACATTCACGTATACTTCCATAAGCTTAATCATACGGTGATGAACTTAGTGTGCGCTAAATCACGTGTTGCGCCTTTGAAAACTGTCGTTACGCTTGCTCGACTTGAACTTTGTGCTAATTTAATTCTAGCTAAGCTACTACGTACAGTGATTGATACTTATAAATTACCGATAAGTTCTGTTTACGCGTTTACCGATAGTAAAGTAGCCCTTGCGTGGATTCGTTCCACACCAAGTCGCTGGCAGACGTTTGTGGCAAATAGAGTGTCTCAAATTCAAGAAAATCTTGATTCGAGCCGCTTCTTTCATATAGCAGGCAAGGATAATCCTTCGGATTGCCTCAGCAGAGGACTAACTCCTGCGCAATTAATTGTGCATCCAGTATGGTTTAATGGACCGAGGTTTGCTTATCAACCTCGTTCTTTATGGCCACTTAATAGTGGTGATAATATTACAGGAGAAATTCCTGAAATTAAAACTAAGGTGTTGAAGGCAACTGTTTCATCGTCACCGGCACTCCCACCTTTATATGAACTCGCCAATAGAGTCTCCTCATGGAATAAGTTGCTCAGAATAGTAATTTATGTCCTTAGATTTGTTAAGAGGATACCGAAACAATTAAATGTGTCCCATTTTCAATATGCGGAACTTCAAATAATTAGGAATCTTCAAAGCGTATATTTCGTTGATGAAATTGCCAAAGTAAAATCGGGGAAAAAATTGTCACCTGCGTTTCTTAAGCTTAATGCATTCGTTGACAACGAAGGTTTATTGCGCGTAGGCGGTCGTTTGACTAATGCCTCAATAGGATTTGACAGACAACACCCCATATTATTACCTCGCCGCGATCATATAGTCAATCTCATCATTGACTATTATCATCGCAAACATTTACACACCGGGCCACAACTTCTGATGTCTCTCTTGCGACAAAAATATTGGATTATGTCGGCTCGGAACATAGTACGTGATCGAATACGAAAATGCAACGTTTGTTTTAAAACACGACCGTCTAATCAGTTTCCCATAATGGCAAGCCTTCCTGCATGCCGGGTTACCGAGGCCAAGGCCTTCTGTCACACTGGCGTCGATTACGCTGGGCCTTTGGCTATCACTTTACGCCGCGGTCGAGGTATACGCAGTATTAAATCGTACATATGTCTTTTTGTATGCCTTGTTACAAAAGCAATACACTTAGAATTGTCCTCAGATCTTAGTACAGAGGCATTCATAAATGCATTTAAGCGATTTCTGGCTCGTCGTGGCCCTGTAAGTGTACTATACTCCGATAGAGGTACGAACTTTATCGGCGCTAAAACGTACTTAGACAGTGTTTATCGATTACTCGAATCAGAACAATATCGCGATAAATTTGCAAATGAATTACGCGAAAATCGTATTGAGTTTCGTTTTAATCCCGCTGCGGCTCCTCATTTCGGAGGATTATGGGAAAGTAACGTTCGTAGTGTTAAAAATCATTTGTTTAAGGTGGTGGGAAATCAGATTCTGACGTATGAGGAGATGTTGACAGTGCTTACTCAAATAGAAGCCCTACTTAATTCACGTCCTCTTTCAGTACTGAGTAGTGACCCAGCAGAACCTCTAGCGTTAACGCCAGTGCATTTTCTTGTCATGACTCCTCTTAAGTCACTTCCCGCGGAAGATTTATCTGACAACCATGTCAGTCTTATACACCGAAAGCGAGTAGTCGACCACCTCGTCCAGTCTTTTTGGAAGAGATGGAAGATCGAATATCTCCATACTCTTCAAGTACGTAATAAATGGACGAAGTCTAATACTTCCATCCAAACCGGCACCGTTGTTCTGCTGGAGTCAGATAACAGTGCGCCGCTTAATTGGCCCATTGGAGTAGTCGAACGCACCTTTCCGGGTAAGGATAAAGTCGTGAGGGTCGTGGATGTCCGTACAAAGAGCGGGCTCTATCGCAGGCCATCTGTAAAACTGTACCCACTACCAACTCAATAGTTTTAGAATAATTTAATATACAATATAATATAATATACAGTCCACACTTTAAATTAAATATAATAAACCTTTGTAAATAGTTTAAAATAGGTTCCTTGCCTTCTGGGGTAATCAGATGTAAGGTATTGAAGGACTTTAGTCCTGTCAAGCTGGGGGGATATGTTTACGCTAATTATATATAATAGGCCGTGGTATGAGGCACAATCCTCTTTCCCCTCTCCCTCCGGCCGTTTTCCTTACCACCGATCCCCACCCCTTGCACGGACTGGTGCAAGTCTGTCTGCGTCAACGGTACGAAGCAGGAGTGTTGCACTGCGCATGTGCGCTCGAACAAACGAACGGACATAAATAAACAAGTGAAATTAATTTGTGCCAAATATTCTTCGATTGCTTCAATTTATTGCCCCTGAAAATATATTAATGGATTGTGCTCAATATAAGTTTGTAATATTGTACAACGAATTTGCGTCGAGAGTGAAGCTGACCGGACGCCCCTGAAATTCAGCACGTGACCTGCACCAGACGTGAGTACCAATTTATTCACTCCTTCCCTCGCCTTGTGCCACGTGCATTTTAAATATAAAGTTCCTCTGAGCTAGCGCCTACACCCTTTGTCATAATTTTATTATTATAAAAGAGATTTAAGTTTGAAAAGATTGATAATTACACTTCCTGTTTGAAATCAATTGATATCTGACCTAAATCTGCATTTGAATGAAAGCCGGGCTCGAGTCCATCAAGAAGTTAAACACAATCGCAGCTTAATCTTAATAATTCCAATCTCATAGTTTGAGTATAATCAGAACTGCAGTGTAAGGATTAGAGTGGTTATTTGAGAAAGTTTTCGTACTTGTCTCAACAAGGCGTCTCCGGACGGCGTCGGCAGCTCACTGATACCATCGCAGTTAAACCAATTATCCTTTAACACCGAGGATAAGCACTCTGTTGAGTTTATCACACTTTAATTATAACAATGTACCTAGTAGTTATACATTTTAATTTCAGTTCATCATTAAGTATGAAGTAAATATATTTCAACAAATAAAATGTCTCTCTCAGCCTCACCTAAATAAATCTTGTGCCGGTGTAATAGAATAAGTAAAAGAAAAGTTATCACGATATCTTCATAAACAATAATTCCGTAATTAACGCGTGTGGAGCCGCGGGCACAGCTAGTGACATAATAAATATTAAATGAATCAGAAAAACAGCAGTTATGAACGTTAACAACCATTTCTTTAGTTGGTACTTTTTAGTTTTCTTTGAGAAAATAACGTTAGTATCACTTACACCATTCCTAACTAGGAATAATGTAGGTAAAAGATCACTACTATATAGAATTTTTATGTTATACAGTAGTAATATTCCTCAAAAATAGTGAATATCAACAGGTATCAAGTACTCTCTTGTCACTTTTAAATCCCCCTTTTCAGTATTCCGGATTCTTCCCTAATGCAAGAAGAACATTATAAAATTGATTTAGGTGGATACTTTTATTATAAAAACTTCATTAAAATGTATTATGTTCTAATTTTAGGACTATTGTAACTCTAACTTGTAACTTATTCTTTGAATAAAACATGTTAAAAATATTGATATCCTAATACCTACTTTTACAAAATAACTATCCAGTCTGAAACCTATTGGACTTAATTTTAAAACTATTTAAATGATAGTGTCGAATGTTTATGAAAGTATTGGTTTTCTTATAACAGCGTATGACACGAAGAACTAGAACAAAAACAGGATTCTCTTTCATTCTAATTAATTCAGTATACCTATGCATCATATTATTTGCAATCATTATCACTTCGCTCAAACACCATAATTATTTTTAGGTATTACAAAAGTATTGAACATAAGAAATACAACCAGCCAAATAAAGATGTTTATGTTTACATAATAAATACGCTATATCTAAAGGTTTCATTATTGAAATGAAAATTTGACCAATAATCTCACTGTCGATGGTAAAATTTCACGTTGGAGTTGACATTATCTTGAATAGTCAATAAATTCATTTCGATCCCCAAACTATTTAATCCGCCTCATAAAGCTTTTCTCGGAACGGGAAGGCAGGTGCAAAACTAACTTAGATTTTTCTTAGATCAAACAAATGATGGAATTTTTACAATATTTTATAGAACAATAGTATCTATATTTAAAATATAGCTTATTCTTGATTAATTGGAGTATGTTTAAAAATACTCAATAAATATAATAGCAATGTTCTTTTTAATTATATGTATTATTTATGTACTTTATTTGATTTGAATAATAATGCATCCGGCATAAAGTTCTTCACATCCTCTTTAGTTGAATAAAATTAAGGAACCTTTTGCTCGTTAGAGCCTTCACTCATCTCGTTAACCTTATTACCGAGTGCTGGTCCTGCCTGCATGAGGCTCTCGACTCTCATGGCTTTTATTCTCGTATATTTCTTTATGAAGTGTGACCTATATTTAAAACAAAGTGAAATATTCAATGTAACGGCGAACAAAATTATATAATTAAGCGAAAATTTATCAAAAATATGTTTTATGGTTCTTGTTCATCTTACGCTGATTGTAAAAAAGTTTTCCAACCAAAATGCAGCTGCAAAAGCGGTGCTGATTTATATTCGTGCACACAATCACACACACACACACTCACACGCACTGAAATATACATACATACCTATTTGCTTATTTCTTTCTGTTTTAATATTTGATTATTTCTTCTTTCATTTTTCTCTTTGTCGTATTTTAATGCTACCAAATAATTATTAATGTGTTAATTAATCAGTTAAATAAATATTCAATTCTATTATATCCTATCATATTCTATATTCTGTTCTATATCCATTTATAAAATACATTGATTTTTTTCTTTTTGACGTGACAACATCTTATAATTCGATGGAGCCGGCTGCACGCACGAAAAAACATGTCTCATGCGGCGTTACCTCGCTCTGAGGCGTTCCATTTAAGGCTTGAAGTGCAAGCGAAAGCGCGGAACGAGCGACAAAGAGGCACAGTCGGCCTCCGCGTTCGGCCCTTTCATTTCCTACTTTTCCTATCATCGTCCTATTCTCAACAGAATAACACAAATTATAAGAAGTTAAATATCACACATGTTTAAAAGTTGTAAAACAATTGCTCAAAGAACATTCATACTTGTAAAAAGTAAAAGTTGTAAAACAATTGCTCAAAGAACATTCATACTTGTAAAAACTATGTACATTGTAAAAAAAAAATTACATAATTGTATTTATGCGTACAAATAAATGTAACTTGATCAATTCAATTGTCATTTCCATTTACCTCCTTCTCTATATCCATACAAAATATCTATCCATCAAATAAAATTAAAATTTTCTTTTGAAAAATGATACCATTCCATCAGTATTTTCTTATGACGTTGTCACGTTCAACTATCGTCAGTAAACCGACTTTACAGACAACCGATTTTTTTTCGTAATTTGGTAACCAATCCTCAGTAATGAAGGTTATTATTGTCATTATTAATTGGATAATTATTTCGTTTTGCAGAGTATGTTGTGATGATTTCAGTGTTCTAACAAAAGGGTGGCTGGCTCCTAGAGTTCTGTGGTGGCCCTATTGTAAGAACTTTCCAGAGAGTTTTTGTCGCAGAATTCAAGTTCCATGTTAATCTTTAATGCACTTAACTTGTGCACAATGACCTAAAAAAATGCCACCTACATTACCTACACTATGCAGGATCAAATAGCGCAAAATCAATTAAAACTAAGATCTTACCAAAACAAATTGGCAATGATTAACTTATAATTTTAAAACATTTAGTTATGCAGCATACCGTATGCTACATCCCAAAAGATTTACTGTGAAATTTTTAATTTCATACTTCTTAACTATTTGAGACATCAAAATAAAATAAAGTATAATTTAATCATAGGATGATATTATGTGTAACACTTGTGGTAAGTTAATAACATCAGTAATTTTTAGTAATTATATTGATTTTAGATTTTTTTTAAACGGTCTAGCACTTTTAGTGATAATTTTTAGTAGTTACTACTTTACTAGTGCTTTTTTTCAGAGCCAAATTATTTCAAAAATAATAAAGGAAATTAATATATATCGTTTCAATATTATTGTTGGAAATGTACTTTAGCTCGCATCGTGAGATGGCGAGATCGCGGGAAGGCCTGTGATAGGCGGGCAAACGGCAGGTTCAGGCACGCAGTAGTCGTCATCGTGCGTTTGAGTACCTACCGCACTTCTGCTTGTGATTTGGAGAGCGCTACGTCACAAGTAATTTTCGGTAGTGTCTTAGTTGGATTTTGCCTTGTATTGTATAACGTTGAGTTGGTGTCCCAGGAGTTTTGTTGAACTGATTGCTTGCGGTGCTAGTGTCCCGCGATTTGAGTCGGTTACACCCACGTACATACAATTTACTCCACACACACACATATTTCACAATTGGCCGTCCAGGTCACCAGGGTGCGGTCAGGGATACCGCCCGCGCCTGACGAGGTGAGTCTTCTTTTGTTTGTAATCAATTACTATGTATCGCAGTAATATGTTCGAGAGGGATCGTGATTCGCGAAGATCGATTCTAGGGCCCAGCGTACATCACGCGAATAATACGTCGCGAACTTTCTCGAACAATTATGGACCTTTTTCTCAAATCTTTGACAGAAAAACACTTCATATTTACTTACCTATTTGTTTTCATTTTTTATGAAAACGCTCCTTGGTAATACGTACCTATTTATTCTTATTTTTTGCCAACTCAAAAACTAGAATTCATTAAAAAAAGATTTTTTTATTATTAAGTTTACTTCATCAAAGAAGCATTATCCAACTAACATTTAAATGACAAAAATGTTATTAAGATAATGTCTAACAAACAGACAATAAAAAGTATTAAAAAACTGAAATATTCGATGAAGGCGTACTTTGTATGAAAAGTTTCCTTTGTTCGACTAATGAAATACAACATCTAAATTCACGGGTTTATGCCTTCACTGAGCGGAGACAAAGGAATCCATTGATGTAGACAGATTTACATAATAATTATAAGTAGATGTTTTAAACAAATTAAGAGAAACTGGGTATTAGGGTATACTTACTTATACAGTGAACCCGAGTTCAGTTTAAAATATGATAGTACAAGAATTTTTTCACGTGTAACCATTACATTTTTTTTCATCACAAATATTAATGTATCAGCGTGTATAAGGTTCATACGAAGTAAATATTTATGTAATGTGGTAAAATTAATTTCTTTTTGCTGTGATACAATCCTAATTCTACGTGCATTACTTTAAGCTTATAAAAAACATAACAAAACAGCAATTAATCTGCCTCATTAGCCTATTGTTATTGGGTTTTTCTATGAAATTCTTAGTAGCAGCTCGGAGTTTTGCTTTTAGCCCGATTAATGGCAATTGGCTCGCCCCCTCTTAAATGGGACCTAAAAAACATACACGGTGAACTGTGCCTAGTCCATCCTAATCATCATCATTAATCATCAATCCTAAGATCATTAATCCTAAGTTTAATCCATTTGTCTTAAGCACTTAATTAAACCGTTAGGTCGTTGTTAAGCAAATAATTTGATAATTAAGGCTCAATTAAATACATTATAAATGTAATATATTATTATAATATTATTCATTAGCGGTTACAATTATTTGAAATTGTACCAATATTTGTAACTTTCCAGTTGATATACCTATATATAATTTTAGATATTAAGTGGATATTTTAATTCCAGCAAACAAAACAAAGTTATGTTAAACACGCTACTTATATTAACGTTAATAGACATAATATCTAATTAACAGATTGATATTGTGGCGCTGATGCCGCATTTATATCGTAGCGCCTCCCGTAGCGCGGTCTCGCGGTCCGAGCAGAGTAAGTCGTTTACATCACCCCACCTTGTCCAAACCTTTGTTTAATCAAAAATATATGTTAAAGTTATTGTGAATATATGCAAGTATGAGAACTGAGAATCATTATTCATACACTCACCCCAATAACTAAAATATAAAAGCATACGGACTGGCTTTTCAATTTAATAAACAAATATTATCACGGCATATATCACTTCAATTGTTGTATTACCTAAGATTAATAGAAGTTGAGGAAGATCTACTGCGGTAACACGAATTACAGCTTTATTTCTGAGACGAAGAAGCAGTGCTCGTGTTACACTGTTGCTGTTGAAAGAGTTTGGTTAGCAACAAAAAATCGTACATCAGACATTCCAACCTAGTCTTCAAGGTCTTCTATCTATGATAGGCCTTGGATTGTACTGTTGTCTTATTTGAAATTGTTTATAGATAGCATAGGTTGCGGTGGTCACTGAAGGTAAAGTAGACGGCAATACTGTTTGTTCCTGATTAAAAAAAAAAGCTTGTAAGAAAGTAATCATGGCTGTAATGCTTCTGGTGTTGCAGTTGTACATAGTCGACGGTAACCATTTACCATCCGGTGGGCCAGCTTCTTGTTTGCATCCTTTGGCATTAAAAAAAAGTTTTTGTAATGATTGAAGTAGGTAGAATAAAATGCTGCGTTCATTTTATTAAAGTCGTTTATCCCAAGATACACGTGTATCAAACAGTGATATATCATATTTGTGGTGGTCATAGTCTGAAACAAGGTATGGTATGATAAATAATAGTTGTCATCCAGACTTGGGAGCTAAACAAGTCACAATAACGAACCGAACTTTAGACGAAACTAAATGAAAACTCTTGGGTTGGTTGAATTTGTATATTATACATTGTGATTATATTCCTACAAACCTTTATAAGTGCTCTTAACAGTTATTGATCCATATAGTGTTGTTGGCAAATAGTTGGTAAATTAACGATAGATAACTATGCATATAAATAGAAATTATCTAGCTGCTTTTGGAATATTAAAATTATCTAATTTTTGTGATTTAATTCAATTACACGAATAATTCTAAAATATTAATCAATCAATCTTGATGTTCCTTGATGTTGTTGTTTGTTGATGTTGCTGTTGTTCTTGATATTGGAGCAAAATTTTGCGACAACTACGGCAAAGGAAATAGCCGTCTGAGGCTCCAGTATTTGGGCCTTAATGGCTAACAGTATAGTCAGTCACAAAAAAAGGCCAAAGGATATTCTCGCTTGAATCGTCAAACCGTTCACATAGGTACATTTTTTTTTTTTAAACCAGTTTAAGATAATAAAGATGGCGTCGCTCTCTGTGACATTGTCCATAATGTAATCGCTCTGTTCAGCGGCATGCTGGATCAGTATACACACCTTCTCAATGGAGCCGCCTTGGTTCCGAAGATGGCCCTAAGTGGAGTTATGCATCAAAATAGGCCCTGCCTGGTGTGACTTCTCCGTCATATAACGGGTCTTCCAATAGGGACTTTCGAACTTTGAAAGTTGATAGTTGATACTGTTTAAGCTACATATGTCGAATTGGCTCTTATTTATTCAGTCTGTTTTACCAAATCACTATGGACGGATATAGCGTTCAACAACACGTGCAAATGATAAAAATGGGTCATCGAAATAGGTGTTCTGTCCCGGCAACCTTTCGCGCGCTTCCCCCATTTTACGGTTGCCATAATCGTTCTACCAAGAGGACGATTTGCAATGAGGTAGATAAATTTGAGTCCACTAGTTCAGTAAACAATGAACGAACATCCGTACGACGACGAAACGCAAGATCTGCCGAAAACATCGCCGCTGTCCGTGAGAGTGTGCAGGAGAATTCGAGGCTGTCGATTTTGCGTCGCTCACAAGAACTCGGTCTTTCGCAGACCACTACTTGGCGAATTTTGCGTCGTCACTTAGACCTGCCTACCCGTACAAAATTCAACTGACCCAGGAGCTGAGGGTAAACGACCATAGACAACGACGTATGTTCGCTGAATGGGGGGCCCTGAAGCAGTCGGAAACTGACCCTAATTTTCATCAAAAAGTCATTTTCTGCAGTGAAGTCCATTTCTGGATGAATGGGTACGACAACAAACAAAATTGTCCAATTTGGTTAGATACCAATCCTCATGAGATCCAAGAGCGTCTAATACATCCCGAAAAGGTCACTGTTTGGTGTGGATTTTGGGCTGGCGGCGTCATCGGTCCATATTTCTTTACGAACGACGTTGGCCAGGCTATCACTGTCAACGGCGAGCGCTATAGGTCGATAATTAATAAATTCTTTTTTCCGGAATTGGATGATATGGACACCAACGGCATGGTTTCAACAGGATAACGATACGTATCACACAGTTCATTCCACATTGGACACTCTGCACGAGCGATTTGAGGGCATGGTCTCTCACGTGAAGGTGATGTGAACTGGCCACCGAAATAGTATGATTTGAACCCATTACACTTTTTCTTTTGGGGTTTTCTGAAGAAACGGATCTGTGCGAATAAGCCACAAACCATAGCGGCCCTCAAATCCAACATAACCCATGCCGTCCGTCAAATTCAGCGTAATTTATGCGTCAGAGTCATACAAAATTTGAAGTCGCGAAGGACATTTGCACGATGTTATACACTTGCACTCCATACATAATAATGGCATCGATAGTCCTTTCAAACGAATAAAAAATTTCGTTGATATCTCACACATACTTTGTTTTATTTAAATTTATAGATAGGAAGCGCTTAATGAAATACCCTGTATATTTTAAATCTATTATTATTTGAGTAAGCAAAAGAAAAATTTTCTACACGATAATAAATCTTTAATAAACATTCTTACGACAGCGTATTTCATATAAACTTGTATTTTATTTGGGAAACCCTTTCACCCATTTTAGAGATAACATGTCGTCGACGGCGCCCTACGCCATCTGAGAAAAAATATCCATCTCCAATGTAATTGGAATGCTACAATAAAAGCCTGAGGGTGACGCGAGACGATTTGGCGGCATACTGATGAGTCTTCATCATTGCTATGATATCAAGAACCCGCGCCATCCTATTTTATGTTTTTTAATCAATATATATTTAATTGTTTTATATTACTATTATAAAACATATAGTAATATAAAATCATTATCATATAGTCAAGGCAGTGTACATCATTATATTAATTATATGTTGATTTTATAATATTTTTATAGTTTCTATTATTATTTTTACTGTTAATATTTTGTCAGGAAATCGAAATATATGGCTTTGTTATGTTATAGGACGATAATACGAAATACATTTTCTATTTTGATGGATAATTGAATGGTAGGTAGAGTGGAAGGATCACAATCGCAGGTACAGCTGAAAAAATTGAGTAGAGAAAATCTGATGAAAATTGAGCTACGTTTGTAAGCACATGCGAACTTTTCGTGTCACTGGTTATACGAATTACGAATACGTTTGCTTTTAAATTTTACGTATTTGCGCCGTTTCAGACTCCACGAACACGTTTCACTGGTAACGATCATTTTTTTAAACCCGTTTTACAGCTGAAATTGCTTAATAAAATTGAAACTAAATATTAAGTTTAAATACTTAATATTTAGTGAAGATTTTATATAAGTATAATTTTATGTATACCTGCGATCAAAACAACCCTAACGCGTAAATAGGTCATAAACATGTGACAAAGCGGCTGAACAGACAATACATTGAGTGAATAAGCTCGTTTATCTAATTCATGCAGCACAGGGGTTGGAACGAGTAGTTATATGTATAGAGACGACGACAATGAGACGGTATAAGTTACTTTCTATTAAATGCCCTAAAGAAAGTTAGGCACGTATTGTTATTTTGTATTTTGTTTACAATAATTTTACGGGTTTTATTAACAACTGTCACTAATAAACAATTACACCGGCCAACAAATTAAAATTTTCGCAACGTTGTTTTTATATAAGTGTTAAATATCGCTAATTTTAAGCGTTGTGAACAGGGGACACATTCTATCTTCTAACATTCTATCACATCAGGTTTTTAGTTAAAAGGAAAAAATTTGATCACAAAATTTTAAGAAAAAAATCGATAAACGGGGCGGGCTATCTATAACGATGAACAGAGTACAAAGCTCGTAAAATTAGTTATAAATATCTGAGCGACCGAGCCTTGCTCGGTGTCTTACAACAAAAAAAAAACACCTGTCTAGGTATACTTGGAGTGTAAAACATTATCTAAATACAAAGTTTCATACAAATCGTTGGAGCCGTTTCCGAGAAACTAATTACATATATATATATACAAGGATTGCTCATTTAATATAATAAGATAAGATATAAGGCGAGCGTGAAGTTATGCTGGCTCAGTGGTAGCGTATACGAACACCGCATCGATCGACGTGAGTTCGAATAACTGCAATGAGCCTGAACTTTCGGTGAAGGAAAACCTAGTGATGAAATCATAGCATGGTGGTGGTAGGGCTTTTTTCTAACGCCTAGCCTAACTAGCTACCATCCTCAAGTTGAAAATCTGTCGCCAAGCACCTAAAGGTGTGTTTCGGCAGCTGCACTTGAGAGCCAGTTCACTCACTAGGCTTAGCGTGTCACTATATTGGGCTAAATCGTCATTTTACATCAGAACGCTAAACTTATAAACGATAAAAAATATAAAAATCTTTCTCCTGAAGAAAACGTCAGTCTAATAACTAATATAGACATAATATTATAAATAATGTACAATAAGTGTAACATAAGCAATAACTTTCATTGCTAACCGATATTATTTCATATTGTAGTAAACAGCTGTAACTAATATGACACAATGACGTATACGCATATTGTACAAAGAAGACTTTCCCTTACCCATATGATTACCCTGGGCAAATATCGAATTCGCATTTGATCTCGAACAAATCAGTCGATATCAGCCATAAACGTCATCTTCTCAATGATATATCGTTACTCTGACCTGCTTACAAATGTTGCAATGTAATATTCTTCGACCAATTCGAATAAATTACTATCGGTATGATAAAAGGAAACATGCTTTTGCAAATATTTTAAGTAGGTGCTTGCAAATATAAGAACGCAAAAAATAAAGCGTAGGTATGTTTTATTATTATTTTAAGCACTCGACCTAAATACGTTATTTATATGACATATAAAACAAAAAGATCGTTTGAAAAAATATGCAAAATACATATGTGTATTGAAAATCTAACAAACAATTCTTATATCTATATTTTGTTTCCCGGAAACAGCTCTAACGATTTGAATGAAAATCGATTGCATATTAAATTTCTCACGCAATTATACAGATTGGAAAACCGTTTCGAAGTAGGTATATCGATACTTGATTAGAAGATTTCCAACTTTTATTTTGATATCGAAATAATGTGACATAGTGAATAAAATACTATTACTCATAGATTAATAATAGATTGAAGCTCGTGTGAAGCAAGTGAAAAGGGCAGAATAACATCCACTGGGACTAGCTAGTTTTAACTAAATAAATAAAATATTAATTACTAAAATATTTATAATTGTATATATATACTAGATATTATACAACTTATTCAATTCCTACGTTTTTTAAATTTGTTTTATACGTTTAGACGTTTTATAAATAGACTCATTATACTCTCAGTAAAGAAATTTCAAAACGGTATATCAGCATGTGGAAACAAAAGAGACAGGAAATCACAGCGTTTTAGGCGAAGACTCTGTTGTCAAAAAAAGGATGAAAGTTGTAAACTGAAGGCAATTGCCCACCTTTTACGATTGCATGTAAAGAGCGTCAATGCCGTGCCGTATCTTTTTATAAAATATCATTGGTTAAATATTTTTTTTACAATTAATAAAAACAAAAGTCAGTAAAACGAATTAACATTATTACCATTGATGGCTAACTTCATCGTGTTGTTGGCACCCAGGATAAAAATTTTAAAGCTATTTTTGTTTTGTTAAACCAAAGAATAAATACCTTCATACATGGGTACATAATTACACAGGTTTTTTAAATGGGTTAATTTTTACGCTAGGAGACGCAATTTAAAAAAATAAGATAATCCAGTAACTACTGTAACGTAGTTTAATAAAGTCAACTTTTATAATAACTTTTCATCCGAATAGCTTTTATTCGAAACTCGATTAAGGAAGTGTTCATTAAATTACGCGATTGCTGGCGTCCAGTTTGTCGAGCAGATTGCACTGACGATAGGAATTTCTACAAAATCAGCAGAAGCTCTACCAACATTATTCTCCCTTTTGTTACATTTAATTGAAAATAAACATTAAAATAGCTACCAGTGAAACGTAACCTACGGCGGTGATTTGTTTAACTTAATACTACAAAAAAGTACTATATTATGTAGTTTTAATGACATACTTTTTTACTATTTACTTTATGTTCCTTACTGATCTGTATATTTTCTTGTATACTAACATGGGTTTATTAATCTAAGTAATAAACTTACTTCAAAATATGTAGTCAATTAGCTGATGCTCCTCTTTGATTAAAATATCTTGTTTATTATTTTTTGTCTACAGTTCTATGTTTGAAGTTAACTGTCATTGGACAATAACTTTCATAAGAATTAATTCACATAATAATTTGACATATGTACTTACGTACACATAACATCTTATCAAAAACTTAATTTTTGCTAATTGTCACCTTTTCCCAAATCTGTGATTATAATATACAAAGAATTAAACGTACTAGTTGTTATTTTATTTACAAATACGATAGCGTCATTCACTAGCCGAACTGGAACCATGGAAAATACCATAGTGACTTTATTACTCTATGGAAAATATAACAGGTACATCCAAAATATCTAAAAGGAAATGTATAAAATTATTTCAACTCTGTTGATAGAAAAATATTACATAAAATAATTATATTAACGTTTAAAGTATTATCAGCTTTTATAAGTTATTCGGACCCAAACAAACATTACACAAAAGCACGCTTAATATAATCAAATCTCAACAATAAAACCGTCAAATATTGAGTCTTGAGCTCTTTACTGGCCATGCTCGTGACGCACACGGGTCAAATCGTCAGCTGTCAGGTTATTTGCGTTAGACCAGCCCGTGTCGACGCATTATCCCTCAATTTGACCCTTTACCTAAAATACATGGCATTTCCCTCGAAGCCAGCTCCAACGTTCGTTCTAATCTAAAAATTCATTTTCCAATACCTAAAGAAAACGGTTCACGTACTCTTAAAAGGTTGTTTCTTCGAAATTATAAAAATATTAAATTACATGACATACCTTTAACGTCTATGTTAATATTAAGTAGGTTTCCATTTTGGAACGCTATAGTTATAAACAGGTTCACTAGACTAAATAATAGGTAAGAAATTGCCTTCTAAATAATCTAAGCAATATTACGCATGTTTTTATATATATCTCTCTCTCTCAGTTACTGTTTTCACAGAATCCTAAAGCTAGCCGCACACACGCAATATTATTGACCATAATTGAAATATTGACAATATTATTGTATATTTGCGGGCAATATTGTTGATATTGACAATATTATCGCAGATTTCTAGAAATTCTCATTACATACCAACAAAATGGGAGGGAGGCAGGGGTACTGACAATAATATTGACGAGTGTGGGGGGCGCGACGATATTTAATTGAGAAAAATATTTCAGGGCAGACGGAAACGCAGCCGCGACGCAAAAACTTAGAACGAAAACAGCATCTACAGAGAAAATTGTGTTGAAAATCAATATTTGATGTAACTTATTAAAACATGGAAAACATATCCAGAATTATGGTGACGTCCATCGACGAATAGCGTAAAAGTAAAGAAAAATTCTGCACTGGATACATTGCTCGATATCTATAAAAAAAATTAACAGAATATATTTTCACGTGAAAAGATGTAAAGGAAAACTTAAATTTACCACGAGCACATTTTGGAAAAGAATTAAAGGTTATAAATTAAAATCATATTCTTCTGTAAGTTGTAGTTAGTTTATTAGAGTAAAATGATTTAACTCATTTTTTTTCTCATCCAATCTTTAATCCAACGAATCTTTTTTGAATGCATTTTTTTATTCGATAATGTTAGTACAATAATCAGTGCAACTACTTTTATTATTATTTTTCCATGTCTAACACTCGCACAAGTATCTAGGCTACAACGCGTTAATGAGTTAGTTTCTATCACGAAAAAATTACACAAATATTGAACAGTATGCAGAGTGATTAAATTGTTAAATATAAGTTAATAATATTGTGCATGTGCGGGTAGCCGTGCGATGTTAATATGCGAATTGCTTAAAAGCCTCTAAAATATAAGAATTAAAAAAAAAACGTGTGGCTATGAAAATGTATACTTGTATCAAATTTTTGTTACCACAAAAGCTAAGTTTATTTGTTTTTTATCGTTTATAGCTTATTGACCACAATCTCACCTGACGTTAAGTGACGATGTGGCCTAAGATGTTGACACGGTAAGCCTAGTGGAAGACTGGCTCTCAAGAGCAGCTACCGGAACACACATATAGGTGCCTGGCGACAGATTTTCAACTTGAGGGTGGTATCTCTAGCCAGGTGGACATTAAAAAATACTCTACCACCATGCCATTTAAGTATAATTTTCAAACTAACTATATTAATACTTAAAGTAGGTACCTAAAACCATTCATCAATTTTTTTTGGAAAATGTACTGTAAAAAATATTTTATTATTTCATGCAGGCGAAGTTACTAATGCGAGTTAATTTTTCATACAAATTAAACTACACAATTTACGCAAGCAATTTCGTATCATCCTTGTGAAATGCCAGTTGGCGATACAAAATATATACAATGCATGCATATTTAAAAAAAATTAGCTGTCATGATACGCCAGGCGCGCCTGGCAGATGTGAAACATGGATATTATTTTGTACTAATAATATGCATAAAATAATAGTTTATGAAAGGAAATAAATAAATGCCATATTTATTAATCAAAAATAACTGAATAAAGCTTTTTATTTAAGCGCATCGCGATGCGTCACCACACCGTATGAGATAGTTCATACTATTTTATAGCGTGGCAACGCGTCGCCATGCCAACAGTCGGTCTGTCCCGCCGCATTAGATGTTTCATATCAAAAACATATTGCTTTCAAATCAATCCATTTGACTTAACAAAACGAGTAGATTAATAATCGCAAGTCATCGCTAGCTACTTAAAGTGATTGTGCCCCATGCCCGGACATGGTGAGTAAGTAGAAAGGTCCGGTAGACGTTTATTCCGGACAGATTGATCTTTAGGTTCCTATGAATATGAATTAGATAGATTACAAATCATGTTAAACCTGCAGAGTCGCGACCTAAATTTGCAGAACGTTCTACATGATCCAAATCTTAAAATATTACCTAATTTTCATGTTACCGATAAATTCATGAATAAACTTTGTTGAGAACTTTTAAATTGGTCGGTAAAAGAAAAATTAAAATATAACTTTGTTTTCCTTGTTGCTTACTATTTTATATTCCTCACTAGCTGTGCCAGCTCGGAAGGGCTTCCACCTCCAACTTAACAAAAATCAATATTTAAGGATTGCTGAGAGTTGTAACCTAATGTTAGATAGCCTATACTACTCGTCGTGAGTCTGGCTATCAAGTACAAAAACATTTTTTTGGATCCGACTGGTATTTCCAGAGATTAGCGTGTTTAAATAAACAAACAAAAGAAACTCTTCCGCTTTATTTTATTAGTATAGATAGTATAGAAATACACCGACTGATCTCGGAACACGACATACCAAAAGAAAATCACACATATGTTTATCACTATATGTGTGGTGATCGCGATCTCTACCACGCCGCTATATTACTGCATATACACCGATTGATCTCGGAACACGACAAACCAAAAGAAAATTATTATGGGTTTATTATTATATGTATGATGGTCGCTATATTATTGCATATACACCAACTGATCTCTGAACACGATGAACCAAAAGAAACCCATAGATGGATTTATCACTGTTTGTATGGTGGTCGCGATCCCTACCACTCAGAGGGGTGCAGGTGGTTATGCAGATCAGTCAGTATTTATGCAATAATATCTCTATATTACTGCATAAACACTGATTGATCTCTAAGCACGACAAACCAAAAGAAAATCATAGATGGATTTATCACTCTATGTGTATGGTATTGTAAATCACCCTTTATTTTACCACCTTGCGAATTAATTTTTCAAAAACGAGAACCCTCCTATTTCATAAATTGTCATATCCTTAAATTGAGAAATAGTGAAATAGTGGATTCTTTCTCAAAAGTGTCTCTGTACCAACATTCATCAAAATTAGGTTCTTCATACGAACTTTTACCCCTTCCAATTTTATTTCCAAAAGTAGCCTATGTCCTTTCTCAACCAAAATTCATCAAAATTAGTTCAACGGTCTAGGCGTGATAATGCAACAGACTGGACAGGCAGAATTACTTTCGCATTTATAATATTAGTAGGTATGGATTATACATTTCATTATACTATCAATTTATGTCATGTACATGTCATTTATAAATTCACTCTCTTTGTTTTTCTATGTTTTTCTATAATAACTGATACTTTAGTAAGGAAAAAATGACAAAAGATCGATTGTTGTGGTGTCCTTTTAATTTTCTATTTTAGGGATTTTATATTGTTAATACAAATTCGAAAGTGGATCGAAAAAAGATTGATTTTTGAGAGATCGATCTTTTAGACCTCGATTTTTTTTGTGAATCGATACATAAGAGTTCGATTTGAATCGATCTTTTTCGAAATGAATTGTCATCCCTAGCAACGGCGCGGCTATATTTACCGATTATATCCAGCCTATGCTGACCCCCTTTTAATATGATTTATCACAGAGATCTGAGGTCAACTGATATTGGAATTTTAAAATATTCGAAACTCCATTTTTAAACTTTATGAAAAGTTTCAACCATCATCGTTTTACAAACCATAATATACAGATAAATAAAATTTCAGAATATACAGATATATATTTTAGAATATACAGATACTCTATTTCTTATGTTCTCTCTCTACACGAAGTTGCGCGGGTCAGCTAGTCACCTATAAATACAAACTACTAAATAATTTTTTCTAGCACCCTAATCCATTGAACACAGTACCTATATTTGACATCACTCTTACATCGTGTATCCCTACTAATATATAAATGTGAATGTAAGTTTGTTTGTTACGCTTTCACGCGAAAACGACTCAACCGATCATCATGAAACTTTGTGCACATATTCTTGGAGGTGTTAAAAGTAAAATAGGATACTTTTCATTTAAAAAAATAATCAAAATTTTTATATGAAAAATAAAAAAATTGTTTGTCAACCGAATTTTTGAAGTTAGATGTCATTTTTGTGGTTAGATGCTATTATTTAGTTTTAATCTTACTCTTTGGTTTCAATTCTTACTCTGTTCTTCTTTAAAAATGCCTCGGAAGAAGAAAGTACAATGTCTCATAAGAAGGCTATATAAGCTTTAAACCGGACTCTTCAGGACTTGCGAAATAGTACAGATATAATGGGAGGAATGGTAGTTTTATTGGCTGGTGATTTCCGACAAACCCTGCCAGTCATTCAGAGGTGGACACCAGCAGATGAAATTGAAGCATGCATTAAATCATCAAGCTTATGGTCGAGAGTTGAAAAATTCAGCCTAAAAACGAATATGAGAGTGCATCTTCATAATGATGTGGATTCGGGACTTTACGCAGAAATGTTGTTGAAAATTGGTGATGGTTGTTTAGACGTCGACGCTAAAGGTTATATATCACTATCAAGAGAATTTTGTAATTTAGTAGAAAATTATGTGGAACTTATTGCTCATGTATTTCCGAAAATGCAACAAAATTTCAGTAGTGATCAGTGGTTGTGCGAAAGAACCATATTAGCACCAAGAAATGAAGTAGATAATAGGATCAACAACGAGATTTTAATAGAGGTGCAAGGAGAAATGAAGGAATATGTGTCAATGGATACAATTATGGATAAGGAACTAAGTACTTCATATCCTATTGAGTTTTTGAATTCACTTGAACTGTCAGGTGTACCGTCGCATAAACTTCAATTGAAACTAAATGTACCAGTAATGCTTATGCGAAGTGTAGATGCTCCTCGGCTATGCAATGGAACAAGGCTTCGGATAACAAAATTGGGGCAGAATATACTTGGTGCTACTATTTTAACAGGTGTCGGTAAGGGAGAAAGTGTTATCATACCTCGGATTCCAATTATTCCCTCTGACCTTCCATTCCAATTCAAAAGGGTTCAGTTTTCCGTCAAGCTTATCTTTGCTGTTATTATAAACAAAGCACAAGGGCAGACATTACAGGTAGCGGGAGTGCATTTAGAAAGGCCATGCTTCTCTCATGGTCAACTATATGGAGCTTGTTCGCGTGTGTCTAATGCGCGGAATTTACATATATTTGCACCGGATGGAAAAACTTTTAATATAGTCTACAAAAATATCCTACATTAATACTCTGCATTTATAACTATTTAAATTGTTTAAATCCATAATTATTTATTTTTGTTACAGAGAAATATATTTTAACATTTGTTGTTGCATTTAAATAAAGTTTATTTTAAATTTTTTAAACTTCATTGTATGTAGTAATTTTTTAAAATTGATCATCCTAGCTAAGCAATAGCATAGAGTTATCATATTGATTCATTTCTATGGTAATGATCTCTGATACTTATTTAATGACTTCAATGCGAGCGAAGCCGCGGGTAAAAGCTAGTATTTGTATAAATATGACACTTTTGATTTCAATATGCTGTCAAACTAAAGTAACGTGTTTACTGGGAATTCATCGTTGAATCCCTAAAAGCTTCTTTCAATTTGACAAGAAAATGGAATTTGCTAGCGATTATTGAATATTTTTTTAATAAACAGATAAGCAAGTAAATTATCAATTAACTAAATGGATCATTGTTTTCTTTGGATTATAAAGATATATTGTTCAGTTGGTAGTTATTATTGGACTATCGAATATATTTGTGTGATCTGGTTTATATTATGAGCAGTTAATTTAGGGCATAATGTGTAGGGGTGCGAGTCAGGAACCTGCGCGTGGTGCATCCCGGGCAACGTCTGCCGCTTCTCGGCCGGCGGCTAATACCTGACGAGGGAGGGCCTCGTCTGGCATCCCTCTGAATATCAGAGGGGGCCAACAGACGTGGCGTTGGTGGGCCTGATGTGCACTGACACTGCCATCAGGCAGGTAAGTGGGGTATATTTTACCTTACTTACAATCGCCGTTCTCGTAATCCCATCGGAGTGTCGTGGTCATGTCTCGCGGCTTCGTTTGGGACCGAGGGTCTTGGCTTAACTCCCGGACTGCGAGGAAGAAAACCTCTATAAAAAATTACCCCAATCCTAAGCGGCGGCGCACCGCGAGAGGATGCATGGCTGATGGGTTGATCAGTCTTTAGTGCGACCCCCGTCGGAGAACCGGCCGACTCTCTGACGGGTTACACTAGGCTTACCCAGGTACAGGGGGCATTGCCTGGGTGGACCGTTTGTTTCCCCCATACTCGTGGGAACAACAATGAGCAGTAATTTCCAAAAAAAAAATCTTAGTGTAAGTCATAGTTTTAAGGAAAATGAGGAAGACAGCAAACGGGCCGATTTTCCGCCCAGTGATGGGTTGAAGGTAGACAAGATTATGTCCCTCGATGATGTAATTGGCGAGATTTCACAAGTCTCGCGCATGTCGTCTAGCGGGACTTCCGGTGAGACTGGAGGGGCGGGGAAGCGGACCTTCGGATCCCGATTTGCGGCGTTGGAAGTGGAGAGAGCTAGTGGTGAGGTGCCGAAGCAGAGTACTGCAAAAAGAGGAGCGGCTCATGGTCTGGGCCGCTCGAGAAGTGCTGGTCGGTCGATTATGAAGAAGGCGGACGACCATAAGTCTTTCTTGAAGGAAAGACAAGAACAGGGAAATGCAAAGGACGATGAGGTCGTGCTGGTTGAGGGCAATAGAGATGCGTAAGGAACCACCACGGTTGAGACAATGGACGCGGATGCGCTGAGGGTACTAATGGACGGAGGCGTGACGACAATACTGGAGGTTTGTCGTACCTCCGGTAACCTGAAAGGGACATATATAAAGGCCCTTAAAGGTGCGGCAAAGAGCCTTAAGGAGGTGGTGGAGGCGCTCCTGGAGCGCACCACCAATGCGGAGACGGTCCGCCTAGGCCGAGAGACGAAGATTCTCCGCCAGCAAGTAGACGGCCTCAAAGAGGAAGTCCTTGCGTGGCGTAGGGAGGCCAACGAGAGGCGGGCTATGCCTCCTCCTCCACCTCCCCTCCCACTCAGACGGTACAGGTGGAGCAGCCTCCCCAGGGGTGGGAAAAAGTATTGGAGAATGCAGTGGGCAGATTGGAGCAGTCTATCCGCTCAACTGTCGGAATGGTGATTGACGCACGCTTCGACAGCCTGGAAGCGGATGGTCGGCTCTTGCCGAAAAAGATTATACGCCCGCCCTTAGTTGGCGATAAAAGGACGATGGCTACCAAAAGGCCCAGGCCTACAGTTGGACCTGGGCCTACCAACTCTGCTGGCTCTGTGGATGGGCCTGTGCAGGCTGGGGCGAAAAGGCCCCGATCAGTGTCCCGGACAAGGTCTGAGGGGGCGGCTGCGCCTACTTTAAATCCATTGAATATGGAGTGGGCGGCTCTTCCGGGGTCCAGGGTATCACAAGCCCCCTCGGAGGCTAGAACGGAAGCCTGGACTACGGTGGTCCGGCGGCCCAGGAAGCAGAAGGCCCCGGCTGCTCCGGCATTTGCCCCTGTGCCTAAACAGAGGGCTACCAAGGGGGCCCAGCCGAAGCTGCCTACCGTGCCGCGCTCGGCGGCCGTAATGTTTACTCTTCAGCCGGAGGCGGTGGCTGGGGGCGTAACATACTCGGCAGCTGTCCTAAAGGCGCGAGAGAGTATCAAGTTGGATGACCTGGGAATAGACAACCCGAAGCTCCGCAAGACGGCAACAGGGGCCAGGCTGATTGAGATCGGTGGCCCTGATGGAGAAAAGAAGGCGACACAGTTGCAAGCTGTACTATCAGGTGTTGCTGTGGTATCCAGGCCGGTCAAACGGGCGGAGGTTCGGGTTGTCGGAATCGATGACTCGGTGGACGAGGGGGAGCTAAGGGCGAGCATAGTTGGTGCGACCGGATTCGAGCCAGGCCAGATCAGGATTGGCTCCATCCGGCAAGACTGGGGGGGGGGAGTGGCACTTGTGTCGCTCCCAGTGGCAGAAGCCATGAAGCTGGCCGACGTCGGGCGTCTTCTGGTTGGCTGGAGTGTGGCCCGCATACGGCCGCTAGCCGAGAAACCCATGCGATGATTCAAGTGCATGGGCTTGGACCACACTCGCCCAACATATGAGGAGACAGTCGATCGGGGCGCCCTGTGTTACAGGTTCGGGGGGTCTGGCCATATGGCGTTGGATTGTGTGGCAGTTAAGCTGCACTGCACTCTTGGTGAGTGTGCTACGTGGGAGGAGCAGCGCCGCACTCTGGCCGCAGTTGTTGGAGAGGACCTCTCGCTGCCAAGTGTGGTGAGAGCCATGCTCGACAGCGAGAGGGCATGGACGGCGATGGCCTCCTTCTGCGAGGACGTCATCTCGCAGAAGGAGGCCGCGGAGAGGGTTCGTGAAGGGGATCCCCTGAGCGGCCCTCTTCGCCAAAGAAGAACGGGTGGCAGGAGGAGGCGGTTCATCCGCCAACTCCCGCCACCCTAGCCGAACCAGAGGAGACGGGTCGGGGGGCCCGTCTTCTCATTGCACTGGTTCGGTGGACGGAGGAGACGGCTAGGGTGTACTGAGCCGTCTCCTATTTAGGCCGGGGCCCGGTTCAGCTGGGACGGCCGCCGGGGTGGCGCGGCTGTATGCTGGCGCAGTGCCCGCGTCGCCCTAGTATGGCGGCGGATGGTACACCGTGGAGTTTTAGTGAGTAGGAGTCTCACATAACCACTCGTCCCCCCAGGTGGGTGTGTACCCATGATGGGTTTCTCCACGTTAAAAAAAAAAAAAAAAAAAAAAGACAATGTGTAGAATATAAATACTCTTCATTATATTCTTTTTCATTTTTAGAAAGATCATGGTTGTAACAGAGATAATCCCCTGCATCACCAATCAAGAATATGTGATTGAAATCAGTAATGGATAAACAATAAAAAAGGCAACAAATATTCATTGGAAATATCAAGCTCCAATTAATATTATGCTGCTACAGTTACTAGCGGTGTTTAACCGACGAAATACTGAACGCAGCCCGTTGTTTATTTATTTACACCAAAAACTCTCATACTATTTTCATAAAATTAAATTTTCAAACGAACTCATTTCATGTAACAAAATAGGTCACCAGTATATTTACTGACACATACGACTGGAGCGAAAACGGAAAATATTTATATTATTACTAGATGTGTGCCCGCGTTTGTTTGGTACTACGCAGTAGTTAATTACATCCCGTAATTTTATTTTTACTCATATTGTTGACAATTCATATGCCATATCGATTGAGGAGTGGCATTCATTTCCTGTTTTCCTGTGTGTTCATCAAAATCGGATGAAAATTATTTTTCTATTCTACGATTTCTAATCCATAACGATTCTTATAGCCTCAATAATTATTATACAAGGTGTCCAGAAAGGGTATCGGGTATTTGTTTTCGCGCCATATTCGAAACGGGGCGTCTAAAGGGTGCGGGGAGGGGTTCGTGGCGTCCGCCATTTTGTGGAGTTTTAGTCACGATGGAACAGTACTCGGGGACGCATCGCGCATTTTGCGTACGAGCGTATTATCGTAATGGTGATTCAATAGTGACTGCTCAACGTCTCTATCGTGCGGAATATCGTACACGCCACGCGCCATGTGACGATAGCATTAGGAAATGGATCAGGATGTTCGAGAATACAGGTGCGACAGTTAAAATTCAAAACTCTGGTCGTCCTCGTTCAGTTCGCGATAAAGAAACAATTGAAGAAGTTGAAGCGTCGGTTCGTCAAAATCCGTCTTTATCCATCCGAAAGCGAAGCCAAGCGTTGAACATCAAAAAATCGTCTTTACATTCGATTTTAAAGAAAGACTTACATCTAAAAGCCTATAAAATTCAATTGGTTCAAGAATTGAAGGATACGGACTATGCTAATCGACTGAATTTTGCGAACGAAATGCTGCAGCGATTTAACAACTTTAACAACATACTGTTCAGTGACGAAGCAAATTTTCACCTGAATGGTCATGTTAATAAGCAGAATTGTCGGTACTGGGCAGTGGAGAATCCGAGACGAAAGCATGAACGACCCCTGCATAGCCCAAAGGTCGTTGTTTGAGCCGCTATGTCTGCTAAAGGCATAATTGGTCCTTATTTTCATGAAGATCAACGAGGCCGAGCAATTAATGTGAATAGTGACCGTTATTGCGATATGTTGCGAAATTTTTTGGTCCCAGAGTTGCAGGAGTTTGCAGGTTTCAACTCAAGAACGTGGTTCCAGCAAGATGGGGCCACTTGCCATACCTCAAATGACTCAATGGAAGTTGTTAACGAATTATTCCCTAATAAAGTCATTTCGCGAAGGGGTAAGATCAACTGGCCTCCCAGAAGCCCCGACCTTAGCCCGCTTGACTATTTTGCATGGGGATACCTTAAAAGTAAGGTTTATCAAAACAATCCGACGAATCTAACCCAGTTAAAGCAAAACATCAGGTCAGAAATGGCAGCAATATCGATAGCTATGTGTCAACGTGTTCCGGTGAGACTGGAGGGGCGGGGAAGCGGACCTTCGGATCCCGATTTGCGGCGTTGGAAGTGGAGAGAGCTAGTGGTGAGGTGCCGAAGCAGAGTACTGCAAAAAGAGGAGCGGCTCATGGTCTGGGCCGCTCGAGAAGTGCTGGTCGGTCGATTATGAAGAAGGCGGACGACCATAAGTCTTTCTTGAAGGAAAGACAAGAACAGGGAAATGCAAAGGACGATGAGGTCGTGCTGGTTGAGGGCAATAGAGATGCGTAAGGAACCACCACGGTTGAGACAATGGACGCGGATGCGCTGAGGGTACTAATGGACGGAGGCGTGACGACAATACTGGAGGTTTGTCGTACCTCCGGTAACCTGAAAGGGACATATATAAAGGCCCTTAAAGGTGCGGCAAAGAGCCTTAAGGAGGTGGTGGAGGCGCTCCTGGAGCGCACCACCAATGCGGAGACGGTCCGCCTAGGCCGAGAGACGAAGATTCTCCGCCAGCAAGTAGACGGCCTCAAAGAGGAAGTCCTTGCGTGGCGTAGGGAGGCCAACGAGAGGCGGGCTATGCCTCCTCCTCCACCTCCCCTCCCACTCAGACGGTACAGGTGGAGCAGCCTCCCCAGGGGTGGGAAAAAGTATTGGAGAATGCAGTGGGCAGATTGGAGCAGTCTATCCGCTCAACTGTCGGAATGGTGATTGACGCACGCTTCGACAGCCTGGAAGCGGATGGTCGGCTCTTGCCGAAAAAGATTATACGCCCGCCCTTAGTTGGCGATAAAAGGACGATGGCTACCAAAAGGCCCAGGCCTACAGTTGGACCTGGGCCTACCAACTCTGCTGGCTCTGTGGATGGGCCTGTGCAGGCTGGGGCGAAAAGGCCCCGATCAGTGTCCCGGACAAGGTCTGAGGGGGCGGCTGCGCCTACTTTAAATCCATTGAATATGGAGTGGGCGGCTCTTCCGGGGTCCAGGGTATCACAAGCCCCCTCGGAGGCTAGAACGGAAGCCTGGACTACGGTGGTCCGGCGGCCCAGGAAGCAGAAGGCCCCGGCTGCTCCGGCATTTGCCCCTGTGCCTAAACAGAGGGCTACCAAGGGGGCCCAGCCGAAGCTGCCTACCGTGCCGCGCTCGGCGGCCGTAATGTTTACTCTTCAGCCGGAGGCGGTGGCTGGGGGCGTAACATACTCGGCAGCTGTCCTAAAGGCGCGAGAGAGTATCAAGTTGGATGACCTGGGAATAGACAACCCGAAGCTCCGCAAGACGGCAACAGGGGCCAGGCTGATTGAGATCGGTGGCCCTGATGGAGAAAAGAAGGCGACACAGTTGCAAGCTGTACTATCAGGTGTTGCTGTGGTATCCAGGCCGGTCAAACGGGCGGAGGTTCGGGTTGTCGGAATCGATGACTCGGTGGACGAGGGGGAGCTAAGGGCGAGCATAGTTGGTGCGACCGGATTCGAGCCAGGCCAGATCAGGATTGGCTCCATCCGGCAAGACTGGGGGGGGGGAGTGGCACTTGTGTCGCTCCCAGTGGCAGAAGCCATGAAGCTGGCCGACGTCGGGCGTCTTCTGGTTGGCTGGAGTGTGGCCCGCATACGGCCGCTAGCCGAGAAACCCATGCGATGATTCAAGTGCATGGGCTTGGACCACACTCGCCCAACATATGAGGAGACAGTCGATCGGGCGCCCTGTGTTACAGGTTCGGGGGGTCTGGCCATATGGCGTTGGATTGTGTGGCAGTTAAGCTGCACTGCACTCTTGGTGAGTGTGCTACGTGGGAGGAGCAGCGCCGCACTCTGGCCGCAGTTGTTGGAGAGGACCTCTCGCTGCCAAGTGTGGTGAGAGCCATGCTCGACAGCGAGAGGGCATGGACGGCGATGGCCTCCTTCTGCGAGGACGTCATCTCGCAGAAGGAGGCCGCGGAGAGGGTTCGTGAAGGGGATCCCCTGAGCGGCCCTCTTCGCCAAAGAAGAACGGGTGGCAGGAGGAGGCGGTTCATCCGCCAACTCCCGCCACCCTAGCCGAACCAGAGGAGACGGGTCGGGGGGCCCGTCTTCTCATTGCACTGGTTCGGTGGACGGAGGAGACGGCTAGGGTGTACTGAGCCGTCTCCTATTTAGGCCGGGGCCCGGTTCAGCTGGGACGGCCGCCGGGGTGGCGCGGCTGTATGCTGGCGCAGTGCCCGCGTCGCCCTAGTATGGCGGCGGATGGTACACCGTGGAGTTTTAGTGAGTAGGAGTCTCACATAACCACTCGTCCCCCCAGGTGGGTGTGTACCCATGATGGGTTTCTCCACGTTAAAAAAAAAAAAAAAAAAAAAAGACAATGTGTAGAATATAAATACTCTTCATTATATTCTTTTTCATTTTTAGAAAGATCATGGTTGTAACAGAGATAATCCCCTGCATCACCAATCAAGAATATGTGATTGAAATCAGTAATGGATAAACAATAAAAAAGGCAACAAATATTCATTGGAAATATCAAGCTCCAATTAATATTATGCTGCTACAGTTACTAGCGGTGTTTAACCGACGAAATACTGAACGCAGCCCGTTGTTTATTTATTTACACCAAAAACTCTCATACTATTTTCATAAAATTAAATTTTCAAACGAACTCATTTCATGTAACAAAATAGGTCACCAGTATATTTACTGACACATACGACTGGAGCGAAAACGGAAAATATTTATATTATTACTAGATGTGTGCCCGCGTTTGTTTGGTACTACGCAGTAGTTAATTACATCCCGTAATTTTATTTTTACTCATATTGTTGACAATTCATATGCCATATCGATTGAGGAGTGGCATTCATTTCCTGTTTTCCTGTGTGTTCATCAAAATCGGATGAAAATTATTTTTCTATTCTACGATTTCTAATCCATAACGATTCTTATAGCCTCAATAATTATTATACAAGGTGTCCAGAAAGGGTATCGGGTATTTGTTTTCGCGCCATATTCGAAACGGGGCGTCTAAAGGGTGCGGGGAGGGGTTCGTGGCGTCCGCCATTTTGTGGAGTTTTAGTCACGATGGAACAGTACTCGGGGACGCATCGCGCATTTTGCGTACGAGCGTATTATCGTAATGGTGATTCAATAGTGACTGCTCAACGTCTCTATCGTGCGGAATATCGTACACGCCACGCGCCATGTGACGATAGCATTAGGAAATGGATCAGGATGTTCGAGAATACAGGTGCGACAGTTAAAATTCAAAACTCTGGTCGTCCTCGTTCAGTTCGCGATAAAGAAACAATTGAAGAAGTTGAAGCGTCGGTTCGTCAAAATCCGTCTTTATCCATCCGAAAGCGAAGCCAAGCGTTGAACATCAAAAAATCGTCTTTACATTCGATTTTAAAGAAAGACTTACATCTAAAAGCCTATAAAATTCAATTGGTTCAAGAATTGAAGGATACGGACTATGCTAATCGACTGAATTTTGCGAACGAAATGCTGCAGCGATTTAACAACTTTAACAACATACTGTTCAGTGACGAAGCAAATTTTCACCTGAATGGTCATGTTAATAAGCAGAATTGTCGGTACTGGGCAGTGGAGAATCCGAGACGAAAGCATGAACGACCCCTGCATAGCCCAAAGGTCGTTGTTTGAGCCGCTATGTCTGCTAAAGGCATAATTGGTCCTTATTTTCATGAAGATCAACGAGGCCGAGCAATTAATGTGAATAGTGACCGTTATTGCGATATGTTGCGAAATTTTTTGGTCCCAGAGTTGCAGGAGTTTGCAGGTTTCAACTCAAGAACGTGGTTCCAGCAAGATGGGGCCACTTGCCATACCTCAAATGACTCAATGGAAGTTGTTAACGAATTATTCCCTAATAAAGTCATTTCGCGAAGGGGTAAGATCAACTGGCCTCCCAGAAGCCCCGACCTTAGCCCGCTTGACTATTTTGCATGGGGATACCTTAAAAGTAAGGTTTATCAAAACAATCCGACGAATCTAACCCAGTTAAAGCAAAACATCAGGTCAGAAATGGCAGCAATATCGATAGCTATGTGTCAACGTGTTATCGCCAATCTTCGTTTCCGTTTAGGAGAGTGCCAGCAACGTAACGGTCATCATTTGGATAACATCATCTTTTCCAAATAATTCTCCAATTCATATGCTAATAATAAACAATAAACTTTTTTATTGCATACAAATAATTTTTGTTTCATTGAACTTACAAATACGCGATACCCTTTCTGGACACCTTGTAGTATGATGTATGCTTCCCGTCTACAAAATTTGATCAGAATCGGTTGAGAATCGATGAGAATTTCATTTTATGAACTTTTTTTTATATTTCTAGAAGTAATATTGACAATTCTTATATAGCCCATAAATTATATAATTACTTATACTTCCCGTGTACTTGTACAACATTTCACCAAAATCTGTTTCTTCTGTTCTCAAGTAATCCGCTTACTAAACAACAGAATTTAATTTTTATTTATTTTCATATTAATAACATATTTTAATCATTTATGAATGATAAATAATTCATAAAAGTTTTTTTCGGTAAATTTTCAGTGTATCAAAACATCGGCTTGACAAAAAAAAGTACAATAACACTGGTTTGACATAAAGACTGACACTTAACTAAGTGTTTCCTTAGTAAGTAGCCCTTAGCGTGGTGAAAACGAAATAAGTTAGGTAGCCGATTTAGGAAACACTTTAGCCTAGGAATTTCTTGGTAAGAGGTGTATTAAGGGAACGTTGGTGAAAACGGGCATAAGAAGCGGAGCAGTAACCATGAAAGTCAAGCAATCTGAAAAGCTGTAGGGAAGTATGGGAAGTGAGAACAATTATTATTATAATAGGCTACAACGGGTACGTTTTATCCGATGTATAGTGCAATAATGATATTGATTGTTATCATGTTCCCTTTCCACTATTTAGGTCCTTAAATCCTTAGGGCTTGGGACTTAAGCTCTTTAACTGGTCTAACAAAGAAATAGGTACCTATATTGCGTTTTCTAATAATAATTATCAGGTAGGTACCGAGTAACCTTTCTTTGACAACACATTCCTACGTCATATGTCATATTTACACATATTATACACATGTAAAAACCAGTGCTTACATAAATTATATTTTTTCTCCTCCGGGATGAAAAGTTCACTTTTAGTCCCTGTCACGCGGGAGAAAAGTACCCGATTCTCTCCCGGTGAGATGGCAAATGTGCGCATGCGCGTACTTTACTTTATCTCCCGGTAACATAGCAACTGCGTGTTTATATATAAACTTTTATATAAACTTTTCACCCCGGAGAAGAAAAAAATTGTAAATGCACCTAGGGGTGAAACATGATGTTGTGAAATAGGGGATGAAAGCGGTTAATGTGTTGGATTCATACTGGTGTGTAATTACAATACCACACAAATAGTGGTACCACTGATTTCCTTTTCGTTTGTCGTGTTCCAATATCCAATAATACGAAGGTGAAGTCGCGGGTACCAGCTAGTAATATATATGTTATACAATATATATTTACATTATTATTATTACATAGTTGCATAATTTTTATTTTGTATTGAAACACTGGATATCTTTTCGAGAATGTTTTGTAGGCTTAGATGACCTGTTTTGATGTATTTCTGAGTAAAATATTTATGTACATAAAATTATATCAGTTCATTGTAAAATTATTTTATTCTTTACAAATAAATATACATAAGTCGTGCTGTATCTGCCTTTAATTAATTTGTACACTTGACATATCAATAATATAATAAAGCGGTTTTTTTGTTGTTGGTTTGTTTAAAAACGCTATAGTCGTACATGCTCATGCGCGACCGTCCTATATTTCCGACAGACGTTGTCGGGGACCTGGTGCAATAGACAACAACGGGGGCGAAGGGAAACGCGTGCAATTGCGTGAAGTAGGCGCGCAAGTCACAGTACACTGAAGTAAACAGTATTAAGTCTTCATACAAACGGCCGAAATGAAATGTAGGTAAACTTTAGTACATAATAGTCTCGAGTACGCAATTTATAACTTATTTCAATATTAATTTGAAAAATAGTAAAAAAAGAAAAACGTTTATACTTAAACGATTTTGATAAAGTTTTGTACACGAGATGTATAAGTCTTTACATAATTGATAAGCTATAAGGGTTGTCAAGAACATTTTTATATTAACAAATAATTATTACAAATAATATGTTTACTTTTTATGACATCTCTGCAAAGCAACTTCTCTTTACCAATACTGTCAAATGAGGTTTTATGAGCATTCACAAAACTCAACATAATCTTTATTCAATTTAGGCCATAAGAAGTCAAAACACTACTGCCGGTGTGGAAAACGTCCCAGACATCGAGAAGAACCGGTAAGAAACTCGATCGGAGTTATCTTTTTCTTGTCAACTGTACAAATGTTAATATAACAGGTACAATAATAATAATAATTTAATGCATGTACAGAGAAGGAGTCCCTATAATATACTATTATATTTATTCTAGTCCTAGTCCCTATAGTCATTAATAAACTTTTGACAGTAAAGCCCGCTTGACATGGTCCTTGAACTTGTTGTCCGGCAAATCAGTAATATACTTCGGGATCTTGTTAAAGAACCTAACACTATATACACTAACACTATATAAAAAACTTTATTAGTTTTGCTAAGTCTAAAACACGGTACGACTAATTTATCTCTATTTCTAGTATTAACATTGTGTTGATCTTTGACAAAATCCAGCTTGTCTAAGTTTTTACGAACATACATTAAGTTGCCATAGTTAAAATAAAGTAGTCAAAGTTAAAATACTAAATTCCTGGAACTACTATTATATTACAATGCTAGGACGGAAACATCTAGGCAGCTTGACGGATATAGGTACATCGGATGATCCTGGAACTCAAGGCACCCAAGGGAATTACTATTTCAAGATTTTACCACAATCCATTTGTATAGGTACGTGTACCACCGTAATTATAGATTTATTGGACCACACAAAAATTAACTGTCCTTTTGTTGTACCGTATTACTATTAAAAAGGTTATTTATACATACTCGTGTCTTTAAATGTTTAATATTCTCATTTCCATCAAAGAAAAAGAATATTATTGTAAATTGAAAGCTCGCCCACGTGATCTCGACGTTTGACATAAACACAAAGAGCAAAAACGTTTGATCTGGTACCGGGTTCATCGTCTACTGTTGGCCATGCATTTTAATCAGTGTCTTGTTACCGCAGAACAATTTTTATTCAGACATAATAAAGAAAAGCAATAATTAACATCAAATAACTCATTCAATTACGATTCATGTCTTAATTTAGGTAAATAATCATAGTTTCAGAAGTGATATTATCGCGTCAAGAGGTCGCGGTCTGATTTCCGCACAGATGGGACTTTTGTCATTTGATCATGATTGGCATTTCTATTTGTGGATGTTATACTAATATTTGTTTATAGTGTAACATATCCACCCTAAGTACCTAGCTATAATTTTGAAAGGAACATAAAACTATAATTAATACTAGTAACGCCATTTAGTTTAAAATTATAAGTACTTTAAATTTACTACTACGATTCGATGTTTTGATAAACGTAATTTAAAATCTTTTTAATTAAGGTTAAAACTTATAAAATATTTAAAAAAAAATATTGTTTTGTATGCAGGAAGCTTTGTAATATGTATAATAAAATAGAAATATACAGGTTTTACAATTTTGCAATATTAGACAAGGAGGGAATGAGGATAACGAACCGTGGGAATACAGAACAAACAAAAGAAATGATGGGACACTGCAAAAAACTAGGAAACAAAGATAGACTGAGGAAAAGGAACCGTGGAAAAAATAGACATGTTCTTTCTCGAACATTAAAAGAAGCGTTCCGAACTAGTACAATCTTTCAACTGAACTAGATCTGATTTCTAGTAATATTAGTGCAGTAGTACAATATATCGTACACATACACGGACGAATATTAGGAATATTTTGATTCTCCTTCATACCTTCCAGGGTTAGGATTGTCATTCTAAAGACCCGGTTTTTTTAGACCAAACTACACTTGCACTTGCAGAAAAATTGTACTAACTAATAAAAAAGTATTCTTCTATTCTAAAAACAATAATAAAAATAATTCTTACTCTCTCGTCGTATATAGTTCATAATAGCTTAATGAACTAGAACTTATTAGGTGCTTACCTTGTATTTCGCTCTCTTTCGACTGAACCACGTCTCCGGTCTCATGGATCACATAGGTACTAAGTATTAAATACGCCGTGCTGGCCTGCCGCAAAGGAAGTACTAATTGAACGATGTACTATGAAGCTTACGGAATAGTTCATTCTAGTACAGTGTCAGGAATTAGTTCCTATTAGTACTTAGTACATGTACTACCCATGCCTAATGGCAATGGAAAAATACGCAGTAATATCGGGAATAAAAAAAAAATTGAAAAAAGGTAAGAAAATTCCGAACAATGGGAGTACAAAACAAAAGTAGGAATAGCGGGACTTTGGTAAAAATTTTATGAGGAAAAATAACGGGGGAATAAAATAAAAACGAAGGGGTATTTAAGGGGGTTGGGGACAGTTAAAAAGGATCAGTCAGTCACAAGAGATCAGTCAGTTAGTAGAGATCAGGCAATCAGTAGAGATTAATCAGTCACAAGAGATCAATCAGTTAGTAGAGATCAGACAGTCAGTAGAGATTAATCAGTCACAAGAGATCAGTCAGTTAGTAGAGATCAGACAATCAGTAGAGATTAATCAGTCACAAGAGATCAATCAGTTAGTAGAGATCAGACAGTCAGTAGAGATTAATCAGTCACAAGAGATCAGTCAGTTAGTAGAGATCAGACAATCAGTAGAGATTAATCAGTCACAAGAGATCAGTCAGTTAGTAAAGATCAGACAATCAGTAGAGATTAATCAGTCACAAGAGGGCAGTCAATCAGTAGAGATCAGACAATCAGTAGAGATTAATCAGTCACAAGAGATCAATCAGTTAGTAGAGATCAGACAGTCAGTAGAGATTAATCAGTCACAAGAGATCAGTCAGTTAGTAGAGATCAGACAATCAGTAGAGATTAATCAGTCACAAAAGGCCAGTCAATCAGTAGAGATCAGTCAGTTAGTAAGGATCAGACAGTCAGTAGCGATCAGTCAATTAGTAGAGATCAGAGAGTCAGTAGAGATTAATCAGTCACAAGAGATCAGTCAGTTAGTAGAGATCAGACAATCAGTAGAGATTAATCAGTCACAAGAGGGCAGTCAGTTAGTAAGGATCAGGCAGTCAGTAGCGATCAATCAGTTAGTAGAGATCAGACCGTTAGTAGAGATCAGAGAGTCAGTAGAGATTAATCAGTCACAAGAGATCAGTCAGTTAGTAGAGATCAGACAATCAGTAGAGATTAATCAGTCACAAGAGGGCAGTCAGTTAGTAAGGATCAGGCAGTCAGTAGCGATCAATCAGTTAGTAGAGATCAGACAGTCAGTAGAGACTAATCAGTCACAAGAGATCAGGTCAGTTAGTAGAGATCAGACAATCAGTAGAGATTAATCAGTCACAAGAGATCAATCAGTTAGTAGAGATCAGACAGTCAGTAGAGATTAATCAGTCACAAGAGATCAGTCAGTTAGTAGAGATCAGACAATCAGTAGAGATTAATCAGTCACAAGAGGGCAGTCAATCAGTAGAGATCAGTCAGTTAGTAAGGATCAGACAGTCAGTAGCGATCAGTCAGTTAGTAGAGATCAGACAGTCAGTAGAGATTAATCAGTCACAAGAGATCAGTCACTTAGTAGAGATCAGACAATCAGTAGAGATTAATCAGTCACAAGAGATCAATCAGTTAGTAGAGATCAGACAGTCAGTAGAGATTAATCAGTCACAAGAGATCAGTCAGTTAGTAGAGATCAGACAGTCAGTAGAGATTAATCAGTATCAGATAAACATCAGCTATCTATCAGTGAAAGTTCCGTCAAAACCGGTCCAACTGTTTCGGAGATTACCTGGAACAAACAGATAGACAGACAGCCAAAAAATTAAAAAAAAAAAATTTATGGTGTGCCAGCTTATGTTATTCCACCATTATCGCGCATGCGCATTTCGTGTTCCCATATCTTTTTCTTAGAAACTTTCATCCTCTATTTTGTACCCTTAAACTTTTATTTTCGCTACAAAAAGTACCCTGTATCCTTTCTCAAGGTCCAATCTGTCTCAAAATTCATTAAAATTCGTTCAGCGGTTTAGGCGTGAAAACGTAACAGACAGACAGAGTTACTTTCGCATTTATAATATTAGTATAGATTAGTAAATAGTATAAGTTTATACTATTTATATAGATATTAGCAGTTTGAATACCGTATATTGCAAGCCATGCTTTAGTTTGGAATCATATGAAATTTTGTAGTCTTAAAAAAGTGGAAAAGCTAGATTGGTCTCGATGACTTCTTTTTCGTTAATTGGTGATGTTCTGTATCCTTCGAGCTTGTCTTTTTTAACATTTACATAAGTAATAAAAAAATACCATTTACCATAATACCATACAGCAAGAGAAGAAATTTTATGCAGTGAAATGCAAGCGGAAAATGAATAAAGAGATCTCTGATTTGATATTAGAAATAAAATACCTGAGTTATGTTAAGCTTCCTGATGTAGGTACGTTAGTAGATGTGAATGGCTGAAAACTAATTCAGCGATGATCCTTACAAGAGGCCCCATATTTGCTGCATAGCAGAGCATAGCAGTAAATACAAGTTAATAGTAATGATGAATAGTGATTAATCTAAAAACACAACACAATAGTCAATATATCTCTAACTACAATCTAAATCAACATTTATTTTTTTAATTACCGCACATAAATGGCCAATATTTTCAATCTGTCTAATAATATACAAACAACTTCTAGCTGTTTCGGAATTACGTCTGCTGGGGCTATTCTAAACTTCAGTGAATAATTTATTTCATGAAACCTGTGGAGTAAGTTACTACAAAACTCGGAACAAGGAAGCTCAATCAATAAACTATAGATAGTCAGGAACTGATTAAGGCCCGTGAATATTACGGCACAATTATTATAGGAACTGCACAATTTGGAAGGGAAAGAAAAGTGGAACCAAATGAAATTTAAAAATGGGTGAAACTGGTGTATGAAAGAATCTTATGAGCTTGCTCTCTCACTGTTAGAACTCGGAAACATTCAAATCAACAAAATTTCAATACTATAAAGCTTTAAAAAAAGTTCAGGAACCTAAGTCGGCATCGTAACCAAATCCAACCCTGTTCGTAGCTACTACTATTGCAATGTAGCCTGATTCGATTGTGTCTAGTCTTATAAAGTAAAGTGATAAAAATTGTGTAGGAACCTAGTAATTATTTGACGAAATCTGAAAATTTTAAAAATTAATAACATAATATACCATTACGTATATATCCCCGAAGGGTTAGACAGAGGTGTACTAATTAATTAATATACACCCACCGTTCGGCGTATATGTTTTTAAGACCCCATATAATAGCCATTGCTACTACTAATCGGGCACAAAGACAAACTCCGATCTGCTACTGATAATTTCATAATAAAACACAATAGCACTTTGCTCGACCTGGGAAAAGTAACCCAGGACCTCGACCTTAACAGTAGCGCTTACAACCACTAGGCCCATGAGGCAGTTTAGGTGAGGTACCCACATAATAATTTTTTGTAATATTCGAAAAACAAGTACTTAAGGCAACATAACGTAACAGATCACATTCTCATAAATGTCTTAAAAGTACTTCAAGTGGATACAGGTAAATATCTTAAGGTTTACTTGTAGGCGCTTGGAAAACGATCCCGAGACGCCATTTCACGCTCGATCGCTCTTAATCATACCCATATAAAAATGCGGCATACCTTCTGTTGTAAAATAAGAAAATGCCGAAATGTATAGCAAACACCTATTTATCTTATCTACATTTCTTAAGTAATATTGTTACCTATATTTATTCTACAGTGTGACAAATGACTATAGAAAATATTTTTCTCGAACAACCAGAAATCTAATTTAAATCTTATTTGAGTTAGGTGCATTTTAACCGTTAGCCCTGATTTCAATTGCTAATCCAAAATAATTAATATGATAACAGAATGAATTCGCAAAACAATATGAAACCATCGTCTTAAAAATGTATCTACCTACTTACGGTTATCGAGAATTATTGACATTTCAATTATATTGATATTTCAAATATATCCTATTATAAAATAAAGATTCAAACTCTATTAGTTAGACTTTTGTTGAGACGTTTCCTAATTTACGTTTATAGGTCGTTCGAAAACATAATATAAAGTAGGTACGCTACTTTAATAATGAAAAAAAAAGTGAGTAACCTCTTTAAAATGAAATATCAACTTAACTTCAGAATACTTATAATGTCAAGGTAGACCATAATTATGTGTCTCCTTCGTTTGTAACTCTACTTACCATATAGAATGTACATTAATATCTACGGAAATTGGCGAAATTGTGTTATTTACACACAGTGCCATAAATAAGAGGAAGAAGAAGAAGACCATAATTACATGACATAAAAAAATATTAAAATAAAACCATAGTCGTTTTTTAACTATTTTGGAATTTAAAAAATTATAATTATAATTGTAAAATGTCTTAATTGTTACATATTTATTATTAATTGTTATTACAACTAAACTGTTACTGGTTCTAAATTTTATTTTAAATTGTATTGTGTTTTTTGTTTTATTTACATTGGATAATATTGTTTTGAATTAATTTAATGGAAATTTTAAAGAATGACCTTAAGTTTAGTTCGAATACGAGTTTCCGCCTGCTTCCTTTGTAACCTTTTTTTTGTTCAGATTCTTTGAAATACGTATAAGTTCCTAGCTGCTAAGCATTATTGGAGAACAATTATTTCACAATCGTTATTTTGTTTTTTCGTCCTAAAAAGACATTCAGCCACTCATGGCCATGTGTTATACCTTTTCAAAAACCCTATTTAATGCGCCAAAACTTGTAATACAGGGTAATTTTTCGGTATAGTAGTTTTTTTTCACAGTGGGGTCCGAAGTAAATAAAAAGTTATGATTTGAGATTTTTTTTTTTCGTAAAACATAATATTATCTTGAACACACCCAATAAACAACCGTAAATAGCATGTCTAACGCAAGTACTCATCAGTACCAATCTAGTGAAAATTATAAAAAAGATACAGCTGTAAATCTTTTCGAATTTTAATAATAATTAGTAAAAAAAGTCTATTTTCTTATAAAAACACAAAATAAATTATAACTCTGCAGGGGTTGACCTTAAGGACCTCTCGTAGAACAATTTTTTGCAGCTGATGACTCCATCTAACCCCTAGCTGCGTTTGATCCACGACTTTTTGGCCATCCTGTATAACTTAACAAATTGTAAGTTTTAGAAATGTTTCTAAAAAGAACCGATTAAGGACCAAATATATAATTCAAGTAGATGATTATACCTAACTTCCATCATGTATATTTACGTATAATATTACTTTAAAATAGGTAGGTATATTTGTTCTATTTAAACTTAAAAATACAGCAAAACAGTTTTACTAAAATTAAATAAATCTAATACTTGATTATTTTTATTACATTGGGTTATTTGTAAGTAAATCTCAGCAACAAATTGAGCTTATGCTCTTCATTTCATATAAAAAAATTGAAGAGAATCAAATTTTGTTAAAAAATCTCGTTACGTCGACAATTTACCATATAATTTGACACAAAGTATGTACGATAGGGATTTATTTATACACGTATGATGTAAGAACGAAAGAGTAATTTTCTACGCCGTCTCAGCGAACCGAATGTAATCTCATTACTATTTATGTAAATATGTAATTTTGCAGCGCAAAGATTTCCTAAATTGTGTTTTTGGATTGATTAAATTTATGATAAATAGGGTCGATAAGCCAGATCGCCGACCACCTCCAGTTCTCGACCGTTTGAGAGAACGGTATTGTATTATTGAAATTCTTTAGTAACTTTGATATATTAGTAGTTTACATACAAACACAAAAAGTTGCTTGTATGCATCTTTTATTGAAAAACAAAATGTTTTTGATGTTTTGGTTTGTTTTTTTAATTTTTGATAACTCTTAAAGCTTATCAATCATGAAATGACTTATACTTTTTTTATTATTTCTAAAAGCAACTTTGAAAATTCTTATACCCTATCAATTGACCAATGACATCAATGTACAAAATTTCATAAAAATCGATCAAACCGTTTTTCAATTCAATCCGGACATACAAAAAAAAAACATTCTTAATGGCATATTCGTGATCAGTATTGTTCATATAGGTTCATATAGTATACCTATCGGGAAATTTAGAAAAAAAACTGTACAGACAAAACTACAGATTTATTAATATAGACGCGAATGTAAAAAAAAGTAAGTATAGGTTGTGAAATTACGTACGACTAGTCGAATTAAGTACGACATTTGTAGGACTGTCATAAAACCACAGTAATCCTTATTTAAGTGATCGAGAACTGGGTACCTGGTGGTCGTAAACTAAATTTTTTGGTCGAAAACTGGCGAAAATTGCATTTTAAGCTATTTAATAAAATTACTAAAAATACAAGCATCTAAATTGACTATGACTGTAAATTAAATTGCAGTAAACTATACTAGGAACATATTAAATAGTCCCTAATATTTATTACGAATTTCGAATTCGACAAGACAACTCCACTAAATGGTCGAAAACTGGCGCAATAACCCTAGAATGCCAGTGACATCCAATCCAATATAACTTTATTATGTACACCCACTAAGCTACTCGTAAAACCTTTGATTGGTCAAAGGCTAAAAACAAAAGAAACATCGTGAGAAATATAGAGTAAGTAGGTTGGGATACCGTAATTGCCTATCTTGGTGGCCTACCTATACCTATGATATCTATAATTCTATATTGTGTATACACTATAAAACGTAGTACTTTATAATTTGTGAACTACATGTCTTTTTCTTCTTGTTTTTGTGCCCCAAAAAGCAATGTCAATGCAAAACCAGTGTCAATGTTTTTAAACCCTTCATAAAAATTTCCAATAAACAAAATGTCTGTTAATAAAATAGTTTTTTTTTGTATATTGTGTTTAGAATCAACTAAAAAATCAATCGATTGACGTTTTTAATGGACATATATAAAAAAATCTATAACTGTAGTACATAACATAGTGATATTTTTTAACATAATATATTTTAATATACCAAAGATTTTGACGTAAACGACAGTCCATAATCTATAGAATTAATAAAATTGAAGTGTCTGTTTGTAATGTCAAAATAACAGTTTTTTTACTAAATAAATGCATATGAAATTTTAAACGATGCCTTTAATAAAAAAAAACATTTTTTATATTCTTGTCTGTCTGTTTGTTCCAGATAATCTCCGAAACGGTTGGACCGATTTCGACAGGACTTTCACTGGTAGATAGCAGATTTTATAGGAAGCAACTTAGGCTACTTTTATTTTAGAAAAAGAATTAGGGTTCTGCATAAATAAAAAGACAACTGGTCATGGTGAATAAATTTGGGCGCTTTAAATGGCTTACGCTGAGTAAACTACAGAGATACAGCGAATTAACGTACTAAATAATTGTAGACATTAACAATACCTACAAAAAAGGCAGGGAGAGTATACGTATCTTCTAAGGAACACCCACAATAAGCATTATTGTCTTTAAAATAGCCGGGAGCGGAGGAGCAAGATTCGCGCGGGCATTCCGTAGTCCACGTTGATGTTATTTGGTTATTTGTGCGATGTTATAAAAATATGTATATGATATAATATTAAACACTTTTTCACTTGTAATACATCTTCTTTTATTATAAATATTTAAATGAACTACCACTTGTTACATTTTTATCTTTTAGCATTGACTTGACAACCGACATGCCCATAGACAATAATTCGTTTTATTCTTCTTATTTTTTAAAGTTTCTAACATACGTGAGCGAATACGAGGGCACAGCTAGTTTATTAATACGAAAGAAAATTTAACCACTTTTTCAGTTACGTTATATAATAAGCATACGGATAATAATAATAAATATTCACAACAATCTTATAGTTCATACTCACATTCTAAAAGTATAGAGAATACTGAGAATAGATTTGCTAATAGATTCAAGTAGGTAGCGAATAGCGAATAGCGAATATTGAATCGGTGACTATTATTTGACCAATACCAAATAATAGGTACGGGAACCTAATATGAGTTAACTAATATATTCCATAAATTAGGAATACCAAAATATTTGAAATGAAATGAAATGACGCTAGTGTGCGTGAACAAAATAGTGTTGTAAACTTCTAAGTTGTACCCTATTAATAGGGAAAATATTTTATACAAACCAATGTTATGAAAGTAGCTTAAAATGATAGATGAATGGAAAATGTATCAATATGTTCTTTGGCGGGTTCAATAATAATGCTAGTCAGTAGAGCTATAGCACATTTACTTTGTAATAAAATAATACCGGTTTTAGTACATAACGTGACGTGAAAACAACAGTCCAAATTCTTTTTAATATCTCTCTAAGTATTTTTAATATTAACGATTAGAAACAGCTAGTACAAAAATAGTGGCGAATGAGGCGCCACATCACCCCCCTAAGGAGAGCATTGCGCTAATCATCAAAAATTTTGATTTTAACTCGTCTGCCTGATCGTGTTGTATATGGCTGAGGTTGACATGTAGGTACAGCGACAGGCAGTGGGACAGCAGTCGATTGCAGGTGAGACGTAGGTACAGCCACAGTCGGTGTGATAGTTATAGGTTGCAGGTAAGATGTTGGCGACAACTGAGGTATCCTCGGTGTTGTAGAAACAGGACTTGAATCTGATTCCTCATGAAAGCCGGTTTCACGCGGTCTACGCTTACAACCACATGTTTCCCTTTGTAGTCAATAGTTAGGGTCTTTCCATCACTTGCTCTCTGAATGACCTGGTACGGATCAGAATAGGGAGGCTGCAAAGGACGCCGGACTGTGTCATCCCGCAAGAACACATGAGAACACGTATTTAAATCTTTGAAAATAAAAGAACATGTCTTCGTATGACGCGACGCTGGTACTGGTCGAATTTTCGACATATGTTGACGTAGTTTTACAACAAAATCAAACACTTCTCCAGAAGTACCCACTCCAGGAAAATCAGCTAACAACTCACCAGGAAGCCGAAGAGGTTCTCCATAAAGCATTTCTGCACAAGTAACCTTAATATCTTCTTTAAAAGCTGAACGCATTCCCAAAATTACTAATGGAAGAGCTTTTGTCCAAGAACTCCCATGACACATTAATGATGCTTTAAGTTGACGATGGATGAGTTCAATCATTCCATTCGCTGCTGGGTGGTTAGCTGTAGTTCTATTTCTTTTAGTGGCGAAACTGCACATAAGTCTTCGAAAAAGGTCGGATTCAAATTGTGTACCGCGGTCGGTCGTAATAATAGAGGGAACACCAAATCGTGGTATCCATTCTCTCGTGAAAGTATCCGCTACTTCCTCGGCGGTGGTGGTGCGCATCGGCCAAACTTCTGGCCATCTGGTGACTCTATCAATAGCTGTGAGACAATAGCGGTAGTCGTCACAGACAGGTAAGGGTCCTATTATATCTATATGGACGTGAAGAAAACGACCAGATGGTGTGTCAAAAGTTCCAAGTGGAGCATAATTGTGTCTTGAAACTTTACTCTTCTGACAAGCCTCACACGTACGAGACCACTGACGGCAATCTTTATTTATTGAAGGCCAAACGTACCGTTCCGCAACTATACGTAAAGTAGCCTTCGGACCAGGATGGCTAAGACTGTGTAACTTATTAAAAATAACACGACGTAACTTAGGAGGGACATATGGACGTGGTTTGTCAGTAGTAGTATCACATATTAAGGAAATACTAGTGCCAGGAACTGCAATCATGATTAGCTTCAAACTAGACGAGCCAGATCTTAAAGTTCTGCTAGCCGTTCGTCAGTTTCCTTCAACTTGGCAAGGGTTTCGTACTCTTGCTCAAGAGTAATGGCACTGATTCGTGACATAGCGTCAGCTACCACATTGTCTTCTCCTCTGATATGTTGTATAACTGTAGTAAACTGGCTTATAAAATACAATTGGTTAAGTTGGGATGGTGGTAATTTATCTCTCCGTTGTACAGAAGCGTACAACAGTGGCTTATGATCAGTAAAAATCGTACAATGCTGGATCTCCAAAATATGTCGAAAGTGTTGTACACTTTCGTACACCGCTTAAAGTCCCCTCTAATAGGCCGGCCATTGAGACAGTTTTGGGGTAAGCTTCTTACTGAAGAAAGCAAGTGGGACCTATTCACCCTTACTTCGCTGCTGTAAACAAGAACCAATGTGAACGCTAGAGGCGTCGGTAAAAAGACCTAGTTCAGCACCGTACATTGGGTGTTGAAGAAGCGTGGCATCACTAAGGCTCCTCTTGCAGGCTTCAAATTGATCCAGCAGCTTAAGTGTCCAGGGGTATGGTTTAGCACCCTTGCTGTGCGTGGAAACAAGAACTTCAATCAATGACGCTTGAAACTGTGCAGCTTTGGGTATGAAACGGCTATAAAAATTTATCATTCCCAAAATCTTTCTCATCCCTTGCACGGTGCAGGTGGAGGGAAATCTAGGAGATTTTGGACACGATCATTAGGAGGACTTGCACCTTCAGCATTGATCAGGTAACCTAGAAATTTTACTTCGCTAACACCAAGAATACACTTAGACGGATTGACAACAACTCCATATTCATGAAGACCCCGTGTGACCTCATTGATAAAGCGCTGGAACGTTTGGCCAGCATTGCGAAGACCAAAGGTCATGAAGGGAAATTCGAAGAGGCCAAACGGAGTAACAATGGCGTTCTTCAAAATATCCTCGTCAAAAACGGGAGTCTGATGGTATGCTTTTACCAGGTTACACGTACTAAGCACGGTAGCACCAGCGAGACTATTAGCAAAGTCTAGAATGTGACGAACAGGGTATCGGTCAGGTACTGTTCTGGCGTTCAAAGTGCGATAATCGCCACATGGACGCCAGGTGTTATCTTTTTTGGTGGTCATATGTAACGGAGATAACCAAGCACTTTTAGATGGTTGGGCTGTTCCGCAACGCACCATGGCTTCAAACTCCTGCTTGGCTACATGGAGTTTCTGAGGAGCCAACCGACGGGGCGGGCACGAAACCGGTGGTCCGTCAGTTGTTTTTATAAAATGCACCGTGTTGTGTTTTACAATCCTAGGCACACCAGGAGGTCGCGTTATGTTTGGAAACTCTGCTAAAATATTAGCAAAACTTGAACTACCAGAAAACACAGCTTTGACACTATCTTGTTGGGATTGTGCAATTGAAGCACAGACAGACAACTTGGTAAGGCCATCAATTAGACACTTGTGTCGGCAATCTGGTAATAAGTTATAAAAACTAAGAAAATCAGAGCCTATTATAGCTGTACTAACATCTGCGATGACAAAATTCCAATCAAAAATCCTTCTTAAACCTAGATCTAAACGAAGTTGAATGCACCCATAAGTTTTAATTGAACTACCATTGGTAGCGCCAAGATGGTAGTCATCTGGTTGCACATGATTTCTTAAATATTTTTTAGGAAAACAAGATAAGTCTGAGCCGGTGTCAATTAAATACTGCCGCTTGGAAACCCGATCAGTAACAAATAAACGGCAGCCGGGAGAAAAACAATGAGTTTCCGCCTCTACTAATTGTTGATCCGGTTGTCCGGAGGAATCCATTTGCATGGTTTGGTACACTTAGTTGCTTTAGTGTTGAAATTTTGGTGATACCAACAAATCTTATTCTGCACAGAGTTAGCCCTACGCAACCACTGTTTTTCTATAGATCGGCTACGAGAACGACTACGCAAGCGAGTTGAGAGACTAGCAACTTGTTGAGTAAGCTCATCAAGTCTTCGTTCCATTGTTTCATTGAAAGAAGAGCTGGACGATGTCGGAGCTGAACAAGCCATTACATTATAATTATATGTTTCTAAAATTTTATCTGCTATATCGGTCATCTTGTCAATTGGCAGATCAGCATGTGATGCCGAAATAGCCTGAACGTGTTGTGGGAGACGGTGCAACCATAACTGACGAAGAAAGTTTTCATCTAAAGGTGATGATCCTGTCAGAGAACGGAGATGTCTCCTAAACTGTGAAGGTTTTCGGTCACTATCTAATAATTTACGAATACGTGTCTCCTCAGATACAGATAATCGTTTAATCAACTCATGCTTAAGCTTACTGTACCGTTGTCCAGTAGGTGGAGGATGAATCACAACATCCTCAATTTCTTGAGCATATTTTTCATTAAGATGAGCGACTATATAGTTAAATTTAGTGCAATCAGTGGTTATACCTGCTATATCGAATTGAGCCTCCGCTACAGCAAACCAATACTCAGGTCGGTGAGGCCAAAATGGAGGTATTTTCGCTGAAATTTTAAAATTTTTACATTCATTTTCCCTGGAAATACCCGCTTGTAAAATAGCATTCTCCTCTTTAAGCTTATCAATTTCCATTTTAAACTTCTCATCAGCCATATCACGTGATTAAACCAAAATAACCAAAAAATATAAAAAGTTTGACGTGGGGGAGAATGTGACACCTCAACCGCTTTACAGCTAAAATATTATATTCAAAAATGAATATTAGACACAAAAATTAGTCTATTATGTCTTATTTTATTTGTAACAATGTTAAATACAAAGTACAGTATTTAATTTAAAAAAAAAAACAATACAAAACAAATTAAACAACCTATTAAAATATTAATTTAATAATAATAATTCCAAAATTGTCGTATACAAATGGAAACGCACTCCCTTAAAATTATAGTTATTGGTGTTATTGTTGACATGGAAACCATGATACAGTCATGACAAAATATTTGTTGATAAAACTGACGTTTAATATTTTTTATAAAAACATATTAATTGGTATCACACAGAATTATTTAGGAGATTAAAAATAAGGTTATAGATTGTTGGTATGCACTCTCAGAATAATGGAAACACGCACCAATGCTCTTACACTGCACTATGATATACCACAGCGATGCTAGGTGGAGGTCCTGTCCTCCGCAAATTTGGCCGCTGTTGTCACGGCCAGCCCTTGACGATTAGTTGCGACTGTGACAGTTCGACGATATATATTATTTTGAATATAATTATGTTGTTATTGTATTCGAGCATCGGTCACGAAGGTCGGTGGTCACATAGATTAATATAGGTAGGTGGTCACCAGTTTGGCGGTTTCAATAATATTGCTAGTCAGTAGGGCTATAGCACATTTACTTTGTAATAAAATAATACAGGTTTTAGTACATAACGTGACGTGAAAACAACAGTCCAAATTCTTTTTAATATCTCTCTCATATGTCATCACCTAAGTATTTTTAATATTAATGATTAGAAACAACCAGTACAAAAATAGTGGCGAATGAGGCGCCACAGTTCTATATATGATATGTAGATTGGTTATTATAAATAAAAAACTTAATTATTTATACAAAATAATATGATGGTATTGATAATAAAATATCAAATTTATTGTATTTATTTAAACATGTATTAGTGCGTGAGTTATTAAGTTTTGAGAGAGAAAAAGAACACACAACTTGTGAAAGAAGGTAAATAAATTATTCAGCACTGTATTACTTTGACAATAATAGAAAATATACAGCACAACAGTTGGTAGAAAAGTCCACTATACATTCATCTACCAAGTCATATTAACCTTGACAGCTAATTTTCTTTAGTTCTTCCTTTAAACATAAAGGAGGTTTTACGATGATAAAAATTTAGTCTCCTTTTACATGAATTTCTATGAATATTAATAGAAAAACTGACTAAGAGTGAGCCGTGTATGCACTATATCAATATAGGATTCCGCAGCATTTTAGTACATACTATAGCAGTCCAATGTTCAAAGTAACATGATCCACAGAAAACTTAAGACAAGAAAAATAATAGTAATAATGACTAGGTACGCTAAATCTTTGAATCGAATTTTATAAAAAAAAGATGCATTTCAAAGGCAGCACAGCAGCACTATCGTATGACCAATAAAATATATCGGTTCTTTATTATTTTACAAGTAACCAATCGAGTAGAACAAAAATATTCAAACAGTGTGGCACGATGTTGCTTCGATGTAAAAGAGATTGCCGCATGCCACATCTGCCGCACGGTGATACCTGCAACAAGGAGACGCTTGTCACAATTTGTAGCATGTGCCAATGCCGCAAGATGTTGCTTTGGCGTAAACGAGGCTTAAGTACAAGTTATATAGAATGTCAACTATTTTACTTCTCTATTCTATTTTGGGTATCTATGTAAATAACATTTTTAATCTGTACAAAAAACATTTTGACAATAATTGACACTTTGACAGTTCGCAGCTGGCGCTGTGAGATTTGTTCTTGTTTGCTATGGATTTTTGAGTCGTACATTTATTTTTCATTTTTTAGTGACTTAAAAAGCACAATTGCAACTAGGAATTAATGCAGTATAAATCATATCAAAGATTTCTTATTAAAATTGCAATATGACCAAGGTACATATTCTTCGTTTTTCAAATAGTTTTATCATGTCGGATAAGCATTTTGTGTACTATTTTCAAGACTTCGAAGATATTCACAACACAATAGTTGTATATTTTATTACCAATCAATTAATCTATATTTTAGGTATTTTATTATAATGAACAAAATACATAAAATGACATTTTCCAATATGGCTCACAGTCGCCCCGGTCATTATTGTAGTAGGTGTGTAGGTATTGATATAATTTTAAACTAAATTGTATGCACGACTATGTACCAAACTTTAACGACAATGTGTTTGGAAAATAAGTTTTTATTATTTCAGTTACATAATTGTAGTCACAGAAATAAATGTTTGCTTGAGTACATATTGTGTAGTATTAAAAATATAAATATTGATTTTTTTCTTATTTCAGGTTAACTATTCATATTTTGCTCCTATCATAACTTAGTTGGCAAGGTAAATAATTCAGTTTTATTATCATTGTGTTGATTAGTTTTTGAAAATGGACAATGATGAGCTTATATAAGAGAGACACTGCTTATTTTTTTGTTAAGATTTCATAAAATATGGATGTTTTCTTATAGTTTATCAAATATACATAATGGTGACACCATTACAATCTTTTAAGCTTAATTATTATACAAAAGATATTTTGCAGTTTTTAAATTAAGTAATTATATTGTTTTTCTTTTAATATTATTTATTAATAACTACCATTTCAAACTTTTCTGCTACATTTAATCACCTAATATACATTGATACTAATATTATGAAGAGGTAAAGCCTGTGAATATGTTTATAATCAATCAATGGTAATTTCTGAAGTGTTTTATGGTTACATTTTATTGATATTACGTTTTATATTTTAAATAACACCAAGAAAACATGGGTGGGTACTATTATTATGTATTTCGAAAATCATGTTCACTATTATGATAAAATATTGTTTTTTGAACACACTAATTTATTTGCATATTATTTCTAAACATTTTAAAATTCTGATAAAAATATCTTTTAACAAATTAATAATCTTATAAATATATTTTCTAAATGTGAATACAATATATTCAGTTGTTCATTAAAACTTAACTATTATCTGATCAAAATTATGGGTATGAAGAATAACAAGAATTGAAGTTTAGAATTATTAAATTACAAATATTAAAAGAAGAATAAAATTATCATTTTCTTGTGTTTTTACTTGAATTTTGTTAAATCTAACTAAAATACAAATTCAATCATATTCAGTCAATTCATTGACTAACATAAAACATCATCAATACATAGTACAAAAGAAAGTCACTAACTGTGTCTGTCTGGTTGTCCAGTTACTTCTTCTAAACTACACAACGGACATTTATGTCGTTTTCACTGTCATCTAGAAGATTTTTCGTGGAAGGTTTTTATATAAAATACATTCCACTGAAGTTTTTGCATAGTAGAGAAAATCCAATGTTTTGTAATCAAATTGTGTATTAATCGATTTTCGGGTGCTTACATGGCTTATGCTGGCTAAACCTTAAGAGATACATCAAAATAAAGTACTAAAGAATTGTACTTCTTCAAAAAACCTAGAGAAAAGGTCACTATGGCATATGTCTATCTCCTAAGGTTGACTTACAGTAACCATTTTTATGTTCTGCATAATAATTAAAAATATGTATTAGGTTATTTGCGAAGCTACTTTCTTTCTACAATTCAGTATTAATCCTTATCCAGATAAATATGTTACTTAACTTGGGCATTTAATTTAGATAAAAATTGTTTTTTTCATTATATTATTTAAATAAATACCTTAGCAGATATAACTGATTAAAAATTACATGCAACCAAATAAATAACTTCAGACAAAACAGTTGGCCAGTGCACTATACCTATACTGAATTGTGCGTCACGAACAAGTGCACTTTTCGTAACTATGAAGCCATGAACTATAAACATAAAATGCATAAATTTTTTAAATTTCACCCATGCGAAGCTGTGGTGGGTCATATATTGAAGTCTATTATTGTCAGAAGTTTTGCTTTAGTATCTCATTAGTTTGTTGATATGAATTTTATATCCTGAAAGTGAGTGCATTCCTTAATATACTTCAACTTTTATAGTATATCAATGAATGTTTTAAATTTCAAGAAACCTTTTATTTCTTGTTTAGAAAATGTATCCAGTATTAGACAATGACTGGCTTGGAGTTAAGAATGACCCAGTTGAAGATACCCAGATCATGGGTAATGTCGCTCGGAGTTGGCAATGGAGAGAGCTGGGTTTAAATCCTACTCATTACCCTAGTAACAAACTGGTCCTTGAAAATGCAGCTGAAGATATACTTGTTCAAAAGCCACTTCAGACAAGAGTAAGGCAACTTAATAATAATCTGTGTAGAAATACAAAGAAATTCTCAGTGACTCATTAGTTTAAAACTTAAACCACTGAAGCTACAGTTGTAAAATTTGGATAGTCTATCTGTAGCAGAGGGGCTCACAAAGAGGAATTTTGAAAATTTTGTCTCAATGAGGTTAAAACACGTGTAAAACTAGTGTATGTATATCAGCTTTTTGATTACCATAGTAAAAACTATTCTTACGGAATCAAATGGTGTCTGGTGGGGCTCTCCTTGTATATTATAAATTTTGAAGCAGGAACTAAATATCTTTATTAGTGTAGACTATATTAACTTCACTGCCTCATTAGTCCAGTGGTTGTAAGCACAAGTGCTATGCTCGAAATCCTGGGTTCGATTCCCAGGTTGTAAAGTGTTATTGGATTTTTCTATGAAATGCTCAGCAGTTCCAAGTTTGGCTTTGTGCCCAATTAATGGCAATAGGCTCGTACCCTACTACATGGGACCTAAAAAACATACCCGGTGAACAGTGGGTGTACATTAGTACACCTCTGACTAACCCTTCGGCGATACAGGCGTGATGGTGTGTTATGGTGTATTGGGCACTAATGAAAATATGATTTTTACAAGAGCGGAGTAACAGAAGATTTATGTGTAGGTTTTTCTTAGATTTTGAAGACAAAGGCATGAAAATCAGCTCTTAGAGGTTCAGATATAAATCAAGCAATACATGTTTACACATTTTTTGAAAAATTAACTCTTACTTAAGTGGCTGAAATATAGAAAAATTCTTATGGTCATGACCCTTAATGTTTGAAGTTAGAGACATACATTTAATATTTATGACTAAAGTTATAATTGATTAAAATGTATAAATCTCAGAAATAAGATCAAACATCAGTTTTCAACTCTAACAAATGAATACATCAGAATCAATATATCACTTTTATAACAAGAAGAAAAAGAAAGTTTATACAATATGTCAAAACAAATTTAAACAGCTATACCAACAAAATATTAGGTCCTTACATATGAAATTGGCGTTTTGTTGAACTGGTCACTTTGATCTCAAATAACTGACGTCTGGTTAGAAATTCCAAATTCAAATTTATTCCAAATTTAGGCTTGTGTATTTGTGTTTCAAATTTAGTGATTCATTTGTTTTCGCACCATTTTATTATTCTTTGACACCATTCTTTTTACAAAATAGAAAATTTAAAATAACACCTTATTTACGAATATAAGTTCCATTGTGGCATCAGCGCTGCAGAATCAACTCGAAGGATTAATGATGTGTATGGGAAAGCTACTGTAAAAGAAAACACGGTACGTTTTTGGTTCCAACATTTTCGTTCTGGAAATTTTGACCTACGAAACAAACCCTGTGGACGGCCGGAGACCGTAGTTGAAAATGAAGAATCAAAGGTGATCATTGAAGCGGATCATTCGCAAACCACATCAGAGTTAGCGGCAGGCATCGGTGTGAGTGATAAAAAAAATTAATTCACTTGAAACAAACAGGAAAAGTGAAAAAGCTCGAGAAATGTATAACGCATGAATTGACTGAAGCACGCCAACAAACACCTATTGAGTTCTACATTACATTACTCAACCATCACAATAACGAGGGAATTTTGAATCGTATTGTTACTTGTGACGAAAAATGGATCCTTTACGACAATCGGAAATGCTCATCACAGTGGTTGAACCCAGGAGAACGTCATCTCAGACAAAGGTACTGGTGAGTGTTTGGTGGATCAGTGCTGGTGTCATACACTACAGCTTTGTAAGATCTGTCCAGATGATAACGGCAGATCTGTATTGTCAACAATTGCAAACCATGATGGAAAAGCTAGCCGTTAAACAACCGAGACTGGTCAATATCTCAAGCCCACTGCTGCTTCAGAACAACGGTAGACCCCACAGTTTTTGACCGACGGTCGCTAAATTAGAGGAACTGCGGTTGGAATATCTCCGAAAACCACCATATTCCCTGGACATTGCTCCAACAAATTACCGCTGTTTTCGGAATTTGGACAATTTCTTGCAAGGAAAATAAATTCAATTCCGATGAGGCTGTTCAAACTGCCTTCAAATAGTTTATTGATTCTCGCCCCCATGGTTTTTTTTAGTAAAGGGATCAATGAAAGGACTATTGTGAAAGCGGATCCATCACAAAGAACTTCAGAGATAGCTGCAGGCTTCGGGGTAAGTGATAAAACTGTATTAATCCACTTGAAGCAAATCGGGAAAGTAATAAAACGTGAACAAGGGGTACCTCATGAATTGAGTGAATCGAACTTGCAAACACGTGTCGACTGCTGTGTTACATTGCTCAACAGACACAATAATGAAGGGATTTTAAATCGAATCATTACTTGTGATGAAAAGTGAATACTGAACGATAATCGGAAGCGCTCGTCGCAATGGCTGAACACTGGAGACCCAGCCAAATCCTGCACTATACGAAAATAGACTCAGAAAATGTTACTTGTGAGTGTTCGGTGGACTAGCGCCGGTATCGTTCACTACAGCTTTCTAAAATCTGGCCAAACGATTACGGCAGATATCTATTGTCAGCAACTGAAAACCATGAAGGAAGAACTAGCTGCTAAACAACCGAGATTGGTCAATCGCTCTGGGCTACTGCTGCTTCACGACAACGCAAGACCACACACTGCACAACAAACAACCACTAAGTTAGATGAGCTACTATTGGAATGTCTGCGACATCCACCGTACTCCCCGGGCCTTGCTCCAACAGATTGCCATTTTTTCCGGAATTTGGACAACTTACAAGGAAAAAAATTCAACTCCGATGCCTCCAAAGAGTTTATTGATTCTCGCCCCCATGGTTTTTTTAGTAAAGGGATAAATTAACTACATATGAGATGGCAAAAGTGCATAGATAATAGCGGTGTATACTTTGATTAATTAAATATATTTTACAAAAAAAAATTAGTATTTTATTCCTCCAGTACAAAAGGGCAATTTCATATGTAAGGACCTAATATATTTTATTAGAGTATAATTAACTTTTTTAATTTTTTTCCAGTGTTGTGATCTACCTGGTTATCCAAGATCAACATTTTTGATGGTTTTTAGTCCAGATGGGTAGGAATTTTTACTTATTTTTACCATATTAAGTAATGTGTGGTTGATCAACAAGGGATATTTCTTTTAATGAGTCTCGTCTGAAATTCACAATATTATGTATACTTAATAAAATATTTACTATACATTAATAATTATTTATGGATATTTATTTACATGTTTATGATAAATATTAGATCCCTAATAAAGTTAAAATAAGACTCTTGTATTGTTCCAGTTAACGTTCTATTACATTATCTTGGAGAATATTCAAAAGAAGTTTTTCTTGAGCTTTGGGTATAGGTACAAGATTACATAAATGAAATAATGGCAAATTTATATAGTTGGTAACAACTTCAACTGACAATCGTTTCATAATGTTGGACCTTCTAGTATTCTAGTCATCACAACTGAGGACTATTACTGCTGGGAAGATTTATTATGTGTCTATCATTCTGAAATAGAACTATGTTATTTATAATTAATTGCAAGTCGTTATTACTTTTCACTTGGGTTGTACTCTCTATAAATTAATTATTTGTAAATAATGCTTATGCCATTTTTTTAGGACTAAAGTGGCATCCACCCATGGAAATCACAATGTTTATGTATCTGAGTTGGCAAGTGGCAAACATGTAAGGATTTTAAAAGGACATCCACGCACTCCTTGGTGCATTGCTTTCCATCCATCACATCCACAATTAATCGGCTCAGGTTGCCTCGGTGGTCAAGTTAGAGTCTGGGATATAGGAAGTGTGAGTTACATTATTACCAGTCAGTAGGTTATTATTACACAGTAATCTCAAATGTAAGATAAATGTTTTCCTATGAAGAATAAGATAAAAATTTATAGTTAGAACTAGTTTATACTGCAACTAACTCGTACACATGGAGTATTTTGAACCTTTGTATAATAACCTACAAATTCAATATACATTTATATGGAGATTTCTCTTTACTTGGGGCACTCCGACTGGTGGAATACCTCCACCCTACAGAAGATCGCAGCCAAATAACCTTGTGTTATATTCCTGCGGTGAGTAGGGTTTCCAGCGCTTTTTGGGGTAAGGGGTTCCAGGTCGGCAATGCAGTAGTGATACCTATGGTATAGCAGTTTGATATTTTTATATAAGCCAAATGCGAAAAACCTAAAAAAATCACAGTGACAGCTTTATTACTCTATACATATGATGATAGCGATTTCTACCACCCCACCTAATTACTGAATTTACACCAGCTAATCCCGGAACACAACATACCAAAAAAAAAACACTGACACTATCACTATGTATAGTTTGGTCGCGATCTCTAACACTGTTCTCGATTACTGTATATATGCCGGCTGATACAGGAATGTGACAAATCAAAATAAAATCACTGTAACTGATTTATTACTGAGTATGGTGATCCCTATCACCATGCTTGATTACTGTAATAGCTGATTCCGGAATGCATTATTAACATTTTTAATAATTTTCTGAATTTTATTTTACATATTTTCAATCCTTTATATTTGAAGAAACTAAACTTATAGGCAAATGGGAGTTGTATTCTTACTTTTGTTTCACTTACCATTATAATTATCTAAAGGAGATAATAACTTTGACATATGATTTTATAAAACACTTTGCATCACACCACTATTAGTCATCTCATTATATATAAAATCAACATTATAATATACAAATTTTACAAATTTAATGATTGCTTAACTGTTTAATACTGTATCGGATAGATGATTTCTTTAGGTTCTATTTTTAACTGATGACAATATGTATAGACAAACTGGGTTTTTGTTTTGGTTTTAGAAATTTAATTTTTATCTAGATTTTTTTGTTATTAGGCACAGGACAATAACAATTATGAATCTAATTGTAAACTTGCTTCAAAGCATGTGCTCTATTTTAATATATTCATCACAATGGTTATCCATAAATGATGTCTCATAAAGTTATATAATTTAAGGATATTGTTATTATTACAGGGGGGCAGTGAAGTTTGGAATGTTCGCAATGAAACTGTGATAGCTTCTATAGCTTTTCACCCACGAGAACAACTCCTTGTCATTGCTACTTGCAATGAACTATATTTTTGGGACTGGAGCCAACCAGCTCCATTCACTAAGGTTTCAACCAATAATGTCAGCGAGAAAGTCAGGTTTGAGCTTTTTACTAATTTTAACATACATGTTAAACACTGATAATGTTTTGAAAATGTCACTTCAATTTTATATTGTTCTTAGTCCATTCATTCCAGATATGTGGCTTTTGATGCTCTTGGTTACAAGCTGATAACTGGAATTTCACTTTGGACTTGCTCAGGAGTCACAAATAGTACCAGCTCTTCAATACTCCAACAACAGAACCCGACTTTGACCGCATCTATTAATCAAATTCATAATAGGAGAGGTGATGCAGATGATAATCCAGGAGACGACCATGCACTCGATAATCCTGGAAATACACAAGATGGTATTGTTAATTCCTACCAGAATTTGGTACAGAGATATGACAGCCTAGTGAGAAATTATCAAAGGCTTTTCATGGTGCGACACCGGCTCGTCGGTAGGCCACCTCCACCAAATACGGTATTTATGTTTTTATCTATTTTTATATTTATTTACAATACAATTCGTTGAATATGTTGTAAATATAAGTAATATAATGTTGTGATTATAATTAACTTTATTATAAAACTAACTATGCCCGCGGCTGCTCTCGCGTGGACTACAGAATGCCCCCGCTCCCGATTATTATAAAGACAAAAATGCTTATTGTGAGTGATCCTTAGAAGATAGACATATGCTCTCGCTGACTTTTTTGTAGGTCTTTTTAAGATTTACAATTATGTAGTTCATTAATTTGATATATCTCCTATGGTTTACTCAGCGAAAGCCATTTAAGTGCCCCAAAATCGTTTCTCCGAATTGATATTTATTTGCGCGTAAGGCCGTTTCTCCACCGGGACGTCAACGAGAACGAGATGACTGCGCCGAGGTAGCAGCAACACTTATATTTACTATAGCCGCGTGTCCACCGCAAGCCCGTCAACCGAGCGCCGTCATTCCGGCCGCCGAACTGTAAAAGTAGATCTACGCGACAGCTAACTCGCGATGTACCGCCGCGCGCCGTACCGGTAATACAAACACACGTTTGAACCTGTCCATCCACGCTACGTCACGGCGCCGCGCCGGTTTTTGTTTTCAAGGTATATTTCTTTGATTATTAAAATCAAAAATATATCTATACAATTAATAAAATTAAAATGTCTGTTTGTAATGTCAAAATAACAGTTTTTTCCTAAATGCATATGAAAGTATATAACTATAGCGATAACAAAAAGCGCATTAAAAATTTTTTTGTCTGTCTGTTTGTTCCGGGTAATCTCCGAAACGGTTGGACCGATTTTGACGGGACTTTCACTGATTGATAGCTGATGATATAGGGAGTAACTTAGGCTACTTTTATTTTAGAAAAAGAATTATGGTTCGGCACAAATAAAAAAATATTGGTCATGGTGAATCAATTCGGGCGCTTAAATGGCTTATGCTGAGTAAACCATTAGAGATATAGCAAATTAATGTACTACATAATCGTAGGCATTAAAGAGACCTACAAAAGAGCCCGGGAGAGTATACATCTATTTCCTAAGGAACACCCACAATAAGCATTTTTGTCTCTAAAATAGCCGGGAGCGGGGTACAAGATTTGCGCGGGCATTCTATAGTCCACGTGAGCGAAGTCACGGGCTCAGCTAGTTGTTAATGATAAAAATGACCAAGAAATTTAAATATGACATTTATTCATTAATAGAGCTTGTAGAAAGTAAAGAATGTTTGTGGGATAAAACTAATGATATTACATATGTATGTCCAAAATCCGAGATCACCGAGATAGTCGCGTCACGTCATTATGATCTCGGCCCGAAATAATCTCGTTTTCGTTGACGTCCCGGTGACGCCGGCGGTGGACAAACGACCTAACCCTAATTCTTTTTTTTAAATAAAAGTAGTCTAAGTTACTCCTTATAATAGCAACTATCTGCCAGTGAATGTCCCATCAAAATTGATCCAACAGTTTCGGAGATTACTTGGAACAAACAGAAAGACGCAATAATTTTAAAAATTAATTTATGTTTAAAGTACCAAATTCATATGCATTTTGTGAAAATCTGTAATTTTGACATTAAAATCAGACTCTTCAATTTTATTTTTTTGTAACTTAGGGTCGATTTTTCAACCAATAGATAACTTTATTTGAGGAATTATTTTTTTATTTTTGACAGTTCCGTACATTATCATTCAAAACGCAAAAATGATTTCTCAAATAAAGATATCTGACTATTGAAAAATCGAGCCTAAATAAAATAATAATAAACCTAAAATTCACTTGTGAACTCATATTCATAACTTTTAACTTACTAAATCAAATAACTATACTTTGATTAGACTAGTTTAAGTATTCCATAACATAAAATATTGAAGTCCTTTTTACATGATCAATGTACATTCTCTTCACTAGAAGATTTTGAAATTGTGATTGCGGACGTCGTCGAGAACTAACCATTGGTCGTCATTACTCTTGGATTGTAATGTATTGAGTGTAACGTGTATTGTGCTTTTCTCGAAACCTATTATAATATGGATACCCTACACAAATATACAATGCAATTTTCTAGGACAACTGAAGTTAGAGCCATAACACTGTTGGTCGAATGCATAAGACCCGCCGAATATCGGTACAATTTCTGAGGATTCAACCGCTGGCATGTACCAACGAGATTTTCGGAATACGTGTAAATTTACTAATTAGTATTGGTAACGATATCGGCTGACAATGAAAAAACATGGATAGTTGACAAATATTCTTTTAGTAACACCATATGGGGAAAATACAAAACTATATTTCAGGCGTTATAAATCAGCAATACGTCGCGGGCTAGCTTATTATCTAAGCCCGTGTCTTTCAGGAATGGGCATTTGCACAGCAGTGGGACGTTTACTGGCTAGTATCTATTATGATAGTAAAATTACATTATTTATTAAATTTTTTTAATAAATAAAATTAATTGCGAACTTTTTTCCCAGATCGATCGTGGTACAGACCCTATGGAGACCGACGCAATTAACTGGCGGTCCTCATCGCGCTTCTCTGCTTCTACAATCTTTCCTGAGAATGGTACCATGATCTCCATAGTTAATTTAATAAAAATATCTGGCCGATTAGGAAAAACCAATCTCTAATTGGATACATAATATCTATGTATACAAAAATTACTAACATTTTAAATACATAAACAATAGTAGGGCCAATTTAATAGATCACATTTGACACTTCATCAAAATTCAACAACGTAATGTTGTAAGGAGGGAACACAATATTATTTATAATTTTGATGCTGCTACAATCTGCAACTACATTTTTTTTTTTTAATTTTATGTTATTTTAATATTTTAAGAAAACTTACAGCTAAGTACTTATTTAAGTTACATGTATAAATTAATGAAGGTCATTTACAAGTTCTCACATATAATTATGTACTTATATAAATAAAAAAATAAATTTAGACGGAAAAACACAAAAATATTAACAAAAGAAATAAGAATTCAAAAGAGCTTTCAACTTCTGAACAGTTGTATTAAATATATCAACGTCTAAATCACTAACCAATTTATTCATACTGCTGCTTACTCGAATGAAATAGGAATTTTGTCTGTAGGTAGTTCTAACAATAGGACTATAAAGTATGTTAGGGTTTCTAAAAGATGCTGTCGGTACACGTAGGTTAATTTTGCTCAGTATCTCCGAACAGTCAATTTGGCCATTGAGTATACACAAAAGATATGATACATCAGCTATTTCTCTTCGTGTATACAACGGGAGCATATGAAATTTTTTACAGCGCGATGTGTAATCTGGTACAATTATTTCAGATTTAAACTGTAGGAAACGAAGAAACCGCTTTTGTATTTTCTCAATGCGTGTGATATATATATTATAATTAGGGTTCCAGACTTGAGATGCGTATTCAAGATGGGTTCGAACAAAAGAACAATAAAGAATTTTAAAAGTTTTAACACATTTAAATTCATTGGATAATCGAAATACAAACCCTAATGCTTTAGAAGCTTTTTTGACAACATTATCAATATGCTTATCAAATATTAGTTTGGAGTCAAAAATAACACCTAAATCTCTAACAGCATTAACTCGTGATAATTTAGTATTTTTAAGAAAGTAATTGTGCAGAATCGGATTGAGTTTACAGGTATATGTTATAACTTGACATTTCGTGACATTTAAATCTAATTTATTGAGAGTACAATAATTTTGAAACTTATCTAAATCATATTGAATACGAACTACATCGGAAACAGTTTTAACAGGACATATAATTTTAAGGTCATCAGCGTAGAGAAGAATTTTGCAAGTGGTAAAACAGGATGGTATATCATTAATAAAAATGTTAAAGAGCAGAGGACCCAATAAAGATCCCTGAGGAACTCCTGAAGGAATCTGCATCGGCGAAGATGTATAGCAATTTAGAACTACAGATTGGCATCTGTTCTTGACATAAGATAAAACCACCTAAACAAATTACACCGAATCCCTATATCTCTCAGTTTGCAAAGCAGGATTTCATGATCTATCCTGTCAAATGCTTTACTGAAATCAGTATAAATTACATCTACCTGGACAGGCTCTGACATGTAGTAAGTTATGTAATCACTAAACAGGATAAGATTTGATGTAGTAGATCTTCCTTTTACAAAGCCATGTTGCCGATCGTTAAGGGAATGTTTAAGAGAAGGATAAAGTTGTTTGAAAACTACTTTTTCGAATACTTTAGAAAAAATGCAAAGTTTGGAGATGGGTCTGTAGTTAATGACGAAGTCTTTAGAGCCATTCTTATGAACAGACGTAATTAAGGCAGATTTCCATATATCGGGCATTATCCCATCTTTAAAAAATCTTCAAAAGAGAAAGTGGTACAGAAATACTATTTGCACACTTAACTATTAAAATGGGAGGTATGTCATCAGGACCTGCAGATTTGTTAAGATCAAGAGTTTCAAGAATTTTTTGTATATCAGAACAGACAACTTCAATAGAACTTATATTGGAAGAAGACTCAAGAATGAATGTTGAACCGTCTGTAATAGGTGAAGAATTCTGTGTATTATGTAGAAAAGAAGAATGAAAATAGTCAGAAAACATGTTTCATATGATGTCACCTGATGCAGAAGAAACTAGACCATATTTCATCATAGATGGATAAGCATTACACTGGTTTTTACTTTTCACATAAGACTAGAATGCTTTGGGAGATTTCAAAATATTAATTTCAATTTGAGAGATAATTGTGCGAAGTCACCTAAGTGATACATAAATTTAACGTACGGACAGAAAGGAAGAGCGTGGAGTTCAACAAAATCTGTACTTACAATGTAACAAACCCCCCCCCCCCTCTCTATCTTTCTATCTATATACGGGGTGGAACCCCTCATACTTACTTCGATTGCATAATGATTAAATACAAACTTATGGCCTTACGTTGTGAATTAAACAAAGTTGTAGTAAACAAGTTCTTTAATCTGATACTCAGAAAACATAACATTAAATCAAATTAGTAAATTAGAACTTACTCCAACACATGACAGAAAGTGTTAAAATCCATTGTATGAAATAAAGTTAATATTAATACTATAGTAAACTGTAGTTATGTACTGTACTAGAAGTATGATTAATTGCACATGAAAGTTGTTCCAAGTTCTATTTTGAAATAAAGACGTGAGAGTAAGAATTATTTTTATTATTGTTTTTAGGCATTTTGGTGAGGATGAATTTGTTCTAAGAATTAGTTTCAAAATTTGATTAGAATAGAAGAATACTTTTTTTTATTAGTTAATACTATTTTTCTGGAAGTGAAAGTGTAGTTTAGTCTAAAAACACCGGGTCTTTAGAATGACAATCCTAAGCCTGGAAGGTATGAAGGAGAATCAAAATATGCCTAATATTCGTCCGTGTACGATCCATTGTACTACTGTACATTGTACTATTAATAAATAGTACCAGAAATCAGATCTATTTCAGTTGAGAGATTGTACTAATTCAGAGCGCCACTTTTAATATCTGAGCAAGCGCATCCCTATTTTCTCAATGTTCCTCAGTCTATCTTTGTTTTCTATTGTTTTTCGCCGTGCCCGGTCATTTCTTTTGTTAATTCTGTATTCTCACGATTAGTTATCCGCATGCTGTCTTTGTTTTAATATTGCAAAATGGTAAAACCCGTAGGGTTCTATTTTATTATATGTATTACAAAGCTTCCCGCATTCTAAACAATATCTTTTATTTTTATTTTATAAATTTTAACCTTTATTACAAAGATTTTAAATTACCTACGTTTGTCAAAACATCGAATCGTAGTAGATTTAAAGTACTTATAATGTTAAACTAGGCAGCGTTACTTGTATCGATTTTAGTTTTATATTGATTTCAAAAATTATAGCTAGGTACTTAGGGTGGATCTGTTACAACAACTAAGGCTTTATGGTGCTGATCCTCTGGAACCAAAGGTTCAATACAACTTGTAACAGAGACATCACTATTAGTAAAAATAAAATCCAAGACTCTATTGTTTATGTTATTAAATGAATTGTATTGCTGTAAGTGGCATGGGGCAAGGCTATCAATGAAATTAGTTTGAACAACTCCCTGAGTATTAGAAGGATAAAACGATACACCATCATCCGCTAAGGACCAGGTTAAGTTCGGTAGGTTAAAGTCCCCTAAGACAATAAATTTATCAAGGGGATTCTGAAGTACGATTTCAATTAAATTTTCCGAAAAATTTGTTAATTGTTTTGCCATCGAATTACCGAGATTCTGATTACAAATATAAACAACACAAATGTATTTTGAGACAAATTTTTGGTTTCTTACATTGAGCTAATATGGTCACCCAAATATCTTCAGCTGACAAGAACCACTCGGAACGAAGATTAGCGATCAGCTCACGCCGAATCGCAATTAACACCCCACCTCCCAACAATTGATCAATATTCGAGTAGTCTCGATCCCGTCGCCATATGATATAGCGATCGTCAAATAATTCGCCATTAAGAATAGAATCACTCAACCAAGTCTCTGTAAGGCATGTAATATCATACGAGTTAATACAAATATTTCTAAGAAAAATAGCTGTTTTTGTACGAAGTCCACGTACATTTTGATAATATATAGTGATAATTTTACATAAGGGTATTTAAGTAACAATATAGTGGAAATACTGAGCAAAAATAGTATTAACGAGGATGTAATAAAAAGCAAAATCAAAATTATATTGTAAAAACCACGGTACAAACAAATCGCAGGAAATATGAAGGGTAGTAGAAAAAATAATAATGAAAATAAAAATAAGCTGGCCGTGCCAAGATGATAAGCGAACAAAGGTGAAAGTGACCATAAAAAGTGCATAATAGCACGGATCATTATACCAGCGATGTTCAAACTTTGCAAGCTAGCATCAGTACAACAAAATATAATTACATTGTGTGATAGATCTAATATTGTGTAAAAGCATATGTATAGTATAGTTGTACAGCTGTAAACATTACTACATGTGCTACAGAAATATATAATATAATACAATAGTTTTAGTGCAGTATTTTCTTTAGGTCTGTTTTCGATATGATGGCATAAACCGGTGAATTGGAGTTTTTTCTTATAAAAATTTTGCATCCTTTTACCCAGACAAACGCAAAACCCCGTTCTTTCGCCAATGATTTGGTTTTGTTGAGCAGGATCTTATTATCGTAGGTTAGGTGATCATTTATATAAACCCTGTGTTTCCCTTGAAGTCCGAGATACTTGGGAGTGATAGATTTACACTTTTTCGCTGCAGCCACAAAGTCATCTTTCAGGTATCGGTTGTGCACCGAAACAATTATAGACTTATGTTCAGTGTTGCTACGCATAGGTACTCTTGAGAGGTAGTTAATCTGGTCTTTGGAGATTTTTATTACAATATGATCACCGACTTTGGAGATTACAGAAATTAAATTTTCTAAATTAATGTATATTACTCGAGAAAAGAATATCTTGCACGGAAAAAGCTAATTGATTCGTTTAAAGATCTATGCTTATTTACTGGTTGTAAATCGTATCTGTCAAAGGTTTTGAAATCAAATGGCTTTAGATATAAAAAATCTGACAAGCGGAAAATCCTGCCGGAACTACGATATTATTTTGAATAGAGTAACATTTTATGTCAAGTAAATAAAATAGCATATTGGGAAAATATTGTGTTTATTGACGAAACATGGTTGAATGCGAACCATGCGGTTTCCCAGACATGGACTGATGATACAAGCGGCCTCCACCTCAAAAGTTCCATCGGGAAAAGGAGTCCGCCTTATTATATGTCACGTGAGCTCAACTTCTCGAGGGTTTATTCCGGACTGCCTCTTCACATTCACGTCTAAAACTGAACTGCAAGTGTTTACCATGAAGAAATGGTCTTTAGGTTTTACTTAAGTCAGCTAGTAAACCCATCGAAAATTATAATAGACAATGCTCCGTATCATTCTGTATAAGTTAATAAACCGCCAATTCAAGCAAATAAAAAGCAAGGAATTGTCTTGTGGCTGGAAAGAAATGGTTTGGAAGCAAGTCCAATTTTATTAAAAGTTTAGTTGTTGAATTTGCTAAAAGAAACTAAGCCGTCCAAGCCTCTATGTAATCGATGAACTATCCTTACAGTATGAACACGAAGTTATTCGACTGCCTCCCTACAATTGCCAGTATAAAGCCATCGAGCTTATTCGTGCACAAATAAAGGGTCATGCAGCACGTAAGAATAATGAGCCACCCTTCAGTACTGCAAAAATGCTGGCTCTATCGTAACTAGTGATGGGATCTAATGTATTCGCTCTGATAATTTTATACATGATATATAAATCAGTATCGGTAAATCGAAATCGCTCAAATATCAATAAAATATTATAAATTAAACAGAATCTTTTTCAAAATAAATCAATGGCTATATTAAGGGGTTCGTATACGAAAATTAAAACAACCAGATGAATATTTATACATATTTGTTTATTATTAGTCGTCTTCCGACATGGAACTTTCGTCTGAAGACTCGCCGTCTTCGCCTAAATTTATTGTGATTGGTTCTTGCTCTATAATGGTGTCAAAGGCCACATCTCTTTCCCAATCCGATAATATTAGTCGTACAGTCCTTTCCACTACACTAGACCAATTTTCAGGCGTCACTTGATTACAAGAATCCTTTAGTAATTCAAGCGTCTTATTAGCTGTAAATGGCGGAAAAGTGTTATTTCTGGCAACATATCCTTTAACTTGTGCCCATATCATTTCGATAGCATTATATTGGCTGTAGTATGGTACAAATCTGAGAACTATATGGCCATGTTCTGCTGCCATTTCGTCCACCACATATCTGGGTTTTTGTTTTTTTTTGCTTTTAAAATGCTTATCAGCTCACACTTCAACATAGATTCGTCTATGCTTTCGCCATTATTGCGAAGCCAGTTTATAATATCTGACTTTTTATTAACCTGCGTTGGCATTTTATCCAATTGGCGAGAGTGATACGGTGCGTTATCCATGACGATAACAGACGGTTCCTCCAGTGTCAACAGTAATTCTTGAAACCAACCTTCAAAGATGAAGTATTCATTTCTCCGTGGTATTCGACTGTTTTTTTTTTTTCGATTTAAATGCCAGCAACGCTCCTTCAACAAAACCTTTTTTACTTCCTGCATGACAAATAATCAATCTTTCTCCTTTCCCTATAGGCACTTTACAGGTAGACGCAACAGTATCATCAGTCCAGGCCTTCGATAGAGTGTGGTTGGCATTAAGCCACGTTTCGTCAATAAAAATCACGTTTTCCCAGTCCGTTATTTTTTTAGCTTCTTTCAAAAAGGTACACCGGGCTAGAGCAATGTCTGTGCGCTCCAGTAATACTTTTCATTTATCCGCATTTTTAAATAAAAATCCTATCCGTTTCAATACCTTCGCCAGTGAAGACTTCTGTCCACAAAACAAGCCACAGTCGCGGAGTGAAATAGTCGACTTCCTTAATGTTGGAAACTCTTTTCTCAAGTAACAGTCATATATGTGACGTCGTATTTCGTCAGCGTCAAATTCGTTCACATCGGTTACAAGGTACAGTTTTTTTTCTTTTTCGGCGTTGAGGGCTTATTTAGCTCTGTGCCACTTTTGCCATAGACTTCTTTAGTAATATTTGTCACTGTACTCAGACTGATGCCTAGAGCTTCCGCAACACGATCACGCACTTGTGACACAGGCAAAAGGGGTCCACCATTTTGATTTTCTCTTTCAAAATAGTCACGCAAGCGTATCACTAATTCCCTCGACTGTCCTCTTAGTACACTTCCCTTTGGCATATTAGAATATCCAAGTATATGCGAAATCTATACAGCGAACAGTTAAGTTCTACACAGGCACAAAGTTAACACGGAGGAATATATAATGTACTCAACTTGTCGTATTAAAAATGGGAAAACAGCATACAGAAAAGTGACTAGCACGTAAGTACGAACCTCTCGTTGCGACTGTTACTGAGTGTTAACCACAGAACACTATTACTCCTAGTGGAGAGTGTTAACCGTCAGCAAAAAAAGTCGCCGCCAGCATTATGCTAGTATTGCCAGGACATGAATTTGCCTCCATAAACAGGATGTTAATGTTTTATTTCGATATTTTAAAACTATCATAAAATATTATGCAAAAAACGGTGTGTTTACCCCATATTTATGTTACATATTAATTACTACATAGTAAAAATTAACCACATATGTAAAAATAAACTATACACTTGAATAGGAATAGAAACCGCACCATTGCCAATTCGACAATAAAAAAATCGATAATCGATACTAATTAAAGTATCAATAATCGGATCAATAATGGCATTGTCACGTTGCTGCAATCAGTATTTCCATCTTTCAATAACTTTCAAAAAGTGGTTAACCTGGTGGATAAGGTATAATGATGTGTGTTTGGTCAGGGACGTAGCTAGAGGAGAGCGGCCGGACTCGTTTTGAAAAAAAACTTACACATAGTTTAAAAAAAGCAATGTTGAGAAAACACTTAAAAAGGGCCCTGGAAGGCTACTCTAGTCACCCCCTGAAAGCGCGAATGTTGCCTGCGTGAGTACAATTCATGCAAGCTACGCCAATGTATTTGGTACAGGATGTATTAAGTAGACAACGAATTAATTTGTTAAAATGTCTTAGCTTACCAGTGACCAGTACGATCTAACAAGTAGTCTAAACCTATAAAGAAATTATAATTTTGATTACATTCTATATTCGTCGTTATTTACATTTTTAGTAACTCCAACCCCTAGTACATCACAGAGACAAGAAGGTGATGAGATAACAGATGGAGAGAGTACTAGTAGTCGTGTTCTCAATTTGGATGTTCTGTCAATTGACAGCAATCCAGCCAGGTAAAGTTATTAAAACTTTATTAATATTATGTTATCTAAATGGCTACTGTTTCATAATTTACATATTATTTACATTTTTAGAAGTCATGATTCAGCGACCACTGAACGTTCTTTATTTGGATCTCGAGCATCAGCCTTCCAACCGCTGAATGAAACTGGACGAACATTTAGAACAGGTGATCAAGATGAAAATACTACAAGATTGTTACCAAATCCGTTTTCGTCAGCTAATGGCACGCCACGTCCAGATCGATTTTCCTTTACTGGGTGTACAACGCAACCTACAACCGACACATCAAATACGTCGCGAACCAGCATTTTCACATCCACTAGACCGGGATCAACTTCACCAATGTTTCCTTTACGCAGAAGAATTTTTCCACTGCAGCGATCACATCGCTTTGAATTATCACCGAGGGAGTCATCGACTTCATCTGCGGCAGGCGCATCAGCACCAAGCACCGCATCATCATATGCTAATTCGCGGGACAGCACGCCCCACAGGCCAAACACGCCACGTAGACCGACAATGACTAACTCATCAACGCAAATAACTCCTGATACAACCCCCTTAGATGCTCAAACTTTAAATGAAAGCCTCGACCTAATTCGCGATATATTGCGCGATTCAGGAACGAGGCTATTGAATCTGATAACTGATATGTCACTATCAATGCTTTCGGGTGCTGATCGAGAAGAACCAAGACGTGCAAGGAGCTCACGAGCCCTTTCCGAAGACGGCGAAGGTGGAGACAGCCTGACACGATCACGCCGTCCGCGGTCACGTCCCAGGCCTCGATTACTTAGTGCAGATTGGCGGCGAGAGCTTATGTCATCCAGTTCTGATTCTGATAGTGACCGTTCCTTGGAAGTTAATATACTTCGAACGAGGAACTCTACGTTTCGAGAAGATGACGTTGCATCTGCAGATCGTCTTGCAGCTTCTGTCGCAGCAGCCGGCCCGCCCTTGCCCACGGATAGAATGGTATTTGAGTTGACAAACGATTTCAGAGACGAAAACGCAGCTATTGACACAAGTAGAGTTAATGTTTCATTGTCTAGTGGTAGATTTCGGGTCAGGACGCAAGGTTCTGACGAAGAACCGGCTGGAGGACCCTCGAGCTCTGCGACACCATCAGATTCCAATCCCGACCTTGAACAACCTTCTACCAGTCGTGATGAATTTTGGAATGGAGGTGGCACGGTGCCATCAGATGAAGCTTATAGAAGGGTTAGAATTGGTGTCAGTGCCTTACAAAAGCATGCAGTGCAGTTAGCGAACATGTGGTTGCGAGGTAATAGAACTACAATGAGAGAGTTGCGCACTATGTGGGAGAACTTACGACGGCGTATAATTTCTTTACACAGAGAATCGGGAAGACAGGATACACCCGGCTACTACACGAGATCTCTTTTAGAGAGGTGTATGATGTTGACCGAAATGTCTAATCCTATTATGCGGTCCCCTGGAAGCAATGTAAGGCCAGCTCAACGGGAAACCGATGTTGAAAGAAACAGAGCTAATAATGAATTGGCGCCTGGGAACACTAATCCTTCCAATCAAATAGATAGAGACCTTGAATCTGCAGATGATGCTGTAAGGAATATTCCTCTGCCACCTTTAACAAGGCCACAGTCAAGAACTTCACCAAGTAATCGGTCTCCATCATCAATGCGGAGAAGAATACAATCTAGTTTCAGATGGCGAATCGAAGATGAACTTAGGAGACGTTTACGATTGCCCTATAGCAATCGTTTGGCACCCAGATATTCTAATCGGTCTTGCAGAGAAGTAACACGTGCAATCGAAATTAGTGCTACTAGGCACGAAATACGAATGCGAGCAATGCAAGTTTTATCAGTCATGTTTAATATGATGATGATGTGTTTAGAAGAGAGAGGACTCAGCCAATTGATAATCACCATGTTGCGAACACTTAAAAAAGCATTGGCGTTAACTTGTTTCATGCTAATGACAAATAGAAATAATGGAAGAAATGGGAATGGTGAAGCACCAGCTACCCAAAATGTAGAATCAATGGATGTGGTTCGCATACAAAACGTAGATCATACAGGCCCAGTTAACGTTGATGGGCCAGATGATGGCGTAAATACCACTAATGCTCCACAAAGTGAAAGAGTAGAAGCTAACGTAGTTAAAACAAAGAACAATACAAACAAGTCCACAGATATTGAAAATCCGTCAGCATCTCAATCTGAAAGTATAGAAGAAGGGTGTAGTATTAAAGAGAATTCACCAGTTTCATCGTCTAGTTTTATTACCCAGACATGGAGCAATCGCCTCGCTGTGTTAATATCTGCAGCTAATAGAAATAATTCTGCGACTGCAAGGAACAGAAGAGAGTTATACATAGAAAGTAGACGGTTAAAAGCTTTACATAAAACGAATCCGCTAGCTCATCCTCTCATGAAGAGAAGGGGCATGCCCCCTATGTCGACTTATAAAATACCTACATTACGATGTTTACCAAATAGAACGAACGCGACTAGATTTATGGCTCCTAGAATTGCTTCTCAAAGTAGTGAGTCAAGTAGCGAACCTGTTGCCGGTCCATCGACCGCGCCTCAGTCTAGCGACTCCAGTGAGTATTGGAACGAATTTGTCATGACTGGGCTTAATAGGAGATTTAATTTTATACGCATGGCTCATGTGAGATTAAGAAACGCGGCGAGAAACCGACGTCTACAAACAATTCGGCTTTATACGCCCTCTTCTGTACCCGAAATGATCTCTATGCACCCTAACAGCGGAGAAAACCAACCGGAAAATCGTTCTCCTCCACAAAATAACTCTGAAGACGGTGGTCGACTCCCTTTCGCATTTTACCGGCCCCATATTTTGACTACACGCAACGATTCTGGAAATCGGCCGGACTATTTATTACAGGTCCAGAATATAATGAACAACGTTGCTCCTGCTATACAGCCGAACGATCAGGCGACAAACGAAGGTGGTCAGGGAAATTCACCTCAGAGACTGCCTAGAAGAATTCACGAGTACCTTCAGCCTATTATATTAGCACAGGTAAGAATACAAAAATTATTTTATATAAGTTATCACTAACGACACTATTTACACAAATATTAATTTAAAGAGAAATAATAATGTGCGTTACTTGACTTACTTGTCATGAAAAATGTTTTATATTTGTTGTACTGTGAAACTGTACAACCGTCTCCCAGCATTAGTCCTTATAACATCGGGTCCTTCAAGCATAACGTGAAGAGATATTAATGCAAGCCGGCATTACAGCAGTGATCACCTATAGATTTCAATCTATCAGTGGTCGCCGTTAATTTGCAGAGCTACTATAAAAAATATTTCATGGTCCGGTTTCAAACTATGCTAACCAAATTTAGAGAGATCTTACTGGAGTTGCATTTTTTTTATATGGACTTCGTTTCAAACACAAACGACCGAAATAAAAGTATTATAAAACATGAGTGGCGTCATAATTCTGCATCAGTGCCCATTTTAGCTGCCGACTACTTTGGATTTTACATTCCCAAATTAACTACTGAAAAAATTGAAAAAAAAATACGCAGAAAAAGTGAAAGAAGCCGATGGAGTGTTATATTTAATCTGTACAATTATTTTTATTTAAATTTATTTAATTCCAAAAACAGCAATAATTTATAAATTATAACATTTAAACAGGAATTATTTGCTGTCTTGAAATTATCTTTTTTTTCTACTATTACCTTAATTCTTAACCAGCTCATTACAGAATCTTTATTCTACGAGCTTAGTGGGCTACAGAGTCATTTCAACAATAGGTGAAATTGTCGCCAAACGTTAATCTATAAGGAATAAAAAAGATATTAAAAAAAAAACATATTTATTTTATAGTCACAAATGAATTTTTTGGGGGGATCTCAAGCTGTCATGTATAGATTTTGTTTTTTTATTCATAAATTTGTGTTGTTTGACCCTATATTGCGTAATACAGGTTGCATTTTGCATGGTTATTGTGCACAAGCGAAGTGGATTGGAAACAATAACACTGACCATGAACTCTGAGTTGCCACAAAAACTCCCTCGAAAGTTCTAAAAAGGGAGCTACCATCTTGTCAGAATACTGAAATGATCATAGGATAGGGCCACTATATTTAGTTAATGGTTTGAAGAGGACTAGAATAACAAGTTAGGAAAAAGAAGAACTTTTTGGTGGGACTTAACGGGAATTTAAATTTATCAAGTACTTTATATAAACAGAATGCCATGGTGGTTGAAGATGATGAACCCATTAGTGGAAGAGGTAGTGGGGGCGGCGGCGGCGGCGGTGGTGGTGGTGGTGGTGGTGGGGGTAGTGGAGGCGGAAGCGGTGGTGGGAGTGGGCTCGTGGCGGGAATGAGGCGCGTCAGCGGAATGGCGGGACTGCTCGACGCTGGTATTCTCTCCGAGACGCTACATGCACCCACGCATCGTGTGCAAGCCTGGGACTTCACAACCGGAGACGTTCCCGAAATTGCAGACAGTGAGAATTATCCTTTACTATACCTTATATTATTTCGCGCTCATTGATTATTAATTTTGAATTTAAATATCAAATATCTACTTACACACTTACACATACAGTCACCCAAAAAAACTTTACCCTCCGCCTGGCGGGTAAAAATAAATCGCGAGTTTACATACCTCATTATTTATTTTATTTATTACCAAACTTTCGATAGCCGTGTCGCCGTTTATTTATTTACTACAATAATTAATCAGTATTTTATCGGCAAAATTATGTTATGTTACATGCCTAGATTAAAACGTTCGGATATCCAAATAAGAAAATCCGTAAGGCCGCGTACAGATACGGCGAAGAAGGCTGAGTGGGCGTGGGGGATCGACACCTCAGTCGCTCGCTCACGTTCGCTGTTGAGTGCTGTGTTGATCGGCCACGCCTATTCTGAGACTTCTTCGCCCTGTCTGTACTGGGCTTACAGTAACCCATATAAATGTTTCCAGTAATTTAGGATAGAGACAGAGTTCAATGAGCCCATATAGATTTAGTATAATAGTAGTGGTGTGCCCGCGGCTCCACACGCTTTTGTTACTAGGCTATCATTTTGTATGATAACATTGACAAGTTTGACAACTAACGCAAGAGTCTAACGTTCATATTTCCTTGAATGATGACGTCACTTTTTCTAATTGTTGTTTCAAATCACGTGACTCACAGACAATAAATATTAATTTTCCAAAGAGAAAATTAAATAAATAAACAATTACATACTTTTTCCAGATTTGTATTGTTTAATCTATCTATGAATGAGACACTGTCGAATACCGAAAATGACTTAAAATTTAAATAATAATTAAAGTTAATATTGTTCACCTACAAATGTTTACAAAATAAAAACTATTTTCCTTCTGAATATAATTCTTTAAAAAATTTAATATTTTTAAGTGAAATTATCCGTAACTATCGGATATCTGAAATCATTTCACGTCCCTATCCATAACTAAACCTTTTAAATACTCTTACATTATTCGAATCCCTATTATGCAATATAATTAATTAAATTGGGTAACTTAATTTCTTTTTAAATTTAATTAACTTTGACAGGTGCAAAAAACGTAGTGGTGCAAAAATGCAGGATACATAATGATGCGAGCATCGACATTTCAAAAGATGGACGTCTCCTAGTAGCGCTTCTCCCTGTGCCAAGATTGAGGAATACTAACCATTGGCTAGGTAGTAGTAACATACATCCTATTTTGTGTTAACCTGTAAAATACCAACTTGATATCTTATTTTTGTTGTGATAGTTTTTTCACTTATTTTCTTCAACTGCATTTACGACAGTAATTACCCAAAACCATCTTTCTTAAAGTGGGCGCGCGGTGATGCTATTTGTGGGGCGCTAAAGGTTTTCAAGGAGCTACAGAAGGCTTAGAGAAAACTAGAAGGCATTAAGGCGATCTAAGGAGCCCTGACGGATTGGCTCATATACCACATAAAATTTTAACAAGTTTTTGTTAAACGACTCGAATATTTGGGGACATGTACTGCATTAAAAAAAAGTTTAGGAACCTATGGTCTAGAATATATTTATATTGTTTTTACACTCTCTCAATTTCAGTATCACTCACAAAACTTAAAACATTCTACATAAATTAATATTGCAGGTTCGTTGTTTCCCTGTGTATTTTTAGTACAGGTCCTTAAAAAATATCTGTTTTACAACCTATAATGAATGAACTGTATTATGCATTCAATTTTACTACCCCTTGAATCATTTGTGGGGAGTGGTAAATAATAATTTGGATCCATCTAGATCACTTCTAGCCATAAATATCTGGTAATAGTGAATCTTCGTATTGAGATTATTTGCCGATATTTCAGACAATGTTGTGCTTCCAAGATTCGCGTCCTTCGGTACTGTGCTCTACTATTCAATTCTAATATAGTTACCATAGAGTGCAAGCCAGTGGTGTTTTTTAAGATTTGGCTCTCTAGTCTTAGTCTTTGCCGCTTTTTAAATGAACGAATATAAAATGTAATAAATATTGCTAAGAAATCACAAAAAAAAATTGTAAGGCTTCATGGGACTCCTGGCAGATGTGTGAAACATTTAAATTTAATCATATTTTCATATTGACATACCAATAAATAAAAACAAAATCATCAAATATTCAGATAATTATTTGTAAATTAAAATATCAATGTTATTTGTTTTATGAACACACTTGTAAAATAGTGAGTGTGTGTGTGTAGAGAGAAGCAAGCGTTTAAAATAATTATGTTGAGAGGGAAGTGCAGAGACGGAAACAGCCGACCAAACGCGACGATGACCGAATGAACGTCGCGACGTCCCATAAGAACGAGTTATACTCCCGTCCAAACGCGCCATTTCATGTTTTATATTAGAGGTCGTCCATCTGTGAGACTCACACACTGCAGTTTGTCACCATGACCTTAGGGAAAAACTCTCCCGAGTGCAGAAAATTGTTATCACAACGTCAGCATAAACAGGCTAAATTATTAAAAAGGAAACAAAAACCCGACTGCAAGAAACACACGACATAATTTTTTTTTTCTATCTTTGCTTTTTATTTGATTTTCCGACGTCTTAATTATATATTATATAGCATATGTCACTCCCACAATTAAGACGAATCTAACGACACCTCGTATGCTAAAACCCATTAAGTCGCTTAGGCTATAGAGCGTGCCAAAGGAAACATACATACATATATTCGAAAATCATAATTGTCCTTTTTCGCTGTCGAGGGTATAAATAACTAATACTGAATAAGATTTGCACGTGTGAGGTGCAGGTGTGTACTCGCTCGAGTGGCCGCGACTCGGTCAGTGCTTGCACACGGCGGTGCTCGAGCAAGCGGCCGTTTCGGTTGCGCTCTCGCCTACTGCGCGCCATCTCGCGGTCGGGTTGGGATCCCGGCGCTTTGCCTCCGCGGCGCACGCACGTTCCAATGTCTTCGCACTGCTCTACAGACTCGATCCATTAGGTAAATAATCATTTTTACATATGTCAACATTCTTCTGGTGAATCGTGTACATGCGCCGATCTAGAGTTCGGCGAGGATTAAAGTTTTTTGAAGATCCAACATTGACACATTGAATTGAAATATCGAAATTATTTTTTACATATAATATGCATAAAAGGATAGTTTATGAAAGGAAATAATTATAGCATAATTGTTTATTTAAGCGCATGGCCAACAGGCACGCCAACAGTTGGTCTAACCCGCCTCATTAGATGTTTCACATCAAAAGAGATAGGATTTTCTACGATAATTGAATATTACACTACTTTGCAAAAAAAAAACAGGCACCTAAAAAATGTACGTTCTAAGCTCGATTTCAGTTAATTAAATTGAATTTAATTGTTTGACGTAGTCTGTACATATACTTATAATCGTGTAAATTAATGGGCGTGAAGTGAATTCTTGCAATTTTTCGATAAATTCCATAAAACCGATGTACACGTCCAAGCAATAAGAAGTAATCAGCAATATAGACAAGAAGATTTTTTAATTAAATGAAGTTACAAAAGTAGAAACCTAATAATGAGTGGTGACCTCCTCTTGCCAAAGTCAAGGCTTTGAATCCTTCTGGGCATGCTTTCCACGATATTTTTAATAGACGCGTTTTACCTGAAATAAAACGCATATTAAAATACTTCCCTTATTAGAAGCCTACTTTTTAACCCTGCCTGGTGTATATTTTGACACAATGACGAATAAATTCGCCGCATCCTACTACCACGGCTACGGCCGTGTGAATGTGGTAGGTGCGAAAGAGATGGCTATAGAAGGTAGAAAGAGAAATCTACGGAAACACTGAGAGAGCAGTGATGTTTTCCGTTCGAACAACTTGTGCTCTCCAAACGTGCCTCGAACGGGCAATTTGTTTCTGCAATGACTCTTTTTACCTTTTTGATGTTTTGTGGAGTAGATTGCACTGATCTTACCCGTCTTTTTGGAACATCCCAGACATACTCAATTGGATTGAGATCAGGACTTCGAGCTAGCCAATCTAAACAACGGATCCCAACTTCTTACATGTACGCTTACACGTCAGTAGAACGGTAATGGCGAGCATTGTCGTCCATAAAAATGGAATCTTCCTCAAGAGCAGTCAATGCGAGCTGTGCATGTGGAATTAGGACTTTCCTTATGTACCGGTGTGCATTTAATGTCCCATTTCCTATGAAAACTAACTCAGTACGCTCCGTCGAATTAATTACTGCCCAAAGCATAACGGAGCCTCCGCTATATGGAGTGATTTCTTCAAAACACTTCCACATAGCGTTCCCGTGGTCTTCGCAGCACATGCGGCGTCGGTCCTCTCCACACAAAGAGATTCTAGATACAACAATACTTTGTTCCAGTAATCCAGAGTCGATGAAGCACAGTTTTAAGCAAACTGAAGTCGAGCAAAGCGGTGCTCACGGCGTAATTTAGTGCCCCGAGCCGGCGGTAACAGCTGATATTGGCAGCCAAAAGCCTCCTGACCGTCCACAAGCTAACTTCTACTCCTCTTACTTCTTCAAAGCTCTTCTTTATGTCCACACTTGACGCCTTACGATACCGCAACGCCTGAGTCACCAAAAAGCAGTCAACTCGTGGCCCTGTGCATCGTATTCTTCCCGAACCTGTCTCTTGATACCGTTGCCAAGTCCTCTGGACAGTTGAACTACTCACACTTAGCCGCTGAGACACATAAGTTTGCAAACAACTTTCTTCAAGTAGGGCTATAATTTTACCGGCCCTTATCGCTTTATCAGTAATATCAGAAAGTGGTATTTAATGTAAAAAGAAAGATTAAATAGTTTAATTTGCAGAAAATATCAAAAAGTTTTTAAATTATAGTAATCACCAAAAAACAGATTCCGTAATTCGCGCCATTAGTAAAGCAATTTTACAATAATCATAATTTTTCTTTTGTTAATTTTAAAATTTAAATTTTGAACGTAAGGAATCATACCAGGATGCTTCAAATAACATGCCAACATTGCCAACACGCCAATATTCATTGAAGTAGAGAAAAATCTAAAGGGCCCGTTTTTTTTTTTTTTTTTTGCAAAAGCGTTTATATTTAGTTTCGAGGGTATCATCACCCCTGTGCTAGTTTCTTTTATCAATTCATAATTAAGTTTTAATTATACAGACTTTTCGTACAACCTTTCCCTTACTTAAGTTAAGTTTAAAGTTAAGATAGTAATAATAACTAAATTATGCACAGAATATATTTGAAAATTTCTTAATATCCATCCTTTTATCCAAAATATATGTAATCATATAGGTATGATAAGAAATCTAGCCCGATTAATTACCTTCAAAAAACCATACATTAAGAAAAGCTTCAATTAACTGAAAACTGACATTTTTGTTGCAGTGGCAAGTATTTGCCAATAATACTCATTTATATAAAGTACTGTATATAATATACAATCTGTAATATTTGACAGAGTGTTCAAGCCGTACTGGACTGTCTCCTATCAAGGAACTGGAACAGAACTGGGAACACGGGTTCACCAGCTTGAACTGCCTCCGCTGGGCACCACAACCAGGGCAGGGCCTCGTCTACGCCAACAACACTGGACAGCTTATCATCATGAGCTAAGTTAATTGATAATTCATTAAAATATAATATTCACTATGACACACTGCATTTCGTGTTCTTACGTAACACGTTACGGCCTGTTCACATGTACATCCGATGGAAGTACGATACAGTTGCAACGTATTCGTGATTTTTTACTATTCGTTAGCGTTTTAATACGTTTATAAGAAGCAATGTACCACTAAAGAAATAAAAACGAATCGTATCAAATCACGAACTGAGAAAATAACGATTCGTCGATGTGTGAATGAGCCCTTACAAAGATTAAGTGCATAAGTACTTTCCGGAAAACGTGACATATTATTTTTAAATATTCTAATGTGGATAAGTAATTTACTATAATATAATATACTTTTTGTGCGTACTGTAGACTTGTTCACTGCTTATTTCCGACCTATTTCTAGTTTTAATATCGAATGTTAAAAATTGTATTGCAGTAAATGATTTGATCTCTTTAGAAATTATCTGATTGGAACTGTAAAAGTATGAACGTGGCGCAATCTTTAATACATCTTCGGTTAAGTTTTATAGTAATGGATATAAGTTTCAAATTTAATTGTTGCATATATATAACAACATCTGATTGTATAAACGTAGAACTTTAGTGAGTAAATTTAATAGTTGAGACCTGTGTATTAATTTTCTTAGATAACACATTGAAACTATTCTAAATTTATTGACTACATTATATGTAAATCTAATAATTAACTTTATTAATTGTCGCAACATGATGTGTTTTTACTCGTTTAGGCTTACGATAGTCTTAATGCTTGCTAAAAAATTGATGCCTATTAAATAAGATCTAACAAGATTATTGACTTATAAAATATATTTATTGTCACATTTCTAGAAGTTTTCAGATAACAGAAATTAAAAAAATCTATGTTTTAGCCATGGTATAGACTGTTTGTAGATAATGTTATCTTCTTGGCTTACTTGTCTTTTACATCTCGCGCCAAACTTTATGACCTCTTTGAACATAGGCACGGTAGACTGCGCAAAACACAAATTTAGGTACAATAACAATTATTACAAATATTTCAATAAATTATATTTAATACATAACAATTACAGAAGTAAGATGGCGATCTAAGTATTATTTATTCGACTATACAATGCGCAAGTTCTGACTCGTCCCTGTTTTCAGACTGGTCATAAAGTTTGGCGGGAGTTATAGCTATGTATGTTCGATTGCATTTAATTAATTAATTCATGTTTTTATTCCATTGACGATTGAAACTTTTCATGCATAATTTTATGACGGCAGTATATCTATTTACGGCCTATTTTATTTTAACTTATATTCACAACAATACTGTGTTAATATTAATATTCTTTGTAAAAATTATTATTTTGTTGAATTTTGTGATTTAGATTATGTGATGATATTAGTAAAATTCGCCAAATTATGCAAGGTTTCAAAGAAGATATCTTTCATAATATAGGTTTTTAACTAACATTTAAGATGGTAGAAATTTGTTTCGTTTTTATAGACTGATTTCATTCAACCAGGGTATGATTGATATATATTTTTATAAAAGAATCTGTGAATTATTTAAAGGATTATAAATAATCAACGTTTTATTTATCTTTTGCCTGAAGTTGTGTATAAAAACTATAGGACCTTTGAATACTAGAACTAAAGCAGAATTAACAGGCTCTTACCAAATCTGGTTTGGTAGGGAGGGTATCGCGGGCAGTCAATGTGAGCGCTGATGTGCATAATAAGGCACCCTTAAACCTACACTTGGGTCAACAGTCCCGGGGGCTGCTCGTGTTTCCCTCTCTCTGCCACACGATGGACCCGGCATTCGCACGGTGAATCCATGGAATGCTAAAATGTTTGTCTTTTAAAACATTTTCAGTTATAAAAAATACATTTAATTGTGTTTTTAATATTTATGTCCTTATTCTATACATTTGGACCTTGACTTTTTTAATTTCATATAATGATTTATATACCCAAATTCTGGACACAATATGTTCCGTATAATTGAAATGTCTTCTACTTTCGCTTACAAACACTAATGTTTATCCATCAATGACCACAAAGAACATTGTAAATTATTTCGTAACTATCTTTCTCGACTTTTGAAATAATTATTGTTCTTTTAATTCATAATTTTTTTTTCAAATACTACATTTTTGCGCTTCGGATATTAAGTATAATATAGAAAATTACTATACGACATACTGAGCACACATATTTTTATTAATAGTTTTCAGGTTTTAATGTAACATAAATTTCGAATATAATTTATATAAGATGCTATTTTATTATTTGAATAAAATTATAAACTACAGTGTATTTTGCTTTTTTCTAAAAGTAATTTAATTATGAAGAGTAATATTTATCGATGTATATTATCTGCTGAACGTGCATTATGATTGTGGATGCAGATAACATAATAGAAACTGAAAAAAATGGAATTGCATGTTCAAAATGAGATTAATTATGACCTTGATGTAATATTATTTTATCAGCACAACCACAACATACTCTTTTTGACGCTTTGGTGTGAGTGAGTTAAATATATGTGTGTGATTTTGTATATGGTTACTTTTTATTATTTTGTGTATAATATATATACATTTCAATATGTATTAAATTGTGTTAACTCGTATAAAATTAATCACTCTTGGTATCAATGTGTAGTTGAATATTTCATTGCAATATTTAATTTATTCCTAAAAATAAAATATAAATAACGCCTAATTCTAATTATGCATGAATGTGTAATGTAGAACTAAGTATGTGGGTAAAATATTTTTCCTATATATTCATAACATGTAGAGTATTCTCGATGATATGATTACATAATGATAGTTTTTGTAGTTACCGACCTTTGTACCCACGTTTTCTTATTGTTTTTTAATTACTATTTACGTATACACAACTTTTTTTTTTTTTTTTTATCGACTTTTTTTAAAGTGAAGACGTAATGTCAAGTAATATAACATTAAATTAAACCAAACCATTATTGTTCGAAGATTTAAAAAAAACAAATACAATTTAGTCATTACATCCATTTAAAATGACACAATCTAATGGCGTAGTTAATTGCTCCGTCAAAAACAAATTACATTTAGGACATTATACCTATTTATATCTGTTACGAATTGACCCAACAATACCTACAAATAAGTGTCGTTCTCATTCTAACTCGTGTCATATAAGCTCGATTTCGTAAAAAAAGCATATAAGTAAAATACGCTCAATATGCCAAGAAGTAAGTAAATATTCCTGCGACCTTACAGACCGGTTAACTAAAGCAAGCACGTCGAATACATGCAAACATTGTGCTTGGGTAGTGTCTTTGTATAAATGCACGGCATGACGTCGCACTGCATACGCAATATGGAAAATCTCTCTGTCTCTTTCGCGCACGACAAAGCTTATGAGCTGAAAGAGTTGTTGTTTGCTTGCAAAATCTATTACTTTATTATAAAGTCTTTAAATAATATTAGCGGTCTGCCCGCAGCTCCGTTTGCGTGTTTTATTACGCAGAAGTTAAATTACCTACATCCCGTTATTTTATTTTACACATATTATTGTCAATTCGGATGCTGTATCAATTGAGGAGTGGCATGTATTTGCTATGTACAATTTTCACCAAAATCGATTGAGAATTATTATTCTATAGTTGTATTTCTAATGCATTATTCACGATTTTTAGTCTCAATTATGCTATGATGTATGCTTCCCGTTTACAAGATTTAATCAGAATCGGTTGAGAATTGATAAAAAAAAATTTACTCATAAAGCCCATTATGCATGGAATGACTTTCTGTGTACAAAAGGGGAATGCCCATTTTTGGCCCACGATGAACAAGAATTTACATTTACTGAAACAAAACCTTGTAATTTAATTTAATTTTTGGTATTTTCCGTTTATCTTAAAAGATGGGAATATTTTAACGTAGAAAAAAAGATAACTATATAATGATCAATATACAGGTACACCTGTATATATATTCGGTGCCATTTTTATACAGTGTTGCCAAACTCAAAGTAATGAACAATTGATTAGTATCGATTTATCTCATTAGAGTCATGTGGGTCAAGTGTGCGCACTTAAGTTTTGAAGCGTCATAAAATCAAAAACTTCAAGTTCAATAAAACAAAACTAGGTTAATTAGTTAGAGTATTTATTTATCAACTACTTAAACATAGTAACAATATTAATTGATGGTACAAATTCTTGGGAAACAACGAAATCACACATAGTCAAAATGCGTACACTTACCCTAGTATAGGGGTAACTGCGCAGTACATAGGCTGCACTAAAAGTATCAGGAATGGAATATTTCCATTGTTCCTGTCATATTAAAATCTTTTTAATTGAAAACTCCTTGGTTTTAAAAATCGAATACAATTTATTTATTTAAAAAAAGATTCTCGGTCTTGTCAAACTTGTTTAGTCGTTGAGAAAATGGAATTGACTCGAGAAAATTCAAGAGCGATGATTTATTATGACTTTCGAAGTGGTTTAACACAAAAACAGTGTGTTGACCGGATGATTTCTGCATTTGGTGATGAAGCCCCATCCAAAACCACAATTTATCGCTGGTTTGCTGAATTTCAACGTGGACGTGTCAAGCTCAGTGATGATCCTCGTCAAGGTCGTCCAAAAACTGCAGTCACCCAAGAAAACGTTGATGCTGTGCGTAAACTGATTGAGGAAGATCGACATGTGACATACGGCGAAATTCAGGCAACTTTAGACATTGGCATGAGTCAAATACAAATAATCTTGCATGAACAATCAGGTGTAAAAAAGTTGTTTTCCCGATAGATACCGCATTTGCTCTGTGAAGAGCAAAAAGCGGCTCGCGTTACTTGGTGCGTCAGAACTCTCGAAAGATTCCACGTAGGACCCTCAAATGCTGTATACAACATCGTATCAGGTGACGAATCCTGGATATACGCGTACGAACCCGAAACAAAAAGCCAGTCACGAGTTTGGGTGTTCGAAAATGAGTTAAAGCCAACAAAAATTATTCGTTCACGGAGTGTTGCAAAAAAAAAGGTGGCCACGTTTATCTCCAAAACCGGCCATGTTACGACTATTCTTCTTGAGGGACAAAGAACGATTAATGCAGAATGGTATGCTAGCATTTGTTTGCCACAGGTCGTTTCTGAACTCCGTAAAGAGAACGGCAACCGCCGCATCATCCTCCATCACGACAATGCGAGTTCTCACACCGCGCACAGAACAAAAGAGTTTTTGGAGCAAGAAAACATAGAATTATTAGACCATCCGCCGTACAGCCCCGACCTAAGCCCTAATGATTTCTATACTTTCCCTAAAATAAAGGATAAATTGCGTGGACAGAGATTTTCTTCACCTGAAGAAGCTGTGGACGCCTACAAAACGGCCATTTTGGAGACCCCAACTTCCGAATGGAATGGTTGCTTCAATGATTGGTTCCATCGTATGGAAAAATGTGTCAAATTTCGCGGAGAATACTTCGAAAAGCAATAAATACATTTTTAAATAGTAATGTTGAGTCACTTCCTTGATTCCAGAAATTTTCAGTGCCGCCCTCGTAGTATGGGAAAGTGTACGCAATATCAAAAATAAGGAATTCTGAGCTCTTACATAGTCAGAACCAAAAACAAACATTCTTATTGCTTTTAATTACCTTTAATCAACAACTTGGACATAGCATTGTTTAGCAAATATCCTTGCATTCTCTTCCTGGGGAAAATAAAAGCCGTAGGAACACCCATTGCACAAACTAGTGTAATAGTTTGGCCCCTTTCAGCGGAAACGATTTTTCCTACTAACTTCTTTCCTTTAACAGAAATTATTTTCGGAAATTTTTTTTGTACAGTATTAATACCACTTTTGTCTGTATTGTAGATACGACTGGGTGCAAAATTATGTTTGCTGTAGAGGGTCTGTAGATTGTCATAGAAGGTTAGTACTTGGGTTTTATTAAATTCCATCGCTTTAGCAATACTAGTGGGAACGGGTTGACGCAATTTCAATTCTGTATATCTCTTCAGGAAACCATATACCCAGTCACGACCAGTTAATTTTGAAGATGTATTGAACCGGTGTGGAATTTTATTTATCTCAGCATACTCATAAATCAGCTTTCGGAGGCTAATCATAGTCATACCATAATAGAGATCGTCATTTCGTTTCACATATTCATAGATTTCGTTTTCCTGTGCCTTTTGTAAATGTTTTAGTAAACCTCCCCATACTTTTTGTAGTCGTTCCAACTTTCAACCGTTTTCGTAGAGTACTTTCCTTCAATCCAACTTGAGATGCAGCTTTTCGTTTACTGGCACCCTTTGAAATTAGTAATTTGGGAGCTTCTAACTGGTCGTCTGTGACGACACTTCTATCTGGGGTCTTTCTTTGATAATCTTGCGGCATTTTCAATATATAATTGTACACTGAAACATTAATTAAACTATAAATACAAAGTCAAGGCAAGCGACGTGCGGTAAGTGTGCGCAAGCGCACACTTATACGACAAGCTTATGCGCACACTTGCCTCAAACCATCACAACGTAAATTCAATCAATATTGTCCATAATTGCGTCATAATAACCATTCAAACTTTACCATTAGTCACACTAGATATTATGGAGTGCTTAATGATATATAGCAAATATTCATAATATACATGCGTTAACAACAGATTACACGCAATTTTTTATAAAATATCGCAATAATTTAAGCAAAAATCAATTCTTACCCTTGCAACAAAAAGGGCGCGCGGGCGGTTAGTGACGCACGAGCGCGGAGCATAACGTACGGGTAGTACGTTTAACTTTTTTTTTGTCGTTATAGGCTTTGCGTTGTGGCCACACGGCCACACCTGATCTTAAGTGGTGATGTGGGTCAAGGTGGTAACATACTAAGCCTAGTGGAGGACTGGCTTTTAAGTGCAGCTGCCGGAACATACTTATAGTTGTTTGGAAACAGATTATCAACTTGAAGGTGGTAGCTAGACAGACGCTAATCTTTAGAACTACCAGTGGGATTCCAAAAATTTTTTTTGTATAAATGATGATAGCCAATTTCATGAGAAATAGTATATGCTATCTAGTATATGCTACAACTCTCAGCTAGCCTTAAATATTGATTTTTGTTAAGTATGTAGGAAGTGGAAGCTCTCCGAAACTGTTTTATCCGCGTGCCCTGGCCTAATGGTTAATGATACGTAAATACGATGTTCTACAAAAATATTGGTCCTTATTATATCTACAAAAAGTCCGGGATAGCATATGCCTATCTCTTATAAACAGTCACAATAAGGTATTTTGTGGAAAAAAAATGGAATTGGAAATTGGAAGTGAGAACAATTATTATAGGCTATACGGGAGCGTTGGCGGCGCGGTGTTTGTCGAATAAAATTAACACGGTTGAAACCGTAGGGCACAGCTACTGATAGAGGAACAGCGTGTTTTTTGCATTTGTTTGAACCGGCCGGCAAGTCAATCGACGAGTGTTATTGTAATTAATTATTTTGAAATCTTTTTTTTTATACAGGTTGTCCGGTAATGAATGGATAACCTTGAAATGGCTTATAGCAGAACTTATGGCCGTTCAGAAAAAAATGCGAAACAAAATATATCCTAGATAGTACTTAAGATATAATTTTTTTAAATAAAAAACTACAAATTTTTACCTTGTTTTACATTATTGTACACTGCGACCACAAATGACTGAATTCTATCGGTTTTTTGTTGTTCTATTATTATACGCTAACTATGCCAATCGATAAGCAGTAAATAGTTTGACTAGCTATGAAAAATTTGCTAAAATAATTTTTTTTACAATGTTTAAGCATCTTGGGTATAAAAAAAATGTATGAAAACATGAGTGACCAATAACTTTAAAATAATTTCGGGTTTGAGTAGATTTCATAATGGTATAATTCATTATTATATCTTACGTAAATAGTGAATGATTGCTATTATTGTAGAAAAGGAGCAAATTTCACTAAATACTAAAATATTTATTAAGGTAATATTTTTGACGTGACAACGTCTTATAATTCGATGGAGCCGGCTGCACGCACGAAAAAACATGACTCATGCGGCGTTACCTCGCTCTGAGGCGTTCCATTTAAGGCTATCAAACAAATAAAATTAAAATTTTCTTTTGAAAAATGATACCATTCCATCAGTATTTTCTTATGACGTTGTTACGTTCAACTATCGTCAGTAAACAGACAACCGATTTTTTTTTACATTAAATTGTACCTGACCATTAAGGTTTATTAAAAATCATAACTAGATATTAATAATGAATAAAATTAGCTTATTAATTTATAACCAAATGCTTACAAATTAACAAATTTAATGCACATGTTTTAAAATAGTTAGTAGTGCGATTGAAATGGGTCGTGGGATCGTAATATTTTCTACGTATAGTCTGTGTACTGCGTCTCTCGACTTGCTCGACTTCGTATATGTTTATTTCGTTTAGCTTTACAATTATTGTGATTTTCTTTAAATCGGAGTTAAAACGAAGACCTGGCTATTTTAATGGACTATTTGTTTTGTTTACTGATTTGGACTTGTTTTGTTTGGTGATATTTGCGGCGACTTGGCTTGTTTCTGGACTGAATTGGACTGTTTTGGTTTTTTAAATCAAAATGCCACGTATTCAGTATACGCCACAAGAATATGCAAACATGCATTTTATTTATGGAGAATGCAGAGGCAATGCAAATGCAGCCGCAACTCTTTATAGGGAAATATCCCTAATGCGCGCCAGCCAGATTACCGCATATTTATAAGAGTCCACGGTTGTTACTCAGAAGGAAGAATGCCTGGTAGTGGTGTCGGTGGTATTAGCACTGGAAGAATAGCTCGTGCTGATCTAGAAGATGTGGTGCTCGAGGAAATCGAGCTTGATCCTTCGATCTCTACGCGAGCAATAGCTCGACGCACAGGCATTAGAAAATCGACCGTGCACGACATTTTAAAAAAGAATAATTTGTACCCATTTCATGTGACACGTGTACAAACTCTTCAATCAAGAGATTATGATTCACGATTGCGTTTCTGCCGACAAATGCTAACAAAGATTAAGGAAGACCCGCAGTTTTTTAATAAAATTCTCTGTAGCGATGAGTCAACACTCAAAAGAGATGGCTATTTGAATATGCACAATTTACATAGTTGGCAACTGGAAAATCCGCATCTAATGCGTGAAGATAGGTCACAATACCAATTTAAAATAAATTATTGGACTGGAATATTGAATGGGAAAATAATAGGCCCATTTGAATTACCGGGGAATCTAACTGACGAAAGTTATTTGGAGTTTCTGCAGAATGATCTTCCTAATTTATTAGAAAAGGTGCCCGAGGAGCTGAGGGAATCTTATTGGTTGCAAAATGACGGCTGTCCTGCGCATTATGCTGTACGTGTTCGTACGTATTTAAATAATACATACCCAAACAGATGGATTGGGCGTCTGGGGCCAATTTTGTGGCCTTCACGTTCACCAGACCTTAATCCACTGGATTTTTTTTATTGGGACTGCCTCAAAGAATACGTACCGTAAGCCGATCAGGTCCTTAGAAGACTTACGTATCCGTGTCAAAGCAGCCGCATCAAAAATAAGTAATCAACGATATACGAGACTGCTCAAAAGAGCATTTATCCGTAGATGCAGAGCCTGCATAAGAGTGAATGGCAAACAATTTGAACATTTATTATGAACTATGTAATGCCAAATAAAGTACTATTAATGTTAAATATTGTTTTTATTAAACTTCAAATGGTTAGGTGCAGTTGAATATAAAAAATATTCCCATATTAAATATTTTGTTATTTAATCAATTTTGCTCCTTTTCTACTTTAATTGCAATAATTCACTATTTACATAAGACAGAGTAATGAATTATACCATTATGAAATCTACTCAAAACCGACATTATTTTAAAATTATTGGTCACTCATGTTTTCATACATTTTTTTATACCCAATAAGCTTAAACTTTGTAATAAAATATATTTTAGAAAATTTCTCACAGAAAAATTAATTCAAGTTATTTTTTTAATACTACAATAGCTAGTCAAACTATTTACTACTTATCGATTGGCATAGTTAGCGTATAATAATAGATCAACAAAAAACCGATAGAATTCAGTCATTTGTGGTCGCAGTGTACAAGAATGTAAAACAAGGTGAAAATTTGTAGTTTTTTATTTATAATAATCATATCTTAGGTACTAGCTAGGATATTTGTTTCGCATTTTTTTCTGAACGACCATAAGTTCTGCTATAAGCCATTTCAAGGTTATCCATTCATTACCGGACATCCTGTGTATATCTTACACATGCCTATTATAATCGGTTAAAATAAAACCAAAACGATTTTCGCAACATGCTGTATACTAAAAATGCATTAGTGTGAGTACTCTGAATGTTCCAGCTTTAGTTAACCGACCTGTAGGTACTTAGAAAAAGGCAATGTCCATAAATTGTTCAGCAGGGGAAAAGCATTGATTAATATAAGAAATAGAAATTTCTCATTATTTATTTTTCTATTTTACTGAGATAACTGTAGGTATGTGTTTATTTAATTACTAAATATCTTGACAGATACTTACCAATTTCAATACTTTGTCATCAAGTTACCATACTTATTAGAATTTAGAATAGAATTACTGTTAGAATTAGGCGATTATTATATTATGAAAGCAAACTAATAGACACGCCTGTAACTCTTTTTCTATTATACTTGCAAATGAATAAAATGTAAATAATTGTCTTTTTTGGAATGAGAAGAAATTATATCTATCAACTTCTCCTATTTTAAAATGAATATGTATCGCAAGATTTTTTTATGTACAGTGGATAAAGTTGTGTCTAATAAAATACAATAGTATTAAAATAAATGATTTATTTCTTTATCTCGATTATTTATAAATACAGGTGTCACATAGGGAGATGTATAAATGGTGAGAGGGGTTAAACATAATATAACTAAAGGCTTTAGTTTACGAGCTATTGTACTTTTTTAATAACATTTTTCGGAAATATTGCTACTCAGCTCAGTTATTTTAATGGCACAACTACTTATCAAAACTATTTCTTTATATATCAGAGCAGTAAATATCGGAGCGTCCATTAATTACGTGAGGTATTTGGGGGGAGAGGGGGTCGAGCCGAATCTCACGTGGGGAAGGGGGGTCTCGGCAAATATCACGTAATTTTTTTCGCATGATTAATTTTGTCAAATTTAGAGAAAACTGGGCAAAGCATGTTTCTCCACTAAAATATGGCTATACTATTTCCATTTCTTTATTTTCTCGATGACAGTTCTAATTTGATAGTTGTAGTGTTGCGACCAAATAAGTAATGATATCGATCGCATATATATATTGTATTTTGAACAAAGACAAATACAACAAAAACATTCAAATATATTTTTTCAAGGTGGAAACACTCAATGGCCCACCACCATTTTGTGTTTGTTTTAATCAGTCACTCGCAACAAGACGGTCGTGCTAGTCACTACATTTCTGTTCGCTGAGTTTTATCACATTATCCATACGTTACGTTGTGTATTTTGTGTTCCTCCGTGTTGATTGCTGCTTTCGTACGCCGAAGAAAAAACGCCAACCACGTCGTGTGACATCGGTTGACAACTTCGACGCTGATGCTATTCGCCGTCATATATATCACACTATTACTTGCGCAAAGAAATTCCAACACTTAAAAAACTTGTTGTTTCTTTACGTGAATGTGATTTGTTCCTTGGCCAAAAATCGTCATTAAGCTTGGTTATGAAAGAAATTGGATTTTCTTATAAAAAATCGGACAAACGTGAAATATTGATGGAGCGTCACGACATTGCTATGGCTCGCTGCGAATTTTTGGGTGAAGCCAAAAAGATATCAGATTGGTCAAATGTTATTTTCACTGACGAGACTTGATTAAATGCAAACCACACAGTATCTAAAAACTGGACTGACGACACCGCCGCTTCTACTAGTTCAGTGCCAATGGGAAAAGGTGAACGCCTTATCATATGCCATGCAGGGTCTACGAAAGGATTCGTGTCAGATGCTTTAGTGGCCTTTAAATCCAAGAAAACAGTGGACTACCACGAAGAAATGAACGCGGAGATTTACGAAGGATGGTTTAAAGAAATGGTGCAATCTCTGAAAGAACCGTCCATAATTATTATGGACAACGCTACATGATGGCGAAAATGTGGATAGTACTTTATTAAAAGTACAATTAGTGAATATTTTAAAATCGAAAAAAGCCTCCCTATGAGTTATGTTATCGACGAAATAGCTGCCGAATGTGGTCATTGGGTTCTTGGGCTTCCGCCGTATCATTGCCAGTACAATGCTATAGAACTAATATGGGCACAAATCAAAGGACACGCCGCGCGAAACAATACTCATCCCCCTTTTACGGCAAACAAGATGTTAGATTTATTAAAAAATGCATGTGCGGAAGTAAATGCCGAAAACTGGGAAAAAATTGTGAGAAGAACCCAAAACATTATAGCGTCGGATTGGGAAATTCATGCGGCATTCGATAATATACAAATACAGGAACTTACAATAAATGTTGGCGAGAGCTCATCCAGTGACAGTGACGATTCATCAGATTTTGATTAAAATAAATAAATAAAGATTACCTGTCGTTATAATGATTTCGTTTCATTGTCGAGTACCTACCTATACCTACTTATTTTACAACAGCTTCGAAAATATTGAAGAAGTTGGCATTATCAATCAAGAATTAATACGTGTAACATCTTGTAATGAAATATATTATTAGTTAATAAATTTGTACAAAAGTATCCGGCAGTAGTTTAGTTTCTTACATTTTGTAAAAAAATATCGGGTCTGTTATCGAGTTACGTTTAGCGATATAGATCCATCTCTATCAGTTTCTCCGACTCTGGTCCTAATAACCTTGATAACCTTGTACGTGTGTAAACGTCATACTTTTATAAAATAATGCATACATAATGTAAAAAGATACTCGTTCAAGTTTTCACAGGAGCTGTCATCGAGAAAATAAAGAAATGGAAATGGTATAAATCCTTGATAATATTTATCGCTGTAATATGCGAACGCCACAAAGTAGCACTATAGATACCTGTTGGATTATTTTGCCGCCACTGGCCAGCAAAAGTGTTCCTATTTAAGTTTTTTATTGTTCGATTTTCTCAGTGATTCTAGACTACGTTCTGTCTTAAATGAGAATTATTAAGCATATTGTTTTTTTAATCAAGCTCAGATTAACGTATTTAAACTAAAAATACGCATTTTGAAAAACTAGGTCTACTCAATTGATTATGTGGGGGAGTGGGGTCAATCCAAAACTCACAAGGGGAGGGGATCGAAAAATCCGCCTCAGGTCATTAATGTAGATTAAAAAAATCAATAAAGGAGAAAGGAGGATATCGATATTTACATAGCGAAGCGACTCATTGGAGAGAATTAGTCTTATACGTTATTACACCGTATATAAATAGAGATATACATTTTTAAAGAAAACTGTTTGCTGCAAATACATTTGTTTCATCATGTCAGCCGCAGGACGTCCACTGCTGAACATAGGCCTCCCCCATAGATCTCCAGAGCGACCGATCTTGTGTTTACGGTTGCAATATAAAAATTACCGTATTAACAACTTTATTTAAACAAAAAAAAATGAAGGCTCACATATATCAGCCTGGTACATAATATGTCGCTTTGTATTTGAAGAAAGCTCACTCTTGTCAAGCAAATAGGGGCAGAGGTTTAGTTCAGTTTTCCTTTCCGGAGGACCTTTCCTTAGCTCGTAGGTGCACAATATTTGCAAAGGCCAGGGACCTTATTCAGTCTTTATATAAATATACGATTATCTTTTTTTACGCTCTTCGGTGAACAATACACCCCAGGACCTTAATCGATATTGAAAGTTTGTATTATTGTGTACCAACATAACTTAACCTGGTGCATGGTACGAGACCCTAAAACCTGGTACGTCTACTATCCCTGGCGGATCGATGTTACTATGGTATTGAAAACATTGATTAATTAGCAGTTTCCATAAATTCCTACTTCACTGAATATATTTTGTTTTCGTTTAGTTAGAAGGATGTAAACCATTTTTGATTCAATCTTTATGGGATACATAAAACATGTAGCAGATGACAGACACTGCCTTTTCAGTTTCCTTTGTATATATTTAAGACATTACTATACACAGTAAGGGAAATAAAATAATAAATGGCAATGATATAAATATTGTGTTTATTTTTGTTTCTATAGAAATGTTATTGCAATGCTATTGACAAAAAAAAAATTATACGAACTTAACGTTTTAAGGAAATTTTTAAAAGTATTTATGAACATCTTAAATAATAAACAATGTTGCGTGTAATTTTCTACAAAAAAATTAAAAAAAATTTAGGTATACTAAAAATTGTTTAACAACCAAATATTGTTTAATAAAAAATAATCGCTACACTGATTGTCGCAATGTACTTCTCAACTTGAAATATTTAAATCAATACTGATAATATTATAAATATGCAATATAAAATATACTATCCTCCATATTTAACATTTTAAATACTTCTGTTAATGGAATACAAAAAATCTTTAGAAACTTTCTAATGAAAAAATGTGTCATATATACAAATTTATTTTGAAGATCTTCGATACCCAGCTTCCTTTCGTCATTATTAAATAGATAATTTGTGTAAATTGTATAATTACAAACATAGGGAGACTTGCAAGCGAATGTGATAAATTATTATAATATATGCATCTCGATTGTGACTCCAAAGTTGTCATTCAGCACGTCAAAAAAAAAACAAAATTTTTTTGACTGCTTATAAAAATTACAAGTCAAACCATAAATAAAACTAATTTATCTACAAATCTTTATTTTAAATGTTAATTTGCTCGTACCTAATAGAAATATCCTTTCCCTGATTCATCACAGACCAAATGTAAAACCTATACAGATTGCCAATGTATTCTGAACCTTGTGTTCTGCAGCGTCGCACACTTTCCGGTGACTTGAAGCATTTAAATATTATAGCGTCTAAAACTAACTTCATTGTGTGGAGAAAGTGGCGATTGTTGAAATGCAACAAGTGTTAGTGTTCAAATGGCTTGAGCTCTTTAATTTGTTTTATAAGGTAAGCTTTTTCATCGTTGAATTGTTCGTCTTCTGATCGATCCGTATGGAACTTAGTAAGGAAGTCGACCAGTTTATCTTGATTCCTTAGTAGGATGTCTAATATTGGTTTTGGTTTATTTGGATTGGCTACAAATACCTGTAAAAATATTTGTTATTAAATCAATACAAAGGCATCACATCTAAAATTACTTCATTCTCTAAATGGTAATATGCGAAAAAGTGTATTATCATTTTGTTTGTTGATCGTCATCAGATATCTAAACAAGTTCTTATAAAATGTTTGAATATCAGATAAAAAAAAAACGATGCATAATTCGTTTAGACAACTTTTTGTTAAGTAACTAAGCTTCATTTAGATTATCGGCGAACAATTAGGCGAATAATTTGTGCACGAATACGACCACGTAGAAAACCCGTTTATATATTCTTCTATATTCAGTGAACACAGATCTTTCAAACATGGATGACGTGCGACTCGCTGCTACAGATTTATGTATATTTTATGTGTATCGACTCACAAAAGAAAATATTTAGTATCCCATATCATGTAGGTTTGCCCTAGTAAACGTTTATAAACTTTTAAAGAATTCTCGTTTGCCCAATCCATCGTAAAAAATAAACCGCTTGTGACAAAGTTCACGACTTGTTAAATGAATAATGACGAAAATGTAATCACTACGTACGAATAAAGAGCAATGATCCTTTGATTCGCTCCAAAAATAACCTACACCGCACGGATAACGGACAGGAATATTCGAGGCAGGTACCGAATACACCCGAATAAGTTGTTTACATACTTGTATACACAGATTTTGAAAAGGGTAGATGGAAACCTTCAGAACAACAAATGCGAGACGCGCATTTAGTTCTATATCCTTGACAACTAGATAACAACATAATATCTTTTACTGTTTTTTTACCACTGTAGCAGTGTAGTCGTTAATCCATTATCCTTCATCAAACAACTGCTTTTGTACTTGAACTGAAGGGCCCCAAGTACCTTTTTACATACCAATTTTTAACTAAACGTATATCTACATGTAAACGCACATCTCGATTTTTTATGTGAAACATCTAATGCGGCGTCACAGACCGATTGTTGATCCCAATTTTGGCGGCTGTTGGCGTGGTGACGCTTTGGTCCCAACGTTAGCGGTGTAGAGCGGAATTTGTTTTTTTTTTATAGACAGACTGGATCATTTCAAAGTTTCATGTTAAAATATGGATAGATTAAAAGCGGTTAGTAGGGAACGCGACCACCATACATTGTAATAAAATAGATATCTTCACAGTGACGTTTTGGATTGTCGTGTTTCGGGGTCAACCTGTGTATTTTTAATAAAAAAAAATTATATTCACTAAAATGTTTCACATCTGCTGGCCGCCTGGCAATTTTTCATTATGAATGAATATTTCTTGGTTCTCTTTATGTCTTTTGTTTTAAATTACCATACCTATCCCTAATGGTTCCAATGTCGTGTTTGAAATTTTTGGCGGCCATCTTGGAATTTAGATTTTTGTCTGTGACCCTAAATTACCTAGGGTTCTCTGTAATTGTTACAATGAAACCATATCGCTATCTCTTTCAGTTTTTGCAGATCATTATCAAACAAATAAACTATTATATGACACATATTACTTAACCTCCTTGTGGTTTCGTGGTAGAACCTGACGGTTTTAAATAAAATGATCTTTCAATGCTATATGCATATTATATTTTACTATAACTTCCAGGAAAATATTTCATTGTAACTTAACAAAATTGTTATAATTTAATAATAGCACACAAGACGGCGTGCGTATTTTCAAAATAATAATTGCATGACATATCCTTTCAAAAGTGACACAATTGAATACTAATAAGAGATATATTCGTGTTCTGACCGGATCCATCTGCCTTTTTCTTAAATCTGTATTAATAATACCAATAAACTGTTTTCTTCAATTGAATGGTAACGTCACGCGCGGTCATATGAACATAATGCTACGTTTTGTGGCATATTTTTTTAAATAAAAAGTGTAAAAGGTGTGATGATAAATTAATAATAATTCACGGGTATTATTTTTAACATAAAAAGTATTTTAAAACATTTCAAAAGTTATCTAGTCCCGGAGATAGTACCGTTTACACTTGCTAGTCCAGTCTGATTAATGCTTTAATAAGTAAATACATATACAGATTTATAGTTATTGTCACACAAATTGCTAAAGAAGGTTCAACACAATCACAATAAACATAACTATAGAATACCAAAATATTTTGTAATATACCTTAAAAACGTGAAAAGCTTCGAATTGTATATTGCGTGATTTCTCTTTTAACATATTCATCATTAGTTTGAGGTTATCTGGGTTGGTGATGTAACGTGTCATAATCGAGAAATTATGACGGTCGAGTAACAACTCCCCCAGTAGCTTGAGACTCTGCCGTCGAGTCACGTAGTTCTCTGAGTTCAACAGCCGCTGATAGTGACCAAATACTTTATCGTAGTTAGCTTCTAAAAATTCGGCACACAACATTTTGTGCCGTGTTAACAATTCCTGAAAGATTGGTTGTTGTTATTAGCCTAAGGTAAATGAAGGCGGTCCAAGGGTTCACACCACAACACCGTCGAAATAATTTTTACCCTAACATAATCGTAGTCAGGGCCGGATTAGCCATATATAGCAAAAATAACACAATGTATAAAAATAAGGCAAGATAAATAAATAGCTTGTCATGTTCTCCAATATCTACTATCTTATACATCTACTCACAGTGGTGTTATATTGTTCTACTGGTTTGTCAAACGCACCTTAAAAGTAGAGAAGGCATCTGAGGCAATATCAAAAGTGGAAACCTCCACATAACGGAAGAAATTATAAAAATCATCCGAATACAACATTATCTTAGCCAGTGCTTCATATCTCGCACACTCTCGGAGCATAGTGCCACAATTGGATGCTATCTCCTGATGTTCATAACTGAAAATAAACAAATAATAAAATAAGTAGGTATGTTAATATTTATAATAAATGGAGAAAATCTAAACATCCCGATACAGACACTAGCTGATTTTAAAATAATCAAGATTAAGAACTCAATATCACGCCATTTTTATAAATAATTCCATATTCGTTGTTTTAGAAAATCACTGAACACTGCCTTAATCTATAAATTATGTGAAGCAAAAGCTTTCTACCCCTTTTTAAGCGTATTGCGTGCACGGAAGTCTGTGTGATTTGGCATTGTTAAAGTTTATATGGAAAAGAAGTGCAGAAATCTAAAATGTATCTATATTATCTTTTACTAATATATTAAATTCAATTAATTAATACTGCGAATCCTAAACCGACAGTGCCATTGAACTTAGACCCCCAAAATATTGACATTATCACTCAATGAAAAGTGACAGCAATTGATATAATATTCATTGTTTAGGTTTATACTGCAAATGTTAAACAGAAAATAGTCTATTAAAAAGTCGCTAGTCGAATTTCGATCATTGGGAGACCGCTAGTCTAAATCATTATGTAATGTCTATGTACTTATATTATACTATACATTACTTAAGTAACAAACTGAATGATTGAGTAATTGAGTAGTAGCAAATTGAATAGCTTTTTTAAAGATATTTTCTCCAAGACCGGACTGTTTTTTATTCAAATAGCAAGTCCAAAATATTCTTATTACTAAAAAAAAGAATGTCTGTCTGGGAATCCAACACATACTTTACTTTACTAGAGGTAGTTAACACTAAAAAAAGCGAGATAGCCATTTTCCAACAGTGAACAACGCCGGGGCTTCATTTAGTATTGCCGCTCTGGGCCTCCGACGGGCTTAGTTCACTACTAGGTATGGTCATCAGATCAGACTAATGCAGTTTAATGTTAACACACAACTCGAATGTGAATAATGTGAATTCCGTCTTTGTAATTTTATGTGGTTAAATAATATTATGATTCTATTTGTAAATGCTAAGAAAAAGTATAATATATTTCATGGGATTGGTTTATTTATAGTTACATTCCATGTAAGCCTGGTAAGCTACAATATCACTCACTTTGTTGCACATAGGTATAGAAGATAGATCTTTTCTGAAGGAAAAGCCAGTCAATTACCAATTTCCGTAAAAACTTTAAAAAACTAGTCATTGTCAATGAGTATGAATTTTTTTCTCATCAATCAAGGAAATCGATTTCTTATGAGCCATTGACACTGAAGCACACGGAAATTGCAGTACTACTGTGAAACAGACTTACCCTGACATCAAAGTGAAAAGTATCTCAGGTTTAGTGCATATATATTCAACTGTTGGTGACCGAGTTCCAATTTGACGTCTAAGCACATTATTAAAAACTTGCGCCACATCTTTTTTACCTTCAAAATCAATTCTATTTAAATTCTGAAAATAATAATATAAAATAATAGATATAATTTAACTTATAGAGGAGAAAAGTCAGGAGTAACTTAGAATATTTTATTAAAGATCAATGGCTTTGTTGTTACAATAGTGACTAGACATGCTGTACCATGCAGTAAAAGCAACCAAGTAATAGACAACTCTCTTAACCTGAAAAAGATTTGCAAATATGTCACAGGGAAGTCCTGTGTGATATGCAAAATCGCAATCATGAAATCGAAAACACTAATAATTTGATATAATCTTCACTTAAATTTATATTTAGTTTAGGTATGGTACATGACATTTACATATCATAATAGTACAAATCAGTTGTCTCTCTTGTGTATCACATTAGTATTTAACTAAAGTGAAGATTGCAATATAAAATAATAATGCCCCAATGATCATTTATATTTTTTTTTTCATTTTGATACATATAATTAAATAATAGTTCTTTTTATATTGATAATAGTTTTTGTAATGTAAAAACATAAAATAATCCTAACAAAAACATGCCGTAAAAATGGGCCAAGTCTTGATTGAGATGATTTGTTTATAAAAAGTAGTGAAATCTCATAAACAGCCAAGTCCTAGGAGGTGGATATAAGAAAACGAGTAATTTTTACTTTCTGACCTTTCTTTTACTCATTAAATTCCATTCTTTAGGATCCACTGTGTCTGTGGTCCAATCTATCTCTATCTCAAAATTCATCAAAATTGTTTCAGCGGTTTAGACGTGAAAGTGTAACAGACAGACAGAGTTACTTTCGCATTTATTTTATTATAGTATGGATGATAGGATAATCTCTCGAACTACTGAACCAATTCTGGAAGTTCTCTCCCTGATAGAAAACTATGTTCTCTCTGAGTGTATAGTCTGTATACTGCAGCTATTTAGAGATATATATATATAATTTTATACAATAAACACCGCAACGCCAACGCACCTGTGTAAGTCTATCATAATTATTGTTCTTGTCGCAAGTACAAATTATTTGAATTTTTTATTATCTCCTAAACTACGTGTCAAAATATCATACTATAATGAGCAAAACTTAACTTTATACAATTTTCTTCATGACGAAGAAACTTTTATTCGTAAGAATTTATTTGCCATGCCTAACAATAATGTTCATAAATCACTTTTTAATTTTTAACAATTGTTTGTTACAAAAAAGATTTTTGAGGCTTATGTATAGGAGATAGTCATATGCTATCGCGAACTTTTTTTTATATATATTAAGGATCAGTATTTTTGTACCAAATTGTATTTACGTATCATTAACCATTACGACAGCACAAGCGGATAAAGCAGCTCGGAAGGGCTTCCACCTCCGACTTAACTAAAATCAATATTTAAGGATTGCTGAGAGATGTAACCTAATGTTAGATAGCCTATTACTATTCGTCGTGAGTCTGGCTATCATATACAAACAAACAAAAATACTCTTCCGATTTATTATATTAGTATGGAAATACACCGACTGATCTCGGAACACGACATACCAAAAGGAAATCATTCATGTGTTTATCACTATGTGTACTGTGGTCGTGATCTCTTCCACGCCGCTATATTACTGCAAATACACCGATTGATCTCGGAACACGACAAATCATAAGAAAATCATACTTGTGTTTATCACTGTGTATGGTGGCCGCGATCCCTAACACCCCGTTATAATACTGTATATAAATGAATGATCTCGGAACACGACATACCAAATGAAAATCATACATGGATTTATCACTCTGTTTATGGTATTGTAAATCATCCCTTATTGTAACACCTTGCAGATTAATTTTTCAAAAACGCGAAACCCTTTTATTTCTTCCTAAAAGTTTAAATATGAATTTTCATATCCCTAAATTGAGAAAGTGGGTTCTTCATACAAAATTTCATGCCCTATTTGACCCCCTTCATGTTTTGTCTTTGCGACATACGGTACCCTATGTCCGTCTCCGAAGTCCAATATATTTCTATTCATCAAAATTGGTTTGATGGGTTTTTCGTACAAACCTTCATCCCCTATTTCACCCATTAAAGATTTATTTTCAGCACATAAGGTAGCCAAAGTCTTTCTCCAAAGTCCAACATATCCCTATACCAAAATTCATCAAAATTAGGTTCTTCATACGAACTTTCACCCCTTCCAATTTTATTTCCAAAAGTAGCCTTTAGCCTTTCACAACCAAAATTCATCAAAATTAGTTCAGCGGTCTAGGCGTGAAAATGCAACAGACGGTACAGACAAAATTACTTTCGCATTTATAATATTAGTAGGTATGGATTATTCATTTCATTATGCTGTTTTTTTCTTGGTGTCATTTACTAATTAAAATACTAACAATAAATTATTACCCAACAGCAAAATAACGACAACAGTTTATAATAATAAATTTTTGAAATGAATTATTTTTCCCTATAAACCTGTAATAAATTCTCTCTCTCTCTATACCTTTCTATGTTTCTCTATAACTGATACTTTAGTAAGGTAAAAAGACAAAAGATCAATTGTTGTGGTGTCCTTTTAATTTTTTATTTTAGGGATTTTTTTTTTTTTTTTTTAAATCTCTTTATTTAATTAAAGGATTTGGCCACAAAGCGACCATGCCATCCCTATTGGTATGCATACACATAATAAACATAATAATTATTACAATACACTCATCTTTATCTTCTATCTATACCTATTTGTACTAACCTGTACAGCATCCTAGCTTCTTCCGACAAAGGTGAAGCCAGAATTTTTATATTGTTAATAAAAATCCGAAAGTGAATCGAAAAAAAATCGATTTTTGAGGGATCAATCTTTTAGACCTCGATTTTTTTGTGAATCGATTCATGTAAGAGTTCGATTCGAATTGATCTTTTTCGAAATGAATTGTATCCCTAGCAGCGGCACGACTATATTCATCCGACAAATTTCCAGCCGATGCTGACTCGCTTTTAATATGATTTACCACATAGATCTGAGGTCAACTTATATTGGAAATGAAATTTTTTTGAAACTCCATTTTTTTACTTTATGAAAAGTTTCAATCATCATCGTTTTACAAACCATAATATACAGATAACTAAAATTTCAGTCAATTCAACTGAAGAGCTATTTTATAGAATTTTTATCGAACAAATGTGCGACGTAATTTTTTAAATTGATATAACTTTTTTATTTATGAACTTATTGAAGTAAAACAAACACTAAATGTTAAGTGAACCTTACCACAATATATTAAGTGAAAACCGTTTCCAAATCGGTTAAGCCGTTTCTGAGATTAGCGCGCACAAACGTTGGCAAACAGACAAAAATTCTAACAATCATTGTTTTGGGTTCTGCTGCGTTGCTAAATGCCCCCAATAATAGTTTTTCTTATATATCTTCTATGTACAGACATCGAACAGTTACGTTTTTATTATATGTATAGAAGATAGATTGTATGTAATTAACAATATAAAGTGGTGGGTGGCTACTAGTGTTTGTATATTTCTGTTTTTATCTCATCTGTATGTTTTAAAATATATAAAATACAAGACAATAAAAAAAAAGAAAACTAACTCCAATTATTTTGAAGAGTTCCCTGGTGTATCTTCGAATTTGAAGGTCCAATGCCAATGAAATTGAAATGGGACCACCCTTGAAGAATCCCCTATCCAACAAAAAAAGAATCATCCAAATTGGTTCATAAACAAAGAAGTTATGGCTGAACAACCATATAAAAAAATATACATTCAAATTGAGTAATCTCAGTCTTTTCTTGAAGTCGGTTAAACATAGGATATTTCATATAATTCCATTGATTTCAACCTATAAACTATAAAACTTGAACTAGCAATGTTCTTATTTTATTTAATGCATCTGGTCACTGAAAAATATCCAGGTGACTGAGCTTTGCAAGGTGTCAGAATAAAATAAACACTTATCTAGGTAAACTTGGATAATAAAATATTTTCTAATTACAAAACTTCTTCCATATCATTACTGGAATTTCTGAGAAACCAATTACATATCATGTATATATAACTAGCTGTGCCTGGGATTTCGTCCATGTGGAATATCATATGCAGTGACGGCGGTGTAGGAGAATGTTCGCATGGGGCTTGCACGGTACTAAAGACTGCTACTTTTGTTTATTTTATTTGTATGGAACCCTAATTTTTTTTCTAAAATAAAAGTAGCCTAAGTTACTCCTCATAACATCAGCTAACTGCCAGTGAAAGTCCTGTCATAATTGGTCCAACCATTTTAAAGATTAGTTGCAACAAACAGACAGACCAAAATTTTAAAAATTGTTTTTTTGTTATAAGTAACAATATATACTTACATATACATTTAATAAAAATCTGTTATTTTGATATTACAAACAGACACTTAAATTTTACATATTTGTATAAACAAAGTATAAAAGACATGTTTTAAATTAGAAATATACCTTTTCTGGTTAGTTGTATTAATTAACAAGTGGTTATGATTTATAATAAATTTTTAAATATTTTTTTGTCAATATGGATCAATCAACTTTGTTTTAACAGAATTCAATAAAGGAGGAGGTTCTCAATTCAAATGTATATATATATAAATATATTTTATGGGTGTTCCAGCCATAAATTCTTTGTGTATGAACCAATTTGGATAAAAAATATTTCAGAATGGGGATACCTCAAGGGTGGTCCCCATTTTAATATCATTGGTATTGGACCATCGACTTCAGAGATACACCAGTGAACTGCTCAAAATAATTAAAGTTGGTTTTCTTTTTTGTTAAGAATTGTCTTGTGTTCAAGCCTAATCCAAAAGTTTTTGTTTTTTTTTTTTCTTAAAAAGTGAGGTTGACTTTTTGGAAAATGAATATTACTGACTTAATATTGTAAATAGTGTAATATTACAAGGTATTGTAAAAAATATATCAAGTGAACCTTCAATTTAGATTGTTAATATGTTAGTTTTATGTTTATTTGTAATAACATTCCAAACTTTTATTTTGTCTTCTTTTACTTCAAAACTGCTATTTTGAAGATTCCATAACATAATAAAAAATAATCAAGCAACATCAATTTAATAAATTATCACTTCTATGTAAAACCACAGTTTATACAAACATTGGTTTCCTAGCACTGAGACCTTTTAAAACTATACACAAACCTTATTTTAAAAGAGGAAAATATTTTTACAACATTATACACTAATTCATATTATATTTATTTGTACATAAAATCAATAATTCAATAAGTACATGATATAGAAAATTTGGTTGATTTTTATCAAATTAATCATAATGTATAATACTTTATGAAATACAAGTATATGCAAAGTAATGAAAAGCAAGGGTTGGATCTTAAACCAAGTCGCCTGAATTTAAAGGTTCTGAGTGTTCAGGGGGGTCAAGAGTGTCAAGTTTCTTAGTGTCTTTTATGCTACGGCTGTCAAAGTACGTAAAACGAAACACAACCACTATTCAATTTAGTTGATACATTATTTTACTGTCATTCCGTTGCTTGTTTGTATAAGTGAATGTGCTTTTTCATAGTTTTTTCTCTTACTTTGACCACTTGGACAACAATTGGATTGTTATACTGTACAACCATGGCTTCTCTTACTGGATACTGATTGCTTTCGTGATTTCAACAATGTACAATGTACACTAGTCTTGGTCAAGAACCCGAGCCTTCTACAAAGTATAGTAGTAAGTAATGGTGAGTTAAGTTAGACTTTGAACAAAGCGCACAAGCCGAGCGAGTGTGCCACTGTGGCGGCCTGCGAGTGCCAGAACAGGTTGGTCACCATTTATTCACTGATAGCTATTTAAACAATGGTTACAAGTCAAAACTCCAACATACTGACCTGTATATCTTTAATTAAATTTTAAAAACACTACACTTCTAAAGCGGGGGGAACAGTGGGGGGCAGCTTCCCTAGCTCACCCCCAATTAAGATGACTTAGTTTAAGATTTTAACCAAAAGCAATAATAATCAAATGTAATGAAAATGAGTGCATACCTGTATCAAAAGCAGCAATAAATTGGTGTTGTACAATTCCTGAGCTAGCTGTGCAACAATTATGTCTGTCTGTGGTTCTGCATCCGATGTACCATACAGCATGTTCTTTATCAAAACCTGATCACAGTATACATTGATTACATGTTTTTAATATCACATAGTAACAATCAAAACTTTACTCCACTTACCAAATTTTTGCTCACATCTTCTTGAGCTTTCTCGGCCTTCTTGTCTCCTCTTTCTAAAGCCGTTACAGCATCTTTTAACGATCTCACAAGCTCCGCTGGGCTTTTTTGAGACTTACCAAAAAGAGGCATAGTATTTCAATAACTTAAACAGTTGATATAAGCAACGTTGTCCACATAAGACTATGTCTGTAAATAACGATTACACAAACACTATTATATTACAAGCGTATACTATATTATTTATAATGTACTTATTTCGATATGCAAGATAATGCGAAAGAAACGAAAATTGACAAATTATAAAATTATTGCCAACCTGGCGGTGTCACTATACTTTATTAAATATATATCAATGAATTTCATTTTACGTATGTTAATTATAAATACGCGAAAAAAAACTAAATACAACTCACTTTTAGATCAATTAAACAATTTTCCCTAGTAAGACAGACCACAAGAAACGAACAGCTGTGATGTCAATAGAAATTACAATTATGTTGACCAGTGCTGCCAGTGCCCGATAGCGAAAAGTTACCAAGAACTGCTGAAAAGTAACATTTTGATTACAAAAGTAATGAATTCTCATTATTGTGTAAAAAAGGAATTTTATCCCTATTTGCACTTCTTTACATAGCTTGATATTGAAGAAAATTAACAAAACTCTTAATATCAATTAATTTGTGTACACTCAGTACCTTTTTAATCATCTAGTTTTAATCACCCCTCAGCTCAGTAAAACATCAAAATTAACTATAGTAGACAAGGTTTGCAAACTAAAAACAAATACACAGACAAACTTGCTGTTTGCATTGACAGTGCATGGTTTGGGTTTTTTTAATAAACGTCACTTGTTTGCCCTTTCCTTTTCTCGTGAGTGCGGGAATAAGAGAGCGAGTAGTAAGACCAGATAAGATTTTACAAAAATACCGAGGCCACATCGAAATAATACTGTAATACTTACACATATTACTTAGACTTATACAATAAAAATATTGTTTTTCATAAAACCGAAGTCACGAAGAAAGTTCCAGTATTTGATCCCATTTTTCTAAGGTGTTGCTGAAAAATAGACATTGTATCTAAACTGATGCGTCTAGTCCTCGTGGAATAAAAACTAGGCTTGGATGATATAAATTGTCCATAGATACATTATCTGATATCACTACTAAACCCAATATCTGGATATCGAGTACCGCGCTGACACAAAGATATTGGTATCACTGTAGTACGGCATCAATCTATGGTATATCCAATTCGGCGATATGTCAATAATTCTCGCAAAAGAGAATATATAAAACTAGTACGCGCGAAAGAATGCAAGTTATATTTGAGAGAAAAAGCTATAAATTACATACTAATATTGCCAAATTTAAAGCTTATGACAAGTGTTACAATGTTTATTTTCGAATAAATTATCACCACTAATACAAATGGTTTTAAACCATATTAGGCAATAAATATCATTCTATTTACTGTTTTTTTTTAACTTTGGCCTTTGCCTTGTTTTTCATATATAGGTATATTTTGTCCTAATCTGTGATGTGTTCTATTTTTAGTTTTGAATTCCGCTTTATCTAAAAATGACATAATTTCGTTGGCAGCTTTCTTCGGTTTTGAAATTGTTTATTGATACTCTTTTTTTGTTTGTTTTTTGTTTAATATAGGTATAACTTGTGCTGTGTTAATAATAGTGCATAATGAGTATACTGCATACACATCCATACTACCCATACAACATGTAACAGGAATAACGCTACCCTCAGACACCCCAATTAGAACAACCACTTATAATCACAATACCGACGCAACAAATTTACTTTTATGTGCTTTGGTATTTTTTATTTGTGAAATTAGTTATACTCATTGTGGACGAGTAGTATGGGCACATTACAAATCTACGCAAAAAATATGCAATACGCAGTCAGTAGAGGCGCACGTGAGACGAGATCGCTCGAGTTCGCGATGAAATTATCGGCGAGGTGGCGCAGCATCAAAAGTACCGGCAAACGAAATACGAATCGTGAATAATTAACGAGAACTGAGTTGTTTATGTTTAATAGATAAATTAAATAAAGGCGGTGTGTTTAAAAGACGGGAATGACACTTTTTCAATAATTACATAATGAGGTACATAACTTAGTTCTTACAGTCTTGAGTTTACAGGTTAATTTGCACTCATACGGCGACCTCTCTTCAAAACATTTTAAAAATGTCTACCACTTCGTTCAATGCATTTTATTGCCCGTTTGCGTAATTGTTGTCTTAGTTTACTTAAAACACTAGTGTCACTTTTCACTTTTTGGAAGGCGGCCACTATCCTAATTTTTAGGTCCTCGGCACTTATTGTCGCGTTACAGTAGATACGTATGCTAACGATTTATTACGTTCCCACAAAAAAAAGTCAAGAGGCGTCTAGTCAGCTGATCTAGGAGACCATTGGACAGGTCTGCCGTGACCAATCCAACGCTCTCCATACTCGCCATCATGATGTTGTCGAACACTCCACGTGAAATGCGCAGGGGCACCGTCATGTTGATAGAATACCTCTCGTAAATTAACAAGAGGTATATCTTCTAGCAATGTTAGTAGAGTCTCTTGTAAAAACAGTAAATATGACGCTCCTGTTAATCTCTCTAAGAACACGGACCCCAGTACGTGTATACCGATGACGCCCACCCAAACGTTAACCGAGAAACGATGCTGGAAGAAGTCCACTCTGCATGCGTGAGGATTTTCATGCTACTACAGATGCCTATTATGTTGGTTGTATATTCCCACACAGGTAAATGTACTTTTGTTGGGCCAAATAATGTTTCGCTGCCAATTTTCTAATAACCACCGGCTGAACTCTAACCTTGGTACGTAATCACGTGGAGTCCACTCCTGACAGCGTCTCAGGTGAAATGGATGCTCACTGTCACTATGAAGCGTTCACCACACGTACATGTGACTGACGTCAAAATGTGGCACTGCTTCTTGGGTAACTGCGATGGGGATTCTTGTCAAAATAATTGAGTATTTCTTTCCGAAGACGAGTACGTGTGCGGATTTTGTCTCCCCGGTCGATGGCCGTGTTCGGTTGAAAAGAACCGTGGTCTTGGAGCCGCGGAGTTGCGGCTAACATAGTCCTGCTGTCTACGCTGGTACCATGGCTATTATTAAATGTTCTGCAAGCTTGTGCCTCATTATCTCTACACTGTACCAAAGTTCTCACCATTTCATGTATTGAATGTTACTATATCGAAAAGACATCGCGCCCGAAAGATATCAAAATATTTCCAAAAACACGCTCTCATTGATAAGGCCAAAGCGACGCATGCGGCATGACTAGATTCAAGTTCGACTAGCTCGTTTTGTTTGTATAACTTTGATCCTGCCGCGCCGCGCCGGTCGCATCAGCTAATACAATTGACACCGTTCGCTGAGTTTTTATTTATTTTATTTTTATTGTTGTAAAAAACTTTAACCGCCTTGTAATAAAGTTCATTCTTAAATCTATTTGTTCGTTTCCAATTACATTGAAAAAAAAGCCTTATTGTTTGGATTTATGTTTCATTTTCGTTTGTTTCGACTGTTCAACGAGGCGATGATTAATTTACTTCTTTTTGAGTATTTTTCGGATAAAAATTACCTATATTAAAAATAACTGAAATCGATTCAGTAGCCGATTCTGAACAAACTGTTTTCAGTGTGCGTTTATTATGTTACATGTCGTATATTCTGCAGTTGTCTTACCATCAACCAGACCGCATATTTCTTTGCCTCCATCGTGGTACGAAAAATCATATAGGACTCAGTTCATACACAAAAGTAAATAGTTTATACATACAATAAACTGTTAATTACAATAGATTATTTATTGTGTAGTTTAAGCATTCTACAAGGGCGCCTGTCTATCATTTATTTTCTGTAACTTACTCATCTATAAATGAAATACTTATAGAATATGATCAGGAACGTACCATCAAAATTTTCAATATATTTTAAAACTTGCCTGCGTTCCGTTTTACCTAATTTTATGGATGGTAATTTTTTTTCTTCTAATTATTATATTCCACCACGAAAAGTAACGCAAAAGTAACATTTTGAGTTGTGTAACATATGAGTAACGGGACAGAGCCAAAAGTATCGCAAACTGTTACAAAAGTAACGCTCTGGCAATGCTGGTGTTAACAAAGAAATATTATCCAATTGCACGGTCTATCCGACCCTTTTTGACAGTTATTTCCTTCATTGGATGTATTTTGGTGCATTAAAATTCTCTAATAACTTTAAGTATTAATTGGATACTAACCTACTCTTTCTTTAATAAGTCAGCAACATGAAAAAAATATGTACGTAAAGCACAGACTGATAAGCTTTGATTATTAACATCACATCTTCGATTGTTTTTATGAGTTAATACAATCTATGTCAACAAGTATTCATGTTGTAAGTTGTAAGATTTTTGAGCTCAGTATTGTGATAATGTATATTTAGGTATAATGAAGCTCATTACTAGTTTATCAAGTATGCCACATCTAGCGACTTTTTATTGAGGTCTGGAGTCTTTTTTGTTTCCTAAACGACAACACTGACTCTGCAATTGAGGTGTTTTAATGGGATGATATTTTGGTATTCCTAATTTATGGAATATATTAGAACTCATATTAGGTTCCCGTAACTATTATTTGGTATTAGTCAAATAATAGTCACCGATTCAATTTCGCTATTTGCTACTTACTTGAATCCAATACTGACATTAGCGATTAAATTTTCTTTCGTATTAATAAACTAGCTGTGCCCGCGGCTTCGCTCACGTGGACTACAGAATGCCCGTGTGAATCTTGCTCCCCCGCTCCCGGCTATTTTAAAGACAATAATGCTTATTGCAGGTGTTCCTTAAAAGATAGACGTATATTCTCCCTGACTTTTTTGTAGGTCTTTTAATGCTTACAATTATTTAGTACGTTAATTTGCTATATTTCTTATAGTTTACTCAGCGTAAGCTATTTTAAGCGCCCGAGTTGATTCGCCATGACCAGCTGTTTTTTTATTTATGCGGAACCCTAATTATTTTTCTAAAATAAAGGTAGCCTAAGTCACTTCCTATAAAATCAGCTATCTACCAGTGAAAATCCCGTCGAATTCGTTCTAACCGTTTCGGAGATTACCCGGAACAAACAGACAGACAAGAATTTTAAAAATGGGTTTTTTGTTATAGCTATCCTATATACTTTCATATGCATTAAAAAAACTGTTATTTTGACATTACAAACAGACACTTCAATTTTATTAAATGTATAGATTACGGACTGTCGTTAACGTCAAAATCTTTAATATATTAAAATATATTATGTTAAAAAATATCACTATGTCTTGTACTAAAATTATAGATTTTTATATATGTCCATTAAAAAAGTCAATCGATTGATTTTTTAGTTGATTCTAAACACAAAATAATAAATATTTACATTTGGAATTCTCAAAAATATATAGATACAATAAAATGTATGTAATCGCAGATAGTTACAAGGAACTGAAGGAAACGCTAATTTAATACGAAATATCAATAGATATCTAATACAAAAATGACAACCTAATCTGCGACTGTAACTAATATCCGTATTAGCTAATACACTGTTATTCGTTAAGAACGGTGCCTAATACAGTGATTAAATAATATGAAATACCAACAGATACCTAATACAAAAATTACAACCTGTGACTGTAACTAATATCCGTATTAGTTAATACACTGATATTCATTCAAAACGGTGCCTAATATAGCATGCAAACTCATGCAGTTTTCATACGAAGCCCGACGTCTATATTGATGTCTTGACTCGCCGCGCGGATCGTGAATCGCGTGCCTATTATTTCACTAATATTTGGTAACCTATTATTCTGTATTCGTGGATCATAATATATTAGTCAGTGGCGTGTATTATAATCCCTGTACATAATACGAATATATTAGTTACACCTCTACTCTGCAACATCACGACGTCACTGGTCAGCATAGACCAATGGTCAGGATCACAGCCATAGATACTATTGATCATAGACATTCACAGTGATATGATCTAGTGCTGGGTCGTTTCTGTTTTTTTTGTATAACAAAACGAAACGCTTTTTTACACTTAAAGAACCGTTCTTAGAACCGGTAATAAAAAAACGCTTTTTTATAAGTTCGAGAACAAACTGTACCTACTGAAAAAACGAACATTAGACGTTTAACCTAAAATCAGTTTTATTCGTTCCTTCGGTTTTATTTTACAACCAAATTTGTATTGTATATCGTTAGCAATAAGATTCATTGTAGCTTATTCGTTCCTTCAAATTTAAAGTAGTTTCTTGCAACGGTTTACTGTTCATTCAATTATAGTCCTTATGACAATAATTATAGATCTGTTCTATCATAAAATGGTCTCGTTCGTTTTTAAACTTGTTTTTGTTAATTAGAGACACAGTTCGTTCGTTTTTCATAGAAGAACTTCGTTATTAAAACCGTTTCTGAACAAAACGCCCAGTACTAATATGATCACAAACGTGTCAATTGTCATTTTTTTGGACTTTGTTTAGGTTAGGTACGTCTCATAGCGATTCGAATCAAGTGTTATTTCTAATCATGGCAGAAACTTCAAGTGAAAAAGTATCTAAAAAGTGAGTATATTGTGAAATCAATATGTATGCTCTGAGGATGTTTAATACCCTGACTTTAAAAAATAAAAGTGTAATATGTCGTACCAATGTGTTAACAGCAGTAAGCAAAGGGTTGGTTAATTATCTAATTTAAATTATTTTATATCAATTATTCAGCGTTTATTATTTATATATATTTTAGTGAGCTGAAGCGTCGATTAAAAGCTGAACAGAAATTAAAGGAAAAAGCAGAAAAAGCTGCTCAACAACCTGTTCAACCTGCAACCGAGAAAAAAACTTCAAAACAAGAGGAGGAAATCAGCCCTAATGAATACTATAAGTTGCGATCTGCCGCTGTGGCGGCACTCAAAACTGGAACTAAGGAAGATCATCCTTACCCCCATAAATTCACTGTAACAATTTCTTTAGAAGAATTCATTAACAAATACAATAATTTGAATAGTGGAGAAGTCTTAGAGAATATAACAGTATCAGTTGCGGGTAGAGTGCACTCAATTAGAGAGTCTGGAGCTAAACTAATATTCTATGATTTACGGGCTGAAGGATTCAAAATTCAGGTGTGAATAAAAATATTATATGTTTTGGTTACATTATTTATTAATTATATATAGTATTAAACTGTTATCAATATAAATCATTTTATGTGACAAAATACATATTCATTTTAATGTAGAGTAAAAGCTCTTTATTCGCAGGGTATGTTCCATAAATATGCTGGTAATACGGAAACTGTGAACATGAATTGATAATTTATATGAGATTATAGGGAATACATTCCTAGATGACTAAATAAAAAACAAGTACAGTATAAACACTTTGTAACAAAAATCAAGGGACTGAGCATTTTTGTCATTATAGAGAGTTATTGTTATATGGAGTGAACAAAAAAACAACCAAATTAACAAGAATTTTTAATATGTATGTCTTAGATAAATGCTTATAAATTATTGTTTACACATATAGTCTGATAACTTTGTCTGACATTTTTTGCTATGCCAGTACTTGTTTTGTATTATTTATGTATTCTATTCATATCTAGATATGTGGTGGAATTGTCTTGATTAAACAACAAAAAATTTTCTACCAACTTAGCGGCATCTAGGGCTTGTTGAATTGTTGGTGGTGATTCGGCTTTGTCCACTTGATCATCTTCTTCATCTTGATTATCGGGTGTTTCCTGACTTTTTGACACTAAATCAACAATTTGTTCATCTGTAAGTGTACCAGTAGTGGCTACATCCTCATCTATATTTTCGTACAATTGTAGATCTTCGTTAAAATTGTTTGGTATGTTGAACTGGCTTATCCATTCACTCAGTGGTAGATTGTCTTCACTGTCAAAGTGGTTCGTTTCTTGGCTACTACATAATCCAGCATGTCGAAAAGAATGTTGGATAGTGGCTGCTGTTACCTCTTGCCAGGCTTTTGATAAGAAGTTCACTGCTTGTAGCATGTTGATCTAGACCTTGCCGTCAGTTTCGATCATATCCATCAACATTTTCTGTCTATAGTGGCCCTTTAGGCTTTTAATTACACTCTGATCCATTGGTTGTAAAATACTGGTTGTATTAGCTGGGAAAAATGCTAACTATATGTTTCGAAGATTAGATATGATTGGGTGAGCAGGACAATTGTCTACCAGAAGCAAGATTTTCCGTGATTTTAATTCAGCATCCCATTTTCTCACTTCCTCTTCAAAAATCTGCGATGTCATCCAAGTGACTTGTTTGCTTTGTACGTAACTGGCAACTGTTTTATGTTCTTGAAACACTGAGGGTTTTTCGATTTGCCTTTAACTAAGAGCTTTCTTTTTACTGTGCCACTCATATTGGCAGCCACTAGAACTGTAATACGCTCTTTAGACAGTTTTCCTCCAACACATTTTTCCCCTTTGAATTTTAAAGTTTTGTCGGGAGTCAACTTGAAAAAAGGCCAGTTTCATCTGCATTAAAAATGTCTTCTGGTGAGTACTTCATCTTTAATTTAGGCCACACTGTACTAATCCAATTGTTAGTCACATTCATATTGACATCCCGCGCCTTTCCGTTCATTTTACCGTACGTAATATGGTGACGGTGCTTAAATTTTCCGAGCCAACCTTCAGATGCTTTAAAGTCAATTATGCCAAGTTGGTTGGCAAACTTTTCAGCCTTAGCTTTTACAATTGGCCCAGAGATGAGTACATTATTCTGGTGCTGATTGTTAAACCACGACAACATTGCCTGATCTAAGTCTTCGAGTTTTGGCTTTCTTAATTTTTTAGAAGAGTTTCCTTCCAGCGCCGCCAGTAGAATTGTTTTTTGGTTTTTCCAAATGGTAGCAACAGTGGATTGACTTAGTCCAAAACGCCTTCCAACGTCAATTTTATTTTCTCCCTTTTCAATCGCACGTATCACACAAACTTTTTCGTCAACACTAAACGCTTTCCGTTTACTGGCCATGTTAACAGTTTCAAAGTAGGTTTACGACTGATAATACGATAGGTACCCAGTATGTTTGGTCGAAGGCCATCACTTCTGAGAAAACAATGCGTCATACTGCACGTGTTCAAGGCTATTAAGTATAACAAAAGCTAGACTGACCTCCGTTGTTTCGGAGCTTCAAAGTCTTTTGTTACCTGATAATAAACAATAATACCGATAATAAATATTTACTGTCTAAAAATATGAACACATTTCTTCATAATAGAGAATGGCGTATCGCTATAAAGAGTGTTTCAATATGTGGGTTTTAACGCAAACCAACCAAGTTGGGCTCACTTCAACGTTATAGGGAGTTTATCGTTATAAAGGATAACGTTATAAAAAGTTTACACTGTATATAAAAAAATGAATTTCATTGAAGTTTTTGACCATATCGGTTTATTATTATCTTCAAGCTTAGGCAATGGTTTAAAGAATTTTGTTTTTTTTTCTTTCTTGCCAGTTTTTAAAAGCTCCTTCAATTCAGACTGATATTCAGCAGTGCCATTAGAAATTTGCTTCTCAAAAATAAGACTTCTTTCCATAGACAGATCAATTTTCATAAAGAAATCACTAAGCTCATTTGCCATTTTTAAACCATCACTAAGATTTTTCAAATTAAATGTCATGTTTCCTGTGCTTATTGAGGCCTCTTCTTCAATGGACTGTGAATTTAACATTTCCTCCCAAGTCGGTTTTAGTCAAATCTTCATCTTGCTATTCAAGCAACTTCTGAATGTCACTTGATTTGTTCGAACCCATCTCGTCCTATTCCATTCGCAATTTCGGCTACGTTTGCAGTCAAAGTATTGATGAGATCCGTGAATAAAAGAAATCTTTAGCCGCGAATATAAGAATTGATTTGCATTTTTTAAATCTGTGAATAGTGAAAACGCGAATGAAGGAAGCGTGAATAAGGCACTTTTACTGTAATTCAATTTAAATTGCAGAATCACAGTAATTTATCTTATTAACAACCACTCCCACAGAGTATACTTTCTTTAGCAAGTAGAAATGTTCTTTTATGTAAATATACAATGTATTTTTATTCCTATCAGATTAGTGTACCTATCTATACAATTAATAAAATTGAAGTGTCTTTTTGTAATGTCCAAATAACAGTTTTTCACTAAATGCATATGAAAGTACAGTCAAAATCTGTTATAACGACATCGAAGGGACTGCTCATATTCAGTCGTGAAAACCGATAGTCTGTAATCGCAGATAGTTACAAGGAACTGAAGGAAACGCTAATTTAATACGAAATATCAATAGATATCTAATACAAAAATGACAACCTAATCTGCGACTGTAACTAATATCCGTATTAGCTAATACACTGTTATTCGTTAAGAACGGTGCCTAATACAGTGATTATATAATATGAAATACCAACAGATACCTAATACAAAAATTACAACCTGTGACTGTAACTAATATCCGTATTAGTTATTACACTGATATTCATTCAAAACGGTGCCTAATATAGCATGCAAACTCATGCAGTTTTCATACGAAGCCCGACGTCTATATTGATGTCTTGACTCGCCGCGAGGATCGTGAATCGCGTGCCTATTATTTCACTAATATTTGGTAACCTATTATTCTGTATTCGTGGATCATAATATATTAGTCAGTGGCGTGTATTATAATCCCTGTACCTAATACGAATATATTAGTTACACCTCTACTCTGCAACATCACGACGTCACTGGTCAGGATCACAGCCATAGATACTATTGATCATAGACATTCACAGTGATATGATCTAGTGCTGGGTCGTTTCTGTTTTTTTTGTATAACAAAACGAAACGCTTTTTTACACTTAAAGAACCGTTCTTAGAACCGGTAATAAAAAAACGCTTTTTTATAAGTTCGAGAACAAACTGTACCTACTGAAAAAACGAACATTAGACGTTTAACCTAAAATCAGTTTTATTCGTTCCTTCAGTTTTATTTTACAACCAAATTTGTATTGTATATCGTTAGCAATAAGATTCATTGTAGCTTATTCGTTCCTTCAAATTTAAAGTAGTTTCTTGTAACGGTTTACTGTTCATTCAATTATAGTCCTTATGACAATAATTATAGATCTGTTCTATCATAAAATGGTCTCGTTCGTTTTGATACTTGTTTTTGTTAATTAGAGACACAGTTCGTTCGTTTTTCATAGAAGAACTTCGTTATTAAAACCGTTTCTGAACAAAACGCTCAGTACTAATATGATCACAAACGTGTCAATTGTCATTTTTTTGGACTTTGTTTAGGTTAGGTACGTCTCATAGCGATTCGAATCAAGTGTTATTTCTAATCATGGCAGAAACTTCAAGTGAAAAAGTATCTAAAAAGTGAGTATATTGTGAAATCAATATGTATGCTCTGAGGATGTTTAATACCCTGACTTTAAAAAATAAAAGTGTAATATGTCATACCAATGTGTTAACAGCAGTAAGCAAAGGGTTGGTTAATTATCTAATTTAAATTATTTTATATCAATTATTCAGCGTTTATTATTTATATATATTTTAGTGAGCTGAAGCGTCGATTAAAAGCTGAACAGAAATTAAAGGAAAAAGCAGAAAAAGCTGCTCAACAACCTGTTCAACCTGCAACCGAGAAAAAAACTTCAAAACAAGAGGAGGAAATCAGCCCTAATGAATACTATAAGTTGCGATCTGCCGCTGTGGCGGCACTCAAAACTGGAACTAAGGAAGATCATCCTTACCCCCATAAATTCACTGTAACAATTTCTTTAGAAGAATTCATTAACAAATACAATAATTTGAATAGTGGAGAAGTCTTAGAGAATATAACAGTATCAGTTGCGGGTAGAGTGCACTCAATTAGAGAGTCTGGAGCTAAACTAATATTCTATGATTTACGGGCTGAAGGATTCAAAATTCAGGTGTGAATAAAAATATTATATGTTTTGGTTACATTATTTATTAATTATATATAGTATTAAACTGTTATCAATATAAATCATTTTATGTGACAAAATACATATTCATTTTAATGTAGAGTAAAAGCTCTTTATTCGCAGGGTATGTTCCATAAATATGCTGGTAATACGGAAACTGTGAACATGAATTGATAGTTTATATGAGATTATAGGGAATACATTCCTAGATGACTAAATAAAAAACAAGTACAGTATAAACACTTTGTAACAAAAATCAAGGGACTGAGCATTTTTGTCATTATAGAGAGTTATTGTTATATGGAGTGAACAAAAAAACAACCAAATTAACAAGAATTTTTAATATGTATGTCTTAGATAAATGCTTATAAATTATTGTTTACACATATAGTCTTATAACTTTGTCTGACATTTTTTGCTATGCCAGTACTTGTTTTGTATTATTTATGTATTCTATTCATATCTAGATATGTGGTGGAATTGTCTTGATTAAACAACAAAAAATTTTCTACCAACTGTACCAACTGTTTTCTGTTTGTTTCCTTTCAATTCAGCGTCCCAGTTTCTTAACCATCTCTCAAAAATGTCTGATGTCATCCATGACTTCACATTGTTTTCATATGTTACCGGCAGTGAGTGTATGTTTAAAAGCATCTTGGTTTCTTATATTTGCCAATAACTAAAAGCTTTCTTTTACAGGATCCTGTCATATTTGCTGCAACCATGATCGTTAATCTTGTTTTAGACATTTTTCCTCGCGAACAATTCTCTCCTTTGAACTTTAAAGTTTTGTCTGGTTTCATATTGTAAAAAAGTCCAGTTTCGTTCCAGCTTTTTGTTGAAGAATCGGTCCATTTATTGGCACATTATTAGCCCTTTGGTATTTAAACCACTTTAACAAAGCTTCCTCAATATTCGTATGCTTCGTTGTTCTGGCTCGTTTCATGTTCAAAAAATTATTGTCATAAAACATTTGAATTTTTTCTCGCTCTTTCCAAATGGTTGAAATTGTCGAGTGTGATACACCATATTCCTTTGCTAAGTCTTTGTTTGAAATTCCGCTCTCTAGCTTGGATATAATACGCGATTTTTCTTCTATATTAATTTGTTTTCTTTTTCTTTGCGACATTTTGAAAGTTTCACGAATAACTCCACAAAGTTTTGGTGCGTCTTGTGTATAGATAAGTAACAAACTAACTGAAGAGATATGAAGAAGCGGGCTTTGACTCTACTGCATGCACGTGTTTTGTTTCTAAGAATTAGAAAAGACCCTACACTAAACTAAATCCTATTGTTTTCTTTCCTGATTTTAATAGCCATTGAAGAGGAATGTAGATACCTATTCAAATTGTTTACAATACAGCTTAGCCGGTCGTTCTAACAGATCTATTTTTCCGAAATATTATTATAGTTAAATGTGGTCGTTTTATGAGGTATGTTGTTATTAGCAATGTCGTATAAAGCAATGTCTTTAATAAGGCGGTCATATAGCATTCAACCGGGACCTTTTTTCTAGGTTATTATAACCGGCATGTTGTTCTAAACGATGTCGCAGTAAACGGTTTTGACTGTATATATGATACATATAACAAAACGCCATTTTTTTTTATTTTTGTCTGTTTTTCTGTCTGTCTGTCTGTTTGTTCTGGGTAAACTCCCGAAACGGTTGGACCGATTTTGACGGTACTTTCACTGATAGATAGCTGATGTTATAGGGAGTAACTTAGGCTACTTTTATTTTAGAAAAAGTGTTAGGGTTTAGCACAAATAAAAAAAAGGTGGTCACGGTGAATCAATTTGGGCGTATAAATGGCTTACACTGAGGAAACCATATAAGGTATATAGCAAACTAATGTATTAAATGACTGTAGGCATTAAAAAGACCTAGAAAAAAGTCTGGGAGAGTATACATCTATCTTCTAAGGAACACCCACAATAAGCATTTTTATCTTTAAAATAGTCGGGAGCAGGGGAGCAAGGTTCACACGGGCATGCTGTAGTCCACATGAGCGAAGCCATGGGCACAGCTATAATAGTTATTAAAAATATGCGATAAAACCCATATTCATTTTAACCTAACCTTGTTTTTAATACAGCTCTATTTATAGATTTTGTACATTGTACAATGCTCTTGCCATGAAAAATGACATAGATATTACCATCTCTTAAGATAAATATTGGTAGACCTAAAATTAATTCAATCTATAGTATTGATTTTCAACTTCAAAGTTTATCCTTATTGTTTAATTGTCATTCTTATTTCTATGGTTGAATGTCTATGATTTACAGTTTATTAAAGATATGTTGTTGTATCATGTATAAGGCCCAGACAAAGTGCAAAATCATAATTTTACAGAAGAGACTAAGAAACTACCTTTAGTTGTTATTCACTCATTATGGTTATTAGTTACTGTGATTTCCTATAATTAGGGAACATTACAATCTAATGTTATCATACATATATTCCTTGTTGAAGTCCTATTAAATAAATAAATGTACTCACACTCACTAAAGTAGTACCTAAAATATTCCAGGTTATGGCTAATGCGAAGCTGTATGAATCAGAGGACAAGTTTGAGACTGACATGGATAAACTGAGGCGTGGTGACATTATAGGTTGCGTTGGTCACCCTGGAAAAACGAAGAAAGGAGAGTTATCAATTATACCAAAGTCAATTAAGTTGCTCTCTCCGTGTCTCCATATGCTACCTCATTTACACTTTGGCCTTAAAGATAAAGAGACTAGGTTCAGGAAAAGATATTTAGATCTCATTTTAAATGATCAGGTATGTATTATAATTATGTATGTATTATTATTAGTTGCTTTAGTAAATAGTTTGGTGTTTAGGGTTTGACCATAATGGTAATTTTAGGACAACTTGTTATGCAGAGTAATCATTATAATGACACATTTTGTTATCCTAAAGTAATAAAATATTTCAGAACTTTGTCAGCTTTATACTATTAGATTTATTTATGTCTGAATTTATAGGACTTAGATAATATAATGAAAGCTACCATAATTAATTCTGTAACAATACCATACGATTTTTCTCTAATACAGCTTATTTAGGACCTTATGTATACAACAAAATTAATAAATAGATTAAAAAAAAAAAAAATTAATGGATCATAGATGATGGAAAGGGGCTATGTCTGTGAATTTGACGGGTCAAGTAGTACTTCCCATTTAAATGTTACCAAGTAGGTTTTTACTAAGTCCCCGTAACAAAATCACTTCTATCAGTGATATGCTTGTATAGCGGCTGTTTTTTTATTTAGGGCTCAGCTCAAACCCATCAATAACAATCTCCCATAATAGTTCTCATAGATTACACCCTGCTGTACAACTGCACCAGCAACCCATCAAATGCAGAGGAGAAGCTTGGCACCATTGGCTTTGCGGACAATGTTGTTGTATGACTAGGCTTACCCCACTATCTTTTACTGTATCTACTTTTCATAGCCAGTCACAATATGATGCAAAATACCTTTCCTTTTCTGCCATAGAAACAGCAGCATGCATACATGTGAGAAGAAACACCTGTTGTCCTTGTTTTTGATCATTCCTAATGCTTTCAAACATATCTAAACTTTGTCATCTACTCATCATATATTTGGAAGTTCAGCTAGCACCTGACATAGGTCTTCATTTATTAATTTTTCTACCTTTTCTCCAATATCACAATCATTATTTTTGAAGTATTGAATCCAGTATCTATATGTTGCTTCCAACAGAACAGACTCACCTTAAGTGTCAACAAGAATTTGGTGTGCTTCAGTTGCGGATTTCTTTTCAATAATATAGTGCAATATAATTCCCCACAAATATCAATACTTATCAGAAAATTCAACATCAACAACACCATCAGAGACAGTACTGTCAATTTGCCGAGTTACAATAAAAAATAATGTAAAAATGTTTATATCCATTTACCCTTGCCACATAAATTCTCAGATAAGATCTCAGTTTAAATATTGTAATTTTGGTCACTTAAATAATAAAAATAAAATTGGATTTATTCTGTATGCTAAAATTATTTTCATGTTCCAACATAACTTCACATACTGTGTGCTTTTTATTTAAATTTACTTGGATTTTTTAAAATAAATTAATAAATATTTCAAAATACACAGGTACGACAAACATTCTACACAAGAGCAAAAATTATAGCATATGTAAGAAGATTTTTGGACAACATGGGCTTCCTAGAGATAGAAACTCCAATGATGAATATGATCCCAGGGGGAGCAACAGCAAAACCCTTTATAACGCATCACAATGATCTTAATATGGACTTATTTATGAGAATAGCCCCAGAATTGTATCACAAAATGTTAGTTGTTGGTGGTCTTGACCGTGTTTATGAAATTGGAAGACAGTTTCGTAATGAGGGTATAGATTTGACACACAACCCTGAATTTACAACGTGTGAATTTTATATGGCATATGCCGATTACAATGATCTAATTACTATAACAGAAACAATGTTGTCAGGAATGGTAAAAAGCATTCATGGTACTTACAAGGTAAGATCGATTAAACATTTAATTATTTTCTAAACATTTATAATTAATAGTTTCAATTTTGCTTATTTCTTTTTGTCTAAAACTAGGGCTAAAATTGCAGGTAAAATACCATCCAGATGGTCCAGGTGGTGAAGAAGTTGAAATTGATTTTACTCCGCCATTTGCAAGAGTTCCTATGATTGCTAGTTTGGAAAAGGTCCTAAATGTAAAATTGCCCTGTCCTGATAAACTGGACACAGTGGAAGCAAATGCTCTCCTTAGTCAGTTATGTGAAAAACATGAGGTAATATTACTAATTAAATTAATGTAATTTAATACATTTTTTTTTTAAATAAATTTGCTAATCTTTGCCATCGATTTTTATTTTGGGTGTCCTTTATGTTACATACGATATTTAATTCAATTTATATTTTACAATAGGTGGAATGTCCACCACCAAGGACAACGGCGAGGCTTCTAGACAAATTAGTAGGTGAATTCCTTGAAGACAAATGCATCAACCCAACATTTATTTTGGATCACCCACAGATTATGAGCCCATTGTCTAAGTATCATCGGGATATACCGGGATTGACTGAAAGGTGAATAATTTTTTTTATTTCATTGAGAATCATTAACTTGGCTTGTTCCACAGTTAGATTTGTAATACAGTAAATTAAAGTATTATTCCTATGGTATTATTAGCAATGGACTAAAAGGAAAGAATGCCCTAAGTTACAACTTTACTGAATTCCTGATATAATGCTGCAGAATTTGACATGGACATAAAAAGTATATTTAAATAAAGGTTATGGTAACATTTTGGTAACACATAAATGCAATTTTTAGATTTGAGCTTTTCGTAATGAAGAAAGAAATCTGTAATGCATATACTGAATTAAATGATCCAGCTACACAAAGAGAAAGGTTTGAGCAACAAGCTAAAGATCGCGCGGCTGGTGACGATGAAACTCCACCAACAGATGAAGCATTCTGTACAGCCCTCGAATATGGACTTCCACCCACTGCTGGTTGGGGCCTTGGCGTCGATCGCCTTACTATGTTCCTAACGGATTCAAATAACATTAAGGTAACATTTTTGTACCTTCATGTATAGTGAAGATGTTTGGCTTTATTTTTATGACTAGTTCACACTGTACTAAAGTTAAAAGGCACTAGAAAATACCGAAAACCATAATTAGGGATTCATCACGACGTTTTTCTTCTCAGAGATTTCCAGGTCATTGCAAGATTCAAATTTATGTCAATTATCCAAGCACAGTACCTGATCTTATATTCTATAGTCTGATCATGAATAACCATTTTGTGCGGATTTATGTCCATTTCGAAACCTCAGGTTATCTATCATCTCATGAAAATCCGACTATATATCTGTAGCTATAATATATGTGGTGCACTAAACAAGGTTAGTTTTTAAGGTAAACTATAAGGTAGGTTTTAAAGGTATTTTTAATGAGTTTCTTTTTGGGTATTTCCTTTAAATTTATGTATAACTAGCTGTACCCACATGGAATACCGAATTATTGTGTAGGGGGCGTTCAAGTATTACGTAACGCAATTTTTGACCCTCCTTCCCCCCCATGAAACGCACCGTTTCATTTTTCTGTTACCCTTTCCCCCCCGTTAAACGTTAACGTAGCACCAAAGTCAACACGTCAGCATGAGAGCTTTTATAGGCTAAGAACAGCTGATGATGCAAATCTCCCTGTTTTAAGGACAATACAATATGAACTCACTTTGACAACACTGACTACAGTAATGTGCTTCTGCATACACACTAACGAATAATGACAACAAAAACAAAATAAAGATGACATACAATACATTCATACATTACATTCGAGGTAAAGGGTTGCGAGCTTAGGAAATTTCAATTGCCTAGTTTTTTATTTAAATAAATTAAAAAAAAAAAACAAAGTTACGTAACGAGTTGTTCGAAGCCCCCTCCCGTCCTTGTAACGCATCATACCATTTTACAATACCCCCCGTCCCCCAAAATTGGTAATACTTAAACGCCCCCTTATGAAGATATTGTGATAATATTTTTTTAGATATGGGCCAAGTATCTAAGAAGTAAAAAAAAGTTTAATCAAAATCCTATTCATTAGTTTTTGTGTGATGCACACAATAGCAAATCTCAATCATATTTTTAATATATGTTTTATGAATATCTTCTCTAATATTACAGGAAGTATTGCTTTTCCCTGCAATGAAACCAGATGATCCCAATAAGCATAACAATGAAGAAGGGAATGCAGCTGACTGCACTCCCTTATTACAAAATGGAGCTTAGTCAATGAAAAAAGTGTTTACATATAATAATAATACACAGTTGAAATTTTACGCAAGAGTTTTACTACTAACACAAACCTTAATTATATGCTTACAAATTCGAATAATGTTTTCATACAGTGAAATAAACACATTTGAAAATCATAAAAATATTGTTTTGAATTTAATGAACATAAGTTCTTATTATTGACTAGCTGTGCCCGTGGCTTCGCTCACGTGGACTACAGAATGCCCGCGCGAATCTTGCTCCCCCGCTCCCAGCTATTTTAAAGACAAAAATGCTTATTGTGGGTGTTCCTTAGAAGATAGATGTATACTCTCCTGGACTTTTTTTGTAGGTCTTTTTAATGCCTATGATTATGTAGTACATTAATTTGCTATATCTCTTATGGTTTACTCAGCATAAGCCATTTAAGTGCCCGTATTGAATCACCATGACCAGTTTTTTTTTATTTGTGCGGAACCCTAATTCTTTTTCTAAAATAAAAGTAGCCTAAGATACTCCCTATATCATCAGCTATCTATCAGTGTGAAAGTCCCATCAAGATATTACCTGGAACAAACAGACAGACAGACAAAAATTTAAAAAATGGGCTTTTTGTTATAGGTATCATTTCATATGCATTTAGTAAAAAACTGTTATTTTGACATTACAAACAGACACTTCAATTTTATTAATTGTATAGATGATAAATTTCCCACCTACATATTTGTTATTTAACTTGTAAACAATAAATTCATTATCTATTTAAAAGAATGTGTGGAAAAACATGTCTAGAATTTTTGCTAATCAATAGAAGTTTTTTGATAGAAAAAGAACTGTAAAAGGTTTCAGATACACAGACACTGGCATGACTGCTTTATACATTTTTTTTATAAAGCAGTGTTGGCTTTATGTAGTAAGAAATCAGAATTATGGACTGATAATGATGGACACTTGGAACACAGAAGGTACCTACAGTTAGTTATAACACAACAGAAATTATTTGTAGTATGTTTGTTATTCATTCCATATCACAGAACAGCTGCAGTGAAAGAATAAAAATATAATTTTGTGAGAGTAGAGCCATTTTAACCTGGAAGTGCAAAGCACTGGGGCACAAGGCTAGTTAGTAGCACCTACAAATCAAGATTGTCCTGGAGCAGCTGTCTATCATCTGAACCATGGTTTGGTTCCCATTGATTTATATCATTTGTTTTCCTTCATAGGTTTAATTTAAGTGAAATTCTTTCTCACTATTAACCATGTGTCTAAGTTTACCCCATCTTATATTGAGATATGGCATCATTTTTAAAATTACAAAATATTTTAATTGTAAATGCAAAAGATTCAAGATTACAAAACCATTAATTTTCACCAATTAGTGGGATAACTATGCTTTTTTAAACTTGGTGTAGTACATACTCAAAACAACTCTGTAAAACTGTCACTCATACTTATGAAGTTTTGGATTGAATTAATAAATAGTGCCAAAACAACTTTTGTTAAACAAATACTTATTAACTTTAAGCAGTAAGAGTCATTGATATAGCATTAATAGTTATTGGGATACACTTAAGTGCATAAATTGTAGGTGTGAGATGTAACCTGATAAGAATGTAAAAAGGATTTAACTTGAGAATTAAAGATGCAATTCCTATTTTCTGAGTAAGATTTAAAAAAATACATCTGTTTAGAAGCTTTACAATAAAAAACTTTAAAACTCCCTATGCTCATTAAGTACAGAGTGTAAATATATAATCTATTAATTATAATAACCATTAAATTCATAGATATAAACAAAAGTTAGAATATTTTTACATTTCATAATTTATGTATTCAAAAAAGATGATTTAACTACTTAACTGTTACAACAACATAGACTTCACAAGGAGGCTTCTCATATTAATTACTGTCTATAACAACAGGACAAGTAGAATTATAATGTTCACCTAAACTATACATATGTCTGTGATAAGATATCGACAAGGGTGGACCTTCAAACTCTGTGCCTTGCTCAATTGAATCAGGGCCTGTAGCTTGTATCACACTAATAGGACATTTTAATAAATTAGATAATGCTTTAATTTCTAACTGACCACCCCACACTTTTGTGTCTCTGATCTTATTACAATAATCATCAAATTCTATATCTGTAAGCATATCACTTGTATTTGGATTGCTCATAAATGGCATAAAATCTTCCTTATTCTGTTTAATGTACTCAGAAACATCTTTTCTTAATTTGTCAATGCCCAACATTGTTTGTCTTGTTAATTCCATTTGATGTGATATTGCTTTGTACAGGCAGTCACCATCAGATGGTATTGGCATAATTTGTAAGTTTTTTTGTTTTAGCTTGTTGGTAATTGTCAACATTTCCATATTTCTAGGACCCTGAAGATTCTCTTTATCTTGGAGCTTTATTTCTACTTCACGCTGTTTCTCGTGTTGTAATTTTTTATCACGGCGTCTTTGAGCCTTAGAAACTTTCGTTTTTGTTGTTTCCATCTCGATTAATTCCTCTGCTTCATCTACATTCCCAAAAGCTTCAATTTCTTGCTTATGGCGTACATCTAATTCGGTTTCTAACCTAGCTATTTCATTTGTAAGCTCCTTCTTTTTTGTCTTGTCATTTTTTGCAGCCTTTTTTAATGCTTGTATTTGAGCTTGCAGTTCTTTTTTTTCTTTTCTGTGTCTACTTTCTACGGAACACAAAGTTTCTTGGTGGTCTCCCATTTTCTGTTTCACAACTAATAAATGTCATTTATTAGACATTACTCCAGTACAGAGTACTTGGTGTTTCTAGTAGGTACCTACTCTATTTAGCGTTATTTCTGATATATAAGTACAATTTATTTAAAATTCATAATTCCACAACAAACGCGCTTATTTTTTTATGACATTCATAAAGTACCTAATTACTGGATTACTTTATCAGTCATTCAGTATTATTACACAGAAAATACGCGGCCAACCAGCATTACTAAAACATACATAAGAAAAATAATATATTAAAATATAACCTTAAAACTTGAAAATAATTAATAAAAAAAAAAATTAAAAAAATTTACCTTCAACTAGACATAGGTAACACTGCGCTACCCCGGGCAAATGCGTAATTGGGCCAACTCAGTTTACTGCGCCGGGTGTGTTAACTAGCGGTGGGCAATTAAGAGTTATACTAATGTAATCATTCAATTATGAAGATAATTTGAGGTATCTCTATTATGGCCATTAGTAATTGCTAATGCTAGGTTGGTATTTTGGGGGGTCTTGAAGTGACATGTTGTGGTTTTTATTTTTAAATAATTTACTTAGGTTTTTGACCCTATATTATGTAATATTGGTGGCGTTTTGCGTGATATAGTTTGGTTTTTGTGCATAAGTGAGGTGGATTATAAATATAAGCTGAAAGCATTCATTCTGAGATCCCACAAAAACCTAGAAAGTTCTAAAGAGGGAGCTAACATATTGTTAGGATACTGAATCGTCATAACACACGGCAATATAATTCACTTGATAATGGCAGTAATGGTTTTCATTAAAGAGGACCGGTTGCCAAGTTAGGAAGAAGAAGAAGAAGATTGCTAGGTTGGATAGAGGGATCGGCGGGAATCTTCAAATTTGGCAGTCGACATTTTTTGGTTTTAATTAATTGTGGCGTTATATTTTCATTGTTATTGTTTATTCTTATATATAAAGTTTGAATTTCTTTTCAACTTTTATATTCGTAAATCTGTGTAGTTTAGTTAATTTTGTGTAGCTTCGAGAACATTCAGTGGTAAGTTTTTTATTTCATATAAACCATGGATCTGGATCCTGAGCCTGACCCTCCTGACAAACGCCCTTTGTTAACACTATTAGATGCAGATGAATATATTTCTTCTGACCCTAAAACGTTGGACTTAGGATCTGTCGAGGATATGAAAAAGTATAGACGGAAATTGACTCAGACTTTTAAACCAATAAAAGAGAAATCTGTTGGGTTTTATAAGAAGGCATTTATTACAAACATTTCTTTACCAAATCTTCCTGTTTCCACCAAGTGTTCCGAGGTAGGGAGCGCTCAGAGTTCTCATTATACTGATAGTAATACTTCAGATAAGAATTTTTCAAATAATGTTAGCAGAACAAAGACTCAGATCCTGGTCCATATATTGTTACAGTGGAATTAGTAACAGAGGATCCAAAAGCAGGTACAACTCTGCATAACTAAAATTTGGCTACTTTTTACAAAAAAATCAAATGACAGATGTTTTAGAAGACGGAATAAAAAAAATTAGTAGAAATCGTCTGTCAGTATCATTTAAGTCGGGAATAGCTGCCAATACATTTTAAAGCAATTCTATATTAGGTAGTTATAATTATAAGACTTCAATTCCAACATATAATGTAAGTTAGGAATCATTAGTGAGATTCTAATTGAGTGGTCACATAATGACATTGTTAATAATTTAAGAATTCCTGATGGATTTGGGTCAATCATACGCTCCCGTAGGCTTAATAGGAAGGCCAGTAGCCCAGAGGGTTCTACTTGGATCCCTACACAAAAGGTAGTGATAACTTTCGATGGACAAGCTCTTTCTTCTCGGGTATTTGTTTCTATTGCTGCCATTTTGGGCACACACGGATTCAGTGTAGAAGCAAACCTTGTTGCTTTAAATGTAGTGAGAATCATGATGGTTCATCAAGTGATGTAGATGGGGACTATAGATGTATTATTTGTTCTGGACTCCACAAAGCCATTAATAAAACTTGTTCAGAGTTTGTGCGTCAAAAAGACATAAAACATTATATGTCTAATCATTCAGTTTCTTACCAAAAGGCGGACAAAAAATCCTCACCTGCAAAAAAATCATTTGTTGAGGTTTTAACCTCCAACCCTAATAGGGATAAACCATTAATACACACACAGGTAGATGATTCAAAAAGAAACACTTTTTCATATAAAAAACAGTTTTATTGAAACCGAAAACACATGCTCCTTTAGCTAAGGGCTATAATTTGTTTACCTGACCATGTTGCAATCAACTTGATTCAAAATATATTAGTTACACTATTTAATTCCTTCAAACATGGATTACATTCTTCAGTGGAATTGTAGAAGTGTATTATCAAAACGGACTGATTTATATTACTTGATTAATAGATTTAAACCACCTATTTTAGCTTTATGCGAGACTTGTTTGAAACCAGGTACCATATTTAAAGTACCAGGCTATTTTATTCTGAGAGATGACAGAGAGGATGGTTTTGGGGGCTCAGCCCTTCTTGTTAAAAAATGTTTTTTCAAATCTTTATCACTGCCTTATTTTAATAAGGGGAAATTAAATGCAGTTGCAGCTATAATAGCTAATATTTCATTTCTCTCTCTTTATATTCCCCATAAAGATACTTCAGTAATTTCTGTACTTAAGTGTATCATTGATTCTATCCCTTCTCCAGTTATTATTTTAGGTGACTTTAACGCTCATAATTCCCTGTGGGGTGCCCCTAACGATGATAGGTTAGGAATTGAACTCGCTGGTATAATAGATGATTTGAACTTGTGTGTCATAAATGATGGCTCAATAACTCGTCGTGGTATTCCGGGTCAATCTTTGAGTTTTTTAGACATTTCTCTTTGTTCTTCATCCCTCTCTTCTTGTTCAATGTAGAGGAGCCAGGAGTTATCATATGGTAGTGATCACTTTCCAATCATCATTTCGAAGCCTACCTCAGTTTCCCACCTAACTCCCCTACCACCGTTACTGAAGTATAATCTAACAAACTGTAACTGGGAGTTATTTAGTTCAATTCTGGATAATAAAATTACATCAATAAAGTGTAAATATTTATTATTGTAGATTAAAACCTGCTTAGTTTAGTTTAGCTTACTAGGTACTGTTATAAAAAGAATTTAATGTTTTGTTGTTATGTTGACAGATATTAATTGTCTTTCCGGTTTTTTGGCGGGATCTTGAAGTGACATGTTGTGGTTGTTATTTTTAATTCATTTACTTAGGTTTTTGACCCTATATTATGTAATATTGGTGGCGTTTTACGTGATATAGTTTGGTTTTGTGCATAAGTGAGGTGGATTATAAATATAAGCTGAAAGCATTCATTCCGACATCCCACAAAAATTCCCTAGAAAGTTCTAACAAGGGAGCCACTATCTTGTTAGGCTACTGAGTCGTCATAACACTTGACAATATAATTCACTCGACAATGGCAGTAATGGTCTTCATTAAAGAGGACCGGTTGCCAAGTTAGGAAGAGGAAGAAGAAGAAGAATTGTCTTTCTTTTAGGATGTCATAATTTTATTAAAACGATGTAAATTATTTTGTTATTTAAAACAATCACAACCGGAAGTTTGTTTAAATAACATAGAAGAATCATATGATAACAATTGTTATTTATCTCTGATGATAACCTTATTACTAGTATGAAGTTAGCGGCTGATGAATGCTTTCCTTATAAAAATGTTGCTAGTAGTAATATTCAGTCTCCACCTTGGTTGGACAAGGAATGTACTCAGGCTATTTATAGACGAAATATTTCAGAAAAAAGTTGGGAGTTCCGATTTGGTCACTGTTGCGAACGGACGTGTCGCTCCGTTTTCAATTTTGACCATCACGTGACTTAATTGTTGCGATCTTATATTTGGAATTTATTTCAAATATATTGTTGCAATTACGACGTAAACCAACTGGTGTCTAACGCTCGCGTGGTAAACCGCACTTCTCGGTGCGACTTGCTTGTTTTTTTTTTTGTAAATCCACGGTTTTGTGGTCACTTGCTGGATACCTGACGGTGCCAACGAAGGCAAGTGGGGCGTGACCCGAGCAGCCCGCTGGTTGTCTCCTTCAGAGGCAAACAGCCAGACTCGGACGGGCCTGGGAATCTAGGCCTTTGCGGTTATCGCATAGTCTTGCCCCAGGTGTCTCCTGCCAAACCTTCCGATCCTGCACACTCCATCCCCGGGAACCTGTTTGGGCCTAGCCCGGTTTAATTACCGGTCTGCGTCCTCGGCCCCGGGCTTGTTAGGGCTCCTTAGGGTTGATAGGTCCTTCCTGTGTGTCATTGCACCTTGACAACAGGTCTCTTGCCGACTCCGATAGTCTTTTAAAATTTTTTGGCGCACCCCCCTGCCCCTAAGGCAGGGAGGCCTTTAAATTTAAAATTAAATAAAAATGTCCCACTGTCCTCCCTCTTCTGCCGCCATGGCAAATAACGTTGCCGACCTGGCCACTTGCATAGGCAAGTTGCAAGCCAGGATGAAAGCGCTGGAGTTTCAATACCAGCGCTATCAAAATTTCGTCGTATTACGGTGTCCCTCTCTAGACGAGGAATACCGTAATCTACCTGAGAACGCCTGCGTGCGTCGCACCGCTGCGACCGCGACCCGTCATGAGGCCGTTTCAGGTAGCGAGGCGGCCGCTTCAGGTAGCAAGGCGGCCGATGACGTCACGGCCGCGACCGTTACATCCACTGGCGCCGCGCCAGTCGGCGTCGCGCCCAAACGTCCCGCGCGCAGCGTTACGCGCCTGTCCGCCGCGTCATCCGGGGCCATGGCCGCGCCTACGGCCACGCCCCCTGTCCCGACTAGCCAATCGCGCGGGTCAAGCCCCGCCTCCGTCAGGCGAGGGCCGCGAAATTCGCGGTCACAATCTAGGGTTACCAAAAATAGTCCGTACGTCCGTCCCGCGCGATCCACGGAAACCGCGTTAAAGACGAAAAATTCGTTTTCGGCCCTTCCGGTCGAACAAGAATCGCCCGCGAATCCGGATCCATCTCCGGAGATGGATACCGAGAACGACGGCTTCACCGTCGTGGCGTCGCGTAAGCGAACGGCGCGTAGCAGTCCGACTGCTCAACCGGCGCCTAAGGTAATAGCTAAGGCAGTAGTCAGGGGCGCCGCCGCCCCCGCGTCCTCCCAGCTCCCCGCGCCCGCCGGCGGGAAAAAAGAGCGTGCCCCACCTCCAATCATAATCCGGGACAAGGCAGCCTGGATGGGAGTCTGCAATGAGATGCGCAGACTCAAACTCGACTATCACAAGGCTAGAAACATAGTCAACGGGATTTCTATTTCGGTGAGTTCTTCGGAAACTCACCGTAAACTAACCACCCTCCTCCGGCAGAAAGGTCTGCAATTTTATACGTATTCGCTCGCGGAGGAGCGCGTCCTCCGAGTGGTCATCCGCCGCATTCCGGTGGAGCTCGACCCGTCGGAGGTGTGCTCCTCGCTCAAGGAGCAAAGTTATCCCATCCGGGAAGTACACCGGATGTACAGTAAAGATAAGCGGCCACTACAAATGGTAGTGGCCATATTGGACCTTTCCCCCGAGGGAAAGGCCATCTTCCAGCTAGAGACGGTGTGCGGGCTCTCCGGGATTAACGTGGAGCCCCCACACAAAAACCACCAGCCTGCGCAGTGCCACAACTGCCAGCTGTACGGGCACGCTGCCCGTAACTGTCATTCTCGTCCGCGGTGCGTAAAGTGCCGAGAGGACCACCCCACACGGGAGTGCACGCGCGAGCGTGACTCCGTCGTCCCCCCGAGCTGCGTGTTATGCGGGGAGGAGGGGCATCCCGCGAATCATCGCGGTTGCCCCAAGGCCCCGCGTACCACGCGGCCACGCACGCAGAGGCAGGCGGCCCCCCGGGCGGCGCCCCCCACCTCAGCCATCAAAGCGCAACCCCCGCTGGCGTCAGGGGAATTTCCCGCGCTGCCGGTCCCGCGCCAGTCCCCGGCCACCGCCGGCCTCTCCGCACCCCGCGCGGTGCAACCGCAACCCGTGCGTTCATCGCAGAACGCATGGGGCCCCCGTCGCCCCAATCCACAGCCCCTTATGGCTATGGATATTCCCGCGCCCCGCGCGCCTGCGCCCCGCGCGCCCGCTAACGCTGTCGTTAATAGTAACGACTTAATGATACTGCTCCTTCGCGAGCACGATATCCGCGAGCTCATTGACTACAATGACCATCTGGAGCGCTTCGGTCTCATCAAGACCGCTTGCGCGTTCCCCCGCCTCTCAGAGACACTACAACGTCTCGACCGTGAGGCGTGTAATAATAACTTAGGGCCTTTCAATGGCAAAGTTTAAACCGAAAGCGTTAAATCTTTCGTTTTTTAACGCACGGAACCTATATCCGCAGCGTGATCTCGTCGCGACCTTTCTTAAAGATCACCAAGTAGATGTTCTTTTAGTGCAGGAGACGCTCTTAAAGCGTGCTAAACGTGATCCAAAAATCGCGAACTACAATATTGTAAGAAATGACCGGGCCGGCCGCGGGGGCGGCACTCTCATTTATTACAAACGATCGTTATATTGTACGCCGGTAGATCCTCCGATACTTACCAATATGGAAGTATCCGTGTGTAGACTAGGAATGACCGACCACCCGTCCATAACGTTAGTCTCAGTTTATCTCTCGCCGAGGAAAGAGCCTCTCAGGTCTGACCTAGAAAAGCTACTTTCGCTCGGTGAATCGGTCATTATAGCGGGTGACCTCAATTGTGGACACACTTCGTTTGGCAATTGGAGAGACTCCAGTAATGGGGTTAAACTCGAAGAGCTAACGAACGTGCTAAACTTTGATGTCATAGCGCCACCCACTCCCACCCACTTTCAAGACAACTGTATGCCGACAGTGCTTGATTTAGCTCTCATTAAAGGTATCGCGCTTCGGTTACGACTCATTCGGGTCGTACACGAGCTCGACTCCGACCACCGTCCGGTCATCATGCAGCTAGGTCAACCAGACGACTCTAGCCCTCCTTCGGTCCAAGTGGTTGACTATGCCAAGCTAAAACATTATCTTGCGGACAGGCCGTCCTCGTCCAGCTTAGATAGGATCCCGGACGTATTGGGGTCCGTTGCGGACGTAGATCTCGCGATCGATTCCCTGGTCGACCACCTGCAGGCCGGCATCGGAGAGGCCTCGAGAGAGGTCGAAGAGGCGAGCGATCGCCGCTTCGTACTCCCTGCCGACGTGCGGGCGTTGTTGACGGAAAAGAACGCGGCGACTCGTGCGCACGACCACTATCCGACCGAGGAAAACCGCGCACGTTTACGCGCACTTCAAAGATCGGTTAGAGCCCGTATATTAGAACTCAGAAGTCACAGATGGGACGCCCTCGTCGAAGGGCTAAGGCCGTCGCATCTGGCTTACTGGAAATTAGCTCACAGCCTCAAAATAGAGGCTTCTTATCTTATGCCCCCCCTCGAGAGGGGTCCCGGTATACCGCTCGCCTTCGATAGCAGCGACAAGGCGGAGTGCCTCGCCACTTGTTTGGAGAGCCAGTGCTCTCCGAACAGTGTCGATGCAAATACCGACCGGGTCGAGGGTATCGATGGATGCGTGCGGGAGCTGGATAAGCTCCCCGCGACAGACTCCCTGTCCCCAGTCACGTCTGAGGAGGTTCTTTCCATTATAAAAAGCCTTAAGCTTAGAAAAGCACCAGGTCCCGACGGGATCAGGAATGAAGTACTTAGACTTCTTCCCGATCGCCTCATAGCTCTTTTGGTCTGCATCTTCAATGTAGCCATAGCCCACTGCCATTTTCCAGCCGCCTGGAAAAAGGCCATAGTCATAGGTATCCGTAAGCCCGGCAAGAGCGCGTCGCTTCCCGACAGCTATCGCCCGATCAGTCTCCTAAATACTTTAGGGAAAATGTACGAGCGGATCCTTCTGAACCGTCTCAAGTCAGTAATAGAGGAGAAAGACCTCTATCCGCCTGAGCAATTCGGTTTCCGTGCTAGATATTCTTGCACTCATCAAGTGCACCGCCTCACGGAGCACGTTGCATTTAATTTTGCTGAATTATATAAACCCCGCCGTACACTTGCGGTCTTTTTCGACGTTGCCAAGGCCTTCGATAAGGTCTGGCACGAGGGATTGATCTACAAGTTGTATCACTTTGAAATCCCCGATAGGCTAATTAAAATAATTCGCGACTATCTAACAGATCGCACCTTTCGCTATAGAGTGGAAGGTGAATTGTCCACGCCCCGTCCAATACGCTCAGGCGTTCCCCAAGGTTCGATCCTGGCTCCTAGCCTATTTAACCTGTACGTCAGTGACCTACCTCGACTCCCGGAGGTCGAGGTAGGGCTATACGCTGACGATACAGTCTTATATGCCTCAGATAGGAATAGATCCCACCTCAGACACAAAGTCCAACGCTCCGTGACCACTCTCGGGAAGTGGTTTAACGAGTGGCGTATAGCCGTTAATCCCTCGAAGAGCGCCGCGATGCTCTTCGATGCGGATTCGTCACAGATACCGTGGAAGCTTAAACCTGTTAAGCTCTACGATAATCCGATTCCGTATGTAAGAGAGACCAAATATCTAGGGGTAACCCTAGATAGTAGGCTCTCTTTTAGACCCCACATCCGTAAGGTTAGGAACAGGGCCGCGTGGGTCCTGGGCCGGTTGCATCCTCTGTTGTGTTCGGTGAGTAAAATGTCCACGCGACATAAGCTCACGCTCTACAAGACGTGTATTCGACCAATTTTGACATACAGTTGCGCCGTGTTCGCACATATGTCCGAGTCGAGTTTCAAACGGTTACAATCGATACAGAATAGGTTCCTCTATCGTCTCACCGGGGCCCCGTGGTATGTTCGAAGCGTAGATCTCCATAGAGATATGGAGCTTCCTTCGATACATGCCTACGTTAAACAGCTCTCCCGTTCGTATTTCGACACCGCGTCGAACCACGCGAATCCGTTAATAAAAACAGCCGCCACTTATGTTCCGGCACCCACGGACATCCGGTGCAAACGCCGGCCGCGCAATATTTTTATTGATCCCGACGATCACATCGAAAATTCGAATAAATATTACACATCCGTCTCTCCAAACAGAGCGTGCCAGCGCCCACGCCCGCGTAACCACCGTTCTCTCCGCAGAGGGCGGGCGGTCAATTTCGCTCCAGCACACCCGTCACGTCCACCCTCTCTAGCGGTAACCCAAGCCTAGGTCCGTTCCTCGGTGTGAAACCCTTGGGTCAGGCAACCGCCCGCGCGATACAAGTGACACTGTACGTGCATCACTTAGCTACCTACATACAACACTACACACGTATGAACATACACACGTGCACACCACACAGGTACATAGGTTCTGTGAGGGACCTTTTTTTTTCTTTTTTTACGCTAGTTAGTTAGCGCTAGTTAGTGTAGAAACATTCCGATTATTGAATACACATACGCACGGTTCCTTCCTTCCTCCCAGGAGGAAGGGAACGTGCCTATATGTATATTTAGTTAGCTCGAATCGTAGGTGTAGGGATTCGAATAGATCGCGACCTATTTGCGAACGCGACGACCGCCCGAGCCGAGGTCCGGCCACTTTGGCACCCTCGTGCGAGTCGTCCACAAAACTTTCGCGGCTGAGTGCCCTCTGCGCTCGCCCCCAAGTCCGGTGAAGCTGTAAAAGCCGCAGCGGCTTTAGGGCCCCTAAGGCTAACAGTGTAGTCAGTTCTAAAAAAAAAAAAAAAAAAAAAAAAAAAAAAAAAAAAAAAAAAAAAAAAAAAAAAAAAAAAAAAAAACAGAAAAAAGTTGTAACTTGGTGCTTGATTTAAATTATTTTCTTCAATACAAAAATACTTTAGCGGCAACTAAAAGACTTTAAAAAAAGAAGAAGCGAGATGATTGGCAACGTTTTTGTTTGTCACTGTCGTCTGAAACTTCTTCCTCTATAGTATGGAGAAATATTCGTCGTTATAGTTCTTCCACAAAAACAAATAATAATCGTTCTTCCTTCTCGCTTGAGTGGGTTAAGCCCTTTTTAAATAAACTGGCCCCAAGTTATGTTCCTAATTTAGATGAAATGCCTTATAATTACATTTCTGGTTATAGTAACACCTTGGAGTCCTTAGATGCTCCTTTTTCAGTACAGGAATTGAAATTAGTCTTCAACCGTGTTTCTGATACGTCACCTGGGATTGATGGTTTTCCGTATTCTTTTCTGGTTAATGCAAAACCTTTAACTTTATCATTTATTTGAATTTAATAAATATTATTGTTGAAACTGGTCACATTCCAAACTCGTGAAAACAACAAATCTTTGGTGGCTGCATTTCTTGATATTGAAGCTGCTTATTATAATGTTGACTTGATCGTACTAAAAAACAAGCTGCAAAATCCTTAATATTCCTTCAAAGTTTATGGATTTCATTTTTAATCTTTTTAGTGGTAGAACTATTATCTTGAGGACTCTGGGAATGAACAATCACAGCAGAGTACTTTGGAAAGGTGTACCGCAGGGGTCTGTTCTTAGTCCTATATTGTATGATGTTTATACAAATGATCTTGATTCTGTAGTTTTCCCTCAGCGTTCTGTTCTTCAGTATGTTGATGATTTACTAATTTATTCCTCGAACAGTTCGACAGGCTTGGCTGCTAAAATTGTAGAGCAGTCATTAGATAGATTATCGTAATGGATGTCTGATCATTGTCTTTCCTTTTCTGTTTCTAAAAGCAAAGTAGTCGTTTTTTCTCATAGAAAAACAAATCCTCATATAAGTGTTCCTTTAAATCAGGCGAGCTTGCCGTTAAGTAACAAATTATTTTCCTTGGTAGAATATTTGATAGCAAATGTACAGGCATTCCGCATGTTAATTACATAGTTGCCAAGTGTGAAAGAAACATTAATATGATGAGAGCACTTTCTGGAGTTTGGTGGGGTGCTCATCCTTTTTCTTTAAAGTTAATATAATATAATGCAATGATAAGAAGTTTTTTAGACTATGGTTCTTTCACTTTTAGCGGAGGTGAGGAACAGAGGGTAAAGTTCCTCATCCGCCATAGAAAAGGGTGGATCCTCCGGCCAGACGGATGCTATGTCTGGCGGGCAGCTGCCCTACGGTTGACGTCGGGTTCTTGTATATATATTCAATTGCTGAGTTAATTTCTATAGCGCGATATAGGATGCGTCGTATGTGGCTCGATAGATGTCGGTACACACTCTTTGTCCTGTTAATAAATCTATAATTTATATACTTAATTCAATCTAAGAGCCTGCGTATTGTCATCGGGGCTATGAAAAGCACTCCCATTGATGCACTGCAAATAGAATGCGCAGATCCACCCCTGCACATAAGAAGACAGTTTTTATCAGATCGGTATCTATACAAATCCTTTCAATTTTTGGACCATCCTCTTCATAAAAAAATAACTTTTCTCGTTAGCCTTATTGTTAAAAATAATAGCTACTTGCATAGAAGGCCTCTGCCGCATTTAATTCATAGTCTCAGGAATCTACATAAACACGAATGTACAATCACAAATTTTCCATGTAATCCTGTCTTCTTTTTTGATTACAGTGTGCTTATTTTCCAACCTGATGTAAGATTATCCATAGGTATAGAAAAAAATATGTCAAATACAGATTCCAAACTTTTGAATTTTATTAAAAAGAACGCTCCCAATTCGGAAGTTTTTTTACTGATGCATCTAAATCTGTTGAACCACTTAAAGGAAATCCAGATTTTTTTGGAAATGTTTCTACCATTCAAAATAATAAACAAGGAGTAGGTGCTGCTTTTTATCAAAATTCGTCTGGATATTTTAAACTTTTTAAATACTCTTCTCTAATATCTAACTTTTCTATGGTATGCTTAGCTATTTTGGAATATATCAGCTATATCATAACGGAAAAAATTGTCAGGGCTGTGATCTTTACGGATTCTTTAAGTTGTTTAAAGTTGTTTACAATCTCTTTTACATAATTCTTTAAAAAAAAAAAAAATTGGGCACCGATTTCTCTTGTAATTAAAAACAAACTGAAATACTATGTGCAACTAGGTTTACAAGTTTCCTTGATACGGATTCCTGGTCATTCAGGTATTCATGGTAATGAAAATGCTCATGGTTTAGCTAAATTGGCAGCTTTTCAAGGTGCTCCTGATAATTATTTATATAGCCAGGATTTACTTTCTTTTCTACCTCGTCAAGACTTGGTGGAAAGGTGGAATATGCACTGGGATCATTCAAGCAAAGGTAAATTTTATAAAAGATTTCAAACTACAATTGCTCTAAAACCGTGGTTCTCCAAATAGAGATTTAGTAAGAAAATTACAACTATTATTTCGAGGCTAAGGTTTGGTCACTGTTCTTTGCCAGTCCACCTGAACAAATTAAGAATTAGAGATACATCTATCTGTGAGTGTGGTCTGGAAGGGGGTAACATTATGTATATTCTTTTCAACTGTTCTCTTTATATCTCTTTACCACTGTATGATATTTTGTGTAATTATAAGGCTATTCTTCCTTGCGACCTGTCATCTATCCTATCTCTCGGTAATAATATATATATTAAATCATTAGTAAAAATTCTTAATCATCATAAATTGTCATTGTAGGTTTCTAATATTATGTTTAATTGTATTTATAAATTGTCACTTCTTCATTTACCCGTCTATTCCCTCTATCAGCCTAAAGTATCGAAATCGCATAACTTGAAAATGGCAGTAATGGTCTCTAGAGAGGACTGGATTGCCAAGATTGAAAAAAGAAGAAGAATGCTAGGCAAGGAATATACTACTCTCTACAGAGAGATCAGATTTTAGGTTGAGTAAAATGGGTTAGCAAAAATCGGGTTACTCGAGGTTTTTATTTTTTTAATAGTTTTTTTTTAGAATGAAACCAACAAGTATTGTACTATTTTACAATCCTGATTAAATGCGCGAACTTTTAATGTCACTTGCCAAGGCACTTTAGTACATTTTTTTTAATGGAGGGCCTTTCAAAGTTGACAAATTTTGAAAATTTTAAATTCATAGTTTAACAAATAGTCTTCATTCTAGAAAACTTGTGGCAGTGGTGTAATTATTTTTGGCTGTGGTTCTAGAAATGTTATTTAGGGTTACGGTTCCAAAGTTTAAATGAAAAAAAATAATAAAAATTAACCACAATAACCGAAAAATAGTTCCAGTTTGACCAAATTTCTAGGTTTTTCTTAAATGCCCATAAATTCCAAACTGCATGCGATAGATTTTTTTTCTGATTTTTCTCATGATGGTTACAATCAATCCTGTCACCTCGTTTCGGCTTGACGTTGAGTTCTGAAACACCTGTATATATATACTTTATCAATGATTAGAAGACAACATCAGAATGTTTTCTTTATATCTTCCGAACGCGTAGTCGATATTTAAAATAAACATGCCAAAAAACTCCTCAGAACTTAGAATGTTCATAAGGATTTTTTTTTTTTTTTTTTATAGATCTGACTACACTGTTTGCCTTAGGGGCCCTAAAGCCGCTGCGGCTTTTACAGCTTCACCGGACTTGGAACATGTTCATAAGGAACACTTTCCAACATAATATACTAGGTTCTCGATTACGAAGTATCGATACCAAAAGTATTTGGTATGAATTGATAAGTAGGGAGTACGTACTCGTTTCGATTAATCCCTAGTAACACTATCATTTTCCGTATATTCTTTAATCTATGACTATCATAGAGTAAAGTAAAACACTATACAAAAACCAATGAACCGATGAAACCGCCAAGCTGTTTTCTTTTATTGGCAGTGTACTAATTATTAATAAGAATTAAGGGATCTATTGTGCACTATTTTCCAGTTAATAAACTAATCAAATATTTTATAGCAAATCATATAATATGAATCCTTGTTCAGTGCCTGCACCTCAACGAGACTCTGACGGTGATGGAAGATGGAATAGTATTGTAAGTTTTTTACTGTTTTTATAGTATAATGATGAACCTAAATAACGAAATTATGCAAGATTATAAAATAAAGTCGTTTCTCACCAGACTGGATAATATATCTGTAACAATGGACGTGTTCCTAAATAATTCCCAAGAGCTATACTTTACATCTGTTTTAATTGTGTTTTATAATATTGTACTGTTTTTTCTAGCATAACAGATTCCTCTCGGATGCTAAAGGAAAGGACGCCGATGTAATCTTCATAGGCGATTCTATATTACAAGCATTGGAACACACTGAACTGTGGAACCAGTGGTTTGCTCCGCTTCACTGTCTTAATTTTAGTATTCATAGAGATCAAACTCAAAATGTTCTCTGGCGTATCAAGAATGGAGAACTTGACCATGTTGATCCTAAAGTAAGGTATTAATATTAAATAATTTCAATTGAATATAATGAATAATTTTATAGTAAACTTTTTATTCAGGTTATTGTTTTACATGTTGGAACAAATAATGTTGAACATACTGCAGAAGAAGTATGTGAGGGTATTTTAGAAATAATAAGAACAATCAGGGAAAGACATCCAAGTACTTACATTGTTTTACCAGTGAGTATATAATAACTTAAAGCTGTTGATTATATAACACTAATTATTATACTAAATAAAATATGTATATTATTTCAGAGTCTACTACCCCGTGGCCAATATCCTAATGCATTAAGGGAGAAAAATATCAAAATCAATCAACTTTTACATGATAAAGTATCCACTATGAACAAAGTTGAGATGGTATGGATTGACAAAGGTTTTATTCAAAGTGATGGTACTATCAGTCACCATGATATGCATGATTATCTTATACCTAGTAATGCAGCTTGTCGAAAGGCATTTGAACCTATACATGATCTCCTGCAACAAATACTATTTGAGGGTGAACCGGAAAAAGACTTGACACCCTCTGAATGAAAAATGATTTACTTATATTTTTATGTTATTAATGCAGCTTATTATTATGCAGCAAGGTCATTGTGATTAAAATGGTAGTACTTACTTAGCTTTTTATATAAAACCTTAGATATATTTTTATTTTGTGAACTTTACATTCCAAATTAGTGTTATGATTCTTTCATTGGCTGTGTTTGTACTACATTATTATCTAATCATTATAACTTAAGTATATTAAGATTTGTTCACAATAGGTCTATAATATTTATACTACAAAATGTGAATATGGGTATGTAGTACTAATAATGAAAGGGTATTTTTACTTGTCAGTAAGGAATCTGTTATAAATATCTACATTTGCAAAAGAAAGAAAACCATAAAGTGAAGTTAACATTTAGTGTTTGTTTCTCCAGTATGTTTTGTAAAGGTATAAATTACTCAATTTTTATAGTATTTAAGTCAAATTGTAAAAATGGTGCATGTATAAGGTTTTGCGTGTAGAATATAAAATATTAATTTAAGTACTAAATTCCAAAAAACAAGTGACTGAAATGTAGAATTTACTTTGTGACTGAATTTTGGGGAATGTGAAATTTTTTTTGGCTAACATGGTATACTTATTTGTTTTATGGTTATAAATTTTGTTAACAGATTTCATTTTTAACTTAACACGGCAGTAGTAATTTAGCTTTTAGCATATTACATAATATAATGTAACCAAAGATTTTACAAGATTCTGTCATTTCTATACCAAAGCTTATGACAGAACATGAATTGTATGAGTCTATTTTTGATAATATTTCATTTTTGGAAGGTAAAAAAGGTTGTCTGGTATGATATTGCAATATCTTTTTATCATATTTATTAACACTAAATTGAAATGAGAATACTCTTTAGTGTTGTAACCATTAACATAATAAACTATGTCAATGTAATATTTTTAGTAGCTATTTATTAAGATACTCAGCCTGCCAAACATGTTGCTTGAATCTCGTATTGTTATGGTTTATGGACTATTATTTATTTGCGTTAAGAAGCTTCAAAGATAAAAGTGCAATTTTCTTATAAAATAAAAATGAAAAGTGCTATAGTATTGTTATTTATATTTTCCCATAATTATCAAGTTATCTTAATAATTTCCAGTCTTTTTGTTAACACACATTTAAAATTATAATAAACACTGGTTTTTGTAAAAACATTAAATAAATACAATGGAATCTATTCATTACAAGAAATTGCCTCATTAACAATACTCATTTTTATTGCATATAAATTATCTATGGATTTTACATAAAATCAGAGATGAAATAACCAGTGATTTTCAATTATTTTGTATATCTTATAGTAATAATTTAACTTATTTAAATAAATCTTGGGTTTAGGGTAAAAATTAAACTATAAAATAAAATTTGCTAAATTTTATATATGACTAGTGAACTAATAAAAGTACAGAGAACATAATATTCTCAATATCTATTCAATACTCTATTGTAGTACAAACTGAAAGGTAAAGTAGCATTCCTATTAAGCAATGACTTGTGAAATATGTTAAAATTATATTTTTGCAGTTTGGTCAAATATTTGTTGACTGCTATTGCGGGTAAAAAAATTTGCTTCGTTTCTTTTGGTACATTGATACTTTTAGCCTGGAAACAAAAGAACTTCTTTTATAAAAGAAATGATTTATAAGCTATTTATTAAAATTAGAGAGGTGAAATTTGTTTAGAATCAAACTTATCTTTAAAAACGAAGTATCTACACTACAACTTTCAAAGCTTTCAATAATGACAAACAAATTAATATTTATGAAATGATGTAAGTGCTTTTTTGATTTTTTTCAATTAATCATCTTAAGTTAGTGTAAAATATGAGGGTACCTTTTGTAAGTGATTATTTGCTTTGCTTGCAATTTCAAAAATTGCATTCCTCATATGCTCACTATCAATGCTTCTTAAAACACTCTCCTGGCTAATTTGATGTTTCATTAATATTTCCATAGGCAAAAATACAATTTTCTGATAATTAGAAACATGAATTGATCTGAAAAGTAAGCTCATTATTAGTTTAGGTGATCATGACAGCCAGTTTCTTTAATATAAAAAATTTGTTTATAATACAACTTTTATTACACTGTATGTTTATTACAATAACAATAAAAATGATAACTATAATATGAAAATTGAAAAAGACTAATATAAAACTTGAAGTAGGCTATAGAAAGTACTGATATTACAGAATATTTTAAATCCTTTTTGAAAATCCCTAAAATCAGATTATTATTTACAACTTTCTATAGCCTGCTTCAAGTTTGTTTGTTTTATGATAGTTTTCTAAAAGGAGTAAAATTATTTTGTAATGTCAGTACAGTAGCATTTCTAAATTTTCTTGTTTTATAGCTATAAATAAAAAATTATAGCCAATGACCATCTAGAAGGTGGTATCAGAGAAAGATGGTTTTCATACCTGAGTATATTGGTGATTCCTTGCGCTTTACCCAAGTGTGAAGCAACATGGTCCGCATGAATATTAGCTACACCAGCTATAGCCAGAAGTAAGTAATATATTGATGACACACTTTCTTCAGAGTACCTTTCCAAGTCTTCTAAAGTAGAAAAATATTTCGTTTTAAGAAGATTGCCTCTTGATATGATCAATCTTTCTAAATGCCTCTGAGGTAGTTTGTAACAACTGCAAATCTGAAATATGTATCATGAATTACTATTGCAGTCTAGTTTGTCTGCTTAGTTTCAAACTAAACATTCATATATGCTATCTATAGCGAGGCCACCCTAACCCTGGCCTGTTAAGTGTCCCACCCGCCAAGGCATTTCAATTTACCTGCAATACTATTCATTTGAATTATCTATCTATTTATATATGAATCTAACATGGCTGTAAACAATATATTCGCTAGATAGCCTGCCATCTAACATGGACTCAAAATTATGGGACACCTCTAAAATTAATTGGGCAACCTTAATCTAGGAGTATATTTATTTAGAGAATGACTATAGATATAAACAAATTTGGCTGTTTTAGGTTTACCGATTCAAATGTTTTATGTAAACTTACCATAAATATGATACATCTTAAGATGTTTTGATATTGTGAATTTTCTACTTTTCATAAACAGTGAGGGATTAAAATTTTTGTCATCCTAGGCAATTTACTTCAGAACTGGCTCTTCTTACAAGTGAGGTTAAAATTCATTGATGCAATTATAACAAAAGGGCAAGTAAAATTGCATGTGTAATAAATAATATCTTATCTAAAGAAATTTTTGACTTTTGTTAATTATGCCTTAGTGTACAATGCTCAGTAAGGGTATTAAATAAACTCAAATCAAGTTTCGACTTTTGAAACATTATTATAAATTTTGATATTCAAAAATTATTTATTTAAATTATTATCTAAACTATTATACAACCTTGAACAACTCTTGTGCTATAGGATTTGCTGGCATGTTTTGAAACATTTGTTCATTTTTGTAAATATTTTTTACTGCATCCCGCCAGAATTGAAGCCTAAACGCTGCTGTTTGAGTATCGCTCGTTTGGTCTTGAATGCGTGCTACTTCAACGTTAAAAGCTCGAACTACAAGCGCGGGAGATCGTATAGATTTAGTCATGAGAAGAGTCGCCAAAAAGCTTTCATAGTCGTGCTGTCTATCTGTAAAATAAATATTAAGTACCAGAACACGTAAACTAATACATTTACAGCTTAATTAAATTTTATTTTATAGTTTAATTTTTACCCTAAACCCAAGATTTATTTAAATAAGTTAAATTATTACTATAAGATATACAAAATAATTGAAAATCACTGGTTATTTCATCTCTGATTTTATGTAAAATCCATAGATAATTTATATGCAATAAAAATAAATAATTAGTTAGGTCTAATTTGAAATTAAAACACAAGTAGTTTTTTTACATACCTTACAATGTTTGCACAGTACTGAATTGCATCCTCATTAGAAGTAGCTATTTTGGCATAGCTTCTTATTGTAGTTGAACCTTTTGTAAATGATTTAAAGTTAGTTATTACAATATTACCTTTCATTTTTTCTTGACACTAGATTCTAGCTTGCCCACTACCCTGGCTTCTCGTATTAGTAATTAGGGATATTCGATATACATCGATGCATCGAATTCACTCGATGTTTATAGCACGATGCTTTTTTTTTTTAGATCTGACTATACTGTTAGTCTTGGGGCCCTGAAGCCGCTGCGGCTTTTACAGCTTCACCGAACCTGTCGATTCGATGATTTGAAAAACTGTATAAGTACTCGATGTGTCGATGTATTTGCATAAAACATCGAATCAATGGTAACAAGTTAATGAATAGACCATGATTTTTTTAAAATATTTTTAATTGACGCCATATATCGCTACTTAATCGTATAAAATAATAATAATTCAACAAATGAAACATATTTTGTCGCTAAAGAAAAAAACTTTTTTTTTAGTTAAAAAAAAAAAAAAAAAAATCGAATTTGGATACTTTAAACACCCGTCATTTTCGCGCTATCGTGACATCATAGTATTGCATAACAACACCAACACAACTAAACATTGTTACGAATACTATGTACTGTATTCATCATTATTTTTTATTTTACGCCTTTTATGTTATAGACAATGTATGATATAATAGCAGGCATTCTATGGAACTGCCTCCCTGCTTTTTTAATAACCAACAACTAAGTTAGCTAAGGCTTGAATGAAATGTCGTTTTTTCTCTTAGTTACATAGATTCTTTGAACATCATTTATCACACAACAGGCATGTGGATAAGTAACGCCAAAACTCCCTAGAAAAGTGCTGTTGTAGAAATAATAAATAATTTAAACTTGTGGTTTGTTTGTATGGAGTGTCAGGAGGTGACTGCAGCTTTGTGATGCAATGTTAGAAAAAATACTCGATTTTGAGAAAACATCGATATTTCTAACCGATGCATCGGAAAATATTGATCCATAATCTCGGTGTATTGAATCGAATAAAACCTTCGATGAATTTTTTAAGTGGACATAGGGATGTCCATATTGTTTTACTAATAGGGATTAGTATTTAGTGTATTATCAATTGTTATTTATCTCTATTATTAACTATGTTCTGTGATTATCTATGGTTATGGACGAAGAGATTTATGAGTTTTTTTATTTTTTAGAACTGACTATACTGTTAGCCTTAAAGTCCCTGGAGCCTATGACGGCTTTTACAGCTTCACCGGACATGGGATTTACGATTTATCTACACAGAGTAAATATATGAATGTAATCATTCGATTAAGAAGATAATTCAAGATAATATCTCGACTTTAACTAGTACTGGGCGTTTCATATCTTCAATGAAAAATGAACGAACTGTTTCTCTATTTAACAATAACAAGGTTTAATCAATGAAATGAATGAAATAAATTTTTGTGGCTGCAATCATCATACATTATAACATTTAAACACTCAAGACCTCACATTAGAGAAAAATTCAAATAATGAAGAAAATAATACAACATTACATTCCTTACCCGTGTCTCTTTCAGCAGTATCTACAGGTCAAATACTCCTGTGTAGGTACTGCGTTAGTAAAATTAAAAACCAGAGACTAGAGTAGACTCTGTAAAAACACAAACCAACAATACATATGTAGCACGAGCGTTGCTCGAAGTTTTTGGCGGGATCTTTATGTGGTTGACATGATGTGGTTTTTATATTTAATTAATTATCTTAGGTTTTATTGACCCTATATTATGTAATATTGGTGGCGTTTTGCGTGATATAGTATGGATTTTGTGCTTAAGTGAAGTGGATTATGAATATAATAAGGTGAAAGCATTCATTCTGAGGTTTCACAAAATCTTCCTAGTAAGTTCTAACAAGGGAACCACCATCTTGTTAGGATATTGATTCGTCATAACACATGACATTATAATTCACACGATAATGGCAGTAATGGTCTTCATTAAAGAGGACCGGTTGCCAAGATAGGAAGAAGTACAAAAAGAGCGTTGCTTGATTCTGGAAGTCAGTCTTCATTTATAACAGCAAGCCTGAAAGATAGACCAGGATTAAAAAGTCTAAAAAATAATTCAATTTGTTTAACAAGCGTAACAAACCCCTTAATTTCATGCTTCAGAACGATGCGAAATTGCAGTACATTCTTATAATCAATTTATTTAGTACAAATTTAAATTGCTTGGTTGTACCTCAAATAACTGGTTTCTTACCTAACACTGCCATAGATATCTCCGAGATTAACTTACCTAATAATATACAACTTGCAGATCCCAGGTATTATCAACCATCAAACATCGATATTCTCCTGGGTGCTGAAGTATTTTTCGACATTTTACTTAGAGATAAAATTAAATAAAATAAGCCAACTTTACAAAATTCTGAATTAAGCTGGCTCTTAGCCGGGCCCATAGCCCATAGTGAAACCAAGGTTAAACAAAAAATTCATTGTAATTTTAACCAGGAAATAAAGCACGCTTTAGAAAAATTTTGGCAGCTTGCAGTTTTGTCTAGAGCTCGGTTTATGTCTTATGATGACGAAATCTGCGAAAAACATTTTACTGAAAACACCACACGTTTAAAGGATGGTAGATTCTCCTTATTTCTTGGATACCTTTTCGTGAATCCCCCGCTAGTTTCTTAGGCAAGTCATACCATATGACCAAAATCCGTTACTTAAATTTAGAAAGGAAATATCGCAGGGATCCGGATTTCGAGAAACAATACCATGATTTTATACATAAATATGAAGAATTAAATCACCTATCAAAGAAATCAAAACCAGAATTCGGATATTTCACCCTTCATCACGCAGTATTTCGAGAAGACGGCCTAAATAGAAAGATTTGAGTCGTTTTTGATGCCTCAGTGAAAACTACATCAAGAAAATCCCTAAACGATGTTCAATATGTTGGTCCGGTTGTACAAGATGATTTATTCAGTATTCTGTCATGATTTCGTCAACATCGTTATGTTTTCACAGCTGACATACAGAAAATGTATAGGCAAATATCAATAGATCCTACTCAAAGACATTTACAATTAATATTGTGGAGAAACAATGAAAACGAACCCCTACCAGTGCTACAACTTAACACAGTTACATACGGGACGGCTGCAGTACCTACCCGTTGTTTGCTTGAGTTAACTCGTGACTGTCCTGACCTATTAGTGTCGCAAGTTTTATATCACGACTGTTATATAGACGATATTGACGATATTAACTGATTCAGAGGTCAATTTATTACATATTTAAAATTTGATAATCAATACGCTGGCTTCGGCTTGTTTTCCTGTACATAAGTTAAGATCGAATTGTCCTCATATATTCGCAGACAATATAAGATAACAGCCTCTTGAACTACAAAAACAGTCAAGTGTGCTGGGACTTCAATGGATACCAAACAGTGATACACTTTGGTGACGACTTATTTGTTCGCGGGGTCACCACTTTGGGGCCTACTGGCCACTCTGGGATTTTGGGTTAGTATAAATGAAACGTCCAATCAGAAGGTTGAATATAAAGTTTATTTCTTAATTTTCTTTTTCTGACTGACTATACTGTTAACCTTAGGGGCCCTGAAGTCGCTGCGGCTTTTATAGCTTCACCGATCTTGGGGGCGAGCGCAGAGGGCACTCAGCCACGAAAGTTTTGGACGACTCGCACGAGGGTACCAGAGTGGCTGAACCTCGGCTTGAGCGGTCGTCGCGACTGCGAATAAGTCGCGATCTGGGTAATTACCTACTCCCACAAATTCGAGCTCAAACTAACATATACTCATATGCATGTTCTCCTCCTCCTGGGAGGAAGGAGGGAAACATGCGTATGTGTATTTAGTGATCGGAAAGGTTTTTCTACACTAACTAGAGCAAAAAAGAAAAAAGGTTCCTTACAGAACCTATGTACCTGTGAGGTGTGCACGTATGTAACATATGTGTGTAATGTTTGTATGTGGGTAGCTAACTGTTGCACGTATAGTGTCACTTGTATCGCGCGGGCGGCTGCCTGACCCAAAGGCTTCAAACCGAGGAACAGACCTAGGCTTGGGTTGCCGCTAGAGAGGGTTGGCGGGTGTGCGGGAGCGAAGTTGACCGCCCGTCCTCTGCGGAGAGAACAGTAGTTACGCGGGCGTGGGCGCTGATATTTGTTAATAAAATGTTCGTGCCTTTATACCCGAACATGTGCGTCTGTGAGAATGGGGGATCCGGTCGCTTGATCCTCGCTTGCATTGCGTCAATATGGTGATACATGAAAAAATTCGTTTAAATTTTTTCATACAAAACGGCAATTTCATAGGTAAAGACCTATTATGTAGCTATAGAGCAGCTACATACACTAACATTTTCAGTCAACATTAATAGTGATTCACGTATTGTAACAAAACTAGTTATCCTGTCTAATACATGCAAAATTTTTATGCTATGACTGCAAAATGAATAAGAAAATATTTTGGATGGATTCTACTATTGTGTTGGGTTGAATAAAAACCAAACCAAAAATTTTAAAACCCTTCGTTTGTAACAGAATATCCGAAATTCATAATTTAGCCGACAAAGAAGAGTGGAGATATGTCTCAACAAGATTAAACCCAGCAGACCTAGTTTCCAGGGGTATCGAACCAACCCAACTACAATCACATCGTCTCTGGTGGTATGGCCCTCTTTTTTTAAGTGAAGAGCCTTCGAAATGGTTGGATATCCCTGAAACAAACGCATTAATCTTGCCTGAAATGAAAGTGACTACCTACACATAAAATAACTACAAATAACAATACCACTTTTGAAATAAATAAATATTCTAACAGAAATCCCGATAAATATAAAACTAGGTATTTACAGCTTGAAGAAATTAACAATGCATTAATGTGTTTAATTAAAATGTCTCAAAGGCAGTCATTTCCTTTATAACTCAATGCACTTTCTAAAGGCCGTTCACTTGCCCCCGAACACAATTTATTGCAGTTGTCTCCATTCATCGATGGCGAAAACGTTCTGAGAGTAGGTGGTCGGATACATAACACTAACTGTAGCTATAATAAATAACACCTTATAATGTAACAAAGGTTTGATGCATCATAAACAATACCTTACAAGACTGCTGATGGAAGGCGAACTTCGGCGACTGTTTCACGCGGGCCTTTAGCTTCTCATAAGCTCATTTCTTGAACAATTTTGGTCTTTAAATGAGCGCAAATTAGCTAGATATTGTTATATTAGGTCTATGTGGTCCGCTTCTACTTATCTTAATACTCTTATTTACCTTGTATTTCCTGTATTATTTTTCGTGTATATTGTGTAATTGTTTATTGTTTAATTTCCAGGGCATCAGTTAGGTTTATGTATTCTTCTGTTCATATATCATTTATAATACGATCCTTTTAGTTTAATATAGAATGTTTCAAATTGTTACGACCTGTTACAACCCAGTAAAAAAAAAAACGGTTGTCTGTAAAGTCGGTTTACTGACGATAGTTGAACGTGAAAACGTCATAAGAAAATACTGATGGAATGGTATCATTTTTCAAAAGAAAATTTAAATTTTATTTGTTTGATAGATATTTTGTATGGATATAGAGAAGGAGGTAAATGGAAATGACAATTGAATTGATCAAGTTACATTTATGTATTTGTACGCATAAATACAAATAGTTCTGTTAACTTATTGTTATAGTTTTGTCAAATAAAGCATAAACTACAATCGCTGCACTAGCGGACCGATGCTATTTATTTTAATGATGAAAGCACGAATATTCGACAATATATCACTGAAAGTATATTTAATATCGAAAGAATCATTACCTTTATCGCCGCAATTATCGTTGCTATAAACAATTGACACCACATTCACTTTTCACTGCACTTAATTTTTTTTTTTAACTGACTACACTGTTAGCCTTAGGGGTCCTATCCAAAAACAGAGCCGCTGCGGCTTTTACAGCTTCACCGGACTTGAAAGCACTTCATACTTGACGAAAACATGTAAATGTATTATTGTATAGCAGCCGTCCACGCGGACGCATCGCTCACTCAAATAGGAGAGAGACAGAAGTCGAAGGTGGAGGCCGATTGTGCCTCTTTGACGCTCGTTCCGCGCTCTCGCTTGCACTTCAAGCCTTAAATAGAACGCCTCAGAGCGAGGTAACGCCGCATGAGTCATGTGTTTTCGTGCGTGCAGCCGGCTCCATCGAATTATAAGACGTTGTCACGTCAAAAATAAGAAAATCCTGTTCCCGAAATATCTCGAAGCACTTACAACCTTCTCAGGACTTCGAAATAATGTTCGCGTTGTAAACAACTGCGGCGCATGTTTGTGTAAACATCGCAGTTTACACACCCATGTATAGGGCTTATCGCCTCGATTCAGTCATCGAGTAGGCATAGCAAGTAAACGTCGAGAAAGTTAGCGATGATTCAGGATTTTTCTGCGATCTGTTACACAATATTACTTCTTTGTTAATATTATTCTACTGATAATTTCATAGAAAAACCCAATAACACTTTGTTTGACCTGGGAATCGAACCTACGACTTCGAGCATAGCAGTCGCGTTTAGGACTACTTGGCTAGAGGCAGTTACGAAGTTATGATCTATCAATATTAAAGCGATAAACTCTAAATCAGTTTTTTTAAACATAAAATACACCACTTTGCAAATCGTACTCGAACGAAGCTGGGGCGGGTCGCTGTGCGGTATAAGCACCTTATTGATCCTCTTTTAACCTTTTTAATGGTTGATTGTCCTTTGTCAGTTGATGAATGCCACGTGCTATTTGGGTTGTATTTATTGGTTTTGCTGACTAGGTTGTCTTGAGGTCGTACGCACCTCCTCTCCAACACCTCCAGTAATCTTATTCCAGCATAGTTTCATGATTCATGTTTTAACATTGAACATATTATAAAAACAATGATGATCTATGATAATTGAAAATAACATTTAGTTGGTGAGAGGAGCCGGGGATGTTCATAACTTTTTTGACCAACCCGTAGATCCGCGCCTTTTTAGGTTTGGATCGAGGAGAACAAAAGACTACCATTCGATAACAGTGCTGTTGGTGAAGTGGCAACAGCCTAGCCGTCATGAATTTGTGGCGGCAGATGATTTTACGATTGATATATTTACGTATGACGTGATATGTGATTAGTTAATAATTAATATGATAAAGTTATCGTTACTTGCATCTTTAATTGATTACGGCGGTAATTTGCGAAAATCCTTCGTAAATAATTTGTTTGATGTTACTTTGCGACTTCCGCCTTGATCAACAGACTATGGTGAAGTAGTGATCATTTTATTGCAGTTCATGAATTTGTAACACATAAACTTTTTTATGCACATATAAATTTGATATACAGGTGAATGCTTGTTTGCCATTTTATTGTAGGTGTATAAAACAAATTGTAGGGGCGCGAATAAGGTCTGAGTATATTATTATAACACAACGTTTATTGATGTTACATCCGTGAGTAATAAAAATGCCGATGATTGACGTGAAGAAGTTTGATTCGAACTCTACACAGTTACAAATTTCAAGAACTCACAACACTGTTTCACTTCCTTTTATCGCTCGATGTTATCGCTTTATAATTCAAAAGTGAACAACTTCGGCGCCGCGCCTGAGTCCCTTAAATAACTACACTAAACGATCGTACAAAAATCGTGAATCATCGCTATCTTTCTCGACGTTTAGTTGCTATGCCTACTCGATGACGTAATTTAGGTGACAAGCCCTATACATGTGTGTGTAAACTGTGATGTTTATACAAACATGCGCCGTGGTTGTTTTATGACGCGAACATTATTTCGAAGTACTGAAAAGTATGTAGTAGCTTCGAGATATTTTTGGAACAGGATTTTCTCTCTTTTTAATCGGGTTGTAACAGGTCGTAACATTCATATTTAGTTACTTAGTTACAGAGTACAATTGGAACACATCCAGAAGTCCCGCGCACCGCGCCGCGGTACTGGCTTGCGATTTGCGACTGGCCGGACTGACAAATATGTAATACTAGCGGTGTGCCCGCGGCTCCGCACGCGTTTGTTACTATAATAGGCAATAATTATTTAAATCACTTTACTTTTACTCATATTGTTGACAATTCATATTCCGTATCAATTGAGGAATCGCATGTATTTCCAGTGTATAATTGTCATCAAAATCGGTTTAAAACTATTATTCTAATGTACAATTTCTAGTGCATTGTTAACAGTTCTAATAGCCTCTCAATTATAGTATGAAGTATGTTTCCTGTCTACAAAATTTGATCAAAATCGGTTGAGAATTGATGAAAATTACACTGTTCGATTTTTTTTTTAAGTTCTAGAAGTAATATTGACAATTCTTATATCCCATTAATTATGTAAATAGTTAGACTTCCCGTGTCTAAAATTTCTTCCTTACCAAAAGCATAAATATGAATATCACTAATTTGAGACATGCGGGTTCTTCAAACAAACTTTCACCCAAGTTTTATTTTCACCATATGTGGAATAACACAATGGAATGATTCACTTTTAGCAAAACTGTATAATCCAGATAATTTACAATAGGTATATCGCTTAGAATATATAAACTCCCGCGAGCCGCTATAGACAGCGCACATCAAATAAAACAGTAATTAAGCCGTACTGCTTAATTAAACAGTTTAAAAACACTTCAGCCTATCTTAAAAAGAATACTGGACTATCATTTAACAATTAATTATTAGAAATATAAATACATTTCTTATTAACTTAACAATGTCAATATATCAAGAAACCAGATTGACAATCAATAAACTGGTTGGTATGGCAGCCGATGTCATTTCACAATTATAGCGCATGCGCATTTGGTGTTCCCATATTTTGTTCATAGAAACTTTCATCCCCTATTTTCTATCCTAAAAATTTTATTTTCGCTACAAAAAGTACCCTATGTCCTTCTCAAAGTCCAATCGATCTCTACACCAAAATTCATCAAAGTTGGTTCAGCGGTCTAGGCGTGGAAACGTAACAGACAGACAGAGTTACTTTCGCAATTATAATATTAGTATAGATAGTATGGATTAAGCAAACATGATACAAACTAGGCACATGCGGCTCACGATTCGTAAATATATTCATAACATTTTATTTATACACTAGCTGTGCCCGCGGCTGCTCTCTCCTATAGACTACAGTATGCCGTCAATCGGGCACATACATGAATTATACTACCCCCGCTCCCGGTTATTTTAAAGATAAATTTGCTTTTTGTGGGTGATCCTTAGAAGATAGCTTATAATGACTTACGCTGAGTAAACCATAAGATATATCAAATTAACGTAGTACATAATTGTAGATTTTAAAAACACCTACAAAATAGTCAGCGAGAGCATATATATCTATCTTCTATAGATACCCCACAATAGGCATTTTTGTTTATAAAATAATCGGGAGCGGAATTAGTACGATTCGCGCGTGTATCCTCGACGTCATTCTGTAGTACACGCGAGCGTAGCCGCGGGCACAGCTGGTATAACGACTATTTACGATTTCTAGCAATATGGATTATACTTAAATAAAATACAAAATAGTTTTGACGACTATTTATTTTAGTACATAAAAATAGAACAACATTTAACAATTATCTGTAAGTACCTACTTATAATAACAATGTAAATGCTTCATTACCATTACTGATTAAAGGCCATTTATCGAGCTAATATTATAGGAATCGTAAATTGAATAAGTGCTTTATCATCCCTTTGTCGCAATATCCTCGGTTGTTGTTTTACAGATACTCATACATTTTAACCTAGGAGGTGCAGCATAACCAGGCATAATGGCCATGAGGGTCGTAAGTCAGCACATACCTACGCGAACATCCTACGCGTACGTGATTTTAGAAAAAATCCCTGTGAAAAAAATAAAATTCACGGTTAGGATTTGCTGATCTTAACTGCAATGATACAAGCTTGGCTATTTGATATGTTAGGACGTCATTTACAGCCGTGAATATTATTTATTATGTACCTCTACCTAAGTAAAGTTTAAATCCTGCAGTGTTCATATTTTTTATTATTTTATTAGTATATCTTTTTCACGAAAACCAAATGTGTACTTAAACTTGATAGGTTTGAAAAAAAGTCATAAAATGCTACATTGTGAAATATTACACCTTACAAAATATTAACTCGGTTTAGAAGCAATAAATTACATTTTGAACAAACTAGCTACCATAAAATATAGTATGGCTAAACGTTCTTTAATAGTGTTCAATAACGTTATACATTTTATATGGCAATTTTGGGTTATTTAAAACGTATCTTTTAGGAGTATTACGTATATATTACTTATTATAGTAATAACTAGATGTGCCCGCGGCTGCGCTCGCGTGAACTACAAAATGCCGTTGATCACCGGCATGAATCGTACTCGCTCTTAAAAAATTTTTAAAGATAAAAATATTTATTGTGGGTGATCCTTAGAAGATAGATATATGCTCTTGCTGATTTCTTTATAGGTATTTTTAAGAGCTAGAATTATGTACTACATTAATTAATTTTATATATGTATATCGTATGGTTTACTCAGCATAAGTCATTTAAGCGCCCCCAAATCGTCGTTTTTCCGAATTGATTGGTATTGGCGTGAACCCTAATATTTTTTCTAAACTAAAAGTAGGCTAAGTTACTCCTTATAACATTAGCTATTTGCCCGTGGAAGTCCTGTCAAAATCGTTCCAACCGTTTCGGATATTTCCCGGAACAGACAGACAGATAATTTTATTTTAAATGGGCTTTTTTTATAGGTATCGTATATACTTTCATATGCATTTAGTAAAAAACTGTTATTTTGATATTACAAACAGACCCTTCAATGTTATTAATTGTACAGATAAATCTACTGTACGTATAGTTTCCATTTTTATTAAATTTATTTGAAATAAATTATTAAGGTGCGAATGATTAATTCTATAAAAATGGTGACAGAAAATTTACGACTATATTCGAGGATAAGAGGTTATAGGTAGGGAGTTTTATTAATCAAGAATGCACTGAGGATATACCTAAGTTGTGGAACTTTTAGTAAGAGGTATATTATCATGATACCTTAACTTTTTATTAAATAAAAATGCATTTTGCACCTTTCATTTCTTCACTCTACTTCACTTCATTTAATAAAAGGTTTTTTAGAATTATCCACATAAATCGATTTATGTGCTAGATGCTAAAATAATTAACTAGCCATCATAACCTGTAGCAACAAAAATTATTACAAATCAAAGAGATTAAACCACTTATTATCACTTTGTTACAAAACATAATTATATATTTACATTAAAGATAACTCAAAAAATATATAATTATACACATACAATACACCTATAGGTAGATCAAAACTAAGTATGTTTTAAAAATCAATTCTATACTTTATAAGTAGGTATTCTAAAAGCGAATTATTATTTATAGTATTCCGTGAGTTACTTCGTGTAACACATTTGAAGATTATGGAACTCTAGATTTAGTACATTTTGGCTTTGTCTGCCTGCATGTGGCCTTGAACAACCTCGAATCTCAGCTGTGATTTGATACTGGTAACAATACACCTGATACCGATAATTCCGATAGCTGAAATTTTAATAATGGTAAACCTATTATCTAAGATTCTGGTACGGATAAACCAGATATCTGATTTTCGATAATGATGAAAATAAATTTCTAAATTGCTAGTAGTAATAATATTAGCTTGTAAATGTGGCAAAGATTTCTTCCCAAAGGAAGCTAAGGGTTTCACATTACACGGCTGGTCCACGAAGCCGCGACGCGACGTATCGGTAATATCCTTATAGCAAACGATTTCAAATAAAGAAATCTTTAGTTTTGTATTTTAGCCACTAAATTGTAGTATTACAAGAACGTTTCTCAGAGCTCACTGGCTTCCTCCGGATGTTTTTCTTCACCGTCAGATGGTTGGTACTACTATTTATATTTAAATTAGTAAATGTATTCGAATTCAGTAAAATTCATGGGTACATGCCGAAGCTGCGAAAATGTGAAACATCGAATCGATGTTGGTCATTGGTCAAACCACAGATCTGTAGGTCGAACTTTGGCTTTGAGTTTCACATCACGATTTCTAGAAGTGGTCTTGATATGTGAATTTGTAGCAGTAACCCAACAAAAACCTAAATGTGAAAAAGGGGCCAAGTCCGGTAGAAACGACGTTCAAAGTAGTCGTACTCGGCGATAAAAGACCTAAGATCTAACGAATGTCAAGTTCCATTGCTGTTCCTTTAATTATAGCAGTAGGAATGTAACAATTTGTTACTTTCTTAGATATAGGATTTATTAACATGGCCAGTTTTAATAGTCAATAAATATACACGATATTTATTTATTATGGTATTAATTAATTAAGTAAGTAATTCATTGACAATTAATATTTAAAAAGTTGTTTATTTTTTCCTTTATATCTTTTGTATATGGTCTACTGTTGCCAAATTTCAAGTTTCTGAGTCATCTGCGTCAACTGGCTTGCTTCTAATATAAATGATAGAAGAACACTTGAGTACCATCACGCCTGTATTCCCCGAAGGGTTAGGCAGAGGTGTACTAATGTACCTCTGCACTACTCTATTTATGTAATGTAAGTGTACCTTCTGTTTAAATATTTACCGTACATCAATACATATTTTTTTCTAATAATTTATAGAGAACCACGTACTGTGATCGCTACTTGCTCGCTGCGATGTAGTTTAGGTGAAAAAAAAAAAAATGTTGATAAACCCGATCGAGTTTCTTGCTGGCTCTTCTTGATGGAATGATTTTCGCACCGGTAGAAGTGAATTGTACAATCATAAGTATATTCTTATTTCTTAGGGCCTAAATCGAATAAAATATTTTTGATTTATTATCAATGTTCATACCTAATAAAAAACTGCAGTCCTTTTTGAGGTTGGTTATAATACCTTTAGGCTATCCATGGGCGTAGCCAGGTAGGTATGGGCCTCAGCAACGTTTGGATAAGCGCGTGGTAATCGTTCGGATGTTAAATGTTCCAGTCAACGTTTTCACGCCTTTCTATACTATATTGGGTTTTTCAAACGATGTTTGAAGAGGCATTTCAACAGGCTGGCATGACGACATCGACTGTCGATGAAATCTGTCACTAACGACCGCCGTTCCTCTAAAATCATATTGCCACCTTTAACTCGAAAATCTTGCTAAACCCATGGCACTAAGCACATAAGGTGGAATGCATACATGTTACAATGTATTACATAAAGTAAATATAATTTCATTTGATAATTAAGTGGTTTTCTTCAGAACGAACCCTGAAATTATACTGGCGTGATAATATTTACCTTATCTAAATTACAAATAGTTTACAATTAACTGTGACTGTTTATATCATAATTTAGTACAAAAACCTGGTGCGGTGGAAAGTGATCGTTATTATCAATCGGTTTTTCAATAGAGATGGCAAATCGTTCTAATGGACGTAGTGAGACCTGGGACGTGCGCGCTTCTTCACTCTCTATCCTTACAATAAACCCTATTAGAGAAATCTTTGAGAATCTTAAAGTAAAACCTAATCCAGAGAAAAAAAGTATCCCTCTCTCAGTTGGTGAGTGAAAATCATATTTTAATAAATCGACCGTGAACTAAATACGGAACGTTTTGTTATAGAACTGTCGGCAAAGAATTTTTAGCAGTGAAATTATTGGAAATTGCTAATTAACTGTACGTATGTAATTTAGTTTAATAAATCATTAGTCGTTTAGCGGTTTGACCACAATCTCACTTGATGTAAAGTACTTAAGATTGTAGGTAAGACGCTAGGCCTGGTGGAGGGACTGGCTCTCAAGTGCAATAGATTTTCAACTTTATATACTATGATTTCACCACGATGTTTTTCTTAAACGAAAGCTAAGACTCAATGCAGGGATTGGAACCCATGTCGATCGAGGTCATCAATGCTTTTATGAGGTATTATTGCTTTATAATATTTGCTTTGAAATAATTTTTAATTTAAAATAAAAAATTTTCTATTCTTATCTTTGCTGTACGTTAAAACTGTGGAACCATCTCCCGGCTAGTGTGTTCATTCCTAACGACTTCGGGTCCTTCAAGCGTAACGTGAAGAAATATTTATGCAAGCCGGAATGTCAGCGGCCACTGCCGGTTTATCGGTGGTCACTGTTGTGTTAGGGTTGTACTGTGCTTACCAACAGGGACGTTGTGATAGTGCAAATTGAAGAATTTACAGAGCTGCTATAAAAAAAATACCTATGTTAATAGATAAAATATCTATAAAAATAGTGACTTATAACCGTACTTCTATTCAAAGGTCTGTTTATTAACCTCATACTACTAACCTCAACCTCAAGGTATAAACGTTTCTGAGATATTAAATTAAATAATTAAAAATCGCAATCGCTAAAATTATTCAATCGAGAAAACGATTATTAAACTCACGACAAATTTATCTAAGTAGATGACTAAGCTGTGTCCGCGGCTTGTTCGCGTGGACTACAGATTACAGATGCCGCCATGCCGTCGATCGGGCACACACGCGAATCGTGCTACCCGCTCCAGCTTATTTTAAAGACAAAAATGATTATTGTGGTTGATCCTTAGAAGATAAATATAATAATATGCTGTTGCTGACTTTTTTGTAGGTCTTTTTAAGATATACAATTATGTAGTACATTCATTTAATATTTCTCTTATAGTTTACTCAGCGTAACTCATTTAAACGCCCAAATTGATTCTGATTATTATTTATTACTAGCTACCAACAAACATCATTACACTGCACCACCACATACGTGCACACCACACAGGTACATGACATAGGTTCTGTAAGGGAGCTTTTTTTATTTTTTCGCTAGTTAGACTTAGACCAAATTACCAGATTACTAAATGCATATACCCATGTTTCTTCCTTCCTCCCGGAAGAACACGTATATATGTATAGTTAGTTAGATCGCGATTTATTTGCATGTACGGCAACAGCCCAAGCCGAGATTCGGAAACTTTGGCACCATTGAGTTTGGAGCCCCGCATTCACGGCTGAGTGCCTTCCGCGCTTGCCCCCATTCCCGAGGAAGCTGTTAAAGCATCTAATGGCTCCAGAGCCCATAAGGCTACCAGTATAGTCAGTTCGAAAAAAAAACTTACGTTTCCATTTATTGATTTTACTGAAAATCATGTAAAAATAAAATAATTTGATATCTTTTCACTTCATTTCAGTAAACATTTTAAATACTACTTACAGAGTTACATACACATACGTTCATTTTTATATGTACATAACATAAACGCAAGATATAGACCATACAAATGTTCAAAATGTATCCTAATTGTACCTTCAGACTATAAGCTACAATCATACCAAATTTCATTAAAATCGGTCCAGTAGTTTTTGCGTCATTGGCGTTCAAACATACTGACAGACAGACGGACAAACAAAAATTTAAAAACTATCGAAATGGGCACTGTCCATGATTCTAAACCCCGTGTATTATTTTTATCAATTATTTAAACTCTTTACTCTTTTATTACAAGTATTGATTTATTTCATTTTAACTTTTAAGGGGTCTGAATTTGCGCAATGAAGGCGGGTTATTAAGTCACTTAAATATTCTATAGTGCAAGCCTGCCTTAAATAATGAAAATCGTACCGGGAGATTTGGTATGGAAATGGAGCCACACCAAAGATGTATTAAAAACTCCATAAATATTAAAGTATTGGCAGTGATCGGGGCACGTAAAACGGATGGCCGATGGGACCGAAGAGTTCTCGAGTGCCACGTAGGTACCGAAAGATACTGCGTGGGCAGATCTGGCAGCAGCGCAGGACCATTCATTTTGATGATTATTATGTTGGACGTGTTTCGATTGGGATGATAATTATGTTGGACATTAAAGGAACTTGTATATTTTTCGGGAGCTTTTTTTTTTTTTTTTTTTTTTTTAGATCTGACTACACTGTTAGCCTTAGGGGCCCTAAAGCCGCTGCGGCTTTTACAGCTTCACCGGACTTTGGGGGCGAGCGCAGAGGGCACTCAGCCGCGAAACTTTTCGGGAGCACCCCGGCCGGGTGCTTATCAACATAAACACAGGGGGGGGGGAAGGGGGGCAGCTACCGCTAGCGGTTGTTTTCTATATTTATACAGGTGTACCTACTCTGTTATTCAAGCCCTCGCACTCTGTATTCAAAGAGTAAACTTGATAAAAAGTCAACAAGTGTCATAAACTCTATCTGAAAACAGACGTCATAAATGATATTTTTATCATCTAGATGTTTTTGTTTGTTCTTCGCTTTGTTTTTATTGCAGTTATTTTTTCATTGCCCGTTTTGTTATCTATCGTACATGTTATCCTTACCTGTTGTACAATAGGTAGGTATTTAAGTGAATTTTTGTTTGTTTTTTATCGTTTCGTTTAATCAAATCTTATTGGTAATAAGCGCTCTCAACTATTTACTACTCAATAACAAGAAGTCAACATTTTATTTTCTTCGAACATCATTCGCTAAGTATTAACATGGTCCAAAAAGTCATTGACTATAAACACTCGGGTTCTAACAGTAAGCCTATAAGCCTATAAGGCCTATAAGCCAGTAAGTACTTCAAAGAGGTTTCCTAATCTATATAAGAAAGTTGATTGAAGTCTTCGACGAGGTGCATTTCAGTCTCATCTGCGAGTCGAGAGGCAGATGGAAGAACCCCGAAATTGTTCATAAGACTCTTGTCCAAGATCAAAAGCGCGTTCTTTGCGCGGCGTTTCTGTCATGGTGCTGCACCAGTTTTCTTTTTATTCCTTTACTCCTTAGGCTGCGGTGGTCTTCACTATGTCTGTCTACATATTAAAGTTCTTGACTAAAAATTAGCCATGTGGTCCATCCAGAGCCCGGAATTCCACTGGGTCAGGTGGCTTCCATGGCCGTTCAAGTGCATCTTGATGTAATGCTACTGAGAGTCTTCTCGAACCTTCTCGAAGATCCTATCGACCGACATGATCTTTTCGCACCGGGCGACTCCAACGATAGGGTTGTTACTAATTTGAGTGGCTGTGCAGACTACTGCGTCTTTCTTTCTTCACAAAATAACTGGTGACAATGTAAGCGGTAATGTAGCTGCCCTTCATGACTCTTGCTACGATTTGGACAGTTTCATTATTATTGATGGCCGTCTTTCCTTCCTCGAGCATGGCTCTATAATTCACGATACCCAGTGTAATGTAGTAAAATCACTACATATATATAATTATACAACACTTATAAGAAGCATTATAAAAACGTTTTAAAAAGACACAAGAGGCCCCTCTTATCTTAACTTGTTACGTGCGTTGAATACTAATGAGAGGGCCGATTGTTCTAGAAGAAAGATTCATTAAATAGCGGTACGAAATCCGATTCAAATCAGTCAACATTCAGAGAGCCACCCGAACAACTGTTTTTATTAAACCCTTATTTTAATTAAATACCCTAATAATAGGGTTGTTCCTTGGTGTTGTGATTCTTAAACCCTTGGTGGAACGGGGTTTTTATTTGGGCGCAGCTGCTGCCGTGCAGGCTGACTGCTCAGCAGCTCCGCCGTCAGCAGGCGCCTTGTAACCAGGAGCCGACGATGCCGCTTCACGGATTCGCAGCTATTTAATTTAATTTAATTTTAATCTTACTTATTTATTCATTATTGCTGATCGGAAACTGCCTATGGATTGTCGGATTGCCTTGTCTTGTCTTGCCTTGTTGGATCGAACTTGAATATTCCTTCGGGTACTTCTTTTTTTAAAATTGTAATGTAATCGTTTAGTGTTAAGTATTTCTAAGGGAATAATCTATCTTACTTTTTTTATTAATAAATTTCTTGTTAACTTTGCCCTTTGTTTCTTTATTTTACAACCCTAGGGTCAAAGCTTAACAACAGATAATAAGTCTTCTAGGACTTTTATATAGGTCGCTATGTTGACTGTTATCGTGGTTTTGAGAAAGGGATGAGTACTCCGATTTATTTCATTCCATTTAGGGCTGTTGGTCTGGTATTGCTGTGGGGTGCTTCCTCCTGAGACGGTCTATTGATACTTGTTGTGAACTGCGTGTTTGTGTTATGGCCAATAATAGTACCTCTGTTTGATTACCTCTTCGAGTATTCTTGCAGTGGCTCTTTCGGCTGCTGCCTTTTGTCGGAGATGCTTAACTCTGTCCAGCTCTACAGTGGGATCTGAGACAGTGGGTCCTTGGTTGTCGAACGGGGTTTTCCCTTTCAGTTTGTCATGGACCAATAAAATGAAGCTTACGTCTCTGTACACAACTATTTAATGGAATTTCAAGGTTTTATGCAGTCTAAAATATCTGCTACTTTGCCTACTTTCCCTTTGCGTACTTAATCCACCGTTGCATTCATGCTGATTTTCCAAATATTGATTCCGCACGCGCACATGAGCACCTCTTTGATACGAGTTAGTAAAGTACAAATCAAAGCACAATAGTTTCTTATTCTCCATGCAAACTGCAAACAACGTTGTAGAGATGAAAGGGATAGTGGTTTGGTCGGATACCGGATATTCGGTAATATACGAGGCCGGAGCGCCGGATATCCGGCTACCGGATATTTGGCCCTTTATCGCGTTACATGACGCGATCAGTTTGATTTGAATATTCGGGCGTGTTCGGGTGTTATCGCATGTGAACGGAGATCGGGACGACGCGGGGTCGTTCGAGTGTTATCGCGCGTATCAGTTTATCTTTGTTTCTCAGTTCGTTTGTTTATTCCATTGTCAGTTAATTTGAATCAGTACCCGCAGTTGTCAAGGTTTGCTAGAATTTACCTTTTACATTTAGCGTTTACAGCGAAAGGCTTTTTTCAGAAGCTTGTTTGGTATATGAAGCCAAGCGGAGTCGCCTCTTACCAACAAATGCAGAAAATTTGGTATTCATTCACCACAATTTGCCACTTGTTATTTTCAGTACTAAACTAATGAATAAAACGAAGACATTTTTGACGTTCGATTACAAAAATAAACGGTGTCCATAACCTATTGTGGTATGATTTGCCTTGTGTAATTATGAGAATTTTTTCGAATTTCACTATCCGGAATCCGGCCGCATAGTGAAAACAAGGCTGGATAGGCCGGATACCGGATAGTTACCGGATATCCGTTTCATCTCTAGTTTTTAGTCCTTGGCTACACGCACCGTCTTGCCTGGCCAGTCCAACTAAAATAGAAAGACGGAACAACGCACAGTGGCTGCCAAGTCCGGTGAAGCTGTAAAAGCCGCAGCGGCTTCAGGGCCCCTAAGGCTAACAGTGTAGTCAGATATTTAAAAAAACGCACAGTGGCCACACGTGCAGGTCAGCTCGTGCAAACTAGACATCCATCGCAGACAAACCAAAACTAAGTTAATCTTCAGCATGTCAACGATTGCACAAGCCGCCCGCGCCTGCGTGAGCTACCGTCATACCGTTCACACGCACGATCTTACTTACGCAAACTAGTTTGTACACATTGTAGGCATGCTCGCAAGCAAGACGGTGCGTATGGTCGGGGTCTTTGCTGTCCTCGTGATCAGGTATTTTTGTATCATGGTCATCGTTACATAAATTTCCAAGTAAAAATGTAGTTGTTAATTTATTTATCTTTAAACATAAAACATTGTTTTTAGCCTCCTGTATTAAAATGAAGTTATTGTTTAAACGATATTCTAAGAAATATCGCTTATTTCTATATTTAGGTAAATTATGGGACAATTAGCAAGTAGAACGCGCGCCCTGAGGGTTCCGAACTGAATACAATACTTAACGTACATTGTTGTACCGTCATTCACATAAATATTGTTTATATAATATCCTTCAATTCTTTAATGTATTTCGGTCTTTCTGTCTGTCTGTTTGGTAGTGCGCTTAAAATGGTCGTTAAAGAGGATGAAATTTCCGATAAAAAGTTTCAACTCCCGGATCTCAATCTCCATTATTTATAATTTTTATTCGTTTTAATTGTGGGAGTGCCATAAGCTATATAATATTTGCGACGCCTGGGATTCAAACAAAAATCAAAAATAGAAGAAAAAAATTGTCATATTATTGCAGTCGGGTTTTTTATTTTGTTTTTAATAATTCATCTTGTTTATAATTACTATTGGTCGAAAAGGGAACTCTTATAGGATCACTACGTTGTGCGTCTGGCTATCTGGAGCGCGTAGGAGGTATCAAGTTGAAATGAGTATGAAATACAATCCCTTGGAGTTGAGAAAAAATCAAACTTGTTAGTCAATGTAATCAAAAGATACGGCCGCCTATGCTGCATATTTTAATACTCGCAAAGGGAATTAAAACATATAGGGTAATACCAGTTGATCTAGAATCATGAAATTAGGTAAGAAGCAATGTCGTATAGCAAAAGTGAAGGAAAATCTGAAAATTTGTAATTACATCACACACAAAATTGATTATGAACTTATTTGCAGTTGGTAAACTGATCCCACCATATGCCGACGTATGGGGACAACAGTTTTCCAACGGCAAAGTTAAGTTTGTCCTTCAATATAGTTTATCTTTTCGTTAGAATTAGTTCGGTTCTTTCTTACAACGTTAGGCACCTACTTATTTTTATGAATGTAGCTGTACAATTACGCTACCCTCGGAGCGGGAGTCCGACTCGCTCTTGGCCGGTTTTTTTTTAAGTTTATGTGCTGCTTCTGTGAAAGTAAAGGTTTTATTTTTATTTTCAGGTGATCCCACATGGTTTGGTAATCTTAAGCCTCCTCAAAATATTCTAAAAGCTGTATATGATTGTGTGGAATCAAATGACAGTCGAACTTACGCATTTTCCAATGGGCATCTGGAGTCGAGACAGGCAGTAGCTGAATACAGCGCACATCAGGGTAAAGTAACAGCTGAAGATGTTATACTATGCAGCGGTTGTTCTCACGCTGTCGAGATGGTTGTCGCAGTCCTTGCCGAGTCAGGAAAGAATATTCTCATACCCCGTCCTGGGTATTTATTATATAAAACTGTTGGAGAAGGTTTAGGAATACAAATTAAATATTATGATTTATTGGTAAGATATGATTATATTGTAGTTCCAACCTGTGAATTTTAGAGTATTGCAAAATTATTTCCACATTAAACTCACATTCAGGATACTCTTACTATACGTGTGTGGGGGCGATTATTACCACCTCCACATTACAAGGGAAGATCCTCCGATCAGACGAGTGTTATGTCTGGCGGGCAGCTGCCCAACTGTTGTTTTTTTTTAGAACTGACTATACTGTTAGCCTTAGGGGCCCTAAAGCTGCTGCGGCTTTTACAGCTTCACCGAACTTGGGGGCGAGCCCTTAGGGCACTCAGCCGCTCCCAACGGTTGTTGACGGGTTCTTGTATATATACTCATTGTTCGGTTAATTTTAATATCGCGATGTAGGATGCGTCGTATGTGGCGAGATAGATGTCGCTACATCACTCCCCTCCCAGACTGGAAGTCGATAGCAGGTTGAGTCGTCCATATAGCGTATAGCTTATAGCGTAATCTATACTAAAATAATAAAGTAGAAAAGTTTATAAGTACCTGTAGTATTAGGCTACAAATCTCAGCTAGCCTTAAATATTGATTTTTGTTACATAAGCCGGAAATCGTGGTCCTCTCGTACTGCTATATCCGTATTCGCTGGCGTAATCATTAATAATATGGAAATACAATGTTGCACAAAAATATTGGTCCATAGTACATCTCAAAAAGACGGGGATAGCATATGCCTATCTTTTATACATAAGCCACAATAAGGTATCTTGTAACAAAGATTTGTTGAATATTAAAAATTGATTTGTATGCATTATTTTTACACATGGCATATTAATCCTTATGAACAAAAGTTACTTCATCATAAAGACAATTTTATGAAGTTAATTTTGCTCTTTATAGTATCTAATTTAGACACATAATTTAGGAGATAATGAAAAATTAAAATAATTTCAACTTGCGGGAAGAACAACTATGATGAACTACACGGGTGCGTTAGCGGCGCGGTGTTTGTCGGATAAAATTAACACGGGTGAAACCGTAGGGCACAGCTAGTATTGTTATATACTAAAGAAAGTGTATTTATAAAGACGAATTCATATCTTTTTACAAACTGATGAATTATTAACTATACCTAAGTATATGTAATGTATATGTAATGTATATGTATATGTAAATTATGCGTTGATTTATTTAAAACTCGCTACAATATCTTTACTAATAAATACACGAAAATATGTATTTCCTTCTTCTAAATAGAAACTATATTTTCGTGACACTGGAAAAAATTGAAGTTACTTTATAACCAAATATTTTGTCACAAGACACCTTAAATATTTTTTGCTGGTGATAGTTAACTATATTACAATTTTTAGCCTCAACAAAATTGGAAAGTTGATCTTCAAAGTTTGGAAAAGGGAATAGATGAAAATACAGCGGCTATAGTTGTAAACAATCCATCTAATCCATGTGGATCTGTATATACGAAGAAGCATTTACTTGATTTAATAGATATAGCATCTCGCCACCGTATACCCATAATTGCTGACGAAGTATACGAACATTTCGTCTTTTCTGGTTATGAATATACGGCAATATCGTCTTTGTCTAATGATGTTCCTATACTGACATGTAGCGGTCTCACAAAAAGGTTTTTGGTTCCTGGTTGGCGCATGGGATGGATTGTTATACACGATAGACAAGATATATTAGGGAAAGAAGTTCGGAAAGGCTTGCTTAATATGTCCACTCGAATCCTTGGTCCGAATACTTTAATACAACGAGCTTTGCCCGCAATATTAAAAGATACTCCAGAAAGTTTCTTTGTAGAAAAAATGAAATTTATTGAGGTGAGAGTCAATTCACATCCAGGTTAATACTCTTTTAACATTAATCTTAATTTACAACTGTTTAAACTCAATATTATCAGATATTTAACATTCTTAGGGTAAAATTATGTAAAATTATTTATAAGTTAGAACTTGCCTTTAGTTATAATCATAATTAATTCATATGGATATATTATAATTATCATAGTTTAATCATTGATAAAACTGCATGGTGGAATCCCCATTCAACTTACCACCAGGAGGAAACGTGCACAGAAGGCTTGCCGCATTGCCACATTGTACGACATATGGAAATACTATTATAAGCTGATCGAGGTCGTCTGAGGCAGCCCTCTGGTCACGAGACGATTTGACCAGTAGACTCATTTTTTTTTCTATCTGACTATATTGTTAGCCTTAAAGTCCCTGAATCCTCAGAAGTCTTTTACAGCTTCACCAGGCTTGATAAAATATCCTCTGTCATGCATCGTACTATAACTGAATTGTACGCTGTATGAAAAACTTATAAGGACTCATCAACCTACTCATTTCTAAATACCAAAAAATTCATTCAATAATTTCAAAAATTCATTTCTAAAAATATCTAAAGACCAATTTATTAGGATAACATAAGGAGTAATATATTGTAGAAGTTACAAAGGAAAGATGATGATGATGATGATTAAGTGCATTTTTTTCAGAGTCAAGCTAAAGTGGCTTGCGAAATGTTGCAACGAGCGCCAGGCTTACAACCAATTATGCCACAAGGGTCCATGTACTTAATGATAGAAATAAAAATGTCATTCTTTACCAATATTTCTGACGATTTAGAATTTATTAAACTTTTATATTCGGAGCAATCTGTTCTATGTATTCCAGGCCAGGTGTGTATTTTTTAGTATTATATTAGCTTTTTACTTACACAAAATCCAGTGATGTCTAATTCTAATTTTTAAAATAGTAAAAAATATACTTTATCTTTTGTACTTGTAAACTTAAAATACACATTTTGATACCAAAAATTGCGTAGTGAAGCAAAAATAAAAATATTATTACTATTTATGCTAATTTTATACCTACTTATTTAGTAACTATATTTTTATCGTATCATGAAAAAGTAACGGCACTGTGCCTGATGGTGAATAAAGTATAATCCAAAGACCATGGCCACCACTCAGTCCAGTAATTCATCGATGGTCAGATGACAAGATTGTCGTGACAGCCTGCAAGACTCGCGAGCTGGATATACCTGCACTGGGTGATTCTGTAACCGAAAAATCTACAGCTCTCTTTAGTTTGTAACAGATTTATTACCATATACAATGCATGGTGGTCACAACCCACTCGGGCTGTGTTGCTGGATATAGACCGGTTGATTTCGGAACACAACACATTTAAGGGTGCTTCTATAGCGATCGATCCAGACATAGATAAGACACAGTTGTCATATCCTACCACCCAGCAATTATTGTATACTGTTACGTAATTAAAAAAAAAAACAATTGCAAAATTTTAAAACTTTTTATTCAAGGTTAATCATTTTCGTTTTCAGTGCTTTAACTATCCCAACTTTATGCGTATTGTACTAACAGTACCTGAAGACATTTTATTGGAAGCTTGCGAGAGGATTATTATATTCTGCATTGAGCACGCTGACGTCACTGATAAAAGGAATGCAGTTGAAGACAATTTACTTGCTACGAAAGAACGTAAAGAAGCGTAAATACGACAAGGATACTTAATAACATTATTAACTGATATGTTTTGTCGAACTACATAGTTTTGCATAATAACTAATAAAATATTACTTAAACAAATTTATTATCCTGCCTTCCTTTATTCCTTGGGAAGAGGGAGGGTGAGGTTTAAAGAGATTTATGGCTCAGAGAAATTTCTTTGTAGATTTCTCTCAACTTGCGGCAGGCCGACTGGTAGAATACTGGGTAATACAGAAAATCGCAGCCAAATAATTAGTATTATTTTTTATATAATTTAGCTCCATCAGATAAAAGCTGGCAGTGAAATAAAATAGATTTTTTTTAATGGATTTTTGCTATTTGAAATATCGATCATAATTTTTTCCGATAATTTTTTCACACCCCTGTTGTAACAAAAGTTTCTTGTTAATTACCTTTTTTTATTCTTACATCTTTTCGTAGATTTTCAAAAACTCACCATGTTGTTCTTTTTGTTGTTTATGTTATACTTAGTTCTAATAGTCGGGCTGCCCCGAGTAGAGAGAAATCTCCAAAGAAATTTCCCTGTGCACTACCACTTTTACTATTAACTGTGCCTTATAGTTTCAGCAGAGTAAAATTTATTTATTTTAAAATGTATTCGACCAACACTCGCTCACACTGCCACGCCGTCAAAGCATCCGTACACCCGCCGTTTTTCTCACTTCCCGTACATGCATCCTTAGGATTGTAGCGTGAGGTTGTATAACATAAGCTATAATCATCCTCAATAAAATGTAACAATAATTTTTAAATCTTACTGTTATTTACATTCAGAGATTAACAAACAGAATTTTTGCTAATGTTTAACATCGAGGAACAACGCGTTGAATCTTCCGCAAAGCTTAGTAGTAATACAAGATTAGAGTTTCTTTATCACTTCAGTCAGACATGGTGAGGCGCGTCCAGTAGGTACGTTACAGTTCTTGTGGTGACGGACCTATCGAGATTTTAGTAGCACCGTGTGCGTAATAATCGGCTACTAGAGTCGTTGACCCAAGCCCGGTGACGCTGTAAAATTCGTCTGAAACTCGATTTTTTTGGGCCCTTATGGCTAGGCTAACAGTGAAGTCAGAAGATATATACAAAAAAAGTCCTCGACGAAGTCGTCAATGAGAGTATCCAAGACATGCATAGCGTCATGTGCGAAGGACCTAAATCTCCTGTTATCTATGACACACTAGTACAAATCAACATATTATTCTGTTTTCTATGAAACGTATTAATTATTATCGTGCTCTTTGTGACGCATGAACGAATTGTCTGCAAGCTAATAATATTTACATTCATGTGTTTATTATGAATTCGAAGGTTGAGACGAACTGTGGTTGAGACCCAATGAAATAATTTTTCTTAAAAAGAAAATAATACATAAATATTCATTTACTTAATATAAACGTAAAATTTAATTAACGTGAAAAAGTATGTAACCATATTATATATCTATCTATACATAGTATAAAATGAAGTCGCTTCCCGCTGTCTTTCCCTATGTACGCTTAGATCTTTTAATCTAGGAAACGGATTGTAATGCGGTTTTCACTAACATTAACGCTGGCTAAACCTTGTGAGATACATCAAAATCATGTACTAAAGAATTGTAGCTCTTCAAAAAGCCAAGAGAAAAGTTCACGATGGCATAATTTACATTGTACATTGAAATTGTCCTATACAGCTTTCCATTTAAATTTTAAATGTATATCGTAGAAGATATCAAGAATTCAAAATTCCTCTCAGCAAAACTATCGCGATCTGTTGGCCGGCACTTCGCACCTATGATGATTATCGTTATGCGAGCTAAGCGCACTATTCGTAACTATGAAGTTACGTAACATTCCATCATGCCTGTATCCCCGGAGGTTTAGTCAGTGATATACACCCACAGTTCACCGGGTATGTTTTAGGTCCCATGTAATAGGGGCTGAGTCTATTGCCATTAATCCGACATAAAGTCAAACTCCAAGCTGCTTCTGAGAATTACACAGAAAAACCCAATAACACTTTCCTCGTGCTGTGAGTCGAACCTAGGACCTCGATCATAGCAGTCGCGTTTATGACCACTAGGCTAATTAGGCAGTTATGAACTATCAATATTAAAGCGTTAAACTAAATTAAAACACTAAATTTCATTGAAAACACCATAATTTAACAAGAGGTTTAAATCTCTTAAACTTGATCATCTACTTAACAACTATATCCGTTTCATCTTCCGTCTTCGGAAGTTTGTTGAAGCCAGGTTGAAACGGCTACCTATTCGGCAACGTAGGAATGTAAGAATACTTTTTAAAAACACTATTTCAATTTTGCGGATATACACAATAGATAGCTAAGATCTTTAATTCTCAGTATACTAAGTCATTATTACTAATTGCCGCAACCGACTTTTAGCCGTAACAGCAACACGATTGTGGAATTCGCTTCTTTTATCAACATCCAACTAGCCAACTCTTGGGATTCCTTCAAGTATTCGCTCTACGTAGGTTTTACTTGGAGCAGTTGAATATCAGTTAGTTTTTTTTTTTACTAAATATTATGCATACCTTGCAATATATCTTTCTGTTGTTCCCCTAGAACACTGGTAGAGAATGACCTTCCAATTCGCGAACTGACTCTATGTTTAAAAATTAAAGTAACTTATTGGTCTATAGATAAAAGCCTAAAACATAGAAATCCGGAAAAAGTAATAATTTATTTAATTTTCCCTTTTGGAAAATAAATATTTTTTGTCTGTGATTCACATAATTTGAAAAACCGATTCGAAAACGTGTCGTCACCATTCAGGAAATATGAATGTTAAACTCTTGCGTAAGTAGTCACATACCTATGTCACTATTTTCATAAAAATGATATTAAATGAATGATGACGTCACGAGACCATAATGCAGCATTTATGTGGCGTAAAAATTTTTTTTAACACTACTTTTTAGGCCTCGTGTAGGCGGCGCGCCCATCGCCGCGCCGCGCCGCATCGCCGCCACCGTGCCGCAACCACATGATTGCTATATCACTCTATCTTTTTATGTAATACAGTTCTAGCCACGAAAATTATATGTAAAGTTAGTGTTTGCATATAATAGGTACATGTATCTAAAATAATTTGTGAATATCTTGATATTCATCCGAAGATAATCACAAAACTTACACTAATCTTTTCGTAGATCTTTACAAAGTGTATGGAATCCACCATGTTGTTCTTTTTGCATCAAAATAGGATGAACCTATAAGCGTCTATTTGACTTCCTACTTTTATTTAGCTATTTCTTTACATCTAGTATGCAAACACTACCTCCTTTTTTCATTAAATTCATCATATTCATTATGCCTACACGTATGATGATCGTGGCTAGCAATGTATTACTATAAATGTACAGTGATATGGGAAATCAAGCTGCGGTGGCGCGTGTACACAGTATAGCGCGGCAGCGGCGCGGTTGCGGCGCGTCCGTTGTGCCGTCTACACAAGCCCTTAGGGTGTATTAATAAAGCAAAAAGAATTATAAGTATTATTTTCAATATAAAAAGTTTTTAAAATAAATTTCCTAGAGTTGTCAACTCTCGGGTTGCACTTTTATGTGCTTTATAGGATATAATAATAACTATAAAAGGGTTTGGGTCAATTTGAAAGTTTGTGCATCATAACAAAATGTAATAATATTTCTCGTAATAAAAAATATAATGTCATGGAAGCGAAGAGTCGGGGGCACACCATGAGAAAAATAATTATGCGTAAGAATTTATACAGTATGTATTAAAAACCCCGTCGGATTAGTGAAGGTGTTATTAGGTTTCGAGATTAATTACCCCAAATAAAAAGTAAAAAAAATTAGTGAAATGAGGAAACTTACATGGCAATACAGACGGTGCGGCGCAGGGTACCGCCATACGATCAAACGTACCGCTGCACTGCGCCGGGGCTGGCGACGGTGTTATCACGTTTTAAAAATTTGCTACATTTTAGGGAAACTAAATATGTTAATTTTAAATCGCAATAACATTTTTATTTTCATAATAAATAAAATTTGAATGTCATTGGGGTACCTATATACCCTTTTCGGATTCGACGGGGTTTTTAATACATATTGTATGTACTTCTTTGACGTAACAAAAGAAAGGTATCTCTAAAAATTGTACTTCGTGTTCTGTCAAAATAATGACATTTTTAGGGTTCCGTATCTCAAAAGAAATAAGGAACCCTTATTGGATTTGTGCTGTCCTGATCTATAACAAATCACCATCACCTCAGCAGTATACATCTGCTCCGCACTACGGTCGGTTTGCACTGCGCATTTTTATTATGCGGAATAATCTAGGAGGAAGGCGGGAGGAAGGAGGGTAATGTGGGGAGAGGAAGGCGAATGATGCTCAAATGGTTTGTAGATAAAACAAAGAAAATTTCAGCTTCATTTAAAATTGTATTATAGGTGCCTACGATCCACTCTCTATAACCCTCTCTCTCTTATGTGACGCAGACGAGGTTGCGCGGGTCAGCTAGTGTTTAATATTCGTGGCTAGCCATGTATTACTAAAAATTTACACTGATATAGCAATCACGTGGTGGCGGCGTGGCGGCGGAAAGGTAGCGGCACTTTTGCAGCTGCGCCGTCTACACGAGCCATTATGCGTGACATGTACGAATGCATACTTCATTAAGTCAGACGTATTTTTCATTACAGGATATAAAATTGTACCACATGCTTGAACGTGTAATCCGGTAAGTTGTGTGTAGATAAATGTAGAGAAAACATTATAAAAAAGGTCATCCACTTTGGAGGCCCCTTATTATTCTGGATCAGGTTCGTAGCAAAAAAAGGTCATAAAGCTGGAAGGCCAACACATATTTTACTTATCTGCTTTAACCGCCATCATAAGCGCGAATTGCTAGCTCGGGTACTTACCCTTATTGGCTAAGCCACTGTTCTGTGGATGACGTATATGATGCACCTGATGTAGCATATAACTTCTTGCATACTGCTGCAGGGTTCACAGCCTGAAGTGTGGCAGTTATCGTACCAGCAACGAGAAATTTATCGTATTTGGACCTAAAACTGTCGTACTTACCGATTTCCGCTCCGAACAATAGCGTCGGTATGACCTTTTTTATCTGACTTCAAATAAAGAGGGTTTCTCAATTCGAATGTACTTACATAATATTTACATATATTAATCGATTTAGATCATTCAGAATTTTTTTTTTGTCGTAAAGGATGGTCCCATTTTAATTTCAATAGCATTGGATCTTTAACTTCGAAGATATATCAGGCAATTCCTCAAAATCATTGAAGTTGATTTCCTTTTTTGTTATTTTAGCTCCCTTTTTTCGTCTTCCACTCCGTATACCTACTTACCTTTTTTTAGAAATTCTTAGATATTTTAAATCATCGCACGAATTCGCATTCGAATCGCATAAATATCAATTTAACACTGCTGCTCAGTTACTCTCGTATTATGCTCGTTGACGCTTTACGTCTTACTTAATTAAAATAAAAATAAAAATGTTATTGCGATTTAAAATTAACATATTTAGTTTTAATTTTCCTAAAAATTTGCAAATTTTTAAAACGTGATAACACCGTCGCCAGCCCCGGCTCGGCGCAGTGGTACGTTTGATCGTATGGCGCAGAGGTACCCAAGCTGTTTTTCTCATAGACCCCTTTCAAAATTTTACTGATTCCGGTGGATCCCCTGCAGGTTCAATACTACCATATTCGCAAAACTCGACTAAAAATATAAAGATTCAATATAACAGTTTTAAAATAGTCATAATTTCAATAAGAGGGATGTACTTGATGGATTGACAGCAAATTATCAATATTTTGCTTCAGTTTTGTTACGAATAACCGCAAAACTCCCCGTTCTGTGATATTTAATCTGCTCCTTTTTTTTTGTTAAAAGATTTGTAACGACACTAAAACTTCTTTCGACAAGATATAAATAACGAGGGAAACGCTATCAAAAGCTTTCTCGCAATTCTCCACAGTCCAGGATATTTCTCGGGTATTTCTGCCTGTAGCCAAAATGTTTGATACCCTCTTTTAAATTTCACCTTCAGCTCCTCATTAGTGCTAAGCTCGAGTAGCTCCTCTTGTAACATCACATTCTCCACTTAAGTTTCATCAAATGGATTTATGATCCATGGTGGTATTTCCATCGTCAAAATATCTTCAAATCTGATTTTGAAGTCATCATGCAGGGCAATTAAATGTTGGGCGTATACCTGAATATCCTCATCAAGGCATTCTACTTGTGACAAGTTTGAAAACTGAGAAAATTCGAGCCGACTAATATTTTGCTTCATAAATTTTAATTTTCCAAGAAAAGCTGAAATTACGCCCTTTGGTTGTATTAAATTGAGGTTGTCCCCTTGTAATTGTAAATTTCATTAAATTTTTTTAAACAAAACAGGCAAATACGCGATGTCTGCTTTCAAATTGATCAGCATTTCTTTTAAATCTGGTTCTTTACTTTCCAGAAACTCAAAACTGATTTTAAAAGTGAGTAAAATCTTGTTAAACATTCACCTTTCGACTACCAGCGTACTTCTGTATGTAAGAGTAATCGTTGAAAATAACATGCATATAAACGCGTACTCAAAGCATTGCTTCTTATTTTGTTAACTGCATTAATCACAAATTGAAGCTCACTCAGATTTTTTGCTACAAGGTGTTGTCGGTGAATGACACAGTGAATTGCAGTTACCCCCGGTATAATTCTTTTAAGATGACTTATAACCCACGATATCGCCCGACCATGGCAGGAGCTTCATCTGTGGCCACCGAAGTGACGTTTGTGAATGGAATCGATTTTTCCTTAAAAAAATCACTCAGGACATTAAATATTGACTCTCCTTTAGTGTCTGTCTCCAAAGCTTTCGCGAATAGTAGCTCTTCATGAGATTCTTCCTTCATAACAAATCGAACATATGCCAATAATAATGCTTCATTACTAGGTAAAGTTGACTCGTCAAGTTGAATAGAAATATGAGTTGTTTGCAGATAATTACACAAGAAACTTTCAATATCAGAGCTCATTTCATCAATTCATCTTTGTACAGTGATGTTACTCAAAGGCATTCTTTTGACTACGTCAAATGGACATTTGTGGAGAACAGTTTGTAGAACCTCTTCAACGGCGGGTAAAATTAATTTCTCTCAAATGGTGTGCGGTTTTCCAGATTTCGCTATAAGTAATGAGATATTGTAAGATGCCCGCAAACCACTATCGTTACTTTCAGACGTTGATGCGAACATAATGTGCATAGTGAGTTTTTTTCATATTTTTCTTTAAACGTTTTAAAATATTTCAAATATTTACCTATTTTATCAGAATGACACATTTTTAAAGGATCTTCAAGCTTAGATGGTTTCATAGAGTCATTGCACAAAACTCAGTTACATAAGAGGCATATGGGCAATCGTTTGTCTGCCTTTGATGGCAGAAAACCAAATTTTAAATAATCAACATTGTACTGTCGACATTTCTTCTTAGATTCAGCCATTTTTCTTATCAGTTACCTACTTAACTGTATATAAAAAACTTTGTTTTAGTAATCATAGGGCGGTTTTACTTAACAGGATATAGCTATTTTAAGATAATATGATTAGTTAATTAATGCAACAAAATAAACAAAGAACCTACTGGCGGCAAACTGATCCTAATTATTAAAAGCAATAAATCGCTAAGCTCCACAATAGTTTTATGAAAACTGCGGAACCGATTTTAATGAAATGTAGAATATTTTCTCATCAATTAGGTATATTTTGAGATATTTCTGTAAATTTGATAGAAAACACTTTTTTTTAAATAAAATATTGATATTAAAATTCCGCAATTTAAATTTGAATTATAATACTTAACTATTACTTTGATACACGTTACTATTATGTAAAAACACATACAATTTAGGAAAATATATTTAATGGACCCAATGCTGAAGAAAAAGCAGACGAAGTCGCGAGAAGAAATTTGTCATAAATAATTCGTTGTACGCTTCGTTACTTCGTGTTATCAGTTCAGCCAGTGCTTAGCTTAGCCACTATTGCTCAGAGGTTTTCTTCGTTATAGTTGTAAGCCGGCACGACACGATATGACGACATCGGATGTCAAAAATTTTCATTTTTCCTTAAAATTCCGAAAGTTTTCCGTAAGTTTTACTTAATTCAGTTAGAAAATAAGTTTCATAGTGTCGAAGTAACTTCTTTTTCTTACGTCGGAATGTAGTTCTTGCTGTTGTAAATTATGATTAGTTGGTACCTTTAGAATAAACCCCTTAAAATAATTAATACCATTATCAAATTGGTAAGTATTTCGTTTAGCACAGTGTCTTCGTAATGATTTCTTTGATCTAACAAAATGTTTGTGAATAAAATAGACTTTCCAGGGAGTTTTTGTGACATCTCAGAATTCATGTTCCAAATACCTAACAATTTCCATTCCACTTCACTAAGCTCCACAAAGCACCAAAACCAAATTCTACTAATATTACATAACATAGGGACAAACGACGCAAATATTTGCAAAACACTACATGACAGGCTAATATTCCAACAAAAACACTAGGTAGTGTTTAATTTCTATTTTAAAATTACGTAAGTATACAATTTTTTTTATTTATACCGGATGTAAAATTCCTTTTTATATTACATTGCATAAGTACGACGTAGCATATTACCAAATAGTAAACAACCCTTTATTGACACACATAAATATTATGAAATACTATTTCTTATTGCGTGTTGTTTGTGTTTTTTGAAGTAAACAAGGAAAATTATTTGAATATATGCATGTGCATACCGTTTATTATGCATTTTGGATGTTATTTAGTTCCTTTTCTGAAAACGAAACTTGCTGTAATTAGGTTTTAATGGCATACGTTACCATGTATTTTTTTATTATTAATTATTATCTATTCATATATTTTGATGATATTTTATAGAATAAGAAAAAATGTCGTAGAATTGTATGGAATATTTATATAAATAACTTGCCTCTATTGCCGTCACCTCATCTACATTTACAAACCAGTTCCACGACTCGGAGAGCCCGTGTTCGTCAAACGCCACAGTTCCGATACATAAGTAAGGTGTATCGAAATGCGAGCAATATTCACAATTCAAATTTAAGTGTCGCCACAGGTTTTTATATTTCTCAAGTTTGGTGCCGATGTCGCGACGGTCACGAGCTAGCCTTACATGGGAGGTGCGTGCTTCTACTTTGGCCCGCAATACCCATAACCTTATCCGAGATATTGTCGAGAACATTAAAGTGGAACCAAACCCTAACAAACAACTTATTGCACTCTCCGTCGGTGAGTCTGTTTTGTTTTTAACTACACTACATTTTTACTCTACACTAAATAAAATGATTTAGTATAATTTACAATGAATTATGTAATAATATAATAGTGTAGAATCATGGTGAACTTTGAAGTCGTATTATAAGGACATCATAGCGTTGTATTATGGTGTTATCAAGTTGTATCTAGAAACTCAACATATAATTTTATTACTTTTGTTACTCGTATATTTAGCTACCTTCTGATTTGTTTTCAATGTTTTTAATAAATATTTAACAGTTACATATATATATAATTTAAAAAAGAAAAAACAAACTGTTTTACACAGTCTCTTACTTAATTAATTACATTAGGAGAAATTTTCATTTAGTTATTTTAATCTAGTTACATATTATAATATCGTATGTATATAAACCAAAAGTATATAAATTATATAATTTTTACTTAACATTAATAAAATTAATATTAAGTTGTAATCATTATTTTTATTTAAGGTTTAATAAGATTACGTGTCATTGAAAAATAATGACAAATAATAATTATTTGGGCTGATAAGTGTTAAGTATATCTTGCTCCCTCGCTCCAAGCTATTTTAAAGACAAAAATGCTTATTCTGGGTGTTCCTTAGAAGATAGATGTATACTCTCCTGGAATTTTTTGTAGGTCTTTTTTAATGCCTATGTTTGTGTCATACATTAATTTGCTATATCTCATATGGTTTACTCAGCATAAGCCATTTAAGCGCCCGAATTGATTCACCATGACCAGTTTTTTTTTATTTGTGGGGTACCCTAATTCTTTTTCTAAAATAAAAGTAGCCTAAGTTACTCCCTATATCATCAGCTATCTATCAGTGAAAGTCCCGTCAAAATCGGTTCAACCGTTTCGGAGATTACCAGGAACAAACAGACAGACACACAAATTTTTTAAAAATGGGCTTTTTGTTATATGTTTCGTATATACTTTCATATGCATTTAGTAAAAAAACTGTTATTTTGACATTACAAACAGACACTTCAATTTTATTAATTATATAGATTAAAATTAAGTTTATCCACATGTCCACAGTCCGTGGTTTAATTACTATAGAGAGCGCTTTAAGTGCTTGCTGTGGCCGCTTCATAGAATGTTGTGTCCGTTGATTAAGCCACCTATATCATGATTACAATTACACAAATTCAGATATAACATATAAAATGAAATTAAAAATACGAGTTTGTAACAAACGTTGACATTTTAGATCCCGAAATAATATTTACTTTAAAGACCCACTTATGAAGTCAAGGTCAACAGGATTTCGATTTCACAATATTTTAAATCGTCCGGCTTAATTTACACGTAATTCAATTAAGTCGCAAAATTTTATCAAGCCAGTGTTTTTATTAGGTGACCCAACAACATTTGGAAACCTCAATCCTCCTGAGCAAGTGCTACAAGCGGTCCGTGAGAGTATTGAGTGGCATACTAGTAGGGGATATGGGCCCGCTAAGGGTCACCTGGAAGCGAGACAAGCTGTGGCAGAGTACAGTGCGCATCAGGGCGAAATATCACCTGACGACGTCATACTTTGTAGTGGGTGTTCCCATGCCATTGAACTTGTAGTGTCAGTTCTCGCTGATTCCGGACAAAATGTTCTTGTTCCCAGGCCAGGATTTATGATATACAAGACAATAGCAGATGGGTTAGGAATCAATATAAAATATTATAATTTACTGGTAAGTCAAACGTAGTGTTTATGATGTGATTAATACATGACATAATACGTATTTAGATTTCGATATTTCATTCAAAAGTTAGTGGAAAGATATTCCAAAATGTTACTCTTTAATATTGTACGCACACAAAAAAGATGTAGTCAGTTTATTTTGCTAGAACATTAATAAAAGATCATTATTATTAATTCGTGCGTTATACAAACACTAGAATAATATTTGTAAATCACGACATAAAACCCTTTAGCATAATATCATTGTTTTAAATACTCTCAATTTTGACCATATAAAAGTAAAACAAAGCGAGTAAAGATCAATGCTGGGTTTACTATGTGAGGTGATATTGTAATATACGAGTTTCTAGAAACACAGTCAACTAGTTTCCAGTTTATTGTACCTCTAGATCCAATTTACATACTGTTTATTTACGCTACATTTTCTCTATAACTGCGTTAAATCCTTGACTAAAGGTTACGTTTTAAAGGTAATCGGGGTGTTTTTTTTTTGCAGCCCGATCAACAATGGAAAATTGATTTAGATGATTTAGAAAATCAAATAGATGCTGATACCGCAGCTATAGTCGTAATTAACCCATCGAATCCATGCGGTTCGGTGTATAATAAAATACATTTACTTGAATTATTGGATGTTGCATCCAGAAATCGTGTGCCTATTATTGCTGATGAAATATATGAACACTTTGTATTCTCTGATAACGAATTCACTGCCATATCGTCACTATCGAAAGATGTTCCTGTACTAACATGCGGTGGATTAACAAAGAGGTTCCTAGTTCCTGGCTGGCGTATGGGTTGGATCATCATTCACGATAGGGAAAATATATTAGATAAAGAAATTCGTCAAGGTATTTCTAATTTAGCTACGCGGATTCTTGGGCCAAACACTTTAATTCAACGGGCTTTACCGTCTATATTAAAGTATACCCCGCAAAGTTTCTTTGATGAAGTGGTGCTTTTTATTGAGGTGAGTAAGTTATTAATTAGTCTTCCCTAGTTTATGCTGGATAAATCTCTTCCATATTAGTAGTACTTATTTATTTCCTTTGCGTATATTTTAAATATAAGTACTTTTTTTTACACATGTTAAAATAATCAATGTAACATTAATTTAAGAACCAAGCCAAACTGGCATATGAAGAATTAAGACGTGCTCCAGGATTGCGTCCAATAATGCCACAAGGTGCCATGTACATGATGATTGAGGTGAAGATGTCAATGTTTCCACAATTTAAAAACGAACTTCAATTTGTTGAAAGGATGGTAGCCGAGCAATCTGTATTTTGTTTGCCAGGACAGGTTTGTTTTCACTTTTTTTATAACTTTCTGTATTTTTAATTTATAAAACCTGCAAACGTTGGTTAGTAACGACGAATAATAGGATTGCTGTAGTGTTTCTTAATAGAGGACATACGGATCTTGGCAATTAAACAATGGTAGTACAACCAACATACTCAACTGAGAAATTATTTGAAACAGGCCTTAAAAACTTTGTATTAAATAGCTCCAAAATTATCTAGAAGTAAAAAACATCGAAAAACAAACACTGAAATTCAATCTCTAGTCATTATCGCTAGTTCGCTTCATCATGTTATGGAAAACTTGACTAATTCTAGATCGGATACAACACGAGTCATGAAATTACAAAAATAAAGATGTTACATCAAATCCAATCCGAACCCTAACAAGTTTCTAATTTGTAGTTACGTTTGAAGTATTTTCCACTTCACAGCATTGTTCTTTGTAACTGTATTGACGTAAGCCTTTTCTTTGGAATCGAGAAGAATTTGCAAGTCAAGTATCTCTAAAGGCGTACTATTTGCTCACTTTCCTGCAACATCGAAGACGGTCATATTTATAGCGATTTAGAGCCTTTTAAATTTAGGTACTGTTACTAGATTGCGTAGAGTAGAGTGTATGCCACAAGATTTGACAAAGGAAATTCATAGTTCATTCAGTACTACTTACTGTATTCATACTCTTGTTGGTTCTCAATTGGCAGTACTTCTTTATTGTTACATTAATTTGTTAGGTACTTACTGTCTACTCTAAGGCATTCGAATAATTTCTTATGATGTGACTAATATAAACTAAATATATATATGTTATTAAATTCACCAATAAGCAAACCCTCGCTGAGATTGCGAATTTATAGTCAAACACATTGACAACCTTTGGATTAGATTTGTACCAATTTTCTTACTTTTGATTTTCGATCGTTGCCGTCATTATAGAAAATATGACTATTTGATTCCGAAAATATGTCGCCGCTAGTTACTGTGATCACCAAGGTACACAACGTCTTCTTCAAAAAGCTTCCATTCATTCGATTGGGAGTTTCAGATTTTATTCCACATATTAACATTATATAAAATGTTATTGTCATTAAAATACATAGCATAGCAGTGGTGGACGGGGAGTGGTGGCTCGTCGGAGGCCCGGGGTGTCAAAACTGAAAGAAGCTTCGGGCACTTTTGCGAGTTGAATGTATCACTTTCTTAATGAAGAGTAAAAAAAAGCTGTGGGACTCCCAGGCGGATATTTTCATGTTTTAGATACTACATAAGAGACATTGAGCTCCAAACTGCCTCTTATTTACTAAACATATTTTGCCATTGTTTAGGATTTCATTAAAAATTGTCTGGTCCTCCAACTAAAATGGTCCAGTGTGGACCTCAGAATATCGATGCGACTTTTGGAGACCCCAGAACCAGAAGCGTGCTACGTGCCCCTCCCTCCTACCCACGCCCCTTATAGCGCTATTATGGTAAAAGTTACATAATAAAAATATATTCTAATTACAGTGTTTCGCATACCCTAACTTTATGCGAATTGTGTTGACTGTACCGGATGATATATTGAGAGAGGCGTGCTTAAGGATAACGGCGTTCTGCACAAAGCATATCGTTTCAAGAGACAAGTTAAAGGAAATTGACGACATCGTGGTCCCTAGTGAAACGCAACTAATATGTGACAAGGACTTGACACGTGAAGTTTAGTTGCAAACATCTTCTTGAATGTATTTTAACGAGTTACAAATACGTGATTTAGCTGTTTATATTAAATAAGTGCATACATAAAATGTGTCTGTAAATGTATTGGTTAATGTTACCAGTTGGTACATTCATATTGTTATATGTTATAAACTACGTGAGTAATATAAATGAAAATAATAAAATCTTGAAATAATTTTGTTTTTAATTCAAATCAATTTACAAAGTTCAATCACGAATTTAAGGGTAAAATGCTAATTTTACGCAGTACTTGGATTGTTTAAAATTAATTGCACTTCTTAACTGTTACGTCATATTAATGAGTGAACTAATTGGCGCAGCGGAGACCAATCACTTATCTCTAAGACTGTATAACAGTTTACTGTTTAGAAATAGCGGTAACCAAAGTGCGCTGGAAGCTGTGGGCCACAGCTAACTTTACTTTTCTTCTGTCAGCGGCTAGATGAATGCACCAAAGAAAAATAGTTGAAAATCTGTACCCCTTTATTTGTGTGTACCACATATTACGCCAGCGCACGCGGATAAAGCAGTTCGGGAGGGTTTCCACTTCCAATTTACAAAACAAAAATTAAAATTTTTTGGCTAGCTGAGATTTATAGTCTGTCACCTAACAGTGGCCTATACTATTTCCTCGTGAGTCTGGCTATCATTTATATACAAAGAATTTTTCGAATTCGACTGGTAGTTTCAGAGATTAGCGTGTATAACCATAGTTTAAACATAAAACTTTTCCACTTTATTATATTATTTAGTACAGATTATTATTTCTTTTTCCTACAAATTATTAAAAAATAATAATATGAAAATGACGAGGATAAGGATTTAGAATTTTCAGTATTAAATAAATATGTTCAGGATATTGACAGCCTTTAGTGAATACTGCAACATATTATGTAAAATATAAATGTTAATTCTACGTACCATACTTTAACGATAAAAAATTACATAAATCAAATTTAGGTAATGTTAAATTTTTAATCATAATAAATAAAAATATAGGTTCGTTCTGCAGTGAATGGTTTAGTATTCTTATATATTTATTAAATCATAATTAGTGTTTTAAGACTTAATGTAACTATATAGCTAATTTGAAAAGTTTAACAATTTTTTTGTAATATTCTAATTATTATGCTATGTCATCCTAAGAAGGCTTGCATGAATATATCAACAGAATGTAAATAGTTGCGTCGTGCAAATTTTTGACATAACCTAAAATCATGCATTTCGACTATTGATCAATTATCATTAGTGCAAATAAAAATAGCTAAACGTTATTTATGCATTTTGCACGGCAAAATATTAAATAACGTACTCTATAGCCTATACTCTATTACAAAGGTTCCCAACCGTTTGAGAAAAAGGAAACAAGAAAAAAATTTTCAAAGCAGTCATGTGGACTGCCGACAGAACTGAAAATTTAAAACTATAAATATTTTTCCTAAACTTCAAATAATATAATTAATAATAATAATAATATATAGTGAAAGCTGAGAAAGATAAACTTTCAAAGTACTTGAACTTGGCTCACGAGGTTACCGCCTTGTGGGATGAGGACTCAAAAATATTTGTCCCGATAGTCGTATCAGTAAATGGTCTAATAGGGAAAAGTTACTGGTTAAGCTACTGGCGATGAACTGTTTTTTGTATTTTTTATTTCAATAGTGTAATATAGATATTAGTATAATTTTTTTTTTTTAATATGTAAATAATTAAATAAGTGAAATATTAATAGAAGTAACTTTTTTAAAAATTAATAATAGAATGAAGAAAATACAAATATAATTTGAAATAAGAAATACTAACTTTGTAAAATATAATTGTGTAACATATGAAAATATATTTTGATAATCGTTAACACGCCACGAGACCTTGTCGATGACGACTCACATGAATTTACTCCCTATCCAAACCTTCCTTTATAAGAGATCACTTCAAAAAATTTCCAATACTCCCTTTTAGATAATATTCAATTATACCAATTTTATGTCTGTCTATTATATATTAATAATCACAAATTAAAAATTAATTCTCTCTCTCTCTCTCTCTAATTGTGCTCCTCGTGGTTGTGGCTGAGGGTTGTGGTTATAAATTAATTTAAAATACGAAAACATGTTATAATTAAAACGTTTAATTCAGACAAAGTCCATATGAAGTATTATTAACAAAATTATAACTTAACCAACAAATGCAAGACAATACACAAAATTGGAGCACTCTGCACTGGACCACTGCGCAAAGACAAGACGATTAATCAAAATTGAAAAAAAAGCACAAAAATAAATAAAAATAAGGCTGGTGGAGTTTTAAGAATTTATTAATGTCTGGTTTCAATTTAGTTAACATCAGTCGCAAATCACAACGCTCAGTGATTTGCAGTCCATTTATTTTCTTAGACAGTGAAATTTGCTAGTGCAATGAAACCACGCTCAGCCAAATATGATGAAAGAATTTTACTTTTAATTCTTCATTAGAGGTGAGTGCTACGAGTTCTTTTCCAAATTTCATGATTCTGCTGTATCTGCATTTTCCGCAGGATCTAAAACCCAGTTTGGTATATTCATATTTAAAATATACTGGAATTACTCTGTAAAGTCAGCATGAAGAGCGTCCAGGTGTTTGCAGTAAGTAAGTAAATCTTCCTGTTTTACTGATAATGCTAATAATGACGGAAAGTGGCTGTATTCACCTCTTCCTAGATTTCGTTTGTATAGAAGTTTTCCATGAAAGCAAGCTATGACGTTTTTTGTTTTCAATAAATTCAACTCATTGCCTTGTAATTGTAAATTAACGACATTAAATATTTTAAAAGGGTCTGCCAAATAAGCGATATAATTTTTTGACGCAATCAAGTTTCCGCGCAGTTCATCGTCTCTGTTTTCAAGGAAGTCCGGTACTGAATCAAATATATTGAAAAAGCGATTCGGACAAACACTTTTCAAGAGCCATCGCAATTCTATGTGCAGCAGCAAGCGATTATAGTCTTCATCATTATCAGTACAAAGCTGGCCAAAAATCTGTCATTTAATGAATTGCTTCTTGTCTCGTTGACTGCTTTATCTTATTATATTAAGTAAGTAATTCTTGTATATATATAATATGTAATTGGTTTCTCGGAAACGGCTCCAATGATTTGGATGAAACTTTGTATTTAGATAATGTTTTACATTCCAAGTATTTACATCGAGCAAAGCTCGGTCTCTTAGATATTTGACGTAATGGAGCGACATATGCAAGCGTTCATTTAAATTTTTTGCAACCAAGTGCTGACTATAGGTAGCACAATATACAGCGAGTACGTTTGGTAGGTACCTACTGTTTGTTTGAAATGCGATATTAAACCCTTATAACACCCCGTTTATTGCTGGAGCATCATGTAGCAACTGACTAAATATTTCGAACAAGAATTTAATTTTCTTGAAAAAAAAACCTGCTTGGTAGTAAATATGGATTATCCCTTTGTATCGGTTACCAATTATGTTGCAAAACAATTGATTAAAAAAAAAATGAAATGTTGCTTGCTTGTGTGCGTGAACAAAATAGTGTTGTGAATTTCTAAACTTTACCATATTAAGTAATAGGATTTTTTTATACGAACCAATAATCAAATGAATGTTATGTATATAGCATATAAATACATAAATTACGTATAGTAAATAAATAGCAAATGTATCAATATACTGTGTGTGTGATATGCAGATTGGTTGTTTGAAATCTTATTTCAAAGAAAGTAACAAATTGCTTTGTAAATGAATTGAGACACGTACATTCCTACAGCTATAATTAACAGAACTGCAATGGAATTTGGCGCACCCGTTAGATTTCAGCTTGTCTATCGGTGAAAACGACTACCTTCCTTTCTACCGAACTTGGCTTATTTTCATATTAATATTTTTGTTGGGTTAATCAACTCTTTTAAGTACCTAACAATCTTGTTAACGCATTTTGTATCTTCAAGTGCTGCTTGCTGTAAAATTATCTCTATGGTTTTTAAAAGATCTTTGTTAAGAAATATGGTTTGTGTCTGGAACGCAACCTTATTGGTAGGTATTGATAGGTACTCTTTGATATTTTATAAGAAGAAAAAGATAATTGTCAATATGGATTATTCTTAACTCAACAAATTCTCGTGTGCTTCATAATAAAATACGTACGTTCAGTAAAACGAATGTACTATTTGTTAAAATAACCTCTACAATCTTCAACCATATCGTAGCTGGTTTTGTGTACTTTATATTTAGGGTAACCACACAAGGAATAATCAAATGGGGTTAAATCTGGCGAACTCGTTTAAAATAATCTGTTTTTGTTGGAAGTTATTATTTAATAAGTCGAGTTGCCATTCGACTATTGCAGTAAAGACGACGTCAAGTTACATATCATCTAACTGGGTTGGACTTTCCCATAATATGGTTTTGTTCTGTAAAATTTATGATGGACATTTGAATGAAATGTAGGTACATCGAAATATTACAAGATCTGTTACAATTACTCCGTGAATATTAGATGAAAACATAATCCGTGTGTATTTGTAACAAGATAGACCCCCGACATACAAAGGACTTCTTAAATTATAACTTCTAAAAAAATCAATAACTATAAATGAAGTCACCAGATTTAGCTACACTAAGATTATTTCTTGTGTGGTTCTGTTAAAACTGAAAGTTTACAGAACCAGCCACGACACCTATAAAGGTCTAACAGCGGATATGAAGACCATTTAAAAAAAACTCATCCCTTGTAAACACACCTAAAAGAATTGATTAGGTACTATTGTATCCGAGAAAATGGCAGTTATTGTGAACAAATTAAAAAAAAAGTAATTAAATTCAGCATTTTCTTTTAATTTTACATACAGGGTTTCCTAGGAACATTTGTTTCTTACAACTTACACAATCAATTATCATAATAGAGTAACGTAATTTTTCTAAAATTGGTTAGGATTGATTCTCGACTCGTGTATAAGTTTTTTAAAATTTATTAATGCAGTTTTTTTATCTTTAAAATTGTAGTCATGATTCCCTAGAACATATTTTTCTAAATCTTATAGTTTTAGAATTCCCCTCACTGAGCCATTTACATAGTAAGTACATGATGAAAGCGCTTTTCAACTTTCTATTAAAAAAAAAAAAACGATTCTCCGCTCATGGTTCTTTGTGTTACATTAAATATGTAAAAGCACACTGCACGCGATAGTATTGTAATATTCCGATGTTAATAATGCTTGAATTTTGTATTCACCGAAATGATATCAAAATGTTGCGATTTGGGAATTTAAAAAATAAAGATAGTATAATCGAACTGACAATTTAGTACTTAGTAAGAGAAAACAAGAATTAACATTAATTTAATAGTTTATATTTGAGGGATATAAAAGCCAAACCTCTTCAGTCGAAAATTGACATTTTTTAACTGAGTACACCAGATTGTAGTGTTCGAAAGCAGAAACTCTATATCTTATACATGAAAAAGCAAATCCACCTTGATCCAAGACCAAATGTACTTTAAAAGTGACGTTCAAATGCAAAACCGCTTCGATCCAAAATTTGTTAGGAGCAAATCCGCTTCTGTCAGAGTCAACTAATCAGAAGCCGCCATTTAAATATTTCTAAGACGCCAAATTTGTAACTTTTCTTTGGAAGTCGACTATGGATAGTGTCTGATATCTATGTTTTCTGGTTAATTTTGAGTGTAATGGAAGATAATATTCAAACTGTTCGTGCAGAACAAGCTAGAATACGTTTCAGTTATTAACAAAAATGCCGGCAAACATGGAAAAAGGCAGAAAAATATCAAATAAATCACTACCATTTTGTTCGCTATGCTACAGTCTGCAAAAGCATTTTCAATAATTTTCTTTTGCATATTATTCTTTTCACCTATTGTTGCTATATATCCATATTTTCCTATTATCTGTACAATATGCTATAAATTTTGCTTTTCGTGACGACTTTTTTTTTGGTTAGGGTATTCTGCAAAAGATTTTTTGAAATTACCCGCATGTCAACTTAGTAAAAAGGTATTCACAAGTGTGAAAGCGTAGCTCTGGTTAATGCACAAAAATCATAACGTTCATTGACTACTACCCGCCCGTGATCCAAAAATCAACGCACTAAAATAATATCGGTAATCGGTAATAATAATAAAATTTTGAGTTGGAATATTTTTATACTTACAATGTCATTTTATCATTAACTTTTGATCCTATACCTACTTTTAATGGTCAAGTTTGCTAATCTATCTTGAGTCTTGGACACATGGTTGACCGTAAATTGCTTTTCTTAATTTCAATTTTCATCAATTTCAGGTTTTAAAGTATAGGAATATCTATACATATAATAAAAACGTAACTGATCGATGTCTGTACATAGAAGATATATGAGAAAAACTATTATTGGGGGTCTCTATAAACGCAGGAGAACCCAAAACAATGATTGTTAGAATTTTTGTCTGTTTGTCTGTTTGCCAACTTTTGTGCGCGCTAATCTCAGAAACGGCATAACCGATTTGGAAACGGTTTTCACTAATATATTCTGGTAAGGTTCACTTAACATTTAGTGTTTGTTTTACTTCAATAAGATCATAAATAAAAAAGTTATATCAATAAAAAAAATCACGTCGAACATTTTTTTGATAAAAATGCTATAAAATAGCTCTTCAGTTGAATTGGCTGAAACTTTGAAACTGGTTTGTAAAATGACGATAATTGAAAGTTTACATAAAGTTATAAAATGTACAGTTACAGAGAATTTGGAACTTTCCAATATGAGTTGACCTTACATCTATTTATTAAATCATATTAATAAGTGGTCACCCTAGATAATGGATATAACCCCGCAAGCAAGTCGAGTGCCGCATCGCTGCTAGGCAATTCATTCCGAAAAAGATCGATTCGAATCAAACTCCGATGTATCAATTCACAATAAATCGTGGTCTAAATGATCGATCTCTCCAAAAATCGACCTTCTTTTATTCACTTTTCAGATTTGAGTTAAGTAACAATATAAAAATGTCTAATAAAGAAAACAAAAAGGACACCACAACAATCGATCTATTGCTATGTTTACCATGCTAAAGTATTACTTAAAGAGAAACAAAGAAAGGTATAGAGAGAGAGAGAGAGAGAGGGAATTCATTTGAAAAATTTATTATTATAAACTGTTGTCGTTATTCTGCTATTGGGTAATTTAATGACACCATAGAGAACAGAATAATGGAATGAATAATCCATACTAATATTATAAATTCGAAAGTAACTCTGTCTGTCCTGTCTGTTGCACTTCACGCTCTGAAATAGACGATGAAGGTTTTTACGAAGAACGCATCAAACCAAATTTGATGAATTTTGGTAGGTATAGAGATATATTGGACCTTGAAGAAAGACATTGGCTTACATTATGTCGTGAAAATAAAACTTTAAGAGGTGAAATAGGGGATGAAAGATTGTACGAGAACCCACTATTTCTAAATTTAGGGATATGAAAATTCATATTTATGCTTTTAGGAAGAAATAACAGTATTTCGTGTTTTAAAAAATAAGGGTGATTTACAATACACATAGACTCCACCCCTTGATACTAAGCAAAATGTTCCTGAGACATGCTTACATTATACAAAACATATGTCCCTCCTATCAAAACATATAGGCTGCGCTACATTCGCACATACGTCAAAGATCAACATTAACAAATTCCAAATCCTCCAAACCCGATTCTTACGTAAAATTAACAAAGCCCCTTGGTACGTTGGTCGAATCGTACATTAAATATCTTACGCGATCGTACTTTCGTATACGTAAATATAATATTTTACAAAAATATTGTTCTTTAGTATATCTAAAAAAAGTCTCCGATAACATATGCCTATTTCTTAATAACATAAGCCACAATAAGGTATTTTGCGAGTTTTTATGTTGAAGATTAAAAATTGAGCTATACATATTTTTAGGCTTATCATATTAATCCTTACGAACAAAGTTATTTCATCATAAAGACAATTTAATTTTTTTTTTTATTGTATGTAATTAGGAAACATAGTTTAGGAGAAAATGAAAAATTAAAATAATTTGTACTTGCGGGAAATGATAACAATTATGATAGACTACACGGGTCCGTCGCGTTGGCGGCGCGGTATTTGTTGGATAAAAACTCGGGTGAAACCGAGGGGCACAGCTAGTGTATAAATATAATCATATGAAAGGAATATAATCCTTACATATGAAATTAGTATTTTATATAATAGAAAGAGTAAATCGAAAAAAATATTATGAAATTGTACAAATTTTAATCAATCGAAGTACCGTTATTATACTTTTGCCATTTAAAAGGTAGTTCAGTGATTCCATTGCTGAAAAAATTGTGAGAGCGAGAATCGATAACACACTTGTGCATAAACCGCACAACGTACTTCCAACCCAGTGAACACGTTACCTTACCTTGACCATCACACACAAGGCATATGGTCACAAAGATTTGATATACACATGACATAAAACTGATATGATTAGTGATGTTTAAGATATGTGATTCTCTGTGATTTTTAGTGTAGCGTCATACTGATAAAAACACATGAATTTAATGTGATGTAATGGCATTATTATATCTTACGTTTATCTGATGTACCTAATATGAATAATATATTGTTATGTAATATCAGAGTTCATATTTTTCCGTACAACTGACTTAACGATAAAATCCTACAATCACATTACTGAGAAGTCACATTTTTACGTACAGTAGACATAGTAATAAAATCAGAATTTTTATAAAAAATATGTCTGTTTATTACATATTGTCTGATATAACAGTGAATCTTATGGTTACATATCTGGGAATACGGTTGATATATTAATAAAATCAAGTATTTTCATGTTTACTTTTTTATATTGATATGTTTATACATTGAAATAAGGGTTTGTTTTTATGCACCAATTATTAGCTTCTATAAGTAACACGGGTAACACAAACACATCAATTCGTTCAACTGCCGAAGTACCTCCAGTATTGACTGGAAGGTATTATACTTTCATACTAGAATGACTATAGAGTCATTCTATTATGCAAGTGCGAATCTTGTTCGTAGTTACTTCAGCAGTAACTTGAAAATTTAGTCGATATAAAAGATAATAATATTCACTGTATCGACCCTTTACCGCCAATAATTTTATCAAAATGATGTCAGGGTTGTAATTTCCCACAATATGCATATGTTAAACGGATGTGAAAAGTAAGTCACAGATATATCAAACTTGTTACATCAGCATATTACATAAAAATAGTGAAATAATAAGTAATTTCTAAGTTATTACTGAGTAATTTTTGTTACATAACGCATGATATTCCTCGATATCATTCAGATATCATATTGACGTAAATGTGTTCACTGAGAATTGATTTTCATTTATTTTGGAATTTGGACAGCTTTTTACAGAGGATTAGATTCCCGTGCTAAGGATTTCTATAGCTTTAAAGTGGCAAAAGTGTATCGACGATACTTCGAGTATACTATTTCCATATCTTTATTTTCTCGAAGACAGTTCTAATTTGATAGTTGTAGTGTTGTGAGCAAATAAGTATGATATCGATATGAAATAAGTAGTGACGATTCATCAGATTTTGATTAAAATAAATAAATGAAGATTACCTGACGTTATAATTATTTCGTTTCATTGTCGAATACCTACCTATACCTACTTATTTTACAACAGCTTCGAAAATTTTGAAGAAGTTGGCATTATCAATCAAGAATTAATACGTTAACATCTTGTAATGAAATATAATATTAGTTAATAAATTTGTACAAAAGTATCCGGCAGTAGTTAAGTTTCTTACATTTTGTAAAAAAATATCGGGTCTGTTATCGTGTTACGTTTATCGATATAGCTACATCCCTATCAGTTTCTCCGACTCTGGTATAACCTAGTACGTGGAGTTTTTGGCGGGATCTTGAAGTGACATGTTGTGGTTGTTATTTTTAATTCATTTACTTAGGTTTTTGACCCTATATTATGTAATATTTGTGGCGTTTTGCGTGATATAGTTTGGATTTTGTGCATAAGTGAAGTGGATTATAAATATAAGCTGAAAGCATTCATTCCGAGATCACACAAAAATTCCCTAGAAAGTTCTAACAAGGGAGCCACCATCTTGTTAGGATACTAAATCGTCATAACACTTGACAATATAATTCACTCGATAATGGTAGTAATGGGTTTCATTAAAGAGGACCGGTTGCCAAGTTAAGAAGAAGAAGAAGAACCTAGTACGTGTGTAAACGTCATATTTTTATAAAATAATGCATACATAATGTAAAAAAGACGCTCGTTCAAGTTTTCACAGGAGCTGTCATCGAGAAAATAAAGAAATGGAAATGGTATAATTAAATATTTTTTTATAATTTTAATAGTAATAAAAAGCTGAATTGACTTACGCATTGCGAGCGTCGGTGGTATGATAGGTGTCGAAAGCAACATTCTGTGTCTTCACTAAAACGATACGTACGATTATTGAATAATGTTATTGGTGTACCTATAAATTTAATTAAATAACTAACTCGGCTCTGCTGCTTGGGCTACAGTGTTAGTCAGGGTTGTTGTGGTAGTAGGCTAGTAGATACCTATCAAAACTTGTGGCGGTTGGCTTGCACCCCCTAGGACACTGCGCCCAGGTGCCTCGAACCCCTTGCATCCCCGGGTAAAGGTGGCCCTGGGCAGAATAATGGTTGGAGCTAGAACGTCTTTAATCCCATAACAAGGTTATATGACTAGAAAGTACAAAACAGCTGTTATCGATGGAATCGTAAGTTCGTTCAGAACAATTAAGGGCACCAATTTGTGTTTATTAATGTTAACGCACTGGCACTGGCTAGTATTTTCAATTTCACTGTTTGGCAACACTGGCTATATGTCATCTGTTGATCCTCTGTGTTGATCTATAATCTATTTCCTTTGGTTATTTGTCTATGATCTATTTGTCTGTGCCGTGGCCGTCTGCCATCTGTGCTGTGGCATTCTGTGGTTTTCCAAAAAATTGGATCAATACCTTCGCCTGTCCTGTTGGACGAATATTGCTACTACTACTACTACGAAAATTAGGAAGCGATTTTCATATTTTAATCCAATTTGTATATAAAATAATAAGATACATCATATTTGAAGATGTCGCAATTGAAAACCAGCAAAAAGTTTAAGTGGTCTTTAGATTTCAATCCAAAGTAAGTTGTTAACAGGTTCATTTAAAACAGTATCTACACTAAAGAATTCTGTTGAATAATATTATAATAACTTTCAGGAATCGTTCACAAACGACTGAATTACCATCCCCGCCAGGCTATAGTCAATCAGCGAACTCAAATTACACAGAATCATCGAAGGACACTGATGCAAACTTACTTCTTATAAAAAAACTATGGGACGTAGCTCTTGGCCCATTAAAACAAGTCCCCATGAATTTGTTCATAATGTACATGGCAGGAAATTCAATTTCCATTTTCCCTATAATGATGGTGGGCATGTTAATTGTCAGACCAGTTAAAGCATTATTTTCTACACAAAGCACTTTTAAAATGGTAGAAGGCACCCAAGCTGCTGGACAAAAATTCGTTTATTTCATTGGGAATATAGTTAACATATTATTAGCCCTTTACAAATGTCAGAGTATGGGACTATTACCTACACATTCTAGTGACTGGTTGGCTTTTGAAGAACCACAAACCAGAGTTGAACACATTGGTGGTGGCATATCTCTTATATAAAAAAAAAAAACATTAGTAGCTACATAAATTTTATTTAAATTATTATCATATTAAAATGGTATTTACAAAATAATACAGTTTTTAATTCATTCTATTTGCATTGTAACATTTTATTTCTTTTTATCATCATTAAGTTCATCCATTTTTGTTTTCAGATAAGTCTGAGCTTTTTGTAATAATGCCTTTGGATCTTCAACTTTTTCAATCTGTAAAGTGAAAATATCTATTTATTTATTTACTTTGGTCGCCAACAGAATCAACATCAACACATCTTTAAAAAATCAATAAAAATCATTAAAAAATGTGACTAATTATAGGCAATGGTGGCATGCACATTATTAAATCCTATTACATTGTATATCTTTAGTAATTTAAAAATACAAACAGCTATATAAAATAAAAACAATTACAAGCAAATATAAATAATGTTTAAAGTAGGTAAACAATAATTTTGTGCTCGTCTCACGAACAAAAATATGCTCTCTTAATTTTAATAACAGAATCAAAGAAGATATCAACTTCATTTGTAATACTCTTGGAAGTAATGTTGTAATTTCTCATGAGTCTTTAATGGTGAATAGTAACCTAGATTTGTGCGAGATCATTTCTCACAAAATAATTTATAGGTTCCTGTTTGTAGTATTCTTGATGGTAAGGTTATATTAATTTCTGAAAGAAGCAGAGGCATATCCAAGATACCATTAACCAACTTAAACAGAAACACACTATCCAACAGTTGTCAACCATTGCTTAGAGTTGACATCTTAAAAATTTATAACTGATATGAATAACTTAAGCTTGTTAATGAGATTACGGCTATATGTTAGGTGCCACAGGAATCTTTTCTGCACACTTTCTAAGAGCTTTATGTAGACATCATAATGTGGATTCCAAACAGTACTACAGTATTCGTGACCTGATCTAACAAGAGCATTATATAACAAAATTTTAGTCTGTGGATTTTTTAACTCTACAATTCCTCAAGACAAATCCCAAAATTTTAAAAGCGTTTCTTACAATTTTATCAATATGCTTATTATATTGCAATTTAGAATCAAGTGTTATTCCCAGGTCCCCAATTGAATCCAAGGTTTTCAATGTAGTATTATTAATACTGTATGACTGAAAGGTTTAATTTTTTGCATGAGAAATCAACATTGAGGTTCATTTAATTATTGAAGCAACATATTTCTAGATGATCAAGATCCTCTTGTAATAATCGGGAATCATTAGCATTTATGACAACATAAGATTGTCTACCCTTTAGGTAAGACTCAAACCAATTTAGAAGATTCCCATCAATCCCATAAAGCTGCAACTTGCTAATTTAGGATTCCATCTAATATTTCTAATATATATCTATCTAATATAGATATCAGACATCTAACAGATATAATTGCTGCCATAGTGGGACAATTAGATAACTGACAAGATCAATTTGCCAGAAAACACATTCAGTATTTATTGTTGGTGTTTTATATTTTTACACTGATACAATGTTTATCTTTTGAATCTGTTACTGAGACCAAATCTTTTTTAAGTTTAAAAAGAGGTTTTATTTAATTCTCCCTCTACTGCAGTGATATGATAATATGAAGTTCTACTTTTGGTCCAAAAAATAAGACAAAAAAATTAAACAAACCATTTCTTTTTAGTATCCAGTGCCTTGTCACATTCATTAATTGTTCTCTTACAAACTGAACTAACAGCATCCTGTGTTCAGAAAAACCCAATTAGAGTAATCAATAATAAATTAATTATTAAACCGAAATGTGGCTGAACAAAAGAGGCCATACAGTAAAGCACACTTAATATTATTTTTTGGACCAGAAACATCAATTTAAAGATATTCTAATTCATATACTATAAGAAATAAATAGCTGGCCACTACAAACGTAGGCATGGCCTCCTTTGCACTTGGGTAGTGCAGTATGAGGTGCTGTTAAATGGTATTCTAATTGGTAATGGTATCCTATCTTATTTACCTGGTAATTTTGTGCTATGTAAACTCCAGCATAGAGACCTGTGCCAAATATTATCTGAAATGATAGGAAATCACTAAAGTTTAAATTATAAATAATAATTGCAGTAACTAAGTACTTCAAAAATGATTGTCAAAATTAGGTGAGCAGTATTATTTTAGCCAAGAATAATTTATTTCTTAGAACAAGTTAAGCAGTTGAGTTTTATCAAAATAATTGCAAATCTTTGTCTACTAAAATCAAAACTTACGCTTGTTTTTAGAACAGAAGTAAAACAACCCATGTTGATAAAGTATGGTATGATATAACTAACGATTATTTAGTTGATAATGCATTATTAATGTTTGGATTATTAGTTATTGGACTTCCTTATTATTTAATCTGAGTTATCAAATTGACAGTTCTTATTTTGAATGCATCAAACATCAAGTTTAGTAGAATAATAAGTTATAGGTATAAACAAAATAGGTGATATGACTGATTTAAACATTATGGTTAATGTAAACTAAGGGGATGAGATGGAACTTTGAGCAAAATATACCTACTGTATATTTATACAGTAAGTACTAACAGATAAATTACATTTCATAGTGATATTTTTATCTGTGTACTTCACAACATATCGTTTGGCATTAGCTTTATTGTACTGAAAACAGTGTAGCCCATTGATTATTTCATGGTGTGTTAATTAATGGCTTGTTGGTAAATTTTCTATGGTGTATTTATTTTTAGAGGTAGACAGAAGATAAATTTGCCAAGCACTGGCCAGTCCAGATAACGTACAACTTCAGCAGCTAATTATTAAGAATTGAATCTTTGTGATTTTAAGTTAGGTATGTGGTTTTTGAAATCGTAAATATTGAAATCACAGCTCCCGTTGCCAACTAAAAAAATAGTTATGGATTCAGAAATATTACCATGTCTCATCTACGGTTGTCAAACTTGGACACTCGATCTCAAAACTAGAAATAGAATCCAGACTACACAAAGAAGAATGGAGAGAAGTTGCCTGGGTATTAAATTAAAAGACAGGATTAGGAATGTGTGGGTATTCACAAGAAAACAAAGGTAACTTAACATTTTTGCTACAGAGACAATGGAAGTGGGCAGGTTACATTGCGAGATATGATGACAATAGATGGTCTGCCGGCCTTGTGTCAGATGGGTAGATGAGATAGTGGCGACAGCGAGTCGAAGATGGCCAGAAACAGCAACAGACAGAGAAAAGTGCAGGACCTTGGAGGAGGCTTTTACTCGAAGGGGGTCCACACAAAGTACATAATTATATGCATAATATTTTTAATGTAATAATTTGCATTACTTTTTAGTCATATTATTTGTGTGGAATTAAATAAAGCTTTATTATTATTATGTGGTTTTTGATCACTACTCAAGAGTTATGAGTGAAATACTTTCAAGGCAAAGTAGTGACAACAAAAAAAAAATTAAATTCATGGGCTGATGTCTGTCATACATTAATAAAATATATTGTTATTATTAATAATATATAACATTATTAGAGTGGAAAAATTAAAAAGCTTTTAAAGCTCATATTCAGTCCAGTTTAAAATAATAGCACTGTTCTAGTTTAACTTTTTATAGGCAACTACAATAGCAAAAATAAAAGTGGCTTTAACAATATTTTCAATAGAAAGATGTAATAAATTAAAGTAAAATTAATGAAAGTACCTACATAGGCAGGAATTAATAAAAAAAGCGATTTAAAAAAAATTAATATAGATTGAATTTATTGAAAATTCGTTTTTCATATTTATGTTAGTTTAAATAAATCAAAGTTAAAACCCTGTAGAAATATCTGGGTAAGTAGCATTTAGCAAACCAGTTCATACTTAGTTTTAAGAAGTACCTACCATTTATTTATTGTTTTTATTTGTAATAAATTAAAGTAAAATTAATGAAAGCACCTACATAGGTAGAAATTAATAAAAAAGGATTTGTTAATTAATATAAATTTAATTTATTGAAAACTCGTTTTTCAAATTTATGGTAATTTAAATAAATCAAAGTTAAACCCTGTAGAAATATCTTGGCAAGTAGCATTTAGCAAACCAGTTTATACTTGGTGTCAGGAAGTACCTACCATTTCTATTATTGTTTTTATTTATGATTGTATTCCAATGACCAAACATCACTTATCCCAAAAATACTTTTACTAGGATTTGATTATTTATATTATAATAAGTTACAAGAGGATTTGACACTTGATCTATAAGATCTTTTTATGACCTTTGTAATCCTATATGTTAGGCATAGATTCCTTTTTTATAAATCTGTGCAGCTAGGTTTTAAAAAATATTTTACTTACCAGTTCTTTAATCATTTTTAAACTCTTTTATGAAATATTATATTTCTACTATATATTTTATACAATATAAATTCAAATTACTATGTAAATATGTATATACCTTTTATTCTTAAATTTTATATGACATTTGGTAATGACATTTTTGACATTTTGACATATTCTTTTTGATATAGTTTTTCTATTTCTTCGTGAAAGGAAAATACACAGGTATCTAGATCATGCAGCCAAGTCAGATGTATTTATAATTAATTTAAAGAAGAATAAACTAAAGAGTTTATTTGGTTGAACAAGTTAATCTCAGGAAGTACTGGTTCGAATGGAAAAAAAAATTTTAGTGTTAGATAACCCATTTATCGAGGAAGGCTTATAGGCTATATAACATCACGCTACGACCAATAGGAGTGGAGCATGAATGAACAAATGTTGCAAAAACGGGGAAAATGTATTCCTTTTGAGAGCTTCCACTGCGTGCGCTGCGTGAATGGTTAAAAATGGTTAACGTTACACAACAATAGTCTTAGCGACGCATAGGTCTAAGCGTAATGATAATGTACGAACAATCAATAATTTAATGTTTCTAATGCTTTGAATATGTTACTATAGCGTGTAGGTATATAAGAATAGTATATAAGTTATGAAAATGTTTGTAATTTAATAGAAATAATCACTTACCAGTACTAAAATCATATATCGTCGATAATTCATATTATATAGAAGTTGTATGTAATGTTTTGTGTTATATAGGTAAATTGGCCTTCTCTATACGTTTTATAATTTTTGTAACATCAAATAGTGTATACCTATATAACGAGTTTCAAGCTGTTTTAAAGTTGCAATGTTTAACGCTTTGTATCTACCATGTTTATTGATATATAATGTTAAAGTTAGTGTTTTTGGATAGGTATTTGTGTCTACATTAATGTGAAATAGTTTTTATAGTAATTGAATAATTGTAATTAGAGATATTAACGATTTATTGTATTCTGCATACAAGTAATAATAATAATAGATAGAGACAGCGATAGTGCAACCACAGCGCATTACCGCGGTTACCGGACCACACCCAAGTTTGGTAATGAGCAGTACGGATAGAGACGCCATCGTCCGTCTCGCTCTCCGGCAAACAATATAAAAGGCGCACCACTAGGGCCAACGGGTCCCACCCGTCACGTCCACCCTCTCTAGCGGTAACCCAAGCCTAGGTCCGTTCCTCGGTGTGAAACCCTTGGGTCAGGCATCCGCCCGCGCGATACAAGTGACACTGTACGTGCATCACTTAGCTACCTACATACAACACTACACACGTATGAACATACACACGTGCACACCACACAGGTACATAGGTTCTGTGAGGGACCTTTTTTTTCTTTTTTTACGCTAGTTAGTTAGCGCTAGTTAGTGTAGAAACATTCCGATTACTGAATACACATACGCACGGTTCCTTCCTTCCTCCCAGGAGGAAGGGAACGTGCCTATGTGTATATTTAGTTAGCTCGAATCGTAGGTGTAGGGATTCGAATAGATCGCGACCTATTTGCGAACGCGACGACCGCCCGAGCCGAGGTCCGGCCACTTTGGCACCCTCGTGCGAGTCGTCCACAAAACTTTCGCGGCTGAGTGCCCTCTGCGCTCGCCCCCAAGTCCGGTGAAGCTGTAAAAGCCGCAGCGGCTTTAGGGCCCCTAAGGCTAACAGTGTAGTCAAAAAAGCCAACGGGTCCGTCTCTCCAAACAGAGCGTGCCACCGCCCACGCCCGCGTAACCACCGTTCTCTCCGCAGAGGACGGGCGGTCAACTTCGCTCCCGCACACCCGTCACGTCCACCATCTCTAGCGGCAACCCAAGCCTAGGTCCGTTCCTCGGTGTGAAGCCCTTGGGTCAGGCAGCCGCCCGCGCGATACAAAGTGACACTATACGTGCAACACTTAGTTACCCTCACACAACATTACACACGTATGAACACACACACGTGCACACCACACAGGTACATAGGTTCTGTAAGGGACCTTTTTTTCTTTTTTTGCGCTAGTTAGACTATTGCGCTAGTTAGTGTAGAAAAACCATTCCGATTATCAAATACACATACGCATGGTCCACTCCTTCCTCCCAGGAGGAGGGGAACGTGCATATGAGTATATATTAGTTAGCTCGAATTCTCATAGTATTAGGGAATTAGTCAGATCGCGACTTTTTCGCATTCGCGACGACCGCCCGAGCCGAGGTTCGGCCACTCTGGCACCCTCGTGCGGGTCGTCACAAACTTTCGCGGCTGAGTGCCCTAAGCGCTCGCCCCCAAGTCCGGTGAAGCTGTAAAAGCCGCAGCGGCTCTGTTTTAGGATAGGGCCCCTAAGGCTAACAGTGTAGTCAGTTCTAAAAAAAAAAAAAAAAAAAAAAGGCCAACGGGCACACACGGGTGCCACAAGCTGAAGAATCAAGACTCAAGACTCAAGAAACTGGAAGAAACAGTATCCAGAAGATAGTACCTACAAATTGTATTGTGTCTTGAAGAATACAGCAAATTTTATTGTGGTGCCTGTGTGTCATTTTGCATCTTCACTAAGTGTTCAACCCGCCAGCGACCCAGTCCATTCCGCTCCGTGCTACGTCATCGCCGCGCCTACCAGCAGGCACCTCACTGCGTGTGTGTACCTTGATGTTTCGCCTTCTTCACGCCTAGTAGTTTCGGGTGTGAGCAGGGTTGGTCGCACGTAGTGAGAGGGGCTCACACGCACTGGTTTCCAGACAGCTGGTTACCGTAGCGTGTTATCCGCCGTCGGTTATACAGAGTACGAGGGAATCGTTTCCGTCGCGTTCGCGCCCTCGGTGCGCGGTCCCGCTCTGTATTTTGTTGACATAGCACATTTGTATAAGGGCATACGCACGCGCCCCTTTTTAAATAGTGTGTGACGGAATTGTTTCTCTTATAAGTTCTAAAAAAAATTCCGTGACAGCATATGGCTATTTTTTAAGGTTTACTAAATATAACCTTTTTTGTTGTGTTTGTGTTATTAAGTTGTGTGATTACGTGATTAGTGATTACGAAATGCATAGCTGGCACAAGTTGTGCAATTACGAAATGCATGAGTGGCTTATGTTGTTTGATTATAAAATGCATGGCTGGCTCAAGTTGATTTGTTACTCATTCACGAAGTCGAATACTGCAAATATTTTGATTTTTCACTTAAGAACTTCCCCTATACTAACAATTATAATCATAATGAGTAATAATAATATCTAATTCTGTTAAGTCAGCAGTTCTCATATATATTATTACATTTTAGTTTTACTATTCAAAGTTACATAGATAAGTTTTATTTTTAAGACACCGAGTGAATACTACAGCACGGTCAAACATAACTCCTGGACTGCATCAAGTAACACCCCAATATCACTAACAACCACCAATATTACTAACAACCACCCTATATACAATATCAAATTTAATCATAATACAATAAAAAGCCTTTAAGCCTATTACAGTACGCGCGCGCGGGTGACTTTGTCGCATAACCCTTGTCAATTCTATGGATAAAACTGTTTGGTCACGTCGCGTCGCGTCGCGTCGTCGCGTCGTAATATGCGCGCACCTCCACATATATCTATAGGGCTGCAAAAGGCTGATGAAACAGTTAACGATGATAAGAGTCACTGGTGCTCGCTATCACTTAGTGAAAGAATTTTAATAATCCAATATGTAGTTCCGGAGATAACTTCCTACAAACATAAAAACTTCAATTCTCAGTTGTGACTAAAAATGAAGTATTCTTCAATATAATTCACATATACATTTTTTGTTTGAATTTTTTTTCTAAAATAATGAATTATTTGCGAAAATGTTTTTAAATACATGGTATTAATCCTTGTCGAAATAAATACGTTATTCATCACAAATATTTAATTTTGAACAAAATTGCCTTTCACAATAATTCATTTAAATGAAAATCTTAGGAGATATCACTGTTTAAAATAACTCGGCAGCAAAATAATGATCAAGTATCGCGAGTGCATTTTTATTATGCTGAATAAGAACTCAACCTCAGCCGAAACGGGGTGCAGCCGAAACTCTCTATAACGACAAAAAATGCTCAGTCCCTTGAGATTCGTTATAAAGAGTTTACACTGTATACTATCTTAACTTTGCCCTCCTAATACCTACATCCTTGATAACTTAATGTATATTCGTAAAAACTTAGTCAAGTTAGATTTTGTTAAAGTACAGCACAATGATAATACTAGAAAATTGAGATAAATTAGTCGTACCGTGTTTTAGACTAAGTAGATCCAATAAAAGTTTTTTAGGTTATAGTGTCAGGTTTTCTAATTAGATCCCGATGCATATTACTGATTTATCGGATTCAAGGACCACTCTGTCAAACGGATTTTACTGTCAAAAAGTTATTAAAGGGTGGATCATTAAGTGAATGATAGTGATGTCTGGAAGTGACTCCCTCTCTGTGCATCCACTAAATTATTATTACTGTTTTATAATAACACTTTTGTATAGTTGGGGAAAAAATGATAAACCCGATCGAGTTTCTTGCCGGTTTCTTCTCGATGCAGACATTTCTAGGTATTCCCCAGAGGATATACACATAACCAAAATAAAAAAAAAAAGACATGTAGACTCTTGACGGCTTAATCTAAGACAAAGAAGCCCTGTACGTAATGGCGATTAGCCGCATGTAGTTTTTAGCAGTAAACCATTATGATAATTAATGTTGAAATCTCAGATTTTCTTAAATCTGTGGGTAAAATACCTAAATAACGGGGTGGCGAATATGTTCTCGGCCTGGGCAACTGAAAGCGGAAAGGCATGCTACGCCATTGTGCTGTATAAATAATAACATAGATTAATGATTGGTTAGTAAGTTCAGTTTAAAATTTATTCAGAATTAAGTTTAGCTCTTTTACTAATAACGAGACTTCTTTTTTCGTACCACGGTAAAGCAACTATAGGTACTGTACCTGATGGTGAGCACAGTGTAATCCAATGACGACTGTCATCTGTATAGCAATGAATATCATCCGAAACAAAGTGGGTGAAAGTACAGAGCCTTGCGGGAATCCGCATTTATTGACATGAGTTGCGCACCATATCCATCGACTAATGCCAGACTTTATCAAAAGCTTTAGCTATGTCGAGACTAATCGGCAAGGCCTCGCCGTATTTATAAATCGCCAACTCCCAGCGGTGCAACACGTACGCTAAAAGTTTACCTGTCAATCAATTCTGAAGAAATCCATATTGACGGTCGCTTAACAAAGAGTGATCCTCTAGGTAGCTGACAAGCTCGGTGTTAATGATCCGTTCGAGTATTTTGCACAGCACTGAAGCTACAGCGATTGGATGGTAATTGTTAGGGTCCGACAGATCCTCCTTCTTGAAACTCGGTTGCACAATAGCCTCTTTCCAAACCCGAGGCACGACACCAGAGAGGTAGGTTAGCCAGTATAAGCGCGTTAATACTAACTACCACTGAGATGCCGTCCGGACCACTAGCCTTTCGAACATCGAACAATCGCAATTCCCTAAGCACATCACAATGCCTAAACTGTAGTGACACCGCAGTTAGATAAAACAGGCGGTTGTACTTTGCGATCGTCGAGCCGAGAGTTAGCTGCAAAGAGATTAGCAATTAGTGTCGCCTTCTCTGGGCAAGTGATCCATCAGCATATCTCAGCGGGCGATTGCAGGACGACAGAAATAAGTTTGCACATCTTTGGCCAGACTTCAGAAGAATCGACTATTTACAAAATTGCGACTAATCCGCGCAATGCGCTGGGCGTCCGCTTTTGCATAGGCTCTCTTGCAGGCATTGGTGGCAGAGTTGAAAGTTCTTTAAGAAAATTTATATTCGGATCTTTGTTCGCGCGACCTCTGACCCTATCGCTATACATGGTCTGTTGTTTGCTAACAGCATCAGCGCATTCGCGGTTGTACCGCGATCTCACGATCTCAGAGGAAGGAATGCAATATTCAATCGCCGAAGGACCTTTTCTCTTTGTGCACACCGCTATTGTGTGATGGTGACTAAACTGATGTTGAGTCTGCAGCCCAGTTTGTTCCATTTAAAGAATCTTAATAAGATAATATAGCGGCCGAATTCTGGGAAAATCTTAAGTATTGAAACTCGTAGTCCGTTTCGTAGTTTTTGTTTGATATCACATAAATATCATATGTGTAAAATTAATGTAAATATGACACATATGATGTTAAACTAAGGTAACGCGTTTGCTGGTTATTTATCATTTCAATGTTCTTAATATTAAATTAAATATGATTAAAAAAAAAAATCTTGGAACACATGCATACTTTACATGCTTTACATATCGTGTTTAAAAAAACATTATTTATAGAGGTTAGGCTTATGGCCAGTCTCATTTGACGTTATGTGACGATGTGGCCCAAGTTGTTGATACGCAAAACGAGTGTTAGAAAATGCAACCATGCAATGGTCATCACGATGTTTTCCTTTACCAAATTGTACAGATTCGAACTCACGTCGATTGACGCGGTGTTCGTACACGCAACCACTAACTAAGATATCATTGCTTCAATTACGTGTATTTTAATCATGTTAACAAATAGGATTTTTGTAAAAAAAATTACTAAGTAATTATAAACATAACATTTATTTTTAAAAAAATTTGTAAAAAAAGCTTGGAACAACCTTTAAATGATTTCAAATGACCAAGCTAACTAGCTGAGGGGGTACAAAATATGTGATGTTAGTAAATATTTCAAATGTTTAATGTGACTAGGTTACTATCCTATGTTAGATAGGAGTGAAAGATATTACAGTAATTAATCCTGTTGTACTATGTTTACCATACATGAAGAGATAAATCTGAACAGACAAAACTGGGGCAGTTCCGTATGAACGGATGCGTGAACATACACAAAACGAGTTCAATCCGGGGTTTGCTACTAGCCGCTTCAGTCGCTCTGGCCGCCGCGCCGTATGTAAGTAAATCTTGAGACCGTAATACCCATACACTGTAAGGATTTATAACAGGTCCGGCGGAACTGAAGGTAAAACTGCTCATGTATGGTAGGCTTTAGTCGTTATGGTTATGAAATATGTGTGGAATCTACTGACATCAATTTAACGAATGTACGTAGCTATTAATTTATTAACCACTAACGTTTATTGTTATTTTCCTGTTTATTTCATTTACGAGTGTTTCGTTATCATATTGGTTATAATGATAAGATACGGAACACATGCTTCTTATAAAAAATAAAATTTGAAATGGAGGATTTAGATAAGAGAGAGAGAGAGTGATGTAAGACACAGAGAAATTTCTTTGGAGATTTCCCTATTCTCGGGGCAGTCTATAGAACATCGCAGCCGAATAACCTTGAGGTGTTTTCCTGCGTTTAGTAGGGTTTCCACAGCTTCTTGAGAAAGGGGTTTCAAGATCGGCATTGTGTTAGTTATTGTCTACGCCTATGACTACGGTGTTACAAGCGTCCATATGTTTGGATAGCCGCTTACCATGAGGAAGGCCGTGCGTTTGTTTGCCATCTTAATTGTATAAAAAATAGTTTAGATTACGCCCTAGGCCTTATTCGTTATGGGGCTCCACAGAGCTAAGCCAAAATCCATCAGTGATTCTGTGTCCAAATAGGTAAATAATTTTTAACAGAACAAAATATAATTCCTACTATTTATAAACGGAGAAAAATATCCTCAGCTTGTTAAAGTACCTAAATTAAATAATAATTGACAATAGTAATTTTCTTATTCTACTAGAATACAATATCATCTAAATATTTCGTAATGAATAATTAAATTATTATTATTTACTTTCTCCACTTATAAATACAATCTGTTCTGAACATAAACCTAATATTTACAATGGTAGTTAATAATACAATACTAATATTTAACGAAACAACCCTGAGTACAATTATCACAATTCAAATGCGTGCACTAGGTAGGTAGCATTATGCTATTTATAATTCTAACTTACATTTTATTTCTTATACATAAAGATAACCCATAAGTATTAAGGATTATAAACTTAACAACTGTAAGTATAGATAAAATTGCTTGAATCTATAACATTAAAAGTATTTTCATAACTATAGTATCATAGTATTTTCATAGTATTGTCCATCGGCCTCGAGTTTAAGTGTATCTGTATTATTTTATTATGTTATTGCTCGGCGTTTCTAAAAAGATATTGTATTGAATCTTCGTGTAACGCGATTAATAACATTATAACACCTCCGGTAAGTATACCCAGGACTGCCAGTAGTAAATTTAAACTTTTACCGTGGTTGTTCTCATTAATTTCTGGTACTAGATCAGCAAGCGCTATGTAGAAGAATGTACCAGCCGTCGCGGCGTATATCCACTGAGAGGCAGATTCATGGTCTTCCGCGAGCCAGATACCACCGGCCATACCCATAAAACTAAGAACTGATGATAATATATTGTAATAAAGGGCACGTTTTATGCTCATACCAGAACGCAACAGCACAGCAAAATCACCCAACTCATGCGGAAGCTCGTGACAAAATACGGCTAAGGCCGTAGCAAAACCTGTCACCGGATCTCCACTAAACGCCGCGCCTATCGCCAAACCATCCGTCAAATTATGCAATCCATCACCGACAATAACCATGAGAGCGGTAGACGTCATCGGTCGTTCTACTGGCGGCGGTGGCGATCCGGGCATCATTGCTCCGAGTTCTATGGTCTCCATCTGCTTCGACGAATCTGTTTTAATTTCATCAACAGTTTTCACTTGTATGTCATGAGAATGTGAATGGCCACCATGTACGGTTTGCATGATAGCTTCAACAGTGTAGAAAAGTAATATTGTAAGGAAAGTGACACTGCATTTTAATACTACTTCACTTTCTTCTTGCGGCTCTGAAGGGTCGCCGTGTGATTTAAGTGCGTGAGGCAATAGATGGAGTAATGCATCGCCACATAGTGTGCCCACAGCGACCGCTACTAGGAAATGTAGTACGTAACTGAATACAACGGACTTCAGAAGTGGGACGATTGCGACTCCCAGTAATCCTGTCGCACTGATCACCAAGATGCTCAAAGTTGCGTATATCCAAGCTGTAATAATAAAGTAAAGAAAGAATGTATCAAATAAGATATAATTTAGTTCTTTACATAGAAATTGATGGTTATCCAAGAATATGTACCTATAGTATGAAAATTTTGAGCTGCTGTTCTTCCTCTTATATCAATATGAACGGTGCCGCGGTGGTTGATTAAAAATAAAAGTTTTTTTGTTTTATTCCAATTAATGTTTTAACTTACTCCAAAGCCTATCCAGTTTAGGTGTAGGCGATTGCGTTTTGTAACAGGATCGCTGGTCTAACTGGTACACGAGCGCCGGACACATTTCCAAAAACGTGTCCTGTCCGATTGTAATGACACCAGGTTCGTTCTCTATTCCATACACTTCCAAAATTTCTTTCGGTGACAAGCAAGACTTCTGCAAGATTGGCGTCACTGTAAAGATAATTAAAAAAATTTGAAAAGAGTGCTCTACTCAATGTGTGTCGAATAAGAAAGGTTTCAGATGAGTAAGGTAATTTCACTTGCAGTTTCAACTCGATACAGCCTGCTCAATAAACAAAGATAAAATTGCGAGATTGAGGTGGCAGGGCTTTCGTTTTACGCATTATGCCAGCCGAGACTATAAGAGTGCCGCAACCATAATATGACCAATTTACCAACAGTGAAAAAAAATTACAAGCCAATATCTAATATACAACAGTATTCATGTTCGCGGGTAAAACCTGTTAATTTGTGCGCCATTTGTGTATGTAACATACATACATTATATTATAAGTGACAGATATAGGGTGCAAATGTGAAAAACACATTAAAACCACAGTTAAAACTTTTTTTTAAATAAATAAATTTAAACTTAAAATCATGAAATCTATTACATCGTTAATGGCTTACCAATCATATCTAATAATAATCTATTTAAACGTAAGTAAGTACTTACAGGGATTAACTTGTAATACGTTATTTATTTTACTGATTAACATGCTAAAAACAAAAGTAAAGTACTTGTAGCGTTGATAACTTTACTAATACATAGTTAAAATATGTGTTTTTTGTGTAAAATAAATATTTATTGTTTTTTTAGGGTTGTGTAGTTAACAAGGAACCTCTAGAGTTTTGCCATGTCCGTCCGCCTGTTTTTCCGCGGCTTAGCTCATAGATTCTTGATACATAGTATATAGAAAGATATAATAAGGCATGTGTATATACATACGAGGCGAGGCGGGAAGAACAATTATGATAGGATACACGGGATGCGATGGTGTTGCGGTGTTTGTCTGATAAAATTAACATGGGTGAAACCGTGCGGCACAGCTAGTGAGTAGATAACCTTTAAAAGTTATATGTAATTACTAGCTGTGACCGCTGCCCTGCTCGCGGGGACTAGAGAATGCCGCGCCATCGATCGGGCACACGAGCGAATCGTGCTAACCCCCTTCCCAGAAAAATGCTTATTGCGGGTGATTCTTAGAAGGTAGACATATACTTTTGCTAACCTTTTTTTAGGTCTTTTAAGATCTAGAATTATGTAGTACATTAATTTGATACATACCTCATAGGGTGTACTAAGCGTAAGCCATTTGTGCGCCCGAATTGATTCACCGCTAATATTTTATTTTATTTACACGGAACCATAATTATTATTCTAAAATAAAAGTAACCTAAGTTAATCCTTATAACATAAGCAATCTACCAGTGAAAGTCATATCAAAATCTGTCCAACCATTTCGGAGTTTACCCGGAACGAACAGAGAAACAAAAAATTTTTTTTTTTTTTTTAAGGTTAGTAATATATTATATACTTTGATATGCATTTAGTAAAAAGATATTATTAAATAAATAATGCATCATTGTATCTGCAAAAAATAAACAAGGTAACTCTTTCTGAGGAGAAAATAATAATTATTAATACATATTTTATGTTACTGTAGGTTTGCATAGATATTACTGTATTTTTTTTAGAGTGGATTAAAGTGATACAGGTGACAATTTGTTTTTTCAATTGAATACAGAAATAACCCGAATAACTAAACTAAAAGCTTTTATTTATTGCCGAAATTTATTATGCACATGTATAATATCAGTAAGCTTCAAGCAGATGCATACAGTTTCTTATTCTCTTATACTGACGTCCACGGATTTGTGAAAAAAAATCTGTGCTGACATCTTTATTGTTTTTTGTAAGAAGGAACATCTTTACATTACTGAAACTGTATTGAATCCAATATCAACCAAACGAAAATAGCCATTATTTTAATATAGATGTTACCTAGCTTCTGCCCGCAACTTCGCCTGCGTGGACTACAGAATTACGCCTATACCGGGATAGCAATATCCTATGTGATAATCCAGATTATAAATTATCTGTATGACAAATTACATCCAAACTTTCACATTTATGATATTAGAAGTATATTTCCCCAACAAATATCGAAAATATGCCAACGGTTTAGATTAAGTTATAGATATAAACGTAAAAAATAACTGAAATCATCCCCCACTGTACCTCCTAGTAGAGAGATGATTTTTTAAAAACGCGGAACACTTGTTATCAAAAGCATAAATATGAATTTTCATATCCCTATTTTGAGAAACGATGGGTTCTCAATATAAAATATCATCTTCTATTTCACCCCTTTAAATTTTATTTTCGTGGAGAATAGGTAGCCGATGTCCTTCTCCAAGGTCCACTCTATCTCTATAACAAAATTCATCGATGTGGGTTCGGCGGTTTAGGCGTGGAAACGTAACAGACAGAGAGAGTTACTGTCGCATTTATAATATTATTATAATATGGAGTATGGATAAAATTGACAAGAAATGACCGTTTTTATTTTAAACTTTTTTTTCTTCAATACCCCTATTTATGAGCACTAAAAGGGCATTTTTATGTCTGCTATGGTCTCATCGCCTATCAAGTCATCAGATGTGGCTCCAAAATATGAAATTTCTGGGTCATTGAAAAAGGCCACAAGAACTGATTATCTATAATATTTTCTTGATTTATTTAACTGTAGGAAAGCTATACGTTCATTATGCCGCCCGTGTTTTATAGTATTTACGTGTTCTTTAACTGCCATTTTATGAATTAATGCTTTTACTATACAACCACAACGTACACAACTAGTGTTTTGTCATTTTTTTACAGTACGCCCAAACTTTGATGCTGTCAGTAAAGATCGTCGCAATTCCAACCATTCTCTTATTTGGAGAATTTTCCGTCTCTCTATTTCGTTTCTTTTTCCGTCCTTTTTTTAAATTTTCCAAGAATTTTGTTTTTTTTTTATTAATTTTAAATCAATTTCAGGTAGATCCGCGTTGAGTTTATTTTCACCATAATTTTTGTCAATACTTACGCTCTTCAGTGGTATACGTTTTTTATAATGATATTTTTAAGGAGAATTAATCTGTTTGCTTTTCTATCATCAACCTTTTTCACGCTTCCTTTAGGATTATTTCCTACATAACATAACATTATAATGTTGAAGTATTTTAGACAGCAGATAGCAGTTGTCCTCCCTAATTGGATAATCGAGGAATTGTCATTCATAAGCATGAATGACTCCTACATCTACAGTGTCTGATTCGACGTGGCTACGATTGTTCATATTTTGTCGAACAAATATATTCCTGTGGTGAAGCTTGATTAACAAGTTTATAATCAAACAAAAATAGACTGAAAATATTGCTATTTTATAAAAAGAGCTAAATAAAATTTGCTTAACCTGCCTGTAACTAAAGTATAGTACATACAAGCATAGCGAAGACCTCGAAGAGATTAGGAGGATCTGTAGGAGAGAGGATCTATAGATAATTGCTTGTGAATACTTATGATACCAACACTATACTTATACCTCTAGATCAACGATTACTAAAGTGGGTTTCAATGTCAGTTGTTAAATAACTTCACAGTTACAGATATGGTTTTAAAATATCATTTCATTTGTTTTAATCGTTTTGTATCTTTAGAAGTTTGGAAACGCTCCTTTAAAACAAGTACTCTACCACTATTTTATTTCCTCGTTTTTGTTCCAGTATGTGATCCGTCTCCATAGCGGACTTTGACTAATCTTTGACTAGTATTAACTTTTCGACATATTTTCAACTCCATTGCTATAATTTCTTCTTTTTTTTTAACTCTGTTATTGTGTTAAGGTCATTAATAAGGCCTTCAAAGGCTAGTACACTGATGAATGTTTTGACTTTATAATTATAATGGTATCATAGTGATAAAAAAAAAAAACCAGTGATGGAAAGTGTGAGAGAGGTAGGAAGGAGAGTAAATGCCGGTAATATGGTGAATGGGGAGTTACACTCCTTTATGAGCAGCCAGAGTATTTCTATGAAAGCTCGTTTGGCTGTGCATAGAGGAGTGTTGGTTCCAACACTCATGTACGGAAGTGAAAGCTGGGTGTGGCAGAAAAATCATGAAAGTAAAATAAATGCAGTAGAAATGAGAGCGGGTAAGAGGTATGTTAGGAGTGAAATTGAGTGACAGGATAACAAATAGTGTGATAAGAGAGCTTTGTGGTGTGAAAGAAGATATAGTCACACAGATTGAGAAAGGATGCTTAGATGGTTTGGGCATGTTGAGAGGATGAATGGAAGAAGAATGACTAAACAAGTTTATGATGCGAGTGTGAAAGGAATCGTTGGAAGAGGAAGGCCTAGACGAATATTTATCGATCAAATCGGAGACATTATGAGAAAGGTCAGGTCAAGAGTACTCTAAACCGGTGAGCATGCATGAAAAGATTAATGAATGTCGAAGAAGCGAAAGAGGTATGCCAGGATCGTAGCAGGTGGAAGGACGTGGTCTCTGCCTACCCCGTTGGGAAATAGATGTGATTTATGAATGTATGTATGTCATAGTGTACTGGCCAATGGCCATCCATTTATATAAATATATAGATACATAAATACCTACCACATTATTTTAGACATTTTCAACAATCTAATCTAATGCCTTGACTTAAAATTACGAAACTGGCATACGATAATGTAAGAGATTAATTAATAACTAATGTTAAAATAGAAGAATAAAACTTTCTGAAACAGAGAAGCAAAACAGCACAAGAATGAGGAAAAAAGGGTAAAAAAGCTAATTGCGTCTTAATAATGTATTGTGGATTTTTATCAGTCATATCTTTGTAACGATTCCGATGATATTACTGCGGCGCGGCAGTCGTGAAAGTTTGATTATTTTGTATCGGTACCGTAAGTCAAATAAATTTTCTACTAAGCCTACAAATACTGTTTTTAGAGTTCCGTAGTCAACAAGAAACCCTTATAGTTTCGCCATGTGTTGGTCTGTCTGTCTGTTCGCGGCTTAGCTCAGAGATTTTTAGTACTAGAAAGCTCTAATGGATATAATGGATAGTCGTAATATAAAATCTTTTGAAAAAAATATTTTAGTGCACCTACACGTAAAGTGAGGATGATACTCCATGGTGTGATGTGTCGTCGCATAGGTAGTTCAAAAATATTGTGGGTTTCTCAGATTAGATTCATTTTCGATTCAGGGGTCCGTTTGCGAAATATTAAGCTTTAAATTGCTAATTTTTGTTAGAGTCAATTTTTGTCAGCCCCTGTCTGCTAAATGGTTGTTTTTAGATAATAATAAAAAAACAGGAGTAGTATATATAATAATGTTAAAATGAAAACTATCACAGCTAAGGCTTTACAAGTTAACGAGTTACAAAATGTACTTGGGGGAGTAAGTAAAAAAGAAAATTTCGTACATATTCTATTAAAAATTACTTAGATGAAGTTGTTATTGTGTAAAATAGGTAGTAAATATACAAACAAAAAACCCCCCTTTTAAGTCTGCATATTGTGACGAGCAACTACGAAACCCTACTCTGTGCGTGGCCCGACGCACACTTGAGCGGTTTTTTTATCGATATCGATAAAATTATAGTTTGCTTTTAGTCAGTAGGTACGAATCTATGTATAGGTAGGTGTACTAATCTATGCAATTAATAAAAATGAAGTGTCTGTTTGTAATGTCAAAATAACAGTTTTTTACTAAATGCATATGAAAGTATTTACGATAACTATAACACAGAAAACCTTCTTTTAAAATTGTTGTCTGCGTCTGTCTATGTATTTGTTCCGGGTAATAACCGAAACGGTTAGACCAAATTTTGACGGGAATTCCACTGGTAGATAGCTGATATTATAAGGAGTTACTTAGGCTACTTTTATTTCAGAATTAAATTAGGGTACCGCACAAATAAAAAAACTGGTCTTGGTGAATCAATTCGGGTGCTTAAATGGCTTAGGCTGAGTAAACCATGAGAAATATAGCAAATTAATGTAGACAAAATTAAGGTAGACATTAAAAATACCTACAAAAAGCATATGTCTATCTTCTAAGGAACACCCACAATAAGTATTTTTGTCTTTAAAATAACCAGGAACGGGGGAACAAGATTCGTACGCGTGACCGATCGATGGCATTCTGTAGTCCACCTGAGCGAAGCCGCGGGCACAGCTAGTAATATTATAAACACGTAAAGTTTGTTTGTAGCAGGTAACCTGTGGAACTTCTAAAAGATACTGAAAATTCTTTCACTAATAATTATTGGAAGTCATAATATTATACTGAGTTGTTTCTGTGGTGCTTTGTAGATTATGTTTTATTCTTATAATTTTTGTATTTTAAATTGTAAATTCGTACGAAGTCGCGATCGTTTACTAGTCCTATAAACAGAAGTATAAGTTAATTCTGTTGAAGTATTATGATTATCCATTAGTTTGATTTTAAATTGATCTACATCGTTCAGGGTAATTTTGAGTTAACTTTTGTAAATAGGTAAGCGGCAGGAACAGTTTGCACATACCAAGAATTTTTTTTGATTAAAATGTAAGTAAAATTTAAGATTTTTTGTAAACATTCTATTCAGCTCAAAAAAGACTACTAAAGTAAGTTGAATGACAAATAGCAATCAATAGAAAATCATTTCGAACAAAAAATATTAACGTTGAACCCTGTCTACAGAAAGATATTGTGTACAAAAAATCGTGACTGTTTTGACAAGAAGTTGCAAATAGGTAGGAATTGTACGGAAAGCAATTATTGTAGTTTTTTCTTGAAAAATAATGATTTTATTACAAAAAATGGGTTCAAAGAGTTCATTTTGAGCAGGAATAAATTATTGTAAAAAGTAGGTATCTACGTTTGTAGTGGAACTTTTGTTATCTTTTCCGGGATTAACAGTAGATAGATACTTGTCGAGGTTAATTATTTATATACAATTATACAATAAATTCGAATAATCCAAACGAATATACTATTTCAACTACTTAGTGCTAATTAGATAAAATAAATTTAGATAGGCACCTTTAATTCTTTTTTGTTATTAGGTACTGTTATAGTTTTTTTTTCTATTGTCTTAACCCGGGCCCACCTTTTTGCTTACAATATCATTGATGCCGTACGTTTTTTACTAGTGCTTATGCTTCTCTAGTTACCTTTTGCGTGAGACTTCGCGACAGATTTTATCTTGAGAGTGCTAGCTAGCTAGACGGGCATTAGAAGAAGCCCTACCTCCATGCTGTGGTTTCATTACGATGTCCGTACACACTACCACTGTGCCATCATTGCTTCAAAAAAGTTAGCCATTAATATTAGGTACTAGGTGTATCCACGGCCGCGGCCGGACTCTCGTTGACTACAAAATGCCGCCGATCGGGCACACGCGTGAATAGTGCTAACTCCACCCCGCTCCCGGTTATTTTAAAGATAAAAATGCTTATTGTGAGTGATCCTTAGAAGATAGACAGACGTATGCTGTTGCTGACTTTTTTGTAGGTCTTTGTAAGATTTACAATTATGTAGTTCATTAATTTGATATACGTATCGCTTTCGTTTACTCAGCATAAGTCATTTAAACGCCCCAAAATCGTCATTTTTCCGAATTATTTTTTTTAAACGTGGAACCCTAATATTTTTCTATAATTAAAGTAGCTTAAGTTACTCTTTATAACATCAGTTAAATGCCACTGGATGTCTCGTCAAAATCTGTCCAACTGTTTCGGAGATTATCCGGAACAAACAGACAGGCAGACCAAAATTATAAAACAAATGTTTTTTGTTAAAAGTACCGTATATATTTTCGTATGCATACAGTAAAAAACTGTTATTTTAACATTACAAACAGACACTTCAATTGAATTTATTTGTGTAGATAATTAAGAAGAATGATCATATAATAATCACACGATGACAGTTATTCGACGCATATAACATTATATTATGTAGGTGTGACAGTTTAGGTATATCGTGTTAAATAAAACTAAAAAATTATATTTACGATATTTTAAAAAAAGTAAATCGAATAAGAAATTTTAGTACGTTTCTTTTCTGAAACGAGTAGCTATTGCATAATGCTGAATATAGAGCGAGAGATTTAAAATTACGGAATTAAAAAAAAAAAAAAAAATTTAATTGATAACTTCTTATGGGAGTGTAAACCGCTTTGTAACGTAACACGTTACGGCGCCATTAATAGTAGAATAGTTTCAGTTAGTTCTAATAACATGCTCCTAGCTTAGCAGTCGTAAGCGTGACTGCTATGGCCGGAGTCCTAGGTTCGAATTCTCGCCCGCTTTCCTTTCTCTGTTTGGTTTCTGTTGTTTTTTCTTTTTGATTAGTTTAAAGTTATCACTTCGGTCGAACGTCCAGAGACGCACACTTTTTTTTTAATAGAACTCTATTTTCAATGAAACAAATGAGAAGTGATACTTATTTGAAATAAATAAAAATATGTAACAATGACATTATATATTTAAAAGCAAAACAATTCAACGATTCAATGTCAAATGCAACTGATTCGCAGACCCTTTTAGAAATTACTGGCTTAGTATAACAATCTATATTCAAGGACATAAACATAGGTAACTGAATCACTTAAAGGCTCATTTTCATGGAATTTATATTGTTTCCTCCTTTCGTTTTACCGTTTAAACTTTCAAGGGTGTAAACAATTCAATGACTCTACCGTTTATAATTTCAGCCTACGGAAGAATCAACTTTAAACAATGTGATTTCGTGCTTGTTTATATCAACGATTAAGCCTTCAGGCTTTGTTGAATGCGATGTTGACAATTATGAATTTATTAAATGTTATTTATGTTTCAATTTACAAATTAATTAATTAATTATTTTATCATTATAATTGTATCACTACCAGTACAATATTATTACAACTATTTGTATTGTAATACTAATACTATTAATCTATATAAAGTCTAGTGTCTAAAATCTGTCAAAATTAAATAAAAAATGATGTCAATATTTAACAGCGTTACGATGGACCTTATTGATCCGATAACCGTCTTTGCTAGAATGGTTTTCTTATTTTACCTTGGGCTTATTAGTTTTATTGCATTCAAAAATGGTGGGACATACAAAAATGTGTTATGGCTAAAAAACATCAATTATGGGGGGGTAAATATTTTTAACCCCCTTAGGGGATGAATTTTCTAAAATCCTTTTTTAGTGCTCAATCACGTTACGTATGAAACTCCTGTGTAAATTTTAAGCAGCTTAAGCAGTGCGTTGTTGGTCATTTACTCATGAATAGTATATATATTATTTTACTTAATAGTAGCGTGTACGGACAAGGTGTCGATCGACGTGAGTTCGAATCCCTGCAATGAGCCTGAGTTTTCATTGAAGGAAAACGTCGTGAATAAACCTTAAACATGGTGGTAGGATAATTTCTAATGTCAGCCTGGCTAGCTATCACTCTCAAGTTGAAAATCTGTCGCCAAGCGCATATAAAGTGTGTTCTGGCAGATGCAATTGAGAGCCAGTCTTTCTTCAAGGTTTAGCGTGCTACCATCTTAGACCAAATTGTCTCTTAAAATCAGGTGAGATTGTGGCCAAATGATAGACCTATAAAGAATAAAAATAAGAATAAGATAATCACAATGAGAATCGATAACTTACATTCATAACGAATTTTGAATGAAACTAGTTCTATGTAACAACTTCTAAGTAGATAATCGTCAAATATTAGTCGAATGAAAAATATAGATTCGCAATGTAAAGGTTGACATTAAAGTAAATATATCCAGACACTGTCAATAAATACGATGTACTGATAAAGCCTAAAATCGTTGAATATGGATTTAATATATGTGCTTGTAAATGTTTGCAAAGGCAAACATTAATGAAATATAGATAAATTGTATTAAAAAAAAGTCCGTAAAATAAATTTATGACTAAAGTATCATGTTGTTAGCATACGGGATAAAATTTTTAGAGTTATTTTTGTTTTATTACACCTAGAAAGTATAACTTCATAGGTGCGTGTGTAAGTCTCAATAACATTTTATAAGTATTTAAGTAGATACGGCATTGACTTATGACTTGATACCGTGAGCGAAAAGAAATTTGTATTTTGTGTACCTAAAGAGCTGTGCTTTAAGGAGGAAAAGAATAATATAGCAGCAGCCGGCACGCCAATACCACACAGCAATTTTAAGCAGGTATTTTTATCCTTTTTTAGCAACAGAGTTTCCGCTTTACGCTTTGATTTCCTATCCCTTTTGTTACAACATGCTGATAACAATATTTGTAACGTTTTCAAGTAGCTTATACTAAGAGTGTAACGCGTCTATATATAAAACGTCATTGATAAGTACCCAAAATTTATCTTCAAAAACCGAGTTTTCTTTTTGCTTTTTTTCTTTTTTTTTCTTTCAATATTAATACCGCCAGCCCTATTTTATTTTTGTACAGAACGTAGCATAACGCGAGTTGTAAGGATTAGCACAGATAACCTACTCTTGGAACTACGTTGGAACACATTCGCCACGTCAACCATAGCAGTCGAATTCGCTAGTTGACTGCATGTTTAAAAATCAAAGTAAATCCCACGAAAAACATGCTGTGATAAATGAGCCTAGTCTCGGTTGAAATGATTTGTATATAAAAAATAACGAAATTTCATAAACAGCCAAGTGTAGGAGGTGGATATAAAAAAAACGAGTAAATTTGTCTAAAATCTGGCCTTTTTCCCCTTTGAAACACTAATATTTTTTGTCTGTGAACAAAATTACATATAAAATGAATGATTACGTCATGGGAGGACCGTAATGCCGTGTTTTTGTGGCGAATTTTTTATCAAAATGAATAAATGGTTTTGAATCACTTAGTTCGTTGTAGTAATGAAAAAAAATCATAGGTACTATTTTCAACGTATAAAGTGTATAAAACAATTTTCCAAAAGTTGTCAACTCCCGAATTGTAATAATTTGCAGATGAACGTGTACGGTACTTTATTAATTACTAGCATATGTCCGCGACTTCATTCCCATTGCCTTCAAAGTAAAGACTCGTGCGCCGCCGCCTAAATTAAACTGTTTGTAATAATATTTAACTTTCGCAAAGTTACATTGCAATAAGTTAATAGTTTAGGAAGGCATAGGGGACAAAGAGGCAGAATCTTTTTTATGTATTAAATTTTTTAGATTATCGCTAATCTATACCAATATTATAAAGAAAGAGTGCGAATTTTGTGAATTTGTTTATATGTGGACGGTAATCTTTGGAACTATCAGTAAAATTAAAAAAAAAAAAAAACATTTTTATTCTAGCATATTCATTGACGGATAGTATTTATAGGCTAGAAGTTCACGCTACGACTAGTGTAACTATGAACGTCAAGAAATTTAGCAAACTTTAGCAACTGCGAGAATTGAGTACAAGGATAAGCTACATGCGTGCGTTGTTGAAACCGTGGGGTACCTACCGCTAGTGTTGATTTTGAAGGATTAGATGTCCAAAACTCACGCAACGTTTTCGTAGAAAACGATAATTAAACTCACGTGAGGTCGGTGGAGGTGACCGTCGGTGCCGGTGCAGCGTATCGTGTAGTTGTCGGAAGGATCCATTGATGCGATGTAATGCTAGGTCATGCGGCGAACTGAATACACGTCCACCAAGACCTAAGCTATCGAGGAGGTGCTCGAAACCCTGGAACCGTTGAAATATTTTTTTAATTGAGTCTCATTGCAAACAATTAAATAATAACAGTCAAGTAATAGTAGCGTACATCTTATATTAATAAATATGTAGTTCTGTCTGTATACGTAATTATTTTTTCAAATTTCCTGTTAAATTATAAATACGATGTAAAAAATTGTCATTTTGTCTATCTGCCTGTTCGTCGGTCTGGATTTAACTCAACGGCTTGACTGATTTTTATGAAATTTTGTAGACGGGAAGCTAATGTAATTCCTCAATATATAGGCTATAAGAGTAATCAATAACACTTTTGGAAATTGTAAAATCATTTTTTTTTATTGTCAACCAACTTCAAGTTTGATTCATACCTAAGTGGCAGTTAATACCGTATATGTATACCTTTTCCATTTCTTTATTTTCTCGATGACAGCTCCTGTGAAAACTTGTACGAGCGTCTTTTTTACAATATGTATGCATTATTTTGCAAATTAAAGAAATGGAAATAGTATAAAAAGGGTACATTTAGGAGTCAAGTTGAAGGACACTCAATGAAATATTTGATAAACGTGGCATTAAATGACAGATAAGTGTAATCTTAGCACTCAACATTACGTATTGACAATTATGTGACTTGCAGATAAACGATATTAATGGCGAAGTTGCAATATTCCTTCTTATCAGTTCGCTAGCTGGTGTGCCGTCTAAGCCGCGGTTACGCAAATATTAGATCCTGCCAAAGTGAAGTTTGACCATTATTGTATTTATACCTATTTAATGTTTAACTTGTAGGTAACTTTATGTATACAATTATTAAAAAAGTAGTATCATTTTCATTACTTTGATATTCGTGTACAGTGTTGCAAGGAAATAAGACCATGTGAATAAAGCAGTAGAAAATGATATTACTATAGTTACGAGTACTTATGTCTTTTTTCTATTCTCTATTGTTTTAAATGTCTAAATCTGAGTAATTATTTTTTAAAGTCATAATCATTACCTAGATCCCTTGGCACATTTTCATTCTTGTTATCCGTGTCTGATTTGTTTCACGTAGGTAATTTAATACATAAATTATTATTTTAAAGTAGGTAAGTATACATGCAATGGACCGAGGAAATGCAGCGTAGACCAGTATATTAATATCTTGTACTCGGGCGGCAGACATCCTTAGCTTGGCCGTGGTGATTTTATTGAAGAACCTCATAATACATACAAAGACGTCGTTTGTTATTGTCATTTTGATCAAGAGTATTATGATCAGAGTACTTTTTTAGATAATATGTTTCTTTACTGGTCTAGACTAAAGTAGATACCTACTTGCACTATAGTGATAATGCATACTACTATAGTAGTATATATTTATTTCATCTGAATAAAGTAATTATCGTCATGTTAACAACAATATACATAAGTGTCTGCGATGTGGCCTTGATTAGGACCTAACAGCGTAGTACAAAAGAACCTCGTTAATGTAAAAACCTTTTTTTAATTTTAGCACGGCAATATGACGGCCACAGTTTAATGAAAATAATAATAAAAAAAATAGAAATAACATATGAAAAAATATGGTAATTTAACACGTTCTAAGATTTCTCACACAAAAAAGCAACTCGATTTTTTAAAATAAGTTTGTACAAATTTAAAATGACATTATCCGAGTTAACAACATTTTTATAGGTGTATGTACGTATGCTTGTTCACGACATTTCTTCGAAACTGTTAATCGGATTGTGACCAATTTTTTATTAACTTACATCTACTTTAACTTAGAGGACAGTGCAAGTTTCATCAAAATCGGGGTAGTAGTTTTCAAGATATGCATTAATAGGTACGTGTAACTGTGATGGCCTGGCTATTTAATACGATCTACGGGTGTGGTGTCAAAGGGAAAACATCTCATAACCTTGGTCAAATTCTAGTTATTACAATAAAATATTCCAGTTTTTATTTAAAACTAAAAATTAATGAAAACAATCGACCTCAAAAAATTAACTGAAAATTATGAAATAATTTTTAAATTGCTTACACGAAATTAACCAACAAAACGAAATCAAAAGTACGTACGAAACAAATTAGGAGCCTACAATTTTTTTGAGGTCGATGCCCCAGCACTTAAGAAAAGTTTCAAATATAAAAATGTCGAATTAAAAAAAATCCGCAATATTAACAAAAACAAAATGTCTTTTAACTTCGGTTCATATCGGATATATCGTTTATATTTTGATTAAGTTTTATAATCGAAGACTTTGCCGGCACCGACCTCAAAAAAAATTGTAGGCCTCTTAAATGTAAAAATATTATTTCATAACTTTGAGTAAATTTTTTTAAGTCGATTCAATTTTTTAATTTTTAAGTACATTATAAGTACAAATTCAGAAATTTTTAAGTTGATATTTATTTTATAGAAGTTGCTCACGATTTTAATCATGCTTACTTATATGTTTTCGATCGAAGTCTAAATATAAATTTTACACAATCTTTTACAATATCGAGATGAAACCATAGCATGGTGATAGGGCATTTTTAAAACCCGCCTGGTCAACAATAATCCGCAAGTCGAAAATCTGTCGCCTACCTGTAGGCGTGTTCTGGCAGCTGCTTTTTTTTTAGAACTGACTACGCTGTTAGCCTTATGGGCCCTATCCAAAAACAGAGCCGCTGCGGCTTTTACAGCTTCACCGAACTTGGGGGCGAGCGCTTAAGGCACTCAGCCACGAAAGTGTTCTGGCAGCTGCAGTTGATGATAGCCAGTTTATCTAGGCACTAAGTGTTACCGTTGTCACTTAACAAGTGAGATTGGTGTCAAACGCTAAGCCTATAAATATATTTAACAAGACAATTTTTAACAAAAAAGAAAATTATTTTGAATAGTTCCTTGGTGTCTCTTCGAAGTTGAAGTCCAATGCCAATTAAATTAATATGGGATGACTCTTGAGGTACCTCCTATCAAACAAAAAAGAAGTCCAAATCGGTTCATAAACAAAGAAGTTATGGCTGATCATCCATTAAAAAAAACTTTTTTGAAGTCGGTTTAAAATATACGTATTCTTTACGCCTGTAACAGTGTGACAAGTTTAATTAAAGTTTTTCATTTGTTTCATTTGACACATTGCTAATAGAGACGTACGAAAACATGGTAAACGTATTAACTTGTCTTAAAAGTTATAAAAACAATACAACAAGTACAAATTAACCATTGTAACGGATGTATTGGTCAGTCAGTGTGCTATCAGCGTATATACTACTACTTACACTTTACATTAATTACAACATTAAAATAATAGATACACTTTATGGTGTGCAGACTTCACTGCAATAAAACTAAATTTTCTATTTAGCCTTCGAAATAATAGAATTGCATAAACGTTTGAATCCACGGTAGTTGACAGTATACCTAATTTGGACCTTGGTAACGCATCAGCGATTCCACCGAGGTCACATGACGTGTGGTCACTCACACATTAAACACGCCATGTGGTAGCAATCTTTTGTTCTTAAAAGTAGACTGTCATCACCAATTTCTAACAAAGAACCATATTTATGAATACATACTATGACACTATGGAATTGTGAACAAACATTATACAGTGTAAACTCTTTATAACGAAACTCAAGGGACTGAGCATTTTTTGTCGTTATAGAGAGTTATCGTTATATGGAGTGGAGTTTCAATATGTGGGTTTTAACGCAAACCAACCAAGTTGGGCTCACTTCAACGTTATAGGGAGTTTATCGTTATAAAGAGTTTACACTGTATATCTAATATAATATCTAATAAAGAAATAATATATATGTGTAAAGAAAGTAACTAAACCAGTTTTAACTTTAAATCGTGTTTTTGAGGCAAGTACTCATTTGAATACTTTTCAAAATTTTCAAAATTAGTTAACAAAAACGTTGTCAAAATACCGTTCAATATATGAAAAAGAAAACTAGAAATACATTTTCAAATAATAAAAAAGCATATTTAATCCAGTAACTTATCTTCTAGGAACATAAAACAAATAAATACATGCGATGTGGTTAATTTTATAAATAAATTCATTAATAAAACAAATGATAAATAATTTTATGTGGACCCTTCTTCAGGTAAAGGCCTCCTTCAAATAATGACAAGTATCACGATTTTTAGCAACATCCGGTCTCGTCTGCGACAGTATCTAATTCGTCCTTCCACCGTAAGTAATTTAATGTTACAGAAGAAATGAAAAATATTCATGTTATGTTAGAAATATACGTCAAACAACAATAAATGAATTTTATGTTCAAAAAGATGACCTAAATTATTGTTTACTATTAGATATATGGATATCATAATAATATGGCATAACTTGTATGAGGAGGGCTTTCAAAATTGTATATAATTTGGAAGTACCCTGTAGGTTTGACAATGAGTCAGGAGTGTTGTTACATTTAGATTTTTTTAAGAAGGGCTGAGCCGGCTTTTTGTTTTTATTGTATTAACCTAGAAACTTGATTTTTTACAGCAGTTTGAAGTCATAAATTTTAGTATTAGGTATTTTTCAACTGTATACCTTAAGCCTTATTCGAGAAACAAATAAAACTTAATATAATTTTGTTGCATTATAATTTCACACTGGATTAGGAATTCATTAATTTTTGATTTTCCCTTAACTTTTAATAAAATACCTCTCTTACTGTCAAATTTCAAGACTATAGGTCTGCTGTCCATATAGGTTTTAATAATCGGTTCGTCAGCGTTATTTTAGCTATGAAAGGCCGTATCTCTATAATGCGTTAACCTAGAAAAAAATATTTATTTACAGCAACATGAGGTCATAATATGCTATATAAACTATCAAAGTGTTTTGACACACGGACAGACAGCAAGCCAGCCAGACAGACAGACGGATAACAAAGTGATCTTATAAGGGTTCCGTTCTTTTTCATTATGAGTTACGAAAACCTAAAAGGTAGGTATTTTTGCCCTATTCATTATATTACAATAAAGGATTAAACTTTTTTACATATAGATATATATGTACTTAGTTGTACTAGAATGACAGATAAAATTTGTAGATGAAGTATGTCCAACTATGAATATCTGAATAAGAATGTCCAATATTTCATAATACCTATTACTTTCTCAAGTCTTGTTTAACAGTTAGTACTAATTAATATTTCTAAAATACTAAAATTATAATTGTTATAATATTTATCTTCATTACATTTGTAAAAATGAATAATACGTTTGTTTTATTTGGAGGTATAGTATGGTACAATAAAAATTTTATTTCATAGTCTGTTACAGTCATTTTTAATAAGTCGGTACAAATTATGAATCGTTATCATATAAAAAATTGAACGTAAATTATTTTATATTAAAATGCCTATAGTTTCGTCAAAGCAACTATGTAAATTTCGCTCTTAAATACACAATACAAGCACATCTGTCGGCATTCACGGAACGTGTTTATTTTTTTTCTAAGAGAACAATACGTGTGCACCATAATTTTCTATGGTTTTAATCAAGAGTCTATTTTAGAAATAAAAGACATAAACGTAGGTAATGCTCTATAATCTCTGGAGGTGTGAATGAATTTCAACTATGCCAAGGAATCGTTCGTGTACCAACTATATTGTAATGGTACTGAATTTATTTTCTAATATTATTATTATGCGTTCGGTACCAATATTAATTTTATCAATAAAAGATCGAAGTTTAAGTTATTAAAAGAGGAAATTAAATTTCAAAATTTCTAATATGTTGATTTTGTAAACAACACTATGTTAGTATTATATGTGAACTTACTAAATATCAAATATGTACACAATAAACACAACGATATTATTTAAATTGCAATTCTTAATTCGTTTATCACTTGTTTTGTTTCTTATGTTTAGGAATGTTTGATACCAATACTAGCTGGTACCTGCGACTTCGTCTGCATATTATTGGATGTGGACAGACTGATCTCGGAACACGACAAACCAAAAGAAAAACATAGATGCGTTTATCACTATTTGTATAGTGGTGCCGTTCCCTACCAACCCGCTATATTACTGCATATACACCGGCTGATACCGGAACACGACAAATCAAAAGAAAAACATAGATGTGTTTATCACTATTTGTATAGTGGTGCCGTTCCCTACCAACCCGCTATATTACTGCATATACACCGGCTGATCCCGGAACACGACAAATCAAAAGAAAAACATAGATGTGTTTATCACTATTTGTATAGTGGTGCCGTTCCCTACCAACCCGCTATATTACTGCATATACACCGGCTGATCCCGGAACACGACAAATCAAAAGAAAAACATAGATGTGTTTATCACTATTTGTATAGTGGTGCCGTTCCCTACCAACCCGCTATATTACTGCATATACACCGGCTGATCCCGGAACACGACAAATCAAAAGAAAAACATAGATGTGTTTATCACTATTTGTATAGTGGTGCCGTTCCCTACCAACCCGCTATATTACTGCATATACACCGGCTGATCCCGGAACACGACAAATCAAAAGAAAAACATAGATGTGTTTATCACTATGTGTATGGTACTGGCGATCTCTACCACCCCGCTGTATTACTGAATAAAACGTATACCCATAACGCATAACATCGTAAAGCGATCAATTTATGTATGGTATTGTAAATATATTAATGCCAGTATGAATCCAACACATTAACCGTCCCAATAAAACTCAAAAATAATTGAAATCATTCCTTATTGCACTGCCTTGCGAAATGATTAAAAATTAATTGTCTTAACCTTAATTTGAGAAACGATGGGTTCTTCATACAAACCTTTATCCTCTATTTCATCCCTTCAAGTTTTATTTGCGCGACTTAGGGTGCCCTATGTCCTTCTCCAAGCTGTATCAAAATTGGTTTAATGTGTTCTTCATTTGAATTTTTATTCGTATTTCACCCCTTCAAGTTTCATTTTTGCGACAAAAGGTAGCCTATGTCCTTTCCCAAAATCCAATTTATCTTTATAGCAAAATTCATCAAAATTAAAAGCGGTAAAGCAGTAGCCGCTTGCCGTATGCGTACGCTTGTTTGCCAACTTAAAAATAAAATTAAATCTTTTTGATATATATTAAAGTGAGGTATAAAAATAAATCAGAAAAATCTTTTTGATGTTATGAGTACTTCTTTTGACGTGTTTAAGAAAAGCGTGTGCATTATTTGACGGCTGCGACGATAAAAGTATGCATTTACACTATTTAAAAAGTCAAATACCTTGGTGACCTAGCTGCACTCGGTGTCTTCTATAAAAAAATCATCTATCTAAGTAAATCTTTATCTAAATACAAAATTTCATCCAAATCGTTGGAGCCGTTTCCGAAAAAACCATTACATACAAGAATTGCTCACTTAATATAATAAGATATAATAAATTTATGTTATTGTTATTATCATTATTTGCTAACTGCATTACGTTGTTGTCACGTTGGATAACATTTTGGAGATATTTTTGTTTTGTTACGCCCAAGGAATATAACTTCCTACGGTCGTACCTTATGTACAATCCATTTTTTTTGTGGTATCATTTCTATGATTCGATCTACTTCTTTGTACTGAGTATGTTACCCTTTTTATGTAACTTTATTTAAAAGTCCTTTCCAAGCGTTCTCTCGCACATGCGTTCTCAGGCATAAAATAAAAATTCTATAATAAAAAATAATATAATTATGTACTGTTCTTTTAGTTTCTAATAGTTACTGAAAATATCCAAATTATGTACATACAATTTTTTTATGTACAAATAACTTGGATAACCAGCGTGCGGTCCGCTTGATCCGTTCTCCAAGGATCTCATGAAACCCTATTAACCGCAGGAACAAAAGACAAGGTTATTTGGTTATGAAGGATGGAGGTATTTCACCAGTCCGGCTGTCCCAAGTAGAGAAACATTTTGAATATTGATTTTTTACTTTTGATATTTCCCTTCCTAAGATTCCACCTCCATAAACAAGTTTATCGCGGCGATATTATCGTCCACTTCATTTTATTATAATTCTATGAACGAAATATTATATAATACGAATCGAAATATCAACAAAGTTTACTATTAATTAAAATGTTTACTGGATTCTCATCCCTCATAAAAATATCTACGCCTGCCAACTGTAATCGTCCTTCACACGTGTAGTGATAATAACTTTGTTTCTGTGTATATCTAATAATTTTCTAACTAGTTTTGTAAATTAATACGTCTCTACTGGCCATTATGTCTGACTATATAGTCACACCGGTTATGTCCGTCGGGATTTGAATCTGTGACTTCCTCTTCCGCAATTATGGTCTCAATAGGACCAGTTATCACTTTCTTAAATCTACTAATATCATTAACATCCATAACAACTATTAACGTGTACATAAAACTAAATATAATAAACCAATTGTATTAAAACAAACTATACAATTAGTTGTCTTATGTTATGAGAACATAATCATATCGATTTAATAACGATTACCGAGGTAGCTTATTCTGTAAAATCTAGGTAAATAGACAAAGTTACCATTAAATCATTTATTTCTTGTATTGTATTATAATTGTATTTCCACATTGAAACATATTGACATACGTCAATCAAATGTATGCATAAACATGTTTATTGTTTTAATTTGAAATGTATAAAAGACACGTTCTAAAAGAGTAACGTATAATTCGATATAAATAAGTATTAAATATTAATTCGGCCGTTTAAATGTTAATTTGATAAAAATATTAATATTTTCGATATAGACAGATAAGGTGACAACATACTGTTAGCTAAATAAATAATAAAGTCAGATTTAAGTTCGATGAACTTACGTTAGCTAAATAGGGAAAGGTGTTTTAGAAAATAGCAGGTAAAAGTTTGTGATATGTCTGACCTGAATAATAATATATTAACTTTGATAATATCATATTTAATTGGTCATAAGTAATATAAAGCTTTGATAATTATTTAATAACACTTCGGTTTTTACTTAGAATTAACTATCTTTTGTTTATGGCTCAATTTGACAATATCGCTAAATATTATAATATTAGTCAAGTCTGCCAAATAGCAGTAGCGCTAACAAAAATCGGTTGGACAGTATTCTTTGCATATTATTTATAATCTGCAGAACAGATATCATATACACCTACACAAACGTTGTAAAAACTAAATTAATCTTGACTGACATGTGCAAATTTTGAGATACGAATTTTGTTAGTCTTACCTCAAAGGTGATGACTCCCTTGTCTCCATATTTGTCGAATATCTTATCAATGAAATATTGTTCAGCGGGTAAGGTATTGTTGAGGTCTGGACTAACGAAGGTGATAGTATCAGCGGCGACGAGCGATGCCGCGAGGGCCACAATACACGTTGTCAGCATGGTCGCGACTGAGTGTCTGCACGAAACCGACGAGCCCTGCATCGAGCCCGCGACTCTGCAAAACACTATCAGCCGATCAGCGAACGCGGCTCGAGGAGCGTGATAATGTGTCGCGTCCTGCGTCCACGCATTAGCAGCCACCTTAACGTAATGATTTGTTTATATGCGATAATAAATAACTATTTCGCGTATGTATCAAGTGCGAGTTCACAAGTGTTTTACTCGGGGCCAGTTGTGCGTCTGAGACAAAGTACTCTGTGGTCTGAGACTTTCACCTTACGCTCGCTGGAGTACGTACTTAAGCCGGGTGTAACACCGTTACCAGTACCTAATGGTGTTTTGGCGAAGTGACAAAAGTCAAGGACAGGGTCATTCTTTCTAATAACGAGAATGTAATAAGTAGTTTAACGTTGTTATTGATAGTTGATAGTTAATTTGTTTATCATGATCTTCAGAGTTTTCAACGTCAGTCGTTGTCAGACTTTAAACTGTTTGATTTATTACTATCTGATGCTTACTTACTTTTAACAGAAATTATAACAAAGAACCAAGCAGCCGGGTACAATAAATGATCATATTTTTATTCATTTATTGTAACAACTGAAACAATGAAAACTAGAATCTGACGACTGTCTTTGAAACTATTATCATAATAATAAATTATAATAATAGATAATTGACAACCATTACCACACATTTGCTATTATAAATAATTACATTTCAAGCAAGAAGACTAGGTAGGTACCTAGTTTTCAATTTACACTTGCATGAAAACACAATGATTCTTTGCGTGTGTACCTATTGATTGATTGTCTACGTGTACCTACTTAAAGTGATTTAGCATGATCCCCAAAAATACGACTTACGAGACATTAAAAAAGTGTGTCCATGTGCAAAAGTGTGCGGTAAAACATAGTACCTACCTAAAGAAATAATAATAAAAATATGCTATCGATACAATTAAAATTTTTGCTTCGAGTTCGGCATTATTACTTCTCGTCTTGTCTCAAATCTACGTCTTTTCTTATTGTTTTTTTTTTGCGTTGCTTCCGTATCTCCGTAGTTCATTTTAAGTCTCATGCAAAACTTATTGTCAAAGGAATCACGCACGTCAAGGGTTTCAATATTCATAACACGTACTTGTGTACCTAGATTATTGATAGATTTTATAAAGCATTTCTGACAAAGCAGTATCCAATATCTGCATGTGTAATTATTCCTGGGGATGCTTCGACATCAATTTATTTTTCTCCTAATTTACTCATTTTTAACCTACATCAAAAAAGGAGGAGGTTCTTAATTCGATTGTATATTTTTAATGAATGTTCAGGTAAAACATCTTTTTTTATGAACCGATTTAGATTTAAAAAAATTGTTGTAACGAAAAAGGGTGGTGGGGACAAGAGTGGATCCATTTTAATTGAATTGGCACTGATGAACCTTCGACTTCGAAGATACACCAGCGGAGCCTCAAGTTAGATTTGTTTTTTTGTGAAATATTGCCTTGGTGGTTACTTATTACAAGTATTTGAATGTTTGCGTTATCAAAGGCATTTATTGTAGGAACGAGTTTAACTTAACAATAAATAGGTACAGGTGTTGCATTTAAAAAAACTGAGAAGTATTTTGATTATTTCATTTGATATTTACCATATAAGGTTGCTGATGTTTTTGTTGCTATTGAAAAATGTTCTACACTATGATTTCTCAAATATGCAAGTGTAGCTTTATAAATTAAAGAAATATGTAGGTAGATATTTAGTTGTATGGTTATCACAGTACCTAAGATAACAACCATGAGTTGGATTTGTGTATTTAGTGCAACAGTATTTAATTAGTTTATTAGTAGGTACTTATTCAGGGTTATTGGTATTTCCATATATTCCCGTTAGAGGGTGATATGGGTGTGACTATTTGCGATAATTTTAATCTTCATATGCATTATAAAAAAGTGAACCATTTTTGAGTTATCGTGTTTTATAGCTTGTTTCAAAATAAGTCAAAAAAGCAAATCCAAAAATTTATTTAAAAAAAAAATCAATTTAAGTTTAATTTTTTCTTCAATTTATAAAAACGATTGTTTTACAAACAGTGTTTACTGGTTATCAATATTAAAACAACAATAATCAGTCCAAATTTTAAAATGCGAGACGAAAAACTATATTGCTTCAATATTTTTTTGATATTTTTTAAACTAAAAGACCTTAAAAACTAAGAAAAAGTTATGAAACTTGGCTTGCAAATTATTTTAAAAACATAACCGTTTTATTAGCTCTGCTTTAATGCATAACATCTAGGAACTTATTTCAAAGAAACTGAAAAAAAGATCACGAAGGAAGCAGGCAGAAATTCGTATTCGAACTAAAGTTAAAGTCGTTTTTTTAAATTTCCATAAAATTAATTTATTAATTAAAAACAATACCCAATGTAAATAAAATAAAAAATACAAATTTAAAATAAAATATAGAACCAGTAACAGCTTAGTAGTAATAACAATTGATAATATAAGACATTTTGTAATTTAGCCTAATTAAAGTTCTTGCTCGAAGTGACTTCCCCTATTGCGTACGCAAAGTCGCATTCTTTTTCTGAGTTGTGACTTAACAACCGAAGTAGTCAAATTATTCCGCATCGCATTTGCTGCATTTATAATTTTTGTTTTGAGTTCTTCCGCGGATGACACAGGAGAGACGTTGTCAACTAGGGGAATCATGTGACCCCAGACATAGAAATCAACCGGCGTTAAGTCCAGACTCCTCGTAGGACATGGAATGGGTCCTCCTCGCGGACAGTAGGGCTTTGTACTTCAGCAATATGGTATTGTTGACGATATTCCGTAATTTTCCATGTTACCCAACTATGTTGAATATAAGTGAATGTAGGCACCTATTATGTGAAGGGTGTGTACATATTACATGTATAAATATATAAATGTATTATGTACATACTGATACGAGTGTTTATTTGTTTATGACTGGACCCAGAGTAAACATTCCCAGCCATCGAGGCAAATAGTATAGTTTGTATCAATATAATGTTTAATTAAGCGATTCCATAACATTGTTCGTTTGTTCACCTACGATATTTCATTCATAATACGTAGCTAATGTAACGTGGCTTTGCTAACCAGCGAAATGGATGCAGGGTATTTTTGCAGAAATAGTGTAATGTTTATCAATCGATTCATAGTATAAAAGATGATCGGTATCCGCGTCTGTCTGTATGTTCGCTTACTTCTAAACCACGCAATGGATATTTATACGGTTTTCATTGTTGTTTAGATAATTTTTTTATGGAAGTTTTATATATACACTACATTCCAATTAAGTTTTTGTATAGTAGAGAAAATCCAATGTTTTGTAATCAAGTTGTCAATAAATAGATTTTCGGGCGCTTACGTGGCTTACGCTGGCTAAATCTTAAGAGATACATCAAAATAATGTACTAAAGAATTGTAGTACTTCGAAAAGCCTGCAGAAAAGTCCCTAGTGGCATATGTTAATCTCTTAAGATTGACTCACAGTAACCATTTTTATCTTCAACATTATAATTAAATATTAGGTTATTTGCGAAGCACTTTTCTCCAATTCATTATTAATCCTTATCCAGATAAATATGTTAGTTAAGTTGGGCATTTAATGTAGATTAAAATCGATCTTTACATTATATCATTTAAATGAATACCTACCATAGAATATATCACGGATAAAAAATTACGCCCAACCAAAGAAATCACTCGCAGGGAAATAGTTAGCCGGCGCTTCGCACCTATGATGATTTACGCGTCGCGAGCTAAGCGGACTTTGTCATAACTATGAGGTTATGATCTATCAATACTAAAGCATTCAACTCTAAATCATGCTTTTTAAACATAAAATACAGCACATTGTAAATTGCACCTGAGTGAAGCTCGGGCGGGTCACTAGTGTAATATAAAGAATTATTGTAAATTGCTGGGTGGTAGGCTACTGGATCGCAACCAGAATACATCAGGTGTAACACCCACCATAGCTTGGCATGGTGTTTTGCGTTGTGGCTTTCTGGGAGCCGGTGTTTATACAGAAATTAAGTGGCTTTCGCTACACACCTAATGCGATAAACCTGTCCAATGGCTCTCTTTTGTTTTATTGCTTTTCTGAATCAGCCAGTGTACATCCAGATGCCGATAGGCTTGCATGTCAGCATGACAGCGACTACCGACGGTGGATTGTTGATCTCTCGATGGTCGCTCTGTGCTTACTATCAGGCACACTGCTGTCACTTTGCAGTTCTATTATTATAGTCCGACAAGTTCGTACGCGACCGTCCTATATGGTAAGAGACGTTGGCAGGACATTATTACACTACACAATACGCTAAAGTAAACCGTATGTTACTTTGTTACTTGCGTTACCTACTTACGTATTTGATAATGCTATATTAACTTAACTGCAAATTTTGTAACGTTAAAACTAAATTTTTTACTTGGGTTTTATTTCAACTTTGAAAACTGTTTGTGAGTTAGTGATAAGGGGACAAACCTACATATTTTTAATAAAAACATAAAATTTTTTGCTTAATAAACAATTTTAAGTTCAAGGAAATAGGTAATATAATATTTCGTCATTACTTATAAATTACTTGACTGGGCGCACTCGCGACTATTGTGTACCGAAGTTCACCGATATTACGAAGTATATAAGTCGCGCGTCGTTTCGGCCGTTTGTATCAAGACGTAATACTGTTTACTTTAGTGTACTGTGACTGCGCGCCACGTCATGTAATGGTACGCGTTTCCTTTCCCCGCCTCCGTTTATGGTCTGTAGTACATCGCCCATGCTATCGTCTGTCACCGCATAGGAAGGCCGTGCACGAACTTGTCTGACTATAAAAAAGATCTATAAAACATTTTAAGTTTAAGTCAAAAAACAATTTGAATCCAAAGTAAATTCCATATATTATATTCCCCTTTACAAAGCAAATGGGAAAAAGGAATTATCTTTGTTTGCTGTAACATACATTAAGAACATGTAAGTGCCTCATATTGATAACATTACCTAATGATTTATTAAGAAAACATACATTTTTTTTACATACTGTAGAGTAATTACGTTACGATGAATCACGAGGTACACGAAACTTTAACGTTATGTGGATTATTTTAAAAGTCATTACCGCTTATCGCGTCCATTGACGTGGATTCGAATCTTAATAAAGAGAACATGATGGTGAAATTATAGCATGGTGGTAGGACATGTTTTAGTAATCGCCTAGCTAGCTATCACTAGAAATCTGTGACTAAGTATCACCTTTAAGTTAAAACTGTTTTGCATAGCTCTTATCCTACAGAGCTAGCTAGCTCCCTCGCTTGTTGTAGGGTGTTACGGTCTTCCAATGCGTCGTCAATTAACATCAGCAACGATTGTGGTGAAATCTTAAAAAAAATTATTAATGTTGGCAGTATTCTAATATGTACCTACATTAACTATGTACCCGACTATCCTAACACATTACATACTTATACCAAAGATATTATACAATTTTTAACAAAAAAGAAAACCAACTTCGATGATTTTGAAGAGTTCCCTGGTGTATCTTCGAAGTTGAAGGTCCAATGCGAATGAAATTAAAATGGGACCACCCTTGTATCCACAAAGAAACTATCAAACAAAAAAAGAATCACCTAAATCGGTTCATAAACAAAGAAGTTATAGCTGAACATCCATAAAAAACATTCGAATTGATTATTTTTTTGAATGCGGTTAAAAATACATTGAAAATTTAAAAAAAATGTCATAATATGTTAATTAGGTTGGCCTAAAAAACGTTTTTTTATTTCCCTTATGAGAATATGTTACTGTAGCACGTTTTATTAATGATTCATAATTTTAAAATTAATAATAAATAGGCCTGAAACAATACTAATATATAAAATCTATAAAAACACCAAATTCGAATTGAAAGACCGCAGAGGTTTGTGCATCACTTAGCATAGGTACGCATCGAATAAGGAGTAAACAAAAATTTTCCTACCGGGATAACGCACATTATTTTTAAAAAGATGGCAATGTCGCCGCTAGCACCACATGCAGCTCTCTCCCTTGCGACGGAAGGGTAATAACACTAATATTTGATTGACGATGGCGTTACTTAGCGGAAATCCATCGTAAATAATTAATCCGAAATTTTCTTAGCTACTTCCGCCTGCAATAGATAAACAGCAACACTAATATCGTTTCTTCGTGCGCTTGATCAAATGTTTAGATATCGTTCATAAAGATTCGGCGATGCCGATATATCGTATCGGTATCGTTACATCTTTAGTTTTTATGTTCTCGTGCTTTTTGTTCCATAAAGATGTCCACTGTATGCAAAAAAAGTTGTGTAATATTTATATTTCTATTCTTTAAAATGTTGTGATAAACAAAATGAATCAAATTCAACTCCTATAGGTATAAAGAGGGAAAATGGTTCTTTTTTATTCGTTATAGGTTTATAGTTTGGCCACAATCTCACCTGATATAACGCTAAATCTAGTGGAAGAACTCGTTCTCAAGTGCAGCTACCGGAACACACACTTATTAGGTGCTTGGTGACAGATTTTCAATTTGAGGGTGGTGCTTGGTAGCTAGCCAGGTGGGCATTAGAAAATGCTCAACCACAATAAATATTCTTTTTTTTTTAATATATTTTTTTCCATAGATAATTATGCTTAAAATATTGTGTTCTTAATTCGAAAAAGGTAGGGTGTTCACTATACCATACCAACCATTGCTGATAGAAATGAAAAACAATAAACCTTTCAAAATTCTCAAAAAAAAAAAAAAAAGGATTTTTTTTCTATAAAAATGTGTTTTTCCGGTTATAGCTGCGCCGCATTCCAGTCGAGGAACACGTTCTTTGAACTTCCGTAATAGTTACGAAACTTCGATATTGCCAATTTCAACGGTAACTATACAATAGAGATGGCGAGACTTGCAGGTACATAATTGTTCGTTAGTTGTACGTGCTTTTAGAGTGTAGCACGTCATGCTCACGGTTCGTTGCACATGATCTCTTTAGAAAAATTATATATTCCAATATCCGATAAAGTTAACAAGAAAATTCACTGTTTGTTCAAATCTTACAAGGTCTAAAAGTGTTTACATAAAAACAGCATATAACACAGGCCAAAAATTCTTTTAGTCTAAGGTATATAAATTGACGATTTCAATTTATTTGTACATAGCGCCATCTAAGAAAATTGTAATGAAAAATACTATTTCGTTTATGTTTAATAACTGTAAGTTAAAAGATTAAAAATAAGAAGATTAAGATAAAATAATTTGGATTAATTTCGTATAATTTCACTTCATTTCATTATATATTTAAAATATGTTACTTTATGACTTATACATATATAAATTTGATATATGACGCAATTTATAGACCATACGAATCTGTATGTAGATGTAACTTAAATGTACCTTCAGACTTCAAACTTTTAACTTCGATCATAGGTACCGAATTTCGTTAAATTCGTTCTAGTAGTTTTGGCGTGATTGGCGTACAAAGCAGACAGAGGGACAACAATTAAAAAAAATTATCGAAATGTGTTCTGTCCATGATTCTAAATCCATCCGTATATTTTTTCTCAAATATCTTCAATGTACAGATTTCGACTCTTTACTTTTTACTATAAATATAGACTATTGTATTATATAATATTTCCGAACCAGCAGCAGTGTTTTTACGTTCATAAGTGTCGTCTTAGGGCCTAAACGTTGTTGTGTCGTTGCTTACTTGGACCTCTCAGAAGATCTCTTAAATAAATTTGATCGACTACTCAATAACTGTATCCGTTTCATCTTCCGTCTTCGGAAGTTTGATCATGTTTCTGAATACTGAGCCAGGTTGAAATGGCTACCTATTCGGCAACGTAGGAATATAAGAATACTTTGTCTTCTTTTCTCCGTACTTAATAATCCCAAATCCTCTAAATATTTAAAAACACTTTTTCAATCTCTCGCGGATACACATAATAGACAGCTGAGGTCTTCTGATTCTTTAATTCTCAGTATACCAAGTCATCATACTAATTTCCGCGACCAATCCTTCGCCGTTACAGCAGCACGACTGTGGAATTCGCTTCCTATCAATATCCAACTGGCCAACTCTCGAAATTCCTTCAAGTATTCGCTACGTAGGTTTTACTTGGAGCAATTGAATACTTTTTAATAATATATAATCTTAATAATCTTTTTTTTTTTTACTTAACATTATGCACACCTTGCATATACCTTTCCCTTGCTCCCTTGGAAGACTGGCAGAGAATGCTTTTTAGCATTAAGTCCTCCATTTGTACTTTTTTTTTTGTGCAATAAAGAATAATATATATAATATAAACTGAATATAGTATTTTATGATTGATTTGATTAAATACCTTCGTTCTCTGACGTAAGTAGATACATTATGAATTTTATACTTCAGAGAAACTACTAATATGCTTTTTATATAAACCTAAGGTGGTAAACAAACGTACGGCCCACAAGATGATAAGCGGCTAATGTAACCTATAGATGCTTGTAATACCATTATAGGTAACACTAGGTTGTCGACCTTGATGTAACCCTTCTCCGAGGTGTTATGGAAACCCTACTCACCACTGGAACACAACACATGGTTACTTGGCTGCGATCTTCTGTAAGGTGTAGGTACTCCACCAGTCGGACTGCCCCCAAGTATAGAGAAATCTCAAAAGAAATTTCTCTATGCTCTACTCGTCTTTCCATAGTTCGTTGAGTTACTTTTAACTTGTGGATCAGCCCCATCATAAGTGTCCACGTCTCAGCACCGTGAGTCATAACAGGTAGGACTCTGACAGCTGCAAAAAGCTTGGGAACTGCTGAATAAGTGATAAGGAAACTATTATTGGTGAAGGATAAAGTTCCTGCAAGTATTAAATAGCAATATTTACAATAACTTAGTTTAAACATATATATAAACTAGCTGACCCACGCAACTTTTCAATTCTAATAAATTTCCCCCTTTTTTGCAACACTTTTCATTGAAGTTCCGCTCCTATTGGTCGTAGCTTGATGTTATATACCCTATAGCCTTCCTCGATAAATGGGCTATCCAACACTAAAATATTTTATCCATTCGATCCAGTAGTTCCTGAGATTAACGCGTTCAACCAAACAAAGAAACAAATTCTTCAGCTTTATAATATTACCATAGATTTAATCACTAGGAGTATTTTCTGGATTTATTTATTTGGATTTTTGAAGTTTGATCTGGACGCACGGCAAAATTTTTTGATAATCTGATGAGAGTTTTCTGACGACACATAAAAATCGAAGGTCTGGAGTAGGTACCTGAAGTGGAACCCTAAAACCCCTGTCAAAATAATAGGTCTTGCCGTTCTGCAGTACTGGCCATTTCAAATCAAAATAATTTTTGTTTGGCTAAGAATTCTAATTTCAAATTAATTTTATTTTAAAAACATGGAATTCTTTTTCCAAAAGTAGTCATTTGTTTATTGATTAGTGTTATATTTTCATCCCATTTCAATCTTTTTTGTCATCATGGATACGTTAAAAATTCGAGTAATTATGGAATATGAGTACCGTCGTGGCAGCAACGCGGCACAAGCGGCATGCAACATCAACGACGTTTACGGAGCTAACACTACAAACCAACGCACCACCTGTTATTGGTTTGCTCGCTTCCGTTCTGGGTAATTTCGACCTGAAAAATGAACCTCGCGGTCGTCCGAAGACTTTGGTCGACAATGACGTATTAAAGGCGATTGTGGAAGCTGATGATACACAATCTACAGCTGAATTAACAGCAGCTTTCGACGTTAGCGTCAAAACAATATTGGTCCATTTGCGTCAAATTGGCAAGGTAAAAAAGCTTGACAAATGGGTGCCCCACGAACTCAATGATCGCCAGCGCGAAGTACGCGTCGAGACGTGCCTTGCACTGCTCAACAGACACACAAATGAAGGAATTTTGAACCGCATTGTTACCTGCGATGAAAAATGGATTCTGTTTGATAACCGCAAGCGCTCAGCAAGTTGTTTGGATCTTGGCTCAGCACCTAAACAATGCCCTAATCGAAAACTTACCCCTAGAAAAGTGATGGTCACTGTTTGGTGGTCTAGCGCCGGTGTGATTCATCACAGCTTCTTACCAAACGGGGTGAGCATTACTGCAGATGTGTACTGTGAAGAACTGAATACAATGATGGAGAAGCTGGCACATCTCCAACCAGCATTGGTCAATCGCTCGTCTCCGCTGCTCCTGCACGACAACGCGCGACCTCATACTGCACAGCAGACGGTCTCCAAGTTGCAAGAACTGAGGTTGGAAGTTCTCCGTCATCCGCCCTACTCACCAGACGTTGCGCCTACAGACTACTACTTTTTCCAGAATTTGGATAACTCCTTGGAAAAAAGTTAAATACCCGAGAGGCAGTACAAAATGCCTTTGAAGAATTTGTTGCCTCCCGTCCAACTGATTTCTTTAAGAAGGGCATCAATAAACTGCCACTGCGTTGGCAAAGATGCATTGATTGCATGGGTGATTACTTCGATTAATACAAATAAAAAATACATGAAAAAAATTCGTTTAAATTTTTTCATACAAAACGGCAATTTCATAGGTAAAAACCTAATAATATAAGAGCTATCGAAATGCCGCTTTAGTAAAAATTATTTACTATATTATTATATAACAGCCAAGACTAGTAGGTGGATATAGAGAAACGAGCAATTTTGGCTATAAACTGGCCCATCTTTAAATCGTTAAATTCCATTCTTTAGAATTGAATGTGCCTAATTACAGGAGCCTAAAAAAATTAAATTAATGACAACCCAATACTTATGGTTGATATATTCATATTACATGTTGTGAAATTTTATATGATTTGGCCGTTGTTGTTGTAAACTCAATCTCAAGAAAATAGAAGTACGTAATAGTAACAATGACTCCTACAATATTTTCAACAGCACAAGTCATATAAAATGCCACAACATATATGTAATAAGATAGGCACAGTAGAATTAAATAATGGAATTTGACGAGTTTATAAGATGAGACAGATGTTAGCCAAAATTACTCGTTTTATTATAATCCACCTACTAAACTTGGCTGTTCATGTGATTTCACTACTTTTTACAGACAAATCGTCTCAATCGAGACTTTGCTCGTTTATTACTTCATATTTTTGTATTTTCGAGATACGTACTTTTAAATGTTATTTTTATGTAAATCATTAGTAAAATGCGTAAAATGTAATTTAGTTGCAGAGTAGAGTTCAATGTTAGAGAAAAAAAATCATATAATATAATATATATAGTCTGGCCGGCAGACGTTTTTCTGCCATTTCCGGTAGTTAATATGTCGAGCACAGCGCCACCTATCAGATCCTAACATAGCTATGAACCATCATCTCGATATAACAAATAGGCAATTAAGTGAAAATAAGCTCAATCGGTCAAGTCGTTCAATAGTTAAACTATCATTATTTTTACACAAGATTTTTGTAGAGGTAAAATTTGTATGTTTGTACAGGAATTACTGTCCGATTTAAAATTTAAAGTGATCCAATGTAATAATATTTGACTGATAAAAAACTACGTTCTTCGTGAGTGACATTGATTACGTATTTTCATTAATTCTGATATTATAATCAGCCGTATTGTATAAAACGACACGACAGTTGAAATAAAACCATTGCATTTTAAAACTTTATTTATTCTGATACCTACCTACATACGTGATTTACATTTACTTTTAAGTGACGATGTGAATAATGCAGGTTGCTTTTGTTAATTACACTACCTATCCATTCTTTAGACAGAAAAGACATGATAAAATACAATTTCATTTAATGATTGAAGAAGTCAAACAAAATATTAATGTTGTATAAATGTACAAAATGTTAATTGTAAAACTTGTGTCAGCAGAACTACAAAAAATACAATAACGTAAAATAAAAATTTTGGATTGTAGTTGACATTAGTGATATATATATATATGTATATATAGTAAATGTACAAAACTTAGGCTATAAGGTATGCACTACGCGTTTTTCGCCGTACATATGTGAAAAATGCGTCGCAGTGGCCCGCAGTAGGTAGGTATTGTAACATATATTTTGTTTTCAACCGTGTTTTGCGCACTTCACAGTTCACACCAAATTACCGTAGCGGCGAAAACTCTAACTAGTAACAACTTTGTCTTCGCCTTTTTATAACACACGAGATAAGCTATAACTATGAATGCATACTTTATCGAAAAAGATAAAAGTTGTTTTTTTATTTCAAAGAAAGTTCGCAAGCGTTTTTTGTTATTTTCCAAGAACTAGACCCTTTAAGCCAAAAAAGCGTTCATGCATTTAGCTCTAACAGCGCACTATAACGGCCTTTAGTTTTTACACTATTTTATTGTATTGTTTCAGGCACAACGATGGCTACGTTGATCGTTTTTTCTTCAAATAATTTTAATAGTTAATAAAAACATTGTTTAGTTATGTATTCTATATTATAGGAAAAGCTGATCGAGGTATCGTTAAGTAGGTATACCAAAACCTAATGTAAATAACAAACATCTGTTGTTCAAACGATCATTAACAAAAAAATGTACCCGAAATAAACTTTTTCTTTTTGCGCGCTATAGAAGAAATCATAGCGGAAATACAAGCTACTATAAATACATTTTAAAACTTAATAATATGATGCGGTACAAAACCGTAGTTCGCGCATAAAATCGCGCCTGTTATTTTTCGCTATTCTTCTTTGACCGCGCGGTGAAAAAACCGTATTCAATTTCCTTACGTAAGAAATTCTTGAATTCTGGCATTTTTTCATAGTCAATTAGTGCGCGATAATAGAAGAATTTCTTAATTATCACTTTCTTTACCTTTTTTTAATTACTACTAACGTAAGGTATACAGGGTCATCTTTATAAATATATCCTACCTAATTTCATTTTTGTCTTAAATACAACAGTATAAAAGTTACATTGAGTTAAACTGTATTGTCTTCTGTATGTTGCTATTGTGATGTAGAAATGCCACCTGAATAAATTACAAAATCATTCAGAATGATTGTATTTATTTTATCACCGTGAAAGGTAAAGTATAATTATAAAATTATCTTACACATATTAATACAACATTGAAAATATATAACTAAAGTATAGGAATCATATTGACAAATGCATTATTCGATAACAGATCTGAGAGCGAAATCCGAAGTCAAATGCTGTATTTTCATCCAAAAATTTTATGGCTTACAAACTGCGGAGTTTTGTTGATCCAAAAATTGAAGAATGAATTAGAACGTTACAAAATTTAAGTGTTAAACATTTTTTACACCTAGCTTAGTTACCCTAAGAATCTAGATCGACACTATAGGTGTTCAAAAAAGCATGTAACTTTACAATCCATTTTAAGTACAAATTATGTCATTTCGGATGAAGATACAGAATTGTTATTCACTGTGACTCCCAATTTAACGGGAACCTACGCTCTAATAACGCACAAATTAAACACAACAACAATCAATCAGATCTAATTAAACTATCATTAGCAATCATAACTCTTTCGAATCTTCAGGTAAACAGACAAACATTTTAGAACACATTAAATTGAAAGAGTTACATGTTGATTGTAGCCACTGGGGCTTTTCTCGCCATATAAACACGAAGTATACTGGAATTCCCATTACTATAAAAAGGATTCCCAAGCCCAAGATTACAGGATGCTTGAAGCAGGAGAATATAATAATAAACGTGCAAACGAAAAGGTATATTATTGGTAAAATTAAACTGACGCGGATCGGTCGTTGTAATTTAGGGCGTGTTCGTCGCATCCACAAAAGGCCTGCCACTGATAGAAGAGTGAACATAGCTTCGACAGCTGTCACGAACACCATTAGCGGTTCCACGTTGTTGAACACAAGCAGGATGAGAGTAACAAAACACTGAAATATAAAAATTATCATTTATTACCTTTAAGTTATTATATACTACCCTTATTATCTTGATAGGAAATTTTAATAATAATTCATATAATGTTTAGTATGTATAAAATATACCTACACGAGAAGTTGTTTTTCTAACATGGAGCTTTAATTTCCTCAGAATTTGAATGAAGTTTCCGTAAAACCTAATCAAATGCGATAACTTAAATATTCAGAATTTATTATGAACTCATTTCAACAAGTACCCTAACCAATATTCGAAAAAAAAAACCACAGAGATAATACTCGCGTTTTCGAGTTAGACTGTTCAAAGAACAGATTTGTAGTTCAATGAGTATGATCAAGATTGATTAGTAATTGCACCAGTAATCATATTTAAGCATTTTATTATCATATATATTTACTTGAATAAATGATTATCGAATATATTTACATGTCTCTATTAAGTTATAAATAAAAAATTTTGTTTGAAAAACACTGGTCGGAACTTATCCCGAATTAGTAACTAGTTAATACTTTCACAGCGATAGTTGCTCTCACATCTCGGATCATCGTTACGGCCAAAGAACAAGATAATCTTAAGTCTTTAGTAGGCATTTATTACCTTCACGAGTATGTTGTACATAAGTACTAATAAACTTTAATTACATTGATTTAAGTAATTAATGGATGATTTTTTATTCAAGGGATATTACCAAATGAAAAATACTATCACCATTAACAAAACTAATAATGCTTACATAAACGCAGTGAACAGAAAATAACAATAATCCTAACGAAAATGTTACATCAGAATAATGTAGAAATGTTATCGTTTAAAAAAAACGGTATTCCACTCGTCATTTATCTAAATGCACAAGTAGAACTCATAGAAGACATAATTAGTTTTATGTTTAATACGCTGTAAACGTTTTTAACTTTTCTTCGTTGCCGTTATGATTATTATTTCATAACTATAAATTAACATACATTTAACATTTTTTATAATACCTTTTGCAAAGTAAATTTTAACGTTATGTTAATAAATATTATGTATCTTTTCATACTGTTGTTTTATTTTTGTTTTTCAAACCTTTATGTTCTACCTACTTGTTTCTGGAAAGGAAATATTTATAGGTATGTCTAGACACTATCTATTCAGAGGTTCCCAACCTTATACGGATTACACTAATACTACTAATAATACTTTACAAGAAAAAAAATTCCAACGCCCCCTCTTAAATGTAGTCAATTATACCAATTTTATACGTCTGTTTACTAACTATTAAAAACCATAAATTAAAAATTAATTATCTCTCTCTCTATCTCTCATCATGCTCCTCGTGGTTGTGGCTGAGAGTCGTGATTAATAATTAATTAAAAACACAAAAACATGTTATAATAAAATAAAAATATTCAGATAAAGACCATACAAAGTGTTTTTGACTAAATTATAACTTAGCCAACGAATGTAAGACTATACACAAAGCTGGAGCACCTCGCAATGGGGCACTACACAAAGGCAAAGACAAGACGATTAATCAAGATTAATAAAAAAGCATTTAAAAAAACAAACAAAATTCACTAAGGAACATAAATATCAATGAGATGTTTGAGGTAGGTGGAGTTTTAACATTTGTTAATGTTGGATTTCAATTTAGTTAAAATCACTCGCAAAACACCTTGCTCAGTGATCTGCAGTCTATTCCTTTTTTAGACTTTAAATTAGCTACTGCACTGAACCAACGCTTAGACAAATAATTATGATGAAAGAAATGCAATTAAAAATTTCTGTACTATTTCCCACAATCCAGGGATAGCTGATATTGATTTTTGTGGCTCGAACTCTTGGTATGCATTTTTTAATTTTCAAGTCCTTATTCTAAATGTGATGATTTTGCTGTATCTGCATTTGCGAAAGGGTCTAAAACCCAGCCTAGTATATTTATATTTAAAATATCCTACAATCGCTCTGTAAAATCAGCATGGTCCAGCGTCCAGGTGTTGGGGGTAAATAAGTAAATCTTCCTATTATACCGATAATACCTACTAATAATGTCAGAAAGTGGCTGTATTCACTTCTTCCTAGATTTCGTTTGAATAGAAGAAGTTTTCCCACAAAATCAGCTATGACGTATTGCGTTTTTTTTATATTCAAGTCATCACGTAGCAATTGTAAATTAATGTCATTAAATATTTTAAAAAGTTCTGTCAAATAAGCGATTTCAGTTTTCACGTTAAATAGGTTGAAAAAGCGACTCAGACTTTCGAGAACCATCGTACTTCTTGTGCAGCAGCAAGCGATTATAGTCCTCATGATTTTTACAACAAAGTTGGCCAAAAGATATGTCATGTAATGAATTGGTTCTTATTTTGTTGACTGCTCTATTATCGTAATGAAGCGACGTATGCAGGCGTTCATTCAATTTTTTTGCAACCAAATGCTCACGATGAACAGGACAATGTACAGCGAGTACATTTGGTATTGCTCCTTTTTTAGAACTGACTACACTGTTAGCCTGAGGGGCCCTATCAAAAAACAGAGCTTTTGATGGCTTTTAAAGCTTTACCGAGCTTGGGGGCAAGCACTTAAGGCACTCAGCCGCGTAAGCGTGGGCAACATGCGCGCAAGGGTGCCAAAGAGGCCGGACCTAGGCTTGGGCTGTTGCCGCGATTGCAATTAAGTCACGATCTGACTAATTCCCTATCCGAAAAATTCGATCTAAACTAACATATACATATATACATGTCCCTGCCTCCTGGGAGGAAGGAAGGAACATGTGTATATTATTATGTATTTAGTGATCTAAAAATATAATCTACACTAACTAGCGTAAATAAAGAAAAATAAAGGTTCCTCACAGAACCTATGTGGTGTGCACGTATGTATGTACATATTGTGTGTAATGATGTATGATGGTAGCTAAGTGATTGCAATTGCAGTGTCACTTCAATCGCATGGGCGGTTGCCAGACTCAAGGGTTTCACACCGAGGAACGAACCTAGGCATAGTTGCCGCGAGAGAGGGAGGTCGCGGCGGTGGGTATGCGGGGTTTGGTACTGCTTGTTTTAAATGCGCTATGAAATGCTTAAGACGCCCCGTCATTATTGGAGCACCATCTGTAGCAACTGACAAAATATTTCGAATAGGAATATTTTCCTCTTGAAAAAAAAACCTGAATGGTAATCACGGTATTAATTATGGAATCTCCCTTTGCCTCCCCAATTTTTAACTCCCCAAATAATAACTCTTGACAATTTTTTTCTTCTTTTATGAATCGGACCTAAGCCAAGAGTACTTAGTGCTTCGTTATTTGGTCAAGTTAATTGATCAGTTGAATGAAAAATTTGGAAATCTTTAAGTAATCACATAATGATAGTTGCCATTTTTTCATCTTTATCCATTTCGTATATTCTTCTATGCACTGTGTTATTACTCAAAGGATTTTTTTTGATGATATCTGATGGCCCCTTATAATGAAGAACAGTTTCGATTACCTCATTGACTGCCGGCATAATTAATTCCTCACCAATTGTGTATAGTTTTCCCACTTTTGCAAATATTTCTTTTAAGTCCTTGAAAATAGGATAAATCTTTGTCCTATTCATCAGCATGTATTTTATTCAAATTCTCTTGGAGCCTAGAAGGCTTCATGGCTTCATTTGAAAAAACTTATTGGCAAATTAAACACATAAAATGTTAATAATTGGTTTGTTTGAGATTGCGTAAATCCACATTTGAAATACTCAATATAATACTACCGACATTTCTTCTTAGTTTTAGACATTTTGGAATTCATAATTTATTACGGTTCCGATACATTAACTTTTCAACCGATTTATAGAAAGTTATAAAACTAGTGGTTATAATGACTTATTTACTTAATAAGTCATGCACGTGTATAGATTACTGGCAAAGCATACAAAAACAATAAGACATTACAAGAGCTATCCCTGCCTTATACAGATTTGATTTCGAGCACGCAACTACTTGTATGCCTTCGTTTGTTTACGGCGCCCCGATGGGCTTGCTCTGCAAGCAGGTTGTTACAAGTTCCCGTATTTTTGACGAAACAGGCTTCATTGTGTAAATCATGTTTTTGCTTACCAACTTGCATAGACTTGCAGAATCAATTAGTTTATACATAATGCACAATTAAATGTTTTAATGACTATTTACGCAATTAACTACGGTTAGATAAGATGATTTTTCATGAAAATAGAGGTATTTTCAAAGTATTTAATCTTATTACATTTCTAATTACGTAGATACGTCTCGACCGCCCCCTTGATTATCATAATGCCCCTCCCATTTACCTTTGGACCCACTACCGCGCCCACACAAAGCTCCAGCGCCCACTAGGGAGCGGTACCGCCCCCGTTGGGAACCTATGGTCTATATGATGATAACCATAACAAAAATTACACACTAATATTGTAATTCATAAAATATACTAAATATTTCTCACCATGAATATAAGCGAAGGAACCGGTGTTAACCTCTTGACGTCTATTAAAGATATAGCCAAAGGTAGATGGCCATTCCTTGCTCCGACGAAGAATAACCTAGATGATGCATATATAGCTCCATTTAAAGAGCCAAATGTGCACAGAGCTACGAATAAAGGCATGATCCAAGACATCATGCCGAGAATCTTGTCACTAAATGTGATGGCTACAGCCTCTGAAGAGAGGATCTCTTCATTTGTAAGAACAGCGAAGTAAGCGACGTTCGTCAGAGTGTACACCAGCGTCACCACCGGCATTGAAATCGCAATAGCTCGAGGAAGGTTTCTGAAATATTACAAAAAGATGATTTCAGGGCGTATTTTTGAGGATTATTAAATACAGAACTTTGTATTACAATATTCCTCACATTTGATGTAGTATAATCTAGTTATTAAAGCATATGGTAAAGAATAATCTATACTTCCATACCAATTTTTGAATCTTGTTTTTATTATGTATAATAAATGTGAAAATTAATATCTGGAATCTACCAGTCAGAAAAAAAACGTAATGCATTTTATAGCCTTTTTATTGAGGAAGGTTATAGAGTATAGAACTTCACGCTACTACGACTCAAAGGAGTGGAGCAGTAACAATAAGCGTCAGGCAATCTGGTAAGACTGTAGGCAAGTACAAGAAGTGAGAACAGCCTACATTAGCGGCAGCGCGGTGATGAGTTAGTCAAATAAATTGAACACGGGTGAAACCGTAGAGTACTACTAATATTATGATAATCGTGATAATCATTATAAATCCGAGGGTAGTTTTTATTACAGTATTGAAGAGATCATCAATTTGTTGAGAACCTGCTGTCAAGCACGTATCGGTTTGTTCCTGCATGTGTAGTTCCAATAAAAATCATTTCGTTTTTAGATTTAGCCATATTTCGGTACATTGTAATTTGTAACTTTACCTCAGTCGTTACGTAAAAAATAATATTTAAGATAATATAACCCATTGGACAATAAATGCTATATTCCGGTATTCTATGACGTGCTTTTTGAAAAGGAAGTTTTTGATTATTAGTAAAATAAATAATAATATAATAAAATATCCCTAATAATTTATGATAACATTCAATTCTTCCATGCAACGTACGTAAATATAAAGTGGTAATGTGTAGGTAAACGTTCTAAGCGTTTTGAATATATTTTAATGTCCACAGTAATACTAAGCTTATCGTAAAAATCCGTGAGATTTTTATTAGAACCTAAATGGGTATTAATATAAATATTCAATTGAAAATTGAATACAATAATTAATGTAAAAAAATTATCGACATTCTTTTTTTTTGTCTATTAATATTAATAATATAATAGAGTGGTCCTTATTTTTATATTTTTTGTTGTTTTTTAAAGTAATTGGCTTAATTAGTAAGTAATAGTTAAAATCGTTTTAAAATTCAAAGAAATGGATAACTATGTATCATTATAAACTTGATGTCTGCTAAGTTTAAATTTTAAGAACAATTGCTTTGGCAGGTAAAAAGAGATAGTTATATAATGCCCAAAACACCATATTATTCCTTTTTTTATCGTTGTGGCCTTAATTTCACCAGATCTTAAGTGACGATATGACCCAAGATGGTTGCACGCTAAGCTTAGTGGAAGACTGGCTCTCAAGTGCAGCTGCCGGAACATACCTATTGGTGTTTGGCGACAGATTTTCAACTTGAGTGTAACTAGCCAGACGGGCATTAGAGAAAGCTCTACCCCCATGCTATGGTTTCATCGCGATGTCTACCTTCACCAAAACTTGGGCTCACTGCAGGGATTCGAACTCACGTCGATCGACGCAGAGTCCGTACACGTTTAATTGTTTCATATAGAAAAATTAAATTACTGAGACACGGGTCAATATTTAGATACAGATTTAAAACTTTAAGAATATATTTGTTTTGTTTTATTTTGTTCGAGCCCTATTAAACATTCTAATATAGTTATACGAGTGTTTGTGTTTGAGTGTGTGTACGCGCATGCGAGTATCGGACAGATGAGAACCGTGCGTGGCTGGGGTTGTATAGCCCTTCTTCAGGTAGCCGCCGAATTGGAAATCATTGCACTTTGTGCACAGTCCCTTAGAATTATCACGCAAAATATGCACGCGTTCAGTAAGTCAATGGTGTATCACTTAAATATTTCGTGTGGTACATAATAAATAAAATTTGCCTATGTAAGTCATCGATACTTGTCACGTCAATATGTATTCTTTATGAATTGGAATAACTAATTTTTAAATAACATTTTACTTAGTCTATTTTCTTTTTTAGTAACTTCATGCCAGATGGGGTCCTTTTTTTTGTAACAAAATACCGACAACTCATAGCATTTTAAACTCACTTGTAAGGATCCTTCAACTCTTCTGTCACGAAATTTAAGTAGTTCCATCCTGCATACGAAAACATCCCTGAATAGAAGGCGATTGCTATTTCTCCTGGCGCCGTTTTGGTCCCCTTCATCATATTTTCGAGATTCTCCGTGTGCCCGGAGAATAGGTACCACAAACTGGCAAAAAATGTGACGAGTAACGCTAGTATCTTCGCCGCGGTGAAGGAATCTTGTACACGTGTCACCCATTTCACATTATAGCAGTTGATGACTGTGAGAAGACCTGTAATTGATGTAATCAACGTAATTAAAGGTCGATTGATATAAACCAGCTTGCGAGTCAAATAACTCTGTCTAACCAAATGAAAAGTAAAATACAAAAAATCGGTAAATACATAACTACCTATCTTTATAAATACCTATGGTCCTAAGGCAAATACTTTGAATTTAAAAGAAAAACAACGTAAAAAGTGGATAATAATTTTAAAAAAAAAACATTATATTTATAGGAAATCAAATAACGCGAAAGCAAATAAAATACCAAAATACATATTTCTGTTTTGTTTGTATGGGATAGAAAAATCTTATATCAAAGCCAGCTAAAATCAAGTTACGTGTACACCTATATACTAAATATGTAGTAAGTACGTCCATCACTAAAAATTACGTCTGACTATTAAGAGCCCTTAGAGTACCTATATTATGATGTATTCGCCAATTTCGAACAACAGTGTGTGTTAGTACGACGCGACGCGATGCGGGAGGAAGCCTTTATTATCTCGTCAGGAGCAATCAGTCGACCGCGCCACAGAATACCTATATACCTACAATAGCTCGCTCATAAAGAAGCGGACATAGTTGCCCTATTGGAATGACAGCCAGGGTCCTCAGATCAAATCATTTACAATGATAGCTACCGACAAGATTATGATTTGATTGACAATTACTCCTTTGTGAAGCAAGTTGAATTTAGAATAACTTTTATATTTAATTTATTTAGTTCCCGTTGTTGCGCAAAACTTCTGCTTATATTTGTCAAATTTGAATATATACCTATACTTTTCCATCTCTGGACAAATGTTTGAATACTCTCCCTGATTCGCTTTTGTTCGTAATATTACAAGATAACACAGACGTGATAGTCTACGTACATTTAGATACTTAGGGGCCTTTGTCTTGATGACCACTGAACTCTTGGATTGTAGATTTGTAGTGTTTTCAAAAATTAAAATGATAAAGTAATTAATCATTGTTTCCAATAGACTCAACCAAAATCAATAATCTTATCAATCTTCAATCGTCAATCTTATATCAATAATCAATTGTATTTTTGTAGGAGGTAATTACTGAACAGATTCTAAAAAAAATTACACTTTTTACAATAATAGGAAAACTCAAAGTAATAATAATCCAAGTATATTATTTAACACAGTAATAATAGTAAGGATATTAGTTCCACTGTGCATATTTTGCTATTGCACATGAAATTTTGAGGGTTAGCATTCATTTATGTACATTGTACATGTTAAATAACATAGACTGTTACGGAAAATTGATCAGCAAAAAAACAACCGAGCAAATGGATTACAGGAGTGAGGACCCTGTCCGTAAAAAGAGAAAAGATTAAAATATTAATAGATTAATATTATTTATATATTACTAGATGTGCCCGCGGCTTTGCTCACTCGGACTACAGAATACCATCAATTGGGCATACGCGCGAAACATTGTTCCCCGCTCCCGGTTATTTTAAAGACAAAAATGCTTATTTTGAGTGTTCCATAGAAGGTAAACATATACTCTTCGTGACTGTTTTGTAAGTCTCTTTAATGTCTACAATTATTTTGTATATTAATTTGATACGGCATATCTCTTATGATTTTCTTAGCGTAAGTTATTTAAGCGTCCGAATTGATTCACAATGACCAGTTTTTTTTTCTTTGCACGGAACCCTAATTCTTTTTCCAAAATAAAATTAGACCAAGATACTTCTTATAAAATCAACTATACCAGTGAAAGTCCCGTCAAAATCGCTTCAACCTTTTCGGAGATTACCCGGAACAAACAAACAGACAGATAGACAAAGATATTAAAATGGGTTTTTTGTTATAGGTATCGTATACTTTCATATTCACTTAATAAAAAGTGATTATTTTGAACATTAAAAACAGACACTTCAATTTAATTAATTATATAGAGTATCTAGATAAAATAATACACGTAGAGCGGAAAAGTTTTTTGTTTGTTTATTTAAACTTGCTAATCTCTGGAACTAACAGTCGGATTCGAAACAATCTTTTTGCACACGATAGCCAGATTCACGAGGAATAGTATAGATTTCAGGCAACATTAGGTTTTAGCTTTCAGAGAACCTTAAATATTGATATTTGATACATAAGTCGGAAATGGAAGCCTTCCCGAACTGCTTTATCCGCGTGTGCTGGCGTAATGGTTAGTAATACGTAAATACAATGCTATACAAAAATATTGGTTTTTAGTATATCTAAAAAAAAGTATGCGATAGCATATACCTATCTCTTATATATAAGCCACAATAAGGTAATTTTTACGAATAGCTTAATAATTCATACGCACAAAAATTACTTCATTATAGAGACAATTTTATGAAGTTAAATTTTGCCCTGTTAAAGCACGTTATTTTGCCTCATAGTTTAGGAGATAATGAAAAAAAGTATAATAATTTGTAATTGCGGGAAGACTACATGGGTGCGTTGGCGGCGCGGTGTTTGTCGGATAAAATTAACACGGATGAAACCGTGGGGCACATCTAGTATAGTATAATATACCAAAAGAAGCTACTCAAGATGTAAGGGATCTTGCAATGAAGTCAAAGCAGTTTAAACTAAAAATAAAAACGAAAAAATTTAGGATTTCTTAAGCAACCACTTAGGCATAAATCACGTGTCCGAGTTTACGACTTATAAAGGATATAAAGTACACAGAAGTAAATAACCTTGAATACCTAGAATGCATTAAAAAACATAAAACAAGCGATAAGCTATAATTAACTATCGCACATAACACGTGCTGCGATGTAGTGCACCTTTACACAGAATATTGGTAACCAAGATTCTTTGAAGAAAGACCATAATTTATTATACTTTCACAAAAATGTAATAATACATTTACTGAAATACAATTATGATGCTTGGGGTAACTAACCATTGAAAAAAGTAAGCTCTTGAACTAAAATAAAAACTGCTGCGTTAGATCGTGAGTCTGGTACGAAAACCTAATGGTAGCTACTAACTAGTGAGTCTGTAAAAACGCATACAATTGAAGTAAAAAATATGCATCGTCATCAATGACTAGGATATGGTCAGTACAAAAAGAGCCTCTTAGGTCATCCCAATATCTCTGGAGTTATTTGGTGGAGAGAGATCTCAACTAGTTTCAAATTGCCGGCTGTCGAACAGCTCTACACTAGACAAAGGCAAACAATAAATCCACGTTTTAGAGGCCATGACTCACTTTGGATCGTTCAGCCAATGTAACGGAGTAACTGTATGATAATTATAATTATTTCAATGTCTTAATTAGTAGAATAATTATATTGTGATTTAATAAACAATCATATAGAAGTTTATTTTGAAGAGAGTTTTTTAAAATTTTAGAATTAGTCTGGTATAAATTAAGCTTAATCCAAATTAAACTTTGTGTATACGAATATATTTTCATGAGGATTTCAATCGGACGCGTAGTAATGGTAAGGTAAACTAATGACATTAATATAATAGGTGAAACGAGTTTATAAATAAACAAGAACGCGATTAGGACCTCTCCATATAAAAATATGTTCAAGTACCTATATTCTATTGAAGTTCATATATATTAGTATAGTTAGTAAGAAATTAAAAACCAGTATCTATAACATTTTCGCAAATACATATACGATTCTGCGAAAAGATAATTTTGGTAAGTCAAAAACGAAGAAGTACATATTTCTTGGTATAAGAACCTGTCCGACGCGCCACATGAGGCGGCATGAGGTTACAACAATGTGACCCTTAAATTCTATACGAAACTTGTTGTTGGGATTAAAAAACAAATACCTTTAAAATTGTATTCAGCAAAACGATAAAAATATAAGTTACAAACAAGTACATTTTTTTATATTGTTTTTGGTCTCGGATAGGAACAACGTATCATGTTTAATATAGTACTATATAAATTAAATTAACCAAAATTCATTTTAATAAGTAGGTACTATAAAAATGCATTTAAAAACATCTTTACTTAAATATTATTATTAGTTGATGTCCGCAATTTTGTTACGGAAAATAAATTTTATCATTACTGCTTAGTCCTTACAGGAAAGCATAATGATATGTAACCTAGATACGTCCTCGGGTTCAGTCGTATTTTCGTTCGAAGACGTCGATCGATTTGAGTTCGAATCCCTGTACAATAAGCCGGAGCTTTCGGTGAAGGAAAGAATCGTGATGAAACCATAGCATGGTGGTTGGGTATTTTTCTAATGCCCTCTTGGCTAGATACAAACCTCAAGTTGAAAATCTGTTGTCAAGCACCTAAGTGTTTCGGCAGCTGCACTTTTGAGGCCCCGTTCCCTCACTCGGTACTAGGCAGGCTTAGCGAGTCATCGTCTTGGGTTACAACGTTTCTTAATATCAGTTGAGATTTTGACCATAACGCTAAACAAAAAACTTCATAAAGTACATTCAAATTGGGCCAGTAGTTTTTAAGTGATGTGCGTTCAAATAGGGTAGCATCAGTGTTCCAACGGGCGATTTTCGAAAGGCAACTACATTTTTAGTTAAACCCTTTATAGGGATGACTTTTCATAAAAATCTGTTAGTACTCTTCAATAATCATCATCATATTTCTACCAATTTACACAAAGTTTCATGAATTATACACACATAAACCTTTCTCATAAATCACTCCGTCCATTGATGAAAACCGTATCAAAGTCCGTTTGGTTCTTTATGAGTTTATCGGGTTCAGACAGACAGACAGCAGGGGACTTTGTTTTATATTATACAGTAGGATGTGATAACTCTTCCATTGAATAAAATTCCTATGGCTTACTGAAAAACAATGCACAGGAATCAGGATAAACCGGTGGGTCTTTATGTTATGAAATTTAGCACAGAATTTTTTTATGTATTAGCGTTGATGAGTACTTGTCGGCAAAAAACATGCCGACTGGGAGCTTTACTGGCATGCGCCGTGTAAACTAATAGAGATATATGTATCTATTACTCTGCTATAAGTGCGAAGCCGCGGCGGGTTGCTAGTAGATTATAATTATAGTACTTTATGTTCATAATATAATTCTTTGTAAACTATTGTGAATTAGAGAAATTACGATGATAATGTAAAAAGACTTTCTATAAAGTAAACTCACAAACAGCAAATAACTAAAAAATTGTTAAGCGCTTAGATTCTACGCCTTTGAATATCGCTATTGGAGTTCTGTTTTTTTTTACTCTGTAGTTACGATCATGGTATAGAAAATATTATTCCTACAAAATTATTAATTTAACTTTCGACTAAAAACTATACAGCCAAAATTGACGAGTTTATTTCCATTTTAGAGAACAATACAAGTATACTAAAAATGTTATTTATTAATAGGATTTTTTTATAAATTTGCTGAAATAATCCAGAAATGTTGTACCCGGGAGTTATCTGTAAGGTTACAGATAATAATAATACGGACGCTCTGTTGCTAAATCCCTGTATGAATATTCTGTTGCAAGATGTGTTTAAGACGCTAATTGTCGCGTTTCGCACATAAATCATATAATGTATAATGTATAGGGGTGCTTTAAATACAAAGATTTTTTTTTGTTGGTTATCTACATATCACTGCACTATAAGTAAACATGTTAACTAAACTTACATTATTAAAATTTATAAGATGTTCAATTGATAATATTAATCGTCGACCAATCATTGTAAATCATTGTAAGATTAAAATAATAGAATACCGGGTAGTTTGCGAATAAGTTAACATATAAACTAATAATTAAATAATACGCACATTATTAAAATATATTAGATTAGATACGTAGAGACGTTACTGTTAGAGCATGCATATATTCCTTCATAACTTTTCCTACCTCGGCCACTATTAGCGCCATCTACAAACAAAACCAAAAACTCACGTGCGACGAGTGACAGTTGAAAAAACAGAATAGACAAAACGTGTCGCCTAACAGAGCGCATAAAACTATTGCGTCTCCGGCGCAAATTAAAAGAATAAATCAAATAATAGTTAAGCTCGGACTTCACAAACCCCGGGGTTCCATAGTGCTTCAACAGTGCGTGATGTGCAGTGCATAGAAGCCACGAAAATCAACATCAGCATGCCCGAGGTGAGTGGCCGGCAAAATACCTATCCAAATTCCTACCCCGCATGCTAGGGAGAAAACATTTAAAACAATACATATAATAAGTGGTCCTAACGAGTCAAATGTCCTGTGGTGACTAAAATTTACTTAGTTTACAGTTTTATTAGCTTTTACCTATCTAAATACTTACCTACCTACCTATTTTACATAAAATTATAAGTACACGTACGTACTTCTTTACTTTTTTATGTAGAATTCTAATGCGTTTGATTCGAAATCAAACCTATACTTAGCTTTACTTATATAGGAATAAAGTACATTTAGCTACTTCTTACTTTTTCTATATAGTAAACAAATCTTAACTTTTAGCGTAACTGAATAATTTGTCGACCGTTTTGTCATATCTACCTACATCGGAAATCACTTAACTTTTATCAAATATCTTTAAGTTTTATTTACATAATATTATATTTATCTGTCATAATGAGTAACGAACAACAAATTAAATTGTTCTCGTCCCAACGTGAATAAGTTTTTAGAGACATACAAATTCTTTTTGATTTAAGTAAACAAATACAAATCGATCGCTCTAAACTCAGTCAATTTAAAGCTAGGTACACACGAGTTGAATCCTTGCGACAGGAATACTTTACATTAACGAACGAAATAAATACTTTGAAATTAAAGCTAAAGCCCGACTCAAACATTGACAATCAAGCTGTTGCGGCGTTTGACGACTTGTACTATGCTGTCGTCGATGCGTATTCTGTTATCAGTGTTCCCGAGTTATCATACATTACGCCCAATGCCTCTAAGCCAGTTGGCCAAGTGCGGTTGCCTAAAAGTGAACTGCCTAAGTTTGACGGAAGCATTGAGTGTTGGCAAACATTTTATGACACTTTTACGTGTGTAATTCATAACAATGACAACATTAGTAATATTGAAAAATTTCATTATTTGTTACGTGTCTGTCGGGTTCCGCGTTATCTGTCGCGAAAGGCGTTCCAGTAACATCTGATAATTATCAGGTTGTATTTGATGCATTAATCGATCGTTTTGAAAACAAAAGAATCTTATCTGTTGTCTATCTTGACAAAATATGTAACTATCCTTCTTTAAAAAGTGGCAATTTAAATGAGTTACGTATATTCACTAGCGTATTATATGAGTCTGTAAATGCCCTTAAGGCGATAAATATTGATAATCTTGGCGAGTATATTTTATTTTATTTAGCGTCCCGTACTTTGGACCAAGATACTCGCAAACGATTTGAATCACAAAACAATTCGCAAATACCGACTGTTGCGGACAGCGAGCGGGGCGAGCGAATAACGATAGTCTAATAGTATAAAATGAACAAGTAAATGAAATAATACGTGTTAGGAATAAGGTTTATAAATACGTGTTAGGAATAGATATAATAATATGAACTGAATATGTGTGAATATGTGTATTTTAAAACGATTAGAATAAGAATATAGCTAGTTGTAAGTTTAAATGTATAAATTTCACTAGTTGTAAGGATGAACCATGCCAGACTCGGAACATCTGGCATGGTGACTTATGGTACTGCCGAGAGCGCGCACACAGGGCGTGCGCGCTCATTGGCTGAGCGACGCCCCGCACGGAATCCATCGCACTACCGGTTGCGAGGCAAAGGGCGAGGTTAAATATAGCGGAGAGGGTGGCAGTACTGCGATCAGTTCGAGAAACACAACACCAGCAACAGCAAGCAGCGAATCTACAAGCAAACTACAGTCAAGAACGTTATTAAGAAACCACATTGTTACTACGAACTACTGTAACTTTGTAAGAAACAAGAATAAAACAAGCGCTATTAATTTAGCACACATTAAAATATTGTGGACGTCTTTTATTCACAATATTATCTGGTCCTTCGGAAGCCGGATCGGAAGAAAAAAGAACAGAACATTTCGCCGATCTACAACAACGCTTGAAGAAGAAACGACGTGTTATCAAGACATCTGTATCCACGAACGGCGTACCCAGATCAATGGTTGTTACGAGAAGCCAGGGAGACGCAATGGAATCACAAAACAGAAATAACACAGTCCGAGTATTCGAAGAATCGCCGCTATCGCCAGACACACAGAGGGCTGAGGGCACACCCCGACCGGAGGGAACACCCTCTGTACCTGTTACTCGCACTGACGTCAGAACAGGCCACGTTTCCCCGCCACGCTCACAGAGATCGACGACGAGTGCGACTATGCGATCACGCCTCGCCGAGCTACAAGCGGAAGAGAAACTAGCCGCAATTCGCCGTGAAGAACTCCGAATGGAGGCGGAATTAATAAAGAAACGCCTCGCAGTGGAGTTAACGTCGATACGGGATGAAGCAGAGGACGTACGTGAGCAAACGAATGAGGAGCCAGATGAACGTATTCACCGAGTGGATGACTGGCTCCGCTCACAGCCCGAAGCTACACGGGGGGAACAATTACCGTGTACCCGTAACGACGCGCGGCAACAAGACGAACGCAGGCCTGAACGACGTGCCCGTTCGCAATCACCGTCGCAATCGAGCAGTGATATTAAACAGCTCGCCGCGATACTAGAAAAGATGACGCATACTCATCCACCGCCACGCCAAGCCGCCGACTTACCTGTATTCACTGGAGCGATCAACGAGTGGCTGCCATTCAAAGCAGCTATGAGGGACTCCACGCAGCTGTATTGTTTCTCGCCGATAGAAAACATAGCGCGCCTACGTAACAGCCTGCGTGGGGACGCCCGCGACGCAGTGGCAGCGCTACTACACACCGCGAACAATCCAGATGAAATCATGCGGACACTGGAACAATGTTTTGGCAGGCCGGAAGTAATTATAGACAAGACGCTGGATGATATGCGGAAATTACCACGACCGGGAGCTACCGCAAGCGAACTGAACGCGTTCGCAGTAAAACTACAAAACATAGTCTGTGTTTTACTAAATCTCGACAAGCGGAGCTACCTGTACAACCCGATGCTGGCTCGGGAAGTATTAGAAAAACTTAGCCCACACCTGAAGTCCCGGTGGTGCGACTATGCGGAAGAGAACGAGGGAACAACGGATCCAGAGGTCGTTGTATTATCACGCTTCCTAATGCGTGAAGCGAGCCGTGCTTTAAAACATACATATGCGCCCGCCACCGCTTCGACAGCGACCTCTAGACGCGAAGTATTGAAGCCTGCCGCACCACAAGTCGCCGCCAGAAAGAGACTGAACGTCTTTGCTACGGTGGACACAGAAACCGAACATCTGTGTCCTAGCTGCGATAAGCCCCATCCGTTGTCTCGGTGCCCGCAATACAAGGCACTGAACGTCGAGCAACGGTGGGAGCTAGTGAAGAGCAAAGGCGTCTGTTTCAAATGTATTGACAAACGCCATCGTCGTGTGTACTTCAAAGGAAAGCCGTGCGGTATTAACTCCTGTCGTCGTCCGCATCACTCGTCGCTTCACAACGACAGACCAAGCGATAGCGAAGAGCAAGCTCGGAACAACGTGACACCGTCAACGAGCGAGACGGTAATGGCTGTCGCAACAACTATAGAACCGAGACAGATTATACTAAAAATCTGTCCGGTGACTATATCGGGCCCCAAAGGAGCGGTGAACACGTACGCTCTGTTGGACGAGGGCTCGACTATATCGCTAATCGACGAGGACTTGGCCAAGGACATCGGAGCGCATGGACCGTCACATCCACTGCAACTACAAGGCGTCAATATGGGCAAAGAGTACACGAATAGCCAAATTGTACAAGCGAAGTTGTACGAACCGGGCGGCAACAAGAAGCACGAGTTCCGAGCTCGAACGATAAAAGGACTCCGACTGCGCGAACAAACAGTGTCTCTAAGCACACTCCAACACGCTCACTTGCGCAATTTGAAAGTGAAGCAGGTGTGCTATGAGAAGGCGAGGCCGCGTATATTGATAGGTACGGACCACTGGGAGATGATCGTATCCAGAGAGCTACGCGTCGGCAAACCGAACCAGCCGGCGGCGTCGAAAACTCAACTGGGTTGGGTGGTGCACGGAACCGCACCACACGTGATCATCGGCCACAGCGAAGCCCTGCTACACATGTACGCACCTGAATGCAACACTGGCAGCGAGATCCGGAACGAAAGTCTACACGAGCTCGTAGAACGGCACATCAAAATAGACGCGCTCGGCGTAGCCCGCGAACCGAGAATCAGCGACGCCGACAAGTGCGCGACGCGAATACTCGACGGAACGATCCAACAATGCAGTGAAGGCTACGAAGTAGGTCTACCGTGGCGCCGCGAAGACGTAGTACTACCTAATAGCTACAATATGGCGCTACGACGACTTCACTATATAGAAAAGAAAGTGGATCGTTCCACAGAGTTTGCGGCGGCGTATACAAGTCAGATCAAAAACTTGTTTAAGAAGGGCTACGCCGTACGCTGCGAGGGACACGAACAGACTAGCAATATCAGCTGGTTTTTACCTCACTTCGCTGTATTCAACCCGAACAAACCCGGCAAGCTACGAGTAGTATTCGATGCCGCGGCACGCAGTGGAACTACGAGTTTAAACGACGAGTTATTAGAGGGACCGGACCTGCTACGATCGCTGCAGGGGATTTTATTCCGGTTCAGAGAGAAGCCCGTCGCCGTCACTGCTGATATAGAGGAAATGTTTCTGAGAATACGAATACGCGAAGCGGACCAGCCGGCACAACAATTTCTGTGGCGAGGCAATGACCGGAACAAGCCGCCACAGAAATATAAAATGAGATCGTTGATATTCGGCGCAGCAAGCTCACCGTTCATAGCACACAGTGTACGCGACCGCAACGCTGAAAAGCATACACGAACGCATCCAGACGCGTTCAAGGCAATAACGCAGAGCCACTACATGGACGACCTGGTGGATAGCTACGACGATGAAGAAACAGCTATCCACACTATAAGGGAAATACAAGAAGTCCACGCAGTAGCCGGCTTTACGTTACGCGGATGGAGCAGCAACCGAGCGAGCGTACTCAGTGGAACACCGGACGAGCTACGCGCACGATCGCCCGCACAACTTGGCGGGCATGAACAAGAAAAGATCCTGGGCCTATACTGGAACGCAGCTACGGATGAACTAGGGTTTAACACGTCCATGCATCGGGTACCAGCCGATGTACGCGCACGCAAGCGGGCACCTACAAAGCGAGAAGCTCTGAGTGCGGTTATGTCAATCTATGACCCGCTCGGCTTACTCAGCCACTACAGCGATAACGCGACCAACTTCCGTGGGGCGGACACCGAGCTACGCGCCGCCTACGCCAAATGGGCACCTGCGCTACGGGGGAGGGGCTACGGCACAGCGTCGAGTGGCGTTACATCCCGCCCGGCGCGCCTAACCAGGGAGGTGCATGGGAGCGGCTAGTGCGGTCGGTAAAAACCGCGCTCGCCGCCACTTTGAACGAGCGTGCGCCTAAAGAAGAGGTGCTCCAAACCGCGCTCGCGGAGGCCGAGCATTCGATTAATGCGCGGCCTCTAACGCACGTGAGCGTCGACCTGCGGGACCCAGAGGCGATCACTCCCAACCATTTTCTGCTTGGGAGTTCGACGGGTATGCCTACGACGGGGACCTGCGACACGGCGGACCGGCGTACCTGGCGAGCAACCCAGGCGCTCGCCGATCATTTCTGGCGGCGCTGGGTTAAGGAGTACCTCCCTACACTGGTGCCACGCGGGAACTCAGCCGACAGCACGCGCCCTCTGAACGTCGGGGACTTGGTCGTGGTTGTCGACTCTGCCTTGCCGCGCAACACCTGGCCGAGCGGAATCGTCACGAGAACCTACACCGGACCAGATGGAGGAGTGCGGAGCGCCGACGTGAAGACGAGGAGCGGTGTGTTCCGGCGCCCGACGACGAAGCTCGCCGTCCTGAGAGGAGAGTGAGGCTGCGCAGGCTACGCCGGGGGGAGAACTGTTGCGGACAGCGAGCGGGGCGAGCGAATAACGATAGTCTAATAGTATAAAATGAACAAGTAAATGAAATAATACGTGTTAGGAATAAGGTTTATAAATACATGTTAGGAATAGATATAATAATATGAACTGAATATGTGTGAATATGTGTATTATAAAACGATTAGAATAAGAATATAGCTAGTTGTAAGTTTAAATGTATAAATTTCACTAGTTGTAAGGATGAACCATGCCAGACTCGGAACATCTGGCATGGTGACTCATGGTACTGCCGAGAGTGCGCACACAGGGCGTGCGCGCTCATTGGCTGAGCGACACCCCGCACGGAATCCATCGCACTACCGGTTGCGAGGCAAAGGGCGAGGTTAAATATAGCGGAGAGGGTGGCAGTACTGCGATTAGTTCGAGAAACACAACACCAGCAACAGCAAGCAGCGAATCTACAAGCAAACTACAGTCAAGAACGTTGTTAAGAAACCACATTGTTACTACGAACTACTGTAACTTTGTAAGAAACAAGAATAAAACAAGCGCTATTAATTTAGCACACATTAAAATATTGTGGACGTCCTTTTATTCACAATACCGACATTTAACAATCTTTTATCATTTTTACAAAGTTATGTAAAATTATTAGAAGCGAGTGAGTCCAGTCACTCTGTTCAACCCCCATGTAAATCAGTTTCTAATAAATCTAATTTCGTACCGAACACAAGTTTTCGTAAAAATTATAACAATGATAAAAAATATAAATCTTCTTCATTGACCGTCAATACAAAGGTACCTTAATATTGATAAGGTTGAAACTTGCGTGTTTTGTTCTTTGCCACATTCCGTGTACAAATGTGTTGCGTTTAAAGATTTAGATAATTCATTTAAAAGTAACTTTGTAACCAAGAATAATTTATGCCGAAATTGTTTGCGTAAAAATCATAACCTAGATTCATGTTTCTCTTAGTCGCGATGCGTAACTTGTGGTGGTCGTCACCATACCTTATTGCATTATCCAGCCATGTCTGACAGCACTGGTCCCGATCCGGGAGTCAACCCTGCTACTGCTGCCGTATCGAGCGTGAACTTCGACGGTCCCAACATAAGCACAGTGTGCGCTAGCACACTTGTCGAAAGTAACCGCGCCATGGTACTTTTAGGTACTTGTAGTGTTCGGGTACATCATCCGGAAAATACCGGCCAGGTTTTACTCGTCAGAGCGCTTATCGATAGCGGAGCACAGGATTGCTTTTTAAGCGTAAAATGTGCTAAACGTTTGGGCTTACCGTTACGTCGCTGCAATATAGCCGTAGCCGGTCTAGGTCAAAACATTGTACACCAGGTACAGGGTGTTACTTCTTGCACCATTTTACCGTGCTATTCAAAGAGTCCTTCCTTTAATATTAGTCCCATAGTGATGTCTAGCATTACAAGTCAGATGCCGATGGCACAAGTTCCTACTGCTGTTCGGGAATCTTATAAACATTTAATTTTAGCGGATAGTGATTTCGATAAACCTGCTGACGTCGACTTATTAATCGGCGCGGAATTATTCCATTCAATTTATGATGGTCAGCGATTAGAAGCAGGGCCTGGATTGCCAGTCGCCCTCCATAGCGTATTCGGTTGGGTTATCACTGGGAAGCTCAACAGTGATTATTATCGACCCCCTTCGACGGTTTCTTCCCTCTTGGCTTCCACCTTTGCCTTAGACGAAGTGGTCAAGCGCTTTTGGGAGGTCGAAGAACCACCGTTGATCAGTGTTTTAAATCCAGACGATATCAAGTGTGAACAACTATACTCTAAACTAGTATATCAAAACACTGACGGTCGATACGTCGTTCCTATTTTACTAAAGGAGCCGTATAGTGATCTCGGTGAATCTTATAAACATTCTTTATCGCGTATAACAAATCTGGAAAGGCGTCTCAATCGCGATGATAAGCTGAAAGAGGACTATTCCAATTTTATGCGTGAGTACGAATCATTAGGACACATGCAGCCTGTTGAATCGTCATCACCAAGCGGGAATTATTTTATTCCCCATCACTGTATCTTACGTCCCGAAAGCACTACAACCAAATTAAGGGTTGTATTCGATGCTAGCGCCAAAAGCACGAATGGCAAATCTCTCAATGACATAGTTTACACTGGTCCTAAACTTCAAAATGATATCGTAGATATTATCACGAAATTCCGTTTTCACGCTGTTGTGTTTACAGCGGATATCACTAAAATATATCGTAACATTGAACTTCGACCTGAAGATCGTTGTTGGCAGCACATCTTATGGAGGGAGTCTCCTAACGATCCCGTCACAGAGTTTCAGCTAAACACCGTCACATATGGCGTAAGCAGTTCTCCGTTTCTCGCAATTAGAACTCTTCATCAGGTTGCCCACGATTATGGTAGCGAGCGACCTCATGCCGCTAAAATTCTTCTCCATGATACATTTATGGATGACATAACAGCTGGGCTCAAACTGTTAATGCAGCGTTAGAGCTCAAAGATGAGCTGGTAGATCTTTTAGCCTGTGCACAGTTTGAACTACGCAAATGGAGTAGCAACTCTAAAGAATTTTTGTCTCAAATTCCTTCTGAGCACTGTCAAATTCCCAAAGAGTTTTGTGATGATCAAAATCAACGTACGTTAAAGATACTTGGTATTAAATGGGATCCAGTTCAAGATATCTTTACTTATTCTTTCTCGCAGCTAAATTCGAACTGCACTAAGCGTGCGATACTTTCAAACGTCGCTCGCATCTATGATCCTCATGGTTGGTTGACGCTAGTAGTCTTACAAGCCAAACTTATCTTACAAACCTTGTGGCGCTACCAACTCAATTGGGATGAGTCTGTGCCTTCTGATATAGCTCAAGAATGGCAAGACTTTGTGAAGGAACTAATTCATGTCAAAGAACTTCGACTTCCACGCCGAGTCTCGAGCTCCACGGCCATTCATAGTTGATAGGTTTTTGCGATGGATCCACAAAAGCTTACGGTTGTTGTGTCTACATACGAGCGCTTAGTAGTAAAGACTATCTTGTTGAGTTACTTATTGCCAAGTCGAAGGTAGCACCTTTAAAACCACTTACCGTCAACCGACTTGAGCTTTGTGGTGCCGTCTTACTGTCACGGATTTTAAAGCACATGTGGAATCTTCTCCCCGGTCATATAGATCTAACTCCTATGATAGCTTTTACTGATAGTAAAACCGTTTTGTCGTGGCTCCATACTGAACCACATAAACTAAAAACATTCGTGGCACATCGTGTTGTTAAAATCACGGACAACGTCAGTGTTGAGAATTGGCATCATATTTCAACACATGACAGTCCGGCTGATCACTGCAGTCGAGGGCTCAGCTGTTCTCAACTCATTGGTTCCCCCTCCTGGTGGTCAGGCCCGAACTGGATCTCAAAAGAGACATCAACGTGGCCTATAAATCACACGGTCGAACTAGGTTCGGTTCCCGAACTAAAACCTATTCACATTTCCCACGTAATTAGTGTTAGTGACCATACTAGCACTGATGTCGTATCTCATGTTTTGAATAAATATTCTTCCTTTTTCCGGACCCAGCGTGTATTAGCCTGGTGTGTCCGATTCATTAATAATTTAAAACAAAAATCCGAGTACAGACTCAAATCTGGTCCTACGGTCAGTGAACTCGAGTATTCACTGAACACTTTAGTTCGACATGTTCAGACTACCTCATTCTCAAACGAGATCGCAGTTTTGCAATCATATCAAAACTGCTCTCGTAACATCCAAAAGTTGAAACCTTTTGTCGATGAAGCAGGGTTGCTTCGAGTGGGGGGACGTCTAAAAAACGCTAACATACCGCAATCTGCGACACATACTTCCAATGGATTCGCCGCTCTCGAAACTTTTAATTGACTATTATCATATTCTTTATTTACCTTACGGTCCTCGAACTTTTCAATCACTTATCCAAAGACGTTTTTGGTTATTAGGTATTCGTAACTTAATTCGGTCTCGTTTATCAGAATGCGTACCGTGTTTCAAAACTGAACCTGATCTTACTAATGATTACGTCAGCTCTTTGGCAAAATGGATAATACTTACCAAACTAACTCAATGTTTTTGGCGAGCTTGGCAGCGTGATTACCTTCATACCTTACGACAAAGATCAAAATGGATCGTAAATTCTAACAATGTTAAGATTTGCAACGTCGTTCTCATGGTCGATGAGCGTCTACCATTTTAGAGTGGCGTTATGGGAAAATCGAATGCGTGCACCCTGGCACCGATGGTGTAGTGCGGGTGGTTACTCTCCGCACAGCTAACGGTCTACTTCGTCGACCTGTTACAAAGATTTGTACTTTGTCTATGAACAACTAGTACATAAAGTTCTTTAGGTTATCTTAAGTGTTTAACATTTAGCTTAATTTTAATTTAATATTAGGATTCTTAAGATCTGTTATCATAAGGATGTTCGACTGACCATGGACGACTCTTAACTTTTCAATCTTTAATTCAATTTTCAATCAATTTAATTGTGAAATCCTATGATGATTTCAAGTGGGGGAAATGTTAGAGCATGCATATATTCCTTCATAACTTTTCCTACCTCGGCCACTATTAGCGCCATCTACAAACAAAACCAAAAACTCACGTGCGACGAGTGACAGTTGAAAAAAACAGAATAGACAAAACGTGTCGCCTAACAGAGCGCATAAAACTATTGCGTCTCCGTCGCAAATTAAAAGAATAAATCAAATAATAGTTAAGCTCGGACTTCACAAACCCCGGGGTTCCATAGTGCTTCAACAGTGCGTGATGTGCAGTGCATAGAAGCCACGAAAATCAACATCAGCATGCCCGAGGTGAGTGGCCGGCAAAATACCTATCCAAATTCCTACCCCGCATGCTAGGAAGAAAACATTTAAAACAATACAGTTACATCGTCTAGACCGCAAAGCCAACAACCTTAGGCCTCTCAAAGGCTAGGCTCAAGCCGAAAGGTTTAAACCTATCCTTTTTTAATGCGCGGAACTTATATCCGTAGCGTGATCTTTCTTAAAGATCACCAAATAGAAGTTCTCTTAGTACAGGAAACGCTCTTAAAGCGTGGTAAACGCAATCCGAAAATTGCAAATTACGACATTGTTAGAAATGACCATGCCGGCCGAGGAGGCGGCACTCTCATTTACTACAAACGTTAGTTGTATTGCATGCCGGTAGATCTTCCGATACTTACCAATATGGAAGTATCCCGTACCCTCTCAGGTCTGACCTATAGAAGCTACTTTCGCTCGGCACATCGGTCATTATCGCAGGTGACCTCAACAGTGGAGACACGTCCTTCAACAATTGGAAAGACTCCTGGGTTGGTGGACGAGTTAAACTTTGACGTCATAGCGCCTCCCACTCCCACCCTCTTTCAAGACCACTGTACACCGACAGTGCTTGACGTAGCCCTCTTGAAAGATGTCGCGCTTCGGGTACGACTCATTCGGGTCGTACACGAACTCGATTCCGACCATCGCCCGGTCATTCTACAGCTAGGTCAACTAGATGACTCCAGCCCTCCTTCAGTCACAACGGTTGACTATGCCAAGCTCAAACACTATCTCACGGATAGGCAGTCCTCGCCCAATCTCGTTAGGGTCCCGGACTATTAGAGTCAGTTGCGGATGTAGATCTTACGATCGTCTCCCTAGTCGACTACCTCCAAGTCGGCATCGGAGAGGTCTTGAGAGAGGTCGAAGCGACGAAAGATTGCCGCTTTGTACTCCCTGTTGACGTGCGAGCGTTGTTAACGGAGAAGAACGCTGCGACTCGTGCGCACGACTCTTATCCGACCGAGGAAAACCATGCACGGTTACGCGCACTCCAGAGAGCGGATACAGCCCGTATGACCGAGCTCAGAAGTCACAGATGGGACACCTTAGTCGAAGGACTGAGACTGTCTCATCTAACTTACTGGAAAGTAGCCCGAGCACTCCAAATAAATTCCCATCCTTGCATGCCCCCACTCGAAAGGGGTCCCGGCACAACACCCGCGTTCGATAGCGTCGACAAGGAGAAGTGCCTTGCCGCCTGTTTGGAGAGCCAGTGCTCCCCGAACAGCGTCAACGCAAATACCGACCGAGTCGAAGGTATGGAAGCCTGCGTGGGGGCGCTGAATAAGCTCCCCGCGACAGAGTCCCAGTCCCCAGTCACTTCTGAGGAGGTCTGTGCCGTATTCAAAAGCCTTAAGCTTAAAAAGTGACCAGGTCACGACGGGATCAGGAACGAAGTACTCAAACTTTTTCCTGATCACCTCATAGCTCTATTGGTCTTCATCTTAAATGTAGCCACAGTCAACTGCCATTTTCCAGCCGTCTGGAAAACGGCCATTGTCGTAGGTATTCACAAGCCCGGCAAGAGCGCGTCGCTTCCCGAAAGCTACCGCCCTATCAGTCTTCTCAATACCTTAGGTAAAGTCTACGAGCGGCTCCTTCTGAAACATCTCAAGTCCGTAATAGAGGAGAAAAACCTCTATCCGTCCGAGTAGTTCGGTTTTTGTGCTAGATATTATTGCACTCATCAAGTGCAACGCCTCACGGAGCACATTACGTTTAACTTTTTCCAGTCATATAAGCCCCGTCGTACACTTGCAGTCTTTTTCGACGTAGCCAAGGCCTTTGATAAGGTCTGGCACGAAGGATTAGTCTATAAGCTGTACTATCGCGAAATCCCCAATAGATTAGTTAAAATCATCCGCGATCCGCACCTTCCGCTACAGAGTGGAAGGTGAACTATCCACACCCCACCCCATACGCTCAGGCGTCCCCCAAGGTTCCATCCTGGCTCCTAGCCTTTTCAATCTGTACGTCGGTGACCTACCTAAACATCCTGAGAGAGTCGGGGTAGGGCTATACGCTGACGATACAGTCATAAACTCCTCTCAAAGGCCAAAAACCTACCTCAAAAGTAGAATCCAAAGAGCCGTGACCACTCTCGCGAAGTGGTTTAACGACTGGCGACTAGCCATCAACCCCTCAAAGAGCGCAGCGGTGCTCTTCGACAAAACTTCCTCAGAGATACCGAAGAGCCTAAAGCGTTATCCCCTTGAACTCTTCGGTAATCCGATTCCCTGGGTAAAGGAGACCAAATATCTAGGTGTAACCCTAGATAGTAGACTCTCCTTCATACGTCACGTTACTCTGGTTAGGAAAAGGGCCGCCTTAACCCAAGCCCGGTTGCACCCTCTGTTATGTTCTGTAAGCAAAATGTTCACGAGACACAAGCTTACGCTCTACAAGATGTGTATCCGTCCGATAATGACATATAGTTGCGCTGCGTTCGTACATATGTCAAGATATAACTGGAAACGGTTACAAGCCATCCAAAATAGGTTTCTTCATCGCCTTACTGGGGCCCCTCAGTATGTTCGTATGGAAGATCTCCATAGAGATATGTATCTTCCTTCGATACATACCTACGCTAAACACCTTTCTCGCTCCTACTTCGATACCGCGTTGAATCACGCGAATCCGTTAATCAAAGCGGCAGCTACCTATGTACCGGTTCCCAATGCCTGCCGGAGTGAACGCCGGCCGCGTAACATCTTCACCGACCCGCTTGACCAAATCGAAACAGCAAAAGTGTTTTATTCCGTCTCTCCGAACAGAGCGTGCCAGCGTCCACGCCCGCGTATCCACCGTTCTCTCCACAGAGGACGGGCGTTCAACTTCGCTCCCGTACACCCGCCACGTCCACCCTCTCTAACGGCAACCCAAGCCTACCTCGGTGTGAAGCCCTTGGGTCAGGCAGCCGCCCGCGCGATACAAGTGACACTATACGTGCAACACTTAGCTACCCACATACAACATTACACACGTATGAACATACACACGTGCACACCACACAGGTACATGGGTTCTGTGAGGGACCTTTTTTTGCGCTAGTTAGTGTAGGAGAACCATTCCGATCACTAAATACACATGCATATGAGTATATGTTATGTAGCTCGAATTCGTAGGAATAGGGAATTAGCCATATCGCGACCTATTCGCATGCGTGACGACCGCCCGAGTCGAGCGAGGTTCGGCCATTCTGGTACCCTCGTGCGAGTTATCAAAAACTTTCGTGGCTGAGTGCCCTAAGCGCTCGCCCCCAAGTTCGGTGAAGCTGTAAAAGCCGCAGCGGCTTCAGGGCCCCTAAGGCTAGCATTGAGCGAAGGGCATGGTAAGAGTGTGAAAAGAAACTTGGGGCAAAAGTAATGTAATTATAACGGAAAACTGAACCCGAGTTTCATGGCTTCTGATCTGAACCCTATACTAGAATACAAATGAAACATAATGTACAAAATGTTATATTTAAGCAAGTATGCATAATTTATGTAACAAAATAACTTTTTATAATTATTAGAGCATTTTTTTGACGAAAATATAGTGTTATTTCAAAAAAATACTGCTTTTTGGCACTCGCACTGAAGTTACCGAAACGCAACAATGTCCAACCAACTAAACGAAACTTTTTCTACTTGTACCTACCTAAACATAAATTTCGTAAGAACTCCCCTATCTACAAAAACATAAAAGATACATTACCGAAATAATCTCTTTGATATTTTTATGTAACGTCAAAAGTCGATGTTAAAACACGACAATTTAAAAAAAGGCAGACTGAAACAATGGGAAGTTTGGTAATTTCGTAGTAACACCACATTCTTCATCATAACTAGAATCACTACAGTCCGATAACCTTTATAGATCACTTCCCATAATATCTGAACCAGAAACTTCAATATAATTTATAACTATTAACGAAAACACGTAAAACAAATAGTCAATCGGCCAATTTCGGTCGGTAACCAAATCATGAACATTTAGTAGTTTTAACAACGCCTCGTTGTTTCAAAATGTTTATAGAAACACTACAAGCGGTCATCCCCATACATTTGCCCTACTAACCGTTAGTCTTTTCCCTCCCAACCGCACGTAGCACGTCATTGGTAGCTTAGCAGACGAAACGTTTTTTAAAGGAACGCTTTTAGCGTACGCCTGGTTGAAAGTACTACCGTTTGTAAGCAAAACGAATCGTTCTTTGCGTATAGGAACCGGCGGTTAATCGTACACAAAATTAGAAAAAATAAACTACAGTACCTACTTATTTAAGTCATACCGATATTATCTAAATACATCAAGACTGAAGGCTATGCTCGAGGTCCTGGGTTCGATTCCCAGGTCGAGCAAAGTGTTATTGGGTTTTTCTATGAAATTCTCAGTAGCGGCTCGGAAATTGGTTTTGTGCCCGATTAATGGCAATAAGCTAGTATGAAATTAGCGTTTTGTCGTACTGACCACTTTGATCTGAAATATCTCCTCTTTGGTTAAGAATTCCAAATTCAAATTTATAAATTCATTTAGAATAAGTGAGGCCAACCTTTTTTTGAATAAAATCGGATTGAGTTTCCAAACATGTGTCAAAAAAAAAGTAATTTAAATCAAAAGCACTAAGGAGTATTGATATCAACTTCGAAGCTAATCACAACCAAAATAACTTCCTATCCCTTTTTTACCCCGTTAGGGGATGAATTTCAATAAAATACGAAACACGTCTTCCATCGATTTTGTTAAAACAGGTTTATGCAAAATTTTAAGTAGATTGGACCAAGGAATCACGTTGTCCCATACAAACTTTGCCCCCCTTTTTCACCTCCTTAGGGGTAGAATTTCGGGAAAATCCTTTCATAACGGATGCCTACGACATACAAAGAATACACCCTCCAAGTTTCAGGTCTCTACGATCAGCGGTTTAGGCTGTGCGTTGATCCGTCAGTCATTCAGGACAAAGCATTTTATATGTATAGATTCTAATAACACTTTTATTATTTTTGCATTTAACCCTGCTACGTCCTCATAACTGATAAGTTACGTCAATTGTATCTCACTTAATACCACAGGCATTTGCTTTATATTATAAGTATTAGTTGATAAAATTACATCTGGAAGTAAATAAGTTAATTTACCTATATATAATATATATAGTAGGAGTGTAGTTACATTTTATTCTATGACAAGTCTTTATTTATATAATAGCTAGGTATATAATAACTAGGTATAGGTATACCTATATAAGATATACATATATTATACTAAATATACTATATAGATTAAACAAAAAGAAATTAAATTTTAAGATTGAATAAACGAAAATATTTTTTTTTAACATCGATATAGCTCTATAAATCTGTCACTGGTTATTTTTCGAAAATTAGTTATCTTATCGATGAAGTGTGTCCTAAAAGTATCCGACCTGTTCCCATAACTTAGCGCTGAAACGTCCGAATGACCTCTATGAAGTACGTGCATAACTAGTGACTGTTCATGAAGTCATCGACTACCATGGGAACCCACGACATTTTTTATTTCGGACGCAGCATGTCTACGTATATTAAGGATATTGCGTTCGTCGGATTTTGCTATCGTTGAAAATGACTGGGAGATCGGAACAACAAATTTGCATAAAGTTGTGCTCCAAACTCTGAAATAGTTGTGTAGAGACCATGGAGATGATGCAGGAGGCCTTCGAAGATGCTTGTATAGGCAAAATTCAAATAAAAGAGTGGTACAAGCGATTCAAAAACGGTCGCACGAGGGTTGATAGCGATCCGCGATCTTGCCGAGCTTCGAGCACGATAACAGCGAAATATATTGAGCAACTCGCGATTGCGCAAAATCGTCGTTTGACTGTGCGCGAGATTGATGATCTCGGGATTCCGTAAACTTGCGTTTCGAGATTCCTGACTGAGAATTTGGGAATGACTCGCATGTGTGCGAAATTCGTTCAAAAACTTCTAACAGTAGAGCCGAAAAGGCTTCGCTTCGAAATCGCCCAGGACAACTTGGAAATGGTTATTGATAATGAAAATGTGTTTCAGAAGATTATTTCCGGTGACAAATCCTGGGTTTACTGTTCTGGACAAAAATATTGTCTTTACCGGAAGTTGAAAAGTGGTTGGTACAATGTATGTCCATTTCTTTGGCACGCTCTGTAGCCTAAACGGCTTGATGGATTTTAGCATACGAGATGTCGTTTGATTCGTCATAATTGTGGGAGTGACAGGCTATTCAATATCATTTGGGAATAAGATAAAAAGAAAAATTGAAAAAAAAAAAATAGTCAAGCGTTTTCGTTGCAGTCGGGATTTTTGTTTCCTTTTTCATAATTTCATAATATTTTTAATATTTTTTTCATAATATTACATCATTTTCTCTAGTAAAAAGATAGTCTGGGACTATCAAGGGTTAATTTTACGGAGTAAAGTTATTATTTAATATCTACAAAAAATACTAACATGTGATGGCAGCAGCGATGAGACTTACTGCTTCACCTGGTGGGTCACAAGTAAGCCACAGTGGCTTCACTATATTCTGCGCGAAGATAAGAGCCGTGATTGCATTACCCGTCGGAACGATGATGAATAGCGCCACCCACAGGTACAGGAAGGCGGGCAAAGGCCCAAAAGCTTCACCGACGTATGCGTAGTCACCTCCTGACTTTGGTATCATTGTACCTGAAATAAATATTCATTTTAATTCTGTCACATTTTTAAGTAACACTTCTTTTGGCGCGTTTTGTAAAGATCCAATTATCATTATCAAAATAATATTTTTGTACTTTTAAAGTAAGTATATTTATTTATAGATTCGATATGTACTATACAGGTGTGTGGATATTCACTATATAATTATTATTATATTATAATAATACTATTGTATTATAGTTGTAAAAAAGCCCGATAGAGTTTCATACCTGTTCTTCTTGCTGACTGGGATGTTCTCCGAACCGGTGATAGTGTTTCATAAGTACCTTCTTAGGGCCAAATAATGTTTTGATTTTGAAAAATTTTACTGCATTAGGTTAGTATTTGTTAAATTATGATATTTAACATTGAATATATACACCAACCTACTGTTCCAACAACTTAATAGCTAACTTGATCTTGTGAAACTAGAATTAGGTTGCATAATTAATATTGCAACTTTCACTATTATATTGTTATTATACATAAAGGTTATATAGGTACGTTTAATTTAGATTGTTTAAATTCTTTATAGGTTTAGTTTTATGATCACAATCTCAATGTAAGCCTAGCGTGGGGGGACTGTCTCTCAAGTAGAACTGCCGGAACACATCTATAGATGCTTGGCAACATTGAGGGCGGTAGCTAGCCAGGGCGGTATTAAAATATGCCCTAGCACCATGCTGTAGATTCATCACGATGTTTCCCTTCACCGAAAGCTCAAACTCATTGTAGGGATTCGAATTCACGCCGATCGACGCGGCGGTTTATTGTTGGTTGATTATTCTCTTTAAAAAATTAAATAATCAACCAACAAAATGATATTTAATCAACAATAAACCCAAATCTCGTATTTCAATTATGTGTTTGGGTCAGTCTGGATACAAGTTATATTCTCTGGGAGGAAAATAAATGTATATATTATAGGAAAGAGCTTTTAAAATAAGATAATCATTATTATAGCTTCTTACAATCTATCAGGAGAAAGTACAACTGCTAAAATAGACTTTAATTCGTTGACTCCTCTTCAATACAATAAATGTACCATTCCTTACTCAACTACGGTGAAAAATCTTGGTATAATTTTCGATACTAAATTATGCTGGGCAGACCAAGTCAAGGAAGTTAGTAGAAAATTTTATGCTTCTCTTCATTCTCTCATGCGTTTGAAAAACTTTCTTCCTGTTAATACTAAGATTTCCCTAGTGAATACTCTTCTTCTACCACTTCTGGATTATGCAGACGTTGCTTACTTGGACCTCTCAGAAGATCTCTTAAATAAATTTGATCGTCTACTCAATAACTGTATCCGTTTCATCTACCGTCTTCGGAAGTTTGATCATGTTTCTGAATACCGAGCCAGGTTGAAATGGCTACCTATTCGGCAACGTAGGAATATAAGAATACTTTGTCTTCTTTTCTCCGTACTTAATAATCCCAAATCCCCTAAATATTTAAAAACACTTTTTCAATCTCTCGTGGATACGCATAATAGACAGCTGAGGTCTTCTGATTCTTTAATTCTCAGTATACCAAGTCATCATACTAATTTCCGCGACCAATCCTTCGCCGTTACCGCAGCACGACTGTGGAATTCGCTTCCTATCAATATCCAACTGGCCAACTCTCGAAATTCCTTCAAGTATACGTATATTACGTATATTCTACGTAGGTTTTACTTGGAGCAATTGAATACTTCTTAATAATATATAATCTTAATAATCGTTATAATCTTCTTTTTTTTACTTAACATTATGCACACCTTGCATATTACCTTTCCCTTGCTCCCTTGGAAGACTGGCAGAGAATGCTTTTTAGCATTAAGTCCTCCATTTGTACTTTTTTTTTGTGCAATATAGAATATATATACAATGCAAACATGGTTATATTACACAGGACCGGATTAAGGGAAGAAGTAACATATGGGCGTTTTTAGTAAATAATACAAGTCTCACGTTTCTGATACATCCGCTACTTTTTTAGTGTTTTCTCTAAATTAGGGTACTTATTATTTTGCAACACTTAGGGCCTTCTAGTGATATTTACTACAGACCCCGCGCTGACTTATTCTGCCCCTGTTAATGTATAAGTGTAACATCATCATGTGTTAGTCCAGTAATCTATAGCTATACCAGAGACAAAATAAAACAAGTAGACTGCTAATAGTCATATAAAAAACTGTAACCACAAAAAAGCTCAAAATTTCTACTCGCACACAGATGACGCTGACTCATATCTGCTAAACTTAGTATCAGGAATTGAAAACAACAATTTTAAATTACATTTTAGCTAAAACGAAGAAAAAATTTGACTTTTTAATGTGTTAGGTATAATGTATAAAAACTTTTCCACAACGATTATGAATCATACTCAAAAACATCGATTATTATTTACCACCATTTGTATGGGTCAAAACTCGCGACACATGGCGTGAACTTTTACCTTGTCTCTGGCTATACTAATATTCTAAAACTCAAGAGAGTATTTATTTGCTTGACAGCGTTAATCTCTGGATCTACTGGCAGAGATTAGAAAAATGGCTGTTTGAATTTTATAGCCTATTTAATGAGGATGGCTATAGGCTCCATAAGTTTACGCTACGACTCTGAGGAGCAGAGCAGAAACTATGAACGCCAAGCAATCTGGCAAGATACGGCAAGTGACAACAACCTAAAGCGGTTTTTACACGGTAGGTTGATCGTATCCTATTGTCTCGATGCCGTACCACCCTGCACCAAAAATCGGATACGATCAACCTGCCGTGTAATAACCGCTTAAACCATAAAAGATATATCAAATTAATGTACTACATAATTGTAGATATCAAAAAGACCTACAAAAAGTCAATGAGAGTATATGTCTATCTTTTAAGGAACACTCACAATAAGCATTTTTGTCTTTAAATTAACCGGGAGCGGGATAGCAATATTCGTGCGTGTACCCGATCGATGGCATTCTGTAGTCCACGCGAGCGGAGCCGCGGGCACAACTAGTTTGATATAAATACATAGTTCATTCTGTGGGGCTGTTTATTACTGAAGATAACATTATGTTAACATAAGTAATATACAACGGTAATAGATAAGGGGATGTAATATACTGTTAATTAGAATACGCAGCCGACTCTCATAACTTATCGCTGACAGATATTAAATTTTGACCCAATTCTAATATTAATATTCTTTCTATTTATAGAGAGCTTTTCCTACAGTAACTGCGGTTGCATTATGTAGGTATTTGAATATTATTTGTACGATGTTTAGAAAGCAAGTACCGAACTATTAACTTTTAATTAATTCGTTGTGATTTTTAACAGTTCTGCCGCATGCTGTATGAGGGGTGACGTATGTATGACGTATGACGTACGTAGTGCACGTTACACCGGCACAGGGCTGTTTTCGGGCCGGGTACGGTGGCACGGATCCGGCCCGGTGTACCATGATTACTTAGTATAGACAGCCGCCGCAAAATATTATTAGGTACCTATTTTATAATTTTCGGAAATTCCAGCGACTTGGATAAGTTCTCCCGATTGACTGTTTTAATATAAGTTTTTTATTCAGACAATACATTCATGTTAATGTTACATAATAATTTTAGTACTCCATAATTGATAAAAATAAAAATGTTATCAATATACAATGAATACAATTGAAGTGTCCGTTTGTAATGTCAAAATAATAGTTTTTTACTAAATGCATATGAAAGTATATATGATACCAATATAAAAAAGGCCATTTTTAAATTTTTTGTCTGTCTGTCTGTTTGTTCCGGGTAATCTCCGAAAGGGTTAGACCGATTTTTACGCGACTTTCACTGATAGATAGCTGAAGATATAGGGAGTAACTTAGTCTAGTTTTATTTTAGAAAAAGAATTAAAGTCCCGCACAAATAAAAAAAAACTGGTCATGGTGAATCAATACGGGCGCTTAAATGGCTTATGCTGAGTAAACCATAAGATATATAGCAAATTAATGTAGTACATAATTATAGGCATTAAAAAGACCTACAAAAAAATCCGGAAGAGTATACACCTATCTTCTAAGGAACACCCACAATAAGCGTTTTTGTCTTTAAAATAGGCGGGAGCGGGGGAGCGAGATTCGCGCAGGCATTCTGTATTCCACGTGAACGAAGCCACGGCCACTACCAACACCTAATACTGAATAAATAGTGATTATTCTTTGTGTAAGTTGTGTAACTCTTTTGTATAATCTTTTTAGTATAAAAATATTTTATTTTATTTCTGATAATCCTTTCAATACTACGGACCCACGCAGTGACTCACTTTTGCCACATTCGCGGGTCCAGGAACAGGGACCCTCGTAATGGGCTTATTAATATTGCTTTTTTTCGCAACTACTCTGTGAAGAGAAGAGTATAACTTCAAGTATACCTACTGTATTTGGCTTATGTACCACCTCAAAACACAGCCAAATATGTATACGAGTTTTATATTACGAGCACATACCATATACCACTAACCCACGTCGTGGGTTTTACTATTTCAAAGTATAGCAGCATGGGCATATGACGTCTATGAAAACAGTAGGAGGAGGCGAATCTATACTATATATAATATAATAAAGCGGAAGAGCTTTTCTGGTTGCTTGTTTAGGCTAAAACTCTCAGCCAGCCTTTCAATATTGATTTTTGTTTGTAAGCCGGAAGACAAAGTGCTCCCGAACTGCTTATCCGCGTGCGCTGACATAATGGTTACTGATACGTAATTATAATGTTCTACATAAATATTGGCCCTTATTAAAAAGTTATTTATGAGCATTATTTTTAGGCATGACATATATAATCCTAACGAACAAAAGAAACTTCATCAGAAAGACAATTTTATGAAATTAAGCTTTGTAGCATGTAATTTGGATAATTATATAGTTTAAGAGTTAATGGGAAATTAAAATAATTTATACTAGCGAGAAGTGCGAACAATTATGATAGGCTACCGCTTAACAGGCTACACGGGTGCCTTAGCAACGCGGCGAGACGAGGTGTTTTCCGGATAAAATTAAAACGGGTGAAACCGCGGCGCGCAGCTTTTGTCTTAATATGTAGGGAAACTTTATTATACTAAGCTAGTTGTCTTCTTTTTTTGTTCACTGTACCAGGACCCGACAATCAGGTCTCAACTTATCGCGCACGAGTGGTACATCATTATTTTATTAATCGAGGGTTGCGCGAAACAACCTGTGAAAGTTCCATTGTGACGAAAAAAGGTTATCCTTTGCGTTTAAATTCGACTTACTAATAAAAGTTTTATTTGTAAAAGTTAGACATAGTAGAAGACAGTGGCGAATGAGAGCGCTATGTAAGTTTTAGTGCTACAACTAATACTGATTACCTGTTGTTACGAATACTGCTTCTCCTAATTTCGACTGAGTTTTAAATTATAGGTATCGGGAAACCAATAATAGGGTAAAAGTGCACAGTACCTGTAAATGTATGTTAGATAGCTACATAATAATATAAACAATGCAAACTGCGTGTTACCTTACCGAGATTTAGGATTACTAAATGGTTTATTACATTTCGTATCGTAACGGGTTTATTAAAGCCCTATGTTCACTATTTAGATGTCTTGTTGCCCGAGTTGGTACAGCCGGTAAAATATTTAAATTGACACATAAAAGCCATATTACAAAAAAAAAAGTGCACTAATATGTTAAACGAATTTCTGGGAAGTATTATGGGTACGTAAAGTGAACGCTTTCATTTACAGACAAATTATTATACGTAAACTTAATAATAGTGATATTTATAATAATTACAAAAATAATAAATTATGTAATAGCCCTAAAGATGTCGCTAGAAAATATCCTCAAATAGAATCACAGATATCAATATATAAATATTTATCCCAGTCAATCTCCTGATACATGTGTGAACCAAATGAATTTAATTTAAGTTTTCCAAGGCAGTATTAGACGCATGCTCAATACAAACTTGTTTCTAACGACATGCCGCTCGTTTATTACATCAGATTTGTAATCTATCTATATAATTAATATAATTGAAGTGTCTGTTTATATTGTCAAAATAACAGCTTTTTACTAAATGCATATGTAAGTTATACGATATCTATAATAAAAAACACATTTTAAATTTTTTTGTTACTTTGTTCCGGGTAATCTCCGAAAGGGTTTCACCGAATTTTGACGGGACTTTCACTGGTAGATAGCTGAAACAAGATTCGCACGAGCATTCTGTAGTGCATGTGAGCGAAGCCGCGGGCACAGCTATTAATATTAATAAAAATATCTAAATCTTGGCTAAAAACATTATAGAAGTGAATATGTATTATAATGTAAATTATATGTATTTTTAAATAAGTATATTATATTTTATTGACGAAGGCATTAGGTACCACAGACATTACTTTGCGGAAATTAATAGCTAAAAACACGCCCGATCAAGTCACCTCTCTAACAAAAAATAAATAAATAAAAAATATATGTTCAGTCGTTTGGAAGCTAATATGCTACAGAAAGATACATAGTATGTTAAACTTATACATATACCACCCCTCTGTTTGCTTCTGGTAAAACAAATATTATTACTTTCTGTATTTTTTTAAATAATTGTTTGTTGTAGAAAGACAACAAAACTGCTAATCAGTTCCAAGCGGAAGTAGCAAAGAAATTTTTGAATCAATTATTTATACCTAATAACACATAAACATAATATTATATATAGTTAATAAAAAAACGCTGATAAACCAGTTTTGCTCTTTTTAACCTCCGATACAAACAGCCCCTCTATGTATGTGTAAGATTAACATATAACGGCTAAAACGGCTGAACCGATTTTAATTAAATTATTTTGTTTGAAAGGTGACTTAATCAGAAATGTGGCGCGGAAGCTATTTCTCAAGAAAATATGTTCAGCCGTTTAACCATTCAATGATATTAGAAGAACATGGTAACCTTGGCCTGATGCCGCAGCATCATCTGGAATCTGCTCAATTCCTCACCAACTTACAGTGGAGGTATCTTCGTGTTTGCGCTCATTGGAATGGTCATTAGAACTAATATCAAGTATAGGCCGATGACTCATCAATAATGTTAATAATCAATATTATTATTAACGTTTTTATTTTCTGGACAAGGTGGCTTCGATAAATATTTCTGAACTCTGTGTTCGATTTTATATTTGTACTGGATGTGCCCCACGGTTTCACTCGTGTTAATTTTATTCAACAAACACCGCGCCGCCAACGCACCCTCATGTTGTCGATCATAATAATTGTTCTTCTCGCAATTAAATATTTTTTTTATTTTTCATTATCTCCTAAACTTGTATCCAAATAGCATACTCTAATAAGCAAAATGAAACTTCATAAAACTGTCTTTATGATGAAGTAACTCTTGTTCGTGAGGATTAATATGCCACTTCTAAAATAAATTGTTATAAATAACTTTTCAATTTTCAACAAATCTTTGTCACATAATACCTTATTGTGGCTTATGTATAAGATATAGGCATATGCTATCACTGACCTTTTTTTAGATATACTAAGGACCAATATTATTGTAGAAAATTATATTTTCGTATCATTAACGATTACGCCAGTGCACGCGGATAAAGCAGTATGTGAGGACCTCGAATTCCGACTTACGTAATAAAAATCAATGTTTAAGGCTATTTGAGAGTTGTAGGCTAATAATAATAATTAAATACTATTCCTCGAGAATCTGGCTATCATAAACAAAAATATTTTTTTGAATCCGACTGGTAGTCCCAGAGATTAGCGTGCTTAAACAAACAAACAAAAAACTTTTCCGCTTTATGATAATATTAGTATAGATATTCGAATCCACAGACTTGTATGTAATATAGGTACACCTATTTAATCGATGATTTGTACTTTGTATTAGGGAAATATTTTAACTACGTCTCAGTATAATGGCTTGGTTGAAGTCCGGTCGCGAAAGGTACACCTGACAATCATAATGTAAACTTATAGCAGTTATGTAAACCGATTACAATTATCAGCACCTTTTTGAGTAATAATTTTTTTCATTTTTATTTTAGTTTCTTTTAAAACGCTAAAAATTTGATAAACTGTAGATAGTAATGAACTGTTAATTGGTTAGTGCGAAATCGCGAACCACAAAAGACAAACAATATTGTATTTTGATAATAATAATAATAATAATAACGTAAATATGACATAACTCAAACACAAAAAATGATAAACAATAATAGTAGACAGTTCACGAATAATATACCGTACCTACCTACATTTTTTGTATAATATGTTTAGTTCTCTGTTACACAATCCTCATGCAGTAGTAGTTCGCTAATTCGAGACGTTCAATGACGGAAAAAATCTTCTCGAGCCATACAGGTAGGTACAAAGAATTATGAAAACTTTTCAAAGATTAAATACAAGAAAGATCGTTCTTTTAAATCGTACTCAGTAACGGATTTAGGCTTGGCCCTAGGTCCCGTTTGACATGCAGCCCTTTTTGGTAACATGGAAGGGATTAGCAAAATCAAACATCTGATTTTCAAATAATAAACTTTTTATGCAATAAATTTTATACCTATTTTACTTGTAATTTTAAAAATATAACTATAAACATATATTATTAATTAAGATATAATTTTCAAAGATAAATAAAGTAGCATTTGTTTTGAATTATTTTTTAATACGTTAATTGCTTCCTGGCTTTAGTTCACGTAAAAACGTCGATTAGATTCAATTTCTTGCACTAATTAAGCTACAATAGATAATAAAAAAAACTGTAAGAGCCCATACTTGTGCGTAAATAGGTTTTTAAGATATCTGTGGTTTTTACCCAGGGTGGAAAACTATTTATTCTACAGAACAATGTTTAGCACTTGAAGCAGGAGTGCTTAAAAATGCAAAGAGCTAGGATAAATGTCTCGAAGATTATGTGAATGCAGTATAAATACATACTTACATATTATAGGTATATATTATGTGCAGAGCGTATGTATATCTTCAGTATTTGCATATTTAATTTTTGATTTGGTAATACATACATTCATTCCCTAACGTCTTTTCCAAATCGTCAGAATATTTATAGACGTTAATTGGCTTGTTTAAATAAAGTATTTCATATACGTTTTTACGTCCGGCTAATTATACATACACTCAGAGTGACCGAAAAAGGGTATTAAAAAATTCAACGAAAATATTCTTGCACAGAAATATGTTATTTCATTTACTAGTGGTTAACCTGACCTAAACAAAAGTACTCTGTGAACCTGGCTGAAGTTTTCTGGGTTTTCAGCGACGAGTGTCACAACGACAATAATCTTAGAATTCAGATAGCACTTTGGATTTTGCTTCGTATCCAAAAAATTATTTATTGAAGAAATAAAGCCAGATAACTCTAAATTTCGACAACGGATGATAAATCAACTTGAGATTCCCGACGGCGACGCTTTCTTACTAGCAGCAGCATTTAATCTATCTAAAATGATAAGTATTTCAAACAATGACTAGAATTGCTGTTTCTAAATGGTGTAATTTTCGTTAAAATCTAATAGCTTCAATCGTATAGTCAAAGTTACTTGAGAGTGCTCTATATATATTTAGTGATATTTTAATGTCACTAAAAATACGAACATTAAAAGAGTTGTAGAAACATAAATGAGCCGGAGAAAAATTTTTAAGAAGCTTTTCAGTTTTTCTTTTTGTAGTGAATCTTCTTTGCGCGCATGAGGGTAAAATTTTTAGGGATGCAACGCGTCACGTTGTCAAATGTGAAACGTTTTGAGAGAGAGAGGGAAAGAGCGATTGAGAGAGAGAGAGAGAGGGCTAAATTTATAAATAAACATTTTTTGATAAATTTGTAAATCGTCCTATACTAAGCAGTTGTTCAGAGTAAGTAATATATTTGTTATCTTTTTGTTAATATACAAAATTTTATGTTAATTCGTTTGAAGGTTAAGAAGTTTTAATATTCACAAATAACATGTGGCATTTTAAATTGCACCTCGTCATTTAAGAATTTGATATACTTAATATTTTAATGACAATTAAATTCATTAAATTCCTAACATATCATCCTTTTTCCCTGCCTCTAAGTCTCGGAAATCTAAAGCTTTAGATTAGTATAAATATAAACGAGATTTAAAAATTAGTTAGCCAATGAAGTTTCACTTCTGACCTGTGTACTTTGTACGCATGCACTTTTTTATATAAATAGATAGCATTATTAGATAAAGGCTAATATTGAACTACTATCGCGCAGAAAAATTGAAGAAAAATTCAATAATTCCATTATTAAAAATATTTTAGTGGGATTTTTTATACATTCATAGCAAAACTAAACCAAATCAAATTCCAATTTGAATTGTCCTTATATTTTTTCGCCTTTAAAATGAGGTTTCCCGAAAATTATGCCGCCCACAAAATAATACAGACCTTGGCCCGGGCTTCACGGGCCTAAGCATAAATCCACTTCTGGTCGTACTGACTGAATCAATTGTGACCCACTTAAGACCTAGGGTATTTGCATCGTTCAATCAAACGACATATACTTACGTAGTTTGAAATCTGTTTTATAAAACAGTTTTTCAAAAACCGTTTTTGAAGTGAAAACTTCTTTAGCATCGTTGTGATTTGAAAGTCGATGAAACGAAAAAGCAAAAGCGACAGCAAAAAGAGACAGACACATAAATTCATAAGATTTAACGTGGGAGAAAATGAGATAGGAAAGTTTTAGGCAACAGTAAAATGGTACAAAAGAGGTTTGTTGCCACGCAATAATGAATTTTATTAACTCACCAATAGGCCCGAAACAAAAACTTTTTAGACAACACTTATGACATTCTGTTACTGATTTATATTGTGTTAGGTTACCATGGATATTTCAAATGTGCATTAATTGAAAATGATATTGTGAATAATGATTGTGAGTACTTGTATGTACACTTTCATAAACTTTAAATTAGTGTGTATTTGATCATTTTCTGAATTAAAAAAAAACATAGATGTGAAGGTTTCACTTCTACCACGTGTGATTTGCACACATTTTTTTTCTCGAACCAGTTACATCTTTAAATAGTGGATTAATAATTGGCGGCATTATTCGACGAGAAAGACACACTAAGTTGTCCATATTTTTGTTTACAATAATATTCGAATCATGAAGAATTAAACATCACATTTTAATAACAACCATGAATATAAACACAGAACAAAGAGTTTAATAGATTATAACACGGTTAAATTATATTGAGTTTTATTTTCTGATTGTGGCATTGCCATTGCCATAATACAGACAAACACCTCTCTTGTCTCGTACGTTTATGTAAATATTTGATGTTTAATCAGTTGTTTGTTCACACTCTCACCCACGTTCACTTTTTCAGTAATTACGCGTCAAGCTGAAACACAACTTACTTAACCTAGATTTAGATTTTCAAGATTTTTCTTGCGTTTAATACATTATGATCTGTGATAGGAAACTTTATCGGATGAAGTGAAATGCGATTAATAGGTATCTTACTTTTAGATCACATAATTACCCACAGACCAGACTTACTTTTTATTCCTTTTAATTATCTTTAATTAACTTTTACAAGATTCTTCTCGTGTTTAATAAGTACATTATGATTGTGGTCGAAAACTTTATCGTAAGAAGTGAAATGCGAATAATAGATACCTACCTATTTTACTCCTATCACGTAATTACCCACAGATCAAAGAACTTTTTATACCATGTAATTTACCTATATTGAGATAAATTTACGTTAGATTTCAAATACCTATTTACAAATAAATAGATTTAAAAGATGCTTATACCTAAAATGAACTGTTGTAAACTTTGATTAATGAATAGTCTAATCATTACCTACTGTGTTTTAACTTTAAATATTGATTATAACTTGTAAGTGTAAATTATTCTTATTAGTGTCTATTAGTAGGTAAAATCAACATTTGAGCACCACGAATTAGCATGACCGTAAATTTAATTAAGAACATCTATCTGTAAAGAATAGAAGATCTAATAATATCTGACCTAATCTTAAAATTTAGAAAAATTCTAATTTAAGAAACGACAATAATATTATTAGCATGGTGAAACATTTCTCGGTTCAAAGATTCCACTCACCTAGTTCTGCATAGCACAGTGCTCCAATCATTGAAAGAAATCCTGACAGTACCCAAATTATAAGTGCCATTCCTTTGGATCCGGCATTTTTTAACGCCAAGTTTGGAGATACGAATATACCGGACCCTACGATGACTCCAACGATGATCGCCACACCGTTCAATAAGCTCAGTTCCTTCTTCAGTCGTACACCTTCATTTGACGTTTTATCATTTTCACCATTGTTCTCTAACACCGAGTCCATAGGTTTGGGTGCGAGACCCTCAATATCGGCTACTTTTGCCATTTTATATAACTTTTTGAATTGTACTATTATATTACATATATATTACAATAAATAATAATATTACTGTAACAATAAATCAATATCAGTCATAGTTAAAGGTTTAATAAAATATTAGGTACAGAATTTTTTTTCCAAATTTCTGTAGCACGATCACGCAAATATTGCGTCACTCTGCGGAATGAGCTGTGGCGGGAAACACCACGTGTGGTTCGTACACTATAAAACACCCATAAACTGATAAAACTGTGGTAAACTGACGGTAGCTGATAACACGCTCGAACAAAAATTATTTTTAATACATACAATTTTTTAGTAATTTGCTGTCCATAGGTTAATATATTCAACACATTCAATGTCACTTTGTATAGTTTTTAAACCGGTGTTTATTGAATATAATGTTAATTTAATTATTTAACGAAAACTAATATATATTTATAATATAATATTTAAGTAGGTACTTTATGTTTCGATCGCGATCGTAACCATATGTTGCAAAGACCACGGAGTGAGCACGTCTGGCCTTACGACCGTTTACTTTACTAATACTATTCACAGTTCACATGTGCCTTGCAAGTTAACTACGAGCATAGCAGCCTACCATATCCCGGTTTTGATTCTAAAATGGTTAGAGTGTTTCGAGATAGGCGGGCAACTTTAAGCCTTGGCACGTTCACGCATGGTTGTTTTTTCATTCTTATGATGTATCAATTCACTGCCAAGATCGAACAACTGGTTTTTTAGTTTTCTCGAACTCGTCATCCAATAGACCGCGTGTAGATTTGACATACTTTTTTGTAAAAATTTAAATACCACCTTGATAGACTGACATCCTTTTATATTACGTGAGTTGAATAGAGTCCGTTGACCGTCTATCAGGCGAACAGTATCTTGGGCCAAGCAGGATACGAGCAATTCATTCAAGCCAACTCGCCGAACAGAGGTCAATGACAGTGATGTGACTGGAGATGTCTGCCAATACTCAATTAAATCCAATACAAACAACTGATTTACAATTCTACCATCTAAATTTGCCCTCCTATTATGAACGGTTATAATATTAATCAATCTAAGGTATTTGTGGATTAGAAATAAGAGGTCGTTTAATATGGTACCTAATGAACGGATTTTAGGTCTTTTCTGCGTATAGGTTAAGACAATACGGGATTAACAGTTCTCGACCATTTGACGACACGTTATTGAAATAGTAGAGAAAATAGCAACATTGACACGTTTATTACAAACACATAAAGTTGCTTGTATGCATACCATTAAAAAAAAAAATCTTTCGGAGCTTCAAGTCAACATTACCAAAGGTGTCGAAAAAAATTGAGCGCCATATAAAATTCATGGTAGGTTTTTGATTTTGTCTAGTACAGGTATTTTAGTTTGTTTCTTTAGTTAAAAAATATTATTCAAGATGTATTAAATATGAGAAAAGGCATCTATTTCTCAGTTTTTATATTATATTTACGAAATAAAATGGTCGAGAACAGATTTGCTGAAGTAATAAATATAATGTCTGAGTTGGAATCTAATAAATGTAAACCTTTTAAAGTTCCAGTTCTCGTCCACTTTGACCGATAAGCATATAGATGCCCAGAATCGAGGTACAAAATTCGACATGTATATGTGATGTATCTACTGAAAACAAAGACAGTTTTCAGACATAATTTCTTTAAATAATAATGTTCTTTGATAAAATATTAATGAAAATTTTACACATACGAACATTTTACACAACTTTATACGTAACGGAGTCACGAGCAGAGGATTAGCAACTGTTTGGTTTTCAAATGTTACAAAAAAATTAAAAAATGTAACAATATAAAGTCAGTTGTAATAATATAACAAAATAAACATTAATACACATTTATGTTAAGAAATTCCAGGAACATCCTTGAGCAGTTTTAGTTGTTTTCATATTTAAATATTCTCGCAGTGCCGTCATCTGAAGAAGTCAATATTAAATTTTGTTTTGCATTATAACTGAGATCCAGTATCTCAGATCTGTGACCGGTGAGTGTGAGACATCTTTCACCAGTTAAACTTTCATATACACGGATTGATCCATCTAGACATGCCGTAATTAGATGATCTTTTACCCAAATCATCTTTGTTACTCCTCCAATTTTATCATCAGATTTAGCACACTGATGGCGAATCATTTGTCTAGCAACATCCCATATGCTTACAGCACCAGTCAATGTTCCTAAAAAAAAAAAATATTAGAAATAATTATACTGAGTGTGATTTTAGCTTATTCCCTTATTCTAATACCCTCCTCACCTTTCCACAAAAGAAATACATATATGTGTTGGGCTTCAAAGTTACCGTTTTACGGTAACCTCCACCTTAGCATGAAACTAAAAAGTTCGATATGTCTTATCTTTGTCGTACTGTGAAACTGTGTGAACTGTGAGAATGTGTTCTGTCCTTTTTATGATATTTGATCCCTTAAGCATAATGTGAAGAGATATTTATGCAGGCCCGCATGACAGCGATGACTGCCAATGGTTTTCAAAGTCTCGGTGGTCACCATTGTGTTTATATTGTACCATGCTTACCATTAGGAGCAGTAACGTCAATGTGCAAAACTAAAGTAAAAAAATTGAATTAAAATATACAAGCATGTAACTAAGGACAAACAGAAATGGTGGGAGATAATCGAAGGCAGCACTATTCTAGAAGGTCATGACCCTCAACCATTAGTAGTATGTTATCATAGATACAACACAATTGTTTTACCTGTCATAGAACCTATTTTCCAGTTACAGGTTGAAAACTCATTTTTAACACTGCATCAATCAACATATTAGATTTAATTAGATTAAAATTCCTTAATAAGCCTGAGCTTCATTTGAAAGAGAAATTGTGATGAAACCATAACATGGTGGTTGGGCATTTTGTAAAGACTACCAATCTAGCAACCAATCTCAAATTGATAACAGGAGGCCATCCATAAATTATGTCACACGTTTAGGGGGAGGGAGGGGGTCGACGAAGTGTGACATTGTGTGACAAGGGGTGGGGAGGGGTCCCCAAATTTTGTGACATCACATTTTTTCAAAATATAATATTTTATATCTAAGTACATTAGAACTTCTTTAAGTTGAAAACCTCCCAAACTCGAAAGAATGTGTTCCCTTCCATTCAAGCCCCAAAACCTCCGTTGCACTAAATCTTAACCCTCTAGTCAAAATAATCAAAGAAAAAATTAAATTGAACTTCTGTATCTCGAACATAGCAATGTTTTATTTAACAACTTTTACAACTCGATTATTTGGAACTTATTACCTTTATAGTTCGAAGAAAAATAAGTTACCGACTTTAAGAATATTATCGACAATGTAAGTACACCATTGTTTCTTAGAAATAAATTTTTATGTTTTGTTAATTTTTATACCTTTGTTTGATTTGATGTCGATTTTATTGAAAAATAATTTAAATGGAAATTAAAACAATTTCTGAACACTGCAGTTTTAATTTCATAAATTTCTAATTATAAAATATGTGACATCAAACTAGGTAGTGGGGGGGGGGGTCTCACAAATGTGACCAGCTGTGACAAGGACGGGGGAGGGGTCAACAAATCATGAAATTCGTGTGACATAATTTATGGATGGCCCCATACATAGCTATGCATTTATAGGTGTTCCAGCAATTATTGCATTTTAGAGCAAGTCTTTCTAGACCAATTAATTTCCATCTTCAGCCACAAAATCATATCTTTCTAGCTTTCTATCTCTTTTCATTTTTATTACTCAAAATTCTAAATAGAAATAAATAGTGATTAAAAGTGGATAAAAACAGAAAAAATAAAATAAACCCTTAGAAATGGAATATCACAAAGTACTATCATACATCACGGGTAACATATTATGCATCTGTATACTTAATTAAGACTTAAATTAAAACAATTAACTTTTGTATAGTAAATTATGTAAATTACCCAAAGCTAAGTATCCTGTTTGTGGTTCCTTTTGGAATGCAACAGTTTCTAAGTCATTATCTGATTGCAATTGGGCCACAACTTTTCCATTGATTGCTGTTGTCACTACCACTTTTCCTGTTCAAATGATATAAAGGTGATTAAAAACTTTTCATATTATTATTTACAAGTTAAAAGAGGTTCTTGAAGCTCTATATGTATATGATTTATGTTATTTTTAGGGGCAACACCATATGTCCATTACTTCTTCATCAAAATTGATGATTTAAACATAATTTTAAAGATTATATTCCCTGTTATTCTTGAAAAATAAACAAATACTTTAAAATTACTTTTTTGTTAAAATATTGATTAATAAACATGTATGAGGTGCCATATTATATTAAACAAACTATCATGACAGCTGTCAGATTGTTTACATTCTAGTTTTTTTTAGATAGAAACTGTTAATCATAAGGGCACTGGAGTGTCAGACGGGTTTTACAGTTTCACCAAACTTGGGGCCAGTGCATAAGGCACTAAGCCGCAAAAGTATGGCAACATCCTGAAGGTTGCCAAAGTGGTCGAACCTCAACTTGTGCTATTGTCGATCATGCGAAAAAGTGGAGGAAGGAAGAAACATGTATACATGTATTTAGTAATCTGTCAATTTTTTATAAAGTGTGTAATATTGGCAAGGGCCTAATAATAGTTATTAGTATTATTACTGTGATTATTATCATAAAATGTATTTTTATATAAATATAGATTACCATCTGTAGATATAGAAGCAACCAAACTGTCATCAGGGTGAATATCAATTGCCGTAACTCCAATCTGGTGTACACCTCCTGCCACTTGGTGCAATACTGCTGATGTTTTAAGGTCCCATATTTTAACAATACCATCTTCATAACCCACTGCCAGTCTGATTCCATCATGAAAAAGCTGAAAATTTAAACAATAAAAATCAGAGGGCACTAATAATAAACTACTAACAGTTCAAAACATTTTCTATTATCAGAAAGAACAGGATTTTTATTCTCTAAGTTATAATAATTTATCTCCGTTGCACATTTACAAATATATTGTACTTGCGCTGGTACCAGATTAGCAAGCAGGATCAAAGCAGTTTGAATTTAAATTTAAAAAAAAAAGAATTAATATGCCTTCTTCTATAGACAAATATATTTAATGTTAATCAATATAATCAAATCAATCAACGAGTTAAAATATCTTTATTCCATAGACATAACCTACCTTTGCACATTCTACTTTACTGCTATGCCCTGTTAAAACTTTTGTCTCTCCAGATGGTATTTTGAATATATAAATGAGACCTGTCATAGAACCACAAATTAGGACACGGGCTCCAAAATGCCACAGTCCAAAACATAGCTCGTCTTCATCATATTCAAAGACAAGAGTCCAAGGTGTACTGTCTTCTGAATTACATTTCCATACTTTGATTACACCACTCATATCCACTGTAGCTAAATATGCTCCATCAAAACTGAATCCAACGAATATTACCGAGTCCTTATGTCCTGAACATGCCATAACCTCTTGACCTGTTTCAACGGACCATACAAATGCTCTATCATCTTCACCACCAGTAGCGACAAATTTACCGTCTGGATGAAAATCACAACAAAACACAGACCCGACATGTTTTTTGAGCACTACAACAGCATGGTCTTCAGCGGGTTCCATTAAGGCATCTTCGTCTTCTTCATCTAGAACTTCTTCCATAAAATCGTCGAAATCACTTTCCAGAGGCTCCATTTCGTCTAGATATACTATACCTTCATCATCCATGCCTATATCATCTCCGTTCAATGACGAAGGTGGTGTGTCTCTACGCATTGTTTACAATAATATCTTTGACTACTTTATGGAAATTTGATGAAACGTGAAGGTCCAATGGTTTTTGAAATTGTGATTACTCTATCCTTGCCACAGAATGCTATAAATCGAATCCAACATTAACATCGATACACGTTATAACGGGTAACCTACAAGTTCTACCACACTGCAATAAATATTATGAAAATTGAGAAATATGAAACAGATGAGAATGTTGAGATTGACATAATATCAAATAAATAGAGGTGGGCGATTATGAGATATTATACTAATGTGTTCATTTAATTATGAAGATAAATCGAAATATTCCAATTATAGCCACTAGTAATTACCAATGGATAATTATTAGTAAATTAATTATGAATTATCACTCCTAATCAAACTAGTAATAATTATCATTCATAATGGAGGTCATTGAAAGAAGTTTTTTATAAGAACACATTAGAATTACCTAAAAAATGGGTCCCGCAGTCGCAAACAAAGTTGTTTAAGAACACAAGAATGAGCTAAAAAAATGGTCGTTCGGTGCTTCGATTATGAGTGATCATTCATAATTCGAATTACGAATGTGAATCGAAGTACCGCTATACCGCTTTCCACTCTCGTCCACATGTAAGGTAATACATCAAATACTCTATTAAGAATAATCATTTACATTCGTATCTCGTTTATGAATTATCACTCATAATTGAATTATCTCGATCTCGAAATCATTCATAATCGCCCAATTCTACAAATAAATGAGAATTGACTTGACAATAGGGATGTTCGATATTCATACATGTTATCTAAATATCTATGTTAAGGATGCAGCATCTATAATTTGACATCAATTTAAGGCACTCTAAAAATCATCTAAAATTGATGTTTGCAAATTTGTGTGCTGTAAAATAGAGTTCGAGGTTCCGATCTAGCACCCAAAAAAAGCTCGCCCACTTGTTGATTTATTGTACGTTAATGATTACACAATCTGTACATTGACAAGTACAGATGGAAGATGACAGCAGGAGTTTTTGGCGGGATCTTACTTAATTATTTATCTAACTAAAAATTATATTTTACAGTTTTTATTCTAACAATGGTCCCCAAATTAAGCAAGCCTGTGTAGCGACATCTCTCGCCAAAACTGACGCATCCTACACATAGCGACATTTCTCGCCACAATTGACGCATCCTACATAGCGACATCTATCGAGCCACATACGACGCATCCTATATCGTGATATTGAAATTAACCCAACAATTGAGTATATATACAAAGAACTCGACAACATCTATCCTCCAAGTTCGGTGAAGCTGTAAAAGCCACAGCGGCTCTGTTTTTGGATAGGGCACCTAAGGCTAACAGTGTAATCAGTTTAAAAAAAAACAACAACGTGTCGGCCCAAGTTCGATGAAGCTGTAAAAGCCGCAGCGAATTCAGGGCACAGGCAGGCACAGTGTAGTCATATCTAAAAAAAAACCGTCGGGCAGCAGCTCGCCAGACACAAAACCCGTCTGGTCGGAGGATTCTCCCTTTTGTAAGGCGGATGAGGAACTTTACACTCTGTTCCTCACTTCCACTAAAGTGGTGACCCCGACGTGATAATGAAAGTTTACATTCATTGAAAGCATGAAGCATCTCAGTAGTCATGATAATTGGATGAGAACCTGAGAACCTTTGACATTAGATCCAGCAATAATATTCAGAGGACCTTGTATATGAGCTGCTTTGGGAATGAAGCGACGATAAAAGTTCTCTTCCTCCTATTCTATGGCGGATGAGGAACTTTACACTCTGTTCCTCATTTCCGCTAAACCCGTATCACGAAGTAACATCTTGTGGTTTTTATTTTTAATTCATTAACATAGGTTTTTTGACTCCATATTATATAATATTAGTGGTATTTTATGTCATATAGTTTGGTTGTTATGCCTAAGTGAAGTGGATTATAAATATAAAGCAAAAGGCATGCGTTTTGGCATCTCACAAAAACTAACTAGATTGTTCTAGCAAGCGAGCCACCATCTTGTGAGACGCCACTTTGCATGAAATACCTATTACTACGAAGGCTTGAAAACATTGACTCTGGAAAATTTTGATAATTGTTATTGAAAATCCAACTTTTTTAATAGAAAATTTTACGAAGGTGTTAAATAGAATATTGTTTCATAGTTTAAACCTATTTTTACTCCAAACATATTTGAATCAATTTGTATGTATTTTATTCGATATCAAAGTATATTCGACTACAGTCATATTATGAATTTATTTATATTGTAAACATACTCAATTATTATCAATCTAAAGAAAATTTGTCTTAATAAACTGTCTTGTAAGTATTTTTAAGCTAAACTGTGATTTTAATAGCGGCACTGATATTTCTTCATTTAAATAGTTTATCAGTTGAGTAGGTAGTGGGGATTTTGTGTAAAAGACATTGTCTTGCCTAAACGGGCAAACGGGGTGACTTGTTGGATGATAATCGTCGAAGACAGATCTACACTGGAGGCTGAATAAATTAATAACTATCAAATAATCAATTTAAATAAACATGTTTCAATAAAAAGTCTAAATTTTTTGTTAATAGCGGAGAATGCCCATTCTTGTACCGAATTTTGTCATGTGCTTATATTACGATATAATAAAAAAATAAAGTAATATAGTAAGACAACACGGCCCTAGTACTTTCGAACGCAGTGTTATACGTTTCCCGTCTAGGTACCTACTATTGATTACTCTATGTATGTTGTATATACATAGGTTGTTAGTTATATTCTTGAACGAATGTGTAATACATTGTGGTGGTTGAATAAACGTTTCAATATCTACCGACTATATTATTTATAAGATTGAGCTAGCTTCACGAAAGTAATTTATTTTACATATTATTTTACAACCGTTTGTCCTAGGAATTTGGTTTTCTATGTAGGAATAGTCTTAAACTTTTAAAATCATTATAAATGTTACATATTATACACCCGCGAAAGTTTTTGACGACTCGCATGAGGGTGCCAGAGTGGCCGAACCTCGGCTCGGGCAGTCGTCGCGAATGCGAAAAGGTCGTGATCTAACTAATTCCCTAATCCCTACTCCTACAAATTCGAGCTAACTAATATACATATACTCATATGCACGTTCCCCTCCTCCTGGGAGGAAGGAGGGAGCCATACGTATGTGTATTTAGTGATCGGAATGAGGTTTTCTACACTAACTAGCGCATTAGTCTAACTAGCGCAAAAAAAAAGAAAAAATAGGTCCCTTACAGAACCTATGTACCTCTGTGGTGTGCACGTGTGTGTATTCATACGTGTGTAATGTTGTACGTAGGGGAGCGCGTGGACGCATAAAAAATAAAATAGCAACTCGTTGTTTAAAATATTGGGGGCTTTATGTGTGATATTGCTTGGTTATTGTTCATACTCCATAGAAATTATTAACAAGATTGATTATTCAATAACCTTTTTTGTTCTAATTATTAATCGATATTTATAGTGAAATCGATTGATATTTTTTCACATCTCGAAACTATACCAAAAAACATTTTTTAGGTTATAATTTATAAAATCTAAGCAAATCTAAATATTTAATGATTACGACCAAATAAAGTCTAAAATTATTTTATTTACAAGGATATTGAATATATACCACCATATCCTACTGTATTTAAATAATTGTTGCCTTGTTATAATGGCCTCAGTTCATAAAAGTAATAATTATAACACAATTTTTGCTCTCTGATATTGTGTGATTTTGTACAAGAACTTTTCTTTTTCTTCCAGTTTTATTACAGCCTCAGCCTGCATTTCTTATAGTAAAACGATTTCGTGGAAAAATAAACATACAAAAGCCAAGAAAACCGCATTTCGAGAGACAACTTTTAATTGATCTAACGAAGCCAGTTTACGGTCCTCCTAAGTATACTCTGCCAGATTATATTTTATGTGACCGCGGTGAAAAAAGAAAGCAAGTAGAAATAGATAACCCATTCGAAAGAATCCTGGCTAGGGAGTGTTTGAATTGGTTCAACACATCTAAAATGGTTGTGTTCTTGCATTTAAATTCTATAAGTATGGAAGATAAAACACCTATATTCGCTAGTTTAGCTAAAAACAATATGCACTTTAAGAACATACGGCAAGAAAATTGTTAACATGGCAACAAAAGGAACACAATATGAAGCAGTGAATAGTTTGTTTACATCTCACCAGAATATTATATTTGGACAGCCAGAAAATGCTGCAAAAATGTTTAAGATATTAAAGAAAACTCCTCAATTAGTTGTTATGGGTTTGTGATTTTTCTCATTTATAATTGTTGAGAAGTAATATTTTCCTAATTTTGGAAAATGAGCTAGAGTAGTTTAATGTATAATGTGCTTATTTATAACATACAATAACATAGTTATGTTCCGTTTATGTGTTCTTCAGAACCTACCTCTGGATTGGTATATGATGTTGTCACATATTCTGTAAAGTGGTGTACATTAAAGAAATAAAACATAATAATCTCTTGCAGATCTTGGTGAATTTTATAACTGCTCATCTTCAGCAAAATTATGATACATATTATAAAACAATAGGTTGATATTGCAGTTGCTACTCTAAAGTGTCTGTCTCTGTTAATGTATTTTCAACACATGGATGTAGGTGAAGCTTAGTAACAGTTTATGATATCATTGTAAAATGAAATACATGAGTTTAATTCTTATTAGATCATTAAATTTATATGGTATCCAAAGAGACTTATGAAAATGTGTTATTGTTTATATTTAGAGTTGATTTCTCTGAATGAAATAGAATTTTGTACACTATCATAACTTCTTTCGAAAGCATTTTTAAATTGGAATATGCTTTATAAATGTTTCTCTTATTTTTTAGCTGGGATAATTCAAGACAGACTGATGTCAAAAAAAGAACTTGTGGAATTTAGTCAACTTCCAAGTATAGATGTGGCTCGAAGTCAGTTATGCACTGTTCTTGATAGTGCAGGCTCATGTGTTGTGAACCAACTTACCAGATGCCAACAAACTGTTGTGTCACATCTAGAGAAGCATGTAGAACTACAAAATACTCCAAAAACTGAAGAAACTTAAATAAAATATTTAGCTAATTAATTTGTATAGGAAAGTAAGCTAATATAAACTGAGATATTATGTTTGTTTTAAGTTTTAATTATGCACTTGGTGCTTATTACCATAAGGCTATTTGTATTAGCTGCCAATAGTTTTCAGCTGTTTTTTTTATTCTTAAATTTTTATAAGATTTTATGCAATTCACATATGTCTATAAATTTAATAATAAGAAGCAATTGATAGGCACAGACTAGCCACCTCATTATTGGATGTATCACCTAATATTTTATTATACATTCCAACATCTAGTCTGTTCAAACCAAAGGCACTCATTGAGTTCTGCCTAATTGACTCAAACTGGACACACTCCACCAGAACATGATAAATGTCATTGACTTTCTGACATACATCACAAAGAGGTGACTGTCTCAATTTGATCATATGTTTATATTATTGTTTGATGGAATATGTCCAGATCTCAAGTATTGTGCGACAGATATCAACTTCCTACCCAATTTTGTTGTGGGACACCAGGGTCAGCTTAGTTTAAAATAGACTTTGGTTTTAATTTTCTTCATAATATAAAAAAAAAAAATTCTATCCTGATGTGAAATTTTATAATATAGAAGTTTTTACCTAAGATCAACGAATTTAAATCACCAGAGTATAATCAAAAAAACTAAATGATATAATGAACAAGCAAAAAAGATTATTGTTCTGTAGTTGTAAAAAATTAATTGTTTCTTACACTACATGTTCCATATTTTAAAACAAAGTAATTATGTTATATCTGAATCAATATCATATACAATGTTTTATGTTCTCTGGGACAATATTTTTATTTTCATATATCCTTTTTTTATAAACTATAATATAAAGTTTTGTTTATAGTACGATTTAAAGTGCATATTCAGAGTCACTTAAAATTATAATGATCACTAGCTTTGTGACCCACCTTATAATAATACTAGACGCTTTTCCCGCGGCTTCACTTGCGTTATAGTTTAGTTATGTCTCATCTTTTTTACTTTCTAACTGAATTTTCGTAGATCTATTTAAAAAAATAACAGATTTTCACACAAACTTTATCCCCTGTTTTTATGACCTTAAGGGTTCAATTTCCAAAAATCCTTCCTTAGTGCTCACCTACAGTGTAAGAGGAATCCAAATGCAAATTTTCACTGTCCGAGATCCAGTAGTTTGGTCTGTGTCTTGATATGTCATATAGTTATTCCTATTATATATAAATAGATTTTGACAGTAAAGTTTTACATGGTACTTGGAACTCATTATGCGGTAATAGCCATGTGCGAGCTGGGGAGGAAGGGGGCTGTCAGCTGCTGCGCCCTTCTATCAAGGTGTTGGTAAGCACCCCGTCGGAGTGCTTCAGAAAAAAAAGTAAATAATTTTTTAAACTAATATTTAAAAAATAAAATTACACTAGTTTTCTCTTGCCTACGCTCCTGGCCAGATTTCTGGTAAAACAGCGTTACAGCAGCAGCAACTTATTGATATTTTATTACTGTCTACGGCACGTAACGTCGCGTCGGTAGTGCGAAAAAGAAATCTGATTTTGCGTAAACGTATGATATTAATGTTAGGTACATGAAAGTAAAGTACTAGATTACCATGTCATCACGTTAAAGTCATATTTAACTATCATACATATATCACTTTCACAGAGTATGACATAACTTTGAGACCATTATGTCAGTTTCATGTCATGTAGTATGTATATAAAAATTTAATTCGAGGTGATAAAGCTGATTCCCACTTATGCTTTGTTTGTGTTGTCAAAGTAAGGTAACCTCTTCAGTGGGCCGCGATTTCCTGTAGTGGCTGTAGGTAATTTGTACTAAAGGGCCGTAAAAAATGAAAAGTTACTCTGAGATATTCCGTATGAAATGAATTTATAGGAAAGAATCTTAGCGGCAAAATAAATGCGAAATATTTTTTTTTTTTTTTATTTACAACAAAATCTTTGGTTGGATATTTGAGCTACAAATACTACACGATAAGAGATCAAAAATTATATATATACTATTCCATGCAGGCAGTGCCGGATTAACCACGTAGCAAAAGTAGCAATTGCTACGGGCCCCGCGTGAAAGGGGTCCCCGCATATTTAAACCCGCTCATCTCTGCATGAGCGTAATTTTTTGTGATAATGTTGGTATATTGAATTTACTTGATGTCACAAAAACGTGAAACGTTACAACCTTTCCTACTAAGACAATCCACGTCAGATACTCGGTAACCGACTATTTCCTTGGCGTAAATAAAACACCGAATTTCATACGGTAAACGCACAAAACTATTAATTACCCTATAGATAGCAACCATCACCACTTTATACTTAAGAACCCATAGTAGATCAAGGGCTCTTTGAATTAATTTGCTACGGGCCCCGCGCTTGCTTAATCCGGCACTGCATGCAGGGTACTGGATAAAACATACACAAAAATAAAAATAATATTTGAGCAAAATAATATTTTGAACAAAAAGGAATATAATATCAATTAGACATTATTTACTCCGTCGTCTATATACTATAGTAAAATTTCGTAAATGATCACAACTATTTACATACCTACCATACTGGCTTAAAGTAAATGCTATTTATTGATAGACTTCAATTATTGTTTAAAAGAAAGTTTCCTTTAGGTATAAATTTTAAAGTATTATTTAAACAATTATCAATGGAACTATCATAGGTAGGTGAAGGTATGAAAAATATTATATCTTCATTGTATTTTGCTTGGAAGTCCATGACTACGGTGCTGTGATACGGCTACTAGAAGTCGCCAAAGCAGTCAGAGCAACTGCCGCTTCAACTTCATCTCGGTCATGACTAATCATGGTTTTTAATGCTATACGTTTAATATTAATATCAGGTATTCTTCGTCTTCCATCTGACCACCAAGCATAGTTGCTTTCACTAGGTTGAAAACGGGCTGCGCTCTCCAACCACTTGCTCAAAAGCATCGGACTTGTTACCGTTTTTGGCTCAATATGAACTACGCTCTTTGTTTCAATTTTATATGAATTATTGTTATATGTATCACAGTTTTCTTTCAATGTCAGTATGTCCCCATCCTGTTGATAATCTGTAATTGATTCTGGACTGTCGTATTCAGCATCTAGTTCCGTATTGTCATGTACCGGGCTACTCAGTTCAGGTTCACTCCATATGCTATCATCAGAACAGATGCTGAAATGTTCAACGTTCCCCTGTGCACGGTCATTGTATGTACGAATGAGGTGGCCCCACGTTATTTGATGTCGATCTTCATTCACGTTCTTTAACTTCCTCCGCCAGTTTGCAAACCAGTTGCAAATCTGTAAAACAATGAACGACATTTATAATATTTCCCCTTGTCTTTTATATTTAGACCTTTGTTCGTTTTATAAATATACCAATTACTATGTTGTTAAATTTTGTAATGCCTGATATGCTATTCATAATGGTTTAAACAAGTGTCGATAACAAAGCGGCGACGAATATAGTGCCTATTTATGTACAAATAGCAAAATCTGGCATAGTTCCAAATAGGTTGCTGGTAGGCACAAACATAATATCTCATTACAACTTACACTCGGATTTGTGAAGTAATGAAATTATGAATTAAATTTAAAAAAGTCTGCGATTCTTACTTGAATGTACGTGAGTCCTGTTTCACGAGATAAATATTTCTTTTCCTCTCTATTTGGGTAGGGATTGTCTCTACGTCGGACAAGCCAGTCCTTTAAATATCTTTTTATTTCTGGTGTGAATAGTCTCTTCTGCGGACGTTGGCCGGTCACTAAACTTCTTCTGGAAATGATAAAATATAACTTTATTTTTGGAAAAAATTACCTGTTTCTACTTACATAAATTATAACCATCCAATGTTGATGAAAATATTCTTCAAAATAAAGGATTAATTGTTGTAATTATTATGCGTGACTCATAAAGAAATTCACATTTCCATTCTTTACAAATACATGTAACGTAATGAGTCATGTAAATTCACTAACCTTGTATATCGTCTGTTCCGGACAGGTCTAGATGTTTTACCCATGTCTTCTTTATTTAGGCCTGATTCCATTGTATACGTTTTTGTATCACAGTTTATTTGAATAAGTGTCATCTGATTTTGCTCTGTTCAATACGTGAAATGACAAGTTTGAGCTGATTTTCAATATAACGAGATCAACAGCACGTGCAAGGACACCAAGGCTTGTGACACGACTCGTATCTCAAAACGTAATCGCTGCGGGGGATGCTTAGCGATCTATTAAAAAATAAGGACATGATGACATAAATAGATTGTCTTTCGATGTACACTGCACCCTGTTTAATTTGCACCAATGGTTCGATAGATAACAATGCGTAACTCTGCGTTGATGTAACAGAAACATGACGGCCACATTCTTTAGTTCACATTTAGATGTTATTAGCTCTCGATGTTGTTGGGACAGACAAAACATTAATATCAATTTTATTTATTTTATATAGCTCATTGAATTTTATTGGTGTGCATTATTCGGGGACTTCACATTCAGTAATCTTTAGTGGTAACAAAAAACATGTTAACTATTACGTGTGCCATTGATGGTCACTGTTCTTGTTTTTGAATGGGAACAAAAAGTTTGTCGTTTATTGCACTATTACTACTGCCGGTATAAAAGTATAATGACTTTATTGTAAATTATTTATTTAATTAAAGTAAATAATTTCGATATGAGAATAATGGTACGTACCTGTGTGTGGGAAAGCTCGGGAAGTGTGTGAAAATGGCGTCGGATAAGTGCGCGACGGTAGCGCCGCGTCGCGGGCGCATCGTTGCTGTAAAACGGTGTTATTTTCAGGATATCTCCCGCGATGTCTTCAAAAACATGATTACGCTAGGTAGCATGTATTTACAAGAATGCATATGGATATCTGTTAATCTGTCTGTTAATGTTTGAATCTGTGCATTTGATCCTAATTTAACATTTTATTAAGTTTATCTGTATCTAAATCAGGTGTGCGTTTTAGTAAATCCTATCAGATCAGTAATAACTTCGATTAAATAGATAGTATATTTTTGTTCTAGTACTTTAGTTTCTTTTACGTCTACAATAATAGCACCATTACCTACACTTAGTAGGTATCTATATAAGCAGAATAAATAGAGAAGGTATTAAATCAATACACTCATTATTTTTACTTTAATTTATTTCTTGTAACATAAACAAAAGTTAGTTCCACATTATAAATTATTCAATCTTTCTTTTTAATGCTTATATTCTCTGCCTTACTTATACAAGACCTTACTAAGGCCCTTAATCGAATACGTTTCTGTATTTTAGTTCCCTATTATAATAGAATTCATAAATAAAATATTGAACGGTAAAAGGCACGCTATTTAAAAGTCTTTTTTTCTTAATTATGGAATGAATAGAAAACTGACTAATTTCACTTCCAAAGTGCCAACCACTATCAAATCTTCTTTCTGACTAGTGGAAGGCAAACAAGTGAATTAATGTATCTATATTAAATAACTCATTCTACTAATATTGTCCAAAATTATTGAGCGTGATAAACTTCAAAATTAATATCCATAACCGAACTACAAGATTCATATTCGTTTTTATAACAACAAATATTAGGCATATTATAAACAACAATATCACACTATAACGCCTGTAATGTTAATATGACTTTACCTATTATATAAACATAATTCACTCAAATCTAAATCGATCGCGATACATAATTAAATAATAGATTTCATTATTTTATTAATATTACATCAATAAAAATTCAATTATTCAGATGTTACAACATACTATTTTCATGTATTGTTTGTTTCTTGTTAAATTACTACAACAGCTGAACTTGGTAGCCAAATATGAATTTGTATGATAAACCAAGGCGAAAACCCTTTATATTTATATTTTGTAACAGTTTATTATTTGTTGCGTATGCCTAGATAAATAAATAAATAATATTAATTTACACAAATGAATGCTACGTTTACTATTAAAGGCTTTTTTTGACAAAAAAAAAAAAACAAAGCTGCTTGGGTGGTTTTTTTATTGCTTTGCTGTTTTGTTTTATTTTTATGAAGTGTGACCGCTTTGTTTTTTCATTTTCTTAAGTCATGTTTTTTCACTATAAAAATCAGATTTTATAATTACTACAAAAACAACATTTTTATTTATTCAGATTATTGATTTAATTTAATACTACATCATATATTTTCAGAAGCAGACGTATGTAATTTTTATGATTTTAAATCTTTCAATTACATTGGCTATAAGTTGGCAATCCATTTTTTTTATTTCATTTGAAAATTTGGGTAATGAATTTTCTAAATTAACGCATTAAAGAGATACGGCACTTCATAGTCAAAACCTGTAGGTTACGTCCCGCAGACCTACAGTCTTGTCATTTGGTACTAAGAGGTCTTTTAACAAAAGTTTAAATCCAAAAATAAGGAATTTCTAATCCCGTGTGAAATTATTATATGACAAAATTGTACTTAGTTTAATTTTTTTCTCAAAAACTACTTGAGGTATATGATTGAAATTAATACTTACTAAATACTTATGACTTATGACTCTATGACTTCAAACTGCTGTAAAAAATCAAGTTTGTAGGTTAACAAAATAAAAATATAAAGCCCTTCGTAATAAAAGTTTGAAATTCGCAAAAAGTTTAAAAGGTACCTATTTGTATTAGGTTACTATTTTTCTACGTTTAACCGTTTTGGCAGCGTATTCCATCCGATATTTTTCGGAGATGATTTTATATTATAATGACTCGTTTTTCCTTATGTTTTTTTACATAACGTTACAAAAAAAAACATTTATAAAATAATAATAAATATTCACTGAGTGGTTCTTCGGTTATAAGCTAACAGACAGAAAGACGGACAGATATAAGGATAGTGCTTAAAGAATATTTATGTAAAATACTGTACATTAATGTACGGTAAGTAGAAATAATGTAATCTCAGAACCCTCAGGGTGCGAGTTCTACTCGTTACTTGTCCGATCTTTTTATTTGTAACATGTAGATTTACGTATTAAATACATTAAATATAAGGAAAATTTGTTATTAATTAGACATAATAATAAATTATGTATTGTAAATGGGCAATGAATAACTAACTACATTTAAACTCTATAATGCCTAGTGATGTTTCTACATCATTAAGTTTTTTGAATATTTCTTTCAAACTAAGTAGGTAATACTTTCCAGCCTTTAGTCTTTTATAAAAAAGAACATGTATTTAAGGGTTAAATCGATATATTGTCGATTTATTCTAAATTACCGACAAATGATTTTCTATTTTCTGAATATTGAGATTGTACTTATAACTTATTGAATAAATTATTATTGTAAATACTTTTATCAAACATAGTGGACTTCGAAGCTTTTGGAATAGATCCCTATTAAATTTAGTTCAGTTAAAGTCAGAAGAAGATACAAGATTTGTAATAATGAGACTAATGTGAAAAAGTAAAGAATTATCTTAATATAAAAGTGTATTCTCAGTATACGAATGAAAACTTTACGAGGATTCGATCAAAGTTTACGATGTCGTATTGCAGGTAGCCAACCAACCGGTAGTTGGTCGCATCGAATTCCATAATCAACATTTATCGCTATCCTTTTCTTGAAGTTTCGTATAGGGATTTCGGTATCTCTGTCTATTTGTATTCGGCACCATGGACGACACTTGCGACGCGAAACGATGCTCTCTCTACACAGCGTGTAGTCACATGTGATAGTTTTCTACTTTTTTGGTAGATTTAAAGTTTTTTAGATTAGGTTTTGGTAGTGCCAATGTGTTAGGTAGATTTGGTACCTTTTGAATCACATAAATGAGTACTCAACTACATAATTCTCTAGCACAAAAGGCGTTTTATGTATAAGCGAAAAATAAACAAATAAGTATAATAAGGTCGGAGAAAAAGTTTCTTCGCATTTTATAAGAAAACTCAAGACATTTTTTTTTCAAAGTTTTTTTTTTTTTTTACAGTATATATATGTGCCGTTTTATTCGATGACTTTCTGCCATTTTGTAGTTAGAGATATGACCCCGTTGCTGTAGAAACTTTGGAACTTATGATAAAAAAAAACGGGACAAATAGTTTGGCAGTTCTCTCTTGATGTTAACATTACAGAATCTAAAGAACTCTGAAGAGACCGAAACAGGTAAAAATCTGAAGGTGCAAGGTCAGGGCTATATGGTGGATGCACTAACACCTCCCAGCCAAACTCTCTTAATTTTTGGTGAGTGGCTAAAGATGTGTGTGGTGTAGCGATATCGTGATGAAAGACCACACCCTTCTTGATGATCAATTCCAGCCGCTTCCTCTCAACTGCTTCCTTTAATCCCATCAGTTGTTGGCAGTATAGATCCGAATCGATGATTTTGCTAGTGGGTGGTAAAAGCTCATAATGAACATGCCCTTCCAGTCCCACCATACACACAGCATCATCTTATTTCGATTTAGCCCAGGTTTAGCCACAGTCTGTAAAGCCTGGCCTACCTTAGGCCACGACCTTTTTCGGACGTTCTTATCGTACGTGATCCACTTTTCAACCTAGTTATCAATCTCTTCAAAAACGGCTCGGTTTCATTACGTTTCAATAATTAATCGCAAATGAGTACACAGTTCATTAGGTTTCTTTCAGTGAGCTCGTGTCCCACCCAAATATCGAACTTTTTGGTATAGCCAGCTTTCTTCAAATGGGTTAAAACTGTTTTGTGGTCAATTTCCAGTTCTTCAGCTACATCGTAAATACTGATCGCCGATCTTGCCCCACTTTTTCAAAAATGGCGTCAATTTTATCCGTAACTAGGCGATCAGAGCGAGGTGCATATTTAACATCAAAATTTCCGGACTGAAAACGTTTGAACCAACTTTGTGCTACTCTTTCTGACACTGCATTAGGTCCATAAACATCACAAATTTCTTCATTAGATTCACTCATTTTTACAAAAAGAAAAACAAATGAAAAATAGCGGGAAACAACTTTTTTTTTTAATGTAACCTTTTTAATGTTACTAAAACCAGCCAGATACAAATAGTACAGATAGTCAGCGCAGAGTTATTCTCTTACATAGGCGCGATTGGTAACTTCTATATGAGGCGCTGGTACAGATACCCCAACATCAATATGAAGAATATGTTTATATTCAAGAAGTTTTCAAAAAATATATGTAGATTTTTTTTTTAAACTTTGTTAAAATTTTATAAATCTTTTTCATACTGACATATCTATTTTGAAACTGATGGAACTATACAAGAATAATTTAAAAAAAAAAAACGGATATAACGATAACGGTACTTAAATAAATACTTAAGTGCTAGTATTGGTTGCTTAAAGTAATTAAAAGTAGACAAAGTGATATGAATTTTATTTATTAAACTTTTGTTAATGTTCGGTAGAAACAGTAGATTTTCAATAGGATGTTGGTAGATTTAGCTGAAATTTCTGGTAGAATCCCGAAGAAAAGTGTGGTCACGCCGCGCTGTCTATACAATTACAATGAGTTTCGTCTGGTTTCGTCATTCGTGCCGACAATAAGCTGACATGCGCGATGCGGACTACTCGCTTCACTCTCCAGTACTCGCTAGACTCTACATAAGTAACCAGAAACTCTACTCAGTTTACTCGGCCGATTCGCGTCGTTAGTGCATAGCATTTAACGTCACTCACCAACAGTTTACATATTCTAGTTTCGCAGCTCGTAAAAATGGTTTACAGAAGTCAGAAAATTATTCAGTCGCGTAAGATACTCCGTGGCAGCGTGTCTCGTTGATGTTTGTGTGATATCGCACTCAAACGGTGTGGACTGTGGAAATCGCGATTATCAGCCCACGTGCGTTTCGTTTACTTAAGATACGGAATTGATTTTTACGGTATGGGTGAAGAATCTCAAGCCACCGATGCAAAAGTGGTTTTAAAACGTAAAATAACTTTGTTTAACGGCGTAGGAATAATTATTGGAACCATAATAGGTTCTGGAATTTTTATATCTCCAACTGGAGTTTACTTGAAAACAGGGTAAGTTCGCTTCTAAATTTTCCCGCGTTTAAAGTTTACCTAAACTCTACAAGTTGTTGTTAAATTTAATTAAGAATTATTAGTTTATTAGGTATGATAAATACTTTTCTTTAAAAAAAAAAAAGTCATGAAATTTTACTTAAGTAATCTTTTACTCATACTGTAATATGTATAAAAAGTTGAAGGAAAATTGTTGGTAGAAATGTATGTAACCATATGCGTGTAATTAGATACTTCCACAGTACTATGCGTGTAGGGATCCCAATGAGCAATAGTAACCTGTTGGATTTGGATAGTTTTGTTATATGCACTCATATATAAACATTGATAGATTTGTAAAAATATTTATTTGTATTCTAATGTGTCTATATTCTTTATCTATACCATTATTATATTATAACTAAGTGCCTAAAGTTTGTATGTTATTAAGGAGGCACTAGTGGACTCTTTTTCTAATAGGAAGCTTTAGGAATTATCCTTGAATATAGTGTATTAATTTTAGGATATTTTTTTTTGTTATTAATTTGTAATTAACTCGAACGAAATCATGAGTTGTTGCTAGTCTACATTAATATTTCTTGCCATTTGTTGGTAGCCATTAAAGGCCATTTAATTGCAAACTATGCAAAACTGGAACTAACTAAACAAAACTTACATTCTCAGACATACAACTGACAATTATGCTTATCTCACAAACGTTAGTCATATGCGGGGATCGAAAGCGGTTTTTTTGGGAGCTTTTAGCCGTAAGGGCTAAAGCAAATTCGAGCCTCAGGTGGCTTTGACAGCTTCACCGGGCTTGGACCTTCCGGCTCAACAATAGTACGGCATACTACCACAGCGCCACGAGGCCACAATGTTGTGATAGCTGTTCTGTAGAATTTGACTTTTTTTTGTCTGTCATATAAACACCTTTCTGGATTTAATTTAGAAACGGCTCGATTGTTTTTTATGAATTTCTGTACATGGAAAGTAGGTATACGTTATTTCGCAAATGATGGACTTTACAAATTATAAAAAATATAACTAAGTAGTTTTTTTTTTTTTCATTTATTCTCAATCGATTTTATGAAGTGATGGGTACAGGGAGACTTATATTATGTCATTTCGAAATTGATAGGTTATAAAAATTATCAATAATACTTCAGAAATGATAAAAAAAAAATGAAAAAAAAAATTCGAGACGAAAGTTATCACTGCGCGAGACGCGTGCGGAGACGCAGGCACAGCTTTAGTAAGCAAGTGTACAAGTGCACGCAAGTATACAATAAAATCGTAAATTTTCCATGTTTGACCGCGCATCCCATGGAAACTACTAAACATATTTTAATGTAGTTTTCACCTATATGAGCTAAGCAGTACCTATTTAACATCAACGAATGTGTGAAAAACAAGTTATCACGCAAAAACTACTTAAAAAAATCACGATTTATTCACAAGCAATAATTCTGTAGACCAAGCGTGCTACTTAAAAAAAATCACGATTTATTCACAAGCAATAATTCTGTAGACCAAGCGTGCTACTTAAAAAAAATCACGATTTATTCACAAACAATAATTCTGTATACCAAGCGTGCGAATTTTTAAAATAACTCGGGTTCACGTAGGTATATTTTTGTGTTTTGTACTATAAATGTCTAAACTTAAGGCTACATAATGACTGGATACCTCTACGTCAATTGTTTGTGTATAGATAAGAATATGGCTTGGCTTGAAGTATTTACATAACCTATAGAGGTAGCTTCTTAATCACTTCTTATTTGCTTGGCTTTATTGATATATTATTTATGACTAGTTTCTTTTTTATAATACCATGGCAAAGTGCCTGTCATGCTGGCTTGCAAGCCTCTCTGATTGATCCCGAAAAGTGACAAAAGCATGGTGGTGAGGCATTTTCTAATGCCTGGCTATGTGGTTACCATCCTCGTGTTGAAGATCTATCGCCATGCACCAATCTTCCACTAGGCATCGTCAATCGTCACTTAACATTAACCTATAATAAAAAAAAAAAAAGTTGTAAAGGTTATGAAGTATTATTATGTATCTATATTAATACACCTTACATTTAATTTAGTTTGACAATTTAACTTTCTGTATTTTTTTCCGAATTTCCGTGATAAACATATATACTAATCTATACTAATATAATAAACCGGAGAAGTTTTTGTTTGTTTGTTTGTTTAAACACGCTAATCTCTGAAACTACCAGTCGGATTCGAAAAATTCTTTTTGTTTATGATAGCCAGACTCACGAGGAATAATATAAGCTATTTAAGATTAGGCTAAAAATTTAAGAAAACCTTAAATTAAAAATAAATAAATAAATAATAATATAAATAAATAATAGATTAATTAAAAAATAATTGATTTTTGTTATGTAAATCGGAAGTCGAGGCCCTTCCGAACTGCTTTAGCCGCGTGCGCTGGCGTAATCGTTAATGATACGGAAATACAATGTTCTAGAATATTATTGGTCCTTAGTATATTTGAAAAAAAAATCAGCGATAGCGTATGCCAATCTATTATACATATGCCACAATAAGGTATTTTGTGGCAAAGATTTGTTGAAAATTAAAAAGTGATTTATAAGCATTATTTTTAGACATGGCATATTAATCCTTACAAACTAAAGTTACTTTATCATAAAGACAATTTTATAAAGTGAAATTTTGCTCTTTAGATTATGCTATTTGGATATATAGTTTATGAGGTAATGTAAAATTAAAATAACTTGTACTTGCGGGAAGAACAATTATGTTAAGCGCCCGCCCCCAAGCCACAGTGAAGCTGTAAAAGTCTTCAGAGGGTCTAGTTTTAGGGCCCCTAAGGCTAACAGTGTAATCGAGCAGAAAAAAATGTCCCCTAAATTTTTTCTTCTGTCTTTTTGTACGTCCGGATGTAACTAAAAAACGGTTTAACCGATTCTTATGAAAGTTTTTACACGGGAAGCTAATAAGCTGTAATTCATTGGACAATTGATATCTAAGCTTGTAAGAATTTTCTATAATATTAACGCATATCGTAATTTTTTTGTTAATTAAATGATTTTGATGAAATTTTGTACACGGGAAGTGTAAGTCATTCCATAATTGATAAGTTATAAGAATTGTCAACCATAATATTTCAAACGGCATAAAATTTAAAATTTAGTAAAAAAAAATACATGATTAAAAGAAGACTTTGTTAAAAATTGTACACAGAAAGTACATGTCATTCTTCAGCTGACGGGCTCTATGAATTGTCAATATTATGAGTAAAAATAACATCACGGGATTAAAATAATTGATGCGTATAACAAACGCGGGTCACCACTAGATAGATAATAATTTTAACTTTAAAGTCATTCTGTATGTATGTGCGGCATACATACATAAATCCCGCCTATTTCCCAACGGGGTAGGCAGAGACCACGTCCTTCCAGCTGCTACGATCCTGGCATACATCTTTCGCTTCTTCAACATTCATTAATGTTTTTATGCATGCTCGTCGGTTTAGACTACTCTTGACCTGACCTTTCCACAAAACGTCCCCGATTTGATCGATGAACGTTCGTCTAGGCCTTCCTCTTCCAACCTTTTCTTTCACACTCCCATTATAAATTTCTTCAGTCAGTTTTCTTTCATTCATCATCTCAACATGCATGAGGTTTGATGTTTACATGTCCGCCAATTTACTTAATACATTATCTGTTTCGTTATAAATATACAAATAACAATACTTAATAATATGAACTTCATTGTCTGCCTAAACAACAAGTTTTCGTAATAGTCGATATGATTAGATATACAAACGCACACCAGTTTTGGTTATACGTATTGATAAAGTTAGTCTATCAGCTTGTTGTTAAGTGTCCACTGTCCTTCACCTTAGAAACATTTTATGTAGTAATGTTTTATTATTTAAACTTATTTCATTGATAAATGAATTTAAATAATAAAATAATTAACTTATTTAATTTTTACTAAATTGTCTGCATTTTCGTATTTCTGTATTTACGAAGTTGAGTTACCACCGGGTGTAGATATTTTGCTGAATAGGCAGTGCGTCCGGACACAAATAATATAAAGTAATCCTACACAAAAAAAAAAATTACGCGATCAAATTTGGCATTTTATGAGCCTACTGCTAGCCTGGTCCTCCAAAAACCAAATTTAAACACATTATTTTAAAATTAAACAAAACAATTATGTTTGCAGGTTTCAAAAATTGTTAAATTCGATAAGGCGGTATGGGATCGAATTTTCTTGTAATATTATATGAAAAATATCCCCAAAGCATTGTTATGATGACAATATAAGTGTCTACAATATTAATCATATATAATAAATTAACCGAAAATGCTAAACAAAATAAGCAATACCAATTGCTAAGATATAATATTATGTACTTATGGCGCGCAGTGATATCTGGGCGACCGAGCTGCGTTCGGTATCTTATATAAAAAAAAACTGTCTAGGTATGTATACTTGGAATGTAATTCATTAACTAAATACAAAGTTTCATCCAAATCGTTGGAGCCGTTTAAGATAAACCAATTACTTTAATACAAGAATTAATCACATAATAGTATTATTATTATTATAAATCTATACTAATATTATAAAGCTGAAGAGTTTGTTTGAACACGTTAATCTTAGGAACTACTGGTTCGAAAGGAAAATGTTTCAGTGTTGAATAGTCCATTTATCGTCCGGTCAAATTAGACCAAAAAATAAGAGTAAAGTTACCTAAATTCCCACCAAGCTGAAATACGGTAAGATTGTTTAAAATAACATTATAAAGAAAAATTGAAAGTTCCCCATCGTTCCCATGTAAGGAAACAATATTATTCAAGGTCAAAGGTAAAAAAAAATGAGTTTTTCGCGATTTTCAGCAAAACGGTAAGTTTTATCATAAAAATTCCTCAGACAAAAATTGTAGATCATAAAATTATCTACAAAAAATTTATTAATACTTTTTTCTTTACGAGCCACTGTTTTTGAGATATAACGATTCAAAAAGTTGTAATCGTTATAATATGCATGAGTACGCCACGTATATATACATCTCTATAGTTGTAATATATGTTAAAATATTTTTCTATCGGTCATTGTAACTTACACTACTAATATAAAATATACATAAGTTATAACTATAAGAATATCAGGTAAAATGAAACCCAGTCCCTTAATTTATACGCCATTGTAACCTTGAGAAAACATCTGTCCCCTGTTCAATTGTGTGCGTGGCTAGGTCCTCCAAACTCAGTTGCTGCTCATCAACATCTTTTTAGGGTATATTACCAAGTTCAAGTGTGGCTTGGTTATCAGCTAGACCCTACAGACTGGGGTTGGAAGTTGGTCAACAATTCATTAGAACCAGTGCACACTTTACTTCCACCTGCGCCGGAAAAACTGCTGAACTCGATTTTTTACAACTGCAAAAAGGGATGCAGTGCTAAATGTGGTTGCAAAAAAGTCGGACTGTTCTGTTCTCCGGCATGTACATATTGTCAAGGCCGGTTGTGCTCTAATATTGAATCACCAACAGTAGAGGATCCGTTTGATTCCAACGAGGCAACATGCGATACATCGCTATTAACGCAGTTTACATGCACTCAGGATGAAGATGAAGAAGAACAAGAACAAGAAGAACAAGAACAAGACGAACAAGAACAAGATCAAGAAGAAGAACAAGAATAAGATTTTGAAAGTTACGACTCGGACGATTAAATTTCACTACTTTTTTTTTTAACTTAAATTGCTTTTATCTTTTCAATCTCTGCTAATTTAATCCATTATTTTTCAATAGTTTCAAATTAAACAGGATCAAAACTGACCCGTGGAATAAGCCTACTGAGGAAACCACGTAAAAAAAACGCGCTAAGTATAGAGGTATAGTGATACCTCATAGGTGGCGAGGAAACGTGTGCATATTATGACGATTACAACTTTTACAACTTTTTGAATCGTTATATCTCAAAAACAGTGGCTCGTAGAAAAAAAAAGTATTAATAATTTTTTTGTAGATAATTTTATGATCTACAATTTTTGTCTGAGGAATTTTTATGATAAAACTTACCGTTTTGCTGAAAATCGCGAAAAATTCATTCTTTTGACCTTTGACCTTGAATAAAAAAATTTCCTTACAGGGGAAAGATAGGGGAACTTTCAAATTTTGTTTTTAATGATATTTTAAACAATTTTACCGATTTTCAGCTTGGTGGGAATTTAGGTAACTTCGAATGTCTAAATTGACCGGACTAATAGAACACGCTATGATCAATAGGAGCGGAGCATCAATGAAAAATGTTGGAAAAACGGGCAAATTTTATTTCTTTTGAGAGCTTTCATTGCGTTCGCTGCTTACATGGTTAAAGTTCGCAACAATCGCGTATGATGGAATTGTTTCTCTTTAAAAATCCGCGACAGCATATGACAATGTTTTAAGGTTTACTCAATATAAACTTTTTCATGGTAATGAAATTTGTTCTAAAATAATGAATTATTTGCGAAGGTGTTTTTGTATACATGGTTTTAATCCTTATCGAAATAAATACGTTATTCATCACAAGTATTTAATTTTGAACAAAATTGCCCTTTAGAGTAATTGATTTAAATTAATATCTTAGAAGCTAAATAACTCGGCAGCAAAATAATGATCATGTACTGCGAGCGCATTTTTATAATGCACAATAATGTGATAGGCGGGCGGTCATGTGGGGAGCGGAGGGCGAATGTTGCTCAAATGGTTCCTAGATAAAAAAAAGAAAGTTAGCTCCTTTAGAATTGTATTAAAGATGCCTATGATCCACTCTCTCTAATGTGACGCATACGAAGTTGCGCGGGTCAGCTAGTATTAGATATGCATTCATAGTTTAAGGCTGGCTCCATACGTCGGCCCCAACGTTGGAGCTGTACCTTTATATACTATTTTTTTCCAAATTTTCTGATAGACGTCCTTTAAATAAAGGACACCGATCTTGAATATGACATTTTAAATAAAGGCCTTTATATTAACTCTACCTATTTTATAAGGTAAAAATAAAATTTATTTTGACAATAGCGACTCCGATTTTATATCCTGGTTTTATATCCTTAATAGAGAGCAATGTGTCCTATTAGTGTATACTTTCAGGATTTATTTATATAATTAAAAATACGGTGTCTATACACCGAACAATAAACCGACTTGAAAATGGTTGTTTGTCCCAATTACAAGGACTTGACGACCGAATGTATTATAAATAATCTTAACGGCCTTGGCTTAAAATGCTATAAGCTGATAACATTGAACGGCCATATCGGCAGAGTTTCTTACTCCTTCGAAGCCTAAGCGCAGATATTTTGTATGATAAAAAAGAGTAGTCACCCAATTGAAATTGTGTTATATTTTAAATTTAAATTTATTACAAAAATATTTAACGGAACTTCTATAAGATATATTAATAGGTCGTAATCAGAAAGAAACAGTTTAATTGCAAAACGATATTGAATAAAGAATAAGTAAGACTCTAATAGTTATGTTCAGCTGGGCTACATGATAGAATAAACTATTTTGTACTTGATATAAATAATTTCATTTTACGGATGTATACAGTATTTAAATTGTTTTTTTTTTTTTTTTAATATATATAGTTATTGTAACTCGTCAAATAGACGGTGCCTGTCCCTGACAATAAGCACAGTACAATTCAAACAATGACGACGATCGCCGCTGTTATACCGAGGGAACACACTGGCCGGGAGAAGCTTCCACAGTTTCACGGTACGACATAGATAACTTTTTAGTTGGGCCGAGAGAGAGATTACCGTAAAACAATGATTCCGAAGTTTTCAAGTATTCAGACATTATACGAGGTAAAATTAAGCAGTACTCTGCTATTCAGTACTGGTGCTCTACCACCACTTTAAAAAAAAATCTTTTGTGCATCTATTAGTGATCGTGTTACTTCTGAACGGCTAGGTCGATTGAGCTCATATTTACATTATATGTTTGTTTTATCGAGATAATAGTTCATAGCTATGCCAGGCTTCGATAGGTGGCGCTGTGGTCGAGCCGTTAACTACTGGAAAGGGCAGAACAACATCTGCCGGGCCAGCTAGAAACATAATAATTAGTTGCTACTCTGTTAATAGATTTTATGACTTATGAGTAGTATATCTAGTACATACTTTAAAGACGTATAATATTGATATACGCAATTTATATTTATCTTTAAACATGGTAGGTACAGAACTTTGGGTGAATAGTAGCCATTTATATCATAAGGTAGACCACGCTGTAAATATAAGTACATATAAAAATATAAAAAATTAAACATGAACGCCTAGAACAATCTTAACTGCTTGTAAATATTACCTACCTCAGTTAATTTATAATTTGACTATTTGTGCCACACGGTTTCACCCGTGTTAAAATTGTTCGACCAACTGTCGCCGCATCGCATCGCCTTCAACGTGCCCGTGTAGCCCAATCGTTTCGTTGTTCCACTTCTCGTACTTGCCTACAGCTTGCCAAATTGCTTACCGTCCATAGTCACTGGTTAGGGTCGTAGCGTAAAGTTGTATAACCTATACAATTCCTCATTAGTTTGGCTATAATGTACAAAAATAATTTTTCAAATCCAACTAGTAGTTCAGAGAATAGCGCTTTTACTCTTAAGTTTTATTAAATTACATGTACCCGAGTCTTCGTCCACATGGAATTTCATATGCGTGGGGCGCGCGCGGTTCTGGATACTGCTAGTGAACCCTAATTCGTTTTCTAAAACCAAAGTAGCCCAAGTTACTTTTTATAATATCGGCTATCTGCCAGTAAAAGTCCCGTGAAAATCGGTCCAGCCTTTTCGGAGATTAGTCGGAACAAAAAGACAGACGTAGGAAAAAGTTAAAAATTGTATTTTTGTTATTTTCACATTACAAACCAACACTTCAATTTTATTAAATGTATTAAATATAGATATGTAGAGATTTAATAAAGCAGTAGACCATGACCTTGCATTGTATATGTACGTATGAACATGATCTACTTTGCAATAAGAGTAGCTTGATGTTCTCAGCTAAGCAAGGAATAAGTTATTAGACAATACTAAGTTATTAAATTTTAGTAAAATGTAGGCACACCTACGTGAATATATTTTTTACATATTATCTTATTTAACCTGTGGGTGTAAAGCTGTAAAGTGTGTAGCTTGCGTGGTAGTAAAAGTTATCTACTTTTTAAAAACATGACGGCGGCAATCGAGCGTTCGGTCTGCTTTATAGTAAGCGGTCATCGCAGTGTATGGACTCGTGCAACACTAGAAGCAACACATGCGCGTTGCAAACCCTTTAAAAACCTTAAAAAGCCTGTTCACTTTCCTCTTGAAGACCTATTTCGTAGTCCCTTGGGAAAACTGCAGGAGGCTTATTTCACATCCGGAGCGTCCGCGGGAGGAAGCTCTTCTGATACCGGACTGCCCGGACTTTTTGTGAGGAAACATCCAAAGAAAATCCCCCCACTTTCTTTCGACTGTGTAAAGTACATGTGAAAACCGTTTCGGTAGAAAGAATTGATAGGAAACTTTGAGTTATATATAATTACAATAATATGGTGAAACGAGTTTAAATAGACAAAATGTTTTTTTTTTCCAAAGTGCCAAAAAATATTATATATTATTTTCTTTATTCCCCAAACTGTAAAAGAGGTTTGTTGGCGAAAAACAAATTCAGTCACTTAATACAGCTAGATATCTTACATATTATAATATTATACATCACGATACATAAAGCTTTAATGATATTTATAACATACAACTACTTATTTTAAATAATAATTTTAAATAATTAAGTACTTATTAAAGTAAAATAACTAAATTAACCAAAATGGTGTCTACAATGATGGTCTTTATTTTCTTCATAAATGTATTTACAGTTTCATAGTCTTCTGTTCTCAACATTTTGTGGTATTGTATAAAATTTCTTGTTTAAAATTGCCACTTAGGTTTCCGGAGTTTTGTGTAGAACTCTTTGAAGTAAGTATAGAGTAATATTTTTTTGTAACATGTAACTATGTCTGATTAACTAGAGAGTAGAGAATGAGTTTAATATGCAGTTTCTCGTTGTTTCCATTGTTAAACTGTTTAAAGATATATGAGCTCCAAATGTCTCGGTCGCTTGGTTCTTGCAATGTTAATTCCGCCAATAACCTTGTCAGAGTCCCGTACGTTTTCTACCTGATTTTTTCACCTGATTGATATAATATGAATATTATAAAAAATTAATTAAAAATAGTTTAGGGCTTAGAAATTTATAAGTTTTACAATTAATAACGTTTTATCTACAAATCGACATCAGGACAAAAGTTAACCAGGGATCTGTATTTAAAGGCAATACACACTAAATTCTGTAATAATTTCATACAAACGTCGTGAGTTGATTTGCAAGTTTATCAAAAACTATTCTTGGTAGATACTCGAATCAGTGATATCATTTATGTTCATAAAATACTCCGACAGATTTTATACAATCGTTTTATCATACTCATATTCGGGATTAATGTAATTTTTATCTACTTAAAATAGGTAACTGATTAGATCTACATATCTGTAAAATCTATAATTGTTGTGAACATCAATATAGAAAATACTAGCTTACTCGTGCGAATATTTCGTACATTATAATGTACTTAAAAAATCTGACAGCTGTGATGTTAGTTAAATAGATTGTAAATAGATGGTGCCTCCTACATATCATTTGAATATATTCTGTTATCCATCTGCTAACACGGCATCCCTAATGAAAAAATTGTTTTCGTTAAAAATGTTGATTTCGTCAATAGCGGTGTACATAAGCTTTAAAATTAAGTTTGGAACATTAATTTTCATGAAGAATTAAAGGAGATACCTATAGTCATATGGTGTTACCAAAAGAAAAAGAAAACATCTCTGAGAACATTCAGTCTATAACTGGGTGAAAACTTCTTTTACAGGGAATGTGTGGACTTACTTAATAGCTCTTCCAAGTAACAATGTACCTACTGGCATTCTTGGAATGGCAGCGCTACGCTAACATTCCACAAGGTTTCCTCACAATTTTTCCTTACATAAAGACAAAGTTATTAATCAAAGACAAATTAGTAAATGTACGCGAATTCTGTTAACTTATTTGGCATATACCGAGGTGAATCAGGGAACATAGACAATTTTTCCCCAGTTCCAGCGATTCGAAAGTCATTTCATGATCGATATTGATCGTAATTCATAAACAAAACATCTTTATATTATTTTTATATTGTTTTGTGATTTCGTTTGCTATTTTTTAGTAATGAATGATAACATATTCTTTCTAGTAAGTAGCTAGCTAGATACATGTTTCATTAATTCAATATTTCCTTGTTACAGATCAGTCGCCGCGTCACTAATAATATGGCTCTTGTGCGGCCTTCTTTCTACTTTGGGAGCTCTATGTTACGCCGAACTGGGTACATCAATAACGAGGTCAGGCGGGGACTATGCATACATCTACACGGCTTTCGGACCGCTGCCTGCCTTCTTACGACTTTGGGTAGCTCTTCTGATTATTAGGCCGACCACGCAGGCTATCGTGGCGTTAACTTTCGGCAACTATGTGGCGAAGCCATTTTTCCCTGAATGCGATCCGCCCCAGGATGCAGTGAGATTGTTAGCAGCTGTTTGCCTTTGTAAGTATGTATAACGTAATACTTTAATGTAAAAACTATTATAAATGTTTTTATCTGTTTATCACTCAGATTATTAATCAAAGCTTAGGTTAGATAATTGCTAAAAGTGAAACTGTATTAACTTAAGAGATTTTTATGGTATTTAATTACACGTATACACGATTGTTGTATAGAAACAAGAAATTATATAACTACCAAGTATTAATTATCTGGAAACTACGGAACTTTCAATTTACTGTCTATTTACAATGGAATTAACTTTCGTGAAAAGATACAGTACCTATTGATTACATTGACTTTGAATTTAAGTAACTATAAATCATTGTAAAGCTTTAATTTAATTTAATGTATACTATATTTTCGATTTCATTTTTCTGGAGAAATTAATGACAGGGTTCCATTTAATTTCCTCCCGTCGAAGAATCACTCACTCCAATTGGTCTAATTTTAATTAGGTACTTACTATTGCTGTTATGTTGTTAATTATTGATTTTCTTTACGATTTCTGGCTTAGACGTTTATCGAACTAGAGTCCATAAAAAAAATAGTAGCATTGTTAATGTTGTTATGCTTTTTCGATATGAATTAGTTATTGACGAATAATATATTTTCTTTTAATTACCTATATGGTATTTTGAATTATTTTAATAATCAGCGAAAGAGTACCTATATAGTCTTTAATAGACTTTATTAGTATAAATAGCTGATCTGTGCAAATATTTCGTAATAAACCTTTAGAAAAAATTAAAATATCTTCTTACTTTTTAAAAGTCCTAAATCAGCAGGATTCGAACTATCGACTATTCGTACTGTACATACAACAGTGCGTACATGTCCAGTCGTCACACAACGCTAAGCCAATTCGAACGACGATCATAATTATGAAAATCAACTTTAAAATAAATGTAAAGTAAATGTATTCTATGTCATTCTCTCGTAGGCAAAATCCTATAGATGTATGTGTTCGTCTCTTTTCAGTGTTGCTTATTCGTTTCATCGCGTTTCAAACCACAAAGAAAGGTACTAAAGAAGTTTACACATATAAAAAATTAAACGGCTTTTCTGAAAACCATGTAACAATGAGTCATAAGTGTTATTCATATTGCATATTGATATTAATTATTGTAAATTATTGGTAGCACTATAATTACAATTTATAAGTAATTGATAGAGGGAGTTCCCACAACACGTTTCAAGTTATTCCAAACAACTGACATACCTAAGTGTCAATAACTTTATGGGATTTGTTTCATTTTTTCCTTCCTTTTAACTTGATTACCGAGTACAATATGGCAATCAAGTTTTAATGTTTTCTTTTTGATTAATATCATTTTTTAGGATACTCTTTTTTGATTTACAGTATACAAACTTTTTAAAGATGAGGTGGAATCTTGTTAATTATATTCAGATCATTGATCTTCGATGGAAGCTGATTTACAAATGATAAATACATATTAAATACACATTGTTGCTTGAGAAGCTTCTAGTATAGAAACTCTGCTTCAGGAAGTAAAGATAAAATGGATTTAAGAAAGTGTTTCTTCATAAAGAATTTTTTTAGATTACACTTTCTTTTATATGGTATTTGGAAAAGATGGCTCAGCTGTTAACTAGTGCTGTTGAATAGCTATCATAATGAGAAAATTGTATACGTATTATACACAACCTGTTGGTCTACAGTAGGGTTGGTGAACCTCTGCGCCCGCGGGTGCTAGCGTGCCCACAAACGTTTTATAATGCATAGGTAACCTAACAGGATATAATTATCGATAAATAAAGAAAATCATAAATGGGTTTGTCAATATGTGTATGTTGGTCGCGATTCTTACCACCCCGCTATATTACTGCATATGCACCGGCTGTTTTCGGAATGCGACAAACCAAAATATATCATAGATGGGTTTATCACTATGTGTATAGTGGTCGCGATCACTACCGCCCTGCTATAATACTGCGTATACACCGGCTAATTTCAGCAATAAGGCGTGAAAACGTAGCAGACAGACAGACAGAATTACTTTCGCATTTATAATATTAGGATGACCACACTTGTATGCACTGTTGTACGGTACGAATGGTCGATGGTTCGATTTAAGATTTTTGATATACTTAAACGTTTTTTTTTATTGTAAAAAATATAAACAAATTATAAACTTAATCAGTATATTCAAATCTGGTCATAGCACAGCTGAACCAATCTCACGACTGTCATAGTTTTGAAAATTCTTTATATGTACGACAATAATTCTTCGTCTTATTTTAAGAAAGATAGTTATATTACAAATTATTTTACAGTTTAACACGTCTTACGTCTTAGCTTCGTCATAATAGTTATATCGTCGGAAACGTCGTACATCCATCCCTTTCACTCACTTCTTTCGTTCCATTTCAGTTTCAATCCTACATATATGTGTTTGTTTTTGTTGGTGTCGGTTCTGTCGGCCACTTTTTTCAGTGTAACTCCCATCTCACGATAGTAACTTTAACAATAAACATAAAAGGATCAAGAAAAATTTTAATTGCACTTTTTGGTCCAAAAAGTTTGGCCAACCCTGGTCTGTAGCATGACGATCGATTTTCAGACATTTTAGCTGCTATAAGCTGCCTGGCTTTGGTCTGCCTCCGAAATTGTGGAAAGAGATATTACATTTAATAGAACAACATATAAAATACTTCATTATGATTGTATTTCAGTATCACTACATAAAAGTATGCCAATATTCCGGTCAATTCATTGATTGCTCCGCGTCTCGAGATGGGATCGTAGCGGAAACTTCCACTTAACCTAATTATTCACGATGGGGAGTCCCGTTCTATTTTAAATTGAAGCGCTATAATAACATAACCGCTATTTAATTTAAGCTATGTCATTGTATTGAAATATTTATTTTCCACGTCTTCCACTTCTTCGCTGTCTAACGAATCTAATACTAAAATATTTTTATTATAACTTTCATATTCACTAAACTTTTCTAAAAGCCTATCACGCTTGATTGTTAGCGCCTCTATTGAGTTTATATTTAATTCGTTTTTATCAGCTACGAAAGAACATAATCTGGTTAAAATACCTTTTGTACAACCCCTGCTCACTCGCAGTTTTCTTAAATCATCATCCATTTTTTAAACCAATTTGATGCACTATAACAATACCTGGAAATGATAAATGAGAAAACAAATGACTACTATAATACGAACATCCATGCACAAGCACAAAATGGCGAACAGATTTTCTTTCTTCTTGGTTCGTTCTGTTTCGCGCAGCCACCAGGGAGCGTGATGATCGTTGCTTTCCGCTCATCAAGAGAAAACTAGAAACAGTCTTGCCGTCACCTCTTATTATGATGAAATTCCAGAAATATAATGACTGTCTTGATATAATTCGAAAGATGAAATTTTTTTCAATTTGAGATTCTTGATATACGGATGTTAAGATTATTTCGCAGTTTTGATACTTGATAGTTTTCGCAAGTACATACTGATATCCGTATAATTTGTCTTTTGCCGTTCTTGTAGCTAGTGTGTTTTTTCGCTGTCACTCTTAGTTTCGATTGGACCAATATTTAATTCGATCGGACCGATATAAAATACCTCGTAGAAACCAATGTCGAAAGGCTCGAAATGACCAATGATTGAGGACCAATGCTGACTTGTTATATTTGTGGACTGTATATTTTAATTAAAAACACAATATGTAAGACACGATTTTCTATATTGAGAATATACAAGAATCTGACACACGCCAAAAGTTTCTTTTTATACATAAAATACTTTGTGGCCATTAACAATATAAACCTTTGACTTTTATATCTTTGTAATCAAATTTATTTGTATTTAATTTATTTATAAATATATATTTGTCACACTTGAAATTGGCAAAAAAGCCTACATAGGCAGAAAGCCAAAATAAAAATAAAAAACTTATTTGACTGAAAAAGTTAATAAAAGTTAATGCTTTTAGATTTAACTTAAATATACATAAGGAATTAACACAATAGAGAATATATATTTATAATAGTATAAAGACATATCTTTAGTAATAGAATTTTCTCCCCTTTATTAGTCACATGACCCGATTTCCTTTATTTTGACACCCCTACTAGGTTTCATCACGGGTGCATGCACCCTTTGCATCCGGCACGACCCGCGGCTGCGGCTGGGCTCTAAAAGAGGGCTTATAAAAAATTATTATAGCTTAATAAGGAGTTCATTGTAACAGCTCTTAGTGTTGCTAGCGTCAATAGGCTGCGATGACCGCATATCATAAAGATTGTTTGCTACCATCGATCGTGGTAGTACATAAAAAATAATACATTTTATGACGCTTTTATATAAGACGCTTTATGTACTAGTAATGAAGTAATAATTTAATTAAAATTAATTTCCTATGTTTTAAAATAATTTAATGAATGCTTACTTGCACATATAGATCATTTATCGTAACTTTATTGCTTAAAAGTTATCTTTTTTATTACACAGGCATTCTGACGGCAATTAACTGCATTAGTGTGAGGTGGACTATGCGCATCCAAGATGTATTCACAAGCTCCAAACTGCTGGCATTAGTCGTGATAATAATATCTGGCCTATGTTATATATGTATTGGTAAGTTGATAAAATAAATATTATATTCTAATACTCTCTTAGCTAGTTATACGGCCAGACATGTTCCGGAAACTGTCACGCAAAAAGCAGTTTATCGATTCAAATATTTAGATACAAACCCATAGAAAATTTGATATTTATTATTTTTGTATAAAACACTATAGTTTTGATTTCATACTAGCTGTGGCCGCGGCTCCGCATGCGTTAACTAAAGAATCATTGTTTATGAAGATATCATGATAATTTTTTTAAGTACCTTTGTAAGGGATTAAACATTAAAAAAATATGAAAATCTATCCAGTAGTTTTTACGTGAAACGCGCTCAACAGCAAACCTATATCATTTTATTTCAAAAAGTAGATAAAAATACTTAGCTTAAAAATAAAATACAACACAATGTAATAATAAACAAAAATTAAAAAAAAATCAAAAGGAAATCATATGCACAAATTTATTGGCTTCTTTTGTTGTTGATTAACGTTTACGATCCATATCTTTGTTTGTTCCTTAAGCTTTCATAAACCATTTGATTGCGATGAAACTTTGGTGATCGTGTCATTTCATTTAGAAGAGAACGGTAGTAGCTAAAAAAGCCAGCACCTAAAAAAATCCATTTTCCACAATGCTGCTTCTTTAGCCTATTAATTTCGAGACATTAAAATTTAAAGTGCAGCTTTAAAATGTTCTAATTTCGAATTTTTTTAAACCAATAGTTTGAATGATAGAATATGCAAGCAGTTTTGCATTACTTTGTACAATTCTCACTAAACAAAATAAGGTCGCTATTGACTTTAGTGGGCAATAAATCAAAAAGTGGCATAATTAAGAAAATACCGTTAAATCGAAATGTCGTATTTTTTTATACAACTAATAAGACAAACATGCGTACGGCTCGCCTGATGGTAAGTGGCTACGCTTGTAATACCATTACATAGGTAAGGCGTTGCCGACCTTAAACCCCCTACCCCAAGAAGCTCTAGAAACCTTCCTTACCGCAGGAAAATAATACAAGGTCACTTCGCTGCAATCTTCTGTAGGGTTCAAGTATTCCACTGGTTGGACCGCCCCAATAGAGAGAAATCTCAAAAAAAAAAACTTTTAACATCAAAAGTCCGGTCTTCTATCAAACAATGTAAATGATGATGACATGTATTTAAAGTAACATTATGTTAATACAGCGGTACAAAAATTTCAGTTTTTATATGTGTAATATATCATAAATAAAATAGTTGGAGGACTGCGTTGAGATAAATTTGACTCATAGTTTTATCTTAATAATAAGTGTCGTGGTCTGTCGGAAAGCTTCCAGCGGATGCGTTTAATTAATAGCAACAATTCATATAATCGTATGTCTTATGAATGTTGATTCAATAGGCAGTAGGTAAATAAAATATATGATCGCGAAACTTCAGTGGTTCAGTTTTTGTTTTGAATATTTAATGTGATAAAGAATGAGCTAAAAAGTTTATTTTTTGAATTTTAACTTAAAGCAGAGAATGGCTTGTATCGAACAGCAATTATTTTCGTCGTATTTTATATTTTAGTTTATTTGACTACCAGTTGTGCCCGCGGCTTCGCTCACGTAGACTACAGAATGCCATCGAAAGGGCACATACATGCGCTAATCTTGCAACTCCGCAGAACCTTAGAAGATAGACATATACTCTCGCTGACTTGTTTGTAGGCCTTGTAATCTTTTGATTACAATTAAAGCGTTCGAATCGATTCACCATGACCAGTTTTGTTTATTTGCACTGAACCATAATTATTTTTCTAATGTTAAGTAGTCTAAGATACTCCTTAAAACATCGACTATCTACCAGTGAAAGTCCTGTCAAAATCGGTCCAACCGCTTCGGAGATTACTCGGAACAAACAGACAGACAAAAAATTTTAAAATGAGTTTTTATTACAGGTACCTATAGTATATACTTTTGTATGTATGTATAGAAGATTGTTGAGCTTCACTTATCATAAAGTGACGTCATTTTTCCGCACTTCCATAAAAATAATTGTACAATATTGTGTCCTATGACTTATCATAATTGACAATTCTGTAAATTTGGTTTATGATTCATACTTTGCTGTACCCGCCTGATGGTATACATTCAGTCAAAAAAGTATCGGGAATTGATGTTTTGTATATGGCTCCAAATTACATTTTTTTGTTTTGTTAGATAGGCACAACTGTTTTTCATTTTGGCGCAGAGTTTGAGTTGTCATTTAGTTTAAATATAGTGCTGCTGATTTTAGTTAGATCATATCAAGTGTGTACTGCGAATTTCATAATGGACAAAAACATCGAACAAAGAGTGTCTTAAATTTAGCATCGCCAATGGAATTTCGTGTTCGGAAACACTGAAAATGTTACAGAAGCCTTACGGCGAATCGAATTTGTAAAAAGAAACGTGATTATGAGTGCGACAAAGCGTTCAAAAGCGGTCGATATATGCTGGAAGATTTGTCTCACGCTGGTAGGCCAGCAACGTCTTCAACTTAAGTTAATATCACAAAAGTGAAGAAAGTATTGACTAAAATCCTCATTCAAGTTTGAAAGAGATAGCTGCTGGACTTTATGTGTCTCACGAGTCGATCCGTATCATTTTAAATAATCACTTGGGAATTAAACATGTTGCCACTCGACTAGTCCCAAAAGACCTGAATTTTCTCCAAAAACTCAATCGCATAAGAGTCGTTGAGGACATGCTACAACGAGTCAATTGCGACCAACATTCATGAAACACATGTTACTGATGACAATACGTGGATTTACGAGTTTGACATGCAAACTAGCCAAGAAGCTTCGGAGTGGAGCCTTCCAACTGAACCGAAACCGAAAAAACCACGCCAAAGTCGATTAAAAGTCAAAGTCATGCTGACTGTTTTCTTTGACTATCGCGGTGTTGTGCACTCAGAATTCTTACCGGAAGGTCAAGCGGTAAATAAAGTCTATTTGAGCGTTATGCGGCGTTTAAGAATTCTTGGATTTTGCACCACGATAATGCGCCCTCGCACAAGGCCATCATTGTGAACGAATTTTTGATCAAAAGCTCAACAAACTCCATCAAGCAACCACCTTATTCACCAGATATGGCACCAGCCGACTTCTTTCTTTTCCTTAAACTCAAATTATCACTTCGTGGCACCCTTTTTCATTCAGTAGAAGACATAAAGGAGTATTCGCGACGAGAACTAAACTCAATTCTGGAAAAAGCGTTTAAAAAATGTTTTTGATGATCGGATTATTCGTTGACGTAATTGTATCGTTTCTGAAGGAACATACTTGGAAGGCGAAAAAATAAATTTGGATGAATAATAAACATTTTGAGTGTTACTGATCTTTTTCTGGTACTTTTTTGACAGAGTAATATTATATTCTGCAAAGTATACAATGAATCCAATCTGTGTAATTAATAAAATTGAAGTTTCTGTTTGTAATATCAAAATAACAGCTTTTTACTAAATGCATATGAAAGTATATACGATTGGTACCTATAATAAAACACCCATTTTTAAAATTTTTGTCTATCTGTTTATTCTGGGTAATCTCCGAAGCGGTTGGACCGATTTTGACGGGACTTTCACAGGTAGAAGATAGCTGAATTTATAGGGAGTAACTTAGGCTACTTTTATTTTAGAAAAATAATTAGGGTTCGGCGCAAATAAAAAATACTTGTCATGGTGAATCAATTCGGGTGCTTAAATAGTTTACGCTTAGTAAACCATAAGAGATATAGCAAATTAATGTACAAAACAATTGTAGACATTAAAAATACTTTTAAAAAATCTAAGAGAGTATACATCTATCTTCTAAGGAACACCCATAATAATCATTTTTGTCTTTAAAATAGTCGGGAGCGGGGGAGCAAGATTCGCGCGGGCATTCTGTAGTCCACGTGAGCGAAGCCATGGGCATAGCTAGTTTTTTATAAATTCATGAGAGGAAATTGATTTTTTTCTACTTGGCATCATCGAAAAAAAACATTTTCAATTATACCTAAAGCTTATTACCACTTGACCTGTAAAGCGGTCAAAAGATAATTAACTATTATCGTTAAACACATTAATTATCGTTTTAAGAAATATCACTGCTTTACGTTTTTTATCAATGTGACATTGTTTACTTGTTATTTATTAATATTGAATGGTAAGATATATGATTTTATATATTTTGTAAATAAACTTATGATCTTTATTTATTATTGCGGGGTATTTTTAAAATTTCAAACTAGCGTAGCTGAAAATATTACCTCACTAAAGAAAAGTAACTGAAATATAATACTAGAAAATGCCTTACCTCCTTGTAAATATTAAAAATCATGTAGTATTTATTTCATAGATATAAAAAATAACATCATTAAGCGCCGATGAAAAAAAAACTTTTGTAAGGCTTATTATAAAAATATTTTTTCTAAATTTGTATTTAAGTTCTTTTCGGGGAATTGGCAGTGAAAAATGTGGTTGAAATTCCATATCTTATAATGATAAAAAAAATTTGAGTACTGTTCTCAAAACAGCTCAAAAATAGAAGTAGATTTATTGTATTTCTTAAGAGAAAGTCCACTCTAAAATATATTTAAATGTAACTTTTAAGTTACCGTATAAGAAATTATTCACAATTACTTATTAATAATTTATAATAGTTAATTCCAACAACAGTAAGTTAACAATAATAGAATTAATTCCCTCAGGTCATACAGAGAATTTTGAAAATGCGTTCGAAGGCGATTATTCTGCTGGTAGCGTGGCGCTCGCTTTCTACTCTGGTCTATTCGCTTTTGGAGGATGGAATTACCTTAACTTTGTCACCGAGGAACTACAAGACCCGTATAAGTAAGATATACTACTATAATACTTATTACTTATACAATACTATATGTATTATATACAAGATATTAGATACAACTAATAATAATAACTGCAGAAAATTATAGTAAATAATTGAATCAAAATTTTTTTTAACAGATGGTAGTAGCAAAGAAATTTTTCAATGAATTATTAGCTCCTTACATATGAAATTCGCGTTTTGTCGTACTGACCACTTTGATCTGAAATATCTCCTCTTTGGTTAAGAATTCCAAATTCAAATTTATAAATTCATTTAGCTGGTACATTTGAGTTTTGAAAACAGTCATTCATTTGTTTTTTCCTCATTATTTTTTTCTTTGGCGTCGCTTTTTACCGCACCATGGAAACATGAAATATCGGTATATTTACGAGTACGAGTTCTACCATGGCACCAGTGCTACAGGTAAACAGCTCGAAGGATTAATTATGTGTACGGCGCTGGTGTCGCAAAAGAAAGCACGGTACGTTTTTGATTTCAACGTTTTTGTTCTGGAAATTTTGACCTACGAAACAAACCCTGTGGACGGCCGGAGACCCTAGTTGAAAATGAAGAATTAAAGGCTATTGTGGAAGTGGATACATCACAAAGCACTTCAGAGATAGCTGCAGGCTTCGGGGTAAGTGATAAATCTGTATTAATCCACTTGAAGCAAATCGGGAAAGTAAAAAAACTTGAACGAATTGAGTTTCTGAACCTCATGAATTGAATGAATCGAACTTGCAAACACGCGTCGACTGCTGTGTTACTTCGCTCAACCGACACAATAATGAAGGGATTTTAAATCGAATCATTACTTGTGATAAAAAGTGGATACTGTATGATAATCGGAAGCGCTCGTCGCAATGGCTGAAACCTGGAGACCCAGCCAAATCTTGCCCTAAATGAAAATTGACTCAGAAAAAGTTACTTGGGAGTGTTTGGTGGATTAGCGCCGGTGTCGTTCACTACAGCTTTCTAAAATCTGTCCAAACAATTACGGCAGATATCTATTATCAGCAACTGCAAACCATGAAGGAAGAACTAGCTGCTAAACAACCGAGATTGTTCAATCGCTCTAGTCCACAGCTGCTTCACGACAACGCAAGACCACACACTGCACAACAAACCACCACTAAGTTAGATGTGCTACAATTGGAATGTCTGTGACATCCACCGTACTCCCCGGACCTTGCTCCAACAGATTACCATTTTTTCCGGAATTTGGACAACTCCTTACAAGGAAAAAAATTCAACCCATGGTTTTTTTAGTAAAGGTGTAGCGACATCTACATAGCGACACACAACGATATATTTCGAGCCACATACGACGCATCCTACATCGCGCAATAGAAATTAACTCTTCAATTGAGATATATACAAGAACCCGACTACAACCGTTGGGCAGCTGCCCGCCAGACATAACACTCGCCTGGTCGGAGGATCCTCCCTTTGCAATAGTTTTTCCACACTGGTGACCCCGAGCATGAACGTTAGCGCAACCTTCTTCACTAAAAGCTACAAAGGGATCAATGAACTACCTAAGATGGCAAAAGTGCATAGATAACAACGGTGCATACTTTGATTAATTAAATATATATTACAAAAAAAATACACTTTATATTCCTCCCGTACAAAACGCCAATTTCATATGTAAGGACCAATATTTACGATATAACACGCTGTTAGCTGCTTACTTGGTTGGGCGTAAATAAAACTTAACTAGTAATTAATAAAAAGTGTTCTTCATCCTATTCTACGACAAATAATCAATTTCTAAGCCTACTTTCATTAGAATCCTTCCAGCTATACAAGAGTATAAAGCATGATTGATGGGCAAACAAAAATACAAACCTACTTTTGAATTTAAATTACTTACACGACATAATCGACAGCTAAAACAAATTTCATTAGAATCAATCGAGCCGTTTGATAGACAAACATTGATTCGTATATTTAAACCTATTTTCACATAATATTATATATTAGTTTACATAATTATTGACTTATGATTTTATTACTGAAGGAACTGATTTTAAATGGATCAAAGAAGTTATTGTTTCAAAGTCCTACTCTATGTTATTTGACTTCCAATGCTATATTGATATCTCTATAATAAGCATCATTGTTCAGAGGCACGTAGGTATAACCTTTGTCTTCTTTTTATGAAATCTACGAAATGACATCGTCTTATCGACGATATAACGAGAAATATTAATAATACGTATTGTTTTTTTCTTGCATACTAAGTAATACTATGCGAGTTTTGTTACGCCATGCGAACTAGGGTAAATAGACGTATTAGTGTCAAGAGAACCCATTTGCTATTAAAGTGGGGTAGAATTTTATTACAAAGTGAGTTGATTTTTAAATCCTTCGTAAGTGGTTTTGATGAGAGAATATCAAACAGTTTTCTCGTACAAACTTTGTTTGAGTATGTTCTTTTGTTTCTATAGTTATAAGTAACTGTCAGCATGTCAGGAAATATATAACGCATTATAATAGTTATTAATAGAAAATGCTATTATTATAATTTATCAATATATTATGGACTATACATATTTACAGCCTATACTAGCAGTGTGCCCGCGGCTCCGCACGCGTTTGTTAATACGCAAAAATTATTTAAATCCCTTTATTTTTACTCATATTGTTGACAATCCATATGCCGTTTCAATTAAGAAGTGGCATATATTTCCGTGTACAATTTTCTAATTACTTTCTAATAAATAAATAAATGAAATGTACAATTTGTAATGCATTATTAACCATTCTTATAGCCTCTCAATTATAGTATGATGTATGTTTCCCGTCTACAAAATTTGATCAGAATCGGTTGAGAATTGATGAAAATTAAACTTTTTCAATTACTTTTTTTTAATTCTAGAAGTAATATTGACAACTCTTAGAGCCCATTAATTATGTAAATAGTTAGACTTCCCGTGTATAAAATTTCATCAAAATTGGTTAAGAATTAATACAATTTTAAATTTTTTTTAATTCATTTACTTACGATTTCCAAAAGTGTTATTGAAAATTCTCATTACTTATCATTCATGGAATGACATACTTCCTGTGTACATAATTGAACTAACAAAAATAAATTTTTATTGAAATTTTTTATTGACATTATCTGAATGTAATATAGAAATTCCTTATCCCTATCAACTGACCGATGATATAAGCAACCCGTGTACAAAATTTCATAAGAATTAGTCAAGCCGTTTTTGAGTTAAACCCGGACATATAAACAGACAGACAGACGGACAAAAATTTTTTTATGGCATATTTGTGATCAGTTTCGTTCATATAATATGCGTATAGGGAAATTTTGGAAAAATATTAAAAGTACAGACAGGACTACAGATTTATTAATATAGATAGCTATATATATGTATCTATTACCAAAAAAAATAATCATAGATGGGTTTATTACTATGTGTATTGTGGTCACAATCCATACCACCCCGCTATATTGCTGCATATGCACTGGCTGATTTCGGAACACGACAAACCAAAAGAAAATCATAGATAGGTTTATTACTGTTTGTATGGTATTGACATTATATGCCAATATGAATACAACACATTAACCGTCCAAATAAAACTTCAAAAATATTTAAAATCATGCCTTATTGTAGCGGCCTGCGCGAAGGTTTTTTGAAAAACGTGAAACCATTTTTTTTCCATTTCTACCAAAAACATAAATATGAAAATTCATATCCATAATTTGAGACATGATGGGTTCTTCATACAAACTTTCACCCAAGTTTTATTTTCACCACACGTGGAATAACACAAAAAAATAACTCACTTGTAGCAAAACTGTATAATCCAGATAACTGACAATAGGTATATCGCTTAGTATATATAAACACCCGCGAGCTGCGGTTTGACAGCGTCATAAAATAAAACAGTAATTATGCCGTACTGCGTAGATAAACAGTTTAAAAACACTTCAGCCAATTTCAAAAAGAATACTGGACTATCATTTAATAGGTAATTATTAGAAATACAATACATTTATTATTAAGTATAACAAAATAATAAATATTTTCTCTAATGAGTTGACCTTTATTTCTATTCAATTCTTTTATTAGATAAATAATTATTTCTTCTGATGCTATATCTCGTACACCCGCGTATAATTTCGCACTCCCCGTATTACATGTTTTATTCATAGAAACATTTAATTCTCTCCAAGCTTTCTCGGTTTTATCTCGTGTTTATGCTTTGAAAAAAAAAATTTTTTTCCCATGCAATTCTAGGAAGAGAGCAAGAATCACCAATTTATAAACTTTATTACTTTTGGCATTGCCCCAATTTTCGTAGTTTTCGTCTGTTTTCATCGTGATGCGTCTATTTTATTTTCTTATCTTTACATGACGGTTTAATCATGACATCATTCTGTGTTATGTATATACGTATAGCCTTTGTTTTGATCTATCATTTTTATCTTCAAAATTGCATTCTACGTACTATTCCGATTAATTTTTTTTTTAATTGTGTTATATCTTAACACCGTTCTTGAGTGCTAACGATTGTTTGTAATCAATTTTAGTTAAATAAATCCAATATTTTAATGACAATTTTGTGTTCAATTATTAAACTATGCAGTTTCTATTACATTTGATTCCAGTTTAATCTCAATACCATATTTAACCGACTTCAAAAAAGGAGGAGTGTTCTCAATTCGATTGTATTTTTTCTATGGATGTTTAGCCTTAAATTCTTTATTTATGAACCGATTTTGATAATTCTCTTTTCGTTTTTTTTTTTTTTTTTTTTTTTTTTATTTGTGGGGTAGTAAACCCCCACCCCCCTAAAAGCCTCTAACACAAATCAGAGAACGATGGTGCTATAAATAATTTCTTATAACTAGTTACAAAATTCTTACAATAATTCCAATAATACAATAATGTCAAATATAAATTTAAATAAAGTAAAATTTTGTACAACAATAATAGCTTAACCCAAATTTGTAAAGTAAAAATTTATAAATGGTATAATGTTTTCTTCCTTTTCGTTTGGAAGGGGATACCTCAAGGGTGGTTACATTTTATGCTCCATTCATTGTCATTGAACCATGTACTTTGAAGATACGGCAGGGAAATCTTCAAAATCATTGAAGTTGGTATTATTTTTGTGAAAAATTGTTACGTCGACATTTCTATTCAATCTTCTTGAAAAAAAAGTATCGATTGTTGTTTTGCAATCTATATCTAATTCCGTTATAATTTGCATTGTAAATTATATAAATACCAATAATAGTATAGGATATATAAATATGATAGTACTGTGATAATGAACTTCACTGGTTTACAGTACATCGAAGGTTAAGTAATCACTAATGAGTGTTATTTTAAAATAAATGATAAGCGTCAAATAGTTTTAATAAACATACATTCGTGTACTATCTCATTGTATTAGCGTAAGACTGTGAATCACTTGAATCAATTTTGACTGTTAACGAATATTTTATGCCAATACTATGGTTTGGTTACCTATATTAAAACCACTTGCAAAACAACAATTGCCGCTTGCAATAGCTTATAATTATTTGGAAATTCGATGGAGGTATAATTTTAAGTACGGAAAAATATGTGATGAAATTTTAATCCCGATTAAATTATAGTTGCCTAAGGATAGAATAGAAAACATTTTCACGCGGATTCATATTATTTATTGGTAATAGTCTTATAATAAATTTCAATATATTGTTATATCTGTGGATAGTGACAATAATGTTAGATTTTATGTAAATAATTTATTGGTACTCAATGAAACACAAGACAGAAAAACTCACTATTCAAATGTTCACTATACTGTGGTCATACTTACTTACCTCTCGTCTTCACTACTCTATGGTCCTCATTAAATTTTTTTTTGATATTTCAAACCGTTTTTATAGCTTTTAGCGTTTGAGCAATATCTCAAATAATGTTGGTGAAATAAGATGAAGGACACATAAGCTTAATGGAAAAACTAGCTTTCAAGTGCAGTTGCCAAAACACAGCTTTAGGGCTTAGCGACCGATTTTGAACTTGAGGGTGGTAGTGGCGGGCATTAGAATATGCCATGCCATCGTGTTTCATCACGATGTTTTTCCTTCACCGAAAGCTCCGGCTCATCGTAAAGATTCGAACTCACGTCGATCAACGCGGTTTCGGTACACGCTACTACTGAGCCATCATTGATTCAAGTCGCTTAACGCTTGTTGTTTCCATTTGATTCCACTTGGTTTTACAAAACAACAGTACCATGTTTTTTCGTATGTACAAATACATACTCGATTTCTCGGGTAGATTCTAGACGTTTCCAGATATTTTAAGAACAATGAAAATTTTCTATTTTCACTCAGATTGTAACAATATAATTATTTTACATTGTATTAGTCATAGATCTTTAGAAATACAATATTTAGAATAATATTTTGAAATATTTTATTATTGTGTCAGTAAATTCTTGTAATTTCTATAATATTTTGCCTTTCACCAACTATGTCAGTTAATGCATCACATAGTCAAACGTTATTTTCAAATGTTTACTGTTTATTAAATATAACCTAAACGTTTCTGGAGTAAAATAAAACACAATACCATTGATAAAAAATTATTAAAATGTTTATGGTCTATAATATTGCCGTCTGCGGTATTTCAGGAATTTGCCTCGAGCTATATGGATCGCATTGCCAATGGTGACCATTATCTACGTGATGGCGAACTTGGCCTACTTCGCGGTCGTATCTAGAATGGAATTGATGTCAAACCCTGCTGTAGCAGCCGTAAGTAGAAATATATATTCGATAAATTAAAAAAATAAATATAATACACCTATAATTAAAATGCGATAGAAAAATAACACTGTTTCATAGAATTTTATTTTTTTATTGTTTTTCAATAAATAAACGAAGTCACAAACAGGCCTGCTTTGTATCTGATGTTATGTGATCACTAGTAAACTTATAGCTATTTAAAACCGCGGTATTGATTGGGGTCGGAAAATAATATGGTGCCATTCTTGAGAACTAAGTGGGAATGCTTCGTTTGTCACTTCGTATTAGAACACAGCAGCGCAAGCACTGTTGCCTTGCGAGATAAATAGGTATGGCTGGCCTGGTTTTGGGAGACAGAGATTTAAAGAGATCTGTGCTGGGGCATAGCCAAATTGCCTTTCTATAATCATAAACGACATATTATCTCAAAGTTAAATCACGTGACCGGATAATGTCAATTCCATGCATTATTTCGCTTTCTGTTAGCGTTCACGATTGTAGAATGAAACTTGACTAGGCCCCCAGTGGTGCTTCTGCAGTTTCAACTTTCCACATTTTCTATCATTCTTGACTGACAAACGTATTATAAATAATAATACGATAATTAAGCGGCGCACGCTTTATAACCGGTCTGTTAGGCCCTTGGCCTACCAAGTTGTTACTTTGTAGAGGTCTGATTAGATTAATGTAGATATTATTATCATGACGTAAGTAAAACCTAGTACTCATATTAAATACAAATTGATCATATAAATTATAATTGCATGTTATTGCAACTCCTAGAATTTCACACTATATTATCTAGTACACAGTAATGAATGCAGATAATTTACCTTCATAAAATAGTCACATATTAAAACACGTTAATTTAACAATAATTTCAATTATTATTAAATACTTGCTGGCCATGCGCCGTCTATCCCTTTTTTTTTGCTCAAAACTTTTCCAGTACCATATCGAATAAAACAAAAATAATTACGCATACCTATTGCTCTTATCGTCTTGAGTTCACTAAAAAATCCAATAAAATCAAACGATGTCAGTTTTTCCGGAATTTTCATATTTTCCGGGCAACTTTTGAAATCTTTATTTCACTAAAAACTTTATTCGAAATATTACTAACTTTACAAAAAAAAGATTAGCCAAATCGGCTTAGCCTTTCTCTAGTGATGATCTTACTCTTCAGCATTTCATTTTTAGGGTTCCGAAGTCATTATGGAACCCTTATAGTTTCGCTATGTCCGTCTGTCTATCCCCTGTTTGGCTCAGAGATTTTTAGTACTAGAAAGCTGTAATTTGGTATGGATATAAATCTTAATCACGTCAATAAAGTGGTAAAACAAAAACATGAAAAAAAATTGGTTTTGGGCGAGTACCTGTCCTACTCGTAAAGTGCGAATGATTTTTTTTCTCGTCTATCCCATCGTGTGGAGTGTCGTTGGATAGATCGATCATAAATATTATGGGTGTATGAAAACCATTTTTCAATTCATGGATCCGTTTCCGAAATATTAAGCTTTAAAATGTTAATTTTTGTTAGAGTCAAGCACTGTGGAGTCAAGTCTCCCCACCCCCTGCCAGCTAGTGGTTGGTTTTAAAAAATCATGGCTGTAGTATATATGAATAAGTTAAAAGAAAAATTATCAGAGGTTAAAAATTAAAAGTTGAGGTAGGCTTATACGCTGACGATACAGTCATATACTCCTCTCAAAGGCAAACTAGAAACCTCAAATGTAGAATCCAAAGAGCCGTGACCACTCTCGGGAAGTGGTTTAACGACTGGCGAATAGCCATAAACCCCACGAAGAGCGCAGCGGTGCTCTTCGACCAAACCGCCTCACAGATACCGAAAAAACACAAGGATCATCCCCTTGAACTCTTCGGTAATCCGATCCCCTGGGTAAAGGAGACCAAATATCTAGGTGTAACCCTAGATAGTAGACTCTCCTTTATACGCCACATCACTCTGGTTAGGAAAAGGGCCGCCTGGACCCTCGCCCGATTGCATCCTCTGTTATGTGCTGCAAGCAAAATGTCCACGAGACACAAGCTTACGCTCTACAAGATGTGTATCCGACCGATTATGACATATAGCTGCGTTGTGTTCGCACATATGTCAAGATATAATTGGAAACGCTTACAAGCCATCCAGAAGGTTTCTTCACCGCCTTACCGGCGCCCCTAGGTATGTTCGTATGGAGGACCTCCATAGGAGATATGGACCTTCCTTCGATAAATGCCTATGTCAAACACCTTTCTCGCTCTTATTTCGACACCGCATCGAAACACGCGAATCCCCTAATAAAAGTGGCAGCTTCATATGTTCCCGACCCCAACGCCTGCCGGAGAAAACGCCGGCCGCGTAATATATTCACTGACCCGCCCGACCAAACCGAAACAGCTAACGCGTTCTACGCCACCGTCTCTCCAAACAGAGCGTGCCACCGCTCACGCCCGCGTAACCACCGTTCTCTCCGCAGAGGACGGGCGGTTAACTTCGCTCCCGCACACCCGTCACGTCCACCCTCTCTAGCGGCAACCCAAGCCTAGGTCCGTTCCTCGGTGTGAAACCCTTGGGTCAGGCAGCCGCCCGCGCGATACAAAGTGACACTATACGTGCAACACTTAGTTACCCACACACAACATTACACACGTATGAACACACACACGTGCACACCACACAGACCTATGTAGGTTCTGTAAGGGACCTTTTTTTTTCTTTTTTTGCCCTAGTTAGACTAATGCGCTAGTTAGTGTAGAAAAACCATTCCGATTATTAAATACACATACGCATGGTCCACTCCTTCCTCCCAGGAGGAGGGGAACGTGCATATGAGTATATATTAGTTAGTTCGAATTCTCTTAGGATTAGGGAATTAGTTAGATCGCGACGACCGCCCGAGCCGAGGTTCGGCCACTCTGGCACCCTCGTGCGGGTCGTCACGAACTTTCGCGGCTGAGTGCCCTAAGCGCTCGCCCCCAAGTCCGGTGAAGCTGTAAAAGCCGCAGCGGCTCTGTTTGACGATAGGGCCCCTAAGGCTAACAGTGTAGTAAGTTCTAAAAAAAAAAAAATGGTTAAAAATTTAACAATAATAATCAAGTATGCTTCGATCAAAACGTATTGAAATCTAATTTAATATTAGTGAAGATTTTAGGTTAAACTGAAACCCAGACCATCTAAGTCTAGCTATATTGTTTGATGGACTAAAAACTCTACAGCGCTATGACATGCTGAAATTTTATTTAATATAGATAGATTTTAGTTAATATCGTATTTCGATATACTATTGTCTAGCATATTTTTAAACTTAATAGCAAAGAAATTGATTAATGTTATATTTTAATCATTGGTAAACTATCATAATGTTATGCTCGCAATACATTGAATCAATAATTCGTGAATAATTAGTTCAAAATTACAAGACACAGGTTATTTTCGATCTAACATGAGTACTTCGTTAAGTTCATTAGTTCAGCGTACATTGATCAAAACTTCGGAATAATATAGTCAAATTAAAACCTGGTATGAAAGAAGATGAAAAGAGGTAGACAAAGAGAAATTTCTTTGGAGATTTCTCTTTATTTGGAGCATTCCGAGTAGTGGTAAGATCGCAACCAAATAACCTTGTATTGTGTTCCTACGGCGGGTATGGTTTCCAGAGTTCGTTGGGGAAGGGAGCTTCAAGGTCGGCAGTGGCGGCGCTATACCAAATGTGGCATTTTCCAGACAGAAAAAAAAAACGATAAAAAGAATGAGACTGATGCTAATTGCTATAATAGCTTATCAATAATTACAGCCAAGAATCAACGAAAAAACTTTTTCCATTTCTAAAAATAATATTGAAATTTGGAAAAAAATAACATGTATTAATTAAAATAGATAACTAAATTTTAAATAACATTGTTTAATTATAAGTTTTTTTGCGAGGCCCCCTCAGGCGCGAGGCCGTCAGCGGTCTCCGACGTCGCCGACGCCCAGAGCCGCGATTGAAAGTCGGCAACGCGGTAGTGATACGTATGGTATTACAAGCGTCCATGGACTACGGTAGCCTCTTACCATCAGGCGAGCCGCGGGACGTATGCTTGTTTGCCACCTTAATTGTACATAAAAAAGAAAAAGATAACATATTAAAAATAATGTAAGCAATTCATACTGAAAAATATGGTGGTTGGATACAGATATATACAGATGGTGCTAAAACTTTTAATGGTCAGGTTGCAGCATATTATGAACCATGAACAGATAGCTCTGGCTTATTTAATATCACAACAAATGTATCTACAATGACACTGGAATTATTTGCAATTTTGGAGGCTATTAATCATGGTATTAGATCAATGCACCAAAATATTGTTATTTTAACTAATAGCAAGAGTGCTCTCCAGCATTTGAATCGATGTGCCTCTAGGTACAAAGGAGTTTCGGTAGTCTATGCAATTTTTAAAGAGATCTTTAAACTCCATAGTTCTAATATGCGTTTACAGTTGCAATGGGTTCCATCTCATATAGGGTTAGTGGGAAACGAGAAAGTTGATAGTTTAGCCAAGCGAACGTTAATTGAAAGTTCGGCTATAAGTATTCCACTTTATTATTCAGAAGTTTAGGTAAATTTAAGAGGAAATGTCGTGACATGTGGATATAATATTTCAATCTACTTTCAAAAGAGAAAGGAATTTGGTACCGAACAATACAATGTCAGCCTCCTCCTGTACCTTGGTTCTTAGAAGCCAGTATGGATAGAACTATTGTTACGGCATTTAGGTTAAGGTCTGAATACATTCCATCAGGAAAATTTGGATATCTCATGCAAATAGTTAACTCACCATTTTGTAATCAGTGTGGTAAGATAGATGATGCCCATCATTTCTTCATGGAGTGCTCCGGAAATCATAATTATAGGATAGCCTTAAACGATAAATATAAAATTAATATACATATGTGATGTGGGTGTATATCACAGTATTCTGGCAGTACCGATATCGGATTCTTTCAAAATGCTGTGTGGTTCTTTTAAATTCTTTTGTTAATGTATTATCACTTCTTCCTTCGAGATCTGTATACTCTTATTGATATGTTTTTTTTTTGTTTATAGTTCTTGTTTGCGTAAGTAGTAGGTATAAGCTATGATGGGACAGGCATGTCCTTAGTGACAAAAGTCCCTAAATAAAATTTAGATAAAAAAAATCTTAAGGTTGTATTTTTCAGGTCTTTGGTGATCGTCTCTTCGGGAGCTGGAGTTGGATTATACCAGTATTTGTAGCGTTGTCTACCTTTGGCGGCGTTAATGGTGTTCTGTTCACGTCTGCAAGGCTTTTCGCAACTGGCGCTCAAGAGGGACACATGCCGGCCTTCTTTAGTTTATTTCATTTGGAGAAGCAGACACCTATACCTTCGCTTATTTTCACTGTAAGTTAGAATGATAGTTATATTTTCTGATTAATTCAAGCTTTTACTTAACTCACTTTGTAGTATGTATTGTTCAAATACTGCAACTAAATATTACCACTCCAAATATTCCACTTGACCGTTTAAACTGAAATTTAGAATATTTATGTAACTTCGTATCCTCGTTGTGAATAAGTTTGTTGGATTTGTCTCGATAACTAGGTATTAAAGTCCTATGTCGTGATCAGAGTGTATAAAAGCTTTTAATAAAAAATAATACTTATGTCGATTATTATTAGATAGATATAGGCTTAACCGTTCAAAGCATCTTAGTAATATATTTCTACATCTAGGTATAAGTTAAAAAAAAAAACACATTTTCACTTTTTACGTCTCATTTAAGTAATTAAGTAATTATTTTAATCAAAACAAAAATTATGTATTTAAAGCTAGATTTAAAGTTTAAAATAAATCTTAAGCTTAATTTTTGTTGTTGCTTTTTTAAATCTTGTTGATATTTTCTTTTTCAATTTTCCAGTGCTTTTTCTCACTCCTCATGTTGACAACGAGTAACGTGTATGATCTCATCAACTATTACTCACAAATTCTTTGGCTGTCTGTTGGTGCATCTATCGTGGGAATGCTGTGGCTGCGGCGGACCAAACCTGATATACAACGACCAATAAAAGTCAACATTGTGATACCCTATCTCTTCCTCATTGCCATCGCTTGCTTAGTTATAATCCCGGCAATAACCCAACCTATGGACACGGCTATAGGCCTCGCCATACTCTTATCTGGCATTCCAGTGTACTATTTGTGTGTAAAATGGGAAAATAAGCCTCAAAGCTATCACTCGTTTTCTGGAGGCGTTCTTAGGTTTCTACAAAAAATTTGTTCGTGTATTTACGTCGAATCACTAGAAAAATTATCTGACAACTGAATTTTTATAGCACATTATAGTGCTTCACAGGGCTGATAAAATAATTGTCTATTGTATACGGACATTTAGTTTAATAAAAAGTCAGCTTGTAATCGAAAAAGAGGTAAATGAAAATGCTTATTGTCATTATTAATATTTAACATTTTTCAAATACCCAGTATTGGAATGAAGGTACAGTTTATATCTATTGGACCAATAAACACAATCTTACTTAGTATTCGTAGACTGTAGCGGTTAATTACAATAAGAAAACTAGCAAATTGCATAGTAGTAATAATATAGTAATATGCAAATTGTAACGTATATATTATATTAGAAAAAATATATTTGGTTCCAATCTATGTTTTAGAAAAATCATTTTTTTTTTTTCAAAGTTGTAGAACTGAGTCTGGGCTTATTTATTAAGTTACTATGTATGTCGTGTGATACATACATATGTGAGTACATATAGATGTAACAGGCACGCAACGCTTGAAGACGAACACAGATTGACAAGACAATTTTTTACAAAAAAGAAAGCTAACTTCAATGATTTTGAGGACTTTTCTGATGTAGTCGAAGGTCCAATACCAATGAAATTAAAATGGGATCGGACCACCCTTGAGGTAACCCCTTTTCAACAATTCCAACGAAAAATAATCATCAAAATCGGTTCATTAAGAAGAAGTTAAGCCTGAACATACATAAAATATATATTTAAAAAAATATCGCAACGGGTATAAGTCTGATCAAAAGAACGTAAAACAGTAAGTAGGATAAGTACCATAAAAAAGCCATTTTCGCCAAAACGTTCTTTACTTTATTTCTAATCCAAAAGGTCGATATTTTTTTTATTGAGTTTTTTTGTATGAGTTTACTGAGTATTTTGTGAAATTACTTTGTGAACTAAAATTTAAAAAAAATATCGCTTTTTGATATTATTTTAATTATCGGTTGTTTTTTTTTTAAATCTCTCTGTCTCTGTACACTCGTAATTGACATGTCTGTGTACATTATTAACTCTTAATATTTCAATAAATTATTTAATAAATATTTCGGTATACATATATTGTAATACTCATTTAAAAAATAACTTTAGAAATAAACAATTCAATAATAACTGTCGTACTGTATTTACTTAACTATCTGATAAAATCTTTATTATTATATTCATTTTATGAGTACATTATTAGATGTTTAATTATATTAATATCATGATAAGTTTTTAAATTGTGTGACTATTTAAAACATCGAATAAGTTAATTACTGTTAATTCATGTGGTCGTATCAAATATACACACACAGCTTTAAGTTTCTACGATCATTCCTTCTTCAAAACACTATTTTTTATGGTTGAAATTGAATATCGAGATGTTTTAATTTTGATACTATGTATTTACTTTTTAATATTTTGTAAAAATGATTATTGGAAATATACAATTATATTATACTCTGATTATATAATATTATATAACTATTAATTCCCATTGTTTTAAATATTTTTATTAAGCAACCCATTAAACATTCTTCCCAAAAATTGTCAAACAGTTTGGATGTTATTATATTCAGTGTCGTAACCTATCACATTTTAGCCTCTATTAATGGCTGAATAAATCATAAATGAAACGAGGATCCGTTTATGAAGTATTTCGAACTAAATAGGTACGTTAATGTTATTATAATTATTAACAAGTAATTATTGCTGTTTTTATAAATAAACATTATTAGACGCGTAAAAAAAGATGTAAAAATAAATAGACATAGGCAATACTAATTCTTCATAATGCGATATTTCTATATATTAAAGAGTTCGAATTTAAAGATGACTAGGTACGTGCAAAAAAAGTGTGTCAGCTCCGACGCACGACTGGAGTTTACACATACATGATATCAAAGCGAAAGGTACGTTGTGCAGAAAAACGTAGATAACGCTTTTTAGTTAAAGCATGTATTACTTTCAGTCCTAATAAAATTGCCATACCGGGGTCATATAAAAATCGATTCTTATGGAGTAAAATCTAATTATTTACATTGCTAATTAATTATTTAAAATGCTAAAGATCCTCATGAATCTCATTATACATCTCATTAACAATAACTTTAGTGGAGGTACTTAGCCTATAAATGCAGATTATTGCATTTTTGAAGATAAAACTTATTATAATAAGGCTATATAACTAGACATTTCATTACACTAACCAGATTAGTTGACTGTAACAAAATTTACTAACTTTATAATCATTTTGTATTGCGTTTTATATAGGTCCCTGTAAAAATTCGTTGGTAGTTTCTAAAGTCAATACTTTAGATATTTAGTAATATTTAGAAATACTTCAAATGAAAGCCCCGTTATCATTCCTACATTACGATTATCGTAGCAAAATGATGGGAGGTGTTATGGATAGTTTATGTAATTCATTAATAAGCTTAAATAATAAATAACTCTATTCTTTGTATTTCAAGTCGTGACTAGAAAAATAATTAGGTAAGCTTAATGACTATAAAATTAACAATAAATAACATAAGAAAGTAGGTAAGTAACAAAACTCTTTAAAACTAAAACGAAGCTGGAATAAACCCCGCCATTTATCTTTTTATATATACTAAATTGTGTATGTGTGTGTTCCTTTTCTATGAGTTCCCGCATTATTCACTCGATTGAGTTGAAACTTTGTATAGTTTTTGCTTTGGTTAGCACTCGCGTAAAATTTGATGACATAATACCAATAACGTACTATAGTGCACTAGTCGTTTCAACAAATAACTGTATTTTGTGTAGTCTTCAATGCCCATATCTGTTATTCAAGACTGATCATCAGGGAAAAGGGTCTTGCTTATAATATTATGACATTGTTTGATAGCCTTTAGCTAGTTTGATGGAACAAACGCATTTACCTATACATGAACGAAGTCGCAGACACCAGTTAGTAAATTTCTTAAGAGAAACTTAATTCGTGATATAATATAGCGTATGCTAATAGAGATAGGACGCTGAGAAATTTCTTTGAAGATTTCTCTCTACGTAGAGCAGCCCGCCTGGTGTAGTGCCTCCATTCTATAGAATATTATAGTGTGTTGTGTTTAGGGTGTGCGGTGAGTTGGGTTTCCAGGGTTCTTTGGGTTGGGGAGGTTTCAAGGTCGACAACGCGCTGGTGATACTTATGGTATTAGCGTCCATAGGCTACGGAAACCTATGTTTGTTTGCCACCTTTATAGTTGTATAAAATACGTCCACAGAGTGATCACCACATCTAATTTTTTTTTTCAAGGAGAATGCCTCTGCGTCTTTGTAAGGTATACGCATATTCATACTTATTCTGTTGATAATCTACGATTCCATTAACTTTTTACATATTTTGTTATGTTAATGCAACTGTTCTGATATAAGCTGTTTGTATGAATGTGTATCATTTTATCAAAGTGTAGAAAGTACAAAAATACTAATTTTATAAATATACTAGATGTGCTCGCGACTTCGTCCACGTGGCATATTTCGTGAATGAAAAACAGTAACTAAATAAAAACCTCATCACACCTCAATCTCACCCTACGGTATTTGTTTTGTATAGGCTTTGATAATATTAAACTTAAATAATTTTAAATATTAATCAATATCAAAGTTTAATAATCATACAGATATTATTTAAAAAAAGCTTACCTGTAGTGGGAATCGAACCAACTAAAAAGGCAAAAAACAGACATGCACTTTGTCATTGCACCAATCGATAGTCTATGATAAAGATAAAATCTCTCGAATAAACGTTGTATCTTACAAGTACTGGAAATCATGAAATTTGTACATATTGAACTAACATGAAAGCAATTAAATCTAAAGAAGGTATAAATTAAAATTATAATTTTCATACATTTTAACAAATTAACTGATGATGATAAGTTGCTCGAAATGAGATCCATTATCTTGTATACGCAGATTATGACTTCATTGTATTTCATAGTACTCGAGTATGACTGGTGTTTAACTCTTCAGCAGCTCAGCAGTTTACTCGTTGTGGTCTTTGTAAGCGTCTCTTGAAACTTCCAACGTTTAACAAATTTTCTATCATTCACAACTACGTCAAAGAGAAGAGAAGTTTATTTGAAGATGTATCTCTCCTAGGGACAGTCCGAATGGTCGTATACCTCCACCTTACAGAAGATCGCAGCCAAATTACCGTTTAGCAATGCGCTGGTGATATCATAGTATTGTAAATATTCATAGGATACGGTAACTGACTACCATCAAGCAGAACGTATGCTTGTTGGGCCACCTTTGTTGTATAAAAAAGAACAGGCAGTATTTGTCTATCCGGATACCTCTCACTAAAAATTTGAAACTTTGATTTTAAAGGTAAGTTTCTAAGTCATCTATAAAATTAATAAAATTGAAGTGTCTGTTTGTAATGTAAAACAATAGTTTTTTACTAAATGCATATGAAAGTATATTCGATACTTATAAAAAAAAAACTAATTTTTAAAATTTCCGAGTAATCTTCGAAACGGTTAGACCGATTTTGACCGGACTTTCACTGGTAGATAGCTGAATTTATAGGAAGTAACTTAGGTTATTTTTATTTTAGAAAAAGAATTAGAGTTCCGCACAAATAAATAAAAAGTGGTCATGGTGAATCAATTCGGGCGCTTAAATGGCTTACGCTGAGTAAACCATAAGAGATATAGAAAATTAATTTACTACATAATTATAGGCATTAAAAAAACCTACAAAAAAGACCGGAAGATTATACGTATATTTTCTAAGAAACACCCATAGTAAGCATTTTTGTCTTTAAAATAGTTGGGAGCGGGGAGTAAGATTCGCGTGGGCATCTGTAGCTAGTCATAAATAAATGACTATAAAGCTTGTGATGCTTATCAAATGTGGAGGCTTTGAATTAGCTATTTTATTATTTATTGCATGTCTTTTTTTACTGATATACATATATTAGTCTTTGTTATTTGATTGCCGAAGGCGTTACTTTGCGGAAATTCATCGTTAATAATTTATTCAACATTTTTTAGTAAGTTCTGCCTGCAACAGTCAACAGCAGTTTCCGTCTTCCTACATCATAAAAACGTATAATTAGTAAGACAATGATACATGCGATTATAGGAAGTAAGGGTGCCACCCGTACCATATTATATATGTAGTATCGTACTATATTTTAGTCTATTGTACTATATGTTATAGAAAAATAATATAGTACGAAAAATACTATATTTTTATCGCCAATTCACCTGTTGTGCTTATTACCCGACTGTGAAAAAGGAGGGTTATGTTTTCGAGCATATTATGTGTTTAAGTATATTTATTTCTTTGGCACGTCTTAATTTTGGGAGTGATATGGGATATTTATATACCCAAGTACGACGCCTGGGAATCAAATAAAAAGTAAAAATAGAAAAATATTTTGTTTGTCGTGTTTTTGTCGCAGTCGGGTCTTTGTTTCCTTTTTAATAATTTATTTTATATTCTTTTGTTAAATGAAAAAGAAGGGCAAATTATCATTGAAATTTATAATATATAATATAAAATATATCAACATTTTATGAAAAAAATTTAAGTACGATTTAGAACAGAGCAAAGTGGATCACTTATTTGGATATGACAGAAACAGAAATATGAATAAAATAAAAGAAAAATCACACACATGAGCCCTGAAAAAATTTCACTCCTTTTTGGGCACTTACTCAATAATGATTAAAAATAAATGTGTACTATATTTTTTTCAAAATTTCCCAAAAGTACTATATATATTTGGCAGTTTTTTTTATATATTATATTTTTCCCCAAAAAAGGTGTCAAGTCTAATAGGAAGTAATAATAATCTTGCCAATTACTTTATGTAGAAATGATTCACCTACTTGATAACTTTTTACAAATACTTCACACTTTATCTTTTCTTTTATCTGGGTACCCACTCTCATCGTGGAGTTCTAAGAAAATTAAAATTACATTTAAGTACGTACATTTATAAATAGTTAAATTTCATGAACTCTTTTATTTGTAAGACACAATGTTTATTTGAGAGATTTTGTCCTTATCTTTATCGATTAATGAATCAATATTGTGTATGTCGGTATTTTGCAAATTTTTGCTGGTTCGATTCCCGGTATATGTAAGCTTTCTAAGAAATTCTGTGAATGCAGTTATTATTATTTAAAAAAATAAAATAATGTTTCCTTTGAGTAAAAATAGATATCCTCATTATTTAACATAATTTGTTTTCACGTCCCGTTCGTTTTTTCCGCCTGTATACACACAAAGCCATACAAAAATGTTCACTTTTGCAATCCTTTACACGAAAAGCTAAGTATATTTAATAACTTTAAATTTATAAACCGTTATTTTCCAGGGAATAATAACGCTTTATAGTAAGTCTGTTCAGTGTAATTTAATAAAAATCATAATAAAAACAACAAAAAACACCAAACAACGACATATTATCGTAGAAATCAAGATAGAATATATAAGTATTCTTACATATTGAAACATTAAAAAAAAACATTTAAATCTATCTAAAAATATTTAAAAATAATAATAAAAGACCATTCTTAGTATAGATTATACCTACCTAGGTTATGGACAAGTTAAATGTTTTTGTATTAAAAATGAATACTATACACTTATCTGTCTCATAAACAGATACTGTAAAATATTAAACGGCCTGAATTGCGTTGGCCTTTATCAAAGTTCCAAGATTTATTTATTGCCTGTCTGTCATAAAGACAGTTATTATTAATATTCGTTGATAAAAGAATAATCGATTATCTATAAAATGCAATATTTGCGACTAGTGACTTCTCTGCCAAGAGTTATCATTAACATGAGACATTTTACAATATTTCCATCTTTACAAGGTCACAGATGGTATCCAGACGCGGAATACTTAAAACAGTTCAGCGGTCCTGTGATTTTCCCCACTGACGAAACAAAAAAATACTACAAAATGATATATAACTCAAAAATGAAACCTGTGGAGCGCAAACTTCAAAATATGTGGATAAATTTTGGTCCTCAACACCCAGCCGCTCACGGTGTGCTGCGTCTTATTCTTGAACTAGATGGAGAAACAGTAGTGAGGGCGGATCCTCACATAGGGTTCTTGCACAGAGCAACTGAAAAACTTATGGAACACAAGCATTATAATCAGAATTTACCTTACATGGATCGTATGGATTATGTATCCACATTGGCAAATGAACAGGGTTTTGCTTTGGCCGTAGAAAATCTACTCAATATTGAAGCGCCTCCAAGGGCTAAAGCTATACGAGTCCTGTGCGCTGAGTTAAGTCGAATTGCTAATCACCTGCTTAATGTCTCAGGCACTATATTGGACGCGGGCGGTATCACACCGTTTTTCTGGATGTGCGAAGAAAGAGAAAAGCTTTATGAATTTTTCGAAAGGTTATGTGGTGCGCGAGTCCACTGCGCGTATATTCGTCCTGGCGGTGTATCGCAAGATATCCCTATAGGATATCTTGATGACATTCACGAATTTTGCATGAAGTTGAGTGAACGTTTCGATGAGACTGAAGATGTAGCTACAGGCAATAGGCTGTATTACGCTAGAACAGCTGGTATCGGTGCGATAAGTGCCCATGAAGCTATTAGTTTGGGATTCACGGGACCTATGTTGCGTTGTACTGGAGTAAAATGGGATTTAAGGGTAGCTCATCCCTATGATGGATACGACTTGTACGATTTTGATGTTCCAGTAGGCACCTTCGGTGATAGTTATGATCGCCATCTTCTACGTTTAGCAGAGATGCGACAATCATTGAGAATTATTGATCAAGTTATAAATACAATGCCAGAAGGTGAAATTAAAACTGACGATTCTAAAGTATGTCTTCCGTCACGGAAAGAAATGAAAACTTCAATGGAATCGCTTATTCATCACTTTAAATTATGTACAGAAGGGTACCCCGTACCACCTGGAGCCACGTATAGTTCGACGGAGGCTCCTAAAGGCGAGTTAGGGCTATACATGGTGGCAGATGGCACTTCAAAGCCGTATCGTGTTTTTTTAAGACCTTGCTCTTATACACATCTATTAGGAGTTTCAGTACTCGGTAAAAGTTTAATGCTTTCTGATATAGCTATTCTTATTGCAACCATTGATGTTGTATTTGGTGATATTGATCGTTAGTTAAATTAGTAATACCTACTACTTTTTTCTTGTAAATAAAGTAATTTCCATACAGAAATTAAATGGTTACACAATTACTTATTAGTCTTCTAAGAATATTTAGTATGATTTATTTAATCTTCAATTAATAAAGCAATATCTGGGTGACCCAGCACTACTCGGTGTCTTACAAAAAAAAAACCTATCTAGGTAAACTTAGAAAATAAAACATTATCTTAATACAAAATTTCATCCAATTCGTGGGTTTCGTTTCCAAGAAACCAATTACATTTATTTAGAAGAATTGCTCACATAAATTATAAGATAAATATAGACATTCTAAATATAGAAATATAAATATGGGGACACAGTTTCACACACGGCCATATAATTTCAAACTAAGCGAAGCTTGTATTATGCTATTATTATTGTAATACAACTGACAATTAGGCTCATACCACAAATGTTATTCATATATGGGGATCGAACCCTCGACCTCTTGGCTCATTATAAAGCTACTAAAACTGCGTTACGAGGTCTTTATTAGATTTCTTTCTTTTTTATTGTAGTACGGCAAAATGACGGTCTTATGGTGAGCACATTGCAATCCAATAACATCGGAGACCATCGAGGAATCTAAAATCAATCGTCAGTAGTCCTTGGACGCCATATTGTAAGAAGGAAGGAATACACTAGCTGACATATCAGCAAATACACATGAGACACGTTCCGTCCTTCCTCCCAGGAGGCAGAAACATGTATACTCACTATATAGTTAAGTAGCTCGAATTCTAGTTAGGGAATAGGCCAGATCGCGACTTTTTTGTATGATAGGTAACAGCCCAAGCCGAGGTCCGGTCACTTTGGCACTGTCTGTTAGAAAAAAAAGAACTTACTAGCTTGGAGACAGTTCCATAGCTTCAGGGTACGGCAAAGATTAGACGTAGCAAATTTTTTTGTTTGTACCGAGATAAAGATTACAGCACGTGTGGTTTTGTTATGATAGGGAGAAGAAGTAATTAGATTGAACAGCTCTTCTGAACACTGGCCGACTGGCCATGGTACAGTCCGTAGAACACGCTCAGCGAGGTAATAATATTCATACGCAACTGGATGAATTTAGTAACTTTTGCATAATTTACGCTACGCTAGACAATTTATAACAGCATAATATCATATATACCAGCTGTGGCCCACGGTTTCACCCGTGTTAATTTTACTCGACAAACACAGCACCCCACAGTGTTTTTTAAGAGCCTATTTTGTGATATCCTTTTTTTATTTCAGATTCCTATAGTTTGAACCTATTCAAATACGAGAGTAAAACTCCCGCGTTTTTATTATGCGCAGTTTCTGAGTAGGTAATAATTTTTTGAAAATAGCGATTTTTTTTTCCCTCAGTTAAATATTTTAGATTTTCAAAACTTATAAAATGTAAATAAAATCATCATATTAAGTAATTATTAAATTTAAGTAATAAGTAGATTTAAGTTTACATAATACTACCTGTGAGGTTAAGTGCGTAAATTTAAAGAAAAAAAAAACAAATATAAGTCAAATGCGAGCTTGGCTTACTTACAGCGACTTCAAATTTTTTAATTCCTTAAGTTTTTAACGTTTTAACCACAATCTCACCTTATGTTAAGTGACGATGTGGCCCAAGATGGGAATACGCTAAGCCTAGTGCCTTCACTATTTTATTCGGCTGTTTTTGATTTAGGTAATCATTTCGCATGACGGTTGTTGCCAATAATCCATTTTTCGTCAGGCGTTACAATTCGATCCAAAACACTATAATTAAAGCATGGATTAATGAAATGAACACAAGGTAAACCTCAACACGTGTTCTTCTCTACTAGTCATTCAATTCATGTGACGCCCATTTCTCGAGCTTCTTTGCCAATTTGGCGCAAATATGTCATTAATGTAGGTATGCTTAACTCAACCCATACTGCTAATTCTGCTATAATCTATACTAATAAAATAAAGCGGAAAAGGTTTTTGTTTGTTTGTTTAAACACGCTAATCTCTGGAACTACTAGTCGGATTCGAAAAATTCTTTCTGTATATGATAGCCAGACTCATGAGGAATAGTACAGGCTGTTTAAGATTAGGCTACAACTCTCAGATAGCCTTAAATATTGACTTTTGCTTCGTAAGTCGGAAGTCGAGGCCCTCCCGAACTGCTATAACCGCGTGCGCTGGCGTAATCGTTAATGACACGGAAATACAATGTTCTAAAAAAATATTGGTCTTTAGGACATCTAAAAAAAAGTCCGCGATATTATATGCCTATCTCTTATATGTAGGCCAAAATAAGGTGTTTTGTGACAAAAGTTTGTTGATAATTAAAAAGTGATTTACGAGCATTATTTTTAGGTATGGCATATTAATTAATCTTTACGAACAAAAGTTACTTCATCATAAATTTGACATCACATTAATCGATTTTTTTATAATTTCTAATATTAATCAAAGTTGTTTTACAACCATACAATCAGTTAATACTATCAGTTATAGAAAAAAAGAGAAAGGTATAGAAAAAGAGAATTCGTTCACAACTTATTATTGTCGATAATCTGCAATTGGGTAATTTGCTGTTATGTATTGTATTATAATTGGTAAAAGACACCATAGAAAATGACAAGATAATTAAATTAATAAGTACTTATAATATATAAATAAAAGTTAACTATGCTATGCTCTCAAGAAAAGAAGAAGTACAACATGGACTTTGATTAAAATACCTACTACTACAAAGGCTTGAAAACATTGACACTGGCAAGTGCTTTTTACGATGCCAAAACAAAAAGAAGAAGAATATGTACCTGATGTTCTCTCCCATAAACACATATTGATATTTGTGTAATGCTTACTTGTTCACACGTCAGAATCCCTGTCCCCAGTCACTTCTGAGGAAATCTCTGCCATTCTCAAAAGCCTTAAGCTCAGAAAGTCACCAGGTCCCGACGGTATCAGGAACGAAGTACTCAAACTTCTTCCCGATCACCTCATAGCTCTATTGGTCTGCATATTCAATGTAGCCATAGCCAACTGCCATTTTCCAGCCGTCTGGAAAACGGCCATTGTCATAGGTATTCACAAGCCCGGCAAGAGCACGTCGCTTCCCGACAGCTACCGCCCTATCAGTCTCCTAAATACCCTAGGTAAAATCTATGAGCGGATCCTTCTGAACCGTCTCAAATCCGTAATAGAGGAGAAAAACCTCTACCCGCCTGAGCAATTCGGTTTTCGTGCTAGACATTCTTGCACTCATCAAGTGCACCGCCTCACGGAGCACATTTTGTTTAACTTTTCCGAGTTATCTATACCCCGTCGCACACTGGCAGTCTTTTTCGACGTAGCCAAGGCCTTTGATAAGGTCTGGCACGAAGGATTAGTCTACAAGCTGTACTCCCGCGAAGTCCCCGATAGATTAGTTAAAATCATCCGCGACTACCTCAAAGACCGCACCTTTCGCTACAGAGTGGAAGGTGAACTATCCACACCCCATCCCATACGCTCAGGCGTCCCCCAAGGTTCCATCCTGGCACCTAGCCTCTTCAATCTGTACGTCAGTGACCTACCAAAACTTCAAGAGAAAGTTGAAGTAGGCCTATACGCTGACGATACAGTCATATACTCTTCTCAAAGGCAAACGAGAAACATCAAAAGTAGAATCCAAAGAGCCGTGACCACTCTCGGGAAGTGGTTTAACGACTGGCGAATAGCCATAAACCCCACGAAGAGCGCAGCGGTGCTCTTCGACCAAACCGCCACACAGATACCGCAAAAACTCAAGGACAATCCCCTTGAACTCTTCGGTAATCCGATCCCCTGGGAAAAGGCGACCAAATATCTAGGTGTAACCCTAGATAGTAGACTCTCCTTTATACGCCACATCAATCTGGTTAGGAAAAGGGCCTCCTGGACCCTCGCCCGATTGCATCCCCTGTTATGGTGCTGCAAGCAAAATGTCCACGAGACACAAGCTTACGCTCTACAAAATGTGTATCCGACCGATCATGACATATAGCTGCGTTGCGTTCGCACATATGTCAAGATATAACTGGGAACGCTTACAAGCCATCCAGAATAAGTTTCTTCACCGCCTTACCGGTGCCCCCTGGTTTGTTCGTATGGAGGATCTCCATAGAGATATGGAGCTTCCTTCGATACATGCCTACGTTAAACAGCTCTCCCGTTCGTATTTCGACACCGCGTCGAACCACGCGAATCCGTTAATAAAAACAGCCGCCACTTATGTTCCGGCACCCACGGACATCCGGTGCAAACGCCGGCCGCGCAATATTTTTATTGATCCCGACGATCACATCGAAAATTCGAATAAATATTACACATCCGTCTCTCCAAACAGAGCGTGCCAGCGCCCACGCCCGCGTAACCACCGTTCTCTCCGCAAAGGACGGGCGGTCAACTTCGCTCCCGTACACCCGCCACGTCCACCCTCTCTAGCGGCAACCCAAGCCTACCTCGGTGTGAAGCCCTTGGGTCAGGCAGCCGTCCGCGCGATACAAGTGACACTATACGTGCAACACTTAGTTACCCACACACAACATTACACACGTATGAACACACACACGTGCACACCACACAGGTACATAGGTTCTGTAAGGGACCTTTTTTTTTCTTTTTTTGCGCTAGTTAGACTATTGCGCTAGTTAGTGTAGAAAAACCATTCCGATTATCAAATACACATACGCATGGTCCACTCCTTCCTCCCAGGAGGAGGGGAACGTGCATATGAGTATATATTAGTTAGCTCGAATTCTCATAGTATTAGGGAATTAGTTAGATCGCGACTTTTTCGCATTCGCGACGACCGCCCGAGCCGAGGTTCGGCCACTCTGGCACCCTCGTGCGGGTCGTCACAAACTTTCGCGGCTGAGTGCCCTAAGCGCTCGCCCCCAAGTCCGGTGAAGCTGTAAAAGCCGCAGCGGCTCTGTTTTAGGATAGGGCCCCTAAGGCTAACAGTGTAGTCAGTTCTAAAAAAAAAAAAAAAAAAATTGTTCACACGTTGCGATAATACTGGCCGACCATTGTCATTGTCAACATTAATAACGAACAACGGTTAATCGTCAGCAGAAAAAATGTCTTTAATAGCTTGTTATTTGTTGCGAATGAATAATATATTAGATTCGTTGTTGTAATAATGACCACCTCTAATATTAGAAATGTAGCCTTTTTATTATTTATTTTATCTACAGGTGGGCCAGAATGATTTGCGAATAAAAAAAAAAAATTAAAAAAAAAACTAAATACAATACACACACACACACATCTTTATTTCAATTAAAATAGACATCTGGGAAATTTATTTCTTAAAAATTACATCATTCAGGTGTGCACCATCCCGCTGAAAACATTCCTCGAATCTGAACCTCAAATTAGTAAAAACTCAATTAAACATTGTGCGAGGAATAGCTGCCATTTCTTTTCGGATATTTATCTTCAACTGCTTAATCGTGGCTGGGTTATTGGAGTAGACTTTACTTTTCAGGTATCCCCACATGAAAAAGTCCTGTGGCGTTAGATCCGGACTTCTAGGCGGCCATGCAATGTCACCTCGGCGCGATATCAGTTTCCCAGCAAACATCTCGTTTACGGCCGCCAACGAAGCATTAGATGTATGGCATGTCGCACCATCTTGTTGAAACCACGTCGCATGATTATAGGCTTCAAGTTGTTGCAGTTGCGGGAAGAAAAAATCCCTTAAAATGACTAAGTATGTATCGGTCGGAATTTACAGTGACAGATTGCCTTTGTTGATTTTCAAAGAATTAGGATCCGATAATTCCGTGTGCTGATATGGCCGCCCTAAACGGTTACTTTCGGCGAAGGTAGAGGCTTTTGATGTTTTGTACGTGGGTTCTCTGCAGCCCAGTAACGGCAATTCTATTTATTGACATTCCCATTTAAGTGTAAATGGGCTTCGTCGGAGAACAGAATATTGTTGAAACTCTGAAAGCATTCCAACATTGTTTCAACAAAAGCTCGTCGTAAAATTGGGTAATGTGGCAGTAATTCCTGCACAAGTTGAATTTTATACGGGAGCAAATTCAAATCTTTCTACAAAATGCAACGCAAAGATGTTCTGGACACCAAAAGTTCAGCTGATCGCTTGCGAGTCGATACACCAGGATTACGTTAAACTGAAGCTCTAACTTGTTCAATTGTGTCTTCCGTTCTTGTTGACCTTGGGCGTCCCACAGGCTTCTGTTTGAGAGTCGAACCAGTAGCTTCGAACTTTCGGACCCACGATCGAATCATACTTTCCTTCGGACACTGATTTACGTCATGTAATCCAAACTCACGCCGAAATAAACGTTGAACAATAGCGCACGAATCGCCATTTTTATGATAATGTTTAACGCAGAATGCACGCTGCGCTCCGGTGAAGCGATACATCACGACTAATTTTCCGAGAACCGAGGTTTTCATCCCCACCACCCGCGGAGCCCCCCCCCCCGCTCATAAGGTACAAACGCAAGAGTGTTTTTAAAATCTTACGCATTTCTGGCCCACCTGTAGAAGAGGCGAAGAAAACAGAGCACACAGCCAACACAGCCATCTCGCGAGTTTTTAAGTAAAACTGAAAATAAGTTACCTATTTCTTTACATGACTGTATTTTGTATATTCCTCAAATTGTAAATAATTTTATGGTTATTCTCAAAACAGAAAAAAACGAATGTTTGTTTTCTATGGTAGTATGTACCTAGTAGTAGTAGGCATAGAAAAATAACCAGAAGGGTAGTAGGTACTTTTAATAATTGATTTAAAGCAATATATCAAATTTTTTGACGTGACAACGTCTTATAATTCGATGGAGCCGGCTGCACGCACGAAAAACATGACTCATGCGGCGTTACCTCGCTCTGAGGCGTTCCATTTAAGGCTTGAAGTGCAAACGAAAGCGCAGAACGAGCGACAAAGAGGCACAATCGGCCTCCACGTTCGGCAGCGTTCGACATCTGTCTCTCTCCTACTTGAGTGAGCGATGCGTCCGCGTGGACAGATGCTATACAATAATACATTTACATGTTTTCGTCAAGTATGAAGTGCAGTGAAAAGTGAATGTGGTGTCAATTGTTTATAGCAACGATAATGGCAATGATTCTTTCGATATTAAATATATGTTCAGTGATATATTGTCGAATATTCGTGCTTTCATCATTAAAATAAATAGCATCGGTCCGCTAGTGCAGCGATTGTAGGTTATGCTTTAATTGACAAAACTATAACAATAACTTAACAGGACTATTTGTATTTATGCGTACAAATAAATGTAGCTTGATCAATTCAATTGTCATTTCCATTTACCTCCTTCTCTATATCCATACAAAATATCTATCAAACAAATAAAATTAAAATTTTCTTTTGAAAAATGATACCATTCCATCAGTATTTTCTTATGACGTTGTCACGTTCAACTATCGTCAGTAAACCGACTTTACAGACAACCGATTTTTAAATCGATTTTTAGCCAACAATCCATTCTTCAATAATTTATTAGTCTCAGATTGCCATCCCTACCCTGAACTCATAACAAAGTTCTCCAATTTAGGCATGAGTAACTCAGCAAAATGCCTTGCGCCAATTCAATTACTCAACCGCAGCTTACTGTACCGCGCTACATGGTGCATTAAATTAATTCAGTTTTGCGATATATGGCGCTGCAAAATAGTACGCGATGCAAGAGGGTTACAGAAATTATTATTTTTATACTATTTGACTTTAACTTTTCTTTAAATTAAATAAAATTGTAAAACCCTGTGACGATCCGAGTCGAGCTGCTGATTGCGTATATCGACTGTTCATGAATGTGAGGCAGACTGAAAACCAGCGCTGTGTGGTGTCCGCGTCACATTGCATCAGCTGAGTCTATTTATTGCCAAATTGTACACGTAATTATATTCATTTTTAACTTGTTTTTGGCAATAAATGATGATGATTATTATTATTAAAAATAAATGATTTTTTTTTTTTTTTTTAGTAACTGACTACACTGTTAGCCTTGAAGGGCCCTAAAGCCGCTGCGGCTTTTACAGCTTCACCGGACTTGGGGGCGAGCGCAGAAGGCACTCAGCCGCGAAAGTTTTGTGGACGACTCGCACGAGGGTGCCAAAGTGGCCGGACCTCGGCTCGGGCGGTCGTCGCGTTTACAATTATGTCGCGATCTAATCGAATCTCTACACCTACGATTCGAGCTAACTAAATTATACACATAGGCGCGTTCCCTTCCTCCTGGGAGGAAGGAAGGAACCGCGCGTATGTGTATTCAGTAGTCGGTATTGTTTTCTACACTAACTAGCGCTAACTAACTAGCGTATAAAAAAGAAAAAAAAAGGTCCCTCACAGAACCTATGTACCTATGTGGTGTGCACGTGTGTATGTTCATACGTGTGTATTGTTGTGTGTAGGTAGCTAAGTGATGCACGTACAGTGTCACTTGTATCGCGCGGGCGGTTGCCTGACCCAAGGGTTTCACACCGAGGAACGGACCTAGGCTTGGGTTACCGCTGGAGAGGGTGGACGTGACGGGTGTGCTGGAGCGAAATTGACCGCCCGCCCTCTGCGGAGAGAACGGTGGTTACGCGGGCGTGGGCGCTGGCACGCTCTGTTTGGAGAGACGGATGTGTAATATTTATTCGAATTTTCGATGTGATCGTCGGGATCAATAAAAATATTGCGCGGCCGGCGTTTGCACCGGATGTCCGTGGGTGCCGGAACATAAGTGGCGGCTGTTTTTATTAACGGATTCGCGTGGTTCGACGCGGTGTCGAAATACGAACGGGAGAGCTGTTTAACGTAGGCATGTATCGAAGGAAGCTCCATATCTCTATGGAGATCTACGCTTCGAACATACCACGGGGCCCCGGTGAGACGATAGAGGAACCTATTCTGTATCGATTGTAACCGTTTGAAACTCGACTCGGACATATGTGCGAACACAGCGCAACTGTATGTCAAAATTGGTCGAATACACGTCTTGTAGAGCGTGAGCTTATGTCGCGTGGACATTTTACTCACCGAACACAACAGAGGATGCAACCGGCCCAGGACCCACGCGGCCCTGTTCCTAACCTTACGAAATAAATGAGTTGGCTCAGTCGGCTGACCAGCACGAGCGGGGCGACGCGACGGGGCGCGACACTGCAGTAGCCGGTTTCCAGGGTTGAAGTGCGCTATGCACTAACACATTTGGAATATGTATGTTATGACATCCGCTTTCTAGTTCATAATAATTACTACATAATTAAATTATGAATTATTTACATAATCGAGTTATATCGATGATGAGTGATTGTTCTTAATTGAATTATGATTATGAAAGATCATTCATAATCGAGCCTTATAAGTGTACTCAGAGGTGGGCGATTATGAATGATGACTGAATTGAGATACATAGTTCTACATTGTGTACCAATTAGCTAAAAAAAAAGTCGTTCCGGTTGTTCGGTCCTAATAATTAATAATTCTATAAAATTAGTAACTACTAATATTAGTACCTAGAATTAGTAATTACTAATCGTACTTCGATTAAGAATGATCACTCATCATCGAAATTTCTATTAACATAAGTAATTATTATTGGCCATAATCGAGATATCTCGAGATATCATCAAAATTGAATAATTTTAGTGTAAATCTCATAATTCCTCTGGTTATTGGTCTATGCTCATAATCGCCCACCGCCTATCGCCTAAAGATATTGTCATGTGTCATGTCATTGTTTGTTGTTTCGTTTTGTCTTCGTTTTTAAATGTGTTTATCATTTTACTAATTTCTGTGTGCTCTATGATTCATTTTAACGAAATAGTTTGGCCAACTAAGACGTACCATGTTGAAGTTTGAAATAATATCCTCTCGTACAGTCGAGGGGTTTGAAAGTGAGAAGAAATTCGTAGCTTACATGTTACAAGTCAGACAGGACTCAACAGAATCCAGTATTTCCGATCCCGATCCAGCAAATGTAGAGAGGCGGTATACCCATTTTCTGGATTTATATAATGGTTTGAAAAAGGAATACCCGACGCTACTTAATAATTTGACTTTTCCAAGAAAGGTTAGTGAGTATAGTAAACATCAAGAAATATAATACACGTAGGTACTCACAGTGTTTTAATTCATTGACACTCGCTTTACGGCAATTATTGTCTTTGTGTGTATGGATAATAAAGAACAAATCTATTGTTTGATTATTATTATCATAATTTATGTGTATACTACTAGTATTATAACTATGACACAAATGGTGTAGATTTGCTTTTATAAACTGACACAATGATTTTATGGGATATAGAGTTTTGTGCTATTGGTAAATTAGTTACAATAAATAAACTGCATAATTTTACAATATATTCTTAAATAAAAATAGCTTAAAGTTTCTAGTAGTAAGTACTTGGTAAAACATGTAACAAGAATACTGTAATATCTAAAAATAATGTTGATAATACCCAAGCAAACTACATGTTATGTCATTTATGTGTTAAATGAGTTGTATACAATGACAGGCAGCAAAGTAGGTAATAACTGATAAGTTAATTATGTTAGTAACTCAAATAAAACTAATAAATTTCAATTGTATCTATAGATATTTATGATTAATATTTAACTATTAGCTTTGGATGAAACTAACAGTAGCATATTCGGCAAGGATACCATTGAAACTTATTAGTTTTATTTGAATTACTGAGTTATTTGTTAGACCTCCTTTGCTACATATGATTATATACAACTCAAAAAGTTATGTCATTATTGTGTTACCACTTTTTATGTTCATTGAATATCGCATTAATATTCATTTAGAATTGAATATGGTAGTTAGAATTTCTCATATTTGTATATATTTCAACTGATAGATAATACTCTGATCTGAAATAATAATAATATAAATATTCTATTCAACTTGGACACTGTTTTATACCTACATAATGTAGTTGTATCTGTGTCAATGTTAACATAGATATTGTTATAAAATGCAATATCATTCTTTTCTGTTATTTGCTTGTAACTTGAGAAGCACTTATCTGATATAACATGGTGTAACTTTAAAAAGCGGTCCGAGGCTCCAGGGCCCATATGCCTAACAGTAGATAGAGTCAGTTTAAAAAAAACCATCTGATATAATATATGATTCTCTGGTCAAGTTTTGGTACACTTTCTGTGTAAGAAAAACTTTTATTTAATAAAACCAAATAAATAAATATTATTGTGGTTCAATGAAAAAAATTAAAGTAAAAAAAAATTTTTGTTGTAAAGTGATGATAATAATATAGTATATTTAGTGTTTTCTAAATTCAACTATAATTATCAGTTATTGTGCACTCATTACACTAAGTCATGTGATTGGAAAATATGAATCACAAGTAATAACTACATATTGAAAAGTAGTAGTATTTTGACATCAAATCTTTTTACAATAATGTTGAATTGTTTTTTGTTGCTTGTACTATTTAGTTTCAACCAATCATTGTGTCAAATAGTGTACATATGTATACAAAAATAGAGTTGATATCTTTGTATAACTATAACTGTATGTATTTCGGTTCCATAAAAGAAAAATACTAATGAAAGAAATCAGTTATTTAACATTTATTTAATAATATCTTTCCTAACATTGTTTTTTAAAGAGTTAATAGGTTGGTAAAGAGATAATAAGTATCAATGGTTAAAAAAATTTAAGTGTACAGTGGTATTATCTTTTATACCCTGCTTATCTGACTTTGAATGTTGCCTTTATTTGCCTATTATTAAATTAATATTTACTAGTTTAGTTCTATTGTTATAATATGAAAAATGGTTTCATTACATTATAAAACATTTTTAAAAGTAATAATTATTTATGGTTATTGCAGATGGTGATGGGTAATTTTGAACCTAATTTAATATCATCTCGTTGTGCAGCATTTGAGTCACTCTTGGACTTGATAGGAACTGAGTCACGACTTCGGGAATCCAATGCAGCCATTACATTTTTTCAAGATGTTGAACTGAATGAGGCTCGAAGACTTATCAATGATGGCAAGTTTGACCAGGCGCTTTCTGTTTCAGAGACAAGTTTTAAATTACTAAATAAGGTTATTATAATATGAATGGTTTTGAAATGTATCTACATTATTAATATTTTTTTTTATTTTTATTTTTTTTTTTTGTTTCATCTGCAATCAGTGAATTCACTTTTAGCAGATGTGTTGCATGCTTCTCTCATTTAGAGTGCGTCCTCCAGCGAGAACATCTACTTTACTTTTTATTTACTTTTCTTTTAAGACGTTTAACATAGCTTCGAACTGTGAGCTGTCGTGCAAGAGTATTGGGATGGGCTTCTAGCCGTTTCCTGTATCTAGCATTGACATTAGTGATTTCTTCTCTCACTGTGAGCATTTCCAGATGTTCATGGATCTCAGCATTAGTCACATACCAAGGGACATTACTGATTGTTCGGAGGATTATGTTCTGCATTCTTTGCATTCGTAAGATGGCGGAGTTACAAGCACTACCCCACAGCTGAAGGCCATACATCCATACAGGTTTTAGGATCGACTTGTACACTAGTAATTTATTGTCTAGTGACAGTTTGCTGTTTCGGCCTAGCAACCACAAGGAGCTTTTGTATCTAATATTTAGTTCCTCTCGTTTCTTCTTGATGTGCTCCTTCCATGTCATACGCCTATCAAGATGAAGACCGAGATATCTGACAGAGTTCTGGTGAGGAAGGGTGGCGTTTTCTAGTTTTACCGAGGGGCAATTTTCTTTGCGTAGGGTATAAGTAACCTGCACAGATTTTGAGGAACTAGCTTTAATCCGCCAGTTTCGAAGCCATTTAGTTGTCTCGTCTAGGCCTTTCTGTAAGATTTTTGAGGCTATTACTGGGTCCTTGTGACTCACCAGGATAGCAGTATCATCAGCGAATGTAGCTGTGGTTATGGTATTCGAGCAAGGGAGGTCAGCTGTAAAAATGGTGTAGAGTACAGGGCCCAGCACTGACCCCTGGGGTACACCAGCTTGTATTTCGAAAAATTTTGATGTGGTTTCACCTTCTTTGACCTGAAACAGTCTCCCTGAGAGATATGAACTAAATATTAAAAAATAACTGTGTGGAAGACAACTTTTAATTTTACATAGTAGGCCCTTGTGCCAGACTCTATCGAAAGCCTGTTGTATATCCAAGAAAACTGCAGAGCAGTATTCTTTTTCTTCCAATGTCTTTCTTATTTTGTTGCAGACTCTATGAACCTGTTCCACAGTGGAGTGTTTCTGTCTAAAGCCAAATTGATGGCTGGGTATGACGCCATTTTCTGTTAGAATAGGAAGGATTCGCCGAAGAAGGAGTTTTTCAAAAATTTTGGATAAGATCGGGAGCAAACTTATTGGTCTATAGGATGTGACGTCACTTGGTGGTTTTCCATCTTTATAAATCATTATTATTTGGGATACTTTCCATATTGCAGGAAAATGTTGGACTCTTAATATCCCATTACATACTGTAGTGATGTAAGTTATAGCTTTTTGCGGCAGTTGCCTAAGAATTTCATTGGTTATCAGGTCAAAACCCGGCGCTTTTTTATTCTTTAGCTGCTTTATTATTCCCCACACTTCCCGTACTGTCACAGTTTTTGGCGGTAGGTCAATTTGGAAGGTTTGGTTTAGCGTTGTATCCACTTGGTTATCGAACTCTTCATTCATAGAATTATTTGGGCTGAATACTTTTGCTAGATGTTCAGCAAATAGGTCTGCTTTTGGCTGTGGTTTTCTCACCCATCCTTCTGCACACTTCAAGGGTGGTTTAGCAGCTTGCGGTCTGTTAAATCCCTTAGTTATTTTCCAGAGTGAATAGTTTGTAGACTCTGTAGCAGTTAGGTTTTCTAGCTTTTCTTGGAATGAGTTATCATGCCAGTTTTGCAATAGTGACTTCAGATCTTTCACAGCTCTGTTAAGATTAGTTTTATCTTCAGTAAGCCTACTTAAATGCCAAACTCTACGAAGTCGTCTCTTTTCTAGAACAGCCTTTTTTATTTCTAGAGGATAGTTATTAATTCCACTACTGTTGCTGGTTTGAATTTCAGGAGTACTTATCCAGCATGCTTCCTGTATAAGCGTCGTTATATATTTAGCTGCTTCATCTATATCTTCAGGTGTTTTAAGGGCCATTTTTAAGTTTATTGATTTCTCAATGTGCTCTCGAAATATGTTCCAGTCTGTAAGTTTATTACACAGCCTTATTGATCTTGACACCTCTATAAGGTTGGTACTAACAGTTAAGAGCACCGGGGTGTGATCTGAGGAACTGTCATAACAAGACTCAGGTTTCATATAGAACTTCGTTAGGCCTTTGGCAATGAAGAAGTCTATGAGGTCTGGCACCTTCCTGGTATCAGTTGGCCAATTGGTAGGTTCTCCTGTGGATATGGTGTTTAATCTGTTTTTGTCTACGCTCAATTTCAGCTGTTTGCCTCTGGTATTCGTTAATCTGGAACCCCAGGAAATATGTTTGGCATTCCAATCTCCGCCTACAATATAGCGGTGTCCAAGAGTGTCAAAGAAATCAGAGTACATTGACTCAGTCATGTTGTGTTTAGGTGGGCAATACACTGCTGCCACATTGATGTCTCCTGATTTGTCGTGAACAGTTATCGTGGTTGCTTGGATGTGCTCAGTTTCATAGTTAGGCATTTGATGATGTTTAATAGATTTTTTTATAACGATGGCCGATCCCGCATGGCTTGTGCCGTCTGGGTGGCTTGTAATATAGCAGTGGTAATCTGAAAACCTTACTATGGAATTACTTTTGCAATGGGCCTCAGAGATAAGGAGAATGTCTAGTTTATGTTGAGACATAAACAGTTTCACTTCTTGGTTATTAGTGGTAAGACCATTGATGTTCCAGGTTGCAACCCGTAGCGAAGTCATTTTGTCAGTTTGTCGACGAGTTTAGCTATGAGACTCATAAGAGTGCTCATTTGTTGGAGGATGATATCAAACTTTTCTGTCTGTTTTATAATAATTTGTTCTAGGGTCGCGTTTATTTGACCTGAGCTGTGCGTATTATCAAAAGTGTTCTGGGGAGTGGTATTTATTTGGGCTGATTTTACAGTTTCTGCGAAAGACAATCTCTCTTCTCGATTCTTTGGCTGTTTACTAGTATTTAGTTCATTTATCGTAGGTGTTTTAGATGCTGTTTTGTTTACTATTGGATGGATATTATTTTTTTGTTTTCTAGCTTGGATTTCCTTGTAAACTTCACATCCCTTGTAATTAGCTGGGTGTGGTCCATTACATAAAGCACACAGTGCTGGAGTGCTGCGGTCACGTTTTTGACATTCGGATGTCTTGTGTGATTGCCCACATTTCACACACCTGTATGGTCTCATACAATAATTCTTGGTATGACCATACTGTTGACATCTCTGGCACTGAACTATCGTTTTCTTTTTTCTTGGTTCTTCTATGGTGACACTTTGGTGATAGATATATTTCAGATCTTGAATAACCTTATTATGGGGACCACTAGCCAGATTAACAAAGAAGGTAGATGTCGGATTCTTGTTTGGTCCATATCTTGCATTTATTATCTCACCAGTTACTATGTTTCCTGTTGCCTCTATGTCTTCTTTGATAATATCCACTGGTGTAGATGGATGTAAATTTTTTATTACAATTCGGAAACATCTATTATCTTTTCTGTTAAAAGTGTGCCCTATCAGGCCTTTTTCTCTAACCAGGGAGATAAGTTTTTTGTAGGCATCTATATCTATAGTACTGATCCTAAGTTGCGTTTTGTTAACAATTTTTATATGTAAATTGATCTTTATTGATTGCCGTTTCAAGAGATTTGTTAATTCTTTTAGATCTTCAATTCCATAAAGAATGATTGATGGTGGTTTAGTTTGTTTCGTTGGGTTATCCGTTTCATCAGTTATATCAACAGGTAGCCCATCATAGCGATTTGATGTTTTGGTCGTATCTACAGGAGGGCTGGTGGACAACTTTCTTTTTTTATTCCCTATTACAGGGCACTTTCTGCCACGGAGGAGGATGCGGTGAGTATGCAGGTGTCAAGGGCACATCTTTGAGTTTCATGTCCTCAGTAGACGGTTGCGTTGGACAACTTCCAATTGAAGCAGATCTAGGTCTTTGTAGGAATAAGCTAGGATGGAATGCCTGTTGCACAAGAACTTTTCGGCCAGTAGAATTTTCTAACACGGGAGCCTGGTTTCCCACTCCAGTGGACTGTTCTTCCGAGGAAGTTAAAGGTCTATTTAATGTTTCATTTGATTGTTCACTCATATTTGTTCCCACGAGAAGGGTCGATTTATAAGGTCGCAGATGAGGTTACGCCCATTCTCATCTGAGGGCAATACTCACGATGTTTGCCATGTCCATCGTGGTTGGCGCTAATGGCTGAGATGCCCTTCAGCCATTCATCTCTTCGGCACGGTCCACACCTTGAGATTAGGGGTGATTTATTATTGAGGCTTTCTTCCTCTAGTCCCGGACGGTGAAGCCAAGGACCCCGGCCTCACAGCACAAGTCCGCAGAGTAACGGGTGTTAAAAGGCATTTCCTCCTTCCAACTTGACGAACTGGTTAGGCTCATCTGGTCAGGATATTTAACCGCCGCCCAAGACTCGGCGTTGTTGTTCTTTTGGCACCACCCAGGGGACACGTGTGGGGTAGTTGATAGGTAACTCCCACGGACGCGAACAACTAAGCCCCCCTTATTAATATAGACAAAGGTTTTTCTATGTCTGCTACATTTGAAACATCAATGTGGATAAAAACAGATGAAATTATTATATTTATTTTTTCTCTATGGTTCAATATTGCAAATAGTGATCATTATACATATATATTTATGGTAATATAGTGTTATAATGTTATTTTCTGACACAAAGTACATATATCAAACTGCACACGTTTGATTTCTTTCATTAGGAAGCTCATTTCAGTGGTATAATTTTAATAAAATCTTATAGTGATTTACACAACACTCTACAGTAACTTAAATATCTATACAATTAATAAAATTAAGTGTCTGTTTGTAATCTCAAAATAACAGTTTTTAACTAAATTCATATTAAAGTGTATACAAAATCTATAACAAAAAGCCCAGTTTTAAAATTGTTGTTTGTCTGTCTGTTGGTTCCGCATAATCTCCGAAACGGTTGGACCGATTTTGATGGGACTTTCACTGATAGATAGCTGATAATATAGGGAGTAACTTAGGCTACTTTTATTTTAGAAAAAGAATTAGGGTTCTGCACAAATAAAAAAAACTGGTCATAGTGAATTAATCCGGCCGCTTAAATGGCTTATGCTGAGTAAACCATAAGAGATATAGCAAATTAATGTACTATATAATTATAGGCATTTAAAAGACCTATAAAAAAGTCTGGGAGAGTAGATATATATAAAGATCTAACATATAGACAAAGGGGCAGGTTAATCGAAACTTATAAAATCCTCACTAATTATTACGATGTGCCCAGCCCTTAAAGATATGTTTAAGTCAAATGAAAATAAACACCTACGAGGTCATCCCTTGAAACTTTGGGAATTCCCAGCAAAAAGAAACCCAATGAAGCAGTTCTTGCCTAACAGAGTGGTCACAGCATGGAACAAACTTCCAGAAAAAGTTGTGATGGCTCCTACCATAACCTCCTTTAAAAGCAGATTGGACAAGGAAGATATCTCCAAGCTATTTGATACGCACGCATCAGCTAATTAGCTGCTAGTGTGTCTTACCAAATATAATAATAATAATATATCTATGTTCTAAGAAACTCCCACAACAAGCATTTTTGTCTTTAAAATAGCCGGGAGCGGGGGAGCTAGATTTGCGCGGGCATTTTGTAGTCCATGTGAGCAAAGCCACGGGCACAGATAATTTTAAAATAAGGTTTTGTGGATGAACATAGTATAATGAAGTATATCTTTTGACTTTTCAAGCTAATGGATAGGGCTGAGTATTTTGTTAATACCATCCACATATGGAAAGTTTACTTGCCTGGTGGATTTGGTCCATAATTTTCCGAGTATGGAAAAAGTCCTCACACATTTCTTGTATGTATTTTAAAAAGAGTTGACACTACAATTCAGTTCAATGTTTATATGAGTATATGTAAATTAACTAGATTCTATGTATTTTTACTTGTACTAAATCTTTGTCTGCATGAAATAACTTGTAAATTCAAAACCACCAAAACCATACAAGGTTTTAAGCTTTTTCTTCACATATTGTTTTCAGAGATCTATTTTCTTCCTTGTCTGGTCTTGGTCCTGGTGGTTCTTATTGCCCTGATGTTAAAAGGAACCCTTTTTTAAAATTCTATATTTCGAAAGAAGTTTAAATTTCAAAAAATAATGAACCGACACAACGCTGTCTATGTGTATATATGCATTGGCCGATATTCATCACGCTAAATGTCTCTAGTGTAAAATAAACTTTGTCAAGTTTACATAATGATTTGCTGGTGTTATTTGTTGTTTCATTACTTTTGGGCTCATCAGTCAGTACTTGATTTTTTTATAACTATAAAATGATAAATATATATTTCAGGTATATACCGATAGATCTCGTGTAGTACTATGCGCCCTGTGTCGTATTGTAGCCTGCGCTGGAGACAGTGGTGGGGCCCTGGCTGGTCCGGTGGAACGCTGGGCGCAACTCGCTTTAAGAAGATACGAGGCCGTCAGCGACTCTGATCTGTTACTCATATATGTGCCATTGTTACACACATGCATATCTATATGGTAAATATTATATTATATCTATATTTTTACATAGTATATGATATATCTATATACCTAAGCTAGTCTGTACAAAGCAGGGGTTATGAAACTCCATAACAATAATCTAAAGGCCTGTGTAGACGATGGGCATTCTTTGGGGTACATTTAGTCTGTCAAAAATATATCGGTACTTTTGTCCGTCGTGTGCGTTATGCGATTGAGCTCTAAAAGATCTATTTTGACAGACAAAAAAAGCACTCCGAGAACTATCCCTCATCTTCATAGGTCATAAACAATCCAATAACCGAAATAAGAAAATATTCTAATTCGTAGTTAGGGACCATCCATAAATTACGTGACACGTTATGGGCCGGGAGGAGGTCGACGAAATTGGACATTGTGTGACAAGGGGCGGGGAGGGGTCCCAAATTTTGTGACATCACATTTGTTCAAAATATAATATTTTATATCTAGCTATTACAACACTAAATTTAAACTACATACCTACTAAAGAATAACATAAAAATAGTTGCAACTCTGTTTTCATGACTATAAGGTTTAATTTGTTTTGTTGGTAAATTTGTACTCGCTGTAGTATTGTCACGAGCCAACCGCCTTTGATAAAAGGTGCCAACTGCGCCTTTTCGTGATTTCTTTGTGTATATTTATTCGATAATTGACTTTCACCGAGTGAACAACCTCGGTTGTTCAACTAAATTGTACCTATTATTATAATAATGGAAATAATTTTATTATTTTCAGGGAAACCTTAGGCAGAGATAAATCAAAACTTGTACAAGAATTGAATGATCTCCGTAAGAGGGGAATGAAAGTAGACTCGGTGCCTAGTCTCATGGAAGCTGTTGATGGTCTGAATATTATTGTCTAAGGAACATAATGCTTTATGAATTTTTATCAAAGATCTAACCAAAAGACTGACCCGAGAGGGTCTTAGGTTTTATAGAAATATTATCATTATATTTATATTGTTTGAAGAGGCAATCACCTGGGTAATGTTTTTATCTGTACAAAGCCCGAATATGTTGACAAGTTGAAAATGCATACTTTTTATGGTTGCCATTTTAAAACTTTCATTCTATTGGTAAGATCTACTTTTTTTAATCACACAAGGGGCCATTCATAAAGTACGTTCGCACTTATGGGTGTTGTGTATTGAAACAATCCAGTTCAGATGACAACTGAGTATTTATTTAAGTAGGTATAAGACATTTTTTCTCTCGGGTTTTTTTTTTGTTATGATGAAGTCTTTCGTTTCATATTTGTAAATATGGAAATATTTTTACTTATATATTTACATCAAAGTGGCTTAATTCTGACTTGTCATATTTACTCATGTTTTTTAAAATATTTGTTTTTCACATCGGCGTTAGCTTGGTGGTCTTTCACAAACTAAGTTTTATTATTACAAATAATAAATATTTAAAAGTATCGAAATTTTTGTACTATTCGATGCATTGTATATCATGTACGTGTGGATCTATTATTCATGACGCAATATTGATAGGGGTCACAGAATATGTGACAGTGTGACAAAGGAGGGGAGCGGGTCTAAAAAGGTAAAATTTAGCGTGATGTATTTTATGAACGGCCCTTTAGTCTGTCGATTTACTCATTTATTTATAATATAAATTAGGCAATTCAGAAGACATTTTGAATAATTTTGAAATATCATCAAGTCGACTTGTAAACCTATTCACAAATTTTTGGTATATATTTATTGGATTCTAAATTTGCTGAGTTGTGGTGCTTCTATTATATTTAGTATATATAATGGAGATTTGTTTTACGTTTGGATATTCATCGGATCTTAGTTTTCCTTGAATCACATAGATTGTGTTTTACAATATGGCAGCCTTATTGCATAATCTTCATGGAAAGCAGCTTGTTAATTAATTAGCCTTATAAAAATAAAATACAAGCATGAAAAATCCTACTATTAATTTTGTTTATTAAAATGAAAATAATACCCATATTTATATGGAAGGAACCTGAAATAATGTAAACTTTTTTATGGAGGTAGGCATGGAAATTTATATAATCCGAAAATCGATATAGATATACATTTGTACTTTTATTATGGATTCAATTATGTTATCAAAATATTAAGTTAAATCATGAAATTAATCAAAAATTAGGATTCAACTTTTTTTTTTAAATGGCAACTATATATCAGATAATGTACAGAGACACCACATTTTCGCAAATATTAATTATTAAAAGAGTTTGTAACTCCTAATATTATTGCATTAGTAAATTTTAAATAGGTATTTTTAATTTATAACTAGTTTTATAAGAATATTTAATCTCAATTATTGTTTAATATATTTTAGTTCCGTTTATTAATTAATGTTTATAAAATATTAATCTCATTAGTTCGTAAGTGATGCTTATAAATGTGATTTTACACTACACAGTTAAGATGGCTAGTAAGTAGATTGTAAATCTAAATATTTTATCGATTTTGATATTCAAATATTCCAATATATGATATTGTTTTCATATTTGGGTACCTATCCTATAATTATAATTACTTTATATTTTTAGATTGAATATAAAGTAAGATTGACAACTTTTATATTGAGCACATGTAATTTATAGATTATGCATTGATTTGCGTTCGATTAAACGACAAAATGAAAATTGGCTTTAATCAAAGAAGAGATAAATTATATGTTACACCAAATATCGTAAAAGCTTTATTAAAAATATCAGTGAATTGATCTTATAAAATTACACAAAAAAACGATATTTTTATTTACATTAAATGTATAAAATAAGCTGGTTTGTTTATTGGGCTTCCTATTTGTATCTCATTTAATGATTATCGATTATGCTTAGTGTGTCTATATTGATTGTGAACGTCAATAATGAACTTTATCTGGACATCCCTCGGACATTTTTAATTGGTCTGGTCAGGACATAACAATGAATTCTATTGGTCTTGTCTGCTCGAACAAATTAAACTAGTTCCTAAGGGTTCGCAATGTTTTCATATTTTCAGAAGTGGGATGCAAAAGATGATAAAGATTGTATTTAATGAGAAATCAAGAATTGAGTACCAAAGTGAATATTGTATATGTATTATTATTATTTATAATATTAAATGTAATCCTCATTTAAGAATTTCTATCTTCAGTTATGTTTCACTAGTGGTACGTAATCATTAAAATGAATATTTCTGTACTAATATAAAAAATGCTTTTTTGAGGGATGTGGTAATAGTTAAAATAAATGAGATATTGTATACATAAAGTCTAAATTTGTAAATATGGCGTCAATTTAATTAAAACAGGTACTAAGTAAGTAAAGTCGATATTCTTCCTGATTTTAATCTGAATATTAAAAATTGAAAGTTCACTTTCTTTCTAGTCTCGTTAAATGAATATTTTAAGATCTTGCATGTAGTGTTATGTGATATGAAATTTGATTTATACCCAAAAGTATTATAAGTTGATGTTCCAAATAAATTGTGAAATTTAGATATGAACCGTGCGATATTAAATCATATTTTATTTTATTTTATGTCAGTATACTGATTATATTAAGTTTATTATATTAACAATTTATACTTATGATGTTAAACATTACATATATTTCTGAAGTTATATATGTTTGAATATACTATAATATATTATATAATAAAACTTGTTATTTTTTATTTCACCAATAATGCCGACTTACGCCTTAAAACGATATTAAGGTTCTTAATATTGCGGACGGACGCGGAACAGTCTTCATCTTGGGTCACATCGTTACGTTTTAATATCAGGTGAGATTGTGACCATAACCCTAAACCTATATAATATAAACGATAAAAAAACATTTAATAGAAACTACTACCTATGTAGGTAATCATAATCCTATATACAGATTTAAGAAAAAGACAAATCTGTGATCCTGTACAGCATATATGGGCGACAACCGGTCCGCGAGACATTTTCAAAGAACCCAATTTAAAAAATATTACATTAGGTACCTGCTTTATACTCACGGGAGTGATAGATCAAAAGATTTATTGCTTCTCAATTATTGTAAAGTAATTTATTCCAGATTATTTCTTTATTTTGCATATATAAGCGGGTGGATGGCCCGAACGTTAGTTCAGTTCTATTTGAGCTACCGAGGTGATAACTTGGACAAGCGATATCCTAGCGAACTGCTCGAGCCGTCAACTTGCTTTGTGACTTTGTGTGCATCTTGAGTGGTTACTAACTATAGTTTGTTATTAAGTTTATTGAACGAAAAGTAAACAAAAATAATGTCTGGTGGAAAGAAATGAAAAGTAGTTACAGAGGGTGGCCAGTTCCAAGAAAAATGGACTGAAGAATTCTTTTTTATTTTGCACAATGGTAAGCCTATTTGTTTGCTGTGTAATGAATCCATTTCAGTAATGAAAGAATTCAATATAAAGAGGCATTACTCAACTAAGCATACTACGCTGCACTTACTGAGAGGACAATTAAGAACAGACAAAATCCAGAAGCTTACCGCAAATTTGGAAAAACAGCAACAAAATAATTTTCATAAACAAAGAACACAACTTGATAATGTTGTGAAAGCTAGTTTTATAGTTAGCTCAAAATTGGCAAAGGCATTAAAACCATTTGCCGGAGGAGAACTTAGGAGTGTATGTTAGAAGTTTGCAGTTTTTGTGCCCTGAAAAGAAAAATTAGTTTATCAAAACGAACTGTTGTTCGACGTATAGAAATGGTGGCTAATGATATAAAAACAACATTGACTGACCGTATGGCTGGTTTTGAATCATTTTCCATAGCATTACACGAGAGTACCTATTTGTCTGACACAACTCAACAGGCTATATTTATTCGAGGTGTTGATAAGGAGTTCACTGTTACTGAGGAATTTCTTGCTTTACAGCCGCTAAAAGGAACCACTACAGGAGAGGATATTTTTATTAAAGTTCAAAAGGTATTCACAAGTTTTGGCTTGCCATGGTCAAAATTAATTGGATTATGCACCATCAGCACCATCTATGGTCGGCTTACGTAAGGTTTCATCGGAATTTTGAATGAAAAAGCTACAGAATTAAATGTGCAAAAAGATGATTTGATAGTCCTTCATTTCATTATCCACCAACAGAACTTGTGTCCTAAGTCCATTCGACTCCAGAATGTTATGACTGTGGTAGTAAAAACCATCAACTTTATTCGATCCCAAGGGCTTAACCATCGTCAGTTCAAGGCGTTTTTGGATGAAATATCTGCTGAATATAACGACGTAACATATTATTGTGAAGTCGGATGGCTGAGCAAAGGAAAAATGTTGAAACGGTTTTACGAGCTTAGAAATGAGATAGCAGACTTTATATGTGACTAGCATTCTTTGTCGATCTTACAGGCTATTTGAATAATTTAAATTTGAAACATCAAAAACAAGGACAGTTAGTAAATGATTTGTACAGCCATTTGAAAGCGTTTCAGATCAAACTACGCTTGTGGGAGTCACAGATGCTGTCTGGCAATGACAATTAAATTCATTAAATTCCTAACATCTTCCTTTTTCCCTCCCTTTAATTCTCGGTAATCTAAAGCTTTAGATTAGTATAAATATAAACGAGATTTAAAAAATTAGTTTGCCAATGAAGTTTCACTTCTGACCTGTGTACTTTGTACGCACGCCCTTTTTTTTAACACCAAAAGGTAGGTATAACAGTGACGCAACACCTGGACTGCTGAAGTGACGAAACAAGTCTTATATAGCATATAATACACTAAACTGTGTCTCGAAAAATAAATTAAAATAATAACTCTAACATGTTAGTTGATTTTTATTAGAATAATATTTTTCATTTAGTATATTTTAGTACTGGCCAGACATTTTGTTAGTATATTACACAATTTTGAAACGGTCATACTGGACATTCACTATGTTATGGCACTAATCGACAGGATCCATTTTATGGATATAATCTCTGGAATAAACATTGCATCTGTTGACTTTAAACAAACTTTTTAAAAATATAAAATAACTTTCTTTATAAATCTGTGTATTCAGTTTGAATTATATTTTAGCGGAAGTGGTTTCGGCACGCCTTCTGTGCATAGTTTCGTTAAACTAGAAATGTAAAAAGCATTGTTGAGTCGTGCTAAAATCACCAAGTTCGGTGAAACTATAAAAGTCGCAGGGCTTCAGGGCTCCTAAGGCTAACAGTATAGTTAGACTTAAAAAAAGAGCTAAAATCAGTATCGAAGAAGGAATAAAAGTTTAAAGGTTTTACGCTGTTTCTCTTTAACTAAGGTTGTGGTTTTGGTCCTTACACATATTAGATATAATTAGCGGAGACCGTGAAATTTAACTATTTAACTCTAATATTACCCAACCTAGACTTACATAAAAACGTAAAAGTTATTTTAATTTTCTTAGAATTACATGATGAGAGTAAGTACCCAAATAACCGAAAAAGTGAGTGAAGTATCTGTAAAAAGTTATCAACTAAATCAATTTAAAGTAATTGGCAAGATTACTTGTCACCTAACAACCTTTGATACAATGCATTCCAATAAAGTTTTTGTATAGTAGAGAAAATTCAATTAATTGTCAAGTCGTTAAAAAATTCATTTCGAGCGCTTGCTTATCTGGCTTACACTGGTTAAATCTTATGAAATATATCAAAATAATGTTCTAAAGAATTGTAGTTCTTCAAAAAGCCTAGAGAAGAGTCCGCGATTGGCATAAGTATATTTATTTTATTTCCTAAGGTTGACTCACAGACAACCATTTTTATCTTCAACATAATAATTTAAAATATTACGTTATTTGCGAACCTATTTTTTCCAATTCAGTATTAATCTTTATCCAGATAAGTTCGTTAGTTAACTTGGGCATTTAATGTAGATTATTGTCCTTTACAGTTTTCCAATTAAATTAATACCGTAGAAGATATCACGAAATCAAAATTATTCGCGACCAAAGAAATCCTACCTAAAAAAACCTATGATAAATTACGCGATACGAGCTAAGCGCATTATTCGTAACTATGAAGTTACATAACATACCATCACGCCTAGGCAGAGGTGTACACTTACAGTTAGCCGGGTATGTTTTAGGTCCCATGTAATAGGAGGCAAGCCTATTGCCATTAATCGGGCACAAAGTCAAACTCCGAGCTGCTACTGAGAATTTCATAGAAAAACCCATAAGCACTTTGCTTGAACTTAAAATCGAACTTAGAACCTCGGGAATAGCAGTCCGTTTAGGACCACTGGGCTAATGAGGAAGTTATGAAGTTATGAACTGTCAATACTAAGGCGATAAACTCTAAATGAGGCTTTTTTAAACATAAAATATACCGCTTTGTAAAATGTACCCGTGCGAAGTTGGGGCGGGTCGCTTGTATTAATTACTACCGTACTAGTTCACAAGCTATATTTAAAAGATCTTAGCGTACATAGTAACAGATGGCGGTAAGCGACTTCATTTTATATTATGTATAGATTATACATAGTGTCCCGTAAGGAATGGACCAACGCTATGGTGGTGATAGAGGTGACATAATCTAATAGAAACAGAAAGAGTGGATTTTGTCGACATTGGCGCAGCATTTCTCGAAATGACTCAAACGAGTCGTATCCTAATCAATGGATTGGACGCGGAGGTGCTATAGCTTGGCCACCACGCTCGCCTGACCTAAACCCTTTGAATTATTTCCTATGGGGTTACTTTAAAGAAGCAGTCTATGAAAGTAATAATACAAATGAGAGTGTGTTAAGACAAAAACTGAACCTTATGGCTGAAACTGTAAAAAATAATGCGCGGGTTCTAAGAAGTCTAAAAAGAAATTTTATTAGAAGATGTTGGTTGTGAGTAAGAGTTGGAGGAAGGCATTTTGAGCATTTATTGTAATTAAATGAGCCGCAATAAATACTTTATAATCAATAATGTTACATTTGTTTTATTTTAATTGCCGTCAAAACAATAGTCCGTAATATTGAACGATGAATAAACAAAGTTTTAATTACTTTATACCATAGAATTATACCTTATTGGTTTCGGTATGAACTGTAGATGTTTTACAACAAAAGTGCACAAGGCTATCATATAATTTTTTTTACACCAGCTTCATTACAATATCACATTGCATATTTTGTCTATTAATTTTTGCATATGCTTTAGTTTTTATTGTTATGTCAACCCATAATTAAGAAAGAATAACATTTTAATTATAAAGATACATGTTTTGTTAAATCCCTTAAAAAAAAAAAATAAAAAAAAAAATTAAAATTTAATTTTTTTTCCATAGAACGAGAATTTCAACATAACATTAAAAAAATTCATAGCTTTAAAATCTCTAGGTCTAGGACAATAAATTTTAGTGTTTCTATTAGATAATGTCACCCTCTAACACCATCATAGCGTTGGTTCCATTCCTTACTGTACCTGTATTTATGAAATATTAATTAATAATACGATACCCTACACAAACTTTTGTAATTTAGTATATTATTAATTTACGGGCCACCCGCAACAAATAAATAAACAAAAAAATCTACATTATTTATTTATTTTTCATATCTCGTCGTAATGACGTAGTATAATGGCGATTTCTTTCGAAGCAAGTCCTTGCCTAGTTAGTAACCTACCGTGAATCAAATATTCTAATGTAAACAACAAACAATTTACTAAATTGATTGGGGATTCACCAATACAATTCGCCCTTTATAAGGGGATATTAATTCGGCTTCAATTACTCATATACTCTGTTATTGGCGCCGGAATATACGTAGTCTCGGATATCAGTAAGTATGTAGAAGTAAAAACAATTTTGTTTTGTTCATCATCCAGCCAAATTATTTTTAAGTGGAAAAAGTATATTTGGGCCTTCTGATATTGAAGGAACGTAGGTAATAAATTATCGCGATCTTACTGTGGTCGTAGGATTACTTATGTTTTTTTTTTAAGTGTCGACGCTTTGCCTTCTGGTAGGTATAGTAGGTAGAAACCAAAAACAGCGGCGACCACCGAGAGATCAGCAATCCATTACCGGTCGTGGCCGCCGTGCCAGCCTGCAAGCCTCTTGCGGTAGCTAATTATACACTGGCCGATCTTGAAATACGGCAAACCATATGAGAATCACTGTCAGGTTAATCATCAGTTGCATGCTGGTCACGATTCAGTCTGGTACAAATCGCTACCACTTTTACTGGATAATATATAGTTTTCTCGATTTCTTTATTAAACCTTAAACTTGATGTTAAAATTAACAATCTGGGGGTTGATAACTTAAGGAAAATTGTTTTAAGCACTTTATATGTTGAAAGTAATACCTACTTACTTATGAATAATTATTTTTCATTAATACAGCATAAACGGTGATTTAAAAATATCTTTTAATCAAAATAAAAAGTACGCCACAAAAACGATGTATTATGGTCCTGTGACGTCATCATTCATTTTGTATAATAGTGATCATTGATCACATTTCCTAAATGGCGACATCACGCTTTCTAAAAGGCGTTTCAAATCACGTGACTCACAGACAAAAATATTTATTTTCCAAAGGTAAAATTAAATAAATAAATGACTAGGTACTATTTCCAGATTTGTGTTGTTTTATCTATATACCAATATTACTTAATAATTTACTTTTATTTTTAAACATACAATCAAGTCAACTCACGGATTATGCCGAAACTTGCTTTCAAGTACAATTGCGGGAAGTCACAGATATTTTTTTAACCGTTGCACCACAAAGTGACAACACTGTATGTACGTGATGATGAGTACAGCGCAATCCAATAACATCGGTGACTATCGTGGGATCTACAATCCATCTTCAGTCATCGCTATCATGCCGGCCTGCTGAAATATCTCCTCACGTTATGTTGTACTTCGTGCTGTAGGGAAGAGGGAACACACTGGCCGGGAGACATTGTCAAACATTCAAGTTGTGGGTGCTAGCTTATATGATATTATATCGACGAGTACTATAAAATTCAAAGCAAAGCAACATTAGAACCCACTTTAATCTATGATGAAGCGAGTTACCAACCCATATTTGCTTTTTTCATCAAATTCTTAAGAATTACCTACTTATGAACAACGCACAACTTAAACCGGTGGGTTTAGAGTTTACAAGCGTGGAATACTCCACTTGACATTTTTTTTATAGGTAACGCACTATAAAGAACGGATTTTTGAAAACTTTTCCCCTAAATGGTAAAAGAGGAGGATAAGAATACGAATTTCAATAATTCAGAAATTGGTATATCATTAAAAATTTCTATGCCTAACAGCATATTTTTGTCTAAGCCCTGAAGATATGTACATACAAGGTGTATCCGGAAATTCCGGAAAGTAATGCAATTTGTCCCGTGTACACGATCTTTTTTATCGAGTGTCCGGATGACTGCAGAAACTTAACATTCCCAAAACAATTGTACAAGAACTGGTGACCGATAAATTTAGCCCGGACATAACTTCAATCGACTTCTTTCTCTTCCCGATGAACATCCTGAAAAGAATCTATTTTGAGTCGATCGAAGCTGTCCATGGCGCCATGCCACGAACCCTTCCTGAGGTCCTCCTTGAAGATTTCTAAAATGCGAACCGTGGGCAGTGCGTGGCGGAGCCATTGGAAAAGTGTGTAGATGCCAAAGGGACCTACTTCGAAGAATGTAAAAAACTGTAACGATACAAACAATAACCTAGTAGTTAAAATAAAATTGTATTACTTTTCGGATTACACCAGATATACACTCAGGTAATTACTGTATATAGTTTGTAACAAAAAACACTTGGAATTGAAAATGTACTCAAACAACTCACATAAAGCCGCAAGCTTCAAATCACCTAATTGATTTGCGTCGCATGTTTCCTTAGTAAAACATGTACTTACCTATCCTAAGGGAACTATTTGCGATCCAATGAGTCTCGGTCTTGTTAATTCCGCGCGGAACTTTATATCGGCACGCGATGTACTTGATATATTAATTGGGATAATGTTAGTAAGTGACTACTTACTATGAGGGGTTCTTTTTAATTCTTTATTTGCGTTTGTTCACAATCTCACATGCAGATAGCACGCATGCAGATAGCAGATGCAGATGGTAGCATACTAAGCCAATAAGGAGCTGGCTTCCAAGTACAGCTCCCGGACCACATCCATATGTGTTTGACGACAGATTTTCAACTTGAGGGCTGTAGCTAGCCAGGCAGACATTACTAATATGGTATAATTTCATGAAGTCTCATTACCGCGATTGAGCATTGTATTCGGGTCCCGTAGCTCAAAAAGAATCCATATAGAAGCACATTGTTGTGCCTGTCTTCAAGACCCCTTTTTTCTGAAACGCTTGTCGTTATCAAGTTGAAATTAATAGCAAATACTCAAGTCTGCAATCCCTTAGAGCTGCGAAAAAATCAAGCTTCTAAGTCAATGCAATCAAAAGCTATGACCGTTTATGCCGCATATTTTGACAGTCGCAAGGAAATCTAACCTATAGGGTTCTTCCCGTTGACCTAGAATTATGAAAAATGGCAATAATTAATGTTTTATAGCACAAGTAAAGGGAAAAATCAGAAAACTGTAAATTCGTGGTTACTTTACAATTACAAAGTTTGTCCCTTAACTCCCGTGACTATTTGACGGAACTCTCGGTGCGCGAATTTGACTCGCTCTTGGCCGGTTTTATTAATATACTCTGTATTATAATGACGAAGAGTGTAATGCAAGGAGTTGATTGGTAATCTCTAGCAGTTGAAGAAAAGTACAACACAAATGTAGAAAAGAAGTAGCTTTAGTTAGAGACATCTAACATTAATGAAAAAATGAGTAATATTTGTGTACAAATGGTTTCTACGTACTTATCTTAAACTATAGCTAAAGGTTTAGATTCCTTTAAGATATTGAATCTGTCTTAATGTTAGTTTTTATAAAATGAAAATGGTGAATAATGAAATGCACTGTCTTAACATGCTATGTGCATAGTTATGCTGATATTATTTTTTGTGGGTACGAAAAAATCGCAAATTGTACCTAATGTCTATCCAACAACGATTGAATTCATTTTAATGATTTCTCTGCAAGATTTTACTTTAAAAAAACGCTTTTACTATGGTATGTTTTTATTTATTTAGCTTGTATCAGTAGTGTGACAATTATCGTATTGTAATGATAATTGTATACTTGGACAGTGTTAGAATAACTTTAATGAAAACTGTATGTAAACGGATAACTAAAAACAGTTTAGTACTTGTAATTTTTGATTACCAGTCTTAACAAACACACAACAGTTTAGGTACCACATTGAAATTTATTAAACACAGAAATACAATGTAATATACTAAATTAATATCGAATCGAAATACTACATTGTTTTAGTTGTTACATAACATATCTGTTTAATGATGATAAATGTGTATAAACAATTCTGAAGTTGTATTTAAATGTAGATAAATAATCAATGTTGAAATGTTCTTCGGTTAGTGTCCACATAAGGAAGTTATACGCAAGGAAGTCCTTTAAGAAAGCAACATTGTTTTAAGCGCGCCCTGTAACCGCTATAAATCAGGCGTTCAGAATTTACGAGGGCCCTCCGTAAATCGGTTTATATTTTCGATAAATAAAATTGGCACGGGTTTTGCGAGGTAAGCAGAGGCCGTTAGGAGCGCGTCGCGTCGCCGCCCGCGCCCGGCCCGCGCCCAGTGTCGCCAGCTGCCGCGTGCACATAAACCCGACTACCCTCGTGTTTTCTTGCTGACAATTTTTTCCCGCTTCGGTCATTACGCAGCTGGGCCCCGAGACAAAACGGCGAATCGTTTAAGCCCTCTCCGGAGGCCGTCCAATTTTATTGTGTGTACCTAGTTGAAATTGATATGCTATGCGAGCAACGTGTCGTCGCGTTCGTTCGCTTCATATGAGATACACGTATGCAGGTTTCTTGCCGGACCATTGAACGCCTCACGACTTTTGGAATGTTAAAGTTATATCAAAAGTGACAGCTTATTTTAACTATACTAATATTATAAAACTCGAGCTTTATTTTTTTTTCAAGCTTAGCTCTCTGGAACTACCAGTCGGAATTGAAAAATTATTTTTGCATTTTATAGCTTATGTATGAAGGAAGGTTATTGCTGACGACTTAACTGCTACGATATTAATGAGCGGAACAGTAGCCATGAACGTCAAGCAATCTGGCAAGCAACAGACGAGTACGGGAAGTGAGAAAAACGACAGGCTGCACACGGGTACGTTAAAAGCGGCGCGGTGTTCAAGAGTTAGACAGGTAAAATCGTGGAATACAGCTAGTATGGTACTAAGCATTTTATTTTCATTACTTTAGGAATATCTACGTAGTGTTTTAGTTAGAAAGTTTAAGTATTCTTTTATTAAAATATTTATTCTTACTTTCCATCAATTATAACTGACTTTTGTTAGTATTTTATATAATATTTATTATATGTCTGATGAAGTTCATTTAAATTATTATACTATGGTTTTTATCGTATAGTATGTAATGTATTACAACCTTCTTTCAAATTAGAAGTTTAATTCGTAACTCTTCTTTATGTAATTTGTAGTAGTGTCATAGATACTTCAAATAAAATGTCGTTCAAGATATGTATTACATTCGAGCGAAAAAAAATTCCAAATGTCTAAAAAAGAGTGCGATGTGACAATAATAATTGGTACGCTGGTGGTGTTTAGCCTGCCGCTTACACTGCTGATTCCTGATTTCTCAGTGTGGAACATCCTGCCGAAGATCCAAGTGTCTCGGTTTCACGTACTTAGTAATTGCCTCACATGGAACCAGCTCAATTCTGTGATAATTGCGATACTGGCTGTGTTTTTATGTTTTTATCTTGAAATACGGAAACGAAAGTTAGTGCTATTTTTAATTTAAATCATATCATCATACCGTCACGCCTTTATTTCCCGAAGGGTTAGGCAGAGGTGTACTAATGTACACTCACCGTTCGCCGAGTTTGTTTTTAGATCCCATGTAATAGGGGAGTTCCCAATTAATGGCAATAGGCTCGGCCCCTATTGCATGGGACCTAAAAAAACATACACGGCGAACTGTGGGTGGTATGTGCATTAGTACACCTCTGCCTAACCCTTCGGGTATACAGGCGTGATGGTATGTTAATGTTAGTTGTAGCTGGCAATCTATATATTGCCTACATACTACATATACTATTATATATAAACTGATATAAGTACTATATACATAATACTGAGGAATGGAGGGAGGTAGGGCACAGATAAATTTATTTGGAAATTTCTCTCTAATTGGGGCAGTGCGATTGGTGGAATACCTTCACCCTACAGAAGATCGAAGTCAAATAGCCTAGTGTTGTGTTATAGGGCCTTCAGAGTTCTTTGGGGCAGGGGCTTCAAGGTCAGCAACGCACTAGTGATACCTAGCAAGCGTCCATAGGCTACGTTAGCCGCTTACCATTAGGCAGGCTGTATGCTAGTGTACCGCCTTTATTGTATAAAAAAAACAATAAGTAGACTGAAATAAAACAATAACTACTGAAGTTAGACGTATAGTCGAGCGGAGGTCATCTCATAACAAACATAGTTACAACCCTTAAGTTAGTTGGAACAATGACCTATGAAAGCATCTAGATAGCTACCTTAAGAGTCTGGAAAAAGCCAGAGCATATATATATACATATACAGCTTGAGTCTTTTTATATTGGCATGGAAAATTATGGTAATATGCCTGATGGTTTGTATAAGTAGTATAATTCAAATACACCAGTGACCTGCGAGAACAGCGAGAGAGACCGGTCGTGGCTGTCATGTTGATCTGCAAGCCTCTCAGCAACAACTCAGCAAGTGAATGTCACCGTAACGGGTTTACTACCATGTGCATGGTGCATGCATATCCCTACCATCCCGCTTGATTACTGGATATACACCGGCGAATCTCGGAACGCGACAAATATAAACCTGGTGTATAGTGGTCGCAAATCCAGTTGCAATCCAAAAATACTATCATAACATCACGCCTGTCTCTCCAAAGGGTTAGGCAGAGGTGTAATAATGTGCATACACAGTTCGCCGGGAAATGTTTTTAGGTCCCATCTAATAAAAGGCGAGCCTGTAGTTATTAATCGGGCACAATGCCAAACTTCGAATTGCTACTGAGAATTTCATAAAAAAACCAATACCGAACACTTTGCTCGACCTGTGAATCAAACCCGGCCCATAGCAATCGTGCTTACGACCACTAAGCTAATGAGGCTTACTAATGATAATGATGCTATATATAAATAATATACTGTATCTTGTAGATTGGATGACATGGTAGAGAATGTCCTTACGGTGAGCCAAGCGACTGATACAACTATGGAAGAAGAACGCGATCGTCAAGATGCTGCTGTGAGAGTTTGTGTGGAGCTCCTCGATACTTCAGCGGATCATTACGAAAACTTGGTGCTATTGCGCGACGAGCTTCGAAAGCGGGAGAACATGAACAAACAACATGCACCGATCATTGAGTTAAGCTCTTCAGAAATGCAGTGAATTGAAGTATGGGTATGAACATAAATCAATATTTCTTGCGTTATTGTGTTTACAAATTGGTGGTTGAAAAATGTAATATTTGTTTAGATAAATAGTATATTGTTAAAATATAGTAAATAAATTAATAAATGTTATATGGTGTATTTCCGTACCCTGACTTTGACTTTAGCCTACAAATTTTTCAGTCCAAATTATAATAAAACGTTACTAACTATTCTTTATATAATACTAGCTGTGACCCACCATTTCTCCCATGTTAAATTTATTCGACGAACTCTCCATCAGGCACTTAACGGACCAGTGTAGACTATGGTTGTCAACTCTTTTAAGACCGAAGAAGTTGTAAAAGCTGTATGAGGCTCCAGGGCCTTTAAGGCTAACAGTATAATCAGTTCTAAAAAAAATCTCTTCCTGTACTTGCGTACTGCTTGCCAGATTGCTTGACGTTCATTATTACTGCTCCGCTCTTTAGGATTGTAGCGTGAAGTTATGTAGCTTATAGTAATCTTCATTAAATAAGCTATAACATGCAAAAATATTTTTTCTAATATGACTGGCAGTTCCAGAGACAAGAGCGTTCAAACAAACAAACAATCTCTTGAGCTTTATAATTTTATAAATAAATATAGATTTTATTGCACTGTACGTAGTTTTAAATATAACCGTAGTATAATTTAAAATAAAATTGTGCGGTGGTACACGAGTTCTTTATTCAAGTCTAGTTGCGAGAGTGTTCATTAGACCAAGAGTACTCGAGTTCCTGTGGGACGTTGCCGACGCGAAAAAACCAATCTGGAGCTGGCAATTACAGCAAATGACCTAATTAGGCGCCACGAGTACATTTGTGTTTCTACAAACTTAAGGTTTTTCGTTACCCTATTGTTTATGGTAATATGAAGCTTTATGAAAGATGACTAATTAAGTGTCTTTATATTGACGCAGATATGCGTAGAAAGTACATCACGGAAGTTAGTAACATTTATTAATTGACCGTGACGTAGACTACGAAATTTTGATATGGTTGCAATAGTATTAATATTATAAAGAAATCGCATTTGAATGCATTTAACTTACACAGAAATAAGTATATTTTTATGGCATTTAAAGAAAATATAGATACAGTGTGTATGGTATGGTGTATGTTAGCATTGATTATGTCAATATTCTCTTACGAATCCTTCCAGAAGTTTATTATAATCAATACGATTAGGGTATTAAAGGTGATATTCGATCAAAGTATAGTACAGAAGGAGCAACAAGTGCATGTATTGCACTTACACATATTGTTCATTATTATGAAGGAAAATATATTTATTTATAATAGTAATATTCTGTTTATCTCTGTATTCTCCAAGCTAATTAATGTTTGGACCTTATCTATAATGAAATGCAAATTTGTATTTTAATTGAATACTAGTTTAGATGAATTTTCTGATATTAAGGGCCGATATTTCAATCGCCAGATAACTTTTTTCAGGGATAATTTTGACGTGTTGACGGATGAACCTGTTGAAACATTTAAAAAATATTCCTAAAATCGATTGGAAAGTCGGCCTTAAGCTTTCTTACCAATGATATCTGTTTCAAAGATATCTACTGAAAAATTAAGTATACTCGCCGTAGAACCTGTTACATCTACTTCTCTTTCTTCTATTTGCTTCTCAATTAGTATGAAGGCACCAATTTTAATTCTGTACCATTTCTATAATATCTCTTTATCATTAAATACCAAATCACTTATTAAAATACTTTCAACTCTTATTAAATGAGTATCATTAAAAAATATATCTTGCATTGTATTTCTGTTTTGCCTATTTTAATTAAATCGGAGAAATACAAAGAGTTTTGACAAGTTTCCAATATTGTTTACGACAGGCAATTTCTGCTTTAAGAGTGTTTTGTTCGTTAATACGTATAAAATCAAACGTTTCGTGTATGAGTTTGTTGAGATAAACCTATATCTACTTTAGACCGACACTCAAAATGTTACTTATATGGTGCTAACCAAAGTTAATGACAGTATTTTATTAAAACGAGTTATAGAAAAAATTATAGTTGACTTTTTTATTACGTTTGACAAATGAATATATTTATGCTAGATAATTTAATTGAAGATACCAAATTGTTATTTTCAGTAAAAAAGAATATTACATGAGGGTTCATGAATGCAGGTAGGGCTTTCTTTCATTCTTTTACAATCAGGCAAAAGTTGAACTGCCGAGTTAGGGTTGTTATTCAGGGTTATTCTAACGTGTAACATGAATATGTTTATTATAGGTTAATATTAAGTGAAACCTGCAAATGTTATTTCGCACACTATAGAATGTAAATAATGTAACAGCTGTCATGTTAGTGAAACCGTTTGTTAATAGATGGCGCCTCCTACTTGTTAGTTGAATATTATATTTTCATAATGAATGCTGTCAATAGATGGCATTCCTAAATATAAAGTTTTGTAACGAATACATTAATTTTCGTGAATAGCAAGGAACATAAGCTTTAAAATAGTGTTAAAGAATAATTTTTTAATGAAGAATTAAGGTAGCTATGGCATTACGATAAAAACAACTTTGAGAAATAATATACTTAAATATACCCATAGAGATATGACATATGACTGTCTTCGGTACCAACTATTTACATTCTGCAAGCCCGTGTTGTCAATAGAATATTACCTAATTCGTGTTGAATACGCGTCTTTGTTTCAATAACGAAATCGTTCGCGGTCTTGAACACGGTTCCCTCTATTTTCATTAGTGGAATCCGCTGGGAGCGGATCAAGCGCTCGCAAAAATAAATAAAACTGTTATTGAGATAAGCATCTGCGCGGCGAGGCTTTTTGCTAAGTCCCGCTGTGTCGCGCTGAGCAGTGTACCGAGATATGTCCGGATTATAGCGCGCCGCAGCCTCGCTCGTTCTCCTTCATATCCACTGCTTTTCTTCAGCGTTTTGCAGCTGAAACCACTTTACATAAAAATGTATTAAGTTGTCCAAATTCTAAGTAAGCACAGGGAAAAGAGTCTTTGTTTAAAAGACCTTAATAAACAGGGGCTTTATTTGATTTGATTCTTTTATGATATAACCATGTTACTACGACAGCGTCATTGTTTTTCTGAATTGCCTATTTAATTTTATATTTTACATCGAATTTCATAAGTTTTTCAAGTAATTTGTATTTATTGTAATTATTTCTTTTTTTTTTTAAATTTTTTCTCACGTTTATTTATCTACGGTTTTGTAATTTTTTTAAGTTTATGTAAATTTCAATGTACTTTAGTAAAGTAATATGGTTTCATTATTTTTTTGGGTTTCCAAAGTAGTACGACGCTTGTATTAGAAGTTTTTATGAAGAGGGACACCGTAGTAGTTTGTGCGGGTGGCTTTTTGCGGCGGCGGATTGACCGCCCACAACACCTGGGACTGCCACTTGCCCGCCCTCGGATTAATTTCTCATCATGTTGCCGTCTTTCCAGGGATATAATGAAGATGACATCCTTGTAGAAAAATGTTCTTGAGTCTAGAGATATCGTTTTGGTTGATTAATAAACTCTCGGGATAGGTACCTTCAAGGGGCTTACATTTTACGGGTCCTTTATTCTGAAAAATTGATTATTTTATTCACATTGAATATTTTTTGACAATAAATTATGTTTAGTTAGTTACACTGCTTACTGAAAACTAGTGTTAGTTATTTTGTAGACAAAATAAACACTACGTACTTTCACCTGTACAGCCCGAATGGGTCGAGACGAAAAGCCTGTCATAATTAAAATAATGTTTATTTATATAACGTTGAATTGTTTTTACACAATAAAAACATATGTGCAGTTCATCCGCGGTAGTATTGAAACCTACAGAAATCATAAAAATATCAATTTATAATTATCTCTTTAAAAATTCTAATTCAGCGGGTCTCGAACTATAAAACCACTCGTACTGCACAATGTACATAACTCCCGCACACCCGTCACGTCCACCCTCTCTAGCGGCAACCCAAGCCTAGGTCCGTTCCTCGGTGTGAAACCCTTGGGTCAGGCAGCCGCCCGCGCGATACAAAGTGACACTATACGTGCAACACTTAGTTACCCACACACAACATTACACACGTATGAACACACACACGTGCACACCACACAGGTACATAGGTTCTGTAAGGGACCTTTTTTTTTCTTTTTTTGCGCTAGTTAGACTAATGCGCTAGTTAGTGTAGAAAAGCCATTCCGATTATCAAATACACATAAGCATGGTCCATTCCTTCCTCCCAGGAGGAGGGGAACGTGCATATGAGTATATATTAGTTAGCTCGAATTCTCATAGCATTAGGGAATTAGTTAGATCGCGACTTTTTCGCATTCGCGACGACCGCCCGAGCCGAGGTTCGGCCACTCTGGCACCCTCGTGCGGGTCGTCACAAACTTTCGCGGCTGAGTGCCCTAAGCGCTCGCCCCCAAGTCCGGTGAAACTGTATAAGCCGCAGCGACTCTGTTTTAGGATAGGGCCCCTAAGGCTAACAGTGTAGTCAGTTAAAAAAAAAAAAAAAAAACAATGTACATGTAACAGTGCGTACAAGTCTGATCGTAACACCGCTAGGACAGTTCGAGGACGATCATAGTCGTGAAAATCAGGACTCGCATTAACCGTGTACAATGTATTCTATCTCATTCTCTCGCGGGCTAAATCCTATAGATGTATGTGTTTGTTTCTTTTTAGAGTCGCTTTGTCCTTTCATCGAGTTTCAAACCACAACGATGCTAAAAAAACACTTCAAAAAGTCAATAAAATAAATTCATATTATTTTCATTGATAGCCCTACATTCATCATGTCGTACTTCCTTTACATGCTACGCGCGAAGCTCTCAATTTTACTCTCAACTAAATGTGTCAAAAGAAATATTATATAACCAAGCCACGGTAAAGCTATAAAAGCCGTCTGAGGCTCCAGGATCCTTACGGCTAACAGTATAGCAAGTTAAAAAAGAATAACTTGACCTATTTAAAATAGTCCTAAATATAACCTGTATACAGTGTCATTTCAAAGTTTGGTTTTATAAAAATTTTGCTACATAATTATTTACTTCTAAATTACTTGTAGATCTTCAAATGTTTCATGGGATATTAATTTATTATTGTGGATTGTGTATTCTACTATAATATTTGGACGACCGAGCTTTGCTCGGTGTCTTACAAATCAAAAACCTATCTAGGTATAATACTTGGAGTGTAAAACATTATTTAAATACAAAGTTTCATTGAAATCGTTGCTGTCGTTTCCGAGAAACCAATTACATATACATATACAAGAATTGCTCACTTAATATAATAGGATAGATACATATAATTCATGCTAATGAGTATGTGATAACCGACGAGTTACTTTTTAGAAAAAAAAAACTATAACAAGAGCGCTGTGCCTTAGTATTAGATCAGTTTCCCTTGTTAAAATATCCACATGTCATCACTAGTCTATTATATTATATGAAGACTGAGACGATGTGTTATACGTAAAGTTCGGTTTCTGAAACACATTTAAAAACAAAAATAAATTTAACAATACTTACGTTTATTTTCGATCGCTATGCCGTTTTATTACAAAAACCAATAATAAAAATCCTGAAACGAAATTTATATTTAACATAAACTAATGACGGCAAAGCAAGTGACAGTTTAAAAGAAAATATGTGAGACTTGGAAATGTTACAGATTCGTGAGATTGGTTGGTAACAATGTAATACGCACTTAACAGTGTTCGTGACGCAGATGGCAATTTCACGCTTCACAACTCCTTACCCTGTGTCCCATATTATTTTTTTATTACATCTAAAGAGTATCTAAGTGAAAACGTAATATTATTTTGATTAATTTATATATATATATTTTGTCCTTTGTATTTTCTGCCCTAATTCGTTGTAATCCTTTTACGTTTCTCTACTTAACAATATAACCCACCCCGTCCATCTGGTTTTAAATCTTTGCTCTTCTTCTTCTTGTTTTGGCACTGCAAAAAGAACTTGCCAGCGTCAATGTTTCAAGCCTCCGTAGTAGTAGGTATTTTATTTAAAAGGTGTTTAACAAGATCGTGGCTCCCTTGTTAGAAAGATCTAGGGAGTTTTTGTGACATTTCAAAATTTTCAGTTTATACTTCCAATCCACTTCATTAAGCACAATAACTAAACTTATTACGCAAATCACCACCAATATTATATACCTAATATAGGGTCAAAAATCTAAGTTAATGAATTAGGCATAAAAACCACATCATGCCACTTCAAGATCCTGCCAAAAAACTCCAAATCTTTGCTCTCATACGTATTTTCCCTTTTGCCAATACTTTGGTAAAGTTTATATAAATATATTAACAAAATAAAAATTTCACTTAACCTAATAACGAACTGTACCTACTTATAATATATTGTATTAATATGCAATTATATATTTAACTAAGGCATGGTATCTGGTATAGCAGCCTCATATGGAAGAACAAAATTATATAAAATATAAAGTGAGACTACCTTATGAATTACTTGACACTGGCTAAATTCGTATTTACAAGACGCTATTTAAAAAAGTTGAAGTTAACTTGAATCTAAAGTTTCAGTAAAAGAAAACATTTAGGTTAATAGGGGTCAAATAAAATCTTAAGACTCGAGACAACCAGGCCAAACTTATCTACACTATTCGTAGTGAACCCTTCTGAGTAACGAACGAGAAAAAGGTGATAGCGGGGTAGTAAGGCTACAGTAGGTACAGGCGGACGGGTAGTGATCATCATGCATTTAGTGAAAAGCCCGACATAATTATTGGCTTATGGACGTTTGGTGGTCAGTCAGTGCATATCTAGTTTGTAATCACGCAGGTAGGCATGACATCAGCAACTAGCGATATTTCGTTAGTTCGTTGATCTACCTTGATTGTGTTTTATTTAACGCTAAACTAATGAACAAAAACGAACTAAGTAGAATTATAACCACTATCAACCATTTGATCTCATGATAAGAACGCTATAATTGCTGCAGTTTTTTTGCAACCTTGAGGGGAAGTATATGGCTTTATTATTATATTCGAATATACAATATTAGCTGTGGTTTCATCCGTGTTGATTTTATACGACAAACATCGCCAACGCACCCGTGCACGCAATTTTGTTTACTTTGTGTCAAATTGTCAACATTTTATGAGGAATACATTAATTTTTCAAATTTATTATTATTTTATTTTATAATTATATTGTGTTAATGTTTTCATTTATAATTGGTTATATCTATACCAATTTTATAAAGAGGAAAGATTTGATTTTTCGTTTGTAATGTATAAACTCAAAAACTACTGGACCTATTTTAAAAATTCTTTCACCAATATAAAGCTACCGTATGAGCGAGTAGCATATGCTATATTATAATTTGAAAAAGTTATTTATTTATTCCTCATTAAATGTCGATAATTTGAAACAAAGTATACAAAATTGCCTACACAGGTGCGTTGGCGATGTTTGTCGTATAAAATTAACACGGGTGAAACCGTGGGGCACAGCTAGTATTAAATAGAATATTAAATTATACGAAGTAGCTAAAACAACGGACATTAAACATAGCTCCAGTGTTATCTTAGATAAATCACAGAGAAATTGATACTCTTGTGGACTAAGTTGGAACGCTTTGTGTGTACATTGTTCATGTTGCTAAAATCATCCTTCAGCGTAGCAAGCAGTATATATACTTCTTTACGGTAAAACATATAGTGTAGTGGTGGTGCTACCGATTCCATAGTCGATATCAGCAGGATCTGTCTAGTTCATAAAATAGTAGATAAGAAAAAGGCAATAATAAAGTCATCCAATAAATTAAATTATTTGAATTCATTCATATATTATACTAGCTGTGCCCGCGACTTCGTCCACGTGGCATATTTCGTGAAAGAAAAACAGCAACGTAAGTAACGTACCTTTACGCTTTGTTAATACACAACTTAAATAATTTAAAATATTAATCGATATCACAGTATAACAATCATACAGATATTATCTAAAAAAAACATAGAGACTGACTGCTATACTCGAGGTCCTGAGTTCGATTCCCAGGTCGAGCAAAATATTATTGGGGTTTTCTATGAAATTTTCAGTAGCCGCTCGGAGTTTGGCTTTGTGCCTGATTAATGGCAATAGGCTCGCTCCCTATTACATGGGACCTAAAAAAATACGTGAAGAACTGTGGGTGTACTTTAGTACACCTCTGCCTAACCCGTCAGCGGATACCTCTTACTAATAATTTGAGACTTTGTGATTTTAAAAGAAAGCTTCTAAGTCATCATAAATAAATTACTATGAAGATTATCAAATGTGGAGTCTTTTTAATTATCTATTTGAAAATTTATTCCATCAATTTTTTACTGATATATGAATCTTTATTATTTGAGTAACGAAGGTGTTACTTTGCGTAAGTCCATCGTTAATAATTTATCTGAAATTTGTTAGCAACTCCCGCCTGCAACAGGTCAACAGCAGTTTTCGTCTTCCTACAACATAAAAACGTATAATTAGTAAGATTATCTTACACACATTGATAGTCAAATAGACTTACATTATTTGGCTTGCCCCTGCCACTTAATTAACATAATTAATAAAATAGTAATAATTTAAAACCTAAAGCGTAAAATATAATTATCCGACTTCAAAGAAGAAGGAGGTTATAAATTCGAATGAATATTATTTTTAAATAGATATTCTGTAATAACTACTTTTTTTATAAACCTATGGGGATGATTTCTTTTTCGCTGGAAAGGGGATACCTCAAGAGTGATCCCGTTTTAATTTTATTGGCATTGGACTTTCAACTTCGATGATACGCCAGGGAACTTCTCAAATTCTTTTTTGTTAAAAATTGTTTTGTTAATGCGGTTCTAGAATGCGTCCCTCTTTTTAATTACTCGACGTTTCGACCTGATTACACTTCCGACTGAAGTGATGTGAGTGCAACGTCTTGGTAAGCGAGAGCAGTTTTTAGTAACTACCCTCATCTGCTCATTCTGGCACATTACTCACTGCGATCTAGTCCAGCATTAAGTTTAATATTATAAACATTTTAAATGTAAAATATAAAGTGTACAAAAGGCGATACTTTAAAAAGTGTTATTCAAAATATGTAGAGTATGAGAGTTAGGTATATTTCAACCTAAGTTCGCTATTTAAAAAAAAAAAAACAAAGATTTATTTATTACTTTGAAATATTGTTAAAAATAACCGAAAATATAATAGAACCGTTGTATAATAATACCAATGAAATTAAAATTTATATTAATCTTCATTTCGTTTACAGACATGCGAACATGAGGTACCTATCAGCCGTTGGAAAGTAATTTTGGGTTTATTATGTTACAGAAATTTGATTTTAAACGACGACATTGTGACCACAACGTCACGATAGCGTTATTCGAGACTTTTGTCGCAGCCGCAAGATTGCCGTAAGCATATGTCGCTTTGTCGCTCTTTCCTTATAAATTACAATTATTTGCCATTATTACTGTTGCGGTTTTTTGTATAAATGTATGTGACAACTTAAACATGTTTTTTTGTGTAGTGAAATGACTTTGTATTATATAAATTGATGCGACCGATAAAAATAACGAAAAAATTTCGGTACTTATATACGACCTACGTTGTAAATGTTCTAATGACTGCCTCGCTAGCTACCACGGTCAAAATCAAAATCTATCAAGCGCCCATAGGTGTGTTCGGCAGCTACTGGCTAGTGTGTTAGTCTTCTAGGTTTCAATCTACACCACCAACCTACAATCCAAAGCCTCAATCTCACCTCATGTTATGTGACGATGTGGCTCAATATAGTGACACACTAAGCCTCGTGAGAAAACTGGCTCTCAAGTGCAGCTTCCGGAACACGCCTATAGGTGCTTGACGACAGATTTTCATCTTAAGGGTGGTAATTAACGTAGTGGTAGAAAATACTCTACCACCATGCAAATTCACGACCACATCGTAAAAATTAATTTTATAACTATTAGTAAATGATATCCGATGATTACGATTTTTAGAACACTCCATTCATAAATGATGGATATCGTCAATAGCAGGTAAAAATCACACTCGTTCCAAAATAGCGTATCAATTATTTTCATGACATATCCACATTTGCTTGATGGAATCTTGATATGGTTGGTTTGTAATATTAACGTTCAAGAGAGTTATCATTTGAATATAATATATAAGTATATACATTATTCAATTAAAGTTTGTCCTTTAATGTCAGTGGTCATCTTATCCACATAAATTTAAATTGTCTTCTATTCGTTCTCTCTGGATAATTTATGTCACTATTTATTGTATTAACATAAATTGGACATGAGTTATTTTATTAGTCTGAATACGATGGAAAAAGGTAATGCTTGTATATCAGATTTGTCATAGCTCGTAAATGCAATGTTTATTTTATAGGAAATATTCCTAGTATCACGCAGGCACCTATTGGGACAAAATGTTTATTGCTTCTGTTGTTGTTGGTATGCAAGCACTCGAGTTATTCGTAGATCACGACCGTTGACGAATTTTTTCAAAATATCTAGGTATATTAATAAATTTTTAGTTTCTGAAGAGTGTATATTATCAAGGACACGAAGATGACGTAAATTTTTGTCTGTCTATTTGTATGTCCGGATGTATCTCAAACATGGCCTTAACAATTTTCATGAAATTTTATACGCGAGAAGTACCTATAAATTAATGTCGTTTCTCGTTTGATAGGTCATAAGAACTGTCGAAAGTACTTTTAGAAATCATAAAAAAACAATTATCACAACCAATGTGACTTGAAAATTTATATTGAATATACGATATGTTTTGGTTTTTTTTTGGCCACAAAGAGTGGATTTTGATATGTATTTCATATTGTTGTATAAATATGTGAAAGGATCTTTAACGTGCTAACTTTAAATGATTTTGTTTTATTTGTTCTCTCAGAAATATTGATTTCAATATAAAATTATTATTGTTTGGTAAATAGATATTTAATTTTGTTCGTAGCGCTCAATCATCCCTGTCTAAATACAAAACATCAAGAGTATTCATGTCCTCATATGAAATTAATGCACTGGAGCGTATTTTGCGGGAACTGAGAATTGTCGAGAGCAGCAGGGGTCCTGTGTGGATCTATACCCTCAGTTTAATAAACGGTAACCAACATTGAAGCACAAATAGGTCACCATAATGTAGGTACTTAGTGATGGATATAGGACGATCAAGTTACGGCTTGTGTTGGTTTATAGCTTATCTGAGTACAGAGTAAAGATATGATGTAATGGACTTTACTCCGAAAACTAGCAAAAAGTTATATCTAATTTAAGTTATCTTAAAATACGGATCTATTGCATCGAGTTAATTTATTTTTAAAGCGTTAATTTTATTTGTGACACTTGATATCATTCAGTCTTTAAATTAATGTTATTTTCTAAAAATCAACATCTTAAATTCATGCAAATCAATTAAAACGAGCCTACAATATATTATATATTCATTTTACATGTTTGTAATACTAAAGAAATTAAAAACACTTGAATTACAGTAAACAGCAAAGATTCGAAATTTGTAGGTGAGTACACTAAACATATTTGAGAAAAAAATACTACGGCTTAGAAACATGGATAGAAAACATTTCGACAGTTTTTGAAATTTTGGTCTGGCCTGGTCTAGTTTATTCGCCATTGACGCAATCTGTCACCAATGTGTGTGTTCCGGCAGCTGCACTTGAGAGCCAGTCTTCCACTAGCCTTAATCTTGAGCCACTTAAATCTGGTGCAATTCTGGCCATAATGCTAAACCTATAACGATAAAAAAGAAGAAATTAGTGGACTGAATGTGATGAAATTTGGTATGAATGTAGTTTATATAGTCTGGAAGTACATGTATGTGCATTTTTACACGTATGGACATTTGTATGGTCTATAAAAATTGTTTATGTACTTACATATAAAAAAGGTGTATATATATATTATGGAATTCTATAATTTATTTAAAATAAGTAGTAAAATAAAATGATAAGAAATAAAGAAAAGGAATGCAACTAATTATTCAAGTCATTTTTAATAAAAACAATAAATAAAACTGTGTATTTTCCAGAAACATTCATAGATGACGCTATACGGATTAATTTATTTGTTTTAAAAATATTCTGAGACGTTACAAGGAAGAAAGTTTATATTAATAACATTATACAATTATAAAATAAACTTCATGTTAGGATATTTATTGTCACACTTATGTATATTTTCTGGAAGCACGTGTATATTTAACTCAAGGCTGAGCATATTAATTTTGCAGATTTTAATATTATTTTGAAATTTGTAAAACAATCAAGAATATTTCTGTTATTTATTCATTTTACAGATCGGTCGATTTCGATCTAAATTTCTACGATATAACTTATAATAAGCCAATCGATGATCAATAATTCAAACAAGAAGTCCCAAAGATTCCGTACATGTTTTATGAAATTAATTTTATATTAAGAGAATTCCTGTATATTATAGATTTACTCTTTGCATTGTTTAGTCTAATAGGGTATTGTTAAAGCGGCTGGCGCCATTCCCCGAAACAACGAGAACGTTTGGACATTACTGTAATGCCCTCCCACACGATATTGCTTCCCCTTTCGTCTTACATCTCTCGCTGTCATCCTAACAAATATTAATAATTTAAGATTTGTTAAAAAGCAACACTTTTTACTTCTAAATTCTTTGATAATGGCAGTTGTGTTAGAGTAAAATATCTGGATTCATAATAATATTTCTATAAACTATACAAAACTGACCATAAACAAAGCAAAGCGAAGTTAATCATCTCCAAATGTATCTGAATAGCGTCGCACCCTCATTTTATTTTGATATGTTAACGATATGGCACTAACACTCACAGCTTTAAGCCTTTTCATCTGTCAAGCCGTAACAGCCATGGAATTGGGTTATAATTTACGATTTTATCTCCCAGTCCGCATAGGGGCAGCGGTCAGTGTGGCCCGAGAAAAAAGTTGCTCTGGGGTAATAGAGGTATAATGGTCATCGGTGACCGCCCGCCACGCCCGCTCTGTTGTGACTTGCCAAAATAGAGTCGTAATAATGAAAGATGACCCGCCTAAGTTGCGAGTTATTTAATGCCATTTCCTAACGAGCACTGGGGGCTCGCTGTGTAACTGCTTGTCCGATGGACACTTCAGCCCATATTAAGCTGTTAGGGGTGGCTCGATTTCACTTTTGTTGTCAGCTTTATATCTATTACATAAGTATTTATAGTTAGCGCTGACCATTGATTACATTGTCGCTTTTAATAGAGTCTTTTGTCTCGCTGGTCAGTTAAATATATCAAAGGGGCGTATTCTAAACCGTCGTCAAGTTTGCACTAAGCCAACAGTCTAGATTGATGCTGCCCGTTCGAGATTCTCTGACAAATTGTTGGCCCGGCGGAGGCGTCGCAAGGCGTCTTGCCATAAATAAGGATTACACTTGTGACCACGTAGTCTTGCAGAGTGGACGCAGCGTAGCCTCAGTGATGGCTCACAACGGTGTTCGATTCACGTCAAATGTCTCAGTGATTCGTGGATCGTTGGATTCGTGAATCCAACAGCCGTACTATAAATTGTTTCGTGTGAATTCTTGAAATCCACGCACGCTCTACTCGCGAATTTGCCTTACTTCGGCGCCTAAATCCCGTATCACAAGTTGGAAGACGGGTATCAAGTTTGGCGCGGAAAGCGCTAAGCCAAGGTTGTTTTAAACTCGACGTTGATGTTTCAATCGCAATTGCGTTGCCGGCTTAAGGGCTCAATTCGAGGAGTAAGAGAGCGTCGAAACGTTCGTCAAACCTCTATTTCTCTTATCCCTGTCTCTAAGTATTTGCAACTTTCGCTTAATCTTGCTGGTACCACATGCTAAAATTAATGGGACTCGACCAAGTATCCGATCAAAATAAATTGAAGTTGTAAATGTTTGGTCAAGAGAGTCTCTTGAGTTTTAGCAAATGAAATAATTTAGAATAAGTTATTTTGTTATTGTTTGTATATGATGTTGAACGAACAGGAGATCGCGGTCTTAGATTAAGAAAGTGTCAACAAAGGATACGATATGTGTTGTAAAGGTAAAAAGTATCCAGATAGCTTATAATGGAAAAACATTATTTTCTACGAAGAATTAAAGCGTTTCCCATGTACTTCTTACTTACATTTGATTTCAATATTTAACAGTTAGAAACGCTCATGAATGAATTTTTCTAGTCTTTTTTGTTACATTAAAAATATAGTATATTTTTTTAAGTTTACTTGAAACCATTATTTTATAATTGAAAATTAGACATGGTGTATTTTTGTCATTTATTTTTATACTAGCTTGCCAAAAAGATTAGAACAATTTCAAAATAATCTATTTCTCCAAACAGTAAAATGTCTACATAAGTAAGTATTCCTTAAAGCCAGTACACAGTAACATGTTATCTCGCGAACGTGTTCAGGTACACCCCATTTCATAATTAGGGGTCATAGTGCTATCTCGTGAAATCTCCAATTACACAGATGTGTATGGGTCGCTCCGGAGCTCAGCGGATTAGCCGATGGGCAGTCTTCTCACGTCGTGGCGGTGCGGGCTTTCAATTAGTGCGACCCGCTATCAAACCAGCCAAACGACAATATTGCTTTATTATTGCCTTCTATGAATATCTATGATGTCGAATTATTTCGATATTTGATTCCAAAGGGTAATTATAATATGACTACGAATTTGCGAGTTGACAGTGTGTTTAAAAATTAAAGTTAAATTTAAAAAATATAAATCTGGCAAACTAGTTATCTAATTTTTCTTTGGGAAAATTAAGAATTTTATCTGAGAGTTACGTGATTTAAAAAGCAAATCAGAAAACGTGACGTCATCGTTAAATAGATATACAATATTGACTATTATTAGGTTACTATAAGTGTTAATTGAATCTAAATGTGGGAATAGTGGCTTTAAAATCGTATAGGTTTTGCAGAATTGGTATTAATTTCATAGCTGCGATTTTAGTAAAATCAACGTTACACATGATAATACCCTTAATCTTAGTTTTATTTATTGAACGATAACGTCATTCGTAGTCGCGTGAATGTAATGCGGCGTTTATACAGTATATTTTTATATAAATTAAAAACAAATATATATTACACTAGCTACGCCCGCGACTGCGCTCGTATGGACTACAGAATACCGATGCCGATGCCGATGCCGATGATCGGGCACACGAGCTGCCGGTTATTTTATAGATAAAAATGCTTATTATGGGTGCTCCTTAGAAGATAGATATAAGCTCTTGCTGACTTTTTCATAGATCTTTTTAATGTCTACACTTATTTAGTACATGAATTTGATATACCTCTTACGGTTTACTCAGCACAAACCATTAAAGCGCCAGAATGGTGAATCATACCATGACCAGTTTTTTTAATTGCGCAAAACCATATAGATATTTTTTTTTATTTAAAAGAAGTTGTTATAAGTATCATCAATACTTTCATACTCATTTAGTAAAAAGTTGTTATTTTGACATTACAATTTACAAACAGACACTTCAATTTTATTAATTGTATAAATAAAGATTTAAATTGGGAGTTTTTGGCAGGATCTTGAGATGCCAATGTTGCAGTTTTATTTTAATTAATTAACTTAGGTTCTTTGACCCTATATTTTGTAATATTGGTGGCATTTTGCATGACGTAGATTGGTTATAGTCCATACGTGAAGTGGATTATAAATACAGACTTGAAATATGCACAAAAACTCCTTAGATAATTCTAACAAGGAAGCCACTATCTTGTTTGGTCCCTGTTTGAATAATAGTAACTACTACGAAGGCTTGAAACATTGACACTGGCAAGTGTTTTTTCCGGCGCTAAATCAAGAAGAAGAAGATTTAAATTATGAAAGGTCTGTATATATACCAATATATATATTGTCATGTGTTCCTCATTATACATCGCATAAACGATTAAAAAAAATCCATCGCGTCAAAGGGGTCACACAGCTACACCACACCTACCAACCATATTGTAAATTCGTTATATTTTTTAAACGTTATAATCACGGATCTACATATTAATGTGGAATGGGACTTGCCGCCCATCCGACAACTTGATTGATGTACCTTCCTAGATTTATTTGCCTGAAAAAGTAACACGCTACACGTCCGCAAAGCTTTTACCACACAAATGTGGCATATATAATACCTTTGTTTCATTTTTAAATACGGACCTTTAATAATTAGCGTAATAAATTATAAAATGATAATAATACGAGGGCCATTCTTGTGAAACGTTTAATACCGCGCGTCGGGGGGCGCCGCCGACGGCGACCGCGTGTCAATCACTCTCCGAATGTAGAACAATTCTTATTTTGAAAATGGATAAAAAAATACGTATCGTTTTTATATGCTGTCCTGCTCAGTCCAGTTTGCGTGTGATTTGTGCGAGAGGAAAGCGATATAAAATCAGTCTTGCGGTAACATCTGTGCTTTATAATAGACGCTTACGTAGGCTTCTTTTCGGGGATCGGTGCGAGCCCGGTGGGATCGCTTTAACATGATTGATCTGTTTATTTTACATTTTAAAGGAGCATTTTTACGGTTGCTTGTCAACTTAATAACAAAGTGTTTTATTTCGGGACACGTTAAGTTCGGTTTTATTGATAGGTTTCTTTTAACATTATTCACGATTATTTATTCATTGTGATGCACGTTGAAGATATTTTAAGCTCGATCGTATTTACTTTTGTACGATTCAGTCGATTAGATTGGTGTTGTGATATCACCTGAGGGATTATCTAGAATAATGATCATGGAATGATTTTGACAAATTGTTTTTGTAAAATTAGTCCAAGGCTTAATTCATTGCTTTATATTCTCAAGGTACACAACAAAAATTGGTAATTTACTCAAATACATATACAGTATACTTATTTATGTAAATAAATAGGTGTATTTAAAGCTCCTTTTAATATTATGGCTTTTGCAGTATAAGGAAAAGTAGCAGCAGTAGACGTACCTACTGGTACAAAATAACTTTGTCCACGAAAATTTTCATAAAAATTACTTTACAAGAATTAGGTGATAAATAGACGCAACATAGCGTCAACGAAATTCCCTGATTGGGTAAGAAAAATTTATTTCCAATTAAATTTACATTTTGGGTTAATTAAGTTTATAAAGAATTTAATAAAGTGATAGCTAATTTCAAGTTCAATCAGCATTGGGTGCGAAAATATCTGCGAAACATACGAAATATTTTAATCCAGATATATGTAAGTATATTTCTTTCGGGAATAAAATGCGATTCGAAAATAGTGAAAACGAATGTTGTAGACTTTTGTGTCTATACCATTTCCATTTCTTTATTTTCTCGATGACAGTTCATGTGAAAACTTGAACGAGCGTCTTTTTTACATTATGTATGCATTATTTTATGAAAATATGACGTTTACACACGTACAAGGTTATACCAGAGTCGGAAAAACTGACAGGGATGGAGCTATATCGATAAACGTAACACGATAACAGACCCGATATTTTTTTACAAAATGTAAGAAAGTAAACTACTGCCGGAAACTTTTGTACAAATTTATTAACTAATATTATTTTTCATTATAAGATGTTACTCGTATTCATTATTGATTGTAATGTCAAATTCTTCAAAATTTTCGAAGCTGTTGTAAAATAAGTAGGTATAGGTAGGTACTCGACAATGAAACGAAATAATTATAACGACAGGTATCTTTATTTATTTATTTTAATCAAAATCTGATGATTAAGTCTTTGTTCAAAATATAATAAATATATGCGATCGATATCATTACTTATTTGGTCACAACACTACAACTATCAAATTAGAACTGTCATCGAGAAAATAAAGAAATGAAAGATGTAGTTTAATTCTCAACGTGATCCCTTAAACAGATCATTACCGTACTCAGAGTCCAGTAGATGTACCTTAATATTAGGTGTTTTGTGCTCGTAGTGTTTGTAATTTTACTACCGACTTAGAGGAAAATCTTTAGTTGTTGAAAACGAATGAAAAAACTATCGCGAACCATCAGCACACGATTGCACTTTATTTTCTACTCTTAATTATGTTTTTTTTTCAACAATTTTTATAACACAATACTTGCAATCTACTCACCAACACTTTCAAAAATGCTTTTCCTTTTTTTCGTTAAGACAACTATACTAGCATTTTATGCACATATACATTGATTTTCTTTTCGTCTGTTATTTGTTATGAATTTAAACATTATTTCGGTATTACATATATCTACACATAACGTACATCTAAACGAGTTAATACCTAAATAACATTTACTATTATAGGCTGAAGTATATACCATTAAAAATTTACATGATGTTAACCAATTGAACAGAATGTCGAGAGCGTTTAAAGAAAAATAATGTGAAGAGGTCTTCAAAGTACACTACCTATTATATAAGAGGGCGCCAGACAGTAAGTGCTACTGATTGTTGATAGACGATAGTGACTAACGAATGAAACTTAACTGTTGGTTACTTAAACGTAACTTTGTTAAGTGTGGGCTTTAAAGCCGCCGCGCCGCAATCGGCGCGCGCCCGCACCTTCGCGTCGCTTATATAGCACTATAGTTTAATGTCAGTATCATATATACTCGGAGGTTTATGAAGTGTTTGTATTTAAAAAGGGATGAAATAAATATTTGCTATATTTTTTTTTATTTCAGCTGTATACGCATATCTCTGTCTGTGAGAACTTTAGAAAGGTCTTTATTATATGTATAGTTGTCTAATTATCAAACATTCAATTTTCAAAACTTTTAAGGAAATTAATATATTTACCCCTTATGTAAGTAATGGCGGAGTGTAGTGTAGGAATCGAGATCATAACCAATTTCAAATTGGTCGATAGTAGAGCATTAATTAGCAGGCTAATTAATAAAACTTAAGCGTTCACAGGTTCTCATATTGTGGTATCGTACGCCTTATTAACGACAAGCGACGAAAAATCGAATACATCCACACACAAGAGATCAGTATTTTGCAATTAAATATAAAATATACAAACAATAAATTAATTTATAGCGAATAAGGCCCGTTTAAAATATTGTTTGTTTTGAGTGCATATCGAGGAGCCGGCCTGTTTAAACGATGCCGCGACGGAAAAAAAAAACAAGAGTGCTCCCGCGCAGCCGCCTTATCGGAAGCAATTACACGTTGTTCGTTTATTAATTTCCATAACTACCCCCGCAACATCAAAGGATGCCGCTGCCGCGCCGCTCCACGTCGCACTATGCTTCTTCGCGTGCGCTGTCCTGTTATACTGTTACAAGACATAACCTGATCGATTATAATTCTTATAAATTCATAGGTTTGCTATTATAATCAATTATATGTATGTAAATAGGTTTATATTACAAGTAACTAGGTTTATAATCATTACTTAATAGAAATTATGACTTCGAGATTATTCTATAATAGATATAAAAGCATTGTCCTGACCGACTCATTATAGCCTAGTCCAAATTACTAAGGACAGAAATATATTTTATATTGTAAGTATCGTTTTATGAAGAAATTTATTGAAATTTTATCTTGAAAGTGTTGAAAGGGAGTTGCAAAGTTTTATCTATATAAATAAAATGATTAAGGTTTGCCGTTGTACGCGCATCACGAACAACTACAGGATAGATTTTTTTTACTCCTTAGATTCTTGATCTTTAATAAGAAGAAAAATTATCACGGTATCTTCATAAACAATAACCCTGTAACCCGTGTGAACGAAGCCACGAGTACAGCTATAGTCGGAAATCTAACTAGTGATTTGAACAAAGAAGTTTACTTTATTGAATTATATCTTTTTTTCGGGAGATTTGGACAGTTTGTTGATTTATCTATACAATTAATAAAATTAAAGTATAAAGTAAAATGAAATAACAGTTTTTTACTAAATACCTTTGAAGGTAGCTATATACATACCTATAACAAAAAGCCCATTTTTAAAATTTTTGTCTGTCTGTCTGTTTGTTCCGGGTAATCTCCGAAACGGTTGGACCGATTTTGACGGGACTTTCACTGATAGATAGGTGATGATATAAGGAGTAACTTAGGCTACTTATATTTTAGAAAAATAATTAGAGTTCATGATGAAATGTTCATGGTGAATCAATTCGGTCGCTTATATGGCTTATGCTGAGTAAATCATAAGAGATATAGCAAATTAATGTACTACATAATTTTATGTACAGTGTAAACTCTTTATAACGTTATCCTTTATAACGATAGACTCCCTATAACGTTGAAGTGAGCCCAACTTGGTTGGATTGCGTTAAAACCCACATATTGAAACACTCTTTATAGCGATACGCCATTCTCTATTACGAAGAAATGTGTTCATATTTTTAGACAGTAAATATTTATTATCGGTATTATTGTTTTTTATCAGGTAACAAAAGGCTTTGAAGCTCCGAAACATCCGAGTTCGGTCTAGCTTTTATTATCCTTAATTACCTTAAACACGTGCAGTATGACGCATTGTTTTCTCGGAAGTGATGGTCTTCGACCAAGCATACTGAATACCTATCGTATTATCAGTCGTAAACCTATTTTAAAACTGTTAACATGGCCAGTAAACGGAAAGCGATTAGTGTTGACTAAAAAGTTTGTGTGATACGTGCGATTGAAAAGGGAGAAAATAAAAGTGACGTTGGAAGGCGTTTTGAACTAAGTGAATCCACTGTTGCTACCATTTGGAAAAACTAAAAAACAATTCTACAGGCGGCGCTGGAAGGAAACTCTTCTAAAATGTTGTCTTGGTTTAACAATTAGCGCCAGAATAATGTACCCATCTCGGGGCCAATTGTAAAAGCTAAGGCTGAAAAGTTTGCCAACCAACTTGGCATAATTGACTTTATAGCATCTGAAGGTTGGCTCGGAAAATTTAAGCACCGTCACCAAATTACGTACGGTAAAATGAACGGAGAGGCGCGGGATGTCGATATGAATGTGACTAACAATTGGATTAGTACAGTGTGGCCTAAATTAAAGATGAAGTACTCACCAGAAGACATTTTTAATGCAGATGAAACTGGCCTTTTTTTCAAGTTGACTCCCGACAAAACTTTAAAATTCAAAGGAGAAAAATGTGTTGGAGGAAACAGTACAGTTCTAGTGGCTGCCAATATAAGTGGCACAGAAAAAAGAAAGCTCTTAGTTATAGGCAAATAGAAAAACCCTCGATGTTTCAAGAACATAAAACAGTTGCCAGTTACGTACAAAGCAAACAAGTCAGCTTGGATGACATCGCAGATTTTTGAAGAGGAAGTGAGAAAATGGGATGCTGAATTAAAATCTCGGAAAATCTTGCTTCTAGTAGACAATTGTCCTGCTCACCCAATCATATCTAATCTTCGAAACATAGAGTTAGCATTTTTCCCAGCTAATACAACCAGTATTTTACAACCAATGGATCAGAGTGTAATTAAAAGCCTAAAGGGCCACTATAGACGGAAAATGTTGATGGATATGATCGAAACTGACGGCAAGGTCTCGATCAACATGCTACAAGCAGTGAACTTCTTATCAAAAGTCTGGCAAGAGGTAACAACAGCCACTATCCAACATTCTTTTCGACATGCCGGATTATGTAGTAGCCAAGAAACGAACCAATTTGACAGTGAAGACAATCTACCACTGAGTGAATGGATAAGCCAGTTCAACATACCAAACAATTTTAACGAAGATCTACAATCGTACGAAAATATAGATGAGGATGTAGCCACAACTGGTACACTTACAGATGAACAAATTGTTGATTTAGTGTCAAAAAGTCAGGAAACACCCGATAATCAAGATGAAGAAGATGATCAAGTGGACAAAGCCGAATCACCACCAACAATTCAACAAGCCCTAGATGCCGCTAAGTTGGTAGAATTTTTTTTGTTGTTTAATCAAGACGATTCCACCACATATCTAGATATGAATAGAATACATAAAATAATACAAAACAAGTACTGGCATAGCAAAAAACGTCAGACAAAGTTATCAGACTATATGTGTAAACAATAATTTATAAGCATTTATTATCTAAGATATACATATTAAAAATTGTTCTTAATTTGGTTGTTTTTTTTTTCACTCCATATAACGATAACTCTCTATAACGACAAAAAATGTTCAGTCCCTTGAGTTTCCTTATACAGAGTTTACACTGTATTTTTAATTTACAGGCATTAAAAAGACCTAGAAAAATCCGGGATTGCATATAGAACTTTTAGCAGCGGAAGGTAATGTAATGATATTATACAATAAAATTCTTCATTTATTAGTACCTATACTCCAATAAACAAATTACCACATCATAATCAACAATTTATCGCTATATTTTATAATATGTACCATCGCCTTGGCTACTGTTTACCTCTCACAAACTCTTGAATACGTTTTAACAACACTTGGCGTGACATATATTCTTTGATCTTCAGCGACACTTGTGACGTTCTGTTATATTTCATGTTTATTAGTTCAAATTTCGGTAGGTAGCCACTGTAAAATTAAAGATATTAATTTATTTACAGTTACTGGCTGCATTTTAATCGTCAGTTTATTGATTAGTAATTTTTACAGGTTTTTGTTAAAAAAATACCATAAAAAATTAGATTTGTTATAGCAATCATGTTAATTAATATGAAAAAAAATATCTCTAATATTCGTCGAATTTATGAATAAAAAAAACTGAATTACTTTTGCAATAAATCAGTATTCCAGAATAAAGAAAATTTACATATTGTATCGCAATAGGTGAACAATGGTACACCGGAGACTTATCTCGCTAAAACGATTCCCACATAAATAAAGCTCATCGAATATGAAACCCTATTTACATAAGAAAAATATAAAGAGGCCTAAACGATAGGTCCATAAGGGTGGCGTATCGGGACAACAGGCATATGGCACTCGAGGACTCAACTCACGTCCGCAAGGGGCGCTGTGCCTTTAATAACAATATGAAATATCAGTTCGTTCCTCTGATCGCAAATCTACGTCAATAACATATCCAATAGTAGCGCTCAATTCATTTCGACATAATCTAATATAGCGGGGCACGTTTCCCGCCTAAATCTCCCGCCACATGTCGCCAAGATAGCCAACCGGGCGAAACGCAAAACTAAAGAAAAAGATCACGAAATGGTAATATCTTTCGAGTCCATAAAGTTAAACGTTTATTTGCAGCGATATTTTGTCCTTTTGTAGATATTGCTTTACTATGTAACCATACTAACTTCGAATGATAATAGTTAGCTAACTATATAAAATGGTCGCGTAATGTCTCAATAGTAGATAAAAGCTCTGCAACAATTTCTTTAGAGTTACCTATTTCCTGGATTGTCGTTTACCGGTTCAATGTAGAAGTTTTCATTTAAAGACAATAATGACTCAGTTAATATGGCTTTGTGAATTTGGTGTCTAGCAACCTCTTTGGTCAATATGCAGCCTGTATATAAAATGTCCTGAGATTAATAGCAGGTAGGCATATTTTCTTACATGATCCTTTAAAAAACTGTCATACGTACACTGTTTTATACAAACTAGCGGTCGCCCAAAAATCGAAATTCGACCAGCAACTTTTTAATCATAGACTATTTTCTGTTTGACATTTGCAGTATAAACTTACACAATGAATATTATATCACTTGCTGTCACTTTTCATTGAGTGACAATGTCAATATTTTGGGGAGTCTAAGTAATCAATGACACTGGTCGGGTTAGGATTCGCAATATTAATTAATTTAGCTTAATATATTAGTAACAGATATTTTAGATAATATTTAGCTTTCTGCACTCCTTCTCCATATAAACTTTAACCATGTCAAATCTCACAGACTTCCGTGCACGCAATACACTTAATAAAGATGTCCGCAGCTTTCTTCTCACGTATTAATATAAAACTTTGATACAAACGTACTTTTGCATTTATGATATATAATATACATACATAATTTATTACATTCATTAGATCTGTTGGCATACCTACTATTTCAGAAATTATTCAATAAATAAACTAATCTTAAATATTTTTAATTCAAGTGGAAGTAGAAACTGTACTTAAATTAAAATTTGTAACTTTTAGTTTATTAAAAGAAAATTGGAATAAATTATTTTTGAACTGTTAAAACTTTAATGACATTTATAAAGACAACGAACGATATAATTTTTGTTAATTATAATGAAATGTGCAGGCAACCCGTACTTAAAGACAATATACCTTAACATAGGTACGATTGAGTAATTGATGAGTTCCGTGGCGCTCTGGGGCGGTCGCCAGTACAAATAAACATACGAAATTGCGTCAATTAAGTTGTTGTTTCTAATACATTGATTGATCAATCATCGGGCTCCGACAATCGAAGGAAGTGCTGCCTTAGAGCCGCATTCTCTGTGGACGTGTTCCTTGAATTGGAATATAGATTAAAACAAATTCATTTCGTAGAAGCGACATTTTTCAAATAATTTTGAAATACTAGAGAAGCGAAATTTATAATATTTTTTACAAAGTCCACTCAGTTGTAGAACATTTTGTCTATCACCCTCAATCAGAAAATCTGTGGTTTAGCATCTGTCGAAGTGTGCCGGAAAATGTAGTTGAGCTAACCCCCTTTCCAAGCTTAGTATATCACTCCTAAGAGATGAGATTAAGAATAAACGCTATCCAACCATTAAAAAAACCTGTTAGAACTGGAAATACAAACCATTCATTGAAGTGCGATATATTATAATAGTAGTTACTTCATTTTTATAAGACTTAGTAGACTTAGATTGGAGAATCGCAAAGCTTTATAAAAATAATACTTGCCTAATACAAATGGTAAATAAAGTATATTGTTTGAGTGTTATGCGGCGCTTAAGACAGCAAATTCAACGAAAAAGGCCAAATTTGTGGAAAGAAAATTCACCACAATAATGCGTCTTCGCACAAGGCCATCGTTTTGAAGAAATTTTTGAACAAAAACTCAACAAATACCATCGAGCAACCACCTTATTCACCAGATATGCCCTAGCAGACTTATTTCTTTTTTCTAAACTCAAATTACCACTTCGTGGCACCCGTTTCATTCGATAGAAGATATAAAAGAGAATTCGCGACGAGAACTAAACTCAATTCCGGAAAAAGCGTTTAAAAAATGTTTTGATGATTGGATTATTCGTTGGCGTAAGTGTATCGTTTCTGAAGGAGCATACTTTGAAGGCGATAAAATAAATTTGGATGAATAAATGATATTGTGTGTATTATTGATCTTTTCCCGGTCCTTTTTGGACAAAGTAGTACCGAGTACAACATTTCATTGAAATTCGATGAGAATTAATTAAAAAAACGATTTCTGAAAGTATTATTGTCAATTAACCTATCAACTAAGGAATTACATTAATAACCCGTGTACAACAATTCTTAAAAACCGGTCAAGCCGTTTTCCACTTAAATCCGGACAGACAAACAGATAAACAAAACAGTCATGAGGACTGCCGATAGAAGTCAAAACTTAAAACTAAGTATAAACATACAGTTATTATTTTTGGATACCCAAATTAATTGTTTTTTTTTTTTGTTTAATTTTTAGGATTTATTGCTACAAAGACTCCGTTTATCGTTAGCACGTCACGAGACCACATCGAGGACGACTTACATGAATTTACTCCCTACCCAAACCTTCCTTTAAAAGTTTATTACTATTTGTATGGTGGTCGCGATCTTTATCATCTTTATTTAGGATATATTGCTACAAAGACTCCGTTTATCGTTAACACGTCACGAGACTACATCGAGGACAATTTACATGAATTTACTCCCTACCCAAACCTTCCTTTAAAAGTTTATTACTACATATTTGTATGGTGGTCGCGATCTTTATCGTCTTTATTTAGGATATATTGCTACAAAAACACTGTTTATCGTTAACACGTCATGAACCATATCGATGACGACTTTCATGAGTTTACTCCCTATATAAGTTTTCACTTTCAAAAAAAAATATCTTGTTCGTCATCAGTGTCCTTTTAATAGACATCTATCAGGGGTATGAAAATAAATACATGTGTACAGATAGAACTACAGATTTATTTATATAGATAAGAAACACCTTCAAGAAATTACCGAAAAAGTTAAGAAAACATATACTTCTAAGCCATGGTTTTTTAATCTATGGCGTTTGGTTGCAATTGGCAATAATAGTATGGGATTGTTTCAAACGTACTCGTAAGAACATAGTATAACAGTATGGTGTAGTATATATTATAATACAAAGTATTTATTGTTTAGCACGATTTTGGATTTATACGATATATTTTATAATAAATATTTGGAATAGAAAAGTAAGTAAAAGCTGCAAGTAATCAAATTGTCATGTAAATGAATTATATAAAATTTATCATCTATATGTAGTTATAATATTGCGTGTTAGAATTTGAATATTATAAATATTCACACAAATCAATAATAAATGTAGGATAAAGAATACTACAATATTATTGCAATAATAATTTTAGTAGGTAGGCACCTATATTTGTTTGTTTGTTGGTATAACCATGTGAAGGGTGTCAAATAATATATCATCTTAAACACTCAAGTCAACCACATCTGCACACTTTTTCATGTTTACATGCTGCAACATTTCTTGTTGAATATTATTGACGATAGCGGGGTGAATAGTCACTCGAGCCTGACTATATCGTGACCATCATACATATAGAAAAAAACAATTAACATAGTGACAGGACTTAACTTTATTTGGTCACTAGTAGTAATTTTAGCGAAATATACCTATAGAGTTTTTATAAGAAAACATGCTCCAGGTAAAAATCTATCTAATAATATTTCAAAAAGCGTATCGTAATATAGATAACTTAGCTTACAGTAACACACATTTCTTGTTTTTACAATCGACTGACTTAATCAAAATATATGATACTGTATGAACTTACAGGTTTTTAAATATTCGTTTATACCGGTCGTATTTCATTAATATAGCGAAATGCAATATCACAACAAAATGTAACAAACACAAATGTAAAATTTATTGATTAGATTAAAATACTTAATCTATTTCATTTGTAATTTTTTTTTTAAGTAGCTTGGAAAATTGACTGTCCCTGAGAGTAAGCACAGTAAAATCCTAACACACTGCGACCACCGAGAGATAAGAAGCGATACGCAAAAGCGATTGTATATATATTTATAAGTATATAAATTGAGGTCACGAGAACCAGAGTGGCACCTAACTGCTTTTTTCGATAAATTAAAAAAAATGTGCTTTTACAAAACTGCAATGGCCTAAAGTTATTTACGTTATACAACCATAGATGGCAGATGATCAAAAAAAGTAGATAGGCCACTCTGGTTCTCCTGGTCTCAATTATGGAAGAATTCAAATACAAAAATGAATGTCGGTATAGGTACACGGTATATTTGATATTATAAGCTTCAACGCCGTCCGTTAGTTGGTACATATAATAGTTTTTTCATGGATAAGTACGATTTTTGTGCTATCCCTGCACGCAAAAGGTGGCGCGGTAAACGAGTTATTAACTACATGAAAAGGCAGAACAAAATCTATGGAGCCAACCAGTAAATAAAAATAAATAAAAATTCAATACTGTACGTTGTAGAGAACGGATGGACCGATCTGGCTAAATCTTTTTTTAAATGTTAGTAATATTCCGGATAAGGTTTTTAGGAAAGCAAAATTTGAAAAGTTTGTCGGGAAATTATAAAATTCAGGAAAAACTGAAATTATTTTTTTGTTGGTTTTTTTTTTATTCATGTTCATACATAACTCGCTATTCGAACGATGGATATGTATAATACTTAATTTGTATTGTTTTTTATGGTACTGGAAAAGTTTTCAGAAGAAAAAAAATCATAATAGGTAGCGTAGTGACTATTAAAAAGGGCAGAACAATGTCAGCCAGGCCAGACAGTTATAAATATAATTAAAAGATCCCTAAATTAGTTTGTAAAATATTAAATAATGTATCATCAATACATAAACTGTAAAGAAGTAAGTAAGTACAGTCTCTTGAAGCATCAGTCGAGATTCGACGTCGGCGAGATGAAGGGTCGTCGGTCACGTAGCCGATTCCTATTGATTTCCATTTAATTCAGCGCGTGCCCGCAGTGCCCACGGCCTACTGGTGGTGATCGGGTCTCAATCAAACACAAATTGCTCCTACCTTTATCTTCACTGATTGAAGGGCGCATGCTGTTGTTCGAATTCATTTTATACGCTGCAATTTGAATTTACTTTTACTAAATCTCACAAATATATGTATACGTTACTCGTGCATAACATGCAGCATTTAAAACATATTATGTTGATGAAAAAATCATATTAATTACAACATAAAAAAAAAAACATTGTAACTGCGACAAAAACACTACACAAAAAAAATCTTACGTCATACCTAAATAATTATATAGCCCATAGATTTAATATATACACTACATCTGTGATATATCCTGTGTCACTCCCATAATTAAGACGAATCTAACGACACCTCGTATGTCAAAATCCATCAAGCCGTTTAGGCTACAGAGCGTGCCAAAGAAGCAGACAGTCGTTCGGAAAACATAACCCTCCTTTTTCGCAGTCGAGTAAAAATGAGATTTAACAATTTAATTTACAACTAACAAGATATGAACAAAACATAGAAAACAATCCACGTACCTACTTTTCTTAACTTAGTCGACACCACGCGCCAAGTTTTAGGTACAAGTAGATAGATGAAAAATATAGATAAATTTAATTTGAATTTATCTGGTAGTCATATCGGTAGTAAATTGTAAAATATTTATGAAAATTACTGTCTCTTTTACTCGAGACAATAGTGCGCGTGATTCGATTTTCTTGCGCGATTGTACGTTGATTTCCTATCTCTGCCTACATATCGCTGATTGGATGGATTGAACCTTATCATGTTTTATATTCCTTGTGACTTATTTTTATTTCGGTAGTATAAAGTTTTAGATATAAAAACTAAAATTAATTTAAATAACTTTATTCAATGTAAACATTAATCGAGCAATTTTTTTACCCCTTTTAAAAGCAAATTGCTTTTATATAAAAGTAAATAACTTTCGAGACGGCTTACGCTTCCTAAAATTTAATTGATCGGATCTCGTTTTTCTGAAGAAACAGCGTGGAAGAGTTTTAATTAGCGACAAAAAACAGAACCACGAAACTTCCAAAGTAAAAAAAAACCGGGAGACAAGGGTGGGCTCGGCTGGGAATAAAAATCTCCCACTCGTAATGCGGGCAACATTTGTGTGAGGAAGACGCTCAGTAATGGAAGACAAATTTCAATATAATTTGCAATACATAAGCGTGTTACTTTAATAGCCCAGAACCACCCTTCAAATTAAACGGGGCTTAAGTTTTATTTTATTTTTTCCTCCTCCATTCGATCGTGTTGCGGGCGCGTAAGCAACCTCGGGAGTCACGGAGAGGATCGCACGGCTTGCACAGGGCGTTGAGAAAAAAAATATATAATCCGACCAAATTAATTGTTCCTACAGGCAATAGTGACGCGGCCGCGATGCCGCCAAATCAAATTAAGGACGCGCTATAAAAACCAAATTAGTGCCCGCTTTAACCGTGAGAGGGTATTTAGTTACAAGACGTTAGTTCAAATCCAGCCATTTTCATTAACAATAAATATCCCCTTGCAGCAGCGCGGAATCCTTATTGTTTTACTTTTTACACCCTTGTGTCCCAAGTGGGACAGGACGCGGTCGACAGCGACGTCTTCTGCTGAGCTTGGCTAATTTGTTCTTTTTGTTTACATACCGACCTAAGGTAATAAAAATTTGTGTTGCGCGAATTGTATAGACTCTAAATTTTATATTACCACCGGTGTAGGGTCGAGTTTTGCATTTAATTGAGAAAAATTTAGGGCCGGCAAAGCGCTTCTGTGCGGATTCTTAAACTAATTGGATGGCCGTTACAAACTTTTTTGTTATCAAACGCTTACACAACCGAAATTAGGGTGAAAAGGTTTAGATACGAGGAAAATACTGCTTATTTACACGATTTCCTTAGCTGATAAAAACTGAGACATTTTTTCGAATTAGTTTTCACCCACCGCAGACCGTTATTTTGTAAGGGCGCCTCATATTTCATCCAGATGCAGTTATCACAAAGGGGTGGATTTGATGTGTTTTTTCTCGGAGAGTCAGGAGTTAATTATAGGCAATCCATTAAATTAGAAGGCGGCGGTGATCTAAAACAATAAGCTTACCCGTCATTAGTGTATCGGACCGTTGCAGATTACTGGCTACACCTTCATAATGTGACGACATTTGTATTCACTTCACATTTCATTTTGTTGCTATTACGTATAATAGATTGGATATAATGATATACGTAGGTAATGCTATTACAGCTGTGTTCATAATTGTAAAATAATTGCTACAGTTTTCAATTTTTAAAAGTGTTTCCAATGTATAAGTACCTAGATGTTTGTGTTGGGTTACACAATAAAAACAAAACAAACACACTCTTCACTAAGTTATTGAATTATTTGTTAGCCATTTACTTCTTACGATAAACTGTACCCATATTTAGAATTTTTTAATAATATCATCTTAATAAAATGTTGGTTTGGTTTATATAAACTATAAAATATAAGAAAATTGTCTATCATTTATTTACTGAATTTGGAAAGTTGGCAGTGGAATGTGCTCGACTATAAGTAATATTCATTTATTCAGCTAATGGTGAAACTACCATGTATAAGTATGTATACTTTTACTCATACATTTTCAGAAAGGCGGAGTAGTGTTTAGAACAGCAGCATAGAATCAACCGCAGATTTTGCTAAAACTCCTTCCGTGACTTTATAAAGTTATTCCAGTGGCTCTCTTTTGGTTTGTTGTGTTTCGGGATCATTCAGTGTATATCAAATTGCCGAAAGCCTTGCAAGCCTGCATGACTACCGTCGTGAATATTTTCACATACCCAAACACGACTATTTAGTTGGCAGGGGGAGGAAGGGATAATTGACTCTAACAAAAATAACCATAAATACACACAAATACTTCGCAAACAGATCCCTGAATCGTAAACGGTTTTCACATACCCGCAATATTTTTGAACGACCTATCCAACGATACGCCACGCCATGGGTTTAGACGAGAAAAAAAATCATCTCTTTACATTTAAGATTTTATTTTACCTCTTTGTCGGCGTGATAATATGTATACCGGATACCTATATCAAATAGTACTAAGTATTGTTTCCTTCTGACTTCGGGACGCTAAAAAGGTAGTACTACAAAAATATTTTATTGCATAAGCAAAGCCGGTATCTATATGCTGTTCTCTTGGCTCAACTAATGCATCCATCCAACTGCTATTCATCAGTCGTATGCTTGCAGTTTTTGTTTTATAATAGTAACAAATTAGGACCATTTACGTAGGATGTCCGTAACAGATTGTATGGGAGATGGATGCGTGTAGGAAATCGGGATGTTGATTAACTTGCCTTATTATATGTTCGTTTTTAGGAAATTGCTATTTAATGAACTTATGAGGCTTCTCTAAACTACTGTGTTATAATTTAAAAAAATAGATTAATTTATAATATTTTGGTAGATCCTAATATTAACGGTTCATCTTTTGAAAAGTTCTAAGTATACCTTAGGTAACATACATTTTTTTTTCGTTTGAAGTTATGTGTGTTGTTATTACACGTAACCCAAAATATAACACCTATATAATATGTTCGTTTCGATTATGCTTAAGAGGAGATGCAAGAAACGAGAAATGAGGAACCTTTGAAGAATAGCTTTTAAAATAAATTTGTTACTGTCGCACTATGTCCGAACGGGCAAATAAAGCACTAGAGAAACAACTGACGTTCGGACTATTAAGCCTGTATAGAGTGGACGAAATCATAATTTCGTTTTTCCCTGCATCCTCCTCTAAAAATTAATCACATAAAAAAAAGGAATAATGTAAGAAGAGCTTTATTTGTGCATATATATATCTTTTATATTAGCCTTGCTTTGGCAATTTTAGTAATTTTAGAAGGTCCCTAGTTCTTTTAATAATTAATTTAAGGAAAAGTTCAAAACGTAGGACCATTACAGGGGTAGATATTGATTGCATGGTATAAAAATATTCACAATTACACAATATTATCCGGAGATAAAACAGAAATTACATAGGTTTGTAAGGACTAAAAGCCGCTCGCGTTTCACTTAAAATAATCTAGATGAGTCTATTAAAATTATTAGTTATTACACCTATCTTTCTTCGTTTTAATTATCTAATAATAAAACGCGTTTTTTCAAAACGATATCCTTTGAATATCACTTTCGGAACATAAATTATTCAGTTATAGATAACACAACAATTAAGAAGGCACCTTGTGTTATACAATTGCTTATATATCTATGTAATTAATATCGATGTTGGGTGTTTAATAAACATAATGACAGTTCGGCGAGCGTTCAATAACATTGTATTGTCTCATCGGACTGTTTGTGGTAGTCATTACATCAGTGAAAGGCCGCAGGCAGAACATCATAATTATTTTATTAAAATTACAACGACGATTGCAGGAAACATGTTATTTAACGATGAACAGATATAATCTTATCGCCTGCGATCCTAATACCCGACGTGTGGATATTATCGTTTTACCTGCCGAAATCGCCCGGATATATTATATTGTGAATATTCGTTCGACACATGGCCGCATTTACGATTTTTTATACAGGCTGATTATTTCCATTATGGTTAAACACTATACAACAACTAGATAAAACTATACAATAGACATATACAATACAACAAGAAAATACTATACAAGTATAATTATTAGTTGAGAGATTATCTAGATGTTGTAAGACAAAATGGCGTAAATGCAAAAATACACAACCTGAAAGGAGTAATTAATAATTAGTAAGTCATTTAAAAACTGAATACCTGAATTCAGTGTGATAATTTAAACTATGCAAAGTTACACAATTGGTAAAGGGCACAGCTAAAAAGTATACCTAGATTAATTTATGCAATTTTTACAGGCACGTAAAAAGTACAACATGCAAAAAGATACATTTAAAACACTACTAAAAAAATTTGACAACGAAATAGAAATAGTTCCTATAAAAACGCTGCTATAATTCTACAAAAACGGTAAAGAAAATAATAAAGCTAAACAAATGAAGATAATTTTTGCTTTTTTTGCGGTCAAATAAATGTCGAAGAAGGTGATCAATCAATTGAGAATTGGCTTCTATGTGATGTGTATTAATTATCAATACGATGGTATCACGACGAATATTAAAGTTTAAAGGGCACTGGAGAGTATATACGTGATAGCTACCAATAATAGTTTGCTTAATATTTACAAGGAAAATTAGTCATTAATACTTACATGCAAAATTTTTGCCAGATTATTAAGTTGATTTTTTATGATTACTAACGTTAAAAAGTGGTAGATATTCACTTTGCCCGGACTTCCTCTACAAATAAGATACCGCGACAACAATTCATCATGACATAGCGCGGTACAAATAGAAACAGAAGACTTAGTAGAATACTTCAATAGAACACCATATATAAGGCGTTATTAGGGAGACAATGCGCTCTGTTTGTCTATCACGATAATCTGTGGCCGGCTCATTTCAATTCCGTGTTGTGTAAACGCCCTAATGGACGCTGGTAATGTGACACGCTTGACGATTTTACTCACAAATTGTTGTACGAAACTCTATTACAAACTAATGACAGCCACCGTCTAATTGCAAGGTTATTACGTTTTGTTGTGCACGCGGCTTAATGATAGTGCTAGGTAATTATTGGGCGAGGTGAAACTCTGAAGATGTGTCGAATTGAATGGTCGGCCGGGTAATGAAAGGCAGCGAGGCAGTGCGGCAAGTTCTGGACTACTCGCCGGATGTATGCACATGTGTATCTATCAATACACGCATAATTTTTAATTAACTTTATACATCGTGGTGTCTATAATGTCAACTTTAATACATTTAATGGATCACTACAACAATGTCTGCTGAAGTTCGTAATGCGTGTAAATGTACACGCTTATAATAGAACATTCTCGTTCACTTAATGGTCGGATAATGTTATGGTTAGATTGAAGACTAACCATTAATAAGTTTAAAATAAATTGATAAGAAAAAAAGCAATTTAATCCTATTTTAATTTACTCTTTAAACATTTACAACTTTTTAAAATCTATTTTATTTTAATTTGATGTGTGATTTTTTTACTTAGCAGAAAGATAGCTTACCAGAAAACATATAGTTGGTGTAGTTGTGAGAAACATAAGACCGCGAATGGAACGTCACGACGCCAGTAGTAATGAACATTTAACATGACACGCTGACGTGGACCATTAACTATATAAGTTGAACAGAAACTCGATATTGTCACGAATGTCATCGCGGCATCACACGCCATGAAATATGAAAACACGTGTAATTGACTCAGTACCGCGACCGCCACAATCTCGTCGAACATCTGGGCCGAATAGATTTTATGAACAATTTTGTGAAATTTAACCAACAATAAATTGACAACGGTTTCTATTTGATTTTTCTCTTATATATTTATTATGAAAAAGTATTTCATATTTATAACATTAGTTAGGATAAGCAAACATTAACAGATTTTCAACTTGAGAATGGTAGTTAGATAGGCTGACTTTAGAAAATGCTCTATCACCATGCTATGGATCAATTTTAATGTATTCCTTCTCCGAAAGCTCATAGTTCTAGTGGTATTTGAACCTACGTTGTTTGACATGGTATCTAAATAAACTACCACTTAGCCATTATCCTTTCAAAATATACCCCTAAAATAATGATATTTACCTTAAGATAAAAGTTTAAAGAGATGGTTGCAAATTTGTTTTAAATGCTTGTACTTGAGAGACTGCGTATTTAGGATAATTTTTTTAAATCTTCTTTCAAGTTAAGAAAGATAATTGACACACATTTATAATTATAACCAAAACCAATAGGTATGTTAGTAAAGGTCATAGGTCAAAGTGGTGACGTGAAAGTGAGAATAATTAAAAAGATAATAAAAAAATTGAGATAAGAAGAAGAAGAATTGGATTTCGCTATTTAAAATTTACGTAATAAGCAAAATAATATAGGTATGATGATTTTCATCTGATAACAACTTTACAATAAGGACTAGAGCCCTCAAGTACCTATAAATGGCCAAGGACACTGATTGGTGTTTGGCGACAAACTTTCAACTTAAGGGTGGAAGTTAGCGAGGTGACCATTGGGAAATTACCTACTAATATCGAGATATAATGTACTACGTATTAGAGACGACTTATCAACTATATTGTTTGAAACACACATTCGAGTGCATACACTCGAACTGGCAGTCTATGCCGGGCACTTGTGGCAATTATACATTTCAGTGCAAAATTTTACTTCAAAATATACCTTTATGTGCACTTAAACAACTCGAGAAACACAAGGAGTGACATTTCATAAGTAAGTTTAATGCATAGATATAGTATAAGATATAAATTGGCAGTACAACAGAGAAAGAGCATAATATAGGCATATGTCAGAGCGAGATAGAGACACAGCACGAGCTTATAAAGGTATGGCTCCGTGTGGCCATTTCCCAAGTCCGGTGAAGCTGTAAAAGCCGCAGCGGCTCTGTTTGACGATAGGGCCCCTAAGGCTAACAGTGTAGTCAGTTCAAAAAAAAAAAAAAAAAAAAAAAAAAAAAAAAAAAAAAAAAAAAAAAAAAAAAAAAGTGGCCATTTGTCAATCGCAACGAAAAGAAATATCGTTTATTTTCGTAAAATATAAGTTTTTACAATATAATTAAGTATTTGGTTGACGTATTACAGTTAGGGTTACCTGTGTAGTGCCTTGCTGTAAACTCATCCATAAAGAAAATCGAAAAAAAACCTTCCATTTCATATGTAACGCTGATTTAAATGTTTTGATCACAAATTAAATTGGTTTTTACAAAGTTCATAAAAGTTTTACACGTAAATGAATGTAGAAAATATCGTATTTAATCATATTAATTCTCCGAAAATATATGACGGAGTAACAGCGCCATCTATGATCACAATAACACACCTTCCGCGTAATGACGTTGTTCAGGGCTCCTAAGGCTAACAGTGTAGTCACATCAAAAAAAAAAAAAAATCGAAGGCAGCCTAAAAACAAATGTTTGAAATCTACCGCTACCTAAACTTCCCGTTCACGCTCGCGCTATATAAACTGAGGAACGGCGTGTTGCCACACTCCCCAAGTCCGGTGAAGCTGTAAAAGCCGTCAGAGGCTCCAGGGCCCCTAAAGCTAACAGTATAGTCAGCTAAGTCAGTCAGAAAAAAAGAAATAAAAAGTGTCGCCACACACTTTATTATTCAACGTCGTACAGTGCGGATGCGCTGTTGGTTTAAGATTACTGTGATCAGTTTATTATTAAAATGTGCCGTCGTAATGGTGGCGTTCATAATGAAGCCGCCCTAGTTCACGTGTCGCCGTAGTTCAGGGACCGCCCTGGTTCATATGCCGCCCTGTTACAAGAGACCGCGCTAAAGGCTGTATCATGGTATCGAAATACGCCTATACAGCGTTACCTGCTCCGTCATATACGAATTCAAAATAAAATGTTATCAAATACATAAGTGAATATTTGCGAATTTTAACCTAAATTTAAAAGAGATTGACATATTATGTCGATAACGGCCTATCGAAATACCTAAGGAGTTTGTATATGTTCTTTGGTGTTCCTATAAAATGAATTGTAGTATTTTGTAATTTTTCACCTTTCATAAAAACATCAATATCAGTCAATAGATTGAATTTTAGTAATAGCAAATTATTAGCAACATGATTCGCAGCGAATTAAATGTATTAAAGCGCAAGTGCCCCGCACCCCGCACCCCGCACTAAGCTGTATCAAGTGAAGCACAATTTTTGTTCGTGATAGCTGATCTTGTTCGTAGTACATAATACCTTAAAGCCCACTAACGTGACATAACTACATCACAATTTTTCTTTTATAAAAATCTCAGACTTATTTTAGGATCCGACACCATGTTCTTCAAAACGGCATCGACCACGTTATAAGTTACTGGACCATAATAATTGAAATGAGAATAATTATTGGTTTTTAACTCATCTCAGCACTTGATGATATGTAGACGATACTTGTGATAGCTTTGTGGTATTTAAATGTAATTACCAATTTACCTACTTGTAATTAATTCTAATACCTTTGTCCGAAACTTCGTTCCCGTTGTTTTCGCAATGAAACGCCACGCTCGCCACTTTTTTTTTTTTTTTTTTTTTTTTTTTTATTTTTTTTTTTAGAACTGACTACACTGTTAGCCTTAGGGGCCCTATCCTAAAACAGAACCGCTGCGGCTTTTACAGCTTCACCGGACTTGGGGGCGAGCGCTTAGGGCACTCAGCCGCGAAAGTTTGTGACGAACCGCACGAGGGTGCCAGAGTGGCCGAACCTCGGCTCGGGCGGTCGTCGCGAATGCGAAATAGTCGCGATCTAACTAATTCCCTAATCCTATGAGAATTCGAGCTAACTAATATATACTCATATGCACGTTCCCCTCCTCCTGGGAGGAAGGAGTGGACCATGCGTATGTGTATTTAATAATCGGAATGGTTTTTCTACACTAACTAGCGCAAAAAAAGAAAAAACAAAGGTCCCTTACAGAACCTATGTACCTGTGTGGTGTGCACGTGTGTGTGTTCATACGTGTGTAATGTTGTGTGTGGGTAACTAAGTGTTGCACGTATAGTGTCACTTTGTATCGCGCGGGCGGCTGCCTGACCCAAGGGTTTCACACCGAGGAACGGACCTAGGCTTGGGTTGCCGCTAGAGAGGGTGGACGTGACGGGTGTGCGGGAGCGAAGTTGACCGCCCGTCCTCTGCGGAGAGAACGGTGGTTACGCGGGCGTGGGCGGTGGCACGCTCTGTTTGGAGAGACGGTGGCGGCGTAGAACGCGTTAGCTTTTTCGGTTTGGTCGGGCGGGTCAGTGAATATATTACGCGGCCGGCGTTTTCTCCGGCAGGCGTTGGGGTCAGGCACATACGAAGCTGCCGCTTTTATTAAGGGATTCGCGTGGTTCGACGCGGTGTCGAAATAAGAGCGAGAAAGGTGTTTGGCGTAGGCATGTATCGAAGGAAGGTCCATATCTCTATGGAGATCCTCCATACGAACAAACCAGGGGGCACCGGTAAGGCGGTGAAGAAACTTATTCTGGATGGCTTGTAAGCGTTCCCAGTTATATCTTGACATATGTGCGAACGCAACGCAGCTATATGTCATGATCGGTCGGATACACATTTTGTAGAACGTAAGCTTGTGTCTCGTGGACATTTTGCTTGCAGCACATAACAGGGGATGCAATCGGGCGAGGGTCCAGGAGGCCCTTTTCCTAACCAGATTGATGTGGCGTATAAAGGAGAGTCTACTATCTAGGGTTACACCTAGATATTTGGTCGCCTTTTCCCAGGGGGTCGGATTACCGAAGAGTTCAAGGGGATTGTCCTTGAGTTTTTGTGGTATCTGTGTGGCGGTTTGGTCGGAGAGCACCGCTGCGCTCTTCGTGGGGTTTATGGCTATTCGCCAGTCGTTAAACCACTACCCGAGAGTGGTCACGGCTCTTTGGATTCTACTTTTGATGTTTCTCGTTTGCCTTTGAGAGGAGTATATGACTGTATCGTCAGCGTATAGGCCTACTTCAACTTTCTCTTGAAGTTTTGGTAGGTCACTGACGTACAGATTGAAGAGGCTAGGTGCCAGGATGGAACCTTGGGGGACGCCTGAGCGTATGGGATGGGGTGTGGATAGTTCACCTTCCACTCTGTAGCGAGAGGTGCGGTCTTTGAGGTAATCGCGGATGATTTTAACTAATCTATCGGGGACTTCGCGGGAGTACAGCTTATAGACTAATCCTTCGTGCCAGACCTTATCAAAGGCCTTGGCTACGTCGAAAAAGACTGCCAGTGTGCGACGGGGTATAGATAACTCGGAAAAGTTAAACAAAAAGTGCTCCGTGAGGCGGTGCACTTGATGAGTGCAAGAATGTCTAGCACGAAAACCGAATTGCTCAGGCGGGTAGAGGTTTTTCTCCTCTATTACGGATTTGAGACGGTTCAGAAGGATCCGCTCATAGATTTTACCTAGGGTATTTAGAAGACTGATAGGGCGGTAGCTGTCGGGAAGCGACGTGCTCTTGCCGGGCTTGTGAATACCTATGACAATGGCCGTTTTCCAGACGGCTGGAAAATGGCAGTTGGCTATGGCTACATTGAATATGCAGACTAATAGAGCTATGAGGTGATCGGGAAGAAGTTTGAGTACTTCGTTCCTGATACCGTCGGAACCTGGTGACTTTCTAAGCTTAAGGCTTTTTGAGAATGGCAGAGATCTCCTCAGAAGTGACTGGGGACAGGGATTCTGATGCTGGGAGCTTATTCAGCTCCTCCACGCGGGCTTCGATGTCTCTGACTCGGTCGGTGTTCTTGACGCTGTTCGGGGAGCACTGGCTCTCCAAACAAGCGGCAAGGCACTCCGCCTTATCGATGGTATCGAAAGCGGGTGTAGTGCCGGGACCCCTTTCGAGGGGGGGCATGCGAGGTTGGGTGTCTATTTTAAGGGCGTGGGCTACTTTCCAATAAGTCAGATGTGACGGCCTTAGCCCTTCGACTAAGGTGTCCCATCTGTGACTTTTGAGCTCGGTTATACGGGCTTTAACCGCTCTCTGAAGTGCGCCTAATCGTGCGCGGTTTGCATCGGTCGGATAAGAGTCATGCGCACGAGTCGCAGCGTTCTTCTCCGTCATCAACGCTCGCACGTCGGCAGGGAGTACAAAGCGGCGATCGTTCGCCGCTTCGACCTCTCTCGAGGCCTCTCCGATGCCGACTTGGAGGTGGTCAACTAGGGAGTCGATCGCGAGATCTACGTGCGCAACTGACTCTAATACGTCCGGGACCCTAACGAGACTGGGCGAGGACTGCCTATCCGCGAGGTAGTGTTTTAATTTTGCATAGTCAACCGTTGTGACTGTAGGAGGGCTGGAGTCATCTAGTTGTCCTAGCTGTAGGATGACCGGGCGGTGGTCGGAGTCGAGTTCGTGTACGACCCGAATGAGTCGTACCTGAAGCGCGATATTTTTTAGGAGGGCTATGTCAAGCACTGTCGGTGTACAGTGATCTTGAAAGTGGGTGGGAGTGGGAGGCGCTATGACGTCAAAGTTTAACTCGTCCGACAACCCTTCGAGAATAACCCCATTGCTGGAGTCTCTCCAATTGTTGAAGGACGTGTGTCCACTGTTGAGGTCACCTGCGATAATGACCGATGTGCCGAGTGAGAGTAGGTTCTCTAGGTCAGACCTGAGAGGTACTTTCGTCGGTGAGAGGTACACGGATATGATCGTTATGGACGGATGATCGGTCATTCCTAGTCTACACACGGATACTTCCATATTGGTAAGTATCGGAGGATCTATCGGCATGCAATACAACGAGCGCTTGTAGTAAATGAGAGTGCCACCCCCTCGGCCGTCACGGTCATTTCTAACAATGTTATAGTTTGCGATACTCGGATTGCGTTTACCACGCTTTAAGAGCGTTTCCTGTACTAAGAGAACGTCTATTTGGTGATCTTTAAGATAAGTCGCGACGAGATCACGCTGCGGATATAAGTTCCGCGCATTAAAAAAGGAGATGTTTAAACCTCTCGGCTTGAGTTTAGCCATTGAGAGGCCTGAGGTTGGCGGCTTCGCGATCGAGACGCTGTAACGTCTCTACGAGCCGTGGAAAGGCAGCTATGGTTTCGACGAAACCGTATTGCTCCATATGGGCCTTGTATGCGAGGACCTCGCGTATCTCATGCTCACGAAGGAGCGATAGCATGAGGTCGTCCATTGTAGTGGCGCGGGGCGCGGGGATGTCTAAAGCCATGAGTGGCTGTGGTTTGAGGGCCCATGCGTTCTGAGTCGAACGCACGGGTTTGGGCTGCACCTGGGGTGCGGGGGGGTCTACGGTCGCCTGAGTGAGGCGGGGGTAGGGAGGGACGGAAACACCTCTGGTTTGAGCAGAGGTTGCACCCGGGACCCTGAGGCGGGGGGTGCCCGCTGAGGGGCAGCCTGCCAAGGGCGGCGGGGGTGCGTGGTGTGCGGGGCCTTGGGGCATCCGCGATAGTTCGCAGGATGTCCCTCCTCCCTGCATAGTACGCAGCTCGGGGGGGTGTTAGAGTCACGCTGACGCGTGCACTCCCTGGTTGGGCGGTCTTCGAGTTACTTAACGCACCTCGGACGAAGGAAGCAGTTGCGGGCGGAGTGTCCGTACAACTGGCAGTTGTGGCATTGGGAGGGCTTCGAATTTTTGTATGGAGGCTCTACGGATATTCCGGAGAGCTCACATACTGTTTCTAAGTTAAAGATTTTTTTGCCCTCAGGCGTTTTGTCTAGTATTAAAACGAGCATTGGGAGGGCTCGTTTGTCTTTATTGTACATCCGATGTACCTCTCGGATGGGGAATTTTTGTTCTTCAATGGAGGCAAAGACCTCCTCGGGTGTGATCTCGACGGGGATACGCCGAAGCACAACCCGTAGAACTCGCTTCTCTTCGAGGGCGTAAGTGTAGTAGGGAATGTTCCTACTACGGAGGAGGGTGGTCAATTTGCGATGGCAGTTTGACGTGCTCATCGTCAGGGAGATACCTGTCGCGATATTACGCGCTTTGTTATAACCTATTTTTAGCGTTTTAAGCTCATTGGTGAGCTTTGTCCAGACAGTTTTATCATGGATTATAATTGGAGGGGGTCTTTGCTTTTTACCGACGACCGGTTCGTCGGTATTCGAGGAGGGTGCGGGGGCGGCGGAGCTGTTTGCCGTTTTCGTTGTTTTAGCCGTGTTTTCCTCAACGGGGCTATCACGGGGCGCGCGTTTGCGGGATTTGACGACCGTGAAGTCGTCATTGTCCGCGGTAGCTTCGGTCAAGATTATGACCGGTTCTTGGAAGTGGAGCGAGAGTTCCATTTCCGAGGAGGGGGTTGGACTTAGTGGTGCATCCATATCTGTTTCGACTGGAAGGGCCGAAAAAGAATTGGACACGTATGTCGATGTTGTGCCGCGGGGGCAACGGGTTTAGCGGGGCCGCCATAGGGACCGGGGGTAAAAGATCGCTGTTGCGATTTCGCTCGGGACTTAATAGGAGCGTGGCTCGCGCTTGCGAGGTTAGTAGGGTGGGGGTACTCGGTCGCAGATACCGAGGCTGGCCGCGTGAAACCGGGTGGCGCGGCGGCGGGTAAGATCGCGGCGGAGGTGGCGTGCGCGGCATCCGCGCTCTGATTGGCCGATGGCGGCCGCAGCGAGTCCGCCATCTGTGCCCTGCTAACATAGTCGCTGCTTTGCTCAGGCATATGCAGCGACATGTAATTAATTAGGCGCTGGTGTTCGGCTTCCAGCTGCCTAAATTTAACTTCTAATTCCGCGAGTTTTAGTTCGGCCATCGCGGTGGTTGTTTGGAGGACGGGGGAGTGAATTTATTCACCTCCCTGCCTGGAGGGCAGGGGGGTACGCCGAATGAGTTTAACGGGCTATCCGAGCCCAGAGCAATGAGACCTGTGTGTCAGGGTGTAAGAAACACAGGAAAAGGACCTATCGTTTCCCTAGGGGAGTCCCTAGCAGTATCGTGGCAGAGGACGCAGGCCGGTATAAACCGTGGCTCCGTCCAAACAACCACGAGGATGGATGGTAAGGATAGGAAGGGTTGGGTAGGAAACACCCCCAGGTTAAGCCCCAGCTTAACTATGCAAAAAGGCAAAGGCTAAGATTCCCAGGCCCGTCCGAGTTATCGTTTACCTCAGAAGGAAGTAACTGGAGAGCGCTCGGGTCACGCCCCGTTCGTCTTCGTTAGCACCGTTAGGTTTCCGACGAACGACCACTGAACCGTGGATTTGCGTGTCTTTAGAAACAGGATTTCGCGCTGAAAAGCGCGTTTATTGTCGTACTGAGAAGTACGGTTTTTCGTGTGCACCGAAGTGCTACACGAAATGTGCGAGCGAGACGGCGCTATGCGCGCAACGAGTACCTAGATACTCGCTACACAACAATAACACCGACCTCACTATAATGCGCGGTATGATAGCTTAAGAACTAGCTTAAAACTGTGTGCTTTGAACTGGCAGGCCTAGGACCAGGTCCGTGGATCAAAACAAACAAGTCGTACACTAGTACAAGCAGAGCGCGAATGAAATAGCTTAAAAAACTAGCTTTACACTGTGTACTCTGAACCGGCAAGCCTAGGACCGGGTCCGTGGATCAGAGCAAACAAGTTGTACACTAATTTAAGCAGAGTGCGATATTCAGACAGCGATCGAGAGCGCGAGCGGACACGTCCGTTCACGTCAGCGGTCGAAATCGGAATCCCCTCACCACTTATTGTAAGCTTGGTGTACTTATAAAGTACCTTCATGGGTTTGGGGACAACAATTCACCAAAGTGTCATCGCAATCGGATTAATGGTTTAGAAACGCACGGGGACTAACATTCATACACAGGTCTCTTGGCGTAGTGGTAGTAGGACCTTCGTTCATCTAATAGAACAACGACGTAATTACATTTAACTAATTTTTCAGTAGAAACATTTGAAAGTTTTGAATTGATGAATATTTAGCGAATTTAAGCCAATTCCGTAACGAAATTCACTCCCTCTATCATAAACTATTGAAGGAACAATTGTGATTTTTTTTTTCTATAAATAGTTTTTGTAACAAGAATTTATGACGACAAAATGTCAATTTTTGGCTTTTTTGTTATTATGTTATTGTAGATTTGGATGAACGTATTGAGCAAAGAGAGCAATCGCGAGGGTTCCATCCCCGTATATAACTAATTTTTGTGTGATAAGCATAATTGAAGCCACAAGAACCAGAGTGGCCTATCTGCTTGAGGTTTTCTAAAAGTACATTTTTAGATTATGAATACGTTAATAGGTTAATTGATCCAAAAAAAAATAGATAATCCACTCCGGTTCTCGTGGACTAAATTGTCAGTTGCGCGTCTGAATGTTTAAAATCTATAGCAAATCATGTAATAATAATAATTATCATAATATACGTTATTATATATATTTATACGATTAAATAAATTTAAACTCTTACAAAAGGTAGCCAAGTACCTCTGGAGGTTTTCCATAAGTTGTGTGTTTTATTTAAGCGGATTTCCGTTTCGGTCGGAAAACCCTGGCGACCTCTTATTTTTGCCGCGTCGCCTGAGACGGACCGGATTGATTTACGGGACGAAGTGAGAGATACCCGACCCGACCCGACCCCGGATTACATCCAACTAAGCTTTATACAGAGTATTACGCAAATCATACGTCACATCACATGCCACTATGACATGTTTTGAATTGAGAACAAACTCGACAGACGGATTGTGGCTGTAATGTAGGTTCGTTTCAATACCTACCTACTTAGAATTTCAATCTGCGAGTTCACAGTATGTTTCAATGTGTATGTTCAGTTTGAAAATTGAAGTTAATTATTTGATAATATATTGATATAAATCATAATATATATCTGGAAAAAATAATTGCCCATCTATTAAATTTTCCCTAGCAAAAATGCTAATCAGAAAACGTGACGTCATCTTTCAAAAAATATACACATTTGAGTGTTATTGTTATTAGGGCATCTTGTGTTAAGTGCCTCTAAAATTATTATTAAGTTTCGAAATAGTGGCTTTGCAATTAATTGTATACGTGCTCAAGAAATTTCAAAAATGAAAATATTATTGTACAATCAACTTACCAGAGAATTTAATCTAATTTATATTAATCGAATGATGACATCAGGCGAGATCTTGGCATTATGGTCAATTCCGTATCATTGTGGCATATTTTTGAAATTAAATTTAAAATACTTTCTATATGTATTATTTTTAAATTAATAAAATTAAAGTGTCTGTTTGTAATGTCAAAATAACAGCTTTTTACTAAATGATTATGAAAGTATATATGATACTTATAACAAAAACCGTTTTTAAAATTTTCTTCTGTCTGTTTGTTCCGCTTAATCTCCGAAACGGTTGGACAGATTTTGACGGAACTTACACTGGCAGATAGCGGATGTTATAAGAAGTAACTTAGGCTACTTTTATTCAAGAAAAATAATTAGTGTTTTGCCTAAATAAAAATCAATTCAGAAAAACGAAGATTTTAGGGCGCTTAAATGGCTTATGTTGAGTAAAATGCAGATAAATTTTCTCATCATATTATATGATAACTTTTGATGACTGAGTATTTTAATCCGCAGTTTTGTTAGACGCTGTAAGCCTGGAGTCATAATCATTCGATTATTATAATATTTCAATCTTTCTCATTTATTGAACCGATCGGCTGAAACTTTAATAAATCTTTTTTTGTTTAAGTTATTACACCTATTAAGCGAGAAGTAAGAAGACACGTTCCACCATTAAAGGCACTCTCGGCAGAAGCAGGCCGAAGCGCGGGATATTATCGCGCCGCTTGTTGCCCGCGTAAAATAATAATGGTAGAACTTCCGGTGCCGGCGGCGCGGAAAACTTAAACGAAAAAGTCGGGAAACGCCTCAGGCCGCACCGTTGCCGCTAACTTTGTTAAACGCTCGGATGTGACGTCAGTTAATTTATTAACACGTCCCTACCTTAGCGGAGCACAGTGAGCGGCGCGGCGAGACGTAATTCTTGACTTTTACGACACTTTTCCGCTTCTCACTCAACGTGTTACAATTTCGCAAGATTACTCTGTAGCTGAGTAGTTTTACATAAGTTTTTAGTTTTTTTTTATTGCTATAAGCTATTGTTTCTTGAGAAAAATGTATCTCAACAATTATTATTTCAGTCCATTTATAATTTTAGTAAATGTTCTCCACAGTTTCATCCGTGTTAAATTTGTTCAACAAACTTTCAGCCACGCCGCGCCGCTCGGCGCTGCCATCGCACCCGTGTAGCCTACCGTTGTTCTCAACTTCCGTACTTGCCTACACCTTGCCAGATTACTTGACGTACATGGTTACTGCTCCGCTCCTTAGAGTCATGACTTCAAGTTATATAAACTACCTATATACTTTCATCATACCTACCTATATTATATGGATACTCTTATCAATAAATAGGCCAGATCATGCAAAAAAAATAATCAAATCTTTTTGGTAGTTCCAGAGATTATCGGGTTCAAACAAACAAACAAACAATCTCTTGAGTATTATAATATTAATGAATAGTATAGATTGCTTGATTATAGAAAAGAGCGGATCAACGAGTCCAAATCATATCAATACGCAGGTCTTAGACTTTTTGCCAGACATGTATAATGGAATTCAAAAAATCTAAATTTTCTTTGATGAACGCACACATACAGAGTCTCGTTCAAAACTACGCACTTGGTAAAAATCTTGAAAAATCAATAACCGAAACCACAGATGGAACTCACATAAATTTACTTCGACTATCCAATAAAACACGTGAATCGTTTACAATTAAAGCTTTATATCGGCAATAGGTGTTGCTATAAATCGAACGGGAAAACAATCAGCGAGCTCGCGTCGTTCGCAATTAGCGCAGCGCGGCTCGATAAATTTGCATTAATGCTTTCGAAAAATCCGAGCGGCAATAATTTTCACGTGCCCTGTGTTCTGTAGTGCGCCAGGTTGTGTTTTGTCAGCCTCACGCGTGTTATATGTATTAATTGGACATATATTTTTTTATTATATGTCTAAATGAAACAATCGTTTCGGTTCCTGTTATTATTTGTAATGATTTTTTAATTACTTACCATTTGCATAGCCTTGTTTATAGAATTTTGCCATTATTCATCATTTATTCATAGAATTAAAGTTTCAGTCGGAGACATCCAGATAACTTCATTCTTGAGATCTCTGATAGGGATTACTGTAGTAAATTCAATATTTCGATTTAATTTCTTGTGTATAAGTTATTGTAATATTAAGTAAAAACTTTCATAATCCACTAATAGTAGCAGATAATGATGACTTGCAAAGATCAAGAATTTTGGTGATATATATTATACAAACATTAATCTACTGTGTCGACTTAAATTTTTGTGTACCCTAATATTACTATACCTACTACATAATAAATAATAATACTAGTTGCCTTGTTCCGTTTTGAACACAAAGTATTAATAAAATGATTTATTTTTCTAAAATCATCATTAAGTTGTGTTGACCTGAGCGTGATAATACAAATTTCATGTATACTAATTTTAATTATTTAGAATCTCCATATAAACTTTACTATGACATATCTTTTTAACTCTGCTGGGCATTGAATTGTTTAAAAAATATCTTTTAACAGCCAATTTCACCAGATTATCTTCGTAGTCGTGTGTGAACAAAACCCGCTAACGGCAATTAAATTTGTTGTTTGCACGGTGAATTTAAAGTATAAAAGCCTAGCCAATATTGGTTCAATAAAAATTAGACAAATCACCAATGAGCAATAGTCATATAGAAGAAAATGACTTATAACAGAATTAATATCTTGAAGGTTCTAATTGCACACAAATAACCGGAGTAGAATACCTCGTATGAGGTACTATTTTAATTTCACTCTGATGTAAATTTGATCTTGACCACAATTGCACTTTTATATGACAATATAGTCGAACATAGTAATACGTGAAGACTAAAATAGATTTTTAGTGTAACTGCCGAAATATAACGAAGGATGCGGCCGATTTTCAAGCTTAGGATCAATAGATCAAGAGAGATTTTCTTCACTATTCTATAGCTGCATTACGGTGATTTCTTTTACAAAAAGCTCAGAATATCAGTAATTTTTGAAATATATCTTTTGATATTGATTAACGAGCAAGCACTGAGCCGCCAAAACTTTATTGTTATAAGGTTAAGGAATGTTGTGTCATAATTACGTGATAATAATTGTATAAACAGAACATAAAAGTAGAATTACATTAATAATAATTATAAAACTCAAGAGGTTGTTTTTTTGGTTTGTTTGAACATGCTAATCTCTGAAAACATCAGTCAGATTTGAAAAATTCTTTTTGCATTTTATAGCCTTTTTATTGAGGAAGGCTAGTAACTTTAAGGAGTGGAGCAGTAACTATGAAAGTAAATCAATCTGGAAAGCTGTATGCAAGTACGAGAAGTAAGAACAGAAGATACACGGTACACGGGTTAGCTGGCGGCGCGGCGATGAGGCAGCGCGGCGTTGTGGAGAGTTGGTTGAATAAATTTAACACTGGTGAAACCGTGGGACACTTCATATAAGTATTTAATATTATAAAATATATAACAAGCTTATAGACTTTAATAGTAGCCATTAATATGGAAATAGTACGCTCTGTTTGGCATAGTTGTTAGGGTTAGGTATAAATAAATACTATTTAGAAAAAATGTTTTTATTTTATAACACTCTTCTACACTTCGACTTCCCCATAACACAAAGATAATGAAGAAGAATTCAATCAATGTAATTGTAAGAACAGTTAGTTTATGAACAATCCAGTGAGATTGTAAACTGTCGGTAGATTGTGAACCGACAGTCAAATCTGCAATCTAATGGTTAAATTTTCATAGATTTATAAATCATCTCGTTTGGTTAGGTTTGGTTGAATATGTGATTATAAAGCAGAGACGAGCGAGCGTGGCAAGCTTATTTGATTAACATAACCTCAAAAGTTTAAAATTATTAGCGTCTATTCACTATCTACCGACAGTTTACCGGACTAACGGTTCGTACAGTTATCCGATGACATATAAATATCACAGTAAATATAAGTTTCAGGGTTGACTACGCAGTGTTTCAACGTTGCCGATTTACGCGGATCGTCGCGTGATTTACGTAACGCCCTCCGCATCAGTGCACTTTACACTTTTGCAGCTCTGCGCGCACCGATGACTATTAATTGATATTCGCTGTGACACGTTCGTTCCGCGTGAATATATCGTAAAAAAATATCTAAACCTGGAGAAATTAGCATTTACAACAAGCTCATACGTTGGCCGATGCCGCGGCCGTGAGTATTCTCAAATAAATGAAAACTTTGATAGGGTTTCTTCTCAATTATCAAAATGTTACGAGAATGCACACATTATAAATATGGATATTAATTGTTTTTTTTAATTCTTTTGGAATATTTATAGGTGTTCAGATACTCAGATAACTAAACTGTACAAGTACCTATATTCCTCAAAGTTCAATCTGTTTACATGGTGTGTAAATTGGTGACTGAGTTGCTGAAACTTGGAAACTTTTAGCAAGAAATTAATTGAGGTTAATTCGAAATTTTAACAATAAAATTATGAAAGTTTATGAATAAAAACATATCAAGCAAAGTACAGTGTTAATCAAACATAAATTTTCAGAATAAGTAAGTATGTTTTTAATTTTCTAATTTTTTTAAACTACGCTGCATTGTTACTAAGTTTTGTCGATTTGACTAAATTGTTGGTTTCAACAAAATTACTGAATGTATTTTTATAAATCCGTATAAATAAGTACCTACTTAGGTATGTTTGAGAGTGTTCTCTAATGGTTTTAAGTAGCGAACATTAGTTTTTGCAAAATAAAACTTAACATCTTAGAGACTTTCTTTCTTAATCAATCGACCTTATTACAACAATACATTTATTATTAATTTAACGGCAACGTTATTTCGTGAACATTTGCAACACAATTTTACAACAATAAAATTTTATTAAGCAATTAACAGAATTGTTAACACAATATTTACATTGTTAATTTAGAACAGCCTTACAAGTTTTATTTGTAGCTAGCGTTTGTGCACGACGTCAAAAGTAATATTTAACAATATACATGTACTTTATCGTAGCTTATCAAAAACGTAGGCGGCAAAATCTATTTAACGTGGTAATGAAACTGTCTCCTGGTGAGTTAATGAGTATTATAATTCTTTTATCGCCCACCTTTATTAATACATATGCTTAAATCTGACCGGTTTGGAATAACATTTGAATTCTTTTCAATAAGTACAAGTCTCCGTGTATATTTACAAATCACGATAAATCGGAAAACATTTAATCGAAGATTTTATCTATATATGTATAATATAGGTATGTATATGTATATATATATATATATATGTAAAAATCTTGCTTTTTGAAGTGAAATCTTCTTTAGCATCGTTGTGATTTGAAAGTCGATGAAGCGAAAAAACGAATGAAACGAAAAAGCGAAAGCGATAGTAAAAAAAGACAGACACATAAATTTATAATATTTGACGTGGGAGAAAATGAGATAGGAAAGTTTTAAGCGATGGTGAAATGATACAAAAGACGTTTGTTGCCACGCAATAATGAATATAATTACCTTACTAAAAAGGCACGAAACAAAAACTTTTATGCTTTTGAATACTTGTATGTACATTTTCGTAAACTTTAAATTAGTGTGTATTTGATCATTTTCTAATTAAAAAAACATAAATGTGAAAGTTTCACTTCTACCATTTGTGAATTGCACACATCATTCTTTTTTCTTGTATATATATTTTTATCGTTATAGGTTTAGCGTTTTGGCCACAATCTCACCTGATCTTAAGTAACAATGTGCCCCAAGATGGTGACACGCTATGTCTAGTGGAAGACTGGCTGTCAAGTGCAGCTGCCGGAATACATCCAATAGTGTTTGGCGACAGATTTTCAACTTAAGGGTTTTATAGCTAACCAGGCGGGCATTAGAGAAAGCTATACCACCATGCTATGGTTTTATCACGATGTTTTCCTTCACCGAAAGCTTAGGTTCATTGTAGCGATTCCAACATAATATTTATATTAAGCTGTTGAGATTCTACTTTGTAGCCGAACTATGTAAGACGTAGAATATAAATATTTTATCAATTGAATTTGTAGTTCGATACATACCGTTACCCACGTTCCACCATTGGTTTTCATTAAAAAAATTATATTTATGCTAGCGACAAAAACATGTTGAAACGATTTATCGTTATCGTATTTACCTTTTATATAAATTTAAGAAACACCTAAATTGTTTTACCTTTTGTTTTGAACTCACAGGTAAAAATATTATGCAATATTATTTTGTGTGTTTCTAATAGAGTATTTTATTTAAAGTGGACTTTTTTATACATTTTTTTAAAGTTAATTGAACAATGAACGTCGGAAGAGCGTGGATTGTCAAGTCGGGCGTTAAATGTAATGTGTTTCTTTGTTTATGTCTGTAATACCACGTAGGCGTTAGTAGGTACAGTGAAAAAAATACTGCTCATTTGAATATCATTATAAGTGTTAAATGAAACGATAAAACTGTAGGTATAATGTTTATTATAAACGGAAAAAAGAATATGTATGATAAATTTTGTATAATGAATAAAATTTTGTCAACGATTGTAAATTTGTTATGCTGATTAGTTAACACTTTTAAGTTTGTTTCTTATACTATCTAAAAAATTATATGAGTTTAGTACGCGTAAGTATTTACGATTTTAGCTCGACATTTCGACCTTATTACAAAAACGAAAGCCACAATCATGAGCAAAGAAATACATTGCCCTGGCGCGCGCTGTTATCGTAATAACATGCAATAAATGCAATAAGAGATCTTGCAAATTGTCTATTTGCCTAAACTTAAGCAAAAAAGAACTATAGTAATTCTAATTCAGAGAAAAAATACTTCCAGAAATAATAATAAAAACCATAGTTATATTTCATGGTTTATTATTCATCATTTTTAATATCCTGTATCGTCCCGTATACCTACGTCAACGAAACTAATAAACATTCGAACCTTCATATGGACAATGATTCTAATAAAATTATTTTATTTTACATTTGTACTGTTTGTTATTATTAAATATTTATAGTGCGTTATAAATTTGAACAACAACTGTGCACGGCATCGAACAAAAAGTGACCAAAAAAAGTTAAGATTTTTGTGGAGACGTTAACAACGATGTTAAATAACATCTCTATACTCAATAAAATTATAGTTGGAGAGTCCAGTGAGTTCAGTAACAGCTATAGTGTTCAGAGAGCCGCTCCACGGGGGTAAAATCTAACTTATCATATGAAAATATTCAATTTTATAACATGTCGTAACGATAGCATCTTCCTGTCGATTTGATATTTTCGGCGGTAAGGTAATATTATATGTGAGCGAGTGAATGGAGAGCCGCGTGGTGCCACGCTGCGCGCGAGCTTGCGGACATCGTAACTTAACACTTAATCATTTAAAGGGACACTTTAGAATGTCATGTTGCAGAGAACGGAGATCCGACTTCAAATGTATAACAAACCAGGTTTTCCGGAAACCTATAGCGCCAGTAAGTAGTTTTGTAGATCTTGATCTACTATAAGCTGAACGTTTGCCAACTATACGGTAAACTATATAAATATTATATTATATTACTAGACGTACACGACGGTTTCACCCGTGTTAAATTTATTCGACTAACTCTGTACTGCGTATCCGCGGCTACCAGCGCTTTCCTGCAGCCTATCATATTAGTATAGATATAGGTTATGAGACGGTTTGTTTGAACATGCTAACCCCTGGAAGTACCATTCAGATTTCAGACATTATTTTTGTATATTATGGTCTATTATTAAGGTAAGCAAGTACGATAAGTGACAACAACGATAAGCTACACGGGTGCGAAGCCGGTGCAGTGGCGCAGTGGAGAGTTGATCTAGTGAATTTAACACAGATGAAACCGTGGTGCACAGGTAACTAATCAAATGATACACCGAGACACTAAACTATGATATGATGAATTATAATTGTTCTGAGTAGTTTGCTTAGACGATGTTTAGAAGAACGCAGGAACGAATTTTAAAATGAGCCGAAGCTTAACATGAAGGAAACATCATAATGTGACTACTATAATGTAGCACCCGAGGGTACAGCATTATCTGTCTTAGTGCTTGTCTGGCAAGCGTTCAACCACCAGTTAAAAACTTCTTCAAGCGTCTGTCAGATTACTCCGATAGCTCCATTTCAGAGCCAATTCCTTTCACGCTTAGCGTGTTACCAACTCCGAATAACTCGTCACTTAACAATGAGTTTCGTATAGTGATCGGATAATAACCTATAAAATAAATCAAAAAGATGGTAGGGTGGACCCACGGCAATGGTCCTAAGATAATTCTTTAAACTTGCGTTTTGCTTATATATAGTTATTGATTTCTTCCCGTATTTATATCAACTCAGAATTTTTCTATTCCTTTAATTCGTACCAGATATTCAATGTATATGGATTAAAGGTACGTAAATAAACCCTGGATGTACCTACACATCTAAATTATGTTCCGTCAATGATAGGTGGTAGTTGACTTACTTTAGCCTACTTATACTATATTATTGTCAGTTGTGGTTTAACTGAAACGTTTTAAATTGTATTTTACACTAACTTTGGCATTGGCAAATAGGTGCCCACAGTTTAGTGTGGCCGTATTCCACTGTAGTTCCCGTCTATGATCGGTGAACTGGGTGAATGCTTTTTTTACTTATACTTTTAGCTTTTGAGTATCTAATAGCTATTGCGAAGTTAGCTAGTTCACTTTTAAGTTTAGTTGGTTCTGCTGGTAGGTATGTGATAGACTTATTAATTCAAACATAGCTACCACCACTATAATTCTATTTTGCGTAAATAATAAAACCGTCCAAGCCTTCTCGGTAAAGGCCTCTTCCCAAGGGCAGACATGGTTTTAATGACCACGCAAGTAGAATACCTATTGGAGATTTCAAACGCTTAGATAAATAGTTTTATGTTTTACCACATTAGATTAAGATGAACTGAGCACATTTGATTTTTTTATTGATTCAGGTTTCCTCGCTATATTCTAATTCACCGCCATCTATTGACATTACTAATTAATTTCAAATTGCCTACAAAACTAAATTCCGAATATTTGGACATCACTTAACCATTGGGCCAAATGAGTTTTTATGTGAATTACACAAAATATATACCATAGATATCTACACAGTGAGAATCATCACTAATCAATAAATAAAATGAAAGTGGTTATATAAAAAATATGCAAGTACCCCCATAGCTTGCTAACTGGACTCGTGACAACCAGTGCATTGAGTAAAATGCTAAGCACATAAAAGGGCCGGACTGCGGCAGATGTCATAAGTCAGAGAGTTGAGTGAGGTGGGACAATAAATTAGTGGGGGCATTGCCTCCCGTGTTTTGTCGTGGCCTGCGTGGGCAGACGGTAGCTGGATATAGGGATCACTACACAAGTATTGTGTTACCTTTATTGTTTAACATCAAAACGCAATATCGAACTACTGTAAATGAAAATCACGTGTAAAATAGTTTTTGCCACTAATTATCCTAATACAATAGTTGGAATTAAAATGTTGAAAAGTGAAGTTTACTTTAACTATTATATCTTCATTAAATACATTGTCTATTTGTAAGTACGCTAATAGTTTGTAACCTTTTTTAAAATTCTAGTAAATACTTATTACAGTTTTGTGAGACACTATTCCATATCCATTTCTTTATTTTCTCGATGACAGCTCCTGTGAAAACTTGAACGAGCGTCTTTTTTACATTATGTATGCATTATTTTATTAAAATATGACGTTTACACACGTACAAAGTTATACCAGAGTCGGAGAAACTGATAGGGATGGAGCTATATCGATAAACGTAACACGATAACAGACCCGATAGTACCCGTCACGTCCACCCTCTCTAGCGGTAACCCAAGCCTAGGTCCGTTCCTCGGTGTGAAACCCTTGGGTCAGGCAACCGCCCGCGCGATACAAGTGACACTGTACGTGCATCACTTAGCTACCTACATACAACACTACACACGTATGAACATACACACGTGCACACCACACAGGTACATAGGTTCTGTGAGGGACCTTTTTTTTTTTTTTTTCTTTTTTACGCTAGTTAGTTAGCGCTAGTTAGTGTAGAAACATTCCGATTACTGAATACACATACGCACGGTTCCTTCCTTCCTCCCAGGAGAAAGGGAACGTGCCTATGTGTATATTTAGTTAGCTCGAATCGTAGGTGTAGGGATTCGAATAGATCGCGACCTATTTGCGAACGCGACGACCGCCCGAGCCGAGGTCCGGCCACTTTGGCACCCTCGTGCGAGTCGTCCACAAAACTTTCGCGGCTGAGTGCCCTCTGCGCTCGCTCCCAAGTCCGGTGAAGCTGTAAAAGCCGCAGCGGCTTTAGGGCCCCTAAGGCTAACAGTGTAGTCAGTTCAAAAAAAAAAAAAAAAAAAAAAAAAAAAGACCCGATAGTTTTTTTACAAAATGTTACTACTGCTACTACTAATACAGCCGGATACAGTTTTCATGTTACTTTCAATTAAATTCTTAGTCAGTCTTTAGGTTTAATATGTATAGCTTCAAAATTAGGATATCTATAGGTATATATTTTTTTAATTATTGTGTACTTACAAAACATTTCACTAAATTTGTTGTTAAATGTATGAATGTTATTATTTATTATAGTTTAGGTATCATGATTCGATTCCAGTCGCATATCAATGAAACAATATTTAAAGCGATCTGCGAGGACCTTACTAACGATAAAACAATTCCTAATTCAGTTGATAATAAATCTGTACAATTAATTAAATTGAAGTGTCTCTTTGTAATGTCAAAATAACAGTTTTTTTTATTATTAAATGCATATGAAAGAATATACGATACTTATAGCAAAAGACCATTTTTTTATTTTTTTGTCTGTCTGTCTGTTTGTTTCTGGTAATCTCCAAAACGGTTGGACCGATTTTCACGGGACTTTCACTGCCAGATAGCTGATGTTATAAGGAGTAACTTAGGTTACTTTTATTTTAGAAAAATAATTATGGTTCCGTGCAAATAAATAAAAACTATTCATGGTGAATCAACTTGGGTGCTTAAAAGGCTTACGCTGAGTAAACCATAAGATATATGTGAAAATAATGTACTACATAATTGTAGATATTAAAAGGACCTACAAAAAATTTATCGAAAGCATATGTCTATCTTATAAGGATTATTTACAATTAGCATTTAAGCGGGAGCGGGAGTAGCACGATTTGCCCGTATGTAGTCCACGCGAACAAAGTCGCGGGCACAGCTAGTTAATAATATAATGGTGGCCTCAACCAAAAGCCTCGTTTAATAGAGCACTGTAGAGCAAATTTGATTAATATATTGTTTAAGAATTGGTTCAAAAATAACAATTTAAAAAATCAAGAGCGCTCATGAGGTTAAAATTAGTAGGTACCGGTTTGGTGAATATCGTACTCGAGAATCTCGTTTGCAAATACGTATCTTTATTTTATAAATATTTTGAGTGCAACTGTATCAAAAGAGATGAGTCATCTCGTCGTGCCAAAACATGCGAATGGAACAAACAACAAAGCGAACAACACACGCTCGAGGGCTCACAGTGCAACTTATGGCTTCGAGTACAAAAAGATCGTTAGTCAACAGTGTGCTACCTACCGCATCAACTCATAACACAGTTCATTATTTATATTAACAGTTTAGCAGTCAGTGGCCAGCACCGCGATCCCGACTTATAGCTGCGTGAATATGCGTGGGCATTATTTTGTCCCTTGTTAAGCGCTGAGGATATTATAAAAATGATTCCTTTATCCGCGCTGTGACACTCGCTGGAAATTGGTCGTTTAATTTATGATCATCATAAAAAAGGATTCGAACCCGTGCAGGTTGGAATTTCATTCACAAGGAGGCAGTGGTTCGGGTCTTTGTGGATGAATGTTTTCATTAATTTAACATGGACCTTGGGAATGCTACACAAGTGTTAGGTGTCGTGTGACAACGGATGGTAGATCTGGAGATAGGGAGGCTCGTGCCGCGGTCGCGAATGCGATTATATAAATACTGTTTCTTTCAGCGTATACTTACATAAATATATTAAAATAAATTTTGATTGCAAAAACATTGAGTAATATTAGATAACAAATAATTGAATTTAGTATTTAAGAATTTCGGACAATAATATTTTCTTGTTTCTTGCTCTTTAGAGAGTGATATTCCGTAGTCGGGTTTTAGTTTTTAAATGTATTTATTTATTACTGATAAGTATGACGCTGCTAATATTGTGACAGATATGAAAAAGTGCAAGTCGTGATCGACTTACGTTAAGGTAATTTACCATATTAAGCCGGAACATTCTTTAAAAGTCGAACGCGTGACTTAATTTATTGCTGTAATCAATGGAAAATAATTCTTAGACATTTTAGAAGAGTAGTCATTAGTCACAAGGCAGATCGGTCGTCGGTGATGTAGCAAGAGCTACGGGGATTCTGGACTCCAGAGAGCTTGTTGATTTTTGATGGCAAGGCGGCGCATGCGCATCATCAGATAAACGACAATAAGTCGATACGTTCTTTAAATAAGCTCAAGGATCTATTAATCAATACGGTGACCGACCGTCACTGAGTTTCGGCCTAATCCATTCAAAACATTCGGAGACATTTGTCGGGCCCCGACCGCGGCAGGGATCGGGTGATCGATAGCGCGCGACTCGCCACAAAACGTTAGATAAAAGCCGATAAGTCAGAAGAAATATGACGCGAACAAAATCGGGAGATGTACGTAATAAGATAAAAGTCAAACAATGATTCGACCGCGGATTCGCCGCGGCATAATTTATGTGACAACGCGTGATGGACGAGCGGCGACTTTCGGTAAACTATTTACATACGGCGGCGGCCGCGCTGTCGGATTGGGTTCCACTTGTGACAGAGGGTGGGGCTTACTACTGAAAACAAATGTCACTGTTATTTATTAGGTTACGGTACTATTAGGCCTAAGACGGGAATTATGGTTTCGGGATAACCGTGAAAGAGCAAAGCATTACTTACTTTTATGTAATAAATCTTAATTTTGTGCGAATCAAAAATACTTTATATTGTAATATCTATACATGAATACGTGAATAAATATAAACGTCGTACATTACTGATTAGTTTCCGTGACGTTTCAAATAAATACTGTTAAGAAACCTTTCAAAAATGCGGTAATCAAAACTACGTTGGATCGGCGTACCTACTCGACAAGCTTCATTTCAAATAGTCATTAAATATTACGATGTTAAGTTGGCGTATTCTAGGATAGACCGAGATACATTAAAGAATGTAAGGATAATATATAAACAATATTTATGTAAATGACTGTATAACAGCGTACGGTAAATAATATAATCAATTTGTAACCCTCGCGCGAGCTCTATTCTCCGATTTTTTCATTTTCATTAGTCATTTATGGTTAAAGGTATGGTGGTCGGCAATCTCTACCACTCTCGAAAACCATTGACTTTATCGAAATTTGTTTGATAATAAAAACGATCTTTTACTCTACAAAACAAAAATTTGATCGAAATTACGACTTTCCATGCTTAGGTCCCTATTTTTCGAATACTGAACCACTGTGCGTCGCCACGCCAATAGCCAGTCTGACCAACCGCATTAGATGTCTCACAACAAAGTAGTTTATATTACTTTGGGATAATGTAACCTATAATTAATAAGTTTTTAGAATCGAATCAGTAGTTGTTATAATTACCACCCAAAAACTTACAACTTTATCTCTTTTTAATAGTTGTATAGTATGTGTACCTAATCATAATTGAATATTATGCACATGAGCAAAAATAAAAATCTGTCGACTCTTTCGGCTTATACTTTATTATATTACTTTGTTTATAGAAGTTTACTCTCATAAATGCTCCCATAAATTACGACCTGGGTTTGAAGAAATTTAATATTTAGCTTTAAGAAAATCTTTGGCAGTAATTATATATTTTTTATTCTGCCTAATTTTAAAAAGACAGAAAGATAGATGTTGCAAAATTAAGAATGCATCAAAAAGTTAATTTGCCCAAAGAAGTCTGTAGTCTTTACGCTCTTTGTAGCGGAAAGAGTCGATATTACACAGAGTTTATGAGATAATTTCTTGTGTTTATTTATTACAAGGGAAACAAACACATACAATTCTGCAATATTAATAATAATAAAAAACGGTACACAAACTGAAATCAGTTACCACTAAATCTAGCAATATACAGTACTAGTTGCAGTTATACTAATCACAAATAAAAGTTCAAATAATTTTATTTAATAACAGTCAAAATAGTAAGAAATCCTTAATAATTTATCCTAATTAATTAATCTATACAAAACATTGTTTAAGATCACACTGCCAATTTCAAAACATTAAAAAAAAGTTAAATGCAATGACTAGATATTGACGTATAAGTAGGTAGGTACAGGTAAACAAAGGTTCTTTTGACAAAAGAAATTCAATAACGTTCAAATTTAAAAAAAAATATTGGCTTTATAAAATACTTTATATTAAATGGCGTATCATTTTGGATTCTAAACAAGTATTTCATTAATCGTTAAAATTGCCTCTAGAGGATAACAATTTCCAAAATATTTAACTAAACTAAACTAACATGGTGGGAGCAGAGAGGAAGCGTTGCTGTCAGAGCTTCACGTCTTGTGCCTAGACTCTCTAATTGAATCTGGAGTTCGCGGTCTCCGGTATGGCGCGGGTGGGCGCGGGCAGGCGGTGGCGTTCGCCAATTCCCTTAACACGTCGACTTGAATTGTTTTCTGTCGTATCACTTTAGTATCTGAGAGCAAAGTACCTTTTTTAATGCTGTCACATCTTTCATACAAATAACCTGTAAGTGACACTGCCTGTTTGAAGTTCGATATTTTGTGGTCTAAATTCTAAATTAATAGAATTAAAATGATGGTTTCGTAGACTTTCTTTGAACTGAAATCGAGACTAATAGGCTTGTCTAGCTAATATTTATATTTTAATTTCAAAGTTTCTTGGCAACGTGTGAATAAATATAGGCATACAATTATGCTAATGTCATTTGGATACACCTAATCTTTTTCTGATCTTTGTTTAGAGTTCAAACAATTCTGTAATAAGACGGTGTCTCTCTTGTTAAAACTGTCCATGGAGTCTCTTGGTGACATCTTAAAATTCATGCTTTTAATTATTAATTACTTGTTGTATTTCTTGTTGATATTCACTTGTACACACAAGCCAAAGTAGGTATATCACGTAAAATACCACCAATATTATATAATATAGAGTCAAGTAACGTAAGTTTATGAATTACAATTAAAACCACAACATGACAGATCAATAACCCGCCAAACATTCTCTCGCCGTACATATCAATCTGTTTGCTAATGAGCAAGTGGGTGCCGCGGTGTAGGAAACTCGAATTGAATAGTCTCAAGTTTTACAATATTTTATTATTAAAAATATACAACTAAAATTTAGTAGGCACTAGCTGGAGAGGCAGACGTTGTTCTGCCCTTCCAGGTCCAGCAGTTAACGGCTCGACGACAGCGCCAGCTATCAGATCTTAACATATCTATAAACCATCGTCTCGATAAAACAAATATATTAGTACCTAAATATAAGCTCAATCGGTCAAGTTGTTCAGAGGTTATAGAATCACTAACATACGCACAGAAGATTTTTATGTATTTAATATAAGATGAATTTTAATTCATTATATAACATTGGAAGTGTATAGATTTTAATTGAGGTTATTCTTATTAAAGATATCGCTGCCGTGTCTATATCAGGATTCAAACTGCGGTGGATGTGAGACAGGTTGTAGGTGAAAAGGTTAGCCGAGCGACAATCCCCGCGGAGACAGCGTAGAGGCAGCTTCGCTTTTTACTCGATTCTCAGCGCGACCGGCCCGCTCTACCGTGTAATTGGATGAGAACGATGCGATCCCAATAGCGCGCCCTTATCTGTTCGCGGCAAATCCACCCCCGCCCGCCCCCCGCAGAACCCGCGTCGCCTGCCGTCGCTCCAGCAATAAGTTTTTAGTGAGTAATTTAAGATAACCCCTTGATGTTGTTCATTTTCACACTTCCTTTCGCGAGAACAGCTCTTTATTGCGTAATATGTAACTGTCTCTTCGCCGACGGGCATCCCGGGGGCGCGCAGACAAACTTCGCCCCCTTTATGATGTTAATGCGATCGCCTCCGACCCTCCTATCTGGATAATGATAATTGCTTTTTCCAAAATTATTGTTTGATGTTGTCGCTTAACGTTATATTGGGAAGTTTTGTGAACGGGTTCTCTATCTTTTTGACATTAGCGGGTAATAAATTGCTGGTAATCATAATTTATTAGATCTTACAATAACACTTGTACAATAATGTTCATGTTGGATTTACAAATTAGCGGTTTTATCTCATATGCTCTAAAGAGCAGTCTTAAAAAGCGATATCTTAAAAAAGTATGTTTTATGGACTAAGATTGATCTAAAATAAATCAGTTTTATGAATTCAATGTAAACAACCAATATTTTGCAAATCACTTGGATAGGGACCAATTCTAAATTTAAATTAGGAAAGAGTATATTGCTTAATTTTAATCGACTTGAAAAAAGGAGGAGGTTCTTAATTCGATTGTTTTTTTATATGAATGTTCAGGTATAACTTATTTGTTTATGAACCGATTTACTTAGGTGTTTCTCTTTTCCTTGGAAAGAGGATACCTCAAGGATGGTCCCATTTTCATTGGCATTGGACCTTCGACCAATATTTTACATTACATCCAATATGACTGAACCATGCCACCTGAATTATGTATAACTTGTCCCCGGTAACAGTATCATCCCCACCCAATATATAATTACGTTTCTTGACTCTCACGTCACGAATTTAAAGAATGAAATAAAATAAAAATAAGGCAAATTACAAATAAAGCATTAAAAACAAAACTGTGTTTATGTGGCTATGTGTGTTTCAAACCGCATGAATGTTGTTTGGAATTAAATAAATAGAAGAAAGAAAAATATATTATAGGTATTCAAAACTACTACTTTTTGCTCGCAAGTCGCAATAAGACGCTATAATTAAGTAATTCGCATCCGTTCAATAAAATAAGTTTTAATAGGAAAGTGTTTTTTTATTTATTTAGCCATAGTAAAGCGGGAAACTGCGAATTGTCGTCGTATTAACCAGTATCAGATGGGCAGTGTGCTGGACACTGTGCTCCTACACCCCCTTTTCTCACCCCTGAACGTCGCCCGTCCCCCTGTTTAGTTCTATTTCACCTCTGATTTTGCAGTTTCAGCGCAAATGTGCTGGGATTTATTTTTGAAATGTTTCGTACTTTTATCAAAGATAATAAAGTACCTACCTAGGTATGGCAACTCAGTTTAATAAATGTGAAACTATGACATTTAAGTTTAGTACAATGTTGTCGTATAAGCAAAAAATGTACACCTTTTACCCGTTAACTGGACTTTTATGAAACAATGATATTGGTCTGAAGAATCAGATAGCTCCGAGGGTATATGCATATTTGCTCCATTGAAAATGAAAAAAAAAAAAATAAATTTACCAGATTCAAATATATCTATATAAGTAATAGCGAGTTATTTTATAACTAATACATTAGCATTAATGGGGACATAATATAAATTATAGGAATAATGGTAAGCAGTGAGAACTTACCAAAATGGTAATATACAAATGATAGGGCAATAAGCAGGTACCTATATCATTACATATTCACTACCTATTTGCTTTATTAGTAATAGGTACTTCATTAAAATATAATAATTATTCTGAATAATTAATATTGCTTTTTAAGTATTTGTTAAACAATGGAACTTTATCTAAATTCGTATTTTCCTATTATTATTTTTAAACTTCAAAAATGTATTACTTATATAGTTGAAAGTCATACACATTGAATAGTAATGCGTATATATTTAGGTAAATAGCAACATAAGCAAAAAGGTAGCATGTTTATCTTTATCACAGGCTACGTATACAGAGACGGGAGGGAGCTTGCGAACTGTCGTCGTATTCCAGCGCTATCAGATCGGATCCCCGCGGCCCCGGGGACGAGCCTATCTCCGTGCCTAACCGCACGTCCCACAACAATATCTACAATATGTTCGTATTTTTTAATATAACAGATATAAACAAAACTTTTCGAATTAGACATATTATTACTAAGTATTTTTAGTTTATCATCAATACGGTACACCTATAGAATAAATTGTCATTGAATTATATCGCAAGATAACTACACACTGCTTTGTACTGATAACGCACTATTTAACGTAATGACTTGCAAGAATTTATATAGTAGGTACATACTTGTAAAAATAAATATTTTTTTTATGTAATATTTGTTTATTAGAATTGTACTCAATAATTGACAAATGAAAAAATGTCACATTAAACAATGTCCACAATATAATTAACAGAGCTCTCATATTACTTAAACAGACTGTTAATAGATGGCGTGATGACGTTTTAAATATATAGGTGTTTTCATTAGCATCAACATTAATTCCCATTTAAAAAGGGTTTAGCAATTTTTTAATGAAAACATTCATTTTAAACTATTTTTGCTTTATATTTAATCAATACCATGGCTTTAAAAGTATGTTTGAGTCATTAATTTTGAAGAAGAATTAACGGAGATGTGGCGTTTCCATGAAAAACACCTTTGAGGTATAATTTATATTATATTTATATTTATCTATAATTATTTATAATATAATTAAACAAAAAAGTATTTTTGTTTGATTGTTTGTAAAACATGGTAATCTCTGGAACTACCAGTCGAATTCGAAAAATTCTTTTTGTATATGATAGCCAGATTCATTCATATTAATGTTAGGCTATCTAACATTAAGCTAGCTCAGCTAGCATCAAATAATGATTTTTGTTAACTAAGTCGGAAATGAAAGCGCTTCCGATCTTCTTTATCCACGTGCGCTGGCGTAATGGTTTATGATACGTAAATACAATGTTCTACTACAATATTGGTCCTTAGAATATCTAAAAAAAACTCCGCGATATCATATGCCTGTCTTTTATACATAAGCAACAATAAGGTATTTTATTGAAAGTTAAAAAGTGATTTATGAGTATTATTTTTAGGCATGGCATATAAGAACGAACCTTACCAAATCCTTACGGACAAAAGTTACTTCATCATCAAAACAATTTTATGAAGATAAACGTCATTTAAAGCATGTTATTTGGACACATCGTTTAGGAGATAATGGAAAGTTAAAATAATTTATCACTCGGCGCGGGTCGACAATAGTACTACAGTAGTGGCGCGAATAAGCCGTGTGACTCGTCATAACCCTGACCGCTTGACGAGGACCGAGATTTTTTTTTTATTAATTCTATAATCTAGTTATTGAGGAAGGGTATAGGGCTATATAACTGCACGCTACGACTCTAAGAAGCGGAGTAGTAACCATGAATATCAAGCAAATAGAAAGCTGTAAGCAAGTACGGGAAATTAAAAAAATAATAGGCTATACGGCTGCGCTGGCGGCTGTCAGGCGCGTAAACTTTGTCGGATATAATTAACACGAGTGAAACCGTAGGACACAGCTAGTATATAATATAATAATACATAGAAGTCTTAAGTAAAATGTAATATAAATATGTTGTATTGTAAATAAATTGTAATAGATACCACAAAATTATAAGTATGTATTTAAATGAAACATTATAAAAGCGACTTACTTATTGAAATTTAATCAACAATTTCAAATAACCTTTCAATAACGTAAAATTCAATTTGGAAGTTCGTAGAACAATTTCATCAGATCAAAACACGATCCGGATTCTTCTTAACGGGGATCAATACAAGACGCGTACAGTCGAACAGGGAGTCGAACCGCTCACGTCGCCAGTGCTCATTTAAGGATCCGCCGAAAACATTTTTTTTATTGTGTTCATTATTTTCAGTAAAATTGCGAGAGCATTAACTTGAGTATAGGGTGGGACTCGACGGGACTATTACGGCCCGCCTTGTAATCAGAGACGAGCCGTCCGCTCAGCGCGCCAACACACTCCAAAACATATTATTAATTTGTTAGCGAATTCCTTCATTTATTCGTATTGATCCGCTTCGATATTGGATAACTGTCAACTAATGTCCCAATACGTTTAAGTTAAAACATGAATTTTATTAATGTTGTATTTTACTTATAAAATTGCTCGTATAGTGATTACTAATTTCTTTTTTTTATAACACCTTACTATCCCTGATGGTAAGTAAGCACAGCATAATCCAAACACAACGGCGACTACCGAGAGATACCTGCATAAATATGTCTTCATGTTACGCTTAAGGACCCCAAGTTGTGACAAGGAGGGAGACACTGGCCGGGATAACGTTCCGCAGCTTACATACCAAAAAAAACGAAGAGCAACATAGCCAAAAAACAGTTTACATACGTCATCCATATTAAATTTGTAGGCACCCTTGTAGCCTATCTTTGTCCTCACTCCCCGTACTTGTCCAAGCTAATCATTGTTAACTCAAATATAGTAAATAACTATCAAAAAATCAATATTATTAATTAGTACATGGCGCTGACCGGCCGCTGTCGCAGCCGTCTTCCGCTGTTTGTTATCACACGTTAAACTTAATCTAACCTAGCCACAACGTTTGATAGGTATAGCGCATTAATAGCTCAACTCCTACGGATGGCATATATAAAACAATTTCACGTATATTTTTGTTATGCAAGGTATGATCATTTACTATTTTTGACAGTATAAATTATACAGTATTTTTTTTGGTTAAACAGTTCAGAGTCTCTATTGTTTTAAATTGTGTTATGTAATAAACGTTATCTTATCTTATCTTATCAATGTATTATTCAGTGGTCATTATCATATATATTTTTATGTAATGTGTAATGATTTTTGATGTATTTACAAATCAAAGGATATTAGTAAAACTACCGAAAACAAATGCCACTCATATAATAAACATTTTAAATTGTTCCCTAAACGAATAAATATTATATGGAATTATAGATTGAAAGTAAGTTGGTCCAGATGAATATCGGGCGGCAGCGAACAGAAACGCGGATTGCGACCGTGGTCTGGCAACACTGGCAACGCATCGTGAACGTGTAATCGGCACGTCAGCCCTATAATTTCCCTCCTAATTTTCCAATTTTAAACCTGTGATCCGAATTAGGATTTGCATAAAATTGTTAATGACAGTTAACGCGATATTGAACGTGTTAAAATCGACGTCTACCTATTTCGAATTTTATTACTGACTGTATTATCGCCGACATCGTTCTAAATTGGATTCGAGTGGGTAATTTGGCTTGAATATTCGTTTGAGCAGAAGCTAAAATAAAATAAAAAGTTAATATGAGCAGTATTAGAAGCGTTGCGTGAAAGGCCTGGCACGTAAGCTTTACTATGTATTATCATTATGACCGCGTTTTCTATTTATTAGAGAAATTGAAGTGGCTGTATATATAGTTACATAGTGCATTGAACGTGGCAAAATTTTACTCATTGTTTATTAAATCATAATTGTGATAATGGACAAAACTTTATATAAATTTCATAGTTACCTTAGGAAGATAGATACCTTCGAAGTTCAACTTCGAAAGCCAATGAAATTAAAATGGAACAACCTTGAGGTATCTCCTATGCAACAAAAAAGAATCATCCAAAAAGAAGTTATGGCTGAACATCCTAAAAAAATACATTCGTATTGAGTAATATACCATCTTTTGTTGAATTCAGTTAAAAGAAAATTGATCTGGTTTTGGAATGAACCTATGACACTCGATACGACAAGTAGACGGTTTAAGGAATGTGTTAATGAACTGATTTTATAGAATAACAATGTGATAATACAACCATTATACATTGTTGTAATTACAACGTCAATTATGGAATCATCGACTGGCATAAAATGTATTATTTTGTTGCTAAAATAAAGTGTTTCACAGGCGGTGAAGTCGAAACATACGGACCAAAAAATGAAATCGTTTCTTACCTGATGGGTGGCCGTAATTGCTTATTCTAACACTTTATTATAGCAAAATAATGATTGTAGGAAAAAGTGAGAGGTTTTGGTCGATGGCGTGTCCCCGGCGCGGCGCGGTACACACAGCCTGTAATCTCGCGCCGCGCCGGCCTCCAATCACGCATTTCTCACCCGAGCGCGTTGAAAAAATAATACCTCCCGAGATTTGTCTATAATTTGCCGATGCCGCACGTAAAACGGGCACGCACCGCGAGAACAACCGGAGAAGTCGGAGGCTCTCACCGCACAAAATATTGTTTAACAGCTGAATAATTTTCTATTCTTTTGTTATTATTATTTAGACAGTAGCTTTCTTATAACACCAACACTATAATTTTAGATCGATAAATATAACCAACTACTGGAAATTAAATAAATGGTAACTGTTTACGATATAACATCTATCACGTTGTATACAATAAATACTGTGTAATGAACTTTGATTAGTTTTTTATTTATTTATATATAGATTTAATAAAACTTTCTGTACCGTATTGGGATTATAATTATATTTTTCTTTATCTAGATAAATGTTGTCTAATGACTAAACACCGCCCGAGACTTTATGCACGTAAATATAATATAAAAATTAATAACAATAATATAAATGTTATTTAAATAACGGTTATGGTATTCAGAGATAATATAACTTCCTATTAGTTCCATACATTTTCAAAAACCTTGGGTTGGTTCTTGAACAATCAAAACATACAAAATAAATACTATCTATTATTAAGATTTTTTCTTAAGTTATAGTCCCTTCGAGCCTATGTCCATTTATATTACAAAATCAGACTATGGTCACGTTAACTCATTTTCGGAAATAAACTTTCCCGTATTAGTGTATTATTTATTATCTATGAATAAACTCCTCAACACCGCACTGTGGTTCGAGCAATTTTCGTAGGTGAAACACATCTGCTTAATGCATACTTATTTCACAAAAAAACACATGACACTGGGCATAAACTAACAATTATTACAGTATTATATTTTTTCAAAAGCCAAAAATACCTTTCACATGATATGACCACAGCTTCACTTTCCTATATTGTTCAATTTTTGACGTAAAATTCATACGGTTTAGTAGGGTTTAGTAATGTTTTGACGTTTGACTGACAGTTACTTTCAATAAAGAAATAAGCGTGTCCAACAACTGTCGGGAAACCGAACAAAAATTACTCTGAATGCCTTTTACATTTTTTTTCCGACTGTGTTACTGACACATTCACACAAAATATTTTTTTCTTTAGATTATGCTTACAACAGTATAATAATGGCTAATTTTTTATTTCCTAATATTACGAAATATGATTGCCATGGTATCAATTTCTTGTCTCATGTATTATTTTCCGTAGGTTTATGTAATATTGTATCTAGTTAGTTTAGATGTAATGTTTTTCATTTTCACTACGTTTATCAGTGATATTATAAATAATTATAATATCATTGACGTTTATAGCTCTATTGGGTTGTACCTGCTATTACGGTTTCCACCTCTCCAAATATTTGTTATTTTTGCATTAATCTATGCCCATTCTAAATAAATTGTTATATTCTCCAGAGTACATTTGTTCATAGGAGAAATATTCTCTTAATTATATGGTAAGTTATTTTAACCATGGCTAAATCAAAAACCATTTCGAAGAATTGCATTCTACGTTAATTTTATAATATATTAGATTAAAAATATTAAATGATTAAAGATATTTTTTATAGACATCCATATGCTCTTTGTTTGACCTTTATGACGTCATTACTAGCATAGATGGGTTTTCTTTGCCTTGATACCTGAACACTAAAAAACGCCATAGTTATAAATTGTCAACTGTCAGTTGTAAAAGTCTAAATTTTTCTTCTTCTTATTTTGACGCCGCAAAAAGCACTTGCCATTGTCAATGTTTTTAAGCCTTCGTAAAATTTTCAATTTTATAAGGTGGGGTTTTCAGTGTCAATGATTATAAGCCTTCGTAAAACTTTCCTATATACAAAGTGGTGACAAAAACCTTCTGACAAAATGGTGGCTCTCTTGTCAGAACTATATAGGAAGTTTTTGTAACATCCCAAAATCCATTTTTACTGCTTTATATTTATAATCCACTTCAATATACAAACAATCAAACTATATCACGCAAAATGCCACCATAACATAGGGTCTAAATACCTAAAACCTAAAGGTTATGAATTTAAAATAAAAACCATAACATGTCACTTTAAGATCCCGCCAAAAATTCAATGCCAAAATGGTACAATACTTGTTTCTAAATCTTTGATTTAAATAATCGAATGTAAGCATACCCGATATAAACCGACTAGGGACATGCAAGTCCAAGCAGAAGTATATTTTCTTTTTTTTTCATTAACACGCTTTTATTAACTTCACTTGTAACTAACAAACAATGTAATCAAATCTTAGAAGTTAATTTTAACCTACTTTTGTTTGTCGTATCGAAATAGGTATTGCCACCTTTTTTGGGAAAAATTTAGTATATTAAAAAAAACTGCAAAATATATAGTACTTTTGGAAAATTTTGAAAAAAATATAGTACACATTTATTGTTAATCATTATTGAGTAAGTTCCCAAAAAGGATAGAAAAATTTTCAGGGCTCATGTGTGTGATTTTTCTTTTATTTTATTCATTTTTCTGTTTGTGTCATATACATATAAGTGATCCACTTTGCGCTGTTCTAATTCGTACTTTAATTTTTTTCATAACATTGTAAACATCTAAAATGTTGGTATTATTTCTTTCTAGAAACTTGAAACAAAATGAAAGTAAATTTCAATGATAATTTGTCCTTCTTTTTCGTTTAACAATATAATATAAAATAAATTATTAAAAAAGAAACAAATACCCGACTGCAAGAAAAACACGACAAACAAAATATTTTTCTATTTATGCTTTTTATTTGATTCCCAGACGTCGTACTTGGGTATTATATAGCCTATGTCACTCCCACAATTAAGACGTGCCAAAGAAATAAATATACTTACATATATATATACATACAATACGCTCGAAAAATATATCCTTCCTTTTTCGCAGTCGGGTAATAAGCGCAACAGTTGAATTAGCGATAAAAATATAGTATTTTTCGTATTATATTATTTTTCCATAATATATAGTACAATTGACTAAAATATAGTACGATACTATATAATATAGTACGGCTGGCAACCCTATATCGAAATAAGATTTTGTATAAATGTAGTTCGAATGACAAAATTATAATTTAGTATCTTGGTGCTAATTTGATGATAGATCCAGGAGATAGATAGTAGAACTCTTCAGTGGCTACTCTAGCAAACCCCTCGAGTTTAGGCTTATATGATTTGTTTTCATGAGTCCTATAGATTGAGCTTTATTTTTGTGGATTGACTCTTCTCACAGGGCAATAAAGTCATCTATCTGTAGATACAATCCATTTATTATCTATTCTTCTTACCACGCTAAGTAGGGTCGAGACAATATGTTTTTTTTTCTCTTCCACTCTCCTCTATCAACTGTCATCTCAGTACTCAGACCTTTTATATACATACAATTCCTCACACAATTCATCAGTACCGTCTCTTACCTTATCTTATTTTACCTTACCCTTTTTTTAATGACTTTCATCTCTCCTCGTGACATGCTCATACTGTGTTAACTTATAATTTAACTTGTGGAAGAACTATTGCAAAGGGAGGATCCTCCGACCAGACGGGTGTTATGTCTGGCGGGCAGCTGCCCTACGGTTGTAGTCGGGTTCTTTTATATACACTCAATCGAAGAGTTAATTTCTATAGTGCGATATAGGATGCGTCGTATGTGGTTCGATAGATGTCGCTGTGTGTCGCTATGTAGATGTCGCTACAAACTCTTTAAATTCTCTGTCACTACTGCGACTAGGCTTCTGCTAATACGCTCATTCTTAAACTTATCCAATCTAGTTTCATTGATATCTATGTCACATGCACTTTTCTTTCTTACGTCTCTTTCGTTATCTCTAGCATTCAGGTTCATACATTAGAATATATGTTATAATAGTTTTTAAAAGCTTGTAATTAAAATGTTCTATATAAAAGTCTTGACTATGCTTTATATCTATATATAAATAGTCAAGTAGGTACATATTACTGTTTAGAGTAACTAACGTGAGAGTTCTTGCGTTGCAGTATGTAATAAATAATTATTATGTCCGGTGCTTTTGAACTAAAATTAACTGTTGATTTTGTAGACTCTAGAGCGTCTCAACCGTTAAAATGAACTAAGCTTTAGTTACGACTGTTCGCAAGTTGTAATTGAAGCTTAGTTATTGTGAACTCTAGGTAATACTATACTATAGTGAATATGTTACGTTGAATAAAAATAAAGTAACGTAATACGTGTAAATGAAATACGTTAAAGAGACAAAAGCAAGATAATCATAAACGAGATCCGTGTTCCCTTATCCGATTGCCACTCGATTTGGCCACACAGCTTAAACTGTCAGCTTTATGAACGATTGATATTTTGAACGTTTCCCCTTCACACCTTAATAAACCAGGCATACTGATTCACGCACGATCATGTCAAACAAAACTCAATGTTAATATTTTATTGTGGAATATATATTTTTTTATGATGATTCGTCATATTTTTATTATATAAACGATTATTGACAGACAGTGGCGGCGTGGCACGGCGGCTCGGCGGCAGGTGAGGGATTGGCATCGATCGGTCTATAATTCCGATTGACAGTTGGTCGGAAAAAATTGTACAAGAGTTGACTCGTAGATAACGTGTTAGACTTGTTTGCTTAGGCTCTAACAAAATTTTGTTGTACAATACAAAAATACATAAGTACCTATACTTAAAAAATAGGTGCATCGAATTTCGGAAACTTAGGCCTGTGAACACATGATACTATTAATTTTAATTTACCGTCAAAATATCTTACGTCACTGTTTTTACAGCATTATATATATTAATACAATTTATAAAATGTAATGAAATTAATAAGCATTTAATTATTTAAGTGTCTTAACTGTAACTTCTCTCGAGTTACTTTTTAAATATTAACGTATTAAAATTAAATGTACTCATTCAATTTTCCCGGTGTTTTTATTATTAAATAGTTCTGTTTTCAATTAAATACAGCTTAATTTTTATTAATGTAATTTTTAGATTGCGTAGTTAGTAAATGTCGTTTTTTGTTCAGTTATATTTTTTTATCAATATTAATTTTATAATGTATGTAGTAACAATATCATAGAATGTGGTATACCACAAATTGCCGGTTAATGCATTGAAACCTCGCGCCGCAGCGGCCGGGACAACCCGTAGCTGTAACGTGTAACGTCACTAACGTCCCATTGTGCGGACGTCGAGCAAGCCGCACTTCGCTTAGTGACGGATTACCGAGCTCTTTAGCCGATTATTGATACATGCGGCACACTTTGCTTTTGAAGCGATACTTTTGACTTTTTGTTGGCAATTTAAAGATTTTACTTTATTGTTACTATTAGATTTTGATGTATATCATTTATATTATTATCTGTATTTGAATTATATTATATGGTACGCAAGTAAGATGTTATACTTGTTTGGCGCATGAAAACAAAAATAGCTTCAAATGTTTTATCCCGCGTATCAACAACATGTTGAAGTTAGCCAATAATGTAAATAATTTAATGGTTTATAAAATATACACTATTTCAATTTGATTAAAATAATGTATATGTATCCACTTTTAAATTATTTTTATGCAATTGAAAACTAAATTTAACTTAGTAAAATGTATTTACATTATTATTATTTTAGTCATGTCGCACTTCCGTCACGTATGCACGCACAGCTCTTAATTTTACCCTCAACTAAACGCGCCAAAAGATGTAACTATAACATAACATACCATCACGCCTATATCCCCGAAGGGTTAGGCAGAGGTGTACCTACTAATATACACCCACACTTCACCGTGTATGTTTTTATATCTCGTGTAATAGGGGGCGAGCCTATTGCCATTAATCGGGCACGAAGTTAAACTCCGAGCTGCTACTGAGAATTTCAAAGAAAAAACCCAATAACATTTAGTTCGACCTGGGAATCAAACCCAGGACCTCGGTCATAGCAATCGCGCTTACGACCACTAGGCTAATGAGGCAGTTCAGTGAGGTGAGTGAGTGAGTGAAGTTAATGAGGAACTATAACTTCAAAAAAGTAAGTATATCATATTCTCTTTGGCTTTCAAACTATTCCTTCAGGTATACCTCAGGGTTCACACATAGGACCATTGCATTTTTAACATTTATATCTCCGATATATCCTCTTGCTTCACCTTCGCCAGGTACTTTATATATGCCGATGATACCAAAATTTTCAGCGCTATTCGTACTATTGATGACTGTCACATGTTACAGAATGAACTTTTGCGACTTTGTGATTATTGCAAGTTAAATAAGCTAAATTTAAATGTAAAGAAATGTTATGTAATAATAATAACATACACTTGAAAACATCAACCTATAAATTATATCTATATACTTGACATGTTGCCAGTGCAGAGGGTTTCTGTCATTCGTGATTTGGGGTGATGATGGATTCCAAACTGTTTTATACGTATCACTATGATTACATACGTCAGAAAGCTTTAAAAATGTTTGGATTCATTTGCAGAATTGCAAGGACTTTTGTAAACTTAAACTCACTAAAAATATTATATTTTACATACATTAGGAGCTATCTCGATTATGCTTCGCCAATATGGTCACCCGATTATATCACACATAAGACTAGTCTAGACAACATTCAAAGTAAATTCCTGAGATATCTAAATTATAAATTTAATAACGAGCATAAGTCATACTTAATTGATTTGGACTTTTACAATTTAACTTCTTTATCAAAACAACGATCTATCTTCGACATGAGATTATTATACGATATTTTGAACAACAATATTGATTGCCCCGAACTGGTGAATAGGATTAACTTCAAAACACATACAAAAATTATACGAAATCCGCGCTTATTTGCACCACGGCCAGTTAAACACAATTATGTTAAGAACTCTGTTTTACAAAGATGTTTTAACATGTATGACACGAAGTTTAGTCATATTGATTTATTCCAGTCAAATAAGAATTTTTACTTAAAAAAATTAAAATCGATAAACACATTGAAATAGTCATAATGACTGTGAAACAGGAACACAGAAAGGACTCAGTTTATTCTACTACACGCAGACTCACACTCCCAGTACATTGAGATATAGAAACACATAATACCTCATAATGATATTTTTTATGTATATAAATATTTAACCGCTGCATAACAAACAAAATTTAATAATAATTGTTTCGTAATTGGCACCACATGATTGCAAAACTTAACAAATGTATATTTTGTGTTAAATGTGCTGTGAAGCAATATGTACCAAATAAATAAAATAAATGTTATTAAAAAGTGTATTATGATATAGTTTAGGTACTTCTATATTAAAACGTAGATCAGATGTAATCCATTATTATCATATCCATTATTTTCTACGAAAGTGTTCGCACTTGGGTCAGCGATTTTGATGCTGATTTTCCTTTCTACCATCAGTCGAACTGCTCCAAGTAGAGAGAAATTTCCAATGAATTTTCTCTGTACCTATCTCTGTTACCTCCAATTATATAAAATGTACCTATATTTATTATACATATACCTATGTCATGTAGGTATAGATTGATGTACTTTATCTAAAGTATACTTCTAGTAACCCTGCTGTAAAGGTATTAGATATGCTTAGGGTAATAGTACCTAAATATTTAGGGCGATTATCACTGGAAGTAGGAGTTAGCTCGAGAAACCAAATTCAGAGTGTGGGTGTTGTTTAGTCGACTCATTTATCGTTTAATGGTTCAGATTGTATCAAATCACATAAATATGGCTCAGAATTCAAAATTATAAAAAAAAACTTTCATACCACAATTTTTTTTCCCACGAAAAACGGCATTATCTAACTAGGGTCCCCTACAGCCCCCACATATGTTTTAACGATAATAACGACGATTTCTAAAAATCTACAGTCCCGGGTAGAGGTTGGATTCTATTCTACCCGGTAAATTCCCCCATTGGGCTAAAAACGAGGTATAATTTACCGGGGTAAACACCCAAACCAAGGGTTTTTCGTTTTTCATTAATCTTACATTATGTATAGTGTTATATTTACTATGAATTTCAATAGTATAATAAAAAATATGTCAAGCAAATTTATCAAGAGAATGTTATTCAATAATGAAGAAATAAAAAAAAATGTCTATCTAGTAACCACACTACTAACAAACCGTTTATAATAAGACGGAGCTATACATGATTGCATAACACTGGTATTCATAAAAATTAGATACTATGAGAATTTTTCCAGGAATGGGAATTGATAATGAACAATGAAAGGTTAATTAACAAAAATATGCTCCATTTACTTGTGGCGGAGATGTTGCTATGTGTAGGATGCGTCAGTTGTGGCAAAAGGCTTTCATGTCTTGCAAAGACGGACTCAAGAATTCAGCCTTACTGGCTCACCCTGATAGCCGCCGTAAACTTTCATTAGTTACCGACGCCTCAAGTACAGCTATCGGCGGGGTACTCCAACAGAAATTCGGTAACGAATGGCGACCTTTAGCATTCTTCTCCCGAAAATTAAACCCTGCTCAAGTTAAGTATAGCCAGTACGATAAAGAGCTCTTGGCAATATACAAATCTATTCAATATTTTCGATATATGTTAGAAGCCCGACCATTCACTATTTACACGGATCATCGACCACTTACCTACACATGCTTTCGAAACCAATAGAGATAAAAGCTCTCCCAAACAGTTTCTCAGTTCAGCTCAGTTCTCCACGGATGACAAGCATATAAGCGGAAAGGACAATGTAGTAGCTGACACCCTGTCCAGAGTCGAGGTTGATGACATCAAAGGCGCTATCGACTATAAGAAGTTGGCTCAACAACAGCAAAACGACCCTGAGCTAAGCAAGCTGCTGTCCGAAGGATGTTCACTTGACTTGCAGAAAATCCGCATACCAAGTACAACCGTTGGGCAGCTGCCTGCCAGACATAACACCCGTCTGGTCGGAGGATACTCCTTTTGCAATGGGGTTACCCACACACCTCGAGCATGAACGTCAGTGCAACCTTCTTCGCAAAAAGCTACGTCATCGTAACGTCATCATCACTTCCTCAAGCTTTCGAGCAGCGAGTCATACAGCCAGCCAGCATCCACGGCTACTACGGGTATCCTGACCACCAGCATGCAGTGGACGCGCATTCCTGGTCATCACCCACAGCCTTCTCAGCGAACTTGGCACAGTACACTGCACTTCGGCCGGTCAGCAAGCAGAGACGCACTTCTCTCCTGGTTGACGCAGCAGCCAGCTACTACGCAGCACTGCACCACTCCGACTCACAGGAGCATTCTTGCAGTATCACCCCGACTCACTGGGACATCACCGCAGACTGTTCCGACTTACCGTGAACTATGCGGCATCTGGTTCCGACTTACTGGAAAATTCCACTGGCCCGGCAAGCATCACAAGATGTATGGACGACTCAACCGGCTGTATGGATGTAATCTATGGCCGGTTCCGGAGGGGAGTGATGTAGCGACATCTCTCGCCACAACTGACGCATCCTACACATAGCGACATCTCCGCCACAACTGACATCCTACATACTTTTGCAACTGATAAATGCAGACATATTATTATTCATAAGTTTTTTTACTTATGTTCTTCAAATTCACAGTAATGAATTCTCTCCACTAAATCCGCATATCACTGTATGAACTACGAATATTTTTATAAAAAAATATTTACCCACACGTTGGTTATATTCTCGGGGTTTTACCCGATATTTACCCAAATTGGATGTTAAGCGGTTTTTTACCCTTTGGGTATTTTCCCACCGCCCATCTCTAGTCACGGGACTAGGAAATTATGTTAGACTGGACCGCGACAACCATACAGCAGGTGTATGTAACACTCGCCATAGTATAAATCTGTCAGTGACTCTTTTGGTTTATCGTGACTCGGGGTCAGCTAATGTGCGGCACCGACCTTCGATGGACTATCGACCTGTCGATAGCTGTTGTTGTTTTTGAATTGCACTGTACTTTCCATCAGGAAGGGAAGGTACAGTCACTTTGTGTGCTACCATATAAAAAAAAAAACATGAGTACAGTGATCACACGCGGTAGAAGTGAAACCATCAGAAAATATAAAAAAATCCTAATTCAGCGAGACTCAAACAATTGATCCACTCGTACTCTACATACAACAGTGCGTACAAGTCTGGCTAATAGGTCAATTCTACGACGATCGTAATCGTGGAAATACGGCATGCTTTTTTTTGTATTTTATTCTCACGTAGGCTAAATCCTATATATGTGTATTTGTTTATCTCTTCTTAGTGTCCCTTTTTTGTATCATCGAGTTTCATCACAATGGTACCTAAAGAAGTTTTCACTTCGAAAAAGCTTTATTCGTAATCGGACAGTTTATATGTATGTGACAAATTTTTTAATCCACGTAACATAGTAATCAGCCTTAATAATAAGTGTTCAAATACATAAAAGTATAAAACAATAGCTGATAAATTACTAACCGAATTGACTGTCCACCGATATTACAGATACGCTTCATCGACGCTTCGGCGCGCCTCCCACTCCCGCGTGGTCCGTTGTGAGCAAGTCATTCAGGCATCCAAGCGGCGGCCACAAATTACAAAAAAAAAGCTAGGAGCGTCCTAATCTAACATCGCATAGAGTTCGATCATCGACTGATCATGATTTACGATCACGAAGACCGGTGATAGGTGATCTACTCCATAACAATTGATTTTCGTTTATTGAACTTTAGCTTCTTGTTCCTAGAATTCACAATGTTTTCGCGATATACGTACATTTGTAATGAAATTACTTTTTGTATTATATTCCAAACTACCTGTGCCCGCGACTGCAGACGCGTGGACTACAGAATGCCGTCGATCGGACACACGCGCGAAATGTGGTATCCCCGCTTCCGGTTGTTTTAAAAATAAAAATAGACATTTACTTATATGGTCACGCTGACTTTTTTGTAGGCCTTTTTAATATATCTACAATTATTATGTAGAAGGTACATTAATATGAAATATCTCTTATGATTTACTCAGCGTAAGCCATTTAAGGGCCCGAATTGATTCCCCATGACCTGTTTTTTTTGCGCGGAACCCTAATTGTTTTACTAAAATAAAAGTAGCATAAGTTACTCCTTATAACATCAGCTATCTGCTAGTGAAAGTACCGTTAAAAAACGTTATTTTTAAAGACACTATTTATACTTTAATATGCATTTTAGTAAAAAGCTCTGGTATTTTGACATATGATATAAACAGATGATAGAATATGGGATGTACAAGCAGGATTTAGAAAGAGTATGGGATGTACGGACCAGGTCTTTTCCTTAAGGTGCATAATTGAAAGACATTTGGCAACAAACCAAAAAGTATTTTGTGCATTCTTGGATATAAATAAGGCCTATGACAAAGTGATGAGGAATGAAGTTGTGGTTGGCGTTGTCTAGGCATGGGGTTGGCAGGGATCTGATACAAGCATTGAAATCTCTCTATGAGGATTCCAGTGCTTGTGTTCAATAAATGGAGCATGCACTGAATGGTTTGATATCCAAAAGGGTGTCAGACAGGGATGTGTAGCGTCTCCATGGCTGTTCAACCTATTCATGGATAATTGTCTAACAAATTTGAAAGAGAATGATTGTGGACTGAGAATGAACGAGTTACTTGTCAAATGTCTTCTTTACGCTGATGATCAAGATTTACTTGCATCGTCGGCTAAGGATTTGCAAGCGATGGTGACTATTATGAATGAGGCTTTGGAAAGAAAGGTAATGAAAGTAAATGTAAAGAAGACGAAAATTTTGGTGTTTGAAAAGGAAGAAGTAAAAAAAAGAAAAAGTATGTGTCCGGATTGATGAGGATGAACTGGAGCAAGTAAGTGAGTTTGTATACTTGGGATCGATGTTTACCAGGGATGGAAAGTATGAGAGAGATATAGGAAGGTGAGTAAATGCCGGTAATATGGTAAATGGGGCGTTACACTCCTTTATGAGCAGTCAGAGTATTTCTATGAAAGCTCGTTTGGCTGTGCATAGAGGAGTGTTGGTTCCAACACTCATGTACGGAAGTGAAAGCTGGGTGTGGCAGAAAAATCATGAAAGTAAAATAAATGCAGTAGAAATGAGAACGCTAAGAGGTATGTTAGGAGTGAAATTGAGTGACAGGATAAGAAATAGTGTGATAAGAGAGCTTTGTGTTGTGAAAGAAGATATAGTCACACGAATTGAGAAAGGGATGCTTAGATGGTTTGGGCATGTTGAGAGGATGAATGAAAGAAGAATGACTAAACAAATTTATGATGCGAGTATGAAAGGAATCGTTGGAAGAGGAAGGCCTAGACGAACATTTATCGATCAAATCAGAGACGTTCTGAAGAAAGGTAAGGTCAAGAGTACTCTAAACCGACGAGCATACATGAAAAGATTAATGAATGTCGAAGAAGCGAAAGAGGTATGCCAGGATCGTAGCAGGTGGAAGGACGTGGTCTCTGCCTACCCCGTTGGGATATAGGCGTGATTTATGTATATATGTATGTATTTTGACATTACATATACAAACAGACACTTCAATTTAATTTATTTGTTTAGATGACATTGTTTATCTTCTTGTTACCCCTTATCCCAATAAAGTAGGGTCAGCACATGTTTCCCTCTTCCACTCTACAGTCTGCCGTTTTTCTCTACTTCTACATTCATTCACCTTCATACTTAACATTCTACTAGTTATAGTCATCCCTCCTCATGATTGTATTTGTTCATATTGTTCTGAATATTTACTTAAGTTACAGTTTGGTCACAATCGAATCCAATGTGAAGTGACGATGTGGTGAAAGATGGCAGCACGTTAAGAACGCTTCATGCCCTACATTTGTTTGCACACAGATAAAAGAAAAAACAATTTTTATCAGTCAACTTAAGTCAGGGATTTGACTCTTGACATAAAGACGCATCTATTTATGTAACAAAAAATTACAAATTGAAACCAAATTATAAATTGTAACTAGACTCAATTTTGCAATAGGTCAAGCGGCTTTAATGTGAATGAAATATGATTGATGACTTGCTTCATAAAGTATTACTCACATCTTTGTATTATTTGGTAAGTGGGTCGATGCTTCAAAATTAGAAAAAAAAATTGATTTTTTTTTTACATATGGTTGTTATATGGACCTGGCTGTAAGTATAGTTCTAAAGATAACCAGGCTATTTGTGTATATTATGTTTTATATTTAGATATGTTATAACATAAAAATAAAACATATTAATTAATAACACATTATAACACATTAAATAATTTAATAATGATGCTGTTTGATGAAGCAGTTATACACAGATACACATTTCTTTGTATTACCTATGTATACAAAACTTTTCAATAAAATGTTTGACTTCATTGGGAGCATATTGCAAGGTAGTTCACATTTTGCAATGAAACATTTACAAAACGAATCAGAACTGAGAAACAAGAAGGAGCATTGATCGATTATAACATGACCTTTCCTTAGTGTGCAGGTCCCCGGAGCGGACATAGTGTGGCACAGCGCGGCGCGTAGAAACTCGGGACCACGTCACACCATCTGTCCGATAAGCATCACCTCTTTTATATAGGTCACTCACTGACAGAGTACTGCAGCATAAATTGAAATCGGTTTCGTTATACCCTGTCAAACGATCTATCCGAGACGAGTAAAATATGTACCGGATTATAATGATGACTAATATCCAAAAGGTTACACACAGAATCTTTAACAGCGGTCGCGTGTTTCTACATTTATAACCAATCATCGTAATAGTGGGGCACTCAACGATATCAAATTTCCATTACTGTTCTGTGCCAATGGACTAACAATCGACGGCTTAATTGATTACAAAAACAATATAGTAAGGGAGCCGTGTGCTTCCCGTGTTCTTGCATATATTAATCCAAATTAAAAGCAACGACGGATACCAAATGCCGAGCATTAATCGGACGGCCCTAGAGACTCCATTAAGGGCAATAAAATGCCTATTATTATCGAGGACCGAAAAGCTGATGCACGCGATGCAATTACTTGATTGTTGGCGTCCTGGCCCGCTCTGGCCGAGCCGTGATTGATGGTATTCATAATTAGAAAACACTTCAACGTGTGTCTTCATCTGCGCAATCTTAATTGCGGGCAGCACTTGCCTCGCTGAGTCAGCCAGTACGTGCTACCGAAATGCACCGTTTTGCTTTAACGGCTGTAGATAATTTCATACTGACCGAAAAACATTCTTAACGGCTGTTATTTGTTATGATTGAAATTAAAATACGGATTGAATTTCTTTGATGTTGAAATCTTTTAATTCATTATTATTTATGTAATACAATTGAATAAATTATGTTCTTAGATACTATTAATTCTAAATATTTGAAGAAATCCAAACCTATTAGTTAGTTTTGTATATGAGTGCTGCAGTAAAATTATAAGTTTATTGCAAAATCAAGTAGTTTATATACCTCCTTTTTTTACAGCTCATAGATGTGCATAAGGTTTATAGGCAAAATATGGTTTCTTCTTTCCATACCATAATATCCCGTAAATATCATAATTTATTTTCCGTATATCACTCGTAAGATCCATTTAAAATACTTCCTAAGCGGATTCGCAAATGATACAAACCATTAGACGGAGAGTGAGCGGCCGATAGCAGCTCCGCAGATTTATTGCCGCTATACAGATATCGCTGATATTTCCGGACAATATTGATATTTTCAGTTCGATACGTTACTGGCTATTAACTTCCAACGCGCCAAAGTACTTTGTAAAGTGAAATAACTGAATCATTGGAACAATCATGCGGGTGCTTGTGGCAACGTTTAAGTCTTAATGATAAATGTGTTTGTAGTGTGAATTAATTTTCTTTCTCCTGATTTATATTACATGCAGATATATTTTAACATCTGCCATGCATCTATTACTTTCTGGGTTATACATAACATAATGATAGTTATGTGTTATCTTCTTAAATAGAAATAAGCATATTTCAGATATTATAAAGACATTCACTTGTTAGATAGAATATATATATGTTATAATTCTTTAATATTTTATTAAGTTCTATCATATTCGTTTAAGGTAGATTCTGAAATGTGAAATCGTAATATGAAAGGTTTTTATTTTGCCGAATAAGTCTAAAAATTATAAGTTGGATCTTTTTAGTAAAATTCTTAGGGGTGACTGACGGTCAACGAAATTTACACAGAAGTTCCATAACGTAACTCACCTAACTAAGATACCATTAAGAAGCACTAAGAATCATTTTTGAAAATTACCCCTAAGGGTGTTCAATAAATAGGTTTAAAATAGAATTATTCTGGATATGCTATCGATAGGAAACCCTAGCGGAAACATGGCTGGCTAATTACACATAAATTAATAGCCATCTACAATACATGACTGTGTAAACAATGACAGATGATAAATGATTGGCGGCTAAATTCAAAATTTGACTAAAAAATGCATCATCTGATGATCTTCGTTACAAACGACTAAAAGCTGATGCCAAATCTTGTTGTCATAATGGTTCTTTTTTTAAGTTTTGTTTTTTCTTTATATCTATGTTTTTTGTGACAGTAACTCATTTTCTTTCTTTCAAAGAGTTTTTGTGAAAATGTCAATTTACTCACCTACATGACATACTCTTAACATAGTAATGTAATGCTACATACGTAGCATTGCTTATATATATAAGAACATGTTTACGTTTCGACTATTTTTATAGATTCAGTATAAACTGATGCAAATGCAGGCATTCCATGAGACGCGTAAGTAGACATGGCGCAGAGCAGTGTCGCCGCACGCCGCGCCGCACCGCAGCCTGCCCGCCAGTAATCAACCAATTAATAAGGGGCTCAGCACTAATACGACCAATTAAAACGGCGACTCCCGTCTTGAGACGCTCACAGTTTTTGGGATCGTTCCAGCCGGATTAGGATTCACCGAACTTACTGTTTTCTTTATGTTTTGCTTCGATTTATGTATTACATTAATACGAGAATTTCATGTAAATGAAGTGTATTAGTATTCAATTGTCGATAACGCTGATCGTTCGTAATTTTAGCCGGGAGCGAATATTATGTATGGACCGTGACCGCGTTGACAGGCTGAAGGAAGGGCAGGGCGCATCGGCTCCTTTGTCGGTGCAACGCTTTGATCGAAGCGCAGGCGCCGCCAGTAGCAAGACTTGAAGTGCGAGTTTACGACCACCTATGCGTTTTACTGTCCGTCTTTCAACTCCAATCAATATAGGGGAGGCTATTAACTATTTTAAATACTCTTGTTGCTGTTTTAATAATAAATATTATGTAAAATGCTTTTCATATTTATAATATTTTTAATAGGTATATGAAAGTCAATTAACACCGCAAACTTCACCCACTTCTTCTGCAGGCGGTACATTCTGCTGAACAACAAATGAGGAAATAACGATATCGAAGTGTTAAGACATTGTGCCTGACTTGATCGTGACTACAATTCAATATCATATGGTGGAGAACCCGTAATAAGTAAGGTAAACGCACGTAAGTTCGAAAGTGTCCTAGATTCGAACATTACGGGGTTTTTGGAATTTTTTTATTTTCCTACTAATTTTAAACTAAAATTTGTTAATGACAATAAATAGTTTGTTATATTTCAAACAATTATAGTGGTAATACTAAATAAATAGAGCAATGGTGTCAAATCTATACAATAACAAAAATGCATTTTTTAGGTAAACGAAAAATTTCAAAAAGTCACTAGTTTAGTCGGTTAACTTCGTAACCAACAAGGTTATTTATTTCAGGTTATTCTTCAGTTGGGGATAATCATACGATAAGTAGTGTGATGATTTACTATGATATTTAAGTAAATTATCTAACGATATTACTTATAACTTTAATTGATTATTTGTTATATTTACTTGTTTTACCCACTGGCACTCGCTAAACCCCTACTTGACCTAATACTCGGACAAACCGTCCGGAGATTGGGACACACATCGGCCCTGTAATATCAGTTATACCTAAGCCCGTCATGTATTTCGGATTGTATTGCATTGCAGTAGTTAGTAGTTTTTTTTATACTAGCTCGCAAAAATGACTGTACAGCACTTGACTGTATGTACGATAAAGCCCACAAAGAACGATTACCGTTGCGGTGAAATGTCTTTCAACGACAGTTGTCGCTGTCTTGTCATTTAGGTAAAAGTTTCATGGGCACGATTTTCTTAGTATTCCATTGCTCTACAAAGCATTGAGAGCCGTTCGTTCACAGGAAACAAGCAAATATTGTCAGATGATACTCGCCTGTTGAACGAAATACTAAGGAAAATTACATGCCCCAAAAACCTGTAGTAAACGACGTATTAGGTTAAATTCATAGTAGAGACGCATGGCAGAAGATGTTTGATCGAAATTAGTGAACAGCGTGAGGCACGGTTGACAGCTACCGCTGAGTAACACGGTGCGTCTTAAGAACCAGAAATATTTACAAAAGCGCCGATGTTAAATTTAAGAACGCATGCATATCTGCTTTTTTATTAATTGCTGTTTTTCATACACGAAATTCCACGAGGATAAAGTCGAGGGCACAGCTGGTAAAATAATAAAGAAATATGTACGGTTGTTTTTATTCTTAAAATTATTATTAATTATAACTACCTAACACTTTAACTTTTTGTAACGGCTGTATTATTACATAATGAATTATTTTATCACTAAGACTAAGTAATAATGTAGCAGGTGCATCATACACTGTTACTTTAAAGCAAAACCGTAGTTTTTTTTTATATTTAATTTTTCGATATATCTTTTATGAGTAACGTTGTAAGTATTATGCTTTTTAAAATTTCCTTCCAATAACACTTGAGATCGATTGAACTTGTTTACCGAATTAGCAAAAAATGCGTTTCAGCAAATTGACCAGTTATGTAGTAAGTATGGTTAGTACAAACAACAATCGGAGATTTATAATAAGAAGTGTTCTGACTTTCTCTCAAACGTAAGCAAATAATTATAATTATATTGATGGTCTAAGCCAAATAAAGAATATTTTGCGTGAAAATTGAACATGATATACATAAGTACTACTATTGAATTTATAGAACACAGTAGTTAAAAAATAAATAATAAAAAGCATGTTACGTTAGCCGTATCGAGTTCTTTTTGGAGTGAGTGAACTCTTATTTCATTCTTGCAGCCTTTCTAATAACTCACTTGCTTTTTTTAATTAATCCGTAGTTTTAAACTTGTGTAAGTGGTTTATATGAGATATATTGATTTTATGAATAGAGGACAGACATCTTAATCTTAGCATACCATGGATTCACCGTGCGGGTGCCGGGTCCATTGTGTGGCAGATAAAGGGAAAACGATCAGCCCCCGGGACTTGCGACCCAGGTGAAGGTTTAAGGGGGCCCCCTATGATGAACATCAGCGCTCAACTTGACTGCCCGCGATACCCTCCCTGCCAAGCCAGATTTGGTAAGAGCCTGTTAATGCTGCTTTAGATACCCGTTCTAAAATAGAACTTACTGCAGTTCTCGACAGGCCAAGGTCTTTTAGCAAGTTATAGAGAGATTTCACTGGAATACTTCTCGCTCCCACTTCCAACGCATACAAGTTGAACAGAGTTGTGTGTTGTTGTTGTAAGTAGGTACTATACGCTTGATTTCTCAAGAATAAAGAAATATGTCAGGTCTGGATGGTGAAGCATCCACATCCTCTGGGATTTTATAATGTTTTTCATATGTGTCCACTAAAATAGTTCAATCAGGTGCAGAACCTAGGATTGAGAAGGGCTTACTTTTAACATTTACTGTTGAGCCTTCTTTAAAGTTAATTTGTCTCCTGTTAATGGTCAATCCTTTTTGAGCTCTAGCTACTGAAAGACTTACTGCTTCACGTATGAACTGAAGTACTCTATCATGGCGACGTGTGTAGTGACCCCTATCATGAAGCACCTTGCATCCTAATAATAAGTGCCTGGTAATACCTATTGCCTCACCACAAGTATAGCAAGATTTTTCAGAGGCTTTCCCCCATCTTACTAAGTTACTCTGGTCTGGGAGGGTCATTTGGAAGGCATAAGATAAAATTTTAGTAGGACAGGAGACCAGTCATACAACAAGGCGCGCCACTTTAGTGCTACTGGGATGCAGAACTCATAGGTAACCAATCGTTTTGGATTTCTAAATTCATTGTGTGCACTCTATAGGTGTCATTTTCATCTTGTTGTAGAAAGGATGTTATTGTTTCTCGGTCATCCTTTTTATTCTCAAACCCAACCCGAATCTATCAACCTGTGCACGTGCCATAAATTGTTTATGGAATTGAAGTCTTTTTGCCTTTGAAGTACATTTGCCTTTTGGAAAAGATATAATTATTTCATCATGGGATTTCTCCAAGACATATATTTTGGTGACCCTAAGATGTTTATAGAGTTCTGATGGACTCTTTAATATCATCCCAAATATTATGATCCCTAAATAAAGTTGAGGGGTCAGCCGAATGTGCCAGTCCAAACCATAACTTCAACATCTTTATGACCTTTGCATCTATCTTTGCCAGGAGAGTTTTACCAAAGTCATATACCAGGAAAGGCCAAGTCAGACGAGATGTAAGATAGTTGTCGCCTATCCATACTTTTTTAATATTGCTAATTACGGAAAAGATCGACAATTGTGTCCAAGGGTGGAGTATGCCCCTTGTAATCTATCCTTCTTATAAGAAATTTGAAAGGCGCCGTTTCAACAACTAAACACCTTCGCAAATAATTTATTAATTTAGAACAAATTTTATTACCATAAAAAAGGTTATATTAAATAAATATTAAAAGATAACTTTTTAAGAGAAACAATTTCGTCACACACAATTGTTGCGTAACTTTAACCATTCACGCAGCGCACGCAGTGGAAGCTCTCAAAAGGAATAAATTTCCCCCGTTTTTGCAACATTTTTCATTGATGCTCCGCTCCTATTGGTTGTAGCTTAATGTTATATAGCCTATAGCCTTCCTCGATAAATGGCTATCTAACACTAAAACATTTTTTCCATTCGAACCAGTAGTTCCTGAGATTAGCGCGTTCAAAGAAACAAACAAACAAACTCTAAGTACGACTAGATTCGCGATTGAGTAATCTTTCACAATGCTCATTGAAAGGACTGGAACGACTTTTAATCATTAGGGTAAATTTTACCTTAATAGCTAAATAAGACTTCGTTAGATAGAATATTCGTAATTTACTGAAACAGGAAAGATAGATAGATAATGAATTAAAGCGGAAAATATTTGTATTTTAATGTATGTATGTGCAGACTGTACTTGCAAAAGAGCGGCTGGTACAAAGCGATGAAGCATAGGTGTTTAAATTACGATCAAACATAATCGAGACGAGCAACAGACCGGTTCGTTTTCAACTTCACATAAATATTTTCGATATTTTTAAACCTCCTTCTGTAATTTCGAACGTTGTATTAATACAAATATATGAATGATGAAGGCAGTCATTGTCAGAGACAAGAATTGGAAATTTTTCTTTGTAACCGTGGTTGGAAAAGCGACTTAAAGATGTTTTCTCTTTGTAATTTAAAAACATTATCCATTATTTCTTGTTTTATTCTTTTGGAATATTTAACAAAAAGTAATGTGTATATTTTTATGATTGGTTTTTTGAACAGTTTCATATTAAAAACAAAACTTGTATGTATTATGTGTTTGGGGTTTTGAATATAAATGTGAAAATTTTAGTGAACTTTTGACAGTAGGTACGTTAAGTCGTAAGTTCTTCTTCTTTATATAATGGCAACGTGTAAGTCGTAAGTTTAAAATAATCCGAAGTCTGTCAAAAAATAAATATTTTAAAGCTTATGTTCTGCACTATTGACGAAAAATAGTTAAATAGACTAAAAAAATGATTCCTAAACTTTTTCATTACAAATATCATCTACCTGTTGATGCTAATGAAAAAATATTCAAGGCAACACCTATTAACAATTTGTTTTTCTAACATGAGAGCTGTTAGATATGTTACTTTCACATACATCACATAAATATTCGCTTATTACTGAATAATATTTTATTAATATTACGAAGTTTACGTAACATTCTTCTTAATTAGAGCTTATAATAATTTTGTGTATGGACGTGTGGCAACCTAAGTATACTATAGGTACTATACCCATAATAAACTATGAAGAGCTTTCAGTGCAGTAGCAGTGTATCGAATAGCTGGCGCCAGATCCCTTTAAGAGAGATGGTAGCAAGAAAGTGTTCGTGGTTAATCTCTTTCGGAAGCCGCGAGTCCATCATACTCGACACTCGACGGTGATACAAAAATAGATGTGAATAAAAACTGCATATGGCCCGGTTATCTACTCAGAGAAATCAGAGAGGCAAGTGTTCCCGTTTAATGGAACCGACTATTTATCTGTCGTTTGTTCTTACGTGGTTTAAGGGTAAGTACCTTTAGCTATTAAACAAATAAACCGGGTATATTTATAATAAAATAAAAACACATTGATTGTTTATAATGATATTATTGTTTCGATAGCTTACTTTTTTTGGCATTATTTATGGAATACTACCTACATCATTCAAATGACCACCACGGCTTCGTATAATGGTAGTGTCTAGTTTATAAATTGTATATACGGGTAATAAACTTCAATTGTATTTTAATAATATTTACTTAACATATTTAGGTATATGATTATCATCCAATGTGTTGTCTAATGGCTAATGGATGGCCGATGGGACCGAAGAGTTCGTGGGCAGACTTCACACAAGATGGGCTGATCAATCTGGTAAAGGTTGCGGGAAGCCGCTGGATGGGATTGGTTATTTTGGCAATCATTGGGGCAGGTCTATGTTCAGCGAAGTCTTCCAACTGAGATGATAATGATGTTGTATTTACTGTCTACACCGAATATTTGTAACGAGTTTGATAAACGAATGCAGTTCATACAAACTTACATTAACTATTAACCGGTCAAAGCTGAGGTATGGCTTGCGTACTCCTCTTCGCTACTCAGCTTAAAATTGACAAACCTCGTGGCGCAGTGGTAGTAAGCCCTACTATTGAGCCGAAAGGTCGCGGATTCGATCCCCGCCCATGACTGACTTTTGTGTGATGAGCATAAATGTCAGTTGTGTGTCTGGGTGTTAAATATCTATATATGTATATATATATATATATAAGCTATTTAGTTACCATATTACAAGCTTTGCTTAGTTTGGAATTAAATGGTCGTGTGTTAAATTGTGTAAAAAAAACATAAAAATAATACAAATTTTTGTTGTCAGTCACTAGATGATTCTGAAACCAGTTTTCTCATTTTAGAAATCACATTTAAAATATATTATCAAGTAGACCACATCAAATAATTCTGAGCTGAAACTAATTTATTAATTACGACACTAATTATAAATAGAGTAAAAAGTATATACAGTAACAACATACTTATCTAGTAAATTAACCGAAAGATAAATAAAAAACCATTAATCTTCGTAAATTTCGCTTCTGCCTTAGTTGCTATTTAAGGCTTGTTTATGTCAACATTATTAACACATCTGCCACACGGAAACATCTCTCTTCGACACTATACTGATCACAATTGTCACCAATTAACACAATGTGGGAGAACAAAAAATTGGACCACCACAGTCGCCACCTTGGCTAATGTTCCTGTTCATGGACGAGGATATAGTACAAAAAAATAGTTTCACGCAAACTGCAGGGGTGCAAAACTCGAGGCACGAGTGTCCAAAGTTAAGCAACAATTTTCTATTATAGTGTTCACGTAACATCTGACCATAATGTCAGCTGTTTTCAAACGATTAAATTTAATAAACAATATTTATTTTACTTAATATAAAATGAGCAATTTTACTCTTTTAATATAATTAATCGTCAATGGCAATGAAATTGATAAGTAGATGAGGTAGGTAACATTGACTTAGCTAACAAGAAGCATATAATAGGAGTTAATAATATTCAAAAATTAAAAATGAATTATATGACTTAAATGTATCACTTTTAAATTGTAATGCATGTTTATATAGTTTTTATTATCATATAAAATAATTGTTATGAAGGTTAATTAATAGAGTATGCTTGTAGTTCAAAATTATCGACAATTATTATAAAAGCGGAGATTATTCCACAGAATAAAGAGAGCCATTGATATACAATAGAAAACACTCAAAGACCTCCAACTTTTATAGGAACCCCAAAAAAGAAACAAATATTTTATAGAGTCCACACTGTAAATAACCGCAAACATTCTTTGTGGGTACCCCATTCAGTTTATATTAGAAGAGGCCCTCATTTATTACAATGGACCTCGTCTGAAAATGTCTTAATAGCGTCGCTGGTGACTTGCAAGCTAGTTTCTTGATGAATGGCGCGCTGCGGGACTAACGAGCGACGTATGACGGCACCCAAATGTTGGAGGCAGAGAATTTGCGGTTGAACCATTCCGAGTGTAACAGACGGGTAAATATTTATGTGTTTACCTGCACTTTACCGAGTTTGTAACAGTAACTATAGATGTGTTTGGTTTTGTTGCCGCATCTATGGCAATCGAATCCATGGGGCATAGGTTCGATTATTGTATTAGTGATACAAACTTATGGTTCATTTGATGTCAAATTATTCATGTCAGATTTTGTGTCTAGAAATTCAAATATGAAGGTTGAAGTATATTTAGATACTTTAATTTATATATCATTACTGTAGGTATTATATGTAGCACTTATTTCAAGTAGTAGTACACTAAAATCTATACTTATTACATATTATAAAGCTCAAGAGATACTTTTTTTGTTTGTTTGAACGCGCTAATACGGTAGAACTACAGGTCAAATTTGAAAAACTATTTTTACGTTTTATAGTCTATTCGTTGAAAAAGGTTATAGGCTATATAACTTCACGATAAGACTCTAAGGAACGGGGCAGTGACCATGAACTTTACTCAAGCTGGAAATCTGTAGGCAAACACAGGAAATGAGAACAAAGATACGATAAACGGGTGCGCTGGCGGCGCGGTGGAAGGCAAATAAATTTAACATGGTGAAACTGTGGGATACAACTAGTGTCTTATAACTTTAAAATCTGAAACTAACTTACATAATAAGATTAAGCATAATATTAATGAAAAAGTGTTTTTCGTGCTAATTTCGCAATCACCTTTCTATCACTTTTATGAAATATAGACCCATAAAACTAATTGCAAGCTAAGACAGAATGCATATCATGTGGAGTGAAGGCAACGACTGACCATGCTAGATATGTCTTCGTCACTATTTACATAAATGATATATGCGGTCCGCCTAATGCTGAGCCCTGGTCATTTATTAAATGGTTACGAGCATGATGTGTACCGGGCAAGCCGCATAGCACGCGTTCCCGGCCGCATGCGCCGACAGCGGTTCCTACGCTGGACCACACTGAAATCAATCCCATAACATACTTCTATTTGGGTCAACCGTGTTGACGTATGTACCTCAGAGATCCGTTCATAGATAAATAAAACATGATACATGAGACAAACGATATTTATCATCTAGTTTTTTGGCATAAGTACCGCAAGAACCTGGAGATCATCAACACTGTTTTTCCACGCCCTTCGACAGACGGTGGTCGAATGCGGGTGGTCCGCGCACGCCGCCGGCTGAAAGCGCGCCATCTTCACAAGTTTCTAAAACTCACGTCATTCTAAGTATATCTTATCTTCGGTGTTAGAAGATGCAGTTTTCATCGTAAGAATAATTTTAAAATGTTACCTTTTCAAATAATCATTACGTGAAGCAACTCATAAAACGTGATTGCTGATCTACTGAAAATAAAGATTTGGATGTAATAACAGGTGGGTGTTAATTGCTAGTATGAGGCGTCAATAATTATTTTTTAGCCACTAATGGAAGAAGTTCCGGGTTACGAAAGTTTTTGTAGAGTGTAATCAAGCCGTAATCAGCGGTTTGGCTAGTATACATATGTGAGATATTCTCAACTGACTTGACGCATTGTGGGGAAATTATTGCTTTGGTAGTAATGCAGTACCTACATTCGTGTTGAAACGTTTGTGTATGAAGACATTAGAGAGTTCTTTATGATAATTATGTTGCGTGTTATATTCTGTATAAATCTTCGAGGTGCAATCACAGTTGTCTCTTGGCGTGTTTAATTTAATAGGTACGTGAATTTAATCGAATATTTTTTTGAAATAAAATAATATTCATATTTAATTATTTACCAGATATATTTAGTTTTATAAGTATAAAACTAATATTACAAAAATTAAATTGCAACAAATATTAGAACAGTAATTTGTAAAGCTTAAAATGTGGTCATAATTTAAGTTACGTGTCTTATTTCACTGAATCGGTTCATTGATGAAATATTTAGAACACGCTGACATTCCGTGTTAGTTTTTGTTCTACTTTTTTTTGTTATGCTTCTGCCTGATGCTAACGAGATGACGGTGAAGGTTGAAAAGTCACACATAATTTTGACATAATACAGAAGTAAGCAACGCACATTATACCTTTTATAATATAATTAATTAATAACAACAATAAAAATATTACATTTTGCATAATAAAAGTAGGTAGTAAGTAGACTTTTATTATGCAACTAGCGGTGTGCCCGCTGCTCCGCACGCGTTTGTTACTACACAATAATTATTTAAATCTCTTTATTTTTACTCATATTGTTGACAGTTCATATGTCTTATCAATTGAGGAGTGGCATGTATTTCCCGTGTACAATTTTTATCAAAATAGGCTTCAATTATAGTATAATATGATGTATGTTTTCTGTCTACAAAATTTGATCAGAATCGGTTGAGAATTGATGAAAATTAAACTTTTTGAATGAGTTTTTTTTAAATTCTAGAAGTAATATTGACAATTCATAGAGCCCATTGATTATGTAAATAGTTAGACTTCCCGCGTATAAAGTTTCATCAAAATCGGTAAAGATTTAATGAAATTTTAAATTTATGAAATTTTCATTTTTTTGCAATTCCCAAAAGTGTTATTGAAAATTCATATTACTTATCATTCATGGAATCATTTATGCTTCCCGTGTATATAATTCAATTAACGAAAATATTTTTTAATTTTTTTTTACCTTGTCTTAAAGTAATATTAAAATTTCTTATACCATATTAAGTGACCGTTGATATAAGCATCCCGTGTACAAAATTTCATCAGAATCGGTCAAGTCGTTTTTAAGTTAAATCCGGACATACAAACAGACAGACAAAAAAAAATTAATGGCATATTCCTGATCAGTATCGTTCATATAATAAGTATGCGTATGGGGAAATTTTGGAAAAATATTAAAAGTACAGACAGGATTATAGATTTGTTAATATAGATAGCTATATTTATATAATACAAAAAAAAAATCGTAGATGGGTTTATCACTATGTGTATAGTAGTCGCAATCTCTACCACCCTGCTAATATACTGCATATGCACCGGCTGATTTCGGAACACGACAAACCAAAAGAAAATCATAGATGTGTATGATATTATAATTATGTGTCAATATGAATCCAACACGTTAACCGTCCCAATAAAGCTTCAAAAATAATTAAAATCATACCTTTTTGTACCGGTCTGCAGGAAAGTTTTTTGAAAAACGTGAAACCCCTTTTATTCCTTTCTTACCAGTTTTTTTTTCACCACATGTGGAAGAATAACACAATGAATTAATTTACTTGTAGCTAAACTGTATAATCCAGATAATTTTCAATAGGTATATCGCCTAGAATATATAAAATCCCGCGGGCCGTGGTTTGACAGCGTCATAAAATAAAACAGTCATTATGCCGTACTGCGTAGTTTAACAGTTCAAAAACACTTCAGCCAATCTTAAAAAGAATACTGGACTATCATTTAATAAGTAATTATTAGAAATACAATACACTACTTTTTAAGTATAACAATGTCAATAAATTAACAAACTTGTTGACGTTGATAACGCTGTCATTTCATAATTACTATACATGCGCATAATAAATCAACAAACGGGTTGTCGTGGAAGCTGATATTTCCCTCTTACATATTTTCATCTCCTATTTTTTACACTTAAAGTTTTATTTTCGCTACAAAAAGTACCCTGTGTCCTTTCCCAAGGTCCAATCTATCTCTGTACCACAATTTATCAAAATGGGTTCAGCGGTTTAGGCGTGAAAACGTAACAGACAGACAGAGTTACTTTCGCATTTATAATATTATTAATATGGATTAATGTAATTAATTTTATTTGAAACATAAGTTTACTTATAATTAATTTCAATAAATTGCATCGTTTTTCACTTTGTTTGGAATAAGAATGTTATTTAATAGTAAGTATATACAACATCATTACTAAGAGATTTTCATAAATAATAATGAAAGTAAGTAACTAATATACATATATACGTGAGTGCTATAAGCCTACGTATGTTTCTGTGTTACTTTAATTGAATTTATGCTTTAGGTATTGTGGAAAACAAAATAGTAAAAAGCAAACCAAATAGAAAAATGACTATGCAAACAAAATTATCTATAGAACAGTATGGCATTCGGTAGATCCTATCGCGAAACCCACTATTCTCAATCCCAGTCGGTCATATTTTTGTCAATTTTTCATCTGACATATCCCATTTCCTATTCAGAAAAAACACGAATCAGACGCGGATTTGGGAAAACAAGGGAACGGAAAAAAGAGCGTTCCGTTTGAAGCGACAGATAATCGTGTTAGCCGGCCGCGCGGTGGCACTGGCGAATAACTGATGTGAACCACTCGGTGCACCGAACCCAATGAGATTGGGGTGTTTTTTCCACTGAACCACTGTCGGAACAAACAAGGGATGCAAATTCGTGTTGACTCCACGATCCATCTTGTTCGTCTCTCCGGAGACCAGTTTCTGAACAAATAGAGTTGTGATCGAGACGTCCCAACGGTTTATTTGTACTTAATAAGGTTTCAGTTGTTTTTCTGCCTACGATTCGGAAAAATAAGTCTATTGGAGTAATAAATAAAAATTGAGTCAGTAAATAGTGTATGCCAGCGGTTTAGTTTCGCTTATTCTTGAAAACAAAACTGGCTGTGTATTGTAAAATAAGTTTTTTACAACATCGGTGCAGCGCGGCAGGTATGAGCTTGCGGCGCGGCGGACACTACAAACTGTGACCTACTCGGATGAAGAACGGTCCGTGCCTCGGTGCACAATGCGAACTAGCGCCAACTTCTAAAATATGCATAACACGAGTATTTGATTTCATATATGTATCAAATGAATATATCATGTTGTTAGTTACAGTTTATCGTCGTCTTTAAATAAGTTTTATAAGTCATAGTGACTATATCAAATTATATACCTAGTGTTTCTTATTTATTATCTATAGGTTTATCGTTTCAACGTTAGATGACGATGTGGTCTAAAATGGTAACAAGCTATGTCAGTGAAGGACTGGCTCTCAAATGCAGTTACTGATAGTTTTTCATCTTTAGGGCCTCTAATAGCTATAATAGCTCAAGGGCCAAAACATACAAAAAATGCCTTACCACAATGCAGTATGGTTTCGTCACGATGTTTTGCTTTGGGGAAGGTTAAGCTTATAACAGATATTCAAAATTGCTTCAAACTATCCTCTCGAAATTAGTTTTGAAAAGAAACCTGGTTATTAGGATTGCGCTAAATTTATTGTTAATTTAATACTTACATTACTTTTCATTTCTATAATAAATTAGATTTATAAGGTTTCATAGTATCTATAACTAAACAAGCTATTAAATGTACAAGTTAAGCTACTACAGTACCTAATATTTCAGTTCAGTCTGAATCCTTGTATTGGAGAATAGGTCGCTTGCAGAAAGCAACGATCATATAGAATAGATCATGCCGTGGATTCGGAGTGAGTCCTGTGCTACTTCCCAATAAATATATTGTCTCACACACAGCTAGCCCAGATAAAGCAAACTCTCGCCTCTCTCTGCCTCGCTGCTTCCAGGTAGAGTCTCAGTGTCAGAGATAAAAAGCGAAATAAGAAAAATCATAATTAAAAATTACGCAAAAATACACTTTACATTAATGTAGGTAGACAATCATTGTGAATACACATTTCTCGTTCTGTCTCCCAAAATAATTATGGTTTGTATTAATTACAACATTTTATCATATTAACTTTTTTTCTGCTTAACAAAATGACTACTTACGTCATTGCTAGAAGATATTATTATAAAATATGAAAACAACAGTAAATTCCACAGACAAAGTACTGATTTTACTCAGATTGATCAGATCCACTACAGGCCAAAATATCCTATCCTAACTAATATTGTAAATACGAATTGTTTGTATCCTTATTACTAATCTACGCAAAAACGGATATGGGTTAAAGCACACAAATAGCTTATAACTCGGATAAAAAATTATAATTCTTTTTAAAAAGAATGTATTTGTTCACGAGAGCGGAGTCGCGTGCACAGCTAGTTTGTTTATAATTCAGTTCCAGGAAATATATATGTTAAGCATAGTTGAAACATATTAGTAAATTGCTTGTACTAATATCTACAAATCGAAAAAAATTAAAATTATTTCGTTGAAAATTTATCAGCGCTTATTAAATACACAGGTGAACAAAATTATTGTTTCTGCTAGGATACGCTCGATATTGACTTTGGTTTTCAATTTATTAATGACTTATATACATTTTAAAAACGATATCAATAATAAAAAATGTGGTTTCTAGGATATGCAATGATCGCTAAAAGTCTCAGTACATTTTCCCTTAGCGCTCGGAGCACTGCCAGGCAGCCGCAGCCGCGGCCAGCTGAGCTGAGAATATGCAATGGCGTTTGCACATCATGACAGTTTACATGTATTTTATATCATCTCTCTTTTATGAATATTCTGTTTCTACTAGCGCAGTGTAACTACAAGCTATGATAAAATTTAACTTTTTAACGATAACAATACAAAATAACCTATGAAAGTAGGTAGCTATAATAGGTAATGTATAAAGCCCCTAAGCCACTGTGAAGCTGTAAAAATAGTTGTTCTTATTTATGATGAACTAACTGTGCCCGCAGCTGCGCTCGCGTTAATTACATAATGGCGTTGATCGGGCATATACGCACGAATCGTGCTACCCCCGCTCCTGGTTATTTTAATGACAAAAATGCTTATTGTGGGTGATATTACCAAATACACATAATAATATGCTCTCGCTCACTTTTTTGTAGGTTTTTAAAGATCTAAAATTTATGTACAATACTAATTTGATATATCTTTTAGGTTTTCTTGAATTCATTTTTATTTGCTAGGAACCCTGATTATTTTTCTAAATAAAAGTAGGCAAATTTATTCCTTATGACATCAGCTATCTACTAGTGAAAGTTTTGAAATTCCAACCGTTTCAGAGATTACGCGGAATAAACAAACAGACAAAATATTTAAAAATTGGTTATTTGTTATAAGTAGGTACGTAGGTATATATAGATAAATATTTAGTAAAAAGCTGTTATTTTCACATTACAAACAGTAATTTTTTATTTACCTGTATACTAGATATTTATAAGAATAAGTAGTAATTATTTTAAAAAGTGTGTAGGAAACTAAATACCACCAATGAGTTGATTTATCAAGTTTTCTTATATGGTTTCTTCACGTTTCTATTTCTGATTGTAGTCTTTTTCATGGTATCTATGTAATTAAATTGAATAGTTATATTATGTACATATTGTTTCGTATAAAATCAATGTTTTTATATTTTCACAAACAGGTTGCACAAGTCAACTACAAAACGTTGGACCTGGACACAAAGAATAGAAATAAATAAACAAAGCGGCAGAGAAACCAATACGATTTAGCACGTCCCGAGGGAGGATCGTCTCTCTTCCTGATCGGGAAACATTTGTTACGTTACAAAAGAACTCTTTTTAAATCATGTCTCGTTTTTGGCTACACTGAAAATCAAGAGTTTTTGTTAAACATTTTACTCGAGCAATTTGAAGAAATGTTATTAGGTTTGTTTTTAATATATCTTACACAGGTTACAAACGTTGAGATTGTAAGTCTGTATTTTATTGGTATCTAAATAGTTATCATAGATTTATTGTACGTATTAATCTATGGTGTTTACCTACAATTTAATTTATAAAACTTTATTCCATTTGATATCTTTGGACAACACTATTTTCAGATTTAGAAGGCCTGAGAGCAGAATAATTGCATTTTTCTGGTGTTTAAATCAATTTGAGAGAAAGCATTTCCATAGATATTGGTTAAATGACAAAAATGGTTACCAATAGATAGGTACATTGTACGTGAATGTTTTTAAATTGTAATTTTTGCTAATATGCTTTATATGTTGAACTTTATATTTCTAATGGCATAATTGTTAATAAATCAATGGATTTTCTTTTACTCTTTTATTCTTCAATACATCGAATACGCCAATTTGTATAATTATAGTACCTACCTATGCAGTATAAAGATTTTCAGTGGTAAAATTAACTGAAGAATTTTCATCAATCTTTCTTTTTCAATTAGTTTATTGTTTGAAGAGTTTATCTGCTCTTTATTGTTGTTGTTCATATTGAATTTTTATATAAAGAGTCGAATTATATAGTTATATTTAAAATCTGTTGTCATCACTTGACAGCGAATGTGCAGATTTTGCGAATTCTCTTTTTAGAATGTTACTAATAGTCCGAATAAGGTATTTAGGGCAATACTTCGCAAAATTGGAAAATTTTTGGAAAACTTAAATTGCGTTGTTCTGTTAGATTTTTTTATGAACTTAAGATCATAACAAATAATTCGAACGACGGATATGCGTAATTTTTATTTTGTTTTTTATGCTTCTGGAAGAGTTTCCCGGAAAATATATTCGGACTAGGTGGTACTGTGGTGAGTTATTGACTATCGGAAAGGGCAGAAAATGTCTGCCAGGCGAGCTAGTTATTATATAAAAATACTCTTTTTCGTTTGGTGTTATTATGAAGTCAGACAACGCTCAAACGTTTTGGTTCTTGCTACTTTCTACTAATTTTAATTATTTAGATCGCTAGTAGATCAATAAAAAATAAAATGGAATTCAAAACCCACACTAGATTGTCTACTGTTAGTTCCAAGCCTGATTGATGATAGAGAAACAAAAAAAAAGTTAAATTATTTGGACATTATTACATTTCTTTAAATACTTTCTTATAATAAATAGTGCATTATGTATCTACCTACATAAAATGCACCCAATAGTTATCAATCACGATAAAAGTAGTGGACCCCCCGTGTGTAACACATTAATTAAACTAGGGCTGGCTTAATTTATTCATGTGACATGGAGACACCGCCGCGAGAAGAACACCGAGTTGCCACGTGACTTACACCTAAAAGCGATTTTTCTCAGCGTATTTTTATCTCACTACATAAAAGGATCATGGGCATAACTTTTAACGAGAGGAATGCACAATTCAAAATAAGGACCCTTTACATACCTATTACTGGAGCATATTTTGAATTTCCATCTTATTTCCATAGCTTCATAGTAACCTCCATCTTGACACGAACAAGAAAATTATCTTCGTCATATCTTTGCCGTAGGTACTGTGAAGTTATGTTACTGTCTACGGGCTAGTGTGTTCTGTCCTTGCTATACAATATGGAGTCATTCAAACACAACGTCAAGAGGCATTTGGGTAGGCCGGCTCGACGGCGACGACTGACGATGGTTTTTAGATCCCACGGTGATCGTCGATGTTGTTGAATTGCACTGTAATTACCATCTGATACAGTGAAGTCAATTTCAAATTAGTCATGTAGCACTAAACAAAACTTAAGTAATTGGTTATAGAGGGAACCATCTGAAATATTAAGAACCAGTGCTGATATATCCTATCAAATAAGAGCTGTAAAAGGACTCTTGTAGAGGTTGGTGCGTATGATGATACTTAACTGCTATGCTATTTAAATAAATTAAATACAACGTGTGTGTCTCAGACGCGGAACATAAACTTTATTTATAACAATTTTGTGTAGGCCCATAGGTAGATCAAGTATAAATTTTAATAATAGGGAAGTTGTGTACCAACACTGTATCTATAGGGGACCATTTATAAAACTAAATAGGCGAATACTTGAGAGACTTATTGGGTTATTGATAACGCAAAATATGTATATATATGATAACTATACATCCGTGGATATAACATCGAGTTCAGCCCTGTTTCGCATTTACGTTTCTATGGCAATGGCAAACGAGATAACGCATGTACGTTTCCATTATCTTTTGATTTTGATATAGAATTAGTCAAGTTTCCTATTAGTGCTAAAGATGTAGCAACAAAAGTCAAGCGGATGATGTTTTATGATATCGTTCTATCGTTATATTATATAATCAACGGCTGGCTTAGTAGGTACGGATACATATGAAGAACAAAAACCGTTCTGGAATCGCAAAGACAATCTATCTATCGATAGAAGCTGCATCAAGATGCACAATCATAGAAGTACAATATTAGGATTGTTATTTCAAAGGTATTAAGATTTTCAGTATTAAGATAAATATTAGGTCGGGGAAAAAGTGTTTTCGCATAACGTAGGTATAAACTTCTTATAAAATTTCTTTGGCTGTACTATTCGTATCTGGCTGGTTTTGGTAACATTAAAAAAAAATGTTATATCCCGCTATATATTTTTCATTTGTTTTTCTTTTTGTAAAACTGATTGAATCTAATGACGAAATTCAATACATCAACGAAAAAAAATTGTGGTGTTTATGGGCCTAATGCAGTGAAAGTAAAAGTAACCCAAAGTTGGATCAAACGTTTTTAGTACGGAAATTTTGATGTAAAAAATGCACCTCGCTCTGGTCGCCCTATTACGAATAAAATGAACGCCATTTTTGAAAAGGTGGAGCATTCCGGCATATCAGTATTTACGATGTAGCTGAAGAACTGGAAATTGACCACAAAACAGTTTTAACCCCTTTGAAGAAAGCTGGCTATACCAAAAAGCTCGATATTTGAGTGCCATTCGAGTTCACTGAAAGAAACCTAATGAATCGTGTACTCATTTACGATTCATTATTGAGACGTAATGAAACCGAGCCGTTTTTGAAGAGATTGATAACTGGCGATGAAAAGTGGATCACCTGCGATAAGAGAGTTTGGCTGGAAGATGTTAGTTCATCCACCATATAGCCCTGACCTTGCACTTTCAGATTTTCACATGTTTTGGTCTCTTCAGAATTCTTTAGGTTCTCTGTAAGGTTAAAATCAAGAGAGGACTGCCCGACTGCCAAAACTATTTGTCGCGTTTTGAAGACATTTTTTAAAGAAACTGTTGATTCTTGAGACAGTGTAATCTGTATGCAGTACCATGTCAGGTACAGAGCAGAACATTGTGAATTCACTGCAACAATTATCAGTGCAACCAAGTGTTATCGAGAAACCTACTCAGGTGGTCACACCTGCTGTTAATAGGAGTCAGGCTTCTCCAATAAGTAAAGTTTCCTTAGTGAGAACCAGTGCTGTATCTCCTGCTATAGCAACAATTGACCGGCTCCTCAGCTTTAGTGCTAACATTCCTATACCACCTCCAGTAATTACCAGGCCTTCTGACATGGATCCGCACACTGTTGAGCAGTTGCGAGCAGTTAAGGAACTGCTTACTTCTCAAGAAGAGGAGGCCCAAAACCTCAGAGACCTTAATCAAGAATTACGTGAGCGATTAGAAGAGTGTGAGGCAAAAATTCATAAATTAAGAGAACAAAATAATGAATATGCTGATAAAGAAAAGGCTCTGTCAAAAAGGGTGGCTGAAAAAGTCAGAAATAATAAACAGATAAGTATTGTAATAGAAGAATATGAGCGTAAAATCTCTTCTCTTATTGGTGAGAGAGAAACTGAAGCCAAGAGATGGAATGAAGAAAGAGGAACATTAATAAGGGAGCGTGATGAAGCTGCTGCTCATCTGGCATCCATGGAGCATGCTTTCAATGATTTTCACACAAAATATGAAAGATGTAAAGTAATTATACAAGGATATAAAAGTAATGAAGAAACTTTGAAACGAACAGTTGAAAAAAAGACAAGACAAAACGTGTCGCCTAACAGAGCGCATAAAACTATTGCGTCTCCGTCGCAAATTAAAAGAATAAATCAAATAATAGTTAAGCTTGGACTTCACAAACCCCGGGGTTCCATAGTGCTTCAACATTGCGTGATGTGCAGTGCATAGAAGCCACGAAAATAAACATCAGCACGCCCGAGGTGAGTGGCCGACAACATACCTATCCAAATTCCTACCCCGCATGCTAGGGAGAAAATATCCAAAACAATACACGTTTTTTTAATCAGAAGTCCTAAAGATTGTACAGTAACAGGATCATGTCTCTACCTACAAAATGAAAAAAATTAATCGGACAAAACAGCACATCTATACTGTAAATAAATGTAAATAAACTTTGAAAAAAATATCTTGAGTTTTCATACAAAAATGCGAAGAAACTTTTTACCCGACCTATTATGAGGGTCATATAAGAGTAGTTAAAATAAAGAAACTTTCTCGCAATTATGTATACTGGCCCAGTTAGTTCTCTCAAATAGAAAATCTGTGCAGGGAATATGGTGCATGTCTTCAACAACTACTGAGTTTATAATCTGCCGTCTGTATTACATTGTTTGGGTAAGAATGCCTGGTGGACGGGATTTTCTCAGTATTCCATTGCTTAAAAGAGAGCGAGATCCATTCGTTCACAGTAAACTGGGAAGTACCGTCAGGTGAGACTTGCAGCTGAACGAGATTACTAATAAAATGTACGCGCCCCAGCAACCGAAGGCGTTACCTACGTTGTTGTGTAATACGTCGTATATCTAATAATGCATTAAATTCACTGCGTAGACCTATGACAGAATATCGATCGATCGAAAGCAGTGAAGAGCATGAGGCACGGCTGACTGCGGACCGAGAATCCAAGACATTCATAAAGCACGAAATACAGTTAATTTGTCGATGTCCAACTTCAGTACACTTTTACTTATGTACCATTTTTTTATCGCTTATTTTCATACCCGAAATTACACACGGACGAAGTTGCAAACACAGCTAGTTGGTACCATAATATACTACTGTCAATAGATATATATATATCTACTAGAGGTAAAGTTTATAAGTATGTTTATATGAGATAATCTCTGCAACTATTAATCCGATTTTGACAATTCTATCACTAATAGGAGACTACGTTAATCTTTGATAGTATAAAATATAAAAAAAATCTCATTATAGTTTATATTACAAACGCGAACGAAATCGTGAGTGCTTGCGATTTTGCGAGAAATTTATTATATAACTAGCAGTGCGCCCGTGGTTCCGCACGCGTTTGATATTACGCAGTTAGTAGGGTAGGCCAGGGCTAGATGAGCATAGGGGTAATTTGGCAATCGAAATATCCCAGAAACTACATATCTACCGTACACTAACACATCAAACGACGGTAAAGAAGTGATCTCGGTGAGAGAACTCATTGCGTGACTGCCAGTGCCGATCTGTCGATCGAGTGAAATGTTTGCACGCTTTGTTTATTTTGCGCCAAAAAGTTATAAGCGAAATTTCTTCTATGCGTGTCAAATATTATCCAGATTAAATCAGGTAAGTGTTAAACTTTCATTTATTTTGTATATTTTTAATATCTAGAATGAAATTGTTTCTGATTCAAACACTTTTTTCATAAACTCATTTTTTTGAAAAAAACCCGGTTGGAGTTAGTTGAGCAATTATTGCAAGCTATAACCCTTACTTCTGAATCTGATCCAGCTCCGAAACCAGGCTCTGACGAGCTGGAAAGAGATCCTCCAGAGCAAGCTATAATACAGTGAGTATTACTAAACCTGATCCAGCTCCTTCTACCTCTACCAGCCAAAGCGATTCAGCCCGGTACAAGCAATAAAAAAAGAAAACAGTTCGAACCATCGCAAGCATTTGTCCCAGAAAGGGTCCGAGCGTACTCAAAGGCAGGCCCAAGAAAAGGGCACAACTATCCAAAGCAAAAGGAAAGCTGCTATTTTTACATATAGGTACTCCAGAAAAAAAAGGATTGCAATAGGAACAAAACTAAAACCACTAAAAAGTAAAGAAGGCAAAGAGGATTGCTAAAAAGGAAACGAAAGTTTAAAAAACCTTTGTTTTAGTGAGAAAAGAAACGAATATGATGACAACTGTGCCTGCCTAGTATGCTGCAAAGCCTATTCTGAAGTTTAACAGAAACAAAATGGATTGAGTATCAAATTTGCAAAGAATGGACATATGCATAATGCGGGCCAGGTGCTGCTATTAATTTCATTTGCATTACCTAATTGTGACAACGGACAACGATAACTAATTCATAACATCATCTCTTTCTTATTAATATCTTCATTTATTTTAGATTTATTGATTATTATATAAGTGTTATAGTCTGACTTAAAATAAAAAAACTGAGTTTATTTAATTAATTAAACTTTATTTTGAGTTTTTGGTGATTGTAGTTTTATTTAATATTCAAAACCTAATTACTTCTTGTTTCACTATTTTTATTATTATGATTGTTATTTTATTAATTTCAATTGAAAATATAAACCACGTTTAGGATAGAAATTCTTATTGCTCAATTTTCCCCATACCCTTGCTCAACTTACCTCACCTATGGGGCACGTTGAGAAAGTCTGACTTTCTTCACTTAAACGGCTATAACTCTTAAATGTGGTATATTAGTAGGAAATTTCTGTAGTCACCTTTTGAAAGGAATAAATTACTTACCCATCAGTATACATTACATGCAATTTTGACTTACCGTTGAGGAGCTATAACCGATAAAGTGAAAAATTGCTCAACTAGCCCCGCCCTACTCTACCTAATTATTTTCATCCCGTAATTTTATTTTTACTCATACTATTGATAACTTATATAGTCTATCAAATGAGGAATGACCTACCTACTTACCTACTACACGTACTACGTAGTACTACGTACCTACTTCCCGTGTAAAATTTTCATCATAATTGGTTCAGAATTATCAAAATTGTTCTTTTGTCTGAAATTATTGTTGACGATTCTTATGTCTATCAATTATGAAGTCACGTATGCATGCCGTCAACAAAATTGTGTCAAAAGTGGTTAAGAATTAATACAATTTTTATTTTTTAACAATTTTAAAAAGCTTTTAATATTGCCTATAAATTATGGAATGACTCATACTTCCCGCATACAAAATTTCATCAAGATTTAATGATTATTTTTTTAACGATTTCTAAAGGTGTTATTTAAAAATCTCACAGACCATCATTCATGCAATGCCTTATACTTACAGTATTCAAATTTTATCAAAATCGCTTAAGGACTAACAAAAAAATCCTGAAGATTTCTGAAAGTAATAGGTATTGAAAATTCTTATATCTACCCTATCAATTGACCAATTTCATAAGCAACCCGTGTAAAAAATTTCATAAGAATCTATCAAGTCATTTTTGAGCTAAATACCTACGGACATACAAAAAGACAGACAGACAAAAAAAAATTTATTACATATTCCTGATCAGTAGATATCATTCATATACATAATTGATAGGCTGTAAGAATCATCAAAAATAATTTCAGAAATATGTAAAAAATAACAACTTTGATTATTTTCAAACCAATTTTGATGACAATTGAATACGTGAAGTAAGTAGGTACATATAATATGTTATTCCTCAATTGATAGGCTAGGTATATGAATTGATCAATAATATTAGTGAAAATGACAAATTAAATTAAATTATTATACTTACCTAGTGGTTTATGTCTAGTGTACCTACCTACCTACCTACGTAAATATTATAAGTTAGGTAGATCTAATCTTCCTGTGGAATAATATTATATAGACCGAATGTTTACTTACGGAATACGTAATAGGTAGGTAGGTACCGTCCGTTTTGATTTAGTTGTTTCAATAACGTACAAGTGCTAAAATTTTATTGTTTTGCTGATACAGGATTCTAACATCTGCTGCGTTAGACAAATACAACTTATTATTGTATTAAATAAATACATATTTATGATTAATATTAGGTATCTACCTAGAAATAAAAATATCTCGACCTGATTTTTGGGTGAGAATTCTTAAAATGAATTAACTTATTTTCATGTGAGAAGTAAAAAAAAAAAACGTTTTGTGGAACACTCTAATCTATAGTATCTAGGTATAGATAATTATATTTCAAACATTTAAAACCTTCAAATAAACAACGGTAAAACTATTCTAATGAATGTCGTATCTATTAAAGAACTCTTCTTTGTTAAATAAAAATTTTGTAATGGAAAGAATTTAAACAAAATATCTCCAAAAATAATCATAAAGTGCACCGAAAAAACTCAGTCGTCGACTACTCGGACGACATTTAGCAAGAATTACCTCACTCCCACATGGACTTGCATTGAATGCATCCCTATATTTCAAACGGTTTTTAATCCTATCGTATAGAGATAAAGTAGCTTTTCTTTTATATATATAACGTCCCGCCTACAAGGGGCGTCGTTCCCCCACCGACGTCGGTCGCAGTAAGTGCGCTCACACGAGTTGCTACTTTTAAAAAATTAATCACAAATCGTCGTTGATTTGGAAAAAAAGTGAAATCGACTCGTCCTCATATAACTTTAAAGGTTGCATTTTGTTTTGTAATTAATTATGTAGGTAAATATATTTGTGTTTTTATAATATCTATAAAATATTTGAAAACAAAATTAAATTATTTGTTATCTTTTATTAGACGTTAATACCTAATCCATTGTAACTGTTGTATGTAAGATTTATATATTCTGCAAAACCATACAACGTATAAATAATAGATTGGTAGGTAGGTACCTTACAGACATAATAAAAAAAGGAAATCTTGTAAAGTTAGTAGGCCCATATTAAAGAAAAAAAACAGTCTCTTACATTTTATTATCCTATTAATTAAATTTATGTATATATAAATTGGATTTTGTTTGTTGGTATAATACCTATAGTACGAATGTATATTATTAACATTTTAAAATATTTTTTACTTGCTTTAATATAAGCTAAAATTTGAAATATCTACGTATACCTAAAAAAACTTATTTCTTGTATTATTCACTTGTTAAAACATAGTCTCTACTGTTAATTTTTTTTAAATTAACTATTTATGCACACGAAAAATTGATTTTCATTAGTACCTATCTACCTCCGTATATTAGGGTACCTAAATTCGATATATGTTCTTAGATGTTTCCTTAAGATTGATATGTAAGTACCTACCTAGGCACAAATAATATAGGTAGGTAGAGATTCAGTAAACATTGATATATTAAGAACTACAAAGTAGTTGAAAAATGTATTTAGTAGGTACCTACACTCGTAATCTACCTAAGCTCAACAATGAAACGATAAATTCAGTGAGGTACGTAATATAGATATTCATATACAGACTTGATGAAATTAAATAAATAACGAAAGCAAAATCACATAACTGTATAATGATAAGTGCAAATAATTAAGTATGAATGAATGAAATATATAGATAATTATGAAATAACTTTTAACTTTTTGACTTATTTGGTAAAAAAAAAAAATTATATTACCTACAGTTTGTTAACTCAGGTTAAGTTTAATGTAATTTAAAAGTATGTTTCTGAGATTATTTTCATATCATTTTACATATACACACATGCACACATACATATTCACATACAATGGGAATCGTTTCGTGTATTAAGTATTAACAGGTGATGAATTTCTTTGAAGATTTCTCTCTATTTGGAGCCTGACTGGTAGAATACCTCCACCCTACGTAAGATCTCAGTCAATAAATAACATTGAGTTGTGTCCCTGCGGTGAGGGTCTCTAGGGCTCCACAGCACCTCAGCCTAGGGAGGTTTAAGGTCAACATGGTATTGCAAGCATCCATAGGCAACGGTAGCCGTTTACCGTCAAACGGGTTGTATGCTTTTTGCCACCTTAGTTGTATAAATAATATACAGGTACCTAGGTAGCTATAGGTAGGTATTAATAATTAATTTATATCTACTGATATCGAGACCACGTCGCACAGTGAATTTAACAAAATATCTTGAATTAACGAAATTTTTTGAAAATTATATTTAGGTATCCAATTTCATATATTTCTCTTCTTCCCTTTCTTCACTAGTCTTCTATCAGAAAGAGCACATTACTATGTAGATACCATACTTCTATGAACATAAACAGATTATTATTATTGTAGATTTTCTATGATATTTGCTAGATTAGAAAATAAAATTTTAAACATGTTTTATGTAAATGATTCGTCGATAGTTTTATCGTTACATACAATTATTATAGTTACTATTGATTTGACTGTGCTGATATAGAAGTGGATGTAACTTGATAATATAATATAGGTACTAATAAATGGATAACTGTAATAACTTTCAACTTATTACAATTCGCATGGCTCGCATTATAATCAACGAAATAATTAATATGATTCGTCACAATTTGCGTTATGCCAGCCAATTGTGTACCCATTACCGGTTCAACGTCGATAAAGTTTAATGCCAAACGATATGGTTAGTTTGAAGTCCGAGTACTTAATAAATTATAATAAATACAAGTTGTAAGGAAAGCCTATGAGTTTAATTTTACGCAAATTTGATGTAGCAACATAAATGTGCGGGCAATCACACCGAGTTGATTAGCTAGGTACTTGTTACATCTAGTTTCACATAAACCTTGTTCATGTAATGATGTTTGTAAAATAACTTTAATCGAGCGTACCTACACAGTTAGTTTTCTAATGAGAAGAAAATATTTCTTTGAATAACTTGTGTGTTAGTAATTATTTAGATCTAATAGCAACTAAAAATAGAAATAAGTAATTCGTTTAACTATACTATTTTATTTCTTTATTTTCTCGATGACAGTTCTAATTTGATAGTTGTAGTGTTGTGACCAAATAAGTAATGATATCGATCGCATATATTTATTATATTTTGGACAAAGACTTACTTAATCATCAGGTTTTGATTAAAATAAATAAATAAAGATTACCTGTCGTTATAATTATTTCGTTTCATTGTCGTGTACCTACCTATACCTACTTATTTTACAACAGCTTCGAAAATTTTGAAGAAGTTAGCATTATCAAGCAAGAATTAATACGTGTAACATCATGTAATAAAATATTATATTGGTTAATAAATTTGTACAAAAGTATCCGGCAGTAGTTTACTTTCTTACATTTTGTAAAAAAATATCGGGTCTGTTATCGTGTTACGTTTATCGATATAGCTTCATCCCTATCCACTTCTCCGAATCTGGTATAACCTTGTACGTATGTAAACGTCATATTTTTATAAAATAATGCATATATAATGTAAAAAAGACGCTCGTTCAAGTTTTCACAAGAGCTGTCATCGAGAAAATAAAGAAATGGAAATGGTATAGTCATATTATGTAAGTAATGAAAGTAGCTCCCATAAATAATTAGCGACGCGTTATATTTTTCCATATAAAGCGTATATCTATATGAACTTTTAAATGTCCTTCTATATTATATCCTTTTATATGTGTTATTTGTTAGTTAATTATGTAAGATCATAAAATGTGAACCTCTAGATAAAAATAAATAAATAAATATAGGTAGCTAGCCCTATGAGTTCCACAAACTTTCGACTTTTACTCCAGAACAAGTTGAAAGATAATGAAATAGGAAGTGTATGCAAAACGATCTATTTCCTAATGAAGATGACAAAAATAGTCTAGTCATCACCTTTATCTCATTTGGTGAGGCAGCTTGGATCATGCACCCGAAGGAGATCACCATTTGTTAAGGAAGATGCTAATTTATAGCCTTGGTTTTTATTGATTGCAATGATCTAGCTTTTAGAGGATTTTTCTGAGGAAACGGTATGAATGACTACATACCTATACATTACCTTACATAGAGAAGGATATTGCACCAAGGTAAAACAATTGTTTGCACCAAAGTGTGGCTTCAAAAAGGATTAATTAGTTTTGATACTTATTTAGATGACCTACTGTATTTTAGAGTGTTGAAAAACTGTTCTCCATTTTAAAGTAAGCAAATAGGAAAACTTTAAGTTTCAATACATTTTTCTGTTAAAACTATCGTAATACAATTAAGATGTATTATAGCATGAAGGACGGTAAGCTCTCAAAGTGCATAATATTTAGTGCTGGTATACTCCGATACCATCGATTCACTGTTTAACGAGAGATCCTTTTCCGCGGCCGCCACGGTGAGGAGCGGCGTCGCGGTGAACCGTTTAGCGAATTTCAATAGTTATCGCGCGGAGAAAAACTCTAGGGGAAAGAGACAGGCGTGACTGCCGGTAGAAGCGCGAGCGAGACGGACTTAATAAGAAAGAAATAATAAAAAAGTGGTAGTGTGTGCGTGGTCGGAGTGTGGTGGCATAGGGCGGCAATGCAGGCCCCTCCCTGTCGCGCCGCCTCGTGTCTCGCCGCGCCTCAGTCGAGTCGACAGCGCTCGGAGCCGCACCGGTCCGCTCTAAACGCGATAAAAGCGTAAACGCGTAAAAAGTTTTCGCTTACACTTCGAAACTTAACGAACAGTGAAAAGACACTGAAACTCATGCGAAATCTTATCTTATAATATTATTTTACGTTTATTTGAAATATTATTTAATTTGTGTCACTGTTTTACCTAGTAAATTTACATTTCATTTCGATAACATCACTTTAGAAGTTAGTTTTTTTTATTTGCTAAACATCACATTTAAGAAAGTGTCGTTAGGGTGATATTGAAAGAAAAAAAAGCTAAAAAGGTGCGTAGAACATGCTCTGGATCATCGATGGGATGTTCAGACGGTGACGGCAATTGGACTAGGGACAACAGACTGGGATCTGAAGCGATTAACTTGATGCTGCTACAAGGGGAAGGTCGTGAGCGGCCGGCGACCGCTATGGAGGAGGAGTGCTCGGCTCGTCCTTGCGCTACCGACTTCTCCATTGCAGCTATAATGGCTAGAGATCGCCAGGAGAGAAGAGAAAGGCGGAGACACAGGGATCCTAGAGACGATACTTTAACCCCTTTAGGTGAGCTATCTACTTCAATATTATCATTTGTTTTGTATAAACAGTTCTTAATTACCTACACGTAAATATTCGTTAATTTTTAAAGTTGAAATCATTACTTACATATCTCTACAGTATTAAAACTTATTACTTATATTTTAAATCAGATCTACTTAAGTAAATACTCATGCTTTAAATTGACACCAATATCTTGACTAGGGCCAAATTTACAGTCTTTTAATTCGAATTCTACTTTAAAGTTACGCATTTTATTCAGATAAATAAGATGGTGTTATTAGAAAATATAAATATTTAAAAATACAGAATAAAAGAAATAAAACTAAGTATAATTAAAAGTTTTTCTACTTTACACACTTCAAGTACTTATTCGTGATTTATTATCGACAATAAATTTGTCATTGATAGAGATAGCATTTCAGATTACCTTCATATATATTTACTAAGAAGCCTAAATTATAAATAATATAATAAATCGATTAAAAGTGAGTCATAATAAACAAGTTTAGATATCTATCTAGTCGTAGAAGTTAATTAGCTTTGTTAAACATTATGATAAAAACCTGCACATATTTTTTAATTGACTTATTAAATAAACACATCATACTCATTGTAAAAATACTACAAATCAATGAAAATTAAATACTAAATGTTATTAATAATTGATTTGTATTATTATTTATTTCAAACTAAATTTAACAGAGGAAACAAATTTCACTTATCATTTAAGTTGCATATTTCCGAATGTTAAATATTTATTATACTTATTTAGGTATCTAAGTTGTGAAATAAAGTATTAAATGTTCTTTTTTCCTTGTTGTATAGCGTTTATGGTACCTACATGTTTTTTTTTAAATTGTACCTATATTTGTCATTAATTCAATTGAATACCTAATATCCATTCATAGTCATCTTCCTGAATAATTCTCTTAATATGACTCTTACTGACGATATTCCTGCGCTAAAATTTAATGAGTAGTAACGCTTATTATCATTTTAATAAACGAATTACTTTAGTGAATAGATTTTCAAACACTTATGTAGGTATATAGATATGCGTAAACGGTACCTAATCTAATCTAAAACATTGCCCGGTTGTAAGTAGACATTGGAAAAAATGTAATAGGACAAATATAAATAGCGTATCTACATAGAAAAAAGTTTTTTAAGACAACCAAAGAAGGCAGGGAAGCCAAAGATATATCTATTTCTTCATCCCGTAGTAGACCATTTCTGATCTTAGTATTCATGGTAGATATTAAAGGGAACGATTGGTATAATATATTCTTGAGTAATCGTAGTATTGCTAACAATAATGTGTCAAAATAGCTTACTGACTTTATATAACTACATGTTAAATTTGACCCGAAACGAAACAGTAAAATCAGTCTATAATAATATAATATCTATTCTTTATTTTGTTAAAAATATTAGTAGGTACCTACTATGAAATAGTATAAGTAAATGGTATTAGTACATATTAATCATAAAATTAATATAAAATATTATTAGTATTTACGAATTCGAATACTTATTGTAAAAAATCTGTATACCTAACCTATTTTATAAAATTTTAAAACTTATGTATTAAAACATATAATTATGTACTTGATACAGGTAATGATGAAAATTATTATTTTTATTAGTTGTAGAAATTAATTACTATCTAGAAATTTAGTTCATTAAAAATACTTTTAGTCTTACAAAGAAAATTATTGTAAGTACATTTATAAAAAAATATAATAGTCCAAAACGAAGACAATTCCAATTTATTTATTTGTTGAAATCTTTCAAAAGTTTTTTAGTTTCATGTGTATGAAACAACTAATGAGACACAACTATAAAAATTAGTTTATGAGATTAAATGAAGAACTATTTAATTCTCAATACATGTATAATTTTTAATGTTAGTCAATTTTATTAAGTATTTTAAAATTCCATTATGTACATTACTTATTTTATATTAAGTATAACGTACCTATTATTCAATGCCCTATAACTGTAGTAAAATACTCAAACTTAATTTTAGGTGTAATTTTAAACACGTAATTATTAATTTACCATGTTCTCGTTCCTAATAATATACATAAATAGGTGCCTACATGACAGGATAATATAATTCTGAGGTAATTAATGCCTTAATGTCTGGAACCTTATCATCATAACTGTACACAAATAAATTGTCATTTAAGTATAATTTTGTGTGCAATAGTCATGAATAAAAAATACGTAATGTAGATAGGAAAAGTAATTCTATGTGATTATTAAAAATATATTAAATCGTGTGTCCGTTGGAAATAATCTCCGATAGATTTGCGCCGGTTCGAACTTTATGGTTTCATCACCTATTTTGTTAGTAAAATAATTTAGTGTAGGTACTGTAAGCTTATTGCGTTAAAACCGAACTACTAAAGTTGTTTATTGGTTAGTTTACTTTAATACTGAATTAATAATTATATTATGTACCTATATATTAATAATTGAGTGGTAAAGGTAAAAACGCCTCCGTCCACTTTTGATAAAAAGTTACCACTGATACTTTAATTGACTTAAAAGCAATGTTGGGATTACTAATACCTACTAAATTAATACAACAACAATATTTTTATTTTATGAAACCAGTTACTGATAATCGCTTTATCAATAAACTACCTCATTAGCTTAGTGACCCTAAGCGCGACTGCTATGCTCGATTTCCTGGGTTCAATTTCCAAGGTCGAGCAAAAATTATTATTGAGTTTTTCCATGAAATTCTCAGTAGCAGCTGGGTGTTTGGCTTTGTGCCCGATTAATGGCAATAGGCTCACCCCCATTACACGGAACCTAAAAAATTCCCGGCGAACTGTGGGTGTACTCAGTACACCTCTGCCTAACCCTTTGGGGTACAGGCGTGATTGTAAGTAGGATCTTTATTATCTTAGGAAATGTTTCTTGTTTTGGCCTTCTTGCATACAATGGGTAGTGGCGTCTTTGGTTTTATACCGCATAATTATATGTGGAGAAAATTTATAATAATTTTCCGGAGTTCGTGTATGTTTACTCATTCAAGTTAGAAACACTATCGGCTAACGGTGAAAGAAAACGTCATGAGGATTTCTAAACGATAAATCTAATTGCTGTGTGTGGGAAAAATGTAGAACTGTTGATTTCTCGGTGTTTGAAATCGCCAATACGTCGAGTGCTGCCGTGGATATTAAGCTTGTACCTTCCCTTGGAAGAAGCCTTACACCAGCAGTGGGATTCTTACAGACTCACATTAATATTATTAAGCTACTATAACATCCTTTCAGAAAAATTCGTGGATGCGACCGCATCCGCTTCGGGGTCCCCGTCACCACCTTTGCCTGAATACGAACGTGATTCCCCCGTGGATGTGTCTTCTACATCCGAAGCGGGTTCGGCGAGCGGCGCGGCAAGCGTCTCACGAGCTCTCTCCCCTGTACCACGTAATCCTCAACTCGCAGAGCGATGGTCCAGCGAGGAGATGAGACATATACAATGCCATCTTGAAACTAAGGAACTATGGGACAAATTCAACGAATTAGGAACTGAAATGATTATCACAAAAACGGGCAGGTGAGACACCTTTTAATTAATATATATCAATGCTTACATTACAAGTAGTCAATGAATTGCGTAAATTAATTAAAATAGTGTAGGTAAGTACCTATATCTTGACAGAACTTATGAAACTTTCTAAAAATCTCCAACTTACGGGATGGTACGCCACTTACGCACTCGTTTGCTATTTACGAGCACCATAAACATAGTGAAAATACCTTTACTGCAACTAGCTTCAGTGCTCCATGTTTCATCGGAATTAACTCAATCAACAATGCTTAATGCATACCCATCAAATCAGTAGGCAGTTCATCTACTTGTTATTTGTCAAAAACTCTATCTAGATACCTATATCGATTTTGTTAAAAAAAATCTTATTGTCCTTCGTGATCTTTGTTTTTATAAACATTACATATTAGGTATAAGATTCTTTATAGCACTTAAAATAACTTTGTAAATGTTTATATCACCGTCCATGCGCACACTAAGTAAATTCGAAACATTGTACTTATAGCGCCGAACTTGACAAGAAATTAAAAACGCCACGGTAGGTAGGTAGGTAATCGAATCGCAATTGTTAGTTAACGAGATCAAGGTAATATCGACGGCGCATTTTTTAATCGATAAGGTAGGTGGCGTAGTTGTGCCGTGTGACGTGTGACGCTGTAGCGCGAGGCGTGTCGGTCTCGCTGCGATGACGAACAATGGACAATCGCCGCCACCGCTTTCGTAGCCCACCGCCGAGTTACTTAACAATTTTTGATTCACGAACAATCATTACAATCGAAAGATTCAATTGGAGAAATCATGGGTTTGTTTTTATACCTTATCAATGATACACGCGGTTTATAGCGAGCTGCGTGGTGGAGCGTTACGCGGCGACATTTATCGTCATTACAGTAAATCAACGCGCGACAGCAGACCGATCGTAACAAATTCGCATACCTAACCTTCTGATAACGTGCCACAATCAGCGACCCTTTATAATTCGTAGCACGGTAAACAGTAATTACTAGTACTTACCTGATGCTAAGTTCAGTGCAATCGAACAATGTCGGTGACAATACATCTCTGAATTGAAGGACTCTCCATGTTGTAGGGAGGAGGGAACACGTTGGTCGGTAGACACTTCCACAGCTGCACAGCACGGCAAAGATATCATTCTAGAGAACATATTTATTCGTGCCGAGATGGAGGTTACTTCCTAGACTATCTATTTTTTTGGAGTTATACATATTTAAGCGCGTATAGAATAATATATAACAGCGAATTTTTACAATACGCGCGTACATTGCAACAAAATGTCTATTATATGTAAACTATGAAGTTGCTTACTAAGGCACTTGTTTTATTACTGTGAAGATAGTCACACTTGATGTTATGGTTAAACTTAGGTATAAAGAGAATTGGCTTACAGATAGGATAGCCTCACCTCGCATTAATTTCACGTAATAAATAAAAATCATTTTGATCTAAGTACAGCGAAAACGCGCGTACCTACCTACGTCCTACACGGATCCAATATTTTTTTTAGTTATGATTTTCTTCCTTGTAATATTCCTCGTCCTACATTATGTCAATACATTACTTACATATGTGTATTCTACTTTTATTGAAATATTTAGTGTCTTTATTTATCGTAATAATATAAAATAGTAATGAATCCTTTGTTTGTGTCTTTATAGATTAAGGTTACCTATGGTTTTTTCATATGTTTAACATATTTAGTTTTTATATTATCCCTGCAGTTCCCATAACAAGTATTGTATAAATTTATGACTGTTTTATGTTGTGTCAATGTATTCTTTTTATGTGTTATTCTTACTAATTATTTATTCTACTGTACACCGAACTAAATTCTATAATGTGTATTTGTCACACTTGACAATGGCAAAATTGCCTACAGAGGCAGAAGGCGAAAATTTAAAAAAAGAAGCAAAAAGATAAATAACTATGTAAAATAATGTTTATAATTTTTAACTAGAAAAGTCCCTACTAATAAGTTGTGTAGTATAATTATGGAAAATAAATTGTATTCTTTCTCTATATAAGAATTACTAATAGGCGGTACAGTCGGATAATTTTAAACAATTCTAATTAGTAAGTCACTAAACTTAAGTTTCGCTGTAAAATTTCTATAATGCAAAATACATCGACACTGACTAAAACGAATGCGAGCAAAGGCCGAGCATAATGTACAAAACAATGAAGGCTCTTTCACGGACTATAAAGCGGTATTAATACCTCACTTATTTATTCCTTATAATGTTCTCAAGTTAACGACGCCTCGGGCATTCATTTTTCTACCACGCACCATAAAATACAACGATTTGAAAATATATTTAAGTATTTCCAAACTTAGCGTACCGGAACGATCCTTACGCTTGTTCGACACTGTATTTACCCTAAACAACTGTTACTGTGTAATATTTTGATAAAAGTAACTACTTACTTACCTATATTTTACTTATATTATTTTGTAATATATAGGTTCCAAGATTTTCTTCTTATGTCTCTCTTTCTAATGAAATAAATACGTATCTTTAAGATGTATTCAGTACGGCTATTACAATAACAAAATATTAAATACAATACCAAATCTCATAAAGAGCTTTTGTGAAATCGCAATGGGAGACAATTTGCACAATTTGCCACACACCGTCACGCGAGCTTATCCGAGACGGCCCTGTCGATTAGCATAAATCTCGCCAACTAACCGTCACAAATGTACTATGGGAGCGGGAAGCGGGTAACGGCTAAATAAACTGACGCGATCGGCGATTGTGATCGCACGACATTCGCGTGTCGCGGCGACGATGCGCGGCGAATCGCGACCGTCGCCCGCCCGCATAAATCAGCATTATCTCGCGAGATAGCCGCGCGCCTGGACTCACCCCGCCATATCACGAGAGCCCCGTGTCGTTCGAAAAAATTAATGACTCGGAAAAACGATTCGCTTATGAGAGATCTTTCACTGTAATTGAATTGCCCCGCAGAGATCGGACGTATTGTCGGGTTAGCTCGTAACCGGGATACGCTGTCGAATCGAAAATTTCAGTTACGCTGTCTCATGTTATTATCCAATTAACTATATCTGCTTTATTCATAATATCGAACAACTCTCTTCGTTTCGTTTTACCGTTTGAATGGGGCATTTTCCTGAATTAAAAGTCGTAAAAGAGCAAATTATAGAGATATTATTATGTCTAAGTAAATAAAACAGTTATTGAATTATCGAAAGTAATTAACTACAAAGAAAATAGTACGTATCTATTCAAAGAGGATATCAGTAACGTAACTTGTTGGCGACAGAACAGTTGTTTTTCGTGTCTTAGGTTAGGGTATTATGTGTTACATACTATAAGTTACAATAAAATAGATTAATATTGACAATATTATAGAAAAATGTAAGCGAATACGCTACATTACAAGTTACATGTTGTATGTTAAGATGTATATAAACGATTATGTATTGTGTGTCACATATGTGAAAATATAACTAACATAGAATAGATTAACATATAGAGTAAGTATATCGAATGTTATAGAGATTTTACGAGCGGAAAAAAGTGATGTCGCCCGTAAATTACATTGTTTTTGGCTTATGTACGGAATGTATACGTAATGTATATTATAAGTGAATATGTAATGAATAGGTAATTCAAAGAGGAACATTTTGATATATAACATGTGTACATAAGATATATAATGAGAGAAATATGAAGAGTTTAACAGGGCAACCAAAGCGAAAAGTAAAGTTAAAACACGAAATAAACACGGAATAAAACGGGGCTCTCTTTACGGTCATTGCTCGAACCACTTAAGCTCGAAGAAGGGCCGTATTGGGCACGGTGCAATTCAACGAGTCTACAAGTACAAGCAACGAGTAACTACAAGAAGAAAGCTTTGGTCGTCCTGCGAACAATCAACAAGATATCGACTTTCATTGAAGACCCGGCACCTCAAGCGGTCGTGCATTATTGCACCCCCCGGACCCCCTCACCACTAACATCACGCCGTCCACTGGCATCCGTACGGTATCTACGAGACGGGCATCCGGCGCAACAAAACGCCCGTCCAAACCGGGAAACGTCACACCCCCCCCCCCCTCCCTCACGCAGATGGGAAGTGACGCGTACCCAACATAACTTATAATTACACAGAATCGCACACAAAAGTTAGTGCTCCATTTTATTGAAAAAAAATTCTACATACTTACATAAATATGCACCTACGACAAGATATTTTTTTGATAACTGGAACGAAATAATAAACACTAAAGTATATAACATCAAAGAAAAATTATTTCTGAAAGAGTGTAAAAGCTGTACAAGATGACTTACGACATGATAACGACAATAATATTCGCACCTGTGCTGTAAATTTGTAATGAAAACATCATCAGTTTGCCAAACTATCTGGGAACTTGATATAATTCATTTGAAATATTTCGTTGTAAAATATAAATAAAACGATTTTTAATCTCACACGCACCACGATTATCATAATAACCGTAAAAGAATTAATATAAGCATGTCTGACCATCGGTAGAGGCAATGCTAATCGCACCCGAAACTAACATTGTAACCATTATAAATTCCACCTCTTTGTGTGCGCGGCTTTTTAGTTTATTCAACGGGGACCGATTATTCATTCGCGCAGTAAATATTGTGATATTTGTCAACCAAACACATTTGTGTGCAATGGCTTTCATTAGCGAAAATGCCATCTGATATCACATGTTTGTTGATAGAAAGAATCCTGTGATAATAAAAGTTTTAATGTTATACTATTAACTCAATTAAAACAATTACCTTGTACCTGATAAAAACCAAATTTTATTGGATATATCATTGGTCATATTTTGCTGTGTTTTACTTGCCAGCGTTGATTTTAGATTGTAATATTTTTGTCTTCTATCGAAATACAGTTATTTTGCTGAGCCAACTCGGTAATCCCTAAATCACTAATATAAGTAGGTACCAAACGGATAAGGGCCAAATACAGCTTCATTTATAAGTTTCAGCTCGTACTTAGTCCACAACTTGTTTATATTCTGGTCTGCACGTATACAATAATAGGTATCAATAATATTGAGGACGCTATTTACTTTCTTATTATATATATTCTATAGATATGTATCAAAAACAAATAGGGACAGGTGGAATTTTCAGAAGGCAGGTCGATACAATAAAAATGTCACATAAGGCTTTGTCTGCTGGTAGAACGTGAAAATCGTAACCTTGGTTTGTTCCCTTTCGGTATCAGGCATTTATATCCAACTTCCGAGATACTCGCAGGCCGGCATGAAGGCGACGCGACGGCTCAGTACTGTCACTTCACTATGCTACTGTAAAAAAGTACCTATTTAATGGTAGCTCCAGAAATCTATTACAACACTAGTTGGCTGAAGAACTCTTATTGTTGATCGCAATCAATTTATTCCCAGGCCCGCTGAATCTGTCAAAGCCCTTTAATAGCTCCAGGGCCCTGTTGCTATAACCTTTAGGCTAACGATATAGTCAGTTGGATTTTTTTTTAAATTACTGAGATCTATTAATATGTACAGTATAAAAATCATGGAGTAATAAGTGTTTTTAAACTATTGATTGATATCATCACTTAAATACTTGCTTACGTAAAAGTAAACGCATGTCGCATGTGCTAAACGTTCGAATTGACAATGATTGACACTCTACGCATTTGTATCCTTGTTTAGTAAAAAATAAATAATTACTGTCCCAGTTAATTTAGTAAATTATAATTATAATACTATCTATAGTTTACATATATTTTACAGTTTATTATTTATTCGTTTATTTGTTTATTATAAACAGTATATTGTGTATATAGTGGTGTATTATAGTAGTTAAATTTCGGGAGCACTGCCGAGGGTTTTTAAAAAGTCTAAGACAAGACTGATTCTCAAGAAGCTTTATTAAGAATGCTTTTATTTGTTACAAATGTCTCTTTTATAAACTCTTATTCTATAAACACAAAGTGGGGCTGTTTACTATGAAATAATGAGAAATATGTCGCAATACATTCAGTCAAAATACCAGGTGTCTATCAGTAGTTTGCAGACATAATATGGGTTAAAAACGTAACATCAGCATTTCTAACGTATGTACCAATTAACAAGACGTAATAAGAGAGGGTACAGACTGCATAACTCCTCCCCCTCAAGTTCGAAATTATCAGAGGGATGATTATCACTATGATTATTTCGATAGCAATAATTTTTACAAAAACTGAGCTTATATACTAAGAATACAAGAATTAATAGAAATATAATCACATATAACAATAAAGTTCCGGCACTAACACTTTTTACATTAATAATTCTTTCACTTGATGTTTTTAGTTCACTTTCACTGATTTTTAAAAGATTATTTAAATGTTGAAGATTTATTAATTCACTGTTATCCAAATTGATGGGTTCACGTTGCAATTGTTGCTCAGTAATTGTTATTTCGGGAAGATTAATAATCGGTAATTTTGACATCTTCAAATTACTCGTAGTAATATGGTGAGCTTTTAGCGTAATTTCACCAATTTTAACATCGCAATGGTCATCTAGGACGAGGAAGTATGTCCCTTCTATATTTTCTTTCGTTATTTCGTCGTTACAAATTTTTGATAATATATTCTCAGCGTTACTATGAAGAATCCATCTCTCTTTTCCAATTGGTTGTATCTTAATGGTCTTGATTTCAACTGGTACTGGATGACAAGAACTCGTATTCGAAGAAAATTGAATTAATGCTGTTATGCAAGTGTCTTCTGAAGTTGTTCGAGAATCATCCTCGTGACACAGGAACATTTCGTCGTGAAGTTCATTACAAGGTAAAGTGAGCGAGACAAATTTAGACCCTTTTACTAATAGGTAAGGAAATTTAGGAATAATGATGGTGGTATGATTAGAAGGATTGGTCATAGGTATTGGAATTGCTCTGTAGTATGTATAAATTTCATCTCTAATTATTGGTATATCTAAAATGAATGTTATTTGACTTCCTTTTGTATAAGCTTTAAGCTCTATACATTGCTCTATTTTAACTAAATTGTCATAACTTACTGGATACACAAGTTTGTAGAATTTCTCTATCTTTTTTAACAATTCTAATAATTCATTTGAGTTTATAAGAGATTGGTGTAATATTTTTAATTTACTGAATGCCAGAGAAGTTTCAATTTCATTCAACCGAATGTAGAGTAGTTGAAAATTATGGAAAAATAAATTATAAACATTAATAAAATTATGGGTAGTTATATCAATATTAGTTTGATTTATTAATTTTTTTATTTCTCGTAACTCTTTATCTATTCGAATGAAATTGTCCTTCGTGAAATTTGTTATCTTTATCATTGATTCAGAAATATCTGATATTAAGGTTACCTTTTTAATGAGTGTATTTTGGCGTGTCGTTAGAGAATCAATCATATTTTCATATCTTAAAGCATCATTATGATCTAAGTTACCAGTTATAAGCTTAATAATAGATCCAAGAGGATTGAGAAGTCCACGTTTAATTCTAGTTGATGGAGATAACTGTTCTAATTTTTGAATACTAATATTCATTACATAATTCGTTTGAAGCTTTACATTAAAAAGTTGAACATTAGATGTTTCATTATCAAAATGTGTTTTTAAATATTGATTAAATTTAGTATATCTTTTTATATTGAATTCTAAATCCTCACGTATCAGACTTAAATCTAAAATCTTAATTATTGTCCACTTATCATAACTTACACTAGCTTGACCTTGTTTCACAAGGACTATACCGGGATTTTTATCGATTCTGTGAAGTTGAAGGGCGTGAATCCTGATGATCAGAGCCAGGAGCCCGAGGAGGTACCTGCGAAGGTCGTTTTATATCCTTAATAGGCACGTTTGTTTTTCGAGTTTTCATTTTTACAGGACAGATATTTCTGTCAATTTTACCATATACTTGTGCTTTTTGATAACGCGGTTTATCTTTACTTCGCCTTGTATTAACACCTTTTACAAATATAGTGTCCTCTTCTTGAATATCAAATGATGTTTCACCACCACGTTTTGTTTTAATCTTTTCTTTATTTTCAATTACTTTGTCTGTTAAATATTTATAAAGATATTTCGTTCGTTTCATATGATCGTTTACTAATTGTTGCGTATATTGTTTGTTAAAGTTTACTTCAAAAGTACTATTAGAATCAGTGTGTCCAAAAACTACTTCAAATGGTGTAAGACCAGTCGTTGAGTGAATGGTTTGATTGTATGACATAATTGCATAAGTCATAACGTTAGCCGCGTCAGTTATTTTATGTTCATATTTAGCGATACGATATATTTCTAAAATAGTTGAATGGAATCTTTCAATTAAACCCATAGAATTAGGATTATGTGGAGTGCTTATGTGTAATTCTATTTTATAAAATTGTAATGTTTCTTTTAAAAGTGTATTGTTGAATTCAGTACCAGAATCAGCACTGATCTTATTTGGTACGCCATAAAATGAGAAAAATTTAATTAAGGCACGAACTACTTCAGGTGTAGAGCGATTGGATATTTCAAAAGCCTGACCTAGTTTACTGAAAGCATCTATTATGGTAAGGAAGTAGCTTCCTTCTATAGAGAATATATCTATAAATATTTCAGCAAAAGGTTTTGTTTGAGTTTGCGTTAACATTAATTCTGGTTTTAAAGGTTTGCGATCATATTTTAGAGTTTTACAAGTTTCACAAGAATTGATTACAGAAGCGACTGTTATATCCATATTTGTCCAAAAATAATTACGCTTTAATTTCATAAGAGTTTCTTTGATTCCACGGTGACTTGTTTTACCTTGATGATAAGCAAGTATAGTGGCACGTTGCTCTTTTTCATCACCTAAGTATATAACTCTTTTAGTACATTCATATATTTTGACGGTATCTTTTTTAAATAGTTTTATCACGGCATTTGTAAATTGTTTACGGTGAATTTCGCTCTCAAAGTAAAAGAAATATTTAATTTTAGGTTTTATATATTCTAAAAGAAATTTCTTAACAAGGTTAGTGTTGTTTACAGGTAAATGTACTTCCAAAATTTTTTGTTTTTCATGTGATAAGTCTTTTATTGATAATTGGTTTCTGTTCCAAGTAAAAATAAGGATTTGATTAGGTTTTGTGTCGATGGCTTCTTCAATAATGGGAATACCATTCGTATCAATATCTTCAGCAGAATGTATGGTTTCCGGTAATGAACAGGCAGTAATAGTACTGGATGAAGGAGAACGAATTGGGTGAGTTAAAGTCTTATCGGAATCTGAAGGAATAGTTAACGTTTCTGATGAGTCTGAAATTAGTATTGGACTCTCAGATCGTTCAGTGTCACTCACGTTTACTCGTAAGGACATATCGTCCTTTAATATATTTAATTTAATTCGTGATAGAGCATCAGCATTACTATTTTGTTTACCGTTCTTGTATATTATGTCAAAATCGAACTCAGCTAGTCTCAATTTCCATCTAGTAAGTTTACTATTAGGTTCTTTCAGTGAATTTAACCATGCTAAAGGTCTGTGGTCAGTAAATATTGTGAATTTGCGTCCATACAGGTAAGGACGGAAGTGTTTTACTGCCCAAACGATGGCTAACAGTTCCTTTTCTATTGTACTGTAACGTGTTTCTGCATCATTAAGAGTACGACTTGCATATGCGATAGGTTTTTCATTTCCAACTGATCCTTGTGAAAGGACAGCGCCTAAAGCGTAGTTTGACGCGTCTGTTGTTAAAATGAAGGGTTTAGAAAAATCAGGAAACTGTAATATAGGAGCATTCACAAGTAGCTCTTTACATTTTTGAAAAGCTTGAACATATGATTCATTAATTTCAATTTTATTTTTCTTTTTCAAACACGATGTAAGGGGTTGTGTAATTTTTGAAAAATCCTTTATGAATTTTCGGTAGTAGCCTATCAGGCCAAGAAAACTTTTAATTTCAGTGGATGTTCTGGGGAGTGGGAAGGCAAGTACTGCCCTGATTTTATCATCATTTGGTTGTAAACCATGCTTCGTAATTTTGTGTCCTAAGTAGAGTACATCTTTTTTAAAAAACTCACATTTATCGAGAGTTACTTTAAGATTGGTTTGTTTGAGACGATCGAACACTTTTCTTAGCTTCTCTACATGTTCTTGTATACTACTAGAATAAATGATGATGTCATCTAAATATACTAAGCAATGTATACCTTGCAACCCTCGTAACACGTTATCCATTGCGCGTTGAAATGTTGCAGGTGCTGTTTTAAGTCCAAATGGCATCCGTGTAAATTCAAAATGTCCCATTGGTGTAGTGAATGCAGTTTTGGGTCTATCTTGTTCATCAACTTCAATTTGGTGGTACCCACTTGCTAAATCCAATGTACTGAAGTAAGTAGATTTCCCTAACTTGTCGAATAAATCATTAATATTTGGTAAAGGATACTTATCATCAGTAGTAATATCATTTATACGTCGATAGTCTACAACCATTCTAAATTTCTGTTCACCGGAGGCGTCCATCTTTTTTGGAACTAGGTGTACGGGTGCACTCCATGGTGAAAACGATTCTTGTATAACATTATCTTTTAGTAATTTTTCAACTTGTTTCTGTATTTCATCGTTTTGCGATGGTGGAAGTCGGTATTGCCGTATGAAAATTGGATCTTCATTTTTAGTCCGGATTCGATGTTTTACTTGATTAGAAAATGTAAAAGGCAGTTTATCACAATAGAATATATCCCTGTATTCAAAACAAAGTTTTTCTATTGCTTCTCGTTCTTCTTGATTAGCATGATCTAATCGGAGTTTCGATAAATTTTGTGTAAGTAATTCATCAATCTCAAAATCATTTAATTGTTGCCCGGTTGATAAATTTATTTTGCAAGTATTATTATTAAGGCTGGTTATATTCAATGGTTCGTTAAAAGTTAAAGTCACACTATCTTGCGAAGCATTCTGCATGACTGTTGTTGCAAATGAATCTTTGCAAGTAACTATAGCGCTAGGCATACGTACTTCATTTCCAAAATTTTTAAAATTAATTATTGCTTCACCATTAATTAAATTTGTAGGCACCTTAACACGGGTTTCAGTGCGTGGTTCTAGCGTTATTTCCCACGGGGGACTATAAATTATTGGAATTTCTGTATTTTGTGTCCGTAAAATTAAATTTTTCATGTCTATAGTCGCGTTCAATATTTTTAATAAGTTAGAACCTATTAATCCGTCATATCTTCCATCTACATTATATATATAAAATTTATGATTCATCGGACTTTTAAAACTTTCCAATAAAGGTATATCTATAACTTCGTCATGTAGGCTACGTCCATGTGTACTAATAACTTCAAAAGGATCAATATATTTATAATCTGAAAAATATTCATCAGCTTTAGCGGGACTAATAAAACTTCTGGTACTTCCGGTATCAATCATTAAACGAGCATCAATTTCAGGAATATAAATATGCGGTAGTTTATTTATGCCGTCATAATTTAAGTGTACTATTTCTGGGGGTCGCTCTTGGAGGCTTTTATAGGAAAATTTACGCATTCATTTTCAGCTTCTTCAGTTTCAACAGGTTCTATGTTTTCATGATAATCGTCATAAGCAGTTTGTTGATTATCGTCAATGAAATAATGATTTTCATATTCTGTATAATCAGGTTGATAGTCTTGGTATTCAATTTCAGGGTCGTTCATTTCTAAAGACTCTATCATATTTTGTCTAATAGGACGAGCTGTGCGCATTGACACATCGCTTGCCTGAAATTGAGGTGGATTACGTTGAGGTTGATTTTGTGGTGGTATACCAAATTTAAATTGTTGATTTGGCATGTTGAAATTAGGTCGGTTTTGTGTATTGTTAAATTGTGGTTTGAACCCTTGTTGATTAGGAATACCGAATTTAAAATTATTATTTCCAAAATTTGGTTTATATCCTTGTTGGTTTAGGTTAGGTCTGAATTGTACATTTTGATTTGGAATACCGAATTTAAAATTATTATTATACGGTTTAAAATTATTTTGTGTTTGGTATGGAATTCCGAATTTAAAATTTTGTTGTCCGGAATTAAATGTATTTGGCACAAATGCAGGTTGAGGTTTGAAATTGTTATTAAAATTATTTGTTAAAGTAGGCGTGAAAAATTGTTGAACTGGTTTAATATTAGATTTATTTTTATTTTTAGAATTGTACTGATATTGAAAATTGACCTCCTCCATGACAACACTTAGTGCGTTTTCTAAAACGGTACAACCTTTAAGTCGCACAATTCGAATTAAATCCTCTGGTAAATTATATAAAAATACATTCAAGCACATATTATTATAGATAATCATTTTAGCGGCTTTGAGGCCTTCATCAGTTAATAAATTGACCTTGGAGAAGAGGGTGCAGCGTGTTTGTTGTATCCTGTTACAAAATTGCGTATATGTTTCACCAACTTTAATTTTTAAATTTTCCAACTCAATTGCCACACACTCTTCCGATCTAGGATCACCAAAATGTTGAATCAAAACAGCTCTTAATTGTTCCCAAGTTGTTATGTCTTCTCTTTCACTTAGTAGAGCAGCGGCTTTACCACATAATCTACTAGTTATAGCATGAAACACATATGTAGTTTGAACAACATTGTTTGATCCGCTAAAATTTCTGATTATATATTCACTTTTTTTAATAAATAAATTTAAAGTATTTTGATCACCATCGTACTTGGGAATTAAACTTAAAAGTTCTTTTGATACTAATTGAATTGTTGATTCATTGTTGCGTTGCATTTTGAGTTGTATTTATTTAATTAAACACACACAAAGTAAAATTCACAAAATTAAAATTCACAAAATAATATTTTCAAAATAAAATTCACAAAATAAATCTTATAACAAAATTATCAAAATCAAAATTCTCAAAATTAAAATTATCGAAATTAAAATTATCAAATTAAAATTCTCAAAATTAATATTTATTATTAATATTTCTCAATATCTTATAATCTATGAAGTCAAATAACTTTCGACGATTTTTATTCGAAAATTATGAAAAATAATTTTCAACGATGTTTGTTTGAAAATTATAAAAATTTGTTAAATAATTTTCAACGATTTTTGTTTGAAAATTATAACAATGTCCAACGAAAAATACAACCACAGAAAATAACAAGGACGAGACAAGGATTGTAAAAATGGTCACTTACAGTCTGCTCGTTCCCATGTCTTGCCGTATAGCTGCTTTCGCTTTTAGGACAGGATCTCTCGGAAATAGATGTGGAACCCGACGTTAACTTATTTATTGGTTCGTAGATACTCAAAATCTGCACATGAGACCGATTTGTAAGACTCGAACACAGACTTTTATTGTTGATTGAGTATCCTACCGGCTGCGCCAGTTAAATTTCGGGAGCACTGCCGAGGGTTTTTAAAAAGTCTAAGACAAGACTGATTCTCAAGAAGCTTTATTAAGAATGCTTTTATTTGTTACAAATGTCTCTTTTATAAACTCTTATTCTATAAACACAAAGTGGGGCTGTTTACTATGAAATAATGAGAAATATGTCGCAATACATTCAGTCAAAATACCAGGTGTCTATCAGTAGTTTGCAGACATAATATGGGTTAAAAACGTAACATCAGCATTTCTAACGTATGTACCAATTAACAAGACGTAATAAGAGAGGGTACAGACTGCATAACTTAGTTGTTTTTTTTTTTTTAATAAAACTCTTTGATTCACGTGATTCGCTTTTCAAAAGCTTTAGTCATTCGACTTTGGACAGTATTTACCGATTACATTCTCCTACTATGTCACATCGAATCAACCTACGACATATATATGTATACGAAAAAAGATATTCATTCAGTTTTTATTTAAAAAAGAGACAAATCACTAATAATAATTATAAATTTAATACTTAATACACCTCTTTAAAAAGTTCGAATTTCATTTCATTATAGATATGCGAAAACGACAACGGTATATTTTAAAATTGAAATATTTTTATTATAGGTACACTACGGTAAAGTGTTATATATATTTTTAAGGTATATAAAAATGTGTAAATATAAGAATACATAAAATAAGAGGTTACATTTAGCATTGTTATTGACTCATAGAAAGAAAACGGGAACTCTGCAAACACATTTAAATTAACATGTATTCATAATAGAATCTATCGTCGATCGAGATTCATGGTGAAGATGTTTTCGGCGTCTTCCGTTGCCAACACTTTAATCGTCGCAACGCAGACTTGGCACACCACAGCTCCTTTGATTTACATCTCACCAACATTCTAGTTATCATAAATCTCCTCCGAGTGTGAGAGCGCATTTTAAAACGTTTGATTCTCTTTATACGTTCTTCTTATTTGTAAAATGATAAAATTCATAACTCAAAATGCTTTTGCTTTATGAAGACCAGGAATAGTATAATAAAAATCATTATGAACATTTTAAAGTATTTTTTCATAGAATTTATCATTGTTGTAATTTATTAGAACGTGATGGAAAAATCTTGAATGCAGTTCTGTAGACGGTATTAAAAAATACCAGTTAACATACATCCTATAAGAGATATACAATGTATTTTCCATAGTCCACATGTTTATCTAAGAAAGACTAAAGTAATCATTACATCGACTTTAATAATTTCGAAAAATAAATCTATAATATAATTTTTATTTCATTCAAAAAATTTACCATAAATTCATTGAATTGTAAGTTTTACTAATTCTCATTTTAATTTACCTACATAACGTTGTCAATATATAGGTAAGTAATAAGAACTTATGTAACTAACTATCTATTAACCTAACCACTAGTCATCTAAGCATGTAAAGTTTTAATGAAGTAATTATAAATTACTTATTTAATTGGTATTTTTATATCAACGCTACATTATTATACAAGTCCGACATGTAGTGATTGTAAACTTTTGTGTTTAAGCCGACTCTAATAAAGCCTTGAAACAATTTTTCTATTAGATATACTTCTTATAATTTAGTACATTATAATTAATAAAAAATTAGAACCCCGAGTTCAATAGATACAATAGGCATTCTTTTTGTTAAAAAATGTATGGTCACTTTTCGACAATATGAAGGAATGAAAAAAAAGTACATTTATAATAATGTATTTGATTTTGTGTTTTTGACATTGTTTTAAAATAGATAGTTCAATTTTTGTTTAAACAACGCCTCCAATGTCTCCAAGTTTTTCGATATTCAGGTAGTTGCTATCGGGCGCACACCGTACGCGTACGAGGCTAGTTCGCCATTTGTCGCACTCGCGCGATAATTGTTGATATACGATCGCGATCCGACACCGTAATTGTCAACGCTTAATCTTCTAATTGGTTCGCATTTACCAATGCCAACGTGTACCCGCTGCTATTCGATAGTTCGAATGTAAAAAAAAAAATGTATACGTAAATAAACTAATTTTTGGTAACACTGGTAAAACATAATAAAGCTATAAAAGCGAGCGAAGGCGAAAAGCCATTCGCGACGCCAATTTCAAATACAGTAAAAAGTGCGATTCACAAGTGCAACTTGAAACGGCGTTTAAGAGCGAACCGAGGGCGGCGCCCACCGGGGGCGAGAAAACAATTTGGAATTTTATCGCCAGCGAGGTGGGTATGTGCACGGGGAGGCCGCGTTACATCTGATTTATGTTCAACATTAGACGCTAGGTGGGTAAAACTCGCGAACTGCACACAAGCCGCGAGAATTACTTATTCATTGAGTAAAAAAACAGATTGTAAGAAAAATCGATGTACTAAGATGTACTTACTTTTAAGATTGACATGTCATATTTTATGCAGAGCGAAGCGCGTTCACCCAGATACCTATAATAATAGGTTTATTGGAAATTAAATAAATGGGTTCTACATTTTCATTGTAAATAGTTGTAAAATAACAAAGGTTATTTAAATTTACTGTACTTAAATACATTTTTCGTCACTATTATTCTCTTTTGACAATAAATACTATTAAAAAAAAACATCTAAGTTAGTTAAGTTGAACAATTAATGTTGTATTATAAAAGTTGACAACATTAAACGTAAATACAAGTTGAAATAATAACTAATGCTGTGGATATTCCGATGTCATTCGAATTCAAAAGCTAATTTCACTAAAACCTTAAATGAATGGAGTTAGACGGAGCTCGCGTATTATTAAACTTGTACCAAGTTTAAATTGAAAACGAAACCAAACTCTTTGCGGGTTCAGAGTCAAATTTTGAACTTTACCACTGAATTGCAAATTTCTTTATAAATATCTTATTAAGATTAAATTCAGTTGGTGTCACGCTGCCGACACTAATTTTATCCGTGAAAGACGGCGTTTCGGTGCCGAGGAGCGCGCGGGCGCGGGTATGGCGTAAATGTATGCAAATGGAAAACGCGATATTTGACGGAGTTGAAAACGACAAAAGAATTAAGGAAGAAGCGTCCCGCGTGGTTCGCCGATTGGCTGTCGAGCTGAGCCTCGGCGCCACCACGGCTTGTGAGCGACGTTGACGCGGTGACACCCCCGCTTTATGTCGTCTTGTCTTTTGCCTCATTGCGAATTCACTTTGCTTAGTGTCTTATTATGAGATTACCCGTCGCTTAATTCAATCGAAGTCTTTCATTTAAAGAAAAAGTTCTTTCAATATGCATACTATTAACTTCTCATACCTATTTAAATAAAATAAAAAATTAAAATTAATGGTTTGCCCATCACCGCAGCAATCAAAGGTTGGCTAGACTATACCTACATTTGGAATATCTGTAACATGTATTTAAATTATGATGTATGATTATACTGGAAAATTACAAGCTGTAAACTGAAATTAAAAGAAATATTTAGATGGTCTATTATTTCAGATTGTAGATTAATAATTCAAGCACATAACCCTATCAGTTGTTATCTAGGTTATGTGAAGTGAACACATGCAAGCTATTTTGAATACAACGTGTAATAGATGTGTGATTCATGTAAATGTACCCTTAGCAAGTGTATCGTGGGCTAATCTCGCCTTGCGCCGCGCCGCGCCGCCCTCACTCCGACTAGCTCCGCAATATTGGCCGGGGGCGCAGGGTGGGGGTGCCCGTGGAAACGTGTAAACTAATTATGTACGTTTTCGTAGCCACTTATTTACATAACCACGAGCTGAACCTCGCTTTCACCGTGAATATTTCATTTGTAATCTTTACTTTGACGGTTTAATATGACAGCTGTTATTTGTTTGGAGGAAACTTTTAATTTTTGTCGTTTTCTTCCTGTGCCGCCACCCTTTGTGCCAACATTATACCGACGGCTCCATAATGATAGGTGATTGTCGAACTTTTTATACGGACAAATGTCTGGGAAAGTTCCTGAGGTGTAATTTGAAATTTTCATCGCGATATGTCAGTTGTTGTCTGGCTGAATGGTGTTTATTATTTTTATGAGTGTTTCGTCTATAGACAGTTATTATTTATTGTATCAATGTAATATTGTGTATGTAATTGTAGTTAAAGGGTTGGGGGAGTTATGATAATTTAAAAGCAGTAAGTTTACAGTGTCGAGTCGGCAATGTTCTCGGTTGTTGTGAAATGTACAGGAAGCCGATAAGTAAAACTATTAGTAGGTAATGAGCTAGCAGTACTGCGTTTTGCGGGTATTTATACCGCGCCTTCGCGGGAACTAATTTATGGAAGTAAGTACGCGGAAAATGTTTATGTAGGTACTTGAGTTCTCCCGCCTCTGCCGTTGACATCCGGTGCCCTCTCTATATGCTTATAGGGATCATAACTCTTGAATGTGGAATTATAATGTGCTTTTTATACCTGTATGGTATCTAAGTACCTCTTTACATATGTAAAATTTAGTAAATACTCACTTGCGAATATAAACGAATACAAATATGTTGTAATTTACTGAAGTAGTAGGTAGGTTTGTTTTTTTTTTTTCAAATCAGTCTGATAAATAAGCAGTTGTAACATTGCAAATTATAGACCGTTGCATACATCCACGTGATATACTATTGACATATAATATTTACTGTTCGCGACATAAATTTTTATTAAATAGATTTGTGATGAAATTCTATTATGTGTAGGTATGTTAAATCATGTTTTAAAATTTGCAATTTTTTATATGTATTAAATAGAAATTACATTCTCTTTACAAAACAAAAAAAAAATTAGATATGTTTATAGGTAGGTACTCAGTAAAGAAACAAGTTTACAACATAATTCATATTGCAGACACGATATTTTTAGTAGATCTTGAAAAAGTAAGATATATCCATTTTGTAAGAAATGAAATAGCTACCTAAGTGATAAACCTGAAAATTAAAGTGGCCTAACTTTTCACAGTGACTCAAATTTTATGATAAAGCACCTTGTGGAAGCACCATAATTAAAACATGTATGGACGGTAAAGTGATTGCACGGCAAATTTAAAAAAACGGCGGCCATTATCAGCAGTTTTCAATAACATATCCATCCGTTGTTTCAGTTACTAAAGATAGACAAATATAACATCTTGTCCTTACTTTTTTTCAATAACCTATCAATGGATAGCTTTTCTCATCTAATTAATATATATTATCCATATCCTATAGCTTGAATAGATAAGAGGAGAGCCGATATCTGTCTTAAGTTAAAGATAGTATCTACTTATGACAAATACGTACTAATCGGGGAAAGTAAACTGAGATATGTTATTGATAACGGCCGTAAAAGATCGGAATTCCATCACCGGTCTGCATACTGCCTGCAAGCCTCTCAGCATACTGGATATAAACTGGCTGATTCCGAAACATCACATACCAAAAGAGAGACACTGTGACGGTTTTATCACAATACGCTTGATGATCATGGCTCAGTAGGATACAGATCCCTATCACTTCGCTTTAATTCTGGATATACACCGGCTGATCCCAGAACGTGTCACGCATATGCGTATGTTGTACCAGGTGTATGGTGGTAGCGATCTAGTCCGAGACAAATGTCATGTCCCAGCGAAATGGATAAGTTGTCCAAGATATGACTTTCTGTCATAACATAATAGTCTATTCAAACGTAAATTAAGTAGATACTTTTATAAATCATTTAACATGGCGAAGTTAGATAATATTTAAGAAGATATTACTTTAGGGTTATTATATAAGGGTACTTGAATTATTTTTCTTTACGGTTGTTTTCTGAATATTTATACATATTTAATTATGATAAATTAATATTTTGTTATTATGTATTGAATTTGTCAGATTTCCAAGCATTAGCTAATTATTTACGATATTCTTTTCTTTATCTACAATCAGTTGTATTAAACAATATTTTTATATGTATTAGAAATCTCTGTGGGTATTAATTACCTTATACAAACATAAAGGTTGACTTTAAGTTATAATCATGTAATAACAAAAAGCTTTTAAAGCTTAAGATGTTCTGATGATTTGTAGATGAAGTGTTTCCTATGATATGAAAAAATATCACATAAATAGCAATTATGATAATGTTATTTAATAATTTACTAAATATAACTTCTCATATACACTGGGCCGCAAAGAAAGCGGGTCGGTTATGCAAAATGAGATAATATTTAAAATATTTGAGCAATGCCCTTTAAATAAAAACTAAATTAAAGTTTATTTCATTGTTATTATAGAAATAAGTATAACCTTTTTATTTCTCTTTGTTGATTGTATTAAAAACCATAAATAAACAAATAATTTTTTTTTAATTTGTATAAAAAATTTGAAAACGTTCGTTTTACTTTTGTTACTATTCTATCATATAAATATGGCATTTCTTGTGCAGAAATTCATTATTCTGATGACTTTAAATTAAAAACATGCCACTAACCCTTGAAGAGTGTACCAGAATTATGACAATGCTTGAAGAGGGGCGCAGTCTGCGTTATACAACGAGAACTGTTGGTGTGTCTCTATCAACCGTTCAAAGAGTGCTCCAGTGATTTGAAGAGACTGGATCTAATATTCGCAGACCAGGAAGAGGCCAGACAAGGTGTACAACAGCGCGGTAGCATCGATATATGGTGTCAACAATGTTGAGAAATCGATTTCAAACGGCCGTTGAAGTCAAAACGCACCTTCCACGTGCTGGAGGGAACTTGAAGCCATTTAGACACGCAAATGGTCCAAAAATCGTAAGGCAGCATCAGAATTCAAGGCTGAGTTACGCTAGAGAACAAATAATTTGGACTATGGATCACTGGTCAAGAGTAATATTTTCAGACGAGTCGAGGTTCACGCTATGGACGCACGATGGGTGGCAAAGAGTATACAGAAGACCAGGAGAGCGCTATAACCAAGCTTGCATTGAAGAGAAAGTGTCATACGGCGGAGGATTCATAAACGTGTAGGCTGGAGTTTCTTCCGAAAGCTACACCGACCTAGTGGTGGAAAATGGTACTTTAACTGCAGAACAATACGAGAATGAAATCTTAAATGAGTATGTTGACCCATATTTTAGTTAATATGAGCGAGAATGCCATCTTTATGCAAGATAACGGTCTTCCCCATACAGCTTGGATAGTGTTTGACTACTTTGAAGATGTCGCTATGACATGAATGGAGTGGCCAGTACGCAGCCTAGACTTGAACCCCATCGAGCATGCCTGGGCCGAACTGTGACCACGTGTACGCCAGCGAAATTCCCTCCAATCACGCTTCGTGAACTGAAAGATGCACTGATAGAGGAATAGAAGAATATTCTTCAGCATCGGCTCAGAAATCTAGTGGAAAGCATGCCAAACCATATGACAGCTGTATTAAAAGCTCGTGGTGGCAATACAAAATATTAAAATTTTCATATTTGATACCGTACCACATTTTTCGAAATCTAATGAAACTTGGTCATTTTTATTACATCAATTAGTATATGTAATAAATAATGACACTTCAATGTTTAAAATAAAAAAAGTGGATGCTTGTAGATATATATGTACATACTTAAATAGTGTAACTACTTATTACCTACTAAAGTTAAATATACGCCCACCACAGCGGACGGGTGTCAACGGGTGTAAATGATTAATTATAAATACTATTAACAAAAGGTATGTACACACACCTCATATACATACATACATTATAACGGATTTCAACATTTATAATGTATATTAAGATGGCACTGAAAGAGTATTTTCAAAAGTACATTATGTGAAATCTTCACTATAATAAAACCTATATATTCAACTTTATAGTGTTGAAATTTCGTTACAATGTGCGCGTACGTCGTAAAAACTTTTGTGCAATTCATATGCGACAGAAGTGAAACCATCAAAAAACAAAAAAAAAACTCGCTTAACGGTATACGTAAACAATACACCACGCTGGCTATGTTACATAGTTCTGTCATTTTCTCTCGCGTCACGTGTTTAAAGTATGTTTCCGCCTTAAATTTTCAATTACTTATAAATAAACTTTCCTTTGTGGTCAAGACCGATCCATGTCAACAATTTCATTACTTTTTAATAAAATACTAAAATTACTATTTTCAGGTAGGTAAAACCTTAAAAATTATTTACACATAATATTATCCTAAACATTAATAATTTTTGTGTTGATATTTACCTGTTTAAAGTATTGCATATGAACAGTTTAAAATACATACAGTGATAGGTACATAGATATTTATTTAGACAGTCTTTACACAATGAATTGCTACACATACGTATTGCGCTCATTATTCGGTCTGACCCGAACTGTGGTAAAGTTCACGACATTACCGTGGCGCCTCCATTACAGTCCCCGAGACGAGACTCCGCCCGCTCGTTGACATGTATCGTTTTAACAGGCAGCACGTGAGCCACCTTCAACTCCCCTATCTCACCCCTCGAAACTGACGACATTAGCAGCCGCAGACATAGGGCACGTCTCGGCCAGACGTTGATATAGATGGTTCAAATTAAATTCGTTTTCAGAATATTGTTTTAATTTTTTTTTTGTTATTTGCTCTATATCTAGACGTTTTATATCCTTTTTTTTTATTTTAACTCATCAGTTTGGCCTATCCATATTGAAAATAGTATGCATACTCTTCAGATGTATTCTTTTGTCGGATTCTCAGAAGACTAATGATATGCCAATAAAATTAAAATAAATTGCGGACTAGTCTGAACCAATAACAGTAGGTAGACTGTACCTACGTACGAACTTCGTATTGAGAGATTTAAGCGGACAATTGTTAAAACTATAATCCTATTAAAATGAAGCTTACGAAAGTCAATTCTATATAAGAGTGTGGGACGGGTCTGCTAAATATCAGCTAGCCACACTGAACTCTATTAATAGATGAGATCAAAAGCTCATTTGTTTTGGATAACTTACAGGTGCAAATATTGCATAGCCTGGAACATCAGCGTAGACTCGCTTGCGTTGCACAGTTCTATCGGCTACACTTTGGTGAATGTGCGCAAAAGCTGCTCCTACTAATTTCGTCTTCTACTTTTCATCACAGAACTACCAGACGCCGAATGGGTCTCCACTCATATATAGATGATGTTCCATTAATCCGCAAAAACGCTTTTCATAATTCGTTTATTATGTGAACCGCAAATGAATGGAGCTCTCTACTCGCGTCTATTTTTCCTGATTCATATAACATAGTGGACTTTAAAAGAAGAGTGAATCAGTTTTTATTGAGCAATCGCGTACCATCCTCGTCCTTGTCTTCACTTTTCATCAGGTGTGACTGACGCCAAGCGTCGAGCAGTATATTATATTTAAAAAAAAACTATATAGGATACCTATTTAAATGCGTAAAGCGATGTTTCCACTAATAAATTGTCGAACTTAGTATTTATAGATAAGTTGTAAGAGGCTTCCTTTCAGGCTCATGGAAAAGTTGCGTATTTACATAGGAAAACTAATGAATATTGCTATAGGCAAGTGTAGAGTAAATAAATTTATCAAGCTAAAGTTTTATAAATGTTATTTCTACAATTACAAATTGATGTAAGCGACAGCATGAGTTTTAGTAATATTGTCACCGAATTCCGGAATTTAAGTGTCGACTTGCGAAACTCCCTAAGTCTTCTGTACGCTTTGTGGAAACACACAGGTGTGACTGTACCGCGTACTTAGCAAGTGTATGTAGCCACGTCGGTGCCGCATGAACGTGATTCCAAATTGTGGGCTTTGCGGGAATTAGCGCCGGATTTGCAACGAATAAATCCACTGAATACATTTACGTATTCAGCGTCCTACTAACGTTGAGTTTAATCTCAATTTAATGCTTTATATTAAATTAAGAGCCGCGCTGCTGCAACGTGTACGAACTTAGAAACCGTATTGTATTGACGTGGATTCAGATTATGTTTAAATTTATATATGAGATATCACTTTCCTCGAGATTTAAATAAGTTATCCATGTTAAAATTCAGTGTCTACCGACACTTCATAGACCAACAAACGCTTTGCTGTTGTGGAAACAAAGTAAAAACAATATATATCATTAGAAACGCTACATATGAATATCTTAAAAGTATAGTTCTTATTTAATCTATTTCTAGTAGTCAATATTTTTAATAAATTATCAAAGCTAAGATACCAATATATAAAAAAAAGCGAGTTATTAAAATATAATATTCAAGTTGGTACATTTTTACGTGTGAATATTTATTTATGAAATGTAACTGCAAAAATATATGATTACTAAAATTAATTTCATTTAATTTAAAAATTAATATAGGTATAATATAAAAATAATAAGTACAAATATTACATAAAAGTATCCACAATTTTTGATTGTTTATTGGTCAAAATTCAATAACTAGTAAAATACCTTAACAAAAGGCAGAATAAACAAGAAAGTACGGGCTTGTTCTGAAATTGTTCGCTATGCAATGTGACACTATTTGCGAAACAAGCCCCAAAAACAATGGGAACAAAACGAGTTGTTGGAATTTCGAGCGAGTGACATGACGCTTCACTTGACGCGCTAATACACGCGTCTCCGCCTATCAAGTTTTATTGTTTATTGTAGTTGCGCATTTTGTTCATTAAATATCGTCTTGTATTAAACATATTTATATGGCTGTACAAATTATATATTAAAAAATAGCAAGAATTTATTTTTTTATGGTACTTTTGATATAAAAATATCGCATTTTGTACACTATAACAATTAGCTATAAGTACTTCTGATATTCACTGTCGTATATTGTAATTAGAATGTACTAAATTAACACAACGGACCTAAGACGACGACATTTTAAGCGGATATCCGCGTAGTGTTCAAAAACTATAATAAATTATAATGTGTACAACTTACTAGTAACTTTTTTCCCAGTAGCACGAAAACAAAGGCAACCGCTAGAGATGGGCATTTCATCGCCGGTCGTTGTTATCATGTCGGCCTGAAAGCATTTTAGAATCTGTATATACACTGCTAGATCCTAAAACGCGATAAATCAAAAGAGAGTCATTGTAACGGTCGCAACCTAGTCGGTGTTCATGTGATAAGTACACCGGTTGACCTCGGAACGCGATACACCTAAGCGTGCCTCTTTAACAATTGGTACACCAGGTGTGTATGGTGGTCGCGATCACGTTGAACACAATTGTCGTGTGAACATAGCTTACACGTATCGTTTTCAATGTAGCACATTTTTACCAAGCTACCAATCGTTACCAATCGTTTCGAACCAGTTCTGTTAATTCCTTCATAGAACTATGTAAAATTTGCCTAGGAGCATAATTACAAGGTACTATATCACAATAATTCTACGCTAGACCTCTCTCGTACAATTCACCTCCACACAGCACTAAAGGTCTGGTAACAAACAAATACATCAAAGGAATGTTAACGATTTCTAAATCTAATGACAGTTTTAACTTCATTCACAAACATTTGGCAAACAAAACCAATTAAGAAAAGATTCAAAATTATAATGACGTGTATGGGAAATGGCTTCCCTAGTTTAATAGGCTACACTATTAACTTATAAAGATATAGGTATGACCTAATTACAAATTGAACTGATATATATAGCTAGGTTCTTCATAGATAATTTTTCATAGGTTTGCAGGGTAATTGTATCTGTAGCGACATCTACATAGCGACACACAGCGACATCTATCGAGCCACATAAGACGCATCCTACTATCTTACATTGCGCTATAGAAATTAACTCAATCGTTGAGTATATATACAAGAACCCGACTACAACCGTTGGGATAAATATTACACATCCGTCTCTCCAAACAGAGCGTGCCAGCGCCCACGCCCGCGTAACCACCGTTCTCTCCGCAGAGGGCGGGCGGTCAATTTCGCTCCAGCACACCCGTCACGTCCACCCTCTCTAGCGGTAACCCAAGCCTAGGTCCGTTCCTCGGTGTGAAACCCTTGGGTCAGGCAACCGCCCGCGCGATACAAGTGACACTGTACGTGCATCACTTAGCTACCTACATACAACACTACACACGTATGAACATACACACGTGCACACCACACAGGTACATAGGTTCTGTGAGGGACCTTTTTTTTTCTTTTTTACGCTAGTTAGTTAGCGCTAGTTAGTGTAGAAACATTCCGATTATTGAATACACATACGCACGGTTCCTTCCTTCCTCCCAGGAGGAAGGGAACGTGCCTATGTGTATATTTAGTTAGCTCGAATCGTAGGTGTAGGGATTCGAATAGATCGCGACCTATTTGCGAACGCGACGACCGCCCGAGCCGAGGTCCGGCCACTTTGGCACCCTCGTGCGAGTCGTCCACAAAACTTTCGCGGCTGAGTGCCCTCTGCGCTCGCCCCCAAGTCCGGTGAAGCTGTAAAAGCCGCAGCGGCTTTAGGGCCCCTAAGGCTAACAGTGTAGTCAGTATAAAAAAAAAAAAAAAAAAAAAAAAAAAAAAAAAAAAAAAAAAAAAATACAACCGTTGGGCAGCTGCCCGCCAGACATAACACCCGTCTGGTCGGAGGATATCCTCCCTTTGCAATAGTTCTTCCACATATCCTACTGGATCTCGACCACCATACACTAGGTCTAAAAACACTCACCATAGTAAAAACACTTAGGTATGTTGCATTCCGAGATCAGCCAGTGTATATCCAAGCGAGATGGCCAAGCGCATGGTAATAAACCTGTTACACTGACTTTCTTTTAGTTTATCGCGTTTCGGGATCAGCCAGCGTATATTGAGCTGCCGAGTGGCTTGCAGGCATGACAGCGACGGCCGGTGATGGATTTCCGATATCTCGATGGTCGACATTGTTTTTGAATTTTAGGTACTGTGCTTAACAACATCAGGCATAATGCAAAATCAATATAAAAAAAAACCAAAGCGATCACGGACATCCTCAGGAACAAAGTTACTAGAAAAATAAAATGTAATCCAAAAATCAACTAGTCCAATTAATAAAATAACTGATAAACCATTACATTAATGAACCCGCGCCTTTTTCGCGAGACCATTCTGAGGGCCCCACCCGAAGTGCAATGTTCTGCAATTTGTCGATTGTCTGAGGAAGAGTTATACAACCGGCCGTGCACACATACTCGTATATAATAGAAAGGACAGAGAGAGAGAGAAATTCACATGGAAAGTACATAACATTTTTTCCTTACGTGACGATTTCTTAACTTCTAACCGCAAGCCGTGTTAAGGTACTTCGTTCTAAAAATATTAGTCTCGAAACATGTTTTTGACACTACAATAGATTTACTGCAGTGTCTGTTTAATTAATTTTTGTGCAATGTTCTAATAAACTTTTGCGGTACCTATTTCTTTGTTCACCACGTGCAGATCAACTTGACTTCGATATCTGAGATTTCATACACATCTAAATAAGTTGAAGAAGACGATAAACGTGTGGAGGGGTACTGTTTTCTATAATTAGAAGTTTGTAGTTTTCGTCTGAATGTTCTAATATTCGTGATAGTTTCACATATTCACGATACGCAGAACAATGAATTTAAAATGTAAATTGCGTAAGAAAAGTAAAAAGAGAACAATGATATAAAGCGAAAAATGAAAACAAAAGGTGAAAGCAAACACCGGCGAGTCGCGTGGTCCTCGCTATGGTGGTTGTGGGTTTATCAACTGTGTCATTACCTTGCCAAGTTGTAATTAAAATTGTACGCATAACTTATATTTGTTCAAATTCACTAATTACGTTTCGGCTAATAAATACTTACACGCACCATCTGCTGTACAATAGTGGACGTTATTATAGAAATGTTTTATTCTTTACATGCGCTGTCGACGACAACCTTATAATTTTCTTTGCGTGCACTACTTTTGTACGTTTGCGAAATTATTGTCACTAGAAATCGTTCTCTAATTAATTACTTCGTATATCGGTATGACGAGTCTGACAGGTGAAAAAATTAACCGCTTTAATATGTGTAGTTAAATGTCATTACCGCTGATGAGTAGCAAGTGGTTTGTGGAGAATAGGTAGATACCTTGCACTTGTACCGCGCCGCGCGTTGTCTTCTTATCTGAGATCTCGCCGCGTCTCGCCGAGTCTCGCCGAGTCTAGCTCTGCCTCCTGACAGAGATATTAATCAATGGCATTGACAAAATCGTGCGAGTGTCGAAAATTTGACGTGGTACTGATCTCGGGACCTCCCAGGACGAACGATATTTCACCCGGTGCGCCGCAGCCGCCCAACCACGCCCTCTACCTCATTAGATGCCTCTAATTCCCATTAATCTTTTACACTTTCACCCACCACAGTAATATTTCTGAAACGACAAGTTTTTTCTTGCTTATGTCCAAGTAAATTGTATAGTGGATTTCTTTTCTCAGTCAAGTAGGTATCTTGCAAGAAAAATAATTCAACTGTTATTTTATTCTTAATATTTCAAGAATAAACAAAATGTTTGCAGGTTGATACTCGATAGTTACCAAGTAAATTATTATCAATTTGTTCGTTCAAGTTAACTCATTGACAATTTTTCGGTAACAATAACAATCCAAATCATATCGTTAGCGTGCTAAGAAAGGTTAGGTACAACAGTGGGATACGAACAAGCGGCAACATTCACAATAATGTTAAAAGTCAATAACTTTTAATCGATACATTATATGAATTTAAGAGACATGTGAGACAAACATAAACGAAACTTTCAAAGTAGCAGCTATTTTTAGGTGCATACGTAGATTTTATATACATACATCACACTGACAACTGAGTTTCACTTTTTAAGATTTCTTAGTAGGTTTAACGTAGCATGTTGAAATACAATCATTTGTCATTAAGTCACTCAGGCGTCAGCGCTATTGATACGCCCTTTTCACTCATAATCGCATCTCCGGAGAACTATGCAGGATGTCATAAAAATACCCTTTTTCATGGATTAGAATGTAGAATTTAAAGTAAATCAACTAATTGGGCCTAAAAACAAACAAACAAGCCTTGTGAGTTTTCATTCTTAGATACTGTTCAAAGTAATTTAATAACGAACAAACTAATATGTATGTAACATTACAGTGGCATAGATTTTTAAACTTACTTCAGTATAATGCAAAATATTTTTCATCTATTTTTAATGGTGCATTTGACAGATTTAGATGTTGTCTAGTGATAGAAATTGATGCCACGGCATAAAGTTTAAAGTTTCAAACGCGCTTCAGAGGTAAAGGAGCGACGGATCGTGTCCATGTCGGGACCGTCTCGCCATTCCGACTGACATATTTAAACGACACCGAGTATCAGGCAATCCGTCAAAATATGACGACCGTGACGAACACGAATCTCAGACGTTCTCGCAGTCAAGGTGATTGTTTGACGATTTGCTAAGACTTCAAACAACCTTATTTGAATCTTGGCTGTGAGAATTTAAGGGTTAAATATAGTGCAAAACTATTTAGTTTCTATAGTTTTATATTCCACTATTTTACTACAACTGCATGTTGAATATTTTGTGCGTAAGGTTTTGATGACAAAACAACAAAAAATATAACACTTTTAATTATTTATTTGTTTATTTTATTATAATATATAAAGTGCGACTTTTTAATAAATATTGACCAGTGCTCCTTTAGGACGCAGGGGGATAATAATTGAAGTCTTTGTTTTCACCATGAAACAGATAATGATGATCGAAATCGCGATAGAGCTTACATTTGAAATCCGAAGCTATACAACTACACGTGATTTGTTATAAGTGCATGAGCAGTTGCTCTGGTGCAAACCCACTCTTTCGTCCACTTCTATCATGATTTGCTGGATTGGTTGCCCGATACAATCGATGATACACAGTGATATACATATGATATACAGTGAGTCGGCCGCCAACTTCGAAGGTCTTCAATCGGCACCATTACAAGGATCTCCCATTGCCCTGCAGAATTACCGCAGCCGTCGGAAGCAGTAGCCTCCCAGGCAAGAGATACCTACACATACCTTACACAACCGCAAAATATTATTTAGACAACAATCTATTAACTAAAAATGTTAGCAGAATATTATTATTAATCTATGAATAATAGATCCATCACAACTACGTTCCATATACCAAATAAGATAAAGTTTAAGTTAAGCGGTACGTTTTAAATACTGCAGAAAAGAAAATGGGCCGTGATATAGCCACCACTGCAACTGTAGTCATGTTGATTAGAGCACGCAGGATATATTTTATTAGAATACTATTTTGTTAAATGGACAACAAACACAATATTTTTCCTCTAAAATCTGCTGTAACTCAACATTTTTTTATAGTTTACATGAATGAGATTTTATAGTGTATCGTGACAATGTTCATGTAGCAAATAATGTCGACATGATTCCGACGGCTATTATTGCGAATTACCGTTAATAGTGTACCAGTTTGTGGGCCTTAAGTGATTTCCGCATAATTCCAGTGACAACAATCCGTGTCGGTGGCCAATGAATATTTCATACTGGATGATAATGCCGCCGCGTCGGACGCTTACACCAACTTTTGTTGTTAACTGCCAATTGACAGATCGCGATCGGTACAACACGTTTGCGCTACTTTGGTAACAAATTCTTGTTTCTACATAAAGTAGTTATTATTACTCGACTGCGAAAAGGGAGGGTAATGTTTTTCGAGCGTACGTATGTTGGTATGTAAAGGGCGTTTCAATAAGAACTTTGTTAATAAAACAAAGAATTGAGATGAAAATGATCCAAATTTCTATTGTATTAGAAAAAGTAAGGATTGGCAATTATAAATGAAAAATGATATCGGACAAATGTTCACCCCGACCACGCTTACAGATGTCGATTCTTTCGTTAAAATTTTCAAATGGCTGGTTTATTTCGTTAATCATGTCACGGATTTTGAGTTTTAAGGCTGCAATGGATTCGATCGGCTCCGTATAGACTCTGTATTAAATATAGCCCCACAAAAAATAATCCAGTGGTGTCAAGTCACATGCTCGGGCCGGCCACTTAACAGCTGAATTTCGTGTTATTATGCAATCGGGAAATTTGGCTTGCAATAAATTCATTGATTCGGTGGCTGTGTGACTTGTGGCATCATCCTGTTGAAACCACATTTCAGTGATATTGATATCATCAATTGAGTTTTTAACGTCTCTCTATAGCGTAGTCCATTGTTGTAACTGCATTCCCAGCCGAATTTTCGAAAAAAAAGGCCCAATCATGCCTCCAGATCACATAGCGCACCATACAGTGACACGTTGAGCATGCAAAGGCTTCTCAACAATCGCTCTTAGATTTTCAGAAGCACAAATGCGGCAATTTTGCTTATTGACGTATTCCAGATAAATAAAAAGGGCTTTGTATGAAAAAAAATTCCTGAAAAACCAGCGGGTTGTTCTTTAATGAATTCAACGAATCTACGGCGATGTAAATGGTCGGCCGACTTCAATTCATGCACCAGTTGCACCTTGTAAGGCTTCAAAGCCAAATCCTTACGCAAAATTCGCCTCGTGGTCGTCGTGGATAACCCCAATTGTTGAGAACGTTGAGGAATTGACAAATTCGGATCTTCTTCAACACTGTGGTTTACGACTGCTATGTTTTCATTTGAACAACCCTGTTGAATACGCGTTGGTGTTAGCACATTATGTACTGAGCCTGTCGCGGTCGGTTCAAATTTATCGACCAAATTTTTAATAGCTGTCTCAGAAGGACGATTATGTTGACCGAAAATATCGCAAATTTAACGAAATGTAAGTTTTACAGATCCACCATTTTCATAGTGGATTTTTATTATTTCAATGCGTTTTTTGATCAAAATTGAATTCATTGTTACAATTGCCAAAGATTCTACTACTGATATATATCGGAAAACTAAATATCAAAATCTCATGTTGTTCCGATTCTCCCTTCTAAAAAACAAAGTTCTTGTTGAAAACCCCCATTATAATGTACCTGTGTATATCTACTTCTTTGGCTTGATGCATTTTAGCATACGAGGTGTCGTTAGATTCGTCTTAATTGTGGGAATGACATAGGCTATATAATATTTTAGTTTGTCGCGTTTTAGGATCAGGCAATGTATATCCAGCTGCTGAGAGGCTTGCAGGCCGACATGACAGCGGCAACCGACGATGGATTGCCGATCTTTCAGTGGTTGTCGTTGTTTCAGGATTCTATTTGATTACCATCAGGAACATTACCGTCACTTTGCCGTCCTATTATTAAAAATAACATAATTAAAATAAAGAATCATGTATGCTGTTTGTTAAAACTAGTGTTAAGTGTTAAAATGGGTTCTTGTTAGTATTTTTCACTAGGTATTATTCTATTTACAAAACGGCGTTGGAGTATGCAGGCTTGCAAGGTTTTATGTTTTCGTACTCACTAAGACTAGACAAAGTCAAGGACTAGGGATTATTAGTCAATGATTATTTCGCTAATATATAACATGACAATTGAAATCACTTTAATGAAATTAATTAATTAAACTTATAGCTCTACAAAAGTAATGAAATGTTATTAATTAAAATAATAAAACGTTGAGGTTAGAAATATATGATATAGATATAATAGAGAGGACATTTAAAAAAAATGTCGTCCTTGTCATTCAAAGTACTATAGTGATTACATGCCTATTATACTTGTAACATTTCATGTCATAATCGTATTGAATCATTAACTCATGTAAATACATCAATAAACAATCCACTTGGATTCATCGTCGACCATATCAGGTTACACGTTACAACTGCGCGGAGCGGCGCGGCTCGGTGCACGGCGTTGCACGGCGGTGCTGTGTCTAGCATCAAAACTGCGCTAATGAGCGCCGGAGGTCGGCAATGGAATTCGCAATCTCGCGCCATCTGCGTCTAATCAACGGATCAAGTTAATTAAATCGCGTTCGCAATATGGCGGCGGGGTGTAATTGCTATTAATAAAGCGCTTTCCTGTATAATTAGACTGCGGCGAGCTCGGATTGGCTGCGCGACGGGCCCTAATCACGATGTGATAACACTGCGCTAATGGCGTGCATAGATTTCTGTTGCTTATTTATATTCCACCTTAAGTTATATTAAATGATTTTCAAATTTATTACTTAAGCAATATTTATACACTATTTCTAACGTGTGTGTTTCCTTAATTCCATCTTCTTAGCATTATTATAATGTACTTAGTTGATATTTGTCTCCTTTTGCTAGTAACTTCGTTTAGTTATTGCTAAACTGCTGTTTTTTAAACCACACTTAAAGTCCTTGCTTTTTAAATAAATTATATATTTATACTAGCTGACACGGCAAAAGTAGTTCTGCTTTTTCCAATAGTTAATGGTTCGACTACAGTGCCACCTATTGGATCCTAACAGCTATGCACCATCGCATAAATATATTATGTGAATATGAGCTCAATCGGTCAAATCGTTCACAAGTTATAGAATCACTATAAGACGCACACAAGATTTTTATAGTATAAATAAAGATTATACAGAAGCATGTTTTGTCATTGACGAATATAAATTGCAATAAAACGAACTAAAGGATGTATGGGCGACGTGAAACCAATCATCCGTAGGAGAGATTCATCAAATGCGTCACGAAGGGAAACAATGATTGACGAGTTCGCACCTCGCATCGTGACTCTCTAATTAAGACTGCATGCGTTTGCGCACCGTTGCCATTCTTCGCGCTCGTTGGACATCCAACATCTACTAATTTAACACTGTATTCATAACTTCATTTGCTTTGTAATGATTAGATTAACACTTTATTATAAATACTAGATACATTAATTGTTTATTGTAATGTGTCAGTTCGATAATTACCGCTTTCCAATCGTTTTTCTTTTGCTGAAAGTATTTATATCTATTAATAAAGGTTCGAATTTCGAATGTCACTAAATAAAAATTATGAGACACGTTTAAATTTCAGCCTTGGATAGGACTTTAACAATGTCATAACAATAAAATGGCGCGGCGCTGTAAACGGGTGCCTCTTATTTCTGTCTTCAGTATCTGCTCATTAAAGCAGTTCACATGCGCGTTTCTTTGTCATTTTGCTTTCGCTCGCTTTTCCGCTAACTTTTGGGTGGTAGAATGATGAACGACGTCGGTGGTCATATATCATTGCGGTAATATATCGCGCGGTGCGCCGAGAGTCGCCATTAACGCGCGCACGCAATAGTCTCTGCTCAAATGCGTGCACCACCGTTGATTCTATAAAGGGAGTCGCACAAATCGAAGCGTTCGACCACGACTATACGTGTGTAAATCTTATTAATGCTATTCTTGTTTTCGTCCCGTTTCCATGTTGTAAAATCATTAGAATGAACATCCTCGAAGTCATTTCGCGTCTTGCTTTGTTGAAATTCAATGCTCGTTTACTGGTCATTGAAGCATTAAATTTTCTAGAAGAGATCATTATAATCAAAATGGTATTGTATATTATAATACTCGTTTACAATTCCAGCTAACGATTTGGGTGGTCTGTGTGTGTTATGTTCTGGAATGATTCGAGGGTCAGAAGCCGCATTCCGGTGTATACGTTACGTAAGCGCCAATGGCGAATTGTCAAATAGTGTTTTGATGGTAACAAAAGAGTAGTACCGTACTACGGCCGCCTCGGGCATTATCGAAAAAAAGTGAGAGGTCGATAGACAAATTCTCGTTTCAAATTCTCATCTTACTACTTAAGATTTGTTGTTTCCGTTCTCGCCGCCTCAATGACTACCATTTTATGTCGATTAGGAGATAGTGTTTCACGCGCTCGCTACCGACACCAGTTTTTGTAACGCTCCTTTCTGCTTACAACGAGTTTATTATCGTCGATCAGTTTCTGACAGTTGTTTCTGTAATTTCTATATCAGTGATTCGGTGTTCTGTTTACTTTTTCCTTGTTATTTTTGTGATTTTCTTAGGGAGTTATAACTTTTACGGGCTTCCTTTTCAAATTAAAAATGACAACAGGAAATCGCAATGACAGAAGAGCGTAATATGAGCTATTATTTCGACCAACCGCAAGCAATTTTACTCAGGGAACAAAACACACCTCTTCAAAAATGTGTACGCATTCATCTTTCCTCAACGGCAGACATTAAAGAATGTCTCCGCTAAGGTGGGGAAGGGGACTGACTGACTGCTTACACTCAAAGTCCTTTGAGACAATTCACTGCAACGTCAGTTTGTTATTTCTTAACATACAGAGGAAAAGTTATTGGATTTTCGACTTTATCGTTGGTTGATTTCGATATTTTTATATTTTTTATTCTAAATATTTATCATTACTGACAATATATCACCGAAGGGGAAAGTAACATAAAAGAACGAACCCTCTTTAGGTACTTATAGGTAACGTTCATGGGAACTATATGAAAATACCACATAAGTATCAAAAATAATTTCTTAAAATAACACATAGATACTTTAATCAACATCATACAGTATATATGAACATTATTTTTGATGTGTACGTCCCAATTCGTATTATCAGCTTCGATTTGTGAAATTACAAAGGCGTGTAAAACTATAGGCGTGCAGCTATCAAAACAAAGTGATAGGAGATTGGCGACAAATAACCAACTTGAGGGCAAGGTAGACGAGCACTAAAAATAACTTACCTCCATATTATACCAAAAAGACGTTTTGCTCCACTTACAAGACATCAAGTTCGTTGTAAGTTTGGAACCGACGGTCTTCAACGAACGTCCGACTGAGCCATTAACATTTCAACTTGATCTGATATTAATCTATACTAATATTTTAATATTCAAGAGATCGTTTCTTTATTTGAATGTGCTAATCTTTGGAACTACCAATCAGATTTGAAAAAATAGTTTTGCATTTTATAGCAACTATTTGTCAAACAAGTGAATTGAGAACAACGATACGCTGTAACAGGGTAGCAAAAGCGGTACGGCATGGCGGCGCCTTAGAGAGTTAGTCGAATAAATTTAACACGGGTGAATCCGTGGGGTACCGCTTGTGTAATGTAACACAAAAATTGTATAACTATAAATATCATTATTACTTATTTTTTTACTAATTTATGTTGGTGCGCACCATTTATATTGACACAATAAATGATCCACTGAGTGTTACTAATTAGTTACGATATTTCACAATACGATAACTTGAGGTTTAATGAGCAAAAGTGTGTGTTGTGTTGGTTGCGCCCACGATAAGTTCACCTCAAGCAAATAATTGTCGAATAATTGCGTTAACGTGAAAATACACGCTTTAACCTAACAATGGACCAAGGAAGTTAATAATACAGGTAAATATATACTAAATAATTATAATTCTATATAATTTATTTGGTCTTCCATTATTTCCAATAAAGACATATTTACTATTTATTCATTTTCAATCTCCTTAGGTATTGACATTCCGAAAATATTGTTGTTTGGTTACCGGCCCTCTAAATATTCGCCGTCAAAGTTCAAAAATAGGGTAAAGAATAAAAAAGTGAAAATAATCAGAATTAAGTGCACGTATTAATTAGGTAGTTGATTTGTATTTGTAAGAATTGTACAAGGTAACAAAAAAAAAAAAAATCAGGAATAAATTCAATAGACCTTATCGTCTTACCATATTATAAAGGCTCCATTTAATCAGCTTCAAAAAATTCAAATGCGATCTAATGATTTCTTGTGAATTCGCGTATTCCATTATACACAAAGTTATTGCAGCTGCATTTTTTTTTTAAATTACTAACTCTAAAGCGTTTCTAATTTGATAAATATTTATTATAAGAATACACAATACTATTTCTGCAAATTAAAAATTGATTAAGAAACATCTGTGCGCAGACGCATGTTCCCGACGGTGCGCGTGTCATTCGGCGGTTGCCGGGCGGAGGCGCGTTACGCGGTACTCCTGGACGTGGTGCCGGTGGACGGCAAGCGGTACCGATACGCGTACCACCGCTCCTCGTGGCTCGTAGCCGGGAAAGCGGACCCGCCCGCCCCCGCACGCCTCTACCCACATCCCGACTCGCCTTTCTCCGGCGACCAGCTGCGCAAGCAGGTCGTCTCCTTCGAGAAAGTCAAACTCACTAACAACGAAATGGACAAGAACGGACAGGTGTTGTTAGAGCTTCATAGTTTTGGTGCCTTCTGCTTGAGAAATTCTATATTTCATACTAATCAATACATTTGTTGCAGTTGGTGTTGAATTCGATGCATAAATATCAACCTCGTATTCATTTAGTGCTGCGACGAGAAGGCGCAGTCAACGCTCCGATCACCGATCTCGAACAAGAAGAATTCAAAACGTTCATATTTCCCGAATGCGTCTTCACAGCTGTAACTGCATACCAGAACCAACTGGTGAGTGCCTATTAATTTGAAACGGTCTATTGATATACTTATTAGCAGTTAGTTTCTCTAGTTCTTGTTTCTATCATTTGATATCTAAAATAGATCAGAGAGTGAACCGTTTGAAATTGCATAGCGCTGTCCGTTAACTATCGATGAGTTCTATTTCTGTCACACTAATTGCATCTCGCTGAAAGGTATGTCCAGTCTGAACAAAGGGAGGTGGCACATAATTTTTTCTCTATCAGGCGGCCACACGCGGGCGACGCCGACGACGGACGGACAGCGCGCCTGACGCGTGCTCGGCGGTGACGATTAAAGTTTTCACCCGAGTTAAATATAAACTAGTTGATTCCCGATATGTTTATCCAGCTACACTAGGCATTTGCCAATAGCTTTTCCATGGTCTGCTTTTTGTTGAGATCACAGGATCAGAATTTTTCCGAACAAAAGATATGTATAATTTTTTTTTGCCTATCTTATTAAACCACGAGTCAATTTCGGGTGTAACATGAGAGAAACGCGTGAGTCAATCTGTTGTTAAGAATACTGATTGCAGTCATTAAATATTATAAAGCGTAGTTTCCGCATACCTTCAGACACAATACTTTTTTAAATTTAATTATTTATAGGCGATGATGTGACCCAAGATTGTAACATGCTAAACTTAGCGGGGGGACTGGAACTGAAATGCTACTGCCGGAACAGCCTTTAGTTGCCTGGCGGCAGATTTTCGACTCGAGGGTTGTAGCTAGCCAGGCGGGCATTATTAAAATGTCCTACCACAATGCTATGGTTCCATCACGATGTTTTCTTTCACTGAAAGCTTAGGATTATTGCAGGGATTCCAACTCACGTCGATCCGGATTCCGTACACGCATCCACTTGACAATCATTGTTTCGATTGGTTCTAATACAAAGTGAAATTATGTTTAGAATGTAGGCCACTAGTACTTATTTCAATTACAAATAATTTGATTTCATAATGTTTGCTCAAGTTTCTTCTTTGTGAAATGTAAGTACCACTCAGAAATTATTATTTTGTTTGTATGACAATACCAACTTTTAACAAACTATATTATAATATGATTATATTCGGTATCCGCTCTGCTTTATAACTCGCCGGTTCAGAGTCCTTGCACTCCCAGTCCGCTGCATGTGTCGCCATGCGCAATTAATTCTCTGTCACAAGAGCGTTTGGGCGTCTCCGAGTTTCTCGTTTTGCTTCTTCCCGAGTTGTAAAATAATTAGGACGTTTTAAGGTTCATAAAGGAAGCGTTACTTTATATCGACAGCGCGGTACATAAATCTTCATTTATTTGTTAATTAGTTATTCCCTATCCGAGATATTTATTTCTATTAGTACCATCTAATTCATGGAATATTAAAGGGTTGTTAATGACCGTATACTATTTTAAAACTAAGGTAATACATAAATAGGTTTAAAAATGATAAGTTCTTAAAAACGTAATTTAAATATGCAAATCATACATCACAATATCAATGCACACTAGCGCCATATTTACGATTTTATGACGATTTAATTTATTATCTTCCTCTAACACAATATTAAAATTTAATTTACAGTTTTATGTCTATTAATCTGATGTAAATTCTGTCATTGATTGTTATTTTAATTCATTTAAAATTATCCATTATTGTAATTTATTTAAAATTATGCAATACCTATTTACCCGACCATTTTACTAAAATTATATAGCTATCTATGCTTTTCATTGTTATTCGGAGTAATGAACACTAACTATTGTCGATATAGGTAGGTTCCACCTTCGCAGGCTGTTTCCAACGACTCCCCAGGGTCGGCTATTATTGATTTCCATTGATTCTAACGCGTTTCTAGATTTATTGATAGCACCTAACGACGCAAGCTTCCATTGCAAACACTATGAAGTTACGCCTACGTCGTACGACGCTATTGATAAAATAATTTAAACGCATATTTATATGTACTTATTAAGAATAATAAACTAAGAAGTTATTGTACTTTTTATTACTTATCGGTATATGTAATGCGATATCCGATACGCCTTAAACTCTGTCGTAAAATATACCTTCATATTTGATAAATCAATACTAATATTATAAAGCCCAAGAGACTGTTTGTTTGAACGCCCTAATCTCTGAAACTGACACTCATATTTGAAAAATTGTTCTTACATTTTATAGTCTAATTATCGAGAAAGATTATATAGGCTGTGATTACACACTTGGACCCTAAAGAGCGGAGCAGTAACCACGAACGTCAAGCAGTCTGGCAAGCAGTAGGCAAGTACGGGAGTTGAGAACAACGGTACGCTACACGGGTGCGTTGGCAGCGCAGCAGAGTTGGTCGAATAAATTTAACACGGATGAAACCATGGATCACATATATTGAGGAGACTTTACTAAATAATTAAGAGTAAATACCGATTTCACTAGAACTAGAACTAAACATTGGACTATAAGAGACTTGGCTTAAACCAAAGTAATTAGATATTTATAAAGTTATTTGAAACAAAAACCAATTTTGAATATAATTTTGATTTGATAAGGAGTCATAGATCAATAAATCAAATATAAATTAAATTTAGAAGTACAATGAATACTTACGTTATGACGAAGGAAGTTTTTTGTAAAAATGATGTAGGTTAGATACAAAATTTTTGCATATTTAGAACTTTGTTACTCTATAGGCAAGATCCGATATAGCGTATTTGTTTTACAATTGAAAGTTTTTTATACCTACGAAATACCAAAAGCATTAAATCGATACCGCGATCGCGGCAGCCTCGAGGCGCGCCACGTCGCGTCGGTCGCACTCGTACATACAGACCATGGACAGCTCATGACCGCACAAGAGCGTAGTTTGACTCCGTTGAGACGAGGCGACGCGACGTCACACCCCTGACAGCTAAAACATTCGTCGAACAGCGGAGATAGTGTCACTGATAACCCAAACCCTTCCGACAATAACAATACACTTAGCATGTTTGCACCTGCGCTCCAAACGAGATGGATATGCGTTATACCTGCATATTTTTATATTAAAAAATGTGTGACCACTTAGGTTTAATATAAAAAAGTATAATCCATAATTCCGAGTCACTAATGCGAGATATATATGAAAACACAATCGATCGTAATCTACGCCACAGAAAGAAGTGTCATTGAATTTGTAGGCGCGCGCGACGTTTGTCAAATCGTTCCGAAATGAAACATCATTATTGGTGCTTTATCATACTGAAACGTTGATATAAGACGCGATAAAGCCTCATACAGAAAAAAAATGTGAATTGTGTTTTTTGTGTGTGTATCGCGGTATGAGACTCGACGTCGCCAGCGCGCGCGCCGCGGGGTAGTTTCCCGGGAAAGCTCTCCGGCCCGGACTCGACCCGTTTCAATATTTAAAACTTTACACCCACCATACCATTGTCCCAGTGTTCGGTTTCCATAAAATCCTTTGTCTGGAATTCATCTCGCTGCGAGGTGACAATGTTTGTTAGCGTTTACGCATCCTCAACACACAATGTATTTTTTTATTAGCCGATGACTTGTGAATTTGTTATGATCGATAGACTCGATGGGACTGGGGCGATGTAAAAACTTGCAGATTACAACCTGACGTGACCTGTTTTATATTTATTTTCGTGTAGATATATTAATTTTGTATTTATCAAAATTTTACCTTAATTCTGCTTATTGGTGTAGAAACGAAGTATAAGCGTTAGAATACCTACCTAAGTACAACAAAGCATATAATAAAAAGAGCATAGTTTATAACAACAGCTCTGTAGTCATGCTATATCAGTGTACAATGCAGTCTCGGTAGATAATCACAGAATTAACTGCGATCCACATAAACACGCAGACACTCTCAATAGATGCTTAATTGAAATTTATATCTCATTTCTCAGTATCAACAATCAATATTCTAAAATCTCCGAAGCTATTCTCACATTGAACATCCACAAACGAGTTTTACAAGAGAATAATCGGACAATATAATGAAGGAGTAAAGGTAAACACAATTTCAATAACAAAGGGCAGCCATGACAAATAAACATATTTCACGGGCCAAAATGACTGCGGTCAGATGTCACGGGGTGCTCACACGTACCTCTCAATGTTCGTTCTTTTTCTTCCTCGATAATAAATTCTTTATTTACACACTGATATTTTAATGTAAGAAATAATGGGATTATTATCACTTCATTGATAATAAAACTGTATTTATAAGTGATAATTAGTTATGTTTTATTGTCTATAATCAAAAATATAAGTCTTAAATTAGGTATGTTTATTAAACAATTAAAATTCAACTATCAAAATACGAACGAACATCAGTATAGGTATATAAGAAGTCAACGTACTGGGCTTAGAGTAGATTTAAAATAATTTAAGATGAAATTATTTATTCAAGTTACCATCTTACTCTGTCTCGTTGGCTTTTATGGGATATGAAGAGAAGTGGTCTCAGTCGCACCCACCATCGATCACGTAAGGTGTGACGTCACGCAGAGCCGTCGTGTGCGGCCCGAGTGAATTTATTGCGCCTGCGCAATGAACGGCAAGAAAAACCAACGTTTTTTTAAATCATGTGTATATTAATGGTTATTTAATTATTTATTTAAATGAGAATTTTAAACATTCGTTGTTCATAGGTTTAGCAAAAATAACTAAAATTTTATTTTATTTAGATATAAAACCTATATTACAACTGTTAACAAAACTTTTTATAGTTACAATTAAACATGGCAAAATGCCGTCAAATTGACGTGGATAAAACCCTCTTGCCTACAGTACAAGTTTTTAATGTTCTAAACCAATATTTATTATATTGCGATGTGGCAAATTGCCTATTCCCTGATATTTCGCGTACACGGCCGCAATTACGGACACGAGTGTAAAGTGGATCTGCTATTAACTGTGGGTCCTTGGAAAGACCTGGTCGGACAAATCAACAGAGAAACATTCGGTAGGATAACTAACTAAAGCAGCGCAACAATAAAATGAATCATATCAAAATTCTATTGAATAATAAAATTTCGAAGCTATTGACATGTGGATATGCAGAATGTTAATAAAGGTAATAACAGAGGTCGCAGAAGATTTGTACAACCTACACACAGTATCATTTATTTTATCCGTGGGAACGCTAAGTGATAGTCTTCAGCTCATTGATTTATTAGACGAAGAAGAAGGGATTTAATCTGTGTAATGTTTACATTGCGTTTTTGCAATAAACTGAATTTTATTTATAAAGGCTATTTACTATATGAGACTATCATTTCATATTTCATACATTTTTTTATGTTATCACACCTTTAGTTCAGTATGAACGTAGTTATGAACTTAACAAACAAATGAGATACATCTAATGATCTGGTATGTCTAGTTTTAAAATTCAACCGATTTTTCCAATTTGCATGTGGTTTAAATGCTATAAAAATCCTAATAAACGTAATCTAAAGTATTTGACTATCCTACAGGACTAATAAAGTGCCTTTCAAAGTTGTCATTGTTTTTGTAAACTATTAACGTTGCATATTGTTTCAGTAGGTATTTTATAAGAATTACTAGCAGGCTCGGCAGACATTGTTCTGCCCTTTCCGGTAGTTAATGGTTCGATCACAGCGCCACCTATCGGATCCTTACACTTCTATACCATCGTTCCAATAAAATAAATATATTATGTAAATATGAACTCAATCGGTCGTCTTTGATTATTCAGAGGTTATAGAATCACGTTAGTGACAGTCATTTGTCATTAGTCATTTGTGTTAACAAATGATTTTTATGTATATAAGATAATATTATTATATTCGTATTCATATGTGCATTATATAAAAATAAATTTTATAAGTTATTCCCAATTTAAATACAACATTGTAAAATTATATTTAAGCAATATAAAAAAATAATTAAAAACTAATAAAAAAAATTTTTGACTAAATTTCTACACCAGGAAAAGATCAATATTTTATATACATATTTCAAATTTATATCAAGTAATTATTTTATGTATTGAAAATTTATATGAAGTGCTATTTCCGAGAATATGATCACATTTCAAGCCAGTTACGAGTAAAGACGTCAATACCGCATGCAGTGTTCAATACTTGGTAACGTTTACAAATTATTGTCTATAAAGTATTGGTTTTCTGGAAAACCCCGTAACAGCTCACAGCTGTAGGTCGTACAGATCTGTGAGAGCTTGTCTTTGCGCGCTACCATACACTTTATAATAAAGTACAAGCCACCAACAGTCTTGCATAATGGGGTCAAGAGAAAATATTAAACATAATATAAATTTTGGAATATAACATATGACGGTAATTGTAGTTACATAAATTTGCGATTTATTCTATATAAGGGAAAAATTAATTTCGAGGAAAAGAAACTGTTCTTTTAACAAGCTCACGAGTTGCCGAGCTTTGAACAATTTTTGTAAATGGCACTAATTTTCATAAGTAGTTCATGTATTAATTTATACACAATTAATAAACAAAACATTTAAAGCTATATTAATAAATCGGTGATTATGTCTGTACATGTAATATTTTTTCCAAATTTCTCGATTGGTATATACGAAATGCCTTTAAAAATATAATAATTAAAAATATTTGTTTGTTTGTCAGTTTGTATGTCCGGATTTAATTCAAAAACGGCTTGACCGATCCTTATGAAATTTTGTACACGGGAAGCTTAAGTCATTGGTCAATTGATAGGATATAAAAAAATTCGATAATACTTTTAGAAATAGTGAAAGTTAAGTGGTTCTTATTTCATAACCGATTTTAAGTTTCATAGTTTAAAACAAAGCCTACAAGCGTATATACTGGTATGTTATAAATAATAATAATAAAAAAAAAAAAACAAATTAGAAATCAAAGCTATTTCTCCTAGGGTACCTCTGCTACTTAGTTCGTGACATAGTAGAAGTACTCCCTGTAGTACTAGAATCTGTTATACTGAAGCAATACATACTTAATACACCTCTTAATATGAGTAGATAGTATATTTTTAAAAGCTTTTGTTTTAAATATTTTTAAATGAGAAACTTGCATTATGAGTGACGGTCGCGTAAATATTCGAAATCTTTGTTCCTTACCACGTTGCAATCGGAAAACATATGGTGAAAACCCTGCCATAGTTCCGAAGTGAAACATTTCGCGATCAGTCACTGATGGCGATTATTGATGAATGATCGTCGTCCATTGCTGCGTAATTGCACTGTGATCAAATGAAGTGATAATAAATCGTTTCTTTAAAAAGTTTGTTATCACCATGAGCCCGTGTTAGCAGTCTGTGTCTATTGGACGTAAACTCTAATCAACTTTATATAGGCAGTTTGTATTCCATTTAAAATTAGGATGTGTTCATGATTTTACCACTTGACTAATAAGTATACACATGAAGTATTTTTACTTAAGTACTAATTACAGAAAACATTTTTTTATGGAAAACATTTCTTTTTAAAATTAGGTATACTTCTTTAGGCGCCTTATGGAAAAACATGAGAATGAATTTTACGATGCGCGTGCACATGTAACAAAAACTCTACACTATGAAGTTGCTTACTTAAACCTGTTGTTTTATTGTGGTGAAGCTAGTTACACTTGATGCTATGTCACAGCATTAAGTGTGACTATTCAAGTAAGTATAACTTTCATCGCGCGTACACGAATCCATTTTTTTACACAAGTTTTTACACGTTGGGTTAAAAGTAATATTTTAATCGCAACGGTCAAAATGTAAATCAAAACGGGTATGTCACACTTATTTCAACATATACAACCTATTTAAGAGCTTGTATAGGACGTATTCTTGTTTTTGCCCAATTATCTTAGTTATTGGTTCGCATGACTGAATATTTCCACCATAAATAATGCATCAGCATTCACCACCCAAATAATTAGAGCATCGTTCGGAGCTAAGGGCATCGCGGCGTGGAACGACGCGACGCTCTCTCTTGACGCTTTTTTTTTGTGACATTTTTTTGTTTCCCGCCCGGGAATAATGTCATTATGGCGCCTTTAATGTTGTCAGTGAACGGGAGCGCGCCGCCGCCGCCCAAGGCGAACGTTTGTTGATACTTAAATTAGGTTGTTTTGACACGCCTCGTTCTTATGTTTGTACTAAATCTAATAAACGTCAGAGGCGAGAAAGCGTCTCATTCATTATTCCGTCGTTCTATCTTAGTGATAATATATTTTAAATTGGTTTGAAGGATAGTATACTTCTATTGTGAGTATCGTTGGATAATTTTACGTAAACGGAATTCAAAGAACAATCATGAGACGATGGAAACAATTACGGGCGGTCCGACAGCGAGGCCGCGGCCGGTGGCATGCATAATGAATAATACGTCAATATCGTCAGCTACTAGTCCCATTGTAAGCGCACTCATTACGACAAGCCAACCGCGACGAGAGAGCCTGCCCATTGTAGTCAATGGTTCTCGCCAGGTGGGTGTGCAAGCGTAAGTAACTGCCACGATGTGACAGTGGCCTCTGACACGGAGCATGCGGCCCGTCTCGCAGTCGCTCTCAGCTCCGGGACCACTACTCCGACAACCGAACACTGTACCGAGCAAAAATAAAACATCAATAATACATGTTACAAATAGGGGTACATATACATAGACAAGTTATTGAAAATAATTTTAGAAGAAAAGGAAGGAGGAGGAAGACTAAGTCTGAGCTTTTTCCAACAAATGAAGCATAAAGTGGGAGTCGTGACATATGAAGAAGTCAAAAGCAAGGCAGAGGATAGGGAACAGTGGCATCTGCTCCACCGACAAGAACTGAACTCTTAAATTAAAGAAGAATACAAGTAGGGGTGTGCGAATAGCGTTGGAATCGAATCCAATCGATTATTAAATAGATACTATTTGATTCGACAACCTCGAATTATTCGTAATTTTTTCGAATACTTAGTGGGTACGATTTAAATTTAGAATATTAGATATAAATTCCGAATAATCGATTTCAATTTGGTATATAAAAATGTACCCGAAAAACTTACGAATAATTTAGAATTTTTATATTATTTAAGAACTTACAAATAATTTAAAATTTCCAATTATAACGCAAAGTAATATATAAAAATATTATAATTTTAATATATTCGTGATCACAAAAATAAGTAAAGAGTAAGTAGTAGAGATTTCTCTACTTGGGACAGCCTGTGGTGGTTAATCTCCACCCTACAGAAAATCGCAACCAAATAACGTCGTATTGTGTTTCTGCGGTGAGTAGGGTATCAAGAGCGTCTTGGGGTAGGGTGATTCGAAGACGACAACACGCTAGTGATACCTGTGGTATTACAAGCGTCAATAGGCTATGATAGTCGCTTACTATCAGGCGGACAGTTTGCTTATTCGTCACCTTATTTGTAAAAAAATAGCAACGCGTGTGTTTTAAATGGATATGATTTTCTGCAACCGTAGAGAAATTCGAAAACAGCATTAAAATTTGAAATACTTGGGATGTATGTTTTTTTTTAGTTTGAACATCTTGATTATTTATAGAAAAAATATGTTAAATGGGCCACGACTGGCAACAAATGTTCTTTGTCTAGTTCTCTTGTAGCTATTTTCAATATCATTAGTCTCGCGAGTGACACGTCGCGCGAGAAATTACTCACCGCAAATCCGAAGACTTGTCACAGAACGGTCAATATTTTGTAGTGTTTATTACTTTCCTTTGATACAATACGTTATGTGTGGTGTATTTATTAAAACGTTTGTTGTACTAATCGCAGATGGAGCACATCAAATAGCATCATAAACATGTCTAATGAAAATTAAGAAGTTAATTGTCGCAGGAATTGATTTTTTGAAAATAACACAGTAAACGATAATCATGATTTATATTACAGCAGCCATACGAAACCACTTTTGTAGCAGATTATTTTGGAATTTATCGTTGATTACTTTTGTTATATCATTTTTATGATATAAAACAAGCCGTAAAATGTTCGTTTAAAATAATCTACTTATTCCTTAGCGGTTTTAAATATGAATTATATATTGACAGGCCAGAACAGTGATAGTAAGCCCTTCTATTGAGCTGAGAGGCCGCGAATTCGATCCCTACAAATGACTGACTTTTCTATAATAAGCATAATTGTCAGTTATGTGTTTATGTATTAAAAGTAGTATATTAGCTGATAGGTTACCATATTACAAGCTATGTGAGACATTGTGCGAAACAGCCTTGTGAGAAATTGTGTCTCCATATATAAAAATGACAAAAAAGAATCGTAGTCTAAACTGTTTGAAATTATGTTAAATTACACTACAGAAATGGAGTGTACATTGACTTCATAACATAATACATGTTTCTTCTTCTTCATATATACTTCTTAAATTGATGTTGTAAATCTAAGTGTATGGTAATGAGCCATTATTTTCTTGAATAAAATATTATCGAGTTCGTTGTCCTAAAATACCTGTTTAGTGCAAAGTTGTTAGAACAATCTGCAATTAACAAGGCCCTTAGGTATGTGGCAGGTAGAGACGGCGCGCGGCGCGGCGGAGTGCCCGCTCAATCGGCAGATAATTACCGTCGTCGACTGGGCACGTTGAAAGATTGACATCGCTAGCGGCCACTCGATGACTTGTTTATTACAATCCATTAAAAGTACCACATTTTTCTCACCTTCTGCAAATAAACTTGCCAAAAATGTGCTAAAATTAGTATAAAAATTGGTTTAATCCGTTGTGTTGTTAGCAGATGAGAGGCAACTGGTTTCCATGGAAGGTTTTATCGTAAATATTATTTACAAATTGTGTGGATCCGCAGCAAGAGCGCCGGGACCCAGCGAGGGGGCTATTTTTCATTAATGCAGCCTTTGCTCTGCCAACAAACATTTTTTAACACCTCGTTTCGACTTTAAATCAAACATTTGCCTTATGGGTACAATGACTCGCTTCTGTAACATCATTTCTTACTCACTATTTAATAAATACCTATAACTGACTGATATATTAACGCACAACCCAAACTACTGGGAAAAAAACCGTGAAATTTTCATGCGTTTTCCTGTTACATTGTAGGAAAAGAAAGAAGGGATTTTTGAAAATTCAACCCCTAAAATTGTGAAAAGGGGATGAAAATTTGTATAAAAATCCATCATTTTGAAGGTAGATCTATGAATATTAGTATTTAGCGATTTAGTTAGAAAGTAAAAAATAAAGGTTTTATAGTTTTCACAAATTCAATACGGGTGTACAAGATTGCGTGAATGTATGATAGGTACATAAATCAACAATGACGCGAGCGAAGCTGCGGGAAAAAGTCTAGTAATAATGTAATAAGGTCTAAGGTTTTTCATATTTTCTTAGATAATGCATTCCTATGAGCAATTCATTCTTGAACTCCATAACACAATGTAATATAAAAATGTTCCAAATTTTTAACGGCTTTCCAAAACGGTAAGTTTTGTGTAGGTAATATTTGTTGATTCTCTAAAGAATTTTATTCAATAATTTGTTTCTATATATATAACAAAATTAAACGACTGTGATCATATCACTTAGTAATATTTCTACTCAAATGGCAGATAATGTGGAAAAGTTTACTTTAAACGAGACTCTAATGATCAGATTTATTTTCAATTTCCAATGAAAAAGGTGTACAGAATTGTAATATTTTATGAGTCAACTAAAATGATAAATTGATATGGAATGTCGTCAATAAGTTAACCTTATTAGTTGGTGTATGCAGAGCGCCGCGGGTGGCTTTACGCTTCAGACCTCGTTCAAACACAAATACAAGGAGCTCTAAATGATCCGAAAGCCTTATAAACACTAGCATAATATTACTGAATCGCTCATTTTGAACTGATTCGAAAGGCAATAATCGACCTTTTCCCTTATATGTCTTATTGAATTCGTACGCCTTACATTGCTATGCTAAGCACTTCGTAATTGAATGCATTATTTACATGAATGGTGAAGTGCATTATGTACATATAAATTCATATTTTTAACTTTAGTACTAAACAGAGCATACCTATATAAAAATTTGGCAAATTTAATTACAACTATGATAAAAGTGTCTATAGAAAGAACAAAGCTCAATTTAGGTCAATTTATTTGTAAACGTGTGTCACTAAAAATGGGCATTTGTTTAAAATTATTGTCCATTTTGGAAGTTGCATTATGAAACTTCTGACCATTGTTGAATTCGACCATGCTTGTAATATAATTATTTACTAGAGTGCAATGCGTAAAAGTACTCTGTTGATAGTAGTTTGTTCTTAGATTAGACATACTCTGTAGTTGTAAGATTCTCTAAATAGGATTCGATTAAAAAAAACATTAAGTCCTGAGATCACAGTGTAGGCACTTTTTAAAAACCTACGGACTGTTACTCGTTCACTTCGCTAGGCATAAATTAAACTGTGGTAATTATTGATAAAAACTATCCTATGGCTTATTCCACGATATTATCGACACTTTTTCTTCTTCCTAACTTGGCAACCGGTCCTCTTTAATAAAGACCATTACTGCCATTATCGAGTGAATTATAGTGTCATGTGTTATGACGATTCAGTATCCTAACAAGATAGTGGCTCCCTTGATATAACTTTCTAGGATGATTTTGTGGGACCTCAGAATGAATGCTTTCAGCTTATATTTATAATCCACTTCACTTATGCAAAACAACCAAACTACATCACGCAAAACGCCACCAATATTACATAATATAGGGTCAAAAACCTAAGTTAATGAATCAAAAATAAAAACCACAACATGTCACTTCAAAATCCCGCCTAAAACTTCCTATCGATTCCTATGTAAAATTTTATCAGAATCCTTCCATCCGTTGAAGAAACAAACGTACATTGACATTTATAATATTCGATTATTTATATTATGTATTTTAGTAAGTTTGTAATTTGGTACAAAAACTGTGTGACAAATTCGCAGGTTTTAGCTTTTTTTAGCGTATTTTTTTAAATCGATGATTGTATGAAATTAAGCAAAATGAGCCGTTTTGTTAACATTGTCATAAAATAATTAATAACCCACCTTGTCGCATACGTGCCCAGTGACTATTTTTGATTACAGAACTATGCGTCTAGTATAATAGATACATATTTCGATTTAACCTTCTAATAAATAGTGCATGTATAAATAAAACCATAGATATAGTATTATACTACATCTATGAATAAAACATTATAAAATAACAATAAAGTTACATTCGAAATTAAAACGCCTTTCTTTTGTTTCAGATTACAAAATTGAAAATCGATAGCAATCCCTTCGCGAAAGGATTCCGAGATTCTTCACGTCTCACTGAGTTCGAAAGGTAAATATTATAGACGTTACATACCTATATATTTCAATACAAGTAAATATTACTGACGAAGTTATGATGCAAGTATCTAATTTTTGATTATATGCACAATTAAGTACGTTTAAATTCTGAAATGTTGAAATCCTATTTGCTCTATTTGTTCATTTACTAAGCACTAAGTGATATTAATGATCTGTTATTTAAGTCAGACTGTTGCGCTTATCTAAGATAATTTGTTCCGTGTCTAAACTTATACTTCTAATTGTTAATTGTTCAGGTAGGCGAACTTATCCCATATTACTGTTTAATTCATAATTCAATCCTCATACTACATTCACCTTACAATCCCTCTCTTTAACTTACAGTTTACTTTGATTTGCTTCGATATGTTAATTTGTGCCGTGCAAATGTGTTATTTTTATTTTGTTTGTTCGAGATTCTATATCACGGGAGAGTACGACAAACCACCCGTGTACCCCAACGAGGCGCGCTTCAACGCGTCCGATCATAGGTAGATAGTCAAACAATTTATATTTATAAGACAAATGTATGCATTTAACTATATACTGAATGTGTATTCCTTATACTTTCAGAGAGACCATGGAGTCGATGCTCGCGGAACAACACTACCTGCGATCTCCGTTGAGACCGTTCGATCTAGACCAGCATAACAACAATCTCACATTGGAAGAGAAAGCGATACTGGCCGCTCGTTCTCAGTTGTTCTTGCGTGCAGCGTATCCTCTGTACGGGGTTCCTGCAGCGGCGCTGTGGGGACAATGGGCGTGTCTAGCGCCTCAGCTACTAGCACAACAACATCTCGCGGCGTCCGGTTCTGGGCTGCAGTTACCGCGACCTATGTACCCTGGAGGCTTGGCTACAAGTAGTGTGCCAGTTCCATTGGCACAGCACCGATTCTCGCCGTACCCACCGCGTCGTGCGTCTCCAGGCTCTTCGCCCGACTCCCTTCGTGACGCAAGTCCGCATCCAGTGCCCCTCCCCCCGCATCCGCCGCACACTCCTCACCCGCCACACAGCCCCACTTAGTGATAAAAGAGCACATAAAACCTGCCCGAGATCTCCACGTAATAATACGCGATATTGTATGCGAGTCTTTATGTGTAATATTTGTAAAAGGGAACTTGAAGTGCGTTGGTTTGTTTCACTTCTATTGAACTAATATTTTACGTGTTATGAAGTGAAACTATACTTAGTGTGAATGTAAAAAACTTTAATTATGTGTATTGTTTGATAACAGGACGATTTTAATCGTAGAAATGGTCGCACCGAAAAATATTGTATTATATTGTAAAGTGATATATAATTAATTTAATTATTAATTATAAAAAATTTATTATTATGTTCCTAATAGTTTTGTCTCTTTGTGATGGTTGCAGCTGATAAATAATAAATACACCTATTATATTTAGTATAGAATTAGAAGCACACAGACGGCATTTAATTGGTGTTTGAAAATGTTAAACTATCCAAACCTGTAAATAATGACATTCTAAGCTTTTTCAAATATGATATTGAATAAATTATAGTATTTTCTTAGTAATCATTTCAGTAATGTATGTGTATGACTCATTTTGTAATATCAAAATTTTGAGATTAAAATGTGCAATATAAGTGAAAAGGATGTTTTAGGGACTTAATATTATGAATAGATGTATTAGTGATACATTGTAGAGATATATCAACTGTATTATTAATTCCAAAATCCGTACGCAAATGAACGCGTAGGTATGTAAGTATGTATGTAGAAGATGTACTCGTATAGTAACAACGTAGTTAAATTATAATTATTATAAATAATATATTGATGAAAAATACAATTAAATTAAATGTTTGTTAATGCTGAACTTTGTTTTATTTACCTTGATATTAAAATATGCTAAATAATATACATCTTTGCCATTGTTATGTAAAATAATACAACAGTTCATTCTATAACAATTCACAAAGTTAATTTCAATACTACCAATCTTCGAACTTAATTAAAAGACAATAGAAAATGATAGTTAGCATAACCATAAAATGAGTCCAAATGCATATGCTGGCGATTACCAAAGTCAAATCAATATAAATACAATATAAATATAGGTATAGCACTAAAACTTAACTTGAATAAAGTAAAAAGTGGTAAAAAATAATTTCAAATTTTTATTTATTTATTAGAAAGCAATATGGTATATTTAATTACAAAACATATTCAAGATTAGCTCATTATTTTTTAGTATAAAATCCTTCCAAGACAATCAATAGTAATTACTATTCTGATTTGATTACCACCCTAGCGATGTTTTGAGTTAACATGGCATAGAAACGGATTTTCAATTCTCTGAATCTAGTTGACTGTTATCCACCTAAATTGCTTATCGTCACACAATACTTTTTTTATTGCCACGCTGCATTTATCTTCCTATAACACGTATTACTTATGAATCATTTTTTTTAAACTATAAATTGGTATGTATCTTTGTATACAGTTGTGTTCAAGATTTTATTGTTCATTCTACATGTTTTAGAAATATGACCTTTTTTAACAACAGATGATTAGATTGGTCAGTATTATACAAATAATGCATAAAAATTACCCGTCCTTAGTAATGTAGGTGGCTACAAGAGTTTTAGATGACAACTCCTATGTTAATAATCTGTTGTCTAATTCTTCAATAGATGACGTTTTCTTTTCGCCGCGTTATCGTCATAATTAGCTGAACTCTTTGAGGTAAGTTTTATTAGCTTATTAGTAAAACACTAAAATATTCAATTCAACTAATTACAAATATATCTACGGTGCAATTATTGAGTTTTTCATTCAATTACTTATTAATTTTTTACTTACTAATTAAATTACCCGTAATGACATTGAATGGGTAAAATTAATAAACATCTATTTAAATATGTAATTATTTTTAATAATTCAATGGAAACAACAAATTATAAATATAAAGTAAACACCCAGTCTTCGTAGGCCAAGTTATGTAGGTATTATAGGCCGATAAAACAATTTAATTATTGTATTGTTAGTTTGAAAAAGGAGTACCTAAAGTAAAGTGTATGTTCCATTATAATATTCATTAAAATATGATTTTGTTACTAGGAGTGGAATATTTAAACGTATACATAAAAGTATAGTATAATATAATAACAGACAGCACATAAACTAATCTTTACACGTTATTGTCTGTGATATAGATTATTAATAAACTAAATCTCTAAACCGTAAATAGTCTGTGTTCTGAGCTTCTAATAATCAATTAAAAAAAAATACTTATTAGAGTCTAGGTTCTCATTTTCATTGTTTACTAGAATACCGTTAGATGGCGGTAAGTGTTTCAAACAAAGCGCTACCGACTTCACTCAGAAGTCGTGAAGCACGACCTCTATATATAATTTAATAACACAATTTGATATTACATTATGATAGATCAGTTTTTTTGTATAAACTGTTATTCCTATACATAATAAAAATACATATACCTACATGCCTGGTAGTGCACTTTTAGTATTATAATAGTAAGCCTATTGAAGCGAGAGATCGCAAGTTAAATCCTTTCACAACACTGACTAATTTGTGATCATTATAATTGTCAGTGCCTGCGAAAACCAGTACAAATTTTAATTTTGGAAGCTTTACCAAGCAAAGGCAGATGGAACCTTCAGAGCAATAAATGTGAGACGGAGTTTTTGGCTGGATCTTGAAGTGACGTGTTGTTTGTATTTTTAATTAACTTAGGTTAACCCTATATTATGTAATTATTGGTGGCGTTTTGCGTTATATGGTTTAGTTTTTTGTGTTTAAGTGAAGTGGATTATAAATATAAACTGGAAGAATACCTTCTGATATGCCACAAAAACTCCCTAGAAAGTTTTAACAAGGGAGCCACTATCTTGTTAGAATACTGAAATCGTCATAAGACAGGGCACTATATTCACTTGATAATGGTAGTAATGGTCTTCAATAAAGAGGACTAGTAGCCAAGTTAAGAAGAAGAAGAAGAAATGTGGAACTTTGTGGTATTGTTATTTTAACTTTCCATACCCTTTCCTAATAGTTATAACCTTCCTTAACAAATAAGCTATAAAATAAAACAAAAAATTTGAAATCTGACTGGTCATTTTAGAGATTAGCGCGTTCAACTAAAACAAAAAATTACATGAGCTTTCATAATATTAGTTTAAATAGATGAAAAATTTTGCAACAGCGAGATAAAGCATTGTAAGAAGATACACAAGAGCGACAGATTGCGATATTGCAACAAATTAGAGCAGCATGTCCGGCGATTATGCAAAACGGCTATAAAGTTATCTTTAGGAAAACAACGGCGTCACCCTCTCTAACTATTCAATTAAAATGAAACAGTGTCGAGGCGACATTCGAGTCACATAGGGGGTGGAAGGGACTCCATCGAATTAGTTCGGCGCGTGGCCACATTACTGGGACAAATTTCACATTTCGAGGGCCCGTCGCGCCATAGCCGAGGACGTAGGGATGCAACGCTAATCTAATCTGGATTGTAGCTAATAAATGTTGTAACCGGTGACTCGCTCCGCAAGAATTTATTGCTTGTAAAACTGTTTCCAATTGCGTATATTGTTGGGATGACGCACCAATTTTGATAAGGTCCGATTGAATTTAACGTTTCGTTAGCTATTTAATTAGGTTTTAGATTTTATTCATCTATTATAATAAATCTGTAGTTCATATTATTTTATTTACCAAATTTCCAGACAGACATCTATTACAAAGGACACTGATCATGAATATGACATTTAAAAAATTGTTGATTGTGTGTCTGTTTGTAGGCTTGGATTTAACTTAAAAACCGCTTGAACGATTTTGTAGAAGCATATTAGTCATTCTATAAATCATAGACTATAAAAATTGGTAATTATACTTTTACAAATCGTAAACTTTTTTATTAATTCTCAACCGATTATTATGAAATTGTGTACAAAGGAAGTAACATATTATGTAATTTCACATTTGAGACCACGAGAAACAGAGAGACCTATTTGCTTTTTTTAATAATTTAACCTATGAACCTATTTGTAATATAAAAATGTGCTGCTACAAAACTACAATTGCCTAAACGTAATACTAATACCTATAGATGGCGGTATGAATTTAATAACTTTAGGACATTGTGGTGTTATAAAAGACCATTTTTAGATTATGAATATGTTAATAAGCCAATTTATCAAAAAAAGCAGATAGGCCACTATGGCTCTCGTGGCCTCAATTTATAGTGCTACGTGAATTGTCAATAATTTGAGTAAAAATACAATTACGAGAACAAAATAATTACTTATTTTAATGCTTTTTTTATATAATAATATTAATCAATATTTTATTTCAGACAAAAAGTCCATTTGGTTAGTATACACACAATTTAGAAACTAGAGTTAGTAATCTACCAGGAAAATAAAAAAAATAATTTACGGAACGCCACAGTGGTTTGTAGGCGTTCCCAATGTTCCAATATGGGACTTTCCCACTTGTCTGCTACAGCTCTCAGGATTAGCTCTCAGATTAGATTAGGTTAGCACGTACCCTGCCCATGAGTGAGACCCATCGCTTGTGAATGATGGTGTGAAAGCCATCAATTCTTTCCTCTGCGAACATATCCGAAGCGCTGCAGTGGCACGGCAACCCCACTAGTACCCTGAAAGCATTGTTGTATTGTACGCACAGAGGGTGTTGCCCGTGTATTTGACTCACAGACTGCATATGTAGAATTACTGACAATATGCAGAAAACAGTGTAGCCTTCACGTCAGTCGAGCATTCAGCAAATTTGTGAACCAACATATTACAGCGGACAACCAACGCCCTGCACTCACGCTCAATGCCCAGGAAATCTTTTAAGACTTCGGAAACCCAGTGGCCCAGATAGTTGAAAGTAGTTACTTGCTTTAAGGGAGATCCGCACAGTTTCAACTGTGGTACAATCGGGTAGATTTTAGTGTCTGTCTTAAAGTTTAGTACCTCATTTTGCCCATGAGCCTTCGCATACTTCTCAGACTTCGCAAGCAGCCTTAATCGACGGGCTTAGCAACACCATATCATCAGCATAACTAATATTGTTGACGCATATTCCATCTACTTAACAACCTAGATAAGTGTTGCTGAGCTCAACGATCAACCGGTTTATGTACAGACTAAAGAGGTGAGGAGAGCTGAGGCCACCCTGCCTCACACCGTATTCCAGCTTATATATATCCGATAACGATCCAGCCCACCTTAAACAGTTGATCTGATTGTTATACCAATACTGTAGTGTTGATATAATTTCCCAATCCACTGAGGTATCATTTCGTAATTTCTACTATAGCAAATCGTATGACACAAGATCAAACGCTTTAAAAAGGTCTAGGAAACCCGCGTTAACAGGTGTTTTCCTAGACGTATAATACTGCATAGTATGCTTGAGAGACAGTATATCACTGTCGGTGTAGAGACCAGGTCTGAACCCAAATTGCGCATTATGTAATTCGATGCGAGTCACTCTATGCCTTTCAAGCAAGCCATCCAGCATCTTTGTAATGACAGTAGCAAGCGATATGGGCTTGTAGTTCGAAAGATCTGATTTATCGTCAGTCTTATCCTTCACAACAGGCACAACCACAGTTCTCATCAGGTCGCTGGGTGGGCGAGCATGGCTCAAACAGAGAGAGTAGACATCGCCTGCACCCTAAGTAGGAGCCATGCTGGAGGTGCTCGATGTTGAGGTATTTATCCTCCGGCGATTTGCCTCTAACTATACTTTTCTAAATAGCAATTACTTGTATTTGCTGAGAACCTAACATTTAAATCTGTCAGAAAATCCTTAGTATCGACCGCCTGCGATGCCGAACCAAGAGGAGATTCAACTTTAAAATATGTATATCACGAATAATTTGGCGATAGCAGTAGGCTCATGTTGCACTGCTACGCTCACGGGGACGCCCGGCATCGGATGCAGTCTATTAGCAATTTTGGCAAAATCCTGACAAACTTTTACATTAAAGTTTTTGAGCTATTATGTCCATTTTTATTGTTCTGAGACTATCTTACCTAAGATAAAAAGCTACTAAATAATCTAATAATGTATAATAAAGAATATCTCAAAACAAAACTTCCTTATACACGAAAAAATCACTACCATAATCATACAACATTTTTGCTTTTATTTCTATGTATAATAATTCTATGTAAGTACCTAATAAGTATTTCATTCGTAAATTCCCACAAAATAAACTATATAAAGTAGGTAAATATCTAAACGAAAACAAAACCTTATTCAGTGTGGATTAACGGTAGAGCTTCTTGGCCTGTGCCAGGCGTAGCACATAATGCCTTGTTATTGGCCACTCGGCTCTTAATCCCCTTTTAACTGCGGACGTCGAGAGGAGCGGACGTGTTCAGAATGTTTATACACTGTTTCTTCTGTTCGTGAACATTCGCACTTCTTAGTTCACATGTCGATATTTCAGCACGATAAAAACATTCTATTTAATACTAGCTGTGCTTGCGACTTCGTCCTCGTGGAATTTCGCGAAGGGGAACTGTCCGTGAGGCACGCGCTGTTCTGAACACTTCGACTTTAGATTATTTTATTTGCAAGGAATCCTAATTCTTTTTCTAAAATAAAATTAGCCTACGTTACTACTTATAACTATGTGACAGTTAAAGTCGCGTCAAAATCGGTCCGACCGTTACGGAGAATAGCCGGAACAAACAGGATAACAAACATTTTAAAAACTGGTTTTTGTTAAGTATCACATATTACGGTAAAGAATCTACCTATTAAACTTCTGATTAGTATTGTTTTTATTAAAAATCCTCATATCCCCTCAGGTTCCTATTCTACTTCCATTATATACTCCCCCCCCCTTATTTCCATTGTACATAATTATGTAGGTATATAATATATTCCAGAAACATTTTTATTAAATTCATTGCTTACTAGTCGTTTATTGGTTAATTATATTGTATTTCCCTTAAATTGTATAATAAGAGATGTGTCATGTGTATTGTATTTTACTTTAAAGTTATAAAATAAGCTATATTAAACACTAATCAAAAATTATAAATTTGGGACATTCACGACAAAGAGATCCATTCAGACATACGAGAACAGGCCGACGTGGTGCGGCGGCGCTAATGTCGCCGTTCCAAACCCACACATCTCCACATTTCAGTAAAACTGCAAACGTAACTGGGTAATAAATTCACGTTTATTACAGCAAATGTACGTACCTACCCCTTACCTTGGCGGTCGCTACCGGAACAAATCGTGGGTTCAACATTTACGCGGAATACGCTGAACGTGCGTTATGAAATATTAACTCAAACGTGGGTTTTACGTTGAAACAATAGGCCTAGTGTAGATCTCTGTAAGCGTTTATCACTTAGTTGTGCTCCTTATGTAAATGTTATGTATTGTGGATAAGTAAAAGTATTCGCTTCTACGATTATTATCCTAATTCGCTGGTCGAGAAAAGCAACTGTTTTCATCCTTATCTCATCTAAAACTAGCAGTAGGTAAAAGCATAATCAGTAATTATTTTTTTCGAGACGAGAAAGCAATTTAATCTTATATTATACAAATATAATTATAACACATAACATAATTAAATCAAAATTAAATTAAACAAAAATATGTAAAGATAATGAAACTTTCAAAATTTTCCTATTTCTTATTAAGTATTTATATAATTATAATTGAAATCCTTTGCAACATAATAAAGAAATAATAATATCAACAACCGTTTCCGAACTGTCTCGACAACAGCTCACAACGCGTATTGCAATATTTGCAATACTATAAAGTTATTCGCGTTCAATAACCCGAATGATCTGACTTTTCCCAATTTTCCTCCACAAACGATACCCTCCTTGAAAACACCTAAACCCTACCTCCCGCGGCTGCCCCTTATGGTGCAAAGTTGAGGGCATTAGCGTGTTATCGGTACCGGCGGCGTGAAGAAGGCGCCCACCTGAACCTCGGATTAAAACATTGCGTACGAATATGACTTTTACAAGTTTTATCTCATACACTACTAGTTTCCCAGATACTAACTCAGGAAGATACATACTAAAGCGGCGTTGGAATAAAAAGTATTCAATATATTGAATTAAACACGAATTCTTAATAGGTGTAACAGATACTATCTATAAGCGTTGAGATGCGGGGATAGGTGGGAAGCGTAAACGTGTTTTGCAAACCAGCCGAGGAAATAAGGTGTCCCCAATTTTACTCTGTCGACCGCCAGTGATAGGAGATAATGTAGTGTTATGAAGGAACTTTGTAATTTGAACCTTTTTGCTACCTGTATTTTATTCCACAGTATTATAGTAATTTGTTTGCTAATATAAATGCCAATGTAAATTACACACAATACCTACATAATAGAATTGTAATATATTTTTTAATTCAATTATATGCATATTTATACACATATGTATGGAACTAGCTGGCCCGGGAGACTTTGTTCTGCCCTTTCCGGTACATATTAACACAACCACAGTGACACCTATTGGATCTTAACATAACTGTGAGCATCGTCTTGATAAAACAAATTTATTAAATGAATTTGAACTTAATCGGTCAAGTCGTACAGAAGTTATATAGGTATTCACTAACATGCGCACACAACGTAATAAAGTACCTATGTCAGTTTTAAAATATGTTCTAAAATATACAACAAGCTCAAAAAATATTTATCAATAAAAATATTACATATAATTGTTATTAACAGTTACAAATGTTTCTCACGCGGCTATTTTAATGCATTACTAATCGAATTCGCGTGGTCACAAATATACCCAAGTATGAAGTTTGTGGGCTTGAGGTCCCAGTAGGGCGCGAGCCCATTGACAGGTTATTGATACAAATAGTCCCACCCCCCACCGCTACACACCCGCGACCACCCGACACCACCAATAAAACCTGATTGATATTGTGTAAGTGCGCCCGGAAAATGTGGGAACTCGATTGATGTTACAGCCAAATTCGATTGGAGGAAAATTGAAAAGGACAACTGACGAATCCGAAATTGTACTCTGTTCTAAGGAGGTTAAGTTGATAATTGATCCGAAAGTATAGTGCCTTCTGTCATTTCAATTCAATATACTGATGTATTGATAGGAGTTCGAGGCGTGAATAGTGCTGTATAATGGTGAAAATACACGTGCTACTTTTGGTTGTGTTCGAAGCAAACTAGATATTGATAATCACTTACAATTACTTCACTATATTAAATCACTTTATCTTGTTATATTATACTTTGTATATGTCACCTGATAATTGTAAGAGCTCTTACTTTATAAAACTTCTAGTGAGGTTGAAGTCCATAGACATGTGCAATGCAATATGCACCGACAAACATCTCAGTCTAACGGTTAGATATTTTTAAGTTTTTAAACTATATGAATTGGTTAAGTTAGGTTAGGTTTAAACTATGATCATAAAGACAGATATAATCTACCTACTATCACGATTACGCTTAATTAATAGACATAAACTCAAAATTTCAAAATTATTAGTGCCTGCCAAACAGTTCGTACAATTATTCGATGACTTCATAAATACAAAATAAATGTGAATAGTAGGTAGGTACTTCCAATATATATGCATTTCTCTTTGTCACAAACCTTATAATGATCTGATTCGGCGTCTACAAAATTGTTAATTAAATCAGAAGTAAGTAGTATAAGTAAATGCAGTGCGAAAAATTATACACATGCACATACACTAAGTCAGATGCACAATTATACCTTTAAAGACACGATATTTTTCTATCACAGATGCAAATTACAACGTCCGGAGAACTACGACTCAAAGAGTATATATATTAAACCAACAATTTTTTTTTTATTAACAAAATTTATGATAAATTCTAAAATCTTTGTTCTCAAATAATCATAAATATTCAGAAAAATCATATACAAAGCAGGATTAATAGCTTGTGAAACATCCGCCCAGTAAACCCGTTAATGATCTCAATGCTAGTAGCGTTTCTAAACACGGCCTAATATTAGCCGAGCAATCGAATAAAATCGAAACGTCAGCGTAGGCGTGTGTTCGACATCGACATTCGTTAACCGAAATGGTAGTAACTATATTTGTTTTAACATAGTTAATATCATTGACAATACTCAAGTGAATAGTGACCCCGTTATGTGTGGGTGGCAATTAACAAGCAATAGGTGGACCTTGAAATGATAACTTGACAACCAAATGTGTAGATTATTTGTATCGGCAAGGTGATCGAATACATGTTACATACATCTAATTCATGGATGGTTATATTATGTTCTTGATATTTTGAGCAAAACCACTAATATTCAAATTTTATTATATTATTTCGATTTCTGACTTAAATTAAATATTATAATTAGGTAGTAGATTTCATTAATAATATTTATAAAATTATTAATATGTTTTTATTTTTTTTTGATCTGATTATACTGTTAGCCATAAGGGCCCTGAAACTTCAGGCGACTTCTACAGCTTCACCGGACTTGTAAGAAATTTTTTTTTTTAATGTTAACCCGCATAACAAGGGTAGTTCTTTAAGAAAGCTAATTTGAAAAAATATTTGCTGTTGTTGCAAGAATTAATTTACTATGCAATTCAATTATGTTGGCTCAGTATGTACCTAAATATTTTTTTCTCAAGGGGTGGGCAGTCTATCTTGAAGTGTATAAGATATGATTATATTATATTTTATATATATATGAAGTATACAGTTGGTGGGCGTTCAAGCATTACGTAACGCAATTTGGGGGATGGAGAGGTATTGTAAAACATTACGATGCGTTAAATGGGCGGGAGGGGGTTCGAACAACGCATTACGTTACATTGTTTTTTTAATGTAAACAAAAAACTAGGCAATTAAAATTTTCCAAGATCGTAACCCTTTTCGTTTATTTTTTACGGGAAATCTTTCCATTGTGTTGTACGTTATTTTTATTTTTTGTCCCAAGTTAGCAACCTTTTCGTTTGTTTTACGGGGAATCCCTCGACTGTATGGTTGTAGTCAGTGTTGTTAATTTTTTTTTTTTTTATATCTGACTACACTGTTAGCCTTAGGGGCCCTAAAGCCGCTGCGGCTTTTACAGCTTCACCGGACTTGGAAGTGTTGTTAAACTGAGTTCATACTATAATGTTCTCAAAACAGGGATATTTGCATCATCAGCTGTTCTTGGCCTATAAAAGTTCTCATGCTGACTTACTAACTTTGGTGTTACGTAACGTTTAAGGAGGGGGTGAGGGGTACAGAAAAATGGTACGGTGCGTTACATTGTACTCAAAAATCTCCAAAAATTGCGTTACGTAATACTTGAACGCCCCCTTGGGAAATGTATATATTATAATTATAACACACATGTTGCTTGCTTATTCTTATGAAGTTACGATTATTTAGTTTCATTAATTAAAATTGTTGTTGTGTTAGTTCGTCCGTGAAGTTGTACATGCCTATTGGCTCTGTCAGAATATCAGCGCTGCAGTGCTTGCGCTTGTAGGCCTGCAGCGTTATGCTGGAACAGGGAACTATTCGACCCCATGCAACACTTCATTTATTGTGTCAATTTGTTTGTTTTGTTTTTTATTTAAACACCTACTTCATTTTATTCAGCCAACTTACCAAATGAGATACATTTAATTGTACCTATATGTCAGAGGCTCCCAAACATTTTTAGTTCACGGCGCATTTACAGATTTAGTACTTTGTCACGTCAAGGTGACAACCTACTCAAAATACAATGAGACTATTTAGAAAGTAATAAAAAGCTATTTTTAGATAAATTACGTAAGTACGTACTTAAGTATAAATTAGAATTTTTAGTTTCTACCAGCTCTTACTTTACCTATATTCTCCAGAACCTGAAATCACTTGCGACGCCCCTGTTTACTCTCCACGGCGCGCGGCGCGGCGTCCTATGGAGGTGTGGCACATAGTTTGGGAAGACTTTGGGGTAGGTATTTGTAATAATATACAGGCAGTTAAGGCAGTTGAAGGCCTATGTTGTTTTGAAAAGGAATTAACGTATTTTAAGGTCAAGTTGCATATAGGTATATTATATTCTTTTCATACTAATTTTCTTACTACGTACCTACTCTAGGAAAATATAGATAGGAGTGTAATGTTACAAATATTTTTATACAATCAATAGGTATTGAATAATTTTCGAGTAAAAAGGCAACAATAAGAGAAAATTATCTTGCTTACTAAGCTAAGAGAGAGAGTGATTATACCTATTGGCGAAATAGAATTTATACTATTTCGATCAGTCTCATTTTTACAGCACTCTTGAGGGTTAGCGGGTGTGAATGGCCACCCCATTGTGGGAAAATAACCGTTAAATATTTATGAACAGTATTGAAACGTAAATATGACTGTATTGGCAAAATGTAATGCGTGTAGTAATGTGCTGTGGGAGCGTTTTTATTGCTCGTATCGACGGACTTGAAATTGATATCGAGATGGCAACTTGCTGTCGGTTGATTTTATCGACCTTTCTCCTACTACAATTTCCTATGTCAATAATTTGTGTTGTAACATTAGAGGCAGAAGTATTTGCTATCTATATTTACTTCTTGAAATATCATACCTACCTAAACTTTATATTATTTTATTATGAATAAGGTTCTGTTGAATCAATTTATTGTCACATCTACTGTGTAGGTACACAATTAAAACGAAATATTAAATTCATAGATCAGCAATTTCGCTTTATTCAATCTAGATTTATTCATTATATAATATTTAATATATTTATATAATAGATACTTCATGACAGACATAAGATTTATTACTTTTTGTTTAAAAATTCAGAAAATCAAAGCCGTGTGATTTAGATAACTATATATATATATATATATATATATATATATATATATATATATATTAATATTTTATCCATTATAACTGTTACATATACAATTATTTATATTCTAAAAAAATCAATTAAACTCATTCTAAGTAGGTTGTTTATTATATAAAAATGTAAAGCTCAAGACACTACCCACCTACAATAAAATGATACGACAACATAATCAAAAACAAAAACCAATTGAATAGTAATCGGTTAACAATAAACTCGCTACGCAGCACATTTCAACCAAACTCCCCTAATAATAAGTAATCACAATCACAGAGCTGCAATAGAAATATACCGGCATGCGGCACCGTAGTACGACCATAGAATAAATCAATTACGGACACCCGCCACGACAATTACACTTGTAAACTTGTTCCGTGGTGATTTACCCACCCACACGAGTGCCACGTACCCACACAGGCGAGTCTGACCCCTGACAACTTCGGTAATAAGTGTATCACTGTCTCTGTTTCAAACTACACTCACAAGCTTATGATACCCCAATCAGAGGACCCTATGATTTGAACGAACGGCACCCAACGGTGCGATAAAACTTACCATGCCAAAACCGACTCAGGCTTAATACAATAGAGATTATATTTCAAGTATGCTTTAAGATCGAAGAGTTTCCACAAATAAAGCAACTGATCCTGGGGAACAGCAGTTTTATTACTATGAATGGAATGCGACTAGAGGCGTAAATTTGACAGCCAGACGCTGCTGATCTCACAATGAATGGTTTAATATAATTGTTTATTAATTTTTTACGTTCCAAATATATCTTATTTTCTATTATTTATCTCACGTACATGCCAAAACTGACATGTATTTTACACAGTACTGTCTACTGTATAACTGCAATTAAAATTATTGTTCATCTATATAATTTTTAGATAGCATGTTATGTTTATTTATCATCATGTATCTACTCTTGTAATATTCACTATATCGATTATGGAAGCATTAATTCCACATTACGACACATATATAACAAGGTATATTCAAAATTTAACCTTTCCAATATGTCTCGACATATTGACTTAACAGAATACTATATTTCGAATCGATCAAACTTGTCGAAGTTATTTATACCTATTCATCAACTAGAAAAGAGCTGATGATCTGCAAACAGCTGAACAGATTGATTTCAATCATAGCAAAGAGAACACATTCGATAGAGAAATTTTTAAACAAAAAAAAAATATCAAAATTAGTTTATCCGTTTGGGAAGCTACTTTGCCACGGAAAGATATACATGTTAAACCCATCTGTTAGCGTCGGGGCTTAAAAATACGTACAAATATGAATTTTCATTGACTGATATATAATAGTGCAGTGCTGTACAGTACCTGTCTACTAGTTTCCTCTTAGACGTAGGGTGTACATATATGAATTAATATTATGCTTTTTGATTCATCGATTGCACTGTAATCTCATATATTATATCACTAATATTCCATTGTCTTAAAGGTACGTTCAGTGGAAATTGAGTCTTATGGACACTTTTTAACTTAACAACTTTTTATCAGTTTCAGATCATATTAAAATACTATCCGTGCCCCACAGTTTCACTCGTGTTAAATTTATTCCACGAACTCTCCACTACGGCATGCGGCACCGCCAACGTCAACGCTTCTGTGTAGCCTATAGTTGTTCTCACTTCCCATACTAGCTTACAGCTTGCCTGATTGCTTGACGAACATAGTTACTTGCTCCGCTTCTTTTTCAATAAAATATACTATAAAATGCAAAAAAGAATGTTTGAATTCTGATTGGTTGTTCCAAAGATAATTGCGTTCAAAAATTAAAAAACAAATCTATTTTCTTTGTAGTATCAGTATAGATAGCATATATTCCAATCGATCATATTACTAATTTTTATTTTGCAATATTTATTTTATATTTTATTTTACTGCATCAAATCCAGTGATGGAACAGGTCGTTCCGCAGTGGTTTAAATGGAGCAGCTTGCTAATTCTTGGAATTGGACTGGTGTTTGTAATAAAAGCGAAGACGAAGTGCCTCTGTCCGAACACTTTGTTGCCTTCACCTCGTCGCTGCTATTAATACATATCATATTTCGTTATAAATCGCGGTACATAGGGTATTGTAAATACTTCAGAAGCATTATTTTACAATTTATTTCATAGCTACACGTTTCAGCACGTGTTTTTTATTCTATGCTATATCAAACACTTTATATCGTACTACTGTAAAAGTAGGCAGTAACGAAAAGAGAAGTGTCTAAAACTCAAATAGTAGCCACTTGCAATTACATGAGAAAGGAGGTTCTCTGTGTTTAAAAAAAACTACTGTACTTGGTAACATCAATAATTCAAATAAAAAAAAAATAGTTTAATCATGTTGAATCATGGAAATTATACTATGTTCATCGTAAGAATGTTTGCGTGACATATCCACAGAAGGTAAATTGTTACGAAATAGATGCAGATTATGATATAACTAAAAATATGCATTTCAACTATCATCACTATATAAAACTAAATATAAAAAAGTTGATTCTGATAAACGATAAAAAAACGTTTTGCACGACAAAATTCTGAATAACTTTCCATTAAAAAAAACATTATCGCATTCTCCGTTATTATATTATAATAATTATGAAACTCAATATACAGATCAAAACCAAAATTTCTTTTTTCGCAAGTTTCCATAAAAAACTGAAACAGGACTACCAAATTTTATCTATTATACACCAATTCCGTTTTCGGAAAATTATATCCTATTTAGAAGTAATTATAAGAAGTAATAGCCCAGTAAGAATTTTAATGTATACGTTATGGGTAGGTATGTTTTGTTATATTTTATATTATGTCATCTGCGTCGATAATACCTACAGTGTGCCTTATAATTCAAAATATATTTACTAATTTCAACTTAACATTAGACTATACTACTGTTCTATCAGAAAGTCTCAGGTTTGACTCGTGAGCGTGAATTAAAAAAGTTTTTAAAACAATTTTTACACGATGGCTTACTCTGTGGAACGCTTTCGTGATCGACACGACGATGCAACGCTCGTAAAATCCGATCCTACATCGGTATGTGACCGGAATCTATACTCGACGCATGTTTGAATAATAACATCTTTTATTTTATAGCGTTCAGTGGAGCGTTCAGTGCGAAACGTTCCACTTGGGTGTTTGTAGCGTCGCGCCGCGCCTGGCAGCGCCGCAGCCTGCACAGCGCCAGACAGCGTTGCTTCTCAAACATTATTGATGCAATAGGACAAATCAGAAAATAATGAATGTGAATTAAAATAAAAACAAACCAATTTTTAACCAAAAACAAACTTGAATGATTTTGAAGTGTTCCCTGGTGTATCTTCGAAGTTGAATATCCAATGCCAATTAAATGAAATAAGCCCTTGAGGTATTCTCTATTTAACAAAAAAAGAATAATCCAAATTGGTTCATAAACAAAGAAGTTATGGCTGAACAACCATAAAAAAATATACATTCGAATTAAGTACTAACCTCCGTCTTTTTTGAAGTCGAAAAAAGAAAGATCAGAAGTTTATTTCTGGATATTTGGTATCCAGGCTACCAACTTACTTCATTGTTTCCATAATAATATGTTAAGTGTCGATGTAGTCGCAGATTACAAAAAGAAGAAACAAGTATTATATTAATTGAATTACTTAATTATATTACCATACAACTTGGCAATACTACGTGCCTTCTGGGTACCTTTCCTTTTGGCAGCGAGTTGGATGCATCCACTTGTAGTGTTTAACTTGTTTTAAATTTAATTATTGTTCATATAACTGATACTATATAATATTTTAAATCCTATTGTCATATCCTATAGTGTTCTATATAATCCTATGGTTTTGTATTAAAATTGTTATTAATTAAAACGTTTCCATTTAAAATATTGTACCTACTTCACGCTTATTAAAATCCATAATTATAATCTCTATGTATTATATTTTAATTGTAATCTAAAAATAAAATCTCACGGGCTGTTTAAAAATAAAAAAACAATTTATTTTTTAAATCTTCGATTACACAAAGACTCGGTAGGTGCAGGACGTAACAAATTAATGCGTTTCGACCAACGAACATTGCAGAAAGAAACTAATTACTTTTGTAATTAACTGAATGTCATTGCCTTAATTGGTGTTTCGCGATGAAAGAGTGGGTGCTGGCGTGATGATAAATTAAATGCAAATATTGTATTTATAAAATATTTCTTTTGCAATGCGTGTAATCCTTGTAATGAATTACACACTTTGTAGGTACATGTATGGTTGCCGTTTTCATTTGAAATATTCGTGCATATGAATGAATCTTTATTTACGGTTTGGTTTTCTGAACGCGAAAATTACTTTACCTACTTTTAATCTTTATACCTCATGAACTCTTTTCATTATTGATCATCATTTTCGATTTTGTCATATAGTAATTAGTTTAATTAAGAAGATACGCGATTTATTTATAATCTTTTCATCTTATAACTAGTTTTTTGGTCATCTAAATAGTTTTCTTACACTAAACGATGTCAAGCCGAAACGTATTGTAGGTTATTCTTAAAATACTATGGTCAAAAAACTAAAACGATAGGAAAATAGGACGATGTATTTCTCTTTCTCTGTTTTATCTTTAATATTTCAAGTTTAAATTTTGCATTGTGATAGGGCATTTTCCTAATATCCGCTGGGTGAACTACTACCATTGTTTATGTATATATTGGGATCTCCGATGCGGCTTGTTGTGCTCTGCTTCTGAGCACTATGACGACAGAATTATTTAGACTTGGCTGAATAGGTATATAGTTTAATAGTATGATATTTGAAGAAAAATATAATATAAATTGAAATATGTAACTACACGTAATTGCTTGTAAGAGAAAAAATATGATCATAAAACAAAATATTCGATTCTTTCAACAAAAAAACTTTCTTCTTTTTAACAACGGCCAGCACGTGACGTGCGGGCCATCGCGCGTTAATAACCATCAAGTCGAAAATCTGTCACCAAGCACCTAAAAGCGTGTTATAGTGAGAGCCAGCAACCTTAAGTTAAGAGCCAGATCCCCAACTACGCATTAATTACTTACTATCTTGAGCTACATCGTTACTGGTCAAGTAGGCCAAACACTAAACCAATAATCAATAAAAAAGAAACACGATTACGGTTTTCACTGTTTTCACTGAAAAATTAAATTATAATTTAATATGTCAGATAAATGAATACATAATATGATAAAGATAATACATACATATATACGTTTTTTTACTAAATAAAATACCTATCAATTGTATACCAATAACTCATAAAGGGTATCGTTCTTTCCTTCATTGACAATTGTAATAACAAAAAGAGAACTTGTCCAAGCCGCATTAACTACCGATAAAACTAACGAACACTGACAAAATACAAAATGTTATTCATCATAAAATATTGACAGCAGGAATGCGATTGTACTAGTTTGCGTGTATCTTCGCGGCGGCCTCGTTTACCGGATTTAACGCTGATGGATAGGATGAGGCATCGAACATCGCTGCGGCAGGACAATAATGTCAATGGGTATTAGGTGTAAAGATGGTTAGTCTGATAGGTGCCGGCAAAGATGCGTTGTCATCGCCCTCGATGTTATCACAAGGGTAAACACCGACAGAATACCATCAAGTCATTACGGATTGCACTGATGACGACTCTCAGGACATTGTTAGTTTATTTTCGAGCTAACATTAACTATTTGAGTTATCTGCATTAACAGTCTTACAGACTGACAGAAGTCAACTTATAAAAGTAATGTCTTCAAAATTTCTGTTTTTAGAAAATTTTATGTAAATTATAATTTTTATATGAATACTTACCTGCACGTTATTAAGTCGTCTGTAAGATATAATTCGGTTATAGCAGAAATAATTATCAGTAGATACTTACACATTACAACCTAGGACCCCCATGAGATCTATACTTAAGACTTTAAAAGCAAGTCAATGTTGACTATAAGCTATACAGGTGACAGTAAGAAAGTTATTCAAGTAAATGCTTCACTGATACCTCATTAATTTCAGTTGCTAATGCGAGAATTATAACGAGTTTCCTATGCATCCTCCCAACCGTACTGGAGGCGTGAGAGATCGTTCGATGCGGACCGCTGCTCCGACGCCCGTCTACGTTACGTGTGATTTATTCCTGATAAAACTTTGCAGAATTTGTTTTCTTATCGATCAACTTTATTCCCATTACACATAGTCTAATATCCTTTAGTTTATTTGGAGATGTAGCTCTGTTTAATAGTCTCTATATCGTTGAGCAGGTTTGCTATCATTACAATCGGAAATATCAAAGATCGAAGTATTTCATTCTGATATCATACGAGAATCGTTAGGACCACCGACTCCGGTGGTGCTTTCCTCGTGTGCATCGTATTTCACAATGGAATATATTTTAAATAGTATTAATATTTTACAAATACTCTATAACTATCTACTCTAAATCTAGGGACTAGAGTCATCATACCCGATAATAATGTTCGTTAAAATTAGTTTTGCGATAAATTCTTAAATCTTATTTATTATGCATTTTTTATGGCACTTGTATACCTACCTATTGCATGTCAAGGAGAAATATAAAATAAATTTATTTGCTAATATCCTGTGGTAAGTAAATAATATTTGTTTCATTAATCTTAATGAAATAAGTTGGGAAATAACGCACTACGTAACTAATCGTAAATATGTATTTAATATATCTATATTAATTGCATTATGAATAGTGTATATTTCTATATATGAAACAAAACAATAATATTAGTAAAAAAATAATCAGTATCAAAGGCGCCCATATACAAGGTGTCCTGTAACATACATCAAGCGCACAACATCAAACGGTTTCGCTAATAAAAGACACATTTTAGTACCTTTCTTCCGGATACACCAATTAAACTATCACATTATTCATTAATTTATTACGAAAAACCGTCGCCCCTCATCGGTCCTCGATTATTCCACATGTACATCAAAAACTTCGGTTCACTGGTTACAACATCGTAACGGACGATTGGCGTAAACATAAGTAATAAAATGTAACATTGTTGTCGCAGGAACACGATGTTTATTAACAATTATAAATACGGCTTTAACAATTAACACATGTTTGAATTTTAGGTCTTGGCCAATCCACTTAATATAATTGTATTGCAAAGTATTGTATGGAACTTTTACATTAATGCTTTAACAAAACTATCTACTACTTTAACTAAACTAAGAGGGAATATTTCTTTTAGCATAAAAGAATTCAAAGAATCATGAAAAGACCGCGACGGAATTTTTCGTCTGATCAGCTTTACCTTACATATAAAAGACTCAAGTTAATTTTTACTTGATATTATCTCATTATCTCTCTTCCAATTTTAAAAGTACGTAGATTGCTAGGTATATAACTTTGCAAGTATTTGTACTATTATACTACATCTATGATTTGTACCCCGTTTTCGCAAATATGTGGCTGTACCATGGAGATGTGGAATCGACATGGAATCCAACATGTTCATTTTCCTTTTTCCTATGACACTGGGGTCCAAGCAAGGCGCTCTAGAGGCATTTTAGGTGGACGGCATGTTGGAAATGCCCGCTGATGTAATCTGTTACTGGCTTTCGCTTTTTGTTTTTGTGCTTTTTGTTTTGGCATGGTTACTAAATTTAACTCGGTTTAAAGTTAAATTTTACATTCTATAATGTTATTTATTAATTAATTTTAAACAAAATCATAAATAGAGAGATAAATGTCGAATATTTAAAACACATCGTAGAAACGTTAATTATGTAAAGAATATTGTAAAAATGAATGCTACATGCAATAAAAAAACTAATAATACATTATGAAAAGGAAAATTTTACTGATTTCGACAAATCTATTTATAGCCTAATTAAGTACGGATATCTATTTAAATTTGTAATAATCTTTAGTCCCAGTATTTACGATATCTAATTATATTACGCTACGTAAATTGCTTCATGTTATTATCAACAATGTTGACGAATTACACAGATATGAAGAAATAATGATACAAATTTTACAATTAAGTAATATACAACACACCTGCTTCGTGTTAAGGTAGTTTTTAAATTGTTATTAATATGGATTTGGTAACCCGTTTTGCTATTTGTAAACATGTAATAATGTATCATGAAAATCAACGATTTGCTCTATTAGAACACATTAACAAGACAACAATGTAACACGTTTAGACAACCTTTCACAATTTTTACACATTTGTGTGTGAAATCGGAACCCGATTATTATTCACATCAGTTATATCGTCGAATAAGTCAACATGTTTGAATACTTTTTAATACATACGTACAAGTTAAGCTTCTTGTCCGATAACTATTACCTATTACTACGATATTATTACTCTTAAAGTCGATTAAGATTTGATTTTAACAACCTCGTTCTTTAAACAATTTACTGTAAGTCGTCTCCAACGGTAAATATTCGACAAAAATATTACCGACTACTGGTCAGATTTGAAAAATTCTTTTGCATTTTGTAGCCTTATTTATCGTTATCCCAAAGAGCGTATCAGTAATCATGAACGTCAAGCAGTATTTTTTTTATCTGACTACACTTTTAACCATCCAAGAGAACTCATACGTCAGACGGCTTTTACAGCTTCACCGGGCTTGGGAGCGAGCACTGAAACCACTCAGCAACCTCAAGCAATCAGGGTAAGTACAGGAAGTGAGACAACGATAGTACACGGGTACGTTGGCGGTGGCGCGGTGGAGTTAGTCGAATAAATCTAAAACGAATGAAATCTTGGCGCACAGCTAATAAGTACTACATATAAATCGTATCTATATATCTCAAACTTTTCAGTTTGAGTGTTTTTTTCTATCTCGATGTATAATCTCGCGTAATTTGCGTGATACAGCCGTTTTTGAGCCTACACCGAACGGCGATAAGGAGCCTTCGTCAAACGTTCTGTCATTCTCTAGTTAGATAGCTATTCGGGGAATGTTTCACCCACGCCCGGACTGTATGTATGTAGGTGCCTAATGCGTTTACCATTGAATAAAGTCTGATATTGATCTCTCTTCCCAGAACTTCGACGGCGTTGTTGTAAGAGAAATTTAAATAATAAATAATATTATAAGCTTTTAAAGTGCCCTACTTTTATATAAATATATGTTTTTCTTTAAGATCTTTTTTTGTTTTTCAGGAGCGGGTATCATTTCTAATACATATATCTCAAAAAATATATGAGCCTCATATGATCACTAATTAGTCATCATACTAATTTCCGCTACCGATATTTCGCCATAACAGCAACACAACTGTGGAATTCGTTTCCTATCAATATCCAACTAGCCAACTCTCGGGATTCCTTCAAGTATTCGCGCTACGTAGGTTTTACTTGGAGCAGTTGAATAGCAGCTAGTTTTTTACTAAATATTATGCACACCTTGCATATATACTTTTCTCTTGCTCCCCTGGAAGACTGGTAGAGACTGCTTTTTAGCATTAAGTCCTCCTGTTGTACTTTTTTTTTGTACAATAAAAAAAATTATATAAGTACTAATTATTGTCGTTCATACAACAAATCAATATGCTATGGTATAGCATATACTATACCTAATATAACTATACTTAATATACATGAAATATTAGAAATAAAATTGATCTAAGTCCAAGACTGTTCTAACTTAGGCGAGTCGCGTTCCGGGACACGCAGGACACGCGGGGTGGTAGGGATTGCGATTACCATACCATACCATAAACTCGTCACAGTGACTCTCTTTTGGTTTGTCGCGTTTTGGGATCAGTCAGTATATATTATAATAACTGTATACTCAGCCGGCGAGAAGCTTGCAGGACAAGAGCGATCGTAAATGGACTGCCGATCTCTCGTTGGCTGTCGGTGCTTTTGGATTAAACTGGGTTTATCGTATTATTAGAAAAACTGTATGTACATATGCACGCCCGTAAGAAGTTCCAAGTAAAATAGCGGTGTGCCCGTAACTCTGCACGCGTTTGTTACTACGCAGTAATTGTTTACATCCGAAACTTTTATTTTTACTTATATTATTGAAAATTCATATGCCGTACCAATTGAGGAATGCCATTTATTTCCCGTGTACAATTTTCATCAAAATCTGTTGAAAATTATTATTCTATATTCTACGATTTCCAATGTATTATTGCTATATTATAACCTCTCAATTATGAAATGACGTATGCCTTCCGTCTACAAAATTTAATGAGAATCGGTTGAGAATTTATGAAAATGTAAGTATTGAATTTCTCTTTTTACGATTTCTAAAAGTAATATTGACAATTGAAATAGCTCATCAATTATGTAATTACTTATACTCCTCATTTGTAAAACTGTTATTCTGAAGTTCTGAATGAAATTTGCATAGCCCATCACCCATGGAATGGAACTTTTCGTGTATTCAATTTAATAAAAAAGTGAGTCAAAAAATAACACATTTTTTTACGATTTCTAAAAGTAATATTGTAAACTATTAAACACTATCAATTGACCAATGACATTAGCATCCAGTGTACCAAATTTCTAAAAAACCGATCAAGCCGATTTTGAGTTAAATCCGGACATACAAACAGACAGACAGACAATAAAAATTAACAGCATATCCGTGATCAGTATCGTTCATATTCGTATACCTATAGGGAAATTTTGAAATAAATTAAATGTACAGACATAGCTAAAGATTTATTCATATAGTTAGGTACCTACTTCTTTAGGGTATTAAAACAAATATGGCTACAATAACTGTATCCAGCGTGCTAGCAAAATCATTAAGTAAGTGATTTCTTTTTTATTTTTGTAAAATATTTTACACACTGATTTTTTGTGCAATGAAAAAATTGAAAGTAATTAGGTAAGTAGAATTTACATTATTGTAATTTTGATGACTAAGTAACCATCCAATACTAAACCTACCCAAAAAAAATTCTCAAAAAATAAGTCGATTAATTCACGAACCATTAAATATCGATTCCAATGTAAATTATTTAAAGTTAAACGTGGAAGATTAATTTGTAATTAATTGCGGACTTATAGTGTTCTTATTCACCTTTACGAATGCGTGATGAGTAGTTGTTACACGCTTGCAAGCATGAGCGATAATTGTTCGTTGATCACCTGCGTCGCTCCATTGCACACGTCCATTGCGCCTGTGCCGCGAGTACCGCGAGTGCCGCGACTGTTCTGCGTACAACGATTTTTTAAACACGTTATAAAACGTTACATGTAACCGCAAAACGATAAAATCATTCATTTACGTGCTTTAATTTTTTTAATTTAAAAAGTTATTATTAGTAATTTCATTCAACATGACATTTTTATATTTTATAAAGTAATAAATATTAAGTATACTATAGTAAAGAAATAAAGAACATTCAAGTTAATAAATGTATGTACTTATAAAGAGTCACCTCATGAGTAACACTAGCATTCTTTTTTAATTATTTAAAGGTTTAGCTTCTGGTCACAATTTGCCTTGATGTTAAGTGACTATGATGACCGGAACATAGGTGCTCGGCGACAGGTTTTTCACTTGAGGGTATTATCACGACTTCTTCCTTCACCGTAAGCTCAGGCACACTGTAGAGATTCGATATCACGATGATCGAACTTAGCTACTACTTCTACTGAGCCATCATTGCGACATAACATGAAATGAGCATTATGTAAATGCCAAGTAACTTGATACATAGATTTAAGTTAACAAGTCATGAGGTCAAACACAATATATTATGTAAGTATTCTATTTGATAATATTACACATTTTTGATATAATCCAAGCCTTTAAATACTCAAATCACTGTTCTCAGTTAGGATTGTACAAGGTGTCCAGAAAGGGTATCGGGTATTTGTTTTCGCGCCATATTCGAAACGGGGCGTCTAAAGGGTGCGGGGAGGGGTTCGTGGCGTCCGCCATTTTGTGGAGTTTTAGTCACGATGGAACAGTACTCGGGGACGCATCGCGCATTTTGCGTACGAGCGTATTATCGTAATGGTGATTCAATAGTGACTGCTCAACGTCTCTATCGTGCGGAATATCGTACATGCCACGCGCCAAGTGACGATAGCATTAGGAAATGGATCAGGATGTTCGAGAATACAGGTGCGACAGTTAAAATTCAAAACTCTGGTCGTCCTCGTTCAGTTCGCGATGAAGAAACAATTGAAGAAGTTGAGGCGTCGGTTCGTCAAAATCCGTCTTTATCCATCCGAAAGCGAAGCCAAGCGTTGAACATCAGAAAATCGTCTTTACATTCGATTTTAAAGAAAGACTTACATCTAAAAGCCTATAAAATTCAATTGGTTCAAGAATTGAAGGATACGGACTATGCTAATCGACTGAATTTTGCGAACGAAATGCTGCAGCGATTTAACAACTTTAACAACATACTGTTCAGTGACGAAGCAAATTTTCACCTGAATGGTCATGTTAATAAGCAGAATTGTCGGTACTGGGCAGTGGAGAATCCGAGACGAAAGCATGAACGACCCCTGCATAGCCCAAAGGTCGTTGTTTGGGCCGCTATGTCTGCTAAAGGCATAATTGGTCCTTATTTTCATGAAGATCAACGAGGCCGAGCAATTAATGTGAATAGTGACCGTTATTGCGATTTGCGAAATTTTTTGGTCCCAGAGTTGCAGGAGTTTGCAGGTTTCCACTCAAGAACGTGGTTCCAGCAAGATGGGGCCACTAGCCATACCTCAAATGACTCAATGGAAGTTGTTAACGAATTATTCCCTAATAAAGTCATTTCGCGAAGGGGTAACATCAACTGGCCTCCCAGAAGCCCCGACCTTAGCCCGCTTGACTATTTTGCATGGGGATACCTTAAAAGTAAGGTTTATCAAAACAATCCGACGAATCTAACCCAGTTAAAGCAAAACATCAGGTCAGAAATGGCAGCAATATCGATAGCTATGTGTCAACGTGTTATCGCCAATCTTCGTTTCCGTTTAGAAGAGTGCCAGCAACGTAACGGGGTCATCATTTGGATAACATCATCTTTTCCAAATAATTCTCCAATTCATATGCTAATAATAAACAATAAACTTTTTTATTGCATACAAATAATTTTTGTTTCATTGAACTTACAAATACCCGATACCCTTTCTGGACACCTTGTAGTTCTGTTTGTGGATGAGTATAAATAGCTTCAAGTGTAGTTACCACTTACAATCAGATGGATCGCATATCTATTTACTAGACTTGAATCGTTGCTGGCTCAGTGGTAGCGTGTACGAACACACGATGAAACCCTCAAGTGGAAAATCTGTCGGCAAAGTACGATTTACGTGGGTTCTCGAAACCGTGCAATGATCATGAGCTTTCGATGGGGAAAACATGTTTTTCTTCCTAACTTGGCAACTAGACCTCTTTACTTAAGACTTATCACTGTTTCAGTTAGGATTGTAGTTCTGTTTGTGGATGAGTATACATAGCTCTAAGTGTAGTTACCACTTACAATCAGATGGATCGCATACCTATTTACTAGATTTGAATCATTGCTGGCTCAGTGGTAGCGTGTACGAACACACGATGAAACCCTCAAGTGGAAAATCTGTCGGCAAAGTACGATTTACGTGGGTTCTCGAAACCGTGCAATGATCATGAGCTTTCGATGGGGAAAACCATTTCTTCTTCTTCGTAACTTGGCAACTAGACCTCTTTATTGAAGACCATTACTGCCATTATCAAGTGAATATAGTGAGTGTCCTGCCTTATGACGGTTTTAGTATCTAACAAAATGGTGGCTCCCTTGTTAGAACTTTCTAGGATCCCAGAAAACATGTTTTTAGTTTATATTTAAAATTCACTTCACTTATGCACAAAAACCAAACTATATCACGCTAAACGCCACCAATATTACATAGTATAGGGTCAAAAACAGACAAAAACAAAGTAAATGAATTAAAAATAAAAACCACACCATGACACTTGCACTTGAAAGCCAGTATGTGTTACCATCTTGGGCCATATCACCACCACTCAGCATTAAGTGAGATTGAGGCCAAACTTAAGCTTATTAAGAATGTTAAAGGAGATATAGTTCATTATTAAGAAAATAAAACTTACATAATCATGATTGCTTTAATATTAATTTAAAATTTGTTTTATAACTTTATTAAATTCAACTAAAATAACGAGCAATACATAAGATAAATCTAATAGTTTTAAGTGAACAATTCTAGTATTTAAGTAAATATATATGTAATTAGTTTTTTGGAAACGACTGCAACGATTTAGATGAAATTTTGTATTTATATAATACATTACATTCCAAGTTTATCTAGATAGGTGTACTTCTTTTTTCTATACACCAAGTGCAGCTCGGTCGCCCAGATATTAAACATTAATATTAGCGGAAAAAACGTGAGGATGATATCTAATCAAAGCATACAATTTCACGCTAAATTCTCTCGTAGCGTATGAAAATTAATATAATTCAAAGCACCGTTTCCTTCCAGCAGACATCGATGCCGCGATGCACTGAGATCAATATCACCAATACGGGATAACGTCAAATAGCTGGTATTTACGATACGTGGTATACTTGCAGGGGATCTCGCGTCGTGACCGGCTGCGGGCCGCCAAGAGGATAGGGGGAGGGGTTCCATCGGCGAGAACAAAGCGTACGAGTTCAAACGTGCCGCCGGTATGCCCGCTAATAAGCAATAAACAAGGGGGCGGGACTGGGGCGCACCTGAAGAATCATCTCGCGCCTGCGCCTGCGCCGTACCACTATCTCCGGGAGACTGCGCGAACGCACTGAGCAATATTTCCGGTCAGTCATTTTGGTCAGATAAAAGTTTTAATTTTAGCCGTCATGGTCTGTAGAGGTCAATTTGTCTGAAAAAAAAAAAACATAAGGGTTTTACGTATACAGATTCATGCTAAGAATAACTACCAATTTATATTGTCTAGTTAACTTCGGCCTAGTTTGTTAGCACTAGACTAAAGCATCATAGAAAATACTTAAGACAATAATCTATTTGGAGAGTTTTAATTCTTTTTTATTCATAAAATTATCTTATTTATTGATCATATATTGTGTAATATACGTAGTAACTTTTTACGTAATATAGTTAGAATATTATACATTACTAAAATAGATGAAAAATATATAATAGCATGAAACATGAAATAAGAAATAAAAAAAAACTAAAAATCATTTTTTTATCACGCACTAAAATTATAAAATAATTTGTATGATTTGTATTACTTGCGTTATAAGTAGATACCTATGCATTTTACTCTTGTCTATATTTTAACTTCATAGTAGAGAAAACGCAAACATTTTTTTTAGACAATAACATGGTAAGTGAAAGATACCTTTGGTAGTTATTATTGAAGTATACAAATTTACTATTTATAACACACAATAAAGTAAAACCATTGAGGTGTTATCTACTACGTTCTAGAGAAGATACATCAGCCATATTGTTTGAAACAAGCGTTCGAGTGCATACGCTTGCACTCACAGTTTATGCCTGGCACTTGTTGGGATTACACGTTTGAATGCTAAATTTTACTTTATAATATGCCTTCATGTGCAAGAAACAACTCGAGAAAAACAAGTAAAAGTCAAGGAGTGGCATTTCATCAGTAACTTTAATGTATTAAAGCGCGTGAGCCCCGCACCCCGCGCCCCGCACCCTGCGGTATCAAGTGGATCACAATTTTTGCTCGTAATAGCTGCTCTAGTTCCTACGTAGTACATAATACTTCAATGAGTAAAACACTTCTTTCATTCGGGCCAATTATTTGAAAAGGAAGGAATCACATACAATATAGATTAAGCATTCGTTCACATAGCCTAGACAGATAAGACAGATAAGATAAGATAACAGACAATATTAACTTCTCAACAATTATTAGTTAGCTTGTCACTTGTTTTATATCTAATGGTTAATTCAAAGACTTTGGAGCGAAATGTACATACACACAACCAACACATGCAATCAAAGAATATACTTACTACTCTCTACCGAGAGGAGGCCGTTATGGCGATAACATTCACTGAGATTTCAGGCTCTTCTAAAAATTCAATGGGATTCAAAGATCAAGAGGCCTCCCACTGAGCCAACATCGTTCTATTTATTTATGTATTAACAATTGTAAGTTTCTACATTCCAGTTCCATTTTTGTAGGGCAAATACTCCATGCTTAATATTCGTGTTGAAACTTCTGTGTATATATTATACCTACTTATTATATTACAAAGAAGCGTTCATCGAACCGTAACCGCGTTGTTTTAACTGCAATTAATAAGCAATAAAATTGCGTACAATGTATGATCAATCCAACAGACAATGTCTGCACACTATTATCATGTAGGTTCGTGAAAAAGTCACGACATCTTCGCAAACAGTTTTAATAACTGCAAACAAAGTCGATGAAGTTCAATTCAGTATCATGAACTATTTTTACTACTTGTTTCCTAATATCCTTACTCAGTGCCGGACTACAACCAATAGGTACTATTAAAGAACTTACAATTATTTTGAACAAACCCTGGCTTATGAATTTACAGATATTTGTATAATGATTTTTTTTTAAATATACTAGCTCGGCCAAATCACTGTTCAGCCTCTGATGTTAAGTACGATACAATTCACGAATAACGGCGACTTTCAGTGACACAAATTTCATGGTTAGTCCTCAGCGCCAGGTTATACTGGCCTGCTAAAATGGCTCTTCATGCCTCGCTTCAAGGACCGAATATAATAGGAAGGAGGGAAAACGTTAACTGGGAGTAGTAAAAATTTGCGATCTTCTTTGTTCGTGCCATGAGCGCTACAGTGTACCTGTTGCTCCGTAAACCAGACCGCGTGGTTTTGTAGTGGAAGGGAGATAATGAGATAAGGTCAAACAGATCTTCAGGACATTCTCCATGATACATGCGAAAAAACACGCATTATAGTATTATATATAAACGACATTACGTCTTTTCGCAGCTGAAGCAGTTCCAAATACTTACTTACCTACGCCTGTATCGTTAACGATGCGGACAGCTCGTCATTGTAACCTGTTCAGGACATCGAGAAGGTATTGGGCAGAACCGTCCCAGATATGCAAACACATGCAGACGGTCACGCACGGCCGATCTTGAACCTTCTTACAAGGTCAGGTATGAAAAAGCGTGGACAAAAATTGCTCACTGCAGCCTTTAGCCATTTTCGAAGAAATAAAGTTTTTTTTTTATTTATACATTTCTGCGAATTGAGAACATTGTTCTACAAGTGTTCCTGAGTGCGCTATAACTAATAATTTAATATCACATATGCCATCAAGACTTTTTACTAATTTATATAAAAATTTAACTAAATTTCATTTCTAATTACCTTGAAACAAACAATGTTATAAAAAAAATTGTTTCTCTCAGCGTACTCACTTATTTTTAAACAAATATTAGACTACATTTGGCATAAATATTAGCACTCATCAAAGTTAGACCTAATAGGTACCAATTTTTAACTCTATGTTTTTTTTTCATATCCATAATTCTTCTTCTTCTTCTTCTTCATTTTTTGGCGTCGCAAAAGTACTTGCCAGTGTCAATGTTTTTAAGCCTTCGTAACATTTTCCAATATAATCAGTGAGGTTTTCAGTGTCAATGTTTTAAAGTCTTAGTAAAATTTTCCAGGGTCAATGTTTTCAAGCTTTTGTAGTAATATACATTAAATACAAAGTGGCGCCCAACAAGATGGTGACCGACTTGTTAGAACGATCTAGGGAATTTTTGTGGGATCCCAGAATGCATGCTCTTGGTTAATACTCATAATCCACTTCACTTATGCACAAAAACCAAACTATATCACACAAAACGCCACCAATATTACATAATATAGGGTCAAAACCTAAGTAAATGAATTAAAAATAAAAACCACAACATGTCACTTCAAGATCCCGCCAAAAACTCTATCGTTTCACTTCCATGTCCATAATTATTAATAATGATTTGCTTAATATCACAGTTAATGAATGTCAGGTAATCAGAGTTAATTGTAACAGATTCGATAACTTTGTTTTCAATTTCAACTTCTGGAATGTCTAATGTTCTTTGTTTCTTTAAAACATAAACAAAACACACCATCACCAGCCTAACTTCGAACTGTTTTCAATCATTTGAAATTTAATTTCTTTCAGGGTGACCATCTGAAATTAAGCAATCTTGCCACGCTTTGCTAAAAATCTGCCAAATCCTGCCGACCATACCGAAGAAAGGCTAAAATAACTCATCTCGTGTATCTTCTTGTCATAAACATATGGTTGCTAGGTTACCTGGAGGTAAAGTGAGATAGGTGCATGCGTATTAGTGTCGTCTTACCGGGAGAGAATCGGGCAATTTGGCCGTCGTACCAGGGACTAAAATCGAACTTTTCATCCAGTTGGGAATAAATATATAATATATAACATGGCCAGATAACACTCCTATAAATAAAATAAAAAAACATGTAAATCGGATAAGTGATTCTCGCATGAAAAGAAGATAAACGGTCAGTCAGACATAGAGATTTAGAGTTTTATAATATAAATAGATATCTACCTATTATAAATTATGCATAATTTCAGCCACATTACGAAATTAACTAAATGAAAATGTAGTTTTTATTGGAGGTAGGTACATGAATCTATCATGTGGTGGTTCTTGTTTTCTAAATAATAAACTTATATTATTTGGTCCTAGAAGTATTAAGTAATTTTGGCGACATTTCACATCACTTACTTTGATTATTTATTGTACACAATAAAAGTGGATTATAAATAATACCTAAGAACGTTAATTTTAAATTGTACAAAGAATCCCTGAACGCTTTTTAACAAGGGAGTCGGCATATTGTTAGTGTTATGATTGAAGATTACAAAATTAATTAGAAAAATATTGTATTCATGTGACGGCAGAATTGTGGATAAACAAAATAAATAAATAAAAAGAGAAGAACAAGATGTAGCAAAGCTTAAGCGTGTGATTAAACAAATAAATACAAGACTTCTGTTTTTAGGTTAGTTCCTACTTAAGACAAGATGACGACTACATTGCTATTGAAAGAAAAAAAAACGACTTAACTAACAGCTTTCATTGAGGATGTATTTTTTCTAGAAAATTACAAATTAAATTTTTATCAAAGAATTAAGTTGGGGGCAGGGGTTCAAAGAGAGATAGAGCAGATTCATTTCTTTGGAGATTTCTTTCTACTTGGAGCAGGGCAACTGGTGGAATAACTCCATTCTAAAGCATGCAAATAACCTTGTGTCATGTTCTTTCGGTGAGCAGGATTTCCAGAGCGCCTTGGGATAGAAGCTCGAAGTTCGGCAACGCGATAGTAATACCTATGGTATTACAGACGTCCATAAGCCGTATCCTTGTTTGTTACTTTAGTTTATATAAAAGTTCATTTTGGTTATACGCTTTGAAATTCATCATCACCAAGAATAATACTGTCATATTATCAAGTTAGTAGTTTTGTTTATAGTTACGTTGCCAGTGTTGCACCGAGATCTCGAGTTATCAGGCTTTGAACCTCGGTGGTTAGTCTGTCCGGTGTCAATCGCATCGCAACGTAACGACGGCTCCTCTCCGCACGGTGCCAATCATGACATCTACCGGCAGTACTGATAGGATAATCACACTATTTTGCACCGCTTACCCCGTCTATCAGTCTCTACAACCTAACATTAACTAATGATTCGTTTGTAATCATTAATGTTCTAAAAATTTGTTTCCCTTTGTTTCCAAAGTTATAGAACCTTTTTAACGTTATCTGAATAATAGTAAATCGTTTTTTTCTAGTTTCGCACGGCTCCGGCGCTGCGCTGGCGCTTCGATTGTAACATCTATCGCCGATAACAAAGCAAATGTTGAGATTCCCGTGACGGAGTAATTCGTCGTTTCCCTTGCTGGACGCGACGATTAGCCCGCCACTATTTACTTGTCTATCTATCGGTCTGAGCTGGCAGCTGACGCCGGACGCCGGACGCATCCGACAGACAGGCACCGTTACAACATTAACTTAGAAAAACGTTTGACTCGGACTAGCGCGGCGTGGCGCGGCGCCCCAATCGAACACAACATAATCGAGTGACACGGATAGACTTCCTTGATGGACTAAACCTATACTTAGCAAATATGTAGTTAAGAATTGCTACACTCGATACAAAATTTATATACTTAATTAAATGTTTGTGATGCAATAATAATCAGAAATGCCATACGTTCACCCTTTACAATTTGAAGTTAATCTTAAAGAATGGCTTGCATGTTTATCGCTATAAAGTGACCAGTATAAAAGGATAAATTACTCATCATTTCAACTCTCGGGAAGAGTGACCTCTGTCCAGAAATTCATGACTTAGCATTATATTACTAATAGCTGTACGCCACGGTCCCACCCGTATAGTAGTAACTTTCCTCCATTAATAAGCTATAATATGCCAATATAATTCTTCAAATATGACTGGCAGTTCCAGGGATAGCGCGCTCAAAACACACAAGAGAAAACAATCTCATGAGTTTTATAATGTTAGTATAGATTATGGTGTCTTCATAATTATTTGATTGAAAATTATAAATTGAAATTATTATAACTTTTTATCAATAGAATTCATTTGAAATTGAAATTATACTTTTAAGTTAACGAATATTAAATTGAAAAGATTACACACGAGGTGGAATTATAGACTTCAAAGTAATCCTAATCAACATCACTTACTAAAATTTATATTGTTTTCGTTCTATTATGTCGTCTATGAATAGCAAGATCATACGCAACTTAACAATACCCTTTGAATACTTATCGAAAGGACATTAAAAACTCGGGACCTTTCTTCATACTAGTGTTTCCCTTGAAAACTAATCAGCGTCAGCCATTATAGGATCAGACTGGGTTCTTACGTACGTCAATATATCTCGGACGCTCCTCGGGCGAAGAGAGCGTTCGACCCAGGGAATTAGTCTCGACAACTTCACAATAGTCCATAATTATGAAATGTGTTGTGATTCAAAAAGGTTGTGTAATTTTTCTGTAGCGGCGAACAATGCGAACCGGTAATGAAAGGAGTCAATCAGTCCGTGTCTGCGAAGTGCCCAGCGCTAATTTATGCATCGCAGGGAACTCTAATAGGGCCCGTATTATTTTCAAGGGTACATTAAACGCCTGTCCCGGTTTTTTATAATGTTACCAGACGATAATTCCTCGTGGTATAAATATACATATATTGTATATTATATAACTTTTTAATGTATAGAATACTTTGATCTATTAACAGTTTTTGAAGATGAAAATCCAGTCAGTGATTTCCTTACACGCTTACAAACCGGCATAACACCGCCAACCGGCGTTATCTCCGTGAAGGCTGATGATTTCGCAGTGTACTGTGGTTGCCATCAGACACAGTGTAGTAATTTTGCCACGTTAGTATTAAAAAGGAATTTTTCAGGATCGACAGTTTTTTATCAAGTTACTCGTAGTTTTTTTTTATTATTTGTAGGACTAGAACAAAGGCTATCGACCATACCATGGTGGCCAGTAATTGCGACGGTAAGGCTCACCAGATAACAAGATATAGGTACACTATTTGTTACCAAAACAGTCCAGGGAAGAATTTGTATTTGTGAATCTGAGTATATGTTACCGACCAAACCCGATTACAGGCCAAACTAGTTTGCCCTAAGCTAAATAATAATATTGAGTCTTGTTCGAATTGTCGTGGGCTAAACTAGTATATCCAGGCGTAAGATAAAGCGATTTGGCCTGAAATTGGGTTTAGTCGGTAACATATACATACCGATAAGTAGATAATAATTAGTGAAGCATGTCTGTAGTAAAATAAAATATGTTAGTGGTACTTTATGTTATTCTGGATAATAATTGCATAGTTATATGAAGAATTTACTCAGGTAATAATACTTAGCAGCAGTTCCCGGGACTGATAAAAGGTCATTCAACCCTATGAAATTTATAAAATATAGAAAAAATAATAACTATGTAATACGTTTATTTATTTATAACGCTGACGTAATGATACATTAAACATTTTCAGCAAAAACTATTTACTCATATTATAATCACCACTTCTCTACAGCAAGAGAAAAAATCGCTGAACGCTTAGTCCCTATAAAAAGCGTGGTTACTTAAAAATTTAATGACTTTTTATTGAATGTGGATGTCGGGATGTTTTTTTAAATAAGGACCACGTATCTAACGAGTAATTTTTTTTTTTTAATTAATATCTATCCTGTTGTTTATACGTGATGCGCCCATAAATCCAAACCTCTATCATTTTATTTATATAGATAGATTTAAATAGTCGATTGTTTTAAATGAGATCATGGCAAGCTAAGATAACAATCCAACTAATTTTATATATATATAAAATATTATATATATTTACTAGCAGCGCCCCTAGCGGAGTTATTAAGAAACCAAAGTTCGCAGCACTGACAACGAATAGTAATTAAATAGATGTAGGCACGTAAAACGGCAGTGAGATCTGCCTGGATATTGTCAAGCGACACGTGTTCCCTGATACTTACATCCTAGCGTCACTTTTATTATTAATAACGAAGGCCATATTATTTACTAGCATTATATGTACAATTTGCGAAGCTGTCGCAAGAGCCAGCTATAATTTCCCGATGGCAGTAGATCCATCAATACACGCCTCGGGCTTCGGCCGCGCGCCGCTTTCAATTTGTGGGGCCGCTTACATCCACGGCAATTACTATTCCGACGCGATGCGACGGAAGGCCAGTCATCATCGATATACGCGCTTAATAATGCCTAATGACACTTAATAAAGACGAAAAATAAAAGTGTTATGATTATTTATTATCTGTCTTGTAAACGAAGAAAAGTTTTTTATGGACATATTAAGTTGTTATTAGTGTCTTAAATGACTTTCAGTAGGCATACGAAAGCTAGTAAAATAATAAACCTACGGAATGTAAACAGTTTTTAATAAGTCCTTACATATGAAATTAGCCTTTTTTAAGGAAAAAGTAAAACAAAAAATTAATATGTTAATTAATCAATCTAATATTAAATCTATGCAATTTCGTTATTTTATATGTAGTTCATTGATTCCATTGCTGAATAAATTGTGGGAACGAGAATCAATAAAATCTTAAGCGGTTTGGATAGCCTCATCAGAATTGATTTTTTTTCCTTACAAGAAATTGTTTAAATTCTGAGAAAAGTGGTAATCTGTTGGAGCAAGGTCTGGAGATCCAACTATGGTGGGTGTTGGAGATATTCCAACCGCATTTCCTCTAATTTAGCGACCGTCTGTCGTGAAGTATTGGATCTAGCAGCAGTCGACTATAGAGATTGACCAGTCTCCGTTGTTTAACGGCTAGCTTTTCCATCATGGTTTGCAATTGTTGACAATACAAATCTTCTGTTATCGTCTGACCAGATCTTAGGAAGCTGTAGTGTATAAATACCAGCACTGGTCTACCAAACACTCACCAGTACCTTTTTCTGAGTTAACTTTCGATTGGGACAAGAATTGGCCGGTTCTCAGGATTCAGTCACTGTTATGAGCGTTTCCGATTATTGTAAAGGATCCATTTTCGTTACAAGTAACATGATTCGAAATTCCCCCGTTATTGTGACGGTTAAGTAATGTAACGCGCACTCAATGCGTGTTTGTTGGTATGCTTCAGTTCATTCATGCGTACACATTTCTCGAGCTTTTTCACTTTTCCAATTTGGTTCAAGTGAATTAAAATTATTTTATCACTCATACGGAAGCCTGTCTCTAACTCTGACGGGGTTTGCGATGGATCCGCTTCCACAAATACCCTTAATTCTTCATTAGCAACTAGGGTCTCCGGCTTTCCACAGGGTTTGTTTTTCATATGTCAAAATTTTCAGGACGAAAACGTGGGAACCAAAAACGTACCGTGTTTTCTTTTACAGTAGCTTCCCCACACACATCATTAATTCTTCGAGCTGTTTCTGGAAGTCATATTCGTAAATAACGCGATATTTTAAGTTTTCCATTTTGTGAAAAAAAACGATGGCAAAGAAAAATCGAATGGTGCGAAAACAAATGTATCACTAAATTGGAAACAAAAATACAGAAGCCTAAATTTGAAATAAATTTGAATTGGGAATTCCTATCCGAACAACAGTTCAACAAAACGCCAATTTCATTAAAATACCTATGAATTATTAGGTCCTTACATAAATGTAAGGACCTACATAATATTTCCAAAAAAAATAAGCGCCATCTAGTATTACAGCTTTATCTTTCAGAAACATGATTCTTATAAATTCTTTATCAAATTACGTGTTTGCAATGCAACTTTTTATTTTTAATATATGGCCATGTGTGAAATGACTGTGATTTATTTAGTTATTATGAGTATTCATTGATTATATTCATTTAAAGACAACAATAAATCCAATATAAACGTGCTCAACTAAAAACTGCAAAATAGAAAATATTCTGTTTATGCACGGTTATTTAATTTCGAAAAGCACATCAAAATATTATAATAAGTAATTAATTACTCAAGCATAAAATTTATGTTAATAAAGTGCATTGTGATACTTTATAGGTTATAAATTCTTCAGGGCAGCACTGGGCTTCTGCTTTACGTTGTAAGAGACTCTAATTTGATTCATTTTTAAACCAAAATTACTGGAATCTTATTAGTTATTAGTGATATTTATGACTTTCTGACCTGTCCCCTCTTACATAGGAACAATTCTTATCCCAAATTAGTCTCATCACAGTGTAACCATTTTTTTTTGTCACAGTAAGTGAAAGGAGACTCCAATTAGATACATATTCAGAACACGTAGGTACCCATATTACAGAGCACTAAATACATATACATACATACACATGTTCCTTCCTTCCTACAAGGAGGCAGGGACATGTATATATATTATTTTAAATTTTACTTATAGGAAATTTAGTCAGATCTCGACTTCTTTGCAATCGCGGCAATAGCCCAAGCCGAGGTCCGGCCAAACTTTGGCATCCTTGCACGCTTGTTGCCCACGCTTTCGCGTCTGAGTGCCTAAAGCGCTCGCCCTGAAGTCCGGTAAAGCTGTAAAAGCCATCAGCGGCTTTGTTTTTGGATAGGGCCCCTCAGGCTAACAGTAAAGTCATATTTTAAAAAAAAAATCAGTACCAAAGATACTTGAATCTTAGTTATGTTTAAGTATACTGATCCCTGTTGCGTGTTTGCCTTAAACTCATCGTACAAGAAATATCCCAGGTCGGGTCGGACTCATCATTGTGTTGTTATTTATTCTTAATGGGATTTTAAAGCTAAAGGAACAAGGGTAACTAAGTAGAACAAGGAATACGTTAAATAAGTAAAACTATTGTTTTTATGCTTTATATTTGTTTATTAACACTTTAAAGTAGACGATTGGAGTTGCGCGGTGTTTACGTTTAATGGATGGACCATCTATTTGTACAGCTATACGTATTATGTTTGTAAACAAGGAAGTCGAGTGCACAGCACCGCGTCGCGCCATTCTGTCTACTCCGTTAGGGCCGAACCCTGATATGTGTCGCTACTATCGCGTTATGCTCATATTCACCGTCATAAGTCATAAATCATAATACAAATATATAATATGTTATTTCGATTCAAAATATGATTATTAAGGATAAAAAATATCTTAATTTCTTTATGAAACAATATTATATAAAAAATACTATTCTTTCATAAAGTTATTGTACAATAAAAGTTATTTTATTTTGTTAAGTTCAAAGTGTTTTCTTTGTAAAAGTAAAATTTTATCTTTATTATTAACTTACGAGCCCATCAAATTTATTAGAAAAAAAAATAACTCGAGCGATACAACGTTGTATCAAAATAAATATTTCGACTATCTCTAGTAACAAAGACGAGAAGTTAAAACTTCAAGTTATGTTCAAGTAAAAAAACGTTACAAGTTACAACACTATATAATATTACAGAGGTCTTTGAAAATTTTACAGTTTTATGTGCTTTTACCATTTGGTTTTACTACAATATATACTTTAAAAGTTTAAAAAAGTGTTATACATCCAATTCAACATACGTTTGCTTAGTTAAAATGAAATTATAATATTGTAAACTTTTTGGTTATTGACCATATTTAGTTAATCACTAAAAAAATAACAAACATAAAAAAGCGCTTTTTGGAATTGGAATTACATATGCTACCCATCATACTAAATAAATTTGAATTATTAACTTTATTTATTAATTAAATATTAGGTTAATACTCAATATAATATTAGATCTATATAAGTTACATTGTCAAACACTAGTCAAGAATAAGTCAATTAATATCCACAGCGCATCAGATCAGAATTAGGTAAGAATAATAGTTATTTAGATAATATTAATTGATTGCAAACGGCTACAAATTTTAACACTCAGGTACTATCGTGTCGTTATTTGACTATCATTTGTCCACTGTTAGGATACTGTAATATCGCTCTAAAATTATACCACAGTTAGAGAGAAAATATAGGTTCTAAAACAAGAATAGTCGAGACGTAAAATTATAAAAATACTTCATAAATATGAGCGATAACTGCGACATATTTCTCTACTAGAATAATACATTTCGATAGTTTTAAATATAAACATCTAGGTGACACATTATGTACAGTGTTTATCCTACAAAAATAATTTAATCGGCGACTATAATACATTAACATACAATTTATATAATATACCTTATTTACCTTATACACACGGAATATAAATAGACTTATACAATATACGCACAAATACATATAAATTTAAGTACTTATAAGTAGAAAATAATAATACATTTATGTATAAACAAATTTTTATCACTTGGAATCCACAGGAATTAAAATAGAAATAACTTATATAGGTACTTCATATCGATGTATTTAGATTTTTAAATAGCTTTAATGTACACAAAAATTTATTTACAAATAAAAAGTAACTAAACCAATAAAACGTAATTACGAATGGGAATAAAAATTTAAAGAATTTATCAACAGTAATTATTACAACAGTCGATAGTCATATTAGAGTTTATGATGTTGCAGTTTAAAGATTTTGCCTTTATAAGTTATAGTAATCGTACATTTTATAAATAACCTGTATCGTGTACATAACATATAAATATTGGAATTCTAATGTCCCTCCATTTAAAATGTCTTACTAAATTATTTCAATAAAGAATTACTATACCTAATAATGTGGTTTATAGGAAGCCAATTTGAGATTATAATATAGTTGTTTACAATGTTTACGTTACAAACACATAAAACAAAATATGACTAACAAAATAATTAATAATTAATGCTGATGTCATGATAAAGAAGGGTTTTTCATTTTACAAGAAGCATTTTGTTGCAAATTAATATTCTTTGGTATATTATTCGATTTTTGTAAAGCATGGAATTATTATATATTGATTTGCCAACAAAAAGATTCTTGATAAAAATAGTCATTTGAAATATATGAATCATAACATATGCTAATGAAATGTTACATTGAAAAATCAATATATTGATTTGCAGGTAACTATTGGTCATTCATATTTATTTGAATTAACATTAAAGTTATATTACATTTTCATTAAAATAGTTTAGGGTAGGAACCTTGAAAATTACCATTTTAGTATTACAGTAGATAATCTATTCAGTTACATAATAATATAGGTACAATTTACTATTTAGGTACTAGTTAAAAACACGCATGGGATAAAATTACCATTACCTGTTGGTAGAAATATTATACATTTCAAAGTTATTTTATGTTTCCAACGTGTAATGTGGGGATTATTATAGAGCCAAATCACAGCACATAAATTTTGTCGAGTTATAATTATGGAATGATGTTCACAGAGGATGTCGCGGTGACGACGAATGATCCGGTCGTGACGGAGTTGCGTGGTTTGGTGGCGGATAAGGGCAGTAGCGGAGCGGTGTGGGGGGCTTCTGCAACCATAGATCCGGTGGTAAAGCGAGCGGTTGCGGCCATGCAGCCGGCCATGCACGCCCTCCTAGCGCGAGCAACTGAAGCGCGGGCGGAGTTCGCGCCCACGCGGCTCGCTTCTCAGCTTCCTCATCTGCACCGGTCGTCCCCACCCCACCAGTATATAGTCTGAGCGGTGACCGAAGCAGCTGCTGCTCCATCAGCATCAACTCCATTGGATCTCTGTGAAACAAGAACACATACACATTTCAACAAAGCTAATACCACTCATTGTACCGATGCGACTCATGCGACTGAAAGTGACAAGAGTTTTATTTAACACAAGCTAGTACCCACGACTTCGTCTGCGGTGTTTATTATATTAATACCACTTCAATAAAACACATCGGAACGGTACGAGGAGAAATTAAAAGCGACAGACAATAAAGAAAACGATACGTAAAGCTAAACTCATACAAGATTCGCACATTTTCATAATCATATAATGACCCAGCTGTGTCAGCGGCTCCGCACGCGTTAACTGCAGTATTTTTCTTTATTAAGATACCGTGATAATAGTTTTTTAGATCATTTTATTTATATAGATATTAGATGCAGATCTTGTATTCAAGAGTTAGTTAGCACTTTCAAATGCACGCGATATCTCAGCTTTGCAAAACTAGATTTCTCAGGAGTGAACGTCGTAAATTCTAAGAAAGTGAACCGTTTATGAATGTGTTCGCTCGATTTCATCGGCTCGTAGTCAATAAAACTGAGTTCGAAGAAAAACGCATACCGCTGCATGTGATATTTGCGAGCATAATTAGAAGTTATTGTACTTGTCCATTCTATGCAGTCGTTTTGCAATGTTCAGTGATGTATTAATAAGCTGCATAATTAACTTCGTATGACTAACAATCCGAAGTTTCATGTAAGAAAGATTTATTTATAATTAACTTTTATTTTTTATTATTTGAATCAACGAATATGGGATAAAGTACGAGTTTGTCATTGGCAATGATTTCCCCGAAGCATATTTACGAGTGCCGAAGTAGTTAACGAGGCGCGCAGTGAGCTCGTCGCGTCGCGTCGTTGCAGCGCTTTAATGCGCTCAGTGTGCGATACCCTTTATCGGTTCTCGGAGGTTGTCGCGACCGCCCGCGACCTCGCCCGCGCCACCAAGCACGGTTCCAGCTAATTCGCTATTTTCGCATCTCTACGAAACTATACGCGAGGTACTCGTAACCGTGCGTTATTACGTGTTTCACGCCCGGCCAATAGAACTTGAAATTATTTAAGTTGTTTCCAAATTCCCGGACGAACGTCTTACGAGTGCGCTAGGTGGTTATTAATAACGGTCAGCATTTTGAGTTAAGATCGTGTATCTGAGAGTGGTAAACGAGCGTGACGACACGGCCGCGGCCGGATCGAGGTGAACCTCAAAATTGGCATGACATCACGAGATGCCGTGTCGAATTTAATCTATCACCGTAGCGGTCTGCCCCAGGCGCCGCGCCTTCATCTCCCCGAGTCGCGCCGGGCGTTATACCCGAGTATTAAAACAGGTAGTGGCCGGCCGCACACAGTCATATTTTTTACAACATAATACACTCTTAATTCTATAAAATTCGTATCCGTTTATTATGTTTTCATCTTTGATTGATTATGTTTTCTGAACATATGAGTTGGTTTGTATTTTATAAACTTTAGCATGAAGCAAAAATACGTGCCAAAAGTTATGTACAGATATGGTGTAGCAAAATATATGGGTCAAATTTATTATTTACTTATAAACAAATTATTTGCAAATCATTTACAAATAATATTATAAGTAATGTTATTGAATAATTATTATAGTAGATATTTAAACCCAATTTTATCTGGTGTTTAGTGACCATAATATGATCGAAAGTAATAGGTACCACAGTTTAACATAAAGGTTAGGCGAGTACATAGATAAATACTACCATGCTAAATTTTCTTCACAATGTTTTCCTTCAACGAAAGTTTAATTAGCCTCATTGTAGGATTCGAAACTACGTCAACTGACTTGAACTCCGAGTAGGCTACCACTGAATTATTGGCTTACTTATAACTGTAAGTATCTAGTTAAAAAATATACCATAACTTTATCAGTATTTCTATATTTCGAAATATGTATTCGTTTTAGTTAGTTATATGGTTTCGGGTGCTGCGGGGGCGTTAATGGCGTATTTATTATGATCTCGGTATCAGCAGTAATAGCCAACACTCTCGGCCGGCAAATTATAGGGCGGCGGCTCTTAGAGGTCCGTATAGGAACGCGCTTCGCTCGCGAAAACGATTATCGATATCTCACTGTGGTTTCTTTATCGACTTTTCCCCGAAAATTTTTAATGTACATAATACTCGATTTAAAAATGTTTGTGAGGACGTAGGTACCTACCATTATTTTAAAATCTTATTTTTACCAAAATTGTAGCGAATTGTACCAAGGTAGCGATACTATAATATGACCTTCGTACTCACTATTATCTATTTAAATACATTTTGATAAAGTTTTATACGTATGCTAGGCACGACAATTGTGTCCGATTGGATCGCTACCACCATACACCACGTTCAAAATCCGCAATAGTGACATGCTTAGGTGTGTCGCATTCTGGGATCTGGTATATGCCCCGTAATCAAGTGCGATAATAGTAGGGATCTGTACCCGGCTGAGTCACTCTGTTAACCCGTCACAGTGACTCTCAATTTGTTTGTCGAGTTCTAGGAACAGCCAGTGTATATCCAGCAGCTGAGGGGCTTGCAGGCTGGCATGACAGACAGCGACGATAGGTGACGGATTGCTGATTTTTTTCGGTGGCTGCTGTTGTTTTTGGATTGTATTATTATGCTTACTATCAGTCATTATGCCATCACTTGGCCATGTTAAAATGAAAAAAAAAGTTCAAATCTAATTATCTAAATATTTCATGTCAAAAGAAAATGAATGTTAAAATATGTCCAAGTCCGGTGAAGCTGTAAAAACCATCTGAGGCTTCAGGGCCCTTATTGCTAACAGTATAGTCAGATCGAAAAAATAATTAAAAACGTGTAATAATGTATACAATAATAGTAATAAATAAAGACGGCGATATATTCACTATGTTAAGTTTTATAAAAATATTTAAGTGACGTATAAGCACTTATAATATAAACTAGCCGACGGGCAGCAAGCAGTTGTCGTTAAAGTTATTTCTAGTTCGTAAGTGAATCGCACGCAATTAACGAAGAGGTGCGATCGAGCATAAATATAACTCTTCGCCCGCTAAATATTGGCTCTGATTGAGCGAGGGGCGTGTCTCATTAATTAATGGATGAAAAGCCGCCTCGGCCACCACGCCAAATATTACCGCCCGTTTCTCACCACAATGGCAATTCATCATACTTGTTGTCTGGCAATTTGTAACGTCAGCAAAGGAAGTCATTAAGCCTGTACTCCGTTAGGCGGCTAGTTTAAACGTTTTTATTTATAACGTTAGGTGTTAAATAATCAAAGTAAGAAAGTTACATAGAGAACGGACAATAGATGCGGAAGCAATCTGTATATTTAAAACGACTTAAGGCTCATTCACATATCGACGCAATGTTATTTTTGCCGGATCGTGATTTCTAAGGATTCTTTGTTATTTCTTGAATTGCACGTAGTCACTTATAGCCGTATTCACACAATCACGAAAAGTGAAAAATTATTAATACCTCTATTTGTATAGTATGTACGTCCATCGCTATTAATATGGAAGGTAGGGGTAAGAAGAACCATCATCTTATATGGGGACAAGGTGGAAAAGTGTCTAGCTTTAAACAACAAATTACAATTCAAAAACCCACCAAAATGGCGCTAGTGTAGCAAGAGGGATATTTTTACTGTTAAAAAATAATAGAACATTAATGGAAAATGTTTGTGCAGTGAAAAGTTGTCCTATCTTGCCCTATCTTTAAAATTTACGCACTTGCTACCGTGGCACCATCCTAATTTGAAGCTTTTCGACGGACACTGTTTCATAAATGTAAATGGTACTCCTGGTAATAAAGAATCGTCAATGGCAGACGTATGTGTAAATGGGCCGTTAAACTATCAAACTGACTTGCTAGAGTGACAGACAGTACGGACTGGCAATTTACATTAAGATCTTATCGATACAACTACGCGTTGTACTAAATCGTTCAATCGACGATCGAGGTAAGAGCGCCGCCGCTGACATACAGTAGCGAGAGTCGCGCGGAGCAGCGCGGCGCGGCGCGGCGGCTGCGAACACTGATCAAAGGTGTGCTCGCATCTAATTATCCAGCCTTTCATTCGTTTTATACTTATGAATTGAGTGTATCATATAAGACCCACATGAAACCGGCCCTTTTTTATACTAGCTCGGCTAATTGATACCTGATAGTAAGCACAGTACAAAAACAACGGCAACCACCAGGGGATCGGCAATCCATCGGCGGTCGCTGCTCTCATACCATCCTGCATAAATATCTCTTCATGTTACGCTTGAAGGACCCAATGTCGTAAGAAGGAGAGGCATTTAGCTATTTTTTTAAATAAAATGCTCGACGTTTTGCTTCAGTAACACCTAATAGGATATGAGAAGGAAGTCGAGGATGGTATGTGATCGATCTGTAAAAGTTGGATAAACAAACACGAGTAGAGACTTCCAGTCATCAGCGGTTCGCATAATAAATCCTTCGTGCGCATAAAAGCGGCATTGACTAATTACATATGTAAGAGGCCCATACGGCGTATTTTAGTCCTGGAATAGAATCGAAAGGGTGGAATTAGTGAATGTATTTCTTGTGCGTATTCAGCAAAGTGCAGTCGATAGAACAATGTATGGCAAATGACCCTACGCCAATTGAACATGAAAAAACAATCGTAGGTAACAATCATTTAGAAAAAAACATTCTTCATTATTTTCAAGTACTATAGATTGCGTTCAAGTTTTAAGTATCTACTTTTATAGTTTTACCTACTAACAGAAAATAATTTTATTTCACAAAAATAAATTATACATGATGGATATATTTATTTCAATAACCCTGCATCTATATTAATAAATCTTTAGTTCCGTCTATAAATAGATTTTTTACAAATTATGTGACAGACATCTACTATAAAAGATACTGATTATGAATATAATTATTTTTTGTTGTTGTGTGTATCTATTTGTACCTACTTATGTCTGGATTTAACTAAAAAACCACTTAACCGATTTTTAATTATAATAAAATTTTGTATGCAGGAACTTTATGCCTTTCCCAAGTTGATAAGCAATAATAATTTACAATAAAATATTTAGAAACCCTATATAAAAACACAGAGACCAAGAAATTACTCGAGACTATATATAGTTAAATTATGATGAACATGAAACTATTACTTAAAAATAATCCTATTTAATAAATATCAGTCCTATGAAGAAAAAAAACGCATGTCATTCGAATTCTTATTGTTTAATCTGGTACGTAGAGGTGACCGACGTCGGGAAGCTCGGTAATTGCATCGATAGCATCTCGAATTAGCCGTCAATCACTAGAATGGTGAACTATCATCGAGCCGCCGCCGCCGCGCCCCCACCCCCCGTGCCCTCCCGCACCACCCCCCGCGCAATGGTGATGCTGTATCAATTAATCCAAATCGGTAGCTGCATACTGACGCGGACGGCGATTAGATTATTAATAGGTTCGATAATTCTGTCAATCATTGTAAAACTTTCTGATAGAAAAAAAATCTTCAAGCATATTTTTACAAGACTGACCTCGTGGCGCCGTGGTAGTAATCGTAACGGTAGTAAGTGGTAGTATTGAGCCACGACTGACAAAAATCAGCTGAGCATAATTGTCAATTATGCATCTGCCTGTTAAATATCTATATCAACTGTTAATTGCCATACAAGCTTTGCTTAGCGTGAAATTAAATAGTTGTGTGTTAAATTGTGTTCGTATGTTTTTGTCCGCAAAACTCGGAAAGTAGTTGACGGATTAATTTGAAACTTTTACACATCGTTGCATTCTTATATAAGAATATTTTTATGTACTTTTTATCCTAAGCCGAACTCCAAGCAATTTGCAAGGTTCAAATACAAACAAATGGGTATGTGAAATAAGTATTTACTTTTGATTTAAAAACAAATTGAAAGCGTAATAAATTGAATAACGTTTTTTACATGCATACATCATCAGCCTTTGGAATTCCACTGTTGGATATACGCCTGTTCCAAAGTTGGCCATTGGATCCGGATTGGATAACTATTTTACCATTGCCACTCGAAAAAGGGCATTCAATTCATCGATATCATTAACTCTATTTTATTTACTGGGTGAATAAAAACATTTTGAATATGGAACAAGGATGAATTATGTACAAACAAGCTAAATGAATAAAAACGAAATAAGAAACCCGACTGCAACAAAAACACTTGACCGTTTTCTTTTTTTTTTGCTTTTTATTTCATTTACAGACCCCGTTCTTAAATATTATATAGCCCATGTCACGTCCACAATTAAGACGAATCTAACGACACCTCGTACGCTCAAATCCATCACGCCGTATAGGTTACAGAGCGTGTCAAAGAAAAACATAACCCTCTTTTTTCACAGTCGGGTAAAAATAAACAAAACTTTATAAACGTACCCACTGGCTGGCTGAAATAAACGATATTTCTTTCAGCTATCCAAATTAAATTTAAAACAAATATCCCGCCAATTTTAGTTAATTTCTTTTCGACCCTTTGGCTCCTATAAATAACAAACACGTACGTGGATATATGCCATCCCCGGGAGTTGAGGTATTAACGTAGTTGTTTTACGTCATTTGAAGAACTATTACTTATCTATATTAATAAATATGTAGTTCTGTGTGTACAGTTAATTTTTTGACTATAAATAATTACTGTGTAATAACAAACGCGTGCGAAGCCGCGGGCACACAATGCTAGTTATTTTATAATACTTAATAAATATTTAACCCTTTGTTCTAATATTACCGAACATTTAATAAAATGTGATAAATATAAATACTATACTCTATAATCTCTCGAATTAAATTCTCTTTTTTTCACTTCTCATATAATATACCTACTTATCTACTATTAATTATTATTATTTTAATTTTATTAATAATATTTAATTTTATTAAATATTATTAATTTATTATTATCTAAGTATATATATATATATATATACTTCCTTATGAATATTAGGCTGAGCCTTAGCGAAGCACGGCTGGGTTTAGCTAGTTTTATTAAAACAAAAGCCATTATTTTTAAAATGAACTTTGGTTCAAATCTATAAAATGGTCCAATCTATAAATTATTTTCATCCCGTAATTTTATTTTAACTCATATTATTATAACCTATTACTTGAGGAATGGCATGTACTTCTCATGTACAATTTTCATCAAAATCGGTTGAAAATTATCCAAATTGTTTTTTTTTTTTACATATTTCTGAAATTATAGACGGTTCTTATAGTAGGTATATCAATTATGTAATCACGTATGCATCCCGTGTACGAAATTGTGTCAAAAGTGGTTGAGAATTAATATAAATTAATTATTATTTTCTTTTTTTACCATTTTAAAAATATTTTCAACCACTCTTATGGCCTTTTTATTATGGAATGCCTTATACTTCCCGTGAACAAAATTGCGTCAAAATTGGTTATGAATTAATGAACTTACAATATTTGGTTAAAAAAAATTATGTTAATGGAAATTCTCATAACCCATCATTCATGTAATGGCGTATACTTCTCGTGTACAAAATATCATAAAAATCAGTTGAGTATTAATGAAATGTTTATTTTAGAAAATCATTTTTTACGGTTTCTAATACTATCATTGAAAATTCATGTAACCTATAAATTGACCGATGACATAAGCATCCCATGCACAATATTTCATAAGAATCGGTCAAGCCGTTTTTGAGTTAAATCCGAACATACAACAGATATACAGACAAATTAAGTGCATATTCGTGACCAGTATCGTTCATATAGTGTATGCCTATCGGAAAATTTTAGAAAATATTTAATGTACAGACAGACGTACAGATTTATATTATTAATATATTTCAAATTAATGTATATTAATACATAGATAGACAGAATGTTAATTGTATAAGCATAGAGATGTGTGTAAAGCGAGTAAACATGTGAACAAGAAAACACGCCGGTCCACGTATTGCCTCCGGCTGGCGCGAACCGGTCCGCCATTGTACATCACACCGTTGCACGTTGGTCAGATAATAGAAATGCGCTTTAATTTGTCGTTTAAGGCATAATGAGGAGTGGGCCCTGTGATTACCGACGCCGCCGCCTTCGGGCCTGCTCGCCGCCGCCTCGGCCGCGCCGTTGACGTAAGCTGTTTCCACACGACACACCCCGCTTTCTTCTCGCTCCCAACCATGCATCCACGAATGTGTTAACATGGATAAACTGAATCATATAACTCACATCCAGTACCGCAAATATAACAGAGGCCTACATAACATGAACGGCTTTAAACAATATCATTGTTTTATCGTTATGTATTTAAATGTGAATTTAGTGTTACTTTTGCATTATAAAATTAATTAATAATTACAGCACAGTCACGCTTTGGTTTAAAACATAAATCATAACGTGTAGGTTCATTGTAGTCTGGTATTTTTAGCAAACTTCGCAAGTTTGACAAAGGGGGTAAACAGACTTTTAAATGATCAGCTACGATGACCGCTTATCATCAGGCAGATCACACACTAGTTTGCCACTATTGTGGAATTGAAAAGTGGATACGTGTAGCTGTCGCGTTCGAAGTTACACTTCTTTTAAAAGTCGCACTAAATGCCATGTGACGCATAACATCGAGTCTTACTATCTTCACCACAATAAAACAAAAAGTTTTGCAAGCAACTTCATAGTGTATATTTTTACAATGTGCGCGTACATCGAAACATTCAGTTTCGTCATTTTTTCATAGCGAAGTAAGTACCTATATTTTCAAAAAACTTACTATATTTCCAAATGTCCAAATGTCTAATAGGAAAAATATAATATTAATCAACAGATAGAGTATTATACCTGTACATTGAAAATATTACATTATTTTAATTATTGCAAGATGAACATTCAAACACAAATGCGGTGCGGTTTCAGATCATTATTTTGTTGTAATCACCTCGATGGAATCGTTCGTGAGCAGAAAGTAGTAGTGGTCTGCAAACGGGAACGCCCATACGTCGATAGCCTTTAGGCAAATTCTCGCCTCGCACATCAAACCTCAATTTTTTCGACTTAATGAGCGGAAATCGGAATTTTGCTCAGAATCATAATTATGTAAACCTACTACAAAGTATGAATGTAAAGTGAGATCTGCTCTTATTAACGTGAGATTTTTTGCTGAGTGGTAGAATTCCTACGACAACTGTGTCCGATAAGATCGTGACTACCATACACCAGCCATAGTTAGCTATATCTTTGGCGTGTTGCGTTCCAAGTGATAAACCGGTCCTAGTAATTATCTTTTATCGCGCTTTGGAATCAACCAGCGTATATCCAGCCGCCGAGAGTCTTGTAAGCATGTTAGTGGCGACCAGCCACGGCTATGGGTTCTGATCACTCTCGGTGGTCGCTGTTGTTTTTAGATTGAACTGTGCTTTTACCATCAGGTATTTTTATAAATTATTTAAACATAACACGGGCCGGAATGATTATGAAAGGTTGCCACAAAACTATAACATTAAATATCAGTGAACAGAAATTAGTTGAATTTTTAGAGAGATCATGTATTATTGCTAAATATGTTATGCCGACCCTACTTGGGTGGGATAAGGGTAAGCAGAAGAAGAGGTAATAATACTAAGTATTATAATCTGCGGCATTATAATATCACAGATAAGCAAGATTTTGTAAACAAGCGGCATAGTTTTAATACTAGAAATAAACACAAATTAGTCATGCCATGTTTTAGACTCTAAACCTAACACTAACACACTACAGAAACTTATAATAAGATTCCTAAGCATATTACCGATGTGGGACAATACGTTCAAGAGTAACGTCAAACAAGTTTTAATGTAAAAAGCTTAATACAGGGTGAGTCATTAAGTGAATAGTAACATTGTATGGAAATGATAATGTTTGTCTCCCTCTAAAATCTCATCTTCTAAAATAATATAGTTATTAACTATAAATGCAAAAATGTAAAGAATACGATAAAAATATGATAAACCCGATCGAGTTTCTTGCCGTCTCTTCTCGATGATTGGAATGTTTTCCGAGCCGGTGGTAGCGTTTTAACGTTCAGAAGCTTCTTCTCAGGGCCTAAATTGAATACATTATTTTTTTAAATAATGTTTATCTACAGGAAGAAGAAGAAAACCTTCAAGACAATGATATTATAAGTAAAAAGAGGATACTTATAATATCATTATCCAAGTCAAGGTGAAGCTGTAAATGTCGTCTGAGGCTTCAGGGGCCTTATGGCTAAAGGTATGGTCAGTAAAAAAAATGCTTTTGGAGGGTCCGTCAAAGGTTTCTTACCTTCTTCTTACCTATAGAACCACCTTACAATAAGCTGACAACGTAGACAAAGTGATGGTATTTTTGCATTATTATATCTAATAGTATCGATCACCAGAACAATAATTCCATATATAATAGCTGTTAACAATAATTGATCGTTATCATGTTGATATTTACAACTGTGTGAATTACAAAATGAACTAACCGAGTTTTATGATAATTTAAAATGACGTAAGTTAACAATATAAATATAGGTAGACAATTGTATAAAAGGTCAAAGTGATAATACAACATGAAAAATAATATATTCTCAGAGTGAATACTACATCTCTGTAAAATCCCTGGATATAAACGTCATTATTACAGATTATTTATTGCACTTTGAATATATTTTTAACAAATTATTATTTCGAAGAATATTATTATGTTTTAGGGTTCCGTATTAAAATTGTTCAAGTTGTGTGTTTTATTTTACGTATAGGCAAATAACATTTTAATATCAATATACAGAACGTAACATGTAAACGGGGCAGTGAGGGGAAATATAAGAGATAGAGAAATGAAATATGTTCTAAGGAAACATGACATCGATTTTAAAGAAAATAAAAATTTCTTTCATAGATTTAAAAAAACAACTTTACACGAGTCGGGAATCGAACCTAATCATTTTCAGAAAAAAAAAAAAACATTTTATTACGATAATTTATTTTTTTATCGTTATAGATTTAGCTTTGTGGTCACAATCTCACCTCATCAGTGACGATATTATAACCAAAGATGGTGGCACGCTAAGCCTAGTGGAAGACTGGCTCTCAAGTGCAGCTGCCGGAACATACCTATTGGTGTTTGGCGACATATTTTCACTTTAGAGTGGTGGCTAGCCAGGCGGGCATTATGTAAAGCCCTAAAATCATGCAATGGTTTCATCACGATGTTTTCCTTCACCGAAAGCTCAGACTCATTGCAGGGATTCGAACTCACGTCGATCGACGCGCAGTCTGTACACGGTACCAACTAAGCCATCATTGACATAGTGTAAGTTGTAAGGAATAAACGTTGCTAGGAAACCCTGTTCACATCTTCGTGACGCGTTTTATCCATAAAATTTTTACCCTAATGCGCGCAATGAAGTTTCACTTCAAAAATATAGTCAAAGTTTTCTTAACCAAGAAATGGTTAGGCCTAAAATGAATAAATATTGTTTTTTTTTTCTAAAAACATAGAAGAGTAAAGTGAACCAAAACTTTCAAAGTCATATTTCTCGAGTTAATTCTAGTTTATACTTACTTCACTGTAATTATTGTAAAGGTGCGGTTTATTAATTTCGCCAAATAATTATATTGCGAAACGTCGATATAGGACAGACATCCCTATAATCGTTGTTTCGATCAGTGCTGAACGCGTATCAGTCGCAATCAGAGGAGGAGGCACGTTTTTAATCTTTTATTCATGTAAAGCCGGTTCGAACAAATTGCAGGGCGGCCGTCCTAATGCCTTTCAACTGTTGCTAATAACCTGTCAATTTATCAAACGCGCCCGGAGCTAAGCCCCGCAACACGTTGATTTCGACCACTTTTCTGCAGATAAACTCGAGCATTTTGGGTCTGTCAATATATTCGATAACCTTGAATGTTCTGAGTATGAAATATTAAAGGTGTAAATGTAAACTTGAATTTGGTTGTTTATCAGAAACTTTCAACGTGTATACCCACGTACAAAACATACTTAAATCATGTTCAGCAATATATGTACCTATATTTCGTTCTTTACGTCAATTTTCGTAACTATGTACCGCCATTACGGCGGCGGACGGTGCACCTCAGCACCGTGAAGTTTTAGTAAGTCTCACATAACCACTCGCTACCCGAGCGAGTGTATACCGCTAACGCGTTTCTCCACGTTAAGAAAAAAAGAGTGGACTTGTAGAAATCGCCACGTTAAAGAATAAAGCGTCATACCGCCTTCAAGCGACTTTCTGTCCCTCTCTCTATCTTTCTACACTGCACTTCGGGCAGGGCACCTCAGGGTGGTCTCGCGAAATAGGCGCGTATTCAATAATTCAATGTTTTATCAGTTATTTTGTATGGTACATATACCTATGTGTATAACTTACATTGATGTATTCTTAATGAATAAAACTAACTGATTTTTAAATAATATTTTACTTATTTTATCTTTTATAACTTCTTTCCTGACGGGTCCTCCGACCCTAAACGTTTTTTTTTTACTGTGAGTTGATCCCTATTGTATCTTACTAACCTACTAGGTATTATTGCTGTTTAAATCAAAAACCTTACCTATCGAAATCCGTTAGCCTCGAGGAATCCCGGAATCCTTTAGCAAAAGGGTTGGAGTCTATTTTAAGTTTCGTTATAAGTTGATTTTGATAGGCAGTAACCGCTGTGAACACCGTTTCTGGGAACACGAAGGTGCGATGCTGCTCTCTCGTGAGATCCGTGATAGGGCCGCCTCCCTCACGGACTTTCACTAGGTGAATGCGGGGTTGATAGCGATGCATGGAGTTTAGAACAATCTGAGAAAAAATAATCAAATTAATTTTTAATTTTACTTATGCATACCTAGATGATAATTTAATGTATCGCAAATCGCAAGCTTTGTTCAATACAAAGAGATAAAATTATGTAGTACCTATCTATGTAAAATTTCAGAATGTATTTGATATACGTTTAACATAAATATTTATAAATAATAACATAAAATAAAAACACTTTGGAAAGAAAAAAAATATTGATGCCATGATTGAATAAAAAAATTAAATGCTGTTCGTTGGTAAGCGTATTATTTGAAACCGATTTGACAATTTTTTCTTGAAAAATTTTCTTATTACATTTTTATGGATAGAAAAATTAGAAAAGTTTTCCGAAAAAAAAACAAATCAAATACGGCAATAACTTCGGATTTTTATATGGACTCAAGATCACGACCAGTCACGGTTCAAAGTATGGATATGCGGTTTTTTTTTGTTTATTGTCTATTGGGAAATACAGAACAACGTCTGCCAGACCAGCCAGTAATAATATTTTGTGCCCGGCAGGAGCACGGTTCCGGCACGGTGCAACATGAATTATCTTTTAAGAGAACAAAAATTAAGAACGGTTTTAGAACATACTTGAATTAACAAAACAATTTTTATCGAAAAAGAAAACCAACTTCAATTATTTTGAAGAGTTCCCTGCTGTATGTTCGAAGTTGAAGGTCCAATGCCAAATGGAACCACTCTTGAGGTATTCCTTATCCAAAAAAAAGAAGAATCATCCAAATTGGTGAATAAACAAGGAAGTTATCGCTGAACATCCCTAAAATATATATATATATATATATATATATATATATATATAAATCTTTTTGGTATTGGTTATTGGTAATTCGACGTATTCCTGTTAGGAGGTGATAAGGGTGACTATTTGTGATAATTTAAACCCCCGTATGCATTATGCAAAAGTGAACCATTTTTGAGTTATTACGTTTTTAGATTTTTTCCAAAATAAGTCAAAGATGAAACACCAAAAATTTATTTCCAAAAAATACCAACTTAAATTACTTTTTTTCTGATTTATAAAAACGATTAAACACTGGTTATTGATCGATATTAAAACAACAATTATCGGTCAAAATTTAAAAATACGAGACGAAAAACTATAGTATTTCAATATTTTTTTCCACTAAGACGCCTTAAAAACAAAAAAAAAACGTTATGAAACTTGGCTTGCAGATTATTTTAAAAACATAATCGTTTTATTAGCTCTCCAACAATGCATAACAAAAAGGAACTTATTTCAAAGAAACTGAAAATAAAATGACAATGCTTTATCTATTTAAATAAAATGACTGAGGTTTGCCGTTGTACGCGCATCACGCAAAAACTATGGGACAGATTTTATTTTTGTTTTACTCCTAAGACTCTTTATCACAAAGAAACATTATCACGATATCTTCATTCAATAAAAAGATAATAAAAGTAAAAGAAACACGATTTTTCACACACATCAAAACGCATCAGCGATGTGTTTTCTTGGCGTGAAGAAATGGGGATTATAATATCAGTATATATCTATTAACGCAAACGAAGACGCGGGCGGTTGCTATTAATATATTTTATATTAATAAATTATTTATGGTGTTTTTATTAACTTCGCGCATATGATTGTTCACAACTGTTGTTTATTAACGATGTAGCCGAAGATAAAACGCTAAGCCTAGAAAATGGGACTGTCTGTCAGTTGCAGCTGCCGGAACACACCAATAAATGCGTGACTATTCACGTAGCATTAAAAACTTACTAAGTATTTGTTAATAATAATCTCTTCCACATTATATAGGTAACTGCATGTGAGCAAATTTTTAGATTTAAATAGGATATTAGATGTACTCGCATGTTCTAAATACTCTAAAGCATAAATTTTAATAAGGATATATCTACACACAAAGTAATGACTCATTATAATTTACATGCAAGTAGAAACTTCGAGCAACTGTTGAAATTATGCAAATTCTTGTACGATGACAGATGTGAGTAACGGAGCTCAGTCTTAGGTTTCTATAAAATAATAGATTGTTTTTTGCAAATATGTAAAGTGTTTACAGCAATCACGTAAGTATAGTGTGTAATAAAGAAAACATCTCTGTCATATGTAAATAATTCTAATGAAAGTCGTCATACATTTTTATTAGTGTTCATTGTAAAGATTTGTTTACGTGAAATGAATCAAGCTTGTATCAGAAAATATCCAACCGTCATGTTACAGTTAGTTATAACCTTATAACACAGTAATTTCCTTGCCAAAAAACTCAAAATCAAGGTAAAATTACGACTCAAGTCTTACGACACTCATCGTGATCACTACATAACAAATTAATTATTTATTATATTACATTGTATTATTATTGTAATTTATTATATTATATAACACTTTAATTCTACGAGACTTAAATCTGGTAAAATTAGGTACCTATCTCTGTAGTAAAACCTATATGTGTGAATCTGGTAAAAGTGTTAAAACCACGTCGGCCTTTAAGATGTGTTCCTTTATTGTTATACATATTTTTAAATTTCAAAAGATGTCATTTAAACGTGCTTAGCGGCGCTAAATAGCCAATTTTGGTTCTGTAACTTTGGCATTTCGGAGTATATTTAGCAACTAATATTTATTTGTGCACGATGCTAATTTTGTTTAACCACTTAAATGTGTTTAATCCTACTTTAATCACATTTAAACGTATTACGTAAGTTGCTCTTAAGCTTTTGTTCCAACTTAAATACCATACTCTTTTTAGTATTACATGATGTTATTGCTGCTGAGAAACAAAACATAATCTATGAGGTAAGAATAGGTTAATCACTCCAATTTGTGGAACTACATAACTATATGAATCCACGGTATATATCTAATAATAAAATGTTGGTGATTTCTCATAACATTATAGGATAATTAATTGGGCGTGTGTCCGTCCCAGCGCGATCCCAGCGCCAGGCGCGATGTGACGACCCGATAAGCTCGCCGCCGCAGCAAATTGTTCATGACTTTACGGCTCTGATGAGATAATTAACGTCTGTAAATTAATTAATTTGACTGTCTAGTTATTTTTATTACAGAATCGTGTTAATTGCAAAGGCGCCGACTCATTATTATAATACATACGACTATCTTCGCGGCTTTTCATTTACGGTTCGGTTCCCGCGCTACCACATTATATGTTCAATTTACATGGTAATATGTAAGAACATTTTATGAGTTTTATACAAGTTTTTAACGTTTTATTTCATATTATAATGAAGCAAGCAAGTTTAATACGTAAATTATAAACACATACAACCTACTTATATAACTTCAAAAATCTAACTAAAACATAGACTGTGTAGAATATATATTTAAAATATAGATATATAATATAAAACATCGCCAACGCACCCCGTGTATGCAATTTATTATACTTTGTGTAAAATTATCGACACTTTTAATGAGGAATAAATAGTTTTTTCAAATTATAATATAACCTATGTTACTCGCTGATACTGTAGCTCTATGTTGGTGAAAGAATTTTGAAAATCAGTCAAAAAAATTAAGGTTACTTACATAAAACGCCAAGGTAAATTGAAAATTGTAAAACCCCTCGACATTAACAACTTAGGTATACATTACGACCATTCTAATGAGCTCAAACACGATATCTCTGACTGTTAGTTGTTGAGGAATTGGGTATCCTACAGATTCCTGATGATACTGCAAGATTGTCATGTTCTTCTAATATGATTTAAGTAACAGAATAACAAACTTCGGCTCAATCAAACTTGAGAAAGATTCGCACATCCATGTACCTGTCAACTAGAAAAAGCTGATAATTTCCAAAAGGCTGAACAGATTTTCTTGTGTCATAGCTAAGAGACATTTTGGATCAAGTCAAATAAAATAAAATCGGTGATTTATCTTTACTTGGGGTAGTCAGACTGATAGAAGATCGCAGCCAAGTGACCTTGTATTGTGTTCCTGCGGTGATTAGGGGGAAGGGGGGGGGGGTCAAGGTTAGCAACGCACTAGTGATAGCTCTTATTACAAGCTGGCATATGCTACGGTAGCCGGTTACCATCAGGATGGCCTTATGCTTGTATATCACCTTTGTTGTACAAAAAATATCTTATTATAGTCTTAATGTATAATTTTTGTTATTTTTAATGTATACATTTGTATAATTATATTTATTTCTTAAGTTTGTGCTGTTTAAACTTAAAAAAAATAAAAGTAGCGTAGGTTACTCCTTATAACATCAGCTTTCTGCTAGTGAAGGTCCCGTCAAAATCGGTGCAAACGTTTCGGAGATTACCGGGGACATACAGACATACAAAAATGTAAAAATTGTAACTAAGTACCTACCATAAATACTTTCATATGCGTTTAGTAAACAGCCGTTATTTTGACATTACAAAGAGACATTTCAATGTTATTATTTGTCATAGAAGTTTTGTATAAGTTCGAAGCCACGTTGTAAGGACGCGTCATTGCGCGGTGTCCAAACGCTCAACAGATACCTAATAATGAAAACGTTGTATTATGAGGAACTATAATAGTGAAGGAGAGACGTGGCTGAGTCTGACCGGGACTCGGGGCGTGGCCGATGTCATTACCGAGCTTCTAATTTCTACACCCGACATCGAATTACCTTCACCCGAACCGCCCAGAATCAACGGCAACGATTTATTTTCAATATTATAATTATAATTACTGGGATCAATTATACTACTAGTCTACTATTGTATCATCTTTTGAAATATCTAATTATCTTTGCGCCGAGAAATAACTAAAGATCTTTAATTGAATTACGTATTTCAATATAATCTATAAGTTTCTAAGAGATAAGAATTACTTACCTATACACAAGCAATAGGTAATGTTTTAGAATATATTTGCCTATTTATAATCACCAATAATAATTATAAGGCATAGGTAATCTAATTTGTATAGAGCATTTGTAGTTGTTACGTGTTTAACCTAATATAACCTAACCCAGGAGTTTTTTAAGGGTTCTCAAATTGTCATATTATAAATTGTAATTGGTTCTTATTTTTACCCGACTGCCAAAAAGGAGGGTAATGTTTTTGGCCCGCTCCATAGCCTGCATAGCTACATGGATTTTAGCATACGAAGTGTCGTTATATTATTTTAATTGTGGGGGTGGCATACCTAATCTAGGGTAAAAGCCGGATAGTTGCCCCACTTTTCAAAAAAAGTCTATTATTTAAAAATATGTACTTACTAAGAGTAATGCAACATATATATCAAAACATAGGTCTTTGATCTTTTATATTTGCCTATTTTTGTAAACATAATTAATATTGGTTTTGAGTAAAACGTATTTTATTTGACCTCTCAAAAATGGGATAGTTGCCCACTGTAACGGATAGTAGCCTAACATTAAAAATGCTCCGAGGGATACTTGCCTCGTGCAAGGATAGACGCCTCATTATGATATTTAGACAGAAACAACAACAAATTTATTTAGGTAATCAGTCTTTATTATTGAGATCCTTTATTAAATACTAATCAAAATATTGATCAACACTACAAAATAATATTAACTGTTGACCTTCTAAACAATAAAAATACAACAAAAATAGCATCCAAACTTTTTATTGGTATTTTCTATTTTTGAAATAGTGTTTTTCACTTTTGATATCTTTTCAGTATCCCTTTTAGATTGTTTGATGGTAGTCCTTTGGCGGCCTTTCCTTTAGATATTTCTGAACTTACGAGTATAACATTCTCTTCATTTTCACTGTTAGTACCTACAGTAAATTTGTATTCCTCTCTTCCTTAACGCTCTTCCTTTGTTCCGTTTTATTAAATCTGTTTTATCAGATTCGGTTTCACTGCTGCTAGTATCGATATATTTTATTGTCTTTTTCTTTTTTTGCCGTTGCACTCTTTTCTTCACAAAGCTTTCCTTGCTACCACATGGTTCGTTTTTGACTGTCTTAAAATCTGTTTTTTTCGCTGTCCTAATTTTAGTGTCAGTTATTTTCTTTGTTTTCTTTATTTTCTGTTCTTTATCCCTCTCCTGGTCAATTTTATCATTACAGTTTAAAATTTCTGAAGATTGTTTAGCCCGTTTAAAAATGCTCAGTGGTATTTTTGGTATAGATGATTGATGTAAAAATTTAGATGGTGTTTTTATTTGAATATTTTGGTTCTGTAATTAATTTAAAGATATCAATGATGGGAATGATAGCTCAGTACCATTAAAGATATAATTTTCAATGTCACTATCTCTTAGGGCTAAACAGTCTTGAAAAAGATTTAGAAGGCTTGAAGACGGCCTAGGCGGAGTATGATTTTGGTTCAAGCTATTCTGCTCTTGGACCCTCTCATTTGGTACAAGACTTTGCTCAGGATCATGTGAGCGCTCTCCTAATAATGCAGCATCTCCAGAAGCGCTTGGTACTTGATCATTTAGAGCATCAGGCTCGCATTCTTGCACAAGTTCCCCTAATGCAATATCTGATATAGCAAATTCAGCTTCAGGCAGAGCATTTGGATTGACTGGGTAGATTCCGCTACCGCGAAAACCACTTATTGCATTAGAAGGAGTAGCTGCTCAAATCCACGCTTTGGCTATTAGCTGACCTGAATTGTACCGGTTCAGTTTTCTTGTGGATTGGTGCTTATGAAATTGTCTGTCTCAGCATAATAATATTTTTTAAACGGTCCGAATACTGATATGTCTAATGGTTGCAAAGCAGAAGTAGTGTGACTAGGTCAACAAAGTAACACTACATCATTGTCCCGAGCAGTTTCTAGCATATTGACAGCACTTCAGTGCGATGAATGGCCGTCTAAAATTAGTAATACCTTTCCTAACGGCTTGCGTGGAATAAAATGTTCAGTCAGCCATTTATAAAAAAGGTCTGAAGAAATATATGCCGATTTCTTTTGCATGTAAACTTTGGAACTAAGCGGAAGTCCCTCTTCGAATTGTGGTTTTATATTCACTCCCTTGATAATTAGTACTGGTGGGAGAAAATTGCCGACAGCATTGCAACATGCAACAACAGTAATTGTTTCTCCTTTTTCACCCGAACGCAAGTGCTATACTTTCTTCTGTCCAGCCGATGAGGCGCGGCACCACGCCTAGTTTTCGCTTATACTTGTGAGGTATTTTGCTCACCTAGAATGAATGCATGAAATAGTTAAGTATTTATTTTATTTAAAACAAGTTATACTTACTGGAAGTTGGAAAAACATCATTAGAAAAAATTTGTCTTTTCTCGTTAAAGAATTTATAATTGCGGATAGTTGGCCCTAGGGCGACTATCCGCAAAAGTAAATAGGGCGACTATCCTTTTTGATACGGATACTTACCCTTTTTATATGCAAAATAAATAAAAACTATTCAACAATATGCCGTAACAAATACTGTAATTTAAACTCTAATGCATGCAAAAAACAAAAAGTTGACTGAAAATACAATCAGTAATAAAAATATTAAATAGAAATTACTTACCGATATAATTTCGACACCCGTCAAAGTTTCGCCGCGAAAGATTTTTGCTTACACTGTTAAAACGCGTACGCCTACTCCGACGAATTACATGGCACTGAGGCATGCGGAAGGTGTACTTTTCATTATAGTAAAGCACTATCGCCACCAACCTCCCTAACATACACTATGTTCAAAACCGGGGCATGTATCCCACCGAGGCAACTATCCGGCTTTTACCCTATATGATATTTAAGTACGATGTCTGGGAAACAAAAAGCAAGTAATTGCAGTCGGGTTGTTTGTTTCCTTTTTAATAATTTAGCTTGTTTATCATATATTTATGTTCATTCACCCTTTACTGTGTTATACTGTGTAATAAAGCTTGTTTATTGAGCACAAGTAAAGAGAATTAAAAATAATAACATGGACCATGAATTCTGAGATGCCACAAAAGCTCCCTAGAAAGTTCTAAGAAGGGAGCCACCATCTTGCTAGGATAGGTAGGTACTGAAATCATCATAGGACACTCTATATTCAATTGACAATGGCAGTAATGATTTTCAATAAAAAGAACTAGTTAGTTGCCAAGTTAGGAAGAAGAAGACCTAACCCTGGCTCCACATGTTGGCTCCAACATGTTGGTGCTTCAAAGAATGCGATTTTATAGGCCACTGTACGATTACCTACCTATAGATGTGCTTTCTTCGGTAGGTAGTTACTTAGTTAGTTTTTTGTGAAGCATTAGATAATCCTATTATACTGAAATATGATTGGATTGGATTGTATAGGATTGAACAAGCCCATATCAAAATGTCAAATTTGAATCAGAATTATAATACATTTATTATCTAAAGTTATAAAAGGCGGAATAAAATCTCAGCCATCCAACCTGCCTCGTCACTACATGGCCGTCCCAATCAGTATCATACCGTGCTACCTAAGTACCTACCTACATAGGTACTCTACAACATACGACGATAAGGTGATAAGCAATATTGTGAAGCAAAACATCATATTGGTATTTGTAGGATTGTAATATTGTAGAAATCGCTGTTCTTTTACACTTTACTCACTTACTTACCCACTGTACTAAATTCCTTACGATTACATGAAGAGCAATAAGAAATCTTATAAATAAAAGTAAATATGTATCTACTCACTTACTTATAAACTTGTCGAATCTCTAAAAATGACAACATTTAAATTCCGGACCCCGCATATAAAATTAAATACCTTGTTAATAATAGATATCTACGTATATTATCATAGAATAAATAAAACTCAAGCATGAGCTGCCGATACGAAAGCATTATAATAATTATGTCTACAGCGATGGTAGATTGTATCGCGTAGTACTCGTATGTAGGCGAGACACGAAACGGTCTAAAGGGATGCGGTTAAACCCACCGGGTACCGTCCCGTCAACCGCCAACTGATATTAATCTTTATTATCTGTAGAGTAAGATAATGTGTACGTTGTCGCCGAAAGGGCCAGATAGCTGTAATTGCGGTGGGGGGCGTTGGGAGGGTCGTGGGGAGGAGCGGAACATGGCTGACGGTGGGGGACCAGGCTCAGATAGCAGGCGACTGTCGAGCGCGTCGGCCGCTTCAATACTCTACGGATTGGATTCTTATTTATGTAAATTGTTCAATATACTTAAATATAATGGTTCTATTGGCAATATTCGTAAACGTGATTCGATAGTCAAGTGATCTAATATACATAATATGGTATTGTTACAGGTTTATTAAAGCTTTATTCAAATAAGGTAATCGATTAAGGTAATGTGTTTGTTTCGCTTATTAAAAATACTGCGTTACTACAAAATCAGAGATTATGACTGAAATCTATAGAATGTACTCAGACTTATCTCAGCCTTAAGTTCCGAAATTAAAATTGATAGTCGCAAGCTTAACATTTGCTTAGCTTTGCCTGAGTAAAGTTCAAGTATCGAATTACGGAAAACTTGGGTACCTACCTATAATACGAATTAAAAAAATTGTATAGTATAATAGTGACGTAACAGTGATTTTGACGTGTGACGAACCAAATCGACGTTACAAATATAAATTTTATTGGAAATTAGAACGATCATGTTCTTATCAAAGGATTATATTTGCAAGTTAATAAGCGTAAAAAACGTTTTGTTAATGGTTTAAAACTTTAATTTTATGTAAGTATAATCGAACATTTTTACTTTAGAGCAAGTAGAATATTTATACAATTCCCTACACAATTGAAATTATATTTTAAATACCTTTTTAATTTTGTATAATTACTTAATTCGTGATTAATTTATTTGTTTGAGTTGAAGAAATTTTACAGTCCCGATGTGGTATCGAAACGTTTTACAATTCGAAACCTAAGATTGCTCTGAGTAAATACTTAGCGAAGTTTGAGCTTTTTAAGCTGAGGTTGAGCTAAGGCTGAGTGTGCTGTATAGATTTCAGCCTAAGATTTTCCTTTGGTTATGTTAGTAATAATTTACAATCATTGATAATAATTTGATTTCTTTCCTTTAATTTATCAAGTAATGTTCCTGTTTTTTCCCCCTAAGGTTTTCTATAGGTAAATTGAATAGAGTGACATTGTGCATTAATAATTTATTGTCATTACACCATTATAGGTTATAAATCGTATAGGTAGGTAGGTAGATACTCTGAACAGCACAACACAAGTAAACCAACAATTAAAAATTATTTTCTTTCCTATAAAATTATGTTCCTATTTATTTATTGCTGAGTAGATGTTACATAATGTTCCTACAATTATAAAAAAATAATCTGTTCGATTAACTTAGACCGTAAGTTACCCAACGTATGCATTATTCACATCAAGTTATTCTGTTCATTATCTATCTGAAACGTAAAATATACGGTAGCACAACACTATAAAAATAAATGTGGCAACACTATTTTCAAATTTTAAGTTTCAACTATTATCATAACGTAATTCAGTATACATAATTCTATAAAATGTACTTATATACGACGAACAAATGAACAAAAATAATAATAATAGAACGCTTCGGTTGGCCCTCGACAGACGCTATTATGTCTCCTTTTTTCGGCCTTCAAAGTTCAAAGTTTTTTCAGGAAAACTTATCAATAGATATGAATCTCGAACGATTTTACGACTAATTCCGATTGGTGACATCACTATTTCAAAAACACAATAATGTAGCAACACGGTTTACTCCGTAGGAAATCATAACATCGATAGGTAGGTAGGTACTTAGTATTATTCGATATTATATTATGGTACGGTAGATAATTATTTCAATATATTATTATGACCCGTTTACCCAAAAAATGGGTATGCTAGACAGACAGATGTATTAAAATTTACATTACCGGTTATATGTCGTGTATTGAACCATATTGACGAGTCAATAAGCGACTGCGACGATATTTCGATTAGCGCGCGAGCCCGTGGGATTACGGCGGATTTTCGCCTCCGCACCACCACACTGCCTCGACAAATTGGGTCATTTGTACCTTTCGATATCGGTTATATCATCCCCGATATCATCTCGTAACTTATATTCATTTCTACCCACCAGAGCGGAATTGGCTTCGGTTTTGATTTTATTTATATCATATGAATTTTTATATTATAAAGCGATGACGATTCCATATTTAAATATTTCAGTTTAAATTTTAGAATGAGTCGGAGCTTTCGGTAAAGAAATTAAGTGTTAGGGAGACGTTCAAGTATTACGTAACGCAATTTTTGATGATTTTTCAGTCTAATGTAACGCACTGTAACATTTTTCTGTACCCCCCTCCCCCTCCTTAAACGATACATAACACCCAAGTCAGCAAGTTAGCATGAGAGCTTTTATAGGCCAACAACAGCTGATGATGTAAATCTCCCTGTTTTGAGAACATTACAGTACGAACTCACTTTAACAACACTGACTACAGCCATACAAACGAGGGATTCCCCGTAAAACAATCGAAAAGGGTTGCCAACTTGGGAGAACTAAATAAAAATGACGTAGGTACAATACAACCGAGGAATTTCCTATAAAACATAAACGAAAAGACTTGCGATCTCGGCAAGTTTTAATTACCTTTTTTTTTATTTGAATAAAAAAAAAAGAAATTACGTAACGCGTTGTTCGATCCTCCCTCCCGCTCTTGTAACGCATCGTAACATTTTACAAGACCGCCACCCGTTAAGTACATACGTACGTTACGTAAATACTTGAACGCCCCCTAAGCTGGTGTAGCATTCGCCATAATCGCACGAATATCCAGGCTGCGGGCTGCTATGATAACGATGACCGGCGATAAATTGCTGATCTCTTGGTGGTCACCGATATTCTTGGATTGTACTGTGCTTAACATAAGGCACAATGCCGTCACTTTTTCGTGTTACTAAAATAAAGAAAAGAAAAAGATCGCGATGAAACAATAGCACGATGGTATTTTTTTATTTTCTATTGTTCCCTGGGCTATTAACTCCGTCATGTTGAAAATCTGTCACCATTTATTGACGTCCTCCTGCAGCAGTTTTTGACATATCGACACTTAATAAAGTAAAAAAGGATTATTGTTATTTTACGAAATATCAAGGTCAACTTAATTATTATATACCTTCTACGGCCTAACTGAAAAAATAAAACAAAATGTAGACCAACATTCTGCAGATCGCGTATGTATATATATAAAAGGACAAAATGTTTTACTTCTGAAAACCAAATTTGGTCCTTTCGCGTACCTCCCAGTTGGATATCGGCCCTGGGCCAATTGGTATAATATCCAACAAGCCTAGGTATTCAGATAGGTATATAAGTGAATCACAAATGAGGGGCATACTAACTAATGGAAATAAGTAATTGAAATTACTCTATAAAATAACTATAACTTGTTTTGAAATAGAATTTTGTAAGAAATAAACGAAGATTTACCATCATAAATTCATCTCAAATGACTTTCTTGTTAATCCAAGTATTTATATTTAAAACAAACTTATCATGTCTATTTATTTACATAAAGTGTCAACAGATTGTATTGATATGAGTATGTGGGTGAGGGTAATCGCGAACTAAAGTGTTTGACTATAATTATCACACAATTTTAAATTGTGAAATAATTATTTTATAGTTTCATTATTTGTTGACGTGAATTCGATATATTTCTGTAAATATGTTTTTCATATCTATTAAATTATTTTGATATGGTAAATTAATATTATTTTTTAATATTTAGTGAAATAAATGATGAAGTAAGATAAAACATTTCTTATAGTGTACCTATTGTAAAAAAAAAATTGTCTCAGTATGCTACTATTAGATAGAGGTACAAACGAAACGAAATATTTGGGTAGTATTTGATATTTTTAGTTTAAACTGTAAAAGATACTCTTAAACTAAATTATAGAATAATTCAAAACATTACTAAATATTAGTAAAACTCTTAATCCGTATAATATAAATCGTGGTTTCATATTTACCAACTCTGAATGTCTAAGCATCACCAAAAAAGGTGAAAGAAGTAAATGTTTCTAATATTACGCGATATTTAATAATTCAAGGATGTTCTACATGGCTGCTGTAACATACACTTCTTTATATAAATATTATTAATGATACATTTTCACGCGAAGTTTTGGAGCTTGTACGATTCATTTATTTTCGTTGGCACTAAAAACATTCTTCAATATTAGTTTAACTAAACAACTATTTAAGTTTAAGAACCCTAACAAAATTTACAGAAGCTGTGTATAGAAGGCATGTCTTTGAATACTGTACAAACGCAATGACCTAAAAAACTATTTGGTTATCTACTGTCACCATGCCTAAAACGCCTTTGTTACCTAAAGATTAACATCAATTTATGTAACTTTACATAACAAACTTGATAATTAACTTAACTTAGGTACCTAGGTATTCCAAAAAACTAGTTTAACAAAAGAATGATATGGTTTTCCATATTTAAAAAACAAAACGTATTAGTAACCATTATGGGAGCGGCTGTACATCAATATAATCGAGGTTAAGTCAATAGTAGCATCGTGTGTCAACGCTAAGCGATAAGAAATGGTTCTCCTAAAGTAGGAGATTTGTTTACATTCACATTAGTACCCATTCAAGTGATGAAGGTTATGTTAAAATTCCATTGTTAAATAGCTAGTTTATATACCCATCTGGTTTCTTTTAGAATTCGTGCCTGCGTTAAAAATATACTTTCTTGTTTATGTAATAGAATATCTTGTCCGTTTTTATCATCTCCTCCTCTCTCTCGTTTTTAATTGAAGTAAAACTTCTTTAGGCGCGACTAGGGAGTAACTCAGATTTTTTTTCTGACGGAAGTAACGTTTACGTAGTTTCCGGTATTCAAAAATAATATTTTGGATTGGTAGTAAGTATAAGTATGTCATATACTCCACGCTTCTTGACTTATACGCCAGCTAGTGGCAAATATCATAATCAATTAGGATTATTTATTTCGAATATTTTGAAACGGATCCATTGTGAATAGAAAAGTGAATAAAAATTTAATAGTTTTAATAAAATTATTTTAAATTGCAGTGTCTTGAAAATCTCTAAATATACTTGTTTATTGATTACTTTTGTAATAAATAAATTATTAATAAATTTTCTTACGATTGTGACATTCTATAATATTCAATAATAAAATTTAATAATTTCAGTGATATATGCCGTCAACGCCAAAGAAGTTTTACTTCAATCGCGCGTAAAGGTTACACGCACACACTTTATTTTTGTTTTTTTTTTTTTCATATAGGCTACGATATAACTTCATATACGTACATAAATGTTCTGAGTATATATAACGTGTCAATGATATTGTTCCTTAGTGTTTCAAAAACTATCTTCCATAATACATTGTTGTTAAATATAATATATGCTCTATGCTTTCAGACTAAAGTCATAACCTGAATATAAAAGTATATTTAATAGAATTTATTTTACATGTAATAAATACCTAAACATACTAATATTTGAACACTTTTGACGTAAATGAAATATGTTTGTGTAAGAATTTCCCATTCTACAAATCGGTACTTAATTAACCTGTATTAAAAATAAATTATTGACAAATTGTAATAGCACTTTACGAAACTGTAGCATAATGAGGAATATTAAACACAAGTGTGTGTTTAAAAACCAAGCCGTAGTAGGCGAGATTTTTAATAGTAAGTATCACACGACTGTTTTAATACCTAGATATATGCAGTTTCGTATACTACTTTATCTACTTTCATGTATGGGTATTGAACCTATTAGATAAAAGATATATAATTATTAAAGATATAATAATTATTCAAGTACAATATTTGCGTCCAAGAGCTTCATTTATTAATTTATTTAAATGTTCAGGTAAAAACGTTTTGGCTTTATTTCCTATAAATATATCAGATTTTTTTTTCAAATATGCAATTTGTTTTTAATATTTGAACATATCGATTTAATTATATATGCTTAATGTACTCTCCAACATTTAGTATTTGGACCATAATGAGGAACATTTGAACTTGTCAGACAACTCCTGAAAATAGGCCAAAATATCGCGTTTTCCGAAAACGAAGTAGCCTTTTTTGCATTTTCTATGTCATAAAGTCGTGATAGCATTTATTATATATTTTTTTCGACTTTGCTATGATAATATAGATAATATAGATTCATTTATATCGCCGCATATAAAATATCGGGCGGAGTCAAATATTCTTCACATTCACTACTATCAAACATTTTAAAGTAAGAATAAAAAAAATCCCACGAAATTCAGTACAACAAAAAATATAAATGGCGCCAAAACCAAGTAATCAGCACATCACTGCGCATGCGCTAACGCAGTCGCTGTCACAGATAGGTAAATATTGGAATTAAAACTTTTTTGTAATCTATACAATTAATAAAATTGAAGTGTCTCTTTGTAGTGTCAAAACAACAGCTTTTTACTAAATGCATATGAAAGTATATACGACACCTATAACAAAACCCCCTTTTTTGTAATTTTTGTCTGTCTGTCTATTTGTTCCGGGTAATCTCCAAAACAGTTGCACCGATTTTGACGGGACTTTCACTGGTAGATATCTGAATTTATAGAGAGTAATTTAGCCTACTTTTATTTTTGAAAAAGAATTAGGGTTCCGCACAAATAAAAAAAACTTAGCATGTTGAATCAATTCGGGCGCTTAAATGGCTTACGCTGAGTAAACCTTAAGAGATATAGCAAATTAATGTAGTATACAATTGTAGACATTAAAAATACCTCCAAAAAAGTCTGGTAACGTTAATGTCTATCTTCTAAGGAACACCCACAATAAGCATTTTTGTGTTTAAAAACCCGGGAGCGGGGCAGCAAGATTCGCGCGGGCATTCTGTAGTTCACGTGAGCGAAGCCACGGGCACAGTTTAAATTTTCCCTGTACCGTATTCCATAAAAAATTGTGTTATAGCCGTAGATTAATTATTGGTTGTCGCGCTACAACAGAAACCAATCATTAATCTTTGATTATAATATTATTTTGTTACAGAAAAAGTATTATAATATTGTGATTCTATTTTTAAATTTCAGTATTGTTTTTATAAGGTATGTCAATATAAACTCGTTTCGTAGTTTATAATTCGAATTTTACAATAATTATGAGAGTAGATAAAAACAGTAAAGTGACATGAAACCAGTAAACGAGTTAATAATTTATAAAAGTAGTGAAGTATAATGATTATATTAACATTGCATCCTAGTAATTTGAGATATAAGATTCTGAACACAATATAATCAGACACTATATTACCAATTTCTAATAAACTGAACTTATACCTTAATCAATTTTATCTTTTATTGGCTAAAGCGTCTCAAGTTCACAAATTCTTATGGGACGTTAAATTAAGTCGGAGGCACGTAAACGTTCATCATAACATCGGTGGCAGTAAAATATCTCCAAATAAAACACTCGCTCGTAAAGAGAATGACGCGACGCAACGTCGGGAGTCGGATGAGAAACTGGTAAATCGTCATTTAAATAGAAAGAGGCGCGCGGGTCGGCCCGACTCGCGTTCCCCGCGCCCTCTCCCGGGGACTCACGATAAACGTCACCTCGGAATGAAAATAATATAAAAGAATTATTTAAAAAACGAACACTGATTGAAACGAAGTGAGTCGATGCCAACAGAAAAACAAACACGACAACAAATTGAAGTGAGAAATATTATGTAGCTGAGAACACCCCCCGCGGACTGGTACTATACTCCCGATGCCGCTTATTCTAAAACTTACCATTAACGTGTTTGACGTATATGAGCTGTCCTATCAAACCATTAAATCAATGATGACACGCCAGGATCATAACTCTGGTAAATGATCCGGAATGTTCGAGATGGCGCGGCGCCGTCAATATTTGCATACAATGCATGGAACGAAGAGATCTGTTAGACATTCTGTCAAATATTTCAACTTTGTAATAAAAATTTACATTAAAAAGGCTATATGTACCTACATATTAAATTTAATTTATTTTCACACTTAAATGACAGTGAAAAGTTAAAATACCTATAAATAATCGGAACCTTCCTCCACACTCGCAACAACCAGTATTTGTCACTTGCAAAAGTTGTTTCAGTCGATTAAGTTCGGTGATCGATTCCGCTTCAACATTACTATTAATTTTTATTTAACATTTAGACTTGGATCTATCTCAAAAATTTCAATACATAGTTTAAAGAAAATCGCTGTCTGTATCTTTCTGTTTGTCCGCTTACATCTTCTAAACCACGCAATGGATATTTATACGGTTTTTACTGTAATTTAGAAACAAAATTACGGAACGTTTTTATTCCAATTAAATCTTGTATAGTAGATAAAATCCAATGTTTTGTAATCGAGTCGTCAATAAATCGATTTTCGGGCGCTTACATTGCTTATGCTGGCTAAACCTTACAAGATACATCAAAATAATGTACAAAAGAATTATAGTTCTTCAAAAAGTCTAGATAAGTCAGCGATGGTATATGTCTATCTCCTAAGATTGACTCACAGTAACCATTTTTATCTTCAACATAATAAAAATGTTAGGTTATTTGCGAAGCTATTTTCTCCAATTCAATATTAATCCTTATCCAGATACATATGTTATTTAACTTGGGCATGTTATATAGATAGATTAAAAATTGTCCTTTACATTAAATCATTAAATAAATGCTGTAGAAGATATCACAGATTCTAAATTACGTGCAACCAAAGAAATTACTTGCAGCGAAACGGTTGGCCGGCATTCGCACCTATAATAATAGCGTGTCGCGAAGCTAAGCGCACTTTCTGTAACTATGAAGTTATGAATTATCAATTCATCGCTTTAACGTCTTCATATCAGTACATTTTATTTTATCTTGCGATACAAGGTGATCTTACAGCTAACAACGTACTTACATATTTATAAAAATAATACACAGAAAAGGCCAATTAAAAGTTCACACAGGTATAACTGTACACATAGTATACTATTGTCCAAAGCACTAAATATAAGCGAATAATCTATATATATTTATACAGGGTTAATGGCAATTCGCCGTATTCCCGTTAGGAAGTAATAGGGGTGACTATTTGCGATAATTTAACCCCCGTATGCATTATTTAATTTAAAAACGATATTATTTCAATATTCGTTTGAGATATTTTCCACTAAATTGCCTTACAAACAAAGAAAGTTAAGAAACTTGGTTTGCAGATTATTTTAAATACATAACCGTTTTCTTAGCAGCTCTCCAACAATGCATAATAATTAGTAACTTATTTCAAAGAAACTGAAAAAAAAAATGATTACAAAAGAAGCAGATGGAAAATCGTATTCGAACTAAACATGGGCGTTCTTTAAAATTTTCATAAAATTAATTAAAAACAATACCCAATATAAAAAAAAAAAAAAAAAAAAATTTTTAAATAAAATTTAGAAGCAAGTAACAGTTTAGTAGTAATAACAATTAATAATAAATAACAATTAAGACATATTGTAATTTAGCTTAATTGAAATGCTTGCTCGAAGTAACTTTCCATAATGCGTACGCAAAGTCGCATTCTTTTTCTGAGTTATGAATTCACTACCGAAGTTGTCAAATAATTCCGCATCGCATTTTCTGCGTTTATAATTCTTGATTTGAAGTTCTTCCGCAGATGACACAGGCGAGACGTCGTAAATCAGGGATTTCATGTGACTCCAGACAAAGAAATCAACCGGTAACCCTTAACGGTACAAGATTATTGGAATCTGGAGCTGTCATATGCACAGACCAAAAATACAGTTCCGATCAAATCGTAACTATTGCATTGATTTGTAAACTTTAATCGATTTTAACATTTATCTATATTAATAAATTTGTAATCCTGTGTGGACTTTTAATAATTTTCAAAATTTCTCGATAGGCACACACCAATACCTATGAACAACCAAAATCAACATTAAAGAAAATCCAATTAATTCACAGCACAAAGATACACGTTGTAACAAATATTATAGATAATAACAATATAATATAATAATAATAGATACTAGCAAGATTTAATTAGAAATATCGATACCAATTATCATTTTAGCAAGTACTATAATTATCCCGTTGCCTTTTATATGATTAGTTTTGTTTGAAAACATTTACGTTTCTCTTTAAAAATAAAGTATAATGTTTATAGCATTTTCAGCGACGACAGAGGTGACAACAGACTGGCTCGTAAATTTTCTTATTATGCGTTTCTCGAAACAAATGGACATAATTGTGGCCTTCACAACCTTACGGGTTCAATGGAATTGTTTTAAAATTATAGTTAGTAGTTAGTAGCATAGTTAGTAAAAATTAGGTTTAAAAAATATTGTCTATTTAATACCTACTAGCTGTAAACCCGTCCATTTTTACTGGGCAACAAAAAAATTCGTTTCATGTTTCTATATTATGTTGTCCTAGTACTTCATAAGATAATTCGACTTCTATGCCAAGTTTCATTAAAATTTGTCTATCTGTTTAAGTGTGATTGACAGTCAAACATTCAAATAAACGCACTTTCACATTTGTAAAATACTATACTATCTGACCCTGAAGACGTTCTTCTGCCTTTTCCGGTAGTTAATGGCTCGACCACATTGCCACCTATCGGATCCTAACATATATATAACATTTATGTTATTGTGAGCTAAATTGGTCGTCGTTCAGAAGTTATACATTACTACAGACGCACACAACATTTTTATACATAAGATATAATTATATATAATAAATATTCCTATTACTATACATAATCTAAAATCTACTGATTTTAATTAAATTGTAGCTGTATTTATAGCAATGATAAGTACTTAACTCGAGTGTTATGTGCTAATTAGTCTATGTCATTTGGACGACCAAACAAAAACTTAAATATTAATAATTGTGTCAGATCGTAAAGATAATTTAATAATTATGGGGAAAGTTAATGAAAATAGTAAAATATGTCAGAGATAGTTATCTCTCGTGGCAGGCACGCTGACAAGTGCGTACCCTTCCAGGGGCCCGAGTCTGCTATTTCACATTTAAGAATCAACCATTGTCATTATATCGACACTCTACTGACATTATATTGACATTGTAACAAATTTGGTATTCTGCTAAAATTTCATTAGTGTCTTGATAGAATCTCTATAGCGTTGTGATAGTGTGTCAGTGGGATGGCAATAGATACATCGTTGGCGTTGCTTATCAAAATGTACCATGTATTCAGTGTTGCTAATCGAAACTACCACTAGTTAACAATACTTGTTATTGCTATTTTTTCTGTTAAATCTTCAATAAATCTATAAGATTACGTAAAAAACTATATTTTTGCAGTGGAAACTTCTTTAGACGCGTTGAGAGATTTTTGGTAGGCGAAAAACTTATTGGTTTAAATGACCATCGCGTCAGCGTTGACCTCGACATGTTCGTGACGTATTGCGCTTGCGTCATACTAGCGACACGTAGTATAGCGGCCTGTGTACGTGTATACACATATATACACTAATACATTGTATATACTCGACAGTATCATATCCGTGTTTGACTTTTTGGATGGGTAAAATCTTGTGATTTCGCGTCACCGACATGCCCTGCAACAATTCGGACTATAATAACTTTATAAATTCAAAATTAAGTTTTCACTTCTGTCGGCAGTCCTTATGACTGACTCTGTTTTTTTTTAATTCCAAAATCAAAAATTCATAATGTCGGTTTTTTGTAAATATTCTAAAAACTTGTTGCCGATTGTTGGTGCAAAGCTATTAAAAAATATAAATTCCAGTCACTGTAATCTTTGAGCCGTCATAAAGATGCGAATGATTTGAATATATTTTGAAAGTATTTTGCAGAACGCAAAAGAAAAAGTAACTTTTTTGTTTTTATTTTATAAAAAAAAAACTTAAATGCCTTCTGCCTAATGTTAAAATGCGCAAGCGTAGCGATACAGACAACCACATTACGTTTACGATTTATTTTTATATTATTTTGATATAATTTTTACGAAAGGTGTAAGCAATCGTGCTAGAAAAGCTATTGTTGTTCAATGGCTACTCAATAGTCAAAACACCATTGAAGTACGATTGACATAGCTGTCAAATGTGTATGAGAATACCGTTTTGACTACTATCGAGTTGCCATTGAAATACCATTGAGACGCCATTGTAGAGCAGAATACCAAATGTGTCAGTGGTTTTCCGATAGAATGATAAACAAATAGCAGAATACCAAATGGCGACCAAATGTCTATTGAGATACTATCGACACACTATTGAAACACTATTTTGTTAGCAGACTTGGGCCCCAGGTCAGGTGGTAATGAAGATGACTAAGCGCGTCATATTTTAAATGACAAGCTTTAATGAAAATTGGTATCCAACTTTGTTCACGACACTTATAGTGCTTATTACAAACAATACTGTATTTTCAATATAAGGAAATTTGTCTTTGAAGTATTTCTTCCTGTTTTACTGAATATAAAACAAAAATTTATGAAATATATTGAACACTGAAAATGTTCTCTATATGATAGTTAATAATCACTTTCATAAAATGGAAGTAAAAAAATAAGAAGGGTGTATGTAATATAGTTCACAACACGTGATGTTTCTTAAATAAAGTATCTTTAACACGATTTAAAATTTTGTAGATAAATTTTGCTATTGTATTTTATATTTGAATTTGTCATAATTATTCAATTTCTTAAGTGTAATCATGTAGTAAAAATCACTGAAAAGGTTAGCGTTGATAGGTACCATTAGATTTGAGACACATAATATGCCAAAAAATACACATTTTTAAAATAAGTATTTCAAAATTCCTAGAGATTCTAAGAAATAATTTCTTTGCATCATAAACATAAGGACGTAAATCAAGAATTAATAGTTCTAACTTACGTCCTTATATTAGGTCCTTACATATGAAATATGCGTTTTGTTCAACTAGCCACTTTGATTTCAAATATCTGGTGTTTGGTTAGGAATTCAAAATTATTTGAAATTTAAGCTTGTGTATTGTATTGCAAATTTAGCGATTCATTTGTTTTCGCACTATTTGATTTTTCTTTGACATCGTTCTTTTCACAAAATACAATACTTAAAATATCGCGTTATTTACGAATATGAGTTCCACCGTGGTATCAGCACTACATAAACAGTTCGAAGGATTAATGATGTGTATGGGTAACCTATTGTAAAAGAAAGTACGGAAAGTTTTTAGTTCCAGCGTTTTCGTTTTGGAAATTTAGACCTACGAAACAAACCCCGTGGACGTCCGAAGACCCTTGTTTACAATGAAGAATTAAAGGTGATCATGGAAGCGGATACATAGCAAACCACGTCAGAGTTAGCGGCAGGCTTCGGTGGGAGTGATAAAACAATTTGAAAAGTGAAAAAGCTCGAGAAATGGGTACCGCATAAATTGACTGAAGGACATCAAAAATTACGCGTTGAATGCTGCGTTGCATTACTCAACCATCACAATCACGAGAGAATTTTGAATCGTATTGTTACTTATGACGAAAAATTGATCCTTTAGGACAATCGCAAATGCCCATCACAGTGGTAGAACCCAGGAAAATCGGCCAAATCCTGTCCCAAGCGAAAGTTCACTCAGAAAAAGGTACTGGTGAATGCAGTTTGGTGTACCAGTGCTGGTTTCATAAACTACAGCTTCCTAAGATCTGGCCAGATGATAACGGAATATCAGTATTGTCAACAATTGCAAATCATGATGGAAAAGCTAGCCGTTAAACAACCAAGACTGGTCAATCTCTCTAACCCACTGCTGCTTCAGGAAAACGATAGTCCCATACTTCATAACAGACGATGAATGGCTCCGACACACACCATACTCCCCGAACCTTTCTCCAATAGATTAGCACTTTTTTCGGAATTTGGACAATTTCTTGCAATGAAAAAAAATCAATTCCGATGAGGCTATCCAAACCACCTTCAAAGATTGTATTGATTCTGGCTCCCACAATTTTTTCAACAATGGAATCAATGAAATACCTATAAAATGGCGAAAGTGCATAGATAATTTACTTTTACTTTTCCATATAAAACGCTAATTTCATATGTAAGATGTATGTGAAGAATTTTAAAACGAAAGTAAAACAAGTAGGGCCTAATTACAAAGAATAAAATTATTAAAGCTTGTTTAATAATTTGAAGACGGACCGGACCGACTGCGACGCTTCCGGTCTTTCAACCCATAGTCGAGTTTTACAACGATTGAAGTTATTATGATATAAAATTTATTCCTTAATTTCTGTTAATGAGGATACAACTCTCGAGTTCACATTAAATGCCTTTTAGTAAGAGAAAACGAACTAATTTTATTTAGACACACAATAAAAGGAAGCAAAGAATATCGTTGCATTTAAAAGCAATATAAATAGTTATTAATAACGATTTATAAAGAAAAATTACACAAGTAAAAATCTGAATGATTATTTTTGTAAATTTTCGGCAAAATTTATTTGGAAATAAGCTCCGTTTTGCAACTCCCAACTTACAAGGAAGATTCACTTTTCTGTATAAAAGAAAAGCGACATTTCGCGACATTTCTCTGATTACGATTAATAACGAATTTTTGTATTATTATATGTCACTTGTAAATTAAGGGTACGAGATGAAGTTGAAGAGGTGCATTATGACTAATCCCTCGCTAAGGTTAAGCCTCGGGATAAGGATTTTGCCAAGTATTGGAATATTTAAAAACTTTATTATAATAATTTGAACAATATAAGTAACTTGTTTTAAGTTTTATTAAACTGTTATAAGTTTTGTTACTTTGCCAACAAGGTGACTCGTGAAGATGATAAGATGTAGATACTATTCAATTTAATAGTAGATCTATTATTCCGTTTGTGCTATTTACAAATATTAATTATTCATTTCAATGAAATAAATGCTTTCTATTTCTGAAGTCACATACCTACTATAAGAAAATGTCTTTTGAAAATGTCAAAATTTGGTAAGGACTTCTTTACGAAAAAAAAATTTTTTTATACAGTACAAAATATAAATATAGATAGGTATATGTAGTTATAATGGCTTTAGTAAAATCAAACATACCTATTACGGAAATAGCCCTGTGAAATCTGTCGATAAACGTCCACTATAATCACAAAAATTATTAAACTGACAACATGGTTTTAAATTTTGATATTTAAATTTCTTTCCCCGTCATCATTACCGACATGTTTCCGATTACAAAATATTTATTAATGGTTACGGAAGTATTATGGATACTTTATTGATTTGATTTAATATATCCCTAATTGTAAAGGTGCTTATTGTTAAAGCATAAATATAATCATTTATAATTCGATTCACATTGGAAATAGCAAAATCTTTACATTGTATAAGTATAAAGAGCGTTTTATTTACTTAAATACCACGAGAGTTACGTCGGCAATATATTTGAAAAGGATTCTTTAGTTTGAATTATTTTAAAGCTATCAATAAAATATCATGTATCAGTACCGCTAATTTTTAAAAGGAATGTATAGATAGCATCCTATAAATTGGGACAAAGGTGAGGCGTTAGTTCATATAATTATCATGATTGGAACTACAACATCCTTTAATTGGGAATATTTATTATAGAAACTATTATCATAATAAAAAACAATTAAATAATATTATATATTAAAACTTAAGTATCAAATCGTGATAAAACTGAAACTTTACTATTTCTAATAATTTTATACAGCAGCTATAAAATGTTTTACAATTCACAGTTATTATTATATTCAGTCATCTATAGTCGTGTATCATCTGTCAATTCCGAGAACAATATGAATGATCACACTGAATGCGGCTCTATTGCAAGGCCATGCATGATCTGCTGTTTATCGAGCAAGCAGAAAATCAATTTCCCAAATCCTAAATAGACAAGTTCAACTATAAATTTAAACTCTTGTTTTTAGACAAGTTCTCAATTTGACACCCGGTGTCGTAACCTTCGAGTTTACCATGAAGAGATATTTTATTCAGGTCGGCTTGAAAGAACACAGAAGGCACAGAATTTTTTTTAATATTTTTCTTTGCGTGTAGCAGTCCGACTATTGAAATATCTCCACCCTACAGAAGATCGCAGTCAAATAATCTTGTCTTGTGTTCCTGCGGTGAGGAGGCAGTTCGGCGTAGGGGGCTTCAAGGTCGGAAACGCATTAGTGATACCTATGGTATTACAAGCGTCCATAGGCTACAGTAGCCGCTTACCAAGAAGCCAGTCGTATGCTTAACTGTATTTAAAAAAGTATCTATTTTTAACTATTTATTAGTCAATTATAAGTTAGATGATAGCATAGTAAGTGATGAGATAGTTAACCGAGTCGATTCTACAATAAGTACGAACGGAAAGGTATTCTGGGACGCGCACGTCGAGTCTCACCGCGGGGGATCCACACACGCCGAATAACTTATTAAATTATATTACACCTAAACTCATATTCACTGCCTACTCAAGTCACCTGTCTAGTCTGTTTATTTTATAATCACCTTCGTATAAAATACGTTAACGATGTGAAAATATGAACAGTAATTAAAAAGGCAAACGATCGTCGATTATTGATGTTTGTCGTTGTTCATTACGAGGTAAGACGGCTAGCCCGATGAAGGCTTTATTAAAATTAATTTATATACTTACATTCCATTTTATGCCAATATCAACTAATCGTCAGATAGCTATTATACATTTTTAATAATACCAATTAGAATATTAGTTATGTATATAAGCAGAGGTGTTATGAACTCCGTAACCAAAATGTTTCGAATAATTTCAGATAGGAACAAGGTCAATGAGAAGCTGTCGAATGCCAGAAATTATTTAACATTTATGCAATAACTAATTACCTAAAGATAATATTTTTCACCTATAAATAATGTAAGGAAGTGCATATCTTTCCGCATTTGTACAAGAGGCATCCAACTTAGTCCAATCCATTTTGAGTGGCCTCAGGACTGCGGTTGAGGTAGGATGAGATTGGTTGTAAATAGGCTAAAATCACTCCATCACATTAGGTGAACTTCATTACTAATTGCTACTCGTATATTAAAAAAAAATTATTTGCTCAAGATAGAAACCGCGATTGATCTGTACCGGTTGACTGTAAAACGTGACCTTTATTTAGTGTCAAATAAGGATATCGATTATGACCACATTAAAACTAATAATATCTTAACATATACAGACTATAATAACAACATCAGCCTGCTGGCAAATGCCTCTTTCCAAGAGAAAGTATAACGGGCTTAAACACCACGCCGGCCCACGACGTATTGGCGATTTCAAAAACCGAGAACATTTCTCAAGCGTTCAGATATCCTCTAGGTGTTTTCCTTAGTCGTCAGCCGATAGTGTTACTTGTTTGATTTTGTAAATGTACGTGAATTCTGAAAAATTCGTTGCTACATGCCGGAGTTTGTACCTGCGGACATCGAATCGATATTCCGCCGATCTAAACCACTCGAACACTACGTCTACATACTAATATAAATCAATAATTAGGTACGGTATTAAAAAACGTTCTCAAGACGTTGGTAAACGATATTTGATTTGATATTTTTGATATCGTAGTTATGATTAAAGTATTAATAACGAATCGATTTAATTTATAAACTTTTTAAATTATTTGTAGATTTAGTTACATTTTCATTAGATTGAATCTAAGTTCGTTTAGAATAGAATACACGAACATGTATACACAAGTAGAATACAAATTAATCATATTTATTTTCATTCTTTTCGTTTATTACACAGATAAAAAACCATTTATAATATTTAATTTATTTTATGAATTCCTCTAATAATGTTGAAATCTGTGATTGGTGCGGTAACCATCTTGTTATAATTCCGAAATGCGGCAAAGTAAATTATGATACCTTATAAATATAGAAATATATAATTTAAATAAATATATATTTCACAGCGTCTATCATCATATTTTTTTGCAAAATAGCATTTGTAAAGTTTATTATTACTGAATAAAGTCACATAAATTCGAATTATCTTTTTTCAGTAAAGTTATTTTTATTTCAAAAATACAAAGTATCATTTTTAAAAGTTTTTAAAATATGTTTAAATGATCATTCAAAATATATTGCTATTCTATTATTTGGCACAATAAGACACAAAAGCCTGAAAATAAATTGTATGTAGGTATTACTTACATTATTAGGAATAAGAGGTTGTATTCGAATTGATTTAATGTCTATTACGAAAACTCGCTACCTAATAATATAACCATCTAATATCAATATCAGTATAGGGCCTAAAAGGTTACATTTATTATTCAAGATTGTTTGTGATTTCAATAGGTCATAAGTAGCTATGTTTATACGCGTTCGGAACAGTCGATTTGTTTTTTTATTAATTAATAACTGTACTATCAAATAGGTACTTATACTTCATTATTTATTATGAGTAAATCAAAAGTTTTATTCTTGATGTTTATTGTCCTATAATTATATTAGGTGCCTATATGCTTAAAAGTTAACCCTTAAATACACAGTGACACTTCAAAAGATGTTTTGGCAAATATTTTTTTTTTATTATTCGTTTAATTTTTTTCAACATCAAGCATTTAAGGGTTATTTTTAGATTAAAGTTGATTGAAAAGACAATAGAAATAGATACAACTTTTAAACTCAGTATTCTTGGTAAGTATTTTACAGATTTACTGTAATGTACTAAAACGAATTTATGTAATCTGTATTACAGACTAAGCAGTACAACCTCACGATAATAACTAAAGAGGTCTCACAGTCTAAATCGATCCCAAATCTAAATACAGTGTAAACTCTTTATAACGAAACTCAAGGGACTGAGCATTTTTTGTCGTTATAGAGAGTTATCGTTATATGGAGTGTGGTTTCAATATGTGGGTTTTAACGCAAACCAACCAAGTTGGGCTCACTTCAACGTTATAGGGAGTTTATCGTTATAAAGGATAACGTTATAAAGAGTTTACACTGTATCTTGATAATGGATGTAGGAGCCTAATAATTAATAAAATTCTGGAATAATATTTTAAGTATGTATATCATTTAGGCATTTTTATAAAGAAAAATTTTAAACAATGCCTCTACTTTTAAGTAATATAAATTAATAATAATAGTAAAATAAACTTGAATCTCCTTACGCAATAATTTATTTGAAAAAAAAAAATAACCAAAATATTTAGTTGATGTATAAGAGGAAACGGTTTAGTAAGTAGGTAGGTAGGTAGGTACCTTTATTATTTTGACCTTGTTTTATTGCCAGCAGAGCACAACAGAAAAAATAAAAAAAAACATATAGGTAATATGTGAGCTAAAACACTCCTCGTTTGCTTTCCGCGTGCCATCTATTAATACTTTATTTAAAAAAAAAAAAAGTTTTTTTAATAAATTTAATTACGTTAGTTATATTTCAATGAATCAAAATCAGAAGAATAAATAATGATCAACATGAACAAAGAGACTTATACGCGGACTTAAACAAATTACAACGTTCGTGAATGTAGCGTTTATTTTAGTATTATTCGAACACAGGTAGTTAAGTTGGGTTTTGATGATTAATTCGTCGGTTTCATGGAGTTTTTGTTCCACAATTAGGAGCAAGTTATGGACGACACGCGTAGGAACGGCCCGGCAATGTTTTTATTAATTGTAAGATTTACTTTTAATTACAATTAAACGTTGATATCAACTTATTTCTTCTATCAGATTTTGTCCAAACTTTTTTATAGCTTTAAATTTACTAGTTATAAGTAAATTTCACCGTTATCTACAGCTATCTACAATTATCTTCTGTTAATTTATAAAACTTTCATAACGGGAACGCCTATTTCATATTGCCATATTTATTCATTCAATTTATTAATAATTGTATTTGTATTTTGTATATAATATAAACCTAAAGAATACATTTCCCCTTAAGTATTTAAGGATATACCCTTAAATGCAGAATGATGTATTTCTACATCGATAACTTTTTTTATAGTCGAACTTGAAAAGTAGACCATTCGATAATACTATACTAAAATTGATAGTATACATACACAGGTACATAAACAAAGATATACATTGTATATCTTTTATAAAGTTTAGGGTTTCCGCGTCCCCCCTTTTTAAGAAGTTTCACTTCTATCACGTGTACGTTGCTGTACGCGCAGTTTTGTATTTTTAAATATTAATTTTTTTTTTTTAACTAATATAACATTTACACCATTCATTTCAGTTGTTTTAATTGAAAAAAATATATTAAGGGTTAAAGATAACTATAAAATTACATTGTAAATTTCAAGCAAAAGGATTTTAAATTTTAAAAGGAAATTTATTTTGCTTAACATTTGTAGAATGTAAATTTGTAACGTGGTAAATGTTATCAAAGTAATCCCTAAGAATTAGGTACAGACCTACTCAATTATGTTCCGTAAAAATTAATTTTCTCTTTATGGGCGATACGATAGCTATCGGTCTACTGGTCACTAAGCTATAGAAAAGCCAATTAGGTGTGTGTTTTGGTTAAACTAAAGTCCATTTATCAGGGGACTCCGCCCTATACGGTTCCGCTCTGTCGACCTTCTCCGAAACACCACATTTTTATAATGCACCATCATTTTAATAGTTATGAAATAACGACCACGGAAAGTTATAACAAAATGGATGAGGTCATGTTCTCTGTAACTTGCAAGGCCCTTTGAGTTCAGTTAAATCAATAATATTATATTATATAAAGCTTTTTAAGCTGTATACCTAATATTAGATAAAGCGTCTACTTCTAAGTTATTAGTTACATATATAATAATGAATTTTTGTTTATTTGTTTGTACCTCCATACATTCTTTCTGCGTTACTGTATCTATATGCGTTAAAGTTCTGACAGCGGGGACGAAGTCGCGGGCAAAAGTTGGTTAATTATAAGTTGTGTGGCGTTAATTTTAAATAGACATACTGGACTTTTTGATGGACGCGAGCCTTTAGATATTTTCTGTGTTTGTTTAAATCTATACGTACCTACTTATAATATAAGAGTGAAGAGTCGAAATCTGTACATTGAAGTTATTTGTGAAATAATAATAAAGAGGCGCTTAGAATCGTGGACAGAACACATTTCAATAGTTTTGACATAATATATGATGATATGACGTTTAACTATTTGGCTAAAGATGGTGGTACCAAGGTAAAAGGAAATTGGTTCTCAAGTAAATCAAATGTGGTCACGGTAAGTAGGCACATTTGTTCACCCGCAAAAGAATACGTATACCCTGAATACATAAACTCATGAGTAGCCCTGAAATAAAGCTATAGTATACGTATACTTCATTAATTGAAACAAATGTAAGTTTTTATAATATGAAAACGAACAAAAGAGGTAGACTGCTGCAAATATCCCTATTCGAAACTGATATAGAGTAGTTGACATTTGCTTGAATACAAAGCACCTGCGCTATGCTGCGGTAGCATAGCGGCAGGCGCGTTGTAGCCCGAGCGAGAGTTGTGAGCTGCCGGCTGTCACGACATGTGTGACTAATTTGTTGTCGGCAAAGCACTTATTACAGTGTCTCTGACGACGCCCGAGGTGTCGCTGACACCGACAATTTTATCCATAATTCTATAAATTTGCCTCACGCACAGGGAAGTCATCTATGTGACACAAGATATTCTGAATGACGCGTCTCAATTTAATTGCAATATCCCAGTTATACTTTCAATTCCACGAAATTACACGTCGATGGTGACTACCCATCAATCTTCATCCCTTGTCAATGATAATTGGTCAAAAGAAATGCATAATATTAGGTGCATTGCAGTCATTTTGCTACAAGATAAAAGTTTTGGTCATAAGTAATCAATGTAACGTTGTGAATCTTCCACTAATATTATTTGACATATACTACCAACAACAAAAAACTCGAGAGGTCTCGTGGACATCCAATAGGAACGAAATACCTTTGACAAGCAAAATGAAGTAATGGTAATAAAATTGTATTTATTAAATAAAATTTTAGGTTGTTGTTTAAAAACTTATGAAAATAAACATTGAATTATTATCATAACAATACAAATTAATTATAATCAGTGCCTGCAATTTAATAATAAAATATTCATTGTCATGGCTTTATAAACCAAAACTTTTTTTAATTAAATACAATCTTATTATCATTTCTTCATTACCAGTAAAATACTATAGAAAAAGTGTCGGTCGGGTCGGACACTTTTCCCTCTGTAGCTCTCCTCTTATTCGTCAAAAGCACAATTAGTAACTACATTCCCAAATTTTCGTAATTATCTTTAATGAAACTTTGATAAAGGAACAAAATAAGATCATAACAATAATATATTTACATGATATAAATCCTATTTAAATGAGGTTATGAGGCAGCTGTAACCGAAGCGACTACTAAATCAACAGTTTTATATCAACACTTTATAGCTCAGTTACTCCTCGGCCGTTTAATCGCCTTGTTCTGGCGTAGCAACACCATCTCGCAACGCTTTACTGACCGGTGACCGGTTGGTATCATGTAGGTACTTACGTACATCACTACACATTATTTATGACATATGATATCTATTGACTCATATTATGATAACGATCAGTAACAAAGCGAGTATACAATCATTAATCATCTACCATAAACAGCTGTGTAAGTTTATTTGCGTTATGATAATTGAAGATGCATTGATTATTTGTTGATTGACTTATACCGACCTGTCCGTTCTTGTCCATTTCGTTGTTAGTGAGTTTGACTTTCTCGAAGGAGACGACCTGCTTGCGCAGCTGGTCGCCGGAGAAGGGCGAGTCGGGGTGTGGGTAGAGGCGTGCGGGGGCGGGCGGGTCCGCTTTCCCGGCGACGAGCCACGAGGAACGGTGGTACGCGTACCGGTACCGCTTGCCGTCCACAGGCACCACGTCCAGGAGTACCGCGTAACGCGCCTCCGCCCGGCAACCGGTGAATGATACGCGCACCGTCGGGAACATGCGTCTGCGCACAAAATTATCTGATAAGGTTAGGTTAGTCAATATGTTATCAGTAGGCAATTTATCGAAGCATTTATCGAATGGGCCTAGGAATATAATATAAGCTTCCATCAGAAAGAAACTTATGGAATTTTTATCAGTAAATATATCTACTCTATTACTGAATTTATGCATGCCTAGGTAAAATAATACTATGAAGTTGGTTCTATATTTACTAGTATTTATATTTTTCATTTATAGATTGATCTGATTTGGTTACCTCATTTGTAAGTAATTATAATATAAACCCAAAATTATAATAGTTTTTTTAGTACTTTCTTAAGTAAAACGTAGTGATCCAATTTTTGAAATGTAATAACTAATAACCTACCTACATAAACAAATAAAATATTTTAGGTATATCTAACAAGTCATACCACTTGCCTCATAATCCTACCAATAGGAAACTGTAAGTAAGTAGCTGTTTAGCGTAAACATCTAGAGCTGTATAATTTTTAAATCAAAAATGATTAACCTTAAATTTATAATAAAAGTTTTAAAGTAAAAGACAATCTATCTTTTAAGCTTTGCACATATAATATTAATGAAAAGTTTAGAAAATATATAATAAGTAAATAAATTAACATGTCAATTACATTGTTTAATCACTATCAATTAGATAAACTTAAATTCTTATGACGGTGGATCGAACCCCTTTGACACTAACAGTTGGCCGGCAGATATTATCCTGTCAGTTAATCGTAATAGATCACACACTTACAGTTTCTTTTAAGATTTTGGACTTGCGGCTTAAGCGAACTGCGAGTGTGTGGCCACGAGTGTCAATCGACAGTTTTCGGCCTGACAGTTCGTAACCTCAAAGCCAAATCAAACACACACTTGCAGTTAACGGTACACTGTGTGAACTGACAATAGGGATGTGAAAAAAAGTCGATTAAAAAAATTGATTAAAATCGATTATTTTTATATAAAAATTGATTATTTTTTAATCGACTTAATTATTTTAGAAAAAATCGATTTAAACAAAAATCATTTTTTTTTTAAATTCCCTTCCATAACTGATGATCTTCTGCAATGTTGAACTGCCGACTGCCGAATATCGCTTTCCGGCAGCCGCTTGCTAGTGCGTGGACATGGAAAGATAACAGAGCTGACATTCGATCATTGCCGGCAGTCATGAATGGCTTAATGGGTGGACGACTATACTGATAATAGACGGAAGGCCGACTGATCAGACCAAAGACTGCCGGCCAACTGTTAGTCAGTGGAGCCCTTAAAAACTACTGACTATAGACTAATGACTAATGACCCCAAAACTAAATTAGACATTTGTAATACAAAAAAACCTTATAATCCCCGAAAGTGTTTTCCGAGACTAAAACACATGCTCGCAATAAAAAAAATGATTAATGCATCTTAACAAAAACTGCCAGAGATCCGGCCACGGACGGTGACTTGTATAATTACAGGGTGAAACGCGAACTAGGAAATCAAACAAATATGATGTATTCGATTTTAATGCACCCTTAAATGGACCGAAGCGTTTCCTGCCGGCCGCGATCCGATAACATCTCGACGTCGTTTATTTATGACGTAACCTTTCATATTATAAACTTAAATTATACCTACTATATTTAGTTTAATGTCTCTATGATAGAAAATTTATTTCGACACCTATTTGCTTGTCAGATTGAACGTTGATACACGAAGAATCTAATAAGTACCTATCTATTTTGTACATTATCTACTAATGTATAAATCAAATGAATTATCCTTTAATTTGTAAAAACTTGCGAATGCATATTATTTATAAAATTTGTTTCTATCCAAACAAATGGTGGATGAAGGTTGTGCAAATGTTAAACTGTAATTTTTCGATGTAGACAAATCAATTTCGGTCAATAAATTTCCAAACAAAAAAAATCATACATTTAATGTATAATAAATACATTTATGAAAATAATAGATTTTACTACCATAAAACACAGGCATGGTATTATAATAATTTCTCATAACAAATTTAATATTACAGGTACATATTCGTAAGTAGAGGTATACAACGATAAAACGTATTGAGGTTTTGTAACCACTAACCATAAATAAATCGTATTGCTGTTCTGAATGGTTGCTGTATCAGTCCGGATCTCGCTCTTACGTTGGTTTGACAATAAGCCGTTGTCAATTGCGTTTATGAGTGGGTCGTTATGGCGAAAGACGCACGATGTCGCGCAGTGCGACTCGACGCTCAACGTGGAGCATTGGAGCCACCCAGTACGAAAGCGTAATGAGTTGTATCGATTACTCATAAACACGGATAATAATCACACTTGCACACGGTATAATGCTAATTAAAATACCCAACATCTTTAATAGGTTTAATAGTATTTTACGTCTATTTAATAATCTTACAAAAACATCATGCTAATTTTACCAACCATACAAAAAATATTAGAACAAAGCGTACTATAATATAGCAGTAATTATAAATAATAAACATAAATAAACGCTTTAAAAAAGGAAAACATTATAAAAAATAATCATTGCATGTTTATAATACCTACCTACAATTAATGATGAAGTTGGTAGGAAGGTAAAACGTGGCAGACATTCGAGCGGATTTGCATAATTCATTAATAAAAGTCAAACCGAGATGCCTTCTGATAAAGTTAACAAATACCCAATGACGTATTATCCGTTAAGACAAGTATGCGAACCTTTGTTACTAGTTTAATTCAAATTGTTACTAGGTATGGCAATGTGCGAACAAGTAATAAAATAAAACTACGGACATCAAACTCGTCAATTAGCCTTCGAAGAGGAATATAAAAAATGTGAAACTTTTGTAAGATCGTACCTACAATACTATTAAAAATAATTTCTTTGTGGTTAAAAACCACAACCTACGACAAGGCAGGCTTGAAAGAAGTCTAATTTAAATTACTGCAATATAGAGCAACCGCTTCCGGACAAAGGCGTGAAATTGTCCTTCGGCAAAACATTGTTGGTTTTTATTTATAAATATAATCGTATGTTACTTAAAGTAGTCATCGGACGACATACGGTAGGTGGTGTAATTGGAATAACTATTTAAAAATAATATTAGATCATAAATAAAAATCTTTAAACATGTATTTTCATGCCCTACCTATTATAAAGCTCAAGACATTGTTTTCAAAGTGCGAATTTCCGAAATTATCAGTCAGAGATGAATATATTTTTTCCAATTTATACTTCACGGTTCGATCCTAAGGAGCGGGGCTGTAACCATGAACGTCAAGCAACTTTGCAAGGTGTAGGCAAGTACGGGAATTAAGAAAAACAATAGGCTACACGGGTGCATTGGCATCGCCGCGCCGCGCCGTCGCTCGACGCGATGGAGAATTAATCGAATAAATTAACAACGAGTGAGACCGCGGGACACAGCTAGTATTTTAAAATACAAACATAATTAACTTAGTACTAGATAACAGCAATATAGGACCGTGTTTACTAGTTACATGTAGAGATAGGTACGTTATAAGTTATAACTAATTTACTTTATGAACGTGACCTTTACATAATTGTTTAGCAAATAAATACAGAAGGCATCAGTTGGGGTAATAGCAGAAGTATATTAATTGTTGGTTTTTTTAGCAGTCGATAAGATCTTACAGTATGTTGCATGTTCAATGAAATGAGAACTTTTATCTAGAAATTATTGTGAATACATAATTAAACGTATGGTATAATGTAACGTAAATGGTAATTATTTACATTTCAAATACATCAAATAATAATCATAAAGTAAGAAGAAATAAGAAGGGGCAGTCCGACTAGTGGAATATATACGCCATCAGAAGATCACAGCCTAATAACCTTGTATTATGTTCCTGCAGTAAGTAGGGTTTCCAGAGCTCCAGGTCGGCTACATAGCCATAGGCTTCAGTAGCCGCTTACGATCAGGCGAGTCGTATGCTTATTTGCCACATCTCGTAAATGTGGTTTGAACCTATAGGTACGCTGCTTAGGACAGGTAAGTGTACTCATTTTCAGCGTTTTCTAAAAGTTACCTATTGAACATTAAACTGTGGTATATTATCAATAAGCTATTCTTTTTTTTTTTAATTATTTGCTTATTATTTTAATTTTATGTTGCTAAAAGAAAAACAAAGACATTTATTTTTTCCGATTTTTTACGTAATAATTAAATATTTTCCTGGTTAAAAATTAAATATTAAAATCATTTAATCCAAAAACTTAAATTAACCCAAAATTTCATACCAATACAATACAGTTCAAAAACACTGATACGACATGTGACAGATACCATTAACAGTCTTCGCTGTCATACCAGCATGCTAAAACTGCTAATGCCCTAAGTACATGCGCCCTTTATGCTGCTTTCTAATTACCTATGAGAAGTCATAATTCCACTGGATATGAACTTGTTAATTCCGACACAAGACTTTGAAGTAAGTCACTCACTATGTGCAATCAAGTCAGGGTTGCATGGTATAATTTAAAGTCACTTATAATTCTAAAAATAAACCTTTTGCAATAGTTACAATAGTAGTCAGTAGAGAACGGGGCTTGTAAAATATACAAAACTTTACGTGGATATTTTACATCGAGTAAAATTTAGAAGATATGAAAAACAAATTAATTTAATAAAGTGGATGGCGAGCGTGTATCTACAATATGCGCGCGTTAGAAACTACACTTCTTTGAATAGTCATGCTCGATGATATACGTCACATATATGATATCGTGATATTATATATCATGATATCATCATAGTGTGATTATTTTTACCAAAATAAATAAAGAGATTTAGCAAGTAACTTCAATATCATTATTTTTTTCTAGCGCGCTTAGAGATGTACAAATCTCTCCAATATTAAGCTCTCTACACTTCTGCCAACCCATGTACAATATGTTTATCGATGTTACTGCCGTTAAGTATTGTACTGCCTAAGTACTAAAAACTGTGAACCGTCAACAGCTTTAATCGGAATGCCTTGAAGGTGTAAGGTGAGCTGGCGTTGGTTTTGGTGAAACTGCAGTGCATATATTCTATTTTCTCTGTTGTTTATTCAACCCTGCATTTTCTAAGGCTAAACTCCACGTCTCCAACGTCAAAGAAGTATAAATAAATAAAAAAACCTAAGTAATATACGCAAAGCAGCTCTACAGTTTTGTAAACTTTTATAGTCTTAATATCAACTTAAAAATATCTCGGTATTAAGACATTCTATATGTACAACGTCAATTCATTCACGTCGTTTTCAGTCAGTTCAACTATTAATAACCATGAATACCAAAGTGATCACATGTCTATTCGTCTATTTATGCTTGACGAACAAATTCTTCTAGATAATTTATATTAAACATTGATATTATCACTGCTATTAAATCATTAATATTTTCCTATACAATAATATAAACTTATCTCTGAACCAATATATGAACTGAAAAAGTAAAAACAAAAGTTTAAATATTTATTCAGTGGCAAAAGTTGTTTTAGAGGTTTAAATATTTATTGCTTTCAGCTTTTAATTATTAGGTAGTTGACGGTTAGTTATGTTCAATTATTATTTAGATTTGTTATAACGTCATTCGTCAATCATTCATCAATTTAACATTCCGTATTAAACCTAGTGGTTTTTGCATGGCCTTATAAGATTTACTGCACGTATTTAGTTCTATTCCATAATTGCAAATATTTATTACAAAATGTACATAAGCATAAAATATTAATTTAAATTTCATAAAAAAACTATTAATGAACGTTTAAGTAATAGTATATAACCTATCAGTATCTACAAATAGTTCAACTGATGCCAGAGAGAGTGGCATAAAGTGGCACGCGACTTGTCAGTTGTCTGTCGTTCAAGCGTCTCGTTACGTCGCGTCGGCACGAGGCGCGAGACGCGAGGCGCGGGTCGAACGTGACACAGGCCGGCTAATCTCGCCATTCAAAACAAAATATCCAGTTACATCGGCAGCCTCGTGTGAAAATGAATAAAGGCAATAAAATATTTAAAGTTCCAACAGGTTAGACACGACTTGCATACTATAAAAAACTCGCAGAGTGTGGCCACCGCGTGAGTGGATGAAGAAAACTGTCACCTGTCAGTCTGCCATTTTAATTCTTCTGTAAATTATAAAAATGACACTTGACAATATTTTGTCGTCTCTCGGGTAATCGAGCGTAATGGAACTCTCAATTTATTAAGTACTTTTGTCAAGTGTCTGGTTAAGGACGTCGTTTGACTTGTTACCCCAACTCATCATCTGGTTTGAATTCACGTATCTATTGAAGACATTTTTTAAAGATTACTGATAGGTATTGCACGGCTTAACGCTGTGGCTAAAGAAGCATGAAATTTTGCATAAAAGTTCTTGATATAACATAGGACTATCCGGTCTAAATCAAAAACTTTTTCGAGGAATTGCATTCTACGTTATATTTTCAATTTAATGGAATAATAATATTGCATGATTAAAGATAATTTTGAAGAAAATCCTTTGCCCTTGTTTGACCTTTATGACGTCATCACTAGTATAAAACGTGTTCTCTTTACCTTGATACCCGAACATAAAAAAACAGGCAAGTGCGAGTCGGACTCACGCAACGAGGTTTTCGTAATTGTACAGCCACATTCACCAAAATAATTAGATAACATTACTGAAAAAAGCACCTAGCAATTCTAACGAAAAGATAAATTATATTGAGGGACAAACTTTAGCGTTGGAAAACTGTTATCCCCCATACATCGACATATACCACGGTCAGTTAAGCAACTGGGTACAAATAAGTTTGTAATCGCAAAAATATTATGATATTAGGTCAACTGGAAGTACTCTATAGGTTTTTATTCCCTTTGCGAGTGTTAAATTATGTAGCATAAACAGTCGTATCTTTTGATTGCGTTAACTTAGAAGTTTGATTTTTTTACAGCCTCAAGGGATTGCAGACCTGAGGATTTGATGTTTATTTCAACTTAATACCTCCACGCGCTTCTGAGGAAAAACGGTCTTTAGAGACAGACTCCTTTTTTCCTTTTGAGGTACGGAACGCTAAAAATCGGTAGTATTATAAATTGTCAGTGTCAACTATTATTTGTCGAGAATATCAAATGATGTTGGGTTTGTCAAAATATGACGATGTGTTTACGCCAGTGTTGGCATGGCCCTTGAATCAAAAGTTACGTTTCATTTCCTGAGAAGTCCATTTTTGTCAAAACATTAGTTAATCCTTGTTAATTTGAGACATATTCGTCACTGTTAACTGCTTTTAAATGAGATTTCGTAATAACTTCGCCGCTCGTGGGCCAATTTTTTGGTAAAATATCAAATTAAGTTTAATAATAAAATCATAATATTCTCAAAGTTGAAAATCGTTTTAACGGAAAAATACTTACATTTTACACGAGAGGGTCAAAAGTTACGAATAATGTTACCATTTGGCAACGCTGGTAAACACACTGCGGTATAATCCCAAGCACAGAGTATAACAACCGACAGATAACATTAACAGTTGTTTCTTAAGAGAAAGCTCGTCATGTAATATTTATGAGGTGAGGTGAGGTTTATGAGGTGATGACCTCATCATATAAACATAAAAAGCATGAAATAAGCCATAAAATAGCAACTCTTTATACTATTCAAAATAACAATCAAAAAGTAAGAGTAAAAAAATTGGAAAATGCCCATTCCATCGACTACATGGCTAGTAATATTATAACTTGCAATATATTATTACCTACAATTAGAAATTGTACATATTGTAATAATTATGTTTATGGTTAGAAACTTTGTAAATTTTGATCGTAATCTAGATGCAATTTCTTGTGAAAACAAAGTGATCAGTTTTGAATTGACGTGTGATTAAAGCAATCCCTTTTTACCTTCAATGTGGGATTTTACTTTACGATGTCGTTGTACATGAAAAATAATGGAGACATAAATATTGTGAAAAGTGACGTTTTGTTAACGAGTCGAGCGCAATGTGTGTAAAGTAGCCGCGCCGCGGGGAGCCGACGTACACCGAGGTGACGCGACGCTAATTAAAAAAGCTCAAGTGTTTTGCATTAAGATTGTTGTTCAAAGTGTCTTATTATTATTTTAACACACGATTATTAATAAAAAATAACGTGACATAAGTCGAAGCGTGAAACTTTATGAATTACCAGAATCAGAGTTCGTGTTCAGATTTCATCGTGTTCAATTTATTCACAACTCTTCACCGGGACACCGCTAACGCACCCGTTTTAGCCTATCGTTTTTATTAAGTTTGCACTTGCATACAGCTTGCCAAACTGCTTAATTTTCATGGTTACTGCTTCGTTCATAGTCTTATGGGCTTGATAGTATTAGTATTTTAAATTGTTTATTTCCACATAGTTCATTTATATTTTAATCTCTCTACGTAAAGTTATTGTACCGGACATTATTTAAAAACGTTATTTAATTTCGGCCCTAAGAAGGCACTTGAATGTCAACACTCTAACTACTACTACTACATTAAGAAGATATAAATTGCCAAAAGAGCATCATAGCTTAAATTGTTAGCTATGCGAATATCTCGACAATGTTTTACTTGAACCACATACTTGGAAAATCACACTGCCGTAAGCAGTTTTCGCTTCGTATAAATAACATTGATTGAACTACCCACATAAAACATTTTTCTAGAAATGTACAAAGTAAAATACCAACAAGAAAAACAGAACGGAACTCGTTCCGAGTTCGACACACCAGTTATTACTCGACTCACGTTATTCCTGACGTTATGTGCCGATATAAAATAATAATTAATATCAAGGGGCAATTATAGAACAGTTAATGTTAACAAGGTGGCCTTTAATTGTTATCGTCGAAATCTGACTCTGACGTTGGGTTTACGACTATTCCGCCGGAACCCTCCGAATCGCCATAAACCTTAAGGCGCCAAACTAACTGACTGAAGTAATCCTATATTTTGTTTAAAATGTGAACGTACATGATGTAATGAAAGTTTTATAGTATCATGAATAATAATGGAATTAAAATCAGTTTATTAAGGTATTTTTTTGGATTTACACAGTTACGCATAAATAAACCAACTACATTTCTAAATATAGTTATTTACTGTCTTAAAAGATTCTATATCTACTTTTAATATAATAAAGCAGAAGAGGTTTTTTGTTTGTTTGTTTAAGTGCGCTAATTTCTGGAAATACCAGTCGGATTCAAGAAATTAATTTTGTATATGATAGCTATGTGGACGAGGAATAGTAGATAAAGGCTATCAAACATTAGGCTAAAGTAATGAACAAAAATCTACTTTAATCACGTAAATTTGTAAGGTCAGAGAAGGTGTTCAATAGATGAGTCAACTCGTAATCGTGGCTAAAATCATCTTGAATCGTCAAGGTAATGAAAACTTGCATACTTTGGATACACTTCAGTCAATATACGGATAAACTAAGACTATAACTCCTTGTCCAGAAGGAGTGATTTGGCCGTGAATCATCTAGTGCGTACGTCACGCTTAATATAGTACCAATTGAGGAGTTTGCAGAACATTATGCGCGCGAGTCGAGTTTCGCGTACCACAGTGTGCGCGTACTGCACGCGATGAACCTAAAACTCGCGCGATGCATAACGCCCATTTACTTCACTCAACGCGACGCGCGTATGAATTTGCGCGAGATGAATCGCGGCGAAATCGCTTCTTTTGAACAAGATCTGTAAGTTTTATCAACTAACCAATTTCATGAGTAAGCAGTTGTGCATAAAGCGTAAGTAGGTAAGCCAGTTACAATAGTTAAGCTCACAATACTTTACAGCGCAATATAAAATTATAATTTTATTGTCGTTTACTAAGAATTCAAGCGGCAACCTATAATTAAACTATTTCCAGTAACTCAATGTACGATCAGCTTGCGTGTCGGGATACGTTTGGAAAATTCTTATGCGTTTCATAGATATGTCAATCAAATACAAAGAAATTGAAACTGCGCTACTGTTGTTGTTGATATGATTCATCTTTATAGGTTTCTTTGTTTGTTTCATTTTTATATGTAACCTAAGCTATTCCTCCGATTGCAATGAAACTTTGGTGCGTAGCTGTGCGCAGTGTGCCCATATAATATACCCGCGTATGTATATCTCGCGCAGAACTTTATGACCGCTGTGAACACAGGTTCGTTACTTTGCATACAATACAAATTTTGGTAATATTATTACAGATATTTCAATAAATTATATTTAACTAAGTTTCCCGCGGCTTCATTAGTGTCATCATTGAGTTATGTCATATTATATGCTTATACGTCCCATTTAAACTTAATTGCTAAATACCAATTTTCATAGATCAAACATAATGGCTTACTACAATCCTTTATCCCCTATCACCACCTTAGGGGTTGAATTTCTAAAACTCCACCTACACTGTAAAAGGAACCCGCATGCAAATTATCACCGTCCTGGCTCCAGTATTTCGGGCTATGCGCTGATATGTTAGTCAGTCAGTCAATTATTCTTACATATGTAGATAATAATAATAATTTTAAATAATGCTTTTTCTAAAAGTAAGATAACATAATATTATTATGACGTTCTAAGTACCTATTATTTATTCTACTGTACCATACGCAATTACGGAATGTTCAGATCGGCCATTAAGTTCGGCGCGAGATATGGTTTCTGTATTAGTATAACTAGTTTACAATTAGGTGGAGCGCTAGTCGTTTCATTTAGAAGAGATCAAGAATGAAGTTACGGGCAAAAGCTACTTGAAAATATAAATAAATAATATGTTAATATCAGTGATAACAAAATTATATCTTATTGTTAACAAAACTACTTTTATGAAGCTAAATATTATTGATATGAATTTTTTATGCGAAAGAATATCTCAATGTCATTCAGTATGAAATGCCTTGTAATTGGCCATTGTATATGCTGAAGTTCGAAAATATTATTTACATTCTGAATTCAAAAAATCTTTGAATTAAATTAGCTGTTAATTGATTTTCTGTATAAATAGTTGGAGCAGGCAGACACTCAGTCGCCGGAAATGTCGGCAGATACTCGTATTAACGTTCTACTAACATGTCCACGCAGAGTTATTTCTCATACGTGAAAGGTCGACGCACATTATCGTGTATACTAAGACCGTTAATAGTTTTTTTAATATATTTCTAATAAATATACATAAATGCCACAGTAGGGACAACATAATTAATACTCAAACAAGTTACTTTTCGTTTTTTCATCGTGAAATATTCTAAAAAAAAGATTTTCCTTTCTTGTATACAAAGGAAGCTTATTAAATTTTAATTCTGATGAACCTCAGCGTATTATTTCTACTTAAATAATTGCACATGTTATAATTTATTAATGGATATTAACTAGCAGCATCGGCGGTATTTAAGAGGTATCGAAGTGTGAGAGGTATCGAAGTAGTGTTATAAGTTGTTGTGCTGTATCATCTAAAAACCATTGAAATTGCTTATTGTTTAATCTTCATTTCATCAATAGAATCAATCATACTAATGACAAATTAACGGAACAATAACAAGGTAAATATTATTAAATAAAGTTCCTGATAATATTATTGTGACAAATCCAACGGAATATATGCTATACAGTAAACTCTGAAATAGAACAGTTTCAACTAAATAAAGCGACTGACGCTTATTACGTCTTTAGATATTGTAGAAAGCGGAATATTCACTAATTATCTGTGTTCATTATAATCGTCGAAAGTGTCTTGAAAGCGCCACCTCGGGCAGAGATTATACTGTAATTAACTGTTTTACACGCTCCTAATGGCTTCATTTCGCTAATGGCCGTCTCATCTCGTCCTTTCGCTATCTGCCACAAATTTACTCCGATATCATAAAGCAGCTTTACACTTTAGTTGACTTAATTTGAAAGTCGACATTAATTCGGTCGAAAAATCGATTAGTCTAATGAACAGTTTGCTATTTAAAGAAAATTTCTTTCAAAGTATTTTTTAAAACTTATTCTTCCAGAAGTAATCAAGAGTACACAATGCAGGTTTAATAATTAATAATTCATCTCAACGATAAAAAGTACATATTGACGTTAACAAACCCACAGAATAATTAGGATTTAAAAAAAAAAGATGATCACACTACTGTAGGTAATTAATTGTAAACCATAATATATACAAGGTAATTTTAACACATAATGTTTTATAGCTTTACATATACCTATCTACTTATCTGCTAATCATACAAACTACGTAGGTATACTATACAAGGTCAATTAGAAAATTTAATAAGCCCCCGACATCAGTAACTTATTTATAATGACCATTTCATCGACCTTTGCTGGAGTTAAAAATCCTACATATTCCAGATGACGCTGCAGCATCAGGTTAAGGTTTTACTAATATCATTGAGGTAACATAATACTAAATCTAGACTCAATCAGACCTGTGGAAGATGCTCACTTCTATTTATCAACTAGAAAAAAGCTAATAGCTTATTAGCTAATAGAGATTTTCTTTAATCATAGCTAAGAACACCCTCGATCAAGCCACCTTTTAAACAATAAAAAAGTAAGTCAGTCGTTTGTAAGCTATGATGCCACTGAAAGACACGTTAAACTTATAACAATCCTCTTTTTACGTCGGGGGTTAAAAATAGCAAGCGATGAAATAATTCATATACTATATACATACATAAGTAAATTAGAACCAAAATTTAAACATTTATAATGGGTAGAAAACGTTTGATATACTCGTATACTAGTTAATATAGGGAGAATAGTTCGTATGATGCGTATACCGTGGTAAAAATGTACCTACAATAGCAACAGCTGCAACTGTCAACATTTTCTAATAACGAAACTATATTTATATATATATACGAATAAATAAAATTGAAATGTGTCTTTATAGTGTCAAAATAATAGCTTTTTACTACATGAATGAAAATATATCCGTCCGTCTGTCTGTTTGATACGGGTAATCTCCTATATGGTTGGACCGATTTTGACGGGACTTTCACTAGCAGATAGCTGATACTATAAGAAGTAACTTAGGCTACTTTCATTTTAGAAAAAGATTTGGGGTTCCGCGCAAATACAAATGAATTCGGAAAAACGACGATCTGGAGAGCTTACATGGCTTACGCTGAGAAAAGCATAAGATATAATTATATCAAATTAATTTAGTACATAATTGTAGATGTTGAAAAGGCCTACAAAAAATCATCAAAAGCATATGTTTATTTTTTAAGGATCATCCACAATAATACACTTTTGTCTTTAAAATAACCGGGAGCGGGGGTAGCACGATTCGCGACGGCATTCTATAGCCCACGCGAGCGCGACCACGGGAAACTAGTTTTAGTTAATCAATTTTATATTCCTACCACATTCTTATTTAGGTAATTGGGCGTAATCCGCCATGGTCATCGCCTATAGCCAGCCCATCAGTGGAAATTTGGCTGTCTAAGATATTACTCTACAGTACCCTTTTCGACTATATTAGCTAAATTACACTTGTTTTAATAATAATATTATTAAATAATATAATATAAAATCTAATATTTATGTTGAGTTCTATGTTGTAGTTATGTAGAGAGTTGTAAACTTCTCGGTTGTCGACAAGGCCGCAATTATTTCATCAACATATGGACTCGCTGATACTTAGCTCAATTATTATTACATTAACTGTAAATATCCAGCGACTACGTAAGTGGCGATCTGACAAACAATAAATTGCAAATTACCTTCTTGTACTTGCAAATGAGCTGCACCTACGACATTCTCACGCTAAATTCTGTTTATGGTAATATTGATTTCATGGATTATATTTAAGGAGCGATTTATTCACTTTATATGTAAGTTATTCAATATTAAATGTCAATAATTAAATGAAAGAAGTATTAATTATTGTTCTTAAATACCTTTCGAAATCTGTGAGAATTACGTAAAAATACTGTTTTTATCCCAACTAATTAATAACACTAATTCAAATTTAGTATTAATGAGAATAGGATCCACAAACTATGTCGTATCTATAACACAAATATAAGAGTATTAAACCAAATGATAGTTATAAATTATTATTCCACGTCAACATTAACTTGTTCATTTTAGTGATTCATCATAATATTATGCTCGGCAACCTATCGCGTTTGGAATAAGTAAATCGGTTAACAACGATAAAGTTCTATTAGATTCACACTCGTTCTGAATTTCCTAATACTAAAATAAATGTCAATGATCTTTAAAAAAATGGCAATTTGTTTATTTAATCCACATACGTTTTAGAAACTTTATTATTTACTTTTACAAGAATAGCACAAAATTAATTAATAATTGTTTTCTAAATTGATAAACTCATAGTACTTTTCAAATAATATCTCTTTCATTATAATTAAAATGCAAATACAAGTACAATAAATGAACTTGGTTCTCAGTTACGATAGTAAACTATATTAAAATTATACTGCTATAATTTAAATAAAAATTATTATAAATCTCCAGAAGCGAACCGCGACGCGATGACACAAACATTTTGATAACTAAATGTTATTCATATTTTTATAAACTGTTAATCTGTTGGTTTTTCAACCTCGTAGCATATAATCAAATATTAATGTTGAATTGTGAATATAAACGAGATTTTAATATTTCGATTGGAGTTATGATCGAACTCGTTTAGTCTACATTCTTTTAAAATGTACTATGATTGGCCTACTGTTTGAGTTTAGCGGTTTCTTACCTTTATTATGTTGCATTTTTTCTATTTGAATCTAAATTTTGAATTTTACCAAATTAATAAAATAAATGATTTATTTTCTTCTTTTATCTATGTTTGTAACATATGAAAAATAATCATATTAGTTTATTTATAAGTTATGAAATTTATAAATGATTTTAATAAAAGCGATAGTCCGCAGGCGAGAGTATTGTATGTTACAAGTATGTATTTTGTGGTTAAACTATTTAGATGCTAAGCCATTTTTAATGATATAAGGTCACGGATTCGAATGTTCGTCTGCAAAATGATAAATGAAAGTGAACAACTAATGTCTTCCGACCCATATGTGTATACCACACCCCTATATTAACTCCATATGCACCGGTTGATTTCGGAACACCACAAATCAAAGAAAGACTGTATGTATACGACATTGATATACAGCGCTTAAAGGCTGAGTTAAAAATCAAGCACACTAATATTAGGTCCTTACATATGAAATTAGCGTTTTTTAAGGAAAAAAAGTAAAACGAAAAAATATTAATATATTTAATTAATCGAGGTATGTACCTTTATTATCCATAGATAAGTATAAGTATACATACATATATAACTATAAGTGCATACACTTTCAACATTTTACATGTAGTTCATTGATTCCTTTGCTGAAAAAATTATGGGTGCGAAAATCAATAAAATCTCTGAAGGCGGCTTGTACAGCCTCATCGAAATTGAATTTTTTTCGTTACAAAAAATTATCCAAATTCCGAAAAAGTCGTAATCTGTTGAAGCAAGGTCCGGGGAGTATGGTGGGTGTTGGAGATATTCCAACCGCAGTTGCTTTAATTTAGCGACCGTCTTTCGTGAAGTATGAGGGTTAGCGTTGTCTTTAAGCAACAGTGGGCTAGAGAGATTGGCCAGTCTATTATTTAACGGCTAGCTTTTTCATCATGGTTTACAATTATTGACAACATCACGCTATAGCTCTAAGGAACGGAACAGTAACCACAAACGTTAAGTAATCTAGCAAGCTGTAGTCAACTACGATAAGTGAGAACACAGTACGCAGCATGGTGACTCTCTTTTGATTTGTTTCGTTTCAGGATCAGCCCGTGTATATCCAAATGCCGAAAGGCTTGCAGACCGGCGTGACAGCGAGAACCGGTGATGGCTTGCCGCGGTTGATCTCACGGTACTCATCATCGTTTTTGGAGTGCTTATCATCAAGCTCATTGCGGTACTATGCCATTCTAAAATAACATTACTATAATCGATTAGCTGTGACCCATGGTTTCACCTGTATAGAGTACGCAAAAATGGCAATCAATACGAAAGCCATATATGCTATTATTATTATTAGAAGGAGATAAATATATATTGTGAGTTGTAGTAACGCCTAAACATATAGAAACATATTAGATCACGTCGCCATTCATCGCACCCGTGTAGCCTATCACAATTATTTTGTTCTCACTTTCCGCGATTACAAAATATTTAAATTTTTCATTATCGCCAAAACTATGTGTCCTAATAACATTCTATAAAGAGCAAAATTTAAATTCATAAAATTGTCTTTATGATGAAGTAACTTTTGTTTCTAATAATTATGCCTAAAAATAATACTCATAAAACAATTTTTAATCGTCAACAAAAAAAATATCTAAATATACCTTATTGTGGCATAAGTATAAGAGATACGCATATGTTATACCAGACTTTGTTTAGATATACTAAGGACTAATATTTTTATAGAACATTGTATTTACGTATCATTAACCATTACGCCAGCGCACGCGGGTAAAGCAGTACGGGAAAACTTCCACTTCTGACTTACTTAGCAAAGATAAACATTTAAGGCCAGCTGAGAGTTGTAACCTAATGTTAGACTGCCTATACTATTCCTCGTGAATCTGGATATCGTATTAAACAAAAACAATTTAGTTAGTTTCAGATATCAACGTTTTTATACAAGCAAAAAACATTTCCGCTTTATTATATTAGTATAGGTACCTATATAAATTATATAATTACACTCTAAACGAATTACAATGTTTCAATAATTCCACGATCTCATTAACGGAGTTACATCGTGCGTACATAAAATTTATAACGTTATTCGGTTTTAATGCGCAAAAATAACATTTACAGGTCGCTCGCGAATGGATATAAACTACTTAATTGTACCTTCAGAAATCCGGTACTTCGAATTGCTACTGGCGTCGAATCAACACCTATAAATGAAATGACACTTAGATACTATAAAAAATGTATTTCCCAATAACCGATCCAATTTCTTTAATACAAGGACGATAGAAGTCAATGACAACAGTTCACCCATGATTCAATTATAAAAAATTGTTCGTAAACAGATGCATATTTATCAAGTCATACAGTTTGTCAGTATATTTATTATTACAAATTGTTGATAGAACCGAAATATGATAATTATACGTATCCATTGGCTGCCAACATATCATGAATCGTACAGAACCAAGAATCTTTATAAATTACTAGCTGACTCGCGCAACTTCAACATAACATAGAGAGAGAAAGGGTTAGAGAGAGAGGGTCGTAGGTACTGTATTATAGACGCCTCCCGCTTTCCTCATCATTTCGCATAATAAAAATGCGAGCGTGTGGTACTTGATCATTATTTTGCTGCGGAGTTATTTTAAAACTCTGATATCTCCTAAGATAATGGATGTAATAATATATATATATAATATCTCCATTTTAATTAATTAATGTACAGAGCAATTTTGTTCAAAATTAAATACTTGTGATGAATAATGTATTTATTTTGATAAAGATTAATACCATGTTTATAAAAACACCTTCGCCAATAATGCAAAATTTTGTTACTATAAAAAAGGTTATATTGAGTAAAAGAAACAATTTCGTCACACACGATTGTTGCGTAACTTTAACAATTTACGCGCACACAATGGAAGCTCTCAAAAGGAATAAATTTTCCCCGTTTTTGCAACATTTATCGTTGATGTTCCGCTCTTATTGGTCGTAGTGTGATGTTATATAGCCTATAACCATCCTCGATAAATGGGCTATCCAACACTAAAATATGTTATCCATTCGAATCAGTAGTTCCTGAGATTAGCGCGTTCAACAAAACCAACAAACAAACAAACTCTTCAGCTTTATAATATTAGTATAGGTTAAACTACCAGCTGGTCTGGCAGACGTAGTTCTGCTATTTTTCAAAAATCAATAATTCGACCGCAGTGCCACTTATCCCGAATTTTACTTCACGAAAACTTTTCCAGGACTACTATACACTATGACAATAAAATAGTGAACAAAACCATAATAATAATTACGCACATCCATCGTTGTAATTGTGAGCTATGATCTTGAGTTGCTTAAGAAATCCAAAATTAAAAGTATTTTCAGTTTTCCAATTTTCCGGTTAACTTTCTAATTTTTATTTTCATAACAATTACTAATATTTTTTTAAATAATTCGTCAAATCGGTCTAGCCGTTTCAAGTGATGCGCTTACCAAAAAACAGCATTTTATTTTTAGGGTTCCGTAACTCATAATTAAAAATACGGAACCCTTATAGTATCTATCACTTTTTTGTTTTCCGTTTGTCTGTCTGTCTAGCTGGCTGACTTTCCCTGTGTGTGTTAAGGCACTTTTTCTCGAAAACGGTTTAAGGTATTAAGTTGAAATTAAAATCGTACGCTAAGGTCTACGGCCTCATGCTGCTGTAAAAATTAAATTATCTAGGCTAACGCATTAAATAGATACGGCACTTCATAGTTAAAATAACGCTCAAGAAACAACTATCAAAACCTATGGGGTAGGGTACTTCTCACAGACCTATAATCTTAAAATTTCATTAAGGAAGGTCTTTTACGTAACGTTTAGGAATAAATCCAAAATTTAAGTTTTCTTATCCCGTTTTTTTTTTTTTTTCGAAAATTTCTTGGGGTATATATATACTTGAAATTCATACCGAATATGACCTTAAATTTCTCTAAAAAAATCAAGTTGGTAGGTTACCACAATAAAAATATACAATCCTTCATAATAAAAGCTTAAAAGTCACACTTCGAGTTCAATTATCAAAACCTACAGGATAGTTTCAAACTACATACAGCCCTCCTACAAGTTATGTATGTAATTATACCCGTATACCTAATAGTACACAATGATGATGTTGATGATGATGACAACTTTTTCAGCATAAAATTCATTTATTGATGTTTCACTATATTTCAACATGACATAAACAGGCAGATAGACGGACAAACCGAGGTACAATACAGAATGTAATGATGATATATAAACAATATTTATGTAAAAGACGATACAACAATGTACGGTAAATTATGTAATCAGTTCGGAACCTTAAGGGCGCGAGTTCTACTCGCTTTTTGTCCTATTTTTTTATTTATATACTATATTTATAAGATTCGCGGATATTCACTAACACAAAATTGAAGATTGAAGAATTGAAGATTGAAGATATTCAACCCTTGTTGACAGAATGTGGCCGGAACAATCTTCAACTTCGACGAAAATTTATTGTAATGCAGTTTAACCTTAATTTAATGGACCAAATTATTTTTCAAAAAATCTTTATTACACCTGCAAGTAAGGAAATCAAGATTTTATGGAATTTACTTATTAATGCACTAAGTTAGCTTAAATACTTAGTTTAGTATATTACGCTATGGGACTGACATGTTCTTTTATGATCCAAGTATCCAAATTAAATGAAGATATAAGAGACTACATCTAGATTATATGTGTTCATTGGCAGTCGATAAAAAGAAGGATTTACAAACATACTATTACCTAATATAATTTGCAGGGGCAAGAAGCAAGTCTTGGTCATATAAATGCATAATAGGATCGCAGCCCTTTTGTAGGGGATATAGTTTTACATTAGGATAAACTGTTTTATTAATGTTACTTTAATGTTGTGCTCCCGAAGTGCTGTAATGCAACTAACTATATAAAAATACTGGATCCGCCACAGTTTCACCCGTGTTGAATATATTAGATCAACACACCCATGTAGCCTATCGTAGTTCTCACTTACCGTACTTGGCTACAGCTTGCCAGATTGCTTATAGTTCATGGATACTGCTTGGAATAAATTATAATCTTCCTTAATAAATGGTCTATAAAATGCAAAACGACTTTTCTAAATGTGATTGATATTTACCGAGATTAGCGCGTTCAAACAAACAGACAATTTTTTTAGCTTTATAGTATTGTATATATATAATAGATTTTATTAGTATGGATAAATAAAAAATATAAATCATAAGATCCCGATGGACTGAATCACCAAAATTAAGTTGGTGAATTGACAACACTAATCAACTAAAAAATAATGTACGTAACCATACATAGGTATTAGGTATAGAAATAAGAAGTGAATAAATCAAAATATATTCTGATAAAAGTATTCTGCAGACAGCAACGGTAGACAGGTAAGTTTCAGGGCTTGTATATATATGAGAAGGGTGGCTCTGGCGGGTGGTAAATGCAGTCGGTCGGAGCGCTAACGTGTGCGGGTTGGAGCGGGCTGCTGGGAGAGCGGGGAGCGGGGAGCGGCTCGGGGAACAGACGTCGTCGAGGAGCGTCGGAGGCTGCGATCGATGAAGCGCGGACACGCCTCGCGCACGCCGTGCCGCGCCTCGCCGTCACCACCGAGACCTGCAGCCGACTCTCATTGTTCATACACCCGCTTTCTTTCATACATTATCATCACTCTCTCATGTACTTATTTGAAAACCATGGCTAAATGAGTTATAATGTTATTAATAATAGGCATCGCTTTTATATTTATTTTGGTACTTCTTAGCAATACATACACGTATAAGTTTTATATTGATGTATTAATTATGTATACATTGTAATGTATGTTAACGTATATATCATAAAATAGTAGAAAAGAATTAAACGAGCCTGCAAAAGCACAGCTCTATGCTGCAAGTTTGTCCGATGTATTTGACATTTATCATCGAGAAACAAGTGTCGTCGTTAGAACATCCTTTAATCGTCATCGAAGCTTCTTATTGACGGCCGAAAACGAATCAAAGGTTTTTCTTATTTTTTTCTCAAACACGTGACCTGTCAGGAACGCTTCCAAATGCGATGAGCGTGTTAAACGGCTGTATTGTGATGCGCTGTCACTGGAGAGACCGGTGCCTTTGGCCGGAGCCCTCGACACGTCGATATTATCTCGCATCATGGAACAGTAAAGTAAGAAGCCAACCGCTCCTCCGAGATCCGGAGTCATGAAATAAATATAAAACAAAGTAATCCGACGTAGGTATACATTCTGTCAAAAAAAGTATCGGGAATGGATGATTTGTTTTTATGGTTCCAAATGCATTTTTTTTGTTGTTAGATTGGCAGAACTGTATTTAATTTTGGCGCGGACTTTGAGTTGCATGTGATTAGATTAGATTAGGTTAAATACAGTGTTGTTTTTAGGTAGATCATATCTAGAGTGTATTGCGAATTTCATAATGGACATAAACATCGACCAAGAGCTTGTCTTAAATTTTGCATCGCCAATGGAATTTCATGTTCGGAGACAATGAAAACGTTACAGAAGGCTTACGGTACATTGACTTTATCAAAAACACGTAATTATTATTAGTACAAAGCTTTCAAAAGCGGTCGAGATATGCTGTAAAATTTGCCTCGCCCTGGTAGGCCATCAACGTCTTCAACTGAAGTAAACACCACAAAAGTGACTGAAAATTCTCAATCAAGTTTAAGAGAGATAGCCACTGAATTTTTTATATCTCACAAGTTGATCCGTATCATTTTAAATAATCACTTGGGAATGAAACATGTTGTCGCTCGGCTAGTCCCAAAAGACCTGAACTTTCTCCAAAAGCTCAATCAAATAAAAGTCGCTGAGGACACGCTAGAACGAGTCAATTCCGACTTAAAATTCATGAAAAGCATTACTACTGATGACAAGACGTGGGTTTACGAGTTGGACATGCAAACTAGCCAACAAGCTTCGGAGTGGCGCCTTCTAACTGAGCTGAAACCGAAAAAACCAGCCAAAGACATTCAAAAGTCAAAGTCAAGTTGACTGTTTTCTTTGACCATCGCGGTGTTGTGCATTCGGAATCCATACCAGAAGGATAAACGGTAAATAAAGTATATTATTTGAGCGTTATGAGGCGTTTAAGAATTCTTGGATTTTGCACCACGATAATGCGCCCTCGCACAAGGCCATCATTGTGAACGAATTTTTGATGAAAAACTCAACAAACGCCATCAAGCAACCACCTTATTTACCAGATATGACTCCAGATGAAATCTTTCTTTTTCCTAAACTCAAATTACCACTTCGTGGCACTATTTTACATTCGATTGAAGATATAAAGGAGAATTCGTGGCAAGAACTAAACTCAATTCCGGAAAAAGCATTTAAAAAATGTTTTGATGATTAGATTATACATTGGCGTAAGTGTATCGTTTCTGAAGGAGCATACTTTGAAGGCGAGAAAATAAATTTGGATGAATAACTAACGTTTTGTGTATTATTGATCTTTTCCCGGTACTGTTTTGATCGAGTAGTATTCCACATCATACACAAAATATTAAAATAATTAACATTCAATAGTTAGTACATAAAATTGAGTAGTAAAATAGTAATGATTAAATAACAACTTAATCATTTTTACCACATGAATGTATACTTACTTATAAATATAATTTTAACTTATACTTCTTTGGCGTAATAAAATAAAAATAAACTCATAAAACTTATCCCGCGAGCCAACTATATGATCAAGTTAGCCAGCCACCTTACTAATATAATAAATGTGAAAGTGTGTATGTTTGGATGTTTGTTACTCAATCACGCAAAAACGGCTGGACGGATTTGAATGAAATTTAGCACTAGGAATAACACATAGGATACTTTTTATCCCAGTAAAAGTCATAGTTTAACCAGTGTTATCCTACAAATATAATGAATGAAAAACTTGTATTTTTATTACCCAATTACGAAAAAACGGCTAAACGGATTTGAATGCAATTTAGCATGCAGATAGTCTATAGTCTAGATTAACACATAGAATAACCTTTTTCCGGTTAATGTTATAGCTTGACCTCTGTTATCAAATCATATCTAAGCCTAAGCCTAAACCTAAACTTATTCCGTTGTGGTAAAATTGGTTAGAATAATTATTCGTTAAAAATTTATATACAACTCTTAAACAAACATATCAATAAAATTGAAATAATAATTTGAGAAACGATTTGTTTCCGCACTTTTTCCTACTAATGGTGATTACCCTTCACCCTCTTCCATGCTTTCATATCGTTAAATTCAGCGGCATGTTATCAAAAGCCCACTTTTTTAGTTTTTGAACAATTATTGTATTGTTTACGTCAACTAAACCTAAACTTAAGCCTAAGCCTAAACATAATCCTAATCACAATCCCAAACCTGAACTCAAACCCAAAACTATAAAACAATCCATACCTAACCTAAACCTAAACCTGAAAACAAATGTAAACCGAAACGTAAACCCAAACAACAATCCAAACCTAACCCCAAACCCAAACCCAAACGTAAACCCAAACCCGACCCCAAACCTAAACCCAAACCCAAACCTAAACCCAAATCTAAATCTAAACCTACATGAGGCATGCCAACTGGTTTGTTGATTAATTGATATTGATATACCTACCTATTATAAATTATCTGGATTATACAGTATTGCTACGAGTGAATTCTTTCATCGTGTTATCCCACATGTGGTGACCCCGAATTGATATAAACACGCAACCTTCTGACTTTTTGACAAACTTCAAACCAATTGTAATGAATGTGGGTAAAGAGATATATTGGACCATGGAGAAGGACATGGAAGGCTACCTTATGTAAACTTGATGAAAGGAATGATGGAACCCATATTGTCTCAAATTAAGGAGGTGAAAATTCATATGTATGCTTTTGGTAAGAAATAAAAGGGGTTTCACGTTTTCCAAAAAACCTTCTCGCAAGCCGGTACAATATGGGAGATATTTAATAAAAAAAAATCAAGTTTTATTGGGACGGTTAATGTGTTGAATTAATATTGGCATATAATTTACAGTACCATACACACAATGATAAACACATCTATGATTTTCTTTTGGTTTATCGTGTTCTGAGATCAGTCCGTGTATAATGCAGTAATATAGCGGGGAGGTAGCGATCGCGTCCACCATACACATAGTGACAAACCCATCTAAGATTTTCTCTTGGTTTGTCGTGTTCCGAGATCAATTTGTGTATATCCTATAAACGCAGACGAAGTCGCGGGTACTAGCTAGTCAATAATAATAATGAAAATTGAGTTTACTGGCATTTTTATTGCATTAAAATAATTAATTAATTTACGGTATTATGTATGATTGAAGGCTAACTTCATCATGTCGTACTTCCGTCACTTTAAGCGCGCGCAGCTCTTGATTTTACCCTCTACTTACTAAACACGTCAAAAAAAATATAACTTTAGAAAGAAAATTAGTAATTGTTGGGTAAATTATCAATTTATAAAAAAGAATGAACATGTGAATGATTATAAACGAAATAAAAACTGAATCGCCTTATCGTTACATCTAAAATCTTGTCAAAACGGTTAGTTAAGCGTTGGCTCAAGCGACAAGTACAACCAAGTGACATGTCGGGCTGAACCACCGCGCGCCGCATCTCTCTGCATGTACACACGATCAACCGTAACATAAAAAATGATCTTACCACCAAGCAATAAGGCTCAAAATGCATTGCATCGGATTACATATACGATTATGGTTTAGTAAAGCGACAAACAATTTGAATTCTGGATGATTCGAGAAGACACTGATCCGTCACCGATAAAGCACTTTAGCACCGTTTAGTGACAAGTCAGTTGTCCACTTGTAATCCGGGAGATTAAAAATATCTCCATCAAATTATTCAATATGGCTGCTCACACCGCCGCAGCGCACCCTGAATTTAGTCATATTTTTAAATTACTCTCCAAAGTAATTTAATTGCCTTTTATTTCTACTAATACGCCCTTAAAGTTTGCTATAACGCAACTGACGGAAGCAAATTATGAATATAAAATATATAAATTCTTTTATCTTCCGAGCCGAACGCGCTTCCATAATTTACATTCATAAAATAATAACCACGAAAATTAAACAGGTTTAATGAGGCATCAAATATCGTATAAATTACCGAGTTTTGTATATATGCGCTTCTTACGTAACTATCGCTCAGAAAGAAAGCCTATGCCTATTCTTACAAGGGATGTTTATTATGACAGTACAAAGGACGCATCCTTTTTGCTTACGGTTATTGGGTAGTAAATTGTCTTTGTGACATTGGAAGAAGACTTATTTATACCAAGTCACTACCGATATACCTAAGACTTAAAAAAAAATGAATATGATGAAAAACATGAGTGGCAGTCTGTCAGATATCACGTTAATATTATAGTTGTGGCGCGGCGCGGTGCGGTGCACAGAACAGAACCCGATTTGTACACAAAGTAGCGCGGATCACGCGACATTAAGACATAAAAACTTATCGAGCCTCTTATAAAGTTAATTAGGGCTGTGGTAATTGTTGTTTATTAGCTACACGGTAGGTATTACAAGTTAACGGTGTCACGGACTTCATGACGGCACATTGAACTGTAACGTACCAAAGTTCTAGAAAAGCCATTTCAAACAAAAAAACTTAGCGATAGGAATGAACAGAGAAATTCTTACTTCTTTCAAAATCAAAAAAGATATTTGCGCCTAAACGTGTATTTGATAATCTCATATCAAACCACTCGGTTTTGCCTTATTATAAGAGACAACAAAATGCACGAAGGATTCCGCCATAATTTATCTCAAAATTTAGTTTAACGTGATTAATAAAAAATACAGTCCACTAAACGTCAGCGCCCCCCTAAAAGATAATACATTTTTTCAGCTTTTAAGTTTTGACTCGTGTACCATAAAGTATTCTTTTCTAGGACTTGTACATAATTAACCCCGTGTGACGGTACAATACGAACAAAAAAATTTTTTTTGTACTAACTAAAAGCACATATCATTAGCATTAATATGAGCAGTAACCGATGACATCTACAACTTCATAATCACTCGACATACCGGTACGACCGCGTGTCGCGATCTCAATTAATAAATTAGTATGTACAAATTTCAGTGTTTTTCATTTATTGTTATTACAAATGTTTAGAGAGATTATTAGCTACTAAACACTGTGATTATCTATAAGATAGTGTCAAGACACGTACTCGGTTTGATCGTTTGATGGGACAGGTTGCACCTGTAGTACGTTGGATCGGACGATCTAATTCGTCTGAATGTTAATGAGTCAGCTACGGCCTCGTGGCAGCGGGCAGCGGACGCCAAGCGCCTGCGTAACCTGATGCTACACCTGTCCCGATATTAAATAATTTTTATTTACGAAGCCCTCCACGGATTAAAAATTCTTCGTTGTGCTGTCGTGCACGACATCGGCCTGCGTATCAAGTTACAGTAGTGCCTATGACGGAACGACTTACACCAGAGTCGCCAGTTTTAAAAAACGTCTATTTTCATTTTAGCATATTTTTTCTCTCGGTGCCTTTTTCTATATTCTAAAAGAAGGACAACATAATAAATACATACACTAATTATTTCATAGGAACATAAGACAACGGGGTCAATTAGGTCGTGTCTCAACAAAAACAATTTGAAACAATGAACTTCACGATTCTTGTTTACACTAACCGATGGCTGTGACTTCGTTTGCTTAGATCACACAATAAAATAATTATAGGTCAATATAAAATCAGGATATTTTTACCGGTAAATCAATTATAAAATGAAGTCTGCTTGACGTTTGGAGTCAGAAACTCTTGGACTGTGCCCGCGAAGGTCCCAGTGCGGGCAGCCTTTTTAAAAAACTCCCGAGTCAACTGGAAGAGCTGTAGTAGAAGCCATATAACATAGTAATGCAGCCAGTACCACCTTTCAGTAACTACCTTTCCTTCTTGCAGTAAATTAGATGGCATCCATTACTAGTAGCTTTTTATTATAATTGTGTAACTGAGTGTTTTTCTAGAAAACGTAACAGTAAACTGCAGTTGACAATTTCGAACATCAAATAAAGTTGTGATTAGTTACACCGTTCAGAGGCCATATATGAAATCTAGAAACCTGAACAGACATATTTCTAGTACAAGTCTATAATACAAGTTAATACCGTCTATATTAAAAAAAAAATTACATAAGCACCATATCCAAAACTATTAATTGTAAATTTGAAATTTCTGTGTCTTTTGTAAACTATATTACATATGCAAAACTTTCAAAAGTAATTATGAGATTGTTGCACTGGTTCTGAAGGCTTCAGGTGTGCGTAGGTCATTAATTATGGAGCCCCGTGACAATCACAGCACGACGAATGCAAACTAAAACACTATTGTCACCTAAACCACCCACAGACGTTCCATTTGCGAACAACAAACAAGGAACTTAATACTCCGGGTTCCGTAAACAAAAAGTGGTGTAATGTATGTTTTCAAAATTTTTATATTAATATCAAAAATATTATTACTACACAATATATTGTATTGTATGACTGTGCAATACGGTAGAGTATGACATTTTAATATTTCTCTACAATTAGCTTCTGCCCGCGACTTCGTTTCCGATATCTAAGAAATTAAATGACTCGCGTGCCACTTATTGTGAACTTGTTGTTCTAATACAGAACCTTCACAGGTGAGTGCACAACAACCCACCAAAGCTTCATCGCAATGACTTAGGAACGTATATAGGACAAACAAACTAACAAACATTTACTTTTGATGTGAGATATCTAATGCGGCGGGTCAGACCGATTGTTAGACTCAATGTTGGTAGATGTTGGCGAATGTTTGCGTGGCGACGCTTTGGTCAACGTTAGCGGCGTGGAGTCGAGGTTGCTTTTTTTTTAATAGACATTTCAAACATTTGAAAGTTTAATGTTAAACCTGGATAGAAAAAAGCAGTTGATTATAAATAATAAATAAATTTATTTATTTGAACTGAAATTTAGCATCTTATATATATAATATTGTTTATACACAAAATTTTTATATAAGAGTAGGTAAATGATGATAGTTACATTTAATGTGAGGTCTGGAGTCTGAAAAAGGTACAAAGACCTGAACTACAGATCTTCAGACCCTCGTTCTCTAATTTTACCTATATTATCATCGTTTTATGTACAACAATTTTGAATAAGCATAAGTAGTTCTTATGAAACAATGGATAATAAATTTTCTGTATTACTGTATGAAAGTGATATTAACCAATTTTAAATACGTTTCTACGTTTTGCTCTTTGTTTAGATAAATGATAAATATGAAGAATATGGTTAATCTTATCATATATATGAGGACCTAAAAACCAGAAGAATTTATGTGCAATTTGCAGATGGAGTGAAAGCGTCTCACATACATGATACGTCTTTTATTATAGTGAATGTTAGGATCATATATTAAACGATCGTGCATAGTCAGAATAGTTTTTAGGATAAAAAGTTGTCTTACAGTACCTAAGGACATTTTTCAACTGTGGGAAAACAATATTGGAATTTGGATTGGGATCGCGACCACCATACACATAGTAATAAAGTAAAAATCCTCACAGTGACTTTCTTTTGGATACTGGTACTGGTACAGTCAGTCACACACACACAAACTTTTTTTTATTCCCTATTTACTACCTACGATGTTTCACATCTGTCGGGCGTCCCGTAACGGCCAACTTTTTTTATATAGAAGTATCTACACGTCTAAGGTTGCTTAGAAACATAATGCGTGCATAACTAAGATGTTTTTATAAGTGGAGATGCGTTAACCGCGGTCTATTTTGGCAATGTTAAAGTCAGGTAATTGCCTGATATTCTCTTAGTCAAGTTATTATCCAGTTCACGGTTGCACATAAATACAACTCAAAATATATATTCATTTCGTTCTAACAACAATAATAACATATAATGTCTTTCATATTCTTTCCTTTTTTGCGTATTATATAAATGGAAGCATTATTTATAGTTTGTATGTATAGTTTAATTACACTGTTTTTAGTGCACTGATGTTCGCGTATGACGCATCTATAAATAAAATGTTATTGGTCCATAATATAAAAATAAATCAAAAAAATCAGTCAACGTTAAAATCAAATTAGATGTTGTTAAACTTTTCGTAGAAAAGAATATATTATAATGAATTTCTTCTATATTTATAAAACTAGCTGTGCCCGCGGCTTCATTCATGTGGACTTCAAAATGCCATCGATCGGACACACGCGCGAATCTTGCTCCCCGCTCCCGGTTTTTTTAAAGACAAAAATGCTTATTGTGGGTGTATTCCTTAGAAGGTGACATACTCTTACTGACTTTTTTGTAGGTCTTTTTAATGTCTATAATACAATTATGTAGTACATTAATTTGATAAAATTATCTCTCTTATGGTTTACTCCTAATTATTTTTTCTAAAATAAAATTAGCCTAAGCTATCTACTAGTGAAAGTCCCGTCAACATCGGTCGAACCGTTTCGGAGGTTACCCAGAACAAACAGACAGACAGACAGTAACTTTAAAAATTGTTTTTTTGATTTGTTTACCATTATATACTTTCATATTTATAAATTGTATTAATTATAGGTATAATTATATGTAAGTATACAGAGACTACAATACTAAAAGCGGTGTAAATAAATTTAATCTACGAGGTTTCGTGAGCAACCAAACTGAACTCTAAGGCAATTCCTATAACAATAAATCTATTTTGGTTGCTTATTGACACGTTCATTCAATAAGAGCTACACACAATACTGTCGCGTAAGTAATGACCTTAACAAAACATCCTTCCCGGAAAGTCTCATGCTGTGAATCACTGTCCACTGAAAACGGATAACTTGTAAAATGGACGAATTTGTATATCTAGTAGACATGTTTTCACTTGTCACACACGAAATTTATATCTACTTTTTTATATTTATAAGTAAAAAATTTTTTTCGCTCATAACATTTTTTGCATAAATATTTTTTTATGCAAACATTTTCATAGAAGCCTACACTATGTTACTATAATATTATATGTAATTTTTTAACACTGTACAACTATTAAAAAAAAGATTAAGATTCAATAAATTTACAAGGTTTTGTACGTATTTCCACTAAATCATAACCTTAAAAAGCCTACAACGTAAAGGTTATTTTTTTTTTAAATCTATATAAATACATACATACTTTATATCGTTCTAAGTGCCTGTTTAAAAGAAATTAATTTTGCATAATTTATAAAGCACCTATATTTAAAGAAGTACCAGCAGCCGCCTGTGCAATCGTGCCCGTTAAAAACCTGGTAACAATAAAATATAGCGTAGAACTTAGGGATAATGTAGAATATTCCAGAATTAGGAGCTCCAGAGAATACCTCCTACAAACATACTCATAAACTTTGCCTCTTTGTAATAGTGATATTAAGTATCAATTGTTTTTTCAGTAACCAATTCCTCTTGAATATGACCATGTTTTTTTTAAATAATAGCTCGGAACATTGACGGTACTTTCACTGGTAGTGAGCACAATACAATTCAAACACAATGGCCACCACCGAGAGATTTAAATCCATCGGCAGTAATCACTGCCAAGTCGGCCTGCATAAATATCTCTTCACGTTACGCTTGCAAGACTCGATGTCGTAAGAAGGAGGGAGCACATTAGCCAGGGGATGGTTCCACATTTTCATGGTTTGACAAAGATATGTCATAGCGAACTTTTACCGAGATACGAGATTATCGTAAAACTGTGACTCCGAAGGCAAGTGCGTGTAGTTCTGTTGTGAAAAGGAGAGGAGGGAATTAAATCGAACAGCTCTTCAGAACATTCACCATGATACACGCAATAGAACACGCTCAGCGCGTCAATTTTCCTGCGCAGCTGAAGCGGCTCGAAGAATTTGCTCACGTCTGCATCATTAAAAATGCGAACTGCCCGTCTCTGCACCCTGTCCAGAGAATCAAGGAGGTATTTTGCGGATCCACCTCAGAGATACGAACAGTATTCCATACACGGCAGAACTTGAACCTTGTAAAGATGATACAATTGACCGGGCGTGAAAAACCGTCGCACCCTGTTCAGGATTCCAAGTCTCCTAGATGCAGTAGAGATGACACTCCCGATGTAATCTCACGAGTTAACGTCGCTGCGAATATCCACACCTAGGATATTGAAGCTATCACGCATTTTAAGCGAGACATACTGAAGAGTGCGGAGGGGAAAAATCCGAAATTTCTTTAAAGAAAACGCGCACACCTGAGTTTTCTTGGCATTGAACACAACCAAGTTATTTGCTCCCCATATAGATATGCAAGGCAAGGGATGGTTAAGTTAAATGACAAGTTCCTGTCGTCGTTTTTCCGTTTATTTTATTTTATACCTCTTTATAAATTCGACCAGTGACTTTTTAATCATAGGCTGTGTATGATGTATGAACCTAAACAATGAATATTATATCACTTGCTGTCACTTTTCATTCAAAATCAAAATCAAAATAATCTTTATTCAATTTAGGCCCTAAGAAGGCACTTATGAACGTCAAAACACTACTGCCGGTTCGGAAAACGTCCCAGACATCGAGAAGAACCGGTAAGAAATTCGATCGGGTTTATCTTTTTTTTGTCAACTGTACAAATGTTAATGTGATGCACAGAGAGGGAGTCACTTCTAGACATCACTATCATTCGCATAATGATCCACCCTAAAATAACCTTTTCACAGTAAAACTTGCTTGACATGGTCCTTGAACATTTACGGTAAATCAGTAATATGCGTCGGGATCTTATTATAAAACCTGACACTATTACCTAAAAAACTTTTCTTGGACCTACTTAGTCTAAAACACGGTACGACCAATTTATTTCTATTTTTAGTATCAACATTATGCTGATCTTTGACAAAATCTAACTTGACTAAGTTTTTACGAATATTCATTAAGTTATCAAGGATGTATTGGGAGGGCAAAGTTAAGGTATTATATTCCTGAAATTTGTTCTTTAATGATTCACGAGGTTTTAGGTTGTAAATTGCACGAATTGCCCGTTTTGTTGAGTGGCTATGTCAATATTTTGGGGGTCTATGTTCAATGGCACTTGTCGTGTTAGGATTCGCAGTATTAATTTATGTTATGTAATACATTAGTAACAGATATTATAGATAAATTTTAGCTTTCTGCACTCCTTCTCCATATAAACTTTAACCTCTTAAAAATGCACGCAATACTCTTAAAAAGGGGTAAGAAAGCGATTAAATAAGCTAAAATCCTTAATGAAAAATAATCGTATTTTTTTTTGTGTATAAAAATCCTCTTGTATTTTATTGTAAACATTTGTTGAAGAATTTTCAGCATCAGATCAACAGTTGCAGAAGTAACCTCCAAAATAAACTCCTAAACTTTATCTCTTTATTATATTATTCATTATATAGATTGTTTTTATAAATCTTCTGTTATCTAATCATCTATCACCATATACTGTGTTTCAACTTTTCAACATAATTTGAAAGCTATTGAGTATTCTAACTAATTGAATACAAATACGTAAGTAATAGAAATTTCACTTAGATTGCATTTTCATAAAACAAATCAAGCGTGGTTTAATCGTGCACGGTCCACCTCGGGGAATGGTTTGAAGCATGTGCAATTAATTGGCTTATCGTCAGTGTATTGATTCAGTAAGGCGATCCGTTTTAATTACCGCCATCGCTCATTTACCGGTGATTGGTTCCCAGTACTTTAAGTCGAGCTTGTTTCTCTTTATATTTCTAACCGATTAAGCTTAGTGTCTTTTCTAGTACATAAAGGCATGGTGGTTGAGTGGCTTAGTCCGGCAAGATATCGATTCGATGTCAGCAGGTACGAAACCCGGCATGCATTAACGATTTTTTCGGAATTCGCTAACATTTACTAATTAATTTGCGAGTTAAATTTAGTAACGCTAGCGGCTGACTATGAAAGAAAACAATTAGAGGAAATTTGAACGTTTGAGAAATGTTATTGTAAAACCATTGTATTTAAGAAAAATATAGACTTGAGTATTTCTCAGCGTTTATTGTGGGCTGTGGCCTGACATGGTTCCCTCACGAAGAGGCCTCAGCCCAGCAGTGGTAGGTATACAGGTTGGTATTATCATTATGTATTTAAACATATAACGGCAGTATTATGTACGTACACCGAAAATTAAGTCATAAGTCAAAGCTTTAAGTCATAATATATAATAAGTGATTTCCTTAACTCGCGTCATTCTTTGTATAGAGCTATGGGGGGCTGACAAACAAGTATTAGAATAAACTAAATACGAGTTAATTTCGACCAAGTCCGGTGAAGCTGTAAAAGCCGCAGCGGCTTCAGGGCCCCTAAGGCTACAGTGTAGTCAGATCTAAAAAAAAAGTTAACTTCGATGATTATAGGTACCATTCCTCTAACGTTTTGTTTTTACACTGAATTTTGAAAAATATTTTAAAGAAGATTTCACTGTTTAAAAGAATTTGAGTTATCAACGAACACTCGGATAAAACTAAAACACAGATGATCAATGTTACTTTTTATAAAAATAATTTAATATCTAAGGCATTAATATACAAAAAAAACACTATCATTAGCATCTTTTGAATAGATGATAATCTAGTCTTTCGCATAAATATTGAGGGCATATTAAATTTCGTCTAAAATTGTATACCATTAATTATTTTGAAATAGGACATACACGGTTATCGGAGAACTGAGTGAAAATAATACATGTCAATATTAAATAAAAACAAGTTTCATAATATTTTTAGATAATAAAGTATAGCCAAGTTCACCTTTATAAGTTATGTTATATAATTTTATACAGAAAAATGATAACTGCCTTATTATCCTGATGGTCCTAAGCGCGACTGATATGCACGAACTTTGGGTGTACATTAATACACCTCTGCCTAACCCTAAAGGTATCCCCATCTGCGGGTATCCCCTACAGGCGTGATGGTATGCTATGTTAAGTCAATTATATCGACACCTAATATGAATAACATAGTATCTTTATTTACAATAAAATACAACTATTTATATGCTAAGCAAGTAGATACACAAAAAACTCTTTGTTTGAATTTTGCAGCCTTATCTCTCTACTATAACTAAGAGATCTATTTTTACTTGACTAATATTTACATTGTAAATAAAAAATATCATCGTTAATTAATTATTTACAATTCACAAATGTCAAGTCGCAAGACCTTTAAAAATCGTTATAATACAATTTACATTTGAATCATGATGCAAAAAAATCATGAAGATGTTTTGTCTTATTCTTTACTCTTACTCTGTTATTCATATTGGGTATCGATATAAAAGTTATCCGTCGAGCATATGCCGTGGAACGAGTGTGCTATTACAGCTAATTAACAGTCCGCACACGAGTTGTGTTTACTGCTGCTGTATTTGTCACTTCCCCTCGGCTAATGATATATTACGCGTCTATGCCGGAGGAAACTTTTCAAAATAAACAAAACACTGTTACATCGACCGCCACGCACGAACACGACATACTGAGCATGAATGTTTTCTACAAAAAAATTACATTGAAATTAATTGCTGCCTACGAGGCATCAAAATAACGACATAACATTGAAGTTAAAACTTTGTGTTGTACGTTATTAAACATAGTTATAAATAATAAAGCTTTTGGTTAATCGTCTCGAGAGGTCGTCGGGTTCAAGTAGTCTCATAACGATGATATAATATCACCGGCGGTGCTATTTCGAGAGTGACGAATCGTTCGACCGATTAACTCTTAAACGACAAATAGAGGAACTCCCTTCCTGAAGCCTGCCGCTCGGGGGTAAAGTAAGCCACGACTTCCGCTAATTATTCGGGGGAGCGAATCCGCAAACATCGTCGTCCCCCTTACACTTCACAAGCCGATGCACATCTCTGCAAAAACTCACTGAAAACCAAAATTTTCCCTTCTCCCGACGGGTGGCCATATTTCTTCCCTCTCACTCCCATTAAACACGCCGTAAACGCTTTCCTTTTTTCACGCCCTCGCTCTAATAGAAAGGCAAATTACGAGCTTACGGGCGCGGACGGGTGGCGATGTACGAAACCGCCGCCGCGGTGCGTCGTGCATCCTGCTTTCACCCGCCCCGGCGCTCATATTTCCGCATTGCTCGGGAAACGGGGATCGACTAAGTGAACCTCCACGACATATGTTTATCTATGCCTATATACACTAGATGACAATACAAAACGTAGACTTCGTGTCCGTAAACAGACGATGAGAACAAGGTTAACAATTCAGAGCAAAACTTTATTACGATAATGGAAATGTACCTTACATATTACTTCACGTCTATGTACCTATGTATTATTATTATTATATATAATTAATAATATTATGAATAAATAACATAAAAACTATTGTTATATTGATTGTTATATAATACACATTAACTAAAACAAATTTAAAACTAATTCACAGTTCTTCTGTTCTATAGAATACTAGCTGTGCCCGCGGCTGCGCTCCCGTGGACTACGGATTGATCCTCCTCTCGGTTAATATAAAGATAAAACTGGGTATATTAACTTGATAATTTATCTGCTATGGTTTACTCAGCGTAAGCTATTTAAGTGCCTCAAAATCATAGTTTTTCCGAATAGATTTTTATTTGCGCGCAACCCTAATTCTATTTCTAAAATTAAAGTGACTTAAATTACACCTTATAACATCAGCTATCAGCCAGTGAAAGTCCCGTCAATTTGGGATTACCCTGAATAAGACAAACAAACAAAAATGTGATAAAGTGATTTTTTGTTATAAATTGCCTTAAATACTTTCACATGCTTTCAGTAAAAAGTTATTATTTTGGTATTCAAAACGGACACTTCAATTTTATTTATTTGTATAGATTTAAATTCCTTCAATAATTGTATGACATAAATTAAGATGGATGAGTCGTGTAATAAGAATGAGCCAGATTAGGAATGAGTATACCAGAGGAAGTATGAAAATAGCACTAGTGAAAGGAAGTATGGGCCATGTTATTAGGAGGTATGAAATTCATATTTAGAATAACGTTATGTATGAATGTGAATGGTTATATGAGTAGAGGAAGAAGGTATGTATGGGTTATGTGAAATTAACGGTTTAAATACTGAGATAAGAGTTGCAGAGGTTAGTGGAAGAGCTAAACATAATGCGCCAACACTACTTAGTTAAGATAAGGGTAAGAAGAAGAAGAAGAGATAACGACTATTGTCTATGGTATGAGCATAAGTTTCACATAACTCCATTATTATTTATTCACTAGGAAATACTGGCGAGAAATAACGTGACAGACATATCTAAAGATATGTGGTTATTGATATAGTAATTTTGTATTATTGTGAGGAAACTAAAAACTAAACAACTGAACAAACCCCAAGTGAGTTGTAAAACGGAGGCACTATAACATCAAAGCGACTCGACGCGACCCGGGTGAGGTTGACGAGCGGCTTGCGTGACATCACTAGAACATTGTCCATGCAACCTGCGACAGTCAGCCCGCTTCGGCCTATTTTACTTCGACGCTTCGACGGATATTGTTATTATGCTTGCTTGCTTTTACAAAACTTTAGTAGAAATTATTCAGGTGCAAACATGTCAAATTACGTTTAATCAATTTGTATATGAATAATAAATAACACCGAAAAAATCGACAACCACACAAAATGTATTTATGCATAAAATAATAAAATCTATATCGTAATGTAGTTATTATGTAGAAATTAAAATACTGAATAAAGAAAATTTTACATTTTAATCCGCTCAACAAAATAGCAATGTTAATGTTGCTATGTGCTATGCTATTGCTATGTTGCTATGTTAGTGTAATATGTTTTACATCAGTAAATATTCAAAAATTGCAGCGACCACCGAAATAAGAAAAATCGTAAAAATCATTAAGTCTGTTGGACAGCTAATACTACAGAGAACCCAACTTTGTAATAAAATTGTGGTCTCACATCACATTCACAACTGTACTACTGTATTATAAGTAACACATGGACGAATAGGTGTCACATATTAATATTTTCATGTAACACCCGATGTCCTCTATTCGTAATTCGTACGCAAATATCGATGGGTTTCTCATTATCCTTATTTTTTTAAGCAATGATAGCTTAGTCAATGGTAGAGTCTATTGACGTGATTTCGAATTCCTATATTAATCCAAAACTTTAATTGAAGAAAAATGTTGTGATGATTATGTATGGTGGTATGGTATTTTGTAATGCCCACCTGGCTAGCTGCCACCCTCCATTTGAAATTCTGTCACCAAGCACATAGGTGGACTTGAGAGTCAGTTCCCTCACTAAACTTAGCATGTCACGATTTTGGAATACATCGTAAACCTCAGGTGAAAATGTGGCCTTAACGTTAAACCTATAAAGGAAAAAAAAATTAAAGCAATTAAAAATACCTACATATTGAAATTTCCCGTATATAATAAAAATGTTGGTGTCATTAGCCATAGCAACAACGCTTATGTTTCGGTAACGATAACGTGTGGATAGATTGCAGGCTTCGTCAAATTGAAGTTATTTTCGAGTTATCGACTTAACACCGACGCGACGCGGAAATGGAAAATAATAACTTCATCATGGGGCGGTATCCGGTAGTCGGCTACGGATATAATTTGGTCGAATTATACCTCATTTGTACGAAAACTTACGCTAGTTAGCGAACACCGAGCGAACATGTCGTTATATTCATACAACTAATGTGTTACAATGTTTTATAGAATCGTGTTTGGAAACGGTCGTTGTAATTATGTTATAGTCACCACCGTTCCGATTCATTAAGTTTAATCACTATCACAACTTATCAGAGGGGTCAAACTTAATTTTTAAAATGGAGCTAAGTTAAATAAATACGAGAGCACAATTTCATACACGGCCATTTACCTAACCAAAAGCTAAGCATAGTTTGTATTATGATAGCTAAACAGATATACATGCTAATATAGAAATTTAGCATCCAGACACACAACTAACAATAATTATGCTCATCATAAAAAATAAGTTAATTGTGGGATCGAAACCGCGACCTCTCAACTCAACTGTAGGCTTACAACCAGTACGCCATGAGATCGGTCATAATTATCTGTAAGCCGATAGACAGTGGTCGATGCAATCATATACGAATTTCAACTTCACGAATTAACGACAAATAACGTGTATAGTTTTAACGTGCGTAACAACTCATATTACATTGTTTTTGTAACAAAACTAAGCCGGCCGGCCACCCAGAATCTACATAAAAATAATTTATTTCAACCGAGGGGTAACTGTGAAAATTTAACGCTCTATTTGAAAAAAAAAGTCACCACATGACGAAGTTTAACTCGCTTTCTATCCTTTATTTCTACGTGAGATGTGAGTGCGAGGGACGACTGATTTTTTTATAAATGTGTAGCCTGAAGGAATATTGGTGATTAAAAAACGTCACGGTGCAACTGTTATATTGAGAGTATTACTTCCGTGTGACACGACACTAACGACCAAACGTAATTAGAAGCTAACAGATGACAATTTTTAACTGAGCATGTTCATACCTTCTTTACTTATATATGTATTTTCCGAACTTGGCTAACACACTGTCGTATATCTAGATATGAGGTTTTACTCGATTGGAGTCGGCAGTATTTTTGTAAAGCTAATCCATTTAGCTACTTTTATATCATAATGTAATAGCATATCACAAAGCACTCTTTACAAATACAAACGTATTCAAATCCAGTGCAGATTAAGTACTTACTTATAAAGGTGTTAGAGGTGAATACTGGGTCGGTAGTGTCGGTACGGACAGCGCTGCGGTAACGAGAAGGTCGGGGGTCGCGACAGTCGCAGGCACAATGGCTCGTTTGTCCGATAATGCCGCCCCCTCGCGGCCCACTTCATTACGCGCATATTGTGCCACACACGAACACGCGCGATATCCACGTTGCCAGACCTGCTGTGCTGTGACTTCCGTGACCCAGTGCGGCGCGGCGCGGCGCGGCTGTACGGCGGTACGATGCGGCGGTCGCTAGCCAAGGCATTCCACGTTAAATAGGCTTTTGTTTTGTAGTCAGAGCAAACAACAGTCACACAATCGGCGGTAAATGAAGAAGAAAAATTTCAATTAATTTTTGAAATTGTATGTAACGATTCTTTTTGTCTGTGCTTATATCTTAAGTTACACAACTTGTATTCCACGATCTTTCTTAACATTCTTATTGCATTAAATATGTTCTACAGTAGCTAAAAAGATGATTGTATAATCATAATGACTTCAAAGAAAATCCGGCAAGGTGTTAACGTTTCAAATCGATCATTATTAAAGAGAGATAATAATTTCTTTGGAGATTTCTCTTTACTTTGGGTAGTCCGTCTGGTGGAATACCTACACCCACCCAACAGAAGATCGCAGCTATAATGATACTTATGATCCATAGGCTACGATAGCCGCTTACCATCAGGCAGGTCGTATGCTTGTTTTCCATCTTATTTGTATAGAAAAAATTAATAAGTATTAATATAATAAATCCTTCATATAATGTCCCAATAATGGCAATGCGATTGAGTTCAGTTGATCACAATGGTCGTAGGCGTAAAACTAACAGGGTCGAGAGGCAGCGCCTGCGCTTGCATTTTCGCACAATACCATCTGCACAATGGAGGGCTAATTATTCGTCGACAGGCCAGACACCATCTTATTGTTATGAACTAAATTCAGATCCTATTATTAACTTCATCGCTGACCGCTTCCGTACAATAAACTCACTTAATCCATCTTTACGTATTACGTCAATCGACGCGTAAAATTAACTTGACCCTTCGGTTATCTGCCTCTGGACTCTGAAGTCGATCTCATACTTTTGAAGGCACGTTCAGTGTAACGTCAACGAGCCGTGAGATAAATGATGATTACTCTCTATGCGATTCTCCAAATTACCCAATGCCCATGATTACGTAATCAATCTCCGTCGGGCATCGCCGTCAGCCTTTCATCACGCGGCGCGGGCGCATCACTCTCCCTAGTATTCGGGACCTTTTTACACCTTTTTTCCTTATTATTTAACGTGGCTTATTATGTTTTAGGCGTTAATGGTTGTTAAATGACCACCCTCTTGATGATGCTTCTTCGTCTTTCAGCTACATTTAAAGATAATGTTCACCGCTGTATAATCAAATTAACTTGAACCTTTATGGTTTGGTTGAAATTAGTAGGTAATCAGGGTTAATTAATAACCAAAACTATACACTTTCCCATACTTATTATAAGATATTTCATCTGTTTTACTGTTCTCTTGTTTGAAAATGCTATCATGCTTAGCGTAGAAAAGGCACTGATTATGATTGTAAAGTGCAATCGCTGGATCCGCTAAATTTAGGTACTTTGGTCATACCTTTTCAACTTCTACTAATGTTCCATCAAGATATTGTATTATAAGATAGAATTTCTATCATTAAAATCTCATGTTCATGGTAGGATTTTGAGCTCATATCTATCTCTCTACGCTGCATTTCTTCTTAAAAGTAAGTGTACCTATACAGATAGTACAGAGACACTCGTTAAACGTAATGAACCATTAACAAAATATTTATACTTAAAGGGATCCTCGCTCCGTCCTTAGCATATGCTCAATTTACCACCTAGTTATTTTGTTTGTACAGTTTAAGAAAACATCCAAAAAATAATCGCCATTGAATGGAACGTAGAAAACTTTTTTGAGTACTTATATAATTATTTTAGCGCATTTAGTTAAGGGTAAAATTAAGAGCTGCGCATCCATCATGTGACCAAGTGAGAAATGATAACATTAGCCATCAATACTAATATGTGAATTAATTTTACTAAATTTTATTTTTACAAAGCTAAAAATGAATTTATATTATTATCACCGATGGCTCTGACTACATCATGCTGTTTTTGGATATTATTTTGTTTTGTTAACGCCAAACAACTGCAAATTATCTTTTTAATTTATTTCTTTCGATCAAGTAACTTTTTTTAATCGTTATAGTTTTTAGCGTGTGGCCACAATCTCACCTGATATTAAGCGATGATGTGGCCCAAGATGGTAGCACCCTAAGCCTTGTGGAGGACTGGCTTTCAAGTGCAGCTGCCAGAACTCACCTTTAAATCCTTGGCGACAGATTTTCAACTTGCGGATGGGAGCTAATCAGGTGGACTTAAAAAACCCTACCATGTTATAGATTCATTAAGATGTTTTCGTTCACCGAAACCTGAAGTTCATTGAAGGGTTACGAACTCACATCGGTCGATGCGGTGTAATATTTGTACTACTTAATTCTGTCGCTATAAATTTACTTTAAACTATCAACTATCAAATTGTTAAAGGGTGAAAATGATAAGATACGTTTATCCTAGAGAGAGCCGTGAACAGTCTCACAATTACCGCACATCGCACAGTAGCTGACAGTTAGAGTCGCAACGCGGCATCGCGCACCGCGCAGACGCGTGCAAATCGCGACAAGCGCGTGGGTGCGCGTAGCTCATTGTGAACCTTCATTGAAATACATAATTATATACAAACATTAAATCACTCTTGTGTAACGCAACTACTCTTTATCTACGTATCTAGGTATCCTACTTTGTTATAATGCTCAAGAGATTGTTTTTTATTTGTTTGTTTAAACGCGCTAATCTACAGAACTACCAGTCAGATTAAATAACATTTTTTGATCAGTTATAAGTAGCCTATTTATTGAAGAAGTTTATAGGCTATATAGCTTCACGTTCATGGGCGCGGTGGAGAGTTGGTCGAATAAATATAACACGGGTGAACCCGTGGGGTACATATACATATAACATAACATACCATCACACCTGTATTCCCTAAGAATTCGGCAGAGGTGTATTAATGTACACCCACAGTTCGCCGGGTATGTTTTTAGGCCCCATGTAATACAGGACGAACTTATTGCCATTAATCGGGAGCAAAGCCAAACTCCGAGCTGCTACTGAGAATTTCATAGAAAACCCCGATAACACTTTGCTCGGCCTGGGAATCGAACCCAGGACCTCGAGCATAACAATCGCGCATAGGACCACTAAGGGAATAAGGCAGTTTACATATATACAGATTATACAAATACCCATACAAAATGCAATATCATCACTGGCTTATTATCTAGTAGACCCTAAACCTAGACCAAACTACTAAGGATATAATTTTCAAATCTGGTGAAGGACTGTGCATTACATTGTAGGTATCGTTTAAATAGGGATTTGTTGAAATTCAACCCCTAAAACACAACAAAGTCACAAAGCATTCTGTAGTCTACGTGAGCGAAGCCACAGGCACAGCTAGTGTTAAATAAAACTGTAGAAATCTTATAGTCTACACGAACGAATTTTCAAGTGTTGAAGTTGTATCTTCTTGTAACCTAATTGAAAGATAATTTTTAATATGCAGATTACTTATTATATAAATGTGTATATATCTTATTTCGTAGTGTTCAAATGTTCTGGAACTAAGTAAGATTAGTAACTCTCAAAATGTCTTCATTATATTTGGTCTATTATACTAAACTAACTCTTTTTATAATTCTTCGTGTTTAATAAAAAACCTCATATCATTAAAAATCTATATTTATAAAGTGCCTACCATGCAGTAGTGCAAAATAACAAGTATCTAACCGTCAAATTCCAATAAAAATTCGTGCACATGGAACCTATATCCCCCACACTCCACATTCCGCACCTCAGCTATATGAGGTCCATGAAAATCGATGTATTAAAATTGATAATCGAGCCGAGCCGTTGTTCGGCTGACTTTGCACTTGTTTTATAGCTGCCGGTGCACTTTACACCCCCGAAATATAACAAGGAACATTAAAATACCCCTTTTCGCGATGTTAGTCTTTCATAACTATTTCCGATACCATAAACATATCAATGCATGAATTGATTGAAGATTAATCCAAACTTTTATTTTTACTAAAGGAACAGCTGTTGCGATCATACAAAGTAATCTAATCTGCCAGTAAAAAAAAAAAAAGGTGAAACTAAAATTTGTTTCTTGTCATGTAATTGTTTATTTCAATAATTATTTATATTAAGTCATTATATTTATTTAAAAAAGCGTCATCAGAAAACAACTTATTTTTTAAGACATACGTGGCATTGATGACATTTTTTTAACATAACGTTAATATAATGAAATTTTATTTTGGCTTATTGCCAACGGATATGTAATAAATAGTCAACGTTTAATAGAAAGAAACTAAAGGACATTAGAGTATTACATTATTTTCAAAAAAAAAGTAATTATATCACGAACGAACCCATAATATGAATAATATATCATTTTAATAATTTTAACAGATAGACACCTGTTGGTAGTCAGTCGGTTTCGTGCAGCAAAACTACAACACGACCGCTCAAAACACGGTAATATCGGTAATCATTGACTACAATAACTGTCAAAACGGCACTAAATATTGTTTGTTAAATGCCATAACTTTTGTATTTTTTTGTAACGATCTACACCTTTGAAGCTTACAAAGGAGTAAGAGCTGATCAAAAGGTGTGCCAGCTGCGAGAGGTTAACTAACACGCGGTTACACGCCGCGCGTCGGCGTCGGTTCGTAATCCCAGGTCCCACTTTAATATTATTTGAATAACTAATCATACACTTTGCCGTATTTAGAAGTAACAAATCGATTAGGCTCACAATACAAATGTAATTGATTTTTTAATTTTATTATTTAGCTTGTTATATCTTGCTACTACTTTTCGTATTTAAGTATTGAGGCAATTATTTTAATTAAGATTTTTATAAGTTTTTTACATGTAGATCGTAAAGAAGTTCAATATGAACCTTGCCATTGATAAAAGTGTTAAATAAGTTTTAAGCCCCTGTTTGAGGAACATAAGAAATTGCATTTACGCATTACGAATTTCTAAAAGTTGAAGAATCTAAATTCCAACATTAACGTAGAACTCATTTATTTCATTCACATTAATCATAAATTATTTTTGAAATAGTAAACATAATTAGATAAGATACTACGATATAAAAGATTATGCTACCTATCAATCATTCCAATCGCATCTTGGATTCTATCAAATTAAATTCTGTATATATATGAAGCTGATACAAACATATACTCGATATTGAATCTACATTATAATTAAGTAAGTAGCTTAACCTGCTTAACCTCTTTTAATTTACAGATCTTTGATTAAACTGTTTTTACCTTCTAACGGACTGATTTCATATTTTCTCACAAAGGTCATTGAGAAAATGACTTAGGATTATTAAATGCCAAAGCTAATTACGAAGACACGCACACGGATCCGCCGTACCTACACCATACATACACGCTAATAGTTATTATTGATGCGGTCAGTTATATATCAAATTCCGGATATTAACGATTTACTTTAAAACCACCAGAATACGAAACCGAAACATAAAAAGTCTCTAGCAATTACAAAAAGGCGTTACATTCAAATTATCTACCTATATCTATGTACATACAATAAAGTGTTTATAATGTCAAAATAATAGCTTTTTTACAAAATGCATATGAAAGTATATAACGGTACCTATAACAAAAAAAAAACATTTTTTTTTAATTTTTGTCTATCTGTCTGTGTTTGTTTCGGGTAATCTCTGAAACAGTTGGACCGATTTTGACGAGACTTTCGCTGACAGGTAGCCGATGCTGTAAGGAGTAACTTAAGCTACTTTTATTTATTTTTTAATTATTAGGGTAGCTACAAAAAAGTCAACTAGAGCATAATGTCTATGTTATAGGGATCATCCACAATAAGCATTACTTTTTAAAATAACTGGGAGCGGGGTTAGTACGATTCGCGCGTGTGTATGATGGACGGCATTCTGTAGGCCAAGCGAGTGCAGCCGCGGGCATAGCTAGTTCACAAATAAAACAAGGTAAGTTACCAGGTATTCCGGACCAGTCATTCTACGTATATTTTCATTCCAATCCTATTTGCAAATTTAGCTCCACCTGTGTAGTAGTGTGACCGTATTTCTACTGAATTCACCTTAATTCTTCTGGCTTCACTGCCGTACTATAAGATACTATTACCACTGTATACACTGTTCCGTTTTTATATATATCTTTAGTATATATAATAGCACCGACCGATTTATTTCCTGTCTTCAGCAGTGACTCGCCTTTCTAAATTCATATAAGCCAATACATATAATATCATTCACTAGTTCTAAACATTCACCATTAACTATTATCATACGGTTCGTCCTCTCATCATTTCTTTAGAATACAAGAACCATATTTTAATTTTCATTCAATAGGAGACCTTTACTTTTACAATAATTATCTTTTAAATATGCAGCAATAATTTTTAACTTGATCTCTGACTCGACAATAAGAGACTTTGTAGTTAAATATGTATGTAGGTTATTTGCTTATATCACGTTGCCCTTTTTTATGTAAAATATTAACTATGTAAGCCTTTCTTTTTGTGTTTAGTACTGAGTAGATAGATGCTAGATAATTGTACTAAAGGTAAAAATTCTAGATTTATAACGACTGCTGAGAAGTTCATGGTCAGATTAATAGGATACGCTAAAATGAACCACTATTATGGCCACATATAATTTGGTCAAGATTACCTTACCACTAAGAAAAATAAAGTTTACATAGGTATTTTAAACGACAAAGAAAAAGCATTTAAAAAATATTTCTGTTTGACAAGAAAATAACAATATTTTTAAATAATTTTATGATATTAAGAAATAAATAACAAACGCCCAAAGTGACCGCAAACCAATCTTTCCTTACTGAGCAACTAATTTTAGCAGACAAAAATCTTTCAATACATAAAAAACTCACTTTATGACTTAACATACAAATATTTTGGACAAACTCTTTGTCAAAACAGGTCCAGAATATGTACATAAATCGTTCACCAGTTAGTTCCCTCTAACAAAGTTCACTTGGCAGTAAAGTGGCCGCTTGTAAATCAAAACGACGAATCGAAAAAATGGAAAAAGTAAGTGTATCGACGCCGAACGACGTTTCTCGTGGACAACGTGCGCTAGTGACGCGACATTCATCGCAACTTATGCTAATATATCGATAAATATTATCTATACCAATAATATAATAAAGCAAAAAAGTTTGTTTGTCTGTTTAAACACGCTAATCTCTGGAACAACCAGTCGGATTCGATTTTTTTTTTTAAATATAATAGCCAGATTCATGAGGAAAATAGTATAGGTTGTAAATAACCCTTAACTAGCCTTAAATATTGATTTATGTTAATTAAGTCGGAAGCTGAAGTGTTCCAGAACTGCTTTATCCGCGTGCGCTGGCGTAATGGTTAATGATACGTAAATACAATGTTCTACAAATATTTTAGTCCTTAGTATATCCAAAAAAAAGTTCGCGATCCTATCTCTTAAGGTCGAAGGTACTCTCACAATAAGGTATTTTATGATTTATTTTTTGTTGATGATTAAAATTGGTATATGAGCATTATTTTTAGGCATGGCATATTAATTCTTACGAACAAAAGTTACTTCATCATAAAGACAATTTCATGAAGTTAAATTTTGCGCTTTATAACATGTTATTAGGACACATAGTTTTGGGAGATAATAAAAAATTCCAATAATTGTACACGTGGAAAGAGAGAATAATTCTTATGCTAAGTAGGCTACACGGGTGCGTCGTTGGTGCTGTGTTTATCGGATAAAAACACAGGTGAAACCATGGGGCACAGCTAGTCATTACATAAATATTTCCATAAGTAAAGAGACTTCAGAAAGCACTCGATGGCTATCAAAGTTAATACAATAACATTTTCGTATCTACAATACGTTCAATACTTAATAGCTTATTGAATATAAAAAAATGTATCTATATTTAACCTATTTTGAAACTAAATATTATGAGCAATACATACTATATTTATAAGCTTATTATAACTGTTTATTGTAGAATTAGGTATCTGTCGATAATAAAGTACGATATGTTGGTGGTCCCCAGTGGACTTAGTCGATGTGGAAAGAAACGGATTGTGCATCACAATAAAAAAAGATAAAGCGTATTACGGGATGTCCGGAGATAAGGGCCAACTTTATGTATTCATATTAAGTTTAACATAAAAATGAACGCAGCAACACATTTCACTGTTATTGGTTGTTGTTTGTTAACCTAACACACACTCCACTAGCTTTTCATATCTGCTTCGCACTTGTAATTTCTTATTTTATATCTGTTCCATCCATTTACCGTGACCTATTCGTTTATAACGATTTACCTAGTGAGTAAGATGTGTTGTAATAAAAACATCTATACTAGTATATAGGTATCTATCTAAAACAAAACTACCACTAATATATAAAATTCTTTATATGGATTTGTATGTATATTTGAACGGATTAAACTAAAAATAAATATATTAAATTATTAAACTTTTTTTACATGTTCCATATGATTCCAGAAGTTCTATAAGCTAAGATAATTATATTAAATAAAATAAAAAATACACTCAAAGGAACGGTCGGGAACCTGCTAGTTGGAGATAAAGTTCAACGTAGTCAAAAAATCTATTTTTTACTGAACCTAACGTTTATGACAAGAGTTTTGGCCAAAATCAGTAGATACACAAAATAAACTTTAAAAGTAAAGCGTTTACATATTTAAAAAAACAACGTTATTTCCTTGAATTAGTAGACAACAACTTTAAACTCCTATCAAACAAATTAATAGACATAGCATTGTAAAGCGATTTAAAAACACGTTCCGACACCCTCCCATGATAAAATTTGTCTCCGATATCCCCTTTTGATTGTACACGTTGATTTATCTCTTGTTTAGCCCGTGTGTTTGAAGATTACATGATTTTGATACTTTTTTATTTTAAAACAAAACGCCCTTTACAAGCAATACAAATAAATAGCTAAATTATGTTAATACAAATTCTTAGGGTTACGTTATTAAAATTTATGCCACCTTAGCGTAAGTTCAAGAGACGATGTACATCTGTTTTATTTAAACCTCAAAAGTTTGTTTGTCAAGTGGTCGTTAGGTACCTACGTCATTAAATAATGAATTTTATACCTACCATTTTTTTCAATGAGTTTTTTTTTAATAAGTTAGTTTTTATGCTCATATTTCTCATCAATAAACATAACTATTATAAACATTAGTCAAATTAATAATAACTAGTAAATACCACTAGTAAATTATACAAAATTCATACTTCGAAACTCATTCAGTCTATCTATCAGTAATACATCCTTGCGAGTATTTTTTCATAGAATTATTATTTGCTTGATATTTGCATTATGAACGTGAGCAAACGTCACAATTATGTATTTTATATCGTTAGTATGAACGTAACGTAAATATGACCTAAACAATGAATGCTTTATTTTATTTATATATGAATTTTAGCTTTCTCCACTCCTTCTCCATAAAAACTTTAATCATGCCAAATCTCACACTCCTCTGTGTGCGCAATATGCTTAAATAGAAGTCCGAAATTTTCTCTTCACGTATTTATTAGAAGATAACAATCAAGCAAACATCAAATTTTACATAAGAATTTTCATTACGAATCAAGGAGTATATATCACAGTACTCATAACAATGGGTTGCTCTCCCCCGAGATTGAATTGGCTCGAATAAGCACAGGGTACAGTGATTTAGACTAACTGCACTTGTTGCAATACAGAGGGCATTCCCTCTAGATAACATATGACACGGGACTAATGCCAAGATTACACTCATTCCGTAGGTACACTTGTTCCGGCATAACCGCCGTAACAACTACAGATAAGTGACCGTGTTGTAATGATATAAGACGTAACTATACCAGACGACCGAGATTCTGACACGGTATAACTTATTACTTAGAACGTATTATTTAACGCGGCACTGCACATTAAACCTGTTCGCAGCAGTTATATCATATCCTTTACCGCAATTTTATAACTTGCCTCGTGGGTTATAAATCTTGCATTATTGAATAAAAATAATGGCCTAAACAATACCGAGTATATCATAAATGAGTACCTACAATAAATTTAAAACTGCTTGTTAGACACGATTTAAATTCGCATCGACGCGCGGTTTTGATCGATTTTTTTTCGCTGATGTTTCAATTTGATAGCCGTCGGAAAAGTGTTTATACGTCAGAAGAACGACCGATCCCGTATTCTAGGGTGAGCGTTTTGACCCTTACACAATGCCAATTTTCCGCCCGCCGCCACCGCTTCGCAATTATTTAGATAAACCTCTCGGCGTGACTACAAAAACATCTTCCCCTCCCGACATTGTTTGTTGTCTTTGGGGCTTTGTAAATTTATAGGCCGAATTATGCCGACGGTTAGAAAAAAATGTACTTTTAATTTATCTCGTTAAAGGGTTGAAGGACGGCTGGGTTCGCGAAGTAATTATTCCGGAATTGGCCACTTTAGCTGATGAATCCATTCCGTTGGACCCTCTTTCTGGGGTCGATTGAGGAGTGAATTAATTTGTTTTTGACTTCGATCTCGACGGAGTGAAAGATTATATTACTTTGATGAACTAAGCAATTAATTAAAGGATTATTTTCAATTCACAGGATCTTGCATCGAAAATTATACAAAAACCATCAACGATATATACCACATTTATTCTAACTGTAGTGGTATCTACGTAATTTAGCTTATTTGCTTGATGAGTTAACTTTATATGGTTTGCAATTAACTGATAATTAATTAAATATCTGGCCGACAGAGCTGTGCTCGGTGTCTTATAAACAAAAAAAAGGAAAACACCTATCTAGGTAAACTTATAATGTAAAACATTATGTAAATGCAAAGTTTCATCGAAATCGTTGCAGCCGTTTCTAAGAAACCAATTGCATATATGTATATATATATATACAAGAACTAGTCATTTAATATAATAAGATGTAATCAATTTAAATCATAGCTATAGGATTCGTGCGTGATTCATTGTAGGTAATGTATACGAGTATCCGTTTTTATTTTCTTTAACTGAAACTTTATAACTTGAATTTTTATTTTATTTAAAATACATAGAACGTTTACTTGAAATAAGGTGTAAATGCTATAACTAACCTGCCAGTTTTAGTGATAATCATTTCGGTGCCGAGGTCGTGAAACTTGTCCCACAAGTCCTTAGTTTCCAACTGGCAATCTACTGTGAGTAACTCCTCACAGTTGCAGGACGTAGCAGGCGGTAGTGGCCGCGCTGGTGATGGGGTATCTCGTTCACCAAGTTCTAAAAAACAGTTGAATTAAAATATATGTGATTACTTACAAAATATATCAGCTCATCTCTACATATGTGTATAGATCATCTATACATAAAATTGAATTGTGTGTCTGTAATTTTAAAATAAAGGCATTCTTAAGCTCGTATGGTTATTTGAGTTACCAAAATCCAAACACGCATTTTTTAAATTTCTACCTGTCTGCTTGTCTGGGCTAACTTAGAAACAACTGCACTGACTTTAATGAGCTTATCATTGGGAGGCAGAGAAATTTTATTTCATTTATTTTAAGTATTTTCTAGGCTACATATCATTATGATTTGGCATAGGGCATAGGAGCTATGCAATAATGGTATTACTTCAATTTTATAAAAGCAATAGATTTTCTTCTAATAATCCTAAGAAGACACGTAGTTTTTGTAGAATACACACACTTTGGAACCTAAATGGTCGCGGACAAACCGGTTTCAGAGGACTTTCCTTCCGCGAACGCTCTGGATGTGGATTGAGCTCCCTGCTGAGGTTTTCCCAGGGGACTACACTATAGGGTTCTTCAAAAAGGGTAAGCAATGCGCATGTGAGGCTTTTGGTGTTGCAAGCGTCTATAATTAAATGAGTCTACTATTCAAAATCTTTTCTAATAATTTTGACAAAACTGGTAAAACAGAAATAGGTCTATAATTGTTGACTATGCTTTTGTCCCCATTTTTATATATCGGATGTACTATTGCTTTTTTTTAAATAGAGCGAAAGACCCCTGTTGAAATGCAAAGATTAAATACGTGACAAATCAATGAAACAAGAACATGTCTGGCTATTTAATCAATACAGCAGGTATGCCATCCCACCGAACAGCACAATCAATTATTAAATTAAGAAAATTGCGTTAAATCTCCTCATAGGTTGTCAAAAAAGGGCAATAGAAAATAGGATATTTTTAAAGAAAGGGTCTTGGATCAAACCTTCGTCGGGTCTGGACATTAATTTAGATGCCAGATTTACACCTACATTCGCAAAGAACTCAATTACCCTATATTTTATGGCACATTCTGGTTCATTGTTAGAGTACAAAAGCTCACTAGCAACAGTTTTCACAGTATCCAAGTTTGTAATTTTTTCCATGTAGCTTTAGGATTTTTACGATACTTTTCGAATTCGCTAAGTTCATAGTCACATTAAATTTTCTTGATTAAGTTATTACAGAAGCATTTGTATCGTACATAAGTACAAATTGTCTCGATTTCGAATGCATCGCAAAAGACCTGGTGTAATCCAGGGTTTAATTATACGTTTTCTACTGGGGACCTTAATATGATGAGTATTAGCGTTGACCACATTAGAAATAGCAGTTGCTAGCTCAGTTACAGCATTGTTAACATCATTAGATTTAAGTACTGTTGAGAAATCTGTATTTCCAAGGGAATTAACACGAGTAGAAAAACTAATACGCCATAATAACGGTGTAGATTTAGGTGCTAAGAAATTTAGCTTATACAGTATAATCACGGGAGTATGATCTGTTATTACAGAATCAAGTATTAAAGTTACAGTTTGGACTTCAAGTCCAAAATTAATATTATAAATAATAATTAGTATATATATTTGTTTATTCTCTTTCCGTATATTGCGTTAGTGAATTTGTTTAGCAGTAACTACGAGGAATTCTATACAAACACGTTTTGATCCAGATCTCAGATGGACTTTTAAATATCATATAAGGAACTCGTATAGGTATTCTTATTAATCTATGTAAGCAACGAGATGAAAGCTTGTGCCCGGTTTTATAGTTTGATAATTAAACCTAGGCTGCAATATAAAACGATTAAGGTGTAGAAAATCAAGAAAAATATTTGCATGTATAATCTAAGTTAACATTTTCACGTCTCCTGTTAAACTATCGACTAAATAATACATGGAGATGTAACATAGTTTAAGCTTAAAAACTTTCTAAAAGTAAAATTATAATGTTACACAAAATATTACACTATATTGTTTAAAAAAATCTAACCATTAGTCTTACTTTGAGGATATCGTGTCATTCATTTACTCACCGAACCAAACCTATCTATACATATAAAATGCTTTGTCCTGAATGACTGATTGACGGATCAACGCACAGCCTAAACCGCCGATCGTAGTGACCTGAAACTTGGAGGGTATGTTCTTTGTATGACTTAGGCATCCGATAACAAAGGATTTTCCGAAATTATATCCCTGAGGGGGTGAAAAAGAGGGGCAAAGTTTGTACGGGACAACGTGATTCCTTGGTCCAATCTACTTGAAATTTTGCATAAACCTTTTTTAACAGAATTGATGGAAGACGTGTTTCGTATTTTAGTGAAAGTCATCCCCTAACGGGGTTAAAAAGGGGTAAAAATTATTTTGGCCATGATTTGCTTCGAAGTTAATATCAACATTCCTTAGTGCTTTTTATTTAAATTACATTTTATATTGACACCTTTGTAAACTCAATCCGATTTTATTCAAAAAAGGTTGAACTTATATAAAACATAAGCAAATACTCTTTAAAATTTAAATGTCTCGAAAGTCACCGTACTATATTAGTACCTCATTTGAAGGTTTCTAAGCTTAAATAGGTTATGAACTTTTAGGACACGGCCTCTTAGGGACGTAGAGTTCGAAATTTGAAATGGTAAGGACTAGAACATATTGGTTATAAATTATACAAATCATTCCATATATAAAAAAACATATAAAATCTATACTAATATCAATAATATAATAAAGCGGAAAAGTTTTCTGTTTGTTTGTTTAAACACGCTAATCTCTGGAACTACCAGTCAGATTCGAAAAATTCTTTTTTTATATTATAGCCAGCCTCACAAGGAATATTTGATTTTTGTTACTTAAGTCGAAAGTCGAAGCCCTCGCGAACTGCTTTAGCCACTTGCGCTGGTTTAATGGTTAATGATACGTCAATACAATGTTCTACAAAAATAATGCAATTTTTTTTTGTTGAACATTAAAAATTAAAAAATTTCTTCTCGCTCACACCGGTTTCAAGTCAAAAAGGAACTGATGGTAATTCCCGCTTATTCACAATGCCATGTAAAGAGCGTCAGTGCCGTATCTACTTATAAAATATCATTGATTCAATTACAATTTACATTTGGCTCAGGGTAACTTCTAGGTAAGAAGTGACACGAGTAAATGTGAGTATATATATCTAGTAATCAATTTTCTATACGAACTAAACTGAGGTGGGTTTAACAGTAAGCTGACTAAGTGGTTGTAAGGGACCGTGGGGTACTTACTTTAGAGCCTCTGAATTCTTGCAACGTCTATTGCTAACTTCTAACGTGGGTTTGAGGTCCCCAAAATATTGACCGTTTGAAACCTCAATACTCAACATAACTTGAGCCGCCTCTAACACTTAATCACACACGATACAATATTTGTGTGAGAAACGAACTTTTAATATGGGAATACTTGTTTTACTTTTTGCATCAGACTAAAGTGTTAGTTCTGTCTAGTGAAACAATATATTGCTTTGTATCTACAATTGGATTTAATTACTTTCAATTGTTTACATTATTTAATTCCATTATTATATACTTACATTATATAACCACCAAACCAGGAGTAAACAGAACAAGCATAACATGTTACCAAGTGAATATCAAGTGTTGTAACCGATAACAGAGCTGAAATGTAACGGGTCCCAAGTTCCATAGATGTTCCTTTAATTATAGTTGTAGGAATTTACTTCTTCAATTCATTTACAAAACAATTTGTTACCTTATTTGATACGAATTTCTAACTACGGATTTCTAACTTAACAAATCGTAATTGTCAATTAATTATGATAAAAAATTGGACTCCTATAATTAGAGATTAATGTATACATTTATTGGCGTAATCAATACAATTAGGTACTTAATTAATAACAAATTAACGTAAATAATATATTTATACACAATTAAAATAGTTAAAAGCTAGGGCGGCGGAGACCGAACCCGCGACCTTACGGCTCAATATTAGGGCTCTCTACCACTGCGCCACGAAGCATAATGATAAAAATACTTGAGCGGAAAACAAATTGTCTACAAACCTGATGAAGGAGCGGGTGACGGTACCGCGTTATCTGACGCGTCACGTTCACCGTCCGAGCACTGCTCGACGTCGACCTCGACGTCCTCATCAGGTAAGGGTGAGCGACAGCTCGATGCTGGGGAGCTGAGCGTTGCCGGTGAACTCTGCCTTGACCCGGACTCTGGCGACATAAAGCAAACTAATTTCACCATAATTGCATCGTTCTTCGATTTTACAAATTGTTCGTTCTTTGAAATAGATTCTTTGTCTTTATTTTTGTATCAATAAATTTTAGGGGCTATAGGCAGTTTGCACATATCAAACATACATCGTTCCTTATGCTAAGATTATCCCCAGTATATGCATAAATAATGTTTATCAATGTAATAATGAGATGCAATTGATTTGAACAGACTAGCAGCCAAATCAGTTGACGTATATCCTAAAATCTAATTTAAAAATAATTTCGCGTTCAATGACATTACAAATACTCATAAAATCCATATGTTATCCAGTAGTTCTGCGAAAAATGTAATATTATTAGGTGTAAAGATTAATATGCAAGGTAAAAACTGGACATAATTTAAACATGGCTGTATTATATTATATTTATTTATTGATAAAGGGTATAACAATACAATATTATAAAAAGGGGTTATTACAAAAATAAAAAAGACAAATAAAATAAAAAACGTTATCCTGTAAGATATATAGGATTTGAAATGTATTCAAAGAAACATAAATTGGAATTTATTTGTTTTAAAATTAATGAAAAAGTAAAAGAAAATTAAAAAGTTCAAACAGTAATTTACCTAAATAGGTAAATTATATACCTAAAACAACTTTTTTATTTAATGAGAGACTTTAACCACATCATTTTTTTACTCAAGCAAAATAGCCACCAAAAGGTAATTGATTCCTTTAAAGATTGAATATACGGTACTACTTAGTTATTTGATTGTTTTATAAAAAATACACTATCGTATGTATAGACCATGTACGAGTACAAACACAATTAGACATTTAGTCGTTTGCAATAGGATAGCGGCGCTACTACCGTCGGCCGCGGCCACGGTCACTACATATCATAACAGACATAAAATCGAACATTGCATTATCGGCAACATAAAAATATGACATTGGCAGTAGTTGCGTGTCCCAGGCGAGACCGGTGTCGAATGTTCGGTTCCAGACAATTAATCTGAAATAACGAACTGACCCGTACGTAACACGACGCTTGCGCCTGCGCATGTGACCACGTCCACCGCACCAATTAGCATTCAACCCTTTTCGATCTTGAGTTTTGCAGTTTCAGAAACACACAAAACATATTTTAGTCCAGACTATAACATGGTAACTACTTGTCACCAAAACTGTATGTGGAAAGTTTGAAAGGTTTTTTTTTAATAATTTAATATTATTTAATCACATACATTTCTCGTGATAGGTACATGCATTGTTAAGTATTATTTATATCACATGTAATGGTTCTGTTGGTGTGCTCAAATTAAAAAAAAAAAATGTGTGCAATTCACACGTGGTATAAGTTTTAAACCTTCACATCTATGTTTTTTTATTCATAAAAATGATCAAAAACACACTAATTTAATGTTTATGAAAATGTACATACAAGTACTCACAATATCATTTTCAATTAATGTACATTTGAAATATCCATGGTAACCTAACACAATATCAATCAGTAACAGAATGTCATAAGTATTGTCTAAAAAGTTTTTGTTTCGTGCCTTTTTGTTGAGGTAATAAATTTCATTACTGCGTGGCAACAAAACTCTTTTGTACCATTTTACCATTACCTAAAACTTTCCTATCTCATTTTCTCCCACGTTAAATATTACGAATTTATGTGTCTGTCTCTTTTTACTGTCGCTTTCGCTTTTTCGTTTCATCGACTTTCAAATCACAACGATGCTAAAGAAGTTTTCACTTCAAAAATAGTTTTGATTATAATAAAATTGTACTAATGTATTAGCTACATGGCTGCGCTTATGTTAATAATCTAATACAAGAAAGCTCGTCGTCGTTTTCATAGCGCAGTTCTGGCCGTTAGTATTAGAACATTGAGTGATACCTACAATATATTACAGGAGTAATTTACAACATTTGTGAATATTTATTAATGATTTTGTTTAGTATTCTAGTAGGAAGTGGTTTCGTTGTTATATACTTACAATAATTTACGTCAATAATTTTAAATGCGCGTTAAGAATTCAGTGATTAACATTATATAAGATGGTTTAGATGGTCATAAGGACTTTTAGTGTAGTAGTAATAATTCGAACAGCGAAACAAAGATATGGCATCGCAAGTGAACTACGATAAATTTTACTGAAAACGTTATTGCTAAAAAAGATAAATAATACTCTATGAATTCCATTCAGTAATTATTAATTATACTTCAAACAAAATATATTTCGTCGGTAAATACGATAATACGTAAACAAAAATGGACAGATAATATAGATAGTAATTGATATTTTTAATCCATCACTCTGACATTAGTCTTTTGATAACATATTATCATTGATCAGTGATCACAGTTAAGTACATAATTTAGCATTCCTCTTATTGTATTGTAATTTGGTTGAAGGTTCAAGCTAAAATCATTTTACTTACATATATCAGACAAAATATTAGTAGGTATATATAATTATTTGTTTACTAGCTGCGCCCGCACCTGCACTCGCATGCACTACAGAATGTCGTCTATCGGGCACACGCGCGAATCGTAAATCTCTCGCTCCCGGTTATGTTAAAGATAAGTAGGCTTATTGTTGATGATCCTTAGAAATGATATGCTCTCGCTGACTTTTTTATAGTTTTTTAAAATCTATCGATATATCGCTTAGGTATAGTTTACTCGGCGTAAGCAATTTAAGCGTCCGAATTGATTCACCATGACCAGTTTTTTATTTATTTGCGCGGAACCCTAAAATTAGCCTAAGTTAATCCTTATAACATCATCTATCTGCTAGTGAAAGTGCCGTCAAAATCGGACAACAAACAAAGACCAAAATTTTAAAAATTGGTGTTTTTATTAAAGTAATTTCATGTGCATTAAAAAAACTGTTACTTTCACATTACAAAAAGATACTTCAATTTTATTAATTCTATAGATATAGACCACTTAACTGCCTGTACCTTACCTACCTGTGAATGTATTATATACATTACTTTAAAAAAGTTTGTTCTTTCGTTATTTGCTGTTATGTAGAAGATAACGTTTTACATTTTACAATATTTACATTTTATCAAAGTCTAATTTTACAATATTTTTTTAATTATTAAAACAATTGTTTAATTGTATCTTTTTTCTACTTCCTAGATTTATAAAAGTATACGAGGAAAAAATTACATAAAATTTATCGGATAAAGTAGGATATTTTCCTTTTTACCCCACTAGGTACCTATATTGTTTACTATTAATTTATTTTTCACAGTTCGTTTATACCTACTATTTATTATGGTTAGCTCTTAAACAAATGTATTTCTTGTATAGGTACCACTGTACACAAGAAAAAGTCCCTACTCGTCTTCTTTGTGTGATAAAGGAAAATTGAATTTTGAAGTTATTACTCAAAAAATAAGCTCAGAAAATTAATTTAACTGCACTATAAGTACCTACTTATTTAGGTATCAATATAAATTCATTTAATCAACAATATCTTAAACATGATTTATATTGGTACCTAATGGTATTTAGTTTTTATAAATACTTCTGTTGTATAGATACGGGTTACAAAGTGAATTTTATGTACACACTTTACAAAATTTATTTTACAAACACTTTGGCACTCGAAAGCCATGTAATTTCTAGAAATATTGGTACATTAGAGAAATATAAATCATTAGATATGTTACGTAAAGTGGATGTTCAACATTATTGTAAACTTTTTGCTACCTGTATATATTTTTTCATTTTTTTATTCGATATTTAATTTTTAATAAAGGCACGTTAGGCCTAATTACCAGTGTGTGGCGGAGAGCGCGCGACGGGACTACGCGGCTCCACGGTGCTTCGAGCCATGATGGCCGCGATGGAGAAATCCGTCGCCCTGGTCTTTCCCTCCTCAGCCACCATCCTGTCGCCTCCCGACCTCCAGCACTCCGCGTTTTCCACATCCATCAAACACCTCTCAGTACATTTGTCCTACGCACCGCGGATATTCACACAACATTTCACTGGCAACGTCCGTAGCATTGTTTCTTTCTATTCATTTTCAACAATTTTTTATAATTTTATTTACAGTACTATTAAAAGATATTCTACCTACAGTGATTGAATCAAATCATGACTGTTCACATATTTGTGTTTTAGAAGATTTTTTACACTGTATATTACGATAAATGGGATTCACAATTTTTTATTTAGTAATAATCGTTAATTTTTTGTAATAATTAAACGCGTGAGAGCGCGTTGAAGTCAGCTTAAGCGAGCAAGCGAAAACCGTTCGGCGGCCGAGCGCGTACTGAACGCGCGGGAGCGGAGAGGCGCGCGGGGCGGAACGGGCAGGCGGGGCCGCCTCCCCAAGCGCAACCACTGGCCGTTTTACCCGCTGTCACCATACCCCCTCCCCCTGCTCTGGCAACGTCCCTTTCACTAAGCTTTTCAATAATAACAATATTTATTACAATAATTTATATCATTTACAGTATTTGTTCAGTGCAATTCTCACAGTGACTAAATATGACTCACAATAAAAACGATAGAAAACTTTCGTTTTTATTGTTGAACACAATAGATACATTGATTTATTATTAAAATTAATAAACAGTTACAAAAATCATAATTGCATTAAAATCAATTAAGCTTCTTTACAGGAACTTTAAAGAAAAAGTATAAGTTACTCGAAGTAATCCAGTGAATGCGCCGCCCATAAAACATATCAGATGATTAGAGCAAGAAAGCGCTAGTAAGTTATATAAAATCTCTAACGCTAGAGTGAGTAGCAATGATGAGTTATGTTTGTTCTGCGTCTTTATTGATAATAGTATTATCAACGACTTACAATCAGTCTAAAGCTAAGCACAAGATATAATAAATGATACCAAATAGGTACTGTAACTTAAAAAATTATAATTATTTTCGTCGGTTCTTCAAGATGCCAAAATATCGCTCATCCAAAACTATGATGACATAATTACAAAAAAGCCGAAATTGACATTTGAAATTTCAAACATACGACACGCAAACGCACAAATTGATATAATCATAAGTTCCTGTTACAAAAAATATATAAAGAAAAAATATCACAATTGTTCTTACAATAGTTTATGATAGAGGGAGTGAATGTCGTTAGGAAATTGGCTTAAATTAGCTAAATATTCATCAACTCAAAACTTTTTAAATGTTTCTTCTGAAAAATTACTTAAATGTAATTTACGTCGTTGTTCTATTAGATGAGCAGAATATAATGTAAACCCTTGTAAAATATAGTCATGTTATTTATTCTCTGAAATCTGCAAATCAAAGTCAACCGTAATAATATATACATCATTAGGGGTTAAAAAATCCTTATTAAATTAGAGATAGTACGATTATGTTATAAAAAGCTATAAATATATCTATCAATTTTGAAAAAATAGATATCCGTATTTCTTAGGTACCTATAACAATTACGTATATTAAAATAGGTACTAGCAGTGTGCCCGCGCTTCCGCACGCGTTTCTTATTGCGCAGTAAGTACTTACATATTTACTTAGGTACATCCCGTAATTTTCACTCATATTATTGAAAATTCATATAATCTATGAATTGAGGAATTATATGTATTTTTTGTGCACAATTTTTATCAAAATCGGATGGAAATTATTATTTATCACGATTTCTAAATATATTACTGGCGATTCATTATAGCTCATCAATAAAATCATTATGGAATGATATATACCTAGGTACTTCCCGTGTAAAAAATTTCATAAGAATCGGTCGGAAATTGGGAACAAGATGTATAAGATAGAACTACACATTTAAATATTACTATAGATAAACAATAAACATCATTATGAGAGAGTAATGACAAAGAGTAAGGTGACGAAATGAAGCTTTAGATGCGCTTTAACATAATAGGTATTGTGCAATAATAACTACTTACATTGTTAGATCATTTATTTGTAAGTTTAAAAAAGAAAATTAGATGGATTTCTATAATTGTTTGACTGTTAAAGAGCTTAATCTATACTATTATATATTATAAAGAGGTAGTTTCTTTGTTAGAAATCTCTGAAATTACTAATCCGATTCAGGAAGTTCTGTCACTGATATAAAGATACGTTCTTCTTGAACAACATGAGCTATATTTTATTGCAGTTATCTGCCTATTATGCTATAATATTAATTATAAGTTTCATATTGTAATTAATGCCTACAAAGTCGCGGGCGGTTGCTGTTAGTTTTTTCATATAAGTAGTTAAGGATATTTTATTATTATAAAGAGTTCCGATTCGGATTAAAAGAATCAAAACGGATTCTTTATTATTTAAATTCCTATCGCAAGTAAATCCTTTAGTAGAATCTAATTCCTACTTAACTATTAATTTAAGGTTACAATCTTAAGTGGGTATGTGGCTCAAAATGGTAACACGCTAAACCCAGCAGAAGTTTGGCTCTCAAGTTCAGCTGCCGGAATACACCTACTGGTGTTAGGCGACACATTTTCAATTTGACGGTGGTAGGTAGATAGCAAAGTGGGTATTAGAAAAGCTCTATCACCACGCTATGGTTTCGTCACTATGTTTTACTTCATCTAAATCTCATTGTAGGGATTCGAACTCACGTTGATCAACAACACATCCGTACCTACACGTTACCACTGACCCGTTATACTGCTTCAAACTTTTTATTTTACTTTGCAAGTTTACTTAAATAGTTGTCTTCTTTTTTTTTGCAAAATTGTAACTAAAGGTTACGACAGGACTGATAAAAATGGAATGACAGGATAAAGTTAAAAATATCTAAACAAAAATTCAACAAAAGTTAAGTAGATCATAAAACGTTGTACATTCGTACTTATCAAGCATGTATGTAAATAAGGTATCTCTTGTACAACAGGGTACAATATATTTTGACAGGCAGCACATCAGCTCGACATCTATAACATGCTTTTAATAATTCATACGGCTTTAAGCGAAATGAGAGAACAACACGAAACGCCTATTCAGGCGTCACAAGTCGTCATTTATTAGGTATATACGGTGAAATATTGCTTCTCTCGTCAGAATGAATGTATTACGAGTCAACCGCGAAGCACTTCTCATAGGAGAGCTCGAGCAAGGAACTTTACAGGAAAGGGAGAAATTTTGTACTGAGTTAATAAAAACCCATTATACAAAAAGCCAATTTGTTGAAGAGTAAAATTTTTTTAAATTAAAATTTGATTATAATATTTTTAAATTATACTTTTCTGCATATGAGAAAATCGTTAAATATTTTTTTATTTAAGATTCCAGCCATAAACATTAGTTTCTAATAATGTCTTAACAGCTCTCTGTAGTCTTAACCTAGTAGGTACTATTATTACCTATGTTTTAATTATAGAAGTGATTTTGTTTTTATCTGACCTGAAGTTTATTGACGATGTTGCCTGTAAGTGTTTGACGGCAGATTTTAAACTTGAGGATGGTAGCTAGCCAGGCGGGCATTATAAAATACACTAACATCACGCTATGTGCTCGTCCACAGTGAATACACGGTGACTAGGGCGGCGGGGGGTGCGGCGGCGGGTACTGCGAATGGGGCTTGTGCGAACTGTGAGTGACCACAGTACGTGGCGAGCTGTTCTAGCGTTTAGAAGTATTTCAAGTGTTGCAAACCATGGATGACCATTTGTTATTTTTACTAGATAGTTTAATCCTCAAACGGGAAATGTAGAATACAAGAGACGGTGTGCACAAAATTAATAAAAATAGTAATAAACGGTGAATTTTATACTTTGCATGTAAAATTAAAATTTGTTCTTATACATTTAAGTATTTATCGTCATTTGACGCGCTTAGGCCGAGCGACAAGACCGAAATGGTTGGTTACACCCGCCAACCGCACATTGTGTCGCTCGCTACGTACGCCCGTAGTGTGGCCGCAACGGGCAGTCAAGTCCGGTGAAGCTGTAAAAGCCATCAGAGGCTCCAGGGCCCCTAAGGCTAACAGTATAGTCAGTTCTAAAAAAAAACGCAACGGGCGGATAGGAACGTTTGAAAACAACGCGCGCTATCTCGCTCACGTCCGTCGCGCGCTAGGCTCCCGCCATAGTCACTACACTATGGACGCAAACGGCGGTTTCATATATTTGATACTTCGCGACCGTCGTTGCAACCGCTCTAGGCCTGCACTGTGGACCGCGCCTTAGGTTTCATCACGAATCACGATGTTATCCTTCACAGAAAGCTCAGACTTATTACAGGGATTCGAACTCACGTCGATGGAAGCGGAGTCCGTTCACTCTACCACTGAACTCTCATTATTTTACGGGTTTAAAAGGGTCCATCTATATTTCAAGCTAGTAGGGTCAGAACGCTACTAGGACAAACCCTAAACCATCTTAGCATCGAGGCAGATCGCAAACGCATGATGGCGTAAAAGTCATCAACTCTAGGCATCAGCGAAGACACCCGACGCGCTACAGAATCGAGGTAAACCCAACAACATCCTGAACCTATTATTATATTTTATACATATAGCGTGGAAGACCTACAGCATACGTAACACATAAACTATTCGAATAAAACGTTTGGTTTATTCTTAAAAGTGCCCTAAAATTGTTAAAAAAAAAATTAAATATCTGTTTGTAATGTCTAAATAACAGCTTTTTACTAAATGCGTATGAAAGTATATACGATACCTATAAAATATAAACAATTTTTAAAATATTTGTCTGCCAGTCTGTCTGTTTGTTCCGGGTAATCTCCGAAACAGTTGGGCCTATTTTGACGGGACTTTCACTGATAGATAGCTGATGTTATAGGGACTAACTTAGGTTACTTTTATTTTATAAAAATAATAAAAATACTTCAATTCGGGCACTTAAATGGCTTACGCTGAGTAAGCCATAAGCGACAAGGCAAATTATTTATTTATTTAAAAAATTGCACAATTATGTATTACTTTTAATCTTAAGGCTAGTTTCCCACAAAACCGGCAATTGTAGGCCAAAAATTTTAGGCATTAAAAAGACCTACAAAAGAGTCGGGCAGAGTATATGTCTATCTTCACACAGTTTCACCTTTTTTATGCGTTAAATGTATAACTGCACTTCTTTTTAAATATTGTAATATTGAACAAAATTCACAGAACTATTAATGTCAGTTAGTGTGTCTACCTAAATTCAGTAGGTACCTATTTATTCACCTAGTTTTATTGACTACTGTGCTTAGTCAAACAAATTCACAATTAACTAAGGTAACCAAGGTTTAGAAGCTACAAGCAAACTTGCTGCTTGCAGTGACAATGCATGGTTTTGATTTATCTATGTACACCTCCCTAGTTGCCTTTTCCATAATTCGTGAGTCCAGAGAGAGAGAGACCAGATAACATTTTACGAAATTTCCGATGCTACTTCGAAAAAATACTGAAATATACAATAAAAATACCGTTTTTTTTTATTCCTCTTATCTAAATAACGTTGGTGAAAATAGACATTTAGTCTAAACGAATACGTTAAGTGGAATAAAAACAAAGAAAATACGTTTCTATTTAGGTACCTACCTACTTTTATTACGACAAATAATTACCTACTAATTTTTGGGAAATTCCTAAAATGTCGAAAGCAGGTGGTACCTCAGTTATTATTATTCAGTATATAAAAAAAATAATCTTAAGTATACAAACAATATTACTTGATACTAAAGTAGTTTATACTTTAAAGTAAGGAGTACGAGTGTGTGTATGCGTGTGTCTGAGTGTGTGCCAGTATCGAGATTCGAGCAGACGAGCATCGTGCTCAGCCGGATGTATAACCCTACTTCAGGCAACCGCCAAATTGTAAAATATTGTACTTTAGGCAGGACCCCTTAGGGTGGTCTCGCGAAATAGGCGCGCGTTCAGTAATTCAAAGGTTTGAAGGTATTTTGTATAGTACATATATTAATAAAACTTACATCGATGTGCTTATTATGAATTGAACTAAGTGATTTTTAAATAATATTTTATTTATTTTTTAGTATCTTAGTAATTTTTTAGTAACTTTGTTCCTTACGGCACATTTTTTTTTAATAGTTTGACAATTTTAAACCAATGTCCCTTTTTGAGTAAAAAATAAACGGTCACGTTATTTATGACTAACACAAAACAGACAAATATGAAGTATTATCCAAAATCTGTAGTGTTGCTAAATTATTTGTATTTGTCAACGATTCAGTGATAAATTAGGAGGTACCAAATAACAAAAATACCTACCTAAACATAATACAATACAGTTTAGTAGGTATACCTAGTTTGAACTTACCGATTACTTACAAATATTTACTATTTATAGCAAACTAATCTTGTAAAACCAGTCACAACAAAACTTCGTACACAATGTCGACATTCATAAGTCATTCTCAAAATCAACACTAGAGACATGAATATAAATACAAAAAAAAACGGAAAATACTATAAGAATGAACGTAATGGTGGCTATACAAAGCCGAGACCATTGTATAAAACTAAGCTACACGACACACTCGGCGACCATTTTTTCATTTTGAAGATCGACCGTCAAAACTCCAATGAACCTTTGAAATATCAACCAAATATTTGTCGGGAGCGGAACGCACGCATATCGGCAGGGCCACACAGGATGTGTAAGCCACATTGTACAATATTAGAAAGTTAAGGAATTTTGCGTAAGATGACAACATTTATGTTTGTCTATGAAGTTCTCCATATTCATTCAAAAATAATTACCTAACGGTTAATATATTAGATTATTCGCTATTTCAAGATTGTAGTTCGATCTGATTTGGTAAGAGCTTGGCGAATTGTTGAGCATAACAGCAGTTTTGTTCATGAACAACCGTGAAACGAACTATTCAACCGAAATTAATTTAACACTGATGAACAAAAATATCTATACAATTAATAAAATTGAAGTGTCTATTTGTAATGTCAAAATACCATCTTTTAACTAAATTACATAACAAAAAACAATTTTTTAAATTTTTGTCTGTCTGTCTGTTTTTCCGGGTAATCTCCGAAACGGTTGCACCAATTTTGACGGGACTTTTACTACCAGATAGCTGATGCTTTAAGAAGTCATTTAGGCTAATTTTATTTTAGAATAATAATTAGGATCCCGCGCAAAGAAAATTAAACGGTAGTGGGGAATCAATTCGAGCGCTTACATGGCTTACGCTGAGTAAACCATAAGATAAAATATAACAAATTAATGAACTACTTAATTGTAGATCTTAAAAAGACCTAAAAAAAAGTCAGCAAAAGTCTAAGTCTATTTTCTAAGGTCATCCACAATAAGCATTTTTGTCTTTAAAATAACCGAGAGCGGGGAGCGCGATTCGTGCGTGTGGCCGATCCATATGATTCTGTGTTCCACATGAGCGAAGCCGCGGGCACAGCTAGTTATAAAAATAGAAGAAACTTGTCATAATATATTCTTTACCACGAAAAATTTAACAACATCTTATTTGATTTTAATGTTGACTGAATTTTTGTATTATTTTTTTTATATGCACGTATCAGGTTTCTAGGCAAGCTTATGTATATAAAAATGAGTTGACCGTCACGGGACGCCCCCGCGCCCGCACCGCGCCGATCAGATGTGAAAAATAGTTTTTTTTTTTAAAGTGCGCACGATTCGCGCCTGTATCTTATCAACGGAATTCCGTAGACCACGGGAGCGCAGCCGCGGGCACAGCTAGTAATACCATAAAGTTCAAAAGATTGATGGTTTTTTTGTCTGTTTGAACGAGCTAACAACTGGAACTATCAGTTAGGTATATTCGAAAAATTATTTTTGCATTTTATATCCTATTTATTCAGGAATTATAAGGTTATACAAATTGACGCTAAGACACTAAGGAATAGAGATTTAACCATGAACGTCAAGAAATCTGGCAAATACGAGAATCGACAACAATGTTAAGAAGCTACATGGGTGCGTTGTTAGCGGCTCAGTTGAGAATTGGTATGATAAGAAATTATGGGACAAAGCTAGTTTGTGTATAAAATTTAAAACACTCAGGAGTTTCTCTATTACTTCAAAATAATTTAAGTGATTACCAATTCTTTTTAATTATTATAATATTCGAAGGCTCATTATTTGAGAAATTATATGACGTTCATTCAAAAAATGAGGCTTCACCCCGTGACATAAATGTTTATGGCAGCATGAGAAAAAATACATCACTGTTCATTTACGATAAACTGAAGCAATAAAGTGTAATAAAAAATATTGCGCACATCGTACGGTTTGAATAAAGAATAAAGTGAACATAAAAAGACTCCGTAGTCTGCAAGGCAGAAGAGGAGCGCTATAACAAATCGCGCGCATAGGGAGACGAGATCCAAAACAATAGATACCTACTCACATCACTATTTTTAAAATAACTCGATTCCAATATTTTTTAATCGAAGCTCTTATTCGTTACAGATAACTCATAAAAGCTGACATATATAGTGTAGGCACTGTGTATTAAAGGTATCGTACTAAATGAAATCGAGTGAATACCAATTGTGTCATTTGGTATACGAACGAAAATAAATAGCTAGATTAGTTTTTTAAAGTTATACTATGGTTAGATGGTAACAATTCTTTTGGAGCGTTTTCTAGAGGTTAAAAATGACAGCTGCACGCGCATCATGTAATGGAAGTGCTACACGATGAAGTTAGCAATCAATAATAATAATATAATATTTTTTTAGCCGATATCAAAATATGAAAGAGTCTACTCAATTGGTATGTATATTTTTTTATGGATTTTTAGCTATAACTTCTTTGTTTATGAACCGATTTAGATAATTCTTTTTTTCGTTGGACCCCCTTTTTAATCCCATTGGTATTGGACCTTCGAATTCGAACATACACTATGAAACTCCTCAAAATCATTGAAGTTGGTTTTCTTTTTTTATTAAAAATTATCTTGTTCTGGCTTATTTTTAATTCTGTAAAATAATTTAACGTTGTATACGTAAACATTATTTTCAGTTGAAATAAAATAAGAAGAAAAAGTCACAAAAATAAAATCATATTATTATCATTCAATAACCAACTTCATGATGTTGTTGACACGCTTGATAACATTTTTGGAGATATTTTTGTCTTATTACCCAAAAAAGTATCACTTGTTACGTGCGTAGGTACATAATACCTACACAATTTTGTTATGGGTAGGTTGTAATTGAGTTTTATATAATTATATCTTCAGTTTTTAATCTGTTCGTCCACAATTACGCCAATGTCACTTGAATAGACAATTTTTCTAATTATTCTTGTAGTCTTCAAGCAAAGCTCAAAGAAAATTGTGGCTCTCTTGTTTGAACTATCCAGGGAGTTTTTGTGGCAACTCAAAATACGTGTTCCTAGTTATCATTTATAATCTAATTCACTTGTGTACAATAACCATTAACCAAACTATATCACATAAAATGCCACCAAAATCACATAATATAAGGCCAAATAACATAAGTTTAAGAATTATATATCCCAGCAGAAAACTACGTTTCCATAATGTAGGAAAATAAGTCATACTTTTTAAAATGTCAATAATTATTATGCATAGTTATCGATACTTCTTTATTCGATATCGTATCCCTACCGTGAGCTGTGAGGTGAGCACTTACAACAAATCGCGCGCATTATAAATGACAAATGTAAGCTGCGCACACGCGGTGTCGGGTTGCGCCCACCGGCCCACCCGCGCGACTCTACGGATTAGTTTCAACTTACTTTTCCTCCTACCAAATTCGCCCTTCGCCCTGCGCCCTGTACAGAAATAGCTTATGCCCTCTGCCCTTGACGTATGTCTTCTCGTATGCGCTATCAATATCCTCCAACCCACACTCTAATTATTTGTGATGTTTGTATGGATCTGTCATAGATTTTATGGGCCACACGTCGATCGATATGAGTTCGAATCCCTGCTACAAGCATGAGTTTTCGGTGAAAGAGAACTACGTGATGAAACCATATCATGGTGGTAAAGCATTTTCTAATGCCCGTCTGGCTACCACCACCTTCGAGTTGATAGTCTGTCGCCAAGCGCTTAGGTGTGTTTCGGCAGCTGCACTTGTGAGCCAGTCTGTCACTGGACCAAATCGTCGCTTAACATCAGGTAAAATTTTTGTCAAACGCTAAATCCAATTTAAAGAATTAAAAAATAATTATTATGGGATTATAGTTTGTTTTAATAATATATTTTCACAATTAGTAAGTGTTTGATAAGCTACGACATTATATATTTTTATATTGTTTAACTACAGTAGAAGTACTTTCTACCCAAAAAACAGGGTGGATAGACTTTATGTATGCAACATGAAAAGCGCTTTTGAGCGTCACTTCGCATTGGGCACGCCTGACGACAACACAATGCCTCCAGCACAATTGCAGAGGTTAATCCTATTAAATAATTCTCACTTGAGAGTATTTAAGCTTTTATCGAGGTGCACCCATAAATCGGTGCGCAGGCGCAAGTAATCCCTGCCCCGCCCCGTCGCGCCCCCGCCCCGCCGCGCCGCTAGCTATAAACAGAAGTCAACGTGTTGGACTTATAAATCGTGCTCTTAACTATTGTATCTCACGCCACAATAATGAAGTTAGCTCGTTCAGGAAGAAATACGGTCACCACGTGGGTGGCCGATGTGGTTCGTATAAATCCCGACGGATTATTGCATACGAATGCGTTTGACAAATTTTTTGTATACCGGCAGTAGAGCCATCGACACCCAAAGCTCTGCAGCCGGTGACAGGGCCACTGAAAAAACACATCGGCTCGCGGTTATCTGCAACATAATATTGATTCTGACCCCGAAACCTTATATACGAATTGGCATTAAGCATTACTTTTCTTTTATGCGTTAAAGCAATATTTTAAATATAACTGCTATTTATTTCAGGGAGTTAATATGGAGTAAATTTTTTACAGAATTTCTATTAGGTACTGCAAGTAAATTAATTATATATTCTAATTAAATCTGTAGTTTTGTCTGCAAATTTTCGCAATAGACATTTTAAAAACATTGGTCACTACTATGAGATAAAAAGAATCTATCTGGCTGTTGTGTTGATTGATTTTCTCATTGCTCATTTGATATACTATATGAATTATCAATCAAACTTTAAAAAATCTCAACCTAATTTTATGAAAGTTTGCGTACGGGGAATTCTATGTACTTCTTTATATGCAAGGTTATTATATGAATTGTCAATAATAAGAGAAAAATAAATATCGCGTAATACCGCGGGGCACCGCCAGTACATGATAAATCAAAGTTATATACCTGCTCTCTTTATTTGTTTGAAATTAGAAAGCTATGGCTATACATAGAGTAGAACTACAATATTAGTAATTTCTCATGCTGACAAAATAAAGGTATAATCATCATCATTATATTGATACGTGAAGCAAACACTTTATACCCCCTTTTTAAGCGTATTGCATGCACGGAATACTGTTTGATTTGGCATGGTTAAAGTTTATATGGAGAAGGAGTATAGAAAGCTGAAATTTATCTAAAATATCTGTTACTAATATATTAAATTAAATAAATTAATACTGCGAAACCTAACATCACCAGTGCTATTGAACTTAGACCCCTAAAATATTGAATATTATATCAGTTACTGTCACTTTTCATTGAGTGACAATGTCAATATTTTGGGGAGTCCAAGTTCAATGGCACTGGTTGGTTTAGGATTCGCAGTATAAATTTATTTAATTAATATATTAGTAACAAGTATTATAGATAAATTTTCCTTCTCCTTCTCCATATAAACTTTAACCATGACAAATCTCAGACTTCCGTGCACGCAATACACTTAAAAAGGAGTCACAAGTTTTCTTCTCGCGTATTAATATAGAATAAAGAAAATACAAGTACCATGTCAAATAAGAAATACTAACTTTGTAAAATATAATTGTGTAAGATAAGAAAATATTTTTTGATAATCATTAACAAACACGTCACGTGACCATATCGATGACGACATACATGAATTTATTCCATATCCAACCCTTCCTATAGAAGTTTTCACTTCAAAAATACATGTTATTATATCATATCGAAGGAGAAAAAGATGCGAGAGAGATCGTGACGAATGCTTAGTACACAGCACGATGTCTGAAGAGGCGTGCGTAATCTGCCCTATAAACAAACACTCGGTTCAACACTAAAACTGATATATTTCACCAAACTTTTATATCCGTTCGCTCCAACTTAAAATATATTACTTTTTCTTTAGCACCTTTTGTATCTTTTAGTGCGTTGTCCCAGCTTTTATGAGCGCAAGCGGCTCATAAATCATTGTAGTAGAAGTGGCGTACACTCGTAAACAATATGCTTCCCGCGGGGTGAGAGTCTACACTAACGGTCGAATTGTAGGATGATACCGGTGACGATGAATAGCTGCTTGTCGATACAGTGTCATATCACCTGCTAATAAAAAGGAACATTTTGAACGAATTACTAAATAAATACACGTAATTAAAAGAAAGAGTTCAATAGACAAACAGCAACGAACACATAGGTAACTTAAAAACTGGGTTATTAGTAATATTTCTCGTTAGGAGTTGATAGTGGTGACTATTTGTTATAATTTTAAACCCCATATGCATTATACAAAAGTGGACCATTTTTAAGTTATCATGTTTTTTAGCTTTTTTCAAAATAAGTCAATAAAGCAACATCAAAAATTTATTTCTAATAAGTATCAATTTAAATCACATTTTTTCTTCTGATTCATATAAATGATTAAACACTGGTTATTTATCTACCAATATGTAAAAACCAATTATCGGTCCAAATAAAAAAATGTGAGATGAAAAAAACATAACCGTGTTCTTAGCTCTTCAACAACAACAACATAGCAACTAGTAACTTATTTAAAAAGAAACTGAAAAAAAAATCACAAAAGAAGCACGCGGATATTCGTATTCGAACTAAACTTAAACTCGCTGTTTGAATATCTTGCAAATAGGTTTAATGCGTACCTAAGCCAATGCAGAAAGCTAACTGGCATGTTAATAAAAAAGTTTTCAAAGTTATTTTTTCAAAAACTTTCCAAGCTTTCATTGGTTTTGTTTTACAAATTGGCACCGTTTTTTTTTTTTTTTTTTTTTTAAGTAAATACACTCACGTTTCTAGTTTAATTTTTAATTTGAAATGTAATATGGAAAGCTTCATCAAAATGAAAAGCGTATATTTTAAAATTACACAAATGAAGAATACGCCGATACATATTGTGTTTTGTACGCGAGGTTATTGACTGCGATCTTCTGTAAGATGGAGGTATTCCACAAGTCGAGAGAGAAATTTTCAGAGAAATTTACCACTTTTTTTCTCAATTTGGAAAGAATAAAAATGGTATTCCTTCAATACTGTCGATTTTTCTAATTTGGGTAATGAATTTTCTAGGGTGACCATCCTGCCCCCCCCCCCCCTTAACGATCGCCCATGGACACAGACTTTAGTCCTTTTCGTGAACTTTAAAGGGAACACAGACCTATACTGTCAAACGTAGATTGCAACATGTTAAACAGGAATGTACAGGAACAACAACAACTTTACAGAAATCACACATAAATCCATCATTCGTAAAATTGATTATATTTTTTATGCAGGTTATATTTTAATACAATGAAATCATTGCAATGTAAACATTTATTTTCGTACTTAACGATTCGAAAAATTTAAGAATTTCACTGAATAAAGATATAAAATACATAAAATTCATGGCACCGATGACATTAAATATACAACAAGAGTGGCAGTGGACAACACATAAATAAAAAAATATTATAAATAATTTAACAAAGAAAATAATTTTCATATTCACTTCGACTGTGGACATTACATTACCGATAACCGTTAATCCCGAGACGCGAAGACTGTAAATTAAAGTTTATATTATTTTTAATGGTCCCCTCGAATGGTGTTTTGATTGCGGCCGGCTCGCGGCTGGAGGCGTCGACAACTCGACACGATGATAAGGCGACAGTTAACGCGACATACAAAAAACGCACATTTAATGGCCAAAAAACCGTCTCTCACGCAGTGTGCCCGCGCATTAGCTTCGATCCTTCCCGCGCCCCGCACCCTGCGCCTGCGTATCTCAACAACAAAACACATTTTATGTAGATTCTTATACCGCAAACGTCTCACTTTTACGATCATCCGTAAGATTCATCTTAACGATATGAGGCGTCGTTAATAATTTGAAGTATCATTCTAATAGTGTTTTTTTTCCTGTTGTATCGTCCAATTGTGATCGTAGGAACGGCACGGACGGACAGGCCATAATTTTTATCTAAATACTTATAATAGTAAATACTATACAATTTGTTTTACTACAATTAAATTTTTCAATGCGGTTTTTGTTTAAATTTAGTACGCGTATCATTGTAATTTCACGCTCATTCGTATTTAAACAGCTAAATAAACCGTGAAACGAGACCACAAAACGACTAAAGACCATACAGCGATAACAAAAAGACAGCCATTAATCCCTCATTGTGCGCATCGCGGCATCGGTGAAACGTTCCGTTTTGTTTGCGAACTCGCCCTTATAATATATTGACAACACTCGTTTACAGCCAGCGAGTGTCGTTATATCGACTGGGTGTGATACTGCACAAAGAATAACATTGCAAGAAGAATTGTACCGTATAAATCATAAAACAACAAAAATACTGTACATGTTTTTCTAAAAATAAAAAATTGGTTGCCTGTAAAGTCGGTATACGGGCGAAAGTTTTACGTGACAACGACTTTATGTCTGTCTCTCTCGCTCTTAGGCGGGCTAACCATGCCCGAGTGGAAGGGACGCGTGCCTCTCACTCGCTCTCATTGTGAGCGCATAACGTGAGCGGAGCGTAACGCAGTTTCTTGAAGTGTCACCCGGCAAACCAATTTATAAGACGTTGTCACGTCAAAATAATCAAACTGTATAATGTACGTACACATTCAATACAAATTTGAAAAGCAGTTAACGATTTATCTAAAATACTTTTCGTCAAGGGACCTATCGTTCATCAGTTAAATGCCGAAAAGAATTTTAATGTTCCTTTTTGTATCACTGCAGCTCCCACGAGCGGTCGTCCCCAGAGCCTCGGAGCCCGCTTCTCATACACCTAGATTGACAGCGCATGACATGTGACGGCCATTGTGGCGCTGACATGTTGACACTGTCGAAACTTGACTTCTGTCCGGATTCCGCATGTAAATCACAAACACGGAAACACTACCCGCGTGGTGGCAGCGTGGTGCTGCTCTACGAGGCGATCACTGAAGGGACACAATGTAACGACAAATTAAATAATAGAATAATAAACTTTGTGTTTGTACTGCAGGATCGTGTTACAGCTGTCGACTTTTTTTAAGGGAATAAGTAATTGTTCTATTTACCAAAAATTATAAAGCTTGAAGAATTTGTAAACGAAACTTTTTTATAAAACTGCGTAATATTTGTAAGAATTTTTGTTATTTTAAAGCCCCTCTGGAAAATATATATTCCCAATAGATAAATATTATTAAATACGTATAACCTAATAAAAATTATTTAGTTTATTCGTGTAGGTATGTCTAAATCTAAAATGACACCTATTTGAATTATTGGTATACTTCTTGAGACGTGTTATGAAAAATGATAAGACCGATTTTTTACGATGCACGCGCAAATTATATCAAAAAGTCTACACTATGAAGTTGCAGTTGCTTACCAAGCCTCTTGTTTCTTTTTTTTCTTCTGAAGATACACACTCGACGTTATACACTTATACGTCACGTAGCACATAGTACACACATCCTCTTTTATTTTAAATATAATTTAATATGCATTAACAATATAATATAATTTAAATTATAAATAAATATTCCCGCTTATCTAAAATTTTGATAAATTAGAGATACATATATTTCAGGGACAGAATTCTTAAATTTTGACTCTGAAATGTAAAATTCATTATTTTCGGTTTCGTAACAATATAATTCCCCGTAAAATAGTTAATTTCTAGTGATTCGAAGCTTAGAAAGGTTACGCCCTACGTAGAAGTTAAAATATTAAACTCAATGATATTATTATATTAATAAAGTATGTGTCAATAAATCATATAAGTACTTTCTATTTTAGGTATATAGGTAATCTATTATATATAGAACATACAAACAACAGTCATCGAGTGTTCGTTCTATTATGTTTTCGCAAATTTCCATTTCATTTTTTTTTTATTCTTATTTACGCTATAGCAACTACCTACCTTCTTTTGACAGGGAAAAAACATGTCCGTTAAGTATGTGAAATTTGCCTGGCTACATAAAAACTAAAACTCACTTTAATAGCTTAGTAGTATGATAATAGACTAGGTTCTGAAGATATTTCAATTATGGATATAATGTTACATTTCCGCCACAAATTCAATTATTTGTTAAAATGCATAAACTGTTTGTTTATTCAGATATTCGAATTATTCGCCCGTCATCAGGAGGTACATTACGCCCTTAGTCTTAAGAATAATGGGAAATAATATAAAAATCTAAATGTTGTAACAAAAGCATAAATAACTCTAATTTGAAGTGAGCAAATGAGGAGAGGCCGACCCTTAGGGCCGACCCCCGCTGTCTACTGCGACACCCTCCGGCTGTCAACCCTGTATCCAGCAGAGCCTCTTTTTCACTCGCCTCGGTGACAAACTGACAATTTAACTATTCAACTCTAATGTTGTTTAAAGAATATTCAATAGGCAAACAATTCCGTTTATTTATGGTCGTGTTGTGCGCCCACGAAGTAAAAACATCTTTTCAAATTCTTTTTAGCCGTTTCATTTCCGGACACAGAGCTACACTACAAATCAGGATTAACATTTTATTTCATGTATGTACCTTAATATTTTGTTGTATCGTATAGAGTGTACAATCTGTAATCAGTTTTTTTTTTAGTTTAAATCCTTCTACTTTCGGAGAAAGGAAGCTCACCACATAGTTTTGTGCTTTACATTTACTGAACCGAAAGATATGACCAAAGAGTCAAACCTGTAAAGTCCGTGTTTTAGGTCGACTAGACGAGTAAACTACCGAAGAGAAATACTTATATTGCCCAGAATGCTTTATAGTTATAAACACTATCCCCAGCCCAAGCCCGGTGAAGCTGTAAAAGCCGTTTGAGGCTTCAGGGACCTTATGACTACGCTAACAGTATAGTCAGCTCAAAGAATAACGGATCTGTCTCGACTTTCAATGGCAATATATGATACTATTGAGTATTTAGTATTTAAATTTTTCGCTCTCTTTCTTTCCACTCAGTCTCTGTTATCTATACATATAAAATGCTTCGTCCTGAATGACTGACTGACGGATCAACGCACAGCCTAAACCGCTGAGCGTAGAGACCTGAAACTTGGAGGTTGTGTTTTTTATATGACGTAGGAATCCGATAAGAAAGGATTTTCCGAAATTCTACCCCTAAGGGGGTGAAAAAGGGGGCAAAGTTTGTATGAGACAACGTGATTCCTTAGTCCAATTTACTTCAAATTTTGCATAAACCTTTTTTAATTAGAATTGATGGAAGACGTGCTTCATATTTTATTGAAATTCATCCCCTAACGGGGTTAAAAAGGGGTAGAAAGTTATTTTGGCGATGATTTGCTTCAAAGTTGATATGAATACTCTTTTGATTTAAATTACATTTTATTTTGACATGTTTGAAAACTCAATCCAATTTTATTCGAAAAAGATTGAAAGTCACCGTACTATATTAGTACCTCATTTGAAGGTTTCTGAGCTTAAAGAGGATAGAGGACACGGCCTCATAGGGACGTAGAGTTCGAAATTTGAAATGGTAAGGAATAGAATATTTTGGTTACAAATTATACGAATCATTCCATATTTAAAAAAAACATATATCTATACTAATACTAATAATATAATAAAGCGGAAGTTTTTTGCTTGTTTGTTTGTTTGTTTAGGCAGGCTAATCTTTGGAACTACTAGTCGGATTCCAAAAAATCTTTTTAGACTCACGAGGAATAGTTTAAGTTATATTATATAACATTAGAATACAGTTTCTAGTTAGCCTCAAATATTGATTTTTGTCATGTAAGTCGGAAATCGAAGCCCTCGCGAACTGTTTAGCCGCATGCGCTGGCTTAATGGTTAATGAGACGTCAATACAATGTTCTATAAAAATATTGACCATTAGTAAAAAAAAATTGCAATATACCTTATTGTGGATCATGTATACGAGATAGATATATAAAAAAAAAATCAGCAATAGCATATATCTATCTCTTATACATGAGCCACAATAAGGTATTTATTTCTTTAATAATAATGTACTTGATTTCTTTATTTAATTATTTATTGTATTTAAGTGTGCAGTTGGATAAAGCATTCTCTAGCAGTCTCCCAGGGGAGCAAGAGATAGGTGTATACAAGGTGTGCATGATTAATTTAAAAAAACCTAGTCGATATTCAACTGGTCTATAAAGACCTTACGTAGCATATTTCGTAGCATATACCTACATAACATGAATGTTTCCTGCATTCTAATGTTTAAAAATATTTAGATCAACGCTAATATCTATACTAATTTTTAAACTATTCAGAGATCAGTTAGTAATATTAAATGGTAAATTTAAATATAAAGCGGATTATAGGATTTCACCCTGCACCATTCCGTTGTTTCCCATAATCCCTCGGAAGTCACACAATTATTGCAAGTCTATTGGGGAGATGACGCACGCCCCTCCTATTAGCCTCACTTTATCTGTTGTTATGTGTACCCCTCGTCTTTATACGTTACTAATCCGCCGGGAAGTGGCTAAATATCTTGTGCAAATAAACATTTGGCTCCGTACCATTGTCAGGGGAGGAAAGCGTGGCCGAAACAAATCGGATTACGAAGCATAAGTTGTCGCTATTATACAATCACTGATTGCTTTATGTAAAACTTAGGTATATCTTGAAATAAGTCGTAAGAAAACAATACTGTTTAGAATAATTCTTTATCCTTAGATACTTCTTTGGTGTTCTTTCAACAACACACACCATATAAAAGATTGTTATTTAAAATCATCAACATTATTACTTAGTGATAGTATTTTATAACAATGATTTTAAATACCAAGACGCATCTGAATGTTTAAAAATAAATATATTTTAAATGTAAAATATAAACAATCTAGTTATACTAAATGTAAGCTGCATTTATTTAAACAATAGAACATTATCATTGTAACGTTGAACATATTATCTGTTTCAAACAACACTTAGCGCCCGTCAGCCTTCTCACCAAACCATTATGTTAATATTTGAATATTGTTATCACATCCATTCATTCCAATGGAAAGCAATACAACAACATATTTTAGTCGTATTGAATGCCATCCCAAGATCACTTCGAACTTAAGAAGACTTTTCTCCTTTTCTGAACTGGCACCTTCCAGTTGAGTAGCTTCAAATCGCCATTCAAGTTTTTGTGTTCTTGAAACGTCTTACAAACCGGTTTTGGTTAAAACTATTTTAATAAAAACATGTACATATCTATGGTGATTAAAATTTGCATACATCATAGTCGTAGACGCGGTTGGGAGAGCGTCGCGCGTCGGGACTCAGTAGCGATGACGATACGAACGCGCACCGCATGCCTATTCATGAGCTCGACGGCTGCAGCCGCGCCCCCTGCTCCCCAATCTATTTAAATAAATACAATTAACTTGTTTGTTTTACTCACATTACGCTCCAGTTGAGTATAATCTAGCTTCTAACGAAGTACTCCTGCAGTTCAAATCACTAGTACACTTACGCGTCTTTTATGATAAAAGAATATTGGCGGTGACGAAATTTAAAAATGCTTTATGTCCAAATTGCATCTAATAGTAATATTCGGTAGCGGACGCCTCAAAGGCAAACACTGACTGCAGTTCAATACACACTCATTATCTCTCAACACCACCGCACTCTCACCTGACCCGTTCCTTTTTTTCCAGACGTTTTTGTCCTATTCCTTCCAAGGGAAGACGAGCGGGACCTTTAGTCGTTTATACAAAACTCGAGCCAGGGGCGTTCCTCTGGCAATTTATTGCTATTTAGTGTTTGTTGCCTACAGACAATATTTGAAACGCATTAAAGCCGTGCTTGTGTAAAATTTGTCGGAATCGAAATTAGTACTCCTCTCGGAGTGCATAATTTATCGGTTTAACTGCATCGCGCCACTAGAATTGCGTTGTTCCTCATTAGGAATTCAATACCGTTCATGACCCCATGTGACTTCATCGTGAACCAATAACATTCCCACGAAATATTTCATTCAGTGTATCCACTTTTTTGGGGTATTTACTTATTTCATGAAAGACAAAAAGCTTTTATTAGTTCATTTCCATGTTAGAACGCGGAAATTTCTTTCTACTTGGGATAGCCCGAATGGTGAAATATCTCCACTCTACAAAAGATTGCAGCCAACCTAACCATGTGTTGTGTGTTAATGCGATGATTATGGCTTCTAGAACTACCTTTTTTGGGGGGAGGTCGATGTCGGCAGCGCGCTAGTGATTACCTCTAGTGTTACAAGCATCCATAGGCTACACTAATTGCTTACCATCAGGTGGGCCATACGTTTGTTTGCCACCTTAGCTTTATAAAAAAAGTCAATTGTATATAATTGTTTCAGGGAGTTCCTTAACCTTATTGCTCGAAACCACAATCATTAGTTAGCTAAAATGAAGGCGGAGTAACAGGAGGAATTAATTGCAAGGTGCATTGGAACAAACAACGAGGCATATTGGCACTATGCTGAGGAAGCTGACATACGCGGTGCGAACACGTGAAGGATATATATCGTCATACCTTACCGGCGCCTTGTAATTTGAAACTTGCCGATAATTATTTACGTGAGAATGGTCCGAATACGCCCCTTTCCCGTCCGACCCTTCTTCTCTCATGGCCGGAACGAATCATTGATTGCGCGCGAGTTGAGATTGCTCCGCCAGATTGCTACTTACGCTCCGATGACCAACGTACGGAGATAAGTAAGACTCACAAACTTTAAAATCCACTTATTAGATTATCATTTTTGATAAGGAAGTACTATATATTGATGCAAATAGATAATCAAATTGTAGAAGTATTCTAAATAGTCTGTGGTTAATTCAAGTCTCATTACAGAAATCATCTTTGTATAATAATACAAGCTGTGCCCACGACTTCGTCTGCGTGGTATATTTCGTGTATGAAGAACCATAACTAAATAAAAACCTCCCCTCACTTCAATCTCACCTTACCGTATTTGACCCGTATAAGCTTTAAGAATACCTACCCAACTATTTCGCGGCTGAGTGCCTTAAGCGCCTAATCCGCAAGTCACGGTGAAGCTGTAAAAGCCGTCTGAGGCTTCATAGAGCCCTTATGGCTAACAGTATAGTCAGTTCTAAAAAAACCTATCTACCACCCTACTAAAATCATTGTAAATGTTAACCTTCCTTTAGGAAAAGTTAATTTTATTTAATAACTTTATTCTTATAAACCATTAAAATCCAATGAATAATAATGCTTTATAGTACTTATGTCTGTTTAGTGTAATTTAATAAAAATCTTGTTAGCGCAAACCCCAAAAAACGAATGAAAAAAACCCCATAAAATGAATTAATAAATTAATGAATTAATTGTTTTGAATATTCAAAATTAACATTAAAATATATCTATCATCATTTCCAAATAGTAACTAAAGCCCAGCCATAAATTATTAATATAAATGCTTAGAGGAAATATACTTAATTGTGACAATTAATATCAAATTAATTTCACGATAATATAAACCAAGCCGTACAGCGCCATCTATGAATACGCCTGGAAAATAATAAATGAATGTTTTAATTTAGGGTATTTTTTTTAAATTATGTAAAGATAAAATAGTTTGTTTTAATTTGGTATCTTTCATTTTGTTACACGAAATATTTAAAATATATTACAAAATTACATTTATACATAAATTCTTTTTTATATGTACATAACCTAAACGCAATTTATAAACCATATCAATGTCCATACTTGTAAATATGCATCGTAACTGTACCTTCGGATTATGAACTATAATCCTACCAAATTTCATTAAATTAACTCCAGTAAATTTTGCGTGATTTGCGTTCAAACATACCGACAGACAGATAGACAAAGATTTCAATTTCACAAATGTGTTCTGTTCATGATTCTAAACTCCTCGTATTATTTTTTTCAAAAGTCTTCAATGCACAAATTTCAACTCTTTAAGACTCTTTTAAGCACACGACGGTTTCTCTCCCAATCCTTAGAAATAGTAATATAGTATCAACTGGTCTTAGTGAGGACTACAGATCCTTTTGAAGTTGGTTACAAATAACTATATACCTGGGCTTCATTTCATTTTAAATTTAATATAAAACATTAATATTAAAATGTGTGTAGTTACTTACGTACGAACATAAGAATTTATACCAACTTCTTTGGCGTAACAAAATAAAAATAATTCTAAAATTTTTACCTTGTATGCTAACAACATAACAAAGTTAACCATCGAGTATAATAATGTAAATTCATTCACTGCCTTCTTTTTAATTCCGTAAAAATAATTCAATGTTGTAAAGATAAACATTATTTTTACATGCGGTAAAATGACTAGGTACATTATTATCGTTGATGGCTAACTTCAACATGTTGCACTTCCGTCAAATAATGTGAGACCAGAACCGTGCCAAAACAACTACAACTTTAAAAGCTACTAATATAGTGGTCTTCTGTGTGTGTATACAAACGCTAGCTAATAAATGAATAAGAAAAATGTATAATTAAGTTACTTATGTAATTATTTTTTAGGTTATACGTTTTTTCGCCCATTTCTTTATTATTCCAAGATGTTGAATTGAATGAATTTAAGTAATGATAGAATTCATAAATTGTTTAAAATTTAATACCAATATCTAACTGTGTAAAATAAGAAAATCATAAACGAAATGCTAGTGAGTCATTTGTTGGGTTCGAGTGATGACTGTTGTTTTGACGTGTCCTGACACTTGCGTGTTTAAAACGGCCTTCTTTTTGACCAATATTGGCTTAACGAAGCGAAAAAGGTCCGACAAAATTTTTGCATGTCGAGACGGCCACGCATTCCCATTTTATAGGCAAAAGGTTAAACAAAATGTTAAATTGGCTGCTTCCAATAAGTTAGTCACTCGACGTAGGTTAGGTCGAGGTATAGCTGCGCCCCGCTGCGTCTGGCCCCTAAACACACACAGACCGCGGGGCGCCGCGCCTTGCACACCAATAACACTGTCTTTCCCTATGTCATGCTTTATTTCACCGTAGCAACTATTGTTTTTTCAACGTCTTCGTTTTTTCGACCTGCGAACCAATCCCGATCATCAACAACAAAACCATTCCCTGATGATAGTGATCCTTCATCTTCATTGTCTTTTGGCAGTTTCTTGGAATAATATATGTTTTTCTCTCGCGACTTGATATTTGATCGTCATGTTATAAATGGCGTCATTAAAAATATTTTAATATCCTCTAAACCACGGCGATATTTAATTTACTACGGTCGAGTTGAGCGGTCCCAATGCCACCGCTGGAATGTTAAATGACGGATTACCGACCGCCGTGATCGAAAGATAACCATTTGAAGCCTCGTGTATACCTTCAGTAAAATGCCCTTTGGTCTACAGTACAGCCACACAACAGTTCTAGGTACTTACTTATTTTTATATCATTTTTTCGAATAATGCACCTCTATCTGTGATAGGAAAAATGAATGGACCAAAACTGTGGTCTAATGTTGAGATCAACCTGCTGTTGATCATAAACTATAATATAGTTTAAATGGCACGGAATTACTTCGCTGAATACCAAAATAAAGGTATTTTTTACAAATTGCCGTCCCATTTCACTGTCACGAATAGTAACATGGAGTGGAGGAAGTTATCATCGTCATTGAAACCGAATGACGTCCATTGCTGGACATAGGTCTCCACTAAAGATCACCACTATGTAGGCTCCTATGCCACCCGTATCCAATGGCTTCCCGCAACCCTCACCGGGTCGTCATTCTACCTTGTGGCGGGTATACCCACGCTGTGTCTTCCGATACATGGTTGGCACTTGACAACCCTTTGGCCCTACCTTTCTACGAGCTACGTATGTTCATGTACGTGTGTGGCCTATGTATAAGAGACAGGCATATGGTATTGTGGACTATTTTAAATCTAAGTATCACTTTTTTGTGGAACATTGAATATACATCTCACCATTACTCCAGCGCCGCGGATAAAGCAGCTCGGGAGCGCTTTTCCTTCCGACGTACTTGACAAAAATCAATATTTTATGCTAGCTGAGAGGTCTAGCCTAAATACCTAGACTTTACTTTAAAATGGCTATCATATACAAAAATAATTTTTCGAATTTGACTGGTAGTTTCAGAGATTGGCTTAAATAAATCAAAACATTTTTCAGTTCATTATATTAGTATATATTACAATTAATATGAATGGTTTACATTGTATTCGTTTACCATGGTTACTAATATTACTATGGTATTTGTTTCAAGTGACCACGTCAGAAGAACCAACGGCTGCCAATAGCATCGTATACTATGCCCTGCGCTTTCTTGATCGGGGTCACCAATTTGGCGATCGTCGGTCCAAAATGGTCAGTCAGATTACCCTGTATTAGGTGACTTCCAATAATAACTCCGATATAGGGTACAATAACTGCACCTACTCATAATATTCACACTCTTCACTTGATAAGGTAAAAGGTGTAGATTTTGTAATATCTATTTGATCTGGGCATTGCGAAATCTTCTAATAGTGAGATCCAGTATTCGAACAAAAAGACTAAAGACATCAGAGAAAGAAACAAAAAGCTCGGCTTGAAACCTACATTCAAAATAAATGGGAAAATTAATATAGAGATATGGATGGACCAGATGATAGCAACTAAAAATTTGGGGACCAAAAATGTGCACACTCTCATGAAGTACCTACATGTGCTATAAAATAAAGAATATTCGTCAATTAAAATTGAAACGTTATGAACATGAAAAAAGAATATAGAAAGATGCCTGTATAAGTTTTTGCACTTAGGTTAGGTTAGGTTAACCATGTAACATTAATTCAGCTCCATCTGCCAAAAGAATTTGATATTACCAACTTGACTGCTAAAACGATCACAATTAACAGACCGTTTAGAAGTAATCATGCCAAAAGCCAACGCCAAAAAGCCAAGATTGTTAATTCCAAAGTTGAATGGAATTCTTGCTTAAAACAGTCTAAAGAGATTTTTTTAAATATAACCTGCAAATAATGTTTTAGTCTTTACCAAAATGACTCGATCAGAGACAATGCCCCAAAAAGCTATTTCGCGCTTTAACTTTATTGAGAAACAACCTTCACTAGCATTTGTGGATAATACTAAAGTTCTTAATCTTATTTAAACTCTTTGATGAGAGATGAAAATAAAACAAAAATTAATAAATTATATTAGAATTTATTAATGTATATTATTAGGTATTCCATTACAATGGGTAAAATTATAAGTATTATAATTTAAGGTAAGTTTTGATTATTAAATTAATTAATCAATTATAGGAAACAAGCTTCAAGAAATAAGTGCGCATAATAAGATAGCTAGGCTCTCTCTTGTAACAATGGACAACAACAACTTGGAACAATGTTTTATTAAAAATCTCACTTCAACATCAAGATATATTATTTATTATTTTAGATCTATGACTATAATTTACTATCTCAATATTAATAAAGTACTAATAGTTACTAATAGTTTCATATTTTCCTGGAGAGTCAAAAATAATATGATAAAATATATATCACCTAAAACTTTTTCCATACGTATTTTGAATAAATTAACCGACTGATATCATAATTAAAGCATCAGTAACATATCTACGAGTATTGTTTTCAAACTTTGAGAAAACTCATTCAAACTTTCAACTATCGAATGATCTCAATAATGTCAATTAGGTTTTGCAACGTTAAATGACAGAAAGCCATCGACGTCGTGCATTTCCTTACAGTCTAATTTGGCTGTAATTTGATGTCGTCCAGCCCTTGGAGGTGTTAACTTGAAGCTGGCAGTTGCGTACGCTCCAGGTGCTACGTCCTGTAACAATTAACAATATTTTATAGATTAAAAAACTTGGTAGATTTTTTTTTCTTAAATAGAATATAACAGTCGGTATTATGTGCCTTTGAGAGCATACCTAAGGCTTAGTTAGGAATAGTTTAAAATAGTAGTAGCTATAAAAAGATAAATTTTCACTGGCCAAGAACATCGTGCAAACCTGCGAGCCAACATATATTGCTTCGGGCAACCATCGCTCTACGTTCTCTTTCAATATCCATATTGTCAGACAGGTCTGCGGTAACCCAATGCCTCAAGTATTTAAAAGCAAAGACACGTTTAAGGAGACACCCGTTGAGAGTTATTGCTGGTATCTCGCCAATGTATTTACTACGTGCCTCAAATATTAAGAGTTCACTCTTACTTGCATTGTACTTAAGGCTGTGAGTCGTCGCATAGTCGGACTAAATTACGGACATTTTCATTAATAAAAATCGTAATAATTAGTATATTGATACCTTACTTACACATAGTGTAATATATCTACATGTCGTATCAATATATTATTCAATAATTATAATTTTTGATACTTGATATGATTTAATTATAGATATTTATTTTATATGGTTTTTCATTATTCTTCCTTCATTTGTGTGGAAATTCCGCACGTTCTTGAATTCACCCGCATTCCGAACAAAGAACCCAATTTCCGGGCATGTCCGGGAAATTCCGTACATATGGTAACCATAGTTACGTTAAATTATTACAATGTAATTGTACACTGAAATTTCCTCACGATATTAATCGATGTTTTTCTTCTCTGATACCAGCGAGTATTGAATAATTGCGCCATCTCTATATTATCATGAGAGTGCAATAGCGAATATTTTACAAGGCCTAGTATAGATGGCGACAGTAGTAACAATTTCACTATAGAATAGTTTCTAGTTTTCTACCGTAATATTATATATATGCATAAATAAGCACGTTCTTTATAAATATTAACAATCCGCGAGTTGACTACATGTTTAAAAATTAAAGTAAATTATTGAGTCATATCGGTCTATAGTTTAAACGGCTAAAACAATTCAAATATGGAAACAGTAATTGTTTATTTATTTAATGTTCCCTTTGTAAAATTAATATTTTTGTCTGTGAGTCACGTCATTTGAAACGCCAATTAGAAAACGTGGTCACTATTCAGGAAATATAAACGTTAGACTCTTGCGTTAATTGTCAAACTTGTCAATGTTATCATACAAAATGACATAGACACATGAATGATGACGTCACGGGACCATAATGCATCGTTTTTGTTAGGTACTTTTTATTTAGATTAAAAAACATTTTTAAATCATTTTTTATGCTGTATTAATGAAAAAAATATTATTCGTATGAATTATTTTCAACATATAAAGTATTTAAAACAATTTTCCAAAAGCTGTCAACTCCCGGATTTAAACGTTTCATAAAATTAAATAAATAATTAAACAAGGCAATCACTCACATGATCCAGTACAATCTTTAACTGTTTATCCAATCCAGGTCCTTGGATGCGGAACTTTCCTTTCGTCATAGGAATAGGTAAAGGATTCTGAAGTGTTACGGTAACATTGCACTCTCGCCTCAGAACCGGTTCATCATCAATGCTAATTTTAATGTCAGGATTGCGGACTCTGAAGTCTTTCTGGGTGAAGAAGTCATACTGATTCTCAACGACGATTGAACTGCAGGTAATTTTAAATGAAGCCTGAAACATACATTGTAATTATTACTACCTAAATAATATTATGTTTTAAAAGTAATAGCGCTTTTCTCTCTTAAATAGAAATATCTAGGCGACAGAGCTTTGCTCGGCGTTTTACAAGAAAAAAAAACATATCTAGGTAATCTTGGAATGTAAAACATTATCTAAATACAAAGTTTCATCGAAATCGTTGGAGTCGTTTCCGAGAAACCAATTAATGTATGTATATATATATATATACAAGAATTGCTTACTTAATATAATAAGATAAGATATGAACGCGGCATATTTGTAAAAAAATGAAACTCACCTGATCAACAAGTTTCGTGTAATAATCGTCGAATGTGACCAAGATCTTGACATTCTCATTGCTTTCCGGTTCCAGTGTTTGATCGAAATCATACGATTTCACTCTATCGCCTGCCATTCCAGTATAGGTAACGGTGTCTACACGGAGAACACCCTTAACGCGGTGCTTATTAATTGACGAATGGTTCTTTATATGCAACACCTGATGTGAAATTGTTTATATAAATCGTAGTTCTGCATTTTTTTAATACACTACATTAAACTTAATGGAAACTATTTTATAATTAAGTTTAATAAGTAACAACAAAACAGTGCGGGATAAAATACATTGCAAAGTATTGAAATTATAATTATCTTCTATTTTTTCTGTAGCTGTTTAATCTTTGGATTTGATTAGTTTTGAGGTAACATAAATAATTAAAAACAGATGAATTGCCTATTGTGATTGCCCAGTGCTTAATTTTTCAATATACATATGTTCATAGTAAAAACTCACCACACTAAAATCTTGTCCGATTTTAACGTTATCTGATAATTCAAAGTCGAAGGTAATATCATTAAATTTTTCTTCCAAATAGTAACGAGCATATCGGTGCTTAGACTTCCTTAGGGCTTTTTCCAACGTCATGCGCTCATCACGCGTCCTTTCAGGGTACTTGTATGTGTTTGTGATATCCTAAAAAAACAATTAGTGTCAATGAATATTATTACTACTAATAATAACTAAAACTAATTCTATTACACTATACTATTTTTAATATCAGTTTGTTTATATTGCATTGTTATGCAAATAACTCTTCGCAAAATCTGTACGAGCATCACCATACACGCTAAACTACGACCACAGAGATCTAAATACGATGTACCTATTTACGATTTCAATTATGTATTTTATCATTAAATCTATATATTACAGGGTTATTACTTTTCTGACGTTTCTTCGACATATTTTTCTTTGCTTTTAGTGCATATTGTTACGTACTAATTAAATTCATAGTGGCTATGTAAGTAAATTCTATAACTCGTTGATAGACTTGTTAGCTATTAATTATAATATGATAAGTTTTGTAGTTCGATTTTGTAGTAAAATACTCAATTATTCATTTTTGTTATTCAATACATTCTCCCAGTAACCAAGAACTACTTAACTATGCATAATACTCTTACACTACTTATAACTTGAAACATGTCAAGTAATTTATGAATCGCGGGAAATTATCACTAGTCCCTATATCACACATACTAAAATACATAATACAAAGTAATAGTGCAAGGTAAGAATTAATATTATTTCAGCCAAGTCACACAGGCCGTGGTCACGAATAGACTGATATGTTGCGTTGCAGTCTTCATTAGCGAGGGAAGTTTCTAGTAACTACCCTTATCTGTCTCATTGTCACTAGAGATATTGCTGAATACGAAAAGTGATCTTACTATATACCAATTTTACGATATCATAATATATTTTATAATAGTACGAAGTTACCTCTTGTTTCATATTTCCGATGCCTTTAGTAGAAATATGTTGCCCGATAGATGTGGTATCAATTCCCAATAGTTTTAGAGGCTGATTTTTACCACAATATTTCCATGTCAACTGTAAACAAAAACATGCAATAATTCACATCATTTACTGAGAAAAATTAAATCACTTAGTTAAGTTACGTAGTCACTTAGTTACGTAGGAGTTACTTTTAAGCAGTGATCTAAATATTTTTATCTTTTTTGAATCCTTTTTTGTTTTCGTTCAATTTGCCAACAAGTAAATTAGGTTTTAATTTTAATAATAAATATGACATTGTTATATATCACCAATATTTAATCTTCCAATAACCCTTGCAGTACCTAACCCAAGACACTAACAACGACGTCTTAATCCCATAGAAAGAAATGAATTGCTCTTTCTCGAACAATTAAAATTATGGATTTAATAATAATCTTCATAGCAGAAACTTCTCGTTTTTGTCACGGTTACGGGCAAATCGGGGCTCTATAATATATTTTAATTGCCAGGTAAATATTGACGTTGATCTTTAAAACTATGTCAGAACAGTCTTACGTTAAAGAAGTCTTTGATGTTTTGATAGATATTCGTTTATTGTAGTTTTTGAATTGTAGAATATTGTAATACCAGATCAGCGTTAACTTGTGCGAACACAAAGGCAACATCATACGGCCGCTCCAGCTCTCCCTCTCGGACAGCTTTCAACGAACTTGGGCCGCATCTGTACATTCGGTTTGAATGTTCTTGTGGTGTCGAGTCCAAAACCTGCCAACCGTCATATTTTGTCCCGAGGTCGGGACGATCCATCCAAATCTATAATAACAGTGGTATTTATTGTCCGAAAATATTTTATAACAGATCTTATACTTAATTAATCACTGTAATCAGACCAAATATTACGAAACTATTTACCTATTGTATATTTATTCTAGTAGGTAGTTGTAGCAGGTAACAACTTTAGATTATTCAATTATATCTTTATCTTTATCTCGTATTCAATAATAAATCCTATGTTCACTTTGTGAAATGTACTGATATGTCAAGAAACATAATTTTCCTGAGACGTAATTATATAGTAGTTGTTCGAGAAGGTTCGCGACGTACTATTCGCGTAACGTACGCTGGGCCCTAGAATCGTTCTTCGCGAATCACGATCTCTCTCGAACCTATTGCTGCGATATGCAGTAATTGATCACAAACAAAAGAGGACTCACCTCGTCAGGCGCGGGCGGTATCCCCGACCACACCCCGGCAACCTGGACGGCCACTTGTAAAATATGTGTGTGTGTGGATTGAATTATATGTACGTGGGTGTAACCGCCTCATATCGCAGGACACTAGCACCCCAATCAATCAGTTCAACAAAACTCCTTGGACACCAACTCAAAGTTATACAATACAAGGCAAAATTCAACTAAGACACTACCGAAAATTACTTATGACGTAGCGCTCTCCAAACCACAAGCAGAAGCGCGGTATTCAAACGCACGATGACGACTACTATCCGTGCCCGCCCCACGATTGCGCCTGCCATTCGCACGCCTATCACAGGCCTTCCGGCGATCTCGCCATTTCCAACAGTAGTACTTCTTATTTACTCACCTCATTCCAAACGTGAAAGTTCCAAACGTCGTCGTTTGATTCATTTTTAAGAACGTTGCCATGCTCATCAAGGATCATGTCAATGGTCAAACTTGCTTCGCTGTCATAGGCCGCATTGTAACCTGTCACAGGGCGACACGGGATGCCTAGTGCTCGACAAACTAGAAAATAAATATAATAATTTTATTCCATATTCAAGACAATATTTTTAACTTTTAAACAATTTTCTTTTTTCTAAAATGCAATGTCATTTTCTAAAATTTTTAACAATATTACCAATTTAGACTCGACATGCCGCCAGTTTTCTTTAAGTGGTAATTAATAACTACGTAACTGTTATGGGTATCGTCCAGTAAAAAATTTATGAGAAAATATATTCCATTTATAACCATTTTTTAGAAAAAAAGTTACTTGTGTTAAATCATACATAAAACATCCTTTTTAATTTATTTTTTTCAAATACGCGTTAAAACCATAGATTCAATTATTGGTCGTAACCACGGATGGTCGTAACTCGCGCTACAATCTCTGGATAAAACCAAATCGTAAACTTTTGTGATATATCTATATATTTTATACCACGAGTGATATAAAGTATACACAAAGGTCCAAACCAAAATTAATAAAATTCCTAGATAGCTACAACTTACCCGTAGTGAGAACTCCTGCGTAAACCCAACACTGTGCATATTTCACAGGTTGCTTTTCCTTCTTGTATTTTTTAAGGATAGACAAAGAGCCGGCCCAGTCCACGGGCCGTGTACCGTCAGGTTTATCCTCGACCCAGTTTCCCCACAGCACTCCATTGTCGTCTTCAGCATTCACGGCGGCGGAGAGACCTCGTACGGTCTGAATCGGATCGCTTCTTGCCTTGCCTGAGACCTAAATTCATAAATAAGTCATACACTTTTATCTAGATCCTTTGCTAATTAGTAGAAATTATATTTATAACAATTCGCGTTTCATTAACGTCCGTGCTGTTTAATTGACTCACTTCTTTTTCTTCTTGTGACTTAACTTCTACTACTACTTGGTAATTACTTCTTCTTAACAATATTTAACTTCTTATGTTCTACAAGTACTACCGTGGGAAATACCACGGCTTCACCGGTGTTAAATTCATTCCACTAACACTCCACCGCATAGCCACGCCGCCTCGGAACCGCGCCGCGCCGCCTTCTATGTACCCGTGTAGCCTACCGTTATTTTGACTTCATGTACCTACTTGCCTGATTGCTTATCGTTCATGATTACTGATCCGATCCTTGGGATCCGTGGGTGAAGTAATATAGCCTATAAACTTCCTTCAATAAAAATGCTAAATGTTAAATACAAAAAGGATTTTTGAAATCTGTTCTGTAGTTCCGGAGATTAGCTCGTTAAAAGGAACAAACAATCTCTTGAGCTTTATAATATTCAAGTAGGTATAGATTTATGCATACAGTAATGCCCAAAAATGTTACAACACCCTTGAAACACAATCAATAGTAACAACAATAATATAATTATTGTGCAATTAGGTATAGGTATATTGATTACGTTACAATATTTAAATATATAAACATATTATAGTAGTGGGTACGATGTCAATTTATATCTATTATTTACACATCCTTATATTTTTAATTAAATTAATGATAATATTATACATATTAATTAAAGTTACAAAGTCAACTAATATTTAGACCACAATAATATCATTAACTAAATTTAAGTATATATGAACGGTTTTTTTTCCATAGAGATTACTTTTATGATGAATTCTTAATTACAAGAATTAGTAAAGTTATAACAATACAATCTATTTGTAAGTCATCTTTGTAGACATAGAAATTCAATTGATTGTGTATTAGTAAAATTCTAATTAAATTTAGATAGATTATAATTATTATATAATAATGAAATCAATATGGAGCCCACTTGTTAATACATACCTTGCCGACCGTGTTTACTAAATCTAGAGCGCACTCTAGAATATTTTCCTCATATTGTGCGTAGTACCATGAACACGGTTTTGTGATTCCGTATATGCCTCGGAATATGAGACCAGCGTCTTCTAATACGTACTCATCTTTATGACTTTCCTCTGAAAAATTAAACAATATTTGCCTTATTAATCTTAAAATTTTTACAAGAGACCAAACATAATATCTACATATAAAAAGATTTCTTAAATATTGAATGTATGTTTGATTAATCAGTCTCAACAAAACGACTCAGTATGGATTTGTATAGTATTTTTTCGAAAAGGTGGATTTTATTTCGTAGTAAATCAGGATGTCTTTTGTTGCGCTGTAAAATTACCTTAACTGCATTGATTTAAAGTCAATGCATAACTGTTAAAATTAGTTTTTAATATTTATTACTTTCGAACTACCAAAGATAGATACTGGCCAATAAAATTAAAGCGGTTACTTTTTCATTATATATAATATATATTATCTAGTTTTTTTTTAATAGTAGCACAGCATTTTGATGGTTCTGTCCCTGATGGTAAGAATCTTAACACAAGGGCGACTACCGAGAGATCATAAACCATCGATGATCACCGCTGTCATGCCGCCCTGCATAAATTAAACTGGATATGCACTGATCCCGAAACGCAACACGCAAAAGAAAGTCACTATGACGGACTTTTCACCACATGCATGGTGGCTGCGATCCATTCGGGCAAAACAGCCCTAACATCCCGCCATCGCCATTCCCTCGTTCGTTACTCAGCAAGGTGCACCACGTGGAGGTGAGGTTAGCTTGGGCGTCCTGCTTTAAAGATTTAATTCGACACCCCTTACACGGCTTATACCCTAAAGCACCCTAACCAAACATTAATATCTTTAATACAAAGGAGACGGATACTCTTTCATACAGACATGGGTCTGGGTAAAAAAAGAGATGTAAAAATATTAAAACGGTGTAAATTAATAGCTAATCCATTATCAAACAGTCACTGAAAAAAGGAAAGCAGAGATTTAGGATATTTCGTAAAAGCGAAGTCATGTAATAAACTATTTTTGAAGTAGAATTAATATTAAAAAAGGGTTGTTTAGGTTTATTATCTTTTTTTCTCCTCCGGGATGAAAAGTTCACTTTTAGTCCCTGTCACGCGGGAGAAAAGTACCGATTCTCTCCCGGTGAGATGGCAAATGTGCGCATGGGCGTACTTTACTTTATCTCCCGGTAACCTAGCAACTGCGTGTTTATATATAAAATATATAAACTTTTCATCCCGGAGGAGAAAAAAAATTGTAAACGCACCTAGGGCGAAAAGTAGGACATCCCCACCCGCGATTGTCACCCTTTTCTCCCTCGGTGCGTAATATACTATTAAAGTTATTAGTTTACTTATTTTGTTAATTGTGAATTTTAATGATATTGTACTATTTAAAAAAAATGTATTCGACTTTATAAACCATATTTCAACTAATTACACTCTGGGCCCAGAAATACCCGTCTCCTTTATGTATATACAATATTTGTGCTCGCGGCTCCGCTCGCGCTTATTACGCAATAATTATTCATAACGGTGAACATCGATTTACTTTAAATTTACTCACATTATGTACTTAATATGACGACGAAATAATCCATTTTCATGAGCATTATTGTTTTACAGTTCAAACGTTTAAATAAAAATTACGTAAACGTTCTTTAATTTTTAATTTATATAATTTATTATTAATTTGGCATATTGGTAGGTAGGTTGTAACATACAATATGTATGTTTTAAAAAATCGTTAAATTTTAATTATTTCAGGTAATCTTTTAAAATATTTTCATTCTATACAATCATTTTTTATTAATAGGTATAAGCAGCGCACTCCGAAAAGACCTGTATAAATTTTTAGTTCAATTTGATTTACAATAATTATCGTCCACACTACATATTCCATAATCCATATAATGTATCAAAAATATATCCGTATAACTTATCTATGAATTAAGAAACAAATACGTAAACCAAATAAGTTTTTCACGATTTATAAACACACTAACTTACAGAGCAAGAGAGACGTTGAATCTTATAATATATTATGTATAAGGATAGAAAGGCTAAGGAACGATAACTTATATTTTAAATATTGAAACTGAGATAATAGATAAGTAGGTACTACAAATACCTACAAGTAGGTACTTGTAAGTTAAAACTGGTGTTTGATGGTTAGATAGACCATTAAAATACCTATATCCTAAGTTCCCTAAATCATTCCTAATGAAATTGGAATTTTTAATTATATTTTACGAAATCTAAGTTTTATATCTATTATTATAGCCTATCAACTTCGGAATGGCTATCTACCTTTTTACAAATTTTTCTAAAAATCAGCAGAGAAAAAATAAAAACCTAACAATAACATAAAATGTATAAAATGACAAGTTTCGCAATGCAGTTATTTCACTAAAAAAAGTTGTCAGATCTCAAGGAAAACTAAAACAGTTATTTTAGTTAGTGTCTAAGGAAGCACTTTTTCAACAACTTTGTTATAAATTGTTATCTAATCAATTACCTGTCAACATGTATAGTGTCCCTATCAATATTAGACAGCTTTATTTCTATAATAATTATAATGGCTTGACAATTGAACGGCAACATATTCTACTAATTAAAATACTTTATTCTTAGGTGCACTGTAACTTTAATTAGTAATCGAAATAGTAGATTATTTTTTTATAATTATGTTGCCGACATTATTTAGATATTGTAAATGTTTTTGAATAAGTTACCTGGCATATAGACACTATCGTCTTTGCACCACGGGTTGAAAAGTACATAAATGGGTTGAGGCTGTGTATAGCTCAGTGATCTTCCTCCAGTAAGCTTTGTGTCAATATCAAACTTCCAAGGCGCTACAATGCAATCTGCAGCTGCTGTTACTAAAACCGTCAAGTGAGAATCCACCTGACTCTCGTAGACTGCATTCCAGTTACCGGTAGTCTCTGATCCCTTTTCCAATAAAGTTACAGCCGCCGACGCAGCGTTTGACGGTCCACGTCTCTCCATATCTGCGCGCAAACAAACCGGTTAAGTTTATTGATAATCTCGAAATAAAAACAAATTATTTACAATCTGTCACAATTTGTTAAGCGTAATAATATACACAAAATATGTAGGTATACAGTATCGGTAATACATGTGCCACATTGCGTTTACTTTTTATGATAAATGTAATTATTATTTAGAAATTAGAACATTCAAAAAGACTGGATTAACATGCTGCTTAGTCGTTCCTTAGACAGACTTTTCTGTTTAACTATGTATTGTGTATTATTGTATTTGTATATAACACACGATAAAAAGAATAGAAATGTAATAAAGATAATTATTAAATAAAATGAACATTTATTCAAATTTCAATTATGCAGATTTTATTTCAATGTCGAATTTAAATATTATCAAAATAGCGGTTCAGCATAAATGGTATTATAGGATTTTATCAACGTATATTTCTAACTTAGCTAGCATCTATATTGAAAATAAGTTTACAACATACCATTATAATTAGCTGTTGCTCGAGGCTACGCTCGCGCCAAGTTAAAAATATAATTTTTATATGATTTCCTCATGCAAATGTTGAACCGCCGTTACATCCCTTTACGGAGTTGACTTTCCAAAAATCCGTTCTTAGTGGATGCTTACGTCATAATAACTATCTGTGTGCCAAATTTTAGCCCAATCCGATCAGTGGTTTGAGCTATGTATTGATAGATCAATCAGTCAGTCACAGTTTCCTTTTATATATTTAGAAGATTATATACATAAAATGTAATTTTGGTCTGTGATTTTGACAATAATTAATTTTCTTTTATGAGAATATAGATAGCAAATTAGTAGAAGACCCTCTTACAACGCTAAAATAAGCTAAGCTACCGTCAACTATCTAGGATTTTACATGGATTGTGTTTTCAACTTGTTCTTTTTAATATTTCATAGAGGATGAACAACGATAATATTTTTAAATTGTAGATATATTATGTAACTAAATATCTTTGTGGTGTCACATGCACTTCTAGTGTGCAATAGTTAAACTGAGAATAAATACCTGCAACGTAAAAGATGAAGGAGATTGCATCTTCGCTAGCATCATAAGGTCTGTTCAATAGTAAGTTTAATTTGAAAGGTTGACCCCGTCTGATAACTAAGCATCTGTTTTCGTTCCTTGTCATCAAATCAAATTTGCTGGTGTTATGATTGTCTCCATTCTCGTCGATGCAGAAGTCGACACGTTCCACCGCGAGCACTCTTTGTCTAGTCTCATCAGGAACATCTGGTATCAGAAACGATACTTCAATTAAGTTAATGAAATTAATTAAATATAAAAAGGGTATAACTCTCAAGAACAGCTTATAAACAAAAATACAGACAGTCTTGACAAATTTCAACTTTTAAGTTTTAGCTAACCGGACGAGTAGGTAGTGCAAAAGATTGAGATTGTGAAATATTAGGTCCTTACATATGAAATTAGCGTTTTATATGGTAAAAGTAAAATGAAAAAAATACTATGAAATTATAAATTTAATCAATCGAAGTATATACCATTATTATCTATGCACTTTCACTATTTTGAAGGTAGTTCATTGATTCCATTGCTGAAAAAATTTTGGGAGCAAGAATCAATAAAATCTTTGAAGGCAGTTTGGACAGCCTCATCGGAATTGAATTTGTTTACCTTGCAAGAAATTGTCCAAATTCCGAATAAAGTGGTAATCTGTTGGAGCAATGTCCGGGGAATATGGTGGGTTTCAGAGACATTCCAACCGCAGTTCTTCTGATTTAGCGACCGTCGGTCATAAAGTTAGGGTCTAGCGTTGTTCTAAAGCTGCAGTGGGCTTGATATATTGACCAGTCTCGGTTGTTTAACGGCTAGCTTTTCCATTATGGTTTGCAACTGTTGACAATACAGATCTGCCGTTATCGTCTAGATAAATCTTACGAAGCTGTAGTGTATGACACCAGCACTGGTCCACCAAACACTCACCAGTACCTTTTTCTGAGACGACGTTCTCCTGGGTTCAACCACTGTGATGAGCGATTGTCGTAAAGGATCCATTTTTCGTCACAAGTAACAATACGATTCAAAATTCCCTTTTTATTGTGACGGTTGAGTAATGTAATGCAGAACTCAATACATGTTTGTTGGCGTGCTTCAGTCAATTCATGCGGTACCCATTTCTCGAGCTTTTTCACTTTTCCTGTTTGTTTCAAGTAAATAATTTTTTTTTATCACTCGCACCGAAGCCTGTCGGTAACTCTAATGTGGTTTGCAAATGATCTGCTTCAACGATCACCTTTGATTCTTCATTTTCAAGTAGGGTCTTCGGCCGTCCACAGGATTTGTTTCGTAGGTCAAAATTTCCAGAACGAAAACGTTGGAACCAAAAACGTACCGTGTTTTCTTTTACAGTAGCTTTCCCATACACATCATTAATCTTTCGAGCTGATGCCACAATGGAACTTATATTCGTAAATAAGGCGATATTTTAAATTTTCTATTTTGTGGTAAGAACGATGTCAAAGAAAAATAAAATGGTGCGAAAACAAATGAATTACTAAATTCCAAACACAAATACACAAGCCTAAAATTGGATTAAAATTGAATAAGGATTTTCTAATCAGACGCCAGATATTTGAGATCAAAATGACCAGTTCAACAAAACGCCAATTTCATATGTAAGGACCTAATATAATGAAGAACTGTAAACAAATACTTGTACAGTAAAAAACCTGATCGAGTTGTTTATCGGCACTTGCTGTGCCTGCTGCTGCGCTCGCGTGGTTAAAACAGAACGCGCGCCGTCGATCGGGCACAAGCGCGACTTGTGCTACTCCCACTCCCGGTTATTTTAGAGATATAAATGCTGATTGTGGGTATTATTAGTAGATAGACATAATCACTCACAGACTTTTGTAGGTATTTTTAATATCTACAATTATATAGTGCATTAATATGAAATATCTCTTATGATTTACTCAGCGTAAGCCATTTAAGCGCCCGAATTGATTCACCCTGACCAGTTTTATTTTATTTTCGCGGAATCTTAATTCTTTTTCTAAAATTAAAAATATCCTAAGTTACTCCTTACAATAAAAGCTATATGTCAGTGACAGTTCTTTCAAAATCGGTCGAACCGTTTCAGAGACTACCCGTAACAAACAGATAAACAGACAAAAAGTTTTAAAATAGGATTTTTGTTATATTTATCGTATATACTTTCATATGCATTTAGTGAAAAAACTGTTATTTTGACATTACAAACAGACACTTCAATTTTATTAATTGTATAGATCTATTAGGACATAAATTTAGTAGTTTCCGTTTTTTATTGCATTACAAGATTTAATAAACTTTAAAGCCGTAAGTACCTCTTTCATTATAATGGTACAGCGTTAATTAGGCAAATATTTACCGAATCGATGATCACGTTACAAAAATAATTACAATTATATAGATATATTTAGTTTATATTAAATTTGATCTTAGCTTACCCTCCGAGGAGTCCGACAGGGGCGGTCGCGCTGAATTTGCCAGACCACCACTGACTGTATTAATTGAATCACACAACCAACTTCCTGAAGAGCAGGTTTTATGCACTAAGCCTCGTCCACAACGCATTTTATATAAATTATCCCGAGTCAATTTCCGCTGTCACTAATATTCCGATTTTTAGCTAGAATTAGTAAGTAGCAACTGCGGAACAACTATAAGACGGATAAACAGCAATTAAAATATATTATAAAAAAAGAATAGAAAATATCACACAATAACGTCGACAATATTTGTTAAAAAGTTATTAAATAACCATTTACCGTATTGTAAGTAAATTAAAATGAATGATTTTTGTTCTAACAAACAAATACTCTGTCAAGGTATTTAAACAAAAGTTTTTATACAAAAAATTCTTTAGTAAACGCGTGCGCGAGCGTTAACGCAAAGAAGATTCGTTTGGGTTTAACTGTTTTGAACAGTAGCTTTTATATTTTGTAGTTGGTCGAGAACGTGACCTCTTATCAGTAAATGTTTCAGAGTAAAGAGTTATCCTCATGAGATTTCACAAATTGGGTTTTTATTCCAATTAATCAATATCGCCGATGTTAGTCGTACTGAAATATCGGGGGTATTTACAAATTGGAAAGTACATTAGACTATACGTATTGAACTGAAACATTATACAATGACGTACATAAGATAATATTATAACATAATAAATTTCACTTTTACCATATTAAGAAATATTTACGTTTATATAATGAATTAACTACTTCAAAAATTCAGAATATTTACTATTTTAAACATAGACCATAATTAGGTACCTACACGAAAAAAAAGCTTTTATCCTTTTGTATTTGTTTTCATCTCGTGCGAACTTTCAATTATTTTATTTTATTGATTTTTGATGAGCATTCCTAAAATATGTCAAATTAACATATCTGTTTCCATGTGAGATAAGAAAAAAAAATGATGTTTTGTATCACCCTAGTATAAGTAAAGATATTATTTAGCACCCATACAAACAACTAACAACTATGCTCATCACGTCATCACACAAAAGTATTTCGTGGACGGGGATCGAACCTGCGACTACTCGGGTCAAGAGTAGGGTTTGTTTTTAACATTTTTAACACTTTGATCCCACTTCTTAGTTAAAGTCTTTCAATCGGTTGGATAATTTTGAAAGTCGGCATTCATTTAAGTTTGTTTTTGTCGAACAAATCTTTTCACATAACATACCTATTAACTGTCTCCAGGAGAAAGACAACAACATGCGATCGAATATTATGTAATATTCCGTTATCTTGACTGAAAAAATACTGATCGAATCGAGAGTTAACTAAAAGTTAAAATTATAAAAATTGAAATGTAAAACATTAAAATATGAAGCCGCAAAGTGCATTGTTGTTGTGGAACACTATTCCAGAAAAATCTTGTGAACTTAGATGGAGATCTGGCACATCACTCAAAATTATAATTGATTGCACTTACAGGTAAAACATGTGTAGCGACATCTACATAGCGACACATAGCGACATCTATCGAGCCACATACGACGCATCCTACATCGCGCTATAGAAATTAACTCTTCAATTGAGTGTATATACAAGAACCCGACTACAACCGTTGGGCAGCTGCCCCCCAGACATAACACCCGTCTGGTCGGAGGATCCTCCCTTTGCAATAGTTCTTCTACACATGCATATTACTATGCACATTGACTATCATCTTAAACCTTTGTTGTTCTTTGAGTCATCTGTTGTTGAGTTAGGAGACCTTTACTGCAAAACTGTCCACTAGGGTAGGGGTTCCCAACATCTTCAGTTACCGGCGCACTTACAGATTTTCTAAGAACTGTCGTAGGCTCGTAGTCTCGTAGTAATAGTAAGCAAATCTTAAATGAATCCATGTAGACTATTTCATTATCTATACGAAACTTATAAACTAACGGCTGGTTATCTTAAGTTCTAACTAGTTTGTAGACAACATTATTAGAATACCCTAAAGACGTATAACTAAAACTACACTATGATCAAAAAGTTAAGTAAGTGAATACGGTCGATTTTAGATTAGATAGTATAGAGTAGAGATTAGTTTGGATAGTAAGATACCTAGATATAAAACTTTTCTTTTGTAATGACCTGAACTAGCTGTATTTTTATTTTAACCAAGCAATTATGCTATGCTATTCTACAGAATATGATTTCCATTCCGGCAGTCTCGCATTCCGAGTAGTCCAAACAAACTAAAGAACTAATTCCAGGAATATAGTATACTAGCGATGTGCCCGCGGCTCCGCACGCGATTGTTACTACTCACTAGTTATTAAAATCCCGTAATTTTATTTTAATTCATATTGTTGACAATTCATGTGCCGTATCAATTAAGAAATGACATTTATTTCCCGTGTCATATTTCATCAACATTGCAAAAAAATCTATGATTTCTAATGTGTTTATTATTAACGATTCTTATAGCCTCTCAATTATGTTATGATGTATGCTTCCCGTCTACAATCTTTATCAGATTCAGTTGAGAATTGATAATTGTTGTAGCCTATCAATTACGTAATTACTTATACTTCCCGTGTACACAATTTTATCAAAATCAGTTAAGAAATAATGTTTTTTTTTTAATTTTTGGGATTTCTGTTTCTAATGATCCCTAAAATTGTTATTTAAAATACTTATGGCTCATCTATACAATTAATAAAATTGAAGTGTCTGTTTGTAATGTGTAAATAACAGTTTTTAAATAAATTCATATGAAAGTTTATACGATAATTATAACAAAAAAACCATTTTTATTCATTTTTGTCTGTCTGTCTGTTTGTTCCGGGTAATCTCCGAAACGGTTGGACCAATTTTGACGGGACTTTCACTGGTAGATAGCTGATTTTATAGGGAATAACTTAGGCTACTTTTATTTTGGAAAGAAAATTAAGGTTCTGCAAAATTAAAAAACTGTTCATGGTCAATCAATATGGACACTTAACCGGCTTACGCTGAATAAACCATAAAAGGTATAGCAAATTAATGTAATAAATAATTGTAGACATTAAAAATACCAACAAAAAAGTTCGCGAGAGTATATATCTATCTTGTAAGAAATACCCACAATAAGTATTTTTGTCTTTAAAATAGCCGGGAGCGGAAATGGAAGATTCGTTTGGGTTTAACTGTTTTGAACAGTAGCTTTTATATTTTGTAGTTGGTCGAGTACGTGACCTCTTATCAGTAAATGTTTCAGAGCAAAGAGTTATCCTCATGAGATGTCACAAATTGGGTTTTTATTCCAATTAATTAATACCGCCGATGTTAGTTATACTGAAATATCGGGGTTATTTACAAATTGGAAAGTACATTAGACTATACGTATTGAACTGAAACATTATACAATGACGTACATAAGATAATATTATAACATAATAAATTTCACTTTTACCATATTAAGAAATATTATGAAAATTTTACGTTTATATAATGAATTAACTACTTCAAAAATTCAGAATATTTACTATTTTAAACATAGACCATAATTAGGTACCTACACGAAAAAAAAGCTTTTATCCTTTTGTATTTGTTTTCATCTCGGGCGAACTTTCAATTATTTTATTTTATTGATTTTTGATGAGCATTCCTAAAATATGTCAAATTAACATATCTGTTTCCATGTGAGATAAGAAAAAAAAATGATGTTTTGTATCACCCTAGTATAAGTAAAGATATTATTTAGCACCCATACAAACAACTAACAACTATGCTCATCACGTCATCACACAAAAGTATTTCGTGGACGGGGATCGAACCTGCGACTACTCGGGTCAAGAGTAGGGTTTGTTTTTAACATTTTTAACACTTTGATCCCTCTTCTTAGTTAAAGTCTTTCAATCGGTTGGATAATTTTGAAAGTCGGCATTCATTTAAGTTTGTTTTTGTCGAACAAATCTTTTCACATAACATACCTATTAACTGTCTCCAGGAGAAAGACAACAACATGCGATCGAATATTATGTAATATTCCGTTATCTTGACTGAAAAAATACTGATCGAATCGAGAGTTAACTAAAAGTTAAAATTATAAAAATTGAAATGTAAAACATTAAAATATGAAGCCGCAAAGTGCATTGTTGTTGTGGAACACTATTCCAGAAAAATCTTGTGAACTTAGATGGAGATCTGGCACATCACTCAAAATTATAATTGATTGCACTTACAGGTAAAACATGCATATTACTATGCACATTGACTATCATCTTAAACCTTTGTTGTTCTTTGAGTCATCTGTTGTTGAGTTATGAGACCTTTACTGCAAAACTGTCCACTAGGGTAGGGGTTCCCAACATCTTCAGTTCCCGGCGCACTTACAGATTTTCTAAGAACTGTCGTAGATTCGTAGTCTCGTAGTAATAGTAAGCAAATCTTAAATTAATCCATGTAGACTATTTCATTATCTATACGAAACTTATAAACTAACGGCTGGTTATTTTAAGTTCTAACTAGTTTGTAGACAACATTATTAGAATACCCTAAAGACGTATAACTAAAACTACACTATGATCAAAAAGTTAAGTAAGTGAATACGGTCGATTTTAGATTAGATAGTATAGAGTAGAGATTAGTTTGGATAGTAAGATACCTAGATATAAAACTTTTCTTTTGTAATGACCTGAACTAGCTGTATTTTTATTTTAAACAAGCAATTATGCTATGCTATTCTACAGAATATGATTTCCATTCCGGTAGTCTCGCATTCCGAGTAGTCCAAACAAACTAAAGAACTAATTCCAGGAATATAGTATACTAGCGATGTGCCCGCGGCTCCGCACGCGATTGTTACTACTCACTAGTTATTAAAATCTCGTAATTTTATTTTAATTCATATTGTTGACAATTCATGTGCCGTATCAATTAAGAAATGATATTTATTTCCCGTGTCCAATATTCATCAACATTGCAAAAAAAAATCTATGGTTTCTAATGTATTTATTATTAACGATTCTTATAGCCTCTAAATTATGTTATGATGTATGCTTCCCGTCTACAATCTTTATCAGATTCAGTTGAGAATTGATAATTGATAATTGTTGTAGCCTATCAATTACGTAATTACTTATACTTCCCGTGCACAAAATTTCATCAAAATCAGTTAAGAAATAATGTTTTTTTTTAATTTTTGGGATTTCTGTTTCTAATGATCCCTAAAATTGTTATTTAAAATACTTATGGCTCATCTATACAATTAATAAAATTGAAGTGTCTGTTTGTAATGTCTAAATAACAGTTTTTAAATAAATTCATATGAAAGTTTACACGATATTTATAACAAAAAAACATTTTTTATTCATTTTTGTCTGTCTGTCTGTTTGTTCCGGGTAATCTCCGAAACGGTTGGACCAATTTTGACGGGACTTTCACTGGTAGATAGCTGATTTTATAGGGAATAACTTAGGTTACTTTTATTTTGGAAATAAAATTAATGTTCTGCAAAATTAAAAAACTGTTCATGGTCAATCAATTTGGACGCTTAAATGGCTTACGCTGAGTAAACCATAAAAGGTATAGCAAATTATGTAGTAAATAATTGTAGACATTAAAAATACCTACAAAAAAGTTCGCGAGATTATATATCTATCTTGTAAGGAATACCCACAATAAGTATTTTTGTCTTTAAAATAGCCGAGAGCGGGAGTGGAAGATTCGTGCGGGTGTTGTGTATGCATGTAAGTGAGCCGCGGGTACCGCTAGCCGCTCATGTTACCTATTATACTTCCCGTGTAGGAAATTTTATCAAAATATGTCAAGAATTAACGAAAATATTTTTTTTACGATTTCTAAATGTAATACAGTAATTTCTTATACTTTATTTATCTACTAGCTGGGCCCCTCGGTTTCAGCCGTGTTTTTATCCGACAAATACCGCGCCGCCAACGCGACGGACCCGTGTACTCCTATCATAACTGTTAGTGATAACAAGTACAAATTATTTTAATTTTTCATTTTCTTCTAAAGTATGTGTCGAAATAACATACTATAAAGAGAACAAATTAACTTCATAAAATTGTCTTTATGATGAAATAACTTTTGTTCGTGAAGATTAATATGATAAGCCTAAAAATAATGCACAAAATCAATTTTTAATCTTCAACATAAAAACTCGCAAAATACCTTATTGTGGCTTATGCTATTAAGAAATATGCACATGTTATCGGACACTTTTTTTAGACATACTAAGGAACAATATTTTTGTAGAATATTATATTTACGTATCACTAACCATTACGCCAGCGCATGCGGATAAAGCAGTTCGGGAACACTTTCACTTCGACTTACTTAAACAAAAATCAATATTTAAGGTTATCTGAGAGGTTTAGCTTAGTTCCAGATAGCCTATACTATTCTTCGTGAATCTGGCTATCATATACAGAAAGAATTTTTCGAATCCGACTGCTACCAGTTGTCCAGAGATTACCGTGTTTAAACAAACAAACAAATAAAACTCGTCCGCTTTACTAAATTATTAATAGTATAGACATACACAGATTGATCTCGGAACACGACAAACCAAAAGAAAATCATACATGTGTTTATCACTATGTGTATGGTGGTCGCGATCCCTACCACCCCGCTATATTACTGTATATACACTGACTAATCTCTGAACACGATAAACCAAAAGAAAATTATAGATGGTTTTATTATTTCTCACTGACTACACTATTAGCCTAAGGGGCCCTAAAGAAATAGAGCCACTGATGGCTTTGACAGCTTCACCAGGCTTGGGGCCGAGCTCTTAAGGCATTCAGCCGCGAAAGTGTGAGCAACATGCGCACAAGGGTGCCAAAGTGGCCGGACGTCGGCTTGGGCTATTACCGCGATTGTGAAAAGGTCGCGAACTGACTAATTCCCTATCTGTAGAGAATTCGAGCTACACTAACGCATACATATAACATGTCACTGCTTCCTGGGAGAAAGGAATGAACATGTGTATATGTATTTAGTATTCTGGAAACATGATCGAAAGTAACTATCGTAAAAAAAGAAAAAAAGGTCCCTTACAGAATCTATGTACTTATGTGGTGTGCGCGTATGTATGTACATATTGTGTGTAATGATGTGTGTGGGTAGCTACGTGATTGCAAGTGCAGCGTCACCTGTATCGCGCGAGCGGCTGCATGACTCAAGGGTTGTACACCGAGGGAACGGATCTAGGCTTGAGTTGCCGTAAGAGAGGGAGGACACGACAGGTTCGCGGGAGCGAAATTAGCCGCCCGTCCCCTGCGGAGGGAACAGTGGTTTCGCGGGCGTGGGCGCGAGCACGCTTTGTTTGGAGAGACGATGGAGTAGTATTTGTTTATTTCCTCGATCTTATAAACGTGCTCGGTGAAGATATTCGCGACCGGAGTTGTTCGCGTGGGATGCTCGGTTTTGGTGTTTAAGTCGCGGCAGCTTTGTCCAACGGATTCACGTGATTCGAAGCAGTGTCGAAGTACGATCGCGTAAGATATTTAATATACGATTCGACCAACGTACCAAGGGGCTTTGTTAATTTTACGTAAGAATCGGGTTTGGAGGATTTGGAATTTATTAATGTTGATCTTTGACGTATGTGCGAATGTAGCGCAGCTTATATGTCATGATAGGACGGACATATATATGTTTTGTATAATGTAAGCTTATGTCTCAGGAACATTTTGCTTAGTATCAAGGAGTGCAGTCTATGTGTATTGTAAATCATCCTTATTTTTTAAAACACGAAACACTGTTATTTCTTCCTAATAGCATAAATATGAATTTTCATAACCCTAAATTTAGAAATAGTGGGTTCTTCATACAATCTTTCATCCCCTATTTCACCTCTTAAAGTTTTATTTTCACGACATAAGGTAAGCCAATGTCTTTCTTCAAGGTCCAATTTTTCTCTATACCAAAATTCATCAAATTTGTTTTGATGCGTTCTTCTTACAAACCTTCATCGTCTATTTCAAGGCGTGAAATGCAACAGACAGGACAGACAAAGTTACTTTCGTATTTATAATATTAGTATGGATTATTCATTTCATTATGCTGTCGTTCTCTATGGTGTCAGTAAATTACCCAATAGCAGAATAACGACAACAGTTTATAATAATAATATTTGAAATTAATTATCTCTCTCTCTATACCGTTCTTTGTTTCTCTTTAACTGATACTTTAGCATGGTAAAAATAGCAAAAGATCGATTGTTGTAGTGTCCTTTTTGTTTTCTTTATTAGGGATTTTTATATTGTTAACACAAATCTGAAAAGTGAATAAAAGAAGGTCGATTTTTTGGAGTGATCGATCTTTTAGAACTCGATTTGTTGTGAATCGATACATCAGAGTTTCATTCGAATCGATCTATTTCGGAATGAATTGCCTAGCAGCGATGCGGCACTCGACTTGCTTGCGTGGTTTTATCCAACCTAGGGTGACGCCTTATTAATATGATTTATTATATTGATGTAAGGTCAACTCACATTGGAAAGTTCCAAATTCTCTGAAACTGTACATTTTTTAACTTTATCTAAACTTTCAATAATCATCATTTTACAAACCAATTTCAAAGTTTCAGCCAATACAACTGAAGAGCTATTTTATAGCATTTTTATCAAAAAAATGTTCGACGTGATTTTTTAAATTGATATAACTTTTTTATTTATGAACTTATTGAAGTAAAACAAAAACTAAATGTTAAGTGAACCTTACCAAAATATATTAGTGAAAACCGTTTTTAAATCGGTTACGCCGTTTCTGAGATTAGCGCGCACAAAAGTTGGCAAACAGACAAACAGACAAAAATTCTAACAATCATTGTTTTGGGTTCTCCTGCGTTGATAGAGACCCCCAATAATGGTTTTTCTCATATATCTTCTATGTACAGACATAGATCAGTTACGTTTTTATTATATGTATAGATATTACAATTAATTTGAATGGTTTACATTGTATTCGTTTACCATGGTTACTAATATTACTATGGTATTTGTTTCAAGTGACCACGTCAGAAGAACCAACGGCTGCCAATAGCATCGTATACTATGCCCTGCGCTTTCTTGATCGGGGTCACCAATTTGGCGATCGTCGGTCCAAAATGGTCAGTCAGATTTCCCTGTATTAGGTGACTTCCAATAATAACTCCGATATAGGGTACAATAACTGTACCTACTCATAATATTCACACTCTTCACTTGATAAGGTAAAAGGTGTAAATTTTGTAATATCTATTTGATCTGGGCATTGCGAAATCTTCTAATAATGAGATCCAATATTCGAACAAAAAGACTAAAGACATCAGAGAAAGAAACAAAAAGCTCGGCTTGAAACCTACATTCAAAATAAATGGGAAAATTAATATAGAGATGGACCAGATGATAGCAACTAAAAATTTGAGGACCAAAAATGTGCACACTCTCATGAAGTACCTACATGTGCTATAAAATAAAGAATATTCGTCAATTAAAATTGAAACGTTATGAACATGAAAAAAGAATATAGAAAGATGCCTGTATAAGTTTTTGCACTTAGGTTAGGTTAGGTTAACCATGTAACATTAATTCAGCTCCATCTGCCAAAAGAATTTGATATTACCAACTTGACTGCTAAAACGATCACAATTAACAGACCGTTTAGAAGTAATCATGCCAAAAGCCAAGATTGTTAATTCCAAAGTTGAATGGAATTCTTGCTTAAAACAGTCTAAAGAGATTTTTTTAAATATAACCTGCAAATAATGTTTTAGTCTTTACCAAAATGACTCGATCAGAGACAATGCCCCAAAAAGCTATTTCGCGCTTTAACTTTATTGAGAAACAACCTTCACTAGCATTTGTGGATAATACTAAAGTTCTTAATCTTATTTAAACTCTTTGATGAGAGATGAAAATAAAACAAAAATTAATAAATTATATTAGAATTTATTAATGTACATTATTAGGTATTCCATTACAATGGGTAAAATTATAAGTATTATAATTTAAGGTAAGTTTTGATTATTAAATTAATTAATCAATTATAGGAAACAAGCTTCAAGAAATAAGTGCGCATAATAAGATAGCTAGGCTCTCTCTTGTAACAATGGACAACAACAACTTGGAACAATGTTTTATTAAAAATCTCACTTCAACATCAAGATATATTATTTATTATTTTAGATCTATGACTATAATTTACTATCTCAATATTAATAAAGTACTAATAGTTACTAATAGTTTCATATTTTCCTGGAGAGTCAAAAATAATATGATAAAATATATATCACCTAAAACTTTTTCCATACGTATTTTGAATAAATTAACCGACTGATATCATAATTAAAGCATCAGTAACATATCTACGAGTATTGTTTTCAAACTTTGAGAAAACTCATTCAAACTTTCAACTATCGAATGATCTCAATAATGCCAATTAGGTTTTGCAACGTTAAATGACAGGAAGCCATCGACGTCGTGCATTTCCTTACAGTCTAACTTGGCTGTAATTTGATGTCGTCCAGCCCTTGGAGGTGTTAACTTGAAGCTGGCAGTTGCGTACGCTCCAGGTGCTACGTCCTGTAACAATTAACAATATTTTATAGATTAAAAAACTTGGTAGATTTTTTTTTATTAAATAGAATATAACAGTCGGTATTATGTGCCTTTGAGAGCATACCTAAGGCTTAGTTAGGAATAGTTTAAAATAGTAGTAGCTATAAAAAGATAAATTTTCACTGGCCAAGAACATCGTGCAAACCTGCGAGCCAACATATTGCTTCGGGCAACCATCGCTCTACGTTCTCTTTTAATATCCATATTGTCAGACAGGTCTGCGGTAACCCAATGCCTCAAGTATTTAAAAGCAAAGACACGTTTAAGGAGACACCCGTTGAGAGTTATTGCTGGTATCTCGCCAATGTATTTACTACGTGCCTCAAATATTATATTATTCAAGAATTATAATTTTTGATACTTGATATGATTTAATTATAGATATTTATTTTATATGGTTTTTCATTATTCTTCCTTCATTTGTGTGGAAATTCCGAACGTTCTTGAATTCACCCGCATTCCGAACAAAGAACCCAATTTCCGGGCATGTCCGGGAAATTCCGTACATATGGTAACCCTAGTTACGTTAAATTATTACAATATAATTGTACACTGAAATTTCCTCACGATATTAATCGATGTTTTTCTTCTCTGATACCAGCGAGTATTGAATAATTGTGCCATCTCTATATTATCATGAGAGTGCAATAGCGAATATTTTACAAGGCCTAGTATAGATGGCGACAGTAGTAACAATTTCACTATAGAATAGTTTCTAGTTTTCTACCGTAATATTATATATATGCATAAATAAGCTCGTTCTTTATAAATATTAAAAATCCGCGAGTTGACTACATGTTTAAAAATTAAAGTAAATTATTGAGTCATATCGGTCTATAGTTTAAACGCCTAAAACAATTCAAATATGGAAAAAGTAATTGTTTATTTATTTAATGTTCCCTTTGTAAAATTAATATTTTTGTCTGTGAGTCACGTCATTTGAAACGCCAATTAGAAAACGTGACGTCACTATTCAGGAAATATAAACGTTAGACTCTTGCGTTAATTGTCAAACTTGTCAATGTTATCATACAAAATGACATAGACACATGAATGATGACGTCACGGGACCATAATGCATCGTTTTTGTTAGGTACGTTTTATTTAGATTAAAAAACATTTTTAAATCATTTTTTATGCTGTATTAATGAAAAAAATATTATTCGTATGAATTATTTTCAACATATAAAGTATTTCAAACATTTTTCCAAACGCTGTCAACTCCCGGATTTAAACGTTTCATATAATTAAATAAATAATTAAACAAGGCAATCACTCACATGATCCAGTACAATCTTTAACTGTTTAACCAATCCAGGTCCTTGGATGCGGAACTTTCCTTTCGTCAGAGGAATAGGTAAAGGATTCTGAAGTTTTACGGTAACATTGCACTCTCGCCTCAGAACCGGTTCATCATCGATGCTAATTTTAATGTCAGGATTGCGGACTCTGAAGTCTTTCTGGGTGAAGAAGTCATACTGATTCTCAACGACGATTGAACTGCAGGTAATTTTAAATGAAGCCTGAAACATACATTGTAATTATTACTACCTAAATAATATTATGTTTTAAAAGTAATAGCGCTTTTCTCTCTTAAATAGAAATATCTGGGCGACCGAGCTTTGCTCGGCGTTTTACAAGAAAAAAAAACATATCTAGGTAATCTTGGAATGTAAAACATTATCTAAATACAAAGTTTCATCGAAATCGTTGGAGCCGTTTCCGAGAAACCAATTAATGTATATATATATATATATATATACAAGAATTGCTTACTTAATAATAATAAGATAAGATATGAACGCGGCATATTTGTAAAAAAAATGAAACTCACCTGATCAACAAGTTTCGTGTAATAATCGTCGAATGTGACCAAGATCTTGACATTCTCATTGCTTTCCGGTTCCAGTGTTTGATCGAAATCATACGCTTTCACTCTATCGCCTGCCATTCCAGTATAGGTAACGGTGTCTACACGGAGAACACCCTTAACGCGGTGCTTATTAATTGACGAATGGTTCTTTATATGCAACACCTGATGTGAAATTGTTTATATAAATCGTAGTTCTGCATTTTTTTAATACACTACATTAAACTTAATGGAAACTATTTTATAATTAAGTTTACTAAGTAACAACAAAACAGTGCGGGATAAAATACATTGCAAAGTATTGAAATTATAATTATCTTTTATTTTTTCTTTAGCTGTTTAATCTTTGGATTTGATCAGTTTTGATGGAACATAAATAATTAAAACCATGAATTGCCTATTGTGATTGCCCAGTGCTTAATTTTTCAATAAATGTGCATAGTATGTACTCACCACACTAAAATCTTGTCCGATTTTAACGTTATCTGATAATTCAAAGTCGAAGGTAATATCATTAAATGTTTCTTCCAAATAGTAACGAGCATATCGGTGCTTAGACTTCCTTAGGGCTTTTTCCATCGTCATGCGCTCATCACGCGTCCTTTCAGGGTACTTGTATGTGTTTGTGATATCCTAAAAAAACAATTAGTGTCAATGAATATTATTACTACTAATAATAACTAATACTAATTATATTAACCTATACTATTTTTAATATCAGTTTGTTTATATTGCATTGTTATGCAAATAACTCTTCGCAAAATCTGTACGAGCATCACCATACACGCTAAACTACGACCACAGAGATCTAACTACGATGTACTTATTTACGATTTCAATTATGTATTTTATCATTAAATCTATATATTACAGGGTTATTACTTTTCTGACGTTTCTTCGACATATTTTTCTTTGCTTTTAGTGCATATTGTTACGTACTAATAAAATTCATAGTGGCTATGTAAGTAAATTCTATAACTCGTTGATAGACTTGTTAGCTATTAATTATAATAAGATAAGTTTTGTAGTTCGATTTTGTAGTAAAATACTCACTTAATTATTCATTTTTGTTATTCAATACATTCTCCCAGTAACCAAGAACTACTTAACTATGCATAATAAATACTCTTACACTACTTATAACTTGAAACATGTCAAATAATTTATGAATCGCGGGAAATTATCTCTAGTACCTATATCACACATACTAAAATACAAAGTAAAAGTGCAAGGCAAGAATTAATAATATTTCAGTCTAGTCACACAGGCCGTGGTCACGAACAGACTGATATGTTGCGTTGCAGTCTTCGTTAATTAGGGCAGTTTCTAGTAACTACCCTTATCTGTCTCATTGTCACTAGAGATATTGCTGAATACGAAAAGTGATCTTATATATACCAATTTAAGATATCATAATATATTTTATAATAATACGAAGTTACCTCTTGTTTCATATTTCCGATGCCTTTAGTAGAAATATGTTGCCCGATAGATGTGGTATCAATATCCAATAGTTTTAGAGGCTGATTTTTACCACAATATTTCCATGTCAACTGTAAACAAAAACATGCAATAATTCACATCATTTACTGAGAAAAATTAAATCACTTAACTACGTAGGAATCTCTTTTAAGCAGTGTTCTAAATATATTTATCTTTATTGAATCTTTTTTTTGTGTTCGTTCAATTTGCCAACAAGTAAATTAGGTTTTGATTTTAATAATAAATATGACATTGTTATATATCACCAATATTTAATCTTCCAATAATCCTTGCAGTACCTACCCCAAGACACTAACGACATCTTAATCCCATAGAAAGAAATGAATTGCTCTTTCTCGAACAATTAAAATTATGGATTTAATAATAATCTTCATAGCTGAAACTTCTCGTTTTTGTCACGGTTACGGGCAAATCGGGGCTCTATAATATATTTTAATTGCCAGGTAAATATTGACGTTGATCTTTAAAACTATGTCAGAACAGTCTTACGTTAAAGAAGTCTTTAATGTTTTGATAGATATTCGTTTATTGTAGTTTTTGGATTGTAGAATATTGTAATACCTGATCAGCGTTAACTTGTGCGAACACAAAGGCAACATCATACGGCCGCTCCAGCTCTCCCTCTCGAACAGCTTTCAACGAACTTGGGCCGCATCTGTACATTCGGTTTGAATGTTCTTGTGGTGTCGAGTCCAAAACCTGCCAACCGTCATATTTTGTCCCGAGGTCGGGACGATCCATCCAAATCTATAATAACAGTGGTATTTATTGTCCGAAAATATTTTATAACAGATCTTATACTTAATTAATCACTGTAATCAGACCAAATATTACGAAACTATTTACCTATTGTATATTTATTCTAGTAGGTAGTTGTAGCAGGTAACAACTTTAGATTATTCAATTATATCTTTATCTTTATCTCGTATTCAATAATAAATCCTATGTTCACTTTGTGAAATGTACTGATATGTCAAGAAACATAATTTTCCTGAGACGTAATTATAAAGTAGTTGTTCGAGAAGGTTCGCGACGTACTATTCGCGTAACGTACGCTGGGCCCTAGAATCGTTCTTCGCGAATCACGATCTCTCTCGAACCTATTGCTGCGATATGCAGTAATTGATCACAAACAAAAGAGGACTCACCTCGTCAGGCGCGGGCGGTATCCCCGACCGCACCCCGGCGACCTGGACGGCAACTTGTAAAATATGTGTGTGTGTGGATTGAATTGTATGTACGTGGGTGTAACCGCCTCATATCGCAGGAGACTAGCACCCCAATCAATCAGTTCAACAAAACTCCTTGGACACCAACTCAAAGTTATACAATACAAGGCAAAATTCAACTAAGACACTACCGAAAATTACTTATGACGTAGCGCTCTCCAAACCACAAGCAGAAGCGCGGTACTCAAACGCACGACGACGACTACTCTCCGTGCCCGCACCACGATTGCGCCTGCCATTCGCCCGCCTATCACAGGCCTTCCCGCGATCTCGCCATTTCCAACAGTAGTACTTCTTATTTACTCACCTCATTCCAAACGTGAAAGTTCCAAACGGAGTCTTTTGATTCATTTTTAAGAACGTTGCCATGCTCATCAAGGATCATGTCAATGGTCAAACTTGCTTCGCTGTCATGGGCCGCATTGTAACCTGTCACAGGGCGACACGGGATGCCTAGTGCTCGACAAACTAGAAAATAAATATAATAATTTTCTTCCATATTCAAGTCAATATTTTTAAACTTTTAAACGATTTTCTTTTTTCTAACATGCAATTTCATTTTCTAAATTTTTAATGATTTTACCAATTTAGACTCGACATGCCGCCAGTTTTCTTTAAGTGGTAATTAATAACTACGTAACTGTTATGGGTATCGTCCAGTAAAAAATTTATGAGAAAATCTATTCCATTTATAACCATTTTTTAGAAAAAAAAGTTACTTGTGTTAAATCGTACATAAAACATTCTTTTTAATTATTATTTTTCGAATACGTGTTAAAACCATAGATTCAATTATTGGTCGTAACCACGGATGGCCGTAACTCGCGCTACAACCTATGGATAAAACCAAATCGTAAACTTTTGTGATATATCTATATATTTTATACCACGAGTGATATAAAGTATACACAAACTTCCAAACCAAAATTAATAAAATTCCTAGATATCTACAACTTACCCGTAGTGAGAACTCCTGCGTAAACCCAACACTGTGCATATTTCACAGGTTGCTTTTTCTTGTAGTATTTTTGAAGGATCGACAAAGAGCCGGCCCAATCCACGGGACGTGTACCGTCAGGTTTATCCTCGCCCCAGTTTCCCCACAGCACTCCATTGTCGTCTTGAACATTCACGGCGGCGGAGAGACCTCGTGCGGTCTGAATTGGATCGCTTCTTGCCTTGCCTGAGACCTAAATTCATAAATAAGTCATACATTTTTATCAAGATCCTTTGCTAATTACTAGAAATTATATTTATAACAACACTTCGCGTTTCATTACATTAACATCCATGCTGTTTAATTGAATCACTTTTTTTTCTACCTGTGACTTAACTTCTACTACTACTTGGTAATTACTTCTTGTTAACAATATTTAACTTTTTATGTTCTACAAGTACCACCGTGGGAAATACCACGGCTTCACCGGTGTTAAACTCATTCCACTAACACTCCACCGCACAGCCACGCCGCCTCGGCACCGCGCCGCACCGCCTTCTATGTACCCGTGTAGCCTACCATTATTTTCACATCATGTACCTACTTGCCTGATTGCTTATCGTTCATGATTACTGATCCAAGCCTTGGGATCAGCGGGTGAAGTAATATAGCCTATAAACTTCCTTAATTAAAAATGCTAAATGTTAAATACAAAAAGGATTTTTGAAATCTGTTCTGTACTAGTAGTTCCGGAGATTAGCTTGTTAAAAGGAACAAAAAATCACTTGAACTTTATATTATTAATCGCTCTATAGTCTACAAGTTCATATGTTTAAAGGACGATCCATTTTTTTTTTAATTTAAGCATTATCGCAAATATATGTAACTACTTACAATATTATTTAAAAACTTTTTAGTTTTTGCAAAGTTTCAATATGAATTCTGGACATATTTATAGTTCGAAAAAGCAACCCTAAAAGTGTTGCGAAAACAGTAATGCCCAAAAATATTTAAAACACCATTGAAACATAATCAATAGTAACAATAATATAATTATTGTGAAATTAGGTATAGGTATATTGATTACGTTACAACATTTAAATATATAAACATATTATAGTAGTGGGTACGATGTCAATTTATATCTATTATTTACACCTCCTTATATTTTTAATTAAATGAATGATAATATTTTACATATTAATTAAAGTTACAAAGTCAACTAATATTTAGACCACAATAATACCATTAACTAAATTAAAGTATATATGAACGTTTTTTTTATCGGGTTTTCTTTTATGATGAATTCTTAATTACAAGAATTAGTAAAGTTATAAAAATAAAATCTATTTGTAAATCGTCTTTGTATACTCAGCAATTAAATTGATTGTGTATTAGTAAAATTGTAATTAAACTTAGATAGATTATAATTATTATATAATAATGAAATCAATATGGAGCCCACTTGTTAATACATACCTTGCCGACCGTGTTAACTAAATATAAAGCGCAATCTAGAATATTTTCCTCATATTGTGCGTAGTACCATGAACACGGTTTAGTGATTCCGTATGTGCCTCGGAATATGAGACCAGCGTCTTCTAATACATACTCATCTTTATGACTTTCCTCTGAAAAATTAAACAATATTTGACTTATAAAAACATATTAAAAAAAATCTCAAATATTGTATGTATGTTTGATTAATCAGTCACAACAAAAGACTTAGTATGGATTTGTGTAGTATTTTTTTAAAAAAGTGGACTTTAATTCGTAGTAAATCAGGATGTCTTTTGTTGCGCTGTAAAATTACCTTAACTGCATTGATTTAAAGTCAATGCATAACTGTTAAAATTAGTTTTTAATATTTATTACTTTCGAACAACCAAAGATATCTAAAATTAAAGCGGTTACTTTTTCAGTATATATAATATATATTATCTAGTTTTTTTTAAATAGTAGCACAGCATTTTGATGGTTCTGTCCCTGATGGTAAGAATCCTAACACAAGGGCGACTACCGAGAGATCATAAACCATCGATGATCACCGCTGTCATGCCGACCTGCGTAAATTAAACTGGATATGCACTGATCCCGAAACTCAACACGCAAAAGCAAGTCACTATGACGGACTTTTCACCACATCCATAATGGCTGCAACCCAGCCGGGCAAGACAGCCCTACCTACCATCCCGCCATCGCCATTTCCTCGTTCGTTACTCAGCTAGGTGCACCACGTGGAGGTGAGGTTGGCTTGGGCGTTCAGCTTTAAAGATGTAATTCGACACCCCTTACACGGTTTACACCCTAAACCACCCTAACCAAACATTAATATATTTAATATAAAAAGACGGATACTCTTTCATACAGACATGGGTCTGGATAAAAAAAGACATGTAAAAATATAAAAACGGTGTAAATTAATAGCTAATGCATTATCAAACAGTCACTGAAAGAAAGCGGATTTTTTGCAAACTAAAAGCAGAGATTTAGCATATTTCGTAAAAGCGAAGTCATTTAATAAACTTAAATTTTAATAAACTATTTTTGAACTAGAATTAATATTAAAAAAGGGTTATTTATATTTATTATCTTTTAAAATTATTACTTTACTTATTTTATTGATTGTTAATTTTAATGATATTGTACTATTTTAAAAACAAAAATGTATTCGACTTTATAAACCATATTTCAAGTAATTACATTCTGGGCCAAAAATACCCGTCTGCTTTATGTATATACAATATTTGTGCTCCCGCTTATTACGCAATAATTATTCATAAAGTGAACATCGATTTACTTTAAATTTACTCACATTATGTACTTAATATGACGACGAAATAATCCATTTTCATGAGCATTATTGTTTTACAGTTCAAACGTTTAAATAAAAATTACGTAAGCGTTCTTTAATTTTTAATTTATATAATTTATTATTAATTTGGCATATTGGTAGGTAGGTTGTAACATACAATATGTATGTTTTAAAAAATCGTTAAATTTTAATTATTTCAGGTAATCTTTTAAAATATTTTCATTCTATACAATCATTTTTTATTCATAGGTATAAGCAGCGCACTCCGAAAAGACCTGTATTAATTTTTAGTTCAATTTGATTTACAATAATTATCGTCCACACTACATATTCCATAATCCATATAATGTATCAAAAATATATCCGTATAACTTATCTATGAATTAAGAAACAAATACGTAAACCAAATAAGTTTTTCACGATTTATAAGCACACTAACTTACAGAGAAAGAGAGACGTTGAATCTTATAATATATTATGTATAAGGATAGAAAGGCTAAGGAACGATAACTTATATTTTAAATATTGAAACGGAGATTATAGATAAGTAGGTACTAAAAAACTGGTGGTTGATGGTTAGATAGACCATTAAAATATTTATCCTAAGTTCCCTAAATCATTCCTAATGAAATTGGAATTTTTAATTATATTTTACGAAATCTAAGTTTTATTTCTATTATTATAGCCAATTAACTTCGGAATGGCTATATCTAACTTTTTACAAATTTTTCTAAAAAACAGCAGAGAAAAAAAAAAACTTATCAAAAACATAAAATCTAAAAAAAAGCCAAATTTCGCAATGCAGTTATTTCACTAAAAAAAGTTGTGAGATCTCAAGGAAAACTAAAACAATTATTTAATTAGTTAGTGTCTAAGGAAGCACCTATTCAACAACTTTGTTATAAATTGTTATCTAATCAATTATCTGTCAATATGTATAGTGTCCCTATCAATATTAGACAACTTTATTTCTATAATAATTATAGTGGCTTGACAATTGAACGGCAACATATTCTACTAATTAAAATACTTTATTCTTAGGTGCACTGTAACTTTAATTAGTAATCGAAATAGTAGATTATTCTTTTATAATTATGTTGCCGACATTATTTAGATATTGTAAATGTTTTTGAATAAGTTACCTGGCATATAGACACTATCGTCTTTGCACCACGGGTTGAAAAGTACATAAATGGGTTGAGGCTGTGTATAGCTCAGTGATCTTCCTCCAGTAAGCTTCGTGTCAATATCAAACTTCCAAGGCGCTACAATGCAATCTGCAGCTGCTGTTACTAAAACCGTCAAGTGAGAATCCACCTGACTCTCGTAGACTGCACTCCAGTTACCGGTAGTATCTGATCCCTTTTCCAATAAAGTTACAGCCGCCGACGCAGCGTTTGATGGTCCACGTCTCTCCGTATCTGCGCGCAAACACAACAGTTAAGTTTATTGATAATCTCGAAATAAAAACAAATTAATTACAATCTGTCACAATTTGCTAAGCGTAATGATATACACAAAATATGTAGGTATACAATGTCGGTAATGCATGTGCCACATTGCGTTTACTTTTTATGATAAATGTAAATTATTATTTAGAAATTAGAACATTCAAAAAGACTGGATTAACGGATTAACATGCTGCTTAGTCGTTCCTTAGACAGACTTTTCTATTTAACTATGTATTGTGTATTATTGTATTTGTATATAACACACGATAAAAATAATAGAAATATAATAAAGATAATGAATAAATAAAATGAACATTTATTGAAATTTCAATTATGCAGATTTTATTTCAATGTCGAATTTAAACATTATCAAAGTAGCGATTCAGCATAAATGATATTATAGGATTTTATCAACGTATATTTCTAACTTAGCTAGCATCTATATTGAAAATAAGTTTACAACATACCATTATAATTATACTAGCTATTGCTCGCGGCTTCGCTCGCGCCAAGTTAAAAATATAATTTTTATATGATTTCCTCATACAAATGTTGAACCGCCGTTACACCCCTTTACGGGGTTGACTTTCCAAAAATCCGTTCATTAGTGGATGCTTACGTCATAATAACTATCTGTGTGCCAAATTTTAGCCCAATCCGATCAGTGGTTTGAGCTATGTATTGATAGATTCAATCAGTCAGTCACAGTTTCCTTTTATATATTTAGAAGATTATGTACATAAAATATAATTTTGGTTTGTGATTTTGACAATAATTAATTTTCCTTTATGAATATAGATAGCAAATTAGTAGAAGACCCGCTTACAACGCTAAAATAAGCTAAGCTACCGTCAACTATCTAGGATTTTACATGGATTGTGTTTTCAACTTGTTCTTTTTAATATTTCATAGAGGATGAACAACGATAATATTTTTAAATTGTAGATATATTATGTAACTAAATATCTTTGTGGTGTCACATGCACTTCTAGTGTGCAATAGTTAAACTGAGAATAAATACCTGCTACGTAAAAGATGAAGGAGATTGCATCTTCGCTAGCATCATAAGGTCTGTTCAATAGTAAGTTTAATTTGAAAGGTTGACCCCGTCTGATAACTAAGCATCTATTTTCGTTCCTTGTCATCAAATCAAATTTGCTGGTGTTATGATTGTCTCCATTCTCGTCGATGCAGAAGTCGACACGTTCCACCGCGAGCACTGTTTGTCTAGTCTCATCAGGAACATCTGGTATCAGAAACGATACTTCAATTAAGTTAATGAAATTAATTAAATATAAAAAGGGTATAACTCTCAAGAACAGCTTATAAACAAACATACAGACAGTCTTGACAAATTTCAACTTTTATGTTTTAGCTAACCGGACGAGTAGGTACTGTAAAAGATTGAGATTGTGAAATATTAGGTCCTTACATATGAAATTAGCGATTTATATGGTAAAAGTAAAATGAAAAAAATATTATGAAATTATTATACATTTCGGGCAATGTTAACATGTGATAAAACGGGAAAAACGGTAGATAGTAAAGTTATAAAAAACACTACAGAGGTTTCCTTATGTAAAAATTTCTTACGTGAAACCCTGTCTAAATTCTAGGAGACGTGTTGATCCAATGTTCAACTTCTTATGAAAATAATAACGACCAAACTTTCTATACCACGAGCCTTCTTTTTATACCACGAACATTCTTAACACTATTTAATCTAGTAAATTTATTTATTTGGCACACACGTAATTCCTAAATTTAGTATCTACAGAGCAACAAATAGCGAGGAGTCCCCTATTGCGATTGGAATTCCCGCTCTGATTTCATTATCAAGTGCTGTATTTATATACATTTTACCAAAGAGTACCATCTTTTATTAGGGTATTATCACAGGCTAATAATATATTATAATTCATCCTATAACAACGGTACTATAAAATTATTTTGTGTACAAAAACCTACCTAATATTTATTATTCATGTGCGATTTTTACTTAATTTGATAGAATAAAACTTTATGAAACAACGTATTTTAATAAAATATTTGTATATCATCATCATCATTATATTAGGTCCTTACATATGAAAGTAGCGTTTTATATGGTAAAAGTAAAATGAAAAAAATACTATGAAATTATACATTTAATCAATCGAAGTATGTACCATTATTATCTATGCACTTTCGCCATTTTAAAGGTAGTTCATTGATTCCATTGCTGAAAAAATTGTGGGAGCAAGAATCAATAAAATCTTTGAAGGCAGTTTGGACAGCCTCATCGGAATTGAATTTGTTTTCTTGCAAGAAATTGTCCAAATTCCGAATAAAGTGGTAATCTGTTGGAGCAATGTCCGGGGAATATGGTGGGTTTCAGAGACATTCCAACCGCAGTTCTTCTGATTTAGCGACCGTCGGTCATAAAGTTAGGGTTCTCCTGGGTTCAACCACTGTGATGAGCGTTTCCGATTGTTGTAAAGGATCCATTTTTCGTCGCAAGTAACAATACGATTCAAAATTCCCTCGTTATTGTGACGGTTGAGTAATGTAATGCAGAACTCAATAGATGTTTCTTGGCGTGCTTCAGTCAATTCATGCGGTGCCCATTTCTCGAGCTTTTTCACTTAACTCAATTTTTACTTTTTCATGTAAATAATTTTTTTTTATCACTCACTCCGAAGCCTGCCGATAACTCTGATGTGGTTTGCGAATGATCTGCTTCAACGATCACCTTTGATTCTTCATTTTCAACTAGGGTCTCCGGCCGTCCACAGGGTTTGTTTCGTAGGTCAAAATTTCCAGAACGAAAACGTTGGAACCAAAAACGTACCGTGTTTTCTTTTACAATAGCTTTCCCATAGACATCATTAATCTTTCGAGCTAATGCCACAATGGAACTTATTTTCGTAAATAAGGCGATATTTTAAATTTTCTATTTTGTGGAAAGAACGATGTCAAAGAAAAATAAAATGATGCGAAAACAAATGAATCACTAAATTCCAAACACAAATACACAAGCTTAAAATTGGATTAAAATTGAATTAGGAATTTCTAATCAGACGCCAGATATTTGGGATCAAAGTGACCAATTCAACAAAACGCCAATTTCATATGTAAGGACCTAATATAATGAAGAACTGTAAACAATACTTGTACAGTAAAAAACCTGATCGAGTTGCTTATCGGCACTTCTCGATGACTGGGATATTTTCTAAACGGGTGTTAGTATTATGATATTTATAAGTGACTAGCTGTGCCTGCTGCTGCGCTCGCGTGGATAAAACAGAACGCGCGCCGTCGATCGGACACAAGCGCGACTTGTGCTACTCCCACTCCCGGTTATTTTAGAGATATAAATGCTGATTGTGGGTATTATTAGTAGATAGACATAATCACTCACAGACTTTTGTAGGTATTTTTAATATCTACAATTATATAGTGCATTAATATGAAATATCTCTTATGATTTACTCAGCGTAAGCCATTTAAGCGCCCGAATTGATTCACCCTGACCAGTTTTATTTTATTTTCGCGGAATGTTAATTCTTTTTCTAAAATTAAAAATATCCTAAGTTACTCCTTATAATAAAAGCTATCTGTCAGTGACAGTTCTTTCAAAATCGGTCGAACCGTTTCAGAGACTACCCGTAACAAACAGATAAACAGACAAAAAGTTTTAAAATAGGATTTTTGTTATATTTATCGTATATACTTTCATATGCATTTAGTAAACAAAACTGTTATTTTGACATTACAAACAGACACTTCAATTTTATTAATTGTATAGATATATTAGGACATCAATTTAGTAGTTTCCGTTTTTTATTTAAAGCCGTAGGTACCCCTTTCATTATAATGGTACAGCGTTAATTAGGCAAATATTTACCGAATCGATGATCACGTTACAAAAATAATTACAATTATATAGATATATTTAGTTTATATTAAATTTGATCTTAGCTTACCCTCCGAGGACTCCCACAGGGGCGGTCGCGCTAAATTTGCAAGACCACCACTGACTGTATTAATTGAATCACACAACCAACTTCCTGAAGAGCAGGTTATATGCACTAAGCCTCGTCCAAAACGCATTTTATATAAATTATCTCGAGTCAATTTCCGCTGTCACTAATATTCCGATTTTTAGCTAGAATTAGTAGCAATTGCAGAACCACTATGAAACGGATAAACAGCAATTAAAATATATTATAAAAAAAGAATAGAAAATATCACACAATAACGTCGACAATATTTGTTAAAAAGTTATTAAATAACCATTTACCGTATTGTAAGTAAATTAAAATGAATGATTTTGGTTCTATTTAAACAAAAGTTTTTATACAAAAAATTCTTTAGTAAACGCGTGCGCGAGCGTTATCGCAAAGAACATTCGTTTGGGTTTAACTGTTTTGAACAGTAGCTTTTATATTTTGTAGTTGGTCGAGTACGTGACCTCTTATCAGTAATTGTTTCAGTGCAAAGACTTATCCTCACTGTATGTCACAAATTGGTTTTTTATTCCAATGAATCAATACCGCCGATGTTAGTCATACACATAGTAAAGTACATTAGACTATACGTATTGAACTGAAACATTATTCAATGACGTACATAAGATAATATTATAACATAATAAATTTACACTTTTACCATATTAAGAAATATTATGAGAGTTTTACGTTTTTATAAAATGAATTAACCACTTAAAAAATTCAGAATACTTACTATTTTAAACATAGACCATAATTAGGTACCTACACGAAAAAAAATCTTTTATCCTTTTGTATTTGTTTTCATCTCGGGCGAACTTTCAATTATTTTATTTTATTGATTTTTGATGAGCATTCCTAAAATATGTCAAATTAACATATCTGTTTCCATGTGAGATAAGAAAAAAAAATGATTTTTTGTATCACCCTAGTATAAGTAAAGATATTATTAGCACCCATACAAACAACTAACAACTATGCTCATTCAACATTCAACCAACCCAACCAACCCAACCAAACCAACCCAACATTTTCAGTTCACGGCGCACTTACAGATTTAGTATTTTGTCATGTTGCTCTATAAAGTCAATTTGTATGTACAATTACAAATTTTCTAAGAACTGTCGTAGGCTCGTAGTCGTAGTAAGCAAATCTTAAATGAATCCATGTAGACTATTTCATTATCTATACGAAACTTATAAACTCACGACTGGATATCTAAAGTTCTAACTAATTTGTAGATAACATTATTAGAATAGCCTAAAGACTTATAACTATACTTACACTATGATTAAAAAGTTAATTAAGTGAATACGATCGAGTTTACATTAGAGAGTAGAGATTAGCTTGGATAGTAAGATACCTAGATATAAAACTTTTCTTTTGTAATGACCTGAACTAGCTGTATTTTTATTTTAACCAAGCAATTATGCTATGCAGATTCAGTTGAGAATTGATAATTGTTGTAGCCTATCAATTACGTAATTACTTATACTTCCCGTGTACAAAATTTCATCATAATCAGTTAAGAAATAATGTTTTTTTTTTTAATTTTTGGGATTTCTGTTTCTAATGATCCCTAAAATTGTTATTTAAAATACTCATGGCTCATCTATACAATTAATAAAATTGAGGAGTCTGTTTGTAATGTCTAAATAACAGTTTTTAACTAAATTCATATGAAAGTTTATACGAAATTTATAACAAAAAACCATTTTTATTCATTTTTGTCTGTTTGTTCCGGGTAATCTCCGAAACGGTTGGACCAATTTTGACGGAACTTTCACTGGTAGATACCTGATTTTATAGGGAATAACTTAGGTTACTTTTATTTTGGAAAGAAAATTAAGGTTCTGCAAAATTAAAAAACTGTTCATGGTCAATCAATCTGGACGCTTAAATGGCTTACGCTGACTAAACCATAAAAGGTATAGCAAATTAATGTAATAAATAATTGTAGACATTAAAAATACCTACAAAAAAGTCCGCGAGAGTATATATCTATCTTGTAAGGAATACCCACAATAAGTATTTTTGTCTTTAAAATAGCCGGGAGCAGGAGTGGAAGATTCGTGCGGGCATTGTGTATCCACGTAAGTGAAACCGCGGGCACAGCTAGCCGCTCATGTAATGACCTATACTTCCCGTGTAGGAAATTTTATCAAAATCTGTCAAGAATTAACGAAAACATTTTTTTTACGATTTACGATTACTAGCTATGTCCCTCGGTTTCAGCCGTGTTTTTATCCGACAAATACCACGCCGCCAACGCGACGGACCCGTGTACATGTTATCACTTCCCGCAAGTACAAATTATTTTAATTTTTCATTTTCTTCTAAAGTATGTGTCGAAATAACATACTATAAAGAGATCAAATTAACTTCATAAAATTGTCTTTATGATGAAATAACTTTTGTTCGTAAAGATTAATATGATAAGCCTAAAAATAATGCACAAAATCAATTTTTAATCTTCAACATAAAAACTCGCAAAATACCTTATTGTGGCTTATGCTATTAAGAAATATGCACATGTTATCGGACACTTTTTTAGATATACTAAGGAACAATATTTTTGTAGAATATTATATTTACGTATCACTAACCATTACGCCAGCGCACGCAGATAAAGCAGTTCGGGAACACTTTCACTTCGACTTACTTAAACAAAAATCAATATTTAAGGTTAGCTGAGAGGTTCAGCTTAGTTCCAGATAGCCTATACTATTCTTCGTGAATCTGGCTATCATATACAGAAACAATTTTTTGAATCCGACTGCTACCAGTTGTCCAGAGTTTACCGTGTTTAAAAAACAAACAAAAAAAACTCGTCCGCTTTACAAAATTATTAATAGTATAGACATACACAGATTGATCTCGGAACACGACAAACCAAAAGAAAATCATACATGTGTTTATCACTATGTGTATGGTGGTCGCGATCCCTACCACCCCGCTATATTACTGTATATACACTGACTAATCTCTGAACACGATAAACCAAAAGAAAATCATAGATGGTTTTATTATTTCTCACTGACTACACTATTAGCCTAAGGGGCCCTAAAGAAATAGAGCCACTGATGGCTTTGACAGCTTCACCAGGTTTGGGAGCGAGCGCTTAAGGCATTCAGCCGCGAAAGCGTGGGCAACATGCGCACAAGGGTGCCAAAGTGGCGTCGGTTTGGGCTGTTACCGCGATTGTGAAAAGGTCGCGAACTGACTAATTCCCTATCCGTACAAAATTCGAGCTAAACTAACGCATACATATATACATGTCCCTGCCTCCTGGGAGAAAGGAATGAACATGTGTATATGTATTTAGTATTCTGGAAACATAATCGAAAGTAACTATCGTAAAAAAAGAAAAAAAAAGGTCCTTTACAGAATCTATGTACTTATGTGGTGTGCACGTATGTATGTACATATTGTGTGTAATGATGTGTGTGGGTAGCTACGTGATTGCAAATGCGGTGTCACCTATATCGCGCGAGCGGATTCATGACTCAATCGAGGGAACGGACCTAGGCTTGAGTTGCTGCAAGAGAGGGAGGACGTGGCGGGTTTGCGGGAGCGAAATTAGCCGCCCGTCCCCTGCGGATGGAACGGTGGATCCGCGGGCGTGGGCGCGAGCACGCTTTGTTTAAACAGACGGTGGAGTAGTATTTGTATATTTCATCGCTTATAAACGGGATCGGTGAAGATATTCGCGGCTGGAGTTGTTCGCGGGGGATGTTCGGTTTTGGGGTGTAACTCGCGGCGGCTTTCACCAACAAATTCGTGTGATTCGACGCAGTATCGAAATACGATCGCGTAAGGTATGTAATATATGGTTCGACCGAGGGAAGTTCCATATCTTTATGGAGGTCTTCCTGTCGAACTGTTATGAACTTGTAATATTCACTTAAAACTATAAGTCAGCATATTTTGTTTCTATATAAATGCACGTTTATTATAATAAGCAGTAGTCGTTATCCATCTTTAATCAAAGACAGTCGTCTCTTGTCGTGTCAATATACCTGCTGTATTTCATGTGAACAATAAAAGTGTGTGTGTGAACTTTGTCTTTTTTTTAAAAAAAAAGGACCCACAGACGGTTGTCCTAACAATTTTGGTGTCAGAAGTGGGATCCCAAAACAAAATTGGGATCCAAAAAAGTGCGTCTGTATTAAAGTTTTAAGTGGTCGACGTTGTCTCAGGTACACACCCCTGAGCCCGCGCTACCCTAAACTTAGTGGTCGACGATAAGCCTTGGTAGTATACCGAGCCCGCGCTACTCCAACTGTGATCGACGGTAAGCCTTCACCGAAAAGTGCAAGCCCGCATCATAACATCACCACCACCACCACATGAAATCCAGGTTTGGCATCGACATCATCAGACTGTAGGCTCATCATCCTCGACATTCACCACGGCTTCTTAAAATCTCTCACGGGCAACGCAACGGACTTCGCGGTAACCTGCAATACGATTCTCTGAGTCGCCTGGCACCCGACGCTTCGTTGACGTCACGTCACACTCCTGTGACCTACAAGTTTACCACGGCTTTTGGGGAAAAGGCCGTTCTACAAAATGTTCATGAAAGCTGTGATCATATTGTGAGTGATTTTTTTTTGTGTGAATTGTGTCCATAAATTTGAGGATTGTAAAATTTAAATCTTTTGTAAAACATACATAATTGATATTTTCAGAATATTCAAAAGTATTCTTTGTTCGGAACATTTAATGTTTATTTGTCGAAAACGACATCTTCAATTTAAATAATTTTCTCAGAGTTTTTGTTTACGAGTTAACCTTTTTAAAAAATTATTATTAATATATTTTTACACCATTTAATAATAATTATACAACTTTAACTTTATTATTCTAATAATTATTCAGCATATTTCTCTACATTTCAATCTTGAAGTTAATTAATATTTTTACATTATTTTACAACAATTTGCAAATTTACATCTTTTAGATTTTATAATAATATTTTTTTTAAGTTTCTATAATTGAATATTCTTATTTTTGTTTTTATTGTTTGTGTTTTATCATATTGTTGTATTTCTGTTGACCTGTACTGTATAAAATAATAATTATAATACATGCCTCCTAAAAGAAACAGAGTAGAAGTAGAGGAAAATTCCGATTCAGCAGTCGAAAATCCTAAAGAGGAAACATCAGCTAATATGACTGATAAAATTTCGCTTTCAGTCTTAACAAAGTTTATTAAACCGTATAACGGTGATCGGCAAACTTTACCAGCATTTTTAACTACTTGTGAAAACGCAATTTCACTTTCGAGTACAGACCAACAGAACGTTTTATGTAAATATATCATTTCACAGCTCGAGGGCAAAGCCCAAACAGCATGCTGTCTCAAAAATTTTAATAATTGGTCGGAGATTAAACTTTTTCTCAGAACTACATTCGGAGAAAAAAAAACACTCTACCCATTTACTAGTAGATTTACAAAATTGTAAACAGTTACCATCAGAAGATGTAACCCAATATTCTTTACGCGTAGAAACATGTTTAACACGATTACAGTCCGATATACACTATAGCTGCGATATAAAAGATGAACTTTCAGGCAGAGTTGCTGCTATGGAGGATTTAGCTCTTAATACGTTTTTATTAGGGACCAATTCTAATTTCTCACATATAGTACGGTGTAGGAACCCTACTACACTATCATAAGCGATTACACACGCTATCGAAGAGGAAAAATTATATAATTTAACGAAATTATCATCACGCGTTAATAAAAACTGTTCAATATGTAATAAAAGCGGACATAGCGCTTCCGATTGTTTCAAAAATAAAAAGGGTACAAACTCTAAATTTTACCACGTGAATTTTAATTCCAGTTCACCAAATAACAATTATAATAATCATAATAATAATTATCCTAACAATAATTATCAAAAACCTTTTACTAATAATCATAACAAGTCTAACTTTAATCCGAACAAAATATGCGGTTATTGCAAAAACTACGGTCATTTGATAAACGAGACACTCAAGTTTCGAAACAATAATAACAACTATCAGCGTAATTCTATTCCCATACCTATTTCACATGCACCAAACTCAACGGGTAATAATAATTCTAATGTGCATATTTGTCAGGCAGATAATGAAAGTAATAATTTAAACTAAAAACGGTTTCGGTTACGTGTCTACCGGAACCTTGTAATAAACATAATGACACGAACACTTCTGTTTATAGCAATAAACCCCGTGTTCCTAAGTTTTTCCAAACGCGGATGACATATAATCGTAATAATAAATATGTTGAGAAACTTCCTCAACAAAACGAGTGTTCACTGAAGCCCCAACAAATTCATCGCTCTTGTGGTCAATTCACGGTTGCACAGGTCGATAATACGGCTCAGTCTAAATTTCCTAACACTCATAACAATAAGGTCACGAGACCTTTACCATGTGTTCTTAAATTTTCCTCAACACAGGTTATTCAAAACGGTTCTCACAAACAGACCAACGGACAGGGTAAACAGTCCCAAACTCACGGTCTTATTCCTAAAATGAATCTCTCATCTCGTGTTACATCGAGTTCTTTTTCTAGAGATTGTCCGCGTGAGGAACCGTACACTATAAATAATGTTAATAATAAAATATCATTACCTCATGTATTTTTAAAAACTAATTTTAATAAGAAGCCCCTTTGCTTTTTAATTGACACTGGTTCATCAATTTCGATTGTTAAACTTTCGAGTTTATTAAACCAGCCAGTGCTCGGGCCGGAAACTATAAAACTTAAAGGTCTAAGTGATAACGATTCCTATTGCGAATCGCTAGGATCTATTACGCTAAAGTTCGAATATCAAATATCTCGAGTCGATAGAATAATATTCGACTACAAATTTCACGCGATTAACGATACAATTAATTTAAATTACGATGGCATTATAGGTATCGGCCTCATTAAGCATTTCAAAATCGATGTACAATATTCTACAAATTCACTTAGTCTACAAGGTCACATTATTCCTATTCATTTTAGTAAACCATCATATGTCCTACCTCCGCGGTCAGAAATGATTATTGAATGTCGAGTTTCCAACCCGTCGGATATTATCGGACAAAAAGAAGCCTTAGTATTAGATCAAAAATTTTGTGAAGGCGTATTTTTAGCCAATTCTATTGTTTGTTTGAAATCCAATAACAGAGTAAATGTTTCAATTTTAAATACGACTGAGTCAACAGTCGAAGTTGATGACTATCATGTTCAACTGACTCCGTTTGAATTCCCGGCTTCAAATTATAACGATATTGAAACTAAACGTATTCATCAATTAAATTATTTTGATTATGATAGATCTAAAAAGGTTCTTCATCAAATTAGATGTTCTCATTTAAATCCACAGGAAAAGAAAGCCTTAATGCATTGTATATCAAAATATACCGATGTGTTCCATCTAGAAGGTGAAGTTTTAACACATACGGATATAATCCAACACTCTATCAATACTGGGGATGCCACCCCCATACATGTAAAGTCCTATCGCTTTCCTGAGGTACATAAGGACGAAGTTGAAAAACAAATCACGAAAATGCTTGATCAAAGTATTATTCGCCCTTCAATTTCTCCATGGAGTGCCCCCGTCTGGGTAGTCCCAAAGAAGCTAGATGCTTCCGGCAAACAAAAATGGCGTATCGTTATAGACTACCGTCGTTTAAATGATGTCACAGTTACCGAAGTTTATCCTATTCCTTTAATAAACGATATCTTAGATCAATTAGGCCACGCAAAATATTTTACTACACTAGATTTGGCCTCTAGTTTCCCCCAGTTATGTTTAAATCCTTAAGACGCAGAAAAAACAGGTTTCAGTGTCACAACTAATAATATTTCAGGGCATTTCGAATTTACGAGAATGCCGTTTGGCTTAAAGAATGCTCCGCCACATTCCAAAGGATGATGAATTCAGTCCTTTCTGGTTTACAAGGTCTACATTGTTATGTTTATCTAGATAACTGTATCCTGTATTCTCATGACCTTGAAACGAATATTCAGAAACTCGAACTTATATTTACTAGACTCAGAGAGGCAAATTTAAAGTTACAGCCCGATAAATGTGAGTTTTTGCGACGAGAAGTTGCTTATCTTGGGCACGTCATAACCGACAAGGGTGTTTCGCCTAACCCTGACAAGGTCAAGGCTATTTCTCATTAAAGTCTTTTCTCGGATTAACAGGTTATTATCGTCGTTTCATTGAGAACTTTTCTAAAATAACAAAGCCTCTTACCTCTTTATTAAAAAAGGATGTTAATTTTTATTGGTCTCATGAACAAAAGCAAGCTTTCAACACTCTTAAACAAAAATTAATTTCAGCTCCTCTACTACAATATCCTGATTTCTCTAAATTGTTACTACGGATGCTTCTAATTATGCTGTCGGCGCAATTTTATCACAAGGCGAAATTGGCAAAGATAAGCCTATCGCTTATGCATCCCGTACTTTAAATCAACAAGAAGGTAACTATTCCACGACAGAAAAGGAACTTCTTGCTATTATTTTTGGTGTAAACACGTTTCGACCATATCTTTACGGCTACCATTTCAAAATAGTTATAGATCACCGTCCCCTCACATGGTTATTTAATGCTAAAGATCCAGGTGGACGTTTACTTCGCTGGCGATTAAAACTAGAAGAATACGACTATGAAATTATTTATAAGCCAGGTCGAATTAATGCTAATGCGGATGCTTTATCCCGTAATCCTGTAAACACTTTAACTCATTCACAATTAAACAATTCTAGTTACGAAAATTATTTCAAAGATCAATTCACAAATAAACTTCCAGGTTCAAATACAATTATCGAAGAACGGACTCAACCATTACACTTATCAAACATAAAAACAATCGTGTGTCCTGTCTCTTTAGACTTTGACTCATCTATACCGCATTGCGAAGAAATATTATCGCAACTCGATAATTCCGCTGAGTTGTTAAATTCCGAACGTGAACCTTTTACTATTCAATGCATAAACGATAAAAAAACTAATTTTGTTTTTATATACTAAAGTCCATCATTATGAGGATACAAAGTATGAAAACGTCTATAACTTATTAATAAAATTAAGAGATAAAATCTTAAATGATCACACCGGTATTTCGGAACTCGCTTTACCTGATTTCTCTGATTATTTTACGAAATTAGCTTATACTAAAATATACAATATGATTTCCTACGTCTTTCATAACACTAAAATAAAAATTTATATTTATAAAAATCAACTAATATACCCTACTCCTGTCGAAATTCCAAAAATATTAAAAGAAAATCACGATTCTACTATCGCTGGTCACCCAGGATCAAAACGAATGTATTCAAGAATTAAAGCTGCCTACTGCTGGAAAGGCATGCGTTCAGATATCGAGAACTATGTAAAGAAATGTAAACTCTGTCAAATTAATAAACCATTGAGGAAATCAAATAAAGCCCCGATGTAAATAACTTCTACATCTACTAAACCGTTTGAGCGATTATCTCTAGATATCGTAGGTCATTTACCCGACGCGGGTTTCCAAAATTTTAAATTCATCTTAACACTTCAAGATGATCTTACTAAATTTTCTAGCGCTTATCCGATGACTTCAGCTACTAGTGAGGAGATAGCCAGGAACCTCGTTCATTTTATGTCTCTTTTCGGTTTCCCTAAAACTATTTTAACAGATCTCGGTACTTGTTTTACCTCAGAATTATTTAAACAACTGATAGAAATCTTAAAAATTAAGTCACTTTTTTCTACTCCATATCATCCACAAACAAATGGTGCCCTTGAACGGTCACATGCAACCTTGAAGGAATACCTAAAATCATTTGTCAATGAAAATCAAAACGATTGGCATTGTTATTTGTTTAGTGCAATCTTAGCTTACAATACTACTCCACACTGTACTACTAACTTTACACCTTACGAATTATTATATGGTTATAAACCCACTATACCAAATTCCTTATATGAAACTTGTAATAGCACAACTTATCATGAATACATACGCGCTCTACAATACAGAATGCGTTTTAGTCGAGAAAAGGCTATTCAAAATATTATTAACAGTAAAGAAAGATCGAAAAGGTATTATGATACTAGTTCCCGAGATGTAAGTTATAAAACAGGTAATATGGTGTATCTTAAACACCATCACAGATTAAGAAAGGCTCTATCGCCTATATGGAAAGACCCCTATAAAATTATTAAAGTGCACAATAAGCACAACGTCACTCTACTCGTAGGACGTAAACACATTAAATACCACACCAATGAAATTAAACCTGCTACAACTTCTTAACAACATAAATAACATAATTTCTAAAATCTCTAATAATGATAATTTATTTAATTATATTTTTAAAATTAATTCTTTACTTAATTTAATTGAAAGTTCTTTGTTGTTTCTAATTTATTAGGTACTACGCTAAATGCAATTTTATTTTCTAAGGTCAATGTTTTACATCCTAGTATAATAAGTCCATCAAACCTTTTTAATGAATTGTCTAAACACGCTAATCAAATAAATAAACGACTAGATATTCCAGTAAAATTAAGCATAAATAATATTCATTCTTTAATCGACGTGTCTAAACTTAACTCTTATTTCTATAATAATAAGATTGTTTTTATTCTACAAGTTCCACTGATAACACCAGACAAGTATACTACAAGGTGTCCAGAAAGGGTATCGGGTATTTGTTTTCGCGCCATATTCGAAACGGGGCGTCTAAAGGGTGCGGGGAGGGGTTCGTGGCGTCCGCCATTTTGTGGAGTTTTAGTCACGATGGAACAGTACTCGGGGACGCATCGCGCATTTTGCGTACGAGCGTATTATCGTAATGGTGATTCAATAGTGACTGCTCAACGTCTCTATCGTGCGGAATATCGTACACGCCATGCGCCAAGTGACGATAGCATTAGGAAATGGATCAGGATGTTCGAGAATACAGATGCGACAGTTAAAATTCAAAACTCTGGTCGTCCTCGTTCAGTTCGCGATGAAGAAACAATTGAAGAAGTTGAGGCGTCGGTTCGTCAAAATCCGTCTTTATCCATCCGAAAGCGAAGCCAAGCGTTGAACATAAAAAAATCGTCTTTACATTCGATTTTAAAGAAAGACTTACATCTAAAAGCCTATAAAATTCAATTGGTTCAAGAATTGAAGGATACGGACTATGCTAATCGACTGAATTTTGCGAACGAAATGCTGCAGCGATTTAACAACTTTAACAACATACTGTTCAGTAACGAAGCAAATTTTCACCTGAATGGTCATGTTAATAAGCAGAATTGTCGGTACTGGGCAGTGGAGAATCCGAGACGAAAGCATGAACGACCCCTGCATAGCCCAAAGGTCGTTGTTTGGGCCGCTATGTCTGCTAAAGGCATAATTGGTCCTTATTTTCATGAAGATCAACGAGGCCGAGCACTTAAAGTGAATAGTGACCGTTATTGCGATATGTTGCGAAATTTTTTGGTCCCAGAGTTGCAGGAGTTTGCAGGTTTCAACTCAAGAACGTGGTTCCAGCAAGATGGGGCCACTTGCCATACCTCAAATGACTCAATGGAAGTGGTTAACGAATTATTCCTTAATAAAGTCATTTCGCGAAGGGGTAACATCAACTGGCCTCCCAGAAGCCCCGACCTTAGCCCGCTTGACTATTTTGCATGGGGATACCTTAAAAGTAAGGTTTATCAAAACAATCCGACGAATCTAACCCAGTTAAAGCAAAACATCAGGTCAGAAATGGCAGCAATATCGATAGCTATGTGTCAACGTGTTATCGCCAATCTTCGTTTCCGTTTAGAAGAGTGCCAGCAACGTAACGGTCATCATTTGGATAACATCATCTTTTCCAAATAATTCTCCAATTCATATGCTTATAATAAACAATAAACTTTTTTATTGCATACAAAAAAATTTTGTTTCATTAAACTTACAAATACCCGATACCCTTTCTGGACACCTTGTATTTACAAAAACATACCTCTACCTACACCTAATGACGAATCACATATCAACACATTCGCGTTAATTCAGCCTACTAATTCTTATATAGCTCTAAGCGATAATCGAATGTATTATATATACCATGTTGGACAACTTAGATGTTTGTAAAACTATAAATATTAATTATTCTATTTGTGAACTTACTTGTATATTTTCTAGCATAAGTAATCCTAATTGTGAATCGAAGTTATTAACGGAAGTAATACTGTCTTTACCTTCTGAATGTAATGCTAAATTCTTATATGGTCATATAGATATATGGCAAAAACTTCTTAATAATAAATGGATCTATGTTCAGTCAGACATAAATAAAATTACTATCAAATGTGACGATGATGTAACTGATCATTCCATTATCAAACTTACAGAAAATTGTAACGGTTACTCTAAAACAATCCAGTTGTTGCCAAGTAGCTCTTATTCGTTTATTATAAAGTCTAATTTAGATAATATTAATTTTGATATAACAAATGATGACTGTTGCAAGAAAGATATTTTTAATAATACGTTACCATATCTTTCTCCGATTTCACTATCGAAAATCAATTTAGATTCTTTAAAGTTCGCTACTCATCATATGGATAATCTCGAAAACGAGATAAACCAACTTGAAAAAGAATCACATTTTATTTAATATGGAACATACTATTCTACTTTCACGTATATTCTAATTGTTTTTTCATTATTATATGTTTGTTACAAAATGTGTATATGTTTTAAAAACCATAAGTCAAAAAGCCAAGGTTGTTGCATTCAAATCTTCAATCAATGCAACAATAAGAAATCAATCAGGCACAAGCCTAAATTTTCAAACTCTTTAGAGATGACTAACATTTCGTCATCAGATGAAGACTATAAGTCAACAAAATCTTTACCACTTCCTCTAACTAGTTATAGTAAAACAGATGAAAGATCAACTAGAAACATAAGGAACTATTAACAAAATTACTGTCTATAAATAAATTATAAATATGATTTATTAATTTCTGTTACTGTGTTTTGTGTTTACCTATATTTTAAATAAGTTTTTATGTAACTTTTAGTATATTAAGCTAGTAGTAATTCTATTTCTCTATTTTTGTCTTTACTGTATATGAAAGTGTTAATGAACATTATAAAATAATTTTAACTTTGACAAATTTGTAATTTTCAGGACAACCTTAAATTGTTTGTATTGTCCTTCGTTTGTCTTAAAGGATAACCTCCGTCAAAAGGGGGGAGATGTTATGAACTTGTAATATTCACTTAAAACTATAAGTCAGCATATTTTGTTTCTATATAAATGCACGTTTATTATAATAAGCAGTAGTCATTATCCATCTTTAATCAAAGACAGTCGTCTCTTGTCGTGTCAATATGCCTGCTGTATTTCATGTGAACAATAAAAGTGTGTGTGTGAACTTTGTCTTTTTTTAAAAAAAAAAGGACCCACAGACGGTTGTCCTAACAGAACGTACCAAGGAACTTTGTTAATTTTACGTAAGAATCGGGTTTGGAGGATTTGGAATTTGTTAATATTGATCTTTGACGTATGTGCGAATGTAGCGCAGCTTAAATGTTATGATAGGATGAACACATGTCTTGCATAATGTAAGCTTATGTCTCAGGAGCAATTTGTTTAGTATCAAGAGGTGCAGTCTATGTGTATTGTAAATCATCCCTTATTTTTTAAAACGCGAAACACTGTTATTTCTCCCTAAAAACATAAATATGAATTTTCATATCCCTAAATTTAGAAATAGTGGGTTCTTCATACAATCTTTCATCCCCTATTTCACCTCTTAAAGTTTTATTTTCATGATATAAAGTAAGCCAATATCTTTCTTCAAGGTCCAATATATCTCTATACCAAAATTCATCAAATTTGGTTTTTATGCGTTCTTCGTATATACCTTCATCGCCTATTTCAGGGCGTGAAATACAAAAGACAGGACAGACAGAGTTACTTTCGCATTTATAATATTAGTATGGATTATTCATTTCATTATGCTGTCGTTCTGTATGGTGTCAGTAAATTACCCAATAGCAGAATAACGACAACAGTTTATAATAATAAATTTTTGAAATGAATTCTCTTTCTCTCTCTATACTTTTCTTTGTTTCTCTTTAACTGATACTTTAGCATGGTAAAAATAGCAATAGATCGATTGTTGTAGTGTCTGTTTTGTTTTCTATAATAGGAATTTTTACATTGTTAACACAAATTAGAAAAGCGAGTAAAAGAAGTCGATTTTTTGGAGAGATAGATCTTGTAGACCTCGAGTTATTGTGAATCGATACATCAGAGTTTGATTCGAATCGACCTTTTTCGAAATGCATTGCCTAGCAGTGATGCGGCACTCGACTCGCTTGCGTGGTAATATGCAACCTAGGGTGACCCCTTATTAATATAATTTATTATATAGATGTAAGGTCAACTCATATTGGAAAATTGCAAATTCTCTGAAACTGTACATTTTTTAACTTTATGTACACTTCAAATCATCATAATTTTACAAATCAGTTTCAAAGTTTCAGCCAATTCAACTGAAGAGCTATTTTATCGAACAAATGTTCGACGTGATTTTTTAAATCGATATAACTTTTTTATTTATGCACTTATTGAAATAAAACAAACACTAAATGTTAAGTTAATCTTACCAGAACATATTTGTGAAAACCGTTTCCAAATCAGTTAAGCCGTTTCTGAGATTAGCGCGCACAAAATTTGGCAAACAGACAAACACAAAAATTCTAACAATCATTGTTTTTGGTTCTCTAGCGTTGATAGAGACCCCCAGTAATAGTTTTTCTCATATATCTTCTATGTACAGACATCGATCAGCTACGTTTTTATTATATGTATAGATTTTATTGACCAGTGTCATAAGCACCCCGTCTACAAAATTTCATAAGAACGAATCGTTCAAGCTGTTTTTAAATTAAATCCGCACATACAAACAGAAACACAGACAAAAAAATTTTTAGTTGCTTATTCGTGATCAGTATCGTTCATATTATAATGTGCCTATCGAGAAATTTTCGAAAAATATTAATAGTACAGCCAGAACCACAGATTTATTAACATAGATAGGATTAACTTTGCCCTCCCAATACATGCTTGATAACTTAATGTATATCTATTCACAAAAACTTAGTCAAACTAGATTTTGTTAAAAATCAGTACAATGTTAATACTAGAAATAGAAATAAATTAGTCATACCTACCGTATTTAAGACTTAGTAGGTCCAATAAAAGTTTTTTAGGTAAATTGTCAGGTTTTATAATAAAATCCCGAAGCACATTACTGATTTACCGGACAACAAGTTCAAGTACCATGTGAAGCAGATTTTACTTTCAAATGGTATTTATGGGGTGGATCAGTAGGTGAATGATATTGATGTTTGGAAGTCACTCCTCTGTGCATCCACAAAATTTTTATTATTGTAATTATTATTTTAACTCTTGTACAGTTGAAACAAAAAGATAAACCCGATCAAATTTCTTACCGGTTCTTCTCGATAGCTGGGATGTTATCCGAACTGGCAGTAGTGTTTTGACGTTCATAAGTGCCTTCTGAGGGCCTAAATTGAATAAAGATTTTTTGACCTCATTTTAAGTCAATAATAGCAAGCCAATATATTATGACTTGAAAATTAATGAGATCTGAAAAAAATGTGAATTGGTCTTCTTGAACCTCACGACAATGACATAGGAAGGGAATGTAGATAAAACAATATTTTCAATCATCATAGTGGATAGAGCTAATATATCAAAATGTTGCTTGGCGTAATTTATGAACGCCTTATTAGTTAATTTTTTATCCAGTAAGCCAAACAATATTACACCAAGTCCTAGTAAACTTTATTTAGTTTATCCTATTGGAATTTATTATTTTGTAGTTTGGATTTTCCAGAAAACCGATCATTAAAAATATCTTCCATTATTATAAATATAATAAGGAAAAAGTTAAGAAATTTGTCAATAAAACAAACAATGTTTATTTTCATTTGGGGATTTCTGAAATCTTATATTACAATTAATAAAACTGAAGTATCTCTTTGTAATGTTATAATAACAGCTTATTACTAAATGCATATCAAAGTATATACGATACCTACAACCAAGTTTTACAAGTTTTGTCTATCTGTCTGTCTGTTTGTTCCGGGTAATCTCCGAAACGGTTGCACCAATTTTGACGGGACTTTCACTGATAGATGGCTAATGTTATAGGGAGTAACTTAGGCTACTTTTATTTTAGAAAAATAGTTAGGGTTTCGCACAAATAAAAAAAAAATCTTGTCATGGTGAATCAATTCGTGCGCTTAAATGGCTTACGCTTAGTAAACCATAAGAGATATAGCAAATTAATGTACTACATAATTGTAAGCATTAAAAAACCCCACAAAAAAGTCAGGAAAAGTATACGTCTATCTTCTAAGGATCACCCACAATAGGCATTTTTGTCTTTAAAATAGCCGGGAGAGGGGTAGCAAGATTCACGCGGGCATTCTATGGTCCGCGTTAGCGAAGCCACGGAAACAGCTAGTTATATAATAAACTAGCTATGCGCTAGCGTCGACTACAAAATGCAGTCGATTGGGCATACGCGCGAATCGTGCTAACCCCGTTCCCGGTGAAATGCTTATTGTTGGTGATCCTTAGAAGATAGACATATACTCTCACTGACTTTTTTGTAGGGATTTTTAATATCTACAATTATATAGTGCATTATTATGAAATATCTCTTATGGTTTACCCAGCGTAAGCTATTTAAGCGTCCGAGTTTATTCACCCTGACCAGTTCTTTTTATTTGCGCGGAACACATTTTTTTCTCAAATAACTACTCCTTATGATATCAGCTGTCTACCAGTGAAAGTCTCGTCGAAATCGATACAACCGTTTCGGAGATTACCCGGAACAAAGAGACAGACAGACAAAAAAAATTAAAGTAGTGTTTGTTATAAGTACGTATTATATATATTTTCATATGCATTTATTAAAAAAATGTTATTTTTATATCACAAACAGAAACTTCAATTTTATTAATTGTGTAGGTAGAGAATACCATTAATTTGCACTTCTAAAATGACGCTGGGTCGCTTGAATTAGCACATTAGCTAGTATCGGGGTCCCAAAGGGATCAATTTTTGGCCGTTATATAAAAAAATCTACCATAAATGGTCAAGAACTTTGGTAACATTGTTCTTTTTTCAGACTATATTTAAGTTATATTCAAATTATAAATCAAAATATTCGGAAGCCAGGCATGTAAATACTAACAACACTGCTTAAAATTCTGAATTGTTTCCTTTAAAATTGTTAAATGTTGTTAGTTCATAAAACTCATTGTTAAATAAAAACCAAACTACATGTTTATGATAATATTAAGATAGAAAAGCATTTAAAATATTTAGTTGATAAAACTATATTCTTACTAAGAATTACTTGGCATCATACTTGATGCTAAATTACAATGGGGTTCTCACACAACAAACAACCTTGCCGGGGAGATTACCCTCTGCTGCATTTGCACTGTGTAAGATTCGCCAGTTAAGGACCGATGATAATTCAGCTCGAATTCCGATTTCGCTGTTACTTCCCCGCGCTAGCTCATTCTATCTCGCTCCACACTTATAGTCCTGGATTAGTGTTGAAAAAGATAAAGTCATAGTAAACTGTCGTAGAAGATTTCATAAAAGTAAGCAGTAAACCGATCATCATTCTGCGGTGTAGTTGTAATATTGTTGAAGTAGTAGTAGCCTGATCTTAGTCTTTGACGTAACGGAAATAGTAAAAAAAAAAGAAAAAAAAAATTAGTACGTCCAATAAAACTTTTTGAAATTATATTTCTTTCTGGCATTTTGGTAGAGGATAAAATTAAGAGCTGCGCGCGAAACTAAATGAAGTTTATCAATGATAATAATGTGAATTAATTATCCGAAGCATTTATTATTTTAATTTTCGGAGTTATTTTTGTTTTGTTATGACAAAAAAGTGTAACTTCTTACATGCGTACATAGGTACACACAATTTTTTTTATAAATTACAAATTAATAAATAATTTTTTTTAATAAATACAATTTATTACCTATTAAACTTTACGAACAAAAGTTAATTCAACATAAAGACAATTGTATGAAATTAATTTTTGCCCTTTATAGCATGTTATTAGGAAAAATGAAAATAATTTGTATTGGCGGGAATTGAGAATAATTACTAAATTATCACGAATGAAGCCGCGAAGCACAACTAGTTCTTCAATAAAAAGTGCTTGTGTGCATCTGTTAGTGATAACTTTTGAACGACTTGACCGATTGAACTCATGTTGATAATAATTAATAAAAAGCCAATTTCGTGATCCCATAATGTCGAGTTTTATTAATATCAACTTTTTTCCTTGTAATGATTCAGAACATTTAAAACTAATAAACCAAGCCATAAAGATCCATTTATATTTCGTGGAAAGTACACACGTTTTAATTTATTGTTTTTATTGATAAATACATGAAGAAGAATTTGGATAATTTTGTATATCATGCCACTTTATTTCACTAAAATTAAATATACTACTTTTCGCGACCTACCCTTTTCTCTATGCAATAATGATCATGGTCTGGTCTAATCTGAGGCTTTTAATATGTAGTTTGGGCCCCGTTGAAAACCAGCGCTATGGCATTTTTGCTATAGCATATGCTGAGCTGAGGTCCCTTTTGATCTTAAGTACGGTTTTTGTATTTATAAATGTAGGTATAAATTTAATTAGTAATATTTTTATTGTAATCTCTTGTTTAATGTGTTGTGTTAATTATGTCCGTATTTCTAGTGTCAAATAAATGTTCTTTCTTTCTTTTTATATTGTCATAAAACGGAATCTGAAAATTTGGTTATTTTTCTTATAAAGTACAAAACTGTACAGTACAAAAGTTCTTATAAATGTCACTTATGTCCGATTCAAATTCCTCTTGAACGAACAAATGTTGTTCCGGCGCTACGTAGGAGACATGATCGATCTATTTGTTGCGCAAGAGGAGACGAAGGCCCCGGAGGCTAGCTAGCTGCAAATATTCACCGTGGTACAACCGAATATCTCGCCAATCCGACGCGAAGACAAAATGACTGCAATTCTGCGTTCCCCGGGAAGTTGCGTTACGAATATATTCTGGTAGCTTAAGAATTCACCCTTGTTCACTATATGAAATATTATCTGTAAAGCCAAAACCAAGACTGGTAGATCATCCTTGCTTTAATGTATTTTTTTTTCCTCTTTATTTAATTAAAGGATTTGGTCACAAAACGACCATGCCATCCCTATTGGTAAGCACACACATAATAATTAATACAATACACTCATCTTTATCTTCTATCTATACCTATTTGTACTAACCTGTACAGCATCCTGGCTTCTTCCGACAAAGGTGAAGCCAGAATACTGTTACAGACCCCAATAGAACGTAAGTTTTTATTTATTACTAAGCAGTAGTTTTTTCTTTCTTGTTCATTCCGGACACATTCCACCATAATATGATAAGCATCCTCTATATAATCGCATTCAGTGCACCGAGGTGACTGAATTTTTTTCATTAAGTAGGCAATTTTATTAAGTGGAATATGTCCAGAACGGAGTCTCAAAGCTGTAACTGTTTCAGCCCTCGTCCAATCAGCTTTATCGATCCAGGAAACATGAGGAGGATGAGGTTCAATTGTTCTATACCAAATGCCTTTACTGAGAGATCTCTCGTTGAAATATTCCTTCCACAACTCCATACAGCGCCTTTTTACGATATAAAATACCTCGAAATAAAACGGCAGACATCCAAAAGGAATCCCATCAGTGATGGCCTCCCTTGCCAGACGATCTACCTCTTCGTTACCCCCAAGCCCGATGTGAGATGGCAACCATTGTAAAATTACATTTTTATTTTTACTAGCTAAGCTCTGAATACTTTCCAAAATAGTATATGCTATAGGTATACCTCGTCTACTAGATGTACAAAGAATTAAATGTTGAAGGGCGCTCATCGAATCAGTTAATATAACATAGTTACCAAATTCGAACGAGTCGGCGTATGATATAGCTTCTGCAATAGCGATGAGTTCTGCAGAAATAATTGAGACATTTGGATTTATTTTCAGTTTTGTGAAATTTTTCGATTGTATATCAAACAGAGCCGCCCCAACACCATTTTTATCCTTGGAGCCATCGGTAAATATCTTATAAAAGTGGCTATACTTCTGAGATACATATAGTTCACAAATTTGTTTCAGAGTACAAGAATTATACAACCGTTTTGGTTTGTTAACCAGCTTTAATGTATCCACAGATAAGATATTAGTATAAGTATTATTAATAGAGATGAAACGGATAGTGGTTTGGCCAGATACCGGATACCGGATATTCGGCCCTTTAACGCATTTCATGATGCGATCAGTTTGATTTGAATATTGGCGCGGTGAAGGAGATAAGAAAAAAAAACTAAACTAATTAATAAAATAAACATTTTTGAGGTGTGATTGTAAAAATAAACCCATAACCTATTGTGGTATGATTTACCTTGTGTAAAAAGTAATAATGAGAATTTATTTAATTTTACTATCCGGTATCCGGCCGGATAGGCCGGATATCCGTTTCATCTTTATTTAAAATTATTAATCTTTACCTGATGCGTTCTTAGCACACCAGGTCCTTCGAAAGAAAAATAGCAATCAATCAGATACACGTTCAATGGGTTTTGATAGCGAAATGTAACGGAATACTACAAACAGCGAGTCAAAACCCGAGTCAAGGCTGGCTTTTACCTATATCAAAGAAAGTATATTCGATAAATAACAATAATACAAGTGACTCAAATTTACTATTTTACGTAATTATTAATTCTCTCTTCTTGTATCCTTGGTTTGTGAAGAGGGAAGTCAACTTCTTTTGACCACGCTTGACCTGTTTGATTCACGTAGCCCATTGCATGGATCTTTATAATGGAATGATTATTACCCTTATACATGTATTTTTAAAGAGTAACTCCGCAACTCTTTTTAAGTTCTCCGCATGCACTAGGCGATAGCGCCAGTGTAATAGCATAAGGAGGCAGTCACGATTTACCAAGAATTGGGAACTTCATGAGATTTATTCTGCAAAGATACATAGCGTTACTTACCACATAAAAGTACTTATTACTTTATATCTACAGTGGCGTAGCTAGCATAGGTGGCACCCGGGGCGGATTTTATAGGTTTACCCCAAAACTCAATCGAAACTGTTAAAATAAAAAAAGTTATAATCATTTACGTTTTATTAAAATACGAGTACCTATTACAAATATTTGAATATTATGTGAAACAAATTACTTTGTTAAAAATTAAAATTTCTTCCTTCTAGCTTTGACATTAGCGAACTCCGAAATCACGTCTTCAAAATTTATATTTTGTGTTGCTTCATGTTCTATCGTTAAAATACCAAGATTGTTTAATCTGGTTTCAGTCATTGTAGACCGCAAGTAATTTTTAATTAATTTTAATTTGCTGAAACTTCTCTCACATGAAGCAACTGATGCACATATCGTTCTAAATAACTTTAGTGCGACCGTTAGATTCGGAAGAGATTCTGTAAAATCCCATTCTACAATAAATTTCAAAAAGTCCAATGTCACCCAATTAGAGACAGATAAATGTCTTCTCAATCTTGGTATTTCTAAAAGGAGTTTTGTTTCTGATACTTCATCGTAAAGGTTAGTAAATTTTGATATAGCAAATTTTAACTGTTCAGTGTTTGCCGAAAGCAAGGTCTTTGACTGCACAACTTCAAACAATGAAGCTACGTCTTTAATGGACTTTAATCTTGTTTCGAGATCAATATTGAATCTGTCAAGACATTCTAACATGTCCTTTTGAAGTTCCGCTCTAAGTGTAAGTCCAGCATCGGTGGACGATGCTAACTCACCGGGCATGCGTTTCTTGTGACGAATTCGTCGTTCCATCGAAATGTTGTATTTTTCCGATTTTTGTACAGCAAAATCTATTGCCTCTTCTGCTAGATGCAACCGTTCTTCTCCAATGAATAGACGAAGTGCTTCTAGTTTTATGGTTATTTCATCAACACATAAACCTTTACTTTGTAATGCAATCTGAGCATTGTTCACTTCCCTTAGCACATCATTCCAAAAGCAAAGAAAACAAAAAAATGAGAAATTGCACAGCAGGCATAAGATTTTGTGCAGCACCTCTAGTTTCTAAATTTACGTCTTGGTCACATAGTTCCTCAATTGCAGATATTATCCCATCAAAATTTTCAGCCAATACTTTTACTGCACCATAATGAGCACTCCAGCGCGTTGTCAAAGTCTTTTAACAGATGCTTTGCTGTGATTGAGGAGCACTTCCCAACAGCTTGTGGAAGCTGAAAAAAAGTTAAATATTGTTTCCACTGCTCCGAAAAATGTAACACAAGTCACATTTTGTGCGAACGAATGTTGGCCGCATAAATTAATTGAATCTATACAACCAATAAAAATTGCTTTATTGTTTTTTTTCTTTTATAATAGCTTGCACTCCTCCATGTGTACCACTCATAAGTGCAGCATTATCATAACCTTGAGAACGACACATCATAATATCTAAGCCATCGTTTTCAAGCTTCTTTAGTATTTCAGCGCTTAAATCAGCTGTTTTTTTCATGTAAAGGAAAGAATCCTAAGAATACTTCTTTGACTTCTACTTTTCTATTATTATTTTTTACATAATGAATCACTTCAGACATTTGATCGACATGTGAAACGTCAGGTGTGCTATCAAACATGATTCCGAAATATTTGGCCGATTTAATTTCGTTGACAAGCGGACATTTTACATGATTAGCTAAAACATTTATGAACTCATTTTGTATTTCTGGCGATAAATATGTTACTTTAGGTGATTTTTCCTGCTCCAAATATAGTATATGTTATTTGAGTACTGCATCATACTTTGACAGCAGTTTAACTAGTTCTAAGAAATTACCTTTATTAGACGACCCTTGGGTTTCATCATGTTCACGAAATGCTAGGTTTTGTTTAGCCAAAAACAATGTTATATCTAATAATCTAGATAAAAGATTTTTCCACTTCTGTTTTTCCATATTCATTAAATGCAAGGTTGCATCATCTATTGTGGTGTGAGGTTTTAATCTCATTTCAAAGTTTTCCACTTTTCGAAATTTTCTAAATGTTCACATGAAGTTTCATGGTCCAATGCTTTAGGATTTAGTTTCCACCACTTCTGAAATCCAGTTGTAAATGTTGTTCGTATGTTACTGACAGCAAATAAACGACAGCAAAAACAGTACAGGTTATTTGATATAAGAGAAAATACCATCCATGATCGTAGAATTTTTTCACTACTAGGCATCTGTTTATAAAACCATTTCTGTGAAAGATGACGAGAACCACCTTTAATCTTTGAACCATGACGAGATAGAGTAGGAAACGGGCCTTGTTTGTTCTGGAAATGTTCACTGCCCTTTTTTATTATGTCAATGCGAACATTTTAAGGTACCGGTAAACTCCAATGTGAGACATCTCTCAAATGTTGAACTGATTCTTCGAAGCTAATGCTATCTCCGAAAGTAGCATTAACGGCGTCATTTTCATTATTGATTTTGATTCCGTCAAGGTCCTGAGTTGCCTTCATTGATTCTGTATTGTCGATATTGCTATCTGAATGTGTGTCTCCAAGATGTGAATCATAACTTTCGTCAGCAGGAGACTCGAGTACTTTACTTGAACTTTGGCCGCTATCTGCTTTTGTGACATATTTGAAAAGAGAACCGGACATGCTCTGAATTTCATCCATTTTAGCCTTTTGGCTTTTCTCTGTTGAATCCCGCTTTCTCTTTTCGAAGTATGAATTCCCCGAGGCATATTTCGTTCTGGGTATTCTAAAAAATATTTTTAGTTAGTAAGTGATACGTTGATTTTATAAACTAATTATAACAGTAAATAAACACCTACACGTTACGTAACTAGCTTTGTGAAATATATTTTTATATAAATTAACAATCCTGCGTCTGGGTGTAAATTTTTATATAAGTATTATTAGAAAAATACTAGTTAAATACTCCACCGTTGATTGTGATATCTGTGCCACGAGTGCTTGAGCTACTCATCTCGGAGCCAAATCAACGTACGCGAAGGTGTATGGTATGATTATGATTACTTTCAATCAAAAATCTAAACTTAATATATTCCGTTTTTGTAAACAAATCCCATTGCTCTTAGATCGGAAAATAATAAATAAGTATATTATTTACAATTAAACATTATTACCTAAAGTAATATCATAAAACGTGTAGAAATATAAATAAAATCTTTTTACGTCAGCAAATCCTTTAAACCCTATTGGTGAGAATATACGTTGTGAAACTACCGTTTAAACAAAAAAAATCTACTTGCAAAAATGGAAATAGCAAGAATATTGCACTAAAAACATTTTTAATGCTCGAGAAAATTTTAATGAAAAATCCGCCATTGAACAAAGATTATACATCAGGGATCCAACAGTATGTACAACTAGGACATATGGAGATTTTACCAAGAGAGCAACATAATAAGGAAGGTCTTGTGTACTTACCACATCATCCTGTAACCGAGATGACAAAACCACTACTAAAGTAAGAGTGGTATTTGATGCTTCTTGTCTTGATAGTCATGGTACATCACTAAACGAAAATTTAATGGTTGGTCCAACACTTCAAGCAGATCTACGGCAAATAATAATGAAGTGGCGTACTTACCCAATTTGTATTACTGTCGACATTGTTCAAATGTATCGACAAATTAAAGTGTATGATGATGATTTAGAGTACCAAAGAAGTTTCTGGAGAAGCCATCCTCAGTCTGAAATACAGCAACTAAGAATATTAAGAGTCACGTTTGGAACTGCATCTGCACCGTACTTGGCGGTCAGGACGTTGCATCAGATAGCATATGATGAAGAAATGAAGTATCCAATAGCTGCAAAACATGTATTACAAAGTTTCTATATGGACGATTTAATGGCTGGATGTCAAACAAAGGCTGAAGGCTTAACTTTGTACAAAGAACTGACAGAATTATTGAACAAGGGTGGATTCTAATTACAGAAATGGAATGGTAATAATGAAGATTTATTAATGCAAATAAAAAATAAGAATACCGAAAAGGGAGATGAAAAACTAAAGCTAGATAAAATAATGAAAATCCTAGGACTTACCTGGAACAGAAAATCCGATGTCTTTGAGTACTGCGTTCAGCTGCCTCCACCGAAGATACCTGAAACAAAAAGAAGTGTAATATCTGACATAGCAAAGTTGTATGATCCATTTGGATGGCTAGCTCCATCAATTATAATAGCAAAAATATTTACACAAAAATTATGGATTTCTGGTATAGGGTGGGATGAAGAGCTGCCAAAAATCTTACTTAAAGAATGGATTACTTTCCGAAGCGATCTCGTTGCACTAAATAATTTCACTATACCCAGATGGGTTAAACTAAAGGTTTCTGATGTCGATGTACAACTGCATGGATTTTGTGACGCATCTAACGCAGCAACGGTGTATTTAAGAACCATAGATGATCACGGTAAAATTCATGTTAGCTTGGTAGCGGCTAAAACGAAGGTGGCCCCAGTTAAACAAATATCCACACCTCGTCTCGAGTTGTGTGGTGCAACACTTCTAGCTAAATTATTAATATAAATTACACAAGTTTTAAAGATTCCTAAACACAAAATTCACGCATGGACTGATTCTTCAGTCGTGTTGGGTTGGTTAAGTAATCATCCTAGTTGTTGGAAAACCTATGTGGCAAATAGTGTTGGTGAAATAATGACTCTATTGGAGGGAAATCAATGGGCTCACGTACAATCTAAAGATAGTCCTGCCGGTTGTGCGTCGCGTGGAGTCATGCCTAGTGATTTGCCAAAGGTTCTTCTTTGGTTAGAAGGTCTAAAATGGTTGAAAGATAAAGTCATAAAATTTGGAAAAAGAGATCAAAGTGAAACAGATTTAGAAAAGAAAACGAGTAAGGTATGTCATTTGACAGTCTATGAAGAAGATAGAGACAGCATATTAACTAAATATTCTACTATGAGAAAACTTATAAGAGTAATAGCGTACTGCAGAAGATTTGTAACTGTAAGAGAAGCAAAGCAAAATACTGTTAAAGTTACAAGTTGGCTAATAGTTCATGAACTAAATGAAGCATTAAATGTGTGTATCAAGCAATGTCAAAAGCAACATTTTGATATAAAAAATAAAAATAAACTTACCTCACTAAATCCATTCGTCGACGCTGCGGGAATCTTAAGAGTAGGTGGACGCTTGGACAAATCATCATTGGACGAGAACACGAAGCATCCGGTGATTTTACCTGCTAAAGCACATCTAACGTATCTTTTGATAGCGGATGCTCACAGTAAAACCCTTCATGGAGGTGCTCAGGTGATGATCAACTATTTGAGGCCCAAATATTGGATACTTGATTTGAAAAATCAAGTTAAGTTTTATGTCAGGAGATAACTTGCATTCGCTACGCTGCACGAACAAAGGAACAACTAATGGGTCAGCTACCCGCATCTAGAGTAATGTCTTCTCGGCCATTTGAAAAGGCTGGTGTAATTTATGCCGGTCCTATTAACATAAGAACAACTAAAGGTCGAGGACATCGTTCATATAAAGGCTACATATGCTTGTTCATATGCATGGCAACTAGAGCAATACATTTAGAAGTAGCTAGTGATTTAACGTCCCAAGGTTTCATTTCGGTCTTTAAACGATTTGTAGCTAGACGGGGACATTGTTCAGATCTCTATAGTGACAATGGCACTAATATGGTTGGTGCCGCTAAAGATCTGAAGAACTTAATTTTTCAAGAAAAGTCAACCATAAATAAAGAAACTGCTGAGTGGCTAAGTTCCAATTTTACAAAATGGCACTTTATTCCCCCTTATTCAGCACACTTTGGCGGTCTATGGGAGGCGGGAATAAAGAACACTAAACACCACCTCAAGAGAGTAGTTGGAAATTTAACTCTAACCTTTAAAGAGTTATACACTGTTTTGGCACAGATAGAAGCCTGCCTTAATTCGAGGCCGATATCTCGCATTAGTAACGATCCAGAAGACCAAGCTCCCCTGACTCCGGGGCATTTTTTAGTAGGTAAACCGCTTGTAGTAGTTCCTAAGTCTAACTATGAAATATGCAACATAAGTACACTCAAGCGGTGGCAATTAACACAAAGAATCCTACAGAATTTTTGGCGTAGGTGGTCAGATGAATATTTAAATCAGTTTATGTCTCGATACAAATGGCGTTCTGTAACCCCTGAACCTAATGTAGGCGATCTTGTGTTAGTAAAAGAAGATAATCTCCCGCCAGCTAAATGGCTATATGGAATTATAGCCCAAAAACACCCCGGCGCAGACAATATCACGCGAGTGGTGAGCCTAAGAATCAAAGGCCATAATAATATAATTAAGCGGCCTATTACTAAGTTATGTTTTTTGCCAATGTAAAATAATATTTAGTTTTTTTTTGTTTAATGTTTTGTTTATGCTTATCAATATCCTAATTCGTATGGAAAATGTAGTTAGTTACATTTGTCCATGGTGGGCAGGATGTTTGCGTCAGAATCCGAGAGATGGCGCAGTCTCGGTTTTTGAACAACGCGAGTTATTTTTGGTTTGCAAAGTGTGCCAACAGATGTTGCTGTAGCAATTATAAACTAGCTTATAAGGTCAGAATGATATTTTGTATATATAACGCTTCATTAAATAAACACACTTGCCTATGCCTACGTTAAACAGCTCTCCCGTTCGTATTTCGACACCGCGTCGAACCACGCGAATCCGTTAATAAAAACAGCCGCCACTTATGTTCCGGCACCCACGGACATCCGGTGCAAACGCCGGCCGCGCAATATTTTTATTGATCCCGGCGATCACATCGAAAATTCGAATAAATATTACACATCCGTCTCTCCAAACAGAGCGTGCCAGCGCCCACGCCCGCGTAACCACCGTTCTCTCCGCAGAGGGCGGGCGGTCAATTTCGCTCCAGCACACCCGTCACGTCCACCCTCTCTAGCGGTAACCCAAGCCTAGGTCCGTTCCTCGGTGTGAAACCCTTGGGTCAGGCAACCGCCCGCGCGATACAAGTGACACTGTACGTGCATCACTTAGCTACCTACATACAACACTACACACGTATGAACATACACACGTGCACACCACACAGGTACATAGGTTCTGTGAGGGACCTTTTTTTTTCTTTTTTTACGCTAGTTAGTTAGCGCTAGTTAGTGTAGAAACATTCCGATTATTGAATACACATACGCACGGTTCCTTCCTTCCTCCCAGGAGGAAGGGAACGTGCCTATGTGTATATTTAGTTAGCTCGAATCGTAGGTGTAGGGATTCGAATAGATCGCGACCTATTTGCGAACGCGACGACCGCCCGAGCCGAGGTCCGGCCACTTTGGCACCCTCGTGCGAGTCGACCACAAAACTTACGCGGCTGAGTGCCCTCTGCGCTCGCCCCCAAGTCCGGTGAAGCTGTAAAAGCCGCAGCGGCTTTAGGGCCCCTAAGGCTAACAGTGTAGTCAGTTCTAAAAAAAAAAAAAAAAAAAAAAAAAAAAAAAAAAAAATACACACTTTTTTATCCCCTAACAACTATTCGTTATTATTTGGTGCTGAACAATGCTCGTGGTACGATATCATAGTTACCTAGATAATTTTATTAGTGGCGGTTATGCTCTCTGCCATAGATTTACGATTTTTTATAGGTAGAAAGAACTACAATTGGTCATAGTTTAGGGGTGACACCCGGGGCAGGCCGCCCCCACCGCCCCTCCTTAGCTACGCCACTGATCTCACACTGTAGACTATTATAACAAATGAGAAAAAAGAGGGATGCTCGGTTGTACCGCCATAATGATTCTTCATTAATCCATCATCAGCAATTTTAGATAAATTAACGATTAAATATTAAGTATTATTATCACTTTTCCAAATAGTATTATTAATTTTACTTTCCTTGTGTTATCACTGTTCGACATTTTTACCGTTATTTTAAGCTTGTTTTGCAAGTTCCTCGTCAATTTTATCTTCTTTAAGTAATACGTACGATGTATATACGTAATATAATATTAAATGTGTTCTAAGTTTTTCCTATGCTGGGATATGAAAATCAAACCACGTCAGTGTACCTCACGTACTAACTATGAAATAATTATACATCATTTTTGTATAATTTACCCTTACAACTGTAAAGTAGAAGCTATACTGAATATTTCTGTGCATACAGTAGAGTTTTTTTCAATTGCCTGGGAATTAACATTGTACTGAGACAAGTAGGCATAGACAGCATTAAAAATCTAGACACACGGCAGCGTGTAAGCCAATTTCAGAAAAGAAAAGAGCGACGCATCGGCCGGTTTGTATATTTACAGGAACCATTTGTAAATATAATTTTGTAATTGAATATCAAATAAAATCAATGTTTGTAGCAAGAACATGTTAAATTGAATGCTGTTAATAATAGGCATTCGGTAATATAATATGAACGTTTAGGTCGACGTATAGATGCGCCCCGTTGCATTGTGTCGGGCGTCTAAAGTGTCTAAACACTCATAGACCGCGGGCGCCGCGTCGCGCCGCGCCGTTGGACACTATTAGCATACTGTATTTCCCTAACTTTATTTCACCGTAGCATTTATTGTTTTTACAAAATATTCGTTATTTTGACCTGCACACTAATATCGAATATCAACAGCAAAATATCACCTAGATGATAGTGATCCATGATATTTGTTGGAAATGTTCATTAGCTCGCATCCTGAGAGGGCGAGATCGCAGGGAAGACCTGTGATAGGCGGGCTAATGGCAGCTGTAATCGTTCTGCAAAGGTGCTACGCCGTCCCGCCTCCCCTAGCTCTGCTGGCACTTAGGCCGGACTACTTCGTGCTTTGGCCGTGAACTCGCGTTTGTTTGCTTTGTACGCGCCACGTCATTCCGGACGTTCGGCTATCGCTGAGGTATATGTAATTTACGGGTGTTAAGGTTTTACATTATATAGCTTTGAATTGGTGTACCAGGAGGTTTTAATGAACTGATTGCTTGAGTGATAGTGTCCTTTGGGATTTGAGGCTTCCACACACACATACATACAGTTCACTCCACAAACACAAATATGTACTTCACAATCTGCAGTCTAGGTCAACGGGGCAAGGTCAAGGTGACGAGGTGAGTCTCTTTTGTTTGTTATTGGAATAATTATTCTGTATCGCAGCAATAGATTCGAGAACAATTGATTCGCGATTGATTGAATTAAGGGCCCAATACATATTACGCGAACCTTCTAGAACATATTAATTATCATTTGGCAGTTTCTTGGATTAATAATTAATATATTTTTATCTCGACTTATTATTTGATAGTCCTAATTATTATAAATGGTGTTATTAAAAGTAAGTATTTTAATATCCTGTACATCACTGCTATACTTAATTGACTACATTTAAGTTGTGTGGTCCCGATACCATCGCATCTGATCACGAAATTAATCATTTGAAGCTTCGTGTATTCTTAATACTTAAGTAATTAATTAAGAATAAAAGGACTTATAAGGAATAATTGTGATATATGTTTCAATAATAATTTATTATAATAACTAGTTTGGGCATTTAGTTTTTTTTTAGGATTATATTATGATTTAATTATTTTTTGTAATGATAATGTACCTTTATTTTAAAGTAATTATTTATTAATTGGTACGCCACAAATGGCAGAATATAATGCAACTATTTTTATAAATTTAAAATACAGGTCGTATTGATCATATTCAATACATTTATACAAGAATTGCTCGCTGAATAGTATAATATAACGATAATAATATAATTCCATAGTAAGGATATAATTACACATTGTTATGTGATAAAAAATGCATACATAAATAACTTGTTGGGACCGATGGTTTAAATAGCAGTTTCGCTTAGTGTATTACCACAGTACTGGCATTTTTCACTATCCTATCTCATTGTCATAAATGATTCTACCTATGATAGAGTGACTAACTCAAAATATTCCGGTCCTATTATACACTGTATAGGCCATTGAGGTATTATGTACTACGTAGGTACTAGAGTAACTATTAGGTACGAAAAAAAATTGTGCTGCACTTGATACCGCGGGGCGCGGGGAGCGGCGCACGCGCGCATTAATACAATAAACTTACTGATGAAATGTCACTCCTTGACTTTTACTTGTGTTTCTCGAGTTGTTTGTGCACATGAAGGCATGTATGAAGTAAAATTTAGCACTCAAACGTGTAATCGCTACACGTGCCCGGCACAGACTGCAAGTGCGAGTGTATGCACTGGATCACTTGTTTCAAACAATCTGGTTGAGGCGTCGTTTCTAGTACGTGGTACATAATACCTCAAAAGTAAAGGCATCCAAGTTAGCCACACATGCCAAGATATCAATTCTCTACAATTACCATGTTACTGCCAAGCTCCTAGATTGTAAATTGCAATCTTACAAACAAATAGAACCATGACCGTGATAAATCTAGCTTCCGATGATTTCGGCTGAAAGTATTTTTGTTAAATATTAGTTGACACAGGAAATTATAATTACCAACGGCTAGTGATAGCACCGCACACTATGCGCTATGCTTTCTTGTACGCAAGAGTTGTTCTCGTCTACAACATTGCATTTCTTTTTTCCCAGAAATTCCCATTCAGCGGTTTTTCTTTTTAAAAACAATTTATATACATAATTTTTTCATTGACTCTTCAGGAATGGAAAAACTAACCAGAGACCTCTAATTCTAACACATATTCTATACAATTAATAAAAGTGGTGTTGTTTGTAATATCAGTAAAAATTACAGTACAGTAACAGCAAATGAAAATATACACGATACATAAAAAAAACAAATTTTTCAAATTTTTGTCTGTGTTTGTTCCGAGTAATCTCAAAAATTGTCGTACCGATATTGACGGGTGATTTCACAGGCAGATAGCTGATATTATAAGGAGTAACTTAGGCTACTTTTATTTTAGAAAAAGAAGAGTCCACGCAAATGAAAATCTGGTCATGGTGAATCAATTAGGGTACTTAAATGGCTTACACTGAGTAAACCATAAGAGATATTTGTCAAATTTATGTACTTACTACATAATTGTAGATCTTAAAAAGACCTACAAAAAATCATCAAAATCATATGTTTATCTTCTAATGATCACCCGCAATAAGCCTTTTTGTCTTTAAATTAGCACGATTCGTGCGTGTGCCCGATCGACAACATTCTGTAGTCCACGCGAGCGCAGCGGCGGGCAGAACTAGTCATAAATGAATATGAAGTGTAATATACCCAATATAATATTGTGTGTTATCTATGATGCTAAAAGTACGCTCGTACAAACACGTTTCTTTGTAAACATACATAGAGTACAAATTTTTGCAACTAAGCAACGGTTACCATCACAACGTTTTGTCAATTGAATTGTTCTTAGTAACTCATTTTAGAGTGTATATTACTTTCTATTTTCAATAGTAAACTAATAGGAATTCAACAGCATAATGGTACGTATAACAATAGAAATGGTTCGTAAAAAAGCAGAACATCATGATCGTCAACTAGCCCCTTTGGAGGAAATCGCACTACATCAAGAAAATATAGAAAAAATAGAGTACATACAAGATTGGTGTCCCAAATTAAAGATACTTCTAATGCAAAACAATCTTATTCCGAAAATAGAAAATCTAAATAAGCTAAAGCACCTCACATACTTAAATTTATCTTTGAATAATATAGAAATAATAGAAAACTTAGATAGATGTGAATCCTTAGAAAAACTTGATCTAACCTTGAACTTTATTGGTGAAATTTTAACTGTAGAAAGTCTTACTGGAAATTATAACTTACAAAGCTTATATTTAACCGGAAATCCCTGCACTGATTACGATAACTATAGGGATTTTGTAGTAGGAACATTACCACAACTAATATTTCTTGACGGTGTAGATATAGAAAGATCAGATAGAATCAAAGCATTTCAAAATCTTCCAATAATAAGATCTGATATATTATTTGAACAAGAAAACTACAGACATCAAAGAAAGAAACAAAAATCCCGGCTTGAAACTAATATTCAAAATAAATGGGAAAATGAGTATAAAGATATGGACCCAGATGAAAGAAATAAAAAGTTTTGGTCTGAAAAATGCGAACACGCTCCTGAAGTACGCTATGAAATAGAGAAAATGCGTCAACTTAAATTGAAAAGTTATGAATCTGAAAAAAAGGATGTAGAAAAACGCCAATATAAGTTTTTTGCACCTGACGGTAGACCATTCAATATTAATCAAGCAAAAATAGACTTTACTTTGAATGAAACAGATAGCCATTCTTACATTTTAAAATTAGCAGTTTATAAATATATGGACACTAATTTATTACACATCGATATTCAGCCAAATTATGTTAGAGTGACAATAAAAGAAAAAATATTCCAGCTTCACCTGCTGGAAGAAGTTGATATCACTAATTCGACTGCTAAACGATCACAAATAACTGGCCATTTAGAAGTAACCATGCCAAAAGCTAATCCTAACATTAAACCACAATCAAAGCAGAAGAAATGCGATAATAAAACCAAGAATGTTAAATCCGAAATTGAATGGAATTCTTTCTTAGAGCAATCTAAAAGAGAATTTTTGGAAATAGGATCTGCCGATAATGTTTTGGACTTTACCAAAATGACTCGATCAAAGACAATGTCCCAAGAAGTTATTTTGCGCAACAAATTTATTGAAAAACAACCTTCACCAGGATTTGTAGATAATCCTGAAGTTCCTAATCTTATTTAAACTTTTAATTAAATCTTTAAAACTAAAACACAAAATAATAAATTATTTTATCATTTATTATTTTACAATATTATAAATTTTATTACAATATGTTTAAATATAATTATCACAAATATTTAAGATAAGTTTTAAATTAATTAATCAATTATAAGAAAGAAAAGAAGTGGAATTTCGGCCTCCTTATTAATATAATGTACTAAATAATATTAAGTAAAGCTTCAATAAATAGTGTTTAATTTAATAAATTTAAAATAACATTTTTATCCCTAAGTACCTATTAGTCAAAGTCACAGAAGGAAAGGCTCATTCGTATTTTTAAAGACTAGTAAACAACGTCGTACTCTGGTTTATTATTAATCTCACTTTACAACAGAACAATTTATTTTATTATTTATATTAGATCTATGACTATAATTTACCAGCTCAATATTGATTCAGGACTTTTTTCCCCGGAGTCACTATAATAATATGATAACATTAACATATTAAATACTATTAGTTACTAATTATGTTTCACGATATGTTTTTAAAATGTTATAGACAATTAAACCGTTTGACCGATCACCATGGAAATAGATAGATCTAAGTATTTTTCCATCAAGAAGGTTTTTGTGCTACCTATTCTTGAACGCGATAGGTCGAGTGATTGACTAGTGGAAAGGGTTGAAACACGTCTGCGGAGCCAGCTAATTAATTATAATATATCTACCTAAAACTTATTTCTTAAGGCTTTTCAATAAACTAATCAACAGATATTTGACTACAACTACTGACTGACTACATACATATACGTACAAAATAACTAACTACAATTAAATCATCAGTCACAAACAAATATGTTCTTCTTCTTGGCGTCAGCTTATTCATACTTTCAACTATCGATTGTATCTGAATAAAGCCCATTGGTCTCGGGTAGTGTGACGTTAAAGGACAAGAACCCATCGACGTCGTGCATTTCTTTAGAATTGAATTTTGCTGTAATTTGATGTCGTCCAGCCCATGGAGGTGTTAACTTGAAGCTAGCTGTTGCGTACGCTCCAGGTGCTACATCCTAGAAATATAAAAATTATACTTAAAGCATAAACGTGGTAGAAAATTATCTTGATGGTAGCAGTTAGGTCTATTATAGGTGCATATATTAAGAATATACGCTCTATATAATATCTGTCTATACCTTAAGAGCTATAAATTTCAGTTAGAATTAATTTTTTACTGGCTTATGCCCTTGTGCATATTATGAAATTTATCGATATCTGCAGATTAAACCTATCGCATGTATAATGTATTCTTTTAAAAGAAACTATAAAAATAGTTTAAATAACATTATATACTATCAAGCGAAATATATCTTGGTTGAACACATGTAGCTCGGTGGCCACTATTGTATTTAGGTACCTACTTACTTAATTATAAAATGTAAAACTATGCATTATCCTGTTATTTCAACATACTATAGTCGCCTTTTTTATACAATATCTCGTTATATTATTACAGAACATGACAGGTTTCCTCATTATGTTTTCCTTCACCACTGATACCGGCAAATATATGATTAAAAGCGCCATCTCTACATAAGCGACTGTTACTTCTCCTCTATACAAATGTACTCTGCAACTGACACGTAATCTCAAAGATATTGCTTTATATTAAAACATCTTTGCACGCAACTCAGTATAGATGGCATTAGTAGTAACAACTTCACGACAGAATAGTAATTCTGCTTTTAATATTGTATTTATTTAATGATAAATATGATGTTTATAAATTTGAAATATCAAATATTTAGCTAAATAAAAGTTACATAATAATTCGAAAATTTTATTAATTTAATCACCAAATACCTATAGGTATACAACATAAATATTTAGCCCGGTGAAGCTGTAAAAGCCGTGTGAACCCCTATCGGCTAACAGTATAGTCAGTTAAAAAAATATTACATATATAAGTATATCTAAATACATAGGTATATTATTATTTCAAATATTTCTTAGGTATTATGTACCTATAAACAATAAACAGACTAAGTAATGACTTACATGATCCAGTTCAATCTTTAGCTGCTTATCCAATCCAGGTCCTTGGATGTAGAACTTTCCTTTCCTCAGAGGAATAGGTAAAGGATTCTCAACTGTTACGGTAACGTTGAACTCTCGCTTCGAGACCGGTTTGCCATCGATGCTAATTTTAATATCAGGATTGCGGACTCTGAAGTCGTCCTGAGCGAAGTAGTCAAACTCATTCTCAACAATAGTTGCAAGGCAAGCAATATTAAATGATGCCTGAAATATAAATTATAATTGTCAATAAAATTATTAACTTAAATACATTAAATAATAACAATTAGGAAATGTATAAGTTAAGAGTCCGTTCACCATTGGCGTAGCTAGCGAATTTTCCTAAGGGAGCAATTTTTTTTTCCAAGATGAAAATAATAAAAACTGTAAGTATAATATTCCTTCAATAATGTAGATTTTTCTAGTGCGGGCAATGAGTTTTGTATGATTGGCCATGCCGTTCACAGATGCACCCGTCATTGACTATTCGTTACAGATGTACGATAGGTACTATTGCACACATTCGTGATTTTTCACGATTAGTGATTGTGAATACTGTCATAAGAGGTCATGTGCCACTGAAAAACGAATGACAAATAGAATAGGTCTGGAAAAAATAGCGATTCGTCGAAGAGTGAGTGAGTGAGTGAGCCCTAACGTCGCTTTTCCATTTCGGAAAACTTGCCGCCATTGGGCCTCCGACTTATCCTTATATTAATACGTGAATCAAAAACTTTCTACCCCTTTTTAAAAGAATTGCGTGCACGGAAGACTGTGAGATTTGGCATGGGTAAAGTTTATATGGAGAAGGAGTGCAGAAAGCTAAAAATTATCTAGAATATCTATTACTATTATATTAAATTAAATAAATACTGTGAATCCTAAACCGTACAGTACCATTGAACTTAGGCCCCCCAAAATATTGACATTGTCACTCAACAATAAGTGACAGCAAGTGATGTAGATAATACTCATTGTTTAGGTTCATGAATACTACAAATGTCAAACAGAAAATAGTCTACGATCAAAAAGTCGCAGGTCGAATTTCGACCTTAGGGCGATAGCTAGTTATAATAATTATAAATAAATAATAAAATTCACCTGGTCGACAAGTTTGGTGTAGTAATCATCAAATGTGACCAACATCTTGACATTCTCCTTGCCTTCCGGTGCCAGTCTGAGGTCAAATTCATACCTCTTCACTCCGTCACCCGTCACTCCGGTATAGGTAACGGTGTCTACTCGGAGAATACCCTTAACTCGGTGCTCATTGATTGACGAACGGTTCTTTATATGCAACACCTGACAAGAAAATTTTGGTAAATTAATGTTACTTGTTTATTTTTGGATTCATTTTAAGCGTAGTTTATTTTTAACGTAGTCTAAAGTATAAGAAAATAGTGTGGGGGGAAATACACAGTAAAAAGCAAAATTTTTGGAATTTACTCCATACGAATCGATTTTCATATAAGAAATGGTATGGAAATTTTATAAGAAGTAAATTTAATAAAAGCGTTGTGTTTTCGGTAAAAAGGTTATTACTCCTTAGTAAATATCAGAATTATGCGCCATCATATATTAGTAACTAATGCAAAAATTATTTTACTCGTTTGATTACTTACTTTTTTTTCTATAAGGGAAAAAAAATAACATAACACTTAATTGTAAATGTCCCTAAAAACCAGAACTGGTTTATGCCGAAACAATGATTCAAATATACGTACAGTTTTGTTAATTCTTTATTATATTTTCTGAAAGATGGTGCGATTTCCATTAGGTATTATTATTTTATACTTATTCCATGACACTCGTACCTACTTAAATAGTAAGCTCCAGTCGTGCGTCGGGCGAGATTATACACACATACACACACTACAATTTAAAAAATTATATTTTATTTTACGACACAATTCTAATATTTTTTCTTTAGTTTGTTTTATTTTTATTTGACCATTTTTGATTGAACATAAATAATTATTAACAAGTGGTTACATAGTGCTTAGATTTTCAATAAAGGTACATAGTACTCACCACATTAAAATCTTGCCCGATCTTAATGTCGTCTAATAATTCAAAATCGAAGTGAACGTCGTTGAAGGCTTCGTTCAAATAGTAACGAGCGAAGATGTTCTCAGACGCCCTTAGAGCTTTTTCCATCGTCATGCGCTCTTCACGCGTCCTCTCAGGATACTTGTATGTGTTTGTGATATCCTAAAGAAAACAATAAATTCTATTTTATTAAGTTATTTAAGTACTAATCTACTTATACTTATAATATTATAAAGGTCTAGATTTGTATGTTTGTTTGAACACGCCAATCTTTATAACTACAAATCAGTTTGCAAAATTATATTTGCGTTATATAGCCTATTTATTGAAAAAGGTTATTTAGTGGCTATATAACTTTACACTACGATTCTTAACAACAAAGTAGTAACCATGAAAGTCAAGCAACCTGGCAAGCTGTAGCCAAATACGGGAAGTAAGAACAAGGATAGACTACACGAGTGCGTTGAGAGCCTCGCAGTGGAGAATTGGTATAATAACACAGGCGAATCCGTGGAGTGCAGCTAGTTTTTATATATATGCAGTCTATTGTAGTACAAAAAGCCTCTTTCAGAAAAAAAGAGTAGACCTCACCAACACGAAATCCTAAGACGTATTCGTCATTTCACACTTCTCGAAATCTTCATTTATATATTTTATCACTAATCGACCTACACAATATACCAAAAAATCTCAGGCGTTTCTCACCATGTTTTTTTATATGATTAAATATAATGAAGACATTGAGACTCTAAGCTTTCTTACAAAAAAGTTCATAATACTGCCAAAGATATTAAATGATAACCAAATCTTAGCGCGTAAATGAATTCGCTATTAATATGCATCAAACGTTGTGGTTGGGTTAGTTTAAGTTTAAGCTTCCTGACGTTTAGGCTTGTGCAGATACTATCAGGACATGGTTGCTTCGGACTCTCTCTGAGTGTGCTGCGTAGGACAGGCAGCGCCACGCTCTGGTCGCGGTAACGGAACGGAACGCTCACTCCCGAGTGTGGTGAAAATGCTTAACAGTGAGGGTTCGTAGACAGCTATGGTCTCCTTAAGCGAGAATATAATCTCGGATATAAGCGGATATAAGGAGACGATTTTCCATCCGCATTACGGCGGCAGATGGTACACCCTGGAGTTTTAGTGAGTAGGAGTCTCACATAACCATTCGCTCCCTCGAGCGGGTGCGTACCCATGACGGCTTTCTCCAACTAAAAAAAAAAGTTTGACTTGTGATAAGAAACATTGGGAGTAGGTCGCGTAAGCGGGCAATACTGAATTCCTATATTACTAATTTGGGTAGTCATTTATTCATTTGGGTGGTCATTTACTTATTTTGGTGGTCGTTTACTATTTTTGAGTTAACAATGATTCGTTTGGAAAAAGTCCTGTAGTAGTACTTTAGCAAATTGTAATATTTTTAGTTATAATTTCATATTAAAATGGAGTTTTACTGTTTGTGATCATTTACTATTTTTGGTTATATTTATTTGGTTATATTTTACTACGCTTGGTAATCAGTTAAACACATGTCATTTTCTGTGACATTATAATACAGTGTCTCTATTAAAATTTAAACAGCTATATACGTGAATTCCATAGCTACCTAGGTTACCTAGGTTCTAATAGAGTACCCGTTTAGTAATAATACCACAACTAATAGCAATAGTTTTGTAGTTCGATTTTGCGATAAAATATTCAAGAAATTTTCCATTTAAATTTATAATATATACCCCACTACCTACAAGAACTACTTAACTATGCATCATACTCTTATATTGTACCTTGAATAATAAATAATTTATTAATAAAGGGACAATGCAAAATACCTCTAGCATGTCAGCATAATGACATAACATACTGACAAAGTAAAAGGGCAAGGCAAGAATTATTAATAACCTGTCAATATGAAAAATGATCTCACTGTTACCAGCTTTATGAGATCACAATATATTTTATAGTAATATTAAGTTACCTCATGTTCCATCTTTCCGATAGCTTTAGTAGAAATATTTTGTCCGATAGATGTGGTATCACGAGCTAAGAGTTTCAGAGGTTGAATTTCACCAGAATATTTCCATAGCACCTGTAAATATTAAAAAATAAACATGCAATATTACCTACATTCTTTAAGAGAACAAATAACTAATAAATGAGTGATAATAGATACAGGATTTCATCTTTTATTGTCATACATACCATCACGCCTGTATTCCCCGAAGGGTTAGGCAGAGGTGAACATGTACCACCCGCAGTTCGCCGAGTATGTTTTTACGTCCCATGTAATAGGGGGCGAGCCTATTGCCATTAATCGGGCACGAAGAATTTCATAGGAAAATCCCAATAACACTTTGCTCGACCTGGGATTCGAACCCGGGAACTCGATCATAGCAGTCGCGCTTATGACCACTAGGCTAACGAGTGTTCAATAAATCAGCCAGTAAATTAGATTTTTAATATTACACATTATACGTAATATTTAAAACAATGGAACCTCCTAGCCGTCGAGTAGAGCCGACAAGAAACTCAATCGGGTTTATCTTTTGTTTACCTTTGTAATTAATACTTACAGTATTAATTATATTATTGTTAATGGATGTACGGAGAGAGAGTCATTTCCAAACGTCACTATATCATTCACGTATTGATCCACCCTACCTAATCTAGCCTAGTTTTTAATAATTTTTTTCATGGTTTTTATTGTTGTTTGGCAAATGGGTGATGTGCTTTAGAACGTTACTTTAACATCTAATACTATTATTATTATATTATTAACCTTAGAAACGTTTATTTGTATTACTGAGTCTAAAATATCGGATGATTAATATTTATTACTAATTTTGTAATCTATTATAATACCTTGTCAGCATTAACTTGTGCGAACACATAAGCAACATCATACGGCCGTTGCAGCTCTCCCTCTCGAATGGCTTTCAACGAAGCTGGTCCACATCTGAACATGTCTTCTGAAGTTTCTTGTGGCGTCGCATCTATTACCTGCCAACCGCCATATTCCGACCCAAGGTCTGGACGCTCCATCCAAACCTAACATAACACACCTGTATTTATTACACGAAAACATTGCACTCGCAGATACTGTACATAGGATTCGAATATATAACGTACGTTGATTTAGTGTAAAAATTATACAAAATGGGTTATCTACTTTTTAATTCATCTTTCTTTAATAAGTCGAACTTAAAGCCAATCACTCTTTTTATACATTATGTATTTAATTATTTTTTGTCTTGTGATCAATCAAAAATCCTATAATCACTTTATCAAAAACCATAACTTTCCTTCAACGTAATTTGAAGTGCCTACTTGTAATTTACTGACCTCATTCCAAACGTGGTAATTCCAAATTGAGTCTTTTGTGAATTCATTAAGAACATTGCCATCATCGTCATAAATAATATCGATTGTCAAACTTTCTTGACTGTCGTGGGCCGCATTGTAACCTGTCACAGGTCGGCAAGGTATGCCTAGTGCTCGACAAACTAAAAAATAAATGATATTCATATTATAAGGGCATATATCTAGTTTTTAGCACCACATTCGGTGGGTTTTCTTTAATGATAACTATTTAGCCTCCTAATACTGACTGGCAAGATGCTTCGTTTCTTTTAAGTGGTACTTATTATTATTACTATGTATGTATTTTTCATACAGTAAAATAAAGAGAGCAATTTAAAATATTTTTACAGAAAATTGTACTTATGTTATTACTGCATAAAATATTATTTATCTTTTTCTAATAAGAAAATCAAATCTTGAACTTATCTGATATATCTATTTATTTTATTCACAAAAGAAAAAAAGGTCCAAAGGAAGGCAGATAAAATAGATATAGCTTACTCGTAGTGAGAACTCCTGCGTAGACCCAACACTGTGCATATTTAACGGGTTTCTTTTTCTCGTAGTATTTTTGAAGGATTGACAAAGAGCCAACCCATTTTAAAGGATGTGTACCACCAGCGTAGTCGCTGGGATTCGCGCCCCAATTTCCAATCAGTACTCCATTGTCGTCTTGAACATTCACAGCAGCAGAAAGACCTCGGGCCGTCCGAATCGGATCGTTTCTCGCCTTGCCTTTGACCTAAATTCATAAATCAAAGTTTATTTAGATCCTTCGCTAATATGTGCTAATTATATTACACTGCTCACCTCATTAACGTCCGTACTATTAGTAGAATAACAATCAGTTGCATGTTAGCTTTTTATACACTATATATTCTTGTAACACTATAGATTAGTATGTTTAGAATAAAATCAATAAGGATAAATCGTATTGTGTTCCCTCCTTCTTACGACATCGGGTTCTTCAAGCGTAACGTGAAGATATATTTATGCAGGCCCACATCAGCGGTGACCGCCGATGGATTTAGATCTCTCGGTGGTCGACGTTGTATTTGGATTGTACTGTGCGGTAAGTTCCAGTACCGTGAATGTGCCAAGTTATTATAAAAACAATACAGGCAACTAATACTCAGGCTTCGATAAAATCTATACAGTTAATAAAATTGAAGTGTCTGTTTATAATGTTAAAATAACAGCTTCTTACTAAATGCATATGAAAGTATATACGGTACGGTACAAATAATTAAAAAAATTGTCTTTCTGTTTCGAGTACCTCCGAAACGGTTGGACCGATTTTGACGGAACTTTTACTGGTAAATAGCTCATCTTTTAGGGAGTAATATAGGCTACATTTATTTTAGAAAACGAATGAAAATTCCACATAAATAAAAAAAAATGGTAGATAATGGTGAATCAATGCAGGCACTTAAAAAGCCTATGATTTTTTTGTTTACCGAGTTTAGTAATCAACCGGTGTATAAGCAGTAATATAAGCGGGTTGTAGGGATCACGTCCACCATACACATAGTGATAAACCCATTTACGATTTACTTTTGGTTTGTCGTTTTCCGAGACCAGTCTGTGTATATCCAATAATACACAGACGAAGTCGCGGGTACCAGCTAGTATATACATATGAAACGAATGTACTACGTAATTATTATATATCTTAAAAAGACCTACATAAATGTCAGCAACAGCATATGAACTTAGTATATCTTCTATGGATCAACCAGAATTAGCATTTTTGTCTTTAAAATAACCAGAATCGGGGTAGCAGTATTCGCACTTCGCGAGTTTGTTCGATCGACAGCATTCTCTAGTACAAGCTAGCGCAGCCGCAGGTATCTATAGCTAGTAATTAATAAAAATAATCGATATCTGGAGTAGCTTTGAATAAATCTCCACTTGTATAACTTTTATGTTTAATAATCGTAACTTAATATTTTAAAAGCGAAAATGAGTTTGTTTGTTACGTAAAACCACCCAAATCACGCAACAACCGCTAACCGGACTTGTTGAAATTTGGCACACAGATAGCTTATAACCCGGATTAAGTTATAGCATACTATTTTTATCTCAGTAAAAACTTCCTTTTCACGCGTTAGACCAGGGTTGTGACTAACAAAATGATAAGTGAACTGCTTAAACCATAAAACCCGTGTTATTCTCCGTTTCTAGCCATGAAACCATGTGTTTATTAGTGTTAGAGCAACATCGTGGTAAAAGATTATATAGATTACTAGTAGGTATCTTATACTATTATAAATTTAAAAAAATGGAAATTGGTTGTTAATACACACCTTGCCAACTTGTTTAACTAAATACAAAGCGCAATCTAGAATATCTTCTTCATATTGTCCGTAGTACCATGGACTCGGTTTAGCACGATTGTATACTCCTCTGTACATTAGACCAGCGTCATCTAAAACGTACTCATCTCTATGACTTTCGACTGAAAAATTAATCAATTTTTAAATTATTTATCATATTACTCTATAGAAGTTTTAATATGTTATAATTAAATACATTTAATATTACAGTCATTAAAAAAAACCAAAACATAATATTTACATATTAAAAAGATTTATTAAATATTTTAAATGCGAAAGTTTGTATGTTTAAATGTTAGAATATTCGACCATAACACAAAACAATTTCCCTGGTGTATCTTCGAAATTAAAGGTCCGATGGCAATAAAATTAAAATTTGGTACTAGAGGTATCCCTATCAACAAAAAAAAGAATAATCCAAATCGGTTCATAAACAAAGAAGTTATGGCGGAACATCCATAAAAAAAATGTATAAATTCGAATTGAGAAACCTCCGTCTTTTTTTAAAGTCGGTTAAAAACGGCCTAGTGCTGATTTAGATGAAATTTTTGAAAACATGGTTAATAGGTCCCGTAGTAAAACAGGATACGTTTTGTAGTAGTTAAATTTAACTTTAATGCTAAATTAGTAAAGGTATTTAATTATTCCTTTCGAAACAAACGATGTTAGAGTCCTGACAATATCATTAAACTGTTTATTTTTCATTGTATACAAACATTGTAACCTTTATGATATACTAGCGCTCCTCGCGCGGCTTTACTCGCGTTATAGTTGAGTTACGCTCCTATTTTTATATTTTCTAACTGAATTACTAAATACAAATTTTCATCGATCTATCTTCAAAAATGACGAATTTTCATACAAACTTTCATCCCGTTTTTCACTAACTCAAGGATTGAATTTTCGAAAATTCTTCCTTAGGGCTCACCTACAGTGAAATAGGACCCTAAATGCATATGTTCAGGCCCTAGCCGCAGTAGTTTGGTCTGTGCGTTGATATGTCAGTCAGTTATTCTACATACTTAGTAAGAGATATTTAAAATACTTATAATATTTGATAATAAATTACCTGCCAAATAGACACTATCATTCAAGCACCACGGGTTGAAAAGCACATAGATGAGTTGAGGATGTGTGTAGCTCAGTGAACTTCCTCCAGTAATTTTTGTGTCAATATCGAGTTTCCAAGCCGCTACAATGCAATCCGCAGCCGCTGTCACTACTACCATCAAGTGAGAATCCACCTGACTCTCGTAGACTGCACTCCAATTCCCGGTAGTCTCTGATCCCTTTTCCAATAAAGGCACAGCCGCAGACGCAGCGTCGGACGGCCCTCGATTCTCGACATCTGCGCACACACAACGATTGAGTTTATTGGTATTCTCAAAATAAACACAATCGGAATGGATTTGGTATTTGCTTAATTCAGGAACATGATTCATGCATCTAACCCGTGAATTGTTACAAGAAATTCATTTCTCATTAATAAAATTAGTTCCAATTAGAGTGTATGCAGTTGACTTTAGAGCGTTTCCTGTAATAATTTATATGTATTTGCTTAAAACGTGGTATAAAAGGCAAGTGTAAAAAATATGGGTAAAAGGGCCATAAAAAAAATGATAAGCATAATACATATTATGCAATATCTATAATATATGAACTACATGTTTTTTTATGTTGACTATAATAATTATGAAGAATACTCAAAGATACTGTGGTTTCTGTTTCAAAAAGATGACTTCTGTTAATCTGTTTCAGTCGGAAGTAACTAAGAAATTTAGGATAAATTAAATACTAACTAAATATACTTGTAACGTCACATACGCTTTCAGTGTGCAATAGCATAATTGAGAATAAAATAAATACCTGCAACGTAAAAGATGAAGGAGATTGCATCTCGGCTAGCATCATAAGGTCTGTTCAACAGGATGTCTAATTTGAAAGGTTGACCCCGTCTGATAACTAAACATCTGTTTTCATTCCTCGTCATCAAATTAAATTTGCTGCTGTGGTGATTCTCTCCATTCGCATCGATACAGAAGTCGATGCCTTGGACCGCAAGCACTCCTTGTCTGGTCGCATCGGCTACATCTGTTAACAGATATAATAGCGAAATTTAATAAGCATAGAAATGGTCTCACTTTGAAGCGGAACTGCTGAAACACACAGATATGTATTGAGGATATATTTCAACTAGAAGGTGGTAGCCTAACCAGACAATTACCAGAAAATACAAAACCACAACCTTTGAGAGGTGTTGTCTTTAGGTATCATTGTTTTAATACCGGTCGTTTATTTCGCTTAATTTACGTAACTAAATAGAGGTAGGGCACAGAGAAATTTCTTTATTTTGTTTTCTACTTGGGCCTGTGCGACTTGCATAGCTCTATCCTACAAAAGATTGCTTGTGTTGTGTTCCTGCAGTAAGAAAAGTTTCCAGAGCTCCTCAGGGTAGGGGGTTCAAGGTCGGCAACGCACTAGTGACTCTTATGGTACGTATTACAAGCATCCATACGCTACGGTAGCCGCTTAGAATCAGGAGAGCCGTATGCTTGTTTGCCACCTTAGTTGTTTAAAAAAAGTTATAATTTCACATTAATTCTGAAAAACACACTTTCTATACTTATTGATATGGTATTTATTATAAAAACAAAAGCATATGGAAATCCTTACGAAGTTTGTCTTCTTGTCCTTGCCTCTTTAACTGTCAGTGATAACTAAGAAGCTAACAAGGCTAACTGGTATTTCGTACAAAAAAAAACCTTCGCTGGAATTACGAACAATGTCACGGATACCAGATAACTTTATATCATCGAGGGAAATTATTGATAACATTCGACTCAGAACCTTTATTACCTTTATCAGTTTTGAGTTATAGGCGCTATTGCATACCTACAGTCAAAGGGCTTTAACGGTTTACTATATTTATACTTGTTTCAGCGATAATGCTATACGAAACCATTGAGTATGCTTTGTTTCAAAGATACAATTCCTTTTTATAATACAGCCCTTACCTACCTATAATAAATACCCTTAGAAGTATCTTGAGTTATAAGTAAATATAATTTTTTACTATTCTTGCTGTTACATTTTGGCCAATAGCCAATACGTCAATCTTAGTAAAACTATAAACACTTAAGCGAAAATAAACCATTCATCGGTAAAACATTTAAGTAAACTAATCTTATTTTAGAAATTATAAAACATTCTAAAAAGTACCTTGAAATTTTTGAAATGTTCCAGTTTAAAGTTACAACACCGCCGCAAACAGAAAACGTATAAATGGGGAAATGGAATATAATATGTGCAAATTTATGATAACTTATGTTTACTTTTTTAATTTACGTCTCCCAATAAATTTAAACCTGAGCTCAGTTTTTGTTACCGCGTCAAACTTTAAATTAAAAACTATATTATTGCTTCTGTGATATAATATCTACCATATTGAAATTATCTACTGAAATTCCAAAATATTTATTGTACAACGAGAAAAATTAAAAGCACATTAAATAAATCAAAATAATAAATACCCGGACGAAATGGCACCATAATAAATTTCTGGCGCCCTCCAAATAAACGTCTCCATAAATCTTTAAGATACTCCATTACGATTGTTATTCACAGAATTTTTATTATCATCACCAAGAAATCACTATTCACAAATGCTCATATTTCGTCTAACATCGATCAGTAACGGATTCGTTCGTAACTTATTTAATGTTTAAACAAGCGTGTGGTTCTATAAGCATACTTTCAATATACTGCGCCGACTGCGGCCGCAGCTCGGCTCCGGTGTAGGACACCAGATCTGTACCATCCATTTATTCAACATGGCGATGATATCATACAGTCAATAAGATGCGAAATATTTCAACTTGGTACTGAGAATTTATTTACCGTCATTGCTAAACCCAAGGTTAAACCAAATTACTCATATTCTTCAATGCCGTTCGCAGAAGCCCTTGAATTTCCCAATATCTTGGGTTAGGTAAGAATTATATCATTAAGAAAACTTTATAACAAGTGACAGACAGCCTTCGTAACGCACTAGTATCATTTGCCTTACTAATGAACCGAACGGTTTCGGATTTGTTTCCCTTGAGTCAGAATGGGATGGTCATTTATGAGATCTCCCCAAACATTATACAGTATATGACTTTACATGAAATGTACTGAGATTTTAGAACTATGTTATAAGTGTAGGTATGGTAAAGAATTAACGATTCACAACATTATTAGTCCATTATCAAATACCTCGTCTCGTAAACACTATCAGTTGCTTTATTTTATTGCAATCAATTTTGAAAGTAATTGCAAACTTTTTTAAAGGACTTTTAATTACTTCACAATAATAGTTCTTGTAATTAACTTATACATAAGTAGAAGATATCAGAAACAGACATAATGAGAAATATGATATCATTTTTTAGAAAAATCATTAAACAGAAAATAATGAGTAAAACTATTAAACGTTCTTCATTTCCAAATAATAGAGCATTTCCTAATGCAGGGCTAGCTAAGTTTCTTTAGTATTGTAGTATAAACTGAAAATATACTTTTTCAATGGTTATTTGCAATACAATTTAGCCCTGCCACTTATTTCCAGAAAGGTCAATTAATAGCAATCCAACCTGGTAAGGTCAATTTTATATTGGCTCCATCTACGCTACTATTACAAAGACCTAAACGTTGTGAATATATTTTTAGAAGGCAATCTTTGGAATTCTGAACCAATTCTAAAAATTATTTTACTATTAAGAAGCTAGTATATTCTCCCCGAGTCATTTTTTAACAACTATGGTGGTAAACAAGCATACGGATCGTCCGTTGTAAGCGACTACCTTAACCTATGGACGCTTGGATCACGCCATACGTATCACTAAAGCGTCGCCGGCCTTGAACCCCCTCCCAAATAGTTTTGAAAACCATACTCACCGCAGAAACACAAGGATCTTCTGTAGGGTGGAAAAGTATTCGACTAGTCGGACTGGCCCAAGTAGAAAGAAATCTTCAAAGAAATTTATTCATGTCCTACCTCTCTTTAAATCAAATAGGCTATTTTTTATTCTTATTAAATGTTTGCTAGTACCTTAAATGTAGTTTATGTTAAAAGATCCATTTACTTTTAAGGTACCTAAGGATATTTATTTTTAAAATAATTACACCAGTACTGAATGTTAAAAACCTATCAGAACTCTATAACTTTACAGTAATCTCGTGAAATTAAATATGCACAAGATAAACATGGTTCCTATCCTTAAATGTATCTGATTGACTGCATATTTAGTAATAAATGGTCAAGTGTAGGTGCTCGTTACTATACTGGGATAGATCATTGCCATGATATAATAACTGTTTCATAGAATTACCCACACAAATAGTAATAAATGGAAAACGCGTAGGTTTGTCTTTGTACCAAGCCAATCATATAAATATAATTAATATATGTATAGGTAACAATTACTTTGTCCTGCAAGAGTACACACACATATATCACCAAGACAAGGTGTAGACAAGTATAACTCCATATACTATACACATTTACATCGTTTTTATCTTCAGACTATTCTGTTCTTATGTGCGTAATATCCGGTCCACACGTTTGCCACTTGGCGCAAACTTCAAACTTCTAGAAACGCTTGGACAAAATAGACAAACCAAACATATACGTTTGCGAGTATGCTATGTGTTTAGATGAGCAAGCATGACAGATGTAGATTTTGCGAAGGATATAACATTTGGTTTAACCTATTTTTATTGTAATAAGAAGCAAAATTAAACGAGAAAAAATGATATGGTACGAAAAATTTGGCAACGAAGACAGTTAAAAATTAACAGAAACCGAGCCATGATTTTTTCTGTTATTTATTTCGCGCAAGCGATACTAACTTTATACACACACAAACGTGTGGACGCATCGCAAGCGCTTGCCACAAGCTCCTTTGATTTGTGCATCAAATAGGTACCGACTTAACTTGGATGGGTGGGAAGCAAAGCCAAACCTTCACTAGCCAGGCAAAACGCCATATCCGGACGTTTGAATTTGCCGAGGCTTGGCAAGCTCGGGGATCGGGCATAAGAAATTATGATAAAGAAGCACTTTTTCTTCGATTTTTTTCTCCTGTTACTCTTTCCAAATTTTTGTACCATAATTATAAACAAATCAAGGTATAGATACTGTAATCCAACCAACATTATAAATGTGAAACTTTGTTTATTTGTTACTCAATCAACTAAAAAGGGCTGAACGGATTTGAATTAATTTGGCACAAAGATATTTTATAACCTGGATTAACACAATTTTTATCCCGTTAAAAACCCAATTCTGAAGTCCACGCAGACGAAGTCGCGGGCAGAAGCTAAATAGATATATTTAGTATAACAAAAATTAAAACTAGATCAAATTATGTTTAATATTTTTGTACATTAATCGGAAAACACTACACAGATTAATCTGGGGGCTCAGTTTAATAATTATCAATCTGATATTATAAATAAACAACATAATATTGCATTATCATTTTGACCAAACATCACTGAGGTGAAGTAGATTCCAGATTTATGAACAGTTATGCTACTCACAAAAGATAAGCTGAAAAAATATTTAACGTTCGTTAGTAATCTTGAAAAATGAGAAATTACGTCGTTACGTAACACTCTGCGAATCGGCGCCAGCGCATCAAAGTAGACTAATTTCTATAATAAAATCCGACACATGGTGCACGTAAATTTTATTTTTGCTATTTATTGTAATCGTATTGTAATGCTGCACATTAAATAAATTGTTTTGAAGTTTTGATGGATGACGTAATCATCGAAATATACTGGAATGTTATTTTATTTATTTAATATTATGGATTTAAATATATTTTTCCGAATATTATCAGAAATCAAACATTCAAATTATAATTTTCAACATCAATATAGCGTGGATACGAAATCCATTTACATTCAACATACAATCTGAGATATATATGTCTGATCCAAATGTTGACCCGTTAATTGAACTCTCATGAGTAATACCACACTCAAGGGCATATTCGGACGAATACCATTGAAAGATTTTTGGTTATATTGTCGTCAAGAGTACCTAGTTTTAGCAAGACAACTGAACAAGCGTAACCTAATGCATTTTGTTATGACTTAAGTGCCATGTAAAAAAGGAATTTTTTAACACTCGTGCTCCAAAAAAATAAATATAGAAATCAATTAGAAGTCGAACTAAACCTAAGTATAAAGTTAATATCTTTTACGGCAAACTTAGACTTCATACATCTGATCAGATAACTGTTAAATTCATACATCTCTTTAATAGTAGTCAACTATTATAATAATTACAATTTAATTAATATATTGTTCATTTGATTTCATTTTATAACAGAATTATACGTGGACATTTAAATGTGTGCTATTTTACCTATATAATATATGTAAATCAGAGTAGTTAAAAAACTTTAACGGCTCACGAAGTAGACACAAGAATAACCGGGACTAAATATAGTTTGAGAAATGGCTATTTGTTATCGATTAATAGAAGTGTTATTTTTATATATTTCAAACAAAACCATGAATTAAATAATGCAATGGAATTATAAGTCTATAAAATAAATACTAATAAAATAATACTCAGGGAAACGCTGTGAATTTCTGGCTATTAATATTCTTGTCACACTGTTACTGTATTTTAATAATACATAATATATCTCTCTTTACCTCTCAGAAACAGGATGAAGATATATGATAACAAAAAAAATCTGTCTAACTAATTACTGTCGCACTACTGTGAAATTTGAAATATAAGCTTTCTTTCTATTTGAGAAGAAACTACTTGGTACATGACTCATTGTTTTTATACGCAGGGAAATGGCATATATTATTATGTATTGTAAAAGTCAACGAGATATAAATTAGTGATTATACATTATGGTATTTGAACTTTAATATTCGAAAGGGTTTAAATTAATTTTCAGGCAATCATTTTCTTCATGTACAGTAGGTATGATTGATCTGAGTACAGTATCCGAGTTACTAGTACAGATGACAGGACTTTCCAGTTTACATCTTGTTTACAGATTCGTAAGCACGTTTCAAGTGAGTTACGAAAACGTTTCGAATCCGGTACACCTTAAAATAGGCACGAAACCTTCGAGGTTGATCAAACATGACAAATCATTTATGAACTCTAGATGCATGGATATACTAACAATGTAAAACCACAAGCAAAACGTTAAGTAACATCCCGTATGACAGACGTTTAAAATATTTGGAGACTACAATGTTTTTTTTTTATTTTACCCAATTAAGGCAAAACCAAAAGAAGGTTTATGATTTCAACAGGCTATGTATATATGTATATTCAGCTGTTCCCGCATATCTTTTAAACTACCTATCGTAGCTTTACAAATGTTGTATCGTTAGAAGTGTCATGATCATCCACTAGTTAAATGCTATGTGACGTCAAGCTAAATTCAATACACCCGACCTTTAGAGAACATAAAGGTCTGTAATAAAAAAACTTTTCAGAGCGCGATTTTTTTGCCTAATCTGGATTTAGTTTGTAACCTATTTTCTGAAAAGTAAAATCAATTATATGAATAACAATATAGTACATACATTATTATCAATATGTATTTATATAGGAATAATTTGTTTAAGATATATACTATGAAAATGATAATATTGTTTTTTTTTGCCTAAAAAAAAATTTATTTTTAATCGACTTAAAAAAAAATGAAGGTTACTCAATTCGAATTTTTTTTAATGGTTTTTCTTCCATAACTTCTTTGTTTATGAACCGATTTGGATGATTCTTTTTTGTTGGATGGGGGATAACTCAATAGTTGTCACTATAAAATCATTGAGGTTGGTTTTCTTTTTTGTTAAAAATTGTTTTGTAAACTTTAAATAATATATTTTTACAAATTGAAGATTATAAATAGTATACATTCAAACTATAAGGAAAACTAGTTGGTACACCCGACACGATTCCGAAATTAACTTGACCGAACCAGTACCTACCTAGGTACTAACTAGAATAGAATTGCTTCTTATAAACCAGAGTTTCTCGTTTGAGTATTTATAGACATACGTATTTATACTCACACGTACCCCTATTAAATTTCCCAGATGACCTTAATCCCCTTTAAAAAAAAGGCTTGCTATAAAACGAATTCAGTTTTTTTTTTGTTGAATAAAAGATAACACAGTCACAATAACTGTCGCAAGCGAATGAGCGTAAAATTGTTATAGTTGAGCGTAGACCATGAAGCATGTGGCAAGTGCAAGCTAGCTAATCAGCGGCCATTTTCCTTAAATCTTCTCACAAATCCTCTATTATGAACTGGCAAGCCCCTGGATATTCGCATACCATACATTGAGAAACCCTACTACAAACGATAACACACAACATTCAAAGGCATATTGCTTTACATGAAAATTAGGACCTCGTATGAGAAATTTGGTTTGAATCTGATAATTACCCAACAATTATATTTGTTTACATTTGCTTAAGATCATTCTGTTCGTTTGACCGTCTGTAATACAGTAATAAAATAAATAGGTACGCAAAGGCTATGTATGACATGTTCACCTTGAAATTACTTATACGAGAAACACCTCAAATCATCTTCACACTAGCTATTCGTCTTTTAAATCGTAAATTACAAAATTCTTCGAAGCGAAACGAGATAATTATTGTAAATATTTAAAAATGCAGTTATTGAAATAATAGAATATTGTAAACATTATTAAAATAAAACGTGGCTCGTGCATCAGTAAAGGTAAAAATCGCTAACTCGAAACGTTAGGTTTTACAAAATATTTTAACTCTAGGTACTGAGAAATATACGCTTAGTAACTATATTCTAAAAGGTGTTTTTATATGAATATTTGTTTTAGTTGACTGTTTTATTTGTTTTAGCTGTTTATAATTGAGCTATGAATATATCAAACTGTAACTCAAACTTACTTACTAAGTTGGGAATCAATCGGAGAAAGAATTTATTATCAGTGACTGATTTAAAAATATTATTGTTGGGTCTGTTTTCTAGATAACCTTCTGGTTGATTTTACAAGAAGCGTATTAATAATGCTTTATGTATGAGTAATATTTCATAATAATTGCACACAATGGATACTAATGTAATAAAAGTGCAGGTTCTGACTAGGTAGGTAGGTACATACCTACATTTTATAATTGATGACTCAAAATGACAATGCCAATGAAAATGATAATAAAACAAACAACTAATTTTCATTATATTATTATTGTACAAAAGAAATCATTTTAGACCATAGTATTTATTACATAAAAAAATATTCAGTGCATTTTAATGCTCAATGTTTTAAGAGATATAACTCGTTCTGAAGGGGCAAAACTAAGAGATCTTAGGAAAGTGCTAAATTATTAAAATATGCAATGCTAATTTTTTTTTATTTTGCTGTGGTCTGTGGTGCTTGTTTAGTTATATATATAGTTTTATAAACAGCATAGAACATCTATAGACATTGTGCTGAATGTAAAATAGCTGACTACATGATCAAAAAACTGTACCTATTTTATATAACCTATACAGGTTGTCCGGTAATGAATGGATAACCTTGAAATGACTTATAGCAGAACTTATGGCCGTTCAGAAAAAAATGCGAAACAAAATATATCCTAGGTAGTACCTAAGATATGAGTTTTTTAAATAAAAAACTACAAATTTTTACCTTGTTTTACATTCTTGTACACTGCGACCACAAATGACTGAATTCTATCGGTTTTTTGTTGATTTATTATTATACGCTCACTATGCCAATTGATAAGCAGTAAATAGTTTGACAAGATATGGTGAAATAAAAAAAAAAACTTGAATTTATTTTTCTGTGAGAAATTTGCTAAAATATATTTTTTTACAAAGTTTAAGCTTCTTGGGTCTAAAAAAAATGTATGAAAACATGAGTGACCAATAATTTTAAAATAATGTCGGTTTTAAGTAGATTTCATAATGGTATAATTCATTACTGTATCTTATGTAAATAGTGAATTATTGCTATTAAAGTAAAAAAGGAGCAAATTTGATTTAATATGGGAATATTTTTTATATTTAACTGCACCTAACCATTTGAAGTTTAATAAAAAACAACAATTAACATTAATAGTACTTTATTTGGCATTACATAATTCATAATAAATTTTCAAATTGTTTGCCATTCACTTTTATGCAGGCTCTGCATCTACGGATAAATGCTCTTTAGAGCAGTCTCGTATCGTTGATTACTTATTTTTGATGTGGCTGCTCTGACATGGATACGGAAGTCTTCTAAGGACCTGATCGGCTTACGGTACACGTCTTCTTTGAGGCAGCCCCAATAAATAAATCCAGTGGATTTAGGTCTGGTGAACGTGGAGGCTACAAAATTGGCCTCAGACGCCCGAACCATCTGTTTAGGTATGTATTATTTAAATACGTACGAACACGTACAGCATAATGCGCAGGACAACCGTCATTTTGCAACCAATAACATTCCCTCAGCTCCTCGGGCACCTCTTCTAATACATTAGGAAGATCATCCTGCAGAAACTCCAAATAACTTTCGACAGTTAGATTCCCCGGTAATTCCTATGGGCCTATTATTTTCCCATTCAATATTCCAGTCCAATAATTTATTTTAAATTGGTATTGTGACCTATTTTCATGTATAAGATGCGGATTTTCCAGTGGCCAACTATGTAAGTTGTGCATATTCAAATAGCCATCTCTTTTGAGTGTTGACTCATCGCTCCAGAGAATTTTATTAAAAAACTGCGGGTCTTCCTCAATCTTTGTTAGCATTTGGTTTTAAATTAGTAAGCTAATTTTATTCATTATTAATATCTAGTGATGATTTTTAATAAACCTTAATGGTCAGGTAAATTTTTAATAAACCTTAATGTAAAAAATATTACCTCAATAAATATTTTGGTATTTAGTGAAATTTGCTCCTTTTCTACAATAATAGCAATAATTCACTATTTACATAAGATATAATAATGAATTATACCATTATGAAATCTACTCAAACCCGACATTATTTCAAAGTTATTGGTCACTCATGTTTTCATACATTTTTTAATACCCATGATGCTTAAAACTTTGTAAAAAAAAATATTTTAGCAAATTTTTCACTGAAAAATTAATACAAGTTTTTTTTTTAAATAATACCATAGCTAGTCAAACTATTTATTGCTTATCGATTGGCATAGTTAGCGTATAATAATAGAACAACAAAAAACCGATAGAATTCAGTCATTTGTGGTCGCAGTGTACAAGAATGTAAAACAAGGTAAAAATTTTTAGTTTTTTATTTAAAAAAATCATATCTTAGGTACTACCTAGGATATATTTTGTTTCGTATTTTTTTCTGAACGGCCATAAGTTCTGCTATAAGCCATTTCAAAGTTATCCATTCATTACCGGACATCCTGTATAATTATTATCCGACTTCAACAAAAGACGGGAGGTTTAAAAGCATTTTTATCGTTTATAGCTTTAGCGTTACAAACTTCACCTGATATATTTTTTATTTACTGGTTTGCTATTATGGATTAATTGTTTTGGGCCTGTAAGTCTGATCTTTAAGAATATACAGTATGTAGAAAAATCTCAATAATCTCTACATTTAACAAAATTGGAGTATCTGCCAGTAATATCAAAATAACAGCCTTTACTAGATGTATATGAAATTATATACGCTACTTATAACAAAACACCAATTATTAAAATTGTTGTCTATTTATTACGGTTGTTTATTACGGTTAAGCACCGAAACGGTTGGACCGATTTTGACGGAACTTTCACTGGCAGATAGCTTATATTATAAAGAGTTACTTAGGCTACTTTTATCTCAGAAAAATAATTAGGGTACCGCGCAAATAAAAATCAATTTGGAAAAAAGATTATTTTGGGGCGCTTAAATGGCTTATGCTGAGTAAACCGTAACAGATATATCAAATTAATGTAGTATTATACACTTGTAGATCTTAAAAAGACCTACTATAATTTTGCGAAAGCATATGTTTATCTTATATTATGTATCACACACAATAAGCATTTTTGACTTTAAAATAGCCGGTGTTGGGGCTAGCTTGATTCGCGCATATGCACGATCGACGACATACTGTAGTTCACGCAAGTACAGCCGCGAGGACAGGTAGTATTTAATAACAGTAGTAATACTTATTTATTATTAGTATTTAACAATTTGGTCTTTGTTTATTTTAAATTATTATTTTATTATTATAAATTTTCCTTTGTAATACTTCACTCCCAATGTTCAGCAAACAATGTTTATGAGCTCATAACTATTAATTATTATATTGTTTAAGCTGGAGTAAAATTATTAAAATGAAATGAGTAAAACCTAAAATGGCATGTAAACATTAACCGATAAAAATTATAACTTGATGAATAACATCTGTATTTTATAGTATTGACAGGTGCACTGTACACTTATGTTGCAAGAATTCTGTATGAGACGTTGTGTAAACTTGTTTGTACATTATAAACAGTGGCACTGAATGAGAAGGCCTCGAGGACAGCACAGTTTATGCGTAAACCACTAAATGATAAAACAAACTGAACCACAAATATTTTGACCAGTACACTATTGACGTAAAGCAGCTGAATTCTCAGATCTATTGTGTACGTTATTAAAGTCAGTTTTATTTTTACACACTTCAAACAAACCCATAAATTAAATAGTGCAGTGGATTTTTTAATTTTATTCAAAGATTTATGACACTTTATCTACTTCAGATTACTACCGAATCTTTTTGTAAAAGAAAATAGTTAAGATATTCCAACACTAGTTAGTAATTACGGCTTCGTCTATATGAGTTTACAATTTCTTTTGGAATTATTTTTCATATAACTAATTATTTTTTTATTACAAAGATCTTTAAAATGCCTGTAAAACTTATTGACACACCCTATTCGAGTGCAATTTTCTATACAATTAATAAAATTGAAGTGTCTGTTAGTAATGTCAAAATAACAGCATTTTACTAAATGCATATGAAGGTAATATATACAACATAACATACCATCACGCTTGTATCCCCGAAGGGTTGGGCAGAGGTGTACTAATGTACACCCACACTTCGCCGTGTATGTTTTTTAAGGTCCCATGTAATAGGGGCGAGCCTATTGCCATTAATCGAGCACAAAGCCAAACTGAGAATTTCATAGAAAAACACAATAAAACTTTGCTCCACCTGGGAATCGAACTCAGAACCTCGATCATAGCAGTCGCGCTTACGACCACAAGGCTAGACAAAAAACCAATTTTTAAAATATTTAACAATTTTTTTTAACACAAAACTAATAGTTACTTCTTATAACATCAGCTATCTACCAGTGAAAGTCTCGTCAAAATCGGTCCAACCGTTTCGGAGATTGCTCGGAACAAACACACAGACAGACAGACAAAAAATTAAAAAATTGGTGTTTTGTTTTAATTGTCGTAAGTATATACTTTCATATGCTAAAAAACTGCTATTATGATATTACAAACAGACACTTAAATTTTATTAATTTTAGGTAGGTATAGATAGATATAGACTACTTAGTTCACTATATAATTGTAGATACTGAAAAAACCTACTTTTTGATGGTCGGCAAGAGCATATGTCTATTTCCTAATGATCACTCAGAATAATCGTTTTTGCCTTTATATAACCGTGAATTTAGCATAATTCGCGCGTATGCTCGATCGACGGCATTATGTAGTCCACGCGTGCGCAGCCGCGGGCACAACTAGTTTACAATAAACTTAATACCAAGTTTCCAAGTCTAAGTGCAGTAATTTTAATTCTTTTTATTTGTACATCATCTTCACTATCCTAAAGATAAACTAATTGTAACTTCTAAAAATTCTTGACGGATAACTACGACATCATTATGCAAAATTTTGAAAATCATAAAGTGAGCGATTTTGATTGTGCCTGAGTAGAGAAGGCAATACTGCTTAAGTAAGTAGTAGGTACTACTTTACATAATCATTTAAATTGAAATGAACTAGTTTTCGTAAGTCTCAAATTTTAATAAATATCAATGTATTCGTTTAATATAAACTCACAGCGTTAGTAAAGCAAATATTTACAGAATCGATAATCACTTTAAAATAAAAACGAATATATTTAGCTTATCTTAAATTCAACCTTGACTTACCGTCCGATGTGTCCGGCCGGGGCGGCCGCGGTAATTCTTTCATATCAATAGAGTTTGCATTATTAGAATAACACCACCAGCTTCTTGAAGGGCAACATCTATCCAGAAAACTTCGTGTTGAACCCATTTCATATAAATTTTATTATCCCTAACTCAATCCCAACTTTCATTGATAGTCACAAGATAAACAATAAAAAAAAATCACAGAAAAAAAGTAAAGAAAAAAACTAAAATTAATTATTTTCGTTCAAACAAACAGACACTCTGTCAAGATATTTTATACACAGCTTTGATAAACGCGTGCGTGCATTAACGCAAAGTGGATTCGTCTGGGCTGAATGGCATTGGATAGCACATATAGGTTCTGGTTTCTCGAATACGTGACCCCTTATCAGTAACTCTTTCAGAGTAAAGGGGCTTCCTTACTTTATGTCGCAGATGGGCTATGAATTTCAATGAATCAGTGCTGTCAAAGTTAGTCATACAGAAGAACCGAACAAGTGGCAAATAGAATTCGTGCTCTTAGGGTTCCGTACATGTTTTAGGTACATCAAAATTTTTATTATATTCTTCGACATGTGCGACGTACTACATCACACTGTTAGTCTTATTATTATAGAAGGACAAACAAAAGATTACTTAAAAGATCCGTTTTTCATTATGAACCACGGAACCATAAAAATCATGGGGATCTTTATAATATGTAGGAAATTACCATAGATCATACATATTGAAATTAAACATAATACAATGACGTACATATTTTGTGACGTATAATTATTATCACAATTATTATGATTAGTTTGTTTAATTTAAAATTTATTTCTGTACCATAAACATTATTAACTTGATTCTTTTTCTGTTTCTTATTGTTTATTACATAATTATATAAACTTGTACCGTATATTAAATTATTGTAATAAATTGCAAGTTAATATTTAAACCGTCATTTAAAATATTTTTTACTCGCCCCTGAAATCATCCCTTAAATTGGCAGCGTGGGTCTAGAATTCAATAGGCAAAGAACTTGGAGCACCTCAGTACTGAAACACCTGAACCGGTAGACTTTCCGGGAGATTTATTTCTTAATTTAAATATTCTAATAACATGAAATTATTATTATAAAATTAAAGCTTTGTGGGGGCGATTATTACCACCTCCACATTAAAAGGGAGGATCCTCCCTTTGTCCCCCACAGCTTCAACAGTACTTGATACTCATAGACTATACTAGTATTCCATGCAGAGTGGCATGGACGAGGCTCTACATTTTTAATTTCGTAAACTTATATCTCTCCTTTTCAGGGTTTAATAGTTTAACTTACTTTTAATTTTACATTTATGGAGGTAGCCAAGATTTTACTCTTATTTTTAAGGTGGCAAAGAAGCATACGACCCGCCTAATGGTAAGTGGCTATCGTAGGCTATGGACGCTTGTTATGACGCTGGCAAAGAAAATTTATCTATGCCCTACCTCTCTTTGAACCCTCGCTTCTCCAAGGAGCTCTTACATTTCCTTTCTGGAGCTTTTTACCGTTTTGAAGCTGGTAGGCTCTATGTAATTATTAATATCGATAAATGTATTTTAAATACGGATAAAATCAATAATATGTAATACTAGCTGTGCCCCACGGTTTCACCCGTGTTAATTTTATCCGAAAACCTATGTGTAGCTTATTATAATTTATTGTTCTCATTTACCGCGAGTATAAATTATTTTAATTTTTCATTATCTCCTAAAACTATGTGTCCAAATAACATTGCTATAAAGGGCAAAATTTAACTTCATCAAATTTGTCTTCAAGAGATATGGCATATGCTATAGCGGACTTTTATTTAGGTATACGTACTAACGATCAATATTTTTGTAGAGCATTGTATTTACGTATCATTAACAATTCCGCCGGCGCACGCGAATAAAGCAGTCCGGGAGGGCTTCCACTTCCGACTTACTTAACAAAAATCAATATTGAAGGCTAGCTAAGAGTTGTAGCCTAATGTTAGATAGCCTGTACTATTCCTCGTGAATCTGGTTACCATACACAAAAATAATTCTTCGAATACGACTGATAGTTCCAGAGATTAACGTGTTTAAAAAAACAAATAATAAAGCTTCAGCTTTATTATAATTATAAGTATATATATAGTTGAATGAAATAATTATATTTGCCTTCATTAAAAACCTGATCCTCGCAAGTGAATGCCAAAGGCAATCTACAAATAAAGATATACCGCTTGTAGGACGTAGGTGATATCACACGTAGTAAATTAACATACTCGTGTATTACGTAGTTTTTTAATACCGTTAAAATATACGACATGGTTTTGATGAGAGGAAAACAAACATTAGATAAAGCCCTAATTATAGACCGCTTTACAGCAAGTCAAGTTCAAAACGTAAAGTCGTTTACTGACAACACAATAGATATATAACAATAATATCTACTAATATTACTTATAAAGCTCAAGGGATTAATTGTTTATTTGTTTAAATGCGCCATAGTCTAGAACGACCAGTCACTTTTGCAAAATTATACTTGCATATTATATCCTATTTCATTAGGAAGGCTATACAGTGTCTATTAAAACCCTTTCGGATCCGTGAAGGTGTTATTAGGTATCGAGATTATATTCTGTTTATGTTATATAACTCAGATTATAAATACAAAAACATTACCCCTAATAAAATGTAGAAACAAATTAGATAAATGAGGAAACTTACATTGCAATACAGACGGCGCGGCGCAGGGTACCGCCATACGATCAAACGTACCGCCACGCCGCGCCGAGTCTGGCGACATTTTTCTCACGTTTTACAAATTTGCTAAATTTCAGGGACACTAAAACTAAATATGTTAATTTTAAAATTGCAATAGCATTTTTATTTTCATAATAAATAAAATTTTGATATATGTATTTTTAATACATATTGTACAACTTCACGCTATGACAACGGGACGTTAAGAGGCGAAGCAGGAATGATGAACGTCCAGTAATCTAGTAAGCTATACTCGTAGGCAAGTGCGGGAAGCGAGATAGACAGGTATTACATATAGGTATGTGATGTAAAATTGTATTTAATTGCACTTAGAGGTAAAACATAATGACCGTTACCTAAGATCCTTTTTAGATCTTTACCTAATGCAAAACTATCCATTCGGGATTTTACCGATTCCAGCGTATCTATGTTTTTTCAAATTTCCTAATCGGAAAAAAATATTGTGAGTGGTTAACTTCTTATTCATCCTAACTACTATTATAAATGTGAAAGTGAGTTTGTTTGTTTGTTCGTTTGTTACGCTTTCACGTGTAAACTGTTCGACTGATCGTCCTGAAATTTTGTACACGTGTTCTCTAGGGTATTGTCAAGGCCATAGGCTATATAATATCACGTTACGACCAATAGGAGCAGAGCATCAATGAAAAATGTTGTGAAAACGGGGGAAATTTATTCATTTTGAGAGCTTCCACTGCGTGCGCTACGTGATTGGTTAAAGTAAGCAACAATCGTGTGAGATGGAGTTATTTAACGTAAAAAAAAAAAAAAAAAATCGGGGAAGCATATGGATATCTTTTAAGGTTTACTCAATATAAACTTTTTTATAGTAATAAATTTGTTCTAAAATAATGAATTATTTGCGAAAGTGTTTTTATATACATGGTATTAATCCTTATCGAAATAAATACGTTATTCATCACAAATATTGAATTTCCCTTTACAGTAATTGATTTCAATGAATATCTAAGGAGATATAACAGTTTTAAAATAACTCGGCAGCAAAATATTGATCAAGTATCGCGAGCGCATTTTTATTAAACAGAATAATTGGGAGGCGGGCGATACCTATAATACGGTGCCTACGACCCACTCTCTCTAACCCTTTCTCTCTCTCTATTATAAGACGCAGATGAAGTTGTGCGGGTCAGCTAGTATTCTAATAAATAAAGTCTCATATTTTTCTAAGAAATCTCGGAGTTGATAAATGAGGTTATTACAAGGAAAATTCTTTAACATTATTATCCATAGGTAAGCGGACCATAAACCGTAAAAGTATTGCCTATCCATATGTGTATAATCCATATACATACATAATGAAATGTTTCAATGAAGAAAACATATATACGGATACATAATTACCCATAAAGCGGATGCTTGCAGCCCACAAAACTAATTCATAATATATAGTGGGCAACATTATAAGAATATCCAAAAAGTTAAATTCATTAAAAATACCTCGAGTTAAAACCTTGCGTTTGCCGGAGCCAACTGTATGGTCACCCAAGCAATTTTACTAAAGCACTAAAATGTAATATCATTAAACACCAATCTTATTCTACAGACTAAATAATTCCCGTGCGCATCTTTTTCCGAGTTCTTGATATGATTCAATTTTCATGATGGCCTCGTAACAATATGTATGTTGAATCCAGAATCCAACGTTTTTATATAACATTATTAATATGCTTGCTTTATTTAACCTGTTTACATTCCATTGCCTGCAGATGCGAAATTGCGTCCAACACGATGGGCGCTTTGCAGAATATCCTATTTATGGATTTACTACAAGTTACGGGTCGTCAATAAGTTAAGTCGCTATTCTCCGTGGATGTTAACTTCAAGGCCACATTATGTACCTAAAATCATTTTCAAATACATACTCAAATTTCCTTGACTAAGAATTGCCTATAAACCTGTTCATAAAGTCAAAAATTAAATTATTTAGTTACATAACTCACACAAAAAATGTGAATTATTTCCGATTACCAATATACCTAAGAGCTTATAATAGTTACGAAAAATCTCTATAAAACAACGAAAATTGAAAGGTGCGAAATTTATGAACGACTTCTTAGTTTACTTTTTGTCTTAAAAACACAACATTCTAAATAACTTCAACAATAATTCAGCATGAAAAGTTCTTAAAGTATGTATACCTACTATCAAACTGTGCAACCGTCTTACAACTGTTTCCTTCCCTCTTCCTAACGAGATCCTCAAAGCGCAACGTTAAGCCAATATTAATGCCGGCAAAACAACGATGACCACGGCTGGATTGCCGATTTTTTGGTGTTGTCATTGTATTTGCAATGTACTATAACCATCAGGGATTATCAGGGCCTCTGCCGTAAATTGCAATGATACTAGTGGTATTCACAGTCGTAACTTTAAGTTAAGATATAACCGAAAATACAAACTTTTTCAGCATGGTGTCTTCTATAAGCCTATATTAAATAGCCCACAATATACAATAATAATAAATAATATTGTATATGCAATATTTAAGAGGAATTTGGCGCCAAAACAAACAATGTTTATTTTCCTTATATTATGACATTTTAGCTTATATACTCACTTCTTAAATGATATTTTAAAGTGTCTGTATCTATATTAATAAGAGGTAAAGTTTGTGAGAATATTCATTATCCCTGAACAAAGATTAAAGTGCCTGAGTGCCACTGGCTATTTCTTATTACTATTAAATTTTTAATCGGCGACACAAAAAGAGCTTAACATGTGTACTTATCAGTGTATTTGTGGACCTGTATGTGTGTCTGTGTCTGTCTGTGGCTCATAAACCGATTTTGATCTAGTTTTTTTGTTTGACAGGTGACTCTTAAAGGTTCTTAGCTATGTTTCAATAAAATCTATTCAGCCGTATGAAGATTATCAGCTCTTTTATTATTGACTATCTGGTGCCCGCGACTTCGTCTGCGCAGGATTAGTACTTCTACTTACTCAAGTAAGTACTAAGTACTAAGTGTCAACACTTATCGTTATATTTTGGTTAATTCATACAATATCTTTATAAATTATAGCCTATGTGTTATTCTGATGATATTATATATTATATTTAATTTAATTCATTTATTAATATAATAATTATTTTATTTAATATGATATATTATATTATAACTATATTATTGTAAAGTTTCATTAAAATCCATTGAATAGTTTTTGAGTGAAAGAGTAACAAACATCCATCCATACACACAAACTTTCGCGTTTATAATATGTATTAGGTAATAGTAGTAGTAGAAAAACCTTGACCTGATGCTGCAGCGTCATCTGGAATCCGTAGGATATCTAACATTTCACCAACTTATAGCATAGATATTATATTTAGGCTCAATGGAATGGTCTCAATGAATAGGTTACTTGTATCGGGGGTTTATTAAATTTGAAATTTACCTTATAGTATATTGTAAATAACGCGTAATAAGTGTTGGGCAGTTGCTAGTAATTCATCCCATTCAATTGTACATTTAAAATGACGTACGTACCAGTCGTTTGAATTACGTTATTTAATATTATATTAATTTTCCTAGAAACAATATGACACGACTCCCAACGCTTGCGGTTTGATGACAACATGTAGGTTCGCGAAATCAGTTTCACCTTTGACATAATAACCTAATTTAATTTGCGCAAAACAGTTTTTTCATCGCACCTCAGAATAATTTAATTCTTTTTAATTATGAAAACTTACATATCAAGTATATTGTAACTAATAATATTGTTAAATTCAAATTCCCGCCAATAAGCATTTTTATAATGAACAAACTATTTAAATATCTACATAAAACAATTTAAAAAAATCTAAATTTCTCAATAATCTAAAATTAATTTTGAGGCAGTTATTTACTACAATTTATTACCAACCTCATGATTATAATGCACTCTGTGCATAACTCACTCTATCGTATATTCCTTTATTTGCATTTAGTCATTAGTTATTAGTCATTTTGACATTACAAACAGACACTTTTATCAATTTAGCAATTGTATAAAAGGTATACCGTTAAGAGAAATACGTTAGCAAATTTAAAGTAAGGACATCACGGTCAAACTAATTATCTGTGTAATAAACAATAGCTACATCTTTTGGGATGTTTATTGATGGGTTTTTTGTTCGTACATTTTCAAAGGTACCTAATTGAAATGAGGACATTAGTGCAACGACCCGCTACTCGCTTTATCACACCCACACACGGTGGTAGCGATCTCAATTCTTGCTAAGACCTATCTATATCTTTAGACTGTTGGCTTACTTTAGTTAGGGATTAGGAAATTCATCTTATGGACCTACCAATATTTTATTTTATATTAATATTAATATATTCAGATGAAAACCAAACAAAAGTATACAGTTAATAGATTACAAAAGTAGTAACAAAAATATTATGTAGGTACCCTCAGATTATATTACAATAAATGCAAAGTGCCAGTACTTAAAAAATAACGTTAAAGAATGCAATAGTGACAATAATAACAAAAAATTAGCTATTTAAATAATAAGTTAACTTCATTAATCAATATCATGAAGTCAATGGGCGGCCTTAAGAATTTTTATTATTATTAAAGATGAATTGTGATAATCTAATGTGAGATAAAATGGTTAACTATTTATTTTTTAAATCTACGTAAATTACAATAAAATGTATCTATGTATGCAAAGAACTTATTATATCGAGTAGTCATTTTTAGGGTTCCGTACTTTAAAAAGAAAAAAGTAACCCTTATAGGAGATCACTTCGTTGTCCGTTTGTCTGTCTTTCAAGACCTTTTTTCTCAGGAGTGCGTGGAGGTATCAAGTTGAAATTAATATCAAATACTCATGTCTGCAATCCCTTAGAACGGTGAAAAAATCAAATTTCTAAGTCAACGCAATCAATAGATATGGCTGTTTATGCCGTATATTTTAACACTCGCAAAGGGTTTAAAAACCTATAGGGTACTTCCAGTTGACCTATGATCATGAAATATGGCAAGAATCAGATATGTTATAGAACAAGCAAAGGAAAAAATCTGAAAACCGTAAATCTATAACTACATCACATAAAAAATAAAACGATTATAAACTTATTTGCAGTTGGTAAACTGACCTACGGCATATATAGATGTATAGCAACAACAGTTTACTAACGGCAAAGTCACGTTTGTTCCTCTATATAGTTTATCTTTTCATTAGAATCGTTCGGTGCTTTTTCAGTAATGTTACCTTAATTACTTAGGTGAATGTGGCTGTACAATTACGAAACCTTCGGTGCGCGAGACGTCGTTTTTAAAACGCTTTTATTGTATTTAGATTTCATAGGCCAGCGTTTGTGCGACACACCGAAATATGAAACAAATTATGTGACCTAGTAAAACGAATTGGGGTGTGTAGTGTGTGATTTTACTAATAAGTCCTGTACAGATAATGGAATTGTTAAGAAGCATAAATATATACAAAATATTAAATCATGTTGAACGAACCACTTATCTAAAGTAAGGCATCAAAACTTATGACATAATTGAGTATAGTTAAAATAGTTATTATAGTATCTGTAATTAATTATTTTAACGAATTTACTTTGGATTCTTTCAACCATATTTGTCCTTATATTTTTAAAAAAGCGTGTGCGAGTTTTTAAAATATGTCACATTTCTAGAAATAAATCACAGTAACTTAAAGAATATGTTTTTTATGTTGTTAATGTGTATTAAGTACTCATAAGTAATTATAGTCAACTGTTTCTAGGTGCTTGTTATCTAAGTTATAACCTTACATTTTTAATGACTCAAGACAAGATAATAGTACTAGATCATCTACTAGTATGCACCTAGCCCGAAATGTAATTCATGACTATCACTGTTTTCAGTAGGTATGAGAAAACAACCTAACCCACCAGAAATATGGGAAGAAGTAAAAAAAACACCAACTACAGGCCGAGCTAGAAGGTACCAAAATAATTCGGGCCATGTGTGACCTTTAAGATGTGATAAAACGGGAAAAACGGTACATAGTACACTTATAAAAAAACACTGCAGAGGTTTCCTTATGTAAAAATTTCTTACGTGAAACCCTGTCTCAATTCTAGGAGACGTGTTGATCCAATGTGCAACTTCTTATGAAAATAATAACGACCAAACTTTCTATACCACGAGCCTTCTTTTTATACCACGAACATTCTTAACACTATTTAATCTAGTAAATTTATTTATTTGGCACACACGTAATTCCTAAATTTAGAATCTACAGAGCAACAAACAGCGAGGAGTCCCCTATTGCGATTGGAATTCCCGCTCTGATTTCATTATCAAGTGCTGTACTTATATACATTTTACCAAAGTGTATATGTTATTCGGTTATTATCACAGGCTAATAATATATTATAATTCATCCTATAACAACGCTACTATAAAATTATTTTGTGTACAAAAACCTACCTAATATTTATTATTCATGTGCGATTTTTACTTAATTTGATAGAATAAAACTTTATGAAACAACGTATTTTAATAAAATATTTGTATATCATCATCATCATTATATTAGGTCCTTACATATGAAATTAAGCGTTTTATATGGTAAAAGTAAAATGAAAAGAATACTATAAAATTATACATTTAATCAATCGAAGTATGTACTATTATTATCTCTGCACTTTCGCCATTTTAAAGGTAGTTCATTGATTCCATTGCTGAAAAAATTGTGGGAGCAAGAATCAATAAAATCATTGAAGGCAGTTTGGACAGCCTTATCGGAATTGAATTTATTTTCCTTGCAAGAAATTGTCCCAATTCCGAAAAAAGTGGTAATCTGTTGGAGCAATGTTCGGGGAATATGGTGGGTTTCGGAGACATTCCAGCCGCAGTTCCTCTATGTTATGTTATGTGCGCTCCACTTGTCCGCACTTAGACTCTTTCTAGGTCCATTGTGCGTAGATATTCCAGCCGGCTATTCCAGCCAGCCCAACTCCGACCAGAAGCACAGAAGCCTCCTGGGGCATTCACAGGTTTCTCGAAGTGACCTCGGGTTTTTGAGGGTTTTCGCCCGTTGGGTTGCAACTCCCGCGCATTTCAGGACTACGTGGGTAGCGGTTTCTTTGCCCTCCATGCATGCTCTGCACATGGGACTGTCAGTGACACCTAGAACCGCAGTTCCTCTAATTTAGCGACCGTGGATCGTAAAGTATGAGGTATAGCGTTGTTCTGAAGCAGTGGGCTTGAGATATTGACCAGTCTCGGTTGTTTAACGGCCAACTTTGCCATCATGGTTTGCAATTGTTGAGAATACAGATCTGTCGTTATCGTCTGGACAGATCTTACGAAGCTGTAGTGTATGACACCAGCACTGGTCCACCAAACACTCACCAGTACCTTTTTCTGAAACGACTTTCGCTTGGGACAGGATTTGGCCGGTTCTCCTGGGTTCAACCACTGTGATGAGCATTTCCGATTGTCGTAAAGGATCCATTTTTCATAACAAGTAACAATACGATTCAAAATTCCCTTGTTATTGTGACGGTTGAGTAATGTAATGCAGAACTCAATAGGTGTTTATTGGCGTGCTTCAGTCAATTCATGCGGTACCCATTTCTCGAGCTTTTTTACTTTTCCTGTTTGTTTCAAGTGAATTAATTTTTTTTTATTACTCACACCGTAGCCTGCCGCTAACTCTGATGTGGTTTGCGAATGATCCGCTTCAACGATCACCTTTGATTCTTCATTTTAAACTAGGGTCTCCGGCCGTCCACGGGGTTTGTTTCGTAGGTCAAAATTTCCAGAACGAAAAGTTGGAACCAAAAACGTACCGTGTTTTCTTTTACAGTAGCTTTCCCATACACATCATTAATCTTTCGAGCTGATTCTGCAGCGCTGATGCCAGAATGGAACTTATATTCGTAAATAAGGCGATATTTTAAATTTTCTATTTTGTGTAAAGAACGATGTCAAAGAAAAATAAAATGGTGCGAAAACAAATGAATCACTAAATTCAAAACACAAATATACAAGACTAAATTTGGAATAAATTTGAATTTGGAATTTCTAACCTGACGCCAGATATTTGAGATCAAAGTGACCAGTTCAACAAAACGCCAATTTCATATGTAAGGACCTAATATTAATACGTGAAGCAAAAACTTTGTACTTTTTAAGCGTATTGCGTGCACGGAAGACTGAGAGATTTGGCATGGTTAAAGTTTATCTGGAGAAGGAGTGCAGAAAGCTAAAATTGGTCTATAATATCTGTTACAAATATATTAAATTAAATGAATTAATACTTATTGCAAATCCTAACCCGACCAGTGTCAAAGAGTTCTTCAGTCTTTAAAAAAGTACCAACTCACAAATTCGCATGACTACAATAATGTATTTTTATGTGAAAATAAAATAGAGCCCACTCAATGTTAAGTTGTCACTACAATAGCTATCTATGATTAACAACGAACAGGTTCGGAATCTTATTCGAAGTAATCCGTTGCTGATGGATTGCTAACCATGAAGACTGAATTGTAAAATAAAGGAAATTGTAGTAAAACAAAAACTGCAGTGAATGCATTTTATTTTTGAGATCCCAAAAACACACAAACACAGTGCAAAATAAACTTAAATTGTGAATACATTGTAACAATATATAAACGATATCAATTTTAAGTAAATATATAAAAATAAAATTAATTAGATAATAAGCATAAATTAAGTAAAATATTTTTTAACTTAGATTAGTTCTTATATCTAAACTCTTTTATAAAGAGATTTCACAATTTCAAAAAGTTGGCACATGACAATTCGGTTATTTTTCTTATAAACTACATTTCCTTTGAATAAACAACAAGAACACACTCTGTGATATAATGTGAATGAATATATATTTTTTTGTATTTATTGATTTGATATGTGCTAGTCGTGAAAATATAACATTTTAAAAGCAACACATTAAAATAAATATTATTATCCGTCAGAGCAAGCCACGTCGTAGAGAGTAAGTAGGTATAGTTCATAACACTCGCACATTCTTAAAATTTAGAAGTCACGAAACTTTTATTCTTCCTTATAAAAGTTCTTATAAATGCAACTTATGTCCAATTCAAATTTCTATTGAAAATTAAGGAGTTGTCTTCATAATGACAACTTCTTCCTCTTGAACATACAAATGCTGTTCCGGCGCTACATAGGAGACATATGATCGATCCATTTGCAGCGTTGGAGGAGACGAAGGCCCCGGGGAAGCACGCGGAGATGGTGCTCGGGGCCCCGGGGCTAGCTAGCCGCGAACATTCACCGTAGTACAGCCGAAGATCTCGTCCATCTGACGCGATGAGAAAGTGACCACAATGCGGCGTTCTCCGTGACGCCGTGGTACGAATTTTTCCTGATAGTTTACGAATTCACCCGGCTTCACGTCGCGGAACCTTATCTGAAAAGTCAAAACAAAGTCTTATAGCATATCTATGCTGGTTTGCGTTTACGGAAAAGATATGCTATAAATCCTTACCTGACGAGGTCTTTGTACACCAGCTCCTTCGAAAGTAAAATAGCAATCAGTGAGATGGACGTTCAGTGGATTCTGGAAGCTGAATGTAACGGAACACTCTTGCCCGATGCAAGGCTGGTTTCTTACCTGTACAAGTGAAAATATACTCAGTAATAACATCAGTACAATTGACACAAATTAACTTTTCAACATAATTATTAATACTCGTTTACCTGCACTTGCATCCTTGGTTTGTGAAGAGGGAAGTCATCTTCGTCAGACCACGCTTGACGTGTTTGCTTCACGTAACCCATTGCATGAACCTTTATCATGGAATGATCCACCAACTTATCCATGTATTCTTGAGGAGTCACATGTAGCTTAAGTACTTCACGCTGGCCAGCACGTACAATGAACTCTCCTTGTGCTCTCCGCAAGCGCGAGGCGATAGCGCCAGTGTAATAGCATGAGGAGGCAGTCAATACACACCAAATAGTACGGTCTTCGTGAGACTTATTCTGCAAACAATGGGATTAATTTGTTATGTAACCTACCCTCCCTATAATTACATCATGTAGATCTACTAGAAAATCTTTCATTGTTGTAATATGTTTACTACCTAAGGTATATTAAATTTGTAAAATATTAATATTTTGTCACTATACCTGAATATTCATAGTGCAGTCGAAAGGCTGGCCATAAGGTACGATGTCAATATCCATAAGGTCAAAGTAAACATCCTCGAAATTACGATCCGGATACTCGTAATATTGCTGCAGGCGTTGGTAGCCGCGGCAAGAAGCAATAACAGCGAGACGTTCAGGAGATGAACTGTCCACCGTTTTATATTCATGAGTAATTTCCAGCATATCACTTTCGCCTTCATCATCGTCTCGATTAGGATTCTTGGTGAGTATCTTACGACCCACTCTAAAAACAGTAAAAAACATGTTTTAAACTATGAAATTCATGAACATGTAATAATTTACATCACAATTATTAGTACAGGTTTAGAACTCACTGATACTGGTTAGAAGCCATTCGAATGAATCCCCATTCAGAGTTTTCTTCCTCTTGGAAGTGGCAAAGTTCTGCATTGATCTGGCAATACATAAAAGGTGTATCATATTGGAAACCCACTTCACCACGACGAACAGCTTCAACACTAGCCGGGCCACAATGGTACACCGATTCAGCTTCCTCTTGAGGAGTAGAATCAATTATCTGCCAGCCACCGTAACCTGTGGTAAATAGTTATTAGATATGAATCCTTTTAAGCGGAATTAAGTTAATAAAAGAAATATATTTTGGACCCATACATACCTTGAGGCAAGTCAGGTCGTTGCATCCATACATCGTTCCAAACGTGGAAGTTCCAACACGAATCATAGCAGTCTTCATCAGGACCGTTAGGCACCTCATTGCCATCTCGATCAAAGTACTTGTCTACCGTGTATGTACGGTTTGTATCATGTGCTGACACGTAGTTAGTCACAGATCGGCAAGGAATACCTATAATTTTTAAATGTGGTGAGTTATACAACTTTTATAAAGAGAATAGATATTGCTTTTACTTCAGTACTTACCAAGAGCCCTGCAAATTGAGACAACCAAGCCTGAATATACCCAGCATTGACCATATTCTACTGGTCGCCCTCCATCTGTAAGGTATCGCTCCATGATAGCAACTGAACCTGTCCAAGCATGAGGCGCCACACCGTCTTTATATTCTCCATCATATCGTCCAACCATGAGGCCATCGTCATCATGGTTTGAGTTAATCTAAAAGATATATATGTTAATATTTTTCCAAAATATTCTATTAAGGCATAGTAAACCATTTTACTAATATTTTACTAACCATTGAGGAAATAGCTCTGCAGACGCGAATTGGATTACCTCGTTCGGAATGTTCTAAACCGCTACGTTCCAATAAATACATACAAGCCGGTAATATGACGTCATCAAATTGACCATAAATCCATTTGCGACCCTTGGGTTGACGCCAAGTGCCACACCATATTTTGCCCTGTTCGTTGAGAATATATTCTTTACGTGACGATTCATTATCCAGGTAAACGGAATCCTCGCGACACCAAGGGTTGAATAATATATAAATATCTTCATCGCATTTGTAGTCGTGGCGATTGTCGCGCTGGCCGAAACGATTGGTTTGCACCCAACAGTTCCACACGCCAACAGGTGCAGTTGCAGGAACATGAACTTGGAATGTTATAGTATTTCCATCTTGGCGTTGAATGCTTATATCCCATCTGTCCATGTCATGAGCAAGTTGCGCCAGGTTTTGCATAGATCCATGGCGTGAACCGTGACGTGAGCCATAACCGCGGCCAAATGAGGAATGCTGGGTTGTTCCGCCATAACGATCTATCATTGGTCGATCAATTGGTCCATGTGGGCTGAGTGGACTATGTTGTAATGGCAAGGGCTCGTTACTGAATGAGCTGCGACGTACGCCATAGGTAGTAGTTTCCCTCATACCACTCATGGGTCCCATTGAACTCATAGTCCCCATTGTGCCCACCGTCCCCATAGTACCCATTGCAGTGCTAGTATCCTGTATACGCGACATGCCCATACCCATACCCATTCCTACACCCATACCCATTACATCACGGGAATGTTGGAAGACGCCTTGCTGAGTATTCCAATTGACAGGTAAAACAACACGTGTTCCTTTGGTCACACAGGGTTTCGGACCTGTAGTTATAAATTATTTTAAAATCAGTTGTAATATATTAAAAAAAAGGTATTTAATTGTTTTAATAGTCGGTAGTAGGTATTAAGGAATATCTAACATTATTACTTTCATATTTAATTATTTTTCATGAGAAATGTTTGAAATAATAGTGTAAACGGACTTTAAAAAAAATTGATTTGTACTCACCAAAACAGAATACTATACGAATCATATCCTGCTGCTTATCGTAGGTCCTGTCAAATCGAACAGCAAAGAAGAAGTTCTGTCCTCTTCTTAGGACAGGATTTGGTAGAATGTTATCATTCACGAGATCATATTGTTCAGTGTGATGATCCTTGGAGTTATCTCGGGAGTAGAATTCTGTCAGTTCCACTTTTAACGGCTGCTGCGAGTAGTAACTTTGAGGTATCATCTCCAATGTATCCTGGCGACGTCGGCGTTCATTCTGGTCAGCCATTTTACAGATCAAGTTATGTGTATACTGAGTGTTGGGGCTGTTCCTCATGGAATGCTTCATGCGGTGGAGTGCGCCTGTGCTATGTGAGCGTCCTGGGCGATGTTGCGCTGTAGGCCCTGCTCGCTGCATAGGCCATCGGCGAGGTTGACCTGGACGCTGGCAGAAACTAGAGATATTATAATATGCAGACAGACCAGGAACATAGTTAGAAGGCATTCCACCAATTGTCATCTGTTGCTCCCGCATGCAACTTAAGGTGCTCATCCCCGAAGTCAGTCCAGTAACTCCACCCAGACCCATCCCAGTCATGCTGGACGTCATGCTGGAGGACATTCTGTCCATACTAGATCTTCGAACCATGGACATCTTTGCGTAGATACTGTACGTGTAGGTAGATTGTGTCCCTGTTGAGGACCTCACTGTGCTCCAAGGCGGTATCACAGCGAATGGTGCAGTTTCATCGTTTTTGTATGTTTATATACAAAAAGGGACGCCTAGAAGATCATTCACCGGTGCGGTGTCAGTTGTCAGGGTAAGCGTCGGAGCCGACGGTATCTGCTACTCCTATTGTTTGTAATCACTCAATTGTAATGAAACAAGAACAACTCCTATTACTATATTCAAACTGGTTGTGGCTACTCTCATACTGTTAATTTATCCGTTTCTACGATTATTCGCATTTACCACATTTTTTTAAACATATTGATAGGTTTATCACATAAGTAACATAATTTTACTTACATAAAAGGAGGACAATTCACACACATCTATTACAATCTAACCATAGCTTGTACAATGGAAACCAAATAGTTTAAATATTTAATTGTAGGTTTGATCCCTAATTAAAACATTTAACATAATCTCAATAGAACTAATTATATGTATAGCAGGGGAGTTGACAAGTAGTTGATCGCGGTCGACCTGTCGATAGGGACAGCTTTTCAACTCGATTGCTCGAATTTCCGAAAAGTATAAAATTACACAAAAGTTTTGCGGCGGTTAATTATATTCAAGCCACACATACAAAATAAGATATTATTATAGATAATTTCCGACATACATCTCAAAACCATAGCATCTGAACCCAAATTTCATGAAAATTATGTATTTTTCAAAAAAGAAACAGATGCTGTAGTTTGATAGTCGATCACTTGGTATTTCAAAAATTTGTGGTTGACACCCCTTGAGCACCCCTGCTTTATAGTAACTTATATCTAATTGAATTCTCTCTGTGCATTCACTAAAATAATATAATTATTAAATGTAAACATTATTTAAACTGTCAATAAAAGTTGATAAACCCGATTGAGTTTATTGCCAGCTTTTCTCGTTGCGTGGGATGATTTCCGAACTGGTGGTAGTGTTTTAACGTTCATAAGTGCCTTCTTAGAGCCTAAACCAAATAAAGTATTTATGTCTTTATTTCATTTGATGACAATTAATATGAAGTTGTACATATTGATGTCAGTACCTACCTAAGAAATTAATTATATAATTAGTTTTTTTTTAACTGAAATTGTGTACAGGTTGATTTTTTGGGCCAGGCAGAAATTTCAGTTATGTTAACCATTGTAGGCAACAAGAAAACTTTCTTAGGAGATCATCCTTCATTTTTTGACCGGAATTTATAGCTTTTGAAAAGATTTTACAATTAGTAAGAAAATAGTCAATTTACACAAAAACTTTCTATGCCAATCGGTCCTATTTCAAGGGTTAATTAACGCTATAGCACCTACTGTACTTGAAATACTTGTACTAGAAATGTTAGAAGTCGCAAAAAACTTTTCCCTTACATTTTACAGAAAATCATCATAAACTTTTGCAAAAAAAAAGTGACTCTAACTTATTTTTATCTCTAACATTACTTTTTATTTTGGATAATCTGCTAGATATAAAGAAGACCGCACAAATAAACAGCAAAAATTAAACTTCAAATAAAAAGAAGATAAGCACGATCGCGTTTTTTGCCAATTCTTCTTGATGATTGAGTTGATGGTGTTCCCCGAACCGGTGGTAGTGTTTTGAAATTCATAACATATAACATAACGTGCCTTCTTGCCTAGGGGCTTCAATTGAATAAAGTTTTTTTTTTTTTAAAAAGCAGAGATCATTATTTTATATTACAACGCGATGGTGATGATGAAACCACTACAACATACGAAATCATCATTTTCGGTCTAGAGAAAATTCTCTCACATTACAGGAAAGCAATAATCAGGTTCCGTTTTCTTTTAATTATCGTTGTGGTGTAATCAAATCGACTGGTTGCTGTTCACAGAAAAATGATCAAAAACAATATTTACTCATTCATTGCGAGTATCCATTTGAAGAAAAAAAACTACTTACATGTTTTATAAATCGTAAATTAACGTAACGCAACGTAACGTAAATTACCTGTTATTATTATTCATTGCTAATATGAGGCGGAGAAACAAGAGGAATAATTAAATTTTCTGTGTAGGTTTCGCCATCCGTCAGACATTTTTCTCATATAAAGAAAACGGCTAACGCTGCTACTCTTTCATGTGCATTTAGCAACACATCACAACACGAGGCCTTCTGACTGATTTCTCGAGAGTGTCAATTAACTTATCTGTGTCTGTCTATATTATATCACCCGTTTGCTATAAACAGTTACTTACCAGCGCTGTGCCCGCTCGCATCATAATTATGTCCCATTAGTCCCACTGAATTGCTAAATACTAATTCTCATAAATTTATCCTTATAAATGTAGGATTTTCATATATACTTTCATCCCCTTTTCGCCATCTTAGTGCTACAATTTCCAAAAATCATTCCTTAGTGCTCATCTACAGTGTAAATCGAACTCGCATGCAAATGTTCACAGTTCTAGCCGCAGTACTTGGGCTGGGATATGTCAGTCAGCTCGGTCAACTCAACTATGTCGCGAGTTAAGCCGCGGTTAAGTCCTCGTAGCTATATATTATATAGATAGACATACCTCGTGGTGCAGTGATAGTAAGCCCGAGAGAACGTGGGTTCGATTCCTGCACATAACTAACATTAGTGTGTTGAGCATAATAAAATTGTCAGTTATGTGTCTGGATATCAAAAATATCTTTTATATATGAATAGTATACCAACCATTTAGTTACCCTGATACAAGCTTCGCTTAGTATGGAATTAAATGGCCGTGTTTGAATGAACTTTATTTTTATAATCAAAATTAATTAAATACCTAACTACATAGGTAGCATAGTTAATATGATATAATTTCACCTCCTGTTGTTTAAAACACAAAACCAAGTAACGGATACCGCTTGTATTGTCTTTTAGTTTTAGTATGTAGGTAGGTACTTTGATGTAATAATAAAATAAACATTTTTTTGTTGGATTAAGAAATGATTATCTACAGGTTGCTCTTGTTTACAATCTTTTAGCGAAAAATAATTCATTGTTCATTTTTACCAAAATTTTTTTTAAACTGACTATATTCTGTTAACCTTAGGGGCCCTGGAGTCTGACGGCTTTTACAGCTTCACCGGACTTGGGGCCGAGCGCTTAGGGCACTCGGCCGCGAAAGTTTTGGACAACTCGCGCACAAGGGTGCCAAAGTGGCTGGGCCTCGGCTTGGGCGGTTGTCGCGATTGCAATTAAGTCGCGATCTGACTAATTCTCTATCCGTAAATTCGAGCTAACTAACATATACTCATATGCATATTCCCCTCCTCCTGGGAGGAAGAAAGGAAACATGCGTATGTGTATTTAGTGATCGGAAAAGTTTTCTACACTAACTAGTGTAAAAAAGAAAAAAAGGTTCTTTACAGAAACTATGTACCTGTGAGGTGTGCTCTTATGTGTGTAGCTAAGTGTTGCGTGTAGTATCACTTGTATCGCGCGGGCGGCGGCTTGGGTTGCCGCTAGAGGGTGGACGTGGCGGGTGTGCGGGAGCGAAGTTGACCGCCCGTCCTCTGCGGAGAAAACGGTGGTTACGCGGGCGTGGGCGGTGGCACGCTCTGTTTGGAGAGACGGTGGTGGAGTAGTACGCGTTAGCTTTCTTGACCTTATCGTCGGGGTCGGTAAAAATGTTTAGCGGTCGGCGGTTTTTCGTGAGGCGTTATACTATCGGCGATTTCTCCGTGAGGCGGTAGGAGTAGGGACATAAGTAGCGTCTGCTTTAATTAACGGATTGGCGTGATTCGATGCAGTAACGAAGTAAGATCACGACAGGAATCTCACGTAAGAGTGAATCGACGGAAGATCCATATCTCTATGGAGATCTTCCGTTCGCATGTATGGAGAGGCACCGGTAAGACGGTATAGAAACCTATTCTGAATAATTTGTAACCTTTTGAAAATAGTTTTTGACATACGTGCGAACGCGGGGCAACTATGTCATGATCGGACGGACACACATCTTATATAGCGTAAGCTTGTGTCACGTGGACATTTTGCTTGGCGAGCATATAAGAGAATGCAAGCGGCTGAGGACCCAGAAGTCCTTGTTCCGGACTATACGGACATGTGGTTGAAAAGAAAGCCTACTACTAGGGTGACGCCTAGATATTTGGTCTCTTTGACCCAGGAAATCGGATTACCGAAGAGTTCGGGTGGCTTGAGATCCTCGGTATCCGTGAGCAGTCTATATCGAAGAGCATCGCGGCGCTCTTGGAGGGATTAATGGCTATTCGCCAGTCGGTAAACCACTTCCCAAATGTGGTCACCGCGCGTTGGATGGCACATCTGATTCCGAGTCTTTTCCTATCAGAGGCATATATGACTATGTCGTCAGCGTATAGACCCATCTGGACCTCGGAGAGACCGGGTAGTTCGCTGACATACAGATTGAAAAGGCTAGGAGCCAGGATGGAACCTTGGGGAACGCCTGAGCGTGTGAGGCGGGGTGTGAAATAATTCATATTTTAATTTAAGGGCTTGTGTAGACGGCACCGCGCGGCCGCCCGCGGCTGAGTGGTAGCGGAGAGGCGGTGGCGCGTCCGCGGTGCCGTCTACACGAGTTCTTATCTCACAAACTATACGTCTAAATAACATGCTGTAAAAGACAAAGTTAAACGTCATTAAATCGTCCTTATGATGAACTTTTGTTTATAAGGATTAATATGCCATGCTTAAAAATAATGCTCATAAATTTATTTTTAATCTTCAACAAAAAAAATATGTAAATTACCTTATTGTGGCTTATGTATAAAAGATAGATATATGCTATCGCTGACTTTTTTTAGATATACTTATGACCAATATTTTTGTAGAACATTGTATTCACCTATCATTAATCATTAAGCAAGCGCACACGGATAAAGCAATTCGGATAAACAAACAAACAAAGTTTTTCGCTTTATTAAATTAGTATCGATTATAAATTTAAATAAATCTATGTTACTTAATGAAAAGGTTTTATATTTCTTTTTTTTTTATGTAACACTGAAACTCATTGGTTGCTTAGCAACCCGATGATGCTTATTCAAAACATTTAGAGAAGTACATAAAATTTAGTAGATTCGTAGGACTCTACTTGAGTAGTGTAATTTGTACTAAGTAGAGTCTAAAATCGGAAGTCTATTATTGTATCTCTGTAGTTACTCGTTTTGTAAAAAGAAATTACTATTTCAAAGTCCTAGGAGAATACAAAATTCCGTCGCTAATACGATACAAAGTTATTGTCACAAACACAGATTTCAGAAAAAGGTCAAATATGTGGTACAAAGTTCATTGTACCCTACATATTTATACCTTTTTAGCTAGCGTATCTGTGGCCTACGTTACGGTCATATGATATTCCTTATCAGACGCACGCTTAGTATCTCAACACGAATAGTTCAATACAAATTACAATACATTCACAAACTGCATACTTTGATTTTGTATTTCATATTAAAACTTAATAAACACTTATATTCATTTGTATTTAAGTATGAGTACCTATTATTTTATATAATTTGCGTAATAATATTTATTTTGTTAAGACAGGTAACTAAGCAAATGGGCTTGTATAAGCTGTACAGTTCAAATGTAGAAATACAATACAAAAGTTATTTTTTATCGAAAGCGACATTATTTATTTGCATAACTACAATACTTAATATAATGTTACCATTAATTATAGCCTATCAGAGTAGAGGTAAGTAATTGACACTTATATGAAATTAATAATTTATTAAAAAAGATATATAACGAAAACTTCTTCATTTTTGCTGCTTCTCCTGTATGAGTAAATATATATCTACTGGTACGGCCTTTAAGATGTATTTTTGAAAACAAGCAGCATTGTAATTTTAACTACTGAGATTTTTAACAATAATATTATAATACAAATATATATTTTTTAGGATTCTGGTTAAAGTCACATTTCTTTTACGAACAACCTGAGGTGCAATTCACCTATGGCTACCTCCTTGTAGCAGAGACTGATGATCCCAGTAAGCCTATAGTTTGCAGTGATGTCGAAATGTTGGATGAGGACGACATTGTTGACGCAGAAAGATGTGCAGAAATACTGGTAATATTGTAAATAATTAATTACTACACTTCCTTTCTTTTTTTCTTTCTTCTTCTTTCAACCACAATCTCTATTAAAAGACAATGTATACTAGTATACCATAATTTATACTAGGCTAAGAAAATGTAACTGGCTCTCAAGTGTAACGTAATACCAAAATACACTAATAGATTCATGACAACAGCTTCTTAAATTGAGGATGGTAGCTTACTAGAAAATATTATAAATAGGTAGGTACCTATTCTTATAATAAAGAGGTAAAGTTTGTATGCTTGAATACGAAGGTAATGTCTGATCCTATTCTAAAAATTATTTCACATATAGTTAGTTACCTATATTATCCATTAGTGCTATAACTGTTTTATTGTTATTAGGTAATTAAAGCGAATGATGTCGCGGACGATTCCTAGTAAATAATAGCTATAAAATATCATATCACTGTTTCATCGAAGAGGTTTCTACAAAGCTCACATTATTCAGTACAGCAATCAACTACTACGTACTTCCAACTCAGCCACCATTGCTTTAAATATTACTAGTTCTATTACTTAGATTATTTCAAACTCTCCACCATTGTATTTCATTAGCACCATGTTTTAATTTTAAAGAAACATGTGTCAACATTAATTCAGATCTAAGAAAAATGTTTTTACATATGAACAGGTGCAACAGCGTGATACAAACGGAGATACCAAGAGTGATCTCTTGGAATTTTCTTTTCGCCTCGAAATACCACCAGATAAAAGTATACTATCTGTGATATTAATATTGGAGCTTGATTTTCAGTTTAAGGTAAGTAGTTTAATTGAAAGTAAAATTTTATTAAAATATTTGATAAGTTCGGATCATAAACACCGTAATTACCTATTAAATTGACAAGTACTGAGCCTGATGGTAAGTGCAGAACAATCCAAACACAACGGCGATCACCGAGAGATCGAAATCCATCGGTGCTCACCGCTGTCACACCGGCCTACACAAATATCTCTTTACGTTACGTTTGAAAGACTCGATTTCGTAAGGAGGGAACGCAATGGCCGGAAGATGGTTCCACAGTTTCACGATGTGACAAAGATAAGACATTGAGTTTTTTTACTTTATGACGAGATGGATTTAATATCCAAACACATAAAGACATTAAAAAAAATCTACATTTAGTTATACACCTGTGTCCCAATAGTAACCGACCTGTACCTGTAACTTTGCACTGGCATTATTTTTCGTCATCCGGTTCATGGCATCCTTCAAAATAGTCCCTCTTCGACGAAACAAGACGCTCCCATCGGTGCTGCCATATCCTGATGCAGTTCTGGTAATCGGTTTTCGGAATTCATTTCAACCGTCACACTCGTTTCAACCGTCTATCTGTCTTCAAACCAGTGCCATTTGAGCGGCATTTTTAATTTTGGGAACAGCCAAAAGTAGCAGGGGCTATGTCGGGACTGTACGGAGGCTGACGTAGGTGTTTAATATTGTGTTTCGCTAAAAACTGTTGCACGAAGTTCGATGAATGCGCAGGCGCGTTATCATGGTGGAGAAGCGAGTCGCCGCTCACCCGAAAACGCGGCCGTTTTATTCTCACCGTGTCACACAATCTTTTCAGAACTTCGCGGTAAAATTCTTTGTTGTCTGACTTATCGGTACACATTCGTGATGCACGACACGAAAAACATGGAATGGAACATTGATTTGACATTGCTCTGACTCTGACGTGCTTTCTTCGGTCGTTGCTTAGATGAAAGCTTCCATTGTGAGGATTCGTCACCGGTAATAATCTTCCGGATCACATTTTCTTTGTTAATAATTATTTCCAAGTTGTCCTGAGCGATTTCGATTTGACACCTTTTCTGCTCTACTGTGAGCAATTTTGGAATGAATTTTGCACACACGCGAGTCATTCCCAAATTCTCGGTCAGGATCCTCGAAACCCCGAATCACGATATCATCTTCTATCTCGCACACAGCCAAACGACGATTTTGCGCAATCGCAAGTTGCACGCTATCAACCACTCGTACTCGTACGACCGTTTTTAAATCACTTGTACCACTCTTTCACTTATTTGCGTTTTGCCCATACAAGCATCTTCAAAGGCCTCCTGCATCATTTCGATGGTCTCTACACAACTCTTTCCGAATTTAAGGAGTACAACTTTATGCAAATTTCTTGTTCCGATTTCTCCATCATTTTCAACGACAGCAAAATCCGACGACCGCGAAATCAACAATGTACGTAAAGACACGCTGCGCTCGAAATAACAAATCTCGTCGATTTCCATAGTAGCCGATGACTTCGTGAATATTCACTTGTTACGCTCGCACTTCACAAAGGTCATTCGGACGTTTTGGCGCGAAGTTATTTGTACAGGTCGAATACTTTGGGACACACCTCATATATGGTAAGCTAATTGCTAATATCTATAATAGATTGACATAATCTTATATAACGTATAATAGTTATTTTTTAATATTCAGTAATAATCGATTCACGGAGATATCCATATTTTAATGATGTTATTTTAAAGGCTATCTTTTATAATCGATCGATAATATAAATATATATATTACAATTAGCAATTTTCAGTTGTTTACCCTTTAGGTCAATTTGTCAGATAAATTACAACAATTTTTTGTAATAGATAGGTATATATAATTAAGTATTCAGGAGTATAATCATTTATTATTTACTAATACTACTTATTAGTAGTAATAATAATAAGTACTAATAGTACTCTATTACTAATACTATTAGTAATTAGCATAACTAATTACAGACAAGTTTGCATATTGAAATATTTGATTGGCGTAGGCGTTACTTTGCAAAATTCATCATAATTAATTTATCCAATATTTGGTTGTCTGTATTATTTGTTTTATAGTTGATGTGCTATAACAATTGTCAATATTACTTTTAGAAGTACAAAAAAAAGTTCATAAAATTAAATTTTCATCAACTCTCAACCGAATCTTATCAAATTTTGCAGACTGGAAGCATACATCATACCATAATTGAAAAGCTATAAGAATCTTTAAGAGGATACGCGGTCTAAAAAACATTTCAAGAATAGGTATTTCTAATATCTATTGCTGTCGCTCTGTACCTAGAACCTCACTGAATAGAGTGCGAGAGTGACAACTGCAGTTCGGATTGATTATACCTAAAATTGACAACAACATAGTTTCGTATTCTCCTGTTTCCTCCAACAAAACTGAGCCGATTTTAATATTTTTTAAGGACTTTGGTTTAAGTCTATTATATTTTTCTTTTTCTTTTTGTAATCATCAAATTTGTTTTTTGGACATCTGAACATGAGGGTAAAAAGTGGCAATTTTCGTCATTTTAAAGATGTCTTAGTTTTATAATAATTTATTTATGAAAAAAATCAAAATATAGGGCAATGGTAGTGGTAGATATAAATAATACGGTATCAAAATATATGCTCTAGTACCATTATCCAGGGAGGAAACAGGGGAATACGCTTGTATGGACAAAACACTACCCGCGTTTCCTCTTAATAATGCATTAGAAATCGTAGAACAGAATAATAATTTTTAACCGATTTTGATGAATTTTCGGTATATGATAACCAGACTCTCGAGGAAATAGTATAAGACTATTTAAGATTAGGCTACAACTCTCAGACAGCCTTAAATATTGATTTCTGTTACAAGTCGAAGTCGAGGCCCTCCCGAAATGGGTTAACCGCGTGCGCTGGCATAATCGTCAATGATACGGAAATACTATGTTCAACAATAATATTGATCCTTAGTATATCTAAAAAAAAGTCAGCGACAGCGTATGCCTATCTCTTTTACATAAGCCAAAATAAGGTATTTTGTGACAAAGATTTGTTGAAATTTAAAGTTATTTATAAGCATTATTTTTAGACATGGCATATTAATTCTTACAAACAAAATTGACTTTATCATAAAGACAATTTTATGAAGTTAAATCTTGCTCTTTAGAGTAAGCTAATTGTACACATAGTTTAGCAGATAATGAAAAATTAATATAATTTTTACTTGCGGGAAGAACAATTATAATAGACTACATGGGTGCGTCGGTGGCGCGGTGTTTGTCGGATAAAAATAACACGGGTGAAGCCGTGGGGCACAGCTGGTATTGAAATATATTATTTTCAGTTACCTAGCAGCTGTGCCCGCGGCTCCGCAGGCGTTAACTACAAAATTATTGTTTATAAAAATGATTAAAATCTATCCAGTAGTTTTTGCGTTATACGCGCACAGCGGCAAACCTCTATCATTTTATTTGTATAGATAAAGATAAATTAATGAATACTTTATTTCACTTTACGTCGTACAATAGCGGGCTTAATGTCAATTAATGTTAAGGCATTTTCTTCCAGCTAACCAGTGGTATTGTGTGACTAAAAAATAATATTTTATTTGTTTTAGACTTTATGTCCATTACATATGCAGAATTTGGGTGTGATCACCAAAGATTTTTCTTTACCAGCTTCAGATCTTTTATACTATGGAGATTTAGAATTTCATCAAATATCTCACTTACCTTGTTTATGGCACCACATAGATACTACATACAACAGTTCCTTGCTAAATAATATAAAAACTAACAATGAGAATATTGTCAATTTTATTTTAGGAGAATATTTTAAGAGAGAAGGTAATTTTTTTTTCATTTATTATTTATCTTATTCTATGGTATTGTATGTTATATACTCAATTTTCTAAATTTTTTTTATTTACGTGATTTCATATAACATAAATATTTTCTGTTTTATATTACATAGCTCAGACAACAATAAGACATTTACGTATTTGCATTATTTTTAGTGAACACACTAGTCAGAATGCTCTATTCAAGTACTCAAAATGGACACACAAGTTCTATGAATATCAAAATTAATTTAAGAGTACCAGAAATGAAAATTCAGTATGTTCCCAGCTTATTTCAAGAGCTCAAATGGGCATGGCCACAGTATTTGTCCATGGTAATAGTATTTTACTGGTTCTTCAACAAAATCAAGAGATTTGTATTTATTAACCGCTTACTCATGGCATGGGAAATAATACCTTGGAAAAAGTCTTCTTAATAACATATGCTAAGCTTGAATCTGTTAAATATAAGTAATTTCCTATGTGTTCATAATAAAAGATTTGATATTAAAACATTGTCAAAATTAACTCTTTTAATAATTATATTTAACACTATCTACACTTATTTAAGATTGTTAACATATCAATAATTACTTCTGTTTATTATTGTGTTAATGTTAGTGTAGGTAACTGTCCAAAGCTTTGTTTACTTGTGTCCAATTCTGCTCTGTTATCTTCAATAATAAATGTTTTTCCATTGAAGTCATCAAGTTGTACTAGTAAATATCTGCACATGTAATTCCCATACTCATTCTGAAAATAAAAGTTGTAATATACACAAACAAAGATGATCACTGTCTTTTTCCATACATTAAATTTGATATTAATGTATAGATAATATATATAGTGTAAACAACTTAATCTCTTGAATTATGATAAACCAACACACAATGTTGTTGCTTTTTTACAACATGACCAACACAGAATATCACCTTAAAATTTTACCTGTTTCATATCCAATTCCACAACTCCTTTATTCCTGATTCCCTTAATGTAAAATCTCATTCTCATATGCTTAGCTCCATCTTTTTCATAAACAGCATGACTAACATGGGTGCGTCTTCTTCTTGTTGTTTCTTCTCCAAACCCCATTATTGGAGGGCCCAATGCATCTTCTACTCTAGGGTCCTGAAATTGAAAACAATATATTTTACAAATGTGCTTTACTGTCTAACCAAAAGAGGGTTTTTTAGTTGAAACCAAAACTTTAACTACTGTTAGATTTTTCAAATCATGAAGTACTTTATTTCAAAGGCACAATAATTATTAACTATTGATTTTGTTTAGTGGTCAAAAGTGCGACTGCTATGAGCGAGGTCCTAGGTTGGAATCCCAGGTTGAGCAAAGTGTTATTGGGTTTTTCCTATGAAATTCTCAGTGGCAGCTCGGAGTTTGGTTTCATGCCCGATTTATTGGCAATAGGCTCTCCCCCTATTACATCGGACCTAAAAACATACTCGGCAAACTGTGGGTGGACATTAGTACACCTCAGCCTAATCCTTTGGGGAATACATGCGTGATGGTATGTAAAGATTAATAACACATGTGTAGAAAAACTTGGTCCATTGAAAACTGATTAAACTTTTAAAGATAACTTAATGTAACTGTTATTTGATGCAAGTGATATATATATGTGACATAAACAAACATGCTCAGTAATTTCAAATTGTTTAATTGTACATCACAAATTTTATAGGGATAAACTCACATTTTTACACTTCTCCAAAGCCTCCGAGTAGATACTATTTGGGCTATTGCTAGAAAACAACTCTCGGAAAACATAATAAAATATAACCCCAGTAACACTGACACCGGCTAAAATGACACCAATATACGACACTGTCTTTGTAGTCTCCTTAATCTTCTCACCCAGAGGTCGAACATCAGTAGAAACTTCGGCCTGTTCTTTGCTTTTAGTCAAACCGCTTTTGCTTTCTTTAGAATAGCTACGCAAATATTCTATCCTATTTTTAGACTGAACTACCGCTGGAAAACGTTCCACAGCATTACTAGTTCGTAGAACCGGCAGTAATCTTGAAATAACAGTCATGATTAGACTATAACGAAAAATATATATCTATATTTCTTAAATTTGGAAAATTCTAAAGTCCAATTTTTCCACACAAAAAATAAATAAATCAATTGATAACTTCAGTTTCAGTTTTGACAACCAACCTGAACTGTCAAAGTCAGCTGATAAAATCTTCTCTTTTCAAACCTTGCAACCCAGACACTATTAGTGTAGAGTTTTTAGCGGGATCTTGAAGTGACATGTTTTGATTTTTATTTTTAATTCATTAATTTAGGTTTTTGACCATATATTATGTAACATTGGTGGCGTTTTGCGTGATATAGTTTGGTTTATGTGCATAAGTGAAGTGGATTATAAATATAAGCTGAAAGCATTCATCCTGGGGTCCCACAAAATCTTCCTAGAAAGTTTTGCCACCATCTTGTTAGGATGCTGAATCATCATAACACATAACACATGACACTATAATTCACTCGATAATGGCAGTAATGATCTTCAATAGAGAGGACTGGTTGCCAAGTTAGGACGAAGAAGAAGAAGAAGACTATTACTGCCTTAACTGTTTTAATCATAAAATTACATCGTTTTTTGTTTTTGGGTTTGGCAGGCCCATCTAGCGATATAAAATAAAAATATATCGATATTTAAATCGCTAGTATGATCGTAACAGATTGAATAAAAAAAACCTAGTGTACAGTTCACACGCGGTATATAATGAAACTTTTAAAAACCAAAAATATTTTCCATAAAATCTCTTTTTAAAAATCCTAAATCGTGGGACTCGTGTTAGTGACCACTCGTACTGTACATACAACAGAGCTTGCAAGTTTGGTCGTCTCACATCGCTAGGCTAATTCGACAACGATCACAATAATTATGAAAATTAGAACTTGCATTAATCGTGTATAACGTAAATGTAATCTATTTCATTCTCTCGTAAGTTAAATCCTACAGATGTATCTGTTTGTCTCTTTCTAGTGTCGCTTTTTTATTTAATAGCGTTTCAAATCACAACTGAGCTAAAAAAAATTCACTTCAAAAATACAATCCCTTAGGTATATACTGTTTACAGAGCTTGAAGACATTTATTTGGAGTATCTTTTTCCATGCAATATATTCCAGTACTTGCCTACTACGTGATTCGCTCCGGCCTTTGTAACAATAATAGTAAAAGGTTAAAACCTGGCTCCAGTGTGATGAGATAAATGCTATATTATGGCTATTTTGTATAAGTCGGGGAAACTTGAAAATGTATCTAAAATTGAAATTAATAGTAATATTATTTTCATTATCGATTGTATCGTGTTTTCAGATTTGTTATATTGATATAAATGTCGATAATGCTCCCAATATTTTCGATATTCGTTCATAAAGCCTAGCACTATCAATCCCATAATTTTAATTGAGTACTACACTTATAATGCAGTTTTCTGTTCATTACCGTATTTTATATACAATTTTTGTATGTATATATTATATTGTTTTAGGTACTATTATTATTAAAAACTTCAGTCGATGATGTGGTGTGGTGATTGATTAAAGTTTAGACTTTAAGACACGTATCATAAATTTATAAAATAGTTTTCCCGTTTTGACAAAATTTCAAGCCTGATTACATGGCGTCTTGAAATCATAATATGGAAATCGCCAACCGTGCATTAGATTATCTTATCATTCTAGCAAAATATATTTTTATAAAGATAAGCAATATTAATGTAGTATTATTTAAAGAAATAATTTAGGTAGGTAGTTATTGCGACAAGTAGAAGTCGGCGGTGGCGATTTCTGAAACTGACATATTGTTTATACCTAATACCAGAGATAAATAACAATTCCTAATACGATTGAAGAATTTGACAAAGATTTGGCATTGGTGCCTTTTACATATTAAATTAGGTAGAAAAAAACTAGATAACGACATTTAATTAATTTTATTTACTACTTCTGAATAATTGTCAGTATGGATCACTTCCTTCACCTGTCATACTGGACGTATAATACCACGGAATAAAGAGTAAGTTGGAATTGGTACACTTGTATCACATTAACGGGTTCTATTTCGTCAAAATCACACAAACAAAACACACTATTACTAATAGAATACCAATCACAATTCAAAAGCAATATTAATCTAAAAAGAGTTAAGTTACCTAATGTGTATATTCAACATAAAACTCTCAGTTTAGAAGATAAGGCTTAATATTATTTTGTATACAATCACTAGAACTTTTTTATTCAAGACTCCAGCAATGTTTGAATTAACAAAAAGGACGCTAGATGTCGCTATAAAACATTTTCTTCGCTATAGATTTAGTTGCTTTGTAATTCGGTTGTTATTTACAAAGCATCTTTAAAGTCGATGTTATTCGAATAGGGATGTAATGGTACTTTGTTACGGGAATTACTTATCGATTGTTTTTTTTTAGTCATAATATTCGTTTTCCTATTAATGAAACTTTTAAAGATTATAATTTACAATATTTTGCGCCTAAAGTGGAGACAAAATATAATTATGGTAAAAATAAATGTTGGAGCATAAACAATTAATATAATTAAAGTATCTGTTTGTAATTGCAAAATAACAGCTTATTACTACATGCATATGTGGCATTCATACTTTTTAAGTACAAACTTTTTATAGGGCTTTGAAAATTTTTAAGAAATACAAGTCGATTTATCATTTGGCTTTGAATTTATATTTATACCAATTTACAATAAAGTTGAGGTATGAGTCGAACCGCCTTTATCTGGTAACCCCGAAGTCTACGCAACCTGAGAGCTCATCGTCACCGCTATAGTGCTAAAGGTCCTTATTTGATAACCGCAATGATAGCGCAACCGCCTAGGTTCCCGCCTCAGAGCGTATTGTCGCATTTGTCACCACTTTTTTGTGATGATCCATGACAGCGTTTTGGTGACTTAAGAGTCTGAGTTGCCACCTTAATTATGGCCCTAATTCGCGCTACTGCAATGGCGATCACCCTCCACATCGTGCAGCCTCTACACCGGACGCAGCATCAAACTGTGCAGGCCGACTCCAGCGTGGCATCCTGGACTGAGACTTGATGATTCTATAAAGAAGGTCGCAACTGGCTGCAGCACCGCGCAGCGTTTGTCTGCTGCCTGACTGTCTGTGGCGCTTCGGACAGTGGATGGTGTCGTGTCATCTCATACTGTATACTATCGCATTACGTAGCATTGTATCTCATTAACAGGACACGCAGCAACATGACGGTGTTCACCTCCCTCGTCGCGCTCTATCTGCTCATGTTTTCTCACCCGTGTCTTCTGTATCACCTCCACCTGCTGCCCTTGCACTCAGATCACACTATACAACCAGATCAGCTTTTCCCATCCATTCGATTTTTATCCTTATGTTAGCGACGCATAGGCCTAAGCGTAATGATACGATAATAACGATTGTAAATATAAGTTGTAAGGATGAATAATTTGCACGAACGATCAATAATTAAATGTTTCTAATGTTTTGAATATGTTACTATAGCGTGTAGGTATGTAAGAACAGTATATAAGTAATGAAAATGTGTGTAATCTAATAAAAATAATCACTTAAAGTACTAAAATCATATATTGTCAATAATTCATATTTTGTAAAAGTTATACGTAATGTTTTGTGTTATATAAGTAAAATAGCCTTCTGTATGTGTTTTATAATGTTTGTAAGCTCAAATAGTGCGTATATAACGAGTCACAAGACGTTTTAAGGTTGCAATGTTTAATGCTTTATATCTCCCGTGTTCATTAACCTATAATGTTAAAGTTAGTGTTTTTGAATAGGTATTTGTGTCTACATTGATGTGAAATAGTTTTTATTGTAATTGAATAACTATAATTAGAGATATTAACAATTTATTGTATTCTGTATACAAGTAATAATAATAATAGACAGAGACAGCAATATTGCAACCACTGCGCATTACCGCGGTTAACGGACCACACCCAAGTTTGGTAATGAGCAGTACGGATAGAGACGCCATCGTCCGTCTCGCTCTCCGGCAAACCATATAAAAGGCGTTCTACCGGGGCAAACGAGCGCACACGGGTACCACAAGCTGAAGAATCAAGACTCAAGACTCAAGAAACTGGAAGAAACCGTACCCAGAAGACATAGTATTAACAAAGTGTATTGTCTTGAAGAATACAGCAAATTTTATTGTGGTGCCTGTGTGTCATTTCTTCGCATCTTCACTAAGTTCAACCCGCCAGCGACCCAGTCCATTCCGCTCCGTGCTACGTCATCGCCGCGCCTACCAGCAGGCACCTCACTGCGTGTGTGTACCTTGATGTTTCGCCCTCTTCACGCCTAGTAGTTTCGGGTGTGAACAGGGTTGGTCGCACGTAGTGAGAGGGGCTCGCACGCACTGGTTTCCAGACAGCTGGTTACCGTAGCGTGTTATCCGCCGTCGGTTATATACAGAGTACGAGGGAATCGTTTCCGTCGCGTTCGCGCCCTCGGTGCGCGGTCCCGCTCTGTATAGATTGACGTAGCACATTGTATAGTAGGCGCACGCACGCGCTCATTTTACCTTATCATATACCCTATCCATTAGTGCAATAACATAGTGAATGTCAGTTTTTACGATTTTTTAGTTGGTTCGATTCTTAGTATAAGTAAGCCTTTTTTTAGAAAATATGTGAATACAGTTATTAATTAAAAAAAAAAAGAATGTTTTCTTTGAGTAAGTTTTGATATTGTCAATATTTAATATACTTTTCTTCCATGTCCCGTCCGTTTTTTCCAACTTGTATATGACATTTTAAAAAAAAGAAGAAAAGGTACAGAACTTGATCGTCGGTATGGAATATAATATTCTATTTTTATCGATGTCGATAATACTAGTGAGCGATTCATGCAGCTCTAATTGAGTAGCAACAAATCACTAGTTCAATTAAAATAAACTTTGTTTCTATAAACTTAAGGTTCTTTGTTATTAGTGAAGTTTTATATTACCATTTATTTCTCTTTAAAATATGATTTTATTTAATTAATAAGGAGATGTTACTGTCCGATTGTATGTAATACCTCCATTTAGAAGATTTTTATTTCTACCATGGTTTTTACACTCTAAAACTGAAGAATAAACCATGATAAACGACTTATTTGCATCACGTAAAACGATTTTCAAACGGCCACTCTGTCATAGTGTTGAACACGATTACGGCCGGACTGAGTTCAAGTTTGTGAAACTACACATGATTATGGTTGACGCGACACGCCTATTTACTACTTTTAATATATTCTTTGTTTGTGACTATTATACTTTTACTACTACTAAAAGTCTAAAACCGTTCTACTACTAAAATCTCCGCTAGGATTAATATTATTAGTGTTCTGTGACTAAAATATCGAAATGTGCCATTTCTCTCTGCAATAGTTATTATTCTTATTATACTCATTATACATTTTAGGTACCCATAAATAAAAAAAATGAATACGTAGGTATGTATTAGATGATTCATAAACAAATAACCAAAAATTTTTTTTTTTTGCTTTAGCTTTTGTATATTTTGGTGTTATTTCTGCTCTGCAGTCCTTTGGTTATTTGTCTATGCTGCAGACGCTGCAGTCAATTTGTTATTTATCTCTGCTGCAGTCTACTATCTCGTTCTGACAATATACTGATATTTATTCTACTGTTACCATATGCACTGTAATTACGGTAGATCTTCTGTAATGAAATGTAATTCACTGTAAAATGAATTAGTAAAATTACAGTGTATGGAGAACACTGAACTTTTATTCAGCCGAAAACTAATCTAATGAAACTAAAATTGACGATACCTTTATATATTTTTTACAATGGAAGCGCTTTTTAACTTTCGTTTAAAGTAAAAGAATCTGCGATCATTTTTTTTAAATTAAATTTCTTTTGGGACGGTGTGAATTGGATTTTATGAAACGAAAATTTGTAACGAAAAATAGATAGCTGTAAATGTATACAAATATAGGTCTTAGGCTGTAAGAGGATGAGATAGAATGCTTTTCTATATATTTTCCCTATCCTTCGTGTATTCTTAATGTACTCGAAATATATACAAAGAGTGAGATGGAGAACTTCCATTTCTACAACGTGTGAACTCAGACTCAAATTTTTAGATTAAAAAAAATAGCATTATCCTAACACATCGTAGTGTGCACACGATAGGTTTTTGGATAGATATGGATTCTGGTGTTATTAATGCGTAAATTTTATTTCAACAAAAATGATGAAAAATTTTTATCTAGAAAATATAAAAAAGAGGGTGTAGACAAACTAAGCGATAATAACAACAATACATTGAAATTTAATAATTTAGATATGTTTTAGGGTGCACGGTAATTTTTTTCTAAGGCACTGTATTTTTGAGCCCACAACACTGTATTTTTAATTGCGTCATCTGGCAGCACTAGTTGTAAATGCGTAATGTCAAATATTTTTTATTTTATGTATGTACCAATTACAATAAAAAAATTGTACATTTTTGTGCCTGTAATGCCTGTATGTGGTTTTGTACGATTTCATTCTGTTTCAGTTAGGTTTTCATTTCTTCATTTTCAGTACCTACTTGTACACTTTTAATTTGAAATTATGTATATATATTTTTTTTAAATAAGAAAAATATGCTCTGAAGTTTGATTTTCTTAAAAAAAAGGTGCGATATTCAGAACTGTAATCTCGAATTACTATGGATTATTGTCTAAGTACTAATTTGCTACCAAATAGATTTTGTGCTGTGAATATTCCGCTTAGCGTAAATTTTACCTATTGTTCTTAACTATATCTCGCTAATATGTAAATTGCCATAATAATTATTAAAAATTGAACAAGTATCAAGATTCTTCGACTTTGCAAGATCGAACGGTTCTTTCCATAAACAATGGATTGGATTATTTCCGACGAATTGGGGCTAACCGTAGGCCATGTGGTGGGTTGGGGTGCTGCCGGTGCTATGATAGTAGGTGGCGTCGCACCATACATACCTCAATATAGACAGATTAAAAAGACACAGGATGCTGAAGGATTCTCTTTATATGTCTGTTTGGCACTACTCATAGCCAATACTTTAAGGATATTATTTTGGTAAGTACAATACAATTATCCAGCAAACTCTATGAAATAAAATATAACATTTTACAGAATAATATTTTCAGGTTTGGAAAACGTTATGAACTGCCTTTATTGATTCAAAGCATTGTGATGAACTTCACAATGTTTGTTATGATCCACCTCTGTGTTACTGTTCGCAAAAAGAACCAAATAATAAGAGCAAGAGAAAGAATATTCACAGGTTGGTATATAAAACAACAAATACATTTTTTTAAATAGCATTAGTTTTATAGGCAATATAGATTTTGTAAATAGTTCAATTTAAATTTAGAATACTAAAACTATTTCATTCTACTATTCTTCTGATAATTAATTTTCTAAGATTCTTCTCATTCTGCACTAATATATTTTATTGGCCATTAATACAAATTTATATCCTATAACTAATTTCTTGTATTATTTAGAGTTTACTTTAGAATGAATGCTTAACCAAGCTTAACCAACCAAAAGCTGGTGCTATATTGATCTAATCAAGAGTACAGGTCTTCACCATTATTCAATTACTAATATTCATATTAAAATAAGTAAATTAATGTTTTAGTAATTAATCTATCTACATTGAAGATGATGATAGTATTAAGTATGGTTACTTCTTTTTTGAATATGTTGAAATTTTCTGCAGAATTTAAAAATATACTATATTTACATCTAAAACTAGCTTTTTCTGTGATATTATTTAACTGTTTTATATTTTGTTTAAATAATGATTTAAGTTTTGTTGACTAAAATATATTTAGAACTGTAATGCATCTTGGTTCTAATCACATAATTACTTTGCTAATATTATTCAATTATTTTACTAATATTATAGTTAAACCTATTTCACATAGATAGTGTTTATCTAAATTCTGCTTTCTTATTATTATTTAAAAATTATTATTTATAACTGCATTGTTAACTTTTCAAATAATTTATTTTTAACATTATTTTATGTTTGGTGGTTGGTGTAATTGGTGGTCGAATTAGGTGCAATGTTCATGTTATATATACTATTGTGTTGTGTGAATGGATCAGCTCAACCGGATGAAACAGCACACTGGTTGGACCAACGTAGTGGCATGTCTGGAGGGGAGACACCCCATCGCTTCTATGGTAAGCACTACATCAGTCCTGCCTTTTTAAATATTGCTGACCATACTGTGTAAAACTTTTCATTTTTATGTTTTTGTTTCAGTGACAAGCTCCATGTATGCCAAATACTTTTATTGATTATTTGTTTTGTTTTATGGGATATTAAATATATTTTCATTATCATTTTGCTTTTATTTCATTCATAGCATGTCAACTATTTGGTTGCCAAACTGATTAGCCATGGGTTGCTTTTATGTATTTAATTATATGGTTGCAACTTGTTGTAAGTATGGAATCACAATTATCTACATTTGTTACTAACTTGGTTCAAATAGTCACATGATTAAACAAAGCAATGTTAATCATAATTATTAAAATTGATCTGTCCTGCCAATGGGTCACATATAATGTCTTATCTAGATATGTCATTGACCTTTGTGTAGATTTCCTTTTATGTAATTTGTAATAGAACCATGAGATCTTTGCATGTATTTATATTTTAAACCTTATTTAAATGAATCAAGGAATTTAAAATTACCATAAACATAAGTAGTCAATGGTCACCTCTTAAATAGTAATAACCTGAAATCATGAACGTAAAAAAAAGGCGGACGGAGTTCCGCTAAGATAAAAATGAAGCACAGCAATAGCGGACTCGTGTGTGAGATTTTTTAGAGTTTTGCAATGAGAAAATTTCCTCATTTTTTAAAATAGAATTATGTACACAAAAGTTTTTGAACTCTGAGGGACCTAGAGAAAGAGAACATCAAAGGATTTTATCATAATAAACTTCGCCTGGGCGGCCATATTTCAGTCGGCGCACAGAGGGATGTATAGAAGAAAGATAAAAAAAAATACAATAATTTATTTTTTTATTTGTCAACTAACTGTGCCCCGTGGCTCCGCACGCATGGAATACAAAATTATTGTTTATGAAGATATCATGATAATTTGTTTTTAGATAAGGTTCAAGTATCTAAGAAGTAGAATTTTTGTAATCAAAATCAATCTACTAATTTTTTGCGTGGTGCACACATAACAGCAAACCTCTATCATATTATTTATTATGATTTGTTAGAATTCCTTAAGTTAACCCAACATAAGGAATAACTTTTTATATACTTGTCTTTTACTTTCAAATGATCCTTTTCTAGAGAAACCCCTCTAATTTTATGTGGTGAAAATGTATATTATAACGCCCGGTGCAGTGCATCGACTCTGGCGTAAACCTATCTGCACGCCTTTCCCGAAGTCCTCGCGACCTTCAGTCCCCGACCACCGCACCCTTGCGTGCGGTATATTGCATCATTAGAATATTTAAATATTTTTCTATAATAAATGTATCTAATAAAGACTAATTTTGTATTGTTCCAGTAAATGCTCAGTAGTATTCAAATGTTATTTGAACATATATGAAAAACTATCATTTCTTCTATTTTTTTGTAGAATTTTGGTTATCATTATTATACTTGTATTATCTTTCGTTACACGTATTGTTATATTATCTTTTAAAAACTTTCTAAATACCATCTCGCAAATACAAAAATATTATATGTAATATAAAAAAAAAATTATCAATATACTGTGAATATGTAGTATTGATAAATATTTTAGTAATAATTTATTGATTTCATAAAAAAATTTTATTTTTTATTTTTTTTATTAATTAGGTAAATAAATTGTGTTCTCAGAACAAATTACTATTAATCTACGATAGTTCCGAGGTAATTTGTATGTTTAATTAAATAATTGCAAATGCAACACTGGCCGATATTGTGTTAAAGAAATTACATCGCAATATTATTACGTAAAAATCAAGATATCATTTGAATATATTACAAATTTACTAGTGAAATGCGATCCCCAGATTTAAAAAAATTAAACTATTACGGGCCCGACATCTCTTTCCTACACATGACGGTATTTTTAAATAGTTTACTAAAACTTTTACTCGGGCGAGGTCTGGGACGATAATGGCGGGACAGACTGACGAGAACGCACGCATAATAAGCGAACTGACTTACTATGGGTGATTCACCGCTATCTTGATGAACATTACGTCCGCCTTTTTATATGTCCATGCCTAAAATAGAAAGTTTTTAAAATGAGCGTTTGGACTACTTAGAAAAAGCCAAAATACTATAAACGCCACTAGTTTTCCACTGAAACATAATACAGCATGGATGTTATGAATGCAACAAAAAAGGTTTGCCTTAGTCGCCTCAGACAAAGTGCCGTTGGATGAAACACCTTTAAGAAAAAAAGAAGTCAATAGAGGTTATTCAGAAAGTAAATACTTTAAAAAAAAGAATGTTTTTGCAATTTACGAATATTATTTAATCATTTCGATTTTTAAGTTTAATTACACGTATCTATATGCAATGATTTCACAGAGGTTAAGGGGCTTATTGTGACCGTTTTACTTCTTTTAATCAGCATTGGCCATGTAATTCGGCTGATACAATTGGTAACTCTGGGTTCCTACCTAGAGTACCTACGTAATTATTTCATCCGACCATTTGATTTGTACCTTAGATTTGAATCAGTTGCTCATAGAGGAATTCATATTAATTATTAAACAAGGATATCTGCGATAAATATTTGTAATTCCTTTTATTTTTTAAATTTTATTTTTTGGTACTACTTTCAATGTAGGGTAATATCATTTTCGTTACGGGTTTAGGATTATAATTTAGTAAAATGACAAATTCAAAAGATAAATTTATTTTATTTCTTTACAGATATGGAAAGGAAGTATTTCTGGGCGTGGACAGATTTCCAGAGTTACGTCGACTGTATGCTAGTGTTTTCTGTCCTTGGTTCTGCAATCACCTATTTATTGATAGGATTTGCGCCGTTTGTTGAGCTGATCGGCTTTCTCGCCGTGTTCACAGAGGCGATGCTGGGAGCGCCTCAGATTGCTAAGAATTACCAGAACAAAAGTACTGAAGGAATGAGGTGAATAAACAGATATGTTCACAGTAACCCTAAACTAGGATTATTTCTGTGCCGCCTGGGTGCTATGTCATCAACAAACTTAGGTGCAAGGCTTCTATGAAAAATTTGGCATGTCTAATCAAGCGAGATGTGATGCCGATAACATATGTGTCACCGACGATTGCGGTTGTTTGTAGACCGTACCGTACTTACCATCGGGAACTGTATACTCATTTTGCCAAGTTAGGTATAACAGCAAAACCTGGACACTCCGCCGATCAAATAGTTTTATTTTCAAATTTAAAATCAACATTTTCATCATTTACCTCAGATCGATATTTGTTACTGATTGTTGAGATTGAACGTTGTTTATATTAAATAATATTTATTAAAATTACACATAATACGCTGTTTCTTAGTCCATTATTGCTTGGTTTGTTTTTTGTTACTAAGTATTGCTATTCTTATGGTTTAGTAGGTGTGTCTACCTAGTGCCATTATTGACAATGCATCTTGGTATTAACTCAGTTATAGGTAGATACTAATTCTGTAAAATAAACTATTAAACAAATACCTGATTTATCAGTGGGTAGAACAGGTAACCGGACAGTAATCACAAAAAAAAGTATAAAATATTGTTGGAAATAATCTTCTTTGATTATAATAATAAATCATCATTCCATAAATTTTGTTGTGAAATTGGTGCGTTGAGCTGAGATCTGCTGTTTCCTTAATTGTCTGCGTCTATGTAGTACTGATCCCGCCTATGACGTCTGCGCTCTGCGTTATCGTTTGCGCGGCAGTTTAAAAATGTATTATGTTTAGACGTTAGTTAATTATATTTTTCCAAGCTTTATAAATCAATAATGATTAATAATTAAAACTTTTACAAAACTGTTCTATTATGAACCACAAATATGTTAATGTTTTTTTTTATCCATTATGAATAATAAATTTAAGGAGATTATTATTTATTTTACAGTCTGAGTATGGTGATAATGTGGACGTGTGGTGATCTGTTCAAGACTGCATATTTTATTATAAGGGAAGCGCCCACACAGTTTTGGGTGTGCGGAAGTCTTCAAGTAACTTTAGATGTTGTTATCCTATTACAAGTGAGTAATTATAACTAGTATATCGTTGTGTGTCACATTATAAGAAAGTATACACCACCTGCCTTTTACCTACGGTTCCCCGCGGTTTCACCCGTGTTAAATACCCTCCACTGCGCCTACATATAGATATAATTAAAATATGTTGATTTGTGTGTGATATCAAATTTATGTCATGTTTCACTAGATTTATGTTATGTTCGATGTAGAACACTATAATATTTTTTTCAGGTGTGGCTATACAGACACAACACGGCGGCGGCGAGAAGGCTCCGGCGAGGTGATTAGCAGTGGACTGAAACCGATTTATAGCACTCGCGTCGGATAAACCGCAGGCGCGGCTCTTTTCCGCTGTCCCGTGTAACATATTCGGTACCATTTAGGTATAACTATAATTTTCTTTCCTTCATTATTAAAATAAGATAAATTTATACAAATTCATAGAACGTATCAAATAGACAAAATTATATTAACAACCTCAACTGTTATCACTATAATATAAATAGGTACTTAATTATTACAACATAAATGGAGATGTAATACGCGAACTATAAATATTAAATATATATCTAAATTACATCAAACTTTGTAGTTACAGAATGCCTCTAGTTCAATTATAACTTATAAGATCTGCATTTGAAGTAAAAAAAAATATATTTTATAACATAATTAATCTTTATGACTTATCAAATTATACCCTAAAACCGTTTATGTATAAACACGAGGACTTCACTAGAATAAATAAATTTGTAAAAACGAACGAACTAAAACAAAGTTACGAATTTCGCCGTAATTAATTTATAGGGTATGTATGTATTAATAATTTAAAAGTATATTATTGATGTTAGAGAATTAATGACATTAAAGCCACGAGTTATTTATTAAGGGTTTTAATTCCGTAAGCTTACGGTGCTAAAGGTTTGTGCCTAAATTAACAACGAGGGTCATGATATCATAACGAAGACCTTTATGGACAGAAATTTAATTTATAGAATGACCAACCTTCTTGTATTTAATTTTAAGGTACATTGTTGCTAGTCGTAATAATTAATTCGATAAAGAAATATTATCCTTTTTAGCTTCTATACAGTGTGTTCTGGATAGGTATGGGCGATTCCGAGTTGATTCAATCGAGTCAACGACATGACTGTTCCCAGACGAAAAGATCGAGATCTTTTTGGAATGTTTTAAGAGAACTGGTTAATTGAATGCGATATTGCCAGATCAGAGTGTGTCCCGCCTAAATTCAGTGAGAATTTATGGTCCTATGGGGAGATTTTGGAGGACAAAATGTACAGGGGATTGACGGGGTGAAAAAGTTTTTGCATACGTGGGTTACCATAGTTTAAAATATTATTTAAAAAAAGGTCGCCCGATTGGTACTTTCTATTTCTATTCTACGCGCGAAGCTTTACATGTAACAAAACAAAAGCAAAACTCTCACAAGTAACATTAATGAAGTTCAGGGAGTTTTATTTCAAAAAGTTTAATTTTACGGGTATTCCGGGTTAGGTTCGAGGGGCGGCAAGACAAGACACCCATCTGACAACGGTGATCACTGTAGAATCGCTCACAGGTTTATACTGTTCGCGCGTATTATTTATGTAGGTGTTTCATTATATTGATATTTGATTTAAATACCTCGCTTTTTAAAGAATTCGATAATCTAATAGATTTCAATAGGTAGTAATTGAAAACAAAACAATATAATCAGTCTAGTGCATCGTGTACTACATAATTTATTAGCATATTTAAAAAAAAATCTTATGTGTGAGTAAGGATTAAGAAATTTGTTATCACAAATTGTTCTTCCATGAGATAATATAAAATGTTAGGCTGTTTCATTAATAACTTCTGATTTTTGTCTAGAAACGAGTAGATTTAGACCTATGTAAGGTCCAAGTAATAGCATACTCCTGGATTAATTGGACTCGACATTTTGCTCGTTTGGACAATAGAAACATTCGTAATAACAACAATTTTTTTCTTCCGTCATCGCGAATCTTTTGTCTTTGTATCCACTATGTGCTTGATAATCTTTATGTATAGTAAATTTAGACTAAATGAAATTCTTGTAATAATAAAAATAACTTTGAAATATTACTAATAAACTGAAGTATTACTTGCTAAAATATGTAGATTCATGATTTTCGAATCATTCTTCAATGATATTAGCTTATCTTGTTACGTAGTAGATAGGTACTTGATATAATATAAAGTCTAAATAGCTATTACATAATATTATAGTTTGCAAACAGAAAATAGTCTCAGAAATTGTTCAAAGTAGTCATGAAAAAATTTCATAAAATGAGAGAAAATTCTAAAATAAATAATATTAATTATTAGATTATATAAATTTTTAGATTAGTATTATAGTAATAATAGCCTTTCATATTTTCAATCAATCATAACCCATAGAGTAACGGACACACTGCTTGCCCACTTATTAGTGTCGGTGGTAGTAATTCCTCAACTTCGTGTTTAACAAAAGCTGCGTGATAGATATTTTGTAGAGTTTTTGGCGGGGTCATGAGCTGCCATGTTGTGTTTTTTTATTTTAATTCATCGAATTTGGTTCTTTGACCCTATATTATGTAATATTGGTGGCATTTTGCATGATATAGGTAGGTTATTGTGCATACGTAAGGTGGATTATTAATATAAACTGGCAACATGCATTTTGAGATGTCACAAAAACTTCCTGGATAGTTCTTGCAAGGGGCCACCATCTTGTTAGACTCCACTTTCAATAAAAGATAGTACTACGAGGGCTTAAAAACATTTTAATTGCTTTTGCGGCGCCAAAACAAGAAGAAGAAGAAGAAGATCGGTTGTAAATGATAAGTACAATTTTTATTGACACGCTGAACGTTAATAGATTACATATATTATAATTTTAATCACGTAATGAAATTGAAAATCCCACAACAACAAGTGAAGTGAGGTCATGGCGCGTCAATCGTTACCTACATTCCACACATACTGCAATGTGTAATGGTAGAGTATAATTACCTACCCGTTTTGAGACATGTAATTTCGTTTTTTATGTATATAATTTATATATATTGTGAAACAAATCTATGACACTGATTTTTAGAATTAATATTTCTATCCCAAATGTAGAACAGTCAACGCCCAGCTGCGAAATATAAATATGCTGAGATTTAATCTGCTTCTATGACCATATTATAAACTCATATTATACCTAGTTTTAATATTGAAAGTATAAACATAATTGTTAAATAAATATTATAATAATTTTATAAATGATAAAATTAAAAAATATAACAAATAAAAAAACATGAATACTAATTATGAAAAAGACGAATTCAATTTATTTGTTCATGGGAAATACTAGTCCATTGATCAGTATGAGTTTCTGAATAAATTAAAAACAATACATACAGGTATATTCAATTTTTGTCATTTTCATTGTCATTGAAGAGCAAATTCTTTTTAAGATGTCCTAAGACCTAAGGAAGCATGCCGACAAAATGTAGATCCTTCAGTAGTTTGGTTCGTGGCCCACGCTCTCCAATGACAAAAAAGGCCCTAAAGTTGATGGATATTAAATAGGCTGAGACCAACGTAAAGGCAAACAGTGCTAATAGAAAAAAAAATTGTTTAACCTTCACGGGATGGAACGTTTATAATATAAAAATACTGTAATAACATGCAGTATCCACTCTATGTTATTTCCTTCCTCAAAATTTAGATGAATATGAGATCTACTATAATAAGTGACCAAATATAATTACTAATTGTCATAATTATTAAAATGCAATTTAGCATGATCGTATTCAAAATATTATAATTTATTTTAGTTTACATTTAAAATGTTTTAGAGTATTCCATGTATTTGTTCAAAGAACAGCATTTATTATTGTAATGTTTTTTACCCAATGTTTACAATTACTACAAACTACATTATATAATGTGAAAGTAAAGTCCATTATAATTTTCGTTGTTATATTCAAGAAAGTTCAAAACGTAATTTTGTTGTATTCGTAGATATAGAAACCCCATTATAATCAGAAATAAAGGGATAACGACGATTTTATAACATTGTAAATCGTAACGTTAAGAAATGCATACTTCATTGACAAGTTTCATTCTAGATTGGCGTTCATGACGTTAACTAATTTACATATTAACAAAGTTTTACATTTTAACTGTATTATTTCTATGTAATCAGAATAAATTGAGTAACAGATTTTATGAAATGATCCATCAAACTTAAATTGATTAAAATTGCTGAAAAAGACAGCATAATGTACTAAATAAAAATTGTTTAGTTAAATTCTAATGTACCGAAACTAGTTCAATTTATGGACAGCATGTTGTATGTAAATATAATAACTACTTCATAGAAGAAAATTTGAGAAGATTTTTGACCACGATAATTGAGGAGTGCATAATTATGAAAACTATATATAATTGGTATATTAAAGTGGTATAATAATTGCAGAATATTTGTTTGTAGTAGCGTCTATGAATGTAGATATTATGTTAATTTTTCTACAGTATTAATCTGTCAACAAACCAAAATTAACTTGAGAGAGATATATATATATTAATGTGATCTTACATATCTTATTTAGCAAATATCAGTACGTATAATTTATATTATTTAAAATTATACGTCAATTATAGATACTAGACAAATATCAACTGCGAAGTATGTATTATTATGGAAGCAAAAATTCTATGTTAATGTAGGTACGTAAATATGTTGTGATTCACGTTTACATATTATATAAAATTAAATTATATTATTTGTTACAAATGTGTTATTTATTTCCCAATCACAGCATAACACAATCCAAAGTCGAGTTAAATTTAATCAAAATCGATCATGTTGTTTTATATTTTAACATCCCCTATATCTTACAGTCGAGTATTATTAACATGATGAACGTCATCAAATTTGACAAATATCTCTTGGAGTAGATAATTTTCAGTCTATGACGTCTGTAACAGAGAACGTACTTTGGTTAAGGGTGGATCGATGGGGACGAGAGGGTGTAAGAGCGGCCGCGCCCTCTAGCGGTAAGATGTTTCAAGCAACAGTACGCAGAGATTACGGACACAGTTCGGGTGTGTCTGCGGTCTTATCCACTACAGCCTCCGAATCGAGGTAAGGGCCGCTTCTAAACATACTGCGCCGGTATCATCATCTATCTATGCGTCATCAAAATTGTTTTAAAATTCGATTTATTTACTTTTTATTTTGAAAAGTTTATTTATGGTCGTAAATTTAAACAGTCTTATGTAACTTCGAAATATAAAAAAAACTAACATATTGCTGTTGTAGAAATACGGATTTATTTATGAGTGAATAATTCTTATTTACACTTAGGTACGTAATGTAAACAAATGTTAACGGCATTATCACAAAATGTTCCATTTACATACCCTTATTTATACATTAATCTTTACCCTAGCTTAGATATTTACATAGATCAGAATCAATCTCAGACAATTAACCATGAAAATTTTCCCTATTAGTTACTAGGTAAATATACGTGATATTGTTCATTTTTCCAACTAATAATAATCCTATCCTTGAGACCTTGAACATTGAAACTATACGTAAATCATTAATGCATTTCCTTTGTAATTTTAGTATTAACTTTAAAAGAAATCGTTTTTGTAGGTACTTAGGTACGTACATGAATAACACATTACAAGTTGATCATAGCTCTTTGTGATTATTATGTATCAAATATATTTGCTTACTGATTTTTATCTACTACTAATCCGGATAATGTTTCGTAAACCATTATTGCCCAAGAGAAAAACCGATGTTTACGATCGATTTAACTAATTTGTTTACCTACCGTGTACAAAAACGGAAGGGCTCTTACCATTCTGATTTTGTTTACAAAACTTCATCTGCTCATTTGTTCGTCAAGATAGGCCGGGAATTTACCAAATCTTTTGCAATTGAATGTTTTTTGTAAATACAACACATTTTTGAAGGAGTTTTTATTATTTTTCCGTCCGTCTGTTTACTTTTGCAATTTAGTAGATGACTTTCCAAACAATTTTCACTTTCGTAAAAGTTTTTAGTGTATATTATGTGAAAAAATGTAATAATTCCCTGAAGTTAGTTTATGTTAATAAATATTTAGCGCGTCCCTATACTACGTAGGTATACGAACAAATTTTACTTTACATCGTAGAAAGTCCGACGTATATTGTATTCATATCGGTATCTCTATTGTCCAACCTTGTATAATATAATGAGAAATAAAAGTAATCAATATGGACTTGATATGCACAGAATTTATATTTATATAATATAACTAGCGGTGTGCCCGCGTCTCCGCACGCGTTTGTTACTACGCAAGAATTATTTAAATCCCTTTATTTTACTCATATTGTTAACAATTCATATGCCGTATCAATTGAGGAGTGGCATGGCATGTATTTCCCATGTAAATTTTTTATCAAAATAGGCTGAAAACTATTATTCTAATTTACAATTTCTAATGCATTTTTAACAATATTCTTATAGCCTTTGAATTATAGTATGATGTATGTTTCCTGTCTACAAAATTTGATCAATTGACAATTCTTATATCCCATTAATTATGTAAATAGTTAGACTTCCCGTGTATAAAATTTCATCAAAATCAGTTAAGAATTAAAGAAAATTTAAAAATTTTGAAAATTCGTTTTTTACGGTCCCCAAAAGTGATATTGAAAATTCTCATTACTATCATTCATGGAATGACTTAAACTTCCCGTGTACATAATTTAATTAACGAAAATATAGTTGTTTTTTTTTTACATTATCTAAAAGTAATATTGAAATTCTTTATACCCTATCAACTGACCGATGATATAAGCATCCCGTGTACAAAATTTCATAAGAATCGGTCAAGCCGTTTTGAGTTAAATCTGGACATACAAACAGACAGACTGACAGAAAAAAAAAATTAATGGCATATTCGTGATCAGTATCGTTCATATAATGTGCGTAACGGGAAATTTTGGAATAATATTAAAAGTACAGACAGGACTATAGATTTATTAATATAGATAGCTTTATTTATATAAACCAAAAAAAAAAAAAAACAAGAAAATCATAGATGGGTTTATCACTATTTGTATTGTGGTCGCAATCCCTACCACCCTGCTAATATTATTGCATATGCACCGGCTGATTTCGGAACACGACAAACCAAAAGAAAATCATAGATGGGATTATTACTGTTTGTATGGTATTATCAATATATGCCAATATGAATCAAACATATTAACCGTCCCAATAAAACTTCAAAAATAATTAAAATCATACCTTATTGTTACCGGCCTACGCGAAGGTTTTTTGAAAAACGTGAAACCCCCTTTTATTCCTTTCTTACCAAAAGCATAAATGAGTACTTCATACAAACTTTCACCCAAGTTTTATTTTCACCACATGTCGAATAACACAATGAAATAATTCACTTGTAGCAAAACTGTATAATCCAGACAATTTACAATAGGTAGGTATATCGTTTAGAATGTATAAACTCCCGCGAGCCGCGGTTTGACAGCTTTATAAAATAAAACAGTCAATAAGCCGTACTGCTTACATAGTTACAACAGTTTAAAAACACTTCAGACAATTTTAAAAAGAATAATGGACTATAATTTAATGGGTAATTATTAGAAATACAATACATTTCTATTTAAGTATAACACTGTCAATAAATCAACATTGACAACGCTGTCATTTCAAATCAACAAACTGGTTGTCATGGAGGCTGATATTTCCCTCTTACATACTTTCATTTCCTATTTTTTTACCCTTGAAATTTAATCTAATCTCTGGGACTACCAATCGGATTCGAAAAAATATTTTTGTATATGATAGCCAGACTCAAGAGGAATAATAGAGGTTATCTAACATTAGGTTACAACTCTCAGCTAGCTTTAGATATTTATTCTTGTTACTAAGTCGGAAGTCGAAGCGCTCCCAAATTGCTTTATCCGCGTGCGCTGGCGTAATGGTTAATGGTATCTAAATAAAAATCAATAAAATATTGGTACTCAGTATATCTAAACAAAAGTAGGTGATAGCATATACCTATCTCTTATACATAAGCCATAGTAAGGTATTTTATAACAAAGATTTGTTGAAAATTCAAAACTGATTTATGAGCATTATTTTTAGGCATGGAATATTAATCCTTATTTATGATAGTTAATTCGTCATCAAGACAGTTTTATGGCCTGGCATAAAATACCAAGCATGTTATTTGGACGTATAGTTTGGGAGATAATGGAAAATTAAAATAATTCAACACTCGGCTCGGGTCTATGACTAAAGTGTAGTAGAGGTACTGGATAAATAAGTGATTTGTATTAAATTATACGCGGGTGAAACCGCAGGGCACAGCTACTACTACAGGGTACCATAACTTTATGTTGATATGCATAATAAATTGTTCATATGTTATGTATGAGCGAATGGGTGTGGTTAAGCTATCCCTACATTGCTTTTCTTGTTTTTAAGTGTTTTAACAATTATATTATTGTAACCATCTTATTTCTTTACTCACATATGTAGTTTAAACACATTTTATAAAGAAGAAACTTTTTGTGTTAAACCAAAAAAACCGAAGGTAAGTAATAACTAAGTAGGTACTAGCAGTACTTAATAGCAATGCGCAGTAGATACGCGTGTAAAGTTCATTTTGGTAAATAGGTAAAAATTGATACTTGATTGATTAACGTATTGACTTATTAACTGTAATAATAACATAAGTAGTAATTGTTAACACGCAAGTTTATTAGACATACTTAGCTTAATGTATCTGAAATAATCATTGTCCGCTTAGCATGTCGTAACTTGTAAATTATTTGCTCGAATAATTTATCAGGAAGATCAAAAAACTAATGATGTCAAAACTAAGAATTAGTAGATACCTTTTATATTTTTAGTCTAGCCCCTACTAAGTAATTTACTAAGCCGAAGTTACGGCAACTAAAATAGGAAATATAAATCATTAAAACTATTGCACTGCTGCACTGGCCAAATTATAGTTTTTACTAGATAAACGTCACGTCGCGTCGTTGACATTTTAATACATACACAAAATTTAAATTACTTATTTGCAGACACAGTGTAGTGGACCTGGCAGTTGTACCTATGTCTTTAATGTAAATAGATGACTATTGATTATAATCCTAACTTAGCATTTAATTAAATACTTACCAACGAAAGTAAGATATCCTTTTTAGTAAGACAATGAAAACATAAATCAAATTAAGTTAAAAGAATTGTTATTATTCACATTATGTTAATAAGCTACCTAATTTTAATATTTTAAAATAGTATGGTAGTACGCCGTAGAATCTAATCTAAGATGATTTTAAAAACACTATCTAATTATTTGTAATTATACCTACTGTTCAAAGTATTTAAACTACCTTTGTAAATTACTGTCTTGTGTCTATACTACTTACTAGTATAGGAAACAAATACTGCCGAAAACATGAGGCTTGGCTATCTAGATTGTACAAAGATAAATACTAGGAATAAGAAGGTATCTACACAAAGTTCTTCAACTTTTTCTTATGATGAACATTATTGAAAGTTGAAATCAATTTGCTATTTACTGTGTAACTACTAAAGATCGGGCCAAGTTATTACGTAAAGAGCCTTTGTATTAAATTCTGTAAGCCCTTCGGAGACCGCACATTTATGTCTGAAATGGTTGGTTTGAAAGGCAATGCCGCGATACGAGGAGGGTCAACTCAACTACATATTAGATGCCAGCTAATGCATATAATATATTAGTTAATCCACGATAACAATGATATTAGAAAATATTGATTAGTTAAATAACCTTACAGTTCTTATTATATAAAACGTCTTTGTTGAATGTATTCTATTAAATTAACGTACTCATAAGTCGCGTTAGATATTATATTCAATATAAATAATAAATAAATATTTTTATGATTTTATCCCATTTAAAGAAAAATATCAAATGATCAAAGACTAAAAACAAACAGGACTACAGTGCATAGTATTTCGATTTGTCTTTTTCAATTCTTTTCACTTTTATACTGAAAACTCACTGAGAAGTAGGTATCTGGTTCATAATTTATCATGAAAGTAAAGCCCGCTTGTGCATATCGGTTAGTGCACGGGTCACCAAATGGTGGACCGCGGTCCGCATCCGGACCGTCGACTTATTTTATGCGAACCAGAGTAAAGACATTTTTTATTTAAGTTGGAAAATCGAAGAAAATAGCATATAACATGGACGTAATAATTCTTATATTAGGTCCTTACATATGAAATTGGCTTTTTGTTGAACTGGCCCCTTTGATCTCAAATAATTGACGTTTGGTCAGGAATTCCTGATTAGGGCTTGTGTATTTGTGTTTCGAATTTAGTGATTCATTTGTTTTCGCAGCATTCGACTTTTCTTTGACATCGTTTTTATTCAAAAATTGGAAAACTTAAAATAACGCGTTATTTACGAATATGAGTTTCACCGTGGCATTAGCGCTGCAGAAACAGCTCGAAGGATTAATTATGTGAATAGGGAAGCTACTGTAAAAGAAAGCACGATACGATTTTGGTTTTCGTTCTGGAAATTTTGACCCGCGAAACCAACCCCGTGGACGGCCGGACTCATAACGAAGAATTAAAGCTGATCGTGGAAGCGGATCCATCGTAAATCACGTCAGAGTTAGCGGCAGGCTTCGGTGTGAGTGATAAAACAGTTTGAATTCACTTCAAACGAATTGGAAAAAAAGAAAAAGCTCGAGAAATGGCTACCGCATGAATTGACTAAAGCACACCAACAAACATGCATTGAGTGATGCATTACATTACTCAACCGTCACAATATCGAGAGAATTTTGAATCGTATTGTTACTTGAGAAGAAAAATGGATCCTTTACAACAATCGGAAACGCTCATCACAGTGGTTGAACCCAGGAGAACCGGCCAAGCGAAAGTTAGCTCAGAAAAAGGTGCTGGTGAGTGTTTGGTGGACCATTGCTGGTGTCATACACTACAGCTTCCTAAGATCTGGCCAGAGGATAACGGCAGACCTGTATTGTCAAAAACAACCGAGATTGGTCAATATCTCTAGCCCACTGCTGCTTCAGGACAACGGTAGGCCCCATACTTCACGACAGACGGCCGTTTCTTGGCGAAAAATTAATGCGCAATATGACAATTTACTGCTGCACAACATTGTAAGGTGGTTAAGCAAAGGTTGAGTTTAAAAAAAAAAAAAAAATTTAAGTTTCAAGACATTTGTTTCTACTACTAGTTTTATGTTAGTATTGCTAATTGAGTTTTCTAAGCAAAAAAGTATATGTGGCTAATATTACTTGCTTAGCATAGGTACATTTTTAAACACATCAACGACCTGAACGTTAAGCTTCAAGAAAAAGAAAAGCTTGTATGGGAAAATTCTGTCGAAGTGAGAAGTTTTTCAAGAAAATTTGACGACTTGAAGAACTCAAATTTACAGATGAAAGCTTTAAGCAACAATGCGATAGTGTTTTTATTATGAAACCGGACCGCGACTGTGTTGTATATTTCCAAAACAGGTCTTTAATGAAACTCATTGGTGATCCATGGGTTAGTGGTTCACTTTTGATCGGACAATTCTTTCAATAACGTGTGTATATGTATAAAGTTATTAACTATGCTATTTTATGGCAGCTGCGAAAAATACTTCATAATAAAAAAAAAACACATTGTTATTTTAATGTACCTAATATTTCACAAAAATAGTTAAATAATATCTAAATCTTGTATCTCAAAAAGAGGCATATCTAAATATTATGAAAATTTCCAATGTAAATCCACCTTAGGGTAATCATAAAATGCAAATTAATGTATCAGCATCCAACAAAAACAAATTGCGCATAGTCTGCACAAATTCCTAGTGATGCGGTATAGAGCTTTATTGCAGTAGTAGCAGACCGTTAGAAAAGCGTTGTCCTCCTTCCAGATGAGTGACCCTTCCCCTCTACGCGATTCGTTCCAGACTATATTTTAACGAGTTTTTATTTTCGTTCTGTAATCATTTGACGTTAGAAAATATATTTTAATTTGCTTAATTTCTTAAGTAGGTACTCGTACCTAATTAATAATATGATGTAATTATATTTATTATACAGAGTGTCCCGAAAGGAATGGACTAACGCTATGATGGTGATAAAGGGTGACACGATCTAATAGAAACACTAAAATTTATTGTCCTAGGCCTAGTAGTTTTAAATTTATGATTTTTTTAAATGTTATGTTGAAATTCTCCTTCTATGAACACAAAATTTAAATATGAAGTAAAATAAAAATAAAATTATTATTTTTTTGTTTAAGGGGTTTCAGAAATCATGTATGTATAATCAAAATACTACATCTATGGTTTTATTACTATTATCCCTCTGAAGATTCATTATTGAAATCCATCATTGCGATGTTTTTCGGTTGAAGTAGTTAGAATAAATCGAAAACATAAATACATATTTTCAATTTGTGATCATCGATTAAATCCTTCAATACCTTCAATTTTGTTACGATTAATTCTTATACGATCGTACTGATATTGTGAAATTATTTTACAATCTCCGTAATTTAGTTCTATAGAAATTATTTTTCTGGGAATAGATTACCGTCAATATTTAAAATTACTGATACTAATAAGTATTAACAAAGAAAAGGGGAAAAAATAAAATTCTTAATATATTTATTTTAAGAATGACACATCAACTCAGTCCTCTTCATTAACGTCAGCCAAAATGCAAATATCACATCGGACGCTTACGCTTCTTATGGTATGAAATGTCATGAACCCGGTTGAGTTTACATGAAATCATTTACGTTATATGAGAAATAGTAATAAAGGAAATATTCAATAAATGTCTACTTACATTCCATGCCGTCACGAAGCCAGTTATCTACGTCACTTTGAACCGGACACTCTATCAAACTCAGGGCTGATCGCTCTTTGTAGTTATACGACGCGTTTGAAATATATTTATTCAAATATATTTCAAAGACTTGAACACCAGTTTTACCTGCTCAATTACGTATATTGATTGTACAAGTAATAATTATCTGATAAATAATTTACTTATTAGAAATAATGTACATACTTGAATTAATTATTGATTATTTATGGGCATATGTCACAGAGGCTTATGTAAATTATATTACCGATGCGAATCACAGACAACATAATGTAAAAAAAATTACGTTAGACTTACATTATGTTCCAATATGTTTAGATGTAAACCATTAAAGCGTAACTTTACCTCACGCTGAATTAGGCAAAACATAATATCAATATCAGAAAATTGACTATAAAAATAAATGTCTATATTCATCTGATACCGTTACCCACCCCATACAAGCATAAAGCTATGACGCAATACGGTGGGAGGAAAGGACCCTTGAGTCTCCATCTCCACTCTGTGTCCCCGCGGCTTCCAGCCTTGTAGTGTAGCTCTGATGTTATTCGTGAACGTTTTAATTAATTTGCATGAAATAACAAATATTTAGATACATTTCTGTATATTGCATATTCAAACTATGCGTAACATGGAATATTTCATATTAAAACAAGAAAGAAAACCAACTTCAATGATTTTGAAGAGTTCCGTTGTGTATCTTCAAAGTCCAATGACAATGAAATTAAAAGGTGGACCCTTGAGGTATCCCCTATCCAACAAAAAAAGAATCTTCCAAATCGGTTCATAAAAAAAGAAGTTACAAATAGAATAGAAGAAAGAAAAAAATATGTACTAGTCATGAAAATTTAGATAAATCCTATGATTACAAGAATATATAATATTATCTAGAAAGGACATTACAAATCCATGATTACAAAGAAAAACCTAATAGCAACATGTACAAAGACGGCGGCTTTATTTCACATTATCCGGAACGTTAACGTGTCCACTGCGTCCAAGCAATTTTTATAAATTTAAATACTTAATGTATATATTCGCTATTAGTAATATCTAGCAGGTACTTATTTAAAAGAAACAAAATTGATATTTATACTTTCAATATACCAAACATGGACTAAAAAAATTTTTTAAAATAAAATGACGGATTTATACCGCAGTTACCTGATAAGTTGCGCTGTTTCCTATTTCATACTCTTTGTAATTTTATTATGAAATTTTTGATACTTATAGGAAAATTAAAGCATTGTGACGATTAATAGCAGCTTATTCTTTTTATTCGAACATAGGCAAAAAGAACATTCAGTCAGCGTACCTATTGAGTAATAAAATTTTCTTTGTTATTCAGCCGGAGTCCTCAGCCTATATATTAAAAACGTAGTGGGTGTATTGAACTCGTAGGCTTTAAGTTAAAGCAAAAACATTAACTTGGTTTATTTAGTGAACTGTGTTCTTATTTTTAATTCTTTATAGGTTTTACTGTTGAGCCGTAATCTCACCTGATGTTAAGTGACAATGTGGCCTAAGAGGTAACACGCTAAGCCTAGTACAGGAACCGGCGCTCACAAGTCCAATGTCGCCAAATTTTCAATTTGAGGGTTGTAGTTAGGAAGGCGGATATTAGGAAATGGTCTACCACCACACTATGGTTCTATCACGATGTTTTCCTTCATCGAAAGCTCAATATCTACTCATTGATTTAGTACCTGCAATTGATACTTTTTTTTAAGAAGAGAGCTTATTCTTCTCAAAGAGGCCGGCACCGCATCTGCGAGCCCTCTGGTGTTGCGGATGTTTGTGGTAGGCGGTGATCACTTTCCATCTATAAGAGCTCAACGAAAAATAAATATAAGGGCACTTTTAGAAAACCTACCCGTGGTGGTGACGAAGATTTTTACGTAAGAGCCTTAATTTTTCAGTTTAGAGGTTTAGAGGTAAATGGGAAGGTATTTAGGATTGCAGCTATATTAAAGGACAACGATTTTTCAGAAAAGTAATCGATAGAAAAATGTTATAGATTACAACGTGTAAGCAAGTTAGAATCTTCTTAAATGTAAAAACGAATGATGCTGGAAATGGAAGCAATAATATTGTGCAAAATAATTGTATGTGATAAACAGTTTTATTTATTTAGATTATGGTTTTATACAATTTACTTGCAATCAGTCATTTCAAGGGAAACTATTAATATGCAAGTTTAGTACCTATATAAGTGTGTATATTTGCAGCAAATATAATAATAAAAAAGCTTACTTTATTATATAACTTCAAAAAAGGAAAGTTTTCTGTATCCTTGGTGTATCTATGCGTGTTTGTATGTGCGTGATTTTTTCAGAAACGATACGACCGATTTTTATGATAATGTTAGTACTGGTATGTTACTGTTTACTTTTGGCAAGTTTTTTGTATGTAAAATATTAAGGTACCATTCCTATTTCCATAACTTATTGATACCTATATATTTTTTGTTATTGAATTTTGACGAAATCGAAATAAAAATTTCAATGCCAGTAATAAAACAAAAGTTTAAAAGTAATATTAAAATATTTTTATAATGTAAGTACTTACATACCTAATGTAAGTTATTTATTTAAATTTTTCTTTTCGCGAACTGTCTTCAAAAGTAAGTATTATCAAGCGATTGTATTCAGTTTATGCCGAAGGTTCGCCTAATTCATTTTTTTTTTTTTCAAACTGACTATCGCTGTTGACCTGATGAGCCTTACTTTAGTCATTACTTATTTTAATCGTATATATATTATAGTAAGTATTAGGTATTAATAAAATAATTTGATAGTACTAGCTCATTGAATCTCATCATTTACTAAAGCTAGTTTGGGATCGAGTTAAATACTTTTGGTCATGACCGCATATGAACATTAAGATAATAACTAGCCTGACAATTCAATTCAATTCATTACGATGCTTTCTTTCCCAGAAATATTCAAATTCATACCGTTCGACGCGTTTCACGAAGATGCTACTGCATATCTCTGAGTCCTGAGACATGGCATAAAATCAATTTTAATGTTTAAATACTTAATGATTAATTATCTAGTTCAATCTTATTCACGTATATGCTGAAACTTATTTATCTAACCAACTATATTTTAAGGGATAGATAAACATATTTAAAAGGTAGATTCTCTCGAAAGGACGTGATCACATTAGGCAAGTTGCCAATAATATCGTGGGCTATCGAACGCCCTTTAGACTGCCAAGGTCATATTCAAGGATAAGTTGCAATAAAAGATTATTAGCTACCATTCTTCAAATAAAAACTATACGTTATTTTGATTATGATGTTATAAAAATAAAATTTGACAAATATGAAAAATCAGTCATAATATGACAATTGTGAATGAATATAAATAATTTCTATATTAGATAAGGTATGAAAAATAATTAGGCATATGAAAATATGAATTTATGATATGATGAAGAGATAAAAAAGGTTGCTCGGAATTTTTGTGCATCATCTTTAAATTCCAGTGATAAATTGAATAATCAAATTCCAAGGAACGTAAAATAAAATATTAAATTTGCGTAGTTATGTATTGTACCAAAAACCTCAAGTATTTATCACCAACCAATATATTGTCAGTAATTCGTTGTTTTGTGTTGAAATATAACATAAGTTAATACACAGTATATTTATGCTTCTGATCTGATACGTCAGATAATGTGGTACCTAATGAAATTTATCAATGCAGCAATAAATTCAACTGACCCAAAACTAAAATAAGATCTGATGAGTTATAGTGTTAGGTATTTGAGACAAGATGTTTAAATATCTATAAAATATTTCATTGTGTATTAAATATTGACTGACCGAAGGTTCAGTTTCGGTATCGGCCAGTTTCGGCCAAAAAACTTCGACCAAATCTTCGGCCACACCGAAATCAGTATTCTTGAATTGTCACGCGTTCGTGGCTCGTAAATCTCAACACTCTTGTGTACATCTCGTGTTCCATCTTAAGAATAATGTGATCACAATTAAGATTTAAGATGCCTACTTTTCCAATTAATAAAAAGTGGCTATACTTTATATATTAATATTGATTTTAGACAAAGTTCCGCCCACTTGAACGTACCATACCATGACTGTAACTGTACCAACAGAAGCAAAAAATATAGTTTGTATAAATTTGTATGAGACTATGCCCTAGACCGTTCCGTCACTGAACAAGATCGTAGTGTGCTATGGCCATGGCCGTAGTAGCAGGCGCGACAGCGAGTTCCCGACGAGAATATGTGCTTTGCACGTGCTGGTACAGTCCGTGCATGGCCGTCCGTGGTGTTCTTGTCGGTTTCATATCTTTTTTTGGTTTTCATTTTCTTCTTATTCGTCCAAAATCATAGGAATGTTACCAGCTAGCTGTGCCCGCGGCTCTGCACGCGTTAACTACAGAATTATTGGTTATTAAGATATCTTCATTTTTTTTTTAGTAAATACCAAATATCTAAGGAGTAGAACAAAACAATTTCGTATGATAGCCGTTACATACGGGCATAGAACGCGGTCGATCCGTTGCAGGTTGCATGGTAGTGCGTGTCGTGTTTCTTTACATGCCTGATACGTTCATAGCACACGGTCATCATGGTATGCTCCGCTTATGTGGGCTAATCCTTAAGTCTTTATTACTTTTGTACATGTTAAACTGTTAATATATTACGAATAAAGAATTATTTTTGTTACATATTTCAATCATTAACTGTCTGTATTTATGTGAAAAAAAAACTTAAAATACACATAATTTGAATATACAATTTATATTTTAAATGTCTAAATTAGTTTCGGTTCTGGTCTCGGTCGAAACTGAGACCATGGACGAAGTTCGGCTTCGGCTGAAAATCCATTTTTGGTTGAACACTAGTAAGTATTAATTAAATACAATCATATTACAGTAACATTAGGGGAAATTCGACATAAGACTTAAGCGTTGTTATCATAAATTCTATATGACACAGATAACAAGCGCCTTGAGCGTAATAATAATAATAATAACAATTAATTATGCTATAGGCCTCACGCCTCATCTACTATAGTGCCTACCTCATTTAATTGAAATTTTCATTGTTTCAGCGATGTGAATATTTGTGAAGATAAATGATCAACGAACCCTCAACTGCTTTATCGCTTCAGTCTTAAGTTCGTTCACACGAACTGGGCTACTACACGTAAGCTAGCCTTACGGTAGTGCGTAACATGCCCAGACGCACTGTGACACACTTGTGCGCACTCCACTACGCGACAGAGGTGCGATAACCGACCTCCTCCGCTCTGCCAAGAGTGCCAAGTTTCGATTTTATCATTGCTCTCACTTCGTAGTCGCACGTGTGCCGCTGAGGTCGCCGCACACCATCCCGTGCGAGACGGCTCGCGTGATGCAATCTTGTTATTAATCTGGAACAACACTGGCAGCAGCGGCAACTATCAGCGTTCGATATTTAAATTTAATATTACATTGTCATTTTATCAATGTGATGTGATGTAAATAAACGTGGGCATAATAGATTTTATGAGAATTGATAAGCCGGTAATAAAATAAACAGAAACTGTACAAAGTTTTAATTAGTGTAATATGACGTCACGGTCGAAGGAAAAGGTTGTGTCGGCTTTCCGGAAGCTGTTTCGATCTCCAGAAAAAATAGATAATGATGGCGCCGGCCCTAGTGGTTCACCAGCGAGACGCGGTCTCCTTCGACGGCATAGGTATGTACTATTCATGTTATTATTATCTTAATTGGTTGCCATTTCAATTCTGAACTGAAGAACCTTTTTTTAAAATTTATTTCAAATATTCAATGCTTTACTTTTTAATAGCTCAGTTGATCCAAATATAAAACTAGATATTATTAATATCTTTTGTAATACGCTTTATTGCATACATAATACATTAATATATGGGCGACCGAGCTGTACTCAGTGTCATTATAAACAAAAAAAGAAAAACACAAATCTAGGTAAACCGTAAACTTGGAATGTAAAACATTATCTAAATGCAAAATTTCATCGAAATCGTTGGAGCCGTTTTCGAGATACCAATTACATATATATATACAAGAATTGCTCACTTAATATAATAAGATAAGATAACTTACATAGTGCCACTGTTTAGTACAATTTTAATATAATTAAGTATTAATATATTATATTGCAGATTATTTAAGGTGTACGTATAGTTTTATAATTATTTAGTATAATTTTTTAATGAAAGCGCAGCTGGAGGAATAAGTAATATCAAAAGAAATATTAGGGGAGAGTGGGTGAATAGGAGTCATGTAAGGGAAAGTTAAAAAATACACATAAAAAAATAATTCTAACACAATAATCAGTTTTCGATATCTCTATTTCAGTGATTGATAACACAAATTTGAAAAAGTTAAGTCTAAATTAGTGAAAATAACTTTTTTCGTAAATATTAGTGTAATGAGCGCTATGAATGAATATTAAGCAAAATTAAACTTACTTTGGCTCACGTAATAGGAACTTATACAAATCACAGTTATAAAGCATATTATGATGGATGCATTTTCCTCTTTTGAGTATTCAGTATTATGTATACCTACATATTATTTTCATCAACAGATGTGTCCTCTGTTATGTTCTCATAGAACAAGTTTCTAGTTGCCTTTTTTGTTTTGTTTCCTTACTTTAGTATTCTTAGATATTATTAATTCTTAGTTAATTTACTTCTTATCCTTTTTTCTCTTTTCTTCTCAAAACTTTATTCATAGGGGGTATCAGTCAAAGCTTCTGAGTGTTCCATTATTTTACTTGTCTTTGCAGACTATTTAAATATTTGTTGACGAGAACTTAAAACATTTAAATTATTAGCAAAAATAAAATATATTATTGTAGATTAGAACTAAGATTTTTGAAAGGTGTAATTGTAACCATAGCGGGGTAATGGGAGCGCTTCCAGCTCCCATAACCCGAATCTCATACATCTAGAATGAAAATAACTAAAATAAACAAACATTGCTAAATCTTCTGTATTCGCAAAATTAATTAAATAAAGCATTTAAAAAACAAAAACACAGCTGAATGTACGTAACCTGGATTACTTAATTTTGTTGCGTTTGTTTTTTCTTTTACGATGACTCACGAAACTAACGGCTCGTCACCGTCATACGCGCGCCAGTCTGCTGTCCAGCGGTAATTATGTTGGGTAATCGAAGGTTCCTGAAACCGTTTGTGTCATTTCAGTGCTATTTGTATGCTCCTGTCTATGTAAATTGTAGTAGCTCTCATTATCCGCTAGCTCCTATAACTCCGTTCTCCACTACTAAAATGCAACTGCATCGAGAGAAATGTCTTGATGGTTGTAAAATCCAATATTGACCTAATATCAATGTCGCTGTAATAAAATATTTAGTTATATAAACAAAATTATTTTCAAGATAACATATCATTTGTTATCACTCTTTAACACACAATTTATAAAGAGTTTATAGCTCGAGTTGATTGCTTGAATATGTTGGGGTAGGTCATGGACCGTTTCAATTTGGTTTTAATAATAAAGAAATATAATCTACTTATTCAATAAATTTATGATAATTATAGCACCAAATAACAGAGTAAATATGATCTTGAATTCTTGAGTTGAATGTAATAACTTGACATATAATCAACAACAACAGTCGACGCTGGCAGGGCTGCGCAGTGATACAATCAGACAACCTGTCAATCTATATAATATTGTTATAAAGACGATGTTTGATAATAATTATTCATAGCGATAGTTTAGGTTACGGCGCGCTGTTGTTTATTACAACATATAGCAACATTACTACGCAATATGCTACCTAATTTTATTTCTAATCAGGTCAGGATCTGAATTTATATCTAGCTCTATAGAAGTCAAACTTCTTGGCGATGTCTGAGTTACCGGATCAAATTCTTATTACGCTTATGTTAGGAATATTTCTTTGTAAAAACAATATTCATTATAATTGCCTGACCTTCGCCGGCGAACTGTCTGGTAGAGTAGAGCAGGGATTCCTAAAGAGACTTCCACAAATGTATTATGTACATTTGTCATTGGATCCTTGAATTATTTTAGTTGTTATTAAATTTAATACAATAAAAGAGATTTGTTGAGTGTTCCGTAGCTTTCAATGTTTGGGAACCGTTGCTTTCAATGTTCATATCATTGGATAAATAACACCAAGTTAAAATTATTCCTTATTTATTAAAAACCATATCCACCTCAATTAGGTCTCACGACGACGGACAAAACAAAATAACAATATTTATTGTTCTCAATTTTTTTGCTGCACTGCCCGCTAATTATTATTTTGCCATACAGGCTTGTCGTCGCAGTTGGTAGGACATTTGTTTAAAGTCGTCATTCACTTTTCGATACAAATGTTAGTTATCAGTGTCTCTGCCATCCATAGAAGCTAGCGCAGCGTACCAGGGGCGGGCGGCCTGTCTCCGGCGTCGCGTCACCTTCGGGCAAATTTTCACGATCTATACTAATATAAGAAAGCGGAAAAGTTTTTTGTTTGTTGTTTGTTTGTTTGTTTAAACACGCTAATCTCTGGAACTACCAGCCGGATTCGAAATATTATTTTTGTAAAAGATAGCCAGACTCTCGAGGAAATAGTATAATTTAAGATTGGGCTACAACTCACAGATAGCCTTAAATATTGATTTTTGTTACGTAAGTGTGAAATCGAGGCCCTCCCGAACAACTTTATCCACGTGCGCTGGCGTAATCGTTAATGATAAGGAAATACAATGTTCCAAAATAATATTGTTCTTTAGTATATCTAAAAAAAGTCAGCGATAGCATATGTCTATCTCCTATACATAGGCCACAGTAAAGTATTTCATGACAAAGATTTGTTGGAAATTAAAAAGTTATTTACAAGCATTATTTTTAGGCATGGCATATTAATACTTATGAACAAAAGTTACTTAATCATAAAGACAATTTTATGAAGTTAAATTTTGCTCTTTAGAGTAAGCTATTTGGACACATAGTTTAAGAGATAATGAAAAATTAAAATAATTTGTACTTGCGAGAAGAACAATTATGATAGACTACATGGGTGCGTTGGCGATGCGGTGTTTGTCGGATAAAATTAACACGGGTGAAACCGTGGGGCACACCTAGTAAATAATAATAACATATCTTATAAACATTTTAACCATTTCGTGTCATATTTATCCGATCTATCCGATCTGATCCGTGGTTAAAACAGAAAATATCAATTTCTCACTTTATTAGGGAAAATTTATTAGATTTCGTATGATATATTTAGTCAAAATTTAATAGCTCTCCAATTCTTTAATTTCTTATTGAATTTAGATGCAATAAATATCATTATCATACTGATGTAGGTAGGCGATGTACTGATGTAGCTACAAATAATGTAAAAAATATACATACTTGCTATCGATTCTTTGTTTTGTTGCAATATTAATTATTCAACCATTCAACACAATCGCACGACGTAATCAATGTATTATTATTATGATAAAAAATTGCATGTACTGTGTGTATAATACGCCATTATAAATAGTACACAGATGTAAACACTACGATTGATAAAAGCATTTAAATTTCAAAATAACATAGACATTTTTGTCCATTTCCCGGTAATAAAGCCAGAATTCTAATTTACAAAATAAAACAATTCAATTAAGCCGTTTCTCAGGTAAAACGTACCGTTATCGAAATAAAAACCGTACATTAGCTTCTCTATATTTGAATTTCCTATGTGGCATTTTACTTTACTTTGACTTCTGTGAGCTTGTCGCCACGCTTTCGCGCAGCGTTCGCCCTTCAAGCCCGGTGAAGCTGTAAAAGCCGTCTGAGGCTCGAGTTTTCTTGGCTAACAGTGTAGTCAGTTCTAAAGATTGACAGTTGGTTGACTACATTTAACACGGGTGAAACTATGAAACAAATAATTTTCTATGTGTGAATCCGCGGGGCACCGCTAGTTGTAAATATACATATTCACTTAATTATTCATGAAACTAACAGTTAGCTAATTTTTAAAATAAATTATTTGAGTAAAAATGATGCGTGTTTTGTATTCTTTAAAAATATTTTCAAGAATAATTCATATTTCAAGGTTAAGGTCAAGGTTAGCAGGTCACGTTCGTCAGCATTCAATATGCAGTTATTTGGTATATGTAGCTAGTTGAATTGTGTCCGAAAATTTTAAATAATAAATACTTAAAATACAACTCAATGTCATGTAAATTTACAAATACTTACCTATACGAAGCATACTTTAAAGGTCTTCGCAAAATGCGTATCTATATTAAAACAGTGCGAAATATTATTTATTGTACTTTGTACATTTTTTCAAGCTGAGTGGCTGTTTCATAATTTATTCTTGCTAGTATGCTGTCTCCATTGATAAAATAAAACCCATTCGTGTCTGTCCCATAGTAATTAAAACTTTATATGGGTAGTTATGTAGTACAAAAAACCTTTGTTATTATTTTCATGCTTTTAGCTTAGTTATGAATTGAATGCTTGTTGTAGTACATACTATTAATACACGTCCAAGATAATTACATTCCACTTGAAACAGGTCTATAACTATAATTCGTTAAAGTTTGACTTAAGGAATTTTACGCGCTGAACAACTCTGTTAGACATTTATATGAATATACAGCTGTGCCCCACGGGTTCACTCGTGTTAATTGTATCCAACAGACACCGCGCCGCCAACGCATAATTGTTCTCACTTCCCGTGAATATAAATTATTTGTTCATTAATTCAAACTATGTGTCCAAATAACATATTATAAAGGGCAAATTTTAACTTCATCAAATTGTCTTTATGATGAAGTAACTTTTGTTCATAAGGATTAATATGCTATGCCTAAAATATTATATTATATTATATTCTTATAAATCAATTTTAATTTTCAACAAAAAAATCGCAAATACCTTATTGTAGCTTATTTATAGGAGAAAAGCATATTATGCTATCGTAGACTTTTTTATTGGATACACTAATGGCCAATATTTTTGTAGAACATTGTATGTATTTGCGTATTATTTACTATTACGCCAACGCACGCGGACAAAGCAGTCCGGGAGGGCTTCCACTTCCGGCTTACTTAACAAAAACCAATACTGAAGGCTAGCTTAGAGTTGTAGCCTAATGTTAGATAACCTGTACTATTCCTCGTGAATCTGGCTATCATATACAAAAAGAATTTTTCGAATCGGAGGGGTAGATCCAAAGATTAGCGTGTTTAAGCAAACAAACAAAAAAACTTTTCCCTTTTATTATATGAATGAAGTATACATAATGTATAGTTTTAAAGTCTTTTTCTTATTTAATTTATTATAACAACTTTATCTATTAAAGGGTTTTCACTTATGTGAAAGACGTACATTCATTGTGATGACGCTTGTTTTCACCACAATTAACTGAAATGCACCTAACAATACGTGATTACTACGACGCCGCGACGTATCAAGGAAGTACGAATCCGACGCTACGTCATTTTGCGAATCTTGTCTGTACTGAAACAAAGACATGTTTATTTACAGAAGCCGGCAAGTTTTTCTTTTGTACTATAACATAAGTAGAAGTGTTTGTACAACGTACGTAGGATCTTGTACCGGTTATAAGTATAATAACTCGTACTGAATCAACTGAACTAAACTGACGCGGAATTACGCATTTAAGGAATTAATATTGAAGAACATTTAAATCAATATTAAGTAATAATTTACTAGTGGTCCGACTAGATCGCGAACACCATACACCAAGTGGAACATTCGCCATAGTGGCACGTTAAGGCGCATTGCGATCCGAGATCAGCCGGTATATATCCAGTAATCAAGTAGGGCGGTAGAGATCTGTAACCGACTGGTTCGCAACATGGTGAGAAGCCCATCACAGACTTTTTTTTTAACTTATTGCGTTTATGGTTCGGCCACTGCCATCCGGATGCGATAGGCTTGCAGGCCGCTATGACAGCGGAAACCGGAGATGGACTACCGATTGTACGGTACTTCACTTTGCCATTATATAATTCAAAAAATATATGTAAACACTAAAAATTATATTAGTATTATCGATAAAAATGTACGAAATGTACATTTACTTTGTAACGATAACAATTTATAGACATTATTATATAGTATTTTACTAGGTCAAGATCTGAATTAATAGTAAACGAAATTTTACGTAACTCCGTAAAACATTTTATGAGTTTTTTCTTGATTACATAAAATTGTGTGGTGCAATAGGTAAACTAATAAATATGTATCTATGCATATTAGATAAGAATAGTTCTAGATACGTTATTAGAAACGTGTCGTTAAGATACAAGCTTCTTATTTACATTCGATAAATATATATAATAAATCTATAGTGATTAGAATACTCTTGTACCTAACTACCTCATTCAATGGTATTAGAGAGCAGGGATGCTCAAACAGTCGATCGTGATTGACTGGTTGATTACGGAGGTTTCAGAATCGATCAGGGATATCCCGAACATAATTATCTTCCCACTGACCTGCGTTTGACCCATACATCATAATATGTGTAAAATGATGTGAAGGTGATGTCAAAATAAAGTTACGTGTTCACTGGGTTGAAGTAGTAATAATATTTATGCGTATTTTACATCTGGAAGCCCTCTGTCTTCGAATCCCAAATAGTATTTTATATAATGACATGCTGAACCCGCGGTGGCGCTCGCGTGGATTACAAAATGCCATGATGGTATTGCCATCGGTCGAGTAGACGCGCGAATCGTGCTATCCCCGCTCCCAGTTATTTTAAATATAATATTGCTGCATTGCATTATATTGTGAGTGATCCTTAGTAAATAGACATATGCTCTCGCTGACCTTTTTGTAGGTCTTAGTAATATCTACAATTATGGTGTAAGTTAGTACATTAATTTGAAATATCTCTTATGGTTTACTCACCGCAAGCCATTTAAGCGCTCAAATTGATTCACCACTACCATTTTATTTTATTTGCGCGGAACCCTAATTCTTTTTCTAAAAAAGGTAGCTACTCCTTATAACATCACCTGTGAAAGCCAGTGAAAGTCCCGTCAAAATCGGTGCAACCATTTCGGAGATTACCCGGAACAAACAGATACACAGACAGACAAAATATTAAAAAAAATGTTTTATTGTTATAGGTACCGTTTATACTTTGATATGCATTTAGTAAAAAGCTGTAATTTTGTTATTACAAAAATACATTATTAATTGTATAGATCATGGCTTCTTAAACTATGGGTCGCAACCCCAAAGGGGTTGCGTTGCAAAATTCTGCGGTCGCGAGAGATTTTAATTTCAAATATTTATTGTATATACCATTTTATAACATTACTAGAGTTTTATAATTTTTTGTGCAATTTTTAGTTTTAGATTTTTGTATGCTTCAAAACGAATTCTAAAACTATATATTTTCATATGTATATGTATATTGTTACCTAATAAATAAATCATCAAAAAATATTAATTTATTTTTCTTTTATATTAGTATGGGGTCGTCAAGAAACTCGCAATCATAAATGGGGTCGTAAATGACAAAAGTTTAAGAAGCCCTGGTATAGATAGATGAGAAATATCTGCTTTTGAAATAGGCTTAAGAGACAGATTGCCAATCTTACAAAGGTCGCCGTTGTACATAATGTGCCGTCACTTTTTCGTGTTCCTAAAAAAAGTTGCTCTCCGGGAGTGACGACAGAAGTGAAAACTTAGTTATTGGGTTATGAATTGCATTTTATTTATGAATTGTATTTTATGAATTATTAGAAACTTTCAAATACGTTTCATATTTTTTTTATGAAAGACGCGTTCGCTATATGTTTCTATATGTACATGAATATATGCACACACTATAGCTGCGTCTCGTAACGGTGTCGCGAGTTCAAAGATTTTGTCTCATCTAAAAATATGCGTACCGCACTAAAATAAGTTTTCACTTAAAAAATAGCAATTATTTTCTTAAAATGTATGTGGTAGTCAGTTATTTTATGTTGATCTGGCTAAACACACTCTACCGACGATCCACAATTTGCATTCTAAAAATGCAATATATTCTTTCGTAATAGTAAAAGATAATACGTTGGTAGTCGATAGTTTGCTGTCCAAATTTTTTTTCTGGTAAACCGCCGACACTATGAAGTTTGAGCACCCTTGATGTACAGTGACTAGATAGGTTAACAACAACAAAATAACCAGTAAAATTGTCATATAAACTACGTTGGTATTTCTTTATGTAAATACTGTTCGCATACGTAGTTATACTTGACCGTATACGTAACCGGATTTTGGGTAACCACGTGCTGCTCCCAGAAGAGGTTCAGTTACTCTCTGTCAAAAAATCCTACAGTATATTAAAGCTATAGGACTTAGCAGTGTGCACATCCCCCTTTTAGAATAATAATAATACTTCAGAATAATATACTACTCGGGCGCGATAACTTGAGACCTGAGCGCGGTGACGTCATTGTCGGGTTCTGGTACAGTGAACAAAAAAAGAACACAATTAGCTTAGTATAGTAAGAGACTAAAAAAACCTATATTAAATAATGGCGTTGCGCGCTGTACAACGCGGGTGTCATCGGGGAAGCGGGTGGGAAGTCGCATTCCGCGCGGGTTTCAACTTATCGCGCACATATATAAACATTATATTATAACATTAATAAACATTATGTCCGTACTGAATACTTCATACAGAACTAACTTTTAGCTTTACTCTCTGACTCTCTCTCTTAGTAATTAAGTATCTTACGTAACATTGTGCATTTTATTATAATGAAAGAATATTATATTATAAATACACTAAATTAAACAAAATAAATATCGAATTATAGTGGTAGGTAGGTACCCTTGATTTACGATTTACATTATTATAGACACAAACACTATGGGAAACCTGCAAATTAATCCATCAAAATATTGCGTGTGCAACGTAGATCAATCGATTAGTAACTAAGTATAGATATTTATAAAAACAATAGGGAACTACTAGAAAGTACCTGTATACCAGTATACCTATAGTAAATACCATACGTGTCACTCGAATACATTTTTTATTGTGTATACAATCAATCGGTTTGGGGTTGGGGGGTTTTTGTTATATGTAGCGTATATACTTTCATATGCATTTAGTAAAAAGCTGTTATTTTAACATTACAAAGAGATACTTCAATTTTATTAATTTTATAGATTAATCAAGCTGTGCCCCGCGGTTTCGCCCGTGTTAAATTTATTCGAACAACTTTCCACCGCGCTACCTCCAATGCAACCCATGTAGCCTTTCGTTATTTTCCCGAAGTTGCTTCAGCTTGCCATATTGCTTGACGTTCATGATTATCGCTTAGCTCTTTAGACTCATAGCGTGAACTTATATAATCTTTCCAATAAATAGGCTATAAAATACAAAAAAAATTTTTGAATCTGACTGGTAGTTCCCAGAGATTAGGGCGTTCAAACAAACAGTCTCTTGGGCTTTATAATATTGTAGTAGGTATAAATAAAAAGGTCTTTATATAATTTTATTTGTCTTCACTAAGCAATTTTAAAACATATATAGGTATAAGCGTATGCTACATAAATCCGGTTTTTGTAAATTGTATTATATTTTACAGCATGACACAGTACTGACCTATTTTAAGTTTGTACAACAGACTGTCGTCTTGCGCTCACTATACTCGGAAGAGGTTTTGAGGGCATCAGATTGTAAAAGTTTAAGAGGAAACTAGATTGTACATTGAGCTCATTTTGCATAATGTGATTGAGTAGTAAATACGAGATGATATATCGCTACAAAACATCTTAGTATATTATACATATGGTCTGTACTACATACCAAGTACGTATAGATTTCAAGTTCTGTGTTCGTACCACCATGCGATATCGCCAGTTTATACAATTTCAGAATGGCCATCTAGAATCTTTATGCATATAAATAATGATAGGAACACTTATGTAGTTCCTAATATTTTTCTTTTTTTACAACCCATTTTTTTTTATTCTTAAATTGGGTATATAATCTTCCATATATTATACTTTTTATGCACTGAGGCTTAAAGGGAATATTAGGTCTAATTCTACTTAAAAGTTAAACACACTTTGATTTATTCATTTTAAATAAAAACTTTTTGTCTTTTACCTAAAACAACTGATCCTGGCTGGCTGGCTTCCTTTATTTTTTTCATCAATTTTAATTTAACATAACGCAAATAGAAGTACTTAATTGGGTAATTTTAACTTTTATGTTCGGTGAATGCAGTTTATCGATAGTTTCGAGTGTTGTTTATGTACCTTGTATAGGTTACAATTTTACATAAATCTGCTGGAAGTCAACGACCGATCCGTAGCGCATTAAACCCGCCATTTAGCATTGGATAACATCCAAGCCCAATGTTGTAAGACACTGTGATAATTTAAAACGTCGTTTACACAGAACAATTAATGATGTTAATGAGAATAACTACTGGAGATTGAAATGAGATTTATTACGCGCTGGTTTCAAAATAAACGCTCTTTACTTCCCAAAACATTATATCATGGTTTGGCCTGGCCTACTTGATGCGCAAGCATCACTAGTATGTCATTGCGACATTGATTCAACTTAGGACTACGACCAGAGTTGCTAACTTTGGGTGTTAGATTTTCGAAAGCAGAGAAATCAAAAGTGACATGGTTCTGGAAATAGTATGGACATAGCAAATTATTGCCTCATTACATACAGGAACGCATAACATATATAGCAAATGTAAAATTAATGATCTTGAATTATGGCAACATTTTAATTAAAATCGAACATAAAATTTTAATATAAATCTTATTATATTAACGGTTCCAACGATTTCGATGAAACTTTGCAATTAGATAATGTTTTACATTCCAAGTTTACTTAGATAGGTGTTTTCCTTTTATGATTTATAAGACACCGAGCACAGCTCGGTCGCCCAGATATTGTTTATAATGATAATAAAAGGCTATGCTATTGCAGTGTAAGATGTTACGTCTGGGAATTATATTTCAATTGACATGTGACACACAAAGTCCACCGTGAGAATTGCAGACTTGCAGCATTCCACACACGTTCCTGCAAGAATACCTATCGCGACTATGCCTCATACATACTACATACATGACCTCAACCGGAATAAGAAATATGTTATAGTAATTTACAATGTTTTACAACGTGTTTGGATGATATATACTAAAGTTGTCCAATAAATATTTAGTAAACGAAAAACTTTACCAGTTGCAGTATATTTCGACGCACTAATTGAAAGTACATAATTTACCTAATAAAAATGTTTAAATTTATGAGTTCGTTTTTAATATTAATTATTTTAAATAAATATTGGCCGCGGCGAGGCTTGAAAACTTTGAACTTAGGTACCTAAAATGAATCTTATATCAGTGGCACACTCTAGGTACTTTCTGGTGAATATCACCAATATTCTGAAATGGAATTCTGGAATTATATGAAGTATACTGGTATTCTGTAATTATCGGTTTAGTAAAAGTAAATGGTTTGTGAATTAAAAATATAATTATTCTATTAATATGTAATTATTTAACTATATTACATCGCTCTATTGAATCTATTGAAGCCAATATCGTAAAAAATTGATTTTTTTTATAATCCGAGAATAAAAAACCTACTGTAAGATAGTTTCTATTTAAAACTCTTTAGTAACGAAAATGACCATCTGATGATATTAAGTAGAAATACCAATGGAAGTCGATTTTCCACTTCTCGCAATAAGATATAAGTACAGCTAAGTAATATCGTAATTATTTGTAATGATAGATTTTTAACAGAAATGAATGAACTCTTGCAGAGATGGTGTAAGTCCAGCTGACACGACGGCCAGTCTGCCGTCGAGTCCGAGCGCTTCTATGATGAAGAAGAAGACGCCGGGCGCCAACGAAGCACGCGAAAGAGCTGCAGCTGTACGCACACGAAGGCTAATGAAGGAGCTTAAAGAGATCAAGCGTCTACAAGACAGCCGACCTGATCCAATATTTACTGTAAGTATTAGTAGACACTTTACTGACTGCCTACTTCCATTAGTACCAGTAGTACCTAGTAGTACCAGATAGTAAACCTAAGTTTTTTTGAAGTGAAACCTTCTATAGTAGTAGTACCATTGTGATTTGAAATTCGATGAAACGAAAAAACGACATTAAAAAGTAAAATAACATCTCTATGATTTAGCCTGCGAGATAATAATTAAATAAACAGTTAATGACCTGATTTTAACGAATTCGCCTAGCGGTGTAATAATTTGATATGTTCTAAAGAACCATAACATCGGTTATAAAGATAAGAAAAACTGTATTCATAGATTTTCAAAAAAAGTCATATTTAAGTACACGAATCGGGAATCGAACCTAATAATTTTAAGAAAAAAAGAAGTTTGTGATTTTATTATGGTAATAATAAAATAGTGTTGTCGCTCCATAATCTTGCACAATTCTGAGGTTACGGCAATTGGACGGTAATCAATTTGATTGATTTAACTTGATTTGACGATAGATGCTCAAAATACACTAATGTAATCGTACACTAGGTACCAATCAATAGATACGTAAGCAGTATTATACCTACTAAAATTACGTAATACCTTACAGGTTGAATTAGTTAACGATAATCTCTACGAATGGCATGTCAGGCTGCACCAGATAGATCCGGAAAGCGACTTAGCGAACGACCTCCGCGAGCTTCACATTCCACACATACTGCTTCATCTGGTATTTCCAGAGAACTTTCCTTTCGCGCCACCGTTCATGCGAGTCATCGAACCTCGGATAGAGAAAGGTTTCGTCATGGAAGGTACCTACTTCAAAGTTTCATATCACCTGTCATATTATTCCCAACAAACACTTATAATTAGGCAAATTAGATCAAAAAAGGTTTTCGAACCTCCAGATTGCAAGTTCATACGAATCAGCATGTTTCGCAAGAGAACAATATTTTCTTGCATAACTAAGAATTTAATAGTTACTAGCTGTGCCCGTGGCTACGCTCACGTGGATTACAGAATGCCCGCGCGAATCTTGCTCCCCCACTCCCGGCTATTTTAAAGACAACAATGCTTATTGTGGTTTATCCTTAGAAGATAGACGTACTCCGTGACTTTTTTGTGGCTCTTTTTAATGCTTATAATTATGTAGTACATTAATTTGCTATATCTCTTAAGGTATACTCAGCATAAAACATTTAAGCGCCCGAATTGATTCACCATGACCAGTTTTTTTATTTGTGCTGAACCCTAATTCTCTTTCTAAAATAAAAGTAGCAGAAGTTACTCCCTATATCATCAGCTATCTATCAGTGAAAGTCCCGTTAAAATCGGTCCAACCGTTTCGGAGATTTCTCGAAACAAACAGACAGACAGACAAAATTTTTTTAAATGGGGTTTTTGTTATATGTATCGTATATACTTTCATATGCATTTAGTATAAAACTGTTATTTTGACATTACAAACAGACACTTCAATTTTATTAATTGTATAGATTAAAAAAAAAAATTGAATATGTAATATAAGCAATTTATTTAATTTATTCAATTAACAATAACCTTTCGAAAACACTGGCGAAAAAATAAATGCTCATCGTTTACAAAAGTTATGTTGCTGGCTTGAAGTATATGCGAACAGCGAGACTCACAAGCGAGCCACCCATAACGTCATTTCGATTGTTGTCGTCAATTACACAATGATTATCAGATGTAGTAAATTGCATACTGACGTAGACGTAGTTGCCTTGCAGGTCCATTTAAGGTTATGCAAAGATAGAGAATGAATATGTTGGTTTGGACAAAAATAGCTATACCATTTCCATTTCTTTATTTTCTCGATGACAGCTCCTGTGAAAACTTGAACGAGCGTCTTTTTTACATTATGTATGCATTATTTTATAAAAATATTACGTTTACACACATACAAGGTTATACCAGACTCGGAGAAACTGATAGGGATGGAGCTATATCGATAAACGTAACACGATAAACAGACCCGATATTTTTTACAAAATGTAAGAAACTAAACTACTGCCGGATACTTTTGTACAAATTTATCAACTAATATTATATTTCATTACAAGATGTTACACGTATTAATTCTTGATTGATAATGCCAACTTCTTCAAAATTTTCGAAGCTGTTGTAAAATAAGTAGATATAGGTAGGTACTCGATAATGAAACGAAATAATTATAACGACAGGTAATCTTTATTAATTAATTAAAATATAAAATATATGCGATAGATATCATTACTTATTTGGTCACAACACTACGACTATCGAATTAGAACTGTAATCGAGAAAATAAAGAAATGGAAATAGTATAGATGTCATAACAGGGCGTTTCGCATCATGAATTTAAAAAGAAAATAATTAGAAAATGATACCGCAATAAATAAATATTGTCAAATACAATGACTTTACCTGCATAACAATATTTATTACTTATATTTTGCAAGTTGACTTCATACTATTTTATTTATTTTATTACTTTACTTACTTAATTCTTAATAATTCGAACATACCTTTAAATAATCGGCGATGTACCTACTTTTATTCCTCTACCGATTTATTTGCGTACTTTACTAGCTCCTGTGAAATTATTAACTAAATAGAGGAAACCTAACATTTTATTTACAATTATAAGGTGGTGCAATATGCATGGAGCTGCTGACACCTCGCGGCTGGGCGTCGGCGTACACAGTAGAGGCCGTAGTGATGCAGTTTGCAGCATCAGTGGTTAAGGGCCAAGGACGGGTAGTTCGGTCACCGTCGCGGGCTTCATGCGAATTCTCACGACGGCGAGCCGAAGAAGCATTCCGGTCTGTCGTAAAAACACACGACAAATATGGCTGGGTCACGCCCGCACTCTCAGACGGGTGAGTGGGTCAGGTAAATATGAAGCTTTTATTTTGATTTTTTTAGTCGAATCTCCTTTGTTTGCACCTTTTTAATAGTCACAGATTATAGATGAATATTTTTAAATAGGTAGTAGAATTAATACTTTTAACACAGAATCTGAGAATAGTATTTTTAATGTGGTAGATGTAGTTAGATTTTTTTGAAGGCAAACGTAAACGGATGTAGGTACCTAATTATTTTACTAGGTACGGTATATGTACACTTGTTAGTTGCACGAAAATACAGTCATGCATCATTGGACTGTAGATAATGGTTCGATGGGTTAGTTCACAATGGAGTGCATTTATGCATGCCAGCTAGCTACTAGATATAACATTGACCTGAATCTATCTTGCAATTACGCGTGCACTCGCAACATTTCGTAACAAGATAATTTGATGATCAGCTAAGCTATTGATAAGCTATTATGATACTGTGTTTTGTACACATCATTTTTCTGTCCAGTATAATTTTTGCCATTGACAGCTTTTTGTGTACATACCGCTTGGCCATTTTATACCATTCCTCTCTGTTATCTATCGATCTTATGTAGGTACCTAAGTAGTTACAAAATCACTCGTAAGTACTTAAACTAAACTCTAAAGCTTAGGTACTTATAAATTTTTACTTGAACAAAAATAATACATGATTCGATCAAGTTTTTTAAATTCAAACCTAATCCCAAACAATGTTAAATAACCAAGTAAATTAAATTAATTCTTGTTCAGGGATATATTGATACTATCATAAACAATACCTATTATACTTATTTTTGTTTCAGTTTACTTATGTTCGTCAACTGAGGTGCAGAAGAGATCTCTTTGTTATTCTCGAAGAATAATTTTTATAGTAATTAGTGCAATTTTTTGATAATGCTCTGCTCTATGTAATTTGTTATATTATATAGGTACCTACAGACATTAGTTTATGGAGTACTTGTATGTTTAAAAAATATGCGTTTAAATTGTTATTAATTATATGAAATAGGGTAACAGTTTTAACATGTTTTATTAATAATTTTGGTAACAAAACAAACAATTTTGAATATAAGTATAAAATATAGTGTACAAAAATTGAAAACAAAAACAAACACCTTGCTTAATGCAAGGCATGAAGTAAATCAGTACTTATAGTAAGGATTAGTTAGAAAATGTGTTATAATCAATTTACCTTCGTGAAAACTAGCTAGACACCATTCCAAATGAAATTGTTTATAAAAATACATAAGACATATATTGGTTTGAAAACAATTCAGAGTTCGAAATACTTATACATTTATTTTATGGAGTAATAAGTAGAATACTTCTAGGTGAAAATTTTCTAATTATTTTTATTAATAAACCTATATATACGTGTTTCGAACGTCACTATTACAGTGATAGTAAACGTTAATAAATTAATATACAATATAAGATAAATGTGCCAAATGATAAATATTTCTTCTGCTCATATACAAATCTCTCTGATCGTAGCTCAATTTTTCAAAATTGTATTACTTGATTTGTTTCATTAGAATAGCTACATCTCTGTCATTGTAAAATCTTTGCTATTAATTTCCAATGAAATGTTTCCGTCCCGATGTCATTTAATAATAAGCTTGAAAAAATATAAAATTATTGTAGAAAAATTCTGGAGCAGTTCGACTGTTCAAATTTTCATTACAATTTGTACCATTTAAATAATATTATAAAAACATACGCCTAGTAAATAGACTCTGCAATCTGCATGCTTTGTGTAATATAGCAAAGTCAAATTACTATTGGTGTTATGAATTATAGTGGATAGTTCTTTTGGTATGTGAATTTAAAAGGCTTGTGGTAATTTTAATATTAAGATATAATTTTTAAAGAAAATACTCACATGAGAAGCTAAAATTACTGAACATTAATTGCCTCTTAACTTATAAGAAACCAGTAATTTTAAATGCTCATATTAAATGCACCTTTTTGAGTAATCTAAATATTTAGAAAATTAGTGTTGTTTGGTGAACCAAAGATGTATAACATAATATGTTGTCTATACTATGGATCGAGTTAAGGATTAGTTTACGGATGAAAATTATACATGGTATACATGTACAACATAAAGGTATAATAAATGACCTGCTCAAAAGAACCTCTTCTGTTTTATTCATTCCTTTCCATTACACAAAAACCTTCTTTATTCATACAAATAGCCCATAAAGGGGATAAATATTTCTTTATTATTTAAAGGTGACGTATTTTTAGAGCCGTAAAAGTACGTGTTTTTAACTTTTTAGGCTTTTCACCATACATAATAAGTATTTTGATAATAGTGACATATATAGATACGAATAAATGTGTAGTTCTGTCTGCACATGTATTTTTTTCTTCAAATTTCGTGTTAGATTTTTATTACAAAGGAAATTGATCACAAACATGACATAAAACAATTTTGTCTGTCTGTTTTTGTGTCGACATTTAACTCAAAATACGAGTGAAAATAAAACTGCTAGACGAAAATAATAACTACGTAATAAATGCGTGCGAAGCCACGGGGCACCGCTAGTATAATATATGATGAGTACCATATTATGATAGTAACAGTTTTCACTGATACTCGTTACCTCTTGATGCTTGTTAGTGGAAACTTGAGTAGGCAGATACCTAAATAAACATCATGGCATCATAATAGTGCAGTTGCAATCATAATATTGTAAAATGAAAATGCATGGGTGGCCGGTATCAGGGGTGCAAGGGAGTGCACTTATCAGTAAAGAAAATACATAGAACAAGTTTTTTTTAATAGTTTTACTGTCTGAATCATAGATTTGTAAGTACATGTAGCTACAGGATAGAACAAAATGTACTGTCAGCACTAATTTGTAATGTTTAACTAGTGTTAGTCCAGCCGGCCGAGGACGCACTCGTATGTAATCGATACATATAAAATGCTTTGTCCTGAATGACTGACTGACGGATCAACGCACAGCCTAAACCGCCGATCGTAGAGACCTGAAACTTGGAGAGTGTGTTCTTTGTATGACGTAGCATCCGATAAGAAATGATTTTTCAAAATTCTACGCCTAAGAGGGTGAAATGGGGGGCAAGGTTTGTATGGGACAACGTGATTCCTTGGTCCAATCTACTTCAAATTTTGTATAAACCTTTTCTAATAGAAATGATGGAAGACGTGTTTCGTATTTTATTGAAATACTTTAATAACGGGGTTGCTTCGAAGTTGATATATTACTCCTTAGTGTTTTTGATTTAAGCAATTTCATAACGTGCATCGTACATTGATGTAATCTATATCTATTCTACAGGGTATTAGTAGACCGCTCCCGAAAATGAAGACAGACGATAGTACTAATGACACCTTTGATGATGAGATGGAAAAAAAAATTGATCCTGATAAAAAAAAAATCATATTATTTAAACTTTTTATTAGCATTATTTACGCTCCATCGTGTTAGTACAGCTAAATGAAACGATAATTTCAGAAAAAATACATTACTTTACTAAAAAAATCCCAGCAATGAAACACAAAATAAAAACAGCTGATGCTCGGATCAACGAACGCCCGGGCGCAGCGTCAATCTTGCGCTGCACGCAACTAACAATCAAATAAATACTTATTTACAACATTTGTCTAAATAACTAACTTATCTACTTTGCCACTGTGCTAGTCTTTACCTAGCCACTTTCTTTCGAATTCACCGGTTGAATAAGCTAAGTATAAAAAACTTACTTGTAAAAATACTTGAATGAAATTTTAAAAAGGGTAGATTCATGCTTTTTAATCCGTCGTGTAATTATGTTTATTACTCTGATGTATTCAGTTATGTACGATCTACTCAGATCAGTTCAAAAATAAGTAAAAAAAAAAAAATTGGTATGAAACAGCTTACCGATCTAAATCCTCCGTGGCCTTATGAGATGCGGCTCAAATTGTGCCCCATTCATTTCGAGGCAGATTTGAGCTCGGCGTTGCGTCTCCTTATGCAGTCGGGGCATCATCGTGGGGTCTTCGATACAGTCCGCAGGTAGTTTGTCGAAAACATTCACGATCCTTTGGCGCATTTGGTTAGCACTATCACATTCACGATTAAAAACCCTTTCTTTCACATACCTCTACAGAAAGAAGTCTAACGGGGTCAGATCGGGTGACCGAGGTGGCCAAGCGTGTGGTCCTAGTCTGCCGATCCAGCGATCATCAAACAGCTCGGTGAGGCGCTCACGGACGAACCTTGCCACATGTGGAGGTGCACCATCATGCTGAAACCATGTGCGGCGATATTCAGTCAATGATAGGTCGTCTAAAATGTCCACTATTTGTTCATTTATAATGTTTAAATATCGCTGTCCGTCAAGTCGCTGTGGTAGAAATACTGGCCCTAGTATGCGATCCTTAAATAAACCTGCCCATACATTAACCGACCATCGGGTTTGGTGCCCGGTTTGTAGAACTGCGTGCGGGTTCACCTCGGAATATACGTATGTATTTCTTCGGTTCCACAACCCGTTTCTGGTAAATGTTGACTCGTCCGTCCAGATGACGTGTTCAATGAAATCAGGGACACGTTGTTGCTGGTATAATAACCAACGGCAGAAAACTCGCCGGCGGTCGTGATCGCCGGGTGCCAAAGCTTGCACTTTGTGCACTTTGTATGGCCGCATTCGGTTACGCTTTAACACCTTATGAACTGTCCAGTACGACACACTTGTTCCATTCCAACACCTTAACAATTTAGCAATACTTCGTGTACCTAAGTTCGGATACCGGCGAACGACATCTAAAATGCGCTCCTCGGCCTGAACTGCCACTTGACTTCCACCTCCTGTCGCTACTGGAGCAATGGGTCGATTTTCCAACACTCGCTGAAATGCTGCTGTTATCAGACGAGAGTCAGCCGGATGTCGAGCTGTCGGGAATCTCTCTCGGTAAATTCGCAATGCACGCGAAGCATTCCAGCGAGCTTCTCCAAGGCACATTAACATGTTACCGTATTCACGAGCACTATAAACGTACGCGTTAGGCATTATTAAAACAGAACAATAATAAAAACAACACAAACTTAACAAGATACACAAAATGTAACAATAAAATATTAACAAGAATTTAAATATCAATACGATTGAACGAATATATGTCGCTCATGCGCGCATGAAAGTCTAAATGAAACTGTCTCAAAAACTAAAAATACTAAATTTAATAATCAATCCCGCCAAAAAAACCGCTCCTTTGGCGGTGAGCCGCGGCCGCCGTTGACGGCACTTTGTACATTTCCACAGATCGATAAAGCGTAAGACATTCCCATCTTTTATTTTATAAGCTTAGCTGTTATTTATAAAAACTATTTAATCTTTTTATCTTTGATTTTATACAAGAAAATAAAAATGAAATGGTACAGAATAATTTAATAGTTGAAATTAATTGCAATTACGATAGTCAATTAATCTATCAGAATGAATTTAAAATAGAATTCTTATAGTTTATGTTAACACACTTCCGTTTTTAGTCCGGTCAATACTTTAATTTGAAAACAGGTAGGTACTTACAAAAATTACTTGCAAGTTTTATCGTGAACGCCGGCACCGCCTCTAATTCTTTATGTTGTTTGCAAATTCAGTACCTACACCAGCAGGCCGCGGCCGCGGCCGCGTGCCAGTGCTGTGTTGGCGCGCTGGCACGGGGAGAGCGCGGTGACGCGGTGTCACCGCCGGTGTGTGTGTAAAATGAACGACTAAAATGAGCGAAAGTACGAAAAACCTAAAGTGTAGTGCTGTAATAATTCATAATGCATTGTTAGTCTTCTTTCTGTAGGGGTATGTGAGAGAATGTGCTTTTAATCGTAAGTGTGTTAGTGCCAACGAAATGCACCAAAGGACCGTGGATGTTTTCGACAAACTACGTGCGGACTGGGTCGAGGACTCCACGATGATGCCTGCATGAGGATACGCAACGCCGAGCCCAAATCTGCCTCGAAATGAATGGGGCACAATTTGAGCCGCATCTCATAAGACCACGGAAGCTTTAGATCGGTAGGCTGTTTCATACCTACATTTTTTATAAATAACTTAGTACTGAACTGATATGAATAGGTACATAACTGAATACATCAGAATAATAAACATTCTTACACCATGGATTAAAAAACATGGCTCAATGCTTGTTAAAATTTTATTTAAGTATTTTTTTCATTCGCGGGGAATCGGACCCGTTACTTTTTTAATTCAACCGGAGAATTCGAATGAAAGTGGCCAGGTAGACACTAGTACAGTGGCAAAGTAGATAAGTTAGGTATTTAGACAATATTGTAAATAAGTATTTGTGCGATCGCCAGCTGCGGGCCGCGCGAGAATGGCACCGCGCCGCGCTCGCGCTGGACTGGCGCCGCGACGCGCCGCGCCTGCGCGTTATTTGACCCGAGCAATCAGCTGTATTTAATTTGGTGTTCATTGCTGGTTTTTTTTTTGTAAAGTATTGTATTTTTTTGTAAAATTCTCGTTTCATTAAGTTGTACTAACATGATGGAGCGTAAATAATGCTAATAAAAAGTTTAAATAATATGTTTTTTTTTTATCAGGATCACTTTTTTTTCCATCCCATCATCAAAGGTGTCATTAGTACTATCGTCTGTCTTCATTTTCGGGAGCGGTCTAATAATACCCTGTATACATATAATAAAAACGTAACTGATCGATGTCTGTACATAGAAGATATATGAGAAAAACTATTATTGGGGGTCTCTATCAACGCAGGAGAACCCAAAACTATGATTGTTAGAATTTTTGTCTGTTTGTCTGTTTGCCAACTTTTGTGCGCGCTAATCTCAGAAACGGCATAACCGATTTAGAAACGGTTTTCACTAATATATTCTGGTAAGGTTCACTTAACATTTAGTGTTTGTTTTACTTCAATAAGTTTATAAATAAAAAAGTTATATCAATTTAAAAAATCACGTCGAACATTTTTTTAATAAAAATGCTATAAAATAGCTCTTCAGTTGAATTGACTGAAATTTTAGTTATCTGTATATTATGATTTGTAAAACGATGACGATCGAAACCTTTCATAAAGTTAAAAAATGAAGAGTTTAATAAAATGATATTTCCAATATAAATTGACCTCAGATCTATGTGTTAAATCATATTAAAAGGGGGTCTGCAGAGGCTGGATATTGTCAGTTGAATATAGCTGCACCGCTGCTAGGGATGGCAATTCATTTCGAAAAAGATTGATTCGAATCAAACTCTTATGAATCGATTCCCAAAAATATCGATGTCTAAAAGATCAATTTTTTTAAAAATTGATCTTTTTTCGATTCACTTTCACATTTGTATTAACAATATAAAAATCCCTAAAATAGAAAATTAAAAGGAGACCACAACAGTCGATCTTTTGTAATTTTTACCTTGCTAAAGTATCAGTTATTATAGAGAAACATAGAAAGGTATAGAGAGAGAGAATTTATTACAGGTATATAGTGAAATAGAATTCATTTCAAAAATTAATTATTATAAACTCTTTTTGTTAATTTGGTGTTGGGTAATAATTTACTGTTAGTATTTTAATTGGTAAATGACAATATAGAAAATGACTGCATAATAAATTGAATAATCCATACCTACTAATATTATAAATGCGAAAGTAATTCTTTCTGTCCCGTCTGTTGCATTTTCAAGCCTAGACCGCTGAACCAATTTTGAAGTACTTTGGTTGAGAAAGGTCATTGGCTACTTTTGGAAATAAAATTAGAAAGAGTGAAAGGGGGGGGGGGGGGGGTGAAAGTTCGTATAAAGAACCTAATTTTGATGAATTTTGATATAGAGATATGTAGGAATTTGGAGAAAGACTTTGGCATCAGAATACTACTAAACATAGACGATGGATTAAAAATCTTGACTCTACCCTTGCTAAAATTTAATTGAAGTATTTTTTTAATTAGTGGGATATCGAACCCGGTACTTTGATCGGATTGAAAGCGGCTAGGAAGAGACTAGCATAGTGGCAAAGTAGGTATTTAGACAAGTGTTGTAAATAAGTATTTGTGCGATCGCCAGCTGCCGGCCGTAATTTTCGATAGATGTGACGTACCTACCTGTTTTCAAATTAAAGTATTGGCCGAACTAAAAACAGAAAGTCTGTTAACATAAAGTACAAGAATTCTATTTTAAATTCATTCTGATAGATTAATTAATTGTCGATCATAATTGCAAATAGTTTCTTCATCTATTACATTATTCTGTACCATTTCATTTTTAATTTCTTGTACAAAATTGTAATTTTTTTAATTGTGTACGTGATAATCCAATTAGGTTAATTTAACATTCTAATATCATTTTTGTAGTAGCGAGCTTCTTGTTATGTCAGGGTACAATTGATTGTATAAATGTATAAAAAAAAATTGAATTATAACTTCTAAATTCCATATGAAGACTAGTCAGTAGGGATAACTAAACTTATGAAATAATAGTCGTGAATGTAGGTATAACGGTTTATCGATCTGCGGAAAAGATCAAAGTGCCGCTTTCGACGCTAACGAGGGGCTACTGCAAGGAGGCGGCCCGCGGCGCTTTATTTCTTTTGGCGGGGTTGATTATTAAGTTTAGTATTTTTAGTTCTTGAGACAGTTACACTTTGACTTTCATTTCATGTGCTCGTGCGTGGGCGACAGATATTCGTTCATTCGTATTGTTAACTAAGTTCTTGTCATTATTTTATTGTTACGTTTTTTGTTTCTTTTTAAGATTGTGTTCATTTTATGAGAGTTTTGTTTTAATAATGCCTAACGCATACGTTTATAGTGTTCGTGAATACGGTAGCATTGTAATGAATAATGTGCCTTGGAGAAGCTCGCGGGAATGCTTCGCGTGCATTACGAATTTACCGAGAGAGATTCCCGACAGCTGGACATCCGACTGACTCTCACCTGATAACAGCAGCTATTCAGCGAGTGTTGGAAAATCGGCCCACTGCCCCAGTAGCGACAGGAGGTGGAAGTCAAGTGGCTATTCAGTTCGAGGAGAGCATTTTTGATGTCGTTCGCTGAAATCCGAACTTAGTTAAACGAGGTATTGCTAAATTGTTAAGGCTTCGAGATGTAACAAGTGTGTTATACTGGACAGTTTCCAAGGTGTTAAAGCGTAAACGAATGTGCCCATAAAAAGTGCACAAAGTGCAAGCTTGGTATCCGGTGAGAACGATCACTGGCGAGTTTTTTACCATTGGATAAGACCCGCAACAACGTGTGCCTGGTTTCATTGAACACGTGATCTGGACGGACGAGTAGTCATTTACAGGAAACGGGCTGTGGAACCGAAGAAATACACACGTTTATTCCGAGGTGAACCCGCACGCTGTTCTACAAACCAGGCACCAAACCCGATGGTCGGTTAACGTATGGGCAGGTTTATTTAAGGATCGCATACTAGAACCAATGATTCTGCCAAAGCAACTTGACGGACAGCGATATTTAAACCTCATAAATGAACAGTCGGAGGACATTTTAGACGATTTATCGTTAGCTGAATATCGCCGAAAATGGTTTCAGCATGATGGTGCACCCTCACATCCTCAGATTCGTCCGTGAGCGCCTCACTGAGCTATTTGATGATCGCTGGATTGGCAGACTAGGACCATACTCTTGGCAACCTCTGTCACCCGATCTGACCCCGTTAGTCTTCTTTCTGTAGGGGTATGTGAGAGAATGTGCTTTTAATCGTAAGTGTGTTAGTGCCAACGAAATGCACCAAAGGACCGTGGATGTTTTCGACAAACTACGTGCGGACTGGGTCGAGGACTCCACGATGATGCCTGCATGAGGATACGCAACGCCGAGCCCAAATCTGCCTCGAAATGAATGGGGCACAACTTGAGCCGCATCTCATAAGACCACGGAAGCTTTAGATCGGTAAGCTGTTTCATACCTACATTTTTTATAATAACTTAGTACTGAACTGATATGAATAGGTACATAACTGAATACATCAGAATAAATAAACATTCTTACACGATGGATTAAAAAATGGCTCAATGGCTTGTTAAAATTTTATTTAAGAATTTTTTTCATTCGCGGGTAATCGAATCCCGTTCTTTTTTAATTCAACCGGAGAATTTGAATGAAAGTGGCCAGGTAACACTAGCACAGTGGCAAAGTAGATAAGTTAGGTATTTAGACAATATTGTAAATAAGTATTTGTGCGATCGCCAGCTGCGGGCCGCGCGAGAATGGCACCGCGCCGCGCTCGCGCTGGACTGGCGCCGTGAACGCCGCGCCTGCCTTAATTGACCCGAGCAATCAGCTGTATTTAATATGGTGTTCATTGCTGTTTTTTTTAGTAAAGTGTTGTATTTTTTTGTAAAATTCTCGTTTCATTAAGTTGTAATAAGCATGATGGAGCGTAAATAATGCTAATAAAAAGTTTAAATAATATGATTTTTTTTTAATCAGGATCAATTTTTTTTCCATCCCATCATCAAAGGTGTCATTATACTATCGTCTGTCTTCATTTTCGGGAGCGCCTACTAATACCCTGTATACATAATAATAAAAACGTAACTGATCGATGTCTGTACATAGAAGATATATGAGAAAAACTATTATTGGGGGTCTCTATCAACGCAGGAGAACCCAAAACAATGATTGTTAGAATTTTTGTCTGTTTGTCTGTTTGCCAACTTTTGTGCGGGCTAATCTCAGAAACGGCATAACCGATTTAGAAACGGTTTTCACTAATATATTCTGGTAAGGTTCACTTACAATTTAGTGTTTGTTTTACTTCAATAAGTTTATAAATAAAAAAGTTATATCAATTTAAAAAATCACGTCGAACATTTTTTTATAAAAATGCTATAAAATAGCTCTTCAGTTGAATTGACTGAAATTTTAGTTATCTGTATATTTGATTTGTAAAACGATGATATCGAACTTTCATAAAGTTAAAAAATGTACAGTTTCAAAGAAATTTGAAATTTCCAATATGAAATTGACCCACCACCATCTTATTAGTATAATAAATCATATTAAAAAGGGAGTCTGCAGAGGCTTGGATATAATCACGCAAGCAAGTATAGCTGCCGCATCGCTGCTAGGGATGGCAATTCATTCCGAAAAAGATCGATTCGAATCGAACTCTGATGAATCGATTCACAAAAATATCGAGGTCTAAAAGGCCGATCTCTCAAAATATTGACCGTTTTTTCGATTCACTTTCAGCATTTGTATTAACAATATAAAAATCCCTAATAATAGAAAAAAATTTAAGGACACCACAACAATCGATCTTTTGTAATTTTTACCTTGCTAAAGTATCAGTTATAAGAGAAACAAAGAAAGGTATAGAGAGAGAGAATTTAGGAGAAGAGAATTAATTTCAAAAATTTATTATTATAAACTGTTGTCGTTAATTCTGCTATTGGGATAATTTACTTTTATGAATGACACCATAGAAAATGACTGCATAATGAAATTGAATAATCCACTAGTAATATTATAAATGCGAAAGTAACTCTGTCTGTCCTGTCTGTTGCATTTTCAAGCCGCCCTAACAATTTTAAGACTTGGTTGAAAGGTTTGGCTACTTTGAAAAATAAGGAAAGGGGGGGGGGGGAAATCGCATCAAACCAATTTTGATGAATTTTGTATAGAGATATATTGGAATTTGAAGAAAGACATTGGCTTACCTTATGTCGTGAAAATAAAACTTTAAGAGGTGAAATAGGGGATGAAGGATTGTATGAAGAACCCACTATTTCTAAATTTAGGGATATGAAAATTCATATTTATGCTTTTAGGAAGAAATAACAGTGTTTCGTGTTTAAAAAAATAAGGGTGATTTACAATACACATAGACTGCACCCCTTGATACTAAGCAAAATGTTCCTGAGACATAAGCTTACATTATACAAGACATATGTCCGTCCTATCATGAGATATAAGCTGCGCTACATTCGCACATACGTCAAAGATCAACATTAATAAATTCCAAATCATCTAAACCCGATTCTTACTTAAAATTAACAAAGCCCCTTGGTACGTTGGTCGAATCGTAAATTGAATATCTTACGCGATCGTAATTCGACACTGCTTCGAATCACGTGAATCTGTTGGTGAAAGCTGGTGAAAGGAAATAAACCAATACTACTCCACCGTCTCTCCAAACAAAGCGTGCTCGCGCCCACGCCCGCGAAACCACCGTTCCCTCCGCAGGGGATGGGTGGCCAATTTCGCTCCCGCAAACCCGTCACGTCCTCCCTCTCTTACGTCAACTCAAGCCTAGGTCCGTTCCCTCGGTGTAGAACCCTTGAGTCATGCAGCCGTTCGCGCGATACTGGTGACACTGCACTTGCAATCACGTAGCTACCCACACAATATGTACATACATAAGTGCACACCACATAAGTACATAGATCCTGTAAGGGACCTTTTTTTTTTCTTTTTTTACGATAGTTACTTTCGATCATGTTTCCAGGATACTAAACACATATACACATGTTCATTTTTTTCTCCTAGAGGCAGGGACATGTTATATGTATGTATTAGTTTAGCTCAAATTTTCTACAGATAGGAAATTAGTCAGTTCGCGACCTTTTCACAACCGCGGTAACAGCCCAAGCCGACGTCCGGCAACTTTGGCACCTTTGTGCGCATGTTGCTCACGCTTTCGCGGCTGAATGCCTTAAGCTTTCGCCTACAAGCCTGGTGAAGCTGTCAAAGCCATCAGTGGCTCTATTTCTTTAGGGCCCCTTAGGCTAACAGTATAGTCAGTGAGAAAGAAAAAAACCATCTATTATTTTCTTTTGGTTTATCGTGTTCAGAGATTAGTCAGTGTATATACAGTAATATAGCGGGGTGGTAGGGATCGCGACCACCATACATAGTGTTAAACACATGTATGATTTTCTTTTGGTTTGTCGTGTTCCGAGGTCAGTCCGTGTATATCTATACTATTAATAATTTAGTAAAGAGGACGAGTTTTTTTGTTTGTTTGTTTAAACACGGTAATCTCTGGACAACGGGTAGCAGTCGAATTCGAAAAATTCTTATTGTATATGATAGCCAGATTCACGAAGAATAGTATAGGCTATCTGGAACTAAGTTAAACCTCTCAGCTAGCCTTAATTATTGATTTTTGTTTAAGTAAGTCGAAGTGAAAGTGTTCCCGAACTGCTTTATCCGCATGCGCTGGCGTATGCCTATTTCTTAATAGCATAAACCACAATAAGGTATTTTGCGTGTTTTTATGTTGAAGATTAAAAATTGATTTTGAGCTTTATTTTTAGGCTTATTATATTAATCCTTACGAACCATTTCATCATAAAGACAATTTAATTTTTTCTTTTTATAGTATGTAATTAGGATACATATTATAGTTTAGGAGAAAATGAAAAATTAAAATAATTTGTACTTGCGAGAAATGATAACAATTATGATTACATTGGTCCGTAGCGTTGGCGGTGCGGTATTTGTTGGATAAGAACTCGGGTGAAACCGAGGGGCACAGCTAGTGTGAAATATATTCGCTTCACCTTACGATGGTATCAAATGCAGTATGTGCACTTTATACGTCTCTGACGCTAAAGAGCACAAATTAATTATACTACATTATGCAATGTGGTTATTTTATTATATATAATGTAAAATATTTATATTATCTTAGAATCTAAGAGGTTTTTTAATTACTCTTCCTGAACGTGTAGTGTATGCTTTACTTATTATTTTGGGAATATTGTTATCCTCACTTGAATCGGAAGATGCCATTTATGATTCGATTTTTCGTTTTCCTCTGACAAAACATGCTGGTTTCAAACGGTCCACCGAAATGTTAGTCAATCGGTTCGGTAATTTTATCGTGAAGACTTTTTTATTTCGTTTAAGTACTTGATACGGACCATTATAAGTCGGTTGCAAGGGTTTCCTAATAATATCGCTTCTAATGAAAACATATTCAGATTTCTCTAACTCTGGATGTACAGACAAGTTCTTAGAATTCGAATGAGATATAGGTACAGGTTTCAGGTCATTAATTTCTTGACGTACCTATCTTATTAATACATTGGAAATCCATACGATTATTATGTAATTTTTTAACATAAAAATCATCTGGTAGACGTAAAGTACTTCCGTATACCATTTCCGCTGCACTTAATCAGTATCCAACCGAATCGCTAACCTTAACCCTAGCATAACGGTTTGTAGTGGTAGCTCGTCAACCCAAGATATTGATAAAGCGTTTAATCTGGCTGCAAGTGAAACTTTTAACGACCAATGCCATCGATCTACTGCACTATTACTCTGGGTGGTAAGGTGATGTTCTAATTCTCTGAATGCCCATAATTTTCAATAATGATAAAAACAATGAATTTTCAAATTGCCTACCTTGATCAGTAGTAAGCCGAACGGGACAACCAAAACGAACAATCCATCCACTATATAATGTTTTAGCGACGGTTTCGGCCGTCATGTCTTTAATAGGAAATGCTTCCAGCCAACGTGTGCGTCTGTCTATGATTGTTAAAATTACCTGAAATCATCAGCCGTGGTTGGTAAAGGTCCTACCAAAACCACGTATGTGTTCAAAACGATCGTACTCTCTGAAAGCTCATATCTCCGAGTTAGTGTAACGATTGACTTTAGTGCGTTGACACTGAATATATGTCTTGGACCATCGACCTACGTCACTGTTCATACCGGGCCAAATAAACCTATCCTGCATTAACTTTTTATTTGTGCGAATGCCAGGATGGCTTAGATTATGAACGGAATCAAAAGCAATTCGTCGAAACTTTTCAGGCAAATATGGTCTTACCCTACTAGTCGGAATATCGCAAAAATAGATTTCCCACCAAACAGTGGTACAACTAGTTTTTTAATCGTTACATTACTGTCAGTAGGTTTGTTTAATAAATAATGGTTGTTTGCTTGAGCTAACGCTAATTCTTGGTAGTCGATCGTAGTCGGGCAGTATATGGTTTCAATACGTGATAAGGCGTCGGCTACAATGTTTTGTTTACCGTCAATGTGCCATAAGGTATGTCCGTGGTGAATTCACTAATGAATGCAAGTTGACGTATCCGTCTGGGAGATCCTTTACCGTTACTACTTTTAGTAAATACGTACATGAGTGGTTTATGATCACTAAAGACTATTAATTGCCATGCTTCAATTAAATTCTGATCGATAGGTATATAACTAATAACTGTAATAACTCATGATCATAAGCTGAATATTTTTGTTTTGACTGTGACATAGCCTTTGAAAAATATCCTAAAGGTAACCATTCATTATAGATATACTGTTGCAATACCGCATTTACTGCGTTATTTGATGCGTCAACCATGAGCGCTAAAGGCGCGTCTGACGATGGATGTGACAATGTTACTGCATTCTGAAGGCTCAACTTACATTGCTCGAATGCTTCGTCAGCTTCTTTGGTCCAATGAGTAGGTAACAGTTTTGTCTTTTTTCTTAGAACCGTGTAAATAATTATTTAAAATGGATTGACAATGTACAGCTTTAGGAATATCGGATCTGTAAAAGTTCACCATTCCTAGAAATCTTCGTAACTCTTCTATGGTTTTAAGTTTAGGAAAATTTAAAATTGATTCTACTTTATTTTTTAATGGTCGTATACCAGATTCAGAAACTTCAAATCCTAAAAATTCAATTTTATTTAATCCGAAAAAACATTTAGAAATATTAATTGAAATACCATATTCATCAAAACGTTTGAATAACTGTTCCAAGTGCATTTTATAACAGGATGCTGATTCGCTAGTAAGTAATAATGACGTCATCTATGTAACAAAAAACATCTAAACCTTTTAGTACAAGTGTGATCCATGAATCGCTGGAACGTGTGTGCTGCAATCCAAACGTCATACGTGGAAATTCGTATAACCCAAATGGTGTAATTATTGCCGTTTTCTCAATATTTTGAGGATTAGTGGCAATATAATGGTACGCTCGAATTACATCAACTCTAGAAAATACTCGTTTGTCCGCTAATAAATAAGTAAAGCCCTGTAACCTTGGAATAGGATATCTATCCGGCTTGGTAAAAGAGTTTAATTTACGGTAATCATCGCATGGTCAGAAATCACCATTTTTTTTCGGGACTATGTGCAGGGGACCGGCCCACGGGCTCTTTGAAGGCCTGCATATACCCATTTCTAGCATAAACGAAACTCTTCTTTGACTTTACTATAACTTGATAGTTATAGTAAAGTCAAAGAAGAGTTTAGAGGCAAAGGTCTTGCCTTAGCGTGAACAGGGGGACCCGTAGTCTCTATTTGATGGAACACAGAGTGACAAGGAGTCTCCTTAAAATTTACTGGCTTAGTAATATTTGGGTACTTATTTAATAAATCTGAAAATACATGTTTATCATCGACTGTTTTTAACGAAGGTTGTACTAATTTTATAACAACCTATAACATTTAAATTAGTTTCTCGTCATTTAATTTTCAAGCACTAAGATCGACTAAAAGGCGATGAGAACTTAAAATATCGGCTCCTAAAATCGGTCACTTAACATCGGCTATCACAAAATCCCATCAGTACTGTTTTCGTAATTTTAAATTTAATGTCTGTTCTTTGTACCGTATGTTTTTGCCGTACCGTTAGCTGCATAGAGTTCATATTCCGAGCACTTGTTACTAAAACGTGTTTTATTACTCACTGGAATCACTGAAACATTTGCACCTGTATCAATTAAAAACTGAAAACCACTATTAATGTCTGTTACGGAAAGGCGGGAACACGGTAATATGGCATAGGTATCCGCCGTCTGCTGTGCCTCGGCTAGTTTTCCTGCTTTCCTTGCTGTTTCCACTTTTCACTTTCACTTTTCCACTGTTATGCACTTAATATCTCTGTTTGTATAGCTATAATGGTAAAAACATAACCAGTTTGTATCCTTGGAGGAGCGACGTGATGCTGATCTGTATGGTTGTCGACGGTGATATTGAGAAGTCGAGCGACACCTACTACGTCCTTTGTCACGTCATACAGTCTGCCTTTTCATCTAGAAAACCTCCAAGCGTTAATTCCTTAAATCATCCCCGCAAGGTCATTATTATGCGACGCACTGGATTTCGTTAATGTGGTCTCCGAAACTTCGATCGGACGCATCTTCTCTAAGATCTAATACGCAATAACAGTTAGGCTATCGAGCTCCTTAACGTCGCTGGCTGTGAGAACAGCTCTTACAGCCTGTGGTAGGTGATTACACCACATCAATCATTTTTCTGAGAAGTTGAGAAGGTTTTTTATCACCCAATTCCATTTCTGATAACAATTTTTGAAATAGGCAGTTTTCGGATTCATCGTAGCACTGCAGTAGTCTATCTTTTAATGTTTAATAATTTTTGTTAATAGGTGGTGACAACAAAATATCGCTGGCTTTTTGTATATTGTCTTTATTTATTTTCGCCACCAATAAATTATATTTGATATCTTCACTAAGTTTTTGGTTTGCTATAGAACAGCTTCAAAATGTACGAACCAGAGTTTGGGTGACTCTGTCCAGAAATCCGGAATTCTCGATGATACTGTGATCGTTGCCATTGATATTTCTTCGGTTTCCGCCATTGCCGCTGATTTTATAATGTGTTTATTACCCTTTTAAATAAAAGAAATATTATAATCACGTGGTTTAATGTTCAGTTCGGGGTCACCAATGTAATGATCACTTAATTGTATATGATATGTTTAAGCGAACGTTACTTAAAGGGTTTGATAAAATATAAAGTCCATGAATATTTCACTGAGTATATCGTTACACCAAAAGTTATATAATCGGACTAGTTTGCCCGCGACTTTGGCCAGGTAGCATATTTCGTGTATGAAAAACAGCAACATACACACATAAATCACGCCTATTTCCCAACGAGGTAGGCAGAGACCACGTCCTTCCACCTGCTACGATCCTGGCATGATCTTTCGCTTCTTCAACATACATTAATCTTTTCATGCATGCTCGTCGGTTTAGAGTACTGACGACCTGACCTTTCTTCAGAACGTCTCCGATTTAATTGATGAATGTTCGTCTAGGACTTCCTCTTTCAACGTTTCCTTTCACACAACAACTACAGCAACTATTAATAAAAACCTCACCGCGCCTCATTCTCACCATACAGTATTTGACCCGTTTAAGCTTTGATAATACCCAATTAAAATAATTTGAAATGTCAATCCATGTCACAGTTTGACAATCATACCGATATTATCTAAAATACATAAAGACTGAGGGCTATGCTCGAGGTCCTGGGTTCGATTCCCAGGTCGAGCAAAGTGTTATTGGGTTTTTCTATGAAATTCTCAGTAACTGCTCGGAAATTGGCTTTGTGCCCGATTAATTGCAATAAGCTCGCCCCCTATTACAATACTTACATGGGACCAAAAATATACCCGGCGAACTTAGCGTATACATTAGTACACCACTGCCTAACCCTTCGGGGAATATATATGCATAAAGGCATACAAAAATGTTGAGTTTTGGAATCCTTTACGAAAAACGAAGTTTATATTTTAATAACTTTATATTTATAAACTATTATTTTCCAGTGTACCTACGCTTTATACAATAGAGTTTATAGTATGTCTAGTTAGTGTAATTTAATATAAATCTTGGTAGTCAAAAATACCAAACAACGACATGTATCGTAGAAATGTAGATAGAATAGATTTTGTTACTAATTTAATAATAATAAAAGTCCAGCCTTAAATTATTAATATACGTGCTTTCAGAAAATATACTTAATTGTGACGATAAATATCAAACCAGTTTTGTGATAATTTAAACCAAGCCGTACAGTGCTATCTATGAATACTGCTGGAAAAGAAAAGAAAAAAACAATCATGAGGACTGCCGACAGAAGTGAAAACTTAAAAATAAATAAAACATACAGTTGTTATTTTTGGATATCCAAATGAACTGTTTGATCTTAAATTAAAACTTGTAAATCAAAACTGTTTCACACAACAAATTTGTTTTATCACGTTAGTAAAATACGCATTGCATAGTAATTGTAGGTATAAAAAAATTATGTTCTTAATTTTTAGGTTATTTTGCTACAAAGACTCCGTTTATCGTTAACACTCCATGTGACCATGTCGATGACGACTTAAATGAATTTACTGCCTATCCAAATCTTCAAAGAAGTTTTCACTTAGAAAAAACCTATATTTCCATTTATTGAATATTATGTAAAGATAAAATAATTTACATTATTTTGGTATCCTTTCACTTTATTCAGTAAATATTCTCAATACATTACTGAGTTACGTGTTTTATAAAAATCGGTCAAGCTGTTTATGAGTTATTTCCGGATAAACAGACAAACCTACAGTTATTTTTTAAATTTCATATTCGCGACCAGATTTTAAAGTAAATAATTTAGAAATTTTGAATAAGTTTCATATACAGACAGAGCTACAGATATATCCGTATAGATGAAACTATCAGATCATTCATTTTTTTAATGTGAGAATATTATTGTAATAGAATTGTCATTAATGTACATATTTGTACTATTTTATTAAAGATTAAGTGAGGACAACCTTTTTTGAATAAAATAGGATTGACTTTACAAACGTGTGTCAAAATAAAATGTAATTTAATTCGCAAATTGAGTTGCTTCACGCACATGCTATAGACGCGGCGAAAGCAGCATGGATCAACCAGACCTAAGCAAAAGTGTGAAATATATTTTTTTAATTGTTTTCTTTCTTATAGTGCACATAATTGTATAAATATTTTTTTATGTGTTTTTGTAATGTGTTTCTGTAATGCGTTGTGTAATATTTTTTTCCTTTTCTGTATTTACTTTTGATTTGTTTTGTATACATTTTTATTTTTTGTCATTAAGTACATTTTTTTTTTTAAAGGGGGAATGATGTAGCGACAGCATAGAACAAAAAATACTGTCAGCACTAACCTCCAGCACGGCACAATTTGTAATGTTTAACTAGTGTTAGTCCAGCCGGCCGGGAACGCACTCGTATGTAATCAGATTATATAACTTTTGGTGTAACAATATACTCAGTGAAATATTCATGGACTTTATATTTTATGGAATCCTTTAAGTAAAATTCGCTTAAACATATCATATACGATTAAGTGATCATTACGTACATATACTACATCTATGGTTTGAATAAAAACTTAAGACTTCTAGGTTGCTGACCAAGTTATAAATGTCCAAACTACAAATTATATTTTAATAGTTAATAGTAGGTAGGTATAGGGTGTAGATGGTGATGGACCCCCCTAAAATATAATCACGTCGCCACCCGAGTGCTTATGTAAAGCTGATGTCAAAAGAGAGAAACGTTACATTTAAATTATATTAAATTGCTGTTCTAGTAAAATTTATTTCCTAAAGTATTAAACACTCCAAAAACTTTGTCATAGATAGGATAACTGCACTGGAAATATGTTAATAAATTTAATGTTCATGCATGTGATGCGATTGAACCTATTAACCTTGCATAATATTATGCGCTAGCTGTGCCCGTGGCTTCGCTCACGTGGACTACAGAATGCCCGCGCGAATCTTGCTCCCCCGCTGCCGGCTATTTTAAAGGCAAAAATGCTTATTGTGCGTGTTCCTTAGAAGATAGATGTATACTCACCGGACTTTTTTGTAGGTCTTTTTAATGCCTATGATTATGTGGTATATTAATTTGCTATATCTCATAAGGTATACTCAGCATACGCCATTTAAGCGCCCGAATTGATTCACCATGACCAGTTTTTTTTTTATTGTACGGAATCCGTAATACTTTTTCTAAAATAAAAGTATCCCAAGTTACTCCCTATATCATCAGCTATATATCAGTGATAGTCCCGTCAAAATCGGTCTCACCGTTTCGGAGATTACCCGGAACAAACAGACAGACAAAAATTTTAAAAATGGGTTTTTTGTTATAGGTGTCGTATATACTTTCATATGCATTTAGTATAAAACTGTTATTTTGACACTACAAACAGACACTTCAATTTTATTAATTTTATAGATCATGCATAATTTTAGATACCTGTGGGAGATACAATCTCATTTTATGATTTATTGCTTAGATAATATATGTTATGACAATAACATGTATGTGAGTATGGTATTTTTTAATTAACATTTTATTTGTATTCTTTTTTTATTTGAAACAGGGTATGGCCTGTTGCAATCATACCAAAAAATATAAATAGTCCTATCATTGCACTGCTGTTGACAGCCCTTGATAAATTTTCTTTTTTGGCCTTTTGACTAAATTAAGAAAAAAATGTAATAAAAGATTTTTAGTGGCACTATCAAAGTATTCTATGAGTATGAAACCATAACAAATGAATTTAAAATTAATTAATGAATTATAATAATGTTTAGCTGCTTCAATTTTATAATGCTTAGATATAAATATATTAGTAATTTGAAACAAAACAAAATTCAAATTATTATTGTTTTATACAAGTAAGGAAAAATAAAGATAACATTATAAATATAAGAAAAATATTATCACAAGCCAGATCAGTTTCCCCCACGCAGTGCTAACACCAAATGAAGTACAGAGCCTCCTTGAACTTTATAGTCTTGGGCTGTCTTCTCGTCATTCCTAAAATGAGAAAAATTATCACTTAAGCATCATCAACAAATAGATCTCTATATTTTAGTTTTTATCTATCTATATCAAGGGTAAACATATTTACACATAGAAACGTTGAAGTTATTGAAGTATATAAATAAGTAAATATACAATGTGGTGCTACAAGTTATGCAATTACATTTTTTAGAAAAGTTTCAATTTTATTTATTTTTATTATTTATTGAGTTATGTACAATTTTCTAAATTATCCTTTTGAAGCAACCTGTGCATAAACAACTGTAGCAAAAAGGTCATCCAGCAGGGTCATGGATTCTAATAATTCATCATAGAAATGAAAACATAAAGAAATACAATTAGAATGAGACACTTGACACTTCCGTGTAATGCAGGAATGAGATAGTCCTTATGTTGTACTGGTGCTAGAGTAAGTAGTTTCATGAATGAATCACTTTCATAGAGTGTTAGCAATATAGTAATCTAATTTATTATTTACTTTGTTAGAAAATTTTATTTTTAAGATCACTAACCACTAGCCCAGCCCAAGTGTTTAATTAATGTTGCCATTCTTGTGGCACTTTGTATAGGTAGTAAACAACTATAATATAAATGATTAATACTCCAATAGCAGTTATTGTTATTAAATGTTCAGAAACTTGAGAGTATGAAGCTGTATGGTTGAAACATCTTTACCTATCTTACAATACTTTATAACACATGCTTAGAACTGATATCAGCATAGTCAAATTTACAAAAAATGTGATTTAAAAGAAATAATTTCTCAAAAACTAATTGTTTGCGCAGTATGACATTCAATATTTAGCCTAATGATAAAGTGATATAACTGTAAAAACAATTGGAGTCTTAACTTGACAGTATGTAATCTTATGTTGAGCCAATTAGAGTTATAACATGAAACAAATTCTAAAAATCTAATAATTTAAAAAACGTTATGACCACCCATAATAAAAAGACCTACATTTGTTTTCCTGAAAATATAAGACGTTGCTGCTGTGGTGGAATACCTTCTTTTTCTTCTACTCTCTCCTTGATCCTTTCTACTTTGTCTGTAGGTTCAATATCTATTTCAATTTCTTTGCCTGTAAGCGTCTATAAAATAAAATAAGAGGTTAGAAATTATTATGAGTATGTAACTATGTTTGATGCAAAATTAATTATTTATTTGACTTACTTTTACTTTAATCAACATTTTTATTTATTTATGTACAAATAATATTTAAACTCTATCCAAAATTAATCGCAGTTTTTCAATTTACAATCACAAAATCTTCTACAATACGATCTTTTCCTGGATCTTTTTAATTCGCTCAACGAAAACGAAACAATAAAGCGGTATGAGACTAGGGAAGCATAAAAAATATCGATATATTGACATTATCTCATTAAATTATCTATTTATAAGACTATATTTTTAACCACAATATATCAATATTAAAAAAAATATTTTAGAGTTTCGAATTCACATCAGTAATGATATATTTTAGAGGCAAGTCGCAACTTTGGTTTCTCATTTAATGTTACTAGATACTCCTTGCACGCTCCTCACACATTGCTTATTTTAAAAAATCGCACAACTAGGCTCTGGCCAACGAAAGCTGTCCACGATTTTTTAAAGAATCATTGTTATGGCAACAATGTAAGACCGTCAAAATTGTCATATTCACGTTTCCTAATTGAGTCATCTTGCGTTGACGTGAATCATATTTTCATTGAATTTGTTTAAAATAATGCCGAAAAAATTCAAAAGCTCTTCGAGGATGCTTCTATTTACTCCGATTAATAAATATAAGGACGTGGCTAGTGATTTAAACCAAAAATCTGCCGAAAAAATACGAAGACTGGATTCAATCATGTCACTTTTAGGGTAGTTATTTGTATTTCTATAAAAACATCTTGATAATATTCAAATAATTCCAACAATCTTGCAATATTGGGAACTAATGAAATGACTGGTTATGTGATTATTTATTTTCAGAGACTATCAATAACGAGGAGACAATACTTAAAGTGATGGAAATTGTGAAAGTACTGAAAACTCTCGAAAAAAATTAAAGGTCGACTTGTGAAACACATTGTTTAGAAAATATATCTTCATTAACAGGTACATATTCTTATCACCTTAGACATTAAATATTTGAAGAGTAAACTTTCTCTTTGTATTACATTAAGGTTTTTGATTTAATAGACTCTCGTTTTCTTTACTTGAAAGTTTTAGGTGGTGTTTAGTTTTGAATTGTTGTCTTGTATTTGATATTTTCAGAAGTAAGTGTGAAGACACTAAGAAGAATAAAAAGGAAGGTGTTGTAAATCAAGGACTGTATAATGAGTGTTGTAATAATGGGTTTTTGTTTTATAATAATAAAAATGAGCGGACTCTACTCATAGAAAAATATGATATTGCTGCATAAAGACACAGATATTTGAGAACAATACAAGATCAAAGACTAAAAGGTAAACAGATTATTTACCTTGATGAAACATACATACATCAGAATTGTAAAGTAAAAAAATCATGGCAAGAACCTTCAACAAGTGGTGTCACTAGGAAAAAGGCATATCATTGTGCATGCAGGATCGGAGGAAGGGTTTGTGTCAGGTGCATTGTTGGTATTCAGTACAAAATCAAAATTAGCGGACTACCATGATGACATGAATTCTACCAACTACATGAATGGCTACAAGAAATGCTGATTGCGAATCTAATTAAGCCTAGTGTACTTATTATGGACAACGCAAGTTACCATGTAAAACAAGTGGATAAACCGCCTATTATGTCGGATACTAAAGCTAATATCTGAATATGGCTTCAAAAGCTTAATATTAATTTGGAAGAATATAATACCAAAGCTGAATTAATGTGTATAGTGAAAGATATTAAAACTGCACCTGTGTATGAAGCAGAAGAAATTTTAAGTAATAACAATCATGTGCACAATCATGAAATTTTAAAGCTGCCTCTGTACCATTGTGCCCACAATCCGATGGAGCTTGTATAGAGTCAGGTAAAGAGAAAAGTAGCAACCAAAAATATAGGAATACCAGGGTCTGAAATGCCAAATTTAATAAAAGAATGTTTTCAAACTGTAACCGCCAATGACTGGAGAAAATACACGGACCATTTTCTAAATATTGAAAAACAGTACAAATTAAGGCATGGTATTGTTGAAAAAGAACTTGAAAGATTTATAATAAATGTCGGGGACGATAGCAGCGAAGAAAGCGATGATGCTGATTCAATATTGTCAGGTGTAGAGTACCTGGAATCGGATTTCGAGTATGACTCATAATTTCAATATTGTCTTTTTTTTTATTACATGCCATTTGTTTCTATTCCAGTTTATAAATAAACTTATAGTAAATGTTTTTTGTTTAATTTAACCTTTATTATCCTCGAGGCATAATTTTTTAAATGATATATTATTTTCTGTTAAATATTTAATAAGTATACATCGATAAATATATTGTATGTACGAAACCAGAGACTAGAGTAAAACAACAGGAAACTGAACAAAAAAAAATCAAAAATATCCCCTATAAGTATAGTATCAACTATATTTACGCTGAGTTTATTTAGTGTTAACAGCTTCAGATTTTTTAAATTTGCCGCCGTATTCTTGGGACAGCTTTCGATGGCCAGAGTTTATCATCAATATCATCATAAAATGTAATAAAAACAACAAAATTTTATTTTTGTCTATGATCTTACTGTGTACTCTGTGTATGAAAATTAATTGTATTTCTGTACTGTATGTGTGATAGCAACTTCGGGGCACCGGGCAACACGGTTAACATACTCAATCAATCAAATTGGATTGTTTTTTTTTTTTTTCAAAACGCTATCATAATGTCTTCCGTTTGAAATTTTTATAAAGAAAACTACTTCGAGTCAACTGCTGTACAAATGATGATATATCAATTAATTGATATTGTTACCAAATTCTAAACAGAAACCTCGGTAAAATAAACATCGATATATATTTTTCACCTTACATCCCTATGTGACACTAGTGACATTTTAGACAGTCATAACCATAGACAAAGATTTGTCTTGGTTGGTTAATTGTGTATGGTCACAACCATAGATAATATGCAATTAGATAAAACTTTGACATCTTTATTCATTAATCCAGAGACAAATAAAAATTATAGTATATGTTCCATAGAATAGATTCTAGATTGGCAAAAATTTTTCATGCTTTCAGTCTTCAAAGAAGCAAAAACATCTATGCCATACAGTCTTGTCCAAAGCATAATAGGCAACCACTTCTATCTTATAATTGAGAACTAAAAGATTTAATTCTTCAAACAAATATTAATAAAAAATTTTTTTTGACGTTACAACGTCTTATAAATTGGTTTGCCGGGTGACACTTCAAGAAACTGCGTTACGCTCCGCTCACGTTATGCGCTCACAATGAGAGCGAGTGAGAGGCACGCGTCCCTTCCACTCGGGCATGGTTAGCCCGCCTAAGAGCGAGAGAGACAGACATAAAGTCGTTGTCACGTAAAACTTTCGCCCGTATACCGACTTTACAGGCAACCAATTTTTTTTTTTTAAGAACTTACTACACTGTTAGCCTGAGGGGCCCTAAAGCCGCTGCGGCTTTTACAGCTTCACCGGACTTGTAATGTTAATAAAGCCAGAAACATTCTTTTATAATGACTGACACGTGACGTGACCTGGGCGGTTATGAACAGAACTATGCTAGAAACCGAAATAGACATATAGCACTCATCGTCTATCTCGGTATATGGATTTACAGTACCAGAGGTGGTCAATATTACAACAGCTATATTATTTCCATTTCTTTATTTTCTCAATGACAGTTCTAATTTGATAGTTGTAGTGTTGTGACCAAATAAGTAATAATATCGATAGAGCTCATCGAATGACAGTGACGATTCATCAGATTATGATTAAAATAAATAAATAAAGATTACCTGTCGTTACAATTATTTCGTTTCATTGTCGAGTACCTACATAGGTACCTACTTATTTTACAACAGCTTCGAAAATTTTGAAGTAGTTGGCATTATCAATCAAGAATTAATACGTGTAACATCTTGTAATGAAATATAATATTAGTTAATAAATTTGTACAAACTATCCGGCAGTAGTTTAGTTTCTTACATTTTGTAAAAAGATATCGGGTCTATTATCGTGTTACGTTTATCGATATAGCTCCACCCTATCAGTTTTTCCGACTCTGGTATAACCTTGTACGTGTGTAAACGTAATATTTTTATAAAATAATGCATAGATAATGTAAAAAAGATGCTCGTTCAAGTTTTCACAGGAGCTGTCATCGAGACAATAAAGAAATGGAAATGGTATAATAATGTAATCAGTAATGCATTTTTCCTACGCAACGAATAACAAATTATTGATAACAATAATTACTCTGTTGTCCATTATCCGTTGTTCGTATACATTGTTAACAATGACAATGTTCAGCCAGTGTTATCGCAACTTGTAAACAGGCAAGCATTATGCAACCATCAACAGGTGTGTAAGACAGAGAACTTCATGTTGTCAAAATTTTAAGTTACGATACGAATAATTAATATTATATTCTTGAGTGCACGGCGCGGCGGCGCGGCGTGGCGTCAAGCTCACTTTTATTTTGATATTATCATTATCATGTCATTCTCTATGGTGTCATTTACCAGTAAAATTATAATACGATACATATCAGCATATTACCCAACAGCTGTAAGATAACGACAAGAGCTTAAAATAATAAATTGTGAAACGAATTCTCTTTATTCTATAAGTAGGTACTTAAAACAACGTAGTACTTTATAATTTGTGACTTAAAATAAATTCTCTTTCTCTATATCTTTCTGTCTTTTTCTTTAACTGATAATTTAGTATGGTTGTAAAAACCACTTTGGATCGTTAAAAATTATAAAAGATCGATTATTATGGTGTCCTTTATATTTTCCTTATGAGGAATTTAGATTTATATTAAGTACGAACGGTAAAAGCAAATCGGAAAAAGATTTATTTAAAAAAATCGACCTTTGGACCTCAACTTTATCTGTAAATCAATTCATCAGGTTTCAATATGAATCAACTAAAGATCGATCTTTTTAGAATAAACTGTCATCCCTACAAAACACTTTGTGATAAATCCTAACTAAACAAATAAATTCAAGTAATAATAAACACCAAAAAAGATCAAAACAAAGAAATTGAATTACCATTATGAACTTTAAAACCAGAGCATATAAATTTTTTTTCTTTAAATATACGTTTTAATGGTCACCTTACCCCTAAAACTGTCAAACTGTCAAAACCTTCTGAGGGCTCAGGGCCCATACAGTATGTTAGAGGTAAGGAGAACCATCTAGTATGGGGGATCAGTTGAAAAAGTGTCCACCTGTAAACAGCAAATTATGGTTCAAAGACTCGTCAAAACAGCGCTAGTGTCGGAAAAGTAAATGATATGAATTTAGCAGTTATAAACAAAGTGAAGTGTGCTGGGTTGAAAAATTTAATATTTTTCGTGACTTTCGTAGTTAGGAGACATGCAGTATTTAAAACCTGAACTATTTACGTAGTCAAATGTAATTTAGTGAATATAACCTGTAAAGCTGCTGAAATAACACAGATAGTTATTCGATTGTTATAAACTTTTGTTGTTTGTCTGTCATTTTTTCAACCAACAGTATGTATAATAAATATTTATTAATTATTTAACAATAGCGAAGTTAACGGATACATAAAAGTTTTTGATTTGTATATGGCGCTAGTTTTAAATACTTTCCACTTGCTATTGTGGCGCTATCTTAATTTGCTGCCTTTCAGTGGACACTTTTTAATATGCTGAGATGGTTCTCCTTACCTCTACCCTCCATACCGTACAGCTAACAGTGTATTCAGTTCAAACAAAACGCACATTTAAAAACACCAATGTTTTGATGCTAAGTGCAACCCGAGAGGTCGACCTTATGCTACCTTTAGGGTAATGACTGACGGTTTTTTTTTTAGTGCAACAATAGTTGAGGACTTCTTTAAAAGGACTTTTCTTTTACATTTGTTTACATATGAGTCTGTGAAACCCCATATACAACATGCAATTAGGGAAATATCTATAAATATTAATCACCCTACGTATTTAACCTAATTACCAGCGTAAGATAAATTCATATATTTCTCTCTAGTTATATTTAGAGATGAAAAGATACCGCCCTTTCATCTATATCAAGTACTTGTTCAAGTATTGAATTAAAGTATCGTTTCCCCATTCAATACAACTTCACTTGTGAGTACTCAATTAATTTTTAATACCCTTATTAAATTCATAAACGAAACTTGCGCTTGCCCTTGCCTTACCTTATTTGAATACAAAACGCAACGCATTTAGGTATTGTATCCAAGTATCGATATCTCATTCGATTCTACTTCAAATTATTTATACTAGTCTTGTGAGTGCTCAATCAATTTAAATTCATAAACGAAGATTGTGCTTGCCTATCTATGCTTTGCATTATCGTCATCATCAATCATCGGATATCAACGGATCAACGGATATTTATACGTTTTTCATAGAAATGTAGAGATTTTTACGGAAGATTTGTACATACAATACATTCCAATTAACTTTTTTTATAGTGAAGAAAATTCAATGTTTTGTAATCAAGTCGTCAACAAATCGATTTTCGGGTGCTTTTGTGGCTCACGCTGGCTAAACCTTAAGATATAAATCAAAATAATTCACTAGAGAATTGTAGTTCTTCAAAAAACTTACAGAAAATCTACTATGAAATAATATGTCAATCTCCTAAGGTTGCCTTGCATTATACCTTTTTCAGACTCCAAACCTCACATTTTGTTTTTTCTTTCTTTTTTTTTGCAATTTTTGTCGATTGATTGTTGATATATTATTATATTAAGTTAATTTAGTAATGTGTAAGGTCAAATAAATAAATCTTATTATAATTATACTGATGTGACATCTGGTCTCATGAATAAAATTAGCCCTTCAGGCATTTTATTGTTCAACTTAAAGTTTGAAGTTTTCAACCTAACATATTTTTTCTATCAATTATAACCATCTCCATAAAAAATATTGAGTGAGTTCACACGCGGTAGAAGTGAAACATCTCTCTCTCTCTTTCTAAGTATTTCCAGTACATTAAGAATAGACGAAGGATAGGGAAATTATATAGAAACGCATTCTAACTTATTCTCTCAGCCTAAAACCTATTAATACAGTTATAGCTATCAAATTACACATTTTCGTTTCATAAAATCCAATTCATACCGTCCCAAAAGCAGTTTCACTTCGAAACTTGGTCAAAAATTAACTAATAGAAAATAATTGTTTGAATAGACTAAGTTAGAACGTCAAGTTATTAGGAGATATCTACACTGATAGATAATGGGATAAAAAATTTAGAACGAAAAGCGGTGAGACATAGGAGATATTCGTATTTGTAGGTAGCTTCCCATTCATTAAAAACTGTTTTTCTCGATTTACTTAAACCATGAGTTCAATCAAAAAAGTCATTTCACCCATATGTGTTGGCAATTAATTTAGCAATCGAATAGTGCATTAAGTTTTGTGAAATGACGACTCTGAATTTTTAATGCGCCTATGTCAATCCGCTTGTATGGGAACGATCTACCGTGTGGCGTTGCGACGGTTTAGCCCCAACCGGGATCTCCCGGTGTATATCCAGTAAGCAAGTGGAGTTGTAGGGGTCACGAACCACACATGCAGTAATATTGGGTGCCTACGGTATACCATTTCCATTTCTTTATTTTCTCAATGACAGCTCCTGTGAAAACTTGAACGAGCGTCTTTTTTACATTATGTATGCATTATTTTATAAAAATATGACGTTTACACACGTACAAGGTTATTTCAGAGTCGGAGAAACTGATAGGGATGGAGCTATATCGATAAACGTAATATGATAACAGACCCGACATTTTTTTACAAAATGTAAGAAACTAAACTACTGCCGGATACTTTTGTACAAATTTATTAACTAATATTATATTTCATTACAAGATGTTACACGTATTAATTCTTGATTGATAATGTCAACTTCTTAAAAATTTCCGAAGCTGTTGTAAAATAAGTAGATATAGGTAGGTACTCAACAATGAAACGAAATAATTATAACGACAGGTAATCTTTATTTATTTATTTTAATCAAAATCCAATGAATCATCACTTTCACTCTATGGTTATTACTTATTTGGTCACAACACTACAAGTATCAAATTAGAACTGTCATCGAGAAAATAAAGAAATGGAAATAGTATAGCGAAACGTTTTCGTAACATGACGTTTTATTATTATGTTAACGTTATATCTATTTAAAAAAAAAATAAACAAGCTATTTCTACCGTATTTTTTGATCAATTCAAATAGATATCAGGGTTGGCCACACTGCACAAATTTGAGCACATCTGTGCATCTAATAGTCTGTGCATCTGTGGCAAGGAATATAATACTCTCTTTGATCTGTGGTGTGGAGACTGTGGAGTGTGGGCCACAAATTTTAAAGTAGTATCTCCTCTGGTTATTGGTCTATGGTAGTATCCGTACCCGATGTACTATTAAACTTGTACTTGTATACGTTTACGTACTATACTACCTTACGTACCCTACCTACGTGTGGGCCGTGGGATAAGAATTTACAAGTATATTTTTATTCATTAATATGTTGAAAGTTAACTCATTATTTGAAAAAATAGGGAAACTAACTTTTAATGGTTTGTAATCACTTATATTAATGCCATTATTATTATTCTATTATAACTGCCCTATTTAGTGGTACCAATAATAAACCTGTATTTTCTTTCAGATGATCAAATTGAATTTATATCATTAATTAAAACTCTACATACAAAAGAACAGTTTGATAATTTCAAGGATACTGAAAGTTATTTACTGCTTAAATCATTTATACAAAAAATATTCGATGTTATTGATGAACTTGGTTCTGAATTAAGGACTGATAAAAACATTCTTATAAGCCTAAAGAATCAAAAACTATTGCGAACATGTTTTCAGTTGATAACATCTCTTGGCATCTCACCATGTCTTCTTCCCGGAATTGGTATACCACTGTCAAAAAGATGCTCCTGTTCGTTTATTCTCCCTGTGGTGACATTTACTGATGAAGAGAAATATGAAATACTTGTGAATTGTACAAATTTTTTCACAAGATGTTATAGTGTGCCTGTTTTCAAAAATATTATTATAACCTTTCATTTATCTGATTATTTAGCAATGTTAATTCAGCTATCTTTTGCACCATTGAAGAAACCAGGCACTTACAATAATTTTGTAATGACAAAGGAAATGTATGATAAACTTAAAGAGGAAAGGCGAAGTTTTGTGAACATTTATGAAAACTTAGTAACAAATTCTTTCCAACCATTGCTCATGAAAGAGTTGCTGGTTCTTCAGAGTGTTACTGAGCCGTCACCTCCTATGTTTGTAAAAAGGGTTGTTGCAAAAGAGATGAGTCATAGACTCTTATGTCCAGGAGGCTTACTGAGCATTATGAGATGTTTTATTGAAAGTCATAATATTGATACTGGATATGATTGGAAAAAAATAGATATGATGTGTCGGTTAGTTGTTACCAGACATGGTACTTGCTCAGAAATTGATTATCTTCAAAATATTTGTGAACAATTGACACAAGTATTATGTTTAAATAATACACACTATTTATCAACAGCAGTGGCTTGCTTATTAAGCATACATGAGAAATATCCTGATGCTGCCCCTGTTAAAATTTTGATGAAAGAAACTTTTCAGTCTCTTTATATTGAATCCTTAAACACTATGTCAGATCTTCCTGGTACCATACTTTTAACACCGCAACAGTTATCACAAAAAATTAATATCTTTCATGAATGTGTGTCCACAAAGTTAGATTGGCCAATAAAGTTATTGAATCAAAACCTTTATGTTTTATTTCTGGTTGGAGTTAAATGTAATAAAAATGAGGAACTGACTACTAAGTTGAAAAATATTCTGGGAAAATGTTTTGAAAGACTAAACAAAAAAGAAGTGTATGACATAATACAATCATTTTTATTTGGAAATACAAATGTTAGTCCCACAAATATTTCTATTGACGAGTATGATGCTGGAGTAGCTATAAAATCGGTGATATCAAATGAAGAAGATAGCAAAGAAGATCATTTAACATATTTCATTAGTCTATTTAATGCTTCTTCGGATAATTTTGCGCAAAATGTTTTTGAGGTGTCTTTACAGATACTTATTGACTTAAACACTAAGAGAAAGGACAAGACAAATAAAGATATGCTATTTCTTGAAGATGATCCATCACTTTTGAATAAACATGATGAGCAGTATATTACCATGCTTCATTTGCTATCTGAAATATCTACATCTCCAAAAATTTTCAATGCATTAAAGTCCAGACCTATGATGATTTTACAATTTATAGAACATTTTATTTTAAATGAATATGAAGCTAATGATGAATGTGCTAGTATATCACTAGTTCTGTTGCATACAATACTTTCAACTTCAAACAAATTGGGAGATTTGAAGACAAATCTCACAAATTTTATACCAAAACTTACAAAAATAGCAAGTGATTTTTCCAGTTTTAATCATGTTCTTTCGAAAGATATATTATCTCTCATAAGATCTGGCAAACCTGAAAAGAAAGATTCATCATATGAGAAGGCTTTGGCTAATGTTTTTGATAGATTATTACCTGTGAAAGCTCACGGTTTGATTGAGCTAACAAAACTTATTGATTCTGCAGATCCAGAGACTATGTCTAAGAAACATTATATTTTTTGTCTTTTTCAGGTAGATATTATCATAACTTTATAGAAAATTTATAACATAGAATAATACCATCACGTAAATGTCTTTGCATTGAGTCTTCCCGAAAAAGGAATGTATAATCACAACTAAACACACAATTTATTAGCAATTTTTAATGTTGATAGTTTTATATTTTTCCATTGTATGATAGGTACCACTACAATAACATTTCTCAAGTGTTTAAGTTCACTCTCAGCAATTTTCTCCACTTTTGGCTATTACTGCTATTATTATAATTTTTACAATAGCAAAATACAATAGTGTGGCGCTAACCAAGTTGGTAAGCACAGTACAATTCAAAACAGCCATGACCACTGAGAGATGTCAATTCATAGATGGTTGCTGCTGTCATGCTGGCTTTCTAGCCTCTCTGCAGCTGAATATGCACTGGCTGATACCGAAATATGACAAACACAAGTAAAGTCATTGTAATGGCTTCATCCCATGTGCTTTATAGTTGCGATCCTGTTGGATACAGATCCCTACCACCTCGCTTGATTATTGGATATAACCCAAAAATCTGACAATAATAAATTGATATTCTATTGATCTATCAGTATCTAATAGATAAATAGTTCATGGTGCAAGTTTTTTGTAGTCTCAAACAAAAATATGTTTCTTAATTTCTAGGAACAACTTAAACATTCCGATTCTTACATTTATTTAGCAGCTATTAATGGTTTAGCTGCACTATGTACACATTGCACTGAGGATGTTTTACATATTTTATGTAAAGAATTCTTGCAATTGTCTATCAAGCAACAGAATATTGAAACAAAGGACAGTGAAAACAAAAACTCCGAGCTGAGAATGAAAATTGGCGATATTATTGTGAAGGTTACAAAAAAACTTGGTAAGATTTAATTTTGAAATTTTATAATTATATTGCTATACATTGGAATAATAATTTCAGCTAGGCACATAATAATAAAAAAAAAAGTCTTGACTGAAGTCCCCAGTTAGTTCATACTACTGAAGTTACAAAATATAATGAAATATTAATAGAATGTTGTTGGCAACTGCTATAATTTACCTTCTGATGTTTGCTGATTTTTTTATATATGTATTTAATTATTTTTTAGGTGAAATGGCAATAGTACACAGATCAACACTCTTAAACACAATGTTATGTGGATGCAGAGATGAAGACCCTCTTATTAGAACCTCTGCACTGTCCAACTTGGCTGAAATTGCTATAATATTACACTACAAGATAGGTTCTATAATTTATGAGGTAAATATTTGGTTTTTCATTTATAATATGACCAAGCCAAGTAGACGATTAACAAATAAATACATGTGACGTCACTCGTTTCATTTACGGATTGCAAAAAATACAAATCTATTTTTATATTTTATTTATCAATATGTGCGTCTAATCTGATTTTTTACAACTATCGGTTTTTGTGATTACATATTTTACTTTTTTATTCAAAAAAGATTTCCATTCGTTAGGCTATTTTGCTTGGGAACTTCGTACAAATGAATTTTTCGTATTATCGCTATTATTTCCATAATGGAGATTCTGTTCATAATAAATATACTTCTTTAGGTGCATTATGAAAAAATGTGAGAGTGAAATTGTTTACTTAACAAAAAAGTATGAAAACATGAAATATGAAAACTATGAAGTTGCAAAGTTGCCTCTTGTTTATGTAACATCATAGAGTATAGAGATACATTGTAACATCGAGATGTGACTGTATAAAGAAGTACAATTTCTAACGCGCGTACAAAAGTACACGCATTTTTCATTCTTCTTCAATTTCTTTAGGACCGGTTTGATTTGAAACGCGATGTAACGAAAAAGTGTTGGAAAGTTACAACAACCTAAGGAGTTTTTAAAATCATTCCTGACATGTTTATTTTAAATTTCGACTACGCGTTCGGAGATTTATTATAATTATATTCTGATGTTTTTTCTTCAAATCATTTTCAAAAATATGTAGGTATATAAATGCTCGTTTTACTCAATAAAAATAATCAAAAAGAGACAAACATCTGTATAATTCAGCCTACGAGAGAATGAGATAGAACACATTTACACAATTAATGCCAGTCCTGATTTTCATAATTATGTTCGTCGTCGAATTAGCCTAGTGGTGTGAGACGACCACTACTTTTACGCACTTTTGTATGTAGAGCACTCATTTCGAGTCCCGCTGATTTAAGATTTTAAAGAAGATATATTTGTTTTTTGACGGCTTTTACTTCTACCACATTGTTTTAAAAAAAAAATTAGTTGATAAATTAATAGTTTAAATTACCTTTGTTTAGGTACTAACATGTATTTGGAGTATAATAGAGACTGATAAAGCTGTTGAGTGTCGACGAGCTGCCGTCATGGTGATATCGAATTTGATTAAGGGATTAGGCAAAGAAACTTTAATTCAACTGAAAGATAATTTGCTACCAATATACAGGACACTGAAAGAATTGTATCGTGATCCCAATGAAGACTCTGTCGTTAGACTTCATGCACAGATTGCCTTAGAAGAACTAAACGATGTAGTGAATCACTTCTTATTTCCAGAATTAAAAATGGAGAAGCAAATATTCGTATTGGATAATCCTGAAAATGTGTTTAAATAAAAATCAGTTTTTATAACACTTGTTTTAATCACACGTTAATATAAAAATCAACTTACAATTAATAATGATGTTAGGTAGTCAACATAAATAATATACCGAACCATCAGTATTCCTTTTATTAGGGTTCCGTAGCTCAGAAGGAAAAAAGAAACCCTTATAGGATTACTTAGTTGTCCGTCTGTCTGTCTATCAAAACCCTTATTCTCAGGAACGCGTGGAGGTATCAAGTTGAAATTAATACCAAGTACTCAAGTCTGCAATCCCTTAGAGCTGTGATAAAATCAGTAAATTTGTAGTTATAGCACATTTTTTTTTTTTGCGATTATAAAATTATATGCAGTTGGTAAACTGACCGCGGTATATGTCAATCGATGGGGACAACAGTTTTCCAACGGTAAAGTTAAGTTTGTCCTTCAATTCAATCTGTTCATTAGAATTTTTCGATGCTTTCTGCAGTAATGTTACCTAATTATTTTGGTGAATATAGCTGTATAATCACGGAATCCTCGGTGCGCAAGTCCAACTCGCACTTAGCCGGTTTTTTAGTAGGACAGCTAAGTGACGGCACTATCTGTGCCTGATGGTTATTGGTAAGCCTAGTACAATCTAAAAACACGACGACCACCGTGAAGTCTGTAATACGTCGTTGTCGTGCCTGCCTGCAAACCTCTCGGTAGCTGGATATACACTGGATGATCACGATATGTGACAAACCACAAGAGAGATGACTGTGACGGATTCATCACTATGTGCATGGTGTTCGCGAATGTCACGATCCTGTCGAGTACAGATCCCTACCACCCCGCTTGATAACTGGTGTACACCGGTTAAACGCGGTTCACGAGACGCCTAAGCGTAAGGTTTAAGGTTATCGCTGATTCCAGTCAGATATAATATAATCTTCGTGTACATAAGTTTATTAAGATTAAACTTGATAATAAAAATTAGATAATTTAAGTTGACTACTTCAGTAAATACCTTAATGCAATATCATTATCATCTATGGCAAATACATCAGTGCTTCAAAATACTGGCCATGTCTAAATCAAATCCATACACTTTTACAACCTAGCACACTTGAATTTCATATGATACCTTTGTGAATTGACCACAACCTCATAATTATCTACTTACTACGTAGACCTAATTACCCAGTGAACATACGTCCTTAGTTTGATATCACAATTACATCATGTGTCATATAAATATAAATTTACACATATGACGTAAGGGTGATGTCAAATATAGATATTGTGTTCACCTGGTACCTGCATTAGAAATCACAAGTCTGGCAAGAAATTATTGTTTCAGACGAGGAGGACGGGATTAACCATCTTACAAGCTTCTTCTTGACCTTGATTCTAATGGCAATCGTCTTTAAGCAATATAAACAAAAAAGCCAAGAGTAAAGATAATTCACAATATGATATTATTTGTCTATCTAAGGTTCTGGTTTGACTTAAATGTTGGCCAAACGTGCACTTATCTACTGTAAAATATCTCAAATAAAATAAACCCAGCGTTTTCACGCTTCAGAAGTATTATCTCCTTCATTTGGCTTTTTAATATATCCTTCCTCTTTCTCCGATAACGTAATGGAGTAAACTGAGCTTTTGTCAGACAAATTATCTCTATTCCTTCTGCTAAATATACTGATGCGAGAAAGTGTTGATACTGATTTTATAGACCCATCGTCTTTGTCCGCTTGAGGTACAATTTTCCAGATCAACATCGCAATCCCACCAAACGCCGCAATCACCAAAAACATAACCAACGAAACTTCACCAAAAACATCTGCAACAAAAACATCTTGGTAGAATAGGTATTTCTCAAATTTTTAGCAAAACAACGTAGTAAAGACTTACTATGTCCAATCTCTTCCTTTCCAGCTTCAAGTCTTGCTGGTTGCAGGTCATTATTGTCCAAGTCTGGATCAACGTATGGCTCAACGATACCTGAGCGTGGTTTTGTTTGATAAAGTATGTCTCCTGGATTTGCCTTGGGCAAATTTATTCCAGCTCGGACCGTCAATGTTTCAGGCTTATAAGTACAAAGAACTAGAAAGCTAAAAACAGAGGAGTCATTAAAACCAGGAATTATTCTCCAATTTTCGTTAGTAGGTACTTGCTCTCGGTTCACACTATTGTGGTTTATTCGATTCGGTTTTCTTATACGATATAGCCGTATATTCGTACGTTAAAAATTCTAAAACAATCAAATTTACACGGTTTGTGAGTCGGTTTTCTTTGCTTTTTGCGAATTGCTACTGTGAAGTCTTAGCTTTTTTACTGTACGCTGTTGCTATATAAATGGAACGGTTTTTTTATCGCACTGGATTTTACCTTATGGTGAAAATACACCTATGTTTTAATACGCCACTGAAAACCGTATGTATAAGAAAAACGTTTCGGTAAACCGTAATGTGTGAACCCGGACTTATATAGTTTACTAATAGTTTACTAACCGTCTAGTACTATGTGTGAGTATAGGCAGATTCTCTTGTACGATGACGTACGTCGCAACGGTAGTATCGTTCACTTCGGAACCGCATTCGTCATGATGAATGCGTAAGATGTAAGCATCTTGTGCGCTATTAGGGTTGCCTTGTATAGAACACCGTTCGGGCCCTCCATCTGCCGCTTCCACCGCGATGCGCCCTCCGAAAAATGGGCCAGTTGATACTTCAACTTCACTGGCGTGAGGTAAGCATTGCGTGGCTCGGGCTGAAACTACAAACCATGCTCTTAGTAACCGCAACTAATATAGTGGAACGGCAAAGTGATAGTAGTTAATACAGTATTGTGGTTGATGGTAAACACAGTCCCGCTTCAGATTGGTACTTAATCTATCAACGGTCGCCTCTCGGCAGCTGGATATACATTGGCTGATTCCAAAACGTGACAAGCCAAAACAGAGTCACTGTGACGAGTTTATCACCTTGTCTCTTTTTTTCTTTTGTAGCTTGGCAATTTGATAGTACCTTCCCTGATGGTAACAGTACAATCCTAATACAACGGCAACTACCAAGAGATCGTAATCCATCGACGGTCACCGCTGTCATGCATTAATTGAACTGGATATGCAAAGGCTGATTCCGAAATGCGTCACGCAAATGCGAGTCACTTTGATGGACTTTTCACCACATTCATGATGGCCGCGACCCAGTCGGTCAACACGGCCCAACCACCCCGCTATTGCCATTTCCTAGTTCGTTGCTCAGTAGGGTGCACCATATGAAGGTGAGGTTGGCTTAGGCGTCTCAGTGCTGAAGATGTAAATCCAGGTAGCTACTATCCAGTCCGGTATAGAGCTCTACCACCCGCTTGTTTAAGTACTGGATATACAATGAGTGATCTCGAAGCGCGACACAGCTAATAATGCAAAATAATTATGCTAATATTGCTAAATAATGTAAAAGCACTTGAATGAAGTAAATTCAATAACAGTGATAAGCCCGCCGAAAAAAAGAAAATCCCAACGGCCATTTCAACTGTGCAGCATTATAATTTGCCTCTCGGGCATTTATAACCTTACTGAAGTAAATTACTTCAATTTTTTGATAACATTGAAAGTATAATACATGGACATTACAACTGAATCAGCACAACTTACATCCTTTTGTTGGTACGATAATTATTTTAGAGCCAATTGACTGCGGGTCAGCGAGGTCACGTGCGTCTCGCCTGACGGAACGTACTTCAAACGAGTACGTAGTTGCCATGCGTAGACCCATGATGCGGGTGCTATACAATCGCCCTCGACGAACACCAGGCATCTGAGTCGTGGTCGTAGATAAATCTACTATCGGGGTTCTTGTCGATACTTCTTCCTCTAAATTGTCGATTACCTAAAACATTAAAAATAAATTATATTTACGATGAATATCTTATCGAAATAAATAATTGGTAACAATAATAAATTATTGATATTACAATAAAAAAATGTTGTTACTAAATAAATGCTTTAGCGATATTGTGACTATCTGGGCAAAAATCTACATGCTAAGCGTAGATTGGGAATGGCTTTCAAATTAGCTACGCGCTTCGGGAACAAACCGATAAATTGACTGTGTAAGGGTAACTTAAGCAGGCGAGAAGTATTAAGAAACACTATAGAACTATGCAATCATTCTATTTTTGTTTAAAATTAATGATAAAATACCAACCTTTGTCCGGCATCGGTACTGACCCCAAGCCTGTAACTCACAATAATGTACTTGAAATGCTATCAGCTTGGACTTGCCTTCTTCCTCAGGCGTTCCGTATTCCCAACGAAGACGAACATCTCGGAAGTCCGGTTCACCAATTAAATGCATCACTTCTGTAAGTAGCGTTTTTTTTAAAATAATAATAATAAGCAGAAATTTCTCAAAATATGTATAAATAAAATTTAGTAGGTAGCACACAAAAAACAATAAAAACTGTATGCACGTATAATATTTACTAGGAGTCCCACATGGTTTCACCCGTATTAAATTTATTCGACCAATTAGCCTGAGGGGCCCTAAACAAATGAGCCGCCGCGCGCCGCCGCGCTGATGGCTTTTACAGCTTTACCAGGCTTGGCAACTCCACCGCGCAAGAAGTAGCCTATCGTTGTTCACGCAGCACGTAGGTACTTGCTTAGAGTTTGCCAGATTGCTTGACATTTCTGATTACTGCTCCACTCCTTAGAGTAGTAGCGTGAAGTTATATAGCTTTTAACCTTCCTCAATAAATCTTCCTATACTTTTAGTTAAATGTTGATGTTTGTATGTATGTTCCCTATGGACTCCTGTAAAGTTTGGTAGCGATCGGATTAATGTTCCCTATGGGCTCCAAAACGGCATATCATGGCGTGGCCGGGTTTTCTAAAATAGTAGGTTATACAAGACAATTTTTAATAAAAAAGAAAATGAACTTCAATGCTTTTGAAGAGTTCTTTTGTGTATCTTCAAAGTTCAAAGTCGAATGCTAATGAAATTAAAAGGTGGTCCACTCTTAAGGTATCTAGGGCCCTCTTTACTCGGGGGTTCAAGGGGTTCGAGGAACCCAGGCGCAGAGTCCTAGGGGGCGCAAGCCGACCGCCATAAATATTGATAGGTATCTACTAGCATACCACAACAACACTGAGTAACATTGTAGTTCACGAAAGCAAACCTGCGAGCACAACATATTTAAGGTCAACCGTGGTTCCAGACTCAAGATAGACTGACAAAGCTGACCACTATAAGTTGATGTAGAATGAAAAGATAATGATAAATGACATTATTCAAAAACATTCCAACTCAAAAGATCGATAAATTGTGTTAGATGTATGATTATCTGTTGGCGACAGAACTGTTGTTTTTCGTGTCTTAGGTTAGGGTATTATGTGTTATTATTATATTTACGTGTTATATACTATGTGTTACGATAAAATAGATTAATATTGACAATATTATAGAAAAATGTAAGCGAATACGCTACATTACAAGTTGCATGTTATATGTTAAGATTTTTATAAACGATTATGTATTGTGTGTCACATATGTAAAAATATAACTAACATAGAATAGATTAACATATAGAGTAAGCCAATAGAGTAAGTATATCGAATGTTATAGAGATTTTACGAGCGGAAAAAAGTGATGTCGCCCGTAAATTACATTGTTTTTGGCTTATGTACGGAATGTATACGTAATGTATGTTATAAGTGAATATGTAATGGATAGGTAATTCAAAGAGGAACATTTTGATATATGACATGTGTACATAAGATATATAATGAAAGAAATATAAAGAGTTTAACAGGGCAACCAAAGCGAAAAGTAAAGTTAAAACACGAAATAAACACGGAATAAAACGGGGCTCTCTTTACGGTCATTCCTCGAACCACTTAAGCTCGAAGAAGGGCCGTATTGGGCACGGTGCAATTCAACGAGTCTACAAGTACAAGCAACGAGTAACTACAAGAAGAAAGCTTTGGTCGTCCTGCGAACAATCAACAAGATATCGACTTTCATTGAAGACCCGGCACCTCAAGCGGTCGTGCATTATTGCACCCCCCGGACCCCCTCACCACTAACATCACGCCGCCCACTGGCATCCGTACGGTATCTACGAGACGGGCATCCGGCGCAACAAAACGCCCGTCCAAACCGGGGAAACGTCACACCCCCCCCCCCCCTCCCTCACGCACAGGGGAAGTGACGCGTACCCAACATTATCAGTATTTTAGGGAAATAATATGAATCCTTAAAAAACACATTGCGTTTTTTTGTTAAAACAGCGGAGGGGTGGCGGCATGATAACTTTCGCACCCTATCCAACAAAAAAATAATCATCCAAATCGATTCAAAAACAAAGAAGTTATGGCTGAACATCCCTAATGTATATTATATATATATATACATATTATAAATATAGAAATATATATATATATATATATATATATTTAGTAATATAATATATAATATATAATATAATATAATATATAATAATATAATATAATAGTATTGAATTATTTTTAATTATGCAAGCATGTAATGATTGGAAGCTCCAGATATTTATTATTATATGTGTATCTATGGATATATATAATTTTATATTTGTTCGCTGCAGTCCGCAGGGCAAAATAAATTTTTATTTACTTTCCTTCTAATATAATTAAACCACGATCCGCATGGATGCATTACCAATGCAACCATCCGAACGTACCATTAACCCAATGACTTGGTAACTGAGCCGTGGTTACTTCTAATATAGCGTTGTCGTTGTAATGGAATCCAAGTGAACTAGTTTTTACACGGATAATCATTGGAAGCTTTTTATTGAGTATGTAAATTACCTGTGATGAAATTAATTGGTTTTAGCCCTAAGGCATTTGGCGCCCTATTGATGAAACTGGTTGATCTCCCTTGAGTAAACTGAGTTGAAAACAAGTAAGTATATAATACTAAGTAGTAATTTTGCATATAAGTATGTAACAGATATATAGACACTTCTTTGAGGAATTCACCGGAAATAAATAATTAAATTTTTAGAAATGTTGTCTTCTTTATCTAAATACTAGCTGTGCCCTATGGTTTCACCTGTGTTAAAAGTATTTTTTTAGGTAATTTTTTTTTGTGTAAAACTATCGACATTTTATGAGGAATAAATTAATTTTTCAAATTATGTTAAAGCCTATGTTACTTGCTGATACTGTAGCTTTATATTGGTGAAAGAATTTTTAAAATCAGTGTAGTAGTTTTTGAGTTTATCCATTACAAACAAAAAAAAAATCAAATCTTTCCTCTTTATAATATTGATTTATATAACTGTTTTATATAAAATAATCTTGTTCACAACATTTCAGCTCCAGATTATGTAGACATCAAATAATAAATTGATAGATAATTAGGTTTTTTAATACCATAACGGTATCAAGCATGCGGTCCTCCTTATGGTAAGTGGCCTATTTACCTATGCCTATTTACGCATGCAACGCCGGATGAACCACATGCGTGTTACCAATCCTTTATAAATCTTTAAGAACTCCATATTGTAATACTCTGGAAAAACCACAACAGAGAACTCATTCGACATCAGGAGCGTTCGTAGGAGGTAAAAACCTCTGGCAACGGACTGTACGCAACCATTTAGACTCCAAATTGTGTGGATGAACTCCCTGCTGATTGCGAGCAGTTCACACTAACCCTCAAACTACGATATGACCTGTTGTACTACATGTTTTGAAAATGCCCAGATTTTGAAAACTTTACTTCGTTTTTCAAAATCTTTGCACCGGACAGGAGCATGGACTGAACAGAAAAGGTCATCGCACAGAAATATTGCTTTATCGATTGAGCCAGTGCGGTGTCCGTGATAAGTTATATCAATACCACTAAGACTAAACCGCGCCGGCGCGGTCGCGAAGCCGCGGGGTCGCGGGGGTGCACAGAATCCGGGCTGCAACTGCAACCTAATAAAAGCGGCAATTTTTTAAAGGAAATCGGGTCACGTGAATAAAGAACAGAAAATGCTATTATATAATTAGGTTCTAAAGTTATTTCTTTGTCTATTCTCTATTGTTTGAATTGAAGTATTAACTAAATTTTTATTCATGTCACTTATGTTTGACTTGTTTCAGATAACTTAATACAGGAAGTATTGAATTATTTTTAATTATGCAAGCATGTAATGTTCAATACATTACATTTTGCCGTTCCTAAGATTAGTTAGGTATGTATATTAAGGATTTTACGGATATGAGATTTTGGATCTGGATATCTAAAGAATAGTTAATCGGCTTTGTTTATGGGCACGGATATGAAATTATTTCAAGATATCCTATAGTTTCGGATAATTTCTGTTATGGATATTACATTAACCTTAGTTTTGATAATTATTAGTTATATTTTAACAAATTATTGGTATTCTATCTCATTCTATCTACTTCGTTCTTATCCAGAATTATTCGAAACGTTTAAAATATCGGATAAAGTTTGGTTCCATTATCTGCTTTGGATATCATTTTATTTCGGTTATTCGATAGTTTCATAACTAACACCCCTGATGTCTATAGGCTTTATGGGATGGCAAATTATATCTTGCACCCGAGCGGCAGATAGGGTAATCGGGGGCGATACACTGAATTCGGTTTTGTCATGTAATATTAATTAAATATTGGCCCAAAAGATTAATAATACTCATTTCATATTATCAAACGATATCTAATATTAAAATTATTCATTATTAAAGTTTATTAATACTTAATCTGATTTAAAGTAGCGGAAATCACAATATACGCCATCAGTCTATTATACTTGCCCTGAGCTATTAATAATCCCATAATATAATCTGTTCTATAATGAGAAATTTATCTATGTAGCACAACAAAACGGTTAATATCTACCTAGCGTGTATTATGTATATATTAAAATCAGGTGTTAAGACTTTTAACATTGCCTCGAACACAGATTTTAAATTAATACTCCCACTACTTAGTGTAACCGATCATCAGGTTGCCGTTCGCATTAATTTGTGAAAAATAAAGTGTAAAGTGGTTGGTACAGCCGCTCCAGACTCGCGCCGTGAAGTCGCGGCGAGAATTCACGTCATGAACTCGGCGCCACGCGAACTACTCTCCACAATCGCAATGTTAATGGGTTCTCGCACTGGTACTGAATGAACGTAACTTCAGCTGCTGCCTCTTTGAATGTATGTGCACAGGCATTTTATAGTTATTTGCTTAATAAAGATACAAAACAAACAAAGAAAAAGCAGATGGTGGATAACGAGTACATATACAGCACAACAGAATGAGTTAATTATGCTTTAGACATTTTTATTTTAACATGATACACCTACTTAAAGTACCGTCAAATCTGGCAATATTATCATCACAAATGTTGACTAATTTAAACAATTAATATAATTATAAAAATACAGTGTTAGTTGTTTAGCATATTCAATTTATAACGAGTCGAACTGCAACGCTGTGAATGTGGATAAGCGTTCGCGCTGTTCGCATGGCGCAGCCGCGAACCCTTTGACGCGGACACAAAAAACCGACTCGGAACGGAAACCGAAGCGCGAACAGCCGTGAATCCCGTGAACAGGTGTGAAATCCATCCACACTCGCGTTCGGGCCCTTTCACGGGTGTTCACAGCGTGAGTCTGGAGCGGCCAATAGACGTACGAACTTAAAGTACTCGGTTTTTAAGTTCGCAAACTTACTTGGCTCGACATCGCGTCGCTGACACACGTGTAGCTTGCTCGTAGTATATCACGATGTCGTCGGCAGAGGAAGCTTTGTGTTATTTAGGAATTATATCATATCACATTTTAAAAAGCAATAAAAGAATATATTTTCTTTACGGTACCCAACCCTTAACGAATTAATTATTTTCTTGACAGAATCAATAGTAGCAGTTCTTTTTGCCTTACGTATAATTTGTAATAAATTATTTATTACTAGCTGGTACTCGCGACTTCGTCTGCGTATTATTGGATATACACAGACTGATCTCGGAACACGACAAACCAAAAGAAAATCATTGATGGGTGTCACTATGTGTATGGTGGACGCGATCCTTAACACCCCGCTATATTACTTCATATGCACCAGCAGATTTCAAACACGACAAAGCAAAAAAATCATAGATTATATTTATAGGATAATAGTGGTTAAGTTGTGATTTTAACAGGCTAAAAAGTACCCTATGTGGTAATCCAGGTTATATAGTATCTGTGTGCTTAATTTCATCCAAAACCGTTCTGCCGTTTTTACTTGATTGAGTAACAAACATACAAACTTTCGAATTTATTATATTTGTAAGATAACACTAGTTAAGCTATGACTGTTCCTGGGATAAAAAGTACCCTATGTGTTATTCCCGGTCAAAGACTATCTATGTGCCAAATTTCATCTAAATCTGTTCAGCCGTTTTTGCATGGTTGAGTAACAAACATCCAAACATACACACTTTCACATTTATTATGTTAGTAGGATAATTGGTACCTATCTTATTTTATTTTAATATTTACGTTTAGATAATATCTATTTGCAATACAAGGTTAGAATGTCGAGGGTAGATTCCGATTTCCTTGCGAGTGCTGTACCTATCTTAGAAAAAAAATGCTTTGATTACATATTTATTCAGTCGGCTTTCCATCTGAAAATATCCACACTTAACCACTATTTTCGTTGATTTCGAGTTATTAATTTTCTCAGCTATTACTTTAATAGTCAACGCATTATGCCCAGCGCAAAAGTAGATCAAAATTAAAATCAATAGCAGTGGGTATTTGCTACAATTTACTGTAGAAAGTTGTTTGGGTATTTCTGAAAGTCAATATGCTCCTCGGAATAACTGACCATGATAAAAAAAAAAACAAATTCATGATTTTGTGTTTAGATATATCAAATTGCAGAAACAGAGCATAAAACTAAAACTTTCTAAAACTAGTTTTTAAGTCCTTTTACATAAAGCCCCACCTTTCATACATCATAACGATAAAATTCGATTTTACTCCGATAATTGCGATCCGATAACATCTTTATACCGGCACTTAGTATGTAAGCTTAGTGCTCTCGATGTGTATTAAAACTGCAAAGTTGAGGAAACCTCAAAATAAAATTGCAATATAATTTACCATTTTAACGCAGATCGTACAACCGGTAATATTTATAAACGCATAACATGATAACCTCAAGGCTTTTCGAGAGAAACCGGTAAAGTAATAGCCCCCTAATTAACAATTAATATGACTTGTATTAAATATCCGTGTAAGTATTTTATTGAATACCGATAGGTATTTATTTTATTTCTAAAAGTTGCTTAAAATCTTATTTAGACCAAGAAACTTGTATCCGGCCAGTTTATATTCAGTATCAAGAGGGGAGGTAAGGTTCTTTATCCGACTGGGTCGCGACCACCACGCACGTGGTGTTAAAAACTATCATAGTAACTATTTTAGTTTGTCGCGTTTCGGGATCAGCCATTGTATATTAAGTTGCAGAGAGGCTGGCAGTCAAAATTGACAGGGACGACCGGCGATGGATGTCCAAACTCTCGGTGGTCGCCGATGTTTTTGGGTTTTACTGTACTTACTATCAGGCAAAGTGCCTTGATATTGTGTGTGTTACCGCGTAACTAAAAAAAGTAAGAAGAATAAAAACATTGATGTACATTGATTAGTCCAGGGCGGTAGACAGTGGGTGTATCGGTAGTTTTATAGAAGAGTCAAACCCGTGCGGGAATGAAATCCGTCACTTCACAACTATACATTAGTATTCCTAATTTCCTATCATTGTTCACTGATAGCCCAGTCATATTAGGTAAAAAAAGGGGTCAACCTTGGAAAGAAAGATAATAAGCTGCAAATTGGTATGAACCTTTGTTTTGTCATTCTAAATGTTGTCTCAAAAGTCACAATCGTTATCGTGTCCGCGTCTCAAGATATTCAAGGTCAAAGGTCACAAAAATCGGTTTTTCGCGAATATCTGGCTTCCTATCGGTTAAATGAGATTTGCATTTATTATAAAAGTTGTAGGCTATAAAATTCCCTACAACTTTTGTTTAAACTTTTTTTTCATACAACCAACCGTTTTGAAGGTAGAGCGCGAAGAGTGCACATCGTACAGTCATATACGGCCTTAATGCAAGGTCAAGCGTGAGTTATGGTTATCAGTACGTTATAAAGTCAATTATTTACTTGGAAATTATAATTATTAAACAATGCCTATTATTTATGTACTAACTATTAATTATTTATATTTAATTAAAGTAAGTAACTTGATTATTTATATATAATTATTCATATTTAACTATTTAAGTATAAAATATTATTAATTCTGGATTATATATTTTAGTTTTATTTTAAGTTAAAATGATAGTAAGAGTATATATTTTACACATATTTTTATTTATTATTAAATACGGCATAATATACAGTTGTCAAAATGTGAGTTCAAATATCAAAAGTATCTTTGTTGATTTTAATTGTAATGAAATTGGAAATGGAAGCTAATTATCTTCTTCTTCTTCGTCGTCTTCTTCTTCTTGTCGCTCAAAAATGTTCGATTCATTGTCATCATCCTCATTATCTGTCATGTTCATCTCCAAACCTTCCAGAATATCGGGATCATATGTATTTTCTTCATCGGGATATGTGTAAAATATATACTCTTACTATCATTTTAACTTAAAATAAAACTAAAATATATAATCCAGAATTAATAATATTTTATACTTAAATAGTTAAATATGAATAATTATATATAAATAATCAAGTTACTTACTTTAATTAAATATAAATAATTAATAGTTAGTACATAAATAATAGGCATTGTTTAATAATTATAATTTCCAAGTAAATAATTGACTTTATAACGTACTGATAACCATAACTCACGCTTGACCTTGCATTAGGCCGTATATGACTGTACGATGTGCACTCTTCGCGCTCTACCTTCAAAACGGTTGGTTGTATGAAAAAAAAGTTTAAACAAAAGTTGTAGGGAATTTTATAGCCTACAACTTTTATAATAAATGCAAATCTCATTTAACCGATAGGAAGCCAGATATTCGCGAAAAACCGATTTTTGTGACCTTTGACCTTGAATATCTTGAGACGCGGACACGATAACGATTGTGACTTTTGAGACAACATTTAGAATGACAAAACAAAGGTTCATACCAATTTGCAGCTTATTATCTTTCATTCCGAGGTGAAAGCCCTAATATGACTGGGCTATGACATATTTGTTACTGTAACGCGCAAAAAGATGTACTTATGTTTTTGTGTTTATAAATTATGCTTATGATTAGTAATTCATTATATACCTTTTTACACTTTAATAAATCTTATTTTGCCTTAATCGTATTTATTTTATAATTACTCATAATTTTTTTTAATGATATTTATATTTTTATACCTACATATTTCGTTAACTATACCATGTATAGGACCTGTATATCGATAAATTCAAGCAGCAAGCATGTTGATTAGGGCGGAGATGAAAATCTATTTTTACTGGATGTCTATGGAAGGATGGACTTTAGATTGATAACACCGGCTTCTACATACCTAGATAATTGTAGATATGCATATCGCTTTTAATTAAAAATTAGTTAATAGTTGAAATAAGTTTGTAGAATATATATATATGCTGTATAAAATTATTATTATATATTGGACTATAATGATATTAGTATTAGGTCATTAAACTGCTCTTTATGAAAGTTAAAAAAAAAAGAGAGTGATCTAGATGCAGCACTCCACGAATATACGTGTAATATTATTTTTGTAAACTTGAATATACAATCATAATTTTGAATACGATTACTATCTTATTATATTAAGTGAGCAATTCTTTTAAATATACAGTGTAAACTCTTTATAACGAAACTGAAGGGACTGAGCATTTTTTGTCGTTATAGAGAGTTATCGTTATATGGAGTGAACAAAAAAAACAACCAAATTAACAAGAATTTTTAATATGTATGTCTTTAGATAATAAATGCTTATAAATTATTGTTTACACATATAGTCTGATAACTTTGTCTGACGTTTTTTTTCTATGCCAGTACCTGTTTTGTATTTTTTATGTATTCTATTCATATCTAGATATGTCGTGGAATCGTCTTCCTACACATTTCTTCGTAATAGAGAATGGCGTATCGCTATAGAGTGTTTCAATATGTGGGTTTTGACGCAAGCCAACCAAGTTGGGCTCACTTCAACGTTATAGGGAGTTTATCGTTATAAAGGATAACGTTATAAAGAGTTTACACTGTATATGTAATTGGTTTCTCGGAAACGGCTCCAAAGATTTTGATGAAACTTTGTATTTAGCTAATGTTTTACATTCCAAGTATACCTAGATAGGTTTTTTTTTTGTAAGACACCGAGCAAATCTCGGTTGCCCAGATATTTGTTGTTTATTTGAGTAGTATACTCATATACTCGTATATAGATGTTGATATGTATCTATGAGATGTACATATTTTATGTTCTCATATTTAACAAGAAAAAATCGCCTCAACCCATATTTGTATGTGTTGGTGGTATGCGTGTTGCATTTATTTTTTGTTGAAACGAATTGTATAGAATGTACAAAAATAAAGTGAATATTTTCAGATAAGGAACAAAGCCAAATTAATTGGGCCCCCTTTACGAATTTAGAATCTGTAATACATAAGATGAAACCTACTTGCTCGTTTCAAAGAAAGTATCTGATGTCATTTCGCCTCGTTATTTCGCCTACATAAATTTCAATTAGGGTTAGCGCAGACGAGGGACAAACCTCGGAGTAATTTTTTATCCGTCAAAATAGATCGCTTAGAACTAAATCGCTTAACGTACACGACTGACAAAAGTACCGCGTACAAAACTGCGCAGTTCTATACCATCTATTTTTGATAGATAAAATGTACCCCGAGGACTGTTTTTCATCTGCGCAGGCCTTTAGGCATATACCCGTGATCACAAAAACTCTCTCGGGAAAGGATGAGAAATAATTAAACAAATTCAATGCTGTCTTAGTATGTAGCTCGTGCCTCTAAACTTCTACAAATGATATAGAATAACCCAAATCACGTCACTTATTATTACTAGCTGTGTTTCACCTTTTCATTTAGATCCGTAATAAATTAATTCCTCCAACACTCCTCCGCGCCACGCGCCGCCCCGCGCCGCGCTGCTGCCGTCAACGCCATACTCACTTCCCATATTCATATTTGTTCACAGATTGCCAGATTGCTTGGCATTATTTATGGTTACTGTTTCGCTCCTTATGGAAAGATTAGCGTGTTTAAACCAACAAACAAAAACAATCTCTTGCGCTTTATAATGTTACTAGTTGTGCCCCACAGTTTCACCCATGTCAATATTATCCGACAAACACCGCGCAGCCAAACCCAAACTTGTCTTCCCGCAAGTACAAATAATTTAAATTTTTCATTATCTCATAAACTATGTGTCCAAATACCATGCTCTACGGAGCAAAATTTAACTTCATAAAACTATCTTTACGATGAAGTAACTTATGTTTGTTAGAATTAATATGCCATGTCTAAAAATAATGCTTAATATATCACTTTTTAATTTTCAACACATCTTTGTCACAAAATAACTTATTGTGGCTTATGTATAAGAGATAGGCGTATGCTATTGCTGACTTTTTCTAGATATACTAAGGATCAATATTATTGTAGAAGATTGTGTTTCCGTATCATTAACGATTACGCCAGCGCACGCGGCTAAAGCAATTCGGGAGGGCCTCGACTTCTGAGTTACGTAACAGAAATCAATATTTAAGGCTATCTGTGAGTTGCAGCCTAATCTTAAATAGCCTATACTATTCCTCGAGAGCCTGGTATACACAAAAAGAATTTTTCAAATCCGAGTGTTACCTAGTTCAAGAGATTAGCGTGTTTAAACAAAGAAACAAAAAACTTTTACGCTTTATTATATTAGTATAGATAGTTTAGATTTATTGTTCGTTTAAATAATATCATTATAAATATTATACTGTACAAACTGTAGCGTGTTTAATGGTATGGTGCGGCCGTATGACGGATGCGCAGGCATGACCTGATGACTGGACCGTGACGATCATTGTGGGCATTATCCTAACCACAAACAATACCTATACTGTAATAATTTGCAAATATACTTTTTTAACTTTAAGTAGTAATTAATGAACAGATTCTACATTTCAATACAGGTCTCTCTCTATATTTGTAATGTCCCGAGAAAAAAGTAAAACATTATTGTAAATGTAAACGGATTTATTAATTTGTTTTAAGAAAGTTATTTTTAAGGTTTTGAACTTACCTTGCAATTTTTTTAATTATAGTTCGTTTATCGCTGTAACTACCAGTCACATTTGAAAAACTCTTTTTGTATTTTATAGCCTATTGGCGATACTCATTGAGGAAGTTTATGCTATATAACTTTACGAGAGAAGCAGTAACCATGAAAGTCAAGCAATCTGGCAAGCACCGTTTTAATTATTTTTTTCCAACTAACAATAATGTTAGCCACAAGGGCCTTTGGAGACTCAGACGACTTTTACAGCTTCACCGGGCTTGGGCAAGTAGGGGAAGTGAGAACAAAGATAGACTACACGGATGCATTAGCGAAGACGCGGTGGAGAGCTGGTCGAATTAATGTAACACGGGTGAAACCATCGGACAGCGCTAGTATATTATAAAACATAATTTTTGCTGTGAAAAATAATTTATGTCGACTGTCGTGCTGCATACAGGTGGCACGGGCCGCTGAGCGGCGCAAAACGGCATCGTGGTACTAACTAAACAATGATCGCTTCACGCAGCTTTGCTCTTCCTGCCTGTGGTTTATGAGGCCATCCGATTTCATAGTGTCATCGCGCTCGTCATTATCGGTACTACTTATTGTACAACCACTGTCATACACGAGAAAAAAATCCTGGGATTAGTTATGTAAACTGGTGAAAAATTACCATTTTGACGAAGACCACACATCTATAGGTATTTGGCAACAAATTTGCAACTCGAGGCCTGAGGGTGGTAGCTAGTTGTAGCCAGGCGGGCTTTCAAAAATGCCCAACAGCCATGCTCTGCGTTCATGACGATGTTTTCCTTCACTAAATGCTCAGACTCTTTGTAAAGATTCAAAACCACGTCCATCGACACAGTGTCTGTACACGCAACCCCTGAGCCATCATTGTTTCAATGAAATCACGATATGTGAAATTTTATGAATTTGCCAATAGGATTTATTATGCTACAATATTGTGATAAATACCTGACAGTAATTCATCAGGGAATGATCGACATTTATTTGCACTGCGTTATAATTTAAAAAAAACATGTGTCATTTTTTAATTACTAATTTAGTTTAGGTTTGTCACACGCGGTAGATGTGACACCATCAGAAAACACAAAAATATTCACATAAACACACTTGAACAATACACCACGCTGGCTATGACACCTTTCCCCAAAACTTCGTAATATTACTTTTGTAACACGCGGTAGAAGTAACACCTTCAGAAAACACAAAAATATTCACATAAACACACTTGAACAATACACCACGCTGGCTATGACGCCTTTTCCCATAAATTCGTAATACACAGGCGCACACAAAAGTACATTCGTTTGATGGTAATAACTTTGCATGTTTTATAGGTCAACAGACGATAATTATTATAATAGTTATGTAGTGTTTCTACATAGTAAAGTTAGTCTGAACATAAAGAAAGTTTCATAAGTGTTCATTTTACATTATAACAGTTTATTTTCAAAATAATACAGTGGTTATGGTTTTGTATGAACCACTTCCCACATGAATGTTGTATTTGTAACTAACATAAATAAATATAAGGAGGTCGATGATATGCACGGATGCCCTCACGTCCAGGAGTCGAGATTTGATTGTTTTAGGTACACGAACTCATAACGGACAAACGACAATTGAATCTTATTATTGGGGTTGCGTTACTTTTGCACAAAGTAAATAAAGAAAAAAATGAAAGTTGAAACATTTGAAATTGCGTCGAGTTGGTAAATGGAACTTAAAATCAGGCATTCGTTAAAAATTAATAAGCTTATGAGACACTTTACATAGACTTTTTTTTACATATAATTACAGTAGAGATATAGGATAGACTGACCTACCTGCGTTGATAATGTACATCAGTGTCGCTGTTAATGGCAGACGTTCATGAAATCTCATTATCATAAACTCTTGGTGACAGAATAGGTACAGGTGGATACTCTTACAATACATTTCAGTTTTACTAATGAGCTACTAAATTCACTGACTAGGTAATGAAATAAAATTTAGGTATTTTTTTTATAAAAATAAGAGGGCGAACAAGCGTATGACCCACCTGATGGTACCGGTGGTTACCGTAGCCGAGATGAACGCTTGTAACACCAGAGGCATTACCAGCGCGTTGCCAACCTAGAACTCTTCTTCGCCAAGGAGCTCTGGGAACCCTACTCAACGTAGGAACACAACACGAGGTTAATTGGCTGCGATCTTCTGTAGGGTGGAGGTATTTCTATTTCTGTGGCCTATCCCTCATTCAGGAGGTTGGAGGTAGAAGCGGTATCAACACCGTGCAAGTGCGCACCGTTACACATTTATTGATAGGTACTCTCTTAACATATTAACTTTCTTTAACATTAGACTTAACATTTTGTAACATTATCTATGCACTGAAACGTTTAGATCCATCTTTCTGAAAGTAGGTAAGCGATAACATATAGTCCCCCTTGTTGGCACTGGAGTTTTTCAGTTTTCAGGCTCAGAGAAAATTAAGGGGTGTTAACTTGGTCTAGGAGAGCACAAGAAGGTTAAAAATAGCGAAAAATAGATAAATTAATTGCATCATTCATTTCAAACCTTATTTTTGTTCTATTTATCTTTGCTTTCTTAGCTCGTGTGTCACGTCAAGCGGCTTGTCATATTAGTAGCAATTAGTTCTAACATTTTTTTTGTTAAATAACTCAATTTTTGGGGCACTACAAATATTTAGTAATTAATTAACTATTTAATTAACTGCCTCGTTAGACTAGTGGTCGTAAGCGCGACTGCGATGACCGAGGGCCTAGGTTCGTATCCCAGGTCGAGCAAAGTGTTATTGGGTTTTTCCTATGAAATTCTCAGTAGCAGCTAGGAGTTTGGTGCCCGATTAATGGCAATAGGCTCGCCCCCTATTACATGGGATCTAAAAACATACTCGGCGAACTGTAGGTGTACATTAGTGCACCTCTGCCTAACCTTTCGGGGAATACAGGCGTGATGGTATGTTATGATAGAAAATTTTTGAGAACCTATGAATTGGATCTATTTTTGAACATTACTAGAATTCTATTTGGAATTAAACAAAATATATTTTATTGTACACCATTATAAATAATGGTAGAAATACATAATTGTTCGTTCTGTGAAATTTTAGCACTAAAGCCAAAAGTAATTCCTTACATGCAACTTTTGCGCAAAATACTTATATAATAAAATTGTTAACATTTATTGTTATGTATCTAACATGATACTTGATAAATCGTGGTGGTCGAAAGGTTTGGACCGGCGGAATATCATTAGATATCCGCAGGTTCAAATCCCAGTTCAAGCCAATGAACTCGTCATAATCCACGTATATTTACTAGTTCAAATTGGTGACACTAATGGCTGACTGTGTAGGAAAACATTGGGACTTCGTGAGGAAACCTGAATTATTGAGCAATGTTCTTGTAGTATACATACTACCACTGCACACCTATATAGAATTGTATTTAAAGAACTGTTGATTTCTCGGTGTTTGAAGTCACCAATACGCCCAGCTGTAAGGGACACTTACAGCTTGATATTATTATTATTATAACTTGATACTTAATAAGCATTGTTAATGTTCTAGGATTATTACCCGAAACAATGTTAAATTTGTTTCCATTTAAAATTATATTACTTTATTTTGAAAATCACCTAGCAGAGACGTTCTAACGAGCTGACGCGTACTTTTCCACGGAAGACATTGCAACGATGTTTTAAATCTGTATTCTATTGTTGGCCGTGCGTGTATAATAACCGTTTTACTGAATTCAATTAAAAGTGACCCACTGCCGCGGCCAAGCACTCGCATACAAAGCTGAACAGACCTCTTGGTACTCAGAACACAAGTTGGTAACATTGTCATAATAGTGTTTAGCCAGTATACAAAACGAGGGCAGGTATAAAACCAAAACACACGAATGGATAAATTAATTTAAGCGCCCATTGTCTGTCTAACTGTTATTGCAGCATTATCTAAATTCTGAATGCCTTCTTCTACGTTGTATCCAATTTACCTACCTACCTAGAAATAGTTTGCTGCTTTATATTGCACAGCTTACGCCTTATAAATAGACCAGTATCGACGCATTCACGCATTTTGTAGAGCACCGTTGACTTCGATGACTTTTATTACAAAACTAGCGGTGCCCCGCCGCTTATTACGCATTTATTACGTAGTAATTAGTTTCTTCTCATAATTTTATTTTTACTTATGTTTTTGACAATTTCATTCTATAGAATATTATTAATTGGAAAATAGAAAATACAAATAAATAAAATTGAAGTGTCTGTTTGTAATGTCAAAATAACAACTTTTTACTAAATGCATATAAAAGTAAATACGGTACATATTAATATTTTATTATTTAATTTACTTAATCATAGACTTAACATTTTGTTACATTATCTATGCACTGAAATGTTTAGATCCATCTTTCTTAAAGTAGGTAAGCGATAACATATAGGTCCCCTTGTGGGCACTATAGTTTTTCAGTTATATTATATTACATAAGAAAACAAAAAAACAATTTTTAAAATTTTTGTTTGTCTGTTTGCTCCGAGTAAGCTCCAAAACGGTTGGACTGATTTTGACGAAAATTTCACTGGTATATAGCTGATATTATAAGGAGTAACTTAGGCTTTTTTTATTTTAGAAAAAGACATAAGGTTTCGCGCAAATAAAAATCAATTTGGAAAAACGATTATTTTTGGATACTTAAATGGCTTACACTGAGTGAACCATAAGAGATATATCAAATTAATGTAGTACTTATTTGTAGATCTTAAAAAGTTAGTGAGAACATATGTCTATCTTCTAACGATCTATTCTAAGAATTAATTAATAATAAATTACGAATTGTAAAAGTATGATTGACAAATTTTATAGTCCATCAAATGAACAATGGCATTTATAAGCTTTTCGTGTACAAAATCTCATAAAAAATCATCTTCATCATTTTTGAATAAAATCAGGGCATGTAAACAGACGGTAAAAAAAATTTTACGTAATATTTTTGACCAGAGTCCTTTAAAATAGACGGCTATCGGAAAATTTGGAAAAAAAATCACATGTACAGACAGAACTACTGATTTAAAAAATGTCATTGGATTTATTAATATAGATTCTCAAGCTTTTCAGTTACATTCTGGTATTTACTTGTATCACTCATGGACGTACTTTTTTATACGTCGTACCTACTAATGTATTTTTAAATAATCATTTGCAATATGAATAGATATATCGATAATATACAACCAATAATTTAATAACTGGATCGTTTTGGACTACTTAATTTTATTGCGTTATGGTTAAAGTCTATATTAAACTGCACAAGCGCAACTATGAAAAAGCCATACATAACGGCTTAACGCAACCTCCAATAAAATGAATAGGTAACCGTTTACGGTTACGTAAGTCAAGACATGTCGAGGGATTACCGATTTGCAAATTTTACGAAAAGCAAACGGAAACTGCAATGTATTCTTTTTAATCTATCAAATACTCGCAAGCAACATGCAACAGCAAGCAACATTTTAAACCGATTTCAAAAGGAGGAGGCTTCTCAATTCGAATGTAAATTTGTTTATGAATGTTCAGATAAAACTTCTTTATTTATAAACAGATTTCAATGATTATTTTTTTGTTGGAAAGGGAATACATTCAGTGAAAAAAGTATCGAGTATGGATGATTAGTTTATGGTTTCAAAAACATTTTTTTTTGTTACGTTATGTTTTCATTTTGACGCGGAGTTTGAGTTGCATCTGTCATTTATATTAAACATAGTGCTGTTTTTAGTTACATGATTTATCTAGTTTGTATTGCGAATTTCATAATGGACAAAAACATCGAACAAAGAGTTTTGTCTTAAATTTTGTATCGCTAATGGAATTTCGTGTTCGGAGACACTGAAAATATTATAGAAGGGTTACGGTTAATCGACTTTATCAAAAACACGAGTGGTACAAAGCGTTTAAAAGCGGTCGAGATATGCTGGAAGATTTGCCTCGCCCTGGTAGGCCGTCAACGTCTTCAACTGAAGATTAATATCGCAAAAGTGACTAAAAATCTTTAGCGGAAGTGAGGAACAGAGTAAAGTTCCTCATCCGCCATAGAAAAGGGAGGATCCTCCGGCCAGACGGGTGCTATGTCTGGCGGGCAGCTGCTCCGACGGTTGTAGTCGGGTTCTTGTATATATACTCAACGATTGAGTTAATTTCTATAGCGCAATGTAGGATAGTAGGATGCTTCTTATGTGGCTCGATAGATGTCGCTATGTGTCGCTACGTAGTTGCGTCGATGCGTCATTTGTGGCGAGAGATGTCGCTACATCACTCCCCTCCGAGACCGGAGGTCGATAGCAGGTTGAGTCGTCCATACATCTTTGTTATGCTTGCCGGGGCCAGTGGAATGTTCCAGTGAGTCAGAACTAGTGCCGCATAATTCAGGTGAGTCGAAACTGTCTGCGTTGATTGCCCCAGTGAGTCGGGATGATGTCGCATAGTTCACGGTGAGTCGGAACTGTCTGCGGTGATTGGCTGCTGCGTCGACCAGGAGAGAAGTGCGTTTTTCTGCTGCTTGCTGACCGGCCGAAGTGCAGTTTGCTGTGCCAAGGTCGCTGAGAAGGCTGTGGGGCTGACCAGGAATGCGCGTCGCTGCATGCGTATGGTCAGGATACCCGTAGTAGCCGTGGATGCTGGCTGGCTGTATTGACTCGCTGCTCGAAAGCTTGAGGAAGTGATGATGACGTAGCTTTTGTGAATAAGGTTGTGTTGACCACTTTAGCGGAGGTGTGAGGAACAGAGAGTAAAGTTCCTCATCCGCCATAGAAAAGGGAGGATCCTCCGACCAGACGGGTGCTATGTCTGGCGGGCAGCTGCCCCGACGGTTGTAGTCGGGTTCTTGTATATATACTCAACGATTGAGTTAATTTCTATAGCGCAATGTAGGATAGTAGGCTGCTTCTTATGTGGCTCGATAGATGTCGCTATGTGTCGCTACGTAGTTGCGTCGATGCGTTGATGCGTCAGTTGTGGCGAGAAATGTCGCTACAAATCCTTATTCAAGTTTCAGAGAGATAACCGCTGAACTTTCTGTGTCTCACGAGTCGATCCGTATCATTTTAAATAATCACTTGTGTATGAAATATGTTGCCGCTCGGCTAGTCCCAAAACACCTGAATTGCCTCCAAAAACTCAATAGCATAAGAGTCGCTGAGGACATGCTGAAACAAGTCAATTCCGACCCAACATTCATGAAACGCATTGTTACTGGTGACGACGTTTTCTCTGACTATCGCGGTGTTGTGCACTCGGAATTCTTACCGGAAGGTCAAACGGTAAGTAAAGTATATTATTTCAGCGTTTTGCGGTGTTTAAGAGAGCAAATTCGACGAAAAAGGCCAGATTTGTGGAAATAAAATTCTTGGATTTTACACCACGATAATGCGCCTTCGCACAAGGCCATCACTGTGAACGACTTTTTTACCAAAAACTCAACAAATACCATCAAGCAACCACATTACGCATCAGATATGGCTCCAGCCTACTTATTTCTTTTTCCCAAACTCAAAATACCAATTTGTGGCACCCGTTTTTATTCGGTAGAAGACCAAAAGGAGAATTCGCGACGAGAACTAAGCTCAATTCCGGAAAAGCGTTTAAAAATGTTTTGATGATTGAATTATATTCGTTGGAGTAAGTGTATAATTTCTGAAGGAGCATACTTTGAAGGCGATAAAATAAATTTGGATGAATAACTAACATTTTGTTTATTATTGATCTTTTCCTGGTACTTTTTTGACAGAATAGTACCTCAAGGGTGGTCCCATTTTAATTTCATTGGCATTGGACCTTCGACTTCGAAGATGCATCAGGGAAATCCTCAAAATCATTGAATTTGATTTTATTTTTTGTGAATAATTGTTTTGTTTAATTCACTCTTCATAAATATTTAGAGCGTAAGAGTGATTGTAATTATTTCAAGGAAGTTTTATGTATTATGGTCAATAAATTCCTTTTGCTATTCTTCGGAAATTACATCAAACCGTAAGGAAAATTAATAACACTTGTATTAGGTTTCCCTTTGGTAGATTTGTAGGGGGAAGGTGGGTACTTTGATACAAGGCTTACAAGGGGCACATTGATACAAAACTACAATGTGTATATACATGTCTTAGCACCACAGCTGTAACCACTCTGACCGCATGTTAACTGTTGGTTAACAGAATAGGTATGTTTTTAGTGCGACAAACTAAAAATACTTAATCATGTAAAAGTATTTCTCTGCTGTTTTATATGATATCAATAAGATTTAAACTTGTCAAACGTTACTAATTAATACATTCAATAGTCAGCATTAGAAGTAGTTTTTTAACATGTTCGATGGTTTTATAGATTTTTTTTTAGTTTTGCAGATACAATTTTTTTACTGGGGACATCTCGGACTTTGTCCTTATAATCTTTTTGAATTAGGCAATTTAAGCGCATATAATGTACACTAATATGCTCAACCACACAAGGGTGGTAATAGTGCCAGCATAAATTGAGGTCTCTTTAGGAACTTGTTTTTAAAGAAGGGAGATCAGTTTACGGCTGGAACTGTTGCCACTAATGCAAGTTTAAATGTAAATAAGTAAACCGATTCTTTTTTGTTTAATAATTAATTCAGTCCATGGTTAGTTTCTTAAGTTTTGTTTTTAAAAGATAAGGCTTTGAGAAAGATAATGTTTATTTTATTAATAGTCCTAAGACTGATTATAATCTTCAACAGTTAAAAGTTATTTCTCTGAAAATTTTGTAATATAAGTATTATGTCCATATAAACATATTTTCATACCAAAGTGGTGCCCCATTCTATGTATAATTATGCCCCATCCCATTTTTTACTAATTTAATTATATTCTCATTATTATTTAAGTTTATGGATTCTTATGACTAAATATTTTACTCATTTTTTATGCAAAAAATATAACACTGAGACTGATCGGGCGATAGCTGTCGGGAAGCGACGCGCTCTTGCCGGGCTTACGGATACCTATGACTATGGCCTTTTTCCAGGCGGCTGGAAAATGGCAGTGGGCTATGGCTACATTGAAGATGCAGACCAAAAGAGCTATGAGGCGATCGGGAAGAAGTCTAAGTACTTCATTCCTGATCCCGTCGGGACCTGGTGCTTTTCTAAGCTTAAGGCTTTTTATAATGGAAAGAACCTCCTCAGACGTGACTGGGGACAGGGAGTCTGTCGCGGGGAGCTTATCCAGCTCCCGCACGCATCCATCGATACCCTCGACCCGGTCGGTATTTGCATCGACACTGTTCGGAGAGCACTGGCTCTCCAAACAAGTGGCGAGGCACTCCGCCTTGTCGCTGCTATCGAAGGCGAGCGGTATACCGGGACCCCTCTCGAGGGGGGGCATAAGATAAGAAGCCTCTATTTTGAGGCTGTGAGCTAATTTCCAGTAAGCCAGATGCGACGGCCTTAGCCCTTCGACGAGGGCGTCCCATCTGTGACTTCTGAGTTCTAATATACGGGCTCTAACCGATCTTTGAAGTGCGCGTAAACGTGCGCGGTTTTCCTCGGTCGGATAGTGGTCGTGCGCACGATTCGCCGCGTTCTTTTCCGTTCCGACGGTTGTAGTCGGGTTCTTGTATATATACTCAACGATTGAGTTAATTTCTATAGCGCAATGTAGGATAGTAGGATGCTTCTTATGTGGCTCGATAGATGTCGCTATGTGTCGCTACGTAGTTGCGTCGATGCGTCATTTGTGGCGAGAGATGTCGCTACATCACTCCCCTCCGAGACCGGAGGTCGATAGCAGGTTGAGTCGTCCATACATCTTTGTTATGCTTGCCGGGGCCAGTGGAATGTTCCAGTGAGTCAGAACTAGTGCCGCATAATTCAGGTGAGTCGAAACTGTCTGCGTTGATTGCCCCAGTGAGTCGGGATGATGTCGCATAGTTCACGGTGAGTCGGAACTGTCTGCGGTGATTGTCTGCTGCGTCGACCAGGAGAGAAGTGCGTTTTTCTGCTGCTTGCTGACCGGCCGAAGTGCAGTTTGCTGTGCCAAGGTCGCTGAGAAGGCTGTGGGGCTGACCAGGAATGCGCGTCGCTGCATGCGTATGGTCAGGATACCCGTAGTAGCCGTGGATGCTGGCTGGCTGTATTGACTCGCTGCTCGAAAGCTTGAGGAAGTGATGATGACGTAGCTTTTGTGAATAAGGTTGTGTTGACCACTTTAGCGGAGGTGTGAGGAACAGAGAGTAAAGTTCCTCATCCGCCATAGAAAAGGGAGGATCCTCCGACCAGACGGGTGCTATGTCTGGCGGGCAGCTGCCCCGACGGTTGTAGTCGGGTTCTTGTATATATACTCAACGATTGAGTTAATTTCTATAGCGCAATGTAGGATAGTAGGCTGCTTCTTATGTGGCTCGATAGATGTCGCTATGTGTCGCTACGTAGTTGCGTCGATGCGTTGATGCGTCAGTTGTGGCGAGAAATGTCGCTACAAATCCTTATTCAAGTTTCAGAGAGATAACCGCTGAACTTTCTGTGTCTCACGAGTCGATCCGTATCATTTTAAATAATCACTTGTGTATGAAGTATGTTGCCGCTCGGCTAGTCCCAAAACACCTGAATTGCCTCCAAAAACTCAATAGCATAAGAGTCGCTGAGGACATGCTGAAACAAGTCAATTCCGACCCAACATTCATGAAACGCATTGTTACTGGTGACGACGTTTTCTTTGACTATCGCGGTGTTGTGCACTCGGAATTCTTACCGGAAGGTCAAACGGTAAGTAAAGTATATTATTTCAGCGTTTTGCGGTGTTTAAGAGAGCAAATTCGACGAAAAAGGCCAGATTTGTGGAAATAAAATTCTTAGATTTTACACCACGATAATGCGCCTTCGCACAAGGCCATCACTGTGAACGACTTTTTTACCAAAAACTCAACAATTACCATCAAGCAACCACATTACGCATCAGATATGGCTCCAGCCTAATTATTTCTTTTTCCCAAACTCAAAATACCAATTTGTGGCACCCGTTTTTATTCGGTAGAAGACCAAAAAGGAGAATTCGCGACGAGAACTAAGCTCAATTCCGGAAAAGCGTATAAAAATGTTTTGATGATTGAATTATATTCGTTGGAGTAAGTGTATAATTTCTGAAGGAGCATACTTTGAAGGCGATAAAATAAATTTGGATGAATAACTAACATTTTGTTTATTATTGATCTTTTCCTGGTACTTTTTTGACAGAATAGTACCTCAAGGGTGGTCCCATTTTAATTTCATTGGCATTGGACCTTCGACTTCGAAGATGCATCAGGGAAATCCTCAAAATCATTGAATTTGATTTTATTTTTTGTGAATAATTGTTTTGTTTAATTCACTCTTCATAAATATTTAGAGCGTAAGAGTGATTGTAATTATTTCAAGGAAGTTTTATGTATTATGGTCAATAAATTCCTTTTGCTATTCTTCGGAAATTACATCAAACCGTAAGGAAAATTAATAACACTTGTATTAGGTTTCCCTTTGGTAGATTTGTAGGGGGAAGGTGGGTACTTTGATACAAGGCTTACAAGGGGCACATTGATACAAAACTACAATGTGTATATACATGTCTTAGCACCACAGCTGTAACCACTCTGACCGCATGTTAACTGTTGGTTAACAGAATAGGTATGTTTTTAGTGCGACAAACTAAAAATACTTAATCATGTAAAAGTATTTCTCTGCTGTTTTATATGATATCAATAAGATTTAAACTTGTCAAACGTTACTAATTAATACATTCAATAGTCAGCATTAGAAGTAGTTTTTTAACATGTTCGATGGTTTTATAGATTTTTTTTTAGTTTTGCAAATACAATTTTTTTACTGGGGACATCACGGACTTTGTCCTTATAATCTTTTTGAATTAGGCAATTTAAGCGCATATAATGTACACTAATATGCTCAACCACACAAGGGTGGTAATAGTGCCAGCATAAATTGAGGTCTCTTTAGGAACTTGTTTTTAAAGAAGGGAGATCAGTTTACGGCTGGAACTGTTGCCACTAATGCAAGTTTAAATGTAAATAAACCGATTCTTTTTTGTTTAATAATTAATTCAGTCCATGGTTAGTTTCTTAAGTTTTGTTTTTAAAAGATAAGGCTTTGAGAAAGATAATGTTTATTTTATTAATAGTCCTAAGACTGATTATAATCTTCAACAGTTAAAAGTTATTTCTCTGAAAATTTTGTAATATTAGTATTATGTCCATATAAACATATTTTCATACCAAAGTGGTGCCCCATTCTATGTATAATTATGCCCCATCCCATTTTTTACTAATTTAATTATATTCTCATTATTATTTAAGTTTATGGATTCTTATGACTAAATATTTTACTCATTTTTTATGCAAAAAATATAACACTGAATTTTTCTGTATCAAACTGCTCCACTTCCCCCTACAGTAGTTCAAATAACATATCATTATCATTATAAAATACTACATCAGGGTCAGTATACATATTTCTTTTTCAACTGACTAACTACTCTTTTGGCCGGAAAATCCTTGACGGCTTCGCAGAGGTTGAAATATCATATTTATACTTCAATAATAAATATATCAGTATATCCATCGAATATTTTATGCGAAATTTATATAATTATTATCAGAAAAATAATTCAGTGGTTGGTGGGCTCTTTTTATAATAACAGTTGTCGCATATGAATCATCACGGATTCGATTATATGTAGGTAGGTAAACCAAATTAGTACATCGATGAATAGGACGTCTTGGCTGAGACCAGTCTCCTTAGAAGGCTGTATGAACCGCTCGATCAGAACCCCTTGGCGACCTACATAATTTAGTATGTTACTCGACACCCACTGGATCATGTCACAATCACATACTAAGCTACCTTACATCCGTGTATAACGGTACATAAAACACAATAAACCGCGGATTGTTTCGCAAATCTGATTAAAATAATTTTATTTAACTAGCTGTGCCTCACGGTTTCACCCGTTTTAAATTCAACATTAAACACGTGATCAGATATGTCAATTCCATTTTTTTTTTCGTTTTCGTTAGCGTTAACGATTGTAGAAAGGTAACTTGGCTAGGGCCTCTGTAGTCTATAACAGTTGTTCTCACTTCTAGTATAGAGACTTCAACTCATCTTTGCGCGCGGCCCTAGAAAGATGCAGTTTTTATTTGAATGACAGTTACGCGCACCAATTACTTTGGTCTATGGTGATGTACCAGTCGTCTTCCGATCAAAAATTTTGTCTTTGATGAAGTATTATAAATCATCAATCAGTGATTTATTCTAAATGATATGCGGGTGAAACCGCGTGGCACAGCTAGTATATGTATATTTAGATAGTTCAATTGTATTCTTTTCTTTGCATAAAATTATCTCCAAACTCGCCGAATCATTTCAATGAACTCGGTAACAATGATAATTAAATACATTCATTGTCATCATTAACATCACATCATGACATGAATAATTTACTAATATCAGTTATTTCATATAAATGTAAATTACAGTGTAGGTAGGTATATAAAAATATATTCGTAGCACTATGAATATGTAGGTTAAAAAGATATATAATAATTTAACGCCTCATACGATTTGATCAATCAAAATGAACGTTCTAATTTGATTCGCACGCGCATGACAATAGTTTTTTCGGCATCAATAGATCTAAAATGTAATTATCATCTAATTAATACATCGTCTATTCAAACGTGTTTTTCAGTGAAAGTAGTTTCACATATGGCCCCTTTACTTCCAATGCTAATAAGAGTAAAAAATCTTATATGTTTGGCGACATTTCGCGCATCAACTGCGATGATCTAAGAGTGTACGTACATATGTCGTGTGTTGTAGACATTGGTAGCACAGGCTGTAGAGGTTATTAGAGCGGCTTGTTGGGTCGGGGACAGTCGGGGTTGAACGCCGCGCCGCTACTCGAGCTACCGTTACCGCATATTAATGCCGACCGCGAAATAATTTCTTATTTTATGACGCAAGCTGAGTTTGCGCTAGCTGAGTATCCTTTAGTTACATTCAATAATACAATTAAATACAATTTACTCAGGTCAATTGCCGTGAAATGTAAGTCCCGAAAAATATTAGCGAAGGTGCTTAGTATAATTTTTATACTATAGAAATCCTCCCAAGCCCTGTGAAACTATCAAAGCCTTTTGAGGCTTCAGGGCCCTTACAGTCAACAGTGTAGTCAAATCTAAAAAAATAATATAAAAATAGCATACATACCTATCAATACTAATATAATAAAGCGGAAGAGTTTTTTGTTTGTTTAATTTTTTAAACACGCTAATATGTAAGCCATAATAAAAGTTTTTTTTAAATTATATTGTTGAAGGTTAAAAATTGATTTATGAGCATTATTTTTATAATAACTTAAGAATTAATTCATCATAAAGACTGAATGAATGAATGAATGAAAACTGAATGAATTATGAAGTTCAATTATGCTATTTGGACACATAGTTAAGGAGATAATGAAAAATAGAAATAATTTCTACACGGGTGCGTTGTATGTAATATATACAGTTAAGTATTGCATACTATTTCCAGTTGCGATATTCATAATTTAAACGGTTGCAAGCTGATTATCCGAAATGATTATGGAATTACGAACACTCTTGTCACTTGAACATTTCTGTGAATGTAATAATAAAAGTCTCTTAGAATAAACTTATCTTATTATATTAAGTGAGCAATTCTTGTATATATATATATATGTAATTGGTTTCTCAGAAACGGCTCCAACGATTTGGATGAAACTTTGTATTTAGATAATGTTTTACATTCCAAGTATACAAATACAATATTTATATACAAGTATATAAATGTTCTTTTTTTTATAAAACACCGAGCCCAGCTCGGTTGCCCAGATATTATACCTATTAAGCATTCTGTACCCTGAACTAATGATATTACAGTTGTACAACTCCGCAAGGTGTTAGTTTGTTACAGTTTGCATTGTCACGGGCAATCAGTTATAATGAAAGTGCACGACCATTATTTGAACGGTCGAGCCTGGTCCTTCAATGGTGTCAATAACGGTAAAGTTTATGAATTACTTCTTATCAGTTTATCTATCACACATAATAAAACGCATAATTTACGCATGTGTAATTTTTATTTACTGTCTTTATTAACTCATTTACATTCCACTACTAATATTAACATTGTTGTAAAGTATTCGCGCTAAATACCTACTTTCAAGTATCTTTCATAGTTATCTCCTATATTAATAAAACAGTAACTATGGAGTTAAAATCTGTACATTAAAGATATTTGAGAAAAGTACTATAGGAGGATTTAACAGAAGTAACGACAGAAAATATTTCTACAGTTTCTTAAATTATTTTTGGTTTGTTGTTATTCTGTTTTCTGTCTGTTATCCTGTAGTATATGTTTTAAATAATGATTTTGTTTATATCTTTGCGGAAGGCCTAAGCCCAGCAGTGGACGTTATTCGGCTGAATTAATTCATTGTTTTATTAAAATACCAGACTTCATTTAAACTAAATTTGAATTACTTCTGCTATCCCGGACATTTTCATCCGAAACAATTAAATGATTGTTACATATACTACTGAGTCCATCATATTGATCGATTTGATAAATAAAATTTCAATTTTATTTATTTGTATGGATAGCACACATTTGAACCAAAAAATTGACTATGCCAAAATTATTAACAAAAAGAAAACCAGCTTCAATTACTTTGAAGAGTTCCCTGGTGTATTTTCAAAGTCGAAGGTCCAATGCCAATGAAATTAAATGGTACCACCCTAAAGGCATTCCCTTTCCAACAAAAAAAGAACCATCTAAATCGGTTCATAAACAAAAAATTTATGGCTGAATATCCATAAAAAAAAGTATAGGTATTCGAACTAAGTATGTAACCTACATCTTATTTTGATGTCGGTTAAATATACTACGAAGGCTTAAACACATAGACACTTGCAAGTGCTTTTTGCGGTTTTAAATCAAGAAGAAGAAGAACTCTGTTTCGGTTTATCGCGTTCCGGGGTCAGCCAGTGTACATCCAGTTGCCGAGAGGTTTCCAGACTGCCTTGACAGCGGCGACCATTATGTACCTACACTGTCATCATATTGCCGTGCTAGGTATAAAAAAACCACTACCACGATAAATACAAATTAAACAAAAATTGGTAAAAAATATTAATTACATTTTTTATCGTTTATAAGTTTTAGCGTTATGACCACAATCTCCCCGGATGTTAAGCGACGATGTGACCCAAGAGTCGCAATATGATGACACGCTAGTGGGGAAAATGACTCTCAAGTGCAGCTGCCGGAACACACCCGTTGATGCTTGAAGGTGGTGCTAGCTAGGAGGGCATTAGAAAATACCCTACCACCATACTATGGTTTCAGAAACCACAGGCTCATTGAAGAGATGCGAACTTACGTCGATCGACGCAAAATCCGTACACTCTAGCACTGAGTCATAATCATTTCTTCAAACATGGACTCTTAACACCTAAGTGACCTTACACCCTGTTGAGTAATTTTGTATATACAGTTTTAACGGATTGTACATAAAATTTATCGTCCATAACGACACCATTAATAGTAAAATATTTCATGGTAATTTATTTTATGTTAATATAAAACGATAGAAATTTTTTGTCGCCATAGTATCGAGAGTCTTTAACACGCAAGATACAAAATCAATTTTAAACCTGCCATGAAATTTATTTCAGCTATTAAGAAAAGGTGTTATATTTAAAATGGTGTACTTTTTTATCAGTGACTACATAATTAATTTAAGCGATTATCATTCAGTGTAATCGTGTTTGATCATTGTGTCGCTCGACGTCACGACGGCTGAATCCGTCCATTTAGCCTGAACTTTCGGTGAAGGAAAACACTGTGTTGAAACTATAGTGCTTACTTGTAGTAAGGTTCTTTCTAATGCCTCTTGGAAAGTTAACGTCTTCCATGTACCCCATGTAGGCTAAGTATGTTCTAATCTGAGGCGACGTCATCACTTCACATTAGGCAAGATTATGAATAAATACTAAACTTTTAAAGTACCTATATTTAAAAAAATTGTAATAACTCGAAAATGTTCGAATTTATTTAAAAAAGTAATAGAACCATATCTTTCACTTGTGTTCTCAAAACCGAAAAAAAATTGGAGTATGTCGAAATACAAATGTAATTAAAAGCAGGTTGTACGTTTGCATTAAACACGCGAGCGGTAAAGCTTAGCCAATTTTATCCTTCCCTAGTTTAAATATCGTTTATTTCTACAAAAATACTAATAATAACTAATCTATTCTCTGAGTTGCTGGGTGTTGTGCTACATTTGGCTGTACCTGTTGATGCGGCCAGAATCTTGGATGTGGCTTGACGCCTCCTTTTTGGTTGGAGTGTGGCCCTTGTCCATCTTCTGGAACGTAAGCTCTTGCGCTGCTTTAAGTGCATGGGTTTGGGATGCACTCGGCCTTTGTGGCCGTTAATACTAGACAAGGGGGTTCTAAGCTTTAGATGTGGGCAGCTTGGACACAAGGCGCTGGAGTGAAAAGCTGACAAGCTTCATTGCGCTTTATGTGCCGATCCTGGGAGGCAGGTTGAGCATTTTTTGGGGGGCGCCAGTTGTAGACCGCCACCCTCAGCAAAGAGAAGGGCACCACCTGCATCAGGACCCATCGTAAGGTCTAGCGCAGATGAATAGGTGGAGGTAGGAGGGCGTTCCACCTACATTCCGTTCTACCTTGCTGAACCATGGGGAGATGTCGGAGGGCCCGTCTTCCCATTACACTGGTTCTGCTGTCTGGGAGACAGTTGGGGTTGTACGGTCGCGTTACGGGATCAGCTAATGTATATCCAGCTTCCAAGAGGCTTACAGGCCGGCATAGCAACGAAGGCTGGCGAAGAGTTGGCAATCTCGTGGTAGTCGCCGTTGTTTATGGATTGTACTGTGTTTACCTTCAAGTATAATGCCGTCACTTTGCTATGCTACTTTATAAAAAAAGATGAGCGCGAAAAGTGGCATTTGTGATAATTGTAAAATAAGCAACATAATATGTCCGTTACGACGTCTGATGAAAATTGCTCTTTACACCCACCCAAATACGATACTATGAAGTACATTGTTTATAAAACCTTACAAAAACTTTGATATACTTAACCCAAAATTAGGTACATAGATTACAATTTACTATTAGCTTGGTATATGTAGTTGGACTATCGAAAACTGGTCTAACAATTTGGATGAAATTTTGTGTTTAGACATAGTTTTACTTTCTCAATTTTTCTAGTTTTTTTTTTACTAAACACCGAGCGTACGTGATTTAGGTACTCAGATATTAAAAAAACCAGCTCGTTAAACGTACTTTAACTGGGTAAATGCACTGCAACGCCTTGACTGCGATAATATCTCCGATATGTACACTAATATTTTGAAGCTCGAGTGATTGTTTGTTAATTTATTTGAACGCTTTAATCTCTGGAACTACAAGTCAGACTGAGAAAATTCTCTTTGCATTTTATAGCATATTTATTATAGCTAGTAGCCACATATTATTGAAAACTTATGCTATGACCCTATGCCCCTAAAGAGCGGAGCGGTAACCGTAAACGTCAAGCCATCAGCTCTGGTATATCTACCATAGGCAAGTACCTAAGGAAATGAGAACAAAAGGCTACACGACCCGGCTGCTGCAGAGCAGTGGAGAGTTTCTCGAATTAATTTTACACGGGTGAAACTTTGGGGCACAGTTGGTATCTAGTAAAATACTCGGTAACCGCAACATTAAGAATATCGGATACAAAATCGCAAGTTTTACATCTATTTTACGAAATTCTTCGATCGAGGTGACAATATTACTGATACAAAAAGCTCCTAAGTTCTATTCAATTATCGCTAATATAGATATTTTAAATAATCAACTTGTTTTTCTCATTATTTAACTTTACTCATTGCATACATGGAAAAAGTGTAACTCGGTAAATGTAAGTGTACATAATACTTAAAAACTATTTTAAAACTCACCTTCATTTTCCGCGATTTCAGAAATGGGAGACACAAATGTTATTCGTAAAATAAGTCCGATTATAAATAAATTCACGCGCTTGATCATTATAATAATCGATAAATCACAGAATTGATCACTTCCGATTATATTTTTTCCTTCTTTCAACTCTGGTAGTTGTTATTGTTTTGTTATCGTAATTATTGTCGGAGCGTGCTTGTCTTTCGTCCGTTGGAACTGACAAGCGCTTGCGCTGCCGTGACCGCTCACTCACAACGACTAGCTTGGACTAACTAAACTAAACAGCTGAACTTGTACCTTCTCTCTGGAAGTCTGGACTAACATTAAACATATAACTGGTAATACACTCAATGATTTCGACAAGTTAAACTTTTACATAGGCAAACAAACGATATTGTCATTAATTTTTAAGTAAAATTATTTACTTTCTCAGTATAAAATGTTGCTTCGTTAGGAGTAAGATAAGAAGAGCCTAACGATAATTGCTTAATCACTGTATGTTTTTTTGTTTTCCTTTTGAAAATAAAATCAGCAAAATTTTGCTTCTTTTAGTAGCACTAAAATATTATACTTACTAAGGTTTTTTTTTTCTTCAAATATATCGTTTAATTAAGCCCACTAAATGATAACAATGGAACCCACTGCTAACAACACCGTTATCGTCGATGACATAAACAATTACTTTCGAAAAAAATTGTGTGTGTAGTGTATACCTAATCTTTACACGCGGTTCAAGTGAAACTTCTTTGAATTTGAACACTATAATATAACTTTTAGATAATTACATATCATCTGTAACGTAGCATGTAACGTAATGTCACAATGCAAATTTCTCTATACCACTCCAAAAGAAGTTACACTTTAACGTAACGTAACGCATAATGTAACATCTCGTTACACTATTTTTTTGAAACCACCTCCAAAGAAGTTTTCTATAAACAACTCAACAACAAAAATTGTAGAATGTTGAATATTTTAGGTAAATATTTTTCTATCATGAATCATATTTTAGGAAAATCTGATAAGTAGGTAGGTATTACTTAGTTCTATAAGGTTAAAGTACTTAATTTTTAAAATATTTTGACCCTCCTGCTTATAGCATTCCTAAATCAATCAACTAAGCTTTTATCAACTCGACAATAATTGCAAGCACAGAGACGCCGATGAAATCGCGCATGCGTTATTAGAAGAGCCCACCCCAGCTTTTTGCCACATCTTGTGCTCCCGTGCCAAACGTAACACACTATGTAACATCATTAATTAAAGATTGTAAAAACAAAGAAAAATAATAAAATGGGTAAACAATTTAAGAACGTGGCAGTGATAGCCTGCCTCAAAACTTTCCTCTTTATCTTCAATATGGTATTTTGGGTAAGTTCAATTAATTACCAATATTTTAAGTTGAGTGAAACATATTGTTTACCTTTTGTCTTTACTATTTATATAGCTCTCTATCTTATTATTAACTACTGTTCTATATTCTGTTGTAGATACCGAATGTTATTTAAATAGACTTTTAATAATTACTACCCAATCCATTTTCTTTTGTTCATTGTTTTCCATTTATTACCTACGTTTTCTTAAGTCAGTCAACTGCCTTGTTAGCCTAGTGGTCCTACTACTATGCTCAAGGTCCTGGGTTCGATGGGGGTCGAGCAAAGTGTTATTGGGTTTTTCTGTGAAATTTTTAGTAGCAGCTCGGGGTTTGTCTCTGTGCCTAATTAATGGCATAGGCTCGACCCCTATTAAATGGGACCTAAAAACATACCCGGCGAACTGTACATTAATTTAGTACACCTCTGCCTACGCTTTCGAGGATACAGGCGTAATGGTTTATCAATCAAAATGCAGACCCGAAAGTTTATAGTACAGGGTATGTCTACAAAAGACAAAATATAATAAAATATTTGATCTACGAGTAGATTATTAACGTCTGGAAAAAAAACTGTTTTTAACCAATTTCAATAAGAGGCGGTTATCAATTCTATAAGCTGTATTCTCCAATTGTATTCGATTGTAGTTGATGGATGCTTAGAATCGCCTTAAGGTAATTAGATTTGTTTTACACATCTGTGTTCATATGTCAATAGATTTTCGAGTTGTTGCTTGAAGTCTCTATTTTCTTAATTTTTTGTAAATAAGGTGTCGCTTTAAGTAGTTGTGTTTATTTGCTAATTGGATTTATTGGTTATTGCTAAATTATCGAATTAATGTAACTTAAAACATATTTTGTCAATTTTAGGAAGTTTCCTAAAATTTGGTAAGCACTTGGCTGGCACCGACTCCAAAAATAACAGTAATTGTATATTATTGTCCTAATAAACTATGTGGCAGACACATAGTTCGTAAGAATATAAAATTGAGTTAAAAAGGATATTTTCAGCAAATTGGAGTAAATAGATAACGTAGGTAATTTTTTTTTTCTGATTAAGTACAATATTTTGGAGTCGGTTTTGTTTTTGTCTAAAAAAAATTAATCATGTATCAGTTCATTTATATGTGCTCCCAGTCACATCTGAAGAAATTAAATATCGAATTCTGTAACTAGGTACTATTTATTTGATGATATCAATTTTATTTATGAAGGCAAAATAGATAAAAGTGAGTAGATACTGTGACAAAACCAGAGAGAAAGCAAGAAAACTCTTAGTTTAAAAATTATGGCTTCACCCGTACCTGTTACGTAGTCGAACCGAATTCCACATTGTGCTTTCTGTTTCATGAGTTTAAGTAATAAGCCATTTATAAGTAATAACATAATAAGTAACAGCCCAGCTTAGGTACTTTTCACGCAAAATGTTGTATTTGCGTCTTTGGTATTTATTGAAGTTAATGCCTTGCACTTTTCTTTGTTTTCATCTTACAAAACTAAATACCTTTCACAATATAACGTGTATATAATCAAATCTAAGCACTTGTAAATTCCTAAAATATTATTCACGTTACAAAAACGTTATTTAAATACAATATCTACTTACTATTTTTTCTAAATTAATTTTTATATCATTAAGTCAAACGGTAAAAGTTCTATTGTAATTGTGTTTTAAATATAAACAACACACTGGAAAAAAGAGAAATTAATTAGAATTTTATACGTGAACAATATATAATTGAAAGTGTAGAATCGCATTAATTAGTTTTAAATAATATTTACCTAGTTATAATGGTAATACTTATAACGTATAATATTACATACAGCTTTTTATGTGTAAAAGCGGTCAAGTTAGTAATTTTTGTAATAGTCGGTACCTTCTAACTTTTTAATCAGTTACTACTTACTAACAATATGTTATGCTTACTATTTCTAGTTGACTGGGCTATTTCTCTTCTCGGTGGGAATATGGGCAGAGTTTGACTTGTACAAGTTTGTTGAACTGTCGCCAGAATTCTCCGGTACAGCCCCTTATGTTTTAATCGGCATTTCCTGTTTAATTGTGCTCGCCAGTTCGATCGCCTTTTCTTGTATCGTTAAAGGAGAACCGGTGCTTCTTTATGTGGTAAGTAAATCGTTTTATATTGATCAGTGATTATTGATGAAACAAATATGTATCTACTCTTCTGTTACCAATTTAGCAGAATTCAAAATTCAGTTACTTTTAAAACTAAATACCCCGATCACTGGAACATGTTACTCCGGAGACTCCGGACCGGAGTTACAGCTTTACGGTAACCTCCATCTCGGCACGAACAAAGAAGTTCACTATTTCATATCTTTGCCGTACTGTAAAGATGTGGAACTGTCTGTCGACCAGTGTGTTCCCTCCTTCCTACATATCGGAGTCCTTCAAGCATAACGTGAAGAGATATTTGAGCAAGCCGGCATGACAGCGGTGACTGACTGACGATGGATTGTAGAACCCGCAGTAGTCAACGATCTTATTGGATTTTCCGCAATAAAAAGAAAAGCATGGAAGCTATAATCAAATTATATTCAATATCATAAAAAATATCAAGTAAGTATATTAGAATGTCAAGTTTCTAACTACTCCATTATATCTACCTAGCTAGATAAGTGAAAGTGTTCTTACCCACTTTTATTTATTTAATTCAATAATAATTACTAACAAATTATTACAACAATTTTTAAAACGATCGATTTTTAACTAGAATACCGTTTCCTTTCATATCAGTACGGCGGATTCTTAGTGTGCATTTTCATGATGAATGCGGGCGTTGGAGCCTCTGTAGCTTGCTACCGAGACACCTTTGCTAAAGGACTGAACAATGGACTCACTCAAACGATCACAAACTACGACCAAAAGACAGTCAATCTTGACTACGCACAAGCGTCGGTAAGAGATATATATATTTATATAATATTTTGTTTTCTAAGTAGTTACTTCTTATTCAAACTGACGTGATTTACTGAGCAGTGCTTGTAGCCCTACTGTTGGTTGGGATAGAGTTGATTGTTAATTTTGTGCATTTTTTTTTTTTGGCGCCTTTAGTATACAGATAGAATTGCAACTTGATGGAGTTAGCCATCAATGATAATAAGTACCTAATCAATAATCAATGATATAAACTTTCTGAGAATATCATATTATCACTCATAAAGTACCCTTGTTGATTATGTATAAACTCGTAATGTTCAAGATTCAAAATTTACTACATGTATCGAGGGCATCGGCAAGGTAATATATAAAAAATCGGATTAGTTGAATCATTGCCACAGTTTTAAAAATAGCCAGCGGTCAATCATTATATACTTCAACTACTTACATTTTAACCTACTTTTTACATTAGGCCCAAGACGCAGACGACCTAAAACCGTTTTTAAATATTTATACAGCTTGTGTTGTATCACATAAATACTATATCTAATTACCTCCCGTATGTAAGTAGGTATCATAGATTTAATATAATTATACACTACATAATTGGTAAGTATAGTTTTGTAAATGATCAGTGATATTATAAATTACTATAAAAATTCATAACAAGTGTATTACATTTATAGAAATGAAGAAAGGAACCAGTAAGTTCATGCGATAAATCAATTTATTATCTAGACTACTATTTATATACAGGTAGAGAATATGTTTTTGTTTGTTAATCTCTGGAGCTACTGACCCGATTCCAAGAATTCTTTCACTGATAAAAAGCTAAGTTTAGGCTTTTGCTGTATGAGCTCCATTTCCATCTAGCGCGCTCTATTGAGTTGTTGAAGCACAACGTGACAGCAATAGACTTCTCTTAAAACGTGTTCTTCAAATGTCTTGCACCGCAGCCGATCGAGTTTTCTCTTAAAATGTGACAGTATATCTATCACTCAGTCGTATAAGACTCTCGAGAAGACAAAAGGATAATGATAAGATTGTAATTTCAAATATAATATAAATTAATTTTCTCGTTAATTGTATTATTATGTAAAAACCGTAGTCGAAATCTTTGAACTATATTTTGTTTCATCCGTTTTATCATATTTGTGTCAAGGCTGGATTTAGGAGGACGGCAACAGGCGCTTCAGCCTCTGACCTATAGTTTTTAATAATAAAATATAATAGGTAAGAAAAAATAAAATCCGACTTTAAAAAACAAATTCACGAAACACTTTTTAAGCATCTTAAAGTAAAGCTGCCCAATTAATTTTAGTAGAGGACCATAATTTCGGATTCATGTTACTTAGCAGGCTTCCTAGCGAATAATGATTGTTTACAGCCACGGTAGATTCATATACAAAATCAGTATATAAAATGAATAAAGTTTATTAATAGTTGGCGGGTTTATTTAAATGCTTTGGCGGGGCCACTTTATAGCCCGCGGGCAAAGGTTTGGGCAGCCTGGTCTTATCATATGCATAACTAAACTTATATTCAAAATTATTTGAGGCCTTACTTATTCGTTACCCCAGTGCCCCCAACCTTTAGATCCGACAGTTTGCTATATATTAGACGTTGTACGAATACGTTTATAATTATTGTTACAACAGTTGCAGTGCTGTGGTGTGAATAACTACACGGATTGGATACGACTGTCACCGCAACATGTGATCCCTCTCTCCTGTTGCAACGACCCGGTCTACTGCATCACGGCCAATTACAGCGGCGTTTACCAAACGGTAATCATCATTCACTTCCTATTATAATGACAAGGTTCAGTGAGAACTTTTGCAGCTTGTATAAAGATGCAAAATAAAGTCGTCGAAAGAAAATCAAACATAGAAAAATTTAAATGTTAAGTATTGTACAGACTCTATTATCTATATATATTAATACGTGAAGCAAAAATTTTCTACACCTTTTTAAGCATATAGCGTGCCCGGAAGACTGATATTTGGCATGGTTAAAGTTTATATGGAGAAAGAGTGCAGAAAGCTAAAATTTATCTATAATATCTGTTACTAATATATTAAATAAAATAAATTAATACTGCGAATCCTAAAACGACCAGTGCCATTAAACTTAGACTCCCCAAAATATTGACATTGTCACTGAATGGAAAGTGACAGCAATTGATATAATATTAATTGTTTAGGTTCATACTGCAAATGTCAAACAGAAAATAGACTATGATTAAAAAGTCGCTGGTCGAATTTCGATCATTAGGTGACCGCTAGTTCATAGAATTTCGTGTTGATTATAAAAACTCACGAACGGTATTGGACCTTTAAGTGTAGGGAGAGACTTTTTTTCACTATAAATAGGTTTGCGTTTGACTACTACCTCGTCTGATCGTAAGTGATGATATCTTGAAGATAACCAGGATGTAATTATTATCGGGAAATACAAACTGTGGCAAAGAGTTACACTCTTTAGCGGTGCGCATGATAAATGTGCAAACAAAACGCTTCGTGCGCACTCTTGGAATAGCAACCTTATATCTTGTCTTGTCCTCCGATGATGGAAGGAGATGTCTCCTTGTGCGTGTTCTACCGTATTTGTAATGGGTTGTGTTCCAAGAAATTGTTCGACATGATGCCAACGGCTACCTTCCACCATCGTACCTCTCGCCGTCGGCAAGGAGTTCTCACACCTTGGAACATAAATGATCGGGGACAGTACGATTTCAGAGAAGTTTCCTTTCGCGAACGATTCGGATGTGGAATGAGTTCTATACTAAGGTTTTCCCAGGGGACTACGGTAAGAAGTTCTTCAGAAGGGGATTGAACAAGTTTTTAAAGGGTCGGCAACGCACATGTTACGCTTCTGATGTTGCAAGCGTCCATAAGCAGCGGTGACCGCTTACCATCAGGCGGACTGCAGGCTTGTTTGACACAATCATGATATAAATAAAAAAAAAAACAACTTAATATATATATTTGAGTTTTTCCTTAAATATAATTACTTTTTGAGTGTTGTTAGTTAATGTACTACCTTTAAATTCGTGACTTTTTTAAATGTTTATATTATGTGAACTATTGTTCGACTGCAGGAGTACCACCGTTTCTGCAATAAAATAGATGTAGGTACCTGCCCGCAATGCTGTTTCATTCCAACTCTAGGCTGAGTGCCTTCTGTGCTAGCCACAAATCCCGGTAAAGCTCTAAACGCCCTTCAGGATATCAGCATAGACAGTTCGAAAAAAAAGGGGTCAAACTTTATAGTCCCAGGAGTAATAACCTATTATGATTGACCTCAGGCCTGTAGTCCTTTTGAAGTTGATTATAAATATAATATACCTATAGTCTACACTTTAACATTGGGTGGATTGCAAACCTGTTCATTAAAAAAATATATGCTTATTAACAATTTTGTTATTTTACACAGGGTTGTTACCAAGTCATCGTTGAATACGTGAAAAAAAATATGGATTTACTCACCACAATTGCAATGAGTACGGCTCTACTACCACTTATCGGAACTGTTCTCTCTTGTTGCCTCGCATGTTATATTAAAAAATCCAAATACGACACCGTGAATTGAATGAAGAAATCTCGCAAAGAAAAAAATAATTGTTTAGCCATAGTAAAGTTTTAAATCGGTGTTTTAATATTGATGTCTTTATGATATTATAGCGTCTTTCTTGACACCCTTTATAAAATCCTGTTGTGCAATCGAGATTTAAAAATAAAGTTTAAGTACCTAACATATTTCATTATAGAAATAAGCAATGTAATTAAATTACGTCAATCTTGTATAAATGATGTAGATACTAAATGTATTTCTTGAGACCAGAAGCTATACAGTTTAGGGCGGCCATAGACGGACAACTCGAGCTCATGAAAAAACTTACACGGTAACTTTGACGGTGTAATTCAACTGCAGTTGCAATAGGATTTCGAGGAAAAAATACAACTGTTGCCGCTTTTGCTCAAGCGCAGACGACGAAGTGACTAAAAAAATACAGGGTGTATCCAACTTTAGAACTAAGAGATAAGACCGTGGACAATTACGTCATGTCTTAGTTGTGTCAGTGATGATAAAAAAAATTCGAAGCGTCAGTCCAAAACAAAACAGGTGGCAAACGCGACGCCGAGTGGAGACTCCTCGAGAAATCAGTGTGTTTTGCAACGGCTTGACTTCATGACATAATTCCACCTGCTGCTGACCGTCCAATGCGGTTGCTACTGCTCAAGCAGTCTCATGTATTTAAATGAATATAAGATTGTAGTTTTTTGTGCAGTAACAGCTTGAAGTGGCTTTTAATTACTGCTTCAAGCTGTTACTGACATTAACCACCATACATCAGTAGTTTCTATTTCTATTGTAAAATATATATAAAATACATAATAAAAAATGTTGATATAAACACTGATCAATTTGTTTCATAAAAATTTTTAGAACTCTTTACTGATACTCAATATTTATAATTCAATATCAATAGTAGATTAATTAGATCAATATTAGTAGGTATTGAAACCTTGTTGATGTAGATATATACAGTTATACAAATTTATTATACATATTTAAAACGTATTGAATTTGTCATTTCTATTGTATTGTAAGAAATTATATGTATTTAAAAAGTATGTTAGAACTATTAATAAACTTGATGCATTGAATCTATTGTTTTAATTAATACAAAATATTAACAAAAAAACACATTTAATCTGGTCATTACAAACAATCTACTGATATTATGTATTTATATTATAAGGCATGATAAGGTCTGAGTATCACAATATATGTGTTTATTAGTTGACATAATTATTATCACTGGCCGTCATTTAATCGCTGTCTGAACTGTTTTTATCTTCCTTCACCTCAGTAGGAACATCTTGTTTGTAATGTCTATACTCAGGTTTCAATTCCCACATATTCTTGTGTGGATTTTTCAAATTATAATTACAAACTTCATTCAAAATTTCTTTTAAATAAACTATTGGTTGTCTTGTTATCTGAAACAAGATAAGTGATGCAGATATACCTAATTGTTTTAAAGTAAAAAAAAAAACAAATGGGTATGTATGTACACATTCATAAATCCTCAAATTTGTTTTTTTTTAATACCAAAATTGCATAGAAGTTTACTGTCGCTTAATGATAGGCGGGTACTGTAGACCATGCCACCATAGCTGCAGATGTATAGCATTGATAACTTTGAACCCTCTTCCTCAAGGAGTTTTGACACCATACTCACCGGATAACATAACAGAAGCTTATTTGGCTGAAATCTTCTGTAGAGTGGAGAGAAATTTCAAAAGAGATTTATATCTTTGTATTATCTTATTATCAATTTTAAATTAGCAGTAACACCAAAAGACACTTCTATTATTTCTTGAACTACACTAAAATCATCATATTTTTAATATATGCATGAGCATCATCATAATGCATAAGACATCACAAACATTTAAATGTATTTCAGTAAAATATGTATAAGTACAAAATGGGTCTCAACAGATTTCACCGATTAACTCCACAGTTGAGTAGTTAGCTGTAGTGCCTGTAGTCAAAGTAGCATACACTTCTAAAAGTTTACTTAACCTCACAAATCTTCACACTTTCAATCAATAACACTATACAAGCTACCCTAGCCTTAAAAGATATCATCAGCATAGTACATCCCAATTCTTATATTCGCAATCTCCATGGTAAATTACTTAACAAAAATGATTAATGTAAATTTTAGATTTTGTCCACAATTGAGTCTAAACAGTACAAGTGTACTTACTTCATCAGTGCTATTTTAGGGCCCAACAACAACCTAATTATTCAAAATCAAAATCAAAAATATTTTATTCAATTCAGGCCCTAAAATAGCACTGATGAAGTAAGAACACTTCTACGGATTCGGAAAACAACCCAGTCATCTTTCGTCAGCCTTTATGTGTCTTAGACTCAATTGTGGACAATTGTGGACATGTTGATACAGAGCCAAGAAAGAAAACAAACTCAGACTCCAAAACTAGAACACCAAATAGTGATATTTATGATTCATAATTACCTTTTGCAAATCTTTAATATTGTAATATTGATGTTTTTCAAATGCCGCAAATAGCATGTTGAGGACAGCATCTTTATCATCCCTGGCCTTCTTGCCCTCAGCTTTCTTCTTCTCTTGGTATTCAATCTATAAAAAAAACATTTAATATCTTTCTTCATACATATTCAGATTTTTACTAAATTAGGATAAAGTAAAATGACATACATTAGTTATTTTTAAATTACCTACATATTAAAATAAAATTGCATTCAGTTTACTTATTATTCATAAATGTATTAAAAGTTCAATGTTAAATAATTAGTTGTAGCACAAAATATATTTTTAATGGTTTTCATTTACTATTAAAAATGACATTTGTTGTAATGCCAGTTTATAAAAATGTGTACCTACTCTTCATGCAAATTTGGCCACAAGCAGCTCAAGAACAGCTCTGGAAAACATAACATGTATTTAAAATTATAATAATTAAAGGAGTTATTCTTACATTGTGTTTGTGATCAGATATAGGTTTAAAGTTCTGCACAATTCTATCAAGTTGTTGAACTTTTCTTTGTGGCATGGACGCTTTCCTTATAGACTCAGATTTCAATTTATAGTAAGTGTTATTTGCATATGGTCTGCATTCTAATTTCTGTACAATCCTTCCTTCCATATAAAGCTTCTCTGATTCTGGTACAACTGAATCTGTGTTTGATGCTACAAATACAAAAAATATTTCTTATAAAATACAACCTTTTTTTATTTTTATATTTGACTATCGGGCACACTTGAGAATCGTTTTACCCCCACTTCCTGTTATTATAAAGATAATAATGCTTATTGTGGGTGATCCTTAGAAGATAGACATATTATGCTCTCGTTGACTTTATGTGAGGTCTTTTAAGATCTACAATCATGTACTACATTAATTTCATATAACTCTTATGGTTTACTCAGCGTAAGCCATTTAAGCGTCCAAAATAGTTGTTTTCGGAATTGGTTATTATTTGTGCGGGACCCCAATTCTTTTTCCACAATAAAAGTATTCAAGTTACTCCTTATAACATAAACTATCTGCCAGTGAAAGTCTCGTCGAAATCAGTCTAACTGTTTCTGAGATTACCTGGAATGAATAGACAGACAAAAATAAATAAAAATGGTGTTTTGTTATAAGTACCGAACATACTTTCATATGTATTTAGTATAAAACTGTCACTTCAATTTTATTAATTGCATAGATTACAATTGCACTGGTGGGTTGTAATAAAGTTTAGAAAAGATGTGTGTTTTGGCAACATCTCTTTGGCTAGCTTGGAGGCTTGGATTTTGTGACTAAAGAAGTTACGGTCTGACAAGGATTGGGATATTTTACAAATATTCAAATACATGAATACATTGTAAATCGTGACCTATAACATTTACTTACGCACGACGTGAGAAAATACTCCTAAAGATTGCCTAGTGACGTTTGACACGTCAAGTATGTGTTCTTTTGGTATGTTCTGTTCTCCAGGTTCCTTAAGGCAAAGCACGGTTTCTGACAAGGATAATTGCACTTGAGCTCTCTGTCCTGGTACGCGCGATATTTTCAACTTCCCTACTTCGATGTTTCCTGGTGCCTTCTCCCATTTGTTGGCTATATATTTAGGCACTTTTACAAGCCACACTCCTCTGCCAGTGTTTGATAAATCCAATTCGCGGTCAATTTGCGGAGCGCTAGTAGGAGTAGTCATTTCAGAAAATATATAACAAAATTATATAAGTATGATTTAAAACTATTTACAATAATCTCGTACAGATAGGATTTTGGAAACAAAATATCAGCAAAAAACAGAAATTCGTAACTTCCTCAAGTTTTCATATCCATTTTTTTTTTATACTTCTTAATACTAGCGGTGGGCGAATGTGAGATATATTAGTGTAATCATTCGATTTTGTAGGCACCTATATCGATATTTTTATTAAAGTCATTAGTAATTTTTAATATTAGTAGTTCGAAGATGAGTGATCATTCATAATCGAAGAACCATTCTTCTTCTTCTTCTTCTTCCTAACTTGGCAACCGGTCCTCTTTAATGAAGACCATTACTGCCATTATCGAGTGAATTATATTGTCAAGTGTTATGACGATTCAGTATCCTAACAAGATGGTGGCTCCCTTGTTAGAACTTTCTAGGGAATTTTTGTGTGATCTCGGAATGAATGCTTTCAGCTTATATTTATAATCCACTTCACTTATGCACAAAAACCAAACTATATCACGCAAAACGCCACAAATATTACATAATATAGGGTCAAAAACCTAAGTAAATGAATTAAAAATAACAACCACAACATGTCACTTCAAGATCCCGCCAAAAACTCCCGAAGAACCATTAGTAATTGCTAATACTAGGTTATTAATTTTATAAAATTAGATAATAACACGATCGAACTACCTTTCTTTTTTGTTTTTTTAGGTAATTATTATGTGTTATTTGTTTACGACTGCGCAACCTTTTTTTAGCTTTCTACTTTTGCCCACCTCTGGATAATACATCAAGACTCTATTAAGAATGATCATTCATATTAGTAATTTGATTAGGAATTATCATCATATTCCAAATATCTAGTTTATGTAAATCATTCACAATCGCCCATCTCTATAATTTACTAGTAGTGGTGGGCGACTACGAGTTATACTAAGGTAATCATTCACTACAAAGATATATCGAGTTATTTTGATTATAGCCATAGACCAATAACCAGAGGCCACCAGAACCAGAGCCATTAGTATTTACTAAAATTAGTACATATTTCGATGATGAGTGATCATTCATAATTGAAGTACGATTAGTAATTACTAATGCTAGGTTACTAATATTAGTAGTTACTAATATGATAAAATTATTAATTATTACGAACGAACGACGTCTTTTTTTTAGCTAATTGGTATATATTTTCTTGTAAAGAACTTTGTTTACGACTGCGTGACCTTTTTTTTGCTTCCCACTCTACATTTTTAATAAGTACATATCATAATTCAGTCATCATTCATAATCGCCCAACTCTGAGTATACATAAAGGGCTCGATTATGAAAAATCATTCATAATAATAAATAATTCATTATTTATGCGCAACCCTAATTCTTTTTCTAAGATAAAGGTAGCCTAAGTCACTTCCTATAAAATCATATATCTACAAGTGAAAGTCCCGTCGAAATCGTTCTAACCGTTTCGGAGATTACCCAGAACAAACAGACAGACAAAAATTTTAAAAATTAAAAAAGGGTTTTTTCTTATAGGTATCGTGTATACTTTTATATGCATTTAGTATAAAAAAAAATCTCATTTTGACATTACAAACAGACACTTAAATTTTATTATTTCTATAGATTACGGACCGTCGTTAATGTCAAAATTTTGGTATATTAATTAAAATATAATATGTTAAAAATATCACTATATCATGTACTACAATTATAGATTTTTATATATGTCCATTAAAAATTTAAATCAATTGATTTTTTAGTTGATTCTAATCGCAAAATAATTAATATTTACATTTGAAATTCTCAAAAATATATAGATACGATAACATGTATGCAAGCGCAGCTAGTTACAACGAACTGAAAGAACCGCTAATATAAAGCGAAATATCAATAGATACCTAATACAAAAATTACAAACTAATCTATGAATGTAACTAATATCCGTATTAGCTAATACACTGATATTCGATAAGAACGGTGCCTATTAAAGTGATTCTATAATACAAAATACCAACAGATACCTAATACAAAAATTACAAACTAATCTGAGAATCTATTAGTTAGATTCAGATTATTACGGATATTATCCGTATTAGCTGCGTATTGTCGGCGAACTGTGGGTGTACCTACATAATATACACCTCTGCTTAACTCTTCGGAGATACAGGCGTAATGGTATGTTATGTTATGTATTTAATACACTGATATTCGACAAAAACGGCACCTCATATAGTGATTCTATTGTCATTGCTTCCTTACTGTGCTACCAACCCATGCAGTTTTAATACGAAGCCCGACGTGTATAATGATGTCTTGACTCGCCGCGCGTATCGTGAATCGCGTGCCTATTTTTTGGTAATCTATTATTCTATATTCGTTTAACATAATATATTAGTCCGTGACGCGTATTATAATCCCTGTACCTATTACGAATATATTCGTTACACCTTTAGCATTTTCCAAACTTATTAAACAACTCTTTGCTGAAACAGTTTACTTTTGTGTCACACGACAGTATGCCAGGATGTATTTAGATCTCTCGTTGGTCGCCGTTGTGTTTGGACTGTATTGTACTTACCACCAGGGATCTGGGATAGTACTGTCAATGAGCCAAGCTATTATAAAAAAAATGTAGAACAGGTACGTATTATTTAGTAACAGCTGTTTCAGTTCTCTTTAGGCTTCAGAGTTCAGAATGTATTACTTTACACAGTTTACTCTATGGTTCAGAGTTCAGAACAGCGTTGCCAGATGTACGAAAAATCTCGTAACTTATGATTTAGCGGTCCTGTACGACATACGAGAAAAATAAAAATCTCGTACACTTTTTTTTACGAGATTTAACAATGTTTATTGCTTGCGTCATGTACACAAATATTTAAAAAAAATATTATAAAAAGAATATACGTCCATGCCACAAACGAAATACTAAGCACATGACTAGAATCATTACCTCATCACCAAATGTATATTTAGGCGTTAACCGGAGAATCCCCGCTACGATGAATTTGTTATCATTACCCGCCATTAATTACTAAATATTGCTTTCTTATCTCTGTTATACTAACTGAACCATATGAAGAAATGTATTTTTATGCAACAGTAGTTGAAGTTCCAGCGCAATTCGGAATTTGACCCTAATTATTCACTGGTTACTTTTACATAAGGAGTAGTTAGTAACAGTGACTTTCGCGATGAGTGGTTAATATATAAATTCCCAGGAAAGCGAGTGTGCATATTATCGTGCTTAACTCTGGTTCTTAAAATCACAAATCTCAAATCCCACGCCGAATCAAAAGAACATTTACCAAAGAAAAATTTGTTTCATCGGGTCTATGGTCCCAAAAGTTGACTTCGTTTGGTTTCAAGGCAGATAAAACACCATAAAGGCGCGCGTGAGCAGGTTTTCAACAAAAATAATTAAATTAAAACAGACCTTAGAAATCGACTTATACAGACTAGCTGTGCCTACGGCTTCACTCACGTGGACAACATAAGATCACGTAATTTTTATAGAAATCTTAATTAATCGGAATAAAATCTTGGGGGTATTGGAGGAACAGGGTGTAAAGTTCCTCATCCACCTTCGAAAAGGGAGAATCCTCCGACCAGACGGGTGTTATGTCTGGCGGACTGCTGCCCGACGGTTGTCGTCGATTTCTTGTATATATTTCAATTGTTGGGTTAATTTTAATATCGCAATGTAGGATGCGTCGTATGTGGCGAGATAGATGTCGCTACAAAACAAAAAAACTTGGTCAAAATTTATCCAATAGTTTTTGCGAGATGCGTGCACAACGGCAAACCTCAATCATTTAGCTCATTTTAAATGGTAGACTTTTAGCTGCAGAAAGTGCTGAAGACCCAAATCGCAATGGAAATTGTATAAATTTCGAACTATCTAAGGAAATGTATTTTAAAATATGATTCACATAACAGATAAAAGGTAAAACAAAGTAATTTTTTTTTTTTAATTTAGCGGCCCCAATCTTAATGAATAAGCTAACTAAACTTACATAAGTTAAGGTATGGATAGCTAGTATTAGTACATAGCGCATTAGTAGTACATAGTGCAAAGTGGGTATAAAAAGAGATTTTTTAAATTTATACTTTTACGATATTATGTATGGAAGTACGAGATATTTAGCAGCTTTGGTACGAGACAACAATTCGCCATCTGGTAACCCTGGTTCAGAATCGAACTATCGGTTCAGGCTCTGTCAACTCGCCTATATATTTTAACACGAAAAGCTCGCGCATCTGTTTCACTCAACATGGGAAAAATCCATAAGCGTACCCGCTACGTTTCTCTTTCACACAAAGAAACACTCACACAAAGGCATACTCATTGATATTCTTCCGCCATATTGGTCTGTGGCCGCCATTTTCATTGGAATTGTCAAATTTGACAAAACAAATTGAACCGCCATTGTTCGTTGTTCATAATCTTAACATTACTAAACATTTTATATTTGTTAATTTGTGGAATTGTTAATTTGCTCGAGATAGAGTAAAAACATTTGTTTTAAAGAATATTATCAAGGAGGTAGTATTTGCAATTTTTAAAGCTGGATTCATAGTTAGAGCCACAGTTAGTGATCAAAGCTCTGCCAATGTTGCAGCTAATAATATCGGACTCAAATAGAGAACTTGTACGCAGTGAAGGCTATAATGATAATAATGTTTCCTATAACATTAATAGTAACCGGCTATATCACATCTATGATGTACCTCATTTACTAAAATGTTTTCGCAATAATTTTTAGAAGAAAGATCTTCTCATCGGTAATCGGCGTGCTAAGTGGGAGTACATTGAAATTCTTTATAAAGTAGATGGAAATGGTGGACGAGCAAGAAGCACTAAACTCACCGACAAACATGTTAAACCTACATCATATGATAAAATGAAGGTAAGTAAAATTCTCACTGACCCATCTCAAAAATCAACCTGTATAGGCGTGAAATCATTTATATACACTATGTGCCTATGTAAGTAAAATTATTAAAATCCCAGTCGCATGTGAAGTTTATAAAATGACCACTTTGCTTGACAAAAGTGATGTATGATTGCCCATACTAAAGAGATCTCAACATATTTTAGTCATTTTCATCTCCAATACTACTGAATATATATTTACTAGCTGGTACCCGCGACTTCGTCTGTATATTATGGATACTAGCTTTGCCCCGCATTATTTTTTTATTTTATAAATAAAATTACTTTATTGTATATTTCCAGGTCAAACCAGCTGCTCAAGTATTCAGCAGACAAGTGGCTACATCGCTTGAAGTTTATATGAAGTCCCTGCTTTTTCTACAGGAGCATGAATATTCTATTCCGAATGTGGATATTGATAATGATCTTTTCACAGTAGAAATACTTTTATTTATAAATGATTTGTTTGATAGTTTAAATGGTTTTGGTCACTCTGGTTATAAATTGCAACATGCTTTATCTTTAAATTCTGAACACATAGATTTCTGGAATAATGCTGTGAAGAAACTAAATTCAATGTGGTTTGATTCTTCCGTTGAAAGGGAAAGCATGCCTTTGTCACTGAAGCATTTTATGCATAATATTAAAACTATGAAACATCTGTGGTCTGATTTACGCTCTATTGAGGGTGTAAAATTTTTAAGTCTCAGACGACTAAACCAAGATCCATTAGAAAATTTTTTTGGTCTAATAAGAGCACATGGTAATTTCAATACCAACCCAGATTGTACTCACTTTGTCTCGGCTTATAAAACTTTATTAATTAATAACATCACTACTGGTAAGTCATTATTTACAAATTGTGCTAATGATGATGACAAAATGTTAGGTACCCTTCAAAATTTAGTAAACCAATAAAAATATGGATCATACATTGATAATTTTCAATCTGACGACACTGAATTCATAGAGAATTTTATTCCCCCTGAGAATGTTCATTGGAACAAAAAATTGATACTACATTGTACAATTGTGAGATGCACAAAGAAACTTTTCTAAAAGCTTTTTGGTTATTTGTTATTTATTAGAATGCAAGTAAAACAATGGTGCATTAATTTTAACAGACGAATGCATAATATTGATTCCAGATCTAAAGATGTAGAAATGGAAAGTTTAATCCATACTAAAGCTACAAAAGGATTTAGTTACAGATCAGTTAGAAGGCGTAGTACTACATAATCATATTTAACTGTATAGGTACTACTTATTATTATCATAGTTTCTGCAACTAAAATTGTCTTTATTTTAATTCCTCTATTAAGTATGCAAATTTTGTTTACATTGTTTTTAAAATATAGTACTACTACTAGTTGTAATATATTATTAATAATTCATTGTTATTATTAGGTAATGTTCTTAGTTATCTAATGTAACATTGATTGATTAAATCAGAATCAATTATAAAATAAAATTTAAAACATGCATGAATATACTCACATGTATTGTTATGATTTTTAAGGTAAATAATAATTATGTAATTCTAGTATGTAATCATGTCATAATCTAGCATATTTTCTTTGTTTCTAATTACTTAATTAGGCATTATGTGTATTATTTACTAATTATTCATACAAATATTTTATGAAGCATGCAAATTTGTCTGGTGTATTTTTTAACAACATTCATGATTCATATTAAGAAAATTATTTTATAAGTATACTTTTAATAACTTTTGTTTTATGTTAATATTTTGTAATCTTTTTATTCTTATGATCTTAATTAATTAATTGTAATATGAATTTGTTTTCCCTGTCTGTAATAATATTGAGAAATACGTTGTGAGCGATTGATTTTTATATTGATGATTAATTCTGTTATTTCTGTAGTTTTTGTCTACATTCATGAGTCATATTAGGAAACTTATTTTATATACTTTTAATAACTATTGTTTTATGGTAATATTTTTATTCTTATGATCATTTAATTGTAATAATGTTCCATTTTGTATTTCCTTTTTTCTGGTTTCACTTTTAGTTCCATGCGCTCCGTCTTTCTTTTATTGAATGGCAACTGTTCTTACTGTTATTACACATTTCAGCCAAAGTCAATGTTAAACAATAAGTATTTACCCAAATGTAATTATCTATCTTGCAATATTCAAACATAGCTTCAACAAGATCGAGGCTCCATTTTTAAAATTTTACAGGGAGTTTTATGTGAACTTAAAATGCATGTTCCCAGTTAGGTATTTATAATCCACTTGTGCAAAATAACCAAACTACATCACGTAAAATGTCGTCAAAATTACACAATATAGAGCCAACATAAGGTATGAATTAAAATAAAAACCACCACATAACACTTCAAGATCCTGCCGAAATTCCTAGGTCTGAGGTTTTAAAACAATGCATAAAGCCGGTCCTAAGCCCGTGAAGTATGAAGGGAAAGTTTTATGGCATGTTAATATTTGTAAATCCCAATAAGAATAAATATTATGTAATCCTTACGTTTTTTTTATTTTAAGACTCAGTTTGATAAATCTGGTAAAATGGTTGCCGTCGCAAAATATCGATAAAAACCGGTAATTTGTTTAGTAAAATACCGATTGACACGAAAATACATCACTAGTTTACTTATTTACCGTAAAGTACCGATTTAAATCTATGATTCCATCACTAGCGTAATTTGACAAGTACCATATATACAAATATAATGAGGGAAAGAGATAGGTAGCGGACGGCTCATTAGGCCACTTCAAGAGTAAATGCGATGGAGATATCAATCATGAATGAAATGTATAAATTGGTATCTATAGATAAGTGTGTATGTGTATCGTCTGTGAATATGTGTAAATCACCTCGCTAACGAAACAAAACGATTGTTCTAAGATGGTCGTCTATCCTCTGGTTATTGGTCTATGCTATCGGTCAGTGGTGCCGTTGAGGGAGGTCTTTGATTATTTTTGTATTTATTATTTAGCAATATGTGGAATGAAACTTGTTTGTCGAAATGCCTCTAGACTTTGTGTATAATATAAAATCGATGATAAAGTAATGCAAAATCATGTTCGGATATAGCAAAGAAGCAGTAAGAGTGAAAGTCAAGGTTTGTATTGTTGAATATGTATAATAAATCACTATAATAATGGGCTGAAAATGATAAAAGTGGTTCAAATATTTAATTATTTATGACAGAAATCCTTAATATATATTTAAGCAATTCGAATTTCATTGCGATATCTTTCAAAACAATATCTTTCAACCTCCGTTATTATGAACTAAAAACTGTGTCATGAAGGCATTCTTTTTCCGTTACCCGAGGACATATGTACTAAAATATATATATAATTTTTTATTACCTGTAGTGATATCCGAAATATTTATGCTGGTATTAAAAATAGTAACTTACAATTTTATTCAAATTGCGAAAGATTAAAAAAGATAATCTTTTTTCGTACACACTTCGTTTGTTATTAATAATTTCAGTGTATCATTGATTTACATAAGTTTTATGCACTTTATAATGTGCTATCAATAAACATATTAATAATTAAAAATAAAATTGTTTCACTATAAGATCTGTATTACCATAGAAAATTATGAAAGCAGAACATAATACATATATACATCTTATTTATTTTTCTATGATCTAGTTACTATTTTATTCACTATATTTATACTATTTTTATGTGTATAAAAATGTTCATAGGTATATAACTTAATATTTAAGAAATAGTTGCTTTTTAATGATGTTTACATGTGAACAACTTTATAGAAAGTACACTGCATTTGATCACAAATGAAATTTCATATTTAATTCTTAACAAAAATTGAAAATTGTTCTCATTATTATAAATTTGGTATTTATGGAAGTTTTGTGTAATTGATATAAATGATATTAATTAAGAGCATATTTCATCATCTACATTATACTTTACCAACATTCACAGAAATGTGAAGGTAAACTTCAGCCAGAATTAAGAAAGTTTTCTGTGGACCCACAAATAACTTCCCTGGAAGTATTACAAAGTATTTTAGTGAAAGCTTTCGACATAAAGTCTGATTTTACACTGTCATACAGAACAGTTGATGACTATGGACAAGAAATATATCTGCCTTTGCTTTCTGATTGGGATCTGGATGCTGCTTTTCTTAAGTAAGTACTTGCTCTGATGTTTCTTAAGTATCTATCTATAACCTTGAGAGACATTCACCAAATTTTCAACATTAATAGAATTTTTATATGACTGCCTACATTTATATTTGTGTAGCATTTTTACACATATTTATGTATCTTCTTCTGAGTTGTTTCACTATTGTATCTGTGAGTTGTATCACCTCATGATATGTTTCTATCCGTGTCGATCTGCCAATAAACTAACCACCTTGGAGCAGACTTAATCTGATTGGTCCACCGCATGGATGCCCTAATTTTTTAAATTTATTTATAATAAAAGCACCAACAAGATTTTCACTCTAACAAATTATAAGCTTACCAACAAAAAAAGACTAAACAAATGCAATCTTAATTATAGGAGTTTATGACATGATTACACACAGTGAGCAGTTAAAATAATTAATTAAAAAAGAGCAAGAATTAATTTGGTAATACAGTAAGAAAAAACAAATATACTTAAACAAATTAAACTTCAACAAATTATATTTCACAAGGCTATTCACGAAGATGTCTAGATCTGACTTTTGACTTTTTTTGTCATTTTTTGACCTTTGTATCTAGATGTTACTTTATTAATACTGATTTATAAACAAAAAAGCTGTATATATATTAATAATACCCATGTTTGATGCATACAAGATATGACAACTATAAGTTATTCATGAACCATCAATTTGGCACCACTAGCTGCAACCTGTTACTACAGTGAAAACTAAACTTTTCCTAGAATCACTCCATCACTACTGTTGTTAGGTGAGGGTTGTTCTAATTTATCCCAGAGTACAATTAAATTGATGACTATTGTTATGATTAATTAAAAAATCTAATTTATTGTAGGGCACATAATATAGCTATCATTCAAAGATCAGAGCCATGTGTCCAATTAAAAGTGGATATGAAGCCTTTTGCAGAGGCCTCAGAAGATTGGGAACCACCTAGTGTAAGTGCTTCAACTCCTCTGATAAGCCAAAGTTCTAAAGATCAGCCAACAGTAGCACCAGCTCCATACCAGACAGAAAAGCAAGAAATACAAACAGGTTTTCAAGGCTTAATAATGAACCAGGTAAAAATACAATTTAAATATTTTATAACTGTTATCCCTTTATCACAAAAATTTGAATATTAGGCTATTTTAGGTTGCCTGTCCACTGAATCAGTGCTGTGAAAATTTCGAACAATAGAAATGCATCTCTAGATTTTTATGCATTTCTATTGGTCGAAATTTCCCTAGCTCAGCTCTGCTTCAGTAAACAGGCAGCCTAAAAGACACATAATGCAAATATCGAAGTTGATAGCATTAGTTTGAAACTTTAAATGGTAACTTTTTTAAATTTACGTTACTATATACTACTAGCTGAGTCCGCGGCTCCACTTGCGTGGACTACAAAATTTTTGATGTGAAACATGTAATACAGCAGGTCAGACTGATTGTTGGACCCAATGTTGGCGGATGTTAGCGTGACGACGCTTTGGTCAAAGTTGGCGGTGTGAAGCCAAGTTCATTTTTTTATAGACAAACTGGATCATTTCAATATTTCATGTTAAAACATTGATAGATTAAAAGTGGTTGGTTGAGATCTTGAACACCATACACCTAATAATAAAATAAACATCTTCACAGTGAATTTTTTTTGGGTTACTGGTACTGGCTGGTACCATCAGTCAGTCACACAGACACACAAACTTAAAAAAAAAAATTACTCAGATGTTTCACATGCGCCGAGCATGACTATCTTTTTTTATTTAGGAAGATATTGTGATAATTTTACTTTTAAGAACCTTGTATCTAAGGACTAAAACAAAATCTATTCAGTAGTTTTTGCATGATACATGCTCAACGGTAAAACCACAATCATTTTATTTATATAGTTAAGACCCTCAGGTTATTATCTTATTAAATAATTTCCTTAATGCAAAAATGTAGCATGACAGGTGTCCTAAATTAAAATATCAAATATTAATTGAAAATATGGTAAAGGCAATACAACCTTCAAATATTTATATCCTTTAGTTTTCATTTTAATATAAACTATTTTCAATTAGTGCACCAACAGTAAAATGTATATATTTAATTGTTAAGATTTATGTTTTAGATGACAATGTGTTGTAGAGATTGTTCTTAAAAATTCATAATAAATATTGAAACACTATTTTAACTTCATGCAGGTTGAAAAGACCTTTAACATTGTATCAAGAGCTCTTAATCTTTACGAAGACCCAAACTCAGCACCAAGACCGCCACTGAGTGATATCGAGTTCAGGGCATTCCTTAATGCTGTTGGTCAAATAAATAATCCCATTAAATTAAGGGAAGTCATATACTGCGGTGGTATCGACCCAAGTCTGAGGTACCTTTATTTTTATCAATAATGTAGTGTAATATATAATAAATTGTATGCAATGTTATACTATATGTTACTTTGTATTATAACGTTATAATCTTCCCAACAGTAATAGCTTATAGATAACAATTGGCGCATTTCAATGTAACTTATTATCATAAGCTTGGTTCTTCCTGTTCCTAAAATAGAGTATGAGATTATTTCTGTTCTTTGTTTTATTTTAGATTAGTGAAAGTAAATTGGTCATTGGTCATTAATTGAATAAGAAAAACATTTAATATAAAATATGTTACCTTTAGAAATATTGATATACATGTGAATGATCTGTTGAAGAGTGTTAAGACACATTATTCTCTATACAAACAATTCCAATAACGTAATAACACGTTTGATATATACATAAACAATGGTTTTTATTACAATTTTGTAAAGTATAATTTAGAAAATAGTACATTACTATACTTCCAGAAAAGTTGTTTGGAAACATATTCTGAATGTATACCCCGATGGTATGACTGGTAAGGAGAGAATGGACTATATAAAAAAGAAAGCAAATGAATATTATACCCTCAGAACATGCTGGAAAGATTGTATACAAAAGGGAAAGGTGATTATTGATAAAGATATTGTTGGTTACCTAAAAATAATTAATATGGTTATACTAATTATATATAAATTTTAGGTGAATGCTGATTTAGCTTATGTTACTAGTATGGTGCGTAAAGATGTGTTGCGAACTGACCGACATCACAACTTTTATGCTGGTAGTGACGATAATCAAAACATTGCTTCATTATTTAATATATTAACTACGTAAGTTTTTATTTTTAAAATTTTATATTTAAGTCATATTATGTGTTTGTAATAAGATTTGTTTTGTACAGGTATGCATTAAATCACCCGACAGTAAGCTATTGTCAAGGCATGTCAGATCTCGCTTCTCCTTTGTTGGTCACAATGGGTGATGAAGCACACGCATATATTTGCCTTTGTGCCCTTATGACTCGATTATACCCTAATTTTTTATTAGACGGCGAAGCGATGACTGTTAAATTTACTCATTTGACAGAATCTTTGCAAGTTTATGATCCTGACTTCTATAGTTACTTGAAATCACAGCAAGCAGATGATTTACTATTTTGCTACAGGTGGTTACTATTAGAAATGAAGCGCGAATTTGCATTTGACGATGCGCTTAGAATGTTAGAAGTCTTGTGGGCGTCATTACCACAAAAAGCTTCTGCAGTTGAATTATCTTTAAAAGAAAAAGAATTTGACCCTTCCATTGATGTAGATGATAATCCACCTCCAGTGAGTCCATTAATTAAAGCTCCACGAGAAAATGCGTACACCAAAGTTTGTGCGATGAGACGACAAAGTTCTAGTTTTAATTTGGCAAATGTAAAACCGCCAAAACTAGCGACCTGCAAACAGATGAACCATAGTTTGGATGAAAATACTACACGAAGTACTACTATACCAAATGTGTCTTTAAAACATTCCAAAGAATTTCAAAGTTTGGACGACGCCGCTTTACAAGTTCAAAAACTAGATAAAAATGATGCTGGGAAAATTAAAGAAAATAATTTATCAAAAGTTCACGTAAAAAATAGTATGAAAAGTGTGCCTGAACATGGAAAAGTAGAGACTCAAGACTCTTTGGGCATTGCATGGTCAAGTACAGGAAACCTGGTAAATGGAACATCACATACGAATATAAAGGAAGTACCACTAGGAAATCAAATTAGACTGCTAAGAGATAGAATATCCGTACACAACAGTAAATTCTTTTCATCGTTAGATAAATTAGACGATCCTGTAAGCACAGAATCATCTAACAAACCAAAGGTAAGGATGATAAAAAATTTAAATGAATTTCTAAACTTTGCAACGGGAAGTGGAACAAATTTCGGAAAACATGATAAACTTCAAAGAACAAACTCATCTATAGAAAATGGATCACCTAAAGAATTTAATGAAGAAAAAAATCATACAATTGATTCTAAGTCAATTAAAGCAAAAAAGGATATATATCAAAATGACAACAGCAGTCCAGATGATTCACAAGAGTATTATCCAATGACAACATCTATGACACGGGAACTAAGATTAGAATTGGAACATTTAGATCGTCAAGTATTTGGTCCTTCATATGTTATTAGGTGTAGTATGATAATAGATACTCCTTCTGACGATTGTACTGAAGTCAAACAAGAAAGTGTCAATATCGACACTGTAGATACGAGAACAGAAGTAACAGAGATAACAGAAATAACTAAAAAATCACCATTATTTGAAACAATCAAATCTAATGCTAGAAGTGTAGAAGACATTTATTTGTGGGAAAATCCATTACACAGAAATACTCCAACTACTCGTACCACGGCAAGTTGCCCACAGACTCCTGATGAACAAGCTGATTTAGACTTTGATGGGGATACGGGTGAAATTTTTGAAGAACATTTAGGTAAAAAATCTATAACACCCATACGATTGTTAAGGAAAAATCAATTTCTTGAACCACAAGATTTACACAGGGAACTTATAAAATCTAAGACACACTACAGCAATTCAGATTCCTCCGACAAAGATAGTGATATAGAACCTTCCTATGCAGTTGAAGCTAGTAAGGATAGTCAAAAAGAACCCACAAGCGGGTCACGGTCTCATAAGTTTTTCTCAAGTATGTCACAAGAATTAGAAAATGCTAGACGTAATTGCGAATCTTTGCTAAATGTTAAGCAATCGAATTTACACAGTGTCGCCTCAACAATTAATAACTTTCAAAAGAAGTATGAAGTTTTGAAACCTCCCACTCAGAAAAATGTTATTTCAGTTCCCAATGAAGGTTCAGTAAAAGTTAGTATTAGTAGCTTACCTCCTCCGGCGATATTTGGTGGTGGAAATCCATTTCTGATGTTCCTTTGTTTGACTGTATTGTTGCAACATAGAGATTATATAATGAGGAATCGCATGGATTATAATGAACTAGCAATGCATTTCGATAAAATGGTTCGAAAACATAACGTTAACAGGGTGTTGAACCAGGCTAGACAAATGTATGCTATCTATTTAAAACAACAAACTCACAAGGCTGGTGATATTTCTACGTGAATAGAAAATTACGATGAAATATGGAGTAACAATCAATTTGCTCATTTATAATTTATGAATAAAACCTTGGTCTTGTTAATATAATATTAGTTGTAAGATTTTGGTTATAATTACATTCTAGGTATCATGTTCGTATTCCTATAAACAGATTTTACAATTTCCATTTATATGCAGCATTACCGTTTGACCAAAGTTTTATCTATTATTTATCAAATAGCAGTGTTATTTTATTCCAAAAAGAGCTTTTATTTGTAAATCAATTGTGATATTTTTTCTAGATATAGTTTTCTATAACATTCATTTACTCTTATGTATTATTTACGCATAAGTGCACAATGTATCTAGTACTTATTTATGATCTCTTTTATTTTAATTGCTTTTATTTACCCCTAGTCATATCCAAATAAAAATATTATAATAAAACAAGTCAAAATATACTTGCTTTGTGCTGGCCTATTCTATCCATGATATATCTGTTGATTCTTCAACATCTCTCTTAAAAAGGAGCGAAATAGCGATAATAAATGTTTGCAATGGATTATCTATTCTTACTACATTCCATAATTCAATTAATACTTAATAATGGAATCGAATCAAAATCTAAAAAAATTGTAGTTTTTTTGACTTCAACATTTTATTTCACCCAAACTTATTCCTGTATAAGGCTGTGTGTCAATAGATGTGCTGTAAGACAAAACAGCCACAAATTGTAAAGCTCCTTTTGTAGAGAGACTTAATACTACCTAAGATATGTCTATTTATAATTAAAATGTAAACAATTTATTATTATTATTTTCTATCTATATCTAACAATATTTACCAACAAGTTTGACTGCTAAATTCATGTTTTCGAATTGTGCTACTTTTAACTGTACTCACATAATACGGGCCTTAGTAAATGTTTGGAAACTGAAAAAGTATGGCAGATCTGTATTACGTTTTTCAAAGACTTGAAACAATACCTACTATGAGAGATGTGAGTCCTGACCTAATGATATGCTGGTTTTTATACAATTTTTAATTGTACATTATTCTAGGAAAAAAGCATAATGCTAAGTCTAGATATATATCTAGATAATACTCTTGAAAGTCCTATAACTGCTAATGAAAGATCTGTCAAAATCGGTGCAGACATTTTCAGGATTAACTGGGACAAATATATTTAAAATGCATGATTTGGTAAAATGAAAATTACCTTATGATATAGCCTTTATTTGAAAACTACAAATAGGTGCATTAAATGTATAATATGTACACTAGCTGTTGCCCGCGGCTTCGCTCGCCTAGATATTTGAAAATTTGGAGTAATAGGTATTTTTTATGTCAAATCAAGATTTTTTTTAATTTTTTCAAAAATCTGGTAGTGGATACCTTAATCACCTAGCAGTATGAAATATACTTTACGACCTATTCTCGTACCTACCAAATATACATTTAAAAAAAACATAAAAATCGATCCAGCCGTTTCGGAGGAGTGCGACCTTACAAACAGCGTGACACGGATTTTAATATATGGTATATTAGATTTGAGCCAAATAATAATAATAAGAGTCTGTTAAGTTACACACAAGAAAAATAAGTCTATAAATAACTAAAGAAAATTACAAATTAGATCTAAAAACCAGCTATACTGCATTTCAACACCTTCATAATATTTTAAACAGTGCTGTAACTACTAATATAATGTATTAAATAAAACCGACTGTATATTATTTAAATAACACTTTAATTTATGACAGTCAAAACTTAAATAATACTTGACAAAACTACTTTAATCTACGAATATCACATTCAGAACCCAAGGACTATCAACCGAAAATAGTTTTTATGATTATTTTATAGAATACAATTAATTTCATTGGTTATATGGTTACTCCTGTCTACAGCATTAAAGATATTGCAATATAATTCCATGAGAAAGCATTACTTCCTCTTGTTGCCACCAGCTCCAGATAAGATCATAGCTATGCGCATGAAGATGTTCAGAACATCCAAATACACAGAGATTGCACTGAAATAAAGAAATGCATTCACTAAAACATAACATTTTAAACTTGGGAATCATAATTATGTTGCCATTCTAATTTTGGCTGAATATAATAGTTTTTAAAACTTATATTAGATGGTAATATTTGCTTAAACATCGATTGACAATTGATTGTTGATTTCATGGTATTTTTGGGAAAACAACGAAGATTTCCGCGAATGACCTTTTTTTCGCTGTCGTTTTAGATGACGGACTGACATTCCGTACCAAAAACCAATCTAATAATCATTGTTTTTTCAAAAACCTTCGATTACTATTTATTGTCCAAAAACCGATGTTTTACCAACACTAGAATATAACAATGCTAGAAAGGCTAACTGAATGACGTGCTTATGACAATCTTTAGGTTTCCTGTCCACTGATGCGGAGCGAGGCTGCGGAGTTGTGTTTCGAGTCATTTAAAGCGGGTGGCACACAGTGGTTTAGGATTCGCAAAATAGGGATATAGGCATAAAAGTCGAAATTTCAATCTAATTTTTGTGTTAAAGGATGATCGATTATAATTGAAATAAATTTTATTCTTAGATAAATTTCGATTAACTAACTCGTCAGCCTAGTGGTCGTAAACGCGATTGCTATGAGCGAGGTCCTGGATTCAAATCCAAGGTCGAGCGTATTATTAGGTTTTTCCTATGAAATTCTCAGTAGCAGCTCGGAGTTTGGTTTCGTGCCCGATTTATGGCAATAGGCTCGCTCTCTATTACATGGGACCTAAAAAAATACTCTGCGAATACAGGCGTAATGGTATGTTTTATGTATAAAGTACTATGTTTTATAGTTTTATGCAAAAAATTCGAAGTTAGTTGAATTTGTTAATACACGAAGGTTGATAATATTAATGGAGCTCATAAAATTGGAATATACAATCACGGAATAGGTAGTCGAATAGTCACAACAGTCAGCGTAATAACTTTAGCGTTAATAAATTGATCATGATATTACGAAAAACATTTTTTTTCCAATATTGTAATGAGGAATTTGTATTATACGTTGTTATGTTCAAGATTAGTAGTAATCCAACTAATAAAAATCACATAGAAAATCCAACTTTCGATGCCTATGTCCCTATTTTTCAAATCTTAAACCACTATGCGGCGCGGCGGCGGACTAGTTTTATCGACTCTGTTCAATTTCCCCGCTCCGCATACAAAATGTATGAAATTTGAATAAACCTCGCAAACCACGTCCACACTGATGCGGAGCTTAGATTTTTATGCAATACGACACAGTTCCGCAATCACGCTCCGCATCGGTGGACAGGCAACCTTACACGTTAGTTAATTAACTTTCCATCCTACATATTATTCTTTATTTATTGGTAATTAAATATCACTTACGAGTTAATGGGGTCATAGGGTTGGTAACCATAAGACGGATGCATCTCTGCACGCTTTACTATAGCTTGGGTGTCGTATAATAGAAAACCGCTGAATACAATCAAACCGCCATACAAACTGAGAGAATAAAGACCTGCAAAGACAATGTTTAACATTAGAAATGTTTAAATCCTGTCACTGAAAGCAATGATGGCTTAGTAGAGTAGCATATGGACACAGTGTCGTCAATGTGAATTCGAATCCTTACAATGAGCTGGAGCTTTAAGTGAAAGAAAACAATAAATTCATAGCATGGTGGTAGGACATTTTCTAATTCCTGCCTAGCCAGCTACCACCCTCAAGTTGGATATCTCTTGCCAAGAACCCATTGATGTGTTGTGGCTGTACTTGAGAGCCAATTTCCCTACAGGGCTTAGCGTGTCACAACTATGGGCCACATTACATCAGGTGAGATTGTGGCCATTATGGTATATAATTAATAATTTAAAAAAAATTGTTTGTTAAAAATGCACATTTCATATACCTGCTCCAAGTGCAGAGGTGGGTGGTAGGAACATTCCAGCTAGAGATGCAGCGAAAACTGCGCCAAGACCCATAGCAAGAGGTGCACGCATATTCAAAAATTCTCCAGATGGTGCACAAATAGCGATTGTGCTAAGACCACCGACTACGCCTGCTGTGTACCTGTAACAATAAACAGTGTTTAAAACTAATTATCAACATGAAAGACTGATAGTGACAATTATAAAGTCTATATATATGTAAAATGATTAAAGATTGCTGTTTATCAACAAAATATCATGATATGTGCATTAAATAAAAAGTTATTAAAGTTTTAAGAAACTACGATTTTATAATAATTAAACATTCTTCTGTAGTCGATGCGAACGAAAACCGCGGGTGCAGCTAGTATAGCAATAAAATTATTCAAATCCTTTATCACAATGGTCTGAGCAACAAGAATATTTCTTATTAAAAATGAATTTTAAGTATAACTGACTCGTATTAACGTGTACATACACCGTGTCGATCGTCATGACTTCGGATCCCTACAAGAGACCAAACTTTCAGTGAAGGAAAAACATCATGGTGAACCCAAAGCATGGTGGTAGAGCTTTTTCTAATGCCCGCCTGGCTACCTACCACAAAGTTAAAAATCTATTGCCAAGCACCATAGGTGTGTTTCAGCAGCTACACTTGAGAGCCAGTCTTCCACTAGGTTTAGCATGTTATCATCTTGCACCACGGCGTCAGTTACACATCAGGTGAGATTACGACTAAGCGCTAAACCTAAAACTAATTTATAAAAAATCTAAAAATGAAGTAGAAACTATAGCGAAAACAGAACCTGATACTAGTCAATTGTGTTTGAAGGTGTGGAGTGAGATGTGCGACTGTACTTTCAAGTTTGTTGAAACTTATTATCTATACAATTAATAAAATTGAATTGTCTGGTTGTAATGTCTGTCTGTGTTTTACTAAACGCATATAAAATTATATACAATACCTATAACAAAAAACCCATTTTAAATTTTTTTGTCTGTCTGTCTGTTTGTTCCGCGTAATCTCCGAAACGGTTGGACCGATTTTGACGGGACTTTCACTGATAGATAACGGATGATACAGGGAGTAACTTAGGTTACTTTTATTTTAGAAAAAGAATTAGGGTTCCGCACAAATAAAAAAAAGTGGTCATGGTGAATCAATTCGGGCGCTTAAATGGCTTATGCTGAGTAAACCATAAGAAACATAGCAAATGAATGTACCACATAATTATAGGCATTAAAAATACCTACAAAAAATTCCAGGAGAATATACATCTATCTTCTAAGGAACACCCACAATAATCATTTTTATCTTTAAAATAGCCAGGAGCGGGGGAGCAAGATTTGCGCGGGCATTCTGTAGTCCACGTGACCGAAGCCACGGGCACAGCTAGTGGGAAATATAAAGTAGGCGAACATTTGGTGATGAGCAATTATTTCATCTATCACATGGAAAATGTAATCATTAATCAGTATTAAGGTGATAAAAACATGGTGTGCAAACTTCGAAATTCAAGCTTTATGTTATAAACAGAGGTAGGGCACAGAGAAATTTCCTTGGAGAATTCTCTCTACTTGAGACAGTTCGACTGGTAGTCCTAAAGAAGATGGCAGCCAAATAACCTAGTGTTGTGTTCCTGCAGTGAGCAGGATTTCCAGAGCACCTTGGGGTAGAGAATTCAAGGTCGGCAATGCGTTAATTGATACCTATGCATAGCCTATCCATAGGCTACAGTAGCCGCTTACCATCAGGCCGGACATATGCTTGCTTGCCACCTTATTTGTATTTAAAAAATATAGATTTGTCTATTGAGTTAGTGTATGTAATTGTTAATAGTTTATGATATTACTTAGTTTTGTAAGTGCTACACCCACATTATTTCTATAACTAGGGAAGAAGTATTTACCAGATTTGTAGTTAAATTAGCTCACTATCACTAACACCATCTTCCAGCTAATATAATATACCTAATACTTTCATCTAGTACCTTCAAAAACCTTGTAATCAGCAATTATTTATTTATTTTGCTTATCTGATTAGTCTTAAGACTCATATTTTAAGTAATTTCCTCCTTCCTACTTCAGATCTTCACTATCCAGATTTTTACAACTCCTGGTGTATGTGTGCTTATTTTGCTTTTTCATTCTCTTACTTCATCTAATGTAATAATGTGGTAATGCATCCTTACCAAGCAGCTCTCATCAATATAGGCCCTCCAAGGAAACATATTGGTGCTATCACTGCACCCATTATGCCAGTGTGCACAACCCAAGCCAGTTGTTTAGCACCTAGCCCGGGCTTGTATTCCATTCCACGAACTACCATTCCAGAACCAATCATCAGACCCAGAGTCATTATAATAGACTAAAATAGAACAAAAATTATACTAAATATTTTATACATATTATATAGAATACAAGTGCTATATCCTAAAAGAATAAACTTTTACATTTTTACAACAGATTTTCAACTTGAGGTTGGTATCTAGCCAGGAGGATATTTGAAAATACCATAACGCCAAGCTATGGTTTCATCACAATGTTTTCCTTCCCCAAAAGCTCAGGCTCATTGTAGGGATGTTATGAATGTCATACTGCTTTTTCCCCATGAAACGATTTCGCAGTGGCTCATACTTAGGGAGGCTGTATTCATCAGAATTGCTCACATCGTTCACAGGGTTTTCCCGAAAGAGGCTCATTTTTCTTTCAAATATGCATTCAATTCAGAGTTGATTTCACACAGCAGCGTGTTTTCAGATTCAGATTGGTACATCAGAGGACCACTCACAAAGCATTCACATTCCCGAAATATATACATTGTTTGTTGTGAATGTGAGCGTTTAACATAAGTGAATCTTTCAATGTAATGCAAATGGTATAGAAAGGAGAGTAAATGGTTACATGGTGAATGGACATGAAAAACAATTTGTAAAATAATACTCACCATCCATCCATTCCTAGCAACTAGATTCAACAATGCTGGTGTCCTGAATACTGTAACAGCACTTCCAGCCGTTATTAACAGGGATCCCGCAATGTATCCATAGGTAGCTTTAATGCGATCTTTCACATATTGTGGCCAAAGACTGAACAAATTATATATTTAAACTTATTAAAAAACTGACAATGGAGTCCAGTGTCATTTTTAAAATAAACTAAAGTGTGCTATGCAGTTATAATAATTATATCTTTATGTTTACATAGATGATATAAGATATATTAGGGGTAATAAATATATTAAGGGTAATAAATATAACAGAATAAAAATATTATTTATTAGTTTCACTTTTCACTTACAACTTTAACCAGCTGATTAAATGACAAATGACTAAGGCAAGCTGTAAGACAATAGTTTTACTTGAAGTATTTGAAAGAAGTTAATAACATTTGTCAACAGTTAGAAATGTTAGGAATCATACATGCTAATTGGTATGACCTTTATGTGTTTTACAAAAATATAGCAATTATGTATGGCTGCCATGTTTAGTTATTATTCAGAGTTATAAATTCATCGCTACAGGGAATAGTCGAGTGGGGTATATTCATAATTGGATATTCACAACTACCCTACTGCTCAAACTGAGTGGAAAGGTATATAACGTCGAGGTGGTTACATTGTGTAGTCACTTGTTCATAGTCCATGCAATTATATTAATTATTATAGTATGCAATTTGTAATATATGATTTTTTGGTTTGTGATTTATAGCAAGGATGTTCTTTTTCTAAAAATATTATATATTTTACAATTTAGTCAAGGGTTTATCTCAAGAACCTAATTTATGTATATTTACATTTATATTATCTTAAAGGATTTACACATTGATAGGATAAGCTAGCTTCATCAATCATAATTTCTTATCTTGTTTATTTTTCAAAATTACTTACTGTGCCTCCTGCAGTGTACCAGGTTTAACTCCAGAGCCATAATAGCAAAGAGCTACTATACCCACTGCAGAAGCTCCTGCCAATGCACCTTTCCCAAGGCTAAATGCTAAAAGCATATTAACATGTTATTTTTATAAATATACATATTTTTTTTACAATTCATGCTCTTTCTTATTTGTGTAATTCACCCTTCTATTAAGTTATAGAATAACATGGCTTACTCAACAATCACATCTAGCTTTGAAAATATTCGTTTTATTGATATTTCTGTGTACCATAAAAAGCACAATTTTTGTACATTAATAGATATAGCAATAGGATAGATAGTGAAACTGTAACTAGATAGTGATAGTGGAATTCACATTTCATTAATAAAAGTAATGAAAATTATGTATGGGCACACTAAAATATTATAAATCTCTTTACCATTGGGACCAGCTGGTGCCATGAGTCTCTCCCATAGTGTTGGCTGTGATCGTGTTGCGACTCTGGATCTAGGCTCCCTTGCATAGTTCCTGATCACGTAATTCTTAGGCACAAATCTCTGTGGGACTGGGGTTTTAAGTGTCTGAGTTACATTCAAAGCCGACCGAGCGACGCACATTCGCGACAACATTATGATGCAATCTATACGCAACAAAAAAATGTTGAAACCTTATAATTACTAAATTGTACATAACAACACTATAAATCATCGTAAAGATACTAAAAAAATATTATAATTTAGGGAAATACTAAAGGACATTGCCACAAAATTCATTACTTACATCTTTTTTATATTATTCCAGATTTTCTTATAAAAAATTTAATAATTAATAATTGATTAATTTAGGAAATCTATTAGATGCGCAAATTCAAATCGTGCTTTCAAATTAGATATTGCTCGTAAGATCAGAACTTTTCTGGAAAATGGTAAACTGGTAAACAGTTTTGCCATAGACAGGGTATCCAGATTGCATTCTCAAAATTTCCCCATGGCGACCAAAAAATTTCCCCAAAATGATACTATTTCAGCAACTTTTTCCCAAAAAACTTTAACCGGCCTATTCCTTTAAATTTTTGTTAATTTTTATTATAGGCAGCTTTAAGAGGCGGGAATAAGTGTTCTAAACTATAAAAGTATCATCTTAGAAAGTAAAAATTTTACTATATTTTTTCAATTTGTAAATAAAAAGGTATTCTGAACAGATAAACAAAAAATATGGCTATATAAGAGTCACATTTGGGTTCTTCTCTGTTATATTGATTTTCTATCAGCAGGTATAGTAACTTTAGAAATAGATAACGGGGCTATTATACAGCTTAGTAAATAACAAAAGTAATAACTATGTGGCGAAGATAACAGCGCGTGTCTGTGTCGTGCAGGTGTGTACCTCACACCCCTGCGCCCGCGCCGTTGGAATGCTAGCTCTGCGGCAAGTCGTGACCACGTCGGGGTCACCAAATATGTAGCCCTCGTCCAGGGTCTACAACTTGCGGAGAGAATAAATTACGCGTGTGTTGAAGGTAAAATGTTGTTTTATTAAAAAGCATAAGCAAGGTAGGCACACGCAATTACAATACTGAAAGTATTAAAAGCGGAGCGATATAAAAATGCGCGTGCATTCGTCGTCAGAGTAGGTAGCGGACTGGCGCTTGTGACCGAGCGATCGCGACTTGCCGCAGAGCTCGCATTCCAGCAGCGTGGGCACAGGGGTGTGAGGTAAACACCTGTACGACACAGCCACGCGCTGTTATCTTCGCCACAACTAGAGCAGCATAATTTATATAGTAGGTACATATCAAATATGAAATACAAGATTTCTTTGCCATAAAAATTATAGAAACACATGCAATGTAACATCTGTTTTTACCTGACCGCGAAAAAGGAAGGTTATGTTTTTCCAGCGTATGCATGTATGTGTGTCTATTTCTTTGGCATGCTCTGTAGCCTAAACGGATTGAGGGGTTTTATCATATGAGGTGTCATTAGATTCGTCTTAATTGTGGGAATGACATAGGCAGAGATTGTTATCGTAAATTCGGAAAAACTTTAATTCGCATGGTAATGTCGAGTGTGAGAAACGTGAAAAGTCTCTTATTAAGATCTAACGATTCTAAAAAGTTACCTACATAACGCTTGCTTATTTGCACGTTGCAGTAACAGCGGCCGACTTTTGCCATTAGTAACAATAATAAAGGTTAGCTGACAGTAAAATAATAGTGTCTTCAATAATTTGTTATACATTGCTCGTTGCTGTAATAATTACCAGCTTTGATCCAGGATCGTTTAAAGAAAAGGGATTTGAAGAGAAAGTGCATAATACAACAGAGACAGTTCAGTCAATTTATCGAACTACTAGTTGTAAAAAAACAGTAAATATTTTCAAAAACGAATATGTGAAGTTTGAATTAAAATATCAGAGATGGCTTTAGCAGAAGCTACAACCGTATGTGTACGTATCGTACATTTACGATAATTGTATGCCCTCGTACGATAACAAATTACAAGAAAATACGATAATTTTAACAATATAAGAATTCAAAAAATATGTCCTCTGGAGGAGGAATTTGAGAAGTACGATAGTTTTGGTCCAATACAGGGAAATACGATAAGTCCCATTTTGATGGTACGATAATTGCCACGTTTTAGGTTGTAAACTTTGAGTGGAATAGTACGGCCATGTGGATAATAAAGTTCTTCCTATAGTTAAATTGCCAAAATTTACCCATCATTTTCGTTTCCATAAACTTTCTTCGGCGACATTATTTCCCCCCAAAATGGGGGGAAAACACCCAAATCTGGCGACCTTGGTCATAGACAAGTTTTTCTTTGAGACTGGCAGATGCTTTTGTGACGCCAAAACAAGAAGCAGAAGAAATATAAGTTAGAGGTGGGCGATTATGACATAAACTAATAAAATTATTTTATTATGAATATATCTTGAACTATTTAAATTATAACTATTATCAGAGATTAATAAAACTGATTATTTTTAATTTTGACATTTTAGCGTGACTGTGTGGCCCACACGTTGGAGATATATTATGTCCTGCGTACTTGTACATCTAATAGTCTGTGGGCTTGCGGTTACCTCGCCGTAAGGCGAGCATAAGTGCCTTGGTGGTGACCCACCATAGTATCGAGTTAGCAACCCTGCTTTTTCTGTTTTTCTGACTGCCTTAAAATATAATAATTTTCAATTATGTAAACTTCAAATTTAGAAATGCAAAGAGATACCAGCCAGGTATTGATACTTTTACTTGATACTGTATAGGAAGAAAAGTATCGATATTTACTTATATAGATTTTTTTCTAAGTTTTAAAGACCAGTAAAACCAACAATACTTTCATTACTTTTATGTTCCAATACACAATTTAAGGAAAAAAGTCTGATTTATCAGAGGAAAGTCGGGTTTTCGCAAAAACAATAACTTTGACTTTCCCATTTAAGGGTATCTACGTGATTGTCGAAATTGTTTTTATGGATCCACTGGTAGTAGAAGTATGGACATCTTCTTTAACAACCTTTTTTATTGTTTGCCCGACCCGTCCACATACATTTTAAAACGTGATTCTAGTAAGTTTCCCCGAGCTTCGTATATGTTATAATCTATGAGGCCCCAAAATTATTATTTTATACACTCTCCCAACAGTGTATTTTGCCAAAATATAAAATATTAAATTGGGCAAGAATTTTATTTTGTGTGTTGTGAGTCAATTTATCATGAGTATGTATGGTTTAAGACAAAGTGACATAATAATTTATGCTAAAAGTCTCTCTAGTGGATTGCCGAACCATCGTAGTTTTTTTATTGTACTGTGCGTAACATCAAAGACAGTGCCACTAATTTATCGAACTACTATAAAAAAAAAACTCAGGTTAATCGGTTAAGTAGTTCGCTAGTGTAAGCACAATAACAGACAAATAGGCAGATAAACAGATGTCGTCTTTTATAATATGTGTTAAAAGGATAAATATGTATTTTAATTATACAACATACAACAGGAATAACGCACACCCTCAAACACCCCAATTAGAACAATCAGTTATAATCGTAATACCGATAAAACAAATTTACTTGTATGTGTTTTGATAATTTTTTTAATGAAATTAGTTATACTCATTGTGGACGAGTAATATGGTTACATTACAAATCTACGTAAACAATATGTGAGTATAGTACGCAATAATCATCGCGGCGCGGTATCGAGAAGTCCCTACAAATGAAATACACGTAAATCTTGCATAAAATAATAACGAGTACTGAGTTGTTTATTTTTAATAGATAAGTTAAATAAAGGTGGAGCGTTGAAAAGATGTGAATCATACTTTTACAATAATTTATTAATGAAGTACATAACTTAGTACTTACAGTCCACTGCAGTCTTGAGTCTACTAATTAATTTTCACTCATACTTTTCTTTCTTTTTTATTTTATTGACGTGACAGCGTCTTATAATTCGATGGAGCCGGCTGCACGCACAAAAAAACATGACTCATATGGCGTTACCTCGCTCTGAGGCGTTCCATTTAAGGCTTGAAGTGCAAGTGAGAGCGCGGAACGAGTGACAAAGAGGCACAATCGGCCTCCGCGTTCTGCAGCGATCGACATCTGTCTCTCTCCTACTTGAGTGAGCGATGCGTCCGCGTGGACAGCTGGTATACAATAATACATTTATATGTTTTCGTCAAGTATGAAGTGCAGTGAAAAGTGAATGTGGTGTCAATTGTTTATAGCAACGATAATTGCGGCGATAAAGGTAATGTTTTGTTTCGATATTATTTGAAAAATGATACCATTCCATCAGTATTTTCTTATGACGTTGTCGCGTTCAACTATCGTCAATAAACCGACTTTACAGACAACCGATTTTTGTGCATAAGTGAGGTGGATTATAAATATAAGCCGAAAGCATTAATTCCGAGATCCCACAAAAATTTCCTAGAAAGTTCTAACAAGGGAGCCACCATCTTGTTAGGATACTGAATCGTCATAACACTTGACAATATAATTCACTCGATAATGGCAGTAATGGTCTTCATTAAAGAGGACCGGTTGCCAAGTTAGGAAGAAGAAGAATCTATTTTTTTTTTGTCCAATGTCCACCACCTTGTTCAATGCACTTTGTTGCTCGTTTGCGTAATTGTTGTCTTAGTTTACTTAAAACACTAGTGTCACTTTTCACTTATTGGAAGGTGGGCACTATTCTAACTTTTAGGTCTTCGGCACTTGTGGTCGCGTTAAAGTACACTAACGATTTAATACGTCCCCACAAAATAAAAGTCAAGTCAGCTGATCTCGGAGGCTACTGGATGGGTCCACCGCGACCGATCCAGCGCACTCTATACTCACCATCAAGATGCTGTCGAACACTCCACGTGAAATGCGCAGGGGTATGTTGTTAGAATACCTCTCGTAAATTGACAAGAGCTATCTCTTCTAGCAGCGTCGGTAGTCTCTCACAAAAACAGTAAATATGATGCTCCTGTTAATCTCTCTAAGAACACGGTCGCAGTACGTATGTACCGATGACACCCGCCCAAACGTTAACCGAGAAAGGATGCTGGATGCTGCCTATTATGTCGGTTATATATTCCCACACGTGTAAATAACGTTAAATAACTTTCGTCGATTCAAATAATGTTTCGCTGCCAATTTTCCAATAAACATCGGCTGAACTAAAACCTTAGTACGTAATTACGTGGAGTCAACTTCTGACAACGTCTTAGGTGAAATGGATGCTCACCGTCTCCACGAATCGTTAAATCTCCACATGTGACTGACGTCAAAATGTGGCGCTACTTCTCGGGTACTGCTATGGGGATTCTCGTCAAAATAATTGAGTATTTCGTTCTTAAGATGACTACGTGTGCCCACATTGTTTCCTCTGTCGATGGCCGTGTTCGGTTGAAAAGAACCGTGGTCTCGGAGCCACTGAGTTGCGGCTAACATAGTCCGCAAGTCTACGCTGGTACCATACCTATTATTAAATGTTCTTCAAGCTAGTGCCACATTGTTTCTACAATGTGCCAAAGTTCTCACCATTTCGGTGTATTGAATGTTATTATATCGAAAAGACATCGCGCCCAAAAGTTATCAAAATATTTCCAAACACACGCTCTCATTGAGAAGGCCGACGCGACGCATGCAGCATGACTAGATTCAAGTTTGACTATCTTGCTTTGTTTGTATAACTTTGATTAGGCCGCGCCGCGCCACTTGCGCCGGTCGTATCAGCTGATAACAATTGAAACAGTTCGCTGAGTTTTTATTTTTATTTTTGTAAAAACTTTATTCTCCTTGTAATAAAGTTTATTCTTAAAGCTATTTGTTAAATAACATTTTTCATTTCCAATTACATCGAAAAAACGCCTTATTGTTTGGATTTATGTTTCATTTTCGTTTGTTTCGACTGTTCGACGAGGGGGTGATTAATTTACTTCTTTTTGAGTATTTTTAGGATAAAAAATTAAGTATATTAAAAATAGCTGAAATTGATTCAGTAGCCAATTCTGAACAAACTATTTTCACAGTGTGCGTTTATTATGTTACATGTTGTATATGCAACATCATTTGATTTAGCTAAGGTCACCACCACAACAGAACAAAGATTATAGGCCACTACAGAATCACCATATATCTCCAATATAGAAATTTGTTTATAAAACGACTTCAAATAAAACTATTTTTGGATGATAGTATTATTGAGTAATTTATATATTGTATTTATTATATTATAAATAGTAAGAGCACAAAAACTCAAGCCACACTCATCACGATAATCTACTTGTTTAAAATATATTTTATTACTACACACGTTGTTATACAAAAAACCCTAATTCCTCCTGCTCCTTTTTTACCCACTAAATAGGAACTCATATAGTTTTTCTTCCTAAATATCCCTCGGAATTTTTAAAACTGCCCCCTTAATCTAATGATTGCAATCTTAGGAAAGATACCACTCTTCTATTTGATGCCGCGGCTGTTTGTGTACCTTCTCAGAATCAATTAAAAGCACGTTACTCATATCGTTCTTTTTCTAAGGATTAAAGACAAGTAAAAACAACAGTACTTATTACCAGTAAATAGTTGCCTGAAGCAGTGACCGTTGCCAGAGTATTTGAAAACAACCTTTTATAAAGCACAATAGAAAGTATGAGAGTATTTCTATGAAAGCTCGTTTGGCTGTGCATAGAGGAGTGTTGGTTCCAACACTCATGTACGGAAGTGAAAGCTGGGTGTGGCAGAAAAATCATAAAAGTAAAATAAATGCAGTAGAAATGAGAGCGCTAAGAGGTATGTAGGAGTGAAATTGAGTGACAGGATAAGAAATAGTGTAATAAGAGATCTTTGTGGTGTGAAAGAAGATATAGTCACACGAATTGAGAAAGGGATGCTTAGATGGTTTGGGCATATTGAGAGGATGAATGAAAGAAGAATGACTAAACAAATTTATGATGCGAGTATGAAAGGAATCGTTGGAAGAGGAAGGCCTAGACGAACATTTATCGATCAAATCGGAGACGTACTGAACAAAGGTAAGGTCAAGAGTACTCTAAACCGACGAGCATGCATGAAAATATTAATGAATATCGAAGAAGCGAAAGAGGTATACCAGGATCGTAGCAGGTGGAAGGACGTGGTCTCTGCCTACCCCGTTGGGATATAGGTTTGATTAATGTATGTATAAAGCACAAATGTGACAACGATATATACATTTTAGCGCCGGTTTCTATAACTTTGTTAAGTGGTTTGCTATCTTACAATTCTTCCAATTGGTTCAATTAAAATGTACAAACGTGGCATGATGCCATGACGTCTTACACTGTACAAAAAAAAATTATATGTAAATTTCTTCCATAGACCATAGATTGGTCAAACGTCAAATTATGCCACTACTTAACAGAAAAGGAATCGAAAATTGTACACAATTAATGTGAATTTCTATTCTGGTACAACCGAGTACCGATACCTACTCGGTACTCGTTCACAAATTATCGATGCCAAAAGTACTTTTTATCAAAAGAAAAGTTTCGAGTATGTACTCGTATGTTGTATTTCGAATTTAAAATTTTGTGGTAAATAAAATTATGGAGATTAATGTTTTTTTTATTTATATTAATATATAAACACATGACAAAACACTACTATTTAACTTCTTAAACAAATAAAACTTATACGATACGTTCTTAGGTATTTCTTTTGCATGGACATCTTTTTCTTTCTTCTCTTTAGCGTCAAATTCGTCCACATTGGTTACTACGTACAGTTTTTTTTCTTTTTCGGTGTTGGGGGCTTATTTAACTCTGTGCCACTTTTGCCATAGACTTCCTTAGTAATATTTATCACAGTACTCAGACTGATGCCTAGAGCTTCCACAACACGATCACGCACTTGTGACACAGGCAAAAGTGATCCACCATTTTGATTTTCTCTTTAAAATAGGCACGCAAGCGTATCACCAATTCCCTCGACTGTCCTCTTAGTACACTTCTCTTTGGCATATTAGAATATCCAAATATATGCGACATCTATACAGCGAACACTTAAGTTCTACACAGGCACAAAGTTAACATGGAGGAATATGTAATGTACTCAACCTTGTCGTATTAATTAAAAATGGGAAAACAGCATACAGAAAAGTGACTAGCAGGTAAGTACGGACCTCTCGTTGCGACTGTTGCTGAGTGTAAACCGATGTATTACTTTACTCTATGGTGTTAATCACAGAACACTATTACTCCTAGTTTGCTTCTAGTGGAGAATGATAACCAGAGTTAAAAACAAGTGTTAACCTTCCACAAACAAAATGGCGGCGGTACCCGGCAGCATTATGCTAGTATTGCCCGGACACGAATTTGCCTCTATAAACAGGATGTTAATGTTTTATTTCAATATTTTAAAACTATCATAAATATTATGCACAAAAACGGTGTGTTTACCCCATATTTATGTTACATATTACTTACTACATAGTAAAAATTAACCACTTGTAAAAATAAACTATACACTTGAATAGGAATAGAAACCGCACCATTTCCAATTTAACAATAAAAACTCGATAATTGATACTAATTAAAATATTAATAATCGAATCAATAATGGCATTGTCACGTTGCTGCAATCACTATTTCCATCTTTCAATATCTGTCAAAAAGTGGTTTACCTGGTGGACAAGGTTTGAATTCCTCTGGTTAATGGTCTATGGTTTGAATAGTTGTTCGGGTTGCCAACTCATATATAATGTGACCACAATTTTTATTTCAAATTTCCAGCATCGTATTTACTCGTATCAATCATCCCTACTATTCAAATTTCATTTACTTCAACACGTGCGTTGAAAGTTTTATAATGAAAAAACAAAAAAATTCTAAAGTAGCTTCCGAAAATTCAGGTTTGTCCTGTGTTGATTAGTCTAATTCTGGAACCTAAACTCTTTTTATTTAACGTTAAGGGTCTGATTTTAGATTCCGAAGATGATCTTAGTGCCGAAACTCATAAAAAGTCTTTGGACAAACTGAAGAAAATTGACCCAGATTTCTACGACTTCCTTGAGGCAAATGATGAGAATTTACTGAACTTTGACATAGCCGATGAAGAGTCTGATGGTGAACAAAATGACGATGATAATGAAGAAGTACATCAACCTGGGCCGTTACATGGTGACAGTGATGAGAGTGACTTTGAGGTTGGTAAATATTCATTTGTATAATGTAAAGTTATATAGCCTATACACATAACATTCTTCAATAAATAGGCTATAAAATGTAAATAGAAAATATTAAATCTAACTAGTAGTTTCAGACATTCGAACCTTGAAACCATTAAGGTATTAGGTACTATGTACTAGAACAGCTATTACAAACCAAAATTGTGTTCCACTCCTTGATTTTTACTTGTGTTTTTGAGTTGTATAAGTATACACGAAGGCATGTTTATGAAGTAAAATTCAACTCTCAAATGTGTTATTTGCAACAAGTGCCCGGCACAGAAAGATTGCGAGTGTATGCACTGGAACATGTGTTTCAAACCTGGTTGAGTTGTTCTCTCTAGTAGAATGAAATACATTAGTGATTTAAAAAAAAAAGTAATCTCTTGATGTTTATATTATTAATATTGATTGAATTTACCAGACTTTTAATCTTGTTAATAACAAAAAAATTTTCTTACTGCACCTTGGTATGGTTTGCATAACATTATTTCTTCTTTCAGTTTCCTCTTTCAACTGTCTTCTATGTATTCCTACATTTTATATGCATATAATTCCTCACACAATCCAATATCTTCTTTGGTCTTCCTTTACTCTTATCTCTGACCACCTTCATACTTAACATTCTTCTATATGAGTTGTTCAGAATTTCGTAAGAATCAGTTATGCAGTTTTTGAGTTAAATCTGGCCATTCAGACAGACAGACAAAATTTTTTTTAAGGGAATATTCATTATCAGTGTGTTTTTTATAGTATGTCTATTGGGAAATATGGAAAAAATATTACATGTACAGGCATGACTACAGATTTAGTAAAATAGATATTCTGTGAAAATAAGGACAGTTTACTTTTTGGTAGTGTTCTCTGTTTACATTACAAGTTATATTGCAGAGCGAAGATACAAAGCCTGTTCATGGAAAAGTTACTCTCAAAATGGTATCAAAATGGCAAGAAGAATTGCAGAGTGAGGGAAAAATGAAATTATCAGTGTTGACAACTGTAATAAAAACTTTTAATGCAGCCATGTTGAGAGCCACCAGTGAGGATGGTACCTCACAGGGTGAATATAAAGTAGAGGGTTAGTAAAATTTTACATACAGGTATTTCATGAATCTATAATGAACTGAAACTGGGTGGGGACTGAAGTATGATTGTCTAAAAGACAAATAGAACTTAGGTGGAAGTTTAGATTTTGAGGGTGAACATAAAGTAGAGGGTGAGTAAAATTATACATAAATGTGTCTCGTGAATCTATAATGAACTGCCGATTATGAACCCAGCAAAACCTTAACGCTCAGAACGACAATCGGAGCCCCACGCTACATGCGGAACTCTACCATCCACCATGATCTGCGGATAGAAAGCCTGGACGACTTCATAAGCAGTCTTACAACACGCATGTTCCGAAGAGCGGACATGTCGGCGCATGTGCACCTCTAAAAGACCGCACTGCCTCACACCAGACCTCCAGATAAAATGGAAAGCTCTTTATCCTCATTGTAAGAGGAAAATTCTGTAGCCTCACCCACGCCGGACTGAGAAAGCACGGAAAAGAGGATAGTTCAACAGGTCACACGTATATCCATGTGGAATATATATAAGAGACACCCGTAGTTGCGGGCGGCGTAGAAAAACACCGGAAAAGGGCTCTGCCCTGAAGCGGTTTCCCCGCACAATTATGTGAATGAAGATTAGTTCTATAATTAACTGAAAAAAAGTTTCATTGTAAGATATTTTCATAAATTTTGGTAAAATAACAAAAAAATGCAATGTTCAAGTGTCACTACTTTAAATAAAAAACCATCAAATCAATTTCATTTATCATTGAGATAATCTGGGCATTTTTAATCCTTTGAAGATATTCACATAACATACTTCATGTCAAACTCCTTTTAAATGCTGTCCAAGAGTAGTCAGTTTAAACTGAATATTTGATCACACAACAAAACTGTCTACAAGAGCCAGACATGTTCATAACATTTTTGTTTTTTTTTTTCCAATTGAACAGTTAAAAATTCATGGTACAGAATCTGATAATGATAGTATATTAAGCACTTTGATTTTATAGAATTTTATGTGATATGTACTAAACTCTGTATTTCAGGCTCCTCAGTTTTCAATGCAGTCATCCAGATGTGTGTATTGTATCTTCCTGGAGCTATCAAAAAGTATCTAGGAATGGAAAAATCTGGCAAAGATCCTCAAAAGTGCAAACATTTTGTCAAAATCAAAAGCCCCATGGTGTCCTACTTAAATGATTTATTGAAATTACTTAGTAGTGTAACTTCGGAAAATATACTAACTGTACTTCTGAAACATTTACATCAAATGTCTGTTTATGTAGCCTGCTTTACAAGGATAGCTAAACTTTCTCTAAAAAAATTGATCACTCTTTGGAGTACAGGTGAAGAGACCGTCCGGGTGTTGGCATTCCTTTGTATATTGCGGATAACAAGGAATCAACAAAAAGCTTTATTAGACATTGTGCTTAAAACTATGTATATGACATATGTAAAAAATTGCAAATTTGTTAGTCCATCCACATGGCCCGGAATTAATTTTATGAGAAGGTCACTTGTTGAAATGTTCTGTTTGGACTCAAATGTGTCATACCAACATGTATTCCTATATATAAGACAACTTGCAATACATTTAAGGAATGCAATTGTTGTGCAAAAGGTAGAAAACAGACAAGCCGTGTATAATTGGCAATTTGTAAATTCACTGTATTTGTGGGCTGATTTGCTATCAGTGACATCCAATAAATCTCATTTACAACCGCTAATATATCCTTTGGTGATGGTGATTACAAACACAATACAACTTGTTCCAACTCACCAATATTATCCACTTAGGTTTCATTGTGTTGAGATATTGATCAACCTGTCAAAGGAGTCTAATACATTCATACCAATTCTTCCATTTTTAGTACAGGTGAGTTTTTAAATGTATCCGTATTTGACAATAGAAAAACACATTACTTGATGGTAAGTAATGTCACAATCCATGAACATTCGTAACATCTAAGAGATAAGGATCTATTAACAGTAGCGGTTGTCACACCAACCTGTATAATCTATGACATAACAACAATAAATTGGTCAATTTTTGTATTAATAAATTTATTGTTTTTAACTTATTTATCTTGTTGGATTTTGCTTTTGCATGTTATTTGTTTTTTTATTACTCTTATTATATTCTGCTATATTTTAGAAGCAAGGTCCCAAAATGGTCTTCTATAGTAGAGAGACGAACATCTTAGCATTCCATGGATTCACCGTGCGGGTGCCGTGTCCATCGTGTAGCAGACGGAGGAAACACGACTTGCGACCCAGGTGTAGGTTTAAGGGGCCCCCTTATGATTCACATCAGCGCTCTCCTTGACTGCTCGCGATACCCTCTCTGCCAAGCCAGATTTGGTAAGAGCCTGTTAATGCTGCTTTAGATACCCATTCTAAAATAGAACTTAATGCAATTTACGACAGGCCGAGGTCTTTCAACAAGTTATAGAGAGATTTCGCTGGAATACCTTTCGCTCCCACTTCCACCGCATATAAGTTAACTGCATAGCCGTTCTTGGTTAACTCGTTACATAGATCGTAATATTTATTCATTTTTATTTTGTGGTCTTTAGATATATTAGTTTCCCACGGTACAGTAAGCTCTACAAGTACTATACGCTTGATTTCTCGAGAATAAAGAAATATGTCTGGTCTAGATGACGAAACAACCACATCCTCTGGGATTTTATAATGTTTTTCGTATGTGTCCACTAAGATAGTCCAATCAGGTGCAGAACCTAGGGTTGAGAAGGGATTGAGGATTGAGACATACAACAATTGATTTTTTGTGATATGAAGTAGTCATCCACTTGATGGTAAATTGTCACCAGCCTATAGTTTTCTATAACCAATCTGAAAAAGAACCACTGAGGCTAACTAATCTAACTGCTGAGGCCAGGTAGTAATAAGTAGCTACTTGTGAGTACTGAGTTGGAATCTTGGAACATTGCTACAGGTTCTGCTACTCTTAAATACTTATAACATCTTTTATTTTCAGGTTTTATCATATGACTTCAATAAAAAACACAAAAAGGTTTCCATGAAGCCCATAGATTTTTCATGCATCCTAAGACTAGGGAAATCTCAAATAATGGAAAATGGCTTCAAAGATGCTGTGATTGAGAAATTGTATGCTCTTATTTTGAACTATACTGCAAATGAGTCCCACTCTATTGCCTTCCCAGACCTAACTTTGCTTACTGTAATGCAGGTGAGTCATTTATATGTTTTTTTAAACTATCAATATTACTTGTAATTTTGGACTGAACTGAGCATAAAAGGAAAATTTCATAAATGTATAAAAATAATATATTGCAGTTGAAACAATTCCTGAAAACTTGCTCAGTGTCAAACTACACAAAGAAATTACGCCAACTACTCGAAAAACTCGAAGAGAATGCTAAATTTATTGAGCGAGAACGAGCTAAGATTAATTTCTCTTTGAATGACGAAAAAATGATTAGAGCTTGGGAGACAAGAATCAAAGCCAAAGGTACACCTTTGCTCACGTTCTATGAGAACTGGAATAAGATTAACAGAATACAAAAACGTAAGAGAGTAACAAAGAATGATGAATTAGCTGTAGAGTTACCTATGATTAAGAGGCCAAAAATATCAGAGGAAGCAGCCTCAAAAGTAAAAGAGCAGAACAAAGGACCACTTGTGTTATTCCCGTCTGATAGTGAGGATGAGCAAGAAGATAACTTCAAGCTGAAGGAAGACGATGACGAATCTACCCCAAAAGAAAAGAAAGTTAAAAAGAAACATGTTAAGAAGAAGAAATCAATAAAAGAAAAGTCACCAATAAAAGAAACAGATGATTTTGTAAACAAAGATGATATTGTACATGATTTTAGTGTGAAAGATTGGTAGCTTAAAAATAAAATAAATGTATAAAATTTTATTTGAATTTTATTTCAAGACAATTATAATAATTATAGGGAATGAAAAACAATATTTTTTAAGGTATGCCTTGTAAGAAGTAAGTCCAGTGTACTTTAGGATCTGCTGGGTCATATGTTTCAATGGTTAAACTTCCCGTGGGCATTTCCGAGACATTTTGCTGCTTTTCACTCAAAAATACTGTTATTTTCAAATCCTAAAATATTGAACATGTTCTTAGCATTTTCAATCACTACTAAAAGATATATTAGGTTGGGGAAAAAGTTTCTTCACTTTTTTATATGAAAGCTCAATACATTTTTTTTTTTTCAAAGTTTATTTACAGTATATATGTACCGTTTTGTTCGATAACTTTCTGCTGCCATTTTGTAGGTAGAGACATGATCCCGTTACTGTAGAAACTTTTGAACTTCTTATCAAAAAAAAAAACGCGACAAATAGTTTTGGCAGTCATCTCTTGATGTTAACCTTACAGAACCTAAAGAATTCTGAAGAGACCGAAACAGGTAAAAATCTGAAGGTGCAAGATCAGGGCTACATGGTGGATGCACTAACACCTCCCAGCCAAACTGTCTTAATTTTTGCTGAGTGACTAAAGATGTGTGAGGTCTAGCGTTCTCGTGATGAAAGACCACACCCTTCCTGTTGATCAATTCTAGCCGCTTTCTCTCAACTGCTTCCTTTAATCTCATCAGTAGTTGCCAGTGGAGATCCGAATCGAAGGTTTTGCCGGGCGGTAAAAGCTCATAATGAACACAGCATCACCTTATTTCATGTAAGCCCATGTTTAGCCACAGTCTGAAGACTGGCCGACCTTTGACCACAACCTTTTTCGCACGTGATCCACTTTTCATCGCTAGTTATCAATCTCTTCAAAAACGGCTCGGTTTCATTACGTCTCAATAATTAATTGCAAATGAGTACACGGTTCATTAGGTATATTTCAGTGAGCTCGTGTGGCACCCAAATCTCGAGCTTTTTGATATAGCCAGCTTTCTTCAAATGGGTTAAAACTGTTTTGTGGTCAATTTTCAGTTCTACAGCTACATCGTAACTATTGATGTGCGGATCTTGCTCCACTTTTTCAAAAATGGCGCCAATTTTATTCCTAACAGAGCGAGGGTTCATCTTTAACATAAAAATTTCCAGACTGAAAACGTTTGAACCAATTTTGTGCTACCCTTACTGACACTGCATTAGGTCCATAAACATCACAATTTTTTTTTCGCTGCTCGAGTTGCATTTTTGCCTTTTTGTAATAATATTTTAAAATGTATCGAATTTATGCATTAGATTCACTAATTTTTACAGAAAGAAAAACAAATGAAAAATAGAGGGAAACAACTTTAAAAAAAAAAATTTAATGTAATTTTTTTTATGTTACCAAAACCAGCCAGATGCAAATAGTACAGCCAAAGAAATTTTATAACAAGTTTAAACCTACGTTATGCGAAGAAACTTTCCCCGACCTATTATATCCATATTTTTTATGAAATTACCTTCTTAGATTTGATGGACTCGTATAATGTCTTCACATAGAATTCCTGGCGATCTACACATATTTTAAACGTTCTTGTATGTTCGAAAACATTTTTAAATGTTATTGTTGTAAATCCACCGGTCTTTATTTCGAAAGGCCCTTGGGGTTTAGGTTCGCTTGCTATGCCTTGAATATTGAATCTATTTAAACGATAAATAAAAATGAATTATATTTTTTCAATATTAAATATTTTAAAAGAGTTCTGAATATTTCGTAGGATGTCATTTAGGTATCGGGATACTTTTAGCGTAAGTATTAAGTGGTACCAAACCTTAGATTTAAGGCAGCATAAAATATTTAAATCGTTAAATCATTTTTAAGAATGAGAACTGCGTACATTTTGACACAACTATTTAAACTGAAATAAATGGGTGTCCGAGCTGCGCTCGGTTTTATTTATACAAAAAAAGAAAAACACTTATTTGGGTAAACTTGGAATGTAAAACATTATCTAAATGCAAAGTTTCATCGAAATTGTGGGAGCCGTTTGCTTTTTTTTTTATTTGCTGAATTGCTTTAAAATGCGATTTAAGCCAAAAAACGGATTTTTTTTTTGGTGCAGTCGCAATTAGCGTTTCGCTTTAATGAACTTTGAAATTCGTTGAAACTAGAAGAGTATAGAACAACATTTTTAATAAACGACAAAATGTCAACCGATTTTTCCTAATTACAAAATTTAATCAAAATCGATTAAGTTTTTTACGATTACTATTTAAGTAGGTATTATTGAAATATCTTACAGCCAAATCAATCAAAAAAATCATATGATCAATGACATAAGCTTACCGTGTACAAAATTTCATAAGAATCGGTCTAGCCGTGTTGGAGTTAAATCCGGACATACAAACAGACAACATTTTTTTTAAGGTCATATTCGTGATCAGTGTCCTCATTTATACAGTATGTCTATCAGGAAATTTGGAGAAAATATTACACGTACAGACATGACTACAGATTTATTAAAATAGATTCAGTGTTTTGATGAAGTGTACTTAGTATAGTATATAAAATATATATTATTTTGCATAATTTTAACTAACACAAATTCTCCAGCCACCGAAGAGTCAAATGATACTTTAAAGTTCTGAACTCCGAGTTCAGTTGGCTCAAACCACACTAAAAACTTTCCCTTTTCTAAAGGACCCAATATATATTCTTTATCCGCTTGAATAGAAGGATGAGATACCTAAACAGTGAAAATTAAACATGAATAATATGCGACGACATCGTATGTTGGTTTAACCTGCAAAGTAATACTGTGTTTTATTGAAAATGTATGAAACCCCCGACACAAGTGACCTATTTATTGAGGACATTCCTTTGAGAACAAACACGATACCTAAATCTGCTGTAATTTGGTGAGGAGTTAGTAGCCTGTGGAAGGCTGTAAATTCCAGATGATAACGCAGCTCCAGGTCAAAATTACCATATTCTTTTAATATAATTGAAGTAACCGAATACAAAATTAATTCAACTCCACCAGACCTATGGAAGATGCTCACATCCACTTATCAACTAGAAAAGAGCTAATAATCTTCAAACGGCTGAACAGAATTCCTTGAATCTGATAGGCCTCGTGGCGTAGTAGTAGTACTCCCTACTACTGAACCGTGAAGTCCCGCATATGACTGACATTTGAGTGATGAGCATAATTGTCCCTATTTTTGGGTGTTATTTGTCTATTTAAGTATAGAAACTTCTCATCTTTGCTTGTGGCCCTATGCTGCGTGAGCTAGTATTATACATGCAGTTTTCATTTGTATGACAGTGACGCGCCAGTCGTCTTCCGATGATGTCATGTTTTTATAGCTTTGTTCTACTGGTGGTAATAAAAAGGTCAGGTTCGTCACGGAGAAAATGTTAAGTAGACCTTTTTTTTTTGTCGTGGGGAAATCCTGCATTGGATCCGCCTCCCGAGCTGGGCAGCTCAAGGGAGGGGTATGTCGGTCTCTTACCGACTAAAACCCCACGGTGTCCTTCTCGCACCTGTTGGCCGGGGAGCGGGAACTGCTTGCGCATGCCATCCGCTCGACCCGGCAGGTGTGGCCCTACCCCGGGGCCCAGTCATGGTCGAAGGCAATTGGCACCTCCAACGAGCCTCGGAGGGAGCACGAACACCAGTGCGCCTCCTCCATCTCGGGCCTGCATTTACGCGGTGACGGACATGCCCAAGTCCACCACCTGCAGACCCATTTAAGGCAGCCGGAGATCATCATGCGGCCTCCGGCGCCTGGCTCGTTGACCGCGAGAGGGGAGCAAGGTGTTACGCTCCCTATCCCTCTCCGCCTTTTCTTTTGCAAGCATGACTTGCTCGCAAAATGAGGAGACGGAGTTCCACCCGCTCTCGCTCTCGACCATGGACAGAATCACGGCCATGAAAACACAGGGCTTCGGATTTTCTAGTCCCAGACGCCTTATACGACTTACGACTTCAGCCACCCCAGCCGTGCCTAACATTGCTGCGTCGCGGTGCGTCTTCCCTCGCGCTGTGACAAGGGTATCGTCGGCATAGCAGACGACACTGACACCGCTTAGGAGCACACCGTGTATCGCCCAGTTATAGCCGATGTTCCACAGGATGGGGCCAAGCACTGACCCCTGATGTTAGGTAGACCTAGGTAGTTGTGCTTTATAATGCGTGGTAGTACAATGATCAAAATATGAAAACGCTAAATTGTAATTTTAAAAAAGATAGATATTCAGCAATTAATATGGTATAAAAAATCTTCGTCTACCACCATATCATCCTAAACTTTGTAAAAAATATTTGGTGAATTCTTTTATAAATTACATAACATTGAACAGAACGTGACGGAAATGATGAAATTAATAGAACGTTCATAATTTGGTATTTCTACAGTTCTACTGGTAGTTATAGGTAGGAAATAGTATGTTCAATTAACATGCATTTAACTATTTGAGCAGTTATTTATTTTACATTTGAACAAATAAGATGGAAAAAAATTGACATAATATAAATAAGTGAATAATAGAATTCTCTTGTGTAGGTACTTGACTGTACCTCTTGAGTCTTGACACGCATACGTAGGCTTTGATTTATACACGCTTTACGCACACATAGGGCCACGCGCACAAATGAGTTGATCTGTTTATATGTATATCGGCTGTTTAGTTAAGCTTTGCTTAGTTTGGAATTAAATGGCCGTGTGTAAAATTGTGTCCCTATATGTATTATTATTATTAATCATAGCTAAGAACACTTTCGATCTAATTACATTACAAAACTAAAAAAAAACTAGATCGTAATCGGTCCAGACGTTTGGGAGCTACGATGCCACAGACAGATACACGGATATACACTTTAAACTTATAACACCTCTGAGTGCTTCGGGGCTAATTAAAGGTCGGCCACATGGGAGTTTCACACACATTTATTTTCCTTTAGATGCTGGGTATCTACCCCAGTGACGCGGAACCCTTCGAATTTGTCCGTACTATCTGGCTAATCGAGTACTGTCGGCAGATTATGAGAAACAAAGTGTAATCGGAAACGTTTGATATGATTCCTGTAGAAGTGTTTTAACCGAAATACACAAAGTTCTATCCGGCTCTGGTTGGACCAAACGCGCAGGGCTTCGGAGTAACCTCCATATCGGCACGAACTAAAAAGTTCTCTATGTCTTTCTTATCTTTATCGTGAAACTGTGGAACAATCCTTCGGCCAATGTGTTCTTGCCTTCTTACGACAACGGGTCCTTCAAGCGTAACATGAAGAGATATTTATATAGGCATGACCGCGGCGGCCGCCGATAGATTACCGATTCAGCGGTGATGGCCTTTGTGTGTTGATTGTAGGTACCTACTGAGCCAAAACGTTCATAGTCGTCTCAAGGTCTAAATTGAATAAAGTATTGTGAGAGTATGCCGTTCATCAGTGTAGGTACGTATAGTACGTCCAATGTGTCAGCGTGACAAAGATGCGATGTCAATAGATTTATCAAAACACATGAATTAAAGTAATATAAATAGAAGCGGATTCTATTTACCCGACTTAAAAATTCAGCTTTCACATCGGTTTTATTGTGCACCCTTAAACGTATAGGAATGCTAGTACCAAAAGGCGTGGTGACCTCTAAGGTTTTTTCTTTTGCAGGGAGACATTTTGTCACTACTTTGTACACGTATGAACCAATCAAGTAGTTATTGATTTCTAAGATATCTTCTGTTTCGCCCACGACTAGAGGTGAATACGTCATAGGTAATGTGGCCTGTAACAATTAGCTAATATTATTTATCTAATTTTAAAAACCGATTTTAAAAATTCTTTCACAAACATAAAGCTACAGTCAGTATAAGCGAGTACCAGGCTGTATTATAATTAGAAAAAATATTTTATTCCTCATAAAAATGTCGATAGTTTTACACAAAGTATAAAAAATTGACTACATGGGTGCGTTGGCGGCGCGATGTTTGGAAAATTAACACGGGTGAAACCGTGAGGCGCAGCTAGTTATCGTAAAAAATTATATTTCCTTTTTATTTTTTATAATTTGTTTTTGTTTTATATTTGTTATTTTTTATGTTTTTCGTAGGACGGCCCCCCACCAGATGGAAAGACGACATAATATAGGTCGCTGGGAGCCGTTGGGTGCAGGCCGCACAAGATCGGTCGCTCTGGAGATCTATGGGGGAGGCCTACGTTCAGCAGTGGACGCCCTGCGGCTGAAATGATGATGATGATTTTTTATAATTTGTTCAGTGTTGTATCTTCGTGAAACTTTAACCTATGACCCCCTTAATCTCTAGATGCGCGCATGTATTCTCTTATTTTAAATCTAGCTTCAGTCCATAAAAATACAATTTTTAAATAACTTTCTTTGCTATAAATTCAGACTTCTGTCTTACAATACGTAATTATTATTGCTTTATTATAACTTACCTCTGAATTTCTCCCAATTTTCAAGATTTCAGGACATTGCAATTTTTCACAACGAACATAAAATTCAGCCTCCTGCGACAGCGGATTTGTAACCACCAGTTCTTTTTGTATGGACTCACGGGCACGCGATATGAATATCAAGTTGTCCACTATTTGACTAGGTGTGATTGTTGCTGTTATATCATAATATTGATATTCACGACTTTCTACATTCACAAACATAACCTAGAAAGATTTTTTTTTCATTTTCACTTTGTCATTTGGATTACCAAAATAATAATATATTTATTACTGCATCGGGTCGTTCAAGCGTAACGTGAAGAGGCATTTATGCAGATTGCCCAATGCCCATCTCTCTGTAATCGTTGATGGTGGAGGTGGTTTGCAAACTAGACCGGCGCCGTGGCGGATTGTTGTTTCGATGTACGCAGATTAAAGGTCCGAGCATGTACCTACCAACGAATTATTTGGCGTTTGGAATCGTTATACGTCGTGGGCTGGCGAGGTGGTTAAGCCCTTGCCTTTCCTCAGGAAGAGGCCTTTGCCGAACAGGGGCACACATACCTATAGGCTGATATTATTATTTATTTTATTAATAATAAAAAGTACAAACAAATTTTGAAAACCAACATATTTCTCATAAAGTGCAGTGTTATTGGGTTTTTCCTATGAAATTCTCAGTAGCAGCTCGGAGTTTGGTTTTGTGTCCGATCAATGGCAATAGGCTCGCCCCCTATTACATGGGACTTAAAAACATACTCGGCGAAATGTGAGTGTACCTTAAATTACACCTCTGCCTTACCCTTCGGGGAATACAGGCGTGTTATGTTATGTAGTACGTAACTACTGTAATAAACCAGACGAGCATTAGATAATGCCCTACCACTACGTATCTATTAAATAAATAAAATATAAAATTATTTTCAAACCTCTATTACTTTAAAATGGTAATTCTAAACTAACTTTTAACTGCATTTCGCATTCCTCGTAACAAACATACGTCCAGCGACACGTAGCAGCGGCTTCACCCCACACTTTGACTGTATCCGGGAAATTTATTTCATAATAACCCTCAAATTTGTCAGGCACTATCTTAACTAGTTCCGTAGACACTATATAAGTTTCAGGGACCTAAAAAAATATTAAAATAATAAATCGTCTCGATATAGATACATCGCACACAGCTCAAGTAATTTCGTTGACTTTGAAAAAAAGACAATTCTGCTTTTAGATAAAAATATATCCTTTCGACCCATGTATCTATACACGGCAGACTACATTTTATATTTAAAAATGTTTGAACCGACCTCGGTTATATTATAGACTAGAAGTTCTTCAGTATGTGCATCCTTGGCTGGAACGGTAAATGATATAGTTCCATTGGGGTTGGGATGAGTAGCAGCTCCTACCAGAGTCACGAACAACGCACTTTCACCCAATGGGGAAAATAGCACTTGGCCCTGTCAAAATATAAAGACTACATAATGCACCAATGGTTTCGAATGCGTGAAATTACCTACTTATTAATAACTAGCTGTGCCTGCGGTTGCGTTCGCGTGGACTATAGATTACCGTCAATCGGGTACACGTGTATATCGTACTACCCCCGCTCTCGGTTATTTTAAAAACAAAAATACTCGATACCAATCAATGGAGATCCATTTATTTATCCATCTTTATTTATCCCTAACGCTTAGCAATGCATTTAATAGTAGCGGGTAAAAGTTTATACATGTTGCACGAATAAACTACCTACTATTGTTCGTCATCAGAGAAGATTATATTTAATTGGTCTTAGGGGTGCACTAAAAACGTTTTCTTACTTCATTATCAATTATTAAAATCTTTACATTCACGACACAGAAAATAAATAATACTAACATCATATTTCATATGTACGTATGTAATTATAGCAAATAAAAATTATAAAAATAATGTTTTTTTTTCGACATTGATACGATTGTTACCACAACAACAAAAAATTGCGTAATGGCGAAAACGTCCGTTTTTCCGCCAGTCCTAGAAACAAAGTTTATCGACTTACATTACTTATACTTATCTATAAAATTAGGAAAGCAGGAAGGCTACCTCATGTTTTCCAATCGTTTTTGGCTTAAAATGAACCGGAATATCAAATGTTGAATTAGGCTCTACATTGAATTCTTTTAATGTATCAAATGGTCCACCAGAAACTTCAGATAGAACGAGCCACATGTCGTCCGAACTAAAAGACAAATTCTATTAAGTAAATCTGAAATTGGTTTGTTAGTAAAATAACCTTGGATAAGATAATTATTTTTACATACCCACTCTTACTTGTATTCAGCCTACTTATTAAAGTTATACCGGACTCAGGACTGTACGTAAGCTTCGTATTGTAGGTATCAAAGCATAGTTTAGTATACCTAATCTAATGTAATAAAATTGTACTTAGATAATATTTTAATCGTTAATGTAATAATATAATATTTGTGTATATATAATTTGTGTTTGTAATGTGTATGTTTTTAAGAGTTACTCTATTTACTCTTATTGTAATTTTTTTCCAATAAAATAAATTTCATTAATATATATGTATTAATATTATATATATTATCCCCGACTGCTATAGCCTATTCTTATTTTACTTTATATTTTACTGATTACTAGTATAACATAATTTAATAAAAACACGGAAAACTAAAGAAATAAAATCAAATTATCAAACTTTTCACGTTAGCGGTCAGTCAATTTATATTTACCACCGTTGCTATTATATCTTATGTGTGTACGGAGTAAATAAAGGTACTGAGTTTCGAAATACTAAGTACTGCAAGTTATTCGCATTATTTTTAGTATCTCAATTAAAAATACAAAATACTTACGGATTCGTAACGACTATGTTTTCAGTCTGTATTTCTCGAACGGGACATTCCAAGTACAGTGTTTTATTTTGCATATTTCCTATATCGACGCACGTGCCATACAATGCCAATTCTAGCGGCATATAGTTTTCAATGTTACAACTTGCCTGGAGTAAGTAAAAATGAAACAAGATAAATCAGCGAAAATGAAGTCGTCTATACTATTTATTTGTTTAATTTATTTTAAATTCATAGAATTATAGTTTTATCGACTACTAAATTCTTACCCAGACTTTAATGAACGGATTATGATTCTTTGGTCTAAAAGTAATGGTGAATGTCACATTTGTACGGGCAGCAATATTTCCTTGTTGGGGCGATATCACAAATTCGTCTGATTTCAGAGGTTGCCACCAAAATCTGTATCACAATATTTATTCAGTTTCACAATGTAATAAAAATAATTAACTTAATTCATATTATCTATGTTAGACATACTTTGCACCAAAATCTCCTTTGTTCAACAACATAACCTTAAGTATTTTGCATCCACGTTTGCGCACACGTCCAAATTGCAAAGAGTTCTGACTGAAGTAGAGCTTCATCCCCGTTGCGCTTCCACTAAGGCGCACTAGTGGCCTTTCGAATTCAAACACTTTCATATTCAACTGTAAAAATTACTTTCTTCAAATACTCTTTGGCATCTATATTAATAAAATTATAAAACTCAAGACATTGTTTGTTTGAACGCGCTGATCTCTGGAAATACCGGTCCGATTTGAAAGATTCTTTTTAGAATTTATAGCTGTGTAGACAAATACAGGAAGTGAAAATAACGAGAGTCTACACGATAAGTCTCCTCTACACGTCAACAGATGCATCTGCAGACGTCATCTTCGGAAGCGTCCGCCGACGTATAGAGGGGGTAATTTGCGCGTTTGTTGTAGGTATTTAGCGTCCACCTCGAATCCGATTGTTGTCGGTTTTTGTTGCACGAATCAAAAAGGGTTTCGGTGCGAACGTCCGGCGTTTGTCCACACGTCTAACGGCGTATCAGTTTGATCGAAGTTGCGATTGAGAGTACACAGACGCATTCTTCTTGCGGTTTAATTGTTCTACTACGATGCACACTCAAGTAGTAGTTAAAAGTACTAAATAAATAAATAGCTGCGGCAGCTACGGTCTCAATATCCATTTTTTTTAACATTATGTGCGAGTTGGGTCTGTTGAGAATCAACATAGACTGATCGACCTACAGACGTGTGGACGGCTCGTGGTGATCCTTCTGCTGATGCATCTGTCATTGTCCGCGGACGCATCTGTTGACGTGTGGAGAAGACATTACACAGGGGCCGCATGGTGGCGAGCTGGTCGTATAAATTTTACCTATATAGTTGAAACCGTTAGGAGTTGCTAGTATAGGAATCTCATTTTGATATTTTTATTACTGAAAATTTTATTGTTTGTGTACTTATTATAAAAAATTGGTAGGTACCTGGACGTTCAAGGTGCTTATCATTCCAACAGGTTTAAATTGAATCTTTAATGGAACCCTTCTATATGGTTTTATGTTGCATTTATTAGGAACCACTTTTAATGAGGATAAAGCATTCTGTATGTCCATTGAAATTTGCTCTCGTATTTTGTCATCTTTGTAATTCTGCATCATTTGTCCTCTGAAATCAAATACATACAAAGCTAATATACATAGTCTGACGCGAGACGTGGCAAACAAAATCGTTATCCACGTTCAATTGTTAATTGTCAACTATTGTCTTAGTTTCATCATGATCATTTCAGCCGAAAGACGTCCACTGTTGATCAAAAGAAATAGCCTCCCCAAAAATCGCTGCAACAACAGTTACTGTGCTGCCCGCATAAAGCAGCTTTACCAGGTCATCGGACCACTTTTTGGCGGGTCTTAGTATATTAACTGACTTTAAAAAAAGACGGAAGTTACTCAATTCGAATGTATATATATACAATATATATATTGTATGGATGTTCAGCCATAACTTCTTTATTTATGAACCGATGTTGGATAGGGGGATACCTCAAGAGTAGTCCCATTTTAATTTCATTGGCATTGGACCTTCAACTTCGAAGATACACCAAGGAACTCTTAAAAATTATTAAGGTTGGTTTTCTTTTTTGTTAAAAATTGTCTTGTTAACTAAAATATGAAAATCAACGAATATGTCGCAAGCAATTATGACTCAGTTGGTAGCATGTACGGACTTCGCGTCGATCGACGTGAGGTTGAATCCATGCAATGCGCCTCAGTTTTCGGTGAAGGAAAACATCATGATGAAACCACAACATTGTGGTAGGGCTTTTGCTAATGCCCGTCTGGCTAGCTACCATCCTCAAGTTGAAAATCTATCACCAAACAAAAAAAGGTGTCTTTCGGCAGCTGCACTTGAGAGCCAGTCTTTCACAAGGCTTAGCGTGGTACCATCTTAGGCTCTATTAATTACAACATACTTAGTTTTCATTGGTTTTTATTTACATGCTACACTAACCAATTAAATAAAATTTGTATGGATGTAATAAGAATTAATCGCAGAGGTGTTCCAACTCAGTTCACAGGAGTAGCAACCTATTACGACTGACTTCAAAACTACAGTATTTTTGGTCGTTATAGGTACATAGATATATGCTATAGTAACCAATTAACATCAGGTGGACAGTGGACTACATGTTTTTAGTACTTTATATCATAGTAACTTTTAAATTTCTCAGACCTGTACAGTGTGTTAGCAATAAAGAGAATTGTCACAATTGGTATAATAATTCATTTTCTAATATACTTAAAAAATTAAACGAAGACAATCTCTTCAAACGTATTACCTATAATCAAATGTTAACAATAACAACAAAAAACAAGCAAAGTACTTCCTACAAACCTTGAAGGGCCTGTATTGGTAGCCTGAAGATTAGCTGTGCTACAGCCTAGGCAGACGCTAGTCATTTCAGAATTGGTCGTATCTTCTACAGTAGGGTACATATCTCTAAATATGAAACTAGCTTCAATCGGCACCTTGCTATGGTTCATGACTTCTATAGTACGAATTATCTTTTCGCCTACTTTTACAGGGCCTAAATCAAAACTTTTCTGACAACCTTCATATAGATCGAACAACAACGGAACCCCTGAAACATTTATAATAAAATAAAAAACAGTATATCTATTTATAATCAGAAGAGGATTTGTTTATTAGGTAAATAATATAAACTAGTTTCACCTTCTCCCTTTAGGGTTATAATTTCTTCGCAGAGAGAATTTACCCAAAACTGTAATTTAAATTCGTATTCTTTTACTTGTTTTGGTCGGAAATAGATAGCAATTTTAAACCTCCTTTCAGGTTCAATATCCGGCACTTTGTGGTAATCGACATACAACTCAGGCAGACTTGTGAAATTCAAGTCAAGACTGAAATTATAGAAATTATTTTTGTAAATATGTATATATTAACTTTTTAGAATATTCAATGAAATATCACTGGCAAAGTTCATGAAATATAAACATACTTTAGAGACACCTTATCGTCGTTTATAAAAGCCAAGTTCTTCTTATAAGTGATATCGGGTGCGTTTACGATACATTTTCCAAAATCGTACTCGGTACATGAAAAATGGTACAAGGGTTTTTCGATTTCTGCATGAATATATATGCTATATTCAGGGCCATCGGAAATCTAAAATAATGAAAAATAAAATAATCATATTTTACTTTCGTACAAGCAATAGCCAAATAATGCAAGAATAATTTTTATACCTTTAATTAGTTATTTACATTGGTACATAACCGTAAAAACTAAATATGTTACAACTACAATGAGATTAGGACGATTTAATTATTTTATAAGTACTGTGTCTATGTGTATAAAAACGATAGGAAACGACCTTATGTATAGTTTAATTCCATGTACAGTGAGAGGAAATATAGACATGCAATTTAGACCAGTTGGAAAAGGACAAATAAACTTGCGTAACATATTTTTATAATTCATAGATGTTCTAATACATAACATATCGGAGATTCTCAGAGACGTTCAGCGCAATAATAAAATATTTTAACAGGTTAATTTCCTATCTACACAATTAATAAAATTGAAATGTCTGCTTGTAATGTCAAAATAACAGCGATTAAATGCATATGAAAGTATATACGATACCTATGACAAAAACCCATTTTTTAAATTGTTGTTTGTCTGTCTGCCTGTGTGTTCCCGGTAATCTCCGAAACGGTGGAATCGATTTTCAGGGAACTTTCACTAGTAGATAGCTGATGTTATAAGGAGTAACTTAGGCTACTTTTATTTTAGAAATATAATTAGAGTTCAGCGCAAATAAAACAAACATGGTCATGGTGAATTAATCCGGGCGCTTAAATGGCTTACGCTGACTAAACCATAAGAGATATAGTAAATTAATGTACTACATAATTATAGACATTAAAAATACCTACTAAAAATTCAGCGAGAGTATATATATATCTTTTAAGGAACACCAACAATAGGCATATTTGTCTTTAAAATAACTGGAAGCGGGAGAGCAAAATTTCGCGCGTGTGTACGATCGATGTCATTCTGTAGTCCACATGAGCGAAGTCGCGGGCACATCTAGTTTTTTAATATAAAATTATTCTGTAGGTCCTACTAAGAGACTTCTTAAGAGGCATAGAGAAATTACTTTGCAGATTTCTCTACGTGAAGCAGTCGGATTGCCGACTGGTGGAATACCTCCACCCTTCAGAAAATCTCAGCTAAATAACCTAGTGTTGTGTTCTTGCGGTGGGTAGAGTTTCCAGAGTAGAGGAAGGGGGGTTCAAGATCGTTAACGCGTTAGTGATACCTATGACAATTATTACAAGCCGCTAGCCGCTTACCGTCAGATTGTTCTCCATCTTTGTTGTATAAAAAAATATTAAGTGAAGAAAGTTTTCTTGTTGGATCGATCACGAATTACGACAACTGCGTCCGACTGGATGGACACCACCATACACTAGGTGTAATACCCTCTGTATTACACGCTTAGCATACATTATATAGAAGACTATATAATATAACTAGCTGTGCCCCGCGGTTTCACCCACATAAAATTTAGAGAAATCACTGATTGATGATTTATAATATACTTCATTCAGTATAGACAATATTTTTACCGGGCTGCCAGATGATCACATCGCGGCATCGCATGGCTCGTTCGCACCACTACTACTATAGACATAGAGATCGCTTTTCAAACGCATGAAAGAATGAAGAGAAGCATAAAATTTCCTGCTAACTTCCTTGACTTAGTAGGCCCAGCATAATTTAGTATCGAAGATTATACCAAGATTTTTCCCTGTAGTTGAGTAGGGAATATGGTACATTGAATGTATTGAAGACGAATAGATGAATTAAAGTCACTTTTAGCAAGCTGTTTCGAACTACTAATTATATTGAATTGACACTTCTTGGGATTAACATTAAATCCCGTAAGATTCGGACCAGGAAAGTAAACTTTGAGAGGTCCTTGTTTAAATAATTGTTTATAGATGGAAGGTTCTTTATTTCGCAATGCAGATACAATTGCAGGTCGTTAGCATAGAGATGGTAGTGGGATTGTATATACATATAGATATTATATATTATTAGCCATATTGTCTTGTCATTAATTAAAATGTTTTATGTTCATATAATTAGGCACAGTTGATTCTAAAGAATGGAATTTAACGATTCAAGGAAAGGCTAGATTTTATTCAAAACTAGCTGGTACCCGCGACTTCGTCTGCGTATTATTGGATATACACCGACTGATCTCGGAACACGACATACCAAAAAAATCGGCGTTTTTGCGTGATTGAGTAACAAACAGAAACTTTCCATTTATTATATTTGTAGGATAACACTGGTTAAACTATGACTTTTAACGTGATAAAAAGTACCCTATGTGTTATTCCTGGTCATAGACTATCTGTGTGCCACATTTCATTGAGATCTGTTCAGCCGCTTTAGCATGATTGAGTAACAATAAAATCCAAATATACACACTTTCACATTTATTATATTTGTAGGATTACTCGTTTTTTTATATCCACCTCCTAGACTTGGCTGTTTATGAAATTTCACAACTTTTTTATAGACAAATAATCCCAATCGAGGCTTGACTCATTTACAGCATGGTTTTGTTGTGATATAGTATACCTATCTGCTATAAAGTTTTTATACTCACGTATGGATGAGCCTCTTTGAAAGGTTACCTTAATGGCATTTTAGGGATATTTACCCAATAGCATTCAGCACAGTCTGAATTGACGGTATATTTCCGAATGGATCAATAATTGAAATTTATTTAAAAACGTTTGTAGTTAAATCAGCAGTTAAAACATATATTAACTTTAATTGAATAAGATGAAGCAACAAACCGATAAAGTTAAAGGAAATGCTTGCACCGGTACTTGTTTGAGAGTGAAGTAGAATGTGCAATCAACTTCTTTTGCAGGTACTACATGACCTTTCTTGGGCTCCACACTTATCTGCAGATACTTCTTCACCGCACTGGTTACGTAATGCCAATCAAAGAAAAATGTAGCAGAGCCGTCATTTTTTATTGTAAATACGATTCTTCTTTCATACGTGGATGCAGTCTGCAAAGTATTTTATCAGTAAAAGCATAAATTTAATTGAACTGGTCATCTAATTAATAAATCGCATGATTAATACCTGGTCCAAATGTATATTAGTAATAGCATCGCTATTTAAAACATGTTCATTTCCAATCAAATAATACGTTACTTTAGGCTTGATTTCATAACTCAATGCATTTACGCACAAAGTTAAATATTTTGTCAAATGTGTAACATTGCAGAATATTTTAAACGAAAGCGGACCGTCCTCTATTGGTGTGTAAAATACTCTAAAAATTACAACACTTACATTAAATTAAGTTGTAACGAAACTTAAGTACGTTAAGATCGATTTATCAATGTACCTATAAATCACCTGATTATTTGGTACGGACCGATAGTTTATAAACAATCTAGGAAGATATCGGTAGAAATTGAACGGACACTAAAATTTCCAATCAACAGTTACATTTTCGTAGGTTTATAAATCAACAGAATTCTGAATTGGTTAGGTTGAAACTATGAGCATAAACGCACGAACCGAGCGAGTGGACAGCGACAGCGGCTGGCGTGTGCCAGAAATAAATTAGCCGTTGAAAATTTACATTTTTCAAATTTACCAAGTTCTAGTAACATGATTTCGCCTAGCCTCAAAAATTCAAAATAATTAGTGTCCGTTCACAATTTACCGACAGTTTACGATCTTACTATAACATTTTATAATCTAACGGTTCGTACAATTATTCGTCAATGTAAGAAAAGACCATTCACAGTAAATAATTGTGTTCATAGTCAGTTGAAAAAGACGAATTCTACGCTTATGATTTATGAGGTTAGAAGAAATAAAGGTCACTTGAATGTCGTCGTAGTTTTAGGTTCGCACTACTTACGTCCTTGATATTTAATTATGGTTAGATGAGCTATCAATTTTGTCTATAAAAAAATATGTATGACATAACAACTGCTCTGCTTCCTTAACTACCTAAGACCTTAGAAAATACTAAAAGATGGAAACGATGAAGATGTTATGTTGATAGCCTAAATAATGAAATCAGTTAGAGCTCACTTTATTGCAGTTTCTGAAAGCGGTTTTAAAGTTCCATAATCTGGTTCAACGATAACCGGTGTTTTACCGGATTCATTACACAGAGAATTGCCTTTGAATTCAAATTTGAGACTTTCAGTTTCATTGTTCTTTAATATTACTACATCTGTTTTAGTAAAACCAACAAGTGAATTCCTTATTATTAATATCGTTGGCACAAATATAACGTCAGGTTCTCTTACAAGACCGACAACGAGTAAATTCATAACCAGATTGTGCACAGGTATCATAAATCTCCATTGGGATTCATAAACCTGCAATTTATTTATGGTTAATTATATTATTATAATAAAAATAATACATACAAAGATAATGTTTTCAAGTTAGGTACCATTTATCTAACACCTTTCGCAATATTTTATTATAAGTATTATTTATTAACTTATAATTAAATAAATTACATTTTGATAATAAGCAGTTAAATTTAAATATTAACTTAATTAAAGTTGCTAAATAAGAAGTTATCATAGTAGTTAGAATAATTTAATCATTATTGTTATTGCACGCTGTGATTTGTTATAATATTGAGGGAGTACCCGAATTTGTAAAAAAACATGATTAAATTTATAAATATTGCTTTAAATTACAATAAAAAATGTATTAGCGATGATAATGAACATCCTTGTTTACCTAAAATTTTGGAATACGTTTTTTGGTTTTGGATTAAACTGTAATTTCTATAAATAGTTTAATGTAGGTAATTATTCTCATATGGTGGTTTCTATATTAATTCATAAACTTATGTTATATAATTTTGTTGGCATTTTACGTGACGTACTTGAGTCGTATAGAATCAATTTCGGCTATTTCACTTTCGGACATTTGTGGGGAAAAAAGACTTGGACAGTTATAACAAGGGAGCCATCTTGTTAGAGGTATGTTTGAAGCATACAAGAATAATTAGGGCGTTTTTAGCAGGATTTCGAGCTGTCATATTATGGTTTCTTATTTTAATTCATTAACTTAGGTTCGTTGACCCTATGTTATGTAATATAGATAGTATTATACGTGGTACAGTTTTGTTATTGTATATACGTGAAGTGGCATATAAATATAAACTGGAAACATGCATTTTGAGTGTATCACAAAGACTCACTAGATATTTCCAACAAGGGAGCTACCATCTTATTGGACCCACTTTGTATATTAGAAAATACTACGAAGGCTTAAACACATTAACACTGGCAATTGCTTTTTGCGGGACCAAATCAAGAAAAAGAAGAATAATTAGAAAGATATTTTCTTCATATGAGATTGGCAGAACTGTGGATAAACACAGTTGCCATTAACTAAAAAGAAGAATAAGTAGTAATAATTAAAAAGTACAACCCCGGGAGCCGTAGGTGAGAATGTAAATATTACTTCCGTTGATGTGCCTCCTTCAACGTAACCTTTTAACTTATCACAATGAACAGGCGTAAGTTCCGGCTTTTCGGACATTACCATCTCGAATATAAATTCGTATGCTTCGCTTGTCGGATTTACCACGTTAAATGTTCTGAAAAAAAATAATTTTTTTAATAGACTGCGTTCATGATAGCTAGTCCAGCTGGCTTGGTTTAACATGTTACCAACTCCGATGGTTATTTAAAAGGAACTATCAAATTCTAATCCTTGCTCGGAGAAGTAATAATGAATGTCAAGAAATCTGGCAATCTGCAAAATGCGGGACGTGAGAACAAGGATAGGTTACACGGGTGCATCGGCGGCGGGGTGGAGACTTGGTGGAATAAATTTAACAGGGATGGAACCTTAGGGCACAGCCAGTAAATTATATGATATGAAATAATTTATATATAGAGTTAAAAAATGGTGGTTGTAATAAAAATCAATTACATTATTTCTTATCGTTTGCACATTCTTTAAATGACGATGCGTAAAATTATGACTTCTTTATGTTTATTATATTTCATGAACTCACTTTTTATAACAGCCTGATCCTAAAACGTTGAACTCTAATACTGTCATATGCGGGGGCAAAGCGACACCAGTTGTTTTTCTCCTTCCCGACGTTAAGTAGTCACTCTCTTCTATATCAAGATGGCAATAAGGAATCAGAGACTTTGCGCTTATTTTACAAGATGCATTTTGATCATATGGATCCAAATTATCTGTAAATATATTAACTTAAATAAGCAGCATTCTTAATCAGCAAATTATTTAAAATCATGTGTATATATATGTACTTAAAGTATTATGAAAATGGCAAACCATATGAACAACTTGGGGTCTAATACATATATTTTTTTTCACACATACATACATACAAGGACATAGAAAGAAATAGACTGCTCGAAAAACATAAACGTACTTTTACGCAGTCGGGTGAAAAGTCCTGTAGATATTTATGGACCAAACTGACTCCTACTCAAAATGTATGATGGTTTAGTTCCAAAAAGAAAATCATAAAATCAGAACCTGATGTGCATAAAAATGCACTATTTTCAAACATTATATAAATGTCTGGAAAAGTTTGAATTTCCTACAGAACACGAGAATAAATTCGTTGGTAAGATAGCGACACGGTCACGCGGAATACGCACACATTCATTCAAACTTTTTCAGTCCAGTTACGTAAACAAACAAACAATTTGTAGATATAGCCTGCCTAGAAATGTCTACGCTTCCTTAAAACGTTATAAGTATGTCAAAGTCACTTTCAAAATTTGTCCCTTTGGTTTTATGGTATATAATATAAGCAAGCCACATTCGAACAGAGGACACATTTCTGTTTTGAACATCCAAGCCTATAAATTAAGCGAATACAAAAAGAGACTAGATGAAAAAAATCTACCAAGAGTCTACAGTAAATAGAACATTTAAACTTCACATAAGTACAAGCACAGAACAGTGTAATGGACGCTTTTCTCTGAAATACGCATGCGACAAAGATTACGTGAATACTTTGTTCTACTACTGTCTTCTTTTGTACTAATAAATTATTTTACTGCAAACAATGCCATTTTAATTACATACAGACTACAGGCTTAAAAATATACAATTTAGTGAGTTTTTACCTATATAACTTTTTAATCGAACTTTATAGTCAAAAGCTTCAAGTGGCGAAAATATCACTTTGAAAATCTTGCTTTCATTTGGTTTCAGGCATACTTTAACGGGTTCTATACGAAATGGTAAATCAACTTCAAACCACGTATCGACACTTCGTCTATCTTCACTGGCGCTGAATAACGTCAATTTACTTTGTGCTAATAAAAGAAAATAATAAATAAGTACAGGCTGAATGTAACTGTGTGCAGAAAAAAATATCGGAAAATACCCTTTTCGTCAGCGCACGTATTATCCAATTGGTTTCCGTCGTTTATACCATTAGTGCTGTTAATTAAACTTTCAGCATAACTAGGTTCTTCGATAGCCTAAAATCAATCAAACCCGTATTAAAATGTCTTTTCTACTATGTTCGTAATTTTTTTTTTTAATTGTATTGTGGTAATACATAAATAATATATTTAAAATTTTTAACACATTTTATGTATTGAGCTTTGGCCGATGCGATTCCTTTATACATGTTGTTCTTTACTAGGTACTGAAACTCGGAAGTTATTCCGCTTTTTCACAATTATTATCATAACTTTAAAATCGTTACATAGTCACAATTAAAGTTTGACTAAATTGGTCTAGGGACACGTGTCAATTTGACGTTAATAGCATTAGTAGAAAAAAAAATTCGCAGCATTTCAAATGTGGTGTTGGAAGATGATGGAGAACCTCAGTTGGACAGAAAGGATTACAAATGAGGAAGTGTTAAGAACGGTTGATGAGGACAAACAGTTATTGAGAAAAGAAATGAGCTCTTTCGTCTTTTTATTTTTGTTTCGGTTTAACTAATGCTACTTTACGAATTAACTACTAAGCTATGATTTACTAATCATAAATTAAAATACCAGTCAAACATTTCTATTTTATTTTATTGTAATTTTATTGAATTTTACAATATTTTAAATCTACAGGTGTACTTAATTGGTGAACAATGCTGTTAGTTATTTTAAAGAAGTCTCGATGTGATGTCGACCTCGATGATTAAAAATCCTATCCTAAATCTTGGAGTATTATCGTTATCTAAGTGATTAAACTGATTACATTAATAATGCTACACTGTTAACACCTACTAAGGAATAATGAACCGGGAAACAATGCCAATCAACGCTGCCGCGCTCGCAGCTGTGACAACTTTTTTACATAAGGGAATCGTTTTCAGTATAATAAGCAAATTTAGCTTAATAGTGTTTTTATTTTTTTATTTGATTGGTGTGTGATTATAAAATATAATTATACTAATAGATAGATAATATAATAGTCTTAAATCTTAATGCATCATCTTAATTCTATAGAATACACATGGATCTCTGACTGTGTCACTTTATTATAATTATTATCTGGGAATGTAGCCTTTGGCGTAGAATTTACCCAGTATTAATAGCATATAGCCGCTACATTGATATTCAATCACAAGGTTTTAATTAAATGTATAGATATGTGTTCAAGTATTTTTAAGTCAGAACGAACTACCAGTAAAGAAGCAATTACTGAAAAAGAGAGGATAGAAACTCAGGTAACGACGCTTTTTTAAAAGGTAATTTTAGAAAAAGTAATAAAAAAACGTACAAAAATCTGCAATTTTGTACTTTCAGCTACGATATAAATAAACGAAATAAAATATAAATATTAGAACTTTGTCTATATGTAGTATGTAGTAGATATACGGTACACAAATATAATATAGTACTTATTACTATAAGTTCTACGCAGTATATAGATTCCTGAAAATAGTTCTAATTTGATATAAACTTTGTAAGATAATTTTATATAGGTACCTAATATAAATAATATATTTAGACAGTAATACCTCTTTGGCCACGGTTTTGTCAATTCTTTTAGGAAATTCATCATCAATGTGAAAGGACCATAGGATTTTTAATGGTACACTTCCTACATTATCCACATTAAATTCAAAATTTCTTGTCTACAATGGAAGCGTAAAATAAAACATTAGTTTTAAGAAACAAATTGATAATGTATGGGAAAATCTTTACTTTTTTTAATAATATGTACGTCACTTGATTTAATTATAAAAACGACAATTTATGCTGCCCCTTGTCGGAAGATTCAACCAAAAAATATTATAGGTATAACGAATAAATTTTATAATAATAATAAAATAATGATACCAAGCCTTCCCCGTCCCACTCCTTAATCACTACACCACGGCAGCCCAAAACGTATTAGCGATTTGAATCATCAAAAGTCCACAGGTCTATATTTTCGTACATATTATTACGGTTGTACCAAAATACCAAGCGTTCAGGTTTCCTCACGATGTTTTCCTTCGCCGTCGATAAATTTTATATTAAAAACGTATTCCATTATGTACCATAACTTTTTATTTTACTTTATAAAACGGTTTACGGAAAAAAACTAGTTTCATATGAGTAAAAAGCGACACAGAGCATAATAAGTACCTATTTACCTGATAAATAAATGTATCTTCAAAATCGTATTCATCTTTTAGAGTGCAAGTGTATTTGATATATTCGGTAATAGCGGAACAGACGATAACAATGTTTAGTGAACCAAGATATGCTTCAGACGAAAGTAATTGCTCGTCTATTATAGTCTCAAATCTTTCATTCAGATTAATATCTCTGGGAAAATAGGAATATACAGTATATTTTCGTCGTAAATTACCATTTTCAAAATAATTATACAATGTTTTTCAATGTTTAAGTTGTCGAATTATATATTCACCACTAAGACGCTCAAACCAACCTCACCTGCACGTGGTGCACCCTGCTGAGTAACGAACGAGGAAATGGCGATAGCGGGGTACTGTCGCTATTTTGCCCGACTGGGTGGCCACCGCCATGCATGTGGTGAAAAGTCCGTCATAGTAAAAGGTTTTGCGTATCACGATTCAGGATCAGCCTGTGCATCATATCCAGTTAAATTAATGCAGGCCGACACGACAGTGGCTACCGTCGTTGGATTAAGATCTCTCGGTGGTCACCGTTGTGTTAGGATTGTACTGTGCTTACCATTAGGGACAATACCGTCAATTTGCCGTGCTACTATAAAAAAAATTATAGGTACTTCTTCAATTTACAATGATTAAAATTTTCTTTTTTTGACTAATTTACTTAAATAATACATAATATAAACAAATACGAATATACATAAATGTATTGTTACGATCTGACTAAAATAGAAAAAAAATATCTTTATCTTGAAATTTCTGAAATCATGTAGAAAGTACTTGAAGCATCGAGTATATTGTCGTGGGTTCGAGTAAGCATTATTTTTATACACACATATAAACTCCTTATCTCTTTGTATTGCGTAAACAAACAATGATCTAAAAATAGGTTGTTCCCGTCTCGAAGGATAACAAATGTTTACAAACTTGTTTACGTTGTAAGTACCGTATATGAAATTAGCTTTTTAAATGGAAAAAAATAAAACGAAAAAAGTAACTATTATGAAATTATATATTTAAACAATCGAAGTATGTATGTACCATTATTATCTATGCATTTTCGCCATTTTGTAGGTAGTTCATTGATTCCATTACTGAAAAAATTGTGGAGCGAGAATCAATAAAATCTTTGAAGGCGGTTTGGACAGCTTCATCGGAATTGAGTTTTTTTTCTTATAAGAAATGGTCCAAATTTCGAAAAATGTGGTAATCCGTTGGAGCAGGGTCCAGGGAGTATAGTGGTTTTCGAAGACATTCCAACCACAGTTCCTCTAATTTAGCGATCGTCTGTCGTGAAGTATGGGGTCTAGCGTCGTCCTGAAACAGCAGTGGGCTAGAGAGATTGAGCAGTCTCGGGTGTTTAGAAGCTAACTTTTCCATCATCGTCTGGCCAGATCTTAAGAAGCTGTAGCGTATGACATCAGCACTGGCCCACCAAATACTCACCAGTACCTTTTTCTGAGTCAACTTTCGCTTGGGACAGGAGTTGGTCAGTTCTCCTGGGTTCAACATACCATCACGCCTGTATCCCCGAAGGCTTAGGCAGAGGTGTACCTATGTACACCCACAGTTCACCGTGTATGTTTTTAGGTCCCATTTAATAGGGGGCGAGCCTATTGCCATTAATCGGGCACAAAGCCAAACTCCGAGCTGCTACTGAGAATTTCATAGAAAAACTCAATGATAGCAGTCGCGCTTACGACCACTAGGCTAATGAGGCAGTTCAACACAACAACAACACACAACACAAAAAACAATATGACTAAAAATTCCCTCGTTACTGTGACGGTTGAGTAATGTAACGCAGCACTCAATGCGTGTTTGTTGGTGTGCTTCAGTCAATTCATGCGGTACTCATTTCTCGAGCTTTTTCACTTTTCCAATTTGTTTCAAGTGAATTAAAATTGTTTTATAACTCACACCGAAGCCTGCCGGTAATTCTGACGTAGTTTGTGATGGATCCGCTTCCATGATCACCTTTAATTCTTAAATAACAACTAGGTTCACCGGCCGTCCACGGGGTTTGTTTTCTAGGTCAACATTTCCAGAACGAAAACGTTGAAACCAAAAGCTTACCGTGCTTTATTTTACACCTCCCTTTACACTTTTCCTCATACACATCGTTAATCCTTCGAGCTGTTTCTGCAGGGCTGATGCCACGATGGAACTCGTATTCGTAAATAACGCGATATTTGAAGTTTTCTATTTTGTGAAAACAACGATGTCAAAGAAAAATCAAATGGTGCGGAAACAAATCTATACAATTAATAAAATTGAAGTGTCTGTTTGTAATGGCAAAATAACAGCTTTATACTAAATGCATATGAAAGTATATACGATACCTATACTATAACAAAACACCCATTTTTAAAATTTATGTCTGTCTGTTTGTTCTGGGTAATCTCCGAAACGGTGGACCGATTTTGTCCGGACTTTCACTGGTAGATAGCTGAGTTTATAGGGAGTAACTTAGACTACTTTTATTTTAGAAAAATAATTTTGGGTTCCGCACAAATAAAAAAAACTGGTCATGGTGAATCAATTCGGGCGCTTAAATGGCTTACGCTGAGTAAACCATAAGAGATATAGCAAATTAATATACTAAACAATTGTAGACATTAAAAAGACCTACAAAAAAGTCTGGGAGAGTATACGTCTATCTTCTAGGAAACACCCACAATAAGCATTTTTGTCTTTAAAATAGGCGGGAGCGGGGGAGCAAGATTCGCACGGGCATTCTGTAGTTCACGTGAACGAAGCCACGGGTACAACTAGTGAATCACTAAATTCGAAACGCAAATATACAAACCTAAATTGGAAATAAATTTGAATATGGAATTCCTAACCAAACGCCAGGTATTTGAGATCAAAGTGGCCAGTTCAACAAAACGCCAATTTCATATGTAAGGACCTAATGTATTTCATCTGTCTATACAATTAATAAAATTAAAATATCTGCTTGTAGTATCAAATAGCAGCTTTTTACTAAATGTATATCAAAGTATAAACGCGTATTTATGTACACAGATGAACACAGGCCGCTATATTACGCGTCGCTAGTCTGGCGCAAGCGCAATACGTCACGAGCATGTCGAGGTAATCGGTGACGCCAAGGTCACGCGAACCCATATTTTTCCACCTACCAAAAATCTCTCAACGCGGCTAAAGAAGTTTTTACTTCAAAAATGGACTATAGAAGAACCTCAAGCCTAAATTTGAAAAAGCGATTTGTGTGCTTTTTATTTTGTATTTTTGTGTACAAATAAATTATTACGAGTGTAACAGTATTGTTGATTGACTAGGTACTATTAAAATTGGCTATATTTTATTTTAAATCTTAAACTAATTTTATCGGATAAAATAGCTAAATGAACTAACGTGCATAGAAGACAAACTTTACTCGTTAGTTAATTAGCCTTTCCGACATCAATATAATATTACTAGCGGTATGCCAAAGGCTCCGTTAACAAACGTAATACGCAGTAATTTATTTTCTTCCAGTATTGTTTTTATTATTTCTCGTATTATTGACAATTCATTTATTCTATCAATTGATGATGATGACGACGCTGGCGCTGAAAATGACGACGATGATTATGGTGGTGTCGATGATAATGACGACGACACTGACAGTGACTGACGAGGATGATAATGGTAGTGGTGATTACGACGACGAAGCTGATAATGCCAAATACGCTGACAATGAGGATAATGATGGTGGTGGTGACGATGATGACAACTACAATGACAATAACGAGGATAATAATAATGACGACCAATTACATAAGTTTCCCGTGTACAAAATTTTATATGATTTGATCAAACCGTTTTAGAGTTAAATTCGGATACACAGACAGACAAAAAAAATTTACAGGTTGTACTCCGGGAGTGCCTACAGAAGTGAAAACTTATTTTGGCGCGTTAGACATTTTTTAGATGGGTACTAGGGTTATTGGGTTATTTGGGTTATGAATTGCATTTTATTTATGAATTGTATTTTATTAATTATTAGAAACTTTAAAATACATTTAATATTATTATATGAAAGACGCGTTCGTGGTCTGCTATATGTACATGCATATATATGCACACAATATAGCTGCGTCTCGTAACGGTGTCGCGAATCCAGAGATTTTATCTCATCAAAAAATATGCGTACCGCGCTAAAAGAAGTTTTCACTTCAAAAATGTTAGGGGCATATTCATGATCCGTGTCCTTTATCTGGATTCGTATATTTATCTACTTTTATCTGTAAATTTGAGAAAAAATTACGAATTACAGATTTATTAATATAGATAATAATTAATGTTTCATGTTTACAAATCAACGTAATATTTATGTTTTGATCGGAACTCTGTTTTTAGTCTGTGCTCAGTGCTAAAATATGACAGCTCTAGATTCCAATACTCTTGTACCGTTGTGGATGAGTCATTTCGTAATGTAATTTTTAATATTTTTACCTATTTATAGGATTTGTTTTTCTTAAAGCCCTCAACGTTTTAAAAATATGATAAACATAACTCTATGTCAAAAAATATCAACCGTACTTCAAAAGTAGTTTGTTTAATTGTATTTTAATACATGTCCTCGCTTTTAAATTACATTACACACATTTAGATTGTTAAAATTTCCAGAATTTTCAGTGATTGTTTGATAATGTTATATTAGCTATTAATTGACCATTTCACTATTCTTACATCTCTCTTGTATCCAGGCCCAAGATTGTATGAAAAAGTATCGATTTCCTTTCATCCCATAATTTAATTTAGGTGAAGAATTTTAAATTAAGAAATTTTTAAGAGTGTGTCGTTCACGTGTGGTTAATATTTTTCATCAAATCTATAAACAATTTTTTTTAAATTCATTTAGGGCCTAAGAAGGCCCTTATGAACGTTGAAACACAATAGTAGCCCGTTCGGAAAATATCCCAGTGATTGAGAAGAACTGCTAAGAAACTCGATCGGGTTTATCTTTTTTTTTCAACTATACAAAAGTATTAATATAAAAGAATAATAATAATTAAGTGTATGCACAGAGGAATCACTTCAAGATATCACTTTCATTCACATAATGATACATCCTATAATATCCTTTTGACAGTAACACCGGCTTGATATGGTCCTTAAACTTGTTGTCTAGCAAATCAGTAATGTGCTTCGGGATTTTATTATAAAACCTGGCACTATTACCTAAAAAACTTTTATTGGACCTACTTAGTCTAAAACATGGCACGACTAATTTATTTCTATCATCTGATCATTGTGATGATCTTAGACAAAATCTAATTTGACTAAGTTTTTACGAATGTACATTAAGTTTTCATGGATCTGTTGGAAAGACAAAGTTAAGATATTATATTCCTGTATTTGTTTTTTAGTGTAAACTGCGATGTTTACACAAACATGTGCCGCGGTTGTTTAAGACGCGAACATTATTTCGATGTCCTGAGAAGTTTGTAGTTGCTTCGAGATATTTTGGGTACAGGATTTTCTATATCTTTTTAATCGGGTTGGAACAGGTCGTAACAGAACCATGGCAGCACCGTTTTCAACCACCAGTGGTAGATCATTCATATAAACGAGATAAAAAAGGTCCCAAAATTGATCCCTGAGGGACGCCGATTCTAGCCAATGATCCCGAAGACGTTGCCCTATTTACACCCACTTATAGACAGCGGTCTGTTAAATAAGAGATAATAAAATCGAGAGAAGGGTCACAAACACCATAATGTTTTAGTTTAAGTATCAGCGTGGTGTGATCAACGCAGTCGAAGACATTTGGGGTATCACAGAATGCCCCAAATAATGCCTTATTGGTAAAGCCTTAAGTGATGAATGAAAAAAAACGGAAGTACATTTTTTTTATTGAATGGTATGCGTGTTAAACTTCAATTAAATAGACATATTATGTGTACATAATTATAAGACAATATGTTAAACGAACATTCTTTTTAGCAAACTAATTTTCAACCCCTATTTATACACCCTTTACTGATGAATTTTGATAAATGTAGATACACGTGTTGTCATTATTTTTATTAAAGTGTCGAACATACAAAATTTCAAGTTACCCCTTAGCGGTTGAATTTTCCAAAATCCGTTCTTAGTGAGCGTTAACATCGCGAAAGGAGTAACTATGCTAAATATCAAGTCAATCAGACCTATAGTTTCGGAGCTCTCATGATGAGTGAGTGGATTTTTCAGTTATATATACTCGTATATAGATATAAAATTGCAAATGTAACCAATTAGATAAAAAATTAACTTATTACCATAGTTATTTCTGCGCATTATTTTTCATTGCATATAGTACTTAACTAAACATTTTTCATAAATTAATATCCTTATTAAACTAAAGATGTTTGAACAATTACTTAAATATAGATAACAGCAGATCTTAAAGTATGTACTACATTTTAGTTATACCTGTTATGATCAAATAACGTTACAATCTGTCGATTATCCCAAGCTGTAGCCTTTATATCAATTGCTAGTATATCATCACTGATTCCTATTAGTGAACAATTAACACATAACTGCAAATAGATATTAAAAATGAACAATAAATAATTATTATACTTAAGCAGAAAGCAGTCACTATTACCTTCTTCAGTGAAACAGGCTGTGCTGAAAAAAATGTGATTTCCAAATCTTTTTCTTCACCTGGTGAAATATAGCCCGTCGATGGCTTCATAATAATATGCTCAGCTTCATCCCAAGTGAATTTATACAATTTATCTGAATTATTAGCCATTATTATGGATCTCCTTTGTATAGTAAATAACTCGCAACCACCGAAGTCCAAAATATATTTAAGAACTGACGGATCCAAACTGGCAATGTCACTTTGTTTTGTCGAGCTGATGGATATTCGTTTACTTTTTCTTGACTCTATTTGTTTTGATTTCTTTTTGTCTATTGGAGCACTGCGAGTTTTTTTCCTGCTATCGAGTGTGGACACAGTTGACATTGTGCTATTGAAAAAAAAAAAAACGTTATTGCGACAATTATCTTATATTCAATCGTTTTAACTGATTTCTTACTACTGCACACTCACCCTTCTGCAGATAACTTATAAGCATCAAGATCTATATCCATGGAAAGCATTTCAAGGCCTATTAATATAACATCTTCCAAAAAAGCTTCAGCTTCACACAAAACCTGTGGTTTATAAGAATTTTAGTCAAATAAGTTACTGTTATTAAAAAAAAAAAAAATATAAATTAAAGATTTTACGGTAAAATATTCGTAAGGGTTATCAACTATAGACAGTTTAACATCACAACTTATCCTTCCCTTTTTAAGTGGATTATAATGAACATTTATTGTTGCTATTTCGTCTGGTTTCAATATTGTTTTCATAGAGGCATTTAAAAAATCTATAAATAAATTTCATAGATTATCATAGTATACATTCAGAAAAGTAATATCTGTAAATCACAAATTAATTTGTTATGACAAACCATTGTTGCCTGATAAAATCATCTGTTCAGTATTCGCAGCAGCACTTAACCAAAAAATTGTTCTCGACTCTTGAGGCTGTTGTATAATATCAATGACAACAATACTCTTGACAGAACTTATGTTTTTAAAGCGAATCTCCTTAGTGCTTACAGAACCTAAGCATGTAACAGGAAATTGCAGCAGCGACATCCTATGTTGCTTTGTAGGTGGCGATACCATGTATATTCTAGGGATTATACCTTCGCCAATCAAACATATCTTGAATGATTGCTCTTGGTTGTCTAGTAATTTTAATTTAATTTCTAAAACCGCTCTATATTCCTGGTAAAACATTTGTAATTTAAAATACTTACAAATTCAATACAAATACCACCTATTGTTATTTAAATATTACCTTAAGCGCTTTAGGACTAAATATTATTCCTAAATTTTTATGCAGCAACGGCTCTATATGGGTTTCATATTTATCTAAATAGAAGATATCTTGGTTACTGTTAGACTGATAGTGCAGTTTCATCGCCAATGCGCATGCTACCAAACCATTGTTGTACAGATCTATTGCGCCAGTAAAGCTTGTGTTTACTGTCACACAAAAGAAATGCAATGTGGCCGAATTCTCTACAAATACGCAGTGAGATGACGACTAAAATAAAGAAAATATTGTTAAATCATGTTGCTTATAATATTAAATTGATATAAGTACGACTTCGTACCTCAGGGACCTTATACTCAGACAAATCTTTGACAATTAAATGTTCTCTAAACGTAGTTTCTAGATTCCAAATATCTAATGTTGGCATAGCACCAGTACCGACTAGTTTGAGAGGAACTCCCTGTGCCTCAGCCGGGCAAGTATCACTTATTATAAAGTTTATTGTTTCCTCAAATTTCCTGGCTGCAGTAGCCATGAACTGTATTTGCAGTGTTCGACTAGTTCCAGGAGCAAGTAAATTATCATCATTCATTATCAAAAAATTGCCGCATCTTATTGGAGGATTTTTAATTCTGTTAAAAGAAAAAAAAATGTGATTTGAAGGCTTGACTATAACCCTATAAATAATTACAACTTACTTTGTATACAAAGTACTCCTTTATTTTACTACTGTAGTCTAGTACTTTAATCCTACAAAAACGACCAATAATGTTATTTACTGCCCTTTTTTATTAATGCTACTGCCCAGTGATCCTCCTTTTACTAACTTAGTTAACCGAGCACGACCTGTCGCGGCTTTGCAGGTAAACCTTAAAATATTTAACCCCATTTGGTATACAAAACATCAGTACAGTATGTTTTATGACTGCGAACAGTAAAATCACAAAATCTATCTCAGTGAAAACAAGTCTTCAAAGCTAAGATCAAACCCTGAATTGATCTTTAAATCGAGCAATTATTCTACTCATCTAACTGGGGCTTGTGAGGATCTTTTCATTCCGTATTTAATATTTTTGCAACAATAATTTCGTAATAAATATACGTTTTGGTGAGATAGGCCTTCCCGATCTTTCAATTTGCTGATGTTGTATATCTTGTGGGTGATAACTAGTATTTTGATTGCTATTTATTTGAAATATTTATACTATACTAAGTATTTCCATTTCTTTATTTTCTCGATGACAGTTCTAATTTGATAGTTGTAGTGTTGTGACCAAATAAGTAGTCATATCGATCGCATATATCGTGACAGTGAGGATTCATCAGATTTTGATTATAATAAATAAATAAAGATTACATGTCGTTATAAATATTTCGTTTCATTTTCGAGTACCTATTTATACATACTACTTATTTTACAACAGCTTCGAAAATTTTGAAGAAGTTGGCATTATCAATCAAGAATTAATACGTGTAACATCTTGTAATGAAATATAATATTAGTTAATAAATTTGTACAAAAGTATCCGGCAGTAGTTTAGTTTCTTACATTTTGTAAAAAAATATCGGGTCTGTTATCGTGTTACTTTTATCGATATAGCTCCATCTTTATCAGTTTCTCCGTTTCTGGTATAACCTTGTACATGCAATGCATACATAATGTAAAAAGACGCTCGTTCAAGTTTTCACAGGAGCTGTCGTCGAGAAAATAAAGAAATGGAAATGGTATAGTAGGTATAAAAAAACCCTATAACCCTATAAAATTATTTACTTGTTGTCTTTTCCTTTCATTGGAACGGGTGGTGCATCAGGATCTGGTTGATATTCTGGTGGTAGTATAATTTCATAAGTAAACGGGCATTTGCTTGTGTTATTTAATATAACTTCTCTCATTACTCCACTACCGACCGGTATAATGTGAAAATTTAATTCTCCCAAAGGAAATAGAGTAAAACTGAAAGCAATTTATCATTAAGAAAAAATCTATACACAATATTTAAAAAAAACATTTAGTTATTACTTACGTGTTATAGAATGAAGCAATTGTAACACACACAGGAAACTTTGCAACGACGATCTGGTCTTTGCTGTTATCCAGTAATGAGCAAATAAAAGCCGGTACATTTACCAAATTCATTGACGTAGTCGGTGTACATTCAAATTCTATGCTACATAGCTTCAATGTAGCAGGTATTAAACCACATTCAGGCGTTAACTCAAATGATTTCAATAAGGACGGTTCCGGAAAATTCTTTACCTTTTTAAGCCTAGAATGCAATAAGTTATTATTAAATATCAAACAGTAGGAACATTTTTCCTTGATAGTTATATAACTTCAGTTTTATATTATTATTAATTATAGTATTTTCTTTAAAAATTACTTACTTAAAATAAATATTGTATTTGCCACGATTTAGTAGATACATTTCTCTAACTACAGTTGAATTAACTTTTACATTTCCGTAATTTAGAAACGTTTCTGCGGGGTTCTCGTAAGCACACTCTACTGCCACATCATAACATTCAGCCGATAGATAGAGATTGTCAACACCATTGGTTCTCCACGACCATCGGCATCGTAAATCTGGTAGACCGAGAAACAAATAAAATAAATATTTAAATTTATTTGGCACTGTGTAAGGAAGTGTGTGAAGTATTATTGCTGTAGCAGTACACAACGGTCGAGTTGTGTGAAAAGACCAGAACAATATTATGTTGCATTATAAAATAAATTTCTAAAAATGGAAGATCCTTTATAAACAATTTATGTGTAAATAAATAACTAATTACATTACCGCTTAGGATACTTACATCAATTGTTAACATTTTGTGTGATATAACTCCAACTTTACAGGCAATATAAGTTACGGGTACAACTTGATTATCATGTCTAGGAATTATACCTGAAGTTTGAGCTATTATAAAATCTTCAACGAATTCTTGCATATTACGTATTTTCCATAAAATAGGTAAAATTGAATCGTTCTTGACAATAAATCTATCATCTTCTCTTCGGTAGAGCAAGAGCTTACCATATTCTAAAAAAATCGAATTAATTTTTTTAAAACATATAAAGTACAAAAAAAAATATATTTTTCTTTGCTACAACACTATAAGCCAGAAAACTTACCAATCATTTTAGTTAACGGTAATATTTCTACGATCGGGACAACTCCCGTACATCCTATATTTATGGTAACAATTTCTGGATTATCCTTAACACACAATAATAATATAACATTGTGTTCCCCCACTTCTGTTGGTGCAGCTGATATAGTTAAATTATCTCTACATCCAGGCTAAACAAATAGAAATAAATGGTAAAATTGTATATTTTTGTAAATGGCAAAAGTAGTTTCATTTAGTGACTAACCTCCAACCGAATGAACATTTTATCCATTTGAAAAACTGATGTTTCTTCCTGAAATTCAATTTCAACATCTGCCGTGATCAATGAGGAATTTTTTAAATCGATTGTGTATTCTTCTTCGTAAACTCTACAAAAATATCGTTTATTATCTCAAGAAACTAGACCCAACAAGAATAACTCAATATAGAACATTGATATAAATACAAAAAACATCAATGAATGCTTTAACTCACCTATAATTTCCTATAAATATAGGACCGAACTCGAACAATTTCAAATCATCTAAGTAACTCATTTTGTAAACATTATCTTCTGCAGTTCTTCTAACAAAATTTTTAAACATTTTTTTAGGTCTACTATCCAATCTGAAAATAATCTGTAATTAAACTCATACAATTTTTTTATATACCAAACAATTACTGGAGGGATTACTGAATATTGAAGGGAAATTAATTATATACCTGGGCAAATCGCATATTCCATTTACATTTATATCTACTCTCGAATCTGGCCACCCACTGACTTCGATAAAACGTTTCACGCTAAAATTACCCTCTACTTGTGGAGCGAACGAGTATTTACATCTAACGAGGTCACCAGGCTGCAGCACTAAACGACCAGTAGTTGCTGTAATATTAACATTGTATTAGCCATTGTTTAAACTAAAATAGAGGTGATGTATTTTATGGAGAATATTTTACTCTGCAAAAAAAAATACATTTTTAATATTCATGCACACACGGAATACCTTACTGCTTATGTGTACGTTTGTAAAATATTACCTAAGATTTTTTTTTTTTTTTGGTGTTCTAGGTTAATTTTGTGAGGCTTGAACAAGAAAATTACAATTACATTACCAAGACTTAATACTAGCTATAACTAGATTGTTTCGAAAATTAATTGTTAGCCACAGAATAAATACAATCTCTGTTTACTTAAACTATTTTGAATGGATAGCTAATTTCAATACCAATCTTTTTGGTGAACATCATTGGCCACTTATGTGTAGTTATTTTCTAACATATTTTTAAAGATTATATTGTGTTGCTCTTCTTTTGTTTGCAATAATGGACGTCTCGCGGGAAGCTTTTCGTGCTATGATTTTTTATGATTATAATCGAGGGTTAACCTTCAAAGAATCTCATGAAAATTTTCAAGTTGTATTTAGGGAGTCTGCTCCTGCATTAGCAACAGTTACTTAATAGTTCAGTGACTTTAAACGTGGTCGAGAGAACCTTAACGATGACACCACACCCGGCTGACCTACAACTGCACTAACACATAAAAATGTCATAAGGGTAAAGTGGTTAATTGCGGAAGTAACTACCTTACACATCGAGCGATTCAGGCTGAACTGAAAATTGGATTACAGGCAGTTTCCACCGTCCTGCATGAACACCTTAAAGTTAGGAAGCTTACTTCGCGATGGATACATAATTCTTTCACTGAAGAGCAAAAATCTCATCGTGTTGATTGGTGCCAATTTATGCTAGAAAAGTTTGAAGAAGGAACTTTGCAAACCATATCCTACATCATCACAACTGACAAAACTTGAATCTACAGCTACAATCCTCTCACGAAGCTACAATCCGTTTTCTTGCGTAATGGGTATTTGAAGATGATGAGTTACCCACAAAAGTTGTTCGCGGTCGGAGTGTTAATATAATATAAAACGCAGTGGACTAGTAGCAGTAATTCCGCTAGAAGATCGTAGAACAGTTACTAGTAAATGGTATTGCGAAGTTTGTCTGCCTCAAGCTTTCGGGGAGTTGAATAGCGAGCGACCATGGAGCAGTGTCCGTGTCATTCTTTTTCACCAAGATTAGGCGCCCGCTTACAGAGCTGCTAGAACCATGGGCTATTTGAATACTTCAGGGGTGCAAATGATACCTCATTCTCCCTGAAGCCCAGATTTATCTCCATGCGATTTTTTTTAAATTTCCAACGGTTAAAGAAATGCTTCGTGGGCGAAAAAATTAACACCGCGGAAAAGAACTTCGAAGAATTTCGGCGGTTATTTTTCGTCCACCCCAATATACATTTTTTAAATGTTTCTAAAGCTAGTTCACCCAAATGCATTATGCACGCACTTATTATGCATTGGGGTTGGAGGGGAATATTTTGTAAAGCTGTAAATAAACTTTATTCATCATATTCTAACTATTTTTCATTTCACTAACAATTTTTGGAATAGCCCACGTATACATATATTTATTGTTCTTGTATGTGATGACAGCGAAGGAAGTGGTATTTAAATTAATTGGTACATGTATTGAGTTTCTACCAAAAAATACTCTTGTCAATCTAGTCCGTGGATGCACGCAATAAGAATTAAATCAACACTACATTTATGTGATATGTTGCCAACATTTATAAAACTATTAACCTGGCATAGATTTAACGCTGCGAAGAGGTAGTGGATAAAATATATGTAATTCATCCTCTTCTGCTGCAACATTTTCTATAGACGTAGAAGGTATCTCACTTGTTGAAGTTTGTGATGAAGCTACCTGAAAGAAATAAAGTCATTTATATTTATCAGCATAACTCATACCACCACTTTTGTAATAACATTATGCTACTTACCTTTTTCGCACATGTGCAGTTCCATTTAGATAATATATTCAAAACATTATCTTGTGTAGAGTCGTCCAATAAATTGAGATCTGTCAGCTGATTGCATTCACATTTTTTGATCTGCGTAGTAATAATCCAAAATTACTTATATTGTAATAATTACGAATATGTAATTTTTATTACATATTTATTAGAGATAAAAATATAGGGATTTAATAGTCTTAAAATTCGCCTTACATAATATCTCACTGTGACCAAAAAAAAATTAGAAAAAGACGGCTTTATATTAGAAATATTGAAATAACCGGTAATTCATCTAGAAAGCGCCATTTCAACGGATCTTCGTAATGTATATTAGGAAATGTCTTTGGCAACAGTATTGTAAATTCTTTCCTATTCATTGGGCACTTTAAAATATTAAACGATTCCTCTTCCTTCAATGCTTCTTGAACTAACGGAGAAGTCAGAAACATATGTACTAGAGCTTCTTTGTATTGTAAACACGGGCACATAACCAAAGTTATGGGAAAACCTCTATCGGAAAAATTTACTTCTGATACCTGCAATAAACGAATACTTTGTATATTAGTTTTAAAAAAGTCTTCACCGACAAATCAACGCACTTAAGATGCGGTAAAGAAAACCTACACTTAGGCACTCTATTAAAATGTAATAAAAAATATGATTTAGAATTATGGATGATCTTTAATGATGATAATGATGGTCTTGGGGGAAATATCGGAAGAGAGTTTTATGGTACTTATGGAAGTTCCATTGCTTTTTGATGAAATTTAGTACCCTTTCTTATAATAGCACAGATGATCTCTTAAATAAACCTGATCGTCTACTTTTATAACGGTATCCGTTTTATCTTCCGTCTTCGGAGGTTTGATCATGTACCTGAATACCGAGCCAGGTTGAATTGGCTACCTATTCTGCAACGTAGGAATGTAAGAATAATTTATCTTCTTTTCTCCATACATAATAACCCCAAATCCCCCAAATATTTAAAAAGACTAGTTCAATCTGTCGTTAATATGCTCAATAGACAGCTAAGATCTTTTAATTCTTTAATTCTCAGTATACCAAGTCATCCTAATTTCAATGACCAATCTTTCGCCATCACAGCAGCACGATGTGGAACTCGCTTCCTATCAACATCGAACTGGCCAACTCTCGGGATTTCTTCACGTATTCGCTACGTAGGTTTTACATAGAGCAGTTGACTATCAGCTATATTTTTTTAAAACTAAATATTATGCCACCTTTATATACCTTTTATCTTCTCCCCTGGAAGACTGATAGAGAATGCTTCTAAGCATTAAGTCATCCAATTGTACTGGTTTAAAAATAAAGAAATATATATTTCAGCGTTTTGACAAAATAACTGTTAAATATGCAAAATATTTTTTGGGTTTGCTATTTGTCTGATTAATGATATTAAAAAGTCTTACTTGTAATTGAACTTCAGATTTCTTTTTGGCTTTCTTTTGAGCTGTTCCTACTACTTGGCCATTGAATCCATACAGAGGACTTCCTACATCACATTCATCTAGTATCCAATTATTAGCAATATTTATAAGATTTTCATATGTGTTCTTATTATATTCGTTGTACTTTGTATTCATCGCTAAATATTCACTAGTAGACTTTACTAAAACATTATAAAATTGGTACTTATATATAATATAACTTTAACGGTTCTAGCAATAAAATTGAAATTGTGTCGTAACATGTGCTACCTTTTCCATCTTCTTTTTTTATCTTCTTCTTAGATTCTGATGCATTCACTACCAATAATGATTTACTGCGGTCTGTAAACAAAACGGTAATTATATATTTATGCATCAACAATATATTTAGGCATCGTAAAAAAATAGTAGTAAAAAGATTTTGATGATTTTTATATATATATATATATGTATAGACTATGAATTATCAACAATATGAATAAAATAATAAAATTACGGGATGTAAATAATTACTGTGTAACAAACACGTGCGGAGCCGCGCGCACAACGTAGTTTATCGTAATAGAAAAACTCCTTTGTATTTATTTTTGATGAATTATTCCTACCAAGTAATTACCTACCTTTAGTACTTTTCTCTTTCTTGACCGTTTCACTCGGAAACCTATAAAATAATAAATTACTCATTACCGTTAAGGAAATATGCTGCTTTTTTTATTGTGGCGATTTTGTATGTATCTAACCCAATTTTATCGTAAAGTTTTGTCCTCCGTTCTTCAAGGCCGTAACACACATACAAGCTTTTTAATTCAGGGGATGCAATTTCATATTCCTCCTCTGTCATATCTTCAAATGATTGTATAATGTTTTCTATTTCACTTTCATCGTACACTTTTGAAATATTCCTGTAATTATTATATCTATTAATCATATAAAGTTCACGATATTGTTTTCTGTTTGTTTGTTTGTTTAAAGGCACCAATCTGTGGAACTACCTGTCAGGTATAAAAGATTCTTTTTGCATTTTAGGACGGTTACAGATTCACAGCAGGATTGTTACGGATACAATAATTTTAACATCCGCGGAGGCAGGTGCGGATGCGGATTTCAGAATTTTTTAAATATATTTCAATTTTAAGTACATAAACAAATGAAAATCGATATAATTTTAATTTTTAATTAATCATATTTTGAGAACAAAACTAATACAGTTTTTAGTCTAACTTATTATCATTTTGAGTTTAGAATTTTAATAAAAAAACCTTTATTTAAATAAATAAACTTTATTTAAATTTATTAAACTTTGTTTAATAATTAAACTTAAAAATGGGTAATTTATATTTAATAAATAGCAATAGTGCAGCCTTCTCAGCCTCTATCCTGTTCCTAAGTGTATTCGCTGGGTACACTGGATGGTGGAAGTGATAAATATCTGCGTGAAAATTTGGATAGAGTTTTAAGCCCAACATGATTAACTTTCCACCAATTAAGTGAATTTTCATTCAAATCGCCTAAAGTAAAATAAGTCCAGATACTACTTTTTGTTGGTGGTGACAGTTATATTTCACCTATTTACTCAATATTTACATTGAAATATTTATCAGTCACGCAAACAACTTGGTTAAGCCTAGTAAACAAACACTGTAATTGATTCCCAGTGGAAATCACGTCGATTACTAAAACAAAAGTAACAAAACCTATAGGATCTTGTCACCAAAGTGTGCCTTTCTATTGGTCAATTAGCGATCACGTGCGAGCCACGCGGCACATAGGCCCCAACCACTTTCTTTATATGTGGTTACTTACTCGCTTGCGCCTTGCACGTATAAATTCGCATCCTTAAAAGCCCCGCATCGATTGATGCGGATGCAAATCCGGATGCAGATGTCTAAATTAACGCGAATGTTCTGCATTTGCGAATGCGGATACGAATATCAGCAACACCTGTAGTTCACAGTAGGTCCTAAGGGAGACATTAACCATGAACATCAGTTAATCTGGCACGCTGTAAGGAAGTATGGGAAGTAAGAAAAAAGATAAGCTACACGGGAGTGTTGGTGGCGGCGCGGTAGAGAGAGAGCAAATCTAGTAACTGAATATGTATGTACAATATTCATGACCCAAATACTTTCAACAACGACATCATAAAAAAGAAACTTACTCCTCAATCAAATCATTTTCTCTTTGAGTCTCTTCATATGACTGTGCCCATTTATAAAAGTCAGACTGGCATAGCACTAGATGTACGTTTCGAATAGTACGTTTACATTTCAATACAGTGCTAAGAACTAAAGGTGGGCTTTTCATGATAATGCTTGTTAATGAGTCTATTATAAATCCTTTATTGAATTTAGGTTGTTTAAAATAATCAGTAAGAAGCTCTTGAATTAATTCCTGGAAAATATTTGGTTTTATCCTTAAACGGGCATTATTAAATTGTACGAGTAGTTTTATTTCATTTATTCAATTTGTAAAATATAAATAAAAGTATTCAACAAGAAATTGTTAATCTCTACGGTATTTTAAAATAGATAGTTAATAATACATTTGAATACCATTTGAAACATCGTTGTCGATCCAATTGCTCCTAAGGCTGTATGCGAGGCGATCGACGAATTCGGTGATTTCTTTTTCTTCTTATCACTAGCTTTTGATCGCGGTGTACCTATATTTTTGTTACTCGCCAAAAAATCTATTTTTTTCCAAACTATATCAAAGTTGTCTTCACATTCATTATATATTTCTGTTGAATGTAAAATTCACTAAAAACAATTGAATCGTACTCGAAATATTATAGTAAATTATTTTTACCTTCGGAGTCCTCTTCATTTTCTACAGAATCACCTTTAGCACACTTCTGTGACATTTCGTAAATCTCTTTTATAACACTCATGATAATAAGTTTAGCTGAACACTCACACACACATAACGCCTCGACGATACAATTGTCAATATTCAATGTGGGTATATGTAAATTCTTACCGAGTGTGTAAGCCATTTCTTGACACTGTTTTTCTGAAACATTTGAAAACGTATATGTATATTGTTATATGCATGGGTAACTATAGTCGTACTTACAAGTTCGTGCGCGACCGTCTTATGTATCCGACTGACTTTGGCGGGGGCGAGGTTACCGTTGACGACAACTGGGGCGGATAAGTACCGGGGAAGGGAAACACGTGCAATTGCGTGACAATGAAAACTTGCTAAGTTACAAATCTCATATAAAAAAGTAACAAATTGCTTTGTAACTGAATTGAGAAACGTTCATTCCTGCAACTATAATTAACGCAACTAAGTGTAACTTGATATCCGTAGATTTCAGCTCCTTTATCGGTGAAAACGACTACTTTCGTTTCTAACGCACTTGGCCCCTTTTTCACATTTGTTTTTTTGTTGGGATAACATTACTTTGATTAATAGTTTTATATCATAACTTTTTGAAAACTGCACAACGCCATGGACGGATGAAAACGCTATTCATAAATATTATTTCGCTGAAAATTGTACTTACTTTTTTTAAAGCTTTTTTTTTAGTTTTACTTTTGTATCCTCAACTACTAGTCAACTAGAAGTGGTCTCGGTTTTTGATGAGTGAGCGAGTAATAAAAATGCTACTTTTCAGACCCTAATAACTCAAGAAGTATAATAGATTTATTCGTGATATATTGGGATTCTAGGTGTTCAAGGGAGGTTTATTTAACGTACAAAATTTCATTTCAATTTTGTAGGTTTAATAGTATTTGACTTATAGAGTGGTCGAAAGTAGCTAGAAATGATTCGTGTAAATATACACACTGGCCGGTGTCGCACGTTCTGAACTTGGCTGACACACTGCCGTGTGTCTACACACGGTTTACCTGTAGGTGCTTGATGACAGATTTTCAACTTGAGGGTGGTAGATAACCAGGTGGGCCTTAGAAAATGCCTTACCACCATTCTATGGTTTCCCTCCACCAAAAGCTCAGGCTCACTGTAGGGATTCGAACTCACATCGATCGACACCATTTCCGTAGACGCTACCACTGATCATTCGCTAACATTGTTTCAGAATGTAATCGTATCAAAATTATGTATACTTCTAGTTTAATGGGTAATATTATCCTCCCATATCATGCCGAATCCAATAAGATAACAAATAGGTACCTAATATGGGAAATTAAATATTATGGTAGAGATAAAGCTATGTAAGCGTAATATTAAAATTCTCTTTGCTTCAATATTTTTTGTTGTTAATTATTGGTGAAACTCGGTGGTACGTTTATACCTTCACATGGAGAGCCGTGCACAAATATGATCAGCCCTTTAATACATTTTTCTATTCCAGAATCACTTGATGTATGATCAAACACATGAAGACATTGTTTTAAAGGATCCACGTTATTTTCTTTCATAGTTTTAAACTCGTCTGAAAGTGTATAGAATTATTAATATCAATCTATACTCTATACAATAAATAATATTGAAGTGTAATGTCAAAATAACAGATTTTTACTAAATTAATATAAAAGTATATATACAATACCTATAACAAATTAACAATTTTTACATTTTTGTCTGTCTGTTTTGGGTAATCTCCGAAACGGTTGTACCGATTTTGACGGGACTTTCACTGGTAAATAGCTGATATAATAAGCAGTAACTTAGGCTACTTTTATTTTAAAAAAAGAATTAGGGTTCCGAGCAAATAAAAAAAACTGGTCATGGTGCATCAATTCGGACGCTTAAATGTTTTACGTTGAGTAAACTATAAGATATGTAGCATATACTACATAATTCTAGACACTAAAAAGACCGACAAAAAAATCTGGGAGAGTATATGTCTATCTTCTAAGGAACAACCACAATAAGCATATAACCGGGAGCGGCAGTAGCATGATTCGCGCGTATGCCCTATCGACAGCATACTGTAGTCCACGCTACCGAAATCGCAGGCACAGCTACTAGTTAATATATTGAACACAAAATTAATGTCAATATTTCATACCAGCAATAATTTCTGCTTCTGTTCGGAATTTTCTAGGAGTGGCCTCTTTGGTCGTCGTAGACTTGGGCGCAATTTTGGGACTCTTCGCTGTTTTTCTGAAATACAGTAAATAAATAAACATAAATCATTACACTTCATAAAATATCAAATGGTTACACTTGGTAGTGAATTGTCGGGTAAACTCAATATAAAGGTGCCCACTCGTTCCGTTAGGCATCAACAATTGTTTAGCCTTTCCCCCCTGTAGCAATAATGTATCGGAGAATAGTCCCATTAATAGAATGTGTAGGCGATATAATGAAGTTAACTTACAACACGACATATTTTTCACCAGTCTTCCTAAATTTAAAAGTTCACTAATTTAATATATTAATTTCTATTTAATTGCTAGATTTTTAGTCCATATACTATAAACAGTATTTGTTATCAATGAAAATTGTGCACATATGTTATAGGGTATTAGATTTTAAGAGGTATTTAGAGTTAAGTTATTATTGTTACTTTAATTTTTTTATCTCTTACCTGTATTTTTGCCTTACTCAATAAAATAAAATAAAAATAAATAAATATTATTTTGACGATTATTCATATTGAATCCCTTATAAGCTGTTATCAGCTACAGTTCGATTTTTATTCCAACGGAGTAAAATTACATTTCATGTGTTTCTAGTTTATTATGTTTTTAAAAAAGCTGTCACGAATCAGAACTAACCGTAAAATCACACGAATAATTAAACCTATTTTTTTTGCGGAAAACTCTTTGAATCCTCCAAATGTGTAGGCTGAATAAGAAGGCAGACAAAATCGTGTCTCTAGTGGATCAACCGATGTGATTTTTTATTTAGTTTTTTTTTGGAATTTGTTCGCTATATGTTCATTTTATATTTTGCTGAATTAAGTAATGACAATAGTAAATTATCAGGTATACTGGATAACACAAAAAAAAATCAATTAATAAATAAAAATTCTCAATTCAGAATTGAATATAATAACGTTCTCACGTTACAATACGTAAAATAAACGATAGCATAACACTACAAAAATAAATGTGGCATCATTATATTCAAATTTGACATAGGTGATTGTCAATTTACTCGGGATTAAAAAATGCAGTACATATATATATATATACAGTATATATATATATACTATAATTTTCCTAACTACAAATACTGTAAAAAATTACTTGACAGCGCCCGCCGACTTTCCAGTAACAGCTTTAGCAGCTGCTAATTCTTCATCCACAGTTCTACAGCATATGAAATATTAATAACATTCCATATCATTATGAATTTGTCTATACGCAAAATCGTTAATGTAGGTAAACATAACGCACTTTTTAACTCGTTCAGTGAAACTCTTATAAAAATTTATAATTTCACGTGGCAGTCCATCACCAGGTCTTATTGCCGGTACCAGCATTTCCTCGGGCTTATTATAAAATTTATACAGTAACTGATACACATCCTCTTCTTCTTTCCACTTCCTGAACAATAATTATTTAAAACTATGAATTTATTTATTCATTCTTATTCTTATTACTGTACATCGTATATAATCGAGCACATTTAATACTACAAACGTAAAATACAAAACAAAAGTAGATATAAAAATCAACAAATTATAAATTCCAAAACACATTGCTTACTCATCACTGTGTGCTATTATCAGTTCAATTGGAAAAGGGCAAGGGTTAGTGAGTCCAAAGTATATATCAATATTCTCAGACCAAGGTAAAGTAGGTGGAAAATTGACGTTAGGTCCAATTATATGCACCTGAGGTAAAATCCCTTGCCCGGTTACGGGAATTGTCAATCTATTTGGATTCATATGAAATCTGAATATTAGTAGGCCCTCAAACACCATCTGCGTATTGAACATAAATTATTAACAATATTGAAATAAGTAATTCAAATTTTTCCGTGCGTTCCAAAATGATTTATCCGATTACGTATATATAAATAAATCTGTAGTTTTTTTTTTTTTTTTTTTTAATTATCTGACAGACGACACTGATCACAAATATGATATTAATATTATTTTGTATGTCCGGATTTAACTCAAAGACGGCTTGACCTATTTTTATGACATTTTGAACACTTATGGAACTGGAAGAGTATGTTCATGGGAAGCTTATGTACACGGGAAGTATATATGTCATTCCTCCCATGGACAGGAAAATTATGAGATGAAAATAATTATTGTTATAATCGCGAGGCACAGCTATGAAATAGTTACGCTATCCCTAGTATCTTTGAAGGAATTAGCCGCGCACTCTATCTGAAAGGTAGTTAGTATTTGAAAGGTAGTTAGTGTCTGAAAGGTAGTTAGTATCTTAAAGGTAGTTAGTATCTTAAAGGTAGTTAGTATCTTAAAGGTAAATCTTACATATTAAAAATTAGTATTCTCAGTATTAATTAGGCTCTATTGTGATATACTTAAATGGTTCCAAGTGATTGAATTATAGTTACTATGATTAAATTCATCACATAAACTCTGTAATGATTATTTCCCCGTTAGCTAAATTTAGAAATATTTATTAGGCTATTACAATAAAACTGTGAATCCATTCTTTCATTTTTAAGTAAATAAAACAGTTTTTATTATTTTGCGCACTTTTCTTCGTAATTTGGATTTAGAGTAATTACTCAATTAAGAATTAAAAAATCTTGTATCACTGATAAAAAAATAATAATATTGACTGTATTTAAATGGTTGTTTTGGACAACCCAAATTTGTGATCCCTTAAATTTTCTAATCGGACAAAGCGCAAAATATGGGACGTACAGTTCGAAGCAATATCAAAGAATAAAGTTATAGTAGTAATAAATCACGAATGCGTATAAAGTTTTTAATAAAGTTACTTTTGTTGACAAAGATGATACTCTGTAACTATATTAGAAATAAATAGCTTACCTCCAAATTAGGCTTAAAAGCTAAACTGAGCCAACCTCCTTCGCCTGGCTCATATTTTCCTGAACTATCCAATACCATAATAGGATTAGGTCCTGGCACTTTAAGTTTGAGTGAAACGTACCAAATACATGTTGGTTTACCTCTGCAAGTGACGAGTCTTAGAAGATTTCGAAAATAATGATTATATAAATATTTTACCATGTACAACTTACATATTCTTTAATGGTATGCAAGATATTATTTTATCCCCACATCTCACGGAACCAAAACATATTTCTTTAACATTCGTCACCAAGTAGGGTACAGCACAAAGCGCTTTTATTTGTATGGGAATAGTGACGCCGTATGGTACCTGTAAATATATAAAACGTATTCATAGAAACGTAAACGTTTATCGTCACATATCTTGCATATTATGTAAAAAATAAGTAAATTATATCTTTAATATTGAGTTCTATGTAAGGTAAATTCTGAAGGTGATATTTTCTTTGTTGTAAGTAGGGTGCAAGCTTCTGACCCGAAGGGTTTTTTAGTTTGTTCTATGTCCAGAAACGAATGCCGTCATGTAACTTTTATTTTTGCAAAAAGAATAAAAAGTTCTGTATTATCAGGCGCTCTAACGACATCCCAAATAGCAACTCGGACCCGAAAAAGGATTCCATACTATCTTATATGTACTGTGTACGAGTATACTGACCAATGGACAAAAATATAGGAATATAAGGTACCTATGTCTGCGAAAGTCTGATCTATATTAATAAATCTGTAGTTCTGTCTTTTCATTCTTTTAATTTTTTTCAAATATCCCGATACGCATCCTATATGAACGATACAGATCACGAATACGCCTTAAAAAAAATTGTCTGTCTATCTATTGGTTTGTCCGAATTTAATTCAAAAACGGCTTTACTGATTCTTATAAAATTTTGTACGCGGGATGCTTATGTCATTGATCAACTGATGGGGTATAAGAATTTTTAATAATGCTTTTAGAAATAGTAAAAAAATCTTAAACGATTTTGTTGAAATTTTGTACACGGAAAGTATAAGTTATTCTATGATTGATGGGCTATAACGATTTTCAATATTACTTTTAGAAATGTCTTGAGTTGTCATATAAAAATGCGAAGAAACTTTTCCCCGACCTAATGTAAATGAAAACAGTCTTTTATTTATTATTTATTTGTTGGACATAAATAAGACCGGTTTCAATCGTACTTTTCCAAAAATATATGTCGGTGAGTTCATTTTTTAAAATTTATATAATAGGTTAGTTTCGCCAATGCCACTTTAAAAAGGAAACATATATCCTTTATCTTTAAAAAAAAACTGATCTGATTCAATTAATAAATCATATTCAGCTTCTAAACGATTAAACAAGCTAACTTATTAAAAATGAAACAAAAAACCCGACTACAAAAAAACCACTACACTTAAAAAAAAAATTTTCTTTTTATTTCATTTCCAGACATCGTACTTAAATATTATATAGCCTATGTTACTCCTACAATTAAGACGAATCTAACGACACATATGCTAAAAACGAGGTAACAGAGCCTGCCAAAGAAATAGACTATACATATACATACCTACGCTCGATAAACATAACCCTCCTTTTCGTAGTCGGCTAAAAATAGACATTAAATAGACATTACACACACATGTATAGGGCTTATCGCCTCGATTACGTCATCGAGTAGGCATTGAAAGTAAACATCAAGAGGGGTCGCGATGCTTCACGATGTTTCTGCGGTCGTTTAGTGTAGGTATATAAGCGACTAAGGCGCGGCGCCGAGCAGTTCAGTTCCGTTTTGAATTACAAAGCGATAACAACGAGCGATAAAAGAAAGCGAATCCACAGTGTAATAAATAACAGTGTTGTGAGATCGTGTAATTTGTAACTGTGTGGAATTGAAATAAATCTTCTTCACGTCAATCATCGGTATTTTTAATACCCACGGGTGTACATTATTATAAAATATACTCGTAGCTCTATTGGAATACTATGTATATAATATAATGTAATATTATGATGGATACCTCTAAATTAAATGACGTTTCAACGTTTTCTTCTAATTGAACAAAATCATTAGAATTAGGTGAAAATACAATTTCCAATTTTCCTGTTTCGCCGGGGTTCAGTTTTCCACAAAGCTTCATTGCTAGCCAACCAGGAACTTGAGTTCCTTTAGCGAAATGTAGCTTTGTTGCAATTGGACCGTAGTTTATAATCTCTGCTGTGCATTGCACCTGTTTATTTTTAAAATCAATAATTAATTAATATTTTGTCTTCAAATAAATACATATTTCAATAGTATCACTTCAACACTAATTACCGTACTTCCAGTTATCACAACACCATAATCAATCACATAGGGTGTTGTATAAAATCCTGGTATAGGTCCCATTTTAGATGTAGTTGAATATATCGTTAATATTTCTGGTCGTAATTTTATATGATTGATTACTAACATTCTTTCTATTGCCAAATCTATATCCATTGTTGAAGGGTAGCCATCCTTCGCAAAAGTAATGTTAATTAACCGAATAAAACAAGCTAAATTATTAATCAGGAAACAAAAGACCTGACTGCAACAAAAACACTCGACAAAAAAAACTATTTTTGCTTTTTATTCGTTTTCCAGACATTGTACTTAAATATTATATAGCCAATGTCACTTCCACAATTAACACGAATCTAAAAACGCCTCGTATGCCAAAATCCATAAAGTCGTTTAGGCTACAGAACGTGCCAAAGAAATAGACATACATACATACATTCGAAAAACATAACCCTTCTTTTTGCAGTCTGATAAAAAGGAGGTTATCAATTCGACACGTATGTATGTAATATTTTCGAAACTGCAATATATTCACATATGATAAACATATAATCTATTAGAGCTTCTAAACAAATTAAAAAAAAAAAATGGGTATTGTTGTATGTATGTTTGTCCATTAATTTCTCCGAAACTATTAATCGGATTGTGAATTTTTTTATTAGCTTACATTTATTTCAACTTAGAGAACAGTGCATGTTTCATCAAAATCTGTTCAGTAGTTTTCAAAATATGAACTAATTACGTGTACCTAAGTGTCACGGCCTGGCTTATTGATACGAGCTACGGGTGTGGTGCCAAAGGGAAAACATCTGAAAACCTTGGTCAGATTCCAGTGCGTTCATGAAAAATCATAGTAAAAATAACGAAATGATAAAAGTAATAGTAAAAATAAATCGACTTAAAAAAAATGAACTAAAAATTAAGTAAAAATATTTTTATTATATACACGAAATTAACCAACAAAACGAAACCAAAAGTAGGTACGAAACAAATTAGGGGCCTACAATAGGTGTCGAAGTCGGTGATTGAGATATTTTTTTAAATACCGGATTGGTATCTATCAACACGCTGTTTATGAGCATCTTGAGTGGATGACAACTTATGTACAGTTTATATTCTTTGTAAGCGGAGTTAACTTTTTAATGTAGCAATAGTCAAAAGTTGTGTTTATTATTAGTATTGATTTTAGAATTTAAAGACATTTTTAATGCCAAATTAATATGAACATATTTGTAATCGTTGTCTCAATAAAACAAAAATTAACAAACCTATCATGCTAATATTTTTTAAAAGAAGCATAAAATCATATATGTATGGATTTTTACGAGTATGAGATTTTTGTATTTTTTTAAATAATATACGTAGGTACCGCAAATACAAATCCCGCTACGATTATTTATTGTCTTCAAATTTGATTTAAAACTAGTAAAACATTTCATAAATACTCACCCAAGGTGAACAAATATGCCAGTCATATCGGAAATCAGGATCCTCAAAGCACTTTTCAGTAAGAGGCGAATTCAAGTGCTCCGAAAATGATTTAATAAAATATTCACTGATTGCTTCTAAATACTCTATGGTTAATGGGGCTATTGCTAAATATCCCGCTTCGGGATTTATCTGCAATGAAGAGAGATCTAAGCCCAGTTCAGTTCGTTTACCATGTTGGCACAATATACCTACTAATCATTTTATTTGTTTCTATAAATAGACAATACATATTACTTAAGAGAAATTAACATTCGTTACATGCTTACAATAAAGCAGTTATTTTATACTTACCTAAAATTTCGTAAACCGTGAATGTAACAAGAAATTTTATTTAAAACAATTAACTGTTATTAGTATTCTCGAAATACAATATTTAAAGAAATTTATCAACTAACCTTAGCATTTTCTGATCTGGGTAATGTTAAATACACTTGTGGAATAACTCCCCAACCAAACACTTCAATAGGGATATGCGGTAGATGTCCTATCTCTAGTAGAAACAATCTGTTAAAATAACCTACTACTCCGGGTCTCATAACTATTTTCATTTCTACTTCTTCTTGTGGTTCCAACACTTTATCCATTGGAATTAAATTTAGAATAGTTGCTTCTAATTCATTGTCAAGTTTAGGTTCGCATAAATATGTTCTAAACTCAAAAGGTAACTGAGCGTCGTTTGATATAAGTAATTGTTCAATGGCTTGCTCATGAAATGGTTTTATTTTAAAATTAATTTTTTGTGTGTTTATTTTGTACATTAAATCAGAACTTTGACCAGTAATAATTATTGATTCGGTTGGGCCCCCCAACACTTCACATTCAAGCAAAGCGCGAACGTTTGTGTTGTATAGAGGCTTGAAAATCACATGGATGTATTGCGTTTCATTTGATTTTAAGTGACCTCGATGCGGAGTTAATAGAAATACATCATTTACATTAACTTTCTCAGACTTAGATTTTTTTGGAAACTTGCATACCCAATGAAATTCTGAATCATATTCGGCGTGTATCATCGGAGTTATAGTTTTCATAATTCGCACTTTCATCGATTCAAGTTCACAACCGAAATTCTCTAAGCTAGCTGATTCATTTAAAACTTTATTATGAGGCGGTGACACTATTTCCTTTCGAGAATCTTCATGTTCTGTTAATTTTTGCATATTAGAACCGGCTGGACTTTGACAGGCCAACATTTCATGCAATTTACTAACTGAAATAATTAGGACATAAATATTATAAATCATTCAATAAGTATATGAAGTCTAGAATATATACAATAGATACAATAATCTTGACATACCGCTAGGTTCTGTATCATCAGTCAAAGATTTGACATCACTGATATTTTTTAAATGTTCAATTTTCGATAGTTCAGCCTGTATAAAAAAAGAATGATTATAGATTAGCTCGTGACTGTTTTTCTTCTATGATTTTCAATCATTTCTGCTTTTATTGAGATGTGTTCTTCCTAAAAGCTACTGTTGATCTATTTGCCCCTGAGTTACCAGGTTGTCATTTATGAATTGTTTTAAATATGTTTATATTATTTTGAACTTACCACAACAGAAGGTGTTATTATAAATTTTTTCCACTGAAGTCGATAACAAACGAGCAATGGTGTTATGTTCTGTATTTTAATAGTTTTACTTTCCACACTGCCATTTAGAATACACTGAAAGTCTATTCTGGGCGACAACACAAATATATTCGGAAAATTTATTTTTCCTATGAGTTTAATTGCATCCTTAAAACACAAAAGTAAAATACAAAGTTTAAGAAAAGGTTTAATGAGGAAACTTGTTATAATCATTTTGTGCTAATTCAATTCGTACTTTGTTCTTGTGTCCTTTGAATTTAATCCTCATTAAATCACAATACACTCTTGACTTTAGAGATAGATGTTTAGTTACATCAAATAAGATCTGAATCTTCATTACTTCTTGATCCTCCAACAGTTCCTCAACTGAATGTGTGAGATTAAATGCCATTTTAATCTTATTTATATCTTCGAAGAAGTGCAACGGTTCTTTATTTTTTGGTTCCACTGGTTTTAAAGTTAAAAAATCTATGAATAATCGCGACTGACGAGGGCCTAATTCATTCATAATATTAGGGATATTCAAATCGGCTTCATTGTAGCATATACAACAGCATAAATTTTCCTCTTCGGGCAATATTTTATACGTACTCTGCTTCTGAATTATAGCAAATGGCGGTTTGATATTTATTTCAATATCCAATGGTAATTTCGAAACATTTTTTATTGTTAAAATATCTAAAACAAAAGATTATAGATGAGCTCAAATAAAATACCAATTATTTTTAATATTCATAAGACATAACATACCATCACGCCTGTATTCCCCGAAGGGTTAGGCAGAGGTGTACATTTAAACACCCACATTTCGCCGAGTATGTTTTTAGGTCCCATGAATAGGGGGGCGAGATATTGCCATTAATCGGGCACGAAACCAAACTCCGAGCTGCTACTGAGAATTTCATAGGAAAAACCCAATAACAATTTGCTCGACCTGGGATTCGAACCCAGGACCTCGCTCATAGCAGTCGCGCTTACGACCACTAGGCTAACGAGGCAGTTTAAGACGTTTGTCTATTAAAGGTAATGGGTCTTTAAAAACCTAGAATTTCACAAGAAAGAAGTGATAAAACTGATTTACCTGTCAGTTTGTAAAATTCACTATATGGCCCGTAATCATATTGTAAGTCTATAATTGATGAGGATACTTCTATTTTGGGATCGACAAATTCAGCCATGATCTGGCATTCCAACAGTAGTTCTTTCTTATTTATTCCTTCCACGCTTCCAACTAAATACCACATTTCTTTCACAGTTGTTACTTTGGATGAAGAACCTGCTATCGATAATTCTATTTTTTCTCCCGCAGCCAATTTGAAAACTTTAGGATCTAAAGAAAAAAACCCGCTAAAAAAGAATAATAAAAAGCTATGTAAAGTGATAAGTTGAATTAGTGATTTTAGAACCAAATATAAATACAGTACTTACGCAGTCTGTTGTTTAGTTTTTGGAGCTTTATAATGCTCACTCCATTCTAGAGCGTGCATTCGTGTACCACAATTTTCTATAGTAACTTTGCAGTTTAGAGGAATTTTAGTAAAATGACGTCCGAGGACTATTTTATCTCGGAGTTCACCAACAACGATACTAGTTCCGATGCCAGTAGCAGATAAAGGCACTAACTGTAAAAGACGATTGTAACGACGATTGTTCAGTATTAGGTGCAAGAAGTTTGAGATAGATCGATGTAGTAAAAAAAGTGCCTTTGAATTGTTTTAAAGTAATTATATATTTACTCTTTAAAAACTTGATAAGAGTTTTAAACCAACTAAACCACTTTTATATTATCTATATTTTTAAGTATATATAATCGATAGTATAGCGGTGTGCCCGCGGCTCTGCACGCGTTTGTTACTAAGCAGTAGTTATTTATATCCCGTAATCTTATTTTTACTTATATTATTGACAATTCATACAAAATAAATAATTCGCAATAAATAAAATTACGGGATGTAAATAACTACTGCGAAGTAACAATCGCGTACAGAGTCGCAGGCACACTGCTAGTTTTTACTGTTCGGAGTTTCACGGCAAAATATTCTCAGACCCAACTCTAACGCGCCGTTGGGTCAAGTGCGTTTTGAGCCTAAATAATCATCAGAATCAATCGTACCTACATATTTTATAATATTATTATTTTGCGTTTATTGTATTTTGACCTTTTCACTTACAGTAGCCCAATCAGCGCAAATAATAAATTTTACTTACTATATCCTTTACTTTTTCCAACTGAATTACAGCTTTATTAGTGTAAGTTGCTGCATCGATTAAAAACAAAGATATAATTAAATCTGTTTCAGATTCGGGTTCAATGTGTCCGTCTGTTGGTTGGATTTGCCATTTTCCGTCCTTATTTAACTAAAATCATCCACAAATATTTACATTTATATGACTAATATTACATCCTCTAATAATTAGTTCGAAATTTCGATGCAGTTTCCTTAGCAGCTTGCCTCAAAGCCGCTTAGGGTAAATAAGAGTTTACGAGTCTTAAACTGATTTACATTTTTAAAGTATGTATGCAAATGAAGAATAAAATTTACGTTTATCGTTAGCTACAAGTGTTTATATAAATAAAACATTAATAATAATAATTTTTTTACTTACCAGGGAAGCTTTGAAATACACGTACACAGGAGAATCATTACACAATGTGAGGGTTTTTTGCGTTCTACTCAATAATTTTACCTGCCCCCAGTGTAAAGTAATTGGAGAACACGTGACTATGGGTCTGACTCCGCAACCTGTGATGTAGCATATCTCAATAGGCTTTGATAATCCAAACAGGTTCAGTCTGTTAAAAATAACTTGTATCTTTATTCATATGAAAAGCAAAAGGAACCTATTATTCATGATAACTCGATACAGCAATTTATGTAAATATCAATTATACGATTGTTAATTCGAATGATTAGATTATTCTTTACAGTTGATTTTCTAAGAAATTGTATAGTACTTAACAATATTGATCATTAAAATGTAAAATTACGTATGCATGCATCTTAAAAATGGTTCACCTTTTTTAATGATACATATGTTATAGAATATTTAAATACATTAGAAGCTTGCTAACAGTTTTTGAGATAAACTAGTGGATAGATAATTTGGAGGGGTGGTAGGACACGACCACAGATCAGTAAAACAAGTTACTGATCTGTAGACACGACAATTTCTTGTGTCAGATTTCGCGAACACCACACACCAGAAGAAACACCTGTCATAGTAGCACGCTTAGGTGTGTCACGTTCTGGGATCAACCGGTTTACTAATAATATAATAGTAATACTATACTAATAATATAATAAATCGGGTGAGATTTTTTGTTTGTTTGTTTAAATGCGCTAATCTCTGGAACTACCAGTCAGATTCGAAAATTATTTTGTATATGATAGCCAGATTCACGAGGAATAGTATAGACTATCTGACATTAGGCTATAACTCACAGCTAGCCGTAAATATAGATTTTTGTTAAGTAAGTCGGAAGAGACACAGCTCCCGAAATGCTTTATCTGCGTATGCTGGCGTAATGGTTAATGATATGTAAATAAAATGTTCTAAAAAAATATTTATCCTTAGTATATCTACAAAAAAGTCTGCCCTAGCATATACCTTTTTCTTATACATAAGCCATAATAAAATATTTTGTAACCAAACATTTGTTTGAAGATTAAAAAGTGATTTATAAGCGTTATTTTTAGGCTTGGCATATTAATCCTTACGAACAAAAGTTATTTCACTATAAAGACAATTTTATGAAGTTAAACATTGCTCCTTTATAGCATTTTATTTAGATATATTATATACTTTAGGAAATAATTGAAAATTAAAATGATTTTTACTTGCGGGAAGTGGGACCAATTATGATTTAAGGCTACAAAGGTGCGTTAGAGGCGCGGTGTTTGTCGGATAAAATTAACACGCGTGAAACCGTAGTGCACAGCTAGTTGTACATAATTATATCCAGTAATCAAGCAAGGTGGTTGTAAAATTTTGTGGTGGTAGGGATCTTTTTAACCGACTGGTTCCCGACCACCATGCCCATAGCACCCAATGTGATAAACTCTAATACCCGTCAAATTTATTCTCTTTAAGTTCGTCGCGTTTCGGAATCAACCAGTGTATATTTTTTTAATTATACTGTTTGACCATCAAACACGTTGCTGTCACTTTCCCGTGTTAGAAATAAAGCTAATTTTTAAACACATTATTATTAAGCGAGTAAAGTAAAGCTAAATTAGGCATTACCGAACATAAAACTCTTGAACACCAAGAACACTCGTCTTAATTGAAACTGGCAACGAAATAGTACTGTTAGGTTCAATAAATCCTTCTTTTACACCAACATCAACCTGTAGTGTAGATTCTTCCTAAATTTGTAATAAGAAATTTGTTAAAATGATCGAGCTTCACGTTTCAAATAAATTACCATAATTAAGTAAACTGCTATCGGATTTTATTAATTTTTTTTTTTTTTATTTATTTAATTTTATATTTATTATTAATTTAATAAGTTTCAATTTATTTTATTACCTCAGGCTCTTCTAAAGTGAAGTATCCCCAATGTTCATTTGACGTTACAATTATTTCATCTTTATATGAGAAATCGATGAAACAAGCACGTAATTTAATGTCTAGTGCTGGTTTGATTTCAGGAACCATCGCGTTGAACATTACAGGTAGAACGATTGGAGGGCTGTCAGACTTTTCAAGTTCCAATTCTAAGGAAGTATGGTTGGCTCTGATCAAGTTTGCTGTTAGCGTAACCTGAAATATTTTATGTGTGGGAATCTGTATAAAGCTTTTGATAAAAAAAATCTACTTTGATCGATCTATTTGTTCTTAGTTAATTAGACGCTATAACTATTAATAAAATTATAACAATTAATAACGTCTCACGCAATTTGGGTCAAACTTAGGTAAAATAATACAAGGTGTCCAGAAAGGGTATCGGGTATTTGTTTTCGCGCCATATTCGAAACGGGGCGTCTAAAGGGTGCGGGGAGGGGTTCGTGGCGTCCGCCATTTTGTGGAGTTTTAGTCACGATGGAACAGTACTCGGGGATGCATCGCGCATTTTGCGTACGAGCGTATTATCGTAATGGTGATTCAATAGTGACTGCTCATTGCTTAACGTCTCTATCGTGTGGAATATCGTACACGCCACGCGCCAAGTGACGATAGCATTAGGAAATGGATCAGGATGTTCGAGAATACAGTTGCGACAGTTAAAATTCAAAACTCTGGTCGTCCTCGTTCAGTTCGCGATGAAGAAACAATTGAAGAAGTTGAGGCGTCGGTTCGTCAAAATCCGTCTTTATCCATCCGAAAGCGAAGCCAAGCGTTGAACATCAAAAAATCGTCTTTACATTCGATTTTAAAGAAAGACTTACATCTAAAAGCCTATAAAATTCAATTGGTTCAAGAATTGAAGGATACGGACTATGCTAATCGACTGAATTTTGCGAACGAAATGCTGCAGCGATTTAACAACTTTAACAACATACTGTTCAGTGACGAAGCAAATTTTCACCTGAATGGTCATGTTAATAAGCAGAATTGTCGGTACTGGGCAGTGGAGAATCCGAGACGAAAGCATGAACGACCCCTGCATAGCCCAAAGGTCGTTGTTTGGTCCGCTATGTCTGCTAATGGCATAATTGGTCCTTATTTTCATGAAGATCAACGAGGCTGAGCAATTAATGTGAATAGTGACCGTTATTGCGATATGTTGCGAAATTTTTTGGTCCCAGAGTTGCAGGAGTTTGCAGGTTTCAACTCAAGAACGTGGTTCCAGCAAGATGGGGCCATACCTCAAATGACTCAATGGAAGTTGTTAACGAATTATTCCCTAATAAAGTCATTTCGTGAAGGGGTAACATCAACTGGACTCCCAGAAGCCCCGACCCTAGCCCGCTTGACTATTTTGCATGGGGATACCTTAAAAGTAAGGTTTATCAAAACAATCCGACGAATCTAACCCAGTTAAAGCAAAACATCAGGTCAGAAATGGCAGCAATATCGATTAGTTATGTGTCAACGTGTTATCGCCAATCTTCGTTTCCGTTTAGAAGAGTGCCAGCAACGTAACGGTCATCATTTGGATAACATCATCTTTTCTAAATAATTCTCCAATTCATATGCTAATAATAAACAATAAACTTTTTTATTGCATACAAATAATTTTTGTTTCATTGAACTTACAAATACCCGATACCCTTTCTGGACACCTTGTATTTGCAAAAATAGCCTATCGTGTGAGCTTGTTTATTTTATTTCATTAAAATAACCTTTTTGTGATCTAATAACATTTTAAATTATTCACCTTTAAAGAAATTTTAGATTCGGGTTGTATATTGATTTTATAAGGCTCAATATTAAACTCTCTAGGCCATTGAGGTATTTCCGGTTTCGGTCTTTCGGTAACTGCGTAGTCAGTTAGTGTTATGCTGCTGATTTCAGGTCCATCAGATGATATTTTTACAGAACCATTGACATGTACTACGGATTCATTTATAACGTCCAACTCTAACGTTTTAGGCACTCCTGTAATGGAATGAAGTATAAAGTAAGTAAAATAGTTTATATAAAGCCCACAACTAGTGCCTCTCCGCAGCCAAAATGTACTATAGTTATCTTTTTTTAAATATGTGTATTTGTTAGTATAAGCCAGCCTGATTAAACAACAAAACAGGAATCATCAATTAAAATGCTAAGGCAGAAAAAACTAAAGACTATATCAAGATCTTACCTACACTAACATTGCCAAAATCTAGACATGGAACGCTGAACGTCAGAGACGGATAAATCACTTCACCTCTGAAATTTAGTTAACATTATAAATAAACATTTATATAATCTTAGTCGGCACTTAATTTATTGTTATTGTTTACTTACTTCAAGTACAATTTTAAAACTACATCGGTATGTCGTATGGTGAAATTAATTTCCTCAAAGTAAGGACCCTGATTGGAGTTACAAAAGGATATTACAAATATTTCTTTATCTCCCGGACGTAGGCAGTGTATCTCAGGAGAACATGTTATAATACTGCCAAATAATGGTTGCGCTTCTTTATAAACAATCACACCATTAATATGCCCTGTGTAGAAATAAAATTACATAACAATTTAAAAATGCTCTAACAAACACATGCACATACACAAAACACACAAACACAATGATGGTATTCGGGAAAACATCTATACTCTATACAATTAATAAAATTGAAGTATCTACATATACATACAAATATACAATACAATACATATATACAAGTACATACACATATATACAAGTACATATACATATATTACATATCGTTTGCGTTCCTTAGAAAATAGACATACACTCTCCCGGACTTTTTTGTAGGTCTTTTTAATGTTTACAATTATGTAGTACATTAATTTGATATATCTTTTACGGTTTACTCAGCGTAAGCTATTTAAGCGCCCGAATCAATTCACCATAACCATTTTTTTCCATTTACGGAGAACGCTAACTCTTTTCTAAAATAAAAGTACATATCGTAAATTGCTTCTTATAACACCAGATATCTACCAGTGAAAGTCCGGTCAAAATCGGTCTAACCGTTTCGGAGATTACCCGGAAAAAACAGACAGACAGAAAGACATAACTTTTAAAAATGAGTTTTTGTTAAAGGTATCGTGTATATACTTTCATATGCATTTAGTAAAAAGCTGTTATTTTGACATTACAAACAGACCCTTCAATTTTATTAATCGTGTAGATACGCTGATTTAATATGTTTAACGAACCTATATATTTGCAATATAAATTGTACTGTAATGTTGCCGATTTCAACTACAAATAAACAAGGTACAAAATATATCTTTACAATCTTATGATACATACCATTATAGATACTGACAATAGTGAGTAATCCGTATTATATCTATTAAATATTATGATTCATACTGCGCCTATACCACTTAGAAAGATGTAGTAAAATTTAAATTTTTGCAAAATATTTAAACCACCTTTATTGATAGCTACTATTTCATAATGATACGTTTTATTAATGTAAACGCAATCCATATCTAAAGTTTCCAAGTTCAAAGTAATAGACGGCGGTAGGGATGTTCCTATTAATTTTAATGGCACTCTATCCATAACACCATCGATATCCAAATACGCAGTTGCTGTAAACTCTCCTATTTCTTTAGGAGAAAAAGTTATCGTTAATTCTGTAGGCTTATTTGGCCACAAGTTGCCTTTCTGCAAATTAAAATAAACCATAAATTATAATTTAGATATAGATTAGATAAAATATACAAATTAATTTGATATTAACAATTGGCGTAATTGAAAAGTGTGTGTTTTGGAAATATAGTGTTTCGTCTGCAACAAGCGCTTGAATTTCATCAAAGAATATCCTTGTATATACTCTTTCGTGTTCTTCGCTGCTTAACACGTCGTATTGAACTAATTTCATATATTTCGTTGATTCACTCTCTTTTAAATTGTAAAACATTGTTGCTAAGTTTATTTTGTCTTCGAAATCTGTGGGAAAAATAATTTGTATCACTTAAATTTATATTTAATTTTATATGAAAAAAGTTTTTGAAAAAGATAATTTACCGTAATAAACGCAATCATTTTTCATACACATATAGGTAAGTAAACTGTTCGACTTGTTAATAATTTTATACGTTTGTTGTCTGACCATTGTGTTGTATGTATCCAAGAATCTAATCACTTCTTTCTCGAACTCGACCCTTATAGTGTGCGTGGTGCCCACGAGGCCTATGGTAAATATCTCCCCTACACAGACAAAAATAAGATATTAATAAAGTAATTAAAATGACAATACATCATTCTAAATATGTTTTATATTACCTGTTTCTAAAACAGCACGTAATTTGCCTCGAATCTCACCCAATTTCATAGTTTTAAATGTTATTTTAATATCAATTTTGTCTCTGGGGCTTAAATACGCCGATTTGGGTTGAACCGAAAATGGACTGAAATAATTATGTTTGTTAATCAAGACCTTAAAAAAATCGAAACTAATTGAAAATTAAATAAAACTCACCATCTCGTATTAAGTGTAAATCCAGCGGTCACCATCCCAATATTATGAATAGTTACAAAAACCTCACTTTGTATTTTCAGTGGGATACTTGGTACAGAAATGTCATCAGGAAAATCGAAAACTGGTCTTGGTCCCATAGCTATGGGGTTTGAATTGAAAAAGAAGATAAGTGAAATATAGTAAAGAATAAACACCGCTTAAGTAAATGAACTAAATTATATGTCTTAGGTAACATTTATTTGCGGAATGTTGTAATTTATATATTAACAATATACATATAGTTAATTTTTAGTAAGTTATATTTTTTACCTATAAGCGGCAGGATATACTGGTCTGTGTCAGTATAAAACGTAACTCTGTGAATATAATCTTCATACTGTGTTGGCATGAACGTGATGGCAAAAGTAACACTGATACCGGGAGCTAATCGAGACAGTAGTTGACCCCCACACGGTTTGATGAAGAAATATGAAGATTCTTTAAAAACCATATTTAAATAAGTCGGAGCCTGAACATCATTAAAAGAGCTTTAATATTAGTAATTGTATTAAACAAAAAATTTCACTTATATTCCTTATTACCGTGCTTATATTTTTGACTGAAAACTTCGCAATTATTTTTTCGTTAGGTTTAAAATTTTGAAAAACTATTAATCTGGGTGCGAATGAAAGAACAACTAATTTTTTATTTATTCCAGTTTTGACGATATTATCCACATTTATACTACTTAAATTCAGTAGCCTTTGATGTGTGTTCATTCTCATTTCTCTTTGGTACGTCGAAGGAATAATCTAAAAATAAACATAAGTAAAACAATATATTAAGAAAATAATATTGTAGATAATTATTTGAGGTAATCCATGACGGTTGTATAAATATCTACATTACATTAAGCAAATGTAATTTCTAGACCGCATAGTGTCGTATTTTTATAGCTTTATTATTTTTTGGAATATAAATATAACTTCATTTAAATATAATAAAAATAAAATGGCACCAAATGGGAAAACCGGAGTAAAGAAAAGAATTCAGGAGAAAATTCGTAGATAAAATGATAGAGATGGATGACCTGCTGGAAGAACGGCTGAATGAGTGTTGGACGGAAAAGGCTAGATTTATAAGAATTGTGGCTAAGGATGATTTTGGACAGTCAAAAGGAAAAGGAAAAATAAGCAAGATGTGGTGATGGAACGATGTAGTTAGTACAAGGAGCATTAAAGGAAAAGAAGAATACATACAAGGAATGGCAGAGTGTTGATGAAAAATATGAAGAAATAAAAGGACTTATAAATGCCACATCTAAGGAGTGTAGGAACAAAGTTAAAAAGCTGTTGCTATTGCAAGGGCCGCTGCACAGGATACATTGTATCAAACACTGGAGTGCTCAGAAGCACAAAAACAACTGTACCAAATAGCAAAACCAAGAGAGAAGTGTGCTAGAGATGTTAATCAGATAAAGTGTATAAAAGACATAAGAAAAGAGTTGAGAATGACGAGGAAATCAAAAAATGATGGAAAACATATTTTGAACGATTAATGGATGAAGAGATTGATTGGAGTTGAGAACTGCAGTGTGACACGGTGAACATAGGTGTAATTAGTAAAGTTAGTATTGAGGAAGTAAAATAGCCATGCAATGTATGAAGAATGGGAAAGCTACTAGACCTGATGGTATACCAATAGAAGTGTGGAAGTATTTGGAAGGTGACGGATGGAAGTGGTTGACCTTGTTCTTCAATAAATTGTCTCAGAAAGAGGCGATCGCTGACGAGTGGTGCAACAGCTTGCAGGTGCCCATCTTTAAGAACAAAGGACATGTACAGGTTTGTAACAAATGTAAAGGAAAAAAGCTTATGTCACATAGATTGAAAAAGTGTAAAAAATTGATTACGAGAGGGTTGAAAGTAGAGAGTGAGATATCATAGAACCGATTTGGGTTTATGCCGGGACGCAGTACAACGGACGCCATATTTGCATTGAGATAGCTCTGTGAAGAGTACCGACTAGCACATAAAAACTCGCATATGGTGTTCGTTGACCTAGAGAAAGCGTATGTATGATAGGGTTCCTCGTGAGGTTCTGTAGTGGGATATGAAAGCGAACGGAGTACCTGGGAAGTACCAGTAGCTTATTAGAGCCATGTACAGTCGTGCTAGTATATACGTTCGGTCCGCAGCTGGCGAAATCAACAAATTCAATGTGGCTGTAGGCTTGTACCACGGATCGGCTTTAAGTCCCTAGTTATTACTCCTGGTAATGGATGCATTAACATTAGATATACAGGAAAAGGCACCCTGGTGTATGCTGTTCGCGACGACTTTGTGCTTGTTGGAAAAAAGGGCCTGAGGTACAGCGTAGACTGGTAAAATGGCAGGAGAGATAGGTGAACGTGGGGCTGAAGATCAGCCGGACCAAAACTGAGCACACGTTCTGTGACTTTGGCGGTCTCTCCAGTTACATTCCAATCACCTTAGATGATGTACCTTTACCAGTATGCTTCAATTTTAGATACCTCGGCTCTGTATGCAAAGCAACTGCGACATTGACCGGGACGTAGCTAGCCGATTAAAAACTGGTTGGATGAAGTGGCTACAGATCTCAGGATCAACTTGTGACCAGCGCATGCCCCTTAAACTTAAGAGGAAAATCCATAAGGCTATTATAAGACCTGTCGTTCTGTATGGATCAGAGTGCTGGGCTACGAAACTGGTGGATGAAAGGAGAGTGCATGTAGCAGAGATGTAAATGTAGAGATGGATGTGCGGAGTGACAAGAATGAATAGAATAAGGAATGAGTATGTCAGAGGAAGTCTGAGAGTAGCACCAGTGACTGAAAAATTGAAGAGTGGAAGATTATGCTTTTATGGATATTTTATGCGAAGGAATGAGAGTCATGTGGAGAAAAAATAATGGAAATGATTGTTAGCGGTAATGCGAGAAGAAAGCGCTCTAAAAAGACTTGGATGAATAGTGTGAAAGAGGATATGCGTGTACGGGGAGTGAGTGCAGAGATAACATGTGATAGGCTGGAATGAAAGAAGAAAACGTGCTATACCGATCCCACCTAATGTGGAATAAAGCCAAAAAGAAGACTAAAAATTAGACAACAAAGGAAATTGCCCATATTTCATGTCAGCGTTGTGTAAATTTGGTGATGTCGAAATGTAAATGAATTTAAAAGTAGGTAAACTGTAAAAAAATAATTTTAACCGCGAGGAAAGTAGGTACCTTAGATTATTTGAAAACGATTATACCCAAGGAATTTAAAAAATCGCATCTGTACAAAGTACTTACCTCTTCTGTGGGGTCGACCATCTTTTTTTTCGCAAGCAAATGATATAATTCAGCAGTGAAATAACCATTTTGTTTAAATTTATGCAATATTTCCATATAAGATATATCTCTCGGATCAACTACGTCAAAATGAGATTAAGAAAATCATTTTTATATACAAGCCGTTTCTATGGCAAATTTTAAAATAGTTATTATTGTGAAACAGTTCCATGCAGGTTATGTATCTGCGCGGGCGTGATAATGTTAATATGTCGAGTGTCCGACGTATAAATTTTTAACTGTTGGTTATTTTTTAATGTATAACGCCAGCTATACAGGCTGCGGTCTACTAGAGATGCCTTTTTTATAATATCTCAGCACATTGAAGGTACTGTCCCTGATGGTAAGCATAGCACAGTCCAACACACAACGGTGACCACCGAGAGATCTAAATTCAAGGGAAGGTCAATCTGTGCAGGTGCCTGCCTGCCTGTCTGAGACATGCAAAGTTTTTTGAACCTGCGCAGGCAATCGGTGTAAAATCGAAATTTTTTTTTGAGTGACACCGTACGGTGTCCCTTTGCGTGTGTGCGTGCCCTATAGTCTCCTGCGCAGGTTTTGATGGATATTTTTAAGGAACTATACAGAGGGGCTCGGTACGATTGTCAAATCTAGTAGTTTCGCAAAGGTGTATGACTGCGTGCGGAGGGCGCATTCAGATGAGTGCGGAAATAGCAACGCGGCGTAATTTTAGTGGAATCGGGGCAACGCGGCCGCGGACAGAAATAAACCCGGGCGGCGTAAGCGTCCACTCGCTGTCAATTTCGTCCGGATAGGGAGCACGATTAGCGGCCACCGGCTGCCCAGCGACTCCGGTCACCAGTTGAGATACCGTTCGAAGTGAAACCTTGCCTCCCAGTTCCCACTACGATTAAAAGGAAAGAAAGTGCATAGAACGAACTGTGTGTAATTGCATAATTAGTGTCCTTCGTGCAATCATGTAGGAGAAATATATTATCTTAGTGTATACTTTACTGGAGTAGAGCAGTATTGGCTAATAGGTAAGTAAAGAACAAAATCTTCTACTCGTATTTTTAAGTTCATATGAAAATTTTATAATAATTTTGTATAACATAACAAACACAGTTGTGCGGACAAAGTAGGTAACATTTTTATATAATATAATTTTAATTTTTAAAAATCTCGTAGAAACAAATTAAAGACCTGACATAGAAGAAAAATTGGTATGTGAAATATTAGATTTTCAAAAGAAAATTATATAAAATCGAGTTTTTTAATAGAGTTAGTGAACAAAATTATAAGAACAAGGCATATATTTTAAATGTTGTATAGTTGTGATTTACCTAGAACGAACATACTTTCGATATTTTGGGATATGAGTGTCGGAATATGGGTCGTCGACGTCGCGTCGGCGCGGCAACGCCCGCTCTGTCCCGGTCACAGCTGCCGCTTGCACAATTTAATAATACATACCATACACACAAAATGAACCTATTATAATAACAATATACAATTATGTCGCTTTTAGTACCTGTGTGACGGATAACAATTCTTCGGAAACTTATTACTTAGTAGCACAAATCATTAAGAAAATATTTACCAACAGCAGCAGTGAACATTCCCTTTACCTTTTATAAAACAAAAAAGATTCTGAATAAATTAAAGTATGGTTTTATTTTTATCAATTTAAAATATTGAATTTAATTTTTCAATTTTTTTTTCTTACGTTATGTATAGGCTTGGTAGCATATGGCCACTATCTACAATGCTAAAATACCCTGTATGTAATTAAAGATGTAAGTTAAGTATAGGCAAACCCTAAATCTCTATGTATTATTATGATACCATTCATTATAATATGTCGTTATTTAAAATGTATATACAGTGTAAACTCTTTATAACGAAACTCAAGGGACAGAGATTTTTGTCGTTATAGAGAGTTATCGTTATATGGAGTGACAAAAAAACAACCAAATTAACAAGAATTTTTAATATGTATGTCTTAGATAATAAATGCTTATAAATTATTGTTTACACATATAGTCTTGTAACTTTGTCTGACGTTTTTTGCTATGCCAGTACTTGTTTTGTATTATTTTATGTATTCTATTCATATCTAGATATGTAGTGGAATCGTCTTCCTACACATTTCTTCGTAATAGAGAATGACGTATCGCTATAAAGAGTGTTTCAATATGTGGGTTTTAACGCAAACCAACCAAGTAGGGCACACTTCAACGTTATAGGGAGTTTGTCGTTATAAAGGATAACGTCATAAAGAGTTTACACTGTATTTTATTTTATTATAAGTTACTTTTTACTAAAAACATATAATGTTTCTTTGTGTTGATGGCCCTTAATAATCTAATAAGTGTTTACACACTTATTATTACTTTATTCATATAAGACATATGGGCTATCAAGCTGTACTCGGTGTCTTGCAAAATAAAAACCCCGTCGTGTAGGTAAATTAGGAAAGTAAAAAAATATATTTAAGTTATTTCAATTCAAAATTCTGTCCAAATCGTTAGAACCGTTTCCGAGAGACCAATACACAAATATTGCACACTTCAATTACAGTATTATTAAGATAAACATACCTAGTGTATCAATAAAGTAATCATATTAGATCATTCAAAGAAACTTTCTTATCGCCACAAAAATAAAAATCATAACAAAAAAGTATAGGTATAAAGTTTGACTTTATTTCTCGTAGTTGAAGAAAAGAAAAGAAGTTTATTAGAAAAAATAAATATGAAATATAAAAATAATGCTATGGTGGGGTGGTATTATGAAACATATTCCATTGTTATATAGTCACAATAGAATAAATAAATAAATCACGAGGTGTAAAACAGGTCAGTCATTTTTGAAATCAATGTTAAAAAGAAACCGTTAACCTGATTTGAAAATAATAGTGCCCTACAAATCGATCGATCTACATATAACAATTTTATCAACTCATGAAGCAAATTGGTGCAAAACGAGCTCAAAGCAAATTTTTGAGCAAACTCGCTTTAACAGTTTCCCCGACTAATTATAGTGTGATGTAAATATACGAAAACTGTAATACTGTTAAAACAGCTTTAAATAGATACACCGTGTAAGGTGTATCTAATGATGTTAATATACTGTCTGTACTTTGACTAAAATATTATAATTATTAAGTGTTAACATAATTTAGTTAGTAGAAAAAATGAAAAATCCGGTCAAGTTTCTTACCGGGTCTTCTCGAGTACTGATATGTTTTTCGAACCGGTAATAGGTATAGTCTGATCAAAAAGTTCAAAAACGTGAAAAATAGACATAAACCTCCTAAAAATATGAGTGATTAGCTCATTGGATTCGGAATGACCTCTAGAAAAATGTATTCGAAGGATTTTACCGAACGTAAAAAATACGATTGTTATTAATAAGATAAGTTGAGAAAAAAAGGTATTTAGTTTTAGGTTAATAACTTAAAAAATATTAATATTTAAGAAATTTGGAAAAAAGTTCCTTAAAGAGGAAGAAATTTCCAAATAAAAGTCCTTACTCCCGGAACTCTATCTCCATTATCTATAATTTTAATTTAACGCTAAATATAGTGCTCCGCCAGTCCGTTACAACGCGGGCGTACACCGCTGCAAAAGACGGGATATCACATAAAATAATTTTTTTATAGTATGAAATATTTACTAAAGAAAAATTAAATATCTCAGCAACTTTGTAAATTCTTTTTTACTAAGGTATTATTACTATTGCTGATTTTACATCTAACAATTGTAATAATTGATACTGATTACATTATAATGTTTTTTCCTTTGCATTATACATTATTTATAAACAAATTGGTTATTGTTTGTTTTATTATTTAAATTGATAGTTTTTTTAAATAAATTATTGATGTTGCATTTTTTAAAAACTAAACAACATGATAAATCAAAAATGGTTCACTAATGTATTAATGGTTAAAATTAACGCAAATAGTCACCCCTATCGCCTCCTAACGGGAATACGACGAACTACCAATAACCCTATATATATATATATATATATATATATATATATATATATATATAAATAATATGTTAGTTTCTCGGAAACGGCTCCAACGATTTCAATGAAATTTTGTATTTAGATAATGTTTTACATTCCAAGTTTACCTAGTCAGGTGTTTCTCTTTTATTTTGTAAGATCCCGACCATTGAAAACTCAGATTAATAATTAATGTTTAATATTTACTATATTCCAATTTATGTATGTATCTAATAATAATAATTTATTAGTGACCATAGTATTTGAAAACCATCTGAATCAAAATACAGTTTAATATGGGTTTTAGTAGGCAATACTTAAGCATTTAAACTGTCATGCAATATTATTTAAAAATCTCAAATTATAAACAGAAATAAATTCAGTAAATTACAATAACATGTATATTTGAATTAATAATTAATTAAAAATGAAATTAAATCATATTCAATACCTATTTAAATTTTTAATACAATTGAATAAAAAATTTAAAATAATAATGTGTATTGGATTAATATCTAAATACTTAATTAAATTCATCTCTCTAGAATCATAGTTATACAATATGTATTAAAACCCCTTCGAATCCGAAAATGGTATATAGGTACCCCAATGACATTACCAAAAAAATATCAAATTTTTATTTATTATGAAAATGAAAATGTTATTGCGATTTAAAATTAATATTTAGTTTTAGTTTCCATAAAATTTAGCAAATTTTTAAAACGTGATAACACCGTCGCCAGACCTGGCGCGGCGCGGTGCAGCGGTACGTTTGCTCGTATGGCGGTACCCTGCGCCGCGCCGGGTCGCCTGTATTCCCATGTAAGTTTCCTCATTTAACAAATTTTTTTTTACATTTTATTGTGGATAATTTTTTTAACTTATAATCTGAAGATAGATAACATATACAGAATATAATCTAGATATCTAATAATACCTTCACGGATCCGACGGGGTTTTTAATACACACTGTATATAAGTACTACGAAAAGTGTAGTATACAAAATTAGAAATATTCACACAGTATATATGTTGTAGTGTATATGCTGAACAGTTTTGTGTATGTGTTCCTTTTTGTTAAACCCAAATTTGAATATTAGAGAACTCCGTTACCCGAACTAGGCAAAGAGCCTGTGACTCGGGTATCGGAAAAATAAGAGGTTGGTGTAAGTTATAGGTCCGTGTAATACTTGAGCATGTAAATGTGATATGTTTGCACGTGTTATGTGTATGTATAGTAAGTGTGTAGGTTATGTAGATATTATATATGTGGTGAGTGATTGTGTGATTTAGTTTATTATAACTTATCACTACCTATGTATTTTTGGATATTAGTTTTTCAGTTTCTGCGTAGTCTAAACCTTGAAACCAACTTGTCAGTTTTTCCTTCACTTCGTATTTATTTAAGTTTACTAGGTATATGAATTGATTTATTTATTTTATTCTATAATGGTGAGCTTATAATGTTGTAATGTCGAGAGGCAAATGTGGTACGATGTCTACATGGCAAATATTTTTAGCGCTACGAGTAAGTTAGTAGTATTATTAAAGGATGGAGTTTGGCTATGTTTTTTTAGTATAACTTTGAGCACAAATAGCTGTCTCACAGTGAGTAGTCCTACAAGTTTGTAAAGTTCTGTAGTCGGGTATCTACGAGGTAAGCTCAACATCACTTTTAAAACAGGTCTTTGTGTTCTTTCCAGCTTAATGATGGATGATTTCTTTTGCTGAATTCAAATTAAATACATAATTCTTGTTTTTGTCATTGTTTTAAATTTTTGTTTTATATAGATAAAATGCTAAAGGGACGAGGTCGTGATCCTCGGGGGGCAGTGCCGCCGACTCCAGTGGCCGTCCATCACAACATGCGACCTCCAGCTATAACACGTAACGTACCAGCACGACCTTCGCAAACACCTCTAATGAACCGTGCTCCATTCGTGAAACCGGAGCCTGACTACGAAGTTGTCGAGTTTCCAAGCGAGCAGTACGTCAATGCTAAGCTCCAACCACCTCCACCACCTCCGCCTCGTCCGCCAACAGGTAAAGTGTACACCAAACTGGCATATTTTTTAGTTCTTCATAAGCTAAAACTTTTGACTTTGAAGTCACAATCTCACTTGAATCTAAATGAAAATGTGGCCAGGATGGTATCTTGCTGTCAAAAGGAGCTGCCGGAACACACCTATAAGTACTTGACGACAGATTTTCAACTTCAATACTATCATCATGCCAAAATTTCATCACGATGTTTTCATTCAATGAAAACTCAGAGTCGTTGTAGGGATTCGAACTCACATCGATCGACGCGAACAATCTATCACTGAGCTATTATTACATTGCTTATCCTATTAGCTGTGTCCGCGGCTACGCTCGCGTGCGCTATAAAATGCTTTCGATCTGGCACACGCGCGATTCACGCTACCCCCCCCCCCGCTCCCGGTTATCTAAAAAGACAAAAATGTTTATTGTAGGTGATCTTTACAAGATAGACTTATGGTCTCACTGATTTTTTGTAGGTCTTTTTAAAATCCACAATTATGTTCTACATTAATATTATATGGTTTACTCAGCGTAAGCCATTTTAAGTGCCCCAAAATCGTAATTTTTCGGAATTGATTTTTATTTGTGTGGAACCTTTTATTCTTTTTCTAAAATAAAAGTAGCCAAGTTACTCTTTATAACATCAGCTATCTGCCAGTGAAAGTCCCGTAATGATCGGTCCAACCGTTTCAAAGATTACCCGAAAGAAACTGACAGCCAGACGAAAACTTAAAAATTTCTTTTTTTGTTATAAGTACCATATAGGTACACTTTCATATGCATTTAGTAAAAAGCTGTTATTTTGACATTATAAGCAGACACATCAATTTTATTTATTTTTATAGGTATAATGACAGGATTTGCAAGCATGCGACTTCGTCTGCATGATTATGTCCTTCTCTAGGTTCCAGGCTACCTCTATGCCGAATTTTATTGCGATAGTGGCAAAGCTTTAGTCGTAAAAGAGTAACAAAGTGACCTGAATTACTTTCGCAATTAGAATTATAGTGAGAATATATGTAAAACATTTTATATTTAGGACAAGGATAATAAATTACCAGCCCCGAATGAAATACTTGTTTATTCTGCCTATGTGTAAAAACAACTATGAATGTTAAATAGGAAACGAAATATTCTCGAAAAATTGTTTGTGAACTACAGGTCATCCAGTAGACGCTGGAGCGTCATGTGGCTTGTGCGGCGGCGGTGGAGCACGTGTACGGTGTGCGGAGTGTGAACGCCGAGCACTTTGCGCTTCTTGCGATGACATGTACCATCGGCATCCCAAACGTCGGAATCATCAACGACAAGTATAACAGAAACAGATCAATTACACTTTATTGACCGAATTTTTTTGGAGATTTCTCTAACTGATGTAATAAACTCTTCGACTGGTGGAATAATTCTACTCTGCAGAAAATCGCAGCCAAATAACCTAGTGTTGTTTTACTGCGGTAAGTAGGGTTTCCAGAGCTCTTTGGCTTAGCGGTTTAAGGTCGGAAAGGCGCTAATAATATCTATGGTATTACAAGCGTCCATATGCTACGTTAGCCGCTTACCATCAGGCGGGCCATATGCTTGTTTGCCACCTTTGCTGTATAAAATAAAATAATGAACCGTTTCAAATTCAAATCAAAATTAAAATTTCTTTATTCAATTTAGGTCTTGAGAACGTGAAAACATTACCACTGCACTGGTTTGAAAAAGTCATCGAGAAAAGTCGGCAAGAAACTCGATAGGGTTTTTTCTGTGTAATTATGTTTACTGGATGTTCAGAAGGGCATAATTTCCAGACATCACTATCATTTACATAATGATCTACATTTATAATAATCTTTTGATAGTAAAAACCAGTTTGACATGGTCCTTGAACTCATTGTCTGATAAATCGGTAATTTGCTTTGGCATCATATTGAAAAACCTAACACAACCTAAAAACTTTTATAGTTTTACTGAGTCTAAAACATAGGATGACTCATTTCTGTTTATTTCTAGTATTAAAATTATGCCAGTCATTCACAAAATCTAGTTTATAAGTTTTTCCTAACATAAATTTATCTAGGTTGAATTGCGAGGGCAAAGTTAAGATATTGAATTCTAAACACGTTATTTTAATATCTTTATCCATCTAATACTAAGATAGACTGCCCGATTTTGTACTATAAATATACCTCAACTACTGTTTCTCAAAGTAAAAATGGAAAAGATTTTGTTTATAGTAGCACGGCAAATTGACGGTATTGTCCCTGATGGTAAGCACAGTACAATCCTAACACAACGGTGACCACCGACAGATCTTAATCCAACGACGGTCGCCGCTGTCTTTTGCCTTACTAGCTGTGACCCACAGTTTCACCTGTGTTAAAAAAATTCTATACAAATATTTAACCCCCGCTACACCCCTTTAGGAGTTCAATTTTTAAAAATCTGTTCTTAGCGGGTGTCTACGTCATAATAACTTTGTGACAAATTTCAGTTCAATACATTCAGTGGTTTGAGTATGTGTTGATAGATCAATCAGTTAGTCACGGTTTCCTTTTACTCATATCTATATATTAAGTAAAAGCTTTCGGTACTTTTTTAAGCGTATCGCGTGCACGGAAGACTGTGAGATTTGGCATGGTTAAAGTTTATATGGATAAGGAGTGCAGAAAGCTAAAATTTATCTATAATATCTGTTACTAATATATTCAGTTAAATAAAATAAATACTACGAATCCTAACCTGACCAGTGCCATTGAACTTAGACCCCCCAAAATATTGACATTGTCACTCAACGAAAAGTGACAGCAAGTGATGTAGATAATACTCATTGTTTGTGAATACTGTAAATGTCAAACAGAAAATAATCTATGATCAAAAAGTCGCTGGTCGAATTTCGACCTTAGGGCGATCGCTAGTATATATATTATTATGCCTGCATACACTTAACTGGATAAACACAGTCTGATCCCGAAACACGACACGCAAAGCGAGTCACTATGATGGACTTTTCACCACATGCATGATGGTTACAACCCAGTCGGGCAAAACTTCCCTACCATGCTATCGCCATTTCATCGTTCGTTATTTAGCATGGTGCACCACGTGCAGATGAGGTCGGCTTGGGCGTTGCAGCTTTGAATATAGCATTGAATATGTAATTGGTCACCACTTACATCCCATCACACTTCAATGTATCCCTCTAGAATAGTCGCTAGACATCTTTCTGTGTCTGATGTGAATACAAATACAGAACATTTATAAAAGTAAAATAATCGTTTTAAAATTTAAATTTGACGTATCTCGTAAACTTGAAAAATCGTAGCAAGTATTTTATTTCAAAGGTAGTTAGTTTGTATAAGGCGGTTAGTAAGTTGTTGTTTTGCTATTAATTTTATTCACGTGAGTGTATTGGTAATAAATGTATGCCAGAATGCATATAATATTTAAAGATATTATTCTTAATGCGTAGTTCTATATTATTTGGCATCTGAAAATAATATATTAATCACAATTCGGATAATATTCATCAAATGGTAGACTGTATTCCCGTACCTGGCTTGCTGCCACTATACTGTGTACTATGATAAATAACAAGACTGAACAACATAAGTAAGCACAAGACAAAAGCTGTGAATTATTTATTTAATGTTTATTTATTCTTAACAGGCAATATCATTAATCCAGATGCGCGATGAACTACCCCCACTACCACCGAAGGCGGCTGCACCAGTCCCTCCGCCACGACGACATAAAGTATGCAATTTATTAACTCTTTTAAAAATTAAATATCGTCTTCTTATATTTAAAACATAAAACTCTGCTTTCCGCGTCAAGGGTTCTTATTTGCGACTAGTCTGTGACACGGTTGGACTTAAAGCATTATTATTACCCCGGCTCCACATGTTGGGGCCAATGAATGGAGTCGGCCTTAAACGCATTTAAAAAACGTGATTAAAAATCTAAATGTGTTCGCTTGCATTAATATTTATGCATCATAAAATTTTCAGACTACAAAGTAGAGTACACGCTACTGCAAAACATAGTTCGTGCCGGACATCAAAAAATTATGTCACTTGTAACCGATCAATATCACTGACCTCAACATAAGAATTATCTATATCATACTACATAACTGAATTTAAAGTTTTGGTTTGTAGAAGGTAATTTATGTAACTACTGAATCAATTCAAAAATTTATTTCACTGATAGAAAGCTACATTATCGATGAAGGATATTTTATTAATTTTATTAAGTTTCTTATAATTATATGAAATAATATTTATTTAGTCTATAATAATTTTGGATCAATAGTGTATTGTTTGTTGTATGTTTTACCTTTTGTACAAAAGTATAATATATAGTATGTAAATATAGTAAAATCATTACTATAATATTTGTAACAAGGATATTTATTCCAGGTAAGCGGTGATAGGATGTCTGCGAGTCCAAGACCGTCCAGTACAGAAACACATCGTACTACATTTGATCATTTAACTCCACACGGCCAACCTCCTTTATCACAATTTAATCATGCACAACATGCTCGTCAGCAAATGCCTTTACATCTACAAGCGAAACTGTCTTCAACTCCTACTATTAGCCACATAGGAAGTATGCCTTATATTCCGACAACAATGCACCATGCACCTACAGCTGTACCCCATAATCAAGGACATCACACTCTTGGACATATGAATCCAGCTTGGAATCGGCCACGCGGATCTCTACAGGCATTCAATTTCCAACAGGTTTGTCTTCTTAAAAAGCTGGAAATATTACTTCTATACTAACTATACAGAATCGAAAAAACGAACGGGACATGGAGGAAAAGTATAATAAACATTGAAGATAGCAAATTTTACTCAAAAGAACCATTCTTTTACATTTTTTTTTAATAATAATAACTGCCATTCACAGACTTTACAAAAAAGGTTGCCTGTACCGAGAATCGAACTAACTAAAAATGCAAAAATCATACACATGTCTTCGCACAAGGCCATCATTGTAAACGAATTTTTGACCAAAAACTCAACAAATACCATCGCACAATCACCTTTTTCACCAGATATGGCTCCAGCGGACTTCTTTCTTTTTCCTAAACTCGAATTACCACTTCACGGCACCCGTTTAAACACGTCGATCTCTGGAACTACCTGTCAGATATGAAAAATGTTTTTTGCACTTGATAGCCTATTTATTGTGAAAGGTTATATGTTCTTCACGTTACGACTCTAAGGAGCGGAGCAGTAACCAAGAAAGGCAATCAATCTAGCAAGCTGTAGACAAGTACGGAAAGTGAGAACAATGATAGGCTAGACGCACATGCGGACCGATGGTGCTATGGAGAGTTGACCGAACAAATTTAACACGGGTGAAGTCGTGGGGTTTCTCGTTGCTGATTATTAACCCCTTTAAAATGTATTAACTTTGTAACTACTTCTTCAATATTATTTAATGTTTGTATTGTTTTGTTATATAGCCGCCAGTAACGGAATCTTGGAATCCTGACGGTTTAACCCCAACAGGGCAAGGCTGGAACCGTCCCTTACGTAGAGGAGCATCCGTGCTTGAGTTGGGCGGTGGCACAGCGACCTGTGGAGGCTGCGCACAATGCTCGCCATCTGGTTGGCGATACGGAAGCTGCGCCACTCTTGATCATCCATGGCAGAATATGTGGCAACCAACTTGTTGCGTCGGTCCGCAGCATACTCCTCAGACGCCACATCATGATGCCCATGTTCACACGCATCCGCATCATTTACCACATACCCCACAACCTCACCGAAAAACATACGGTAATTAATTACTTGTAGGACAATTTAATATCCTAGGTGCTTGGTAGTTATTTCTAAGAATATAATTGAAAACTACTGGCCTAATTTGGGTGTAGTTTAGAAATATCCGAATATCGAGCCTTATTTCTATAAGTATACTAAATTTTTTCTAATATTCAAACTAGTAAAAAACTTTTTTATATATTTTTTTTATCTCAATCGCCATAAATAATCAGAAGGTTAGTTATATTTAATAATAATTTAGTTATATTTAACCGACCTCAGATATCCTTCAAACACGTTTGCAGTCTTTTTACGTGAAATAGTATTCCACAGGTCCACTGTCCATTAGTATTAAAGCGCAAAAATCTTATACACCCTGCTTTAATATTAATAACTTTGCAATAATAGAAAGAAAATATTAGAATATGAAGTAGCTTACTACTTAAAATTAATTAATATTATCTGTATAAAAAATTATACATTGGCATAAAAAATATTTAACAAATTTTAATCGCACTTTCTTTAGACGACACTTTGGCTTTTAAGAAGTTATATAGGTATTTTCTATACATCAATATATTTTTTCTTATGTGGAATAAAGTTTATTATAATTTTAGGTAGGTACATGAATGGTTGTAAAAAAACGAAAAACGAACGATTTACTTGGAGTATATAAATACTAGCTGACCCGCGCAACTTCGTCTGCGTCACATAAGGGAAAGAGAGATAGGGTTAGAGAGAGGGGGTCGTAAGCACCTATAATAATACAAGTATACGTGCCGCCCGCCTTCCACATCATTCCGCATAATAAAAAGCGCGCGCGGTACTTGACCATTATTTTGCTGCAGAGTTTTGCGTAACTAACCATTTACGCAGCGCACGCAATAGAAGCTCTCAAGAGGAATAAATTTTCCCCGGTTTTGCAACATTTTTCATTGATGCTCCGCTCCTATTGGTCGTAGCGAGATGTTATATAGCCGATAGCCTTCCTAGATAAATAGGCTATCCAACACTAAAATATTTTGTTCCGTTTATACCAGTAGTCCCTGAGATTAGCGCGTTCAACCAAACAAACTCTTCAGCTTTACAATATTAGTATAGATATATAATACTTAGATTTTTAAGCAACACGAGTCGCTACATAAATATGTAAACCGATTCTTATGTAGTGAACTCCAACAATCTTAAACTGTATAGTAGCTGTAACTGTAACCTTTGTAAAACGAATGGAGCCAGTTAAAGAAGCTGATAATTAATTCATTTCATTACAGCTGAGAGTCGTGCAGTTTCTCGTGCTGCCTCTCGTACAGGATCTCGTGCAGCCTCGCCTGCAGTGAGCGTTCGATCACGCACTTTACGTCGGAATAAGCATCGCACTCCATCCCCACCACCATTGCCATCTAGCGACGCTGATTCTGAAAGTGATAGCGAAAGTGATAATGGCCGTCCTGAAAATTCTAACGCTGACAATGAAGATTCTCTAGGACCCCCACCATCACCGCCTGAAGTCTCCTGGCAATGCGAACATTGCACGTTTGTAAATGAACCCGGTTTACGAGTGTGTGCGGTTTGCTGTCGAACTCCGACTGTAGCTCCACAGATTATAGTTTCCAACATAGGAGAAGAAGTTACAAAGATGAAAATAAATGTGGACACTACAACAGCAGGCCGCAGTTATACTAAAGAGAGTCGTACAAGACAAAGTTAGTAATTACATACAAAAGCAACATATTCATTTTTATATATCCAGTCTATTTAATATGTTTCATGCATACATTTATTATGTACAATTGTAATCATAATCAAAAGATCCAGTGATACCAATTACATACACCACAGGACTCTACATACTGACCTTTTTAGTCAGAAATATTAATACATAGGCGCACTACACTCATTTTATATTAGCTGTATCCCGCGGTTCCACTCGCTTTTAGTACGCAGTAGTTATTTTTATTCCATAGTTTTATTTTTATTTATATTCTTGACAATTCATTAGTATATCAAATCAATTGAGGAGTGACATATGAAACTATATGTACAAAATTTCATCAAAATCGTTTGAATATTTATAAAATTTTAAACTTTTGTAATTAATTTTAATACGATTTCTAAAAATATTATTGACAATTTTTATAGCCCCTTAATTATGGAATGACATAAACTTTCTGTATACAAAATTTCATCATAATCGGTTAAGAATGAATAATTATTTTATTTTTTGGATATTTTTTTTACCTCTTCATAAAAGTATTACTGACAATTCTTATATCCTAAAATTAAGCCATGACATGTCTTCCTGTGTATAAAATTTCACATAAATCACTTAAGCCGTTTTTGAGTTAAATCCGGAAATTATGCAAATAGACAGTAGGACAAAAAAAATTATGGTATATTCGTGGTCAATATTCTTTATAGAGGACGTCTACCGAGAAAATATTAGAAATAAAAATTACATGTACAGACACATCTACAGATTTATTAATATAGGTAGATAATATATTTATACTGTACTTATTTTTAGATGGCGTAAAAAGTAATCCAAAGCCTAAAAAAGAACGGGTTTCAACTGGATGCAATCCGTCACCACCTAAAGAAGAAAAATCATCCAAAAACATATCAAACCGACTAATGACACCCTCACGTGAACAAAGTGATAATGATCGCTTAGAACCCCGTCGGGAAAGGCACGACATGGCTGTAGGACCTTCACCTCCACGAGAAATAAAGAATGGTCGAGAATCTAAACAGAGTACAGCCTCAGGACCATCTCCTCCACGCGAATCAATGAAAAATGTGTCAGTATCTCCATACCAGGATGTCAAGGAATTTACAGAGTTGTCTAATGTGCACAGTATTTCTGTAGGGCCATCTCCACCACGCGAAAATATAAATATTGTTCACACATCTGTAGGGGTGTCTTCAAATTATCCAGCACCAAATGTTCAAAAAAAGTCCACTGGAACTTCACCTCCACGTGATATTATTGAAAATAAGCAACACACATCAGCTTCAACAAAAACTAACGTATCGAATACGGGAACCTCTCCACCTCCACAAAGTATTTCAACGCAGGTAAATGTGAAAATGCACTATCATCTGCACATTTTAGCGACCGCTCGCAACTTTATTCGAGTAAAAGACAATATAAAATGTATAATAAAAATAAATAATAGCACATTCGTTATTTACATATATACGAAACACCTCGTGGCGCAGTGGTAGTAAACGCTACTATTGAGCCGAGAGGTCGCGAGTTCGATCCCCGCCCATAACCGACTTTTGTGTGATGAGCATAAATGTCAGTTGTGTGTCTGGGTGTTAAATATCTATACATATATGTATATATATCAGCTGTTTAGTTACTATATTACAAGCTTTGCTTAGTTTGGAATTATACGGCAATGTGTGAAATTGCGTAAAAAAAAAAATATATATATATATAAAATCTTAAATACAATTTCAGATTTTGTGTTAAAACACATAGGTATAATTTGAAAACTACTGAACTAATTTGGATATCGTTTTAAGATTAATATAGGACTGAACCTGAGAAGGAAACTAGGCAACATATCATCACGCTTCCTATAATAGGTATTGATAAAATTACAATAAAAATTGGTCAAAGACGACCCAATGATAATCCAGTTAGTTCCCGTCGAACAACAAACGTTAAGAAAGTCGCGGGCTCAAGGTAGTATGTAATAAAGTTCTGCTTTGTACAATAAGTAAATGATTCCTTTCATTTATATAGACGTACGAAGCACCAAGTACTTGGGAGCGTGCGCCATCAGCTTCCAGATCTCGTCCGCGACGTCGATTTCGGGACGAGACTCGCCGTGAACGTTCCCATAGCAGACACTCGGCATCTAGTGACACTCGGGTAAGTTTATCTACTAGTCATCGAACACTTAGATATCTAAAACTAATTCGAAATTATCTAACAAGTGAAAAGTGTACGAGACTAAATTTAATTATGTATTACAAAAAAAGTAGGTATAATCTAACTTGAAAAGATCACCTATACATAAAAGACGACTTAACTTTACGGATAGCAAAGTTGAAACGTCTGGGTAACGCAAGAATTTTTAAATTATTCGGGTACTTGAAATACAGTATTCGGATCCTTCAGCACTTGTGTTAATATTGTTACGTCCGTGGGCAACTGGGCAGTGAAAAATCCGTTACATTTTACGTAAATTATTTATTCGCACTCAGTGAAACAAAATTCAAAGAAACTCACTATATTGTGATCGTTCTTATAATATCTCTAGTTTTTTCGTACCCACGAATAGACAGGTACTCGAAGTTTCGAGTACATTCTATACGATTCCAGATATTTCGAGAATTAGTGACTTTTTCTATTTTTACTCAGATCGCAACAATATAAATAATAGAAAAGTATTGAATGTACCAAAATATTAAAATGCTCTGAAAATATAAAGGTGAACGGTGGCTGTTGGTATTTATGAGATTGATAAACTCCAGTCACCATGAAAGTCTTTAGATCTAAGTGTTTTTTCACGTGGAAGGTTTTCATGCTATCTATTTTAATATTAATACGAACTAAGTCGCGGGCACCGCTAGTAAGATATAAGAATGTAAACTTTATTTATTTTATTGTTGCTTTCCAGGATAGTGACTTAAGTGTTCGTACAGTGGGTACGAACGGCAGATGGGAATGGCGCGACCGGAGCCCGGGCGAAGAGTGGAGCGAAAGTAGTCGTTTATCACGCCGCGCTTCGCATCTAGACTTACGCCGCAACTTACAATCGCATCGCCGTTCAGGCTTTTACGGCTCCGAGGTGACAACTTTTAAAATGATATAATCTAAAATTCAGGTTAAGTTTTCTTCAGGTCAAATTCTTATAACTTTATTGCGTCATTAAAAGAAAGGTAGGTCTAGGGGAGTAGAAGCTATGCGCGAGCAGTTCCTACTTCCCAGTCCAAAGGTGAAAGAAGGAACATCGTGTGGAGTTTTAGTCAATAAGAATCTGAAAAGCCCGTCCTCCTACACTGCCCGCAAGGTAGTTGGTAGCAGAAGTAAGATTGCGTCACGTACAAAAATAAAAAATGTTAATAGTTGTAAAATGAATTAAACCTGCTGATGAACCATATGTAAATTACGAAAATATATACCATTTCTAATCTTATCTCTACCTATTCTGTGGCGTATCACAAAATATCCATTGTATGTGTGTTGCAGGCAGCTTCACCAGAACCTAATAGTGCTATTCGTGCTGGATCAGTCGAAGCACTAGCAGGAGCGGGCACTCGACGTGAAGCGGAGCGGGGCCTCGAACTTGCTCGACTTATGACTGAAGCGGAACGGTTGGGCTTTAGTGCTGTGGAAGTGAAAGCCGCACTAGCACAGAGCCCCGCAGCACCACTGGCATGGCTGCGATCAAGGTGGCCGAGCTTGTGTGCTGGAGTTCGCGCAGCCGCTACACGACTAGCACCTGACGTGTCTATTTCCGAGCTAGAAGCTCGTGCAGCTCTTGCACGTCACCGTGGTGCTATGTGGCCTGCTGTGACCGATTGCATAGAGAGATATCGACGTCAGGTAAGATTGGCTTGGCTCTTATAAACTGAAAATTTAGACGTTTAAAATTAACATTAACTTCACGAAAAACAAATGTATAAATCATAGATAATAATTAGATACTATTGTAACAATTTTTAAAAATGCAGTCCATGACCGTAATTCATTAGTATTATTATTATATCATAATTATTTAGGTCATGAAATAAGATTTCACTTATGAGATGCCAAAAACAGTTTCAGGTAAACGTTAAATTAAACATTAATATAAAATATGTTGTTATAAATATATGTTATAATATATTTTCAGACTGGAGTTGTAGATGTAAGTGAGGAAGGGCGACTGCGTGGGCGAGTTTGGGGCTCACCGGCCGGTGCCGAGGACGATGCGGCGCCGAAGGGACCGTCGCGCCGCTCGCCTCGCGTGCGCGGTAATCTCGAACGCCCACTGAATCCTTGACGTTGCGTTACATATCCAGATCGCGACGCCATCGTACTCCGTCATAACCTTCACGTTTACGTTTCAGCTGAAGATAGTTCAGATGAGTATGAAGCTCCAGTGCGACCGAAGTTTCAAGACGATGATTGGATGTACCTTCCGGTGGACGTGAACGTTAAATATAATCGCGAGACGGATCGGAATCCTAATTTGTGGAGCGGATTCACATACGATGTTCCGCGCAATAATCCAGAAGATATAACAGTAACGCCAAAAGATATGGATAAAACACTAATAGATGAAAATATTTTGCAAAATTTACTATCAGATAAATTATTATTTAACTTAGAAGAAAGTGCTGATGTTATTTGTAATACATACAACCCTTTTGATTTAATACAATCAGAAAATGATTTTATAGACGCTTACAATGCATTAGCTAAGATAAATCCTTTACCGAATATAAAAAAATTAGAATACAATCCACATCAAAGAAAAAAGAATGTATCAAATATACAAAAAGACGCAAAAAGTGGTTTAAGTAACAATGAACAAATACAGTATCATAAAATAAGTAGAATTCAAGAAATTATGCCTAATAACGTTGAAAATGTATCTTTAGAAAACACTTTAACAGATCAAAATTTCAAAGAACATGAAATAAAAACGAATTCTCAAGAACGTGTAGATGAAGTTATTACCACAGATAACCGAATTAAATCCAATGTTACAGTAACAAATATACAAATGTCTTCAGATTTCACTGGTACCACTGCAAATCAATCCTTAAAAAAGCGAATAACCTCGATAGAAAATGTCTATAACGGAAAAACCGAAGAAAATACAAAAAAATTGAATGATATAGTAGATAACACGCAAAAGCTGATACAGCAAATGAAAGAAGAAATAAATCTAGATATAAATTCTTTGGATGGTCGTAATATTTCAAACAGTGAACATGAAAGCAGTTCGAATGATGGGCAAGAATCTAGTTACAGTGGTTCTGAAAGTGGAACTGATAATATAACATCTGATGAAAATGAAACTTCTGGTACAGATAATGAGAAAATACAAAAATCTCAAACAAATTCTATTTTAGCACAAAGAACAAGTTCCGAAGAGAATGAACAATTTGAGGAAGCTTTGGACAATTTAGAAAATCAAATAGATGACTTTAAACACGCTAATATTGAATTATTGGATACCATCGCTCGAAATTTACAAGAAGACCACACATTGGAAATTAAAGAGCCGGAAACATTTGATCTAGAAAAACAAGATTCCAACAATAACTTATATACAGTAGTTAACTCGTTTGAAGAAATTTATGAAGAGCTTAGTTCATCCAATTCTAATAAACAACAAAACATATCGAATACAAATTCAGTAATAGTAATTAGTGCATTACCCCACAAACATTTAATTCCCAAACAAACTGTAAGTTTTTCGTCTTTAAAATATATTGCACCCACCAAAATACTAATATCTGAGAATAAACAACCTATATTTAATGCAAAGTTAGTAATTGTAGAAAATAATTTAGTAAATATAATCAAAGACGAACAACAGCAAAATACTGAGCAAGAAATGAAAATAATAAATGAAGAATCACCAACTATTGAGCAAACTACGGTTAATGACAACTCACAAAAGTCTAGATTAAATGTTTTGGCAGATGATAGTGACACTGTTTCTCCTGAAAATTCCGTAGAGACACCAAGTTTAATAGATAAATTGATTTATGATGATTCAGTAGGAATTGTTACAAACACACAAGAAAAAAACCAGGGCAATGAGAACACCAACATAACCACAGTTAACAATAACAAAGCTGGCGAAGCTCTAAATTTCAAACAAAATAGGGAAAGTATAGAAAACTTAAATCCTGAAAATGAAACTGTTACATCACTAGATATTAATAACAAACCCGTCGTAACCAAGTCCAATATTCCAAAACTCATAAAAATAACACATACTAATAAAGGAAAAGTAGAGAAAAATACACCTAAATTGATCGTGTCAAAAGTACCAATAAGAAGAACTTCAATCAAGCAATACCCGGCTCCTGCACCTCCTAAATCGCATTTTGCGAACATTCAAATTGGTAATGTCAAACAATTGCAGACACGACTTCTTAATGGTAAAACAAAAGATACTGCAATTGCATTGGAAGCAACTTCTGCTAAGCCTTCAACATCTACATTGTCAAAGAAAAAACCTGCTCCTCCCCCACCAATTAAACCTCCACAGGAGACAAAACAAATAACGCTGACATATCCTTCACCACCAAAAGAAAACAAAAATTATTTTCGTGAAACTTGTAGAACTGAAGACGAATGGACAGAAAGCGATTCAGAAGATTCACAAGTACAGACCTTAAGATCAACAGAAGAACAACAAGAGAGGCCTTTATCACCTCCACCTCCAATTACTCTTAGACGCGTTTCAGGTCAGCTTATTGATTTAGCAAAGGTACGCCTTCCAGAAGGATCACCAGAGGTAAGTTCCTGAAATATTGTAATAAACTATTAATTCAGTGTCGAAGCATTTACACTCATATCTATTCTTTGTATCATATTTGCAGAGACAAGCGCGTATGCTACTAGCTGAAGGAGCCACAGAGACATGGGAACAAGCTCAACTTGCAGTTGAATTAGTGATTCATGGAACAGAACCTTCAGCTGCTTTGATGGCTGCACTTGAATGTATGGACTTCCCTTCTGCACTCGTTTATCTTCATCAAGAGTGCGAGCTTTGTGCATCCCGACTTCCTGAACATGATGTACGATAATAGCGATTCGTATTTATAAGTAGAACATTCATGTATATATCCACTTTAATAATGTATTTTATAACTTTTTAAACAGATGGTGTCGATGCTACGCTGTACGCACAGATGTTGTCGCGAATGTGCTCACCATTACTTCACAGTCCAAATTACAGAAAGAAGTATTGCAGATTGCGTGTGTCCATATTGCAAAGCTCCCGACTTAGAGAATCTCTCTGAAGATGCTTGGTTGGAATACTTTGCGCATTTAGACATTCTTTTAAAAACTTTACTTGAAAATGAAGTGCACGAATTATTTCAGAGAAAGGTAAATAAATACTTATTCATATTAATAACAAAAAAATACTACTAATGTTCACGTGTCTGATCGTTTATTATTTTTCGTACTATTTATACATTTATTTATTTATTTAATCAGTTACGAGACCGAACATTGGCGAGAGACCCTAACTTCAAATGGTGTATGGAATGTTCCTCCGGATTTTTTGTTCATCCAAAACAAAAGAAATTGCGCTGTCCTGAATGTCGATCGATAAGTTGCGCCTCATGTAGAAAACCGGTAAGAATTGAAATTGTTAAGACGTCTGTACTTAACTTCTATTATTATTATTATTATATCTAATCGACTGAGCTGTGCTCGGTGTCTTATAATCAAAAAAAGAAAAACACCTATCTAGGTAAAGTCGGAATGAAAAACCTTATCTAAATGCAAAGTTTCATCGAAATCGTTGGAGCCGTTTCCGAGAAAAGTGGGTGTATTACAAACAATTACTGTCAGACCGTTTAATTGAAAAAGTAATAATTCGGTTTATGTCACAAAAATCTAGTGATTTTTGTGATCATAATTTAGTAATTAATTAATTTTAACAAAAAGCTACTTCAACATTTTTATTAGAATAACATTATATCTGAACTCTTAAGATGAAAATATGCTATGCTTAGCCTCTAAGATGTTCATCATAGAAGATAAGCGATAACAAAACTCTAGAGAAGAATCTAATTATAGCTATACAATTGCGAGTTTTAAGCTCTTCAAGTTTTAATCGAAAGTCGAAGTCGAATATAATTTATTAATAGCATACTTGAAAGATCCTCGAAAATAATGGCAATTCAAAGGAATTACATATTTAACTATTTTTAACAGTGGACAGCAAATCATGAAGGCTTAACCTGTGATCAATATACTGCTTGGATAGAAGACAACGATCCAGAACGTTCAGTTTCCGCGATACAACAGCATTTACGAGATAACGGATTGGAATGTCCGCGGTGTCACTTTAAATATTCTTTATCCAGGTACGCCATTTTATTAACCACTATTATTTTCTTACGTAGTTATATTGAAAATGAAGAGAAGAAAAGGACATGACGAGACCATCGTTAGATTATCATCGGTGATCAACGGTTTTTTAGCCGTTTTGTTCAGCAGTACAAATACATATCTATAGTCTATAATCTCTATTTGAGGTAGCTCGACTGTTGGAATACCTCCACTCTAAAGAAGATCGCAGCAACATAACCTTGTTTTGTGTTCCTGCAGCGAGTAGAGTTACCAGAGCTATTAGGGAAGGAGAGTTAAAGTTCAGCAACGCTCCAGTGATATCTCTAGTGTTCCAAGCGTCCATAGGCTGCGGTAAACGCTTATCTTCAGGCGGGCCGCACTCTTGTTTTTCACCTTAGTTATATAAGAAAAATATGCTCGTAACACAATACGAACTCACTTTCAGTGAATGGCTCGATAGATAAAATTACATATTTCATTTTCAGAGGCGGTTGTATGCATTTCACATGTACCCAGTGTAAATACGAATTCTGCTATGGATGTGGAAAACCTTTTACAATGGGTATACGGTGTGGTCTAAGCGAATATTGTGCTAAACTAGGACTCCACGCGCATCATCCCCGAAACTGTCTTTTCTATTTACGTGATAAAGAACCGCATGAACTACAAACACTTTTACAGGTACTGTATATAGTCGTTTGCTAAATTTTATGCTACACTTGAAAGTAAATATATACCGTTGGTGTCTCTTGTACCACCTAACTATAATATCCTATTTCAGGATTATGTGTGAAATAAAAAAGCACCAACTATTTAATTATTTTAATAGATTATTAATCTATATACTAATACGTGAAGCAAAATCTTTCTACCCCTTTTTAAGCGTATTGCGTGCACGGAAGACTGTTAGATTTGGCATGTTAAAGTTTATATGGAGAAGGAGTGCAGAAAGCTAAAATTCAATTAAATAAATTAATACTAAAAATCCTAAAATGACCAGTGCCATTGAACTTAGACCCCCCAAAATATTGGCATTGTCATTCAACGAAAAATGACAGCAAGTGATGTAGATAATACTCATTGTTTAGGTTCATGAATACTGTAAAAATGTCAAAAAGAAAATAGTCTATGATAAAAAAGTCGCTTGTCGAATTTCGACCTTAGGGCGATCGCTAGTATTTATTAATTTATCCAAGAAATATAAGTACCAACTTCGGTCCTAGTTGTTGTGGCTATATTTGATTGAGGTTATATATTTCTAATGTACTACCTGTGCCCCGCGGTTTCACCCGCATATAATTCAACAAAAATCACTGATTGATGATTTCTATAATATAATACTTCAGTATAGACTATATTTTTATTGGAAGACCAGATGGTCACATCGTGGCATCGCACGGATCGTTCGCTTCACTAGTACTATAAACATAGAACAGTACCGAGTGTTGAATTTTTTTAATTTTTCATTATCTCTAACTATGCGTCTAAATAACATGCTGTAAAAGACAAAGTTTATCTTCATTAAATTGTCTTTATGATAAAGTAACTTTTCTTCGTAAAGGATTTATATGCCATTCTTAAAAATAATGCTCACAAATAAATTCATAAATTTATGTTTAACAATAAATTTTTGCAATATTCCTTATTGTGGCTTATGTTTATGAGATAGGTATATATTATCGCAGACTTTTTTTGGCCAATATTTTTGTAGAAAAAATTATTTACGTGTCATTAACGATTAAGCCAGCGTATGCAGATAAAGCAGTTCGCGAGGGGTTCGACTTCCGATTTACGTAACAATAATCAATATTTAAGGCTAGCTGGGAATTGCAGCATAATGTTATATAGCCCATACTATTTCTCTTAAGTCTGGATATCATTTATTAAAAAAATATTTCGAATTCGACTGCTTGTTCCAGAGATTATCGTATTTAAACAAACAAGCCATATTTGTAAACTATCGAAACTCATAAATAAATAGACTTCCTTATATTCTGCTGGAACATACTGATAGATTGAGTTTTGAACGCGTTAAAATTGTCGTTCATGTCTATATATATAATATATTGTCCAAAGGAAAAGATAATGGCCAAAAATACGAGAGACGAAATAGGCTTTGCTTGTTACAGATGAATAACGTTCAATATGAGACTAACCCTACAGAAGGCAGCAACGGTCGGTGCCCTATACAATTACAGCGTGAAACACCTACAGGCCTAGTAGATGGTACATGTGGGAATGAAGCACCATCTAATTTTGCTGGACTCTGCAAGTACGTTACCAATGTGTCTTATACCATATTAATAAAATAATTTATAATAACAATTTTATATCTACCTATTTGAAATAACTACCTAAGTCTAAAAAAATTACATCAACACCTCTACGACTTATCTTCTAATATTTTTTAACCGACCTCAAAAAAAGGAAGAGGTTCTAAATTCGAATGTATTTATATTTTATTTTATAAATGTTGAGCCAGAACCGATTTGGATGATTTTTTTTTGTTCGTTGATAATGGGATACCATAAGAGTGGTCCCATTTTAATTTCAATGGCATTGGACATTAGACTTCGAAGAAACACGAGGGAACCATTGAAGTTGGTTTTCTTTTTTGTTAAAAATTGTCTTGTAATCGAAATCTTTGGCTTCAAACTTTACTAGGTATCTATATATGGTGCCCGAGATTTCGCTCACGTGAATTTCTTTTTTATTACTCAAAAACGATGTGTTTTATTCAGATTTTAAATAAGACTCTTTTTTACCGACTTCAAAGATATTTCAATAGGTATACACATCCACAGATGTATGCGGATTATTATACACTCTTTTTTAGTTTGGTTTTCTGCCTATGTAGGCAATTTTGCCAATATACTCTCTTAAAAACAGATAAAAATTGTAAAACCGCTTTCTGTTACTTATCCTTTAGATATTTTTATATTTTACTAGCATCTACCCGCAACTTCGCGTTAAATACCATATAAAATTCAGTAAGAATAATAGAAACTGACCTATTTCACTTAGGGATAATGTAGCTTTCTATGATTCTATTAGTGAAATAAATTTAAAATCGGACCTGTACTGCCAAAGATTCACCTCTTCATCTACTACCTCTACCTCATTACAAACTTCGCCCATTTATAATAATAGTACCTATGTATGTGATATGTTTGATATAGATAACGATGTGAATCCACATACTAGGTACCTACCGATTTATTTATAAATTATAGTACTCGTTAGACTTGAGACCGAATGAGTGGAGCGAGTTTCGCAGAAGATTAGCGGGGCGGTGAGTGAGGCGTGTGCTTACAGGAATCATTATCTGGAGTACCTGAGTCGTCTGGTGCGACGAAATGAGATCGACACGCTGCCGATCCTGGGTGTAGATGACCTCGAGACATTGGTGCGGCGTGCCGCTCTACGCCTTCCACCACGACCCTATGGCTCTCTCGAGGGCCTCTACAAGCGGGCTCTGAGCGAGGTGTGTTGACACCTCGTGTTTCTTTCTTTCTCAACAGAGCTCACTACGTGGAGTACCTGGCGAGATTGGCGCACAAACTCGACCCCATCCCGATCATGGACGTGACGGAGCTCGTAGCAGAGCTTCGCCGTCGCGCGTTGCCGCTACCCGAGCGCGGTCCTTGGGACACGGACCCCATCTATGCAGGGATGTGCGCCGAGGTACTCGCTGTACACGACGATAACCATCAATCTCATTGGATGCTGTCGTCTTTCACAATAAATCGATGTATTAGTAATGCGAACTATGAAGGAGAAAAGCATGGGAGGACCAGTATATTGTCCTCAGATAAACTATTATTAAATATTAAAAAAAAATTCTTTATATAATTTAAATTGATTAAAGCAGTGATGGCTCAGTGATAACGTGTACGGATAACGCGTCGATTGACGTAAGTTCGAATCCCGCAATGAGCTTGAGCTATAGGTGAAGGAAAACATCGTGAAGAAAACATAGTATAGTGACAGGGTATTTTCTAATATCCGCTTGGCTACCACCGTCAAGTTGAAAATCGCTCGCCAAGCATCTACATATAGGTGTGTTTCGGTAACTGTACTTGAGAGCCAGTTTCCCACTAGGCTTAGCATGTCACCATCAAGGGCCACATCGTCACTTAATATCAAGTAAGATTATGGCCATAACGCTAAACCTTCAAAACGATAAAATATATACATATACTTAAATGAACTCTATTGTTAATTAATACACCTTAATCTCTTTATATTGCAAAGACTAGATTTTGTAGTCTAAATCATCGAGAAGCAATTACCATAGACCTAGGCTGTTCCTTTTTTGTGCCATTATCCCTTGTAGAACGTTTGTAGAACATTTATTTAATTAACGATATTGGTACTTATCACTTTTAAGAGACAAATGTACCATGTGTCATATTTTACAATTGGTATAAATTACACAGACACTTTAATAGATATCTCAAGCTGTGTATTTAAATTTTGAGTCAAAATTTCATGTCCACATATTTTCGAACCAAATTATTCGATAAATAATCGACTTGTCAGACGAATTAGCTGTCAAGCGTATGTATTTTTTGGTGGCAAATTATTAATAGGTCCGACCGCTCGATCAGTTAACTTAAGAAAAAATTTACCGAGTGTGTGTCAAGCCACGCGCAGTGTAAGGTTCCGTAATTGCCCCTCACAATATGCTGACTTAGAGTTAAGTAATTTTCAATGAAATTTGTACGAAATTACTTATTTTTGTAAGTTTATTGACTATTGCTCGTTAACTTGCAAAGCCTACTGCCATGAATTTTTTCACATATCCAAATACAACCATTTTGATATGATAAAACATGACTCTAACAAAAATTAGCACTTTAAAGCTTAGTGTTTCGCAAACGGATCCCAGAATCGAAAAACGGTTTTCACACACCCGCAATATTTTTGAATGACCTATCCAACGAAACCCCACACGATAGGATGAACGAGAAAAAAGTTCATTCTCACTTTACGTGTAGGGGAGGTACCCTAAACAATTGTTTTTTAGATTTTATTTTACTACTTTGTCGGCATGATGAATATGTATACCCATACCAAATTACAGATTTCTTTAAAGTACTAGGAATCTCTGAGCTAAGCCGTGGACAGACAGATGGACATAGCGAAACTATAAAAAATCCTGGTTGCCTAAAAATATTATCTGCATCAGAAGTTAAACTTTAGTTTAATAGATTGTGTTAAACCTTGATTTGAATAAACAAAATAGAATAGTGACCATTATAAAAAACGCCGAATCTGAACACTTCATATTAAAATTATTCAAGACTCACATAAAATTTTATTACAGATTGTACGAGACAAAATACCACTAGACTGACTGATCCAGTATGGTAACACTGTAAGATTATTGCTCCGTCAGGGCTGGCACGGTTTACTTCTAGAATAAAACGAATCCAGATGTATGTTTAAAATACATGTGTTAACATTATACTGATAAATTATTAAATAATACAGCACATTCTCCTAAATTAAAATTATTTATTTAAATACATAATATTGTACAGCTTTTATTGTTTTCTTTTTAAGTAAAGTTATTCGCTATCTCCGTGCAAAATGCTCACTCATGTGTTGACTATTACGTTGAATATAATGTCTATTTGAGTGAATACGACTCTCAATCGAATCAGGTAGAACACGAGCTTGGCTACGTGCTAAGTGTCGCGTTGGACGTGCTTCGGCAGCTTGATCTTTGGCACGTTGGTCCGCTACACGTCGGCTTCGGTCCTTCTCTCTTTCTGCACCTGCAGACGCCATTGCCGCCAGTCTAAGAGATATTTCTTCATCCGTTAAACCTCCACGCTTCTGTCGCTTTAAATTATGTGGAGCTGATGAGTCACGCTGTTGACGCCATTCTGAGGTAGTTCCTTTATCGGGTCGCTTTTCAGGTGTACAATCCCGTTTATATTTTTTTGCTTTATTGTAGTGATCAGATTCATGGTAGTCATCACTTTTCCGTTTATGATTTTCTGCTGAAGGACTGTAGTTCCTTTCTGTTGATATTTCTTTATGTTTATAAAATCCTTTTTTTGGTCTTTCAGATTTATTACTTTTTTCAGAGCCATCTGATGAAGTATCTTTCATTTTCTTCTCAGTCTTTTTAGATTTCTCCTTCTTCCGTTTCTTTTTCTTCTTTTTAGACTTTTCTCTTGAAGAGGAATCAGATGACGAAGCATCAGAATCAAGTAAAGTAGCTAAGTCAATACTTTTATCTCCTCCCAAGGCGTTAAGCTTGGCTGCCAGAATATTGTCTAAATCTTTATCTTTATTCTTATTTTTTTTCTCATTTTTACTATCCTTCTTTTGAAGCTATAACAATAGAAAATTCTTTTTGATTGTTTGGTAAACTAAATACATATTTTGATCTTAAATGTATTGGGTTACTTAGTGAAAACCTTAGTAAAGGCTAATTGCCAACACTGGACTGGCAGATCGTGTTTATGCGTCGTGAGAATTTCTTGTGGTGTCCACACTTTTGTGTCACTAAAAATGTATTCGGGACAAATACGGTTACTTTACTTAATATAATAAATGTGAAAGTGTGTACGTTTGGATGTTTGTTACTCAATCACGCAAAAACGGCTGAACGGTTTTAAATGAAATTTAGCAGACAGATAAGTCTATGACCTGGAATAACACATAGGGTACTTTTTATCCCGGTAAAAGTCATAGTTTAACCATTGTTATCCTACAAATATAAAAAATGTGAAAGTTTATTTGTTTGTTACTCAATCACGCAAAAACTACTTAACGGTTTTGGATGAAATTTAGCACACAGAAGTCAATAACCTGGAATGTTACATAGGGTACTTTTTATCCTTGTGAGATCATATCTTAACCACTGTTATCCTACAAATATAATACCCATCTATGGTTTTTTGCACTGACGTGTTTGAATTCAGCTGGTGCACATGAAGTAATATAGTGGAGTGATAGGGATTGCGTCCACCATACACATAGTGACAAAACCATCTATGATTTTATTTTGATTTGTCATGTTCCGAGATCAATCTGTGTATATCCAATAATACGCAGACGTAGTCGCGGGTACCAGCTAGTTGTAAAAAAAATGTGTAAAGAATATTTCTGAGCTATTACTGGAGGACTTGATTAATATGTTGGAGGAAGAAATTGTCAAGAAGAAACGACTTTAGATGAGAAAATGGATAAACGATAGGAATATAAGGAGTGACTCGTATTTTTTCTTGAAACATCTTAGATTAGAGGATCCCTCTGAGTACAGGCTGGTGTTACTATTATTACACCAGAAAATTTTGACGATTTACTTTCTTTGATAGAAAGTTCTACAGCGTCATGTGAATAAGAGATGCATTAATGGCAAAAATAAAACTAGGAGTGAAATTGACATACTTAGCTACTAGAATATCTTGCGAGTCACAAGCACTTTTACCGAGTTTCCATACTTTTTATATTACAATTTATACCCGAAGTTTTTCGAGCAATAATTGCGACATTAAAGCAGTTTATTATGGTTAAGTTAAATTTTTAAAGTAATCTGTATTCTTTTAGGTAATTAGGCTAGCACTGTAAGTATGTATATACATGATCGATTTTTTTTTTTAAATTAATGATTATTAAGAACATTAATGAAGACAAATTGTTAAGATAAAAGTTATTAAGAAAAAATATTCGAATCATAGTAATGATCGAAAAAAGTAAAAACTTGTACACCCTAGGAAGTGCGTCAGCGACTGTCGTCGACGCGTTTCCAGGTTTCCATTACATGTGTCCGAATGAAGGCGACACGAATAGAGGTCACTGGCATAAACAAAACCGCGATTCTATTTCAATCCAGCGCTGACTTACCAAACACCTGACTGGTACGAAAAAGGGTTTATATGGAACCAGTAAGTACCTTGCAAGCACTGGCATGCATATAAATCGGCCTTAATTAGAACTATTAAAATTATCAAATAATTGTTATATCAAAAAATGAAATGCATATAATTATTTTCACTGTATGCCTTACAGTGTATCCGCAAAAAGTTAATTTTACCTGTTCTTTTCTTAGTAATTCTGTAAGTCGTTTCCGCTGCAAAGGATTGTTCAAAAGCGCTGCTCGAGCAGCTCGTTCGCGCTCTTTAATAAGAAGCAGTGGATCTTCGCGAATTTTTCTTGCAATATCAACTTGCGAATCCCCTCCACCTGTAAGCATACTAGACCCAACAACTCTTCTGCTCAATGCAGGTATAGCATCTGACTCCGGTTTATTTGAATGGTGTATATCTTTATCAATAGCTTTACCAAGTAAAAAATCCTCATCCTTCACCTTCTTGTCAGGTTTCTGTAACAAAAAATATTATTTCATTATTATTAAACATAACTTGTTTAATGGAGCACAAAATAAATTTAATTGAAGCTCTACTATTTAGGTTGAATTTTCTATTTGTATTTAAATTAAAAGCAATAAAAAATAAAATTATAACTGTTATAGCAGCAAAATAATTATAAGTAATTAATTATTTTATTTTTTTATTGATTTGATCACACTTTGTTGAGGACAGATGAGTGTACATTGCCTCACAGGATATAATATGCAAAATCTAGTTTTGTTGTATAGCGAGTCTAAGTTGTAATCTTTGTATTTTTCATGTATAACCAGTCAACGTTTCGTGTTTCTATAGTAAAATATTGAGAATATCTTATATGTAAACAACGTCTTGTTATTTTGAGCTTTTATTTTGTAGGTATATGAATTATAAATGTTATAAAATATAGTAGTTATAAAAGTTTCTCTTATAACGTATGTCTATGTGCTATTAGCAACGTGCTTAGGAAATGCATATGGTTTAAAATGACTTAGTTATTAAGGTTACGTGTTTATTGAAGTTAGGGTAAGGATTACCTAGCTTATACTGTGTTTTTATGACTATTTACTCGTTAGGAACTGATATTCATGTAGTGAAAACAACTACGTCTTATATACACTCACCAAAAAAGTCTAAGCAACATGTACTAATTTAAATTTTAGGATGGTTCTTCACATTATAACGTTGTATTTTATTTTTTAAATAATATCTTTAGGGTTCTATGATGTAAAAATAACAGCTGTTGTCTTTATAAGTTCTTTTAATAACAGAAATGAACAATATTAGAATATACTGTAAAAACTACGATACATAAGAAACTAAACTTTTTTCTTACAAAATGAAATTTCTAAAGAAAGTGTATTTATTGTGAAAGAATAGAACAATTTAATACAAAGTATGGGCTCCTCTGCTATTCAGAACTTGTCGGCAACGATTATTCATTGAATTAATGAGACTGTTTATGTCATCTTGCGGTATTCTCTCCCAATGGAATTGTAGCAAATCCTTCAGCTGTTGGGTTGTTGTCGCTCCGTCCAAGTCCTTCAAAACACGTCTCTGGAGCATGTCCCATGCGTGCTCGATGGGGTTGAGATCTGGTGATTGTGCAGGCCAGGGCAATACCCGGATGTTCCCGTTGCAAAGTATTCACTGGTTCGCCGAGCTGTGTGTGAACGCGCATTGTCATGCATTAACCTAAAATCGGAGCCAAAGGTTTGTGAAAATGGGTAGACATAAGGTCTGAGAATATCCTCAATGTAATTTTCAGCATTCATGTTTCCATTTACAAATACGAGCTCAGTTCGCCTGTTCTTCATAATACCCGCCCATAACATAACTGTTGAGCCGATGTATGGATGAACTTCCTGAACGCACCTGAGTCTTTCAGTATTTCCGGGCCGACGATACACTCGCACCCTTCTTGTATCAGGCTTAAACCCGAATCGCGACTCATCGGAAAACATAATTTTATCCCATTGTTCCTGGGTCCATGTTATGCGTTCTCTACACCATTCATATCGACGAGTGCGATTCCCGTGACGTATCGGTGGGCACCTGATTGGGCGTCGAGCTCGTAGGCCGTACTCATGCAGTCGATTTCGCACAGTTTGAGGGACTTACATCAACACCACTTGAAATTTGTAGCCTCAAACTTATCTCTCGAGCGGTTAACATCGGCTGGCGTCTTGCAGTCAGTTGTATGTACCGGTCTTGCCGAGTGGTTGTACTCCTTTTACGGCCTGGATGCTGTTCAGCGGGTTCTCCTGTATTATTGTAGCGCTGCCAAAGACGACAAATAACACTTTTATGAATACCAAAATGTCGAGATACCTGAGATTGATTACTTACCGCTTGCAACATCCCTACAGCTCTTTGCATTTCATCTGCCATCAAATGACGTCGCTTCATGACGTAAAGAATATCTAACAATTCAATTTTGTCGCTAACTTTATTTAAATGGTTGGTAAAATTATAAAATCAAGACTAAACGTAGCAATTAAAACGCACTTAAATTCAAACAAATTCGCAGTCATTTGAATTTTATGAAAAAACAAAACATAATCAAATTATTTTTTTACATTCAGCCAGTATGTCATCTATAACAAAAAAGTTTACTTACCTACGCACTTTGTTTGAGTAAATATTTAGAAATTAATTAATATAAATGGAAAAATTTGTAATATCACGCATGTTGCTTAGACTTTTTTGATGTGTGTACTTCCATATACTTCCATGTTGTATACAATAAATTATTTGTGTGCCTGTTTTTATTTGTACAGTAAGTATACCCTAACCAGAAGACTATTTCAAGTCTTCTGAAGTAAATGGCCTACGTAAATGGTCTTATGTGAATTGTCTTATGTAAATTGTCTTATGTGAATAATTTGTATGTAAAAACTGTATTATGTAACTCAAATGAGTCAATGATATTTTGGTGAATAATTATTATTATTACGGATCAATTTAGAAATCTGTGATTGGTTAAATATAATTCTAAGCATATAACGGATCATGTAATAGTTATAAGTACATAAATCATTTAAAGTCCGAGCCAAGTTGTTGGAGGGCATGGCTCGAAAATTCAGTTCACATCCCAATATTGTACAGGATACTGGTGGCTGGTTAAGAAAGGAAATAAATACAGTCTACTACTTAATCCGGTGATGCTTTTTGGACAACCCCAACACACTTAATAATTATGTACAACATCCACAATAAAGTAGGTATCATCAAGTGATTGATTACTACAAAAAACATCATCATGGACCAATATTATGTGGAGCAGCATCTTTATTATTTGAACTCTCATAATAAAAAATTAAAAAATTGTTACACAAGTAAGGCCTGTAAACCCTCTTATGATGGTCTACCATGCTCTAGCACAATAAATTTTACTGTTTTTGTGATAGAAAGGTACATCTTAGACATCTCTGCTTGCATTTGAAGAAGCACAAAGAATCATTTTAAAGGTAATGGAATAAAAACCTATTTTATATCCCGTTGCTGAATAGTATAAATAAGTGTAATCAGTGTGATATCTCCCTGTATTGAAATATCTACACTTAAACATATTAGTACACTGTTTTATTCTCCAAACATGAAAATCGAAATCATAGCCATGTTTCCCAAACTGAAACTCATTGGATACCACTATATAGTTCAAGCATAATAAAAAACAAATCTGCAAGTTCTTTACAGTATTATACAATAATATTTATTTAATTCATTATAACATTAGGGTTTGACCATAATCTAACCTGATGTTTAGTAACAACGTGGTCAAAGATAAAATGGTAACATGTTAAACCAAATGTGGGGCCTGGCTCTCAAATGCAGCTGCCCAAATACACCTATAAGGATCATCCAATTAATCGCGTGAGGCTCGAAAGGGAGGGGTAGTTCTTCACAAAAATCAGGATATATCACACAAAGGGAGGGGGTATAGTGAGGTATCAAGTGTATTTATTTTTCCATTTAATGTGCGATTTCTGTCATTGGTGTGGACTGTACATCTATACAAAGATGTATGATGTAAATTTGTGTCACAAGAAACCTAATGATCCAAGTAATAATAGTCCAGAGATACACAATGTTCATCTTACCAAGCTCAGTGAAGTTGTAACTGCCTTCTAAGGCTTCAGGACCCATAAGGCTAACAGTACAGACAGATAAAAAAAAAACAATGATCATCCTCCCGAGCATCCTCATGTGACTATCGGTCACTAAATTGAGAAAGATTCTAGTTGAAGTGTGCAAAAATCATGACATTGTGTGGCTTGATAAGACCTACATTGATCATCAATAAAGCACAGTGCCAGCACAGCACAGCTGTCTTGCAAGATGCTTATCACTTGTTGGTGTTGAAGAAAGTCTCCATAATCTGATGATAATGTCCATTAAATATATTTATGTAGCAGTACAATTGAAGCCTTTCCTTTATTATTTTCATGCCAGTCAGAAACAATCTGCAACCTGGACATGGCCTGGACACTTTTATCAGTGATATTAATTTTCGAAAATGAAAACAGATTACACCTTTATTAAAAATAATATTGTGAAATATTTAAAGACAGATTGTACAAAAAAATACATGTGATTTTGGGTAAGGGTTAGTTAGTTACCACTCACCACATATTACCAGGGGGGTCTTAAAAAGTTGCTAAAAAGATCACATGATTAATAGAAGACCCCATACATGCTAGACTACACATTTTCAAGTTGAGGGTTAATTAGCCAAGCGAAAATTAAGAAAATTCCCTACCACTTACACATCATGCATTTTGTACCAAACTTTAGCATATCATAATTCAAACTGAAAGCAATACTGTTATACTTCTGGTTCACATGGATTTTCTCAGATATTTACAATGATTAAATATTACTAATATAATAAATGTGAAAGTGTGTATGTTCCGATGTTTGCTACTCAATCATGCAAAAATGGCTCAACAGATCTCAATGAAATTTGGCACATAGATAGTGTATGACCTGGAATAGCATATAGGGTACTTTTATCCCAGTAAAAGTCATAGTTTAACCAGTGTTATCCTACAAATATAATAAATGGACAGTTTGTAGCTTTGTTACTCAATCACGCAAAAACAGCTCAACGGATTTAGATGAAATTTGGTACACAGATAGTCGATGACCTAGCATAACAGACAGGGTACTTTTTATCCCAGTAATAGTCATGGATTAACCAGTGTTATCCTTCAAATATAATAAGTAGAAAGTTTGTAGCTTTGTTACTCAATCTCGCAAAAACAGCTCAACGGATTTAGATGAAATTTGGTACACAGATAGTCGATGACCTAGCATAACAGACAGGGTACTTTTTATCCCAGTAATAGTCATGGATTAACCAGTGTTATCCTTCAAATATAATAAGTAGAAAGTTTGTAGCTTTGTTACTCAATCTCGCAAAAACAGCTCAACGGATTTAGATGAAATTTGGTACACAGATAGTCGATGACCTAGCATAACAGACAGGGTACTTTTTATCCCAGTAATAGTCATGGATTAACCAGTGTTATCCTTCAAATATAATAAGTAGAAAGTTTGTAGCTTTGTTACTCAATCTCGCAAAAACAGCTGAACAGATTTAGATCAAATTTGGCACACAGATAGTTTATGACCTGGAATAACAGACGGGGTACTTTTTATCCCAGTAAAAGTCATAGCTTAACCAGTGTTATACTACAAATATAATACATGGAAAGTTTCTATGATTGTTACTCAATCACGCAAAAATAGTTGAACGGATTTAGATGAAATTTGGCACACAGATAGTGATATCCAATAATATGCAGACGAAGTCGCGGGTACCAGCTAGTGATTAAATAAAATATAGTGTTTTCCTTCCCATAGTAATAACAGTGCAGTGCAGCGTACAGTGGTAGTCCACAAATTTAAACAGACTGTATAGAGTACAATAAAGGACACCGTTAGTGTAAAATTATTACAAATAGATAAATAAACTTCTACATTTTTTTTCCCTACAAGATGAGACAAGGGCAAACTGTACATACATCATACATCCAATGCAGTCTATTATCATCGGTTGTTCCAGTGGTTTTTTTAATCATGTTATTAAGTTCAGATCTATCCTTCTCGATTTCTCGTTCACGTTGCAATTCTATTATACGCTTTTTTTCTTCCGTCGCTGATTGCTCCGCCTTCCAAACACGTTCTTGATTTTTCATAGTATTTGGATGCCATGATTTTTTTGAGTTCTACAAAAAATAATAAATGTTTCAAACAAGGAGTCATGGAGAAATGAAATTTAGCAAGATATTGAAAAAAATTACCAAATCACCACCTCCCATGTTGGTTTATTTTATCACCTAAATTGAAATATAATTTAGCTGTATGCTTATTGCAAATTATATGACAAAAATATAAATAAATCACAACAAAAACCAATATCCAATACTAACTCAGAAAATGACAAAAGTTATGTACAAATAGGGATAAATCTATGGATAGAAGAATCGATTCAAGTACATACTCGATGTTTTTGCTATGATACCAAGTTCTTTTGGTATCGTTACTTTATAACCTAGCACTGTGTACGGTTTTTAAACAAAAGTTCCACAAGGCTATCATACAATTTTTTTAAACCATCTTCATTGCAATATCACATTGCATATTTTGTCAATTAAATTTTTCATATATTAGCTTTTATTTTTATGTTATACCCATAATTATGCAAGAATAACATTTTGACTATAAAGATACATGTTTTCTTTAAATCTCATATCCAAAAAAAAATTTTTTTTTATTTAAAATTTAAACTTTGTGTTCATAGAAGGAGAATTTCAACATAACATTTTAAAAAATCATAACTTTAAAACTACTAGACCTAGGACAATAAATTTTAGTGTTTCTATTATAATGTCACCTCTATCACCATCATAGACTTGGTCCATTCCTTACGGGACACCTGTATATCAGGGAAGAGTACTGATATCAGTACTTGCTGGTAGGTAGGTGCCAGTTTACAATTTCACGAAATTTGTATACCTATAATTTTTGATTCGTTTTCTATGAAAATGTGACATCTTTGCACTCATTAGGCGGGCGATATTCACACATGATTTGAGTTTTGAATATTCCTAGGGTGTAGTCAAGAGGGAGAAAGACTTAGAGAGGGGGTTAGTAAAAAGCTGTTATTTCGATTTTACAAACAAACACTTCAATTTAATTTTTTGTATAGTTTGTAGAGGGGGTAGAGGTAAGGAGAACCATCATAATTATATTAGGGACGAGGTAAAAAAGGGTCCAACTGAAAGCAGCAAATTAAACTCAGAAACCCACCAAAATGGCGCTATTGTAGCAAGAGGAAATGATACATTTTCATGATTGGTTTTTACTGTTGCAAAACAATAATATAAAATATTATATGAACAATAAATAAAAATACTTTGAAAACATTTAAACAAAAACAAAATTTTATATACTAAATATTAGAGCACGATAAATAACGGCTTTAATTTTACATAGTAATTTAAATATCAATCTTACGTATTTTGCTTATCACAAAGATTAATATTTGACAATTATTGGCGACGATTTTGAAGTGATAACTTCCTATGAGATTCTTATTCTTAACATAACGCGTTACGGGGCCATTAATAGTAGCATAGTTTCAGTCAATCCTAACAGCACGCTTGTAGCCTAGCTGTCGTACGCGTGACTACTATGGCCGAACTCCTAGGTTCGAATCTTCGCCGGCTTCCGCTTCCCTTTCTCTCTTTCGCTTGATTTTTTTTCTTTATGATTAGTTTAAGTTATCACTTCTGTCGAGCGTTCTGAAACGCAACTTTTTTTGCTTCGAACGTTGGTGGCTGTTAGCGTGACGATGCTTTGGCCCAAATGTTGGGGACATTGGTGGTGTGATGTCAAGTTCGTTTTTTTAAGACACACACACTAGATGATTTCAAAGTTCCATGTTAAAACATGGATAGATTAAAAGCGGTTGTTAGAGATTGCGACCACCATACACATAGTAATAAAATAAAAATCTTCACAGTGACTTTCTTTTGGTTTGTCGTATTTCGGGATCACCTGGTGTATATCCAGCAATCAAGTGGAGTGGTAGCGGCACGACGACCATATACATAATAAAATATATATCTTCACAGATAATTCCTTTTGGTTTGTAGTGTTTCGGGGTCACCCATTGAATTTTTTCTTCTTTTTTTTTTAATATTCGCTAAGAAGTTTCACATCTGCCGGGCATCCCGTGACGCGTCGGCTCATGTTGAATTCAGACTTCTTTGGTTACCTACGGCAACGAAACCTTTTCGTAACGTGAAATTATATTATGCATTATGTTAAGCTAACTTTATATGTATCTACATGTATGTATGTGTAATTTAAAAATATTTGGTTTTTTGTTCTAAAATTTTGGTTAAGAAAAAAAACAAGGTAATTCTACCGTATTTTAAATTGTATATTTTATTACAACAAAAATTCTACAGTATTTTTTGACGAATTCTACGATCAAAGATATTTCAGGGTTGGCAACACTGACGCTAGTGGCTGAAAATAATAAAATAGCGTAAAGAAATATTTAAAGGGATGATCGATACCACCCTTTGATCGATATAAAGTACTCATTCAGCTATCAATTGAAAATAATGGTTAGAATAATTGCGGTTGGTATGGGGTCAACAGTTTTCCAACGGCAAAGTTAAGTTTGTTCAGTTGATCTTTTCGATAAAATAAATCAGCTCTATCTGTCAATACCATGTGCTATCATTATTAGTATCATATATAGAGGTATAGATGGCGCCATTTACGACGAGTTAAGCGCCATTTATCGATAAAACATAATACTTCAGACATAATGTTACCTAATAAATTGTCGTAAAATATTCTTGGACATATTATAATTTTACAAAACACTATTACTTGATTAGTTTTTACATAATTTCATTTAAAGACAACTGTGGGCGTGCACCTGATATTACTTCCTGTGAATCGCCATCTATTGTTAAAAAGTAGTACTTGAGAAATCTTAACTAAATGTAATGTTTAATTGCCTAATAATTCACCGTAAAATATTTTTAGAGATATTACAATTTTGTATGACTAATATTAAATACTAATTTACATTTACGTAATTACGTATTTTTAATTATTTACGTAATTTTTTTATAAACATATTAATGAATATCTCAATTAATGTCGTTGATCAATAACTCGACGATTTAACAATAATTATTATTGATGTTCGTTATGACTTAATATCACGAATATTTGAATAATTTTACACTAATTGCATAAATAAATTAGTCTTTATTTATTTGTATTTATGAAATACTATCTATGCAGGCCCGGATCCAGCCTCCAAAAAGTGTTGTGGGAACAGTTAATGTTATAGCTTGACCACTGTTATCAATTCATATCTAAGCCTAAGCCTAAACCTAAACTTATTCCGTTGTAGTAAAATTTGTTACAGTATGTTTGAACTGTGATCATAAGGCACGAGCCGAGCAAGCGAAGCGAGCGGGCCGGGGCAGCGGCCGGCGAGTACTCGAAATAAAATGATTATTCTTTGAAAATTCATGTACAACTCTTTGTTTTTTAAAACATTGAAGCCGGTACAATAAGAGTGATTTAAATATTTTTTGAAGTTTTGAAGGTTGGTGGAGACATATTGACATATAATATTTACAATACCATACACCCATAAACCCATCTATGTATATATCTATGCATATGAAGTAATATAGCGAGGTGGTAGGGGGATCGCGACCACCATACACATAATGAAAAACCATCTATGATTTTTTTTGTTTGTCGTGTTCCGAAATCAAAACAGCACAATTTCAATACTAGAAATAAATATAAAATAGTCATTCCGACTTTTAGATTTAGTAAAACAAATAAAAGTTTTTTAGGTAATTATGTTAGGTTCTAAGTATAATAAACTTCCTAAGCACATTACCGATTTGCCGGATAATAAGTTCAAGAATAATGTTAAGCTGGTTTTATTATAGAAGGGGTATTATAGAGTGGCTGATTACATGAATGATGGTGATGTCTGGATGTGATTTCCTCTCTGTACATCTACTGAAAATGATAATAACTGTATATAATTGAATACTGTAAAACCAAATTAAAAAAAAAAGGTTATAAGATGTTGATAAACCTGATCGAGTTTCTTGTAGTTTCTTCTCAATGGTTGGGATGTTTTCCGAACCGGTAATAGCGTTTTCACATTCATATTGCCTTCTTAAGGCCTAAATTGAATAAAATATATTTTGATTTTGATTTTTGAGAAGGTGCATATGCAGTAACATAGAGAGGTCGTAGGGATCGCGAAGGCCATACAAATAGTGATAAACCCATCTATGATTTTCTTTTGGTTTGTCGTATTCCGAGATCCATTTGCGTATATCCAATAATACGCAGACGAAGTTGCGGGTACCAGCTAGTATATAAAAAATTAACCAAAATTTTTTGACTACCAAGTTGGCAATCAAGCATACGCCTCGTTTGATGGTAAGCGGCTACCGTAGCCTATGGATGCTTGAAATTCCATAGGTATCACTGGGGCGTTGCCGTCTTTGAACCCTCCTACCCCAAGGAGCTCTGGAAACTCTACTCACCACAAAAACACGAGGTTATTTGGCTCCAATCTTCTGTAGAGTGGGGGTATTCCACCGGTCGGACTGTCCGAAACAGAGAGAAATCTCCAAAGTAATTTCTCTGTGGCCTACCTTTCAAAATATATTTCACAAATTTGTATCTGTGCTTTTGAATATGCCATACATACTTAAGCCATTTACAGCAGTATTTTTAGATTCAAACACCCTGTTCTTTGCTTTGTTTTTCTACAAATTTTTGGCGTTAATAATGTTTAATTTATTAACTAAATTTAATTTTCATGTTTAAATTCAGAAATTGCCATTGGTTAAGTGGGGTAAAATCAAGCAATTTATTTAAATATATTAACCTTTTCTCAATAAATAACAACAGGTTTCTATTAATCGTTGGTAACGGTTGGCAATCGTATACGTCACCCTACTAATGTAATCGAACAGAAAACTGAAAAATTATTAAAATTTTGAATCAACGAATTAGGTAGTTCAAAAATTACAAATACATAATTCGAAAAACACAAATAAATCGAAACTTTTCATATTATTCGAGAATTTATAAAGAATTTTACAATTTTTAATTCTTTCCATGTTTTTAAATATTATAGATTTATGGAAGATCGTTACAAGTCGTATAGTCAGTTTAGATACAAATATTATAACCACATGTAATGCAATTAAAATTCATACGAAGGCACGACTTAATTGCGAAGCAGTAACGTGATCTATCGAGCAGCGTTCTTGAACACGTTCATTATTACTGTGATAAAATAATATCAATAATAACAGTAATCGCTGAACGTCGTATGTTCCACATTATATTGATATCTTTGTTCGAGTGGAAAATTCTAAATCTAGACCCGAGGGACATGACAATTTTTGTTTGCAAATCTTCATACCTATATTAAATATATTAATCATTCTGGCTGGCGTGTATTAATTCGAGTCAGCACTACCTATTATTATCTATTATAAATGTGAAAGTTTGATGTTTGGATGTTTGTTATTCAATCAAAAAGCTGCTGAACGGATTTGGATGAAATTTGACACACATTTAGTTTTTAACCTGGATTAACGCAAAGATACTTTTATCCTGGTACATAATATTTTTTGTAGATCACGCAAGCGGAGCCGCGGATATAGCTAGTATATCTAAATCAATACCTACAGAATATTTTTCAAAATACGATTATTTGCAAAATATAAAATCTACTTGTATTTTACACAGACCCTAAGTAGGTATATAGGTAGTTTTTACAATGTTCCACAATTTTTAAAATATAACCTATTAATCTTGTCATAATAGAATAATACAATGTAATTTACCTATTAAACATTAGGTAGGGTAGGTATGTACTAGCCACTAGGTTAAATAATATTCCGGCGAAAACAGGAGTTACTTAGTCGTGTCGGGGAGCGGATATTGTATATTTTTTAAAGAAGAGGCGGGTGATTCGACACCGCGCGGGCGCGGAGAGAAGTGCGCGGCGGGAGGGCGGCGGCGGGGCCTGTGGCGCAGGTCAGTTGCGGTCGCATTGAGGAAGGTTGAATTCGAGGGTGCACGAGTCGGCGGCCTCAGTACCGCGGTTCCGAAAGTTCGGTGACCGTGCAGCGCGTGTCAGCCTTCCTCCCGCGTTTCTTTCGTACCCCTCGCTCTTTTACCTACGCGCGCCGGCTACGCCATATTCACTCCTCAGTCTCGTTTATTCTGTTGATATGACTTTTAAACAGGCTAAAGTTTATTTACCGATGTAACTACCAGTAAAAAGACATTTATAAAATACATATATGTTGTCATTTGACATGATTGCATGATATAATATGAAAAAGATAGGTAGGTAGTAATATTATTCACCATTTTTCTCTTTTCATATCGCAAGTTCGATTGCGTAATCTTAAAAAACCAAACTAAATAAAAACTGTACAAATTCAATTTACGCCAGCGAGAATCAAACTCTTGAAAACATGCACGTTTAATAAGTCATGGGTTTTATCACTAGCACAGCCATCACACCACACTCGCAGTCCACAGGAGTAATTCATATTAAATTTTAATTTTTAATAAGTAGGTAAGTATTTACTGCTCACTTTCATAACATCAATTAATATTAGGAAAAAGATTGATGAAATCAAGTGAAATACATAAACTTTTCATTAAGTCATTTGTACAATGAGTATGAGGTAGACCTTTGAATAAATAATCATAATCAATCGAGTGGACATACTTTTAAAATATTGAATGAAAAAACCTAAACCACTCGGTTCGGTACATAGTCGAAAAGACCTCTGGCAGAAAATTCGACCGAGTTTGCGTAAGTATTTTTTTCCCTTAACTTTGTAGTAGGTACCTACTTATTTCAAATTTTTAAAAATATACTTTTATTGTGTGGTAGATAGGACATGATAGTTATGTCCGACTGGATCGTAATCATCATAAACTATAATTGAGTTACTGGGTTGCTCTTACTCTCTTTTGGTTTGTTGCATTTTGACATCAGCCAGTTTACATCTAGATTCCAAGAAGCTTACAGGCCAGTATGACTGCGACGACCGGCGACGGATTACTAATCTCTGTATGGTATTTGACTCGTCGTTGTTTTTGGATTATACTACTCTTACCATCAAGTACAATGTCGTCATTTTACCATGCTACTATAGAAAATATATTAACTTAATAGAATACTCACAAAGCATAAACACAGACGCATCACCGCTATCCTTCACATATTAATACCCTAAAACAAGAACCGGATTATCCGTACCTATAGGTATAATAGCGCAAATGCTACGGGAGTCGGGATGAGACCCGTGTCTAGAGCAGAAAAGTAAAGTATGCGTAGGCCTCCGATGTGGGCGATTTTTTTATAGTGTTTTCTCTTAATTAACCTACATAATTTATTATCATACAAAATGTTGACTTAATCCGCCTCTGCTTTTAACCGAAGTAAATATGAAACACTCTGAATTTTAATATGTACTAAGTAATACTAAGGGATCCAACCATGAATTGGCGTCACTTCGATTTTAATATATTTTTATAGAGTAATTATGTAGATACTTAATTTCATAATTAAATATCTAAAGGTCGTTTTTATGTTATTTAGAAGCAAAACACTCATGCAGGTTCTCCTGATATTAAGTGGTCATTATCACTACATCTAACCTGTATAGTTATGTGCAACCAACCTCAAAAAGACCGTAATTCTAAACTCAATCGTAAATAGGTTACTACTCAGTACTTCTGAGGAGTAAGGGGGATAGACTCTTGTCTTGTGTGCTTCCAGCTATCTAGCTGTAGAAAGGATGTCCTTTACAATACTTTATCTTGTCTTGTTAGGGTTTCTTTTCGTATAAACAACGCGGGGTAAATCGTTACTAGGTAAGTAGGTAGGTATATCGCGCACTGTTCTCGGTATGAAAAACCCAACTACAGTGGGATGGAACAAGAACAAAGTTAAAATATGTAGTTAGTTAAAAATATATCTATGGTTATTAAAGTGAGCGTAATACATTTACTTATCACATAATTATAGTAGTAACATTTAGCAAACACTGACAAGATATGACCTAGAAAACTTTAAGGTCATTTCTTAGCACGTTATCAATACTGCGCTCACTGATAAAATAATAAGATAAGGAATGGCATTTTGAATCGTTTATAAGTTATGCATTATTACAGCAAACATTAAAATAGGTGAACATTTTTTTTTTAATTTATTAAAATTGTAGTATGATCTCCAAGGTAACTAACACCTTGAGTATATTTCATTTATTAATGAACTTATATCATCCTAAAAGTAATTATTTTTTGGATAATATTATTATACCATTAGGTCTATAAATTAGATAAAAAAGGCAAGCCTGAAGGTTTGAAATTTGTATTATTTGAGCATTTTGGTTACTTTTTGAAAGAAATATAAATGTTTTATTTAGTTTTACGAGCGTCATCTAGTCGAAAGCAAATTTGGGCTTTTGAAAATTATGGATTCACTAATTCTATTGTGAATAAAAAGACGTCCACAATATTTTAATGTTTGCTAAATTAATAGCGCTTGTTTTATTCTTGTTTCGTTTTACAAAGTTACATTAGTGGGTGGTAACAATGTTGATTCTTAATATCGTTCTTGACTGTAGTTTGCTTGGTGATTCGCTGCTTGCTGTTGTTGTAGTGTTTCTCGAACTGATCGTAGTACTGCCGTTTTTCTCAGCCGCGAAAGTTTGTGACAACCCGCACGAGGGTGCCAGAGTGGCCGAACCTCGGCTCGGGCGGTCGTCGCGAATGCGAAAAAGTCGCGATCTAACTAATTCCCTAATCCTAAGAGAATTCGAACTAACTAATATATACTCATATGCACGTTCCCCTCCTCCTGGGAGGAAGGAGTGGACCATGCGTATGTGTATTTAATAATCGGAATGGTTTTTCTACCCTAACTAGCGCATTAGTCTAACTAGCGCAAAAAAAGAAAAAAAGGTCCCTTATAGAACCTATGTACCTGTGTGGTGTGCACGTGTGTGTGTTCATACGTGTGTAATGTTGTGTGTCGGTAACTAAGTGTTGCACGTATAGTGTCACTTTGTATCGCGCGGGCGGCTGCCTGACCCAAAGGTTTCACACCGAGGAACGGACCTAGGCTTGGATTGCCGCTAGAGAGGGTGGACGTGATGGGTGTGCGGGAGTGAAGTTAACCGCCCGTCCTCTGCGGAGAGAACGGTGGTTACGCGGGCGTGGGCGGTGGCACGCTCTGTTTGGAGAGACGGTGGCGTAGAACGCGTTAGCTGTTTCGGTTTGGTCGGGCGGGTCAGTGAATATATTACGCGGCCGGTGTTTTCTCCGGCAGGCGTTGGGGACGGGAACATATGAAGCTGCCGCTTTTATTAGGGGATTCGCGTGGTTCGATGTGGTGTCGAAATAAGAGCGAGAAAGGTGTTTGACATAGGCATGTATCGAAGGAAGGTCCATATCTCTATGGAGATCCTCCATACGAACATACCTAGGGGCGCCGGTAAGGCGGTGAAGAAACCTATTCTGGATGGCTTGTAAGCGTTTCCAATTATATTTTGACATATGTGCGAACACAACGCAGCTATATGTCATAATCGGTCGGATACACATCTTGTAGAGCGTAAGCTTGTGTCTCGTGGACATTTTGCTTGCAGCACATAACAGAGGATGCAATCGGGCGAGGGTCCAGGCGGCCCTTTTCCTAACCAGAGTGATGTGGCATATAAAGGAGAGTCTACTCTATCTAGGGTTACACTTAGATATTTGGTCTCCTTTACCCAGGGGATCGGATTACCGAAGAGTTCAAGGGGATGATCCTTGTGTTTTTTCGGTATCTGTGAGGCGGTTTGGTCGAAGAGCACGGCTGCGCTCTTCGTGGAGTTTATGGCTATTCGCCAGTCGTTAAACCACTTCCCGAGAGTGGTCACGGCTCTTTGGATTCTGCATTTGAGGTTTCTCGTTTGCCTTTGAGAGGAGTATATGACTGTATCGTCAGCGTATAAGCCTACCTCAACTTTCGCTTGAAGTTTTGGTAGGTCACTGACGTACAGATTGAAGAGGCTAGGAGCCAGGATGGAACCTTGGGGAACGCCTGAGCGTATGGGATGGGGTGTTGATAGTTCACCTTCCACTTTGTAGCGAAAGGTGCGGTCTTTGAGGTAATCGCGGATGATTTTAACTAATCTATCGGGGACTTCGCGGGAGTACAGCTTATAGACTAATCCTTCGTGCCAGACCTTATCAAAGGCCTTGGCTACGTCGAAAAAGACTGCCAGTGTACGACGGGGTTTATATAACTCGGAAAAGTTAAACAAAATGTGCTCCGTGAGGCGGTGCACTTGATGCGTGCAAGAATGTCTAGCACGAAAACCGAATTGCTCAGGCGGATAGAGGTTTTTCTCCTCTATTACGGATTTGAGACGGTTCAGAAGGATCCGCTCATAGATTTTACCTAGGGTATTTAGAAGACTGATAGGGCGGTAGCTGTCGGGAAGCGACGTGCTCTTGCCGGGCTTGTGAATACCTATGACAATGGCCGTTTTCCAGACGGCTGGAAAATGGCAGTTGGCTATGGCTACATTGAAGATGCAGACCAATAGAGCTATGAGGTGATCGGGAAGAAGTTTGAGTACTTCGTTCCTGATCCCGTCGGGACCTGGTGACTTTCTAAGCTTAAGGCTTTTAAGAATGGCAGAGATCTCCTCAGTAGTGACTGCGGACAGGGATTCTGATGCCGGGAGCTTATTCAGCTCCCCCACGCGGGCTTCGATATCTCTGACTCGGTCGGTGTTTCCTTTGACGCTGTTCGGGGAGCACTGACTCTCCAAACAAGCGGCAAGGCACTCCGCCTTGTCGATGGTATCGAACGCGGGTATAGTGCCGGGACCCCTTTCGAGGGGGGGCATACGAGGGTGGGGTTCTATTTTAAGAGCGTGGGCTACTTTCCAGTAAGTCAGATGTGACGGCCTTAGCCCTTCGACTAAGGTGTCCCATCTGTGACTTTTGAGCTCGGTTATACGGGCTTTAACCGCACTCTGGAGTGCGCGTAATCGTGCGCGGTTTGCTTCGGTCGGATAAGAGTCATGCGCACGAGTCGCAGCGTTCTTCTCCGTCATCAACGCTCGGACGTCGGCAGGGAGTACAAAGCGGCGATCGTTCGCCGCTTCGACCTCTCTCGAGGCCTCTCCGATGCCGACTTGGAGGTGGTCGACTAGGGAGTCGATCGCAAGATCTACGTGCGCAACTGACTCCAATACGTCCGGGACCCTAACGAGACTGGGCGAGGACTGCCTATCTGCGAGGTAGTGTTTTAATTTGGCATAGTCAACCGTTGTGACTGAAGGAGGGCTGGAGTCATCTAGTTGTCCTAACTGTAAGATGACCGGGCGATGGTCAGAATCGAGTTCGTGTACGACCCGAATGAGTCGTACCTGAAGCGCGATATTTTTCAGGAGGGCTATGTCAAGCACTGTCGGTGTACAGAGATCTTGAAAGTGGGTGGGAGTGGGAGGCGCTATGACGTCAAAGTTTAACTCGTCCGACAACCCTTCGAGAAGAACCCCATTGCTGGAGTCTCTCCAATTGTTGAAGGACGTGTGTCCACTGTTGAGGTCACCTGCGATAATGACCGATGTGCCGAGCGAGAGTAGCTTCTCTAGGTCAGACCTGAGAGGTACTTTCGTCGGTTAGAGGTACACGGATACGATCGTTATCGACGGATGATCGGTCATTCCTAGTCTACACACGGATACTTCCATATTGGTAAGTATCGGAGGATCTACCGGCATGCAATACAACGAGCGCTTGCAGTAAATGAGAGTGCCGCCCCATCGGCCGTCACGGTCATTTCTAACAATGTTGTAGTTTGCGATACACGGATTGCGTTTACCACGCTTTAAGAGCGTTTCCTGTACTAAGAGAACGTCTATTTGGTGATCTTTAAGATAAGTCGCGACGAGATCACGCTGCGGATATAAGTTCCGCGCATTAAAAAAAGAGATGTTTAAACCTCTCGACTTGAGCCTAGCCATTGAGAGGCCTGAGGTTGGCGGCTTCACGATCGAGACGCTGTAGCGTCTCTACGAGCTGGGGGAAGGCAGCTATCGTTTCGACGAAACCGTACTGCTCCATATGGGCCTTGTATGCGAGGACCTCGCGTATCTCATGCTCACGAATGAGCGATAACATGATGTCATCCATTGTGGTGGCGTGGGACGCTGGAGCGCGGGGCGCGGGGATGTCCATAGCCATGAGGGGCTGTGGTTTGGGGGCCCATGCGTTCTGGAGTCGAACGCACGGGTTTGGGCTGCACCTGCCTGACGGTCGCCTGAGTGCGGCGGGGGGCAGGGAGGGACGGAAACACCTCTGGATTGAGCAGAGGTTGTGCCCGGAACCCTGAGGCGGGGGGTGCCCTCTGAGGGGCAGCCTGCCAAGGGCGGCCAGGGTGCGTGGTGCGCGGGGCCTTGGGGCATCCGCGATAGTTCGCGGGATGTCCCTCCTCCCTGCATAGTACGCAGCTCGGGGGGGTGGTAGAGTCACGCTGACGCGTGCACTCCCTGGTTGGGTGGTCCTCGAGGCACTTAACGCATCTTGGACGCAGAAAGCAGTTGCGAGCGGAGTGCCCGTACAACTGACAGTTGTGGCATTGGGAGGGCTTCGAGTTTTTATATGGAGGCTCTATGGATATGCCGGAGAGCTCGCATACAATTTCTAAGTTGAAGATTTTTTTGCCCTCAGGCGTTTTGTCTAGAATTAACACGAGCATTGGAAGGGCTCGTTTGTCTTTATTGTACATCCGATGTACTTCTCGGATGGGGAATTTTTGTTCTTCGAGGGAGGCGAAGACTTCCTCGGGTGTGATTTCGACGGGGATACGTCGAAGCACAACCCGTAAAACTCGCTCCTCTTCGAGGGCGTAAGTGTAGTAAGGAATATTCCTTACTACGGAGGAGGGTAGTCAATTTACGATGGCAGTTTGGCGTGCTCATAGTCAGGGAGATACCGGTCGCGATATTACGCGCCTTGTTGTATCCTATTTTGAGCGATTTAAGCTCATTGGTCAGCTTTGTCCAGACAGTTTTGTCGTGGATAATAATTGGAGTGGGTTTTTGCTTTTTACCGACGACCGGTTCGTCGGTATTCAAGGAGGGTGCGGGGGCGGCGGAGCCGTTTGCAGTCTTGGTTGTTTTTGTCGCGTTTTGTTCAACGGGGCTGTCACGGGGCGCGCGTTTACGGGACTTGACGACCGTCAAGTCGTCATTGTCCGCGGCAGCTTCGGTCGGGATTATGACCGGTTCTCGGAAGTGGAGCGAAAATTCCATTTCCGAGGAGGGGGTGCTGACTGGGGCGTCCATTTCTGTTTCGACCTTGCAAGGGCCGAAAGTCGTGCGATGGGAATTGTCGCTCAGCGGGCAAGGGTTGAGCGGGGCGGCCATAGGCCGCCGGCTAAAAGATCGCTGTGCGATTTCGCTCGGGACTTATTTGGAGCGAGGTTTACACTTGCGTGGGCTAGAGGGGGGGAGGTACCATGAGTCACAGGGACCGAGGCGGATCGCGTTGAACCGAGTGGCGCGTGGCATGGTTAGATCGCTTACGGACTAGTGAAGGATGGCGTGCGACATCCGCGCTAGCTGATATGGTCTTATGGCGAATCGTTTTAGCGAGTACAAATCATTCATGTGCTGCATAACATTAGTCGTTGCTATGCGCGGGCATATGCAGCGACATGTAATTAATTAGGCGCTGGTAACGGCTTCCAGCTGCCTAAAACGTACTTCTAATTCCGCGTATTTACTGTCGTGCCATCGCGGTGGCTGTTTGGAGGACGGGGGAGTCGAATTTATTCACCTCGCCCTGCTGGAGGGCAGGGGGTCCGCAACGAATGAGTTTAACGCTATCCGAGCTCGGTGCATTTAGACTGTGTCACGGTGTCAATGAACACACAAGAAAAGTACCTAACGTTTCCTTAGGGAGTCCTAGCAGTCTCGTGGCAGGACGCAGGCCGGTATAAGCCGTGGCTCCGCCCAAAACCACGAGGATGGATGGTAAGGATTAGGAAGGGTTGGGTAGGAGACACCTGGGGCTTAACTATGCAAAAAGGCAAAGGCTAAGATTCCCAGGCCCGTCCGAGTTATCGTTTACCTCAGAAGGAGGTAACCGGAGAGCGCTCGAGTCACGCCCCGTTCGTCTTCGTTAACACCGCTAGGTATCCGACGAACGACCACTAAACGTGGATTTGCGTGTCTTTGAAACAAGATTCGCGCTGAAAAGCGCGTTTGTTGTCGTACTGAGAAGTACGGTTTTTCGTGTGCACCGAAGTGCTACACGAAATGTGCGAGCGAGACGGCACTATGCGCGCAACGAGTACCTAGATACTCGCTACACAGCAATAACACCGTCTTCACTATAAAACGCGGTATGAGAAAGCTTAAAAACTAGCTTTAGACTGTGTACTCTGAACCGGCAGGCCCTAGGAACGGGTCCGTGGATCAGAGTAAACAAGTTCGTACACTAGTTTAAGCAGAGCGCGAAATTCAGACAGCGATCGAGAGCGCGAGCGGACACGTCCTTTCACGTCAGCGGTCGAAATCGGAATCCTCTAGTACTGCCGCCCTCTCCGCTATATTTAACCTCGCCCTTTGCCTCGTAACCGGTCGTGCGATGGGCGTCGCTCAGCCAATGAGCGCGCACGCCCTGTGTGTGCGCTCTCCGCAGAGCGAGGCTAACCGTGGGAAAGGGACGGCAGTACCATGAGTCACCATGCCAGATGTTCCGAGTCTGGCATGGTTAATCCTTACAACTAGTGAAATTTATACATTTAAACTTACAATTAGCTATATTCTTATTCTAATCGTTTTAAAATACAAATATTCAGTTCATATTATTATATCTATTCCTAACACGTATTTATAAACCTTATTCCTAACACGTATTATTTCATTTATTTGTTCATTCTATACTATTAGACTATCGTTATTCGCTCGCCCCGCTCGCTGTCCGCAACAAATTCCATTTATCTATTTTATTATTATTGTCAATGACTACAATAAAATTATTAATTCATATTAATTACATACTTTTCAATAGTTTTCTCGCTAAATATTTTTCCAATTGTTATTCTTGTACTAAGAGGGAATTTTATTCCAAATTTGAATTGCGCACTATAGGATTTTATTTTAATCACAAATGGCTACCGTGGCCTAATACTTACTTAATTAAAATTTAATACAGATTCTGTATCAAATGGAAGTGCAAACCTACTATCTAGGTAAACTTGGAATGTTAAACATTATCTAAATGCAAAGTTTCATCGCAATCGTTGGAGCCGTTTCCGAGAAACCAATTACACATAAGATTACAAGAATTGCTCACTTAATATTATAAGATATATGCAATATATATATATATGTAGTAATTTCGCCATTTTGCGACCATAATAGTGTTGTCGAATTCAAAATTCGAAAAAAAAGTCCTTACAAATTTGAAGAAAGATAATATTATGTAATGTGTTCCAAACATAGTCTATTATAATTTAATTTTCTGTCATATTCAAATTAGACTCTTGTTTATTAGTACTTTTATTAACTTAAACTTAAACTTTAACTTTTTATTAAACTTTATTTTTAAGAGTTTTCGACCAAAAAATTCAGTTTTTGACCCAGTTCCCGATTGCTTTAGTAAAATAAGAAATACTGACTACTGTGGTTATATTATGCAAGTTCTACAAACGGCGTACATTTTAAATGATAACATCGTATACACTTCTCTCGCAGCATTCGCAACCTATATATTCTCATTAACATCTGAAACAAGAATGTGGTCACATTCTGCTCACTTTTCTTCAGAAGCAGGCATATTTTCTTTGGGAGCTTTCTTGTTTATCTGATCAGTATCTAAACCCTTCTTCCTAAATAAAAAAATGAAAACATAGAAAACAAATTAAAATAAGAAGTCGTAAATTGGCTTTATTTTCAGTGCATGTTCAACTTTCTACTTTGATTTTAGGCATATATGTACATGTTTCCCAGTCATTATAATAAAGTGGACGAGAACTGGCCCCTAAAATATTTAAGTTTAATATGTTAGGTTCAAACTCAGAAATTATATTAATGAATTTTCTTACAATATTACCAATTTAAAGCCACTTTAGTTCTTAGGCCTTGTTATGCCTATTTTGGGCCACGTGGAAAATTAGCGATATTAAGAAAACGGCAATCCTGTTCTCGATCATTTTATTTCATAATTATAATATTAAAATTGAGAATAAAGATGCCTTTTCCCATTTAATACATCTTGAATAGTTTTTTTTAAAATAAAGAAACAAACTAAAACATTATAGATTCTAGAAAATATCAAAAGCTCACCATGAATACCTATTACATCGCGCAATATTTTCTTCAGAGATACCTACGACACATTTGGTAACGTACGTTGACTCTAAACTGCCGAAAGATTAATTGTTTTTCAATGGAAGTTGCATATGTGTTTATCTTTAAACTACTAATAATAACAAACTTACCTATTAAGGAATTACAGGTTAATGTTATAAATGTCTCAGTGTTGACATTTTCTTTCTTATTATTTATATATTTGGTCAAATGGTCGCTAAAGGGATGTGGTCGGCGATCTGACTTATCGACCCTACGTAGTTCTAGCGTATTTCTCTATTCAGATTATAGATTACCTATAGCTGGCATGAAACATGATTACATGATGTAGTCATAACTGTGGTCAATTACTGATAGGTTGCTACTCGTTTGCTACTACTAGTAACATCATAAGATTTAGCTGGAACACTCGTGTACCAGTGCGTATGTATTATATTCTATGGTATTACTAACCACACCCTATAAATTTACCGCGGCGCGGCGCGAGTAATGCTCTGAGTAGGTTCCATTGAGTTATTATACAGTACATAATACCTCATCAGTGAGTAGGTACATGTATAGTTATATACAATAATCAATTTAAAATATTATATTATACATTTTGTAATACTATAGGGTAATTTTCCTATCATATAGGTACCTACATTTTCAATCTTATGTGTTTAAAAAAACCTTTAGCCTGAAATGTCTAGCAAAGTGTAAAGAAAGTAGGTACCTATGAAGTTAGTCTGTGTTAGCTGGAAAATTAATAAAAAATCTAAGTCAGAAGAGAAAAATATCATCTCTGTAGAGTACTCTAAATATCTTCTAAAAACAATAACTGAAGAGGAGTGAACCGAGTCTTTCGATTGTAGTACCTAGTTAAGCAAGTTTTAAAAATAGTATCGACCTATTTATTTTAATATTTCTAACACTGCAAATAAATATATTTACAAATGCAGTTTAAAGTTGATGCAAAAAATAATGTGTGGCAATTTTTAAAAATCCATTTTTATGCATTACAAATATAATTTCATATACAATTTGAAGTTTACATTAGTTAGTGCATGCGATTAAATATTATATTAAATATATATTAATACATGGTATACTGTATGCGTTCTTAACTGAAAATAGAATAATTCCATTTTCGACGTCTGAAAATGTTATCAACGTGCATGACAAGACAAGAAACAAGACATGCCTAACATAGTTATAGTTATGTTTCCCTAGACAGACTGATACACAAACGTTAAGAGAGGAATGCGGGGAGGGGGTCGAGCCGCGCTACGCACGCGCGCTGCTATCGAGAGTTCACGCGCGCTTCGAAACCACGGTGGGCCTCCACGTGGAAATACCCCGCCGCCCGAACGACAGCCGGCACCCCGCACTGCCCATGTCGGACATTCCAACCAACCTTCAATAAACGCTGTGCGCAGTCTACAGTGTGGTAGGTATAATCATGTAGCGTTTATTTACCTATATAAACTACTTATAAAGGTATGTATTCGTCATTGTGTAAAAACAACTATTAAGTATGTAAATCATTAACCACAATGTTTCTTACTACCTACCTAATAAAATGTAAAGTTATTATAAATAATCTAAATTGCAAACTTTAATCATAAAGCAAGGCCGCACAAAAAAGAATTTTAAAATGTAACAGATGAACGTATAAAAAATACGTTCTTGTTAAAACATTGAATAATTTTATGAAATAAGTATATTTGAAAATTTACCTATAACTGTGAAATACAGGTGAAATCATTATCAGTCAATCAAATCGACTGAAAGCCGACTTAGCCTTTTTGTAACATTATTAATAATTCTTGTTATGTATGAAACGGGAAATTGGAAAATTATCCTACAAATAGATTATTGGTAATCTTCCTCTTGAAACAGTAAAATATTTCAATACCTACCTACAAACGACCTTAAAATAAAGCTTTGTAAACGTGTCTGTGAAAGGCTTAGAATTGAAATGAAGATAGAGACATATTATTACGACTGGTAAATAAAATATTTTTATGGATAAAAAAAACAAATTTACAATATTGATATTTTTACTGAAAATTGTTAAAATTCAACATTTTCAAAAATAAATAAATATTATTACAATGTGCAAAAGAATCCCGTCAATTACATAATAAGCTTAGAAAAATAATGGTACCTACGTTTTAAAGCAAAGCAAATACCGCTAGACTACTAAATAAAAATGTATTTTTTTATATTATACATAATGTGCATACCTACCACAATTTCATGAAGACAAAAAAAAAATAACATAAAGTATGCTAAAGTATTTTCATACTTTCAATAATAAATATATTATTGACGACAAAGGGGGTGATGCGGTGCAGGGGAAGCACGATGGATCATTTGTGTCGGACACGAGAAGCTGTTCTTGCTCTCGCTCGTTAGCTGTGGCTGTGGATGTTTCGCAACAACCGATTTGGCTGGGCGGCATCGGGCATGGCATTCAGCCGCAGACTGTCGGTTGAGCGAGTGCCTCTACTGTTACGGTCGCTAGACTCAACCGCCTGAATTGTACACAACCTACACCAACATTAAAGCTATTAACACCTTGCCTCAAAATCATCGTCATTGTGTAACATGATAGGTAAGTCCAATTGTTTAATGCTCACATTTTATCACTAACTAATCTTTTCATTGTTTAGAATTAAAAATTAATAAAAAGAAATATATCGTTTATGGATTTTAAACTCTGTATTGTTAAATGAATCTCTGAATAATTGTAATTCAATATTATAAGTATTTTGAATAATAACAAATTGTGATGAAATATTTATTTCCTATTTTATGATGGGAATTGATATAGTGATGATAGTTTATTTTCGCATTATCTAAGATAAGCAATATATACTTAATTTATACTTTCGAGTTAATTAACGTAAGACATAATATTTGAGTACGACCTTGAAAATTGAATTTATTGTCGAGCTGTTTATGTAGGTTACAAATGTCAAAGTAATTTCATTGAAATTAGGTACCTAAAGTTAAAATATCCAGTTATGAGTTTTACTGACCAAAATTAGATTTTTTGTAAATAGTCTTGAATGTAAACTTTTTACTAGTCTGTTTAAATTTTCATTTTTAAATAATTGAAAAATTTGTCAATAAATTTATGGATATAAACAGATTAGTTCATTTAACCCTTAGAAAAATTAATTTTATTTAAAGATTTTCAATAATATGAGTGGTGAGAGGGGAGGGGTCGGCTTGAACATTGAGGTCGGCGGCCCAAGCACGTGGAGGCCTGCACTGTGGTTTCGTTGCGATAATGCCGCGGTGCAGGCCTCCACGTGCTGGCAGAGGACATTCACTTGGTTTATACTTCACTCCCCTCTCACCGCCTCTACCCCTTCGTAGCCGTATTATGTTGGTGCATCCTGATATTCCTGAGCGCTGCATGCCATACACAACACACAGTATACTGCGAACGGTTGCCGCGCTTTGTCCGGAACGATAATAATTTCGGTTTATAACAGTTATGGAATCTCTATCGAAGTTTGAAATAAAACAATGTCGTTCTGCAGGTGAAGACGAACGCGTACATCAATGTGGGGAGTGCGGCCTGACGCTGTCCACCCGGAGCGCCCTGACTGCTCACGCTCGTTCGCATCGGACCACAGCAGACGCTCATCGCTGCGACGTCTGCCATAAAACCTTCGCAGTACCTGCGCGATTGGTACGTCATTACCGTACGCACACTGGTGAGAGACCTTTCGAATGTGAATACTGTCATAAGATGTTCAGTGTCAAAGAAAACTTACAAGTGCATCGTCGTATTCACACAAAGGAGCGACCCTACAGGTGCAACGTCTGCGACGCGGCCTTTGAACATTCTGGGAAATTACATCGACATGCCCGAATCCACACCGGGGAAAGACCACACGCGTGCCCTCATTGCCACAAAACATTTATACAGTCAGGGCAACTAGTGATACACCTGAGGACTCACACCGGTGAGAAACCATACCGTTGCCCGGCGCCTGGCTGTGGCAAGGGTTTTACGTGCTCGAAACAATTAAAAGTTCACTCGCGTACCCATACCGGAGAAAGGCCATACACGTGCGACATATGCCTTCGAGATTTCGGCTACAACCATGTCTTGAAACTGCATAGGTTTCAACATTACGGTGAACGCTGTTACCGTTGTACGGTTTGCGACGGTACATTCAATACCAAGAAGCAAATGGAAGCCCACATATATAAAGAACATGGTGCTAATTCTCCTCGCTCGGCGCCTTTACAATCAGCAGCTCCTGTTGTGGTTAATGGAAACGTTGTGTGCGAATTAGTTGAAGCCGCTTTACAGCAACTGCCACCCACTCCGCCGAGCTCACCACCGTCACCTCAGTGCCCCAGTATACCACCAACTACTTCCTCGACTACTTCCTCTTCTTCGGCGGTTCTACCGCCTGTAGCATTGCCTACTTCAACAGGGTTCTATACGCTCGCACCATCTTCTCTTCCTCCACGGAAACGAAAACTCATTCAACATAACATTGATTCTGAGCCAGCACCAATAGTAAGACATACCTCAGTAATTCAATTTGCACCAGCAGCTACTGCCGATTCATAGTAGACATTTTTTTAACCAATGTTATAAAATTAATTTTTCAGAAGGCTGGGTATTCGCTTAATAATATTGTAGTGCTTGTTAAGGTAGGGGTTAGCTTACGGTCTGGAACGAGAAGTGCGACATTTAAACCAAAACTGTCATATGTAAAATTATAATTATAATAATAATTTTTAGTGATTAGAAAAGACTATGTACCTATTATATATATTGTAAAAAGCTGTCTGAGTGCATTTTTGCCGTAACAATTATTAATAATAAGTTTTGTATTTATATAAATATAGTTGTCTCAAGTCTAGTTATTTAAGTCAAAATAAATTAATAACAATATAAATTTACTTTCTTTTTACCTTAAAAGCCAAAAAAGATTCCTTTTTTAAGTACCTGAGACATTGTAAAATTGTACTGAAACGTTAATCGATCTGAACTGTATTGGAAACATTTGCATTATTTTCTGGTGCATTTAATAAATAAAACAAAGACATACAATACGAATTATTTAAGTTCTTTTTTAATCATAATTTATTTTTCGCAATTTTTATATCTCACCTATAAATCAATACTTATTATACCTTCAAAGTTCAACCAACGTATTGAACCCGAATGTATTATACATAGGTAGGTAGGTAGGTAGGTCATGGTGTATATCAATTAACGGAATCAATCACATATCCTAATAATACTGCGGTTTATGTGACAGAATTTTTTTTGTTTATTCTTATTCGAATGATTAGTTATCTTTGCTATCTATACTAATAAAATAAAGCGAAAGAGTTTTTTTCTTTGTTTGTTTAAACACGCTAAGACTCTCGACTAGTAGTATAGGATATTTAAGATTAGGATACAACTCTCGAATAGCCTTAAATATTGATTTTTGTTATATAAGTCGGAAGTCGAAGCCCTCCCGAACTGCTTGAACCGTGTGCGCGGCGTAATCGTTAATGATACGTAAATACAATGTTCTACAATAATATAGGTCTTTAGTATAATAAAAAAAAAGTTAGCGATAGCATATGCCTATCTCATATACATAAGCCGCAATAAGGTATTTTGTGACAAAGATATGTTGAAAATGAAAAAGTGATTTATAAGCATTATTTTTAGACATGGCATATTAATCCTTACGAGATCTATTTTTACTAGTCTAAAATAATCATTGTTAATTTAAAAAAATATATTTTAACTTATAAATTAGCTACCAAATCGAAAGAGTTATTATTGTAAACTTAAAATGTATCATCCAATTTATATTTCAATCATGAAGCCCAAAAAAAACACGAAGTTGATAAAAAAATTAAATAGCATAGAAAACCATGGATAAATGAGTAAAGTTATTCATATTGAGTATGTGGTAGGGTTGCCACTTTTTATTAGAATTAATAAAGTATATTGATGGTTAATTGTACATGATATATTATTTTTATATAAGCACATGCCAAGATTGACGTTTGTAAAATTTAAAATGTCTAAAACGAGTTTGAGAGATACGTGATTTTTTACCTTATTACTATTGGCAACCTTTGATACATAATCTGTATGAAAACCCAGTTCATAAGAACTGTTTTAGCTTGACATCGAATGTGAAAAATCAAAACAGGCGAAACACGGAGCTTAGACAAGGAAAACGATATAAGTGTAATATAATAATAATCAGATATTTCTCCACTAGAGCGCGTGAGTGTCGCTAATGTCAAGTTCAATGTCAATGCAAATGGTTTTTTGGCAATATGTATTTTTTTTTTCCAAAAGTTAACTATTAATAACAAAAATATCATATTTGCCAAGTTCCACGTATTTTGTGAATTATGAAATAAACATTACTAGTTTAGCGGAGGTGAGGAACAGAGAGTAAAGTTCCTCATCCGCCATAGAAAAGGGAGGATCCTCCGGCCAGACGGGTGCTGTCTGGCGGGCGCAGCTTGCCCCGACTGTTGTTTTTTTTTTTTTTTTTTAACTGACTACTCTGTTAGCGTTAGGGGCCCTATCCAAAAACAGAGCCGCTGCGGCTTTTACAGCTTCACCGGATTTGTCGGGTTCTTGTATATATACTCAACGATAGAGTTAATTTATATAGCGCAATGTAGGATAGTAGGATGCGTCCTATGTGGCTCGATAGATGTCGCTATGTGTCGCTACGTAGTTGTGTCGATGCGTTGATGCGTCAGTTGTGGCGAGAGATGTCGCTACAACTAGCATTCCTAAGAGGGCCGTTTAAATAGGTAATTGATAGCGAATTTGTTAGAAAATTATGATTTGGAACGGTTAATAGTGAAATATTTCGTAGGCATTACTTTAACTTTTTATTACCCTCTTTTTCTCGACTACTTGTATGTGTTGTGTACACCCAGTTACATAGTGTACAGTTGCATACCAGTATTAATATACACCCAGTTACTGCACACTAAGTGTGCCCCACGATTTCACCCATGTTATATTTTATCCGACGAACACCGCGCCACGACACCTGCGCGCCTGTGTTGCCTATCATAATCTGTTCTCACTCCCCCAAGTTGGTACAAATTCTTTTAATTTTCCATTATCTCCTAAACTGTGTCTAAATGACATGCTATAAAGGGCAAGCTTTAACTTCATAAGATTGTCTTTATGATGAAGCAACTTGTATTCGTAAGGATAATATGACATGCTTAAAAATAATGCTCATAAATCATTTATAATATTCAACAAATTTTTGTCACTAACTCAGAATACAGATACAAGTCACTAAATACCTTATTGTGACTAATTATTTATTTAGGTATTCAAAGGTGGAGGATTTTAATTAGCTATTTTATTATTTATTTATTCTCTTTTATACTGATATATTAGCCTTTAAGCCTTCCTAAAAATTATTAGATAGAAATAAAAATAAAATATTAAGAGAGTGGCATTTGCTATCGCGGATATTTTTAAAATACTTATACATAATTTAAGGACAAATATTTTTTTTTGAACTTTGTATTTACGTATCATTAAATATTACGCCAGCACACTCGGTTAACCTCTGTGCAGTTCGGGAACATTTCCACTTCCGACTTACTTAACAAAAATCAATATTTAAGGCTAGGTGAGAGTTGTAGCGTAATGTTAGATAACCTATGATACTACATTTACCTCGTCCATCTGGCTATCATATTATACAAAAAGATTTTTTCTAATTCGACTGGCAGTTCCAGAGATTAGCATGTTTTAACAAACAAAAAACCTTTACCGCTTTATTATAGTATATAATATAGTATATAGATTTGATTAATTAGATCACTGTTCAGTAATAATATGTTTTAAAATACGACAATCAGAAGTTGGTTAAAATTGACTTCAAAGATTTAATTACATTGTTCGTTAGTTACAAGTGAAGTTAAAAGCGTTGTTAAAAGTACTACCTAATGTGAAAATTTATTGTTATCACAGTGTAGTACATAAACAAAGTAATATTAGGTTATAGTAAACAGATACAAGCGTGGTGGCAAATTTAAGAAAATCATACAATCGTGGGCTAGAAAAAGCACCTAGATCGAAAAGGATGAAAATGGTGTTAATTAATTTATACAGTTAATAAAATTGAAGTGTCCGTTTGTAATGTCAAAATAACAGCTTTTTACTTAATGCATATGAAAGTATTAACGATACCTATAACAAAACACCCATTTAAAAAAAAATCTGTCTGTCGGTTTGTTCCGGGTAATCACCGAAACTGTTGGACCAATTTTGACGGGACTTTCACTGGTAGAGAACTGTTTTTATAGGGCGTAACTTAGGCTACTTTTATTTTAGAAAAATAATTAAGGTTCCACACAAATTGAAAAAAACTGGTCATGGTGAATCAATTCGGACGCTTAAATGGCTTACGCCGAGTAAACTATAAGAGATATAGCAAATAAATTTGTTACATAATTGTAGGCATTAAAAAGACCTACAAAAAAGTTAGTGAGAGTATACGTCTATCTTCTAAAGAACACCAGCAATAAGCATTTTTGTCTTTAAAATAGCCCGGAGCGGGGGAGCAAGATTCGCACGGGCATTATGTAGTGCATGTAAGCGAAGCCACGGAAATAGCTAGTTTAGAATATGTTCGAGAAAGTCCCGTCAAAGTTTTCAGTATATTTGAAATTTAGCGGTGTTATGTTTTACGAAATTTTTAGATGGTATTTTTTTTGCAAAATATTATGTTCCATCACGAAAAGTAACGCAAAATTAACGTTTTGAGTTGTGTAACACATGAGTAACGCGACAGTCCCAAAAGTAACGGAAAATTTTACAAAAGTAACGCTCTGGCAACGCTGGTGTTAATAAGCTGTCAACTGTCAAACCACGATGTTAAACAGAGATAAATTGATAAGCATAGACAATTATCCAAACGCTGGTAACCTTACTAGATCGACGATTTAAAACGCATAAGGATGTGCCATACAAAATTAAAAAAGCTTTTTAAAGAAATTATCTTCTACTTCTTTAACATTCTATGTTATGTGTCTTGCAGTTTGGCAAAAGCGACGACATGCTGATTTATAAGATGAGGTGTTTTTATTTTTAACAAATTTAGTCTGGATATTAAAATCTAACCCGCTGAAAGAATTAAAAGATATAAAATCTATCTTTCCAATGTAAAATACAAGCACGAATATTTTTATTTTTTACATTTAATTGACAACTCTGTGCCTTGAGAGGTTATTTTTAAAAGTTGGACTTTATGGCTTCTAGAAACTGTTTAACGGGAAAGTATCTTGATAATATTTGTTTTTGGGAAGTAGACTGGAAATCAGAATTTTCGTAAAAAAAAATTATGAGAAAGTATTGTAGGTATACTTGTCTTTAATTTTTAGAAAAAATAAATTATATTATACATGTAAGTAAACATTCCTTCCCACCGCTACGGTATCAAAAAAAAAGTAGGTATGTTGCATAACTGATATTAACATTATATCTATATTTTAAATAGATTACATTATTTTGACAAAAAATAAATGTTAATAACAGTATAATCAAGAACAAATGTTGAATTGTGTATAAATTCAGTACATTTAGCTTACTTTAAGCAATAAAAACATAAGCACAATCATAATCACATAGAAATCGATATAATCGATGCAGCTTTGCAATGTTGTGAGTAAAATAATAAATATTTTATTGGGTAATAATTAAGAATAGAACAATAAGACGACGCGATAAAAAAATTGATATATGCAAAATAGTAACTTTCTTTACTTGGATTCCGGACTTTGGACTTATCAGACGTCAGCACAGACTAAAAATAAAGTTTGATTAAAAACTTAAAAGTAATCAAGAATACAAAATTAAACACAAATCATTTATTTTAAGTTTATTACATAAATAAAGACATGTAATATTTAGAACTTTAATTTGTTCATTCTATGTAATTAATTACATTAATTTGGATAAATTAATCAGGTGGTGTTAGCTCTGGTGTTATAATAGCGTTGCTCTATATATTCTGTTTTTATTTCACACTAATTGATAATCGATAACCTTTACCTATTCCTTATTTTACTTTTCATGTTATTGAGTATGTAGATTTTGAATAGTGTTAATAATATTATATAACGTTTGTGTATAAAAAAATATAATCATTTTTATGAACCATACTTCATCTTGCTAGATTCAAGCGCAGAAATACCTATAGTAAATTTGTTATATTGTTATTATATAATTCTTGCTCATAATTTATACATAGAACATTGTATACACATGGTATTAAAGAAAAGTATCGAGTATGTACTCGTATTTTTACTCATATAAATTCATCCCTACTGGTGTCAGTTATCCGCAGCGTAACCACATGTGGTAGTTCTTCTACCTTTTTGGTAGATTTAAGGCTTTTTGGGCTTGGTTTTGAGAGTGAAAGGTTATTATGTCAATTTTGGTATATTTACTCGATTTTGGTATTTTGCCGGTAAATTTGGTAGTTTGTGGAGCAAATAGTTTTGAAACGAAAAATGTTATTTAACAAAAAGATTTAAGAATGAGCTCTATTACAAGGACTATAAAGTTTTTTACAACAATAAAAATAAAATAAATAAAGGCTCAGCGAACGATGTCAATTGTCATCAGCTGATGCGTCCGGCGCAGCTCAGAGCGTAAGTGCGCGTCGCGGTAGGATCAAAATTATACAAACAAAACCAGCTAGACAATCTTGAAATGGTGATAACTTTGGTACAGTGTGGAGGATGGTACCAGCGTATACCGCAGGACTATGTAACTGCAACTCAGCGACTCCGAGACCACTGTTCTTTTCAACCGAACACGGCCATCGACCGGTGAGACAATGTATGCACACGCACTCGTCTTCAGAAAGAAATACTCACTTATTTAGACAAGAATCCCCATAGCAGTACCTGAGAAGCAGCACCACATTTTGACGTCAGTCAACGCTACGTGTGGCGAACGCTTCGTGATAACGGTAAGCATCTATTTCACTTGAGATGCTGTCAGGAGTTGATTCCACGTGATTACGTACTAAGGTTGGAGTTCAGCCGGTGGTTATTGGAAAATTGGCAGCGAAACATTTTTTTGACCAACTTAGGCATTACAAACCTAAAAATTAGGATAGTGGCCGCCTTCCAAAAACTGAAAAGTGATATTAGTTTTTGAAGTGAAACTTCTTTATCGACGTATTAGGAATTTTGTAAAAATCGTCACGTTTTTCGGTTACGCGCCATGTTGCTTTTTTTATCAAAGTTTAGTATAGTCACGTAAAGAATATAATGTAATATATTATAATAATAACAACAATATATTAGTTTTGAAGTTTGGTTTGAAATAAGAATAACAATATATTAATTTGAAAGTGATAAAATAAAAAGACTTATTCAAATTTAAGTGAATTTACAAGAAAAGTGAGAGTGATTATATATTTCGTTTTATAAATTCAACACGTATGAGCATGATTTTAATATTTATTTGAGGTTAACCTCACTTTTTGATTGTAAGTATCAGTGAATATATATAAATCTGTTAAAATTAGCAAGTATTAATAAATATGACTTTAAATCTAGTGAACATTATTAATTCTAAAAACAATAAAAAATATAAATTAAATAATATTTTAAAAATAAAACAAAACACGATTAGAAAATAAAAATTTGTATACGTACATCTTTTTTAATTATTCGTTTTTAATGATTTATTTATTCAAAAAAATTGTTTTTCTTAAGGCTTAAGCCTTATCTACCCCATTTTCGTGAAGTTGCAAATAGTAGAAAAATGATATGTCGTAAAGAAGTTTCACTTCTTACCTGTGTACTCTGGTACACAAACACATATTTTTAAGTAAACTAAGACAAAAATTACGCAAATGGGCAATAAAGTGTATTGAACAAGGTGGTGGATATTTTGAAAATGCTCTGGAGAGAAGACGCCGTATGAGTGAAAATTAATTATTAGACTCAATACTACAGTAGACTGTAAATACTAAGCTATGTACTTCATTCTTTAATTATTGAAAAGTATGATTATTATTTAACTTATATATTAAACATGAACAACTCAGTACTCGGTTGTTATGCAACATTCGTATTTCGTTTGTAGGCACTACTCGTTGCCGCGCCGCGTCAATTATTGCGTACTATACTTACAAATTTCTTGCGTAGATTTGTAATGTGACCATACTACTCGTTAACAATGAGTATAAATAATTTCACAAATAAAAAATATCAAAACACATACAAGTAAATTTGTTTTGTCGGTATTATGATTATAACTGCTTGTTCTAATTGGGGTGTTTGAGGGTGTGCGTTATTCCTGTTACATGTTGTATATATATTTAGCACTCCGCCTGTGGTTACATATTTATATTCTTGCAACCATTTAAATTAAACATACCGTATAATATGTTTAAAAAACTAAGGGAGGTGATGCAATATTGACCAACTTTCAACCAGGGAAATGTCCGGGAAGACACTTTCTTTCTAATATTATCAACATAAAGGCAAGTACATATTACAAGCGTACTTTACACCAGATTCAGGGGCTTCTTCCACCATAAGCACATGTAGGACAAAATAAAATTATATTACTGCATCTACTATCAAGTCAAAATACACATAAATCAAATGGTCTGTTTATGAAATTTCATTTGAATGACTATAATTTACAAACACAGTGTGCATGTTTCAAAACAGTGTTTTCTCAGTTTTACACATGTTAATCATAAAAATTTTTATTATAATTATCAACATTTGTAAAGTTATGTCGCGTGAATGAACTTTTTTCCTCTGTATTCCTTTCAACGCTCTGAGAGATTTCCATACCAAGGCTCTGCTAGTTTTTGGTAGATTTTTAAAGTTGCCGAAGTAGATTATAGTGCTGAGTTAGTAATAAGACTTATTGTAGCTTATTCGTTACTTCAAATTTAAAGTAGTTTCTTGTAATGGTTTACTGTTCATTCAATTATAGTCCTTATATCGATAGTTATAGATCTGTTCTATCATAAAATGGTTTCGTTCGTTTTGAAACTTGTTTATGTTAAATAGAGAAACAGTTCGTTCGTTTTTCATAGAAGAACTGGTTATTATAACCGTTTCTGAACAAAACGCCCAGTACTAGTAGATTAACGAATTAAAATCTTGTCACACTCAGCGTCTCAAGATTGGGGTTTTTTTCCCATCTTGGGAAAAATAATTTCGCTGGGGAAATTTTGGGGAAACAAAAATGATAGGGAAAATTGGAGAAGAACTTTATCTGCCTTACGTACTACTAACTATTAGTTTTACTCAGGCTTCAATACCTAAAGCGTGGCAAGTATCGTACTATCAGCTTCAAAATTATCGTATTTCCCTTTATTGTACCAAAACTATAATACTTCACCAATTTCTGTTCCAGATGACTTATTTTTTGAATTCTTATATTGTTAAAATTATCGTATTTTCTTATAATTTGCTATCTTGCAAGGGCATGCAATTTTCGTAAATGTACGATACGTACACGTACCTTTGTAAGACCTGCTTCTGCTAATGCCATCTCTGATATTTTAATTAACCTTCACATGCTTGTTTTTGAAAATGTGTATTTACTTTTTTTTTTAATAATAGCTCGATAAATTGACAGTACTGTCTCTGTTGGATGATATACTTTCTCTCTTTCTCTTCAAATCCCCTTTCTTTTAGCGTTCCTGGTTCAAAGCTGCTAGTTATTACAGCAACGAGCAATGTAATGCTTTATTTTTACGCAATGTATAACAAATTATTAAAGACACTATTATTCTAATGTCATCTATCCTTTATTATTGTTAATAATGGTAATAGTCGGCTGGCGTTACTGCAACGTGCGAATAAGCAAGCATTATGTAGGTAACCTTTAGGACATTTAGGTCTGAAAAAGAGAGCTCTTCACGTTTCTTACACTCGACATTACCATGTTAATTATGATTTTTCCCAATTTACGATAACAATTTCTGCCTATGTCATTCCCACAATTAAGTCGAATCTAACGACACCTTATATGATAAAACCTCTGTAGCTTAAACCCGTTTAAGCTACAGAGCGTGCCAAAGATATAGACATACATACATACGCGGAAAAACATAACCCTCCTTTTTCGTGGTCGGGTAAGCACAAATGCTATATTACACGTGTTTCTATAATTTTTATGGCAGAGAAAATGTGTATTTCATATTAGATATGTACTGTATAAATTATGCGGTTGTAGTTATACTTTTGTTACTATAGTTACTGATAGAAAATCCATATAACAGAGAAGAACGCATGAAGAAAGCAAATGTGATTCCCATATAGCCATATTTTTTATTTACTTGGTCAGAATACGTTTTTATTTACAAATTGAAAATTTAGTAAAAATTTTCTTATGTAAGATGGTACTGTTATGGTTCTGAATACATATCCTTGCCTCTTAACAATAGCTGCCTATAATAAAAATAAACAAAAATTTAAAGAAATAGGCAGGTTTAAGTTTTTTGGGGAAAAGTGGCTGAAATAGTATCATTTTGGGGAATTTTTTTGGCCGCAAAATGCTATCTGGAGTCCCTGGTCACACTGGTTATCCGCCATTGTTTGGTGTTTACTTTTCTCATAAAAGATTGATTGTAGGCAAATTAAACGAAACGAAATACTTCATCAAAAATTGTTGATTTAATCCTTTTTCCAAAATGGTAGGATTCTGTTGAAGTTATTAAGTCTTATTTAAGTTTTGTTATGATCTAATTATTTCTTAGTTAAGCTATGTTTTGAACCGCCAAAATAATAATGCCGGGTAAATATAGTTTCCAATATTTAATATATCTATTTTATGTTTTAGACGATCGGAAAGAATAATAAAATGCAACAACACATCAATTATAGAGTCAGAGTAATATTACAAGATTCGCGTACTTTTATAGGTACGTTCAAAGCTTTTGATAAACATATGAATCTAATACTCGGAGACTGTGAAGAATTTAGAAAAATTAAGTCCAAAAATAGCAAAACTGCTGACAGAGAGGAAAAAAGAACTTTAGGATTTGTTTTGCTTCGAGGAGAGAACATTGTATCATTAACAATCGAAGGACCACCACCGCCTGAAGAAGGTTTGCCTCGTGTCCCACTTCCTGGGGCAATGGGAGGCCCTGGCGGTGGAAGAGCCGCCGGTCGAGGCTCGGGCCCAGGAGGCGCTCCACCTGGCTTACAAGGTCCTGCTCGTGGCGTTGGAGGACCATCCCAGCAACATATGGCCCCTGGATCACGAGGACAACTTTCAGCACCTCCGCAAATGCGAGGCGGACCTATGATGGGCGGACCACCTCCTGGTATGATGGGAGCTCCTCCAGGCATGGGCCGTGGTGGGCCAGGAGGCAGGGGACCTTCAGGAATGCGACGTTATTAAGTGGAATGTAATTTATTTCTCCTAAATAGTGTTCTTCAAGTGATTTATAAGTGTTAAGGTGCATATAACAATATAATCACACCAGTTATGATGACTTCTGGTGTTTAATTATTAATAGTTCACAAACTATGTCCATTAGGAAGTAGTCCAGGACTTCACATTTACTTTTTACTTTATACACAAATTATGCTATACTTCAAACAAGTTCTATTATATAAATTTTGAACTTAGCTCTATATAAGAAACTTAAAAAACAACACATGTATGCAAATGTGTACTCTATTTTTGTGTCAGTTATAATTTCTAAAGACCAAACTCTTTCCATTTGTATTTTTGGTTTCACTATACAAAATCTGATCATATTCATTAAGTAATAAATTTAAGAATAAGGAAAACTTGTATTCATTTACCACATCTTACATAGATTTACAAACCACATAAACATCTTCAATCTATAAGTTCATAATTAAAATTATAATTTTGAATCATTATTACTTGAAGAGATTACAAGGGTAATTCAGGTAATCTGTTTATATCTGTCTGAGGTTGATTTGTTTTAAAATATGTAGAAATGTTTAGTTTTGTTCCATATATCTTGTGCTGTAGTGATAGGCCTATAACATGAAGAAAACAAATATTTGCAGTATAGAAATAAAATGTTTTGTTATATTTGAAAACCCAAACTCACATTACAGGTAATACTTATAGTGTATTTATTTATTAAAGAAGTGCCAACAGTACGCATATTTTACTTGAGCCATTTTTACAATTTATTCTAAGTCTAATACAGATATGCGAACCTATTATAGGTGCCCATTACTTTGATAACATAAAATAACGTAAATGTAATTTGAAAAATAAAGTATAATTGTTTATAATTAAATTTTAGATAGATTACAACCTGAAGTATGAGGGTGCTTCTAGATCTAGATGATTGGTGAACGGTATCCTTCCACATGCTTAGGTCAAATACTGTTGATTAGGCAGGATGATAAGGAAAAAGGGAACATGGTGGTAGATTTGGCACTATTTTAACAAGTCTTGCACTGAAATCTAACATAGCATCTAGCACTAAATAGTAATCATGTTTATTTTCTGACAGAACACTTGTAGAGGATTGCCAGTGAAATAAAGAGACACTAATATGTTTATCTTATTCTAATAATATATCCCGCTATTGGATAAAACAGATGGCAGTGAAGATGACTGGCTATAAATTTATTTGCTGAATTAATTTAATAGATTTGAAAAATTTATCCATTTTATGTATTGTATTAATGATAACTATTAATATTTTAATGTTTAAACACTTAACAGCAATCAACTATAGGTAAAAATAAAATATTACACTGATAATCTGATAGGATATTAGATAATTATATCTGAAATCCAAAATTGAAATGGATTTTTATGTCATCCATCATTTTCGAAAATTGTTGGCGAACTATTTTTGAAAATCCCTACCAGTCTAGCACGTTTGAGAGGTCATTTAGCACCCACCCGTGGTATTGAGTTGGCAATCATGAACGGAAGTACGCGAGCGTAGCGAAGCCGCACGCGCTCGCCATTTTGATATCTCTTCCAAAATACCGACATGAAAGCAAGCAGATACGCGTGTGGGCAGGAGTCGACACGAGTGGGTCTTCCACACACGAGTGTGAAAAAGGCTTTTGATTTAGAAAACAGAATAATACATTTTATAAATTATTGCTATTGTTGCCATAAGTTTATTATTTATATTATAACATATAGGTTTTCAATTCCTCTATATTTTTCAATTTTAACTACTCTTTCCTCACATTAAATATCACTTCAGTTATTCACTTTGTTATAATAGCGCTATGAAGTTTAATAAAGGAAGGATATTTAGTAGATAAATTTAAATTTTGAGGCCAGTTTATCCACTGACTAATTTCGTCACTGTTCTTTAAACATGATGTAATATAAATGTAAGGCCTGCCATTGAATGGGTATCTTTCGATATATTAGGTCTTTACCTATGAAATTGGCGTTTTGTATGAAAAAATTTAAACGAATTTTTTTCATGTATTTTTTATTTGTATTAATCGAAGTAATCACCCATGGTATCGATGCATCTTTGCCAGCGCAGTGGCAGTTTATTGATGCCCTTCTTAAAGAAATCAGCTGGACGGGAGGCAACAAATTCTTCAAAGGCATTTTGTACTGCTTCTCGGGTATTGAATTTTTTTTTCCGCCAAGGAGTTATCCAAATTCTGGAAAAAGTAGTAGTCTGTAGGCGCAAGGTCTGGTGAGTAGGGCGGATGACGGAGAACTTCCAACCCCAGTTCTTGCAACTTGGAGACCGTCTGCTGTGCAGTATGAGGTCGCGCGTTGTCGTGCAGGAGCAGCGGAGACGAGCGATTGACCAATGCTTGTTGATGTGCCAGCTTCTCCATCATCGTGTTCAGTTCTTCACAGTAAACATCTGCAGTAATGCTCACCCTGTTTGGTAAGAAGCTGTGATGAATCACAACGGCGCTAGACCACCAAACAGTGACCATCACTTTTCTAGGGGTAAGTTTTCGTTTAGGGCATTGTTTAGGTGCTGAACCAGGATCCAACCAACTTGCTGGGCGCTTGCGGTTATCAAACAGAATCCATTTTTCATCGCAGGTAACAATGCGGTTCAAAATTTCTTCAATTGCGTGTCTGTTGAGCAATGCAAGGCACGTCTCGACGCGTACTTCGCGCTGGCGATCATTGAGTTCGTTGGGCACCCATTTGTCAAGCTTTTTTAACTTGACAATTTGACGCAAATGGACCAATATTGTTTTGACGCTAACGTCGAAAGCTGTTGCTAATTCAGCCGTAGATTGTTTATCATCAGCTTCCACAATCGCCTTTAATTCGTTATTGTCGACCAAAGTCTTCGGACGACCGCGAGGTTCATTTTTCAGGTCGAAATTCCCAGAACGGAAGCGAGCAAACCAATAACAAGTGGTGCGTTGGTTTGTAGTGTTAGCTCCGTAAACGTCGTTGATGTTGCGTGCCGCTTGTGCCGCGTTGCTGCCACGACGGTACTCATATTCCATAATTACTCGAATTTTTAACGTATCCATGATGACAAAAAAGATTGAAATGCGATGAAAATGTAACACTAATCAATAAACAAATGCTTACTTTTGGAAAAAGAATTCCATGTTTTTAAAATAAAATTAATTTGAAATTAGAATTCTTAGCCAAACAAAATTTATTTTAATTTGAAATGGCCAGTACTGCAGAACGGCAATTTCATAGCTAAAGACCTATTATTAATTTTAATATCTTCATTATTAAAAACCAATTTCTGATTTTGAAAAATTGTTTATATATTTATATCATCAATTCAAAGAAATATTAATGCTAATTCCAGATTTTAGTAATTTATTTATACATCACAATAGATATTGAAATTAGACATAAATAACGCTAAAATGTTAATAATATTAAAAGTGAACACAGTAGATTGCATGATTGGAGTAAATAACATACAAATGTCCTTTCGCATTTTGCTTAAGTTACTGAAGTACAATGTTGTGTTATTGAAATTGATGCCAGAATATCATAATTAGGTAGATATATTAAAAATCTTCATATTATTAAGACGCTAATGGAATTTGTAACAAATTCTTGAAAGGTAAACTACACATTAACAAGGAGTTCCAAATACAATGTGATGTCGAAACGAAAGTTAACAAGCTAGAATCTCGAGGCATAAAATAAAATTAAGCATCAAACTGTGTTTTTGGTAGTATCTTAAACCTTCATGTAGTGCTTTTTGTTTTCGAAGGGTCAAATAGAGGTAGGACACAAAGAAATTTATTTGGAGATTACTGTCTACTAACAGCCGTTTTCGTATCTACATCATATATATCCATAATCTATAGATTAAATAGACTTATTACAAACATGTATTAATCGGGGATAGTAAACTCAGATATGTTATTGAAAACGGCTTTTAGAGCAGTCCGACTGGTAGTAGTACACATAGTAAAAATTAAGTTAATGACAATAACCACAAGAAGGATGACATTTTTTGCCGTCGATACCACAACGGCAACCGCCGCTTGTGTCCCCGCGACCTGCTGGACCCCAACGTTTGCCCCGGGTCACCCAGCAAATTTCTGTTTTACAAGCTGAACACTTGACCCAGTCACAACCCCATTTCTTGGTTATGACAGCCTTACACTCTGGACATTCGAGAGCTTCGCCTTTTTTAATAAGTGTGTTGATTAAAGCGCGGGTGCTAGCGTCGATCTGATCCGAACCAATGTTTGCAACGGACTGCAATCTCGCACGGTAGTCTTCACAACTTTCATTTTTGTGAATAGCCTGTAAATAAATTTTTTTTTTATTATTTGGGTACTGGTTACTCGACGATGAGTAGGTAATGATCCGAGTCGTCAAGAAGCGCCAAGTTCAAATGCATTAATTTATTTTTACTTAGGTACATATTCGAATTAAAATGCTTCGAGTAGATCTAAAACTCCACAGTGTACCATCCGCCGCCATACTGGGGCGACGCGGGCACTGCGCTGGCATACAGCCGCGCCGCCCCGGCGGCCGGCCCGGATAAACCGGACCCCGGCCTAAGTAGGAGACGGCTGAGTACACCCTAGCCGTGAGTAGATTTGAGCGAAGTTAAGCCAACTTAAGGATGGATGACGCGACACTTGGGCGAAATTTTATAGGCGATTCTACTTTCAAATTGATGCCGCTTTTCTTTCTAACGGTCGACGAAAACTAAATTGCCTGATGACAGAAAATAAAACAAAAATCATCAACTTGCCATAAACATTACAAAAAAGAAAATCAACTTCAACAATATTGAAGAGTTCCTTGGTGTATCTTCGAAGCTGAAGGTACAATGCCAACGAAATTAAAATGAGACCACTCTTGAGGTGTCCCCTAATCTAACAAAAAAAGAATCATCCAAATAGGTTCATAAACAAAGAAGTTATGGATGAACACCCATTTAAAAAAAAATCGTTCGAATTGTCAGTCTTTTTTTTAAGTGGATTTAAAATGGGATGCAATAAAGGTTTATGAAAAACTGCATAAACAGATTATTTACAAGTATACCTACCTAAGTACCTACTTCTGTTTAGTAAAGTAAGTGCTGTACATATTCCATTTATTATTATCTGGTATCTATTTTTCATAATGCTAACTCGCTAAAATGACTGTACAGCACCACAAGTACAATACAGTTAATGTCATGGCGATATCATGCCGGTCTACTGGAATGCCTCTTCGCGCCTCCTTTGAAGGACCCTGTATCATAAGAATGAGAAAGGGAACATGGGCTGGGGACCATTTCGCATCCACAAGGTACGAAGGCAACAATTTTCTAGATAATAAAGGCTCATTATATTTACCTGACACGGTATGCAGTTAGTACAACTGCATACAGGACAAGGGAATTTTTGAACTCCAGGATCACAAAGAGCCCAACCGGTGCAATCGCGAGTTCGGCAATGAAATGCATTTCTAGTTCCACTCTCTGCCGCAGCCAAACCTCGCGCCAACCAACGCTCATAATCTTCTGGAGATACCAGCCCTCGAATTTCTCGTTCTTGCAACATTCCTCGGCAACCCATAGCAGGACAAAATACATCTGGGTCTTCACAATGTCTAACAAGATTAGATAAACAGTCTCGGCAAAATGTATGCACGCATTCACGCAATACCACTCCTTGATCTGTCTGACATTCGTCCATGCAAACTCCACACTCAAATGCTTCAGCGTTGGGTACTATGGCTTGCTGTTCCAATTTAACTAATTCCTTGTACACATTTACAGCATGATCTTCATTTTGCATCATTACTTTAATAGTGTCCTGTACTTTTACATTGTTCTGACCTATGGCTTTGATTGTTTCTTGCTTTACTGCTTTTACAATTGCTGGTCCAATAGTTTTAATATTTTGTTGTGTTATTGCTTCAGTAGTGTTTTGTTTTTCACTGACTTTTACGCTCGAAGTACACGGTTTGTTTCCATCTGCGTGACCTAAAAAGTGAATAATGTTGTAACTTAAAGTACCTCCTCACCTCAAACTTACACATATATATATACAGTACTAGTTGTGCCCGCAGCTTCGCTCACATGGACTACAGAATGCCCACGCGAACTTTAAATTTATGCGCCCGAATTGATTCACCATAAGCTTTTTATTATTTGTGCGGAACCCTAATTCTTTTTCTAAAATAAAAGTAGCCTAACTTACTCCCTATAACATCAGCTATGTATCAGTGAAAGTCCCGTCAAAATCGGTCAAACCGTTTCGCAGATTACTCGGAACAAACAGACAGATAGACAAGAAATTTAAAAATAGGTTTTTGTTATATAGGTGTCGTATATACTTTCATATGCATTTAGTAAAAAGTTGTTATTTTGACATTACAAACAGAGAAACACTAGTAGCAGATTGATCCCACTTTGAAGTTATATAAAATTTTAAGGTCAGCATGCTGTAGTTTTTTTAAGACACAATTAACAAGTATAGGGCTCCAGGTTCTTCAGTAACAATTATATCGGTAAAAGCGCATTGATTTCGTTTTCCAATTGTCAAATGTGCTTCCAAATAAGTATCACAGTTAAGGTGGTCCTGCAAAACTGTGTCAAATAATTATTTTTATAGATTTAGGTAGGTACTTGTAATTTGAATTAGACAAAGGTTTAAACAGAACTGTACAATATAAACAAACCTGCTTCGACTAGACACAAATAAAACGGTGCATTAAATTCAGGTCCAGCGAGTGTGACAATAGGAATATTATCATCCGTACACAGTGTACGGCCTACAATCCAACGCTGAAGTTGAGACGGTAAACCAAGAGCAATTTCAGCTTGAATCCGTAATTCACCCATAACTGCTTGCCTTCGAGTATTTAAATGAATAGGTCCCCTAGTTGCTTCTTTATCTTCAACCCATACCTGAATTCTAAGTTATTAAAAAAAATTGTTATGTTAATAGTTAATTATTTGCATGTTGTATAAAAATATTACTAATTTTGAGTAAGTTTTATTATTAGGCACTTTCAAAAATGTTATAATTTTGGTTTAAAATTATGTGTGTAGTAGTGTGCAAGTACTTACATTACATATATATTAACATAATTATAATACTGATGCGCGGAATATAAAATTTTGACAATAAGTTACTTTTATAATGAAACCATTAGATATACAACGGTTTTTATCTAATTTCTTTTGGGATGAATTAAGCAAAAAATTGTTCTATTGAAAATTGGAAACTTAGAAGGTATAGAACGTAACTTAAATTTCACATATGATTTAGTTGGATAGTCGTCAGTTTAAAATTTGTGTTACTAAGTAGTAGGCCACACTGCGAAATCTCGCCAGGCGATTTTTTCCCTGCTGTTTATATTCTACGTTCTGAAATTCCAACGGAACCAAAATCTTGATTTGCCTATTACTGCGGCGACTGAGCGCTCACCCTTTGCTCCTTCCAGTATGCGCGAATATTATTTCGCAATACGGTCAGTGTCATACAACTTTATACTACTTAAATAATTTAAATATTATGATTATATCCACCTCGTAGAGCGTTTTTGTATTAAACTATAGTTTTTTTTCTACCGCGCGATATTTTAATCAACAGTCCTTAAACATAACAATTTAAAAAATAACGCGCATATTTTTATCCTAGTTCTGTAACACATATTTGATACAAATTTGACGCGATGCGCATATTATGATAATCAGCATGAATATATTGTGCAGCATAAAGTTGCAAATAACAAAATACAAAAAGGTACAAGATACAAACTGAACTACAGTAAGCTCACAACCGATATTGTAAAAAAAAGTAACTCACCGCATTGCGAAATAAACTCGCGCGCGGGTGAGAGCTCAGTCACCTCAATTATAGGTAAATCAATGTTTTAGTTCTTTAATCCATTTAAAACATTTCCATGCATTGTGACCTATATTACTTACGAAACATTATTTATATTTTTCTTTTCTTTCAGAGTTTCAATATCTGCACTTGCTGTCCCTTGACTATATAGGTCTTTATTTTTATTCTCTATTTCACTTTTCATAGATTTCTGTTGAGCAGTCAAGGCAGCTTTTTCTTTTACTCCTTGAACTGAATTGTTTTTATTTATTGATAAACTTATAGGAGCTGGTTGTGATGTTTTTGCTTTGTTAACAATGTGTAGTTGGACTTTGCTTTTTTTATTTTCGCTTTCATTTTTATTTGTTGGTTGTATTGTGTTTGTCGCTTTTTCATTTTCTTCACATATTGTAGGTATTATGTTCACTGACATTTCTAACGGTGAAGACATGGACTCGGCAACTATTTGTGAAGAAAATGACAGCACTGAGCATGATAATCGCAGTTGAGCTAATTTAACAGCGGCGTCAGCTGCAGCGTTTTCATCCCCTTTAGCTATTGATTTTTCCAATTGGTTTACTAACTCCCGCCGTCTGATATGTTGGTTTACTCTTTCTATATTTGAAGATAATATTGAGGTATTATTGCCTACACTTGCTGGAGTCGGTAGCACAGAACTTGAAGGAGAGTTATTTGGTGTATTTTCTTTGCAGTAAGATTTTACTGGATTTAATTGTATTGATGCATCTGTTAATGGTGCCATCTCGTTTTTTGGTGATATTGATGGTTTTGGGTGAATTATAATTTTTGTTCTATCTACCTTTACTTCATCCTTTAAAGTAGTCATTCTAGGTTGTAAAGTAGATTCATTGCTTTCTAGCTTCAATTTCGGCGTATCGACATTTGAATTTTTCATTTGCATAACTGACCCCGATAACGTGATGTTAGAAGTGCCACTGTCCAAAGATACCGTCGTTGGTACTATATCAGCTTTATTTATTGTGTTTGTTTTTATATCCAAATTAACACTTCCTTTAGGTAAAGGCTCTTTTGATGGTGGCTTATTATAATCCTTATTCTTAGGGATATACACTGGATTTAATAATGCAGATATTCTAAGGGGCGTATGCAAATCTCTTCTACCAATCGAGCTAGAAGCTATCTTGGAAATATTATCGTGTTTGTCAATGTTTACTTTTTCAGAATCTATATTGTGCGATGCTTTGTGCTGCGGTAGCTTTATCAAGATATCTGAAGTTCTTGTACTACTCTTAACTGATTTTACTTTATTAATTGAATTTTCAGTTTGCTCCAACTTAACATGTTCTATATTAGGAACCTTGAAATACGGTGTTTGGTTGTGTACTAAATTATTGTCTTTTTCAACACCTGAAGACGACGCATCATCGTATGGAGTTTCTGGGGTTTCTATTGATCCTATTCGAAGAGTAGGCGTTTCTGAAGAATTTATAGACCTTTTTTCAATACTATTTTCCTGGACAGCGTTATTTTGTGTTATGGCCATAAAATCTTTTTCATTCTTTGATCTTTTAGGTAACGAATCTTTCATTTCTTTTAGAATCTCTTTTAATTTTTGTTTATCTTCAATTTTATGATAATTGCTTGATGATGGATGTACTGAATCATTATCTGTTTGAGTATAAATTTCACTTTTCAGGTAAGGCATTAAATTCATAACAGGCTCCACAGTTTCATCTTTGAGTTTAGGAAAACAATAAGAGCATTCTTTAACTGATGCGTCATATTTTTTTAAGCATTTAGTACAAAACCATGATTCTCTTTTCGTACTTTTTGTATCTTGGGGATCTGTATTTCTTCGACCCTGTATCTCATCAGAAATAATACGATTTTGTTGCACTGCTTTGAGTCTTCCAGTTTCTATTATTTCAGCTGCTTGCTTATCTAATTCGCTAATGCTAGGAAGTAATTTTATAGAAACCGTATCAGTGGCAGAGTTTTTCTTTCTATTTTCAAAAATTTGTCTTAAAAAACTTTTTTCTGGCCTATTTTTCGTATCTTTATGATTGGTATCCTTTTTAACATATTTTTCAAATTTACAATCCGTAGAGATATCATCACTCGTTTGCACAGAGGACTCACTATAATTTAATGAACTCATTTCTGGTAGAATATTATTCAATTCAGTATTCTCCTCGAGTTGTTGGATTGTCCCGGCTGGTGGCGGAGGCGCTCGCCGCTTTCTGGTACGCCTAGCAAGTGTTACGGAACCCTCAAGAGATGCAGGACTCGTAGGAGGAAGAGGAGCTCTGCGCTTACCAGGTACGTGTACTGAACGACGCTGCAAACCTTCACTTGCTGCCCTCCGTTCGCGACTCCATTTACCAAGGGAATCACCGTCGATTCTTCGATATTGCTGCAGAGTAAAAGTGTCGTAACCGGTACCACCTTCACTTCTGTACAGACCGTATTTTCGATGTAAAGTAAGATCGCGTTCGTATTGACGTCGAACGTTTCGCTCGTGTACTCTTTTTTTGTACGAATCTGTAGGGGGTCCGAGAGTAGGTAAAACGTTATTAGTGTTGTTCACGGAATAGTTTACTGGTTTTAGAAATGCGAAACTTGCGGCTGTTCGATCAGATCCAGCGCTAGAGATACTCTCACTGGAAGAGTCGCGTTCGTCACGTCGCAACCAAGAAAAAATTGTCCAGAAGCCCCCAGATAAAGGACGAGGGCGAGTTGCCACACTATCTACGTCGTCGTTCATTACCTCTGAAATGCGAAAAGCTAAAGATAATATACACTATAATACTTTTGTTTTTGTTTTTTGCATGGTTCAGTTAGTAGCGTGTACGGATTCTGCGTCGATCGACGTGAGTTCGAATCCCTGCAATGAGCCTGAGCTATCGATGAAAGAACACATCGTGATTAAACCATAGCATGGTGATAGGGCTTTTTCTAATGCCCGTCTGGCTAGCTACCACCCTCAAGTTGAAAATCTGTCGCCAAACACCAATAGGTGTGTTCCAGCAGCTGCACTTGAAAGCCAGTCTTCCACAAGGCTAAGCGTGCTACCATCTTGGGCCACATCGTTACTTAAGATCAGGTTAGATAGTGGCCACATTACGTTTATATCGGCCTATAATGATTAAATAAGAATTTACTGGTTAATATTTTATTTATGTAAATAAGCATAAATAAAACATTATTCGTAGTTTTTAAGTCTATTGTTTTTCATGACTTGTATGTATAAATATGTTATATGAAAAGAAATTTAAACATAGCAAAGGTAACAGAAGAAAAATAATGTTTAAACAAACCATAAATATAAATTGGCAACATAAATACTTAGCTTACCTAAATGATTACCTACAGTGGACGAATAGCGGACTAAAAACTTAACTGTCAAGATGATGTAGGATGATTAGGTCATATAAATTAGTCAATAGGTACCTACTTACGGTCTAGCAAAATGAATCAGCAAACGGTAGCCCCCAAATTCCAAATTATATCAAGTTGACCTATATTTGACACGTTTATGTAAATCATTATTTCACTGAATGGATATACATTGGATGCAATATTATGTCGCTAGACATGCATTAATACTATATAGCTTGTAAAGACACTGTTCACGTGTAGAGGGTATGTTGTTCACTGTGAACAAAGCGAGATCACTCTCGGGAACTCGATTCCAAGACGCGCCGCGCCGCCCGCCCATCTACGTATCTATATTTAGCGGAACTTCGCGACTCTGTATATTATGCTATTTTAATTCGATACTTGACCGTATATCCCGACTCTAAGGAGCCTTCCTGAAGTTTTTGTTATGTTTCTTATTAAACTAAGTATAAAACAATATTATTACAAAACCAGTTTAAAGGAATAAATTGTTCAAATTGTATTTACAACTCATTTATCTATACAATTAATAAAATTGAAGTGTCTGTTTGTAATGTCTGTCTGTTTTTTACTAAATGCATATGAAAGTAGATACGATACCTATAACAAAAAACCCATTATTTATAATAAATTTTTGTCTGTCTGTTTGTTCCGGGTAATCTCCGAAACGGTTGGACCGATTTTGACGGGACTTCCACTGATAGATAACTGATGATACAGTGAGTAACTTAGGTTACTTTTATTTTAGAAAAATAATTAGGGTTCCTCACAAATAAAAAAAAGCTGGTCATGGTGAATCAATTCGGGCGCTTAAATGGCTTATGCTGAGTAAATCATAAGAGACATAGCAAATTAATGTACCACATAATTATAGGCATTAAAAATACCTACAAAAAAGTCCAGGATAATATACATCTATCTTCTAAGGAACACCCACAATAAGCATTTTTATCTTTAAAATAGCCGGGAGCGGGGGAGTAAGATTCGCGCGGGAATTCTGTAGTCCACGTGAGCGAAGTCACGGGCACAGCTGATTGTAAAATAAAATTCTTTAGTTTTATTGTGTATCTAGTACACTATTATGTATTTTTATTAACTTCTATAAACATTTTTAAAAAATAAATAATATCAATAATGATTTTTATTCAGTAATTTGTTCATCGGGGAGAGATTTTTTCTTTGCTGAATGTCTTTCAACGGAGCAATGGACGACGAGCAGAGCCGCAGCGACGCGCGATGTCAGGTCTGCCTGATTGAGTTCGTGCGCCCAGGGCACCCGCCCCCACCGCATCAACTACAAACAAGCGTTAACCGCTTTACGTACATACTAGTCTCGATAAACAAACACACTTTCCGAAATGAACAGATTAACGTGACCTCAAAAACGTTACCTTCTATTTCACGAATGTTTATGCTAAACAATATTGGCGACTACTTACTATATTATTATGTACTTAAAATTACAAGGATATAAAAGGTTTTAATGTGTATATGGAGCTAATTAAATAATGAAGACCTCGCCTCCTTGTGCGTGTTCTACCGTTTGTATAATGGGTTGTGTTTCGAGGAATTGTTCGACATGACGCCAACGGCTACTTTCTACCATCGCACCGTTCGCCATGGGCAGGGAGTTCATCTTAAAACTTTGTAGCCTAAATGATTGTGGACAGTCCGTTTTCACATGAGTTTCCTTCCGCGAAAGGTTCGGATGTGAAATGAGCTCCCTGCTGAGGTTCTCCCAGGAGATAAGTTATGGTGTTTTTAAAAAGGGAGTGAATAGGTTTTTAAAGGGTAGGCAACACGCATGTGATGCTTTTGGTATTGCAAGCGTCCCTGGACTGCGGTAGCCATTTACAATCAGACGGACCGCATGCTTGATTGCCACCATCGTGGTATAAAAAAAAGATTCAGTCTAGCATGACACCGACGATTACCGATCTGTCGATGGTCACCGTGATATTTGGATTATACTGTGTTTACCAATGAAATACTCGAATACGTCCTAATTGTGACGTTTAGCTGTCAATCCGTGTCAAGCAAACCGACGAGTGTGACCGGTGTCACCCGAGCGATAATTTAAATTAAAAAACAATGCCGTCATGTGAGTTTAGAAAATTTATCAATTATGATGCTAATGTTAATACAACACATTAGATCTCATACCACATGTAAGTATGCATTTCCATTATTACCCTAAATATTTTTTGTTGAAAGAGCGATTAGGATGCGTTCGGTCCAGACGTGCAGACATTTGAATCGCTACTGTCCGAATGATAGCTATCTTATTCACTTACGCTCTTTTCGTGTAGTTCGCGCTACTTATTAGTTCAACTTGTACAATAGACCGCGCAACCCAATGGCGCGACCACATGTTCGACGTCAAATACAATGAAGATAAACATATCTGTGTTTATCATTGGTGCTTCCCATCATATTATGTACTAAAAAAAATATCATAAAATTGATAAACTAACTTTGACGCGAAGAAAATTTAAATTATAGGTAGCCACTTTTAAATATCTAAAAAGAGAAATAATCGTATTTCTATTATTTAAGGAGAAAAGAATAAAGAGACACAATAACGTAAATAGGCACTAGGCTCAGCATGATGTGGACTGGCGACTTATTGTACCTGCACAGCTCTAAACTCTAGCCTGTCTCAGTAACAGACCATGAGTAATCTTCAACAATCAAGGATGATTCCAATTTATTATATATATTGTACGTGTTTTGGTGACAGTGGTTTCTAAATAACTTTCTTTCATTTATACAGGTTTTTTAATACTCCATGGGATTAATTCATTCTTACGAGTATGAAACATAAAAACGACTTCCGATTTATAATTAAAAACATTTTTTTAATCTATCAAATTTCTGTTTTTAACCGACTTCTAAAAAAGGAGGAGGTTCTCAATTCGATTTTTTTTTTTTATGGATGTTCAGCAATAATTTCTTTGTTTATGAACCGATTTAGATGAATCTTTTTTGTTAGAAAGGGGAAACTTCAAAGATGATCACATTTTAATTTCATTAGCATTGGAGCTTCTAATTCGAAGGAACTCCTCAAATCATTGAAGTTGGTTTGCTTTTTTATTAAAAATTGTATCTGAATAGGTACTATTTTAAATTAATACAAACCTGATATTCCTCTTCAAGTCTAGCTAACAAAACAGCTTCCTTAGGCTCAAGGTATCGCTCAACACACGCTAACATTAGCAAGGGCGACTTGAGGGATTCGACAGCGTAGTTCATAGCTGATAAAGAAAAACTTGAATTAGCTATATTATGCCACAACCATGTATGAGACTGATATAACGGAGGTTTATAGTTCTGACAGAAGGAACATGTACAATTTTCTCAAAGATAAAAAAAAACGAGAGAGTAATAAAGAAAGAAGATTGACATGCACAGAAGCAGCGTGAGAAAATAAAATGGCATAGCCATTAAGCATCGTTATGCGTTATGTAATGTCACGTTGACATTACACCCTCTTTAAAAAAAAATCCTAAATCAATCTTAGATATATAAACCGATGTTTGTATGTATGTTCCCTCTGGATTCCCAAACGGCTGGAGCGATTTTGATCAAATTTTAAGGTAATCTTTATATTAGCCCAGAGGATGATCTTGTCAAATTTGGTAGAAATCGGATCAATGTTTCCTATGGACACTAAAACGGCTCAGCAACGCGGAGCAGGGTTTGCTAGTTTTTAATAATAATCATTTCAGTTAATTTTCAAGGATTCCCGAAAACGCATTGTGAATCCAACTTTACTTGCTGACACGAGTACGTGCACGATATTCATTTGTTGAAATTTGTTTTACGCCAATTATTGGATCAGTTGGGTATCATTGGAATAGCGTGTTTGTTGAAGTTAAAATTTGTTTTACCATTGATCTACTCTCACCAATGTCGAATGGTTTAAAATGTTGTTTAACATAGACAAAAACAAGTTTTACCGAAAAATATTAGAAAATTAAAAAAATGTAAAAACTAATATTAAATACAAAACAAAATTTTTTTTAAATACTTTTAATCATAATCAAAATCCAAGTTAAGATACTTGATAGAATAATCATCGGAACTTGGTAATGCTTGCTTATATATAAAAAGGTTCATTAGATCTTACGTATATCCCTTAAGTCAGATTCGGTTTCAGAACTTGATATAGCGTCACTACATTGAAACGATTGCCATTTGACCTTCGTAACCCTTAGACAGGGGAACCCTATCAATTGGTTCATGGTTACATATCTAAGTATTCTAGATGTGCAGATTATCCCACGATGCTTTTCCTCACTGCCGAGGTAGTGGTATAAATCTTCACTTAGATTTCGAAAATCCAGAGGTGCGTGCCTGGGAGTGAACCTTCAACCCCACGTATGTAAGGCGCGCGGTCTTAGAGCGATAAACCACTATCAGTTAATTCCTATATAGACTATAAACTCCTTTTTTTAGACTTGTTAACTGCTGCTCATGAATCAATAAAGAACCCAGAACAGATTTAAAAAAACTTATATAAATGTTTACGTAAGCATGGGTGGAAGAGGGCTTTGCTTACTTTTGCTGAAGTAGGAGAGGGGGTAGTAAAAAATTACAAAAATTCTGTTTACGTAATACTAAAACGGCCTTATAGATGAATCTGTAGCTGGATAAAAACACAGAGTACAGGAAATGACATGAAATTACAGTAGATGTACCAAGATTACAGTGCATTTAGTAACGTCGGTAACACTGTTTTGCACCTATATTATTAATTTTTATTTGACACTTTTTTCAATAATACTTCTTTTGAGGCTGGGTTTCTGTTAACCTTACCTACCTTACCTACTTATCCTTAAAAAAGATTATCACCTGAAAAACTTTACCCTCCACCAGTCAGCTAAAAATGTGTAGGAGGATCAATCAACTATTTTACCCACACTTTGCTGTCCCTAACATATTATTATAAATACATATGTATTAATTGGTAATATTCATACACAAAAGTAATATCACAATAACATGCAAGGTTATTAGGCACAATAAGAAACCTTTTGTTTCTGTGAAATACCTGGGTAACTCAGGATCCAAAATATGTTCCATATAAAATATTCTTTTCTGAAGACCACATCAACTAATGAACTTATACTTGCCACTTACAGTAAACTTTTATTATAGAACAAGACGGCATGATAATATAGTTTATTGTGTGTAATACAAAATAACAATAAGAACAAAAAAAAAAGTCTTATTTCTGTCCCTGGCAAAATTCGTATACTATGTATATGTGTGTTTGTAGTCCTATCTATATCTTCAGGAATAGGGCCAGAAATCACGTAGATGGGTTTTTCGCCATATGTAGCTTCCATTGTGTTTGCCTTCACTCGCACAGTCGCGACAATGCTCTTTTAAAGGGCCATTGAGCAGAATAAATAAAAAGGATTTATTTTTTTCCAAAAATTGTTATCTAACCTCTCCAAAGGGTGGGTATATTAGCTGATTGACTTAGGAGCTTACATACTTCATTACTTATTACCAAACATTCGATTTCAGTATCGGCGATTATTCACTACAATATTCAGTATTATATATGCAAAAATACATACCATTAAGAGAAGTGAAATCATATGAGAGTAAATATCGAGCCAGAACAGCTCGAGTTTCTATTGAAACTGGTGGAGGTTGTAAATCCTTGGATACATCTTGTTTTACATTGAACCTGTTTTGAAACCATTCCACAACAGGACCCCATTTCTTTTCCTGTAATAATCTTAAATCTTCTTCCTGAAATAGGCTTTAACTTTTTTTACTCTGGCAATATTTTTAATAAATCACAATTGTTGACTAAAATTGTTTGCTATATTACCACTGGTATTATGTAATTAATATCTAAAAATTTCTAGGACTAAGACCAATTTACTAAACACTACAAATTTATCTCCATTTTTTTTATTTTACCAGTTACATAATAATTATGTCATAGTAACAACTATTTCTGATATTTTTTAAGTACATTCAATATACCTCTGAATGAAAGAGAAGTGTGTCTGTAGGGAAATACTCCAATATGTAGCTGACAATATCATGTGATGTTAACTTTCCTGGGTTGTCTATAGCAGTATTACACAGGGAGGTCTGAAAAAATATTTTTTTATATTTTCCATTATATGTGTTTATATTTCACGTTCTTTATTTAATTTAGGATCTCGTATACATAAGAACTGAATAATCACATTGTTGCAGACAGCGCGCCTCCGGAATAGAAATATATTTGTAATCTATAAGTTAGGCTAAATATATGTACTGAATAAGATATAAGTGTAGTAATAAGTAATTTTTATGTATAGGAATATGTAAAATATGCTAGTTGTACGGATGAAAGATAACATTTTAGTAGTTGTGCAAATAAGAGGTTGCAAGGCGCAGGGCGAGGTTAAGAATCGCGCGAAAGGGTGGCATTGATATAGTGTGCAGTTTACAGTTTAAATTTCAGACAGTTCAAGTTTTAAAACGGAAGGCAGTATAGTTCAAGTGTTAAAAATGGCAGTGTGTCTTCTAAGATCAAGCTACTATTGTAAAAGAACATAGTTAGATATTTATTATTATAAAATATTGTGTTTTAATCACAACACATTGTAATTTACATTAAATTACAAAAACAAAAGAAAATGTATAACAAATATATAAATTAAACTTATTAAATTAACTTTGGGAAAAATAAAAATAATTACAAAGAAACTTAAAGGAAAAGATGAGAAATATAAGTTGACATTTATTTTCTCAAAGTGAGCAGTTTTGAGTTGAATATAGCAAAATATTTGGGAAGTCTTAAATTGTTTTACGTAAAAACAACAGCAGAGGTTTAATAATATGAGTGATTGTCAATTTTAAACATAATTGTTGTACTCAAAAGTAATATTTTTTTAATTATCCTTAGCATTTAAGTGATACCTAAATACAATTCCAAGAATTATACACTATGATATTTACAAGCTTGCATGATGACAGCAACAACGATTACTGTTTTTTTTACTTATACTTTTAATGTAATGTAATAATTTTTTAAGGCATTAAAAAATAATAATACAATGAAAAAACAAAAATATTGTGGCACATGCATAAGAATTAATTTTAAAATGATAAAACTACCAATTGAATTAACTTGTTACAAGAATACAGTCAGTTAATGTTATTTCAATATTTAATATATAAAAAGAATGGTTATCACACTGGATATGTACAAGAAATTAAAATATGGGTAAATACTTACCAAATGCATAGTAGGTTGTGATATAAAGTCAATTTGTCCATCCCATTCCGCAGCTATAGCACGAGCTAAAGGTTCACTATGTACTGACAAAACACGGCCATTCAGTGTCTTCAAACGCCTATGATCTAATGTAATTTCCCATTGGTTATCATTCTGAATAACACTAGTTCTACGATAAAACCTTTTTCTCGTAGCTAAAACGTATAAAGTTACATTTATGATAAATTTTTATACAGCAATATGCTGTAATTAGTTAATTTTATCTAATATCCCATTAAACATGATAGGACTGAGTTATCTGAAATAACTTTAAATTTTCTATGAAAACAAACAGCAGAAGCTCCTAATAAATTTGTTTAGGTATTACCGTAATTTTGATATCTAAATATAAAGGAACTACGTGTTCTTATATTCAAAATAATAGAAGATGAAATAAACATTGTAGTCTAGGTATAATTGTTCTATGGTCTATTCGAATTATTATAGTCTAAACCAATTTTTTAAAGTTTTGTATAGGAACAACTCTGTGAACACTGAATGCACTGAATGACTGAACTGGGCTGAACAGTCAGAACAGTGAACTCTAAAGTCTGTGAAAAAATATATTTAATAATCGATTATTATTTACAATACTCAATTATTTAAAAATCGATTTTTTTTTCACTGGCGATTTTTTTTAATAGATCTAATGTAATTTTTTTTGTGACAGTAAGTATTCAATCACCCTTCATCTTAATAACTTGCCAACTAGTCCTCTTTATTGAAAACCATTACTGCCATTATCAAGTGAATATAGTGGTAAACAAGATGTTGACTCCCTTGTTAGAACTTTCTAGGGAGTTTTTGTGGCACATCAAAATGTATGCTTCCGGTTTATATTTATAATCCATTTCACATGCACAAGCTATATCACACAAAACGCTACCAGTATTATATAATATAGGGTCTAAAACCTAAGTTAACCTATACTACTACTATAAAGCTGAAGATTTTCTTTCTTTGTTTGTTTGGTTGAACACTCTAATCTCAAGAACTACTTCTTCGAATAGAAAAAATAATTTTTGTTGGATATCCCATCGATCGAAGAAGGCCTATAGGCTATATAACATCACGCTACGACCAATAGAAGCGAATAATCAATGAAAAATATTGCAAAAACGGGGAGAATTATTGCTTTTGAGAGCTTCCATTGCGTGCGCTGCGTAAATGCATAAAGTTACTCAATAATCATATATGACGGAATTGTTTCTCTTAAAAAGTTAAAAAAAAGTTCGTGATAGCATTTGGCTATCTTTTAAAGTTGACTCAATATAACCTTTTTTATTGTAATAAAATTTCTTCTAAAAAATGCATTATTTGCGAAGGTTTTTCTATAAACAATAAACATGGTATTAACCTTTTTAAAATAAAATATTCATCACAAGTCTTTAATTTTGAACAAAATTGTCCATGACATCAATTGATTTTAATAAATATCTTAGGAGATATCACGGTTTTAAAATAAATGCGCAGCAAAGTAAAGAAAGTTTCAGCTCCTTTAGAATTGTATTATAGGTGCATACGACCCAATCTTTGTAACCCTCTCTCTTTCTCAATCTCATGTGTCGCATATGAAGATGCGTGAGTCAGATAGTTAAAAATAAAAACCAAAAACCACAACATGTCATTTTAAGATCCCACCAAAAACTTCAATCACCCTTATATATCACCCATAAATATCGTTATTTATAATTAAATAATGAGTTGTTTTTTAATGTAATATTGTATTTTTGTGTTCCAAAGGATTGTAATACAAGTAATGGAACAAACTCCCGCGCCTTTGGAACTATTTACGCAGTGTATAATAGTTTTTAGCTGTGCCCCACGGTTTCACCCGTGTTAATTTTATACGACAAACACCGCAACGCCAGTGCACCCGTGTAGCCTGTCATAATTATTCTTCCCACAAATACAAATTATTTTAATTTTTCATTATATCTTAAACTATGTGTCCAAATAACATGCAAAGAGCAAACCATCTAAGCATCCCTTTCTCAATCCGTGTGACTATATCTTCTTTCATACCACAAAGTTCTCTTATCCACACTATTTCTTATCCTGCCACTCCATTTTACTCCTAATAAACCTCTTAGCACTCTCATTTATACTGTATTTATTTTACTTTCTTGAATAACTTCTTGTATGAATACTTCTCTATGAACAGCCAGACGAGCTTTCATATGAATTCTCAGGCTGTTTATAAAGGTGTGCAACGACTCTTCACTATATTAACGGCATTTTCTCTCCTTTGTATATCACTTTCCATCCCATTCCATCAATATTGATCACAAGTAGGTATACAAAATCAATTGCTCCAGTTCGTCGCCATCAATCCGGACACAACTTCTGTCATGCTATCTTCCTTTTCAAACACCATAATTTTCGTCTTCTTTGCATTCCCTTTCTTTCCAAAGCTTCATTCATAAAACCATTAAATGTAATTATGTCAAGAAACTTCTTACTTGCATAAATCCTATCTTCTTGTCTTATCTTTTATATATATATAAAAATCTCGTGTCACGATGTATGTTCGGGATAAACTCAGAAACTACTGAACCAATTATGATCAAATTTCGTAACTACCTGTAATTTGGTCCAACTTAAATAATAGGGTAGTTTTTATCTCAGTTATTGACAAATTACGGGATTTAAATAACTACTGCGTAGTAGTATACGCGCGCGGAGCCACGGGCACATCGCTAGAATATACTAAACATCTACGAACAAGAGTTGGATATGTAAGTCATATTAAATCTTACAAAGAGCAAAGGCACTAGCAGTCGCTGAGACCAAAATCGGCCTTTTTTATCGTTACAGGTTTTAGCGTTGTGGCCAATCACACCTGATCATAAGTGGTGATGTGGCCCAAGATGGTGCATACTAAACCTAGTATTTAGTTAATACTGGGTAATATTTTCTGACTGATGATTATTGTTGAATATTTGTTGACTAAATTTACGATTATGGATTTTAGCGGAGGTAGAACAGAGAGTAAAGTTCCTCACCGCCATAGAAAAGGGAAGATCCTCCGGCCAGAAGGGTGCTATGTCTGGCGGGCAGCTGCCCCGAATGTTGTAGTCGGGTTCTTGTATATATACTCAACGATTGAGGTAATTTCTATAGTGCAATGTAGGATAGTAGGATGCGTCTTATGTGGCTCGGTAGATGTCGCTACGTGTAGTTGCAACGATGCGTCAGTTGTGGCGAGAGATGTCGCTACATGGATAATTCAAGCATTTTACAAAATACGTAATTCGTCATTCGGCATTCAGTACCGCAAATGTAAAATTGGGTCACTCTACAGCAGACACAAAAACTGATTTGAATTACATACCTTACCATAGACAAATAACGAAATAACCAAAGGATACTTTATTATTTGCTAAATAATTGTTATTGAGCATTAATACTACTAATTTTTGTTGCCAATGCCATAATTGTATAACTTAGTACTCATATCCTCAGTTTTGTACTACGTACCAGTAGGTAAACCATTTAAAAAGGCAAGATTTTTTATTATACTCTATGTTAGCTTGGTGCGGAGTACATTGGAGTATTGTTCGCCAATTTGTTCACCGATATATCAGGAGCATGTGAACAGAATTGAAACCTTATTTAAAATTGTTATTATATTATCTTAGAAATAGTAAGATCACAACAACTTAAGTCACGCCCTCCACGATAACATCATGGTTTGATACCACTGAGGAGTTTTTAGCCGGATTCTAAAGGGACATGTTGTGATTTTTATTTTTAATTCATTTACTTAGGTTTTTAACCACATTTATATAATATTGGTGGCGGATTGAGTGATATATTATGGATTTTGTATATAAGTGAAGCGGATTATTAACTAAGAGCATGCATTCTGGGATCCCACAAAAACTCCCTAGATTGTTCTAACAAGGCAATCAACATCTTATTAGACGCCACTTTATTTAAAATACATATTACTACGAAGGCTTAAAAACATTGACGCAGGAAAATTTTACGAAGACTTAAAAACATTGACACTGAAAACCCAACTTTGTATATTGGAAAATTTTATGTATGCTTATGATACTACTGCATAAATAGAAGAAGAACCGAAAATTATAAACCAAGTTCGGTGAAGCTGTAAAAACCGCAGCGGCTTCAGGGCCTCTAAGGCTAACAGTATAGTGAGTTCTAAAAAAAAAATTATGAACAAAATACATGAAATTGTAATATGGTACGATCGAGTACCGATACTGTTAGTATTGCCGATGTAGCAATCTAATGTATTTGTTCACACCATAAGCAGAGTCTTATAAGAAAACACAGTTTTAGCCAGGAATCGTATGAATATTATATTTCATTATTTGTAGTTATAGCAAATAATAAACAATTTGGAATAGGTAACAATATTAGCTAATTATATCAGGATATGTTAGAAAATATATATTTGTATCTCAAACAATATATTATATTTTCTCACTTGACATTTTTCAGTTGACAAGTCATTTAAAACATTATTTTTGAGAAAGAAAAAACATACAATGATATGCACAGAAATTATACTAGTTTTACAACAAAGCCTTTTTGCTTCAACAGATACGAGTACTTTTCACCTATACCTACTCGTTACTCGGTTCCAAAGTATCAATGGCAAAAGTACTTGGTATCAAAAGAAAAGTATCAAGTATCTACTCATATCGATTCATCCCTACTTCCGTAGTCGGCTAGTCCAATGTCGAATGTCGTCTATTGTTTGTGCCTACTGCCAAAGCCCACTGTTTCTAAATGAAGTAATGATCTTGTAAAGATTTTATGACAATCAAAATAAAGACGAGTCAATTTGATCTAAATACCGTCCAGTGCTAAATTGATATTTGTGACGATGTCTTCTATGGATTTTGATCTGTAACATTGCTATTGTATAGTGTTATAATTTTTTATATCAAGTGAAGTGACTATACATTGTACAAAGCCAACAACAAGCTATAAGTAATTTATCTCGTAAAGCAGTTCGTAGAACCTATTTTTCCTTCTTATTTGTGATGTTCCCGCATTCTATTGGAGCAGAAGAAGAAAAGGAGACGAACTTAATACCGAGTGTTAATCTTCTACATTCAAAAAGAAAAGGAATATTCATACACCCCACGGCTATGTACAGAAATACTACACCGTGTCACATGAATATTGGTGCACCGGTTATAAAGGGTTCTTTTAGTGGATAAACGTAAATAAAAGAGTAAATAAGAGAAAATGAAACTCTTGGAGAGTGGTCGCCTAGAAGCATTAAGTAGAGCACTGTCGATTCTGAACGGCGATAGTGCAGTACAAGGCCGCGTTGAGAGCTACAGCTGTAAGATGGCTGGAGCGGAAAAAGCTTTCTATAAGCGGTTTACTGCTGATGGTGAAACAACTCATAATCTTCAGGCTTTGTCACCTCCTGAAGGTGTCACTTATAGGTATTTCTTTCCTTTCCTTCTAATGACTAATATCAAATTTTCTGCATAATTAAATTATTTTTCCTTAATAAGAGTGAAGTATGCATCAATACTACATAGTAACAAACATGTGCGAAGCTGCGGGCACATTGCTAGTTATATTATAAAATTAAAAAGTGCATTAAATTTAAAGAGGTAAAGTGTTTGTTGTGGGTAATCTCTGGAACTATGAATTGGATTTTAGAAACCCTTCCACTAATGGGAATAGATTATCCCTGAACAGTATAGGCTATTTTTTATTCTTATCAAATTTTTCATTGTTATTATAAGTCACAAACAGTATCATTGTGGTCGGAAAAATACCAGCTATACTATTTCCATTTCTTTATTTTTCGATGACAGTTCTAATTTGATAGTTGTAGTGTTGTGACCAAATAAGTAATGATATTGATTGCATATACAGTGTAAACTCTTTATAACGAAACTCAAGGGACTGAGCATTTTTTGTTGTTATAGAGAGTTATCGTTATATGGAGTGGAGTTTCAATATGTGGGTTTTAACGCAAACCAACCAAGTTTGGCTCACTTCAACGTTATAGGGAGTTTATCGTTATAAAGGATAAGTTATAAAGAGTTTACACTGTATTTCATCGTGACGATTCATCAGATTTTGATTAAAATAAATAAATAAAGATTACCTGTCCTTATAATTATTTCGTTTCATTGTCGAGTACCTGTCCTTATAATTATTTCGTTTCATTGTCGAGTACCTACCTATACCTACTTATTTTACAACAGCTTCGAAAATTTTGAAGAAGTTGGCATTATCAATCAAGAATTAATATATGTAACATCTTGTAATGAAATATAATATTAGTTAATAAATTTGTACAAAAATATCCTGCAGTAGTTTAGTTTCTTACATTTTGTAAATAAATATTGGGTCTGTTATCATATTACGTTTATCCATATAGCTCCATCCCTATCAGTTTCTCTGACTCTGGTATAACCTTGTACATACACCATAGTTGAGTTACAAACAAACACTAACTTTATTTATAATTACCTACATATATGACATTAGTGACATCAATCAAATACATAACATACCTCCTTATCTAAATACAAAATATAATTTAAATAAAAAACTCAAAATCAACTATATGTTAGGGATGCCAATAATATCAGGCCAAAGCTGTGGATCTGGTATGTCAATAGCCGAAGCTGGTGTACTTGACTGGGGTTCTGTATCACAAACATTATCAGGTTGATCCCATAATGGTCTGCTATTGATATCCATTGATATTTGCTGATTTCCAGGATCTACTTGAGCTCTTGACCATAACTGATCAGCATGTCTACCATGAAGTAACCCATCTTCCATCCTCACCCTATATGTACTTGGGCCTTCTTTAAGCTCCACAATGGCCCTCTGCCATTTCTGACCAGGTCCATAAATTCGCATCAAAATTGGTTGGTTGATCTGCAAAATTCTACTAGGTGGATTTTGTACTGCCTCTTCAAATTGTATGTCCTTTTTACTTCTTATATAAGCTGGATGCAGTATTGAGACTGCAGTCCTAAACTTACGACCATTTAGCATTTCAGCTGACGTCTTCATAGTTGTGTTATTAGGTACTGTCCTCAAGTGGTAAAGAGCCTTAGTCAGTTTTTCACTCCATGGCATTGCAGAATTCGATATCTTCCTAAGTTTATTTTTAAATGTCTGGATAGCCCTCTCTATCTGTCAGTTTGTTGCAGGATGATATGGTGGGGAATAAAGATGCTTAATTCCGTTGTTTCTCAAAAATAAATTAAATTCTTTAGAACTAAAAGCTTTGCCATTATCAGACACAATAACATCAGGTAAACCTTGTGAACTAAAAATCCTCCTCAAGATAGTTACAACCATAGCACTGCTCATAGATGTCACTATTTCTGCTTCAACCTTTTTACTGTAACTATCTATCAATAACAAAAACATCTTCCCTTCAAATGGACCAGCAAAATCAATATGCACTCGGCTCCATGGCTTCTCAGGTTGTACCCACCTCTGTGGATCTTTAGGAGGGTTATTCCTCACTAACTGGCACTGTTCACACTGGGACACTATTTTTTTCTATGCCAGTATCCATATTAATCCACCACACATAGCCTCTAGCATAAGCTTTGGTTTGGACGATGCCCGCATGAGGGGCATGTAATAATTTTAATACCTCACCTTGTAGAGACTTTGGTATAATGACTCTATTGCACCACAATATACTATCTTTATCAAGTGAAAGAGCCTCTCGCCTAGTCCAAAACTGCTGTAGAGATGGATCTGGAGCAGTGTTTGACCATCCATGAAGCACATAAAATATGACTTTACTTAAGGTTCTGTCTTTCTTTGTTTCCATTGCAATATGCCCTGCATCTAAATTCCACCCTTCTGGTTGTTCCTCTAGCAATAAAATTTCTCTTAAGGGTTTGTCAATCAAAGCTGATGAATTTGGAAATGTCCATCGGCTCAGAGCATCTGCATTACCAATAGATTTTCCCAGTCTATATTTAATAGTATAGTTGTAACAAATTAACTTTAATGACCATCGCAATATCGTAGGTGAAATTTGATCAGGAATAGGTTTTATAGGATTGACCAAGCGGCTTATGGTCGGTAATAATAGAAAATTGTCATCCAGCCAAGAATTCATAAAACTTAGTTAACCCAAACATAATAGCAAGTGCTTCTTTATCAATTTGACCATGCCGTCTTTTATGAGGCTGTAATGTACGAGAAGCCATCATGACAGGCCGTTCAGATCCATCATCCATGACGTGTACAATAATTGCTCCTAAACCATATTCCGAGAGTCACTTATCCGAAGTGAGATCTGAAGAGAGTAGTACCTTTGCCTTCATAAATGCAGCTTCTTCTCGTTCACTCCACACCCATTTCCTTTTCAATTCTAGCAATCGGTACAAGGGTTCCAGTATTGTAGATTCGTAAGGCAAAAATTTCTCATAAAAACCAAGCCTAAAAATGCACGCAAAGTTTCCTTATTTATTGGTGCCGGTTTCTCCATAATTTCCTTTAATTTTTCTGGGGAAGGATGCAGTCCATTACCATCAATCATATGCCCCAAAAAAGTTATACTATCTGATGCAAAAATACACTTTTTTATATTCAACCGAAATCCCAAATCTTGTAAAATTGACAACACCTTACGCAGTCGCTGATTATGCTCCTGTACGTTCTTGCTTGATACAGCCACATCATCTAACAAGCACGCTACACCCTCTAAATCCACTAGCGCAGTAGACATAATCCATTGAAAAATTGCTGGTGCCGCATTTACTCCAAAAGCCAGGCTATTCATTTTCATGAACCCTAGTGGTGTGTTCAATGTTAACAATTCTGCAGTTTTTTCATCAACTTTTAGCTGTGTATAAGCCTGCTTGAGGTGTAACTTACTGAACACTCTACCACCACTCAACTTGACAAATCCTTCCATTGATGTTGGCAAAGGATATGTATCAACATATATTGCAGTATTCACTGTTGCCCGATAATCTCCACATATTCGCAGTGAACCATCATCTTTCTTAACAATTCTTAAGGGTGTGGCCCATTTAGAGTATTTGACTGGAGTCAATATTCCCTCATCTAATCATATGCTGCATTTCCTCATTCGTTGTTTCAGAGGGAAGGAAACTATTCTTGCTTTCAAGAATTTTGGTATCGCATCCGCACATAAATGTAGTGACACTTCTGGTCCTTTGTACTCTACAAGATCTTGCTTAAATAACTCTGGGAATTCATGCATTAAATGAGATATTTCTTCATTGGTCCAACATAATCCTCCTACATATATATCCAGTTGTTTAAACCAATTCTGTCCCAACAAGTTAGGTGTTTTCCCGGATACAACCAAAAGTTCACATAGGGCTTCTTTATTTCCCAATACCACTTTCACCATCACCATGCCCAATACCGTAATCTCTTGGCGTGTGACAGTCATCAGTTTCACGTTACTTGATACTAATTGAAGTGGAATGGCCCACAAACTTTTGTATGTGGCTTCCGATATTATGAATCTTGATGCTCCCGTGTCAACTTCCATGGTTAATGAGGCCCCATCAATCCATACATCAACAGTGAAGGGAGATTGATTCACCAAATTAACCGTAGGACATACATATATTCCCATCATCTCTTCGACCAGTGCAGTCATATTTTCTGAAGTCCTACTTTGTGTTTCTTGTGTTTGATATACTTTATGGGGCTTTTTCAAACAAGCTGCTGCAATATGCCCCAATTTCTTACAGTAGAAACATCTAGTGTTGGGTACGAGTCACTTCCCCTCTGCGTGAGGGAGGGAGGGGGTGTGACGCTTCCCCGATTTGGACGGGCGTTTTGTTGCGCCGGATGCCCGTCTCGTAGACGCCGTACGGATGCCAGTGGGACGCGATGGTAGTGAGGGGGTCCGGGGGGTGCAATAATGCACGACCGCTTGAGGTGCCGGGTCTTCAATAAAAGTCGAACTCTTCAATATACTGCTCGCAGGACGACCAAAGCTTTCTTCTTGTTGTTACTTGTACTCGTTGAATTGCGCCGTGCCCCATACAGCGCCTCTTCGAGCTTAAGTAGTTCGGAGAGTGACCGTAAGGAGAGCCCCGCTTCAATTCGTATTTTTATTTTAGTTTTCACTTTGGTCGCCCTGTTAATCGCTCTATATTTCTTTCTTTATATACATTGTGTATACATGTTATATATCAAAATATTCCTTGTTGTATTACCTATCCATTAAACATTCAAATATTATATACATTAAGTACATATTCCGTACATAAGCCAAAAACAATGCAATTTACGGGCGGCATCACCGCTTTCCGTTCGTAAAGTTTCTATAACATTGAATATTCTTACTCTATTGACTTATTCTATGCATTTACCTATTCTATAATAATTCTATTTCCATATATGTAACACACAATATATAAGCATTTATATACAACTTAATACATAACATGCAACTTATAATGTAGCGTAGTCGCTAACATTTCTCTATAATTTTATCTATATCAATCTATTCTATTAAGACACTTAGTACATAACACATAAACACAATAATATAACATAATAACCTAACACAAGACACGAAAATAACAGTTCTGTCGCCAACATCTAGAATTCATGAACGGACAGCATTCCCTATATTTATGTATTTTTTTACAATGTCGACATCCATTCGCTTTAATCCCACCAGTTTCCATTGGTTCAGTGGTCATGGATGGAGTTTGTTTGGACTCGTAGTCTTCAGGGTACATATCAGAAAAAGAAGCTTGAAAATTGAGACATATTTTTAAGGCCATCTCATATGTCAGATTCTTGGTTTTCAATAAGTCTCTTTTTAAACGCACGTCATGTATGCCCAATACCAATCTGTCTCTTAATTGGCGTTTCAAATCCTGAAAATTACTTCCAACAGCTAATGTACAAATTGCTGCGACATAGTCTTGCACGCTTTCATTACTTTGTTGTATTCTTTGGTAAAATTTCCCAGCTTGCAAAATTTCATTTATTTCCGGTTCATAAAATTGGTCGAGAGTGCGTAATATTTCTGGAAGCTTTACGTCAGTTGGGCGTAAAGGCACTAATAACGATGTTATTAATGTATATGTTTCTTTTCCACATTGAGCCAGAAACAGAGAACGAACTATATTGCCATTTATGTCATTATAACCTGCCGCATGAAAACCACACAATAATTGTTCTTTATAATTACGCCACTTATCAGATTTAGGGTTAAATGGCCCTGGGAACACTGTGTTTGCAATATTTACCGACATTTTCACCAAAAATACATTAATTTTCCGAAGTCGCCAATAAAAGATACGCCATAGTTGAGTTCCAAACAAAAACTAACTTTATTTATAATTACCTACATACATGACATTAGTGACATCAATCAAATGCATAACAGTGTGTAATTGTCATATTTTTATAAAATATTGCATACATAATGTAAAAAAGACACTCATTCAAGTTTTCGCAGGAGCTGTCATCGAGTTAATAAAGAAATGGGAATGGTATAATCTTATAATTAGTGTCACATAATTTTGTTTTTTTAATTTAAATCTCTAAGAAAACTCTAAAACATTTTGTATATATTTTAGCCGAAGTTTGTCAGGGGATGAAGAAGGTGTGCTCTGTGATACAATTTCACGGAAGACTTTGTTTTATCTCATTGCAACACTAAATGCTGCATTTCCAGACTATGATTTTTCTATGGCCAAGGTATGTTATACTCTTTAAATAATAAAATGTAGAGACTCAATTTTGATTATCCTAATGTTTCACTTTATAGCTTCCAGGGTTACAGGAAAAAAAGTACCGTGACACTTGGAAATGACTTAATCTATACAATTAATAAAAATGAAGTGTCTGTTTGTAATGTCAAAATAACAACTTTTTACTAAATGCATATGAAAGTATACACAATACCTATTACAAAAAAGCCAATTTTTACAGTTGTTGTCTGTTTGTATTTTCCGGGTATCTCCGATACGGTTGGACCGATTTTAACAGGACTTTCACTGATAGAAAGCTGATGTTATAGGTAGTAACTTAGGATACTTTTATTTTACCAAAAGAATTGGGGTTCTGCACAAATAAAAATCGGTTCATGGTGAATCAATTCAGGCGCTTAAATGGCTAACGCTGAATAAACCATAAGAGATATAGCAAATTAATGTAGTAAATAATTGTAGGCATTAAAAAGACCTACAAAAAGTCATGGAGAGTATATGTCTATCTTCTAAGGAACACCTACAATAAGCATTTTTATCTATAAAATAACTGAAAGTGGGAGAGAAAGATTCGCACGGGCATTCTGTAGTCCACAGGCACAGCTAGTAATCAACATTTTTAAAAGAGTGTATCTTTATGACCTTGGCTGAAGAAGCTCGTAAAAAAAAAAATGTCATTCTTGACCTATCTAAGCAGAGCTTGTCGGATTAAAAACATAATGAAGAATACTTTACTGCACATAAAAAAATCGCAAACATACCTCTTTTTGAAATTTTGAATAAGTTTTTCTGCTCATCAATAATATTAATGATATAAAAAACGCTTGTTCATTTCATTCGGCAACTTCTGTCCAATGTCCATACAACACCAGTACCACTCTGAACTTAATGGACAATGGATGTATGTTGTGCTTTCTTGTCTCGCTGTGGCTTTGAAAGTCTATAAATATAATTTTATCAAATAAAGCAAAGGTAAGTGTCCATTGTAGATGCAGAGGTTTCATAATGTTAAAATAAATTATTTCATCAATGAGCTAAGGTAATAGATATAACTACTTCAAGTTATTTATTTACTTTCCTTGGTTCTTGGAACTTTATTTAAATAATAAAAGAATCTTATATTCAACATTGTGATTTAAATAAAAAACCTAAATTAAAAATCCTAAATGTTTAAATGAATGTTTATTATAAAATTTTGATAAACTTATTGTACAATATATTGTTACGACCTGTTACAACCCGATTAAAAAGATAGAAAAATCCTGTTCTCGAAATATTTCGAAGCAACTACAAACTTCTCAGGACTTCGAAATAATGTTCGCGTCGTAAACAACCGTGGCGCATGTTTGTGTAAACATCGCAGTTTACACACTCATGTATTGGGCTTATTGCCTCGATTACGTCATCGAGTAGGCATAGAAACGAAATGTCAAGAAAGTTAGCGACGATTCACGATTTTTCTGTAGTGTAGGTATTTAAGCGACTCAAGCGCGGCGCCGAGGCAGTTTAGTTTTGAATTACAAAGCGATAACAACGAGCGATAAAAGGAAGCGAAACCACAGTGAAATAAATAACAGTGTTGTGAGTTCGTGAAATTTACTGTGAATACTGTGTGGAATTTGAATAAAACTTCTTCACGTCAATCATCGGCAATTTTAATACCCATGGGTGTAATAATATTGAAAGTTGTAAGACTAATGATTATAGTTTGTCATAATACATGTTACTCAATTAGCTTATTCATTATAGATATGATTTCACTCCTCCCTCAATTTCTATATTCAAAGTAAATGTGTCTAGGATGCTATAGGGTGACCCTATATATCTAATATAAGGAACATAAGTAAAGGGTGGGGTCTTCTATGGTAGAATTTGGGTTGTTCACAGCAATATTGAGATAATAGTAAAATTAATTTTATAAGTAGCTCTGTCAGGGCTAAACTGAGATAAAGAATGTTTAATTTTTACTAAAATTTTTAGGTAAAAGTGTGCAATCTTCTTACTCCATGGTATGATGTGAAAGTTACTATTTTATCAAGCAAGTTCTATCATAATTATTAATTATTTAACAAAGAACTTAAAAATTAATGAAATTTTTCTTTATATTATTCAGAGCAGCGAGTTCAGTGCAGAACCATCATTGACCTGGGTACAGAGTAGTGTGGATGCTGCTCTGTCTGCAGTTGGAGGAATGAGATGGCGTCAAATGCGTCCAGTACTTTGGGCAGCTATGGATGAAGAGGTGGTGTTGTCGGAATGCCGTATCTACAGCTATAATCCAGACCTAGCCAGTGATCCTTTTGGGGAACCAGGCTGTCTCTGGGCATATAATTATTTCTTTTATAACAAGAAGCTTAAACGAATTGTATTTTTCACATGTAGAGCTATAAGGTTAGTTTGTTTAAAAACTAATTTATTTTTATATTTTCATGTTACAATTACGTATAGTAGATGTAGCATCTGATACAGGTATTGCAATGTGACATCAAAATATCCAGTGAAAAAGTCATGGTGGTCTAATGCCTTAGACCGGCGGAATATTGATTAGATGTCTGCAGGTTTGAACCCCGGCATGTACCAAAATTTTTTTTGGAATTCATGTAAGTTTACTAATTCAAATTGGTAACACTATCGGCTGACGGTGAAGTAAAATATCGTGAGGAAACCATAACGCTTGTTCTTGTACTGGGAAAAATATGGAACTGCTGATTTCTCGGTGTTTGAAATCGGCAAAAGGTTGTGGGCTGGCATGGTGATTTAACCCTGCCTTCCCTTGGAAGAAGTATATCTCATAAATTAAGTCCTTACATGTGAAATTGGCGTTTTGTTGAACTGGCCACTTTGATCTCAAATATCTGGCATTTAGTTAAGAACTGCTAATTAAAATGTATTTCAAATTTAGGCTTGTATATTTGTGTTTGAAATTTAGTGATTCATTTGTTTTCGCACCATTTGATTTTTGTTTGACATTCTTTTCACAAAATGGAAAAATTTTAATATCTCGTTATTTACGAATATGAGTTCCACCGTGGCATCAGCGCTGCAGAAACAGCTCGAAGGATTAATGATGTGTATGAGGAAGCTACTGTATAAAAAAGCATGGTACGTTTTTGGTTCCAACGTTTTCATTCTAGTAATTTTGACCTACGAAACAAACTTGTTGATGACCGGGGAACCTAGGTGATAATGAACAATTAAAGGTAATCTCGTGGAAGCGAATCCATCCCAAACCACGTTAGAGTTAGCGGCAGGTTTCGGTGTGAGTGGTAAAACAGTTTTAATTAATTTGAAACAAACTGGAAAAGTAAAAAAGCTCGAAAAATGGGTATAGATAAGACAAGATTTTTTTTTGCAAAAAAGAAAACCAACTTCAATGATTGAGGTTTCCCCTATCCAACATAAAACGAATCACCCAAATTGGTTCATAAACAAAGAAGTTATGGGTGAACATCCGTAGAATGAGCGCCACTGGTTAAATTTACTTTATACATTTTTTAAATATTAAATATGTTTTTCATTTCCAGTCCGGTATGTGCCGTTGACTCTGGTGTGGATTTTGCAATGGATGAAGATGAAGAATACGATTAAGAAATTTATTTTTATTCAAGTTACACTAACACATTTTATGTATTAATTGTAAGATTACTTATTATTGCACTTTCCTTTAAAATAACATTGAGAATTAATTAAGAATAGATGTCCCTTGTAATATTTTACAGTTCTCACTACTATTTGTAACATTGTGAGGTTCTCGACACAATAGTGACAAAGATTGATGTTCCAAAATATAAGTATTACCCATAGTTATTAATTTAGAGACTTATTTATCATTATTAAATTTGTAATTAATACACAGATAAATACTTTTTATTATTAAGGTTGTGTACACGAAATTTGGTTTGCACTACTTTTGTATTAAAAATTTTTGTCATTTATGTTATTTCTATATAGCATTACCTGTTTATATACATTTTTTTTTATATTATCTTAAAACTAGGGCTGCTGGTTCGTGTATATGATAAAAAAGATTCTAACGATATCGATGGAATTTTGTATTAAATTTGACTTTCTCAAGTTTAGCTACACTCCGTTTTATAATTTGCTGGACTAAAGTAATAGATGCGATCGACTTGTTTTTTTTTTAATGTTCCTAGCTTGGATCATGGTTTTGTTAGTATAGCTATTCCTAAATGATTCATGGGGTTTTTTTCTTGCTGATATATTGATTAGTTTACGTATCCAGTGTTTATAGCAGATTGACTTGTACAATTTGATACAAAAATAAGATTTCAAATGTAATCTTTGCGAAAATAAAACTTCGCTTTTACATTGTGTTTTCTTTGTCGATAATATTAAAATATATAATATGTATTAAGAGATCGAAGGTGTTTTGATCGTCGACGACTAGCTGTGTTTGTTTTTAAAGTAAGATTTGGTTTTGTATAATTTCAGGAAGTCTGTTGTATAAGTTGGCTCTAGTGGTAGCCCTACTTAAAACAATAATTTAATGTAGGCCATTTCTGATAGCGTTGGCATGCAGCATAGTTATAAATCTGTCATGTTACATATATACGAAATTATTAAGTTAAAGTTTTTTTGGTTACTGTCAATGAAATAAATTACACTAAAATTATATCATATAATATATCTGAAAAATATTGTGTATAATTTGTATGTCTTATGTCTTTCAATTATATTTTACTTCTTTTGAATAAATTTCTAAATATTTCTAATATTATAATTTAAACTAAATAATCTTAATATAATTTTGATATAATAGTTATTAACTTTTTATTTCAGTTTATCTTAAATAATATCATTTGTATGTCGTCATATCCCTATTATCTTTATAAAAATAAAATAGAAACTGGTATAAATCTAGATGTGGTAAAATTAATGTATGTATGTGAAACTAATACCAAACATAGAACCTTATTACCAGAGACGTCTTAACTGCGTCGGGGTGCGGAAATTACATTTGCAATATCTAAATAAATAAAACATCATTTTTAGGCAATCCAAAGCCACATTATGTCAACATTATAGTCGGTCAACGCATCACCGGTTTAATTCACGTATTAATAGTGCTGTGTATCTATTTACGTGAGTTTGTTATCTTTACGGTATGACTATCACTATATATCTATTGTTTAGGTATCAAACATGTTTTTTTTTTAATATGGCAAAGTCGTATCTCCCTTATTTCTTTATCAAAATTAATGATTCATACAATATTTTAATGCTTATTTACCCCATTATTGACGAAACACCGATTAATAGTTTTAAATGTTCCCGTACAAATATCTTCATTAAGTAATATTCAACCAATATCTAAGAGGCGTCATCTATTGAACAAACAGGACAGCTGTTACATCGTTTTTATTCTGTAATGTGCTAAATACTCGTACGGGTCAGCTAGTTCCTGTATGTTATCAAAATATATTTGATTGTAATTTCTAAAGGGGTGCCTAGACATGTTACAATCCCCCTAGAATCCTGCGTTAGGGTTACTCGCACCCATTGCACCCCCCAGGTTAAGACTTTCCTGCTTACTATACTTACAGGATAGAATATGTTCATATCTGTATTTTTTATTGTACTAATAATAAATGTTTAAAACTTGACAGTTTTTGTTTTTATCTCACATCATGAGCCAATGTCTAAATTGCTGTGTAAGCATCACCGCCTCGCTTATTTCTACCGCAAAGAAGCAGTACCTGTGCTTCTGTTTCGTATCGAAGGATGTGGTTTGCAACACGCACTAGTGTTAAAAGTACTTCCTCTACCAACAACTCATATTAAATAACATATATGTCGGAGAATCGTGCCGATGTGTTAATGGAATCCGTACCTACTAAAGACTTAGTATCAGTAAAAAGAAGATAAATGACTGCTAGTGAAATTTGTCACTAATGGTTATCGTTGTTTGTGGACTTTATCGTACTTAACGTGCGGTACAATAAAAGTTATTTTGCCGAGCTAATATTTAAAAAAACACGTCCTCAGGAGCAACAAATTATAACTGGCCTCAAGACTAGTTCTTTTGAGGTTATATATAGCTCTTTTGACCATTTAATACCAAGTAAACTGCATTCCTGCTTTAGCAGTTGTTTTGTTATAAATAATTGTTGTAAAACAGTCTTCAGTATTATTTACATGGAAAAGTATTCTAGATCATCTAAATTTAATTGTAGATAAAATAAATTTATTTCTAATGACATTTAACAAATATTTAACTATCAGATGAAGTGCGAAGTTAAGACCATAGTTAAAGTACGATGTCATAACTATACTTATCTGGGGGCACGGCAATGTACCCACCAAGTCGAACGCAAGACACGGTCGTAACATCCTTTTCTCGAAGCGACTTAGGCACTTTTAACCCCCCTGTAACTTCGTTTTGTATAAAAACTAAAAGTTTGAATTTTTTGAGATCAAGAGGACGTACTGTAACTGACTATATTACTAATGTACCTAATAGTTTACGTAGCTAGACAAATTTCTTTAATTTTGTCATTGACACACTCGCCGATTATGAAAATTCTAAGGTACTTGTAGCAAGTCCTAAATTATCAAATGTTGAAATTTTGAATTTTGATTAGCATTTAGCCAATACAGGAAAGAAAAAATTAAAAATCCCGAAAACGAATCCCAACCCCAAGTCGAGTGCAAGGCACGGCTGTACCACCTTTACTTGAAGCATTTCGGCGTATATTCACGCCTCTGTCTAGCAACACTTAGTTATTGTAGAAGGCTGAAATTATGTTTACTAAGAGTAGGTACTTACGGAAGCCTACAATATCAAGGTTTTTAAATTTACAGCTTCATCCGTTTAGAAGTTATATGGATGCAAAGTTACGAAAATTCGACACTGACTCACTCGTGATCATAAAAATAGAAGTAGTACTTCGCCTATACCTAGAGAGCAAAAATTTGGCACAGAGAGGGTTTAATACCCACATAAAGGAAAAATGATCTAAACTTGGTTTTTCGTAGATCTGACCCTGACGTGAAACCCAAGAGCCCAGCCAAACTAATAGAGGTGTCGAAATACCGCCTCAGAAAAATTATTTGACAATCTGATGACCTATAAAAATCGAAGGTCTGGAGTACCTGATGTGAAACCTTAACAGCCCCGCCAAACTATAAATGCTATCGAAATGATGTGTTAGTAAATATTATTTTATAATCTGATGAGCGTTTCCTATTGACACATAAACATCGAAAGTCTGCGAGTACCTGATGTGGAATCCTGAGAACCCTATCAAACTATTAGAACTATCGAAATGCCGCCTTAGTAAAAATTATTTGATTATCTGATGAGCGTTTCCTAATGACAGATAAAAATAGGTCTGGAGTACTTGATGTGAAATCCTAAGAGCCCCGCCAAATTATAAGAGCTATCGAAACGCTGCCTTAGTAAAAATTATTTAATAATCTGATGAGCGTTTCCGAATGACACATAAAAATGTAAGGTCTGGAGTACCTGATGTGGAACAGTAAGAGTCCCTCAAACTACAAGAAATATCGAAATGTAGCCTTAGTAAAAGTTATTCAATCTAATGAGCATTTTCTAATGGCCCACTAAAATATATCAGTATGTATACAATTACACGAAATGTAAAAAAAATACTATATTAACCTTATTCTCTTGTTATTAATTAATAGTACATTATTGCAAAGGCCGTAAAATAGGCAATTGCAGGTCGAGTATGAGTTTGAAGGCCGAACCGTAGGCGAGGACTTCACTAATACGAGACAGGCAATTGCCATTTCCGCCGAGGCATATATAGTGCTTTTCTCAAACATGCATGGAAATAAACATACTTTTTATATTAAACATTTAATTTAATAAATATTAAAAGTTACATTACTCATATTGGGTCAATCACTAAAAGAAAATGTTATTTATTTCCCCGGTACATTTATGGTTGTTTGTTTAACTTCTGATGAGGTTTGCAGATGGTATTGGATGTAGTGGTAGACGGCTGAATATGTAGTTTTGAGGTGGATGGCTGTAGAGTTAGATGTTGGCAAGTGGCCAGCGGGTGAGATTCTGTTTCCGAATTAGGTTGCAATGTGATGTTTTGATTTCAATTGAGTCCTTCAGCCACCTTATCAGACTTCCAGCCTCCGTGTCATTTCAGAGTCGTCAAATTCGCCTCAGAATCATCCAGAAGTGTGGCTGAAGACCTACGGAAACAATGTCCAGTGTAACCTTCAGGATTTGTCAAGTTTAAATAAGTTGCTATTTCTTTACGTATTTTAGCTATTTTGTGTCTTCCAATGACCTCCTTCGTGCACTTCCCTTTCTGAAAGTTAAGAAAAAACCTATCTGATGTTGTGTTCGCTGGACGAAGATTATAATATTTTTTTACGTATGTTAGGAACCCTCCTCGGATTACAAATATCCAGTCAATCTTTGTTTTAGTGTCGCGCAATGTTATTATTATTATTATTATTATATTTGGTAAAACACACTAGCAGCTAATTAGCTGATGCGTGCGTATCAAATAGCTTGGAGATATCTTCCATGTCCAATCTGCTCTTAAAGGAGGTTATGGTAGGAGCCATCACAACTTTTTCTGGAAGTTTGTTCCATGCTGTGACCACTCTGTTAGGCAAGAACTGCTTCATTGGGTTTCTTTTTGCTGGGAATTCCCAAAGTTTCAAGGGATGACCTCGTAGGTGTTTATTTTCATTTGACTTAAACATATCTTTAAGGCTGGGCACATCGTAATAATTAGTGAGGATTTTATAAGTTTCGATTAACCTGCCCCTTTGTCTACGGTGTTCTAGTGTGGTAAGGCCAAGGTTTATGAGGCGCTGTTCATAGGGTAAGTTACGCATTGCATACACCATCTTAGTAGCCCTTCTCTGTACATTTTCAATGAGCTTAATGTCTTTTTTGAAGTAGGGATCCCAGATAATATAAGCATGTTCAAGAAGTGGTCTAATATAGGTCTTGTATAACTTTATAAAAGTTTTAGCTGTTAGGAATTTAAATGCCTTGCGAATGATATAAAGGATCGAATTAGTTTTCTTCACAACCCCAAGCACATGAGTTCCCCATTTAAGATCTTTGGATACTGTAACTCCCAAGTCCCTTTGTGTTTCAACTGCGGTTAATTGTTCACCACCAAGATAGTATATCTGACAAGGATTATTACTACCAATGTGTAGCACGGAGCACTTATTCACATTTAAAGTTAGAAGCCAGTCATGAGTCCACTTAAAAATCGCATTAAGGTCATTCTGTATAGCTCGCCAGTTGCTTCGAGGGTTAGCAAAAAATTTGGTATCATCAGCAAAAAGCGAAAAAGGTAGTTGCAGAGTACTTTTCAAGTCTGAGAGGAACAAGATAAAGAGCAATGGACCAAGCACCGAACCTTGAGGAACGCCACTGAGGACACTTCGCGGATCGGACATGACTTCGCCAATGCGCACCCGAAACGTTCTACCAGAAAGGAAGTCGCATATCCAGGCTAAAATGCTTCCACGTATGCCAAGGTGTTCCAATTTATATATGAGGCGTTTCAGAGGAACACGGTCAAATGCCTTCTCATAATCCAAGTAAATGATATCTGTTGGCTGTCCATTACTATGGTTCCGTGTCCACTCGTTTAAGCAATTTAGTAAATTGGTTGTAACAGATCGTTTTGGGATGAAACCATGCTGCTCATCCAGGGTAATCTTTTCATGTATTAGAAATTCTCTTATGTGGCAAGCTATCATCATCTCCATGGTTTTGCACAATACACTGGTCAAACTTATGGGCCTATAGTTGACGGGCAGTAATTTATTTCCTTTTTTATAAATCGGTACTACATTTGCCGTTTTCCAGTCAGCTGGCACTATTCCATCCTTCAGAGATTTGTTCATCATTTTCGCTATTTCGTCGCTTAGAGCTCCTGAGCATTTAATCAAGAAATTCTATGTATTTTGTGGTAATATTATAAATTTCGATACTCCGACATGCTCCGTTAACGCCTAATATCATAGCAACTGTAACAAACAAAACTAAACATCGAGCTACAGCCACGAACACTCATAAATCCTGTGTATCAAAATCCATCCAGACATTTTGGGTTAACTGTGTCTCAAATAAATAATAATTATTATTATTTTTACCTTTGCCGCTAAATATATATCATCTGGGGCTATCATCAACTAAAAATTGCTTGATATTTTGACCAATAGAAATTTTAGATTTTTTGCTTTTGAATCTGGTCCATTGTCGCTTAAGAAAAGTAGTTAAATTTCCATAATTTTTCAAGTTAATGCCATTTTTAACATGAACTGTACGTTTCAGCATGGAATAGATTGCCCATAATGTAGATGGCTTTTTAGTTTTAGCAATCTCTTGAAAATACGTCAAAAATACTGTTTCGGAGAAATTGTTCACTTTTTTCTCGTTTGTCCAACTCATAAAAATTTCATATACTTTCATGTATTTTTCTTTAGACTTTGCTGGAAACAGATTTTCCATTGCCAATTTGGCTTCTGATTTTAAATCTAGTGGAGTACAATCAATGTCCATTTCACTCTCCGAACCGTTGGAACTCATTTTAATTATTAAATTTATATTTATTAAATATGTAAATAACAAATCAAGACGAATTTTCAGCTTTGCCGCCAATTTTCTATTTATCATCTGTGCCGAAAGGCAAGCGCATTTATACATCCATGAACGCAATTTGTACTAAGCAAAGAGACTTACTTTGGTATGTCAAGAATGATAAAAGATATCCAAACAAAGAGTATTTAATAACCCCCGCACCCCGTTTCATACAACATTACTGGAGCGTTGTAATTTTCCAAATTCAAAAAACGCTCCTGAAATGAATTTGATTTTCTTTGTCCGTAAATTCGATACTTCGCGTGTTCTTTTTTTGAAAATAATGACAATATTTCCATGCATATATTGAGAAAAATGTTTTAGGATCATATAATTAGGCACAGTAGATTCTAAAGAATTTAATTTAACGTGTAAAAGATAGGTTAGATTTTCGCCAAAATTACTAGTTTTTTTATATCACCTCCTACACTTGGCCGTTTATGGGATTTTACTACTTTTTATAAACAAACCATCTCATAGTCGAGACTTGGCCTGTTTTTTACAGAATGTTTTTCTCGGGCCAATGAGTTTACTTGTTTAAGAAATAATCGTTAGACTAGTTTAACTCACTACAGAGTAGACAGTAGACGAATGCATCGATGTATCGCAGAAAGCAGTAGCATAATAAATAAAACACAAAATTATCCAAAAAACGTAAATGTAGATTTTTTTCAGAAAATATAATAAACAATCAAAACATAATAAAAATTTCATCTAACTATACAACAGATAGTCCTACAAACGACTGCATAGGGGACCGATACCAGACGCACCGGTCTGCAAAGTATATACATCGCCTGGACGTGTTATATTTACAATGGAATTATGAACAGACGATATCTAACGTCTGTCGGGAGTGGCTGGCGTGGCCGTGGGCGCAGGTGCGGGTTCCGTTGGCGTAGAAGGTGTAGAGGGCGGGACAGCAGCCGCGGGGGGTGCAGGAGGTGAGCGTAACTTGGCTCGCGGTCGCCACGCGTCTAAAAGCGCTTCCACGCGATCCTCTGTCGGACCCCATCGTGCGAATCCGGCAGCGTTCTGCAGCCAGACTACTACAGTGCCGCCACCCCAACGGAAGTAAATCTCGTTTCTGTTAATATATAAATTATAATACAATCAACTAGAATATCACACAATACAATTATCGCCCCACGAGAATCTCTTTGAAATTTTCTGTACATAGGGCACCCCTACTGGTGAAATAATTCCACCTTAGTTACAGAACATCACAGCCAAATAATTTTGTGTTGTGTTTCTGCGGTGAATTTTTAGACATCCTTGGGGTAGGGGGCTCAAGGTCGGCAACGCAGTAGTGATACCAACGGTTATTACAAGTGTCTATAGACTACATAACCGCTTACCATCAGGCGGGCCGTGCGCTTATTTGCCACCTTAATTGCTTTAAACTTTGCCAACTTTTAGTGTTATCTAATTATATTTGTACCTCGGCAAACTATAGTCAAAAGGATTTTATTTTGTCTTAAAAGTTGAAGTTTTCCAATTATTGTTTTATACTCCGGGGGCGGCGCGGCGTTATTGTTTGTAAAACAAGTTACTTATTCTAAGCTGTCATAGCAGTTGTGAGACACAGGAAGAAATGGTTTTAAAATGTAATGCTTACGAGTAAGCTAAAGATCCTGTGGTAACTGTTTTTTTACTGTATTTTTTGTTTTGTTTGTATTATAGATGTAGTATATATATAAATCTATGCTTTGCATGTGTTTATACCAACAACTGAGCACAATTTAAATTTTAGTATAAAATTTTCCTAAATTGCTCCCAGGAACATCATCTAAAGCCTATATGAATTTGAAATACATTCGTAATACTTGAAAAATAATGTATCATAATTGACAAACACTTCTATTTTATTTTATTCTATGGATATCTCCCAGGTTTTAATGTTTTCCAAACCGGCGTAAAAACTTGACATGGACGCCCCTTTCCTTCAGCATCGGAGATTTCTAGTTGCAACGGGGATTTCCTTACCAGAGACATCACGCAAGCTACCCACGCGTTCAAAAATCAACTTAAGATACATTCTAAAATGAAATGAACAATTGATACAACCTTAAAATACTAGGAGCCTTAGTGAAACAATTTTTTTTTTGTAATATAGAATTTAGTGTCCTCCTTAAATTAGCGCCACTAGATCCGGAGCTGTAGATAGATAATATGTAGCGCAATAAAACTATTGATAAAACTATGAACAAGTAAACACTCACTTTGGAAGTATGTGTTGACACCCATGCCTATATTCGTGCTCGAAGGCTGGAATCACAACCTGAAATAAAACCCATTAATTCATTGATTCTTACATGGGCCGGATTTAAAGGTTGAGATGCCTTAGATCTTAATGCCATAAAAAATGGTAACGTAACATAACATAACATACCATCACGCCTTTATCCCCGAAGGTTTAGGCAGAGGTGTACTAAATTAAATTACACCCTCAGTTGCCGGGTATGTTTTTAGGTCCTATGTAATAGGGAGCGAGCCCACTGCCATTAATTGGGAATAATGCTTAACTCCGAGCTGCTACTGAGAATTTCACAGAAAACCCCAATAACATTCTGCTCGAACTGGGAATGGAACCCAGGACCGGCAGTGAGAAAGTGGTGATCATGAATAATTGTAAATATTAATTATATGTTTTATAAAATGTGCTTGATGAATGTTAACTTTCGATCTTTGTCTACAAGGGCGTTGTTTCTTAATTATTCGTATTTAAAAATTAATCAAAAACGAATATTTCGGAGGCTGAAGCCCCTGTTGTCCTTTCTTAAATCTAGCCCTAAGTCTGGGCCCTTACCTTAAGACTTATTCTAAACAGTGAAAATAAAATTTATATTGGTATTAGCGGGATGTTGGTGGCGGTGGATTTGTTGGTTGATCATGTGGTGGTTTTTATTTTAATTTATAAACATTTTATTTAACCCTATATTATCATTTCGAATGATTTACTTTTAATAACCAAGAAGATATATTTTAAGTTGCCACAAAACTACCTGGACAGTTTTAACAAGGAAGCCACGAAGATGTTAGAGTGTTGTTTGATTTTTGAAGATCAGAAATATATTTTACCCATGTGACATTGGCAAAATTATGTATAAACACAGCTTGCCATTACATAAAATGAAGTATAATTTTCATTACCTGTTTCCTTTTGAAGTGGCTCGCTTGGAGTTTGTGCAGTGCGTGCGTTTGCCTGTCGGGCCATTCAGGCAATACTACGATAAAGCTTAGCGGTTCCGCCGAGTCCTGTAGCAGGCGTTCCATGTGCCGCAGCGCCGCCTCCAGTAACTCTTCACAGTACGGCGGGTGCGCCACCATCGACCCCGATACTGGTCTTAGCTCCAAAAAGGGCCTATTGTAATAATCTAACGAGTTAAGCTAAATAATTTAAGGAGATGATTGTATTATAAGCAAACATGATACTTCTGGTGATTCTTTTCTCTTTATTGTGTTCCAGCAGCTGCCTTTGTGAGAGCCAGTCCTCCAGTCAATAAGGCTTAGCGTGTCACCATCTTGGCATACATAGCCACTAAACATCAGGTGATAATATGGCCAAACAATAAAACCTATAAGGAATTTAATTTACATAGCTTTTCTGTGAGGACTCAGTGGCAGATTTTTTTTCCCCCAAATTAATTTATTAGCACCATACTAATATAATTTTTTAGGCAGCTCCTTTATGTGAGACTGCAAAACACATACCTAAGGTTATCTCAACAAATCTATACAATTAATAAAATTGAAGTGTCTGTTTGTAATGTCAAAATATCAGCTTTTTACTAAATGCATATGAAGGTATATACGAAGCTAATTTTAAAATAATTTGCCTGTCTGTCTGTCTGTCTGTATGTTCCGGGTAGTTAGTCTCCGATACGGTAAGACCCATTTTGACGGGACTTACACTAGAAGATAGCTGATGTTATAAGGATACTTAGTATACCTTTATTTAAGAAAATGAAGAAGAGTTCTGTGCAATAAAAAAAAATCTAGTTATGGTGAATCAATTCAGGCGCTTAAATAACTTACGCTAAGTAAACCATAAAAGATATTTCAAAGTAATGTACTACATAATTACAGATATTAAAAATAAAAAGACATAAAAAAGTCAGTGAGAGCATAACATCTCCATTTTCTAAGGATCACCCACAATAAGTATTTTTATATTTAAAATAATTGGGAGCGGGTAAAACACGATTCGTGTGTGTCTGATCGGCGGCATTTTGTAGTTCATGCGAGCCTGGCCGCGGACACAGCTAGTGTATATTATAAATATATTCAGTGCGATGTATACATATATAGAGACATCACGGGCCGGGATTTTTTTTTTTTACTGGTATAATTTTGAAGTTGATGCGGTCAAATGAACTTAACGGACTATCGGCTTGATGTTTGCAGATCAAGCAGTAGGACAATTACAGACTGCTATAAGTTTTTTTTAATAATTATAAAAAACAATAGGTAATGATGCACTCTCTTGGACATCGTTGCTATTTTGAAGCTATTGTACGTACGTACACGTATAGTACCACTCACATTACTGGCTGCAATAAAAAAAAATAAGATGCAATTTTAACAATACTTACCCTCTAGAACCGAAATACGAATCAGTGTCGGCAAAGGCGGAACAATACTGCCTAAAGTAGGAGTCGAGAGGGCTGGCGAAGCACTCGAAGGTGACTCCGAAACATCGATGCAGGCAGTCGAGCACCGGCACTGGCAGCGACATCTGAGTGAGATGTGCTTCGGAGCCGGCGCCCACCCATGCCGCGTATCGCCGCAGCAAGCACCACACCCGCGACAGGAACTGCTCAAACTTCTTGTCGTCGAAGCAACTGTACCGATACAGATACTCCTGCAAGAATTTGTTGCATTTATGGCTCAGTGGTAGAAAGCAAGAGAAACGTGTATTGGAAATTAGCTGTACCCGCGGTTGCGCGTTGGCGTGAGCGACAGAAGAACGCGTATGGATCTCATAAAAATCTTACTTTCTTTTAATATATTTTTATTCAAAGGAGTAAAACAAAAAGAATGGTCAAAATCTATCTCGTATTTTTTGTGTGATAAGTGCAAAACGACAAATCTCAATCATTTTATTTATATAGATACAATATTTAAAAAATAATAATTAAAAAATGTTATTTATATTGTATTATATCAGCTAGTATTACCCAATAACGGCCACTCGTTCAGCCGATTTTCAAGAGGCTCTAAGACGCAAGGACGTTCAGTCAGTGGATGGATGATAATTATAAGAATTTAAAAAAAGAAAAAATAGAAGAAATATAAGACTTCATTGTAATAAAATGTGAATTATCGGATCCCTACAATGAGCCTGAGCTTTCGTTGAAGGTAAACAATGTAATAAAACCATAGCGTGGTGGTAGGCTATTTTCTAATTCCCGCCTTGCTAGCTACCACCCTCAAGTTGGGAATTTGCCGCCAAGTACCTATAGGTGTGTTCCGGCAGCTGCACTTGAAGGCCAGTCTCCAGAGTCCACATACGAACTTTCAAGCATATCCAACTACTAGCTGTGCCTGCAACTTCATCCGCGTAGAATTTCGTGTATGAAAAACAGCAATAAAAAGATATGTAGGTGTTTTGAAATTCAACATCGGCGATTTAACAGTGTTTCATGCTTTGTGAATGTTTCGGATACCTGAGACGCAACGTGGTACTCACGTTTGGCTGTCAGCCTTACCTCACATTCACCACTTTCGATCGATCAATATGCTGCCATATGTCTATGTTGTTACTGTTATGCTAATCCAACCAAAAAAAGTTAAGATTAAAAAAAGGCTTTTTATTTATAAACTTCGTCAAAAATTTACTTACGCTGACGTTGTTTTTTGAAAAGTAACTTCTGTATATAAGTAATAAGCATAGAATTACCAATTTTTGTAAATAGCTGGCGTTAAGAATCTGTGTTTCGCCGAGATAACGCAGTACCGCCGGGTCACGATCGACGTAATGTTCCACGAGTGGTGGCCGAGGAGCTAGTAATGCAAACTGTATGGGATAACACCACACTTTGCGAAGCGCCGCCTGTTGCAGCGGTGCAGGCAATTCCTATAAATAAAATTCAATACAAGACTCTAAGCAAGGTCGCATTTACCCTATTGTCTTGGGGGCCATGACCGGGGCTACTAATCTTACTTTTGGGGGCGGAGGCCTAAAGCTGAAAAGTAATATATGTGTGGATCTTCTTCGTTCTTTTTTTTTTTTTACAATTTTTTTTTTTTAATCTAAATTTTATGAGCTTGGCCTTCGTAACGGTCATGCCGCTCTATTGTGCCTATAGTGTTACATAAATTTATCTTTGTTTCATAATATACCAAGCAAGTTTATATAATTTAATTGCCTCGTCGGACATAGGTGAGGCCAGCATACTGTTACAGTTACCCACATTAAAAGAAGTGTAGTTAAGTTGAATCTGTTTCCTAAAAATATTTCCACGAGTACATTCTATTATGATATGGTAAGTGTCTTCTAAAACTCCACAAGCAGTGCAATTGGGAGATTGAGCTTTACCCACCATGAAAGCAAATTTGTTTGTCGGTAAATGTCCAAAACGTAACCGAAACGCTGTTATAATATTATGTCTGCTTAAAGAACAATTGTCGATCCAAGAGGTTACTGGGTCAGGTTGAATAGTTTTGTACCATATACCTTTTTGGCAAGATCTCTCGTCAAAGTACTCCTTCCAAGAAATGCGGCATTTTTGCTTAATTAGTTTTAAACAGTCAGTATAAAAAGGTAATATCTGTACAGGTACTCCATCAGATGACGCTTCTTTAGCAAATATATCTACTGCCTCATTACCAGGTATACTAACATGAGCAGGAATCCACTGTAAAATAATTTTTGCCCTAGTCTTAAGTCTAAAGAGAGATTTAAGGATAGCATAAGCTAGCGGTGTGCCTCGAATGGTCGAGGTGCAACTAGCTAAATGTTGAAGCGCGCTTTTGGAATCAGTCAATATAACAAATTTATTAAAATTTAGTGATTCGATATAGGCTAGAGCTTCTAGAATGGCTAATAATTCTACAGTCATTATGGAAATATTTCCTTCAATTTTGAATTTGAATGAGGTTTCTAACTCCTGATCTAAGTAAGCTGCACCAATGAAGTTCTTCTGTATAGAGCCATCAGTAAATTTTTTATGAAAACTACCATATTCATTTTCAATAAAAAGATTACTTTTTTTTTTCACTTTGCCCACTCGTTCTTAGGGGTCACTTCGACGGCATTTTGAAACGCAGCCACTACTGCTTCCTCGGCGTCCATAAAACGTTTTCCTCGAAGTTTTTCTTTTATTTTCGGAAATAAATTAAAATCGGAAGGTGCGAGGTCGGAGCTATAGGGCGGGTGACCCAGTAATTCAACGTCTGATGTCGCCAAGTAGTCGATTGTTTGCTTGGCCGTATGCGACGAGGCATTGTCGTCGTGAAGGCGGATCCTACTGCGAGGTCGTTTCTCCCGAACTTTTTCCAAGACAAGTGGCAAACAATTGTTAGTATACCACTCTGCAGTAACTGCAATCCTCTAAAACAATTGTTGCGTAATGACCTGGCCTTCCGAAGAACGAGGCCACCATCTTTTTTCCCACGCTTCGACCTCTCTTCACTTTAGTTGGCAACTCTTCGGAAGGAAACACCCAGACAGCAGACTGTCTCTTAGTTTCGGGATCATAACAATAAATCCAGCTTTCGTCACCTGTAAGTATGTCGAACACAGCATTTGAGTCACCTCTGTTAAATCTTTGAACCATTTCACGACACCAATCAACACGAAGGCGTTTTTGGACCTCTGCCAAATTATGAGGTATCCACTGGGCACAAAGCTTCCTGACTGCTAAATGTTCATGGAGGATTTTGTACACTTGATTCATACCGATGCCTAAACTTGTCCGAATCTGCTGATAAGTCACTCTTTTGTCAGTCTCTATCATACGCCGCACAACAATGATGTTAACTTCAGTCGTCGCCGTAGAAGGCCGTCCTTCACGCAGATCATCGGTGAGATTAGTGCGACCACGTTTAAACTCATTAAACCAATTGTAAACAGTGGCACAGAATGGGGCTTCATCGTGAAAGAACAATCAATGTCTATCATAATTTTCTTGTTGACTTAAATGACATCGAAAGTCATAAAAGATCATTGTACGAAAATTTTCTCGCGTTAAATTATTGCTGACGTGACATAGACAATTTTCAATATGCCGCCAAATCATAAACAAATGACAAATTAATGAAATACATACACAATAACATTGGCAAAGAGTTCCCTTTTCAAAATCTGAACTTTTTTATTATTATATTGTTTACAAGTGGCCAGTTCTAAAAACTTTCAGCGTTGCCAACGTAGGTGTATACTTGTATATTATGAATGAAAGTCCATAATAATATAAATAACCATATAAATACATTAAATATTTATTACGATTACTTGTTACAAAGTTCGTAGTAACTTTCTTGATATAGCTTGTTCGTCGCTTGTAAACTTGTATTCAGTGTTATACTCGTACTGCCGTTAAAAGTTGAACTGTCATATTAAAACTTGAACTACGCTGTTTGAGTATTCCCACTCTATCTTTAACGTCGCCCCATGCCTCGTAGTTACATGTTGGATAGCGACGCTGCGGAGCATCTCTCAGCCAATGCCATGCCAGATGTTCACTATTAATCTATACAACTAGCATATTTTATATATTCCTAAACATTATAACAAATGACCTATTACTATGATTATATCTTATTTCTAAAATGCACTATATATATTTAGCCTAACTTATAAACTACAAACGTATTTCTATTTTGGAGGCTCGCTGTCCGCAACACTGTCTATATCCCAAGCGGAAGTCATTTCTTCTTTTGAATGTTTTCTTTAAATTTATTTATCTTTTCTCAATCATTTACTGAAGGCAACACTGACATATTCAGCTTTGGTTTTTGTTTAATTTAAATGGTATGGCCTGTACCTTCCACCAACAGTGGGACAATACCTACACCAGAATTAAAAAAACTTTTACATCATATAAATTGTGTAATGTAATAAATTGATGGGTTTGATTTAATTTCATTTTTTTTTCTTTTTAGAGCTTTAAATAAAAGCTTGTTCTTAAAAATGTTTTTTTACTATTCATTTTTGTTGGTTCATGTTTCTGCTAAGGGATCTGCTAGTAAACACTTGAAAGAAAACTATGAAACTATTAGGTTTAATCATTTAGCTAGATTGTACAAGGGATCTTTATTTACATAGTGTAACTCTCACCTGAATTCCATTTTCTTTGAGCAAATTACTATGTTTTTCTCTTATTTTTCTTGCATACTCTGCCGATAAATGATAAATTTTGAGACAGATACCTTCTACTGATGCCTTTACAGTCTCAGCCAAGTGTGGTTGACATTGTCTCTGAAATATAAAAAATATTTCAGTATTAATAATAAATCTTAGTGAAATAATAGCTGATACAAAATGAAATTTGAATTACTAAAGTAAAAGAATTTTTGACATAGCTTAAGATGGTTATTTTTAATTCTATCAAGTAAAATCACTTTGCAATATATCTTATGCATATTTTTTTGCAGAAAATATTAATTTTTACATAATGAATAAATAAAATAAAAATGCTTCATTTCTAAAGCAATAACAGTATATTTTTAGATAACTTACAACAAAAAAGAAGACTGCAATATAAATTTGCAGAATTTCATACAGAATCAGTAAATTATTGTTTCAGCACATAGTGGATATTATTTCTACAAAATGGATTACTATAACTTTATCTTTTACAAAATTTATTTATGTTACAAAAATTGTAGTATTATTGTTTTTGTTCTATTAATATAAAGAAACACTTTGAAACTTTGACTCAAAGTTAAACCTTATTAAGCACATATGCACATTAAGAGCATCACATCTGAAGGGTAGCATCTAGATACATCATTTTCTAAGCCCAGCATTATCATACTGTCATATGAATGAAAGAAAGGTGTCAAAATGAACCTGCACCACATCTGAACAGGCTCTATACCATTCCTTTTCTTTATTTTCTCGATGAAAGCTCCTGTGGAAACTTGAATGAGCATCTTTTTTACATTATGTATGCATTATTTTATAAAAATATGATGTTTACACACGAACAAGGTTATACCAGAGTCAGAGAAACTGATAGGGATGGAGCTATATCGATAAACATAACACGATAACAGACCTGATATTTTTTTACAAAATGTAAAAAACTAAACTACCGCCGGATACTTGATTGATAATGCCAACTTCTTCAAAATTTTCGTAGCTGTTGTAAAATAAATAGGTATAGGTAGGTACTCGACAATGAAATAAAATAATTATTAGGACAGGTAATCTTTATTTATTTATTTTAATCAAAATCTGTTTGTTCAAAATATAATAAATATATGCGATCAATATCATTACTTATTTGGTCACAACACTACAACTATCAAATTAGAAATGTCATCGAAAAAAAATAAAGAAATGGAAATAGTATAATAACAAATTTTAATATACTGTATATATGTTGAATAAGCTTAGGCACAGTCAATTTTTAATTAAATACAAGGTGGACTTAAATATTTAATCATTTATTTTTCAGTTCATTCCATCTTATAAAGACAACTTCTAAAAATATTTACCCTCAAATGTGCAAGTCTATCTTGGAAATCATCATAAGTGGCACCTACTGTGCGTCTCAACCATTGAAATGTGTCTTCTGCATTCCACTTCACAACTTTACGACTTTCTGGTGAAGCATTTCTTGATTCTATCATTTTCTTGGCTGCTTCAGCATATCTAGATAACTGTTTCCTAGCATCACCAGTAAATTTTGGGTGTGTCAATTTAATAGGAATGTCATTCATAATTTCCTCATACATAGACCTTGATATTTCTGGAAAACAGTGACTTGGTAAAAGTGGGTCAGATCCTCCTTGGTCATTAACCTTTCTCTCCATCAACCAGCGGTTAAATGAATCTTTTGGAGCATCTATGCCTTCTCTTGTGTGGCATAGTTCCTGATAACATTGCCGCAATTTATTTGCCAATGTGAATCTAAATCCTTCAATTTCTGGGTGTGGATGAGGGCATATAGTTGGTGGACGTTCATATATAACTACATTTGTGGGTACCTCTATATCCCATGGTCCAGCCAATACAAATTTTTTTGGTGGAGGTCCACTATCCTCTGATGGTCTTCGTTTATTTGGGCCTGGTGTCATATTCCCAGCATTTGGAGGACCAGTATGACATATACCTAATGGGTCTGTTATGGGATCGAAATCCCTCTTTACTGCTGGCAGTTCCCACATTGACTCTCCTGACAATTTATTCCAAAAATATGGTCTATTTTCTCTCTTCGACCAATATTTTCGCCAACCTTGCTGAAGTAAGTCTGGATGAGTTCAGCTTGTAAGTGAGGTGCGAGGGGAACAGGAGCACCTGGAGTGTGTGGTGTATCGCTACTTGCGCTTGGAGACGATTGGTTTTCCGGAGATGAATCGCTGTGAGCTGTTGTGTTTTCCCAAGAGGAAGACCCAGCAACAACTTTATCACGAACATCATTCATGTTGGAGCGAAAACCGTAAAATGTTAACTAAATGTTCCGGAACAATATTTACTCAATAATGTATTTATAGTCATCTATTTGACAGTTAATAAGAAATAAAAAAGTATAATTTTATCCCGAGCATCATAATATTGATAGCGTCAAGAAACAATGGTAAAGAATATACAAATCACTTGAGAAACACATAATAATCCAATAAACTTTCAATAAAAATATATAAAAAATAAACATAAATGTATGTATCAAAACATTCAGAGAATACTTTCGTATATTTTACAAAATAACTCAACGAATCTCCCCAAGCACCGCCATCACGAAATGACAAATCCTATATACGGTAAAGTGTTGCCGGCTACGAAAATGCAAAAGTTCGACCAATATAGAACAAGATCAGAAATGTCTTTCATATTACTGTTAATGCATTTTGATAATACATATTATTCTTTTATCACAGTATTTCATATTTTTATTCAATAATATTACTATTAAATTACTTAAAAGTTTTAATTTATTTGCAGAAAGCTATCCAAATTAGTGATACAACACTTTATTATATACCTGTAGTAAAAGGGATTGATATTTTGTTTGAGAACCAGCATAAATAATTTTGAAAATAATTTTTAAATTATAAATTAATTATACTTTCATACTATATGGGTACATGTTTATAAAGGACTGTGGATATAAAATGATATTAAAGTTTTCGAAATAACTGTACACAGACACTACGTTTTTATCTAATTTTCAAAGATATTCTTATTTTTTAAAATCATTTCGATAATAGACTATGACATTATATAAAAGCTGGCTCCCCGGTGCGGTGCAGCTGTTGGAATATATTAACACAGGTTGTGTAATAGATTTTCAACCAGAGGGCGATAGCAATGGCAGTAATTAACCACTCTAACCTGACATGCTTAAGAAGTTTCACAGAAATCTCGGGATCATTGTAAGATTTTAAGCTACGCTTATCGTCGCGTCGTCATGCGCTACACTACAACAGAGCCATCATGAGTTCACATTGCAAGGTTATAAATTTAAAATATAAGGTTCATGCTGCACTAAATGTCTTTATATTACTATATTATAAAAGGTAACTTGTTGTTCTCTCGATATTATTTCGAAATTTATACTACCTAATTAATTTTCTAACTTCATCTGACAACACTAATAGTTGTGAATAATGGTGAAGTTTTTGGCGGGATCATTATAGTCTGTCAGTCATCAGTCATCAGACTGGAGGCGAGCGCGAGTGTGTGGACCAGAGATAAATAACAATTAGTGTGGACCACATAATATTGTGTGGACTATCGAAGCTATATTTATCTCTGGTGGAGGCCCCATTCCTTTTCCTGTCGACTCGTACGCACTCGCGGCGCGTCCGCCTCGTCGCAATGTTGCAAACTACAACGATATTACGGTAAAATCATAGTAATCAGCCTAAATCTACCACCTACCGAAGGATTACAATGACGGTAGCAAAACACACCGTAATACACGAATCCAACCCGTACACGATTGTGTTCATAAAAATATTTCAAATTTTAATACCGTATATATTTCTAGCAATTGTAATACTCAATTTTGCGAATTTTAATTACTATTTTCTTTACGTTAGGATATTTTGGTTTCTTCTTTTGACAACACTAAACATAATAATTCTTGGGCTTTTTTTTTTTTTTAACTGTCTACACTGTTAGCCTTAGAGGCTCTATTCTAAAACAGAGCCGCTGCGGCTTTTACAGCTTCACCGGACTTGGGGGCGAGCGCTTAAGGCACTCAGCCGCGAGGATTCTTGGGCAATAATGGGCACTATTAGAGCGATATCCACCTGCAGCTACTGCACGAATGAATTTAATAGGTGTAGTACGATTTGAATTTAAATAAATATTTACAACTGTTTAATTTACCTATTTTGTACCTAGTATCTTATTAAGCTACAGTGCTGTAATTTTAGCGTTTTTTTCATTCTTTTTCATTTTATTGAATGGCAACAGTGTTCTTACACAATTCTGCCAAAGCCAGGTATAAATTTTTGTTCAAATATTATTATCTTGCATTATTCATCTTCTTCTTAACTTAGCAACTAGTCCTCTTTAATGAAGACCAGTACTGCCATTATCAAGTAAATATAATGTGCTGTGTTATGACGATTTCAGTGACCTAATAAGATGGTGGCTCTCTTGTTAGAACTTTCTAGGGAGTTTTTGTGGGATTCCAGAATGCATGCTTTTAATTTATATTTATACTGCACGTCGCTTTTGAACAAAAATCAAACTATATCACGCAAAACGCCACCAATGTTACATAATATATGTTCAAAAACTTATGTAACTGAGTTAAGAATAAAAAACACAACAAGTCACTTTAAGATCCTGCCAAAAACTCAGTTTTTTGCTTTATTCGACGCTTTATATGTGTGACATATCGACTTTTTTTAAGTAAACTTCCTTGGGTTTTATTAAGTGTTACAATGTTTTAACGTTGTATATACAATATGTATTAAAAACCCCGTCGGATCCTTGAAGGTGCTATTAGGTATCGAGACTATATTCTATTAATGTTATCTATCTCAGATTTTATGTAAAAAAAAACGGTTGTCTGTAAAGTCGGCTTACTGACGATAGTTGAACGTGACAACGTCATAAGAAAATGCTGATGGAATGGTATTATTATTCAAAAGAAAATTTTAATTTTATTTGTTTGATAGATATTTTGTATGGATATAGAGAAGGAGGTAAATGGAAATGACAATTGAATTGATCAAGCTACATTTATTTGTACGCATAAATACAAATAGTTCTGTTAACTTATTGTTATAGTTTTGTCAATTATAGCATAACCTACAATCGCTGCACTAGCGGACCGATGCTATTTATTTTAATGATGAAAGCACGAATATTCGACAATATATCACTGAACATATATGTAATATCGAAAGAATCATGACCTTTATCGCCACGATTATCGTTGTTATAAACAATTGACACCATATTCACTTTTCACGGCACTTCATACTTGACGAAAACATGTAAATGTGTTATTGTATAACAGCTGTCCACGCGGACGCATCGCTCACTCAAGTAGGAGAGAGACAGATGTCGAACGCTGCCGAACGCGGAGGTCGATTGTGCCTCTTTGTCGCTCGTTCCGCGCTCTCGCTTGCACTTCAAGCCTTAAATGGAACGCCTCAGAGAGAGGTAACGCCGCATGAGCCATGTTTTTTCGTGCGTGCAGCCGGCTCGATCGAATTATAAGACGTTGTCACGTCAAAAAACTTACCCTGAATAAAATGCCAAAAAATAGATAAATGAGGAAACTCACACGCCAATACAGGTGGCGCGACGCAGTTGCTGCGCCACGCGTCCTATAGCTAACATCAACATTATGATGACCCTAGTTGACCTCGGGCTCCCTTTATCACAGTAATTGTTATTTTTCTGTAGCTTTGAAAAGATCGCTTTATGTGTCGCCCGAGTTTGAATATTGTGAGGACTGTACGGCGATGGTTTTGACAAGTATGCTGTTCCGCCAACAGTAACACATGTCTGACACAGTCTCACGAGGTTTTCACGGACGCTTTGTAACACATTTGTGTCGCATTTAATTTTGTCAAAAGCTGCTACAATATGGAAACACATTTCGGCTTCGATATTACAGATTTGCGTAAAAACGGATTGTTTTAGCACGATGTGTTTCTTGGCCGTGAACACTGCCCGACACACGGTTAAGCAAACGTTGAAACTCACGGTCTTCTACCCAAACACATTAACTTCTTAAAATACCTACTATTGTTTAGAATATGACATTTAGCGGAAAACAATCACAACAACGCAACGGAAAACAAGCAATGTTTTCGCGAAACTGACATATTATTAAAATTAAATAAAAAGCTATGCAAAGGCAGGTATAGTTCTTTAGGCAGGCCTAGGGATGGTAGACAATGTCACAATAATCCTGGTACAAATGTAGGTAAAAGTAGACCATTTGAAAAAAATAGTTGGTACAACTTATTGGGGTCGCCCCGTACGACGTTTTTGTTTGGTGGGCGATCATCATTCACATAACCGAGAAATTTACTTATTAATAATTTGGAGGGTATGTGAGGAACAAGGTGTAAAGTTCCTCATCCACCATAGAAAAGAGAGGATCCTCCTACCAGACGGATGTTATGTCTGGCGGGCTACTGCCCAACGGTTGTTGTCGGGTTCTTGTACATATCTTCAATTGTTGGGTTAATTTTAATATCGCGATGTAGGATGCGTCAGTTCTTAGTTCGTATTTGGCGATATAGATGTCGCTACATCACTCCCTTCGAGACCAGAGGTCGACAGCAGGTTGTGTCATTCATACATCTTGTGGTGCTTGCCGGGCCAGTGGAATGTTCCAGTGAGTTCCACCAGACGCCGCATAGTTCACGGTGAGTCGGAACTGTCTGCTGTGATGCTCCAGTGAGTCGGGTTGATGCTGCAGTGAGTCGGAGTGGTACAGTGCTGCGTCGACTAGGAGAGAAATGCGTCTCTGCTTGCTGATCGGCCGAAGTACAACATATTATTTGAGAAAAATCTACCGTATTTTTTTATTAATTCTACGATCAAATAGATTTCAGGGTTGGCAACACTGGCTATCACAAATCGCAATGCAAAAATTTGTATTCAAAGAAGATTAAGAACATCCTCTTTGGATTGGTTTACCTTACTTTTATTAAGAATTTTCATATGGTCTACAAAATTTGATGAATTTATATGTATTTTATCTGTTCATGTTTTTCAATAGCAGTAGCAGACTGGATAAAATTTACTGTGTTGGTTTGGTGTTAGTACTGCATACGATATGAATAAGATTGAAATCGGATGCTCTTTAAAACGGACCGAAACTCAAGAAAAAGCGACACAATTTGACTGGGATGTAGCGTCATCTACATTTACTAATTTACCCACATACGAACATTTTTTTTTTAAACTATTTAATGACAAATTTACCGTGTCTCATTAAAAATGTAACTACTGATTGGGAGTGCTCCAGTAAATGGGTTAAAGAAGATAAAATAAATTATGATTACATTATAGATAAATATGGTGATATGGAGGCTCCTGTTGCCGACTGTGATAATATAACATTTAATTCTCAATGTAAAAGTGATATGCAAGTTTCTAATTATATGGAATATTTGAGGAAACCTGATAAAACAAAGCTTTTATATTTAAAAGATTGGCATTTAAAAAAATTACGACCAGAAGATAAATTCTATCAAATACCTGAAGTGTTTGCTTCGGATTGGCTTAATGAATATGCTGAAGATAAACAGGAAGATGATTTCATGTTTGTGTATATTGGACCCAAGAATTCATGGTATGTTTATAAGGACTAGTATAACTGTATTACAGAAATTATAACACAATATCACTTGAAACAACACTGAAATGTATGTTATTCAATTACATAAAATCAAGTAATGCAGTACCTAACAAGTTGTGTTGTTTTGTCTACTCTCATTGTCACATTACATAGAGTGATTTCACTTTGCAGTGTTACTATAGAAAACATTTTTACTCCACTCTATTTTATCCTACTTAAAAATAAGATAAAAACAAAAATAAATGTGAAAACATAGACCAACATTTTCATGACTGTTAGTATTAAAGTATTATAATCAATTTTAGTTGTGAAAATGTATAGACCCTACATAGAATTTGTGCATTGCTTTTAATAAATTTATGTAATAGTATAGTATGTAATAGAGATTTATGAATTCTGGCTATATTTCACATTTTAATTTTTTTTAATATATATAGGCCTGTTTGTAATATACAAAAATATTATCAAATGAAACTGAATTCCAGGACTCCACTTCATGCTGATGTCTATTCTTCCTACAGCTGGTCAGTAAATGTGGTTGGTAGAAAAAGATGGATTTTATTTCCTCCTGGAGAAGAAGAAAAACTGAAAGACTCACTAGGAAACATACCATTAATATTTGATTGTACTACATGTAGTGATGTCAAACTTTTCGAAATCATACAAGAAAAAGGTGATGCTATATTTGTCCCCTCAGGGTGGTACCATCAAGTCACCAATCAGGAAGACACTATATCTGTTAATCACAATTGGGTTAATGCTTGTAACATTGATATTATGTGGAAGGAATTAGTAAAAACTTTGTTATCAGTTGAACAAGAAATAAGTGAATTTATGGGAACACCTGAATTCCCTATGCAATGTCAACTTATACTGAAAAGCTTGTTTGGTATGGATATTTCATCATTCACAAATTTTTTGTGTTACATGGGACATAAACGTTTATCACAACTGCAGACAGGGCATGGATCTGAACTGCATAAATTCAGTTTGGGTATAAATCAAGTTAAATTTGATTTGAAAAATATATTGAATGTTATGAACTTAGTAAGTACACATCCTGTAACAAAAAATAAAGATTTTTATTCATCAATACAATATGATTTTGTCGATATAAAAACTTCAATCACCAAAGTTATGACATGACTGCTTAAATATATTATTAACTATTTACAATGAAGACTTTTTATATGCATACACATGTCCATTTGTAATCAAGTTATTGATTTCTGATTTGTTATATCCCAATTCTTTGAGTATTTCAATTGTATGTTGTCCTGGATTTGGCAAACCGCTTTTACTAACAGATACACCAGGTGTGCGAGACAATTTTGGTGCAGGTGTTGGTACAATTAAATTTTCTTTATCTCTAAAGTATGATGTTCCAGAAGAATAATACTTATACTTGTCCACATTATCAAACTCTAAAACTGGGGTGACACAAGCATCAATATTATCAAACAGTTCACACCATTCTTCTTGAGTTTTTGTTAGAAATATTTCTTGGAATTTTTTTTTACTTTTTTCAACATCACCTGTTTGTGGGTATTCAGTTTCATCTAAGTTTAGTCTATTAATAAAATTTGAATAAAACTGTGGTTCTATTGCACCTACCGCCATAAATTTACCATCTTTTGTTTCGTAAGTGTGATAATATGCATAACCACCATCTAAAATATTATTCCCTGCTTTTCCCATCCAAATTGGTAAATTTCTTGATTTAAATAACCAAGTAGCTATGTATGAAACACCTTCAGTCATACTATTGTCAATAACCTGACCTTTCCCTGATTTAGTTCTTTCAAACAGAGCTAAAACAATACCAAAAGCACATAGTAAGCTACCACCCGCAAAATCTGCAATTAAATTTAATGGTGGCGTTGGTGGGTAATTATCTTTACTTAAAAGTGAAAGTATCCCTGACATAGCCACGTAATTGATATCATGACCAGCCATACTCTTACAAAAATTATTTTGACCATATCCTGTCAATCTTGCGTAAATCAAACGAGAATTTTTTTTAAGTAGTTCTTCTGGACTCAGTCGCATTTTTTCCATAACTTCAGGACGAAATGTGTCCAAGAGAACATCTGAAGCCAAACAAAGCTTTTTCACAACATCCACTCCTTCTTTACTTTTTAAATTGACTGATAACAGTCTTTTGCCATTAGACATGATATCGAAAGGTGGTGGCTCGATCTGTAAACAAAAATTATAAATTACTATATTGACGCAATTAGTATCTGTATATCATAAAGTGAAATTATTATGTCATTGTCGTTCATAACATATTCGTGTACTTTATTCCAACAGCAGGTCCTGGCACGTTTGAAACTATTAATGTATTACCTAAGGCTAAATTATATCTATAATATTTTAATTTGAACAATTATTGTATATTACGTACGGTGAGATTGAGGTGAGGAGAGGTTTTTATTTAGTTACTGTTTTTCATACACGAAATATACAAATCGGACGAAAGTCGCGGGCAAAACTAGATATTAATATAAGTGTTTACAGAAAATATAAATCAGTGTGACAATAAATATCAAATCAACTTCATAATGATTTAAACCAAGCCGTAGAGCGCCATCTATGAATACTCCTGGAAAATAAAAAAAAACATACGTTTCCATTTATTACCATTTTTTAAAGTTATGTAAAAACAAAATCATTAGGTATCTTTTAAATATGACTAAATTTACTATAAGTATAGATAATTAATTTGATACATAGGTGTAGTATAATATACATCTATGATTTGATTTATTATCTCATATGGTTTACTTAGCGTAAGTCATTTAAGCGCTCCAAAATCGTCGTTATTCCCGAATTTTTTTTTTATTTGCGCGGAAGCCTAATTCTTTTTATATAATAAAAGTAGCCTTTGTTAATCCTTATAACATCAGCTATCTGCCAGTGAAAGTCTCGTTAAAATCAATTCTACCATTTCGGAGAAAATTGCAGAACATCGAACGACATTTGTTTTTAAATTATCCTTAGAAATAGCTACTGTATAAAATTTCATATTATGCATTTAATGAAAAGATGTTAATTTGACATTGCAAACAGATACTTCAAGTCTGTAGTCTACACAAAGTATCATTGAGTCTTTGTTGGGTCTACATAATTTAAGTAGGTACCTATTTCACAAAAACAAATTGTTTCAATATTTTCTAAATAAATCCTTAATTGAACAGCTGGGATAGAAGTTTGTATACTGTATAGGATACTGCTATAAAAAAAATTTGCTCTCAGTTAAGCCTAGATTACCTACACTTAGCTGAATATTAGAATTTAAGAACTACCTTTAAGTAGCAACGATTTTTTAAGTATGACATACCTATGCAAATTTAATCTGTGGTAAATCTATTTATTTAAATAAATTATTTGAGGTTAAATGTCAAAATGTGTAATTACTCATTAGTGTTAACGCACTATATTCGTTAGTCTCATAATTAATCATACTTACCCTTTGTATAACAGTAACACTGGCACCAAAGTCTGCCAATATTGTTCCGCATAGTGGCCCGGGAGCTAAACCCATGAACTCGACAACCTTGATGCCCCTTAGCGCCATGTTACCTGAAAATATTTTGTTATTGTAAGTCTATAAAGAATTATTCGTTATCGATGTACATAAGGTTTTGATTATCTTAGGTACTTGAATATTCATAAGAAATTGTTACAATAATCTGGAATTATTAGGTACCTATAATACCTCGTACTCCTTATTCGTAAGTACCTACTTACTTTTACGTACCTTACTTAAAGTACGGTACTTTTATAATGTAACTGGCTGTGCCTTACGGTTTCATCCGTATTAATTTTATCTGACAAACATCGCGCCGCCGCGCTGACAAGGTGGTGCGCGGCGCATCCGCGGCTCCGTCGACACGAGCCCGAAATCTTCAACAAATGTTTGTCACAAAATAGCTTATTGTGGCATATGTCTACGAGATTTTTATCGTGAACTTTTTTTTAGATATACTAAGGACCAATATTTTTGTAGAACATTGTGCTTACGCATAGAGTAATAAGTCCGCTCGCACATCAAGGACATAATTATATGTGTTTACGTATCATTAACCATTCAGTCATTTCATAGACAGGGATTTCAATTTAAAAGTGCTGGATTTTTTGCTGGATATCGCATCTATTAGTTATTACTATATTAAAAAATGTATATGTATATTATGTAGAGTATAACAAAAAATCATAAACAATTAGTACTATAACCACTTGTAAGGAGACTTATTAGAAGGCTAAATCTTTGTAATTACTTATTCACTTGTTTTCAAACTCATTATAAGACTAAATAATTTGTTATTTCATATTTTGGTTTTATGCAAATTTTTAAAATTCATTTTGTGCTGATAAATGTCTAGCTGAAACTAGTTGTCTAAGTGTGGGTGTACTATAAACCTCCGCCTACTTCTTCGGGAATATAGGGGTGATGCTATTTTATGTGAAATGTTATCAAAAGTTAAACACTAAAAGGAACCGTTTCATAAGTATACATAAAAATACATGCTTTGATGATTTAAAAAAAAACTCGCATCGATAACTGATATGTGCAGCATTAAAATAAACCATAAGTAAAATTATAGTTCCTATTGTAGAAATAAAACAGCAGAGCTAGAAGCTTTAGTTTTATAGTTAAGTATATTAAAATCCAACAGTAACACTTTATTATACGCAACGCGAGCAAACAAGAACAAGGAATATCTATGCCAGTGTGAATGTAACATTTGTACGATAGGTGGCGCTAACCGGCTTATGTTTATTTCTTTACTACATCCTCCCTTAAACATAAGCCCATTTTTCTAGAGAAGTAGTCTAGCTTGATCTGTGGAGTCGCTTTGGTGAGGACGTCAGCAACCATCTCTCCAGTGTTGACATATTGTACCTCAATCTCCTTTTTACATATGTTCTGCCGGATAAAATGGTGCCGGACATCTATATGCTTGGTTCTGAAATTATAAACATCGTTTCCTGAAAGATTAATACAACTTTGATTGTCGCAATAAATACGTATAGTATGATGCTTGAGATGTGGCCAAAACTGTTCTTGCAGTTGTTTTAGCCATAGTGCTTCTTGGGTGCAGGCTGATAAAGACATGTATTCCGCCTCTGTTGTTGACAGTGCAACAGTAGGTTGTCGCTTTGAGCTCCAAGATATAGATCCTCCCTGAAATATAAAAGTGTATCCTGTGCAGGACCTTCTGTCATCTTCAGAGTTAGCCCAATCGGCGTCACAATAGGCATGAACGATTTCTTCTTCTGCACATTGTTTGTAAGACAAACTGTAGTTTTCGGTGCCTCGTAGATATTTCATTAATCTTTACTACACCTATAATTTTGTGCAGAATAAACTCGGTAGTAATAACTAATAGAAGCGATATCAGGCACCTGCAAATGGAAAGTCTATGAAAGCCGATTTTCAACCCGTAGTGCCCCAGCACACGCGGATAAAGCAGTTCATGAGCGCTATGACATCCGATTTACCTAACAAAAATCAATATTTAAGGTGTATCCTAAATATTGGAGCACCCCCAATAAGGATTTTTGTCATTCAAATGACTGGGAGCGGGAGCTCGATCGAGGGCATTCTGTAGTCCACGTGAGCGCAGCCGCGGGCACAGCTACTAATTTAATAAAATATTACATAATTTGATAAATGGGTTACTTACTTACTTTGTTGAGCTACCTACATGCAGTAATTTTACTAAACTTTTATTGCTTTGAAGAGAATGTATGTGAACTCGAAATATATCGTATGAAAACTGGATGAATTTGCGTAGTAAAGGAAGCGATTGAATATTTTTGGTCAAGATACGGTTTTTTTGTTTTACTACAGTGTTACCTGACTTTAAATAGCGATATTTCCTAAGATGGTAACATCAAGCTTAAAGAGACTGACTCTCAACTTGTGGATGATATCTAGTCTTACGGTCGTTAGGAAATACCATACTTCTATGCTCTGGTTTCATCACGGTAATTTCCTTCACCGAAAGTTAAGGAACATTTTAGGAAACGAACCCATGTCGATTGACAATATGTATGACTCTGAACACACTACTGCAGACCCGTCATCACTTAAAATAACACGTCACCGCGCCCGTATATATATTTACAATAGGTACCTATTGTGACCAATCTCTTATGATATGAAACAACATTCGAAGATGATAAGCTAAGCTTAAAGTGAGGAACTGGTTCTCAGATACAGCTGCTAAAACAAAAAAGTTGTTGTTTACCCAGTTTACTCGATCACTAATAGAAAACGCCCAACCACCGTGCTATTATTTACGGAGCTATCACGACTTTACTCACACTTCGAAGACGTATTACGTACTTCTTCGACAGCTCAAACTTGCTAGTACATTTTTAATACACAAAATGTATCGATACATTTCAAATACGCCTAAGTCACAGATAAACTACTTTTGAGGAAATGATGTTATTGTTTTAAAACTCATTATTTTAACATAAACAATTGGTATTACATATTTCTAAAGTTTCGTAACGGATACCAAGGGCAAGACTACGTAAAAAAAAGGTTTAAAAACCACGTAGAATTTACGAAAAATCGGTTGACATTTCGGACTTAGGCATTTTTGATAACTATCACGATTTAGGATAGTTTGAAAAATTCATGTTGCAATTTCTTACATTTTTCATTACTTTTTATCATATGCTTCTTTTCTGCTATTTTTGAACTCATAACACTTACCATAATTCTATAAAAACCTGAGCACAAGATTTAAACATCACGAGCTAGAGACAGCAATGGCAGCCATGACACTGCACAGTACTGTTTGTAATTGGCCGGATTGGACTTTGGTGAATTTTATTTACACTGGTTTTGGTAATTAAGGCACTATTGAAATAAAATGGAATATTCTGACTGAATCGATGGACTTTTTTTAATTTAATAAATACTAAGATATTAAATATGATAAACGTAATAAGACAATACAAAAATATCAAAAATGTATTATAGTGGACTTAAGCTCGTTTGATATGTATCGACACAAATAGAAATGATCGATGGTGAACTTGAAAACATCTATATTAGGTTCACTAATATATCTATGCTATCAACAAAAACATCGAACAGTAATCGCCTTCTGCTGTGCATAGGCCTCTCTTTTTTTACGCCACTCATCCCGATCCTGAGCTAATTTCATCCATTGGCGTGCGACATTGGATCTCAATATATTTTAATCGATCTTATAATTTAATGCCGAGCATGATGCGCTCCATGGTTCTCTGTGCCACTTTTATTTTATGCACAGCCTCATCTGTGAGCGTCCATTTCTCAGCACAATATGTCATGGTGGGCAGGACACATTGATTGTTTAAACGGGACTTCAGGCATTGTGAAACGTCGACGAATTAAAGTATATCGCCAAACTTATTGAATGCCGCCCATCCCAACTGGATTCTTCTAGAGAACTCCTTCTTCTGAAGTTCCTTGTCAAAAGACAAAATATGCCCCAGATAAACGTACTGGTCGACCGTATGCTTGAAATCGAGCCACCGGTAACATTCTCCATAACTCTCGTCTTGAACATAGTCATCTTGAGACCTATTCGACGAAGAAAAGCATAGTATAGGTCTTTAATCATGCTTTGCAGATTATCCAATATCTCGGCAAATAGAACCAAATCGTAAGTGCGACAAAAAGGCACCGTTTATATTAATTCCAGTCTTGTCCCAAGTGAGCGTCTGTATGTCGTTTTCTAAGAACGTCTTAAAAAGTTTAGGTGATATGGTATCTCCTTGTCGCACTCCCCTCTTAATTGATATGGGATCACTTAGCTTACGAAGCCGTACTTGCATAGTTGCCACGTTATTGACGTTATGCAACTTTAAGAGCAAATCCACGTATCGAGTGTCGATAGAGCAGCGATCAAGAGAATTAAACACGGCCCAATGCTCGACACTGTCAAAAGCCTTCTCATAATCGATGAAGGCCAAGCAAAGAGGGCGATTGTATTCTCGTATCTTCTTCATCAACTGTTTTACCGCATTAATATATAATTGTGAATGGAGTTCGTGGATCCATACACGTACAAATTATCATAAAAAAGGTAATAAACACTACAGATAGCACCCGAAGAAATAATAAAGATCTAGCAACCAAAAAAAGATCGCCCACTTCGGTAGGGTAGCACCAAAACTTCGATGTTTTGTAACATTACTCATCCCTAATACAAACTGACGTAGGTACTTCGACCGTCCGATTGAAATTCAAAATAAAGTGAAGTGAATTAAGTGTTTTACTGAAGTTCTATTAACGACGGGTCTGTTCGGTTTCTCGCATTAGACCAATAAAAAAACTTGCATATATTTGCTACCGTAGGTATGCGAATTTAATATAATATCAGGGTGATCGAGCTTTGTTCGGCATGTAAAAGAAAAGAACAACTCCTATCTAGGTAAACATTGGAATTACATTAAATAAAAAAAAAAAAATCAATTACATAGACCTGTACAAGAATTGATCACTTAAAAGTAATAATAGAAATAAATTTATATAAATTAATAATAGAAATAAATAAATTATTAATAGAAATAAATAAATATAATGATTTATTCAGATGACTAGGCAACCGTTAAAAAGCAAACTAGTTGGCACTCACTAATATTTCCCTATATGAGAAAGTAACTTTTTGATTAAATAAGAATTCACTTCTGTAGCCTGTTGAATAAATCACGTTGTTACTTGGTACTAGACTTAATCTAAGTCCAAAATGAAATTACAATCTCTTTGCAAAATGATGTCTAAACCGTATCGTCTCAGTAATCTGTGCACTAAAGGTTCTTCAATGTAACAAACTGCAAAGAGCAAAGTCTAAAAGCAGGGATTGTAGTAGTACTGGGCGTTTTGTTGAGAAACGGTTATAATAACCAGTTTTTCTATGAAAAACGAACGAACTGTTTCTTTATTTAACAAAAACAAGTTTCAGAACGAACGAGATAGTTTCATGATAGAATAGGTCTATAGTTACTGTTTTAAGGACTTTGAATGAACAGTAAACCGTTACAAGAAACTACTTTAAATTTGAAGTAACGGATAAGCTACAATGAATCTTATTGCTAACGATATACAATAAAAATTTGGTTGTCAAAGAAAAACGAAATAAAGGTACGAATAAAAACTAGTTTTTGGCTAAACGTCAAATGTTCGTTTTTTCAGTAGGTACAGTTTGTTCTCGAACATATGAAAAAAGCATTTTTTTATAACCGGTTCTAAGAACGGTTTCTTGAGTGTAAAAAAGCGTTTCGTTTCGTTTTACAAATATCAGAAACGACCCAGCACTAGATTGTAGTACTGTATAGAGATGGGCGATTATGAGATATACTAATGTAATCATTCGATTATGAGGCTATCTTAACATAACTCAATTAAAGAAATTAGTAATTTTTAATTTATGTAGTTCAATTATGAGTGATAATTCATAATCGAATTATGAATAATGAGAAAAAAAGGTCGCGCAATCGTAAGTTTAAAAAAAGTTATTACTAGAAAACAGAATAATTAGCTAAAAAATAAAATGATCACTCTTAATCGAAGTACGTAGATTACTTAATTTAAAAAAAATAGTAATTATTATTACGACCCAAACGACATTTTTCTTTTTAGCTTTCCAATCTTGCCCACTTCTGGGTATTTTTTTTTGTAGAACTGACTATACTGTTAGTCTTAGGGGCACTGAACCCTCTGACGGCTTTTACAGCTTCACCGGACTTGGGGGTGAGCGCTTAGAGCACTCAGCCGCGGCCTCTGGGTAATACATCGAAGACTCCATTATGAATGCTCATTCATGTCCGTAATTCGATTATAAATAAATACTCATCGTTGAAATATCTCAATTATGTACATACTTAATCGCCTGCCTCTAGTACTGAAGTGTCAGTGTTGCCAGATCCCGATACTGAAAAGTTACCAAGTACTGCTCAAAAAGTAATATTTTGATAACAAAAGTAACGCATTCTCATAATTGTCGAAAAAACGCTATTTTATTCTTATTTTTGCGTTAAATGTGTACTTACCTGCACTTCTTTACATAGTTTCATATTGAACAACATTAACAGAACTATTATTATCAATTACTTTGTCTACACTCAGTACCTATTTAGTCACCTAGTTTTATTTACCACTCATCTCACTCAAACAAGATAACAATTAACTAATGTAGACAAGGTTTACAAAACACAAATAAACTTGCTGCTTGGAGAGACAAAAAAAACACCTTTATTTAGGTAGGTACCTTTAACACAACAAAATTTTACCCCCTATTTTTTGGAAAATTTCTGAAATATCGAAAGAACCTCAGGTATTAAGGTGAGTAAATAAAAAAAATACATCATATGTATAAAAAATATTAGGTGCTTGATTTGATACTAAAATAGTTCATATTATAAAAAAGTATGTACCTACAACTTAGTATAAACTTTTAATCCAGACTCTATTAAAATAGATTATTTACTGTATAGTTTATGTATTCTATAAAGGCGGCTGCTTAAGTTACTTTACTCATCAGTTCGGAAAAGTCCCGTTAAAGTTTTCGGTATATTGTTTTAAATTTGGCTGCCTTCCGTTTTACCAAATTATTTTGTTGTTTGTTTTTTTTAATGCAAATTATTGTACTCCACCACAAAAGTGACGCAAAAGTAACATTTTGAGCTCTGTAACACATGAGTAACGCATCACGGTCAAAAGTAACGAAAATTTTTACTAAAGTAACGCTCTGGCAACGCTGGTGGTAGTGGTGAGCGAATATGAGATGTACTAATGCAATCATTCAATTATAAAGATTTCTCAAGATATCTTGATTATAACCATTACTAATTGTTAATAAAGTTATTACTATGTTTATGTGTTCCATTAGATATTTAAAAGTATTACTATTTATAAATTTGCAATTAAATGGTACTTAAAAGATATTAAATCTTTAATGAACTACAGATTTATTAATATAGTTAGCTATAATTATATAATTTAACCAACAAAAAAAATCATAGCTGGGTTTATCACTACGAGTATTGTGGTCGCAATCCCTACCACCCCGCCATGTTACTGCTTATGCACCGGCTGATTTCGGAACATGACATTCCAAAAGAAAATCGTATATGGGATTATTAATGTTTGTATGGTATTATCAATATATGCCAATAAGAATTCAACACATTAACCGTCCTAATAAAACTTCAAAAATAATTATAATCATACCTTATTGTTCCGGCCCAAAGGAATGTTATTTGAAAAACGTTAAACCCCTTTTATTCCTTTCTTACCAAAAGCATAAAATATATGAATGGGTTCTTCATAAAAACTTTCAAGTTTTATTTTCACCACATGTGGAATAACACAATGAAATAATTCACTTGTAGCAGAACTGTATAATCCAGATAATTTACAATAGGTTTATCTCTTAGAATGTATAAGCCCCCGCAAGCCGCGGTTTGACATCGCCGTAACATAAAACAATTATGCCGTACTGCGAAGTTAAACCGTTTAAAAACACTTCAGCCAATCTTAAAAGAATACTGGACTATCATTTAATAAGTTATTATTAAAAATACAATACATTTCTAATTAAGTATAACACTGTCAATAAATCAACATTGACAGCTGATATTTCCCTCTTACATACTTTCATCTCCTATTTTTTACCCTTAATGTTTTATTTTCGCTACAAACAGTACCCTGTTTCTTTTCCCAAGTTTCAATCTATCTCTATATCAAAATTCATCAAAACTGATTCAGTGGTTTAGGTGTGAAAACGTAACAGACAGACACATGTACTTTCGCATTTATAATATTAGTATAGATATGTGTTTAATATAAGTTATTGATTAATGTTTACCGTATAGAGTTTACATGGTACTTAACAGAGATCCTTAAATTACAAATTATTAAAATAATCAATATTGGGATAATAAAATAGTAAATTATAATTATATCAAATGATGATATATACATAAAGAAAACATAAATATAAAACTGTTCAATATTGAAAGTTGGTATAATGGCGTACCAGCATAATTTCTACGTCTTGATAAAATAATGGTATAAGACCCTGAAAATTGGTATGCGTACCAAGAAACTGGTACGCGTATCATCCCTGGTCTAAAGTTACGGATTAAATTTTTTAATTTGCGAGGGTTCCGTATAGACGTCTTTTAAACCTTTCTTAGTAGGTAGTAGGTATTATACTTATTATCTTTAAAGCATTGCGCTACAATAACAATAAGGTGTATTACTTGTTAGAACTGTCAAGAATGTTATTGTGGCAATTCAAAATAATAGTAATTACCTATTTATAATTCACTTAATTTGTGTTATGTGTATGTATGTTGTGTAACACGTTATAATATGTATAATTATTAATGTAAATAAATGGTGTTCGAACAAATTACTATCGTCTACCACTCTTCCGAGGCAATTTGTATGTTCAATTATTGACAGAACTGAACGGTATTGTGTTCTAATTACATCACAATAATTTTACGTAAAAAGTAAACCCTTAACAATGTATCCGTGAAGCAATCCCTTAATAAAGCATCCGTCAGTCCCTTGGGGACCGATGAAAAAATGACCTCAAGTGTTGACCAGTCCTCCCGGGACTGATAGTGGCTGACTGCTTTTACGCCTAATTTTAGCCGTATTACTATATTGTAATTCTCGAACATGTTTATTGATATACCCAAACACAAGGACAAACTGTATTACACGTTTATTAACACAAGTTTACTTGTGAAACGTTTTCTCCTGAATAAATAAAAATGAGAATACTTATGCAGGCCCAGTTAACTTCAATAGAACTATAAGTGAAACTATAGAAGGAGCGGGGTGTTCGAAATAGCGAAAGAGATAGATACCAAGATGCCATAAAAAAAAATTTTTTTTTTCTTCCTGCTAATATAAATGCTTTTGAAATAAGGGTCGAGAAATATGCATCGAAAATAAACATCGACGTTATATCTAAGTGATTTACCACGACTGACTCATTACGGTGTCTCCGAAATTACCTGGCCTATTGACTTGAAAGTCATGAATATTCCTTTCAAAATGTAAACATCCAGTAAGAATAGATTATATAATAACATTGATACATTGACAAAGTGACATCGATGTAAGAAACTTTGCAATTGATATGAACAGACCATCTGACTTATCAGTGTAGATATCTCCTAATAACTTATTATACATTGTAACGTCTAGTCTATTCAAACCATATTTTAAAGTAAATTTTAATCATGACTTTTGAAAAGTTACATATGAACATGGCTATAACGTGCCTGAAAATGAAAGGAAAAGTACTTTAGATTCAAAACTTTCAGTTTTCTTCGAAGAAGTTGCAAAAAATACTGAATTACATAAAATAAAATTTTCAGACACTGATAAAAGGGCGCAGCAAATAAGTAAATCAAATCGAATCAAATCTCATTATAGGTAGTTCTAAAAAATTTACGCTATGAAATGTCACTCTCTCGTATTATTTAATATCACAAGTCCAATCTAATCTAGCACGTCACTATTGTGTGACATTCACCGGAGAATATTTATGTAAATTATTTTAAACAATATCACACTTACAAAATAAATATAACCTGATAATGCCACTCTTAATTTTTATTATATTCCAATTTAAAGTTACTGCTAATGTTTTACTACCATACAAATTTACCGATCGCTAAAAAAGAATACTACAGCTTGTTTACTATTTTAGCTCTTTGTAATAACTGCGCTCCTGTTTAGATAACAATTGTAATAATTAATTCCCGTAGAAAAATACACTTTTCAAAAATGGATTTAACCCTCTATAACTCAAGAACATAGATTTTCTAAATTTTTGTGTACGGGTAATTAAAAAAGAAAATATATACGTTTTTCATAATTTTTCATTTATTCAATTATTAAAAAAAATATATATTGAAAAACATGGAGCGTTGCCTAGAGGCAACACTAAGTCATAAGCTTAAAAACTATGTATGTGCGGGTTATAAAGTGACCAGACGATAGCTCTGGTCTATACTACGGACTATTGATACCGTGGTTTCCGCACTTTGAAAACTATTACTGGATTGCCGAGTAAAAATACGTCGATGACTATAAATTCAACTTTTATTGATCACTATTTACAATATTCACTTGTTACTATCTACTTGCTGACAATGTCTTTATCACTATTTATTTTCTTGCCGACTTCTTGAGAACGAATGCACTTGTCGCTATGTAGTTTCTTACCGACTTCTTGAGAATGAATGCACTTGTCGCTATGTAGTTTCTTGCCGACTTCTTAAGAATAAATGCACTTGTCGCTATGTAGTTTCTTGCCGACTTCTTGAGAATGAATGCACTTGTCGCTATGTAGTTTCTTGCCGTCTTCTTGAGAATGAATGCACTTGTCGCTATGTAGTTTCTTGCCGACTTCTTGAGAATGAATGCACTTGTCGCTATATAGTTTCTTGCCGACTTCTTGAGAATGAATGCACTTGTCGCTATGTAGTTTCTTGCCGACTTCTTGAGAATGAATGCACTTGTCGCTATGTAGTTTCTTGCCGACTTCTTGAGAATGAATGCACTTGTCGCTATGTAGTTTCTTGCCGACTTCTTGAGAATGAATGCGCTTAGTACCGCGGCGCGCGGCCTTTTATGGCGCTCGACGGGGTGGCAAAGCGGGTCTTGTTGGAGGGGCGACAGTGTGGTGCGAGTACGAAGTCCCCTCCATGGCAAAACGTTTATCTTATTATCTATATCTCTATTGGTTATACAAAACTATATTCGTGTGTTGAAACTAAAAGGTTTTCTAATAATTTAACAATAACTTAAAAATAATACATTTAAAGGCTATAAATACGATATAAACTAAACATATAGTGCGTCTCGCTCGCACTTGTGACGCGATCTCGCTCTTGTGACAGGCCACGCCTACTGCGGCGTTTGCGCTGTTTTCCTGCTATCCTGCACAATGTATATATGTGGACGTTATGAAAGGTGAAAGTTTCTGAAGCATTTCTTGGTTTTAGTATAGCACAACGCAACCCCGCATTTTTCGCAAATATATTGTGAGTAAATTAAAACACTTTTGGAACTTGCATCAAATTTTTTTCAGACCATTGGGGCCAGTGCCCAATCTGGTCTTGCCGTACTGCCATTGATGGACAGGTCCTTTGTATTTTTTTGCTTGTATCTCGTTCTCCATCGAACGGCGACTAGACATTCTAGGTTTTATGCCCAATTTACAAAGAGTTACTGCAACATCCAGACGAAAATCTACTGACTATAAACGACATGAAAGGTCTTTGTCATTAGAGACTCATTTATAAAGCAAGCATGCGTTTGCCATTGTGAGATTCAACTAAATGGTAGAACACACGTATTTGCCATCGTTAGCTACGCAGCTGTATCTTGTAAATCCCCATGATGCTGTCGATTAGATCAACACTAACCATGTGGCGATTGTACTCATTTACAACATTGGGTCGTTTTATTATTGTTGTTACCAAGTATTGGACTCCAGTGGTTAGTAACTCTAGGTAATCGAATAAGAGACACTAGATATGCCATACCCATAAACTGCCTGATATCCATTCCTGTCACACGAAAAATGCTGTTAGGATCATTCTGAACTTGAAAAAGATTGGTCTCCTCTTAAATCATCTGGATAAGTTCTTGTGGAAAGAGGTAAAAGAAAAACTGAATAGGAGTTTATAGCTCTAGAAGTTCAGTACCCAAGTTCTTGTTACCTTTGAACCTGAGCTGCTCGGCATTTAACTGTAGGCTCTTCTTCTGCCAGCGTAAATTAAATTTGGTGAGTTTCTTTTGATTGATTGCTTAGAGCTGATGAAGGTTGAGGAACGGTAATGTTTGATGCCGTTTCAGCGCTTAGAGGTGATGAAGGTGAGCTTTCATTATTATTTTCTAAGGTTTATATAATAGAATCTATGTCGATATCAATTTGCAAGTATTGTCTTCAAATGTTTATAATTCAGCTACAGAATATGGATCTGCGAGGCTGTCATAGTCAAAATTTTATAAACAAATTTGATTGTTGCCATTATTAGGTATTTTGGTTTGAGCATCCTGTTCTTTCGTTTTAATGTTTCGGTGTAATTTAGTGTTGCGTGATTTCTTAAATAGTATCGGTGTGATTAGACTTATTGAATATTTTGGATGTAATGTCTTGTACTTAAGTTTATGTAATTCAAATTCATGATATAAAATAAAAAGGGTAGTGGAAATCATCTGTTCATTTCTTTAAATTTCACTCATCATAGAACTACTAATAATAGTAATTACTTATGGTTATAATTGAGATATTTTGAGATACATATTTTCATAATTGAGTTATTTCATTACTATGTCTTAAACTTACACATAACTTATTACTTAATGCATAAGCCACAATAAGCCATTTTATGACAATAGTTGAAAATTAAAAAAAAAAATGTGAAAATTATTTTAGACATGGTATAAAAAAGACAATTTTATGAAGTTTTTGGTGGGATTTTGAAGTGACCTGTTGGGGTTTTTTATTTTTAACTAACTGATCCGCACAACTTTGTCTGCGTCACATAAGAGAGGGAGAGAGAATGGTTAATTAGAAAAAGTGGGTCGAAGGCAAAACAATTCTTAAGGCGCTGAAACTTTCTTTAATTTGCCGCGGAGCTATTTTTAGACTGTGATATCTCCTGAGAAATTAATTGAAATCAATTGATGTCAAGAAAAATGATGTTTAAAATTAAATCCTTCTGATGAATATTGTAGTTAATTCAATAAGGATTAATACAATGTTTATAGAAACAACTTCACAAATAATGCATTATTTTAAAACTAATTTTATTACCATTAAAAAGATTATATTGAGTCAAGCATAAAAGTTAGCCAAATTCTATCCCAGATTTTATTTTTTTATCTTTTTAAGAGAAACAATTCCGACACACGTGATTGTTGAGTAACTCTAACAATTTAAGCAACGCATGCTATGAAAGTTCTCAAAAGCAATAAATTCTCCCCGTTTTTGCAACATTTTTCATTGACGCTCCGCTCCTATTGGTCGTAGTGAGATGTTAGCCTATATATATAACTATACCTTTCCTCGATAAATGGGCTATCAAACACTACAATATTTTTTCTATTCCAGCCAGTACTTCCTGAGATTAGCGCATTCAACCAAACAAACAAACTCTTTTGTTTTATAATATTAGTATAGATTCATTAACTTAGGGTTTAGACCATATATGGGCTAAAACCAGCCCGCGGGCTGATGCAGGTTCGCGAGACATTTAGAAGAAGCCCAATTAAGAAAATATTACATTAAGTACGTATACTCACGGGATTGACAGTGAGACGGCAAACATTAAAACCTTTGATTTTTGCCGCCTCACGGGCGACACATCAAAAGATTTATTGCTTCTCAAAAATTTTAAACTAGTTTATTCCAGAGTATTCCTTCATTTTGCCTATATAAGCGGGTAGATAGCCCGAACATTAGTTGAGTTCCGATTTGGTCACTGTTGCGAACGGACGTGTCGCTCCGTTTTCAATTTTGACCATCACGTGACTATTATTTACGATTGTATGTTTGGAATTTTATTTCAAATATACTTTGGTAATATCAACGTACACCAAACGGGTGTCAAACGCTCGCGGTAAACCGCACTTTTCGGTGCGACTTGCTGTTTTTTTTTTTTTTTGTGTAAAATCCACGGTTTTGTGGTTGCTCACTGGATACCTGACGGTGCTAACTAAGGTGAGCGGGGCGTGACCCGAGCAGCCCGCTGGTTGTCTCCTTCAGAGGCAAACAGCCAGACTCGGACGGGCCTGGGAATCTAGGCCTTTGCGGTTATCGCATAGTCTTGCCCCAGGTGTCTCCTGCCAAACCCTCCGATCCTGCACACTCCATCCCCGGGAACCTGTTTGGGCTTAGCCCGGTTTCATTACCGGTCTCTGTCTTCAGCCCCGGGCTTGCTAGGGCTCCTTAGGGTTGATAGGTCCTTACTGTGTGTCATTGCACCTCGACCACAGGACTTTTGCCCGACTCGGATAGTCGTTATAAATTTTGGCGCACCCCCCTGCCCTTAAGGCAGGGAGGCCTTTAATTTAAAATCATGTCCCAAACCCCACTCAATGCCGCCGAGATGGCAAAAACAATAAATGAGTTGGCCGCCTGCGTTAACGGGTTGCAGGCCAGAATAAAGTCCATGGAGTTTGAAAATCTCAAATTCCAAAACTTCGTCCTTGTTCGTAATCCCTCTATCATAGAGGAATTCAAAAATAATAATAACGCTCCTGCCGCGCGTCGCACCGCTGCGACAGCGACCCGTCAGGCCCCTACAGGTAGCGAGGCGGCCGCTTCAGGTAGCAAGGCGGCCGATGACGTCACGGCCGCGACCGTTATTCCGACCGTTATACCGACTGGCGCCGCGCCAGTCGGCGTCGCGCCCAAACGTCCCGCGCGCCCGTCCGCCGCGTCATCCGGGGCCGTGGCCACGCCTACGGCCACGCACCCTGTCCCGACTAGACAATCGCGCGGGTCAAGCCCCGCCTCCGTCAGGCGAGGGCCGCGTAATTCGCGGTCACAATCTAGGGTTGCTAAAAATAGTCCGTATGTCCGTCCCGCGCGATCCACGGAAACCGCGGTAAAAACCACTAATTCTTTTTCGGCCCTTCCGGTCGAATTAGTTTCGCCCGCGGGTCCGGATGCATCTCCGGAGATGGATACTGAGAATGACGGCTTCACCGTCGTCGCGTCGCGTAAGCGAACGGCGCGTAGCAGTCCGACTGCTCAACCGGCGCCTAAAGTTAAAGTTAATGCAGTAGTCAGGGGTGCCGTCGCCCCCGCGTCCTCCCAGCTCCCCGCGCCCGCAGGCGGGAAAAAAGAGCGTGCCCCACCTCCAATTATAATCCGGGACAAGGCGGCCTGGATGGGAGTCTGCAATGAGATGCGCAGACTCAAACTCGAGTACCACAAGGCTAGAAATATAGTCAACGGGATTTCTATTTCGGTGAGTTCTTCGGAAACTCACCACCCTCCTCCGGCAGAAAGGTCTGCAATTTTATACGTATTCCCTCGCGGAGGAGCGCGTCCTCCGAGTGGTCATCCGCCGCATTCCGGTGGAGCTCGACCCGTCGGAGGTGTGCTCCTCGCTCAAGGAGCAAAGTTATCCCATCCGGGAAGTACACCGGATGTACAGTAAAGATAAGCGGCCACTACAAATGGTAGTGGCCATATTGGACCTTTCCCCCGAGGGAAAGGCCATCTTCCAGCTAGAGACGGTGTGCGGGCTCTCCGGGATTAACGTGGAGCCCCCATACAAAAACCACCAGCCTGCGCAGTGCCACAACTGCCAGCTGTACGGGCACGCTGCCCGTAACTGTCATTCTCGTCCGCGGTGCGTAAAGTGCCGAGAGGACCACCCCACACGGGAGTGCACGCGCGAGCGTGACTCCGTCGTCCCCCCGAGCTGCGTGTTATGCGGGGAGGAGGGGCATCCCGCGAATTATCGCGGTTGCCCCAAGGCCCCGCGTACCACGCGGCCACGTACACAGAGGCAGGCGGGCCCCCGGGCGGCGCCCCCCGCCTCAGCCATCAAAGCGCAACCCCTGCTGGCGTCAGGGGAATTTCCCGCGCTGCCGGTCCCGCGCCAGCTCCCGGCCACCGCCGGCCCCTCCGCACCCCGCGTGGTGCAACCGCAACCCGTGCGTTCATCGCAGAACGCATGGGGCCCCCGCCGCCCCAATCCACAGCCCCTTATGGCTATGGATATTCCCGCGCCCCGCGCTCCTGCGCCCCGCGCGCCCGCTAACACTGTCGTCAATAGTAACGACCTAATGATACTGCTCACCCGCGAGCACGATATCCGCGAGCTCATCGAATACAACGACCACTTGGAGCGCTTCGGTCTCATCAAGACCGCTTGCGCGTTCCCCCGCCTCGTAGAGACACTACAACGTCTCGATCGCGAGGCGAGTAGTAATAAAAATTAGGGCCTTTCAATGGCTAAGTTTAAACCGAAAGCGTTAAATCTTTCATTTTTTAACGCGCGAAGCCTACTTCCGCAGCGTGATCTCGTCGCGACCTTTCTTAAAGATCACCAAGTAGATGTTCTTTTAGTGCAGGAGACGCTCTTAAAGCGTGCTAAACGTGATCCAAAAATCGCGAACTACAATATTGTAAGAAATGACCGGGCCGGCCGCGGGGGCGGCACTCTCATTTATTACAAACGATCGTTATATTGTACGCCGGTAGATCCTCCGATACTTACCAATATGGAAGTATCCGTGTGTAGACTAGGAATGACCGACCACCCGTCCATAACGTTAGTCTCAGTTTATCTCTCGCCGAGGAAAGAGCCTCTCAGGTCTGACCTAGAAAAGCTACTTTCGCTCGGTGAATCGGTCATTATAGCGGGTGACCTCAATTGTGGACACACTTCGTTTGGCAATTGGAGAGACTCCAGTAATGGGGTTAAACTCGATGAGCTAACGAACGTGCTAAACTTTGATGTCATAGCGCCACCCACTCCCACCCACTTTCAAGACAACTGTATGCCGACAGTGCTTGATGTAGCTCTCATTAAAGGTATCGCGCTTCGGTTACGACTCATTCGGGTCGTACACGAGCTCGACTCCGACCACCGTCCGGTCATCATGCAGCTAGGTCAACCAGACGACTCTAGCCCTCCTTCGGTCCAAGTGGTTGACTATGCCAAGCTAAAACATTATCTTGCGGACAGGCCGTCCTCGTCCAGCTTAGATAGGATCCCGGACGTATTGGGGTCCGTTGCGGACGTAGATCTCGCGATCGATTCCCTGGTCGACCACCTGCAGGCCGGCATCGGAGAGGCCTCGAGAGAGGTCGAAGAGGCGAGCGATCGCCGCTTCGTACTCCCTGCCGACGTGCGGGCGTTGTTGACGGAAAAGAACGCGGCGACTCGTGCGCACGACCACTATCCGACCGAGGAAAACCGCGCACGTTTACGCGCACTTCAAAGATCGGTTAGAGCCCGTATATTAGAACTCAGAAGTCACAGATGGGACGCCCTCGTCGAAGGGCTAAGGCCGTCGCATCTGGCTTACTGGAAATTAGCTCACAGCCTCAAAATAGAGGCTTCTTATCTTATGCCCCCCCTCGAGAGGGGTCCCGGTATACCGCTCGCCTTCGATAGCAGCGACAAGGCGGAGTGCCTCGCCACTTGTTTGGAGAGCCAGTGCTCTCCGAACAGTGTCGATGCAAATACCGACCGGGTCGAGGGTATCGATGGATGCGTGCGGGAGCTGGATAAGCTCCCCGCGACAGCCTCCCTGTCCCCAGTCACGTCTGAGGAGGTTCTTTCCATTATAAAAAGCCTTAAGCTCAGAAAAGCACCAGGTCCCGACGGGATCAGGAATGAAGTACTTAGGCTTCTTCCTGATCGCCTCATAGCTCTATTGGTCTGCATCTTCAATGTAGCCATAGTCCACTGCCATTTTCCAGCCGCCTGGAAAAAGGCAATAGTCATAGGTATCCGTAAGCCCGGCAAGAGCGCGTCGCTTCCCGACAGCTATCGCCCGATCAGTCTCCTAAATACGTTAGGGAAAATTTACGATCGGATCCTTCTGAACCGTCTCAAGCCAATAATAGAGGAGAAAGACCTCTATCCGCCTGAGCAATTCGGTTTCCGTGCTAGATATTCTTGCACTCATCAAGTGCACCGCCTCACGGAGCACGTTGCATTTAATTTTGCTGAACTTTATAAACCCCGCCGTACACTTGCGGTCTTTTTCGACGTGGCCAAGGCCTTTGATAAGGTCTGGCACGAGGGATTGATTTACAAGTTGTACCGCTTTGAAGTCCCCGATAGGCTAATTAAAATAATTCGCGACTATTTAACAGATCGCACCTTCCGCTATAGAGTGGAAGGTGAATTGTCCACGCCCCGTCCAATACGCTCAGGCGTTCCCCAAGGTTCGATCCTGGCTCCTAGCCTATTTAACCTGTACGTCAGTGACCTACCTCGACTCCCGGAGGTCGAGGTAGGGCTATACGCTGACGATACAGTCTTATATGCCTCAGATAGGAATAGATCCCACCTCAGACACAAAGTCCAACGCTCCGTGACCACTCTCGGGAAGTGGTTTAACGAGTGGCGTATAGCCGTTAATCCCTCGAAGAGCGCCGCGATGCTCTTCGATGCGGATTCGTCACAGATACCGTGGAAGCTTAAACCTGTTAAGCTCTACGATAATCCGATTCCGTATGTAAGAGAGACCAAATATCTAGGGGTAACCCTAGATAGTAGGCTCTCTTTTAGACCCCACATCCGTAAGGTTAGGAACAGGGCCGCGTGGGTCCTGGGCCGGTTGCATCCTCTGTTGTGTTCGGTGAGTAAAATGTCCACGCGACATAAGCTCACGCTCTACAAGACGTGTATTCGACCAATTTTGACATACAGTTGCGCCGTGTTCACACATATGTCCGAGTCGAGTTTCAAACGGTTACAATCGATACAGAATAGGTTCCTCTATCGTCTCACCGGGGCCCCGTGGTATGTTCGAAGCGTAGATCTCCATAGAGATATGGAGCTTCCTTCGATACATGCCTACGTTAAACAGCTCTCCCGTTCGTATTTCGACACCGCGTCGAACCACGCGAATCCGTTAATAAAAACAGCCGCCACTTATGTTCCGGCACCCACGGACATCCGGTGCAAACGCCGGCCGCGCAATATTTTTATTGATCCCGACGATCACATCGAAAATTCGAATAAATATTACACATCCGTCTCTCCAAACAGAGCGTGCCAGCGCCCACGCCCGCGTAACCACCGTTCTCTCCGCAGAGGGCGGGCGGTCAATTTCGCTCCAGCACACCCGTCACGTCCACCCTCTCTAGCGGTAACCCAAGCCTAGGTCCGTTCCTCGGTGTGAAACCCTTGGGTCAGGCAACCGCCCGCGCGATACAAGTGACACTGTACGTGCATCACTTAGCTACCTACATACAACACTACACACGTATGAACATACACACGTGCACACCACACAGGTACATAGGTTCTGTGAGGGACCTTTTTTTTTCTTTTTTTACGCTAGTTAGTTAGCGCTAGTTAGTGTAGAAACATTCCGATTACTGAATACACATACGCACGGTTCCTTCCTTCCTCCCAGGAGGAAGGGAACGTGCCTATGTGTATATTTAGTTAGCTCGAATCGTAGGTGTAGGGATTCGAATAGATCGCGACCTATTTGCGAACGCGACGACCGCCCGAGCCGAGGTCCGGCCACTTTGGCACCCTCGTGCGAGTCGTCCACAAAACTTTCGCGGCTGAGTGCCCTCTGCGCTCGCCCCCAAGTCCGGTGAAGCTGTAAAAGCCGCAGCGGCTTTAGGGCCCCTAAGGCTAACAGTGTAGTCAGTTCTTAAAAAAAAAAAAAAAAAAAAAAAAAACCGAACATTAGTTGTAGCGCTCGGTGCGTGCCGGTGTTCGGAGCTCCAACGCGTATACAGTCCACGCAAACTGAAGTTTCCGCCGCGACGTATCGCCCATGTGACTGCGTAAAAGCTCACACCACGGTTCGCCCCGTTGACTGCCACTTGCTGCATGGCGCCACTCCCATGCAGTAAGCCCTCAAAAGGCCCTTCTAAGGGCCCTACAGCTGCCAAAGGCTCTTTTCAGAGCCAAAACAAGAAGAAATCCAAGACCGTTGCTAGCCGAAGAAACCCAATTGAAACGGAAACTGCCACCTAAACCGGACCATGAATCTGGGAAACAGAATGCCTACGTTCAACTAACGAGCCATCCTACGGGCCGAGAGTCGCAACTTCTCTCTCCGCCACTCGCGCACTTCCCACCCGCGATCTCGATGAGCGAAGGTTGTCCCCCCCCCCCCTAGCGGGGCGCTGGCTCCCCGACCACCTGTTGCATTGAGCGCGGCGCCGTCCGGCGATGTTTTGTCTCCGTCACTCATGACGGTTGACTTACTGCGTTGAGTGGCGCTGTACTCGCGCATACGGACGGCCGGGGAGACCAAGAGAGAGCTGTCCAAGAAGGACAGGACAGCATTGGATTATGCGGCTCTTGGACATCTGATATTACCCGAAACGGAGCACGAAAAGCACGAGGCGGATGAAGAGAGAAAGAGACGGCGCGATATGCGCCTCCGGTCCCCCCCGCCCGCTCCCGCTGCTACCGGAAACGAGATAGCCCAAGACCTGCTAATGTCGGACTCGGAGACCTCGGTTGAAGGAGCGGAGGAACCGGTGGGCCCCGCCTCCCCCACGCAATGCCGCTCCCCAGTCCCGGCAGAGATAGGCTAACAGACGGCCGATAATACATATGCAAAGATTGCCAGCAAGCTTACAGTGCAGCCAATGGCGAGCACTAGCGCAGATGACACGCAACAGCTGCCTGAGCGCAAGAACAAAAATAAAAATAGCAGAATACTACCGCTAGTAGTGGATAAGATGCCTCGTTGGAGCTTCCATCTGAAGGAGCTAACGCGCATCCTACATAAAATTTCAAACGAGCGCCCTAGTGGGACAGGAGTGCGCTTTCAACCGCACGATGAATCAGAATACCGTGCTATTTATGATTACCTTATTCAACAGGAGGAGTGTGAGTGCTTCTCATACTCACTGCCGGATGAGAGATACCTAAAAATCGCGATTAGAGGGCTCCCAGCGGACACATATCCTGATGATATAGCAGCCGCCCTACAGAGTAAGGGACATAAAGTGGATCACGTGTGATGCATACGGGCGCGGGGAGGGCGCCCCACGTGCATATTCTATATAGCGATCAAGAAGACCAAATAGACAGCCATGGCAATCTACATCATCAACGAGTTGCTGTACATGAAGGGGTTTCGAATAGAAGCCTGGAGAGGCAAAACCGGCCCCACGTAGTGCCATAGATGCCAGCAGTTCAGACACAGTTCCCAGAAATGCCATAAGGAGGTCGCCTGCATCCAGTGCGGGGGCCCACACTACGTACAGGACTGCGGACGGCCCAGAGATGAACCCCCGACCTGTGCCTACTGCGGCGGTGCACATCATGCCAACTACACGCAGTGCCCTGTGTTCCGCGCAGAGCTACGTAATAAGCGTGCAGGTGCAGTGTCGAGGACGTTAAAGAGAGTGCCAGAACACACTGAGCGAACACTGCCACTGCTTACCACAGTGGAAGAGGTGGCTTCGTCGTCGCTGATGGCGCCGGCCAATGACCCGGTGGAACGCAGAGGCAGGATAAGGCCCATTCGCAGACGTCATACGAGGAGGGAAGCAGGCAACCAAGGCGTCAAACTGCTGCCTGTACCCGAAACGCCAATGAGTACCGCTAACAAAGAAATCCTGACGCGACCAAAGCAGTCTGATTTACCCAAGGGAACACCACTCTGCGTAACTCCCACCGCGGCAAGACGGGAAGGCGTAGATTCGCTGGTGCGGAATATCCGCATCTTGTAGGACTTTGCCACCAACATGCCAAGTGACGCATAGATTAAGGACGCCTGTCTTGAGAAACTGGAGATCCTCCTAAATGTCGCTAGGCACTAGCGACAGCAGAGAACCGTCCATCCGTTTACGGACGCGATGAATTCTGCGCAAATGGATAGCTCGCGATAGATAATAGGTCGCGCGTACATCTACGCACCATCTCAATAAAAGATACGCCCGTTGTTACGGGCGGCGAAGAAGGCCACCGAGAAAGGGCATAGCCCTGAAGCGGTTTCCCCACACATATATTGTGTGTGAGATGACTAGTATGATGAACATTAGTTCAGTTCTATTTGAGCTACCGAGGTGATGATAACTTGGACAAGCGATATCCTAGCGAACTGCTCGAGCCGTCAACTTGCTTTGTGACTTTGTGTGCATCTTGAGTGGTTACTAACTATAGTTTGTTATTAAGTTTATTGAATAAAAAGTAAAAAAAAAAATTATGTCTGGTGGAAAGAAACGAAAAGTAGATACAGAGGGTCGCCGGTTTCAAGAAAAATGGACTGAAAAATTCTTTTTTATTTTACACAATGGTAAGCCTTTTATTCGAGGTGTTGATAAAGAGTTCACTGTCACTGAGAAATTGCTAGCTTTACAGCCGCTAAAAGGAACCAGTACAGGAGAGGATATTTTTATTGAAGTTCAAATGGTATTCACAAGTTTTGGCTTGCCATGGTCTAAATTAATTGGAGTATGCACTGATGGTGCACCTTCTATGGTCGGCTTACGTAAAGGTTTCATCGGAATTTTGAATGAAAAAGCAACAGAATTAAATGTGCAAAAATATGATTTGATAGTCCTTCATTGCATTACCCATGAACAGAACTTGTGTTCTAAGTCCATTCGACACCAGAATGTTATGAATGTGGTAGTAAAAACCATGAACTTTATTCGATCCCTAGAACTTAGCCATCGTCAGTTCAAGGCGTTTTCGGATGAAATATTAGCTGAATATAACGACGTAACATATTATTGTGAAGTAATGAATTACTCAGATGGCTGAGTAAAGGAAAAATGTTGAACCGGTTTTACGAGCTTAGAAATGAGATAGTAGACTTTATGAAAATAAAATATAAACCGCTATCTGAATTAAATGACCCAAAATGGATATGTGACTTAGCATTTCTGGTCGATCTTACGGCTATTTGAATGATTTAAATTTGAAACTTCAAAGACAAGGACAGTTAGTAAATTATTTGTACAGCCATTTGAAAGTGTTTCAGATCAAACTAAGCTTGTTGGAGTCGCAGATGCTGTTTGGTAACAGTTACCATTTCAACACGCTCTCTTTGTACGAAAATATTGCTTATGCTCAATATGCTCAAGAACTCAAATTACTGTCGGAAAATTTTTCGAACAGATTTAGCGACTTCAAAAACATGGAAGACTGTTTCAGTTTATTCGCTACTCCTACAAAATGTAATGTACAAAATGCTCCAATACACTTACAAATGGAGTTGATAAAGATTCAAGAAAATTCACTCCTAAAATCCAAATTTGAAGACGTATAGTTGTGCAATTTCTACAAAAAATACCTAGAAGAAGAATATTTTCCGCAGCTTAGAAAATTCGCAAGAAGATTGATTTGTGCGTTTGGCAGTACTTATAAATGCGAACAGTTAATAAATCAACACATCCTACAAGACTGACTGACGATAATTTGAAAAATTCTTTACGTCTTTGTATCAGTGGAATTAATCCAAATATCAATGGATTAGTTTCCTAAATTGAAGCTCAAGTGTCTCATTGATTTTGGTGTATTTATCTTTCGTAGTTTGTAACAATTGCAAATTTAACGATTTAATTATAATGTACCATTTAAAAAAAAAAAAATTTGTTATTTTAATAAATTTTACTATAATAACATTGTTGTATCATTTCATGTCTAATATCTATTGCAAAAAAATATTTTCACTACTTTAAAATTCACTAAGTACTTTTAAACGCGGCCCGCGAACGCATTTGCATGCTAAAGTTTTGCCTTCAACATGTCAAAGGTTGCCCATACCGGTTTTAGACCCTATATTATGTAATACTGGGAGCGTTTTGTGTGATATAGCTTGGTTATTGTGCTTAAGTGAAGTGTGTTATAAATATAAACTGGAAGCATTCATTTTGATGTGCCACAAAAACTACTAAGAATATTCTAATAAGGGAGCCACCATCTTATTGGAATACTGAATTAGTTCTAAGACAGGACACTGTATTCACTTGATAAAAGTAGTAATGGTTTTCAATAAAGAGGACTAGTTGCAAAGTTAGTAAGAAGAAGGGTGATTGAATACCTACTGTCACAAAAAAAAAAATCTATCAAGAAATAATTGACAGTGAAAAAAAAATTGAATTGTCAATAATTGTTTATTTGTAATCGATTATTATTTTATTTATTTTTTTTCACATCCCTACTTTAGAGCTACATTTTTCTCATTTTTGTGGAATTTAGAATTAACACCGCTGTCTCTAACCTCTAATTTGTATGTTTTAGTTTGTTTTAAAAATAATACAATTGTAAGCTTACGGATTACGGTCTTACGGTTGAATAGTTCTACGTATAATAATGAATACACGATTATTGAGATTATTGTGTAGTAGTTTAAATAAACTAAAGTGAGTATTTCTACTTAGAGTTCTTAAATTATCAGACTTTTATTGTTTTATAATAATAAAAAGTTTAGTCTATTTGATTCCAAACTAAGCGAAACGAAACCGCGGGTATATTTAATTATCACAAATAAACAATAAAATTATTCTCGTCATGTAAAAGTTAGATAAGTGCGGGATCAAACCAGTGACCTCTCAGTTCAATAGTAGCGCTATTACTACCACTGCGCAATGTGGTTTTGTTATTTTTTATTTGTTACGATTTCAGAATCGAAGATGTTGCTACTAGATCAATAAGTTATTACCGACCTCCTCGGTATCGTCCTCCTTACTGGCATTCGCAGAAAGAAAGAGTGGTATGTTCATTTTATAAATTTTTTTATAAATTAAATTAAATACCATAAATTTTAGACCTTTTCTCAAATCTGTCTTAAATATTTTTAGTCCACACACTCACACAAATATATACTCAAAATTTAAATTACATAACCTACTGTATTTTAATATTATTGTAAATATAAAAGTGAATTTTTTTATGTATGTTATGGAATTTCACAAAAATGGCTGAACGGATTTTAATGAAATTTGGCAGGAAGATAGTTTATAGCCTTGATTAACACAGGATACTTTTTATCACTGTAAAGATCCAATTCTGAAGTTTACGTAGACAAAGTGGCAGGCAGAAGCTAGTGTAATTCTATTTTTCTTATTTCTTCCTATTCCATATTTTTCAATTTTCTTTCTTTTTATCCTATAACCTAGTCATATTTTAGTGATACCATTTAGTATAGAGCTTGTTGATGACTAGCACAGTTAAAATACTACTACTGTAGTCAACATAATGATTAACGATTATTGTCTTTTAATAAGGTAATAAATAAATAGTCTATGTTATTTTAATCTTTTACAGTTGAACGAAGAGTACCTAACACAAGATAATCGCCAGTTTATCGAAGAAGTAATGCAGGATAAAATGCAGTCACAGACATTGTTAGAGTCACCGTTATCACAAAATTCTCTTAACCCAGCAACTCAATGGAACCCATCAATGAGGCGTGTAGGACTTATAGCCCGTAAAATTGGAAACTATCCTTTATGGAACAAAGATGGAAAAAAAATGCTGACAACCTTACTTCAGGTCTATTCATGCTTTTTGGGAATTTTTCATATTATAAAATACTCTTATAAGTTTTTTTTGTATATTCATAAGAAAAAAATTCAAACTAACAAAAACACCAATCTCCTACTAAAATATAAAATGGATTATTATTTAATACTTTTCTAATTAATGATGTATTTTTATGAGACTGCACATGTCTTTATAATTTTGATTCGCAACATTTCATGAATTCCTATATTAAAACTTATACTCATGCTTGCATTACCGACTTCGCTTATATTTGCTATTTTAGTGGTTGTAATAATTCATTGTGTCAAGGTTTTAAAAATCTAGATATGATATTATAAATAGCAATATCAAACATGCACAATTATTTTTCTGTATGAAATCGAAATAAAAAGATGTTTATAAAGCCAATTGATTTATTACATTTGTGAAATATCAAATTTCATGTGTGTGATTCAGAAGAAGATTCTGGATTGTTCACTGTTGTACCTTTTTAATAATTTTCATAAATCTGAAATTTATTATCTTTTTTTAATCAGAGTTCTGAACTACTTCTGTCCTTAATTCTGATATAAAGAATAAAGTTGTCTCACATGTTACTTTCTGAAATAGACTGAAGAGATAGACTTTTAACTTTTGAAATAACCAAAATCCTAGAATCTTTATATCAATATATAAATCTGTAGTTACCTGCTGCTATTTCTGAGCTAATGTTTCATTTCAAAATAATGCACTGTCATTTATTGAAAGATATTTTTCAGGTTGTTGATAATCATGTCATAAAGTACATACCACCTGAGGAATTCAATCCTATGATAACGAAGATGAAATGGATAGAGAAAAAGAAGAGGGGCTGCTTATTAGTTGGTTCAGAAAACATTGATCCCAGTACAGTTACTAAGGAATATTGTGGTTTATTTAACAGTGTAGGAATGTTGCCTAAACGTCATTTGCGCAGATTCATTGTGTCACCTGAAGCCATCCTACCCACAGGAACACCTTTACATGCTACACATTTTAGGGTTGGAGATCATATAGACATTCGTGCTAAAACGTTAGTACTCTATTTTTAATCATATTTATATATTAGTTGGTGCAATGCTGCGCAATTAATCTTGGAGGTGGATATTTTGAATCTAAGTTATCTTTTTTTATTGTATACCTATAGGTTATAGCATTATGGTCACAATCTCATCTGATGTTAAGTGACAATGTGGCCAAAGATGGTGACATTTTCAGCCTAATGGGGAAGGTAGCTAGCTAGGGGTGCATTAGAAAATACCCTGCCACCATGCTATAGTTTTATCATAATGTTTTCCTTCACAGAAAGCTCAGCCTTGTTGGGATTCAAACTCACATTGATCAACTCAGTGGCCATACTGGCTACCACTGGGCCATCATTGCTTCAAGCTAGCATGCTATGTAATTGAATAATACTTGTATACAGCCATGATAATTAAAATAAATAATATTCTCAGTTAAAAAGATATATATTTTAATTATAATCAAATAAATTAAAAGCAGGACACCAAAGGCATGTCAGAAGTGGACTGCTTTGTTAGAAAGCAAATTTAATTTAAATATTTCTATAGGTGTTTTTAATTATTCTTATAGCCTACAAATTCAGAAATGATAATATATACTTCCATTTACAAAATTTCATCATAATCAGTTAAAAATTAATATTTTTGAAAAACAAAATTTACTATTTCTAAAAGTAATATTAATAATATTTCTTATAATCTGTAATATCCTTAACAATTACATAAGACATGATACAAAAAAAAAACAAAAATTAGTCAAGCCGGTTTTGAGTTTAATCCAGACATAAAAACAATCAGATAGACATATTTGTGACCAAGTGATCACATAATAATATAATTCCTTTATAATAGATGACCATCAAAAAATTTCGAACAGAATTACAAATTTTTTAATATAAATAGTTATATGGATGATGTTATAGGTACTCTAGGACTCGAGTAATGACCTAATGACTATAACGGGCAAAATTACAGGCTTTCAAAAATAAACAAAATCTATCATCCTGCAAAATTTTTACATAAATATAGTGTAAACTCTTTATAACGTTATACTTTATAATGATACACTCCCTATATCGTTGAAGTGAGCCCAACTTGGTTGGTTTGCGTTAAAACCCACATATTGAAACACACTATAGCGATACGCCATTCTCTATTACGAAGAAATGTGTTCATATTTTTAGACAGTAAATATTTATTATCTGTATTATTGTTTATTATCTGGTAACAAAGGACTTTGAAGCTCCGAAACATCCGAGGTCGGTCTAGCTTTTGTTATCCTTAATTGCCTTGAACACGTGCAGTATGACGCATTGTTTTCTCGGAAGTGATGGTCTTCGACCAAGCATACTGGGTACCTATCGTATTATCAGTCGTAAACCTACTTTGAAACTTTTAATATGGCCAGTAAACGGAAAGCGATTAGTGTTGACGAAAAAATTTGTGTTATACGTGCGATTGAAAAGGGAGAAAATAAAAGTGACGTTGGAAGGCGTTTTGAACTAAGTCAATCCACTGTTGCTACCATTTCAAAAACCAAAAAACAATTCTACAGGCGGCGCTGGAAGGAAACTCTTCTAAAAAATTAAGAAAGCCAAAATTCGAAGACTTATGTCAGGCAATGTTGTCGTGGTTTAACTATCAGCGCCAGAATAATGTACCCATCTCTGGGCCAATTGTAAAAGCTAAGGCTGAAAAGTACAGTGTGGCCTAAATTAAAGATGAAGTACTCACCAGAAGACATTTTTAATGCAGATGAAACTGGCCTTTTTTTCAAGTTGAATCCCGACAAAATTTAAAATTCAAAGGGGAAAAATGTGTTGGAGGAAAACTGTCTAAAAAGCGTATTACAGTTCTAGTGGCTGCCAATATGAGTGGCACAGAAAAAAGAAAGCTCTTAGTTATAGGCAAATCGAAAAACCCTCGGTGTTTCAAGAACATAAAACAGTTGCCAGTTACATACAAAGCAAACAAGTCAGCTTGGATGACATCGCAGTTTTTTGAAGAGGAAGTGAGAAAATGGGATGCTGAATTAAAATCACGGAAAATCTTGCTTCTAGTAGACAATTGTCCTGCTCACCCAATCATATCTAATCTTCGAAACATAGAGTTAGCATTTTTTCCAGCTAATACAACCAGTATTTTACAACCAATGGATCAGAGTGTAATTAAAAGCCAAAAGGGCCACTATAGACGGAAAATGTTGATGGATATGATCGAAACTGACGGCAAGGTCTCGATCAACATGCTACAAGCAGTGAACTTCTTATCAAAAGCCTGGCAAGAGGTAACAACAGCCACTATCCAACATTCTTTTCGACATGCTGGATTATGTAGTAGCCAAGAAACGAACCATTTGACAGTGAATACAATCTACCACTGAGTGAATGGATAAGCCAGTTCAACATACCAAACAATTTTAACGAAGATCTACAATCGTACGAAAATATAGATGAGGATGTAGCCACAACTGGTACACTTACAGATGAACAAATTGTTGATTTAGTGTCAAAAAGTCAGGAACACCCGATAATCAAGATGAAGAAGATGATCAAGTGGACAAAGCCGAATCACCACCAACAATTCAACAAGCCCTAGATGCCGCTAAGTTGGTAGAAATTTTTTTTGTTGTTTAATCAAGACGATTCCACCACATATCTATATGAATAGAATATATAAAATAATACAAAACAAGTACTGGCATAGCAAAAAACGTCAGACAAAGTTATCAGACTATATGTGTAAACAATAATTTATAAGCATTTATTATCTAAGACATACATATTAAAAATTCTTGTTAATTTAGTTGTTTTTTTGTTCACTCCATATAACGATAACTCTATAACGACAAAAAATGCTCAGTCCCTTGAGTTTCGTTATAAAGAGTTTACACTGTATATGCTTATTAGTAGTTGGCTTTGGTAGTTCAAAGCATCTCACTTATCAGTATTAATGTGATAATACTAAACTTTTTCTCATAGAATGGACCGAGGTTTCCAAGGTGTAATGAAGAGATGGGGCTTCAAGGGCATGCCTGCATCTCATGGTGTAACTAAAACTCACAGAAGACCAGGAAATATTGGCGGGGGTGGAGAAAAGGCACGAGTTTGGCCAGGCACTAAAATGCCTGGTCATATGGGTAACAGGTAAAAAAAGAGTTATAGTGATTTTCTTGCTTATTTATGTGTTTATCCAGTCTCTTTTATGTTAACACGCTAATCCAGTAATGATCTCTGGTACGCAAATGCAGTTGCAGGAACATACCACACCAGTCACCAATATGTCAGATCCAGGTTTACATTGGCTAGGTTTCCGCAACTCGTCATCTATTTTATAATAATTATCAGAACTAATGCCAACCCAAAACTTCCAGGAAACCGTCAGTCGCCCAATATTTTTAAAAACATTAGACCGTCTTCTAAACGCATCACGGAGGTATTGGTACTGGTCCACTGCGTCGAAAAAAAAACGCTATAATTTTTTATTAACGCTGCGAACGCGAAAAACTTTTGTGTGCAACTCGTTTTCTTCAAACACCCATTGCGTGGATTGTTGCTTAGTGAAAAGATCGTAGCTGTAGATCCAAGTTTCGTCAATTGTAAGGATGTAGGATAAGTTTTGCGGCATAAATTTGCACCTATCATCACGACGGGATTTTTGCTCTTCGGTGAGAGAATGAGGTACCAATCGCGAAGCAAGCTTCCTAACTTTGAGGTGTTCATGCAGGATGGTGGAAATTGCGAGTTACTACAGTTGTAGGCCGGGTCTGGGGTCATCGTTAAAGATTGTCTCGCCCGTGTTTAAATTCACGAAACCAATAAGTAACTGTTGTTAACGCGCAGCAGCATACTCCCCAAATACAGCTTGTAAATTTCCCTGAGATTCCTTGAAGGTTTATACTCGTTATACTTACCCTCTTTATAATCATAAAAAATCATAGCAGGAAAAGCTTCCCGCGGGAAGTCCATTGTTGCGAACAAAAGAAGAGTAACATATATTCTTTAAAAAATAGGTACACACAAATTAGCTTTTAATTTAAAATAGTTCACAAAATAAGATTGTATTTATTTTGTGGCTAACAATTTTCGGAACTACCTAGGTATATAACATACTGATGATCTGTTATTAGAGCAAGCAGCTATTATATTTTTTCTAAAAAAAAGGCAAAGCTGTATCCATATCTGTTATCAAAGGATATACTGTAATTTTACCCTTTATGAGAATTAGCACCTAATTATGAATGTTTTGAAAACGAAGAATAATCTAATTTACTTTTCATGTGTGGAAAGATAAAGAGTAAATTTCTTTGGGTTTGTGTTAAATGACTAATTTTTTTTTAGATGGAGAATAATACGTGGAGTAAAAATTCTTCGCATTAATACAAAGCATAATGTTATTTGGACATTAGGGGTCGCCATCCCAGGTGAAACAAGCGCAATGTGTTATTTATATGACACTATTCTTCCACTGAAGAAGCACAAGACAGCGCCACCATTCCCGACACACCCCCCAACGGATGATTTACCTCTAGAGTATTTAGATGAAAGTGTACATCAGTTTGAGAACTCTTCAATTACATTTGAAGAGTCTTAGAATAAAATATATAATGATATATTTTTATTAATTTTAGTACCAACCATTTCATAAAATTGGCACAATATACCGTCGAGTTCTGGAAATCAAGTCAAAAGTTCGCCAGACTGATTTGCGATCGGTTATAACCTGCCAGAATTGTTTTAAGACATTTGTAATAGTATAAAAAGGATGAAAATAAAGTATTAGCTTTTAAATATAACTCGAAAATGTTTACTTTACCTACTAGACACTGAGCGTTGCGGCGCCCGCAAAGCCACAGTCAGATTTCCATTTCGTTTTCACCACGACTTAAAGTAAGGAATAAATATTATTCCAGGTTCAAAAAAACCACATATAAAAATGCGTGATCTCCAGGGTTATATGGCATAGTGTATGTGATTTATACTGATATAAATAGATTGAACAGTAACTAGTTTTTTTATAATTTACGGAAGGACCAAGAGTACAAAGCTGAGTTGTAGTTGTTTCATAATGAATTTTCCCTTTAAAATTGGACTTCCACAAAAATCATTTTTAAATAGAAAATTTTTAATACAGTAGAATTTGGAAATGTTTTCAACTTAATTATTTAAAGAAATATGTTTTCCTGTTTAAATAATATCCTTTCCATATTTATTGTTAGAGGTGTAAATGAAAAGCTTTATTACTGAATATATTTATTATCAAACTTATTATACATAATAATATAGTAAGAACTCATAGTTTGACACAGGAGATATCAAAATTGAATTACAGTAACATTCAAGGATATACGTAATTACAGAAAAATAAAACGTTGTACAGCCTTATTTCTAGGACTATTAGATCCATTTTTACATGATTAAAATTATTATTGTAATTTTTAATGTATAATACTATCCTTAATTAAACAGAAACTATTATTTAAAAACGAGTATCAATTAATTTACATTTTGGAATAGAATGCCAAAAAATACAAAATGTTGGTTTTTTAAAAGGCTCTTCTGAAAACCATTGCTAAATGAGTTACGTGTTGTTCATATATGGTATCTAATTCAGTCAATAAATTTGAAATGTAGTATAAAATGGAGTCGTTTCCCACTGTTTGTCCTCTATGTACGCTTAGAGCTACGGATTATAATGCGGTTTTCACTAACATTTAGATAACTTTTTAAGGAAGGTTTTTAAACAATACATTCAAATTAAGTTTTTGTAATTATAGCAGAGAAAATTCAATTATTCCTAATCAAGTCATCAAAAAGTTATTTTCGCGCACTTAAATGGCTTACGCTGGCTAAACCTTTTGAGATACTTGTAAATAATGTTCTAAAGAATAGTAGTTCTTCAAAAAGTCTAGAGATGAGTCAGGGATGGTATATGTTTAGTTCCTATGGTTGACTCACAGGTAACCATTTATATCTTCAACATAATAATTTAAAATATTACGTTATTTGCGAAGCTATTTTCTCTTATTCGGTATTAATCTTTATCCAGATAAGTTCGTTAGTTAACTTGAGCATTTAATGTAGTTTAAGTTTGATCTTGACAGTTTTCCATTTAAATGAATAGCAAGATATCACGAATTTAAAATTATTAGCCACAAAAGAAATCCTACCTAAAATAACCTATGATAAATTGCTTGACGCAAGCGAAGTGCACTATTCTTAACTAGTGAAGTTACATAACATACCATCATGGCTGTATCTCCGATGTGTTAGGCTGAGGTGGACACCCACAGTTCATCGAGTATGTATTAGATCCCATGTAATAGGTGGCGAGCCTATTGCCGTTAATCGGGCACAAAACCAAACTCCAAGCTGCTACTGAGAATTTCATGGAAAAACCCAATAGTACTTTGCTCAACATGAGAATCGAGCATAGCAGTCGCGTTTAGGACCACTAGGCTAGAGGCAGTTATGAAAATATCAACTGTCAATATTGAAGTGATAAACTCTAAATCAGCCTTTTTTAAACATAAAATATACTTGTAAATTGCACCCGTGCGAAGCTGGGACGAGCCGCTAGTATTATTTAATTTGTTCAGTGATTGTGATTTCAATTTAATATTAAATAATAATTTACAATGCAATGTAATGAATATTCTTAATGATTTTTTAAGACAAGATTTTCAGATTTTTTTTCTATTCATTAAATCCTGGCATGATTACAGGAGTTCTTGTTTAACTACATAATTTCAAGTTAATATTTCAGTATATACTAGCTCAGATTCACTGCTGGGCAGGGGGTTGGAATCCATAGCCTGGGTAAGATTGGGGAGCCACAGGAGGTGGAGCACCTGGTGCTGGTGCCCGAGCATAAGGGTAGGGGGACGGAGGGTATTGTGATGGAGGATATCCTTGTTGATAAGCATGCGGTGGATAAGCACCCCCCGCTGGAGGATAACTTTGAGGATTTTGAGCATAGGATGTCTGTGGAGGTGGGGCTGTGGAGACAGATGGTGCAGGACTTCCAGGTTGCGAGGATGGATTGGAGTAAGGTGGTTGAGTAACTGGCGTGTATGGAGATGGTTGTGTAGGAGGTGCATATTGTTGACCTTGTGGACCAGAAGCTGGAGCCCCAGAAGCGACAGTAGAAGGTGGAGCACTGCTACCAAGTGAACTAGAGTTATAAGTTGGTGATTGTGCAGATGGCGATCCATAACCTGAGCTAGTTGGATTTTGTTGTGTGTATCCACTAGGAGGAGGTTGTGGTGAGCGATTTGGTTGTGAAGTTGGGGTTGAACCATATGCGGATGTAGGTGTAGTATTAGAAAATGACTGAGACTGATATGGCTGAGGTTGCGGAGGAGTGGAATTATATGTGCTAACACCAACATTAGGGTAATTAGCCCCTGATTGAGAAGATTGGTAGGCAGAATTTCCAGTGTAAATAGGCTGCGAAGATCCACGGATTGGATAAGGATTACCAGCAGAAGCAGGACCTCCAGGTGGAGGCACATATGGCTGCTGCACAGATGACGGTGGGTATCCTGATCCTGGATGAGTTGATGCAGGGTAGTTACTGGGTGTAGTTGTTATGGGAGGACCATAATTAGAGTTAGGGGGATACACTTGAGGCTGTTGAGATGGATTTGGTGGACCATAACCTTGGTTTGTAGGCCCATATCCACCTTGAGGTGAATAGACTCCTGGTGCACCTTGATATTGCCCCTGATATTGATTTTGAGGATATGGTCGTTGGCCGTAAGATTGTGTTGGTCTTGTCGGTGTGGTTGATACTCCAACAGGTGGACGGTATTGCTGTTGCGAGCCACCAGGTACATCAACACCACTAGATGGTGGATTAGTAGACGGTGCCTGAGATACGTTGCCTGGGGCTAATTGTTGTGGCGGCTGAAAATGAAAGCAGGTGACGATTAACTTCGACTTAGAGGTATAACGAATATATTCGTAATAGGTACAGGGATTATAATACGCGCCACGGACTAATATATATTATAATACACGAATACAGAATAATAGGTTATCAAATATTAGTAAAATAATAGGCACGCGACTCACGATCCACGTGGCGAGTCAAGATATCATTATACACGTCGGGCGGGCTTCGTATGAAAACTGCATGGGTTGGTAACACAGTAAGCAAGAAATGAGAATATAATCACTATATTAGGCACCGTTTTTAACGAATATCAGTGTATTAGCTAATACGGATATTAGTTAGATTCACAGATTGTTTGTAATTTTTGTATTAGGTATAGGTTGGTATTTTGCATTAAATTAGCGGTTCCTTCAGTTCCTTGTATTCAGCTGCGATTGAATACATTTTATCGTATCTATATACAATTTTTGAGAATTTCAGTGTAAATATTTATTATTTTGTGTTTAGAACCAACTAAAAAATCAATATATTGACGTTTTAGAGGACATATTAGGTCCTTACATATGAAATTAGCGTTTTGTCGTACTGACTCCTTTGATCTCAAATATCTCCTCTTTGGTTAATAATTCCAAATTAAAATTTATAAATTCATTTAACTGGTACATTTGAGTTTTGAAAAAATTCATTCATTTCTTTTTTCCTCATGTTTTTCTTTGGCGTCGCTTATGACCGCACTACGGAAAACATGAAATATCGGTATATTTACGAGTACGAGTTCTGTTCTACCGTGGTACCAGTGCTGCAGAAACAGCTTGAAGTATTAATGATGTGTACGGCGCTGGGCTGGTGTCACAAAAGAAAGCACGGTACGTTTTTGGTTTCAACGTTTTCGTTCTGGAAATTTCGACCTTCAGAACAAACCCGTGGACCGCCGGAGACCTAAGTAGAAAATGAAGAATTAAACGCTATTGTGGAAGCGGATCCATCACAAAGCACTTTAGAGATAGCTGCAGGCTTTGGGGCAAGTAATAAAACTGTATTAATCCACTTGAAGCAAATTGGGAAAGTAAAAAAACTTGAATGATGGGTACCTCATGAATTGAGTGAATCGAACTTGCAAACACGTGTCGACTGCTGTGTTACTTTGCTCAACCAACACAATAATGAAGGGATTTTAAATTGAATCATTACTTGTGATGAAAAGTGGATACTGTATGATAATCGGAAGCGCTCATCGCAATGGAGACCCAACCAAATCCTGCCCCAAACGAAATTAACTAAGAAAAAGTTACTTGTGAGTGTTTGGTGGACTAGCGCCAGTGTCATTCACTACAGCTTTCTAAAATCTGGCCAAACAACTACAGCAGATATCTATTGTCAGCAACTGCAAACCATGAAGGAAGAACTAGCTGATAAACAACCGAGATTGGTCAATCACTCTAGGCCACTGCTGGTTCACAACGCAAGACCACACACTGCACAACAAACATCCACTAAGTAAGATGAGCTACAATTGCAATGTCTGCGACATCCACCATACTCCCCGGACCTTGCTCCAACAGATTACCATTTTTTCCGGAATTTGGACAACTTCTCACAAGGAAAAAAATTCAACTCTGATGTGGCAGTCCAAACCGCCTTCAATGACTTTATTGATTTTCGCCCCACAAGGTTTTTTTTTTAGTAAAGGTATCAGATGGCAAAAGTGCATAGATAACAACTGTGCATACTTTGTTTAATTAAATATATTTTACAATAATTGTAGTACATGACATAGTGTTTTTTTTTTACATAATATATTAAATATTTAATATATAATATATTAAGGATTTGCATGTTAACGCCAATCCGTAATCTATACAATTAATAAAATTGAAGTGTCTGTTTGTAATGTCAAAATAAGTTTTTTTTACTAAATGCATATGCATTATACTAAATATTCATTATATACAAAACCTATAACAAAAAAAAACCTATTTTAAAATTCCTGTCTGTCTGTTCCAGGTAAATATCTGAAATGGTTAGACTGATTTCAATGTGACTTTCACTGGTAGATAGCTGATTTTATAGAAAGTAACTTAGGCTACCTTTATTTTAGAAAAAGAATTAGGGTTCCACATAAATAAAAAAACAACTGGTCATGGTGAATCAATTCGGGAGCTCAAAATAGCTTATGCTGAATAAACTAAAACAGATACAACAAATTAACATACTATATAAGTGTAGACATTAAAAATAGCTATAAAAAAGTCAGGGAGAGTATACTTCTATCTTCTAAGGAACCCCCACAATCGGCATTATTGTGCTTAAAATAGCAGGAACTGGGGAGCAAAATTCGTGCAGGTATTCTATAGTACATGTGAGTGAAGCCGTTGGAACAACTAGTTTTTTAATACGGAAGAAAATTTAATCAATTTTTTATTTACGTTATATAATAAGCATAGGGATAATAATAATAAATATTTACAACAATCTTTTATTGCATACTGACATTGTATAAGTAAATATGGCGAATACTGAGAATAGATACGCTTAATATCAGTATTAGATTCAAGTAGGTAGCGAATAGCGAATATTGAATCGGTGACTACGTAATATGAAGGAAGGAACCTAATATGAGTTAACTAATATATTCCATATTAGGAATACCAAAATAACAGTATAATACAACACCTCTACTTCGTCTGTGAATGAACAAAAACACAGTTTTAAGCGAACTGTGCTATATTTACCGGTAAGAGATTTTGAATATTTTGATTAGCATCAGCTACAGAAGCCAAATACACCAAATTTCTGTGTAAAACTTGTTGGTATTGATGACATTCCAAAAGCTGCCCTTTTGCTTGATATTCTTGTATGGTTTGTATCAAATGAACGTTTTCATCTAGCATTTTTTGTATTTGAGCTGGGCTTAGTGGAGGTCGATTGCCTCGAACAGCGAATGCTACAGACATTATTAGCACTTTTTACGAAATTATGATCCAATTAGTTTACAAGAGAATAAATTGAATACTGAATTATCTTGCACTTGCAGATTGAATAGAACCAAAGAGTAAAAATAGAACAAAGACTAGGGTAGTTGCAGGGTCTCCAGATTGCATTATCGGAATTTCCCAATGTCGGGCAAAAAATTTCCCCAAAATGATACTATTTCAGCAATTTTTCCCCAAAAAACTTACACCGTACTATTCCTTTAAATTTTTGTTTATTTTTAATATAGTCAGCTTAAAGAGGCGGGAATATGTGTTCTGGACCATAAAAGTACCATCTTAGATAATCAAAAATTTTACTACTTTTTTCAATTTGCAAATAAAAACGTATTCTCGCCAGATAAACAAAAAATATAGCTTTATGGGAGTCGCATTTGGGTTCTTCTCTGTTGTATTGATTTTCGATCAGTAGGTACAATAACTTTAGAAATAGATAACAGAGCTATTAAGCAGCTTAGTAAATAACAAAAGTATAACTACAGCCGCATAATTTATACAGTACATATCTAATATGAAATACAAGTTTTTTCTACCATAAAAATTATAGAAACATGTTTTTACCCGACCGCGAAAAAGAAAGGTTATGTTATTCCAGCGTGTGTACGTACGTATGTCTATTTCTTTGGCACGCTCTGTAACCTAAACGGCTTGAGGGGTAAAATAAGCGCGTGCGTGCGCCCACTATACAATGTGCTACGTCAATCTATACAGAGCGGGACCGCGCACCGAGGGCGCGAACGCGACGGAAACGATTCCCTCGTACTCTGTATAACCGACGGCGGATAACACGCTACGGTAACCAGCTGTCTGGAAACCAGTGCGTGCGAGCCCCTCCCACTACGTGCGACCAACCCTGTTCACACCCGAAACTACTAGGCGTGAAGAGGGCGAAACATCAAGGTACACACACGCAGTGAGGTGCCTGCTGGTAGGCGCGGCGATGACGTAGCACGGAGCGGAATGGACTGGGTCGCTGGCGGGTTGAACTTAGTGAAGATGCGAAGAAATGACACACAGGCACCACAATAAAATTTGCTGTATTCTTCAAGACAATACACTTTGTTAATACTATATCTTCTGGGTACGGTTTCTTCCAGTTTCTTGAGTCTTGAGTTTTGATTCTTCAGCTTGTGGTACCCGTGTGTGCTCGTTGGCCCTAGTAGAGCGCCTTTTATATGGTTTGCCGGAGAGCGAGACGGATGATGGCGTCTCTATCTGTACTGCTCATTACCAAACTTGGGTGTGGTCCGTTAACCGCGGTAATGCGCAGTGGTTGCAATATCGCTGTCTCTGTCTATTATTATTATTACTTGTATACAGAATACAATAAATTGTTAATATCTCTAATTACAGTTATTCAATTACAATAAAAACTATTTCACATCAATGTAGACACAAATACCTATTCAAAAACATTAACTTTAACATTATAGGTTAATAAACACGGGAGATATAAAGCATTAAACATTGCAACCTTAAAACGTCTTGTGACTCGTTATATACGCACTATTTGAGCTTACAAACATTATAAAACACATACAGAAGGCTATTTTACTTATATCACACAAAACATTACGTATAACTTTTATATAACATGAATTATTGACAATATATGATTTTAGTACTTCAAGTGATTATTTTTGTTAGATTACACACATTTTCATGACTTATATACTGTTCTTACATACCTACACGCTATAGTAACATACTAAAAACATTAGAAACATTTAATTATTGATCGTTCGTGCAAATTATTCATCCTTACAACTTATATTTACAATCGTTATTATCGTATCATTACGCTTAGGCCTATGCGTCGCTAACAAGGGGTTTTATCATATGAGGTGTTGTTAGATTCATCTTAATTGTGGGAATTACATAGGCAGAGATTGTTATAGTAAATTCGGGAAAATCTTAATTCGCATGGTAATGTCGAGTGTGAGAAAGGTGACAAGCTTGTTCTTTCAGACCTAAAGATCCTAAAGGTTACCTACATAATGCTTGCTTATTCGCATGTTGCAGTAACGCCGGCTGACTATTGCCATTATTAACAATAATAAAGGATGGCTGACAGTAGAATAATAGTGTCTTCAATCATTTGTTAGGTATACATTGAGTAGGAATAATTAACTACATTGCTCGTTGCTGTAATAATTACCAGCTTTGAACCAGGAACGCTAAACGAGAGGGGATTTCAAGAGAAAGAGAGAATGTACATCATCCAACAGAGACAGTACAGTCTTTTTGCCGAGTTACTAGCTGTTATAAAAAAACAGTAAATATTTTAAAAAACGAGTGTGTGAAGTTTGAATTATAATATCAGAGATGGCATTAGCCGAAGCAGGGTTTATAATCCTACGTGTACGTATCATACATTTACGACAATTGCATGCCCTCGTACGACAGCAAATTATAAAAAAATACGAGAATTTTAACAATATAAGAATTAAAAAATTGGTCCTCAGGAGCAGAAATTGGTGAAGTACCATAGTTTTGGTCCAATAGGGATATACGATAATTTAGAAGTTGATGGTACGATAATTGCCACGCTTTAGGTTGTGAACCCTGAGTAGAAATAGTAATTAGTAGTACGGCTATGCAGACAAAGTTCTTCCTAAAATTTCCCAAGTGCCAATATTTTCTTTCCCAAAAGTTTCCCCATCATTTTAGTTTCCCCATGTTTTCCCAAGCGACAATATTTTTCCCCATGTGGAAAAAACACCCTATTCTGAAGACCCTGTAGGGATGTTCGATGCGATATTTATCCATAGAGTATTCAACGATATAGTAGAAATCAGGCTTGTGTAGTACAGGTGGGTCAGAAAGATTTACGAATTTTAAAAAATAATTAAAAAAAAACTAAATCCAATACACATATACATCTTTAATTCAATTAAAATAGACATCTGGGAAATTTATTTCTTAATAATTATATCATTCAGGGGTGCACCATCCCGCTGCAAACATTCCTTGAATCTGAACCACAAATTGGTAAAAACTCGCTGACATATTGCGCGAGGAATAGCTGCCATTTCTTCTCGGATATTTATCTTCAACTGGTAAATCGTGGCTGTGTTATTGGAGTAGACTCTACTTTTCAGGTATCCCCACATGAAAAAGTCCGGTGGCGTAAGATCCAGACTTCTAGGCGGCAATGTAATGTCACTTCGGCGTGTTATCAGTTTTCCAGCAAACATCTCGTTTGTAGCCGCCAACGAAGCGTTAGATGTATGGCATGTCGCACCATCTTGTTGAAATCACGTCGCACGATTATAGGCTTCAAATTGTTGCAGTTGCGGAAAGAAAAAATCCCTTAACATGGCTATGTATCGGTCGGAATTTACAGTGACAGATTGCCTTTATTGATTTTTAAAGAAATAGGGTCCGATAATTCCGTGTGCTGATATGGCCGCCCAAACGGTTACTTTCGGCGAATACAAAGGCTTTTGATGTTTTGCACGTGGGTTCTCTGCAGCCCAGTAACGGCAATTCTGTTTATTGACATGCCCATTTAAGTGAAAATGGGCTTCGTCGAAGAATAGAATATTGTTGAATCTCTGAAAGCGTTCCAACATTGTTTTAAAAGCTCTTCGTAAAATTGGGTCATTTGGCAGTAATTCCTAAACAAGTTGAATTTTATATGGGTGCAAATTCAAATCTTTCAACAAAATGCGACGTAAAAATGTTCTGGACATCACAAGTTCAGCTAATCGCTTGCGAGTCGATAGACTTCTGTTAGAGAGTCGAACCAGTAGCTTCGAACTTTCTGACCCACGATCGAATCACACTTTCCTTCGGACACTGATTTACGTCATTTATCCAAACTCACGCTGAAATAAACGTCGAATAATAGCGCACGAATCACTACTTTTATAATAATCTTTAACACAGAATGCACGCTGGGCTCCGGTGAAACAATCCTTCGCGACTAAATTTCCGAGAACCGAGCTTCTCATCCCAACCACCCGCGCAGCCCCTGCTAATAAGGTTCAAACGCAAGAGTGTTTTTAAAATCGTACGCCTTTCTTGCCCATCCTGTATATGTAATAAGTAATAATAAGAATTAATTTCTGACACTGAACTAAAACGAACTATTCCATAAACTTAATTGTAGATCATTCATTTAGTACTTTGTTTGCGGCAGGCCAGTGTGGCTTATTTTGTACTTAAGTTATTCACGAGACTGAAGTCGCGGATCAGTCGAGAGAGAGTGAAATACATGGTATTGACCTAATAGGCTCTGTACTTTATGACGAGTTGGTAAGAAATTATTATTGTTTTTAGACATTTTTGTGAGGTTGTCTTTGTTTCAAATTAAAGAATTTGTTTCAAAATTTGATTTGAACAGTATTTATTACTTGGTACTATATTTCTTCGAGTTCGAGTGTAGTTTGGTTTAAAAAACGGGTCTTTAGAATGATAGTCCTAAGCCTGGAAAGTATGAAAGAGAATCAAAATATTCCTAATATTCGTCCGTGTATGTGTACTGTATATTATACTACTGTATAAATAGTATTAGAAATCTATACTAGTACAGTTGAAAAATTGTATTAGTACGGAACGCTCCTTTTAATGTCCGAGCAAGAACAAGTGTAGTCGAAATATTAATTTTTTATATTATGCTTATTATATAACGTAAATGAAAAAGTGATTAAATTTTCTTTCGTATTACAAAACAAGTTGCCCCACTAGCCCCCACTCCCGGCTATTTTAAAGACAATAATGCTTATTGTTTGTTGTATCTCCTATAGTTTACTCAGCGTAAGCCATTTTAAACGCCCGAATTGATTCACCATGACCAGTTGTAAGAGCATGCATATATTCCTTTATAACTTTTCCTACCTCGGCCACAATTAGCGCCATCTACAAATAAAACCAAAAACTCACGTGCGACGAGTGACAGTTGAAAAAACCGAAAAAAGACAAAACGTGTCGCCTAACAGAGCGCATAAAACAATTGCGTCTCCGTTGCAAATTAAAAGAATAAATCAAATAATAGTAAAGCTCGGACTTCACAAACCCCCGGGGTTACATAGTGTTTAACAGTGCGTGATGTGCAGTGCATAGAAGCCACGAAAATCAACATCAGCACGCCCGAGGTGAGTGGCCGGCAACATACCTATCCAAATTCCTACCCCGCATGCTAGGGATAAAATATCCAAAACAATACACAGTTGTTTTTTTATATATACGGAACTCTAATTCTTTTTCTAAAATAAAGGTAGTCTAAGTTAGTTCCTATAAAATCAGCTATCTACCAGTGAAAGTCCTATCGAAATCGGTCCTACCGTTTTCGAGATTACCCCGAACAAACAGAAAGACAAGAATTTTAAAAACGGTTTTTTTTATAGGTATCGTATATAGTTTCATATGCATTTAGTAAAAATACTATTATTTTGATATTACAAACAGACACTTCAATTTTATTAATTAAATAGTTTACGGACTGTAGTTAACATTAAAATTTTTGGTATATTAAAATATGTTAAAAAATATCACTATCTCATGTACTATAATTATAGATTTTTATATATGTCCATTAAAAACGTTAATCGATTATTTTTTTAGTTAATTCTAAACACAAAATAATAAATATTTACATTTTAAATTCTCTAAAATATATAGATACGATAACATGTATGCAATCGCAGCTAGTTACAAGGAACTGAAGGAACCACTAATATAATATGAAATACCAATAGATACCTAATACAAAAATTACAAACTAATTTATGAATATAACTAAAATCCGTATTAGCTAATACACTGATATTCGTTAAAAACGGTGCCTAATATAGTGATTCTGTAATACGAAATACCAATAGATACATAATACAAATATTACAAACTAATCTGAATCTAACTAATATCCTCATTAGCTAATACACTGATATTCGTTAATAACGGTGCCTAATATAGTGATTCTGTTCTAACACTAACACCCACTAACACGCCCCCCTGTTAAGAGAAAACGTTATAAGCAGAATTTTCGGGAAGAATGGTTGCATAACAAAGAATTTTGTGATTAGCTAAAAAAAGATAATAGGGATTTGAAGAAGTCTACCTGCAATGTTTGCAATACGTCTTTCACAGCCGAAATTAGTGTAATAAAACGCCACAAAGAAGGAAATAGGCATATCGATAATTTAAAAAGATGCAGTTCTTCATCATCTCAAAAGCAACAATCGATAGTGAGTGCTTTTAAATCCATGCCAGTTACTAAAAAGGAACTGTTAAAGACTTCAGAAATAAAATTAGCTGCTTTCGTTGCTGAGCATAAAATATCTCATAATGTCGTGAATCATTTAACGGATTTGTTGCCCAAGTTGTTCCGAGATTCTCAGATAGCCAAAGATATTACGTTAAAACAAACTAAAGTTCAAGCTATGATAAGTAACTGTATTGGTGAAACTGAAAAAGAGAATCTGTTTAGTGACTTGAAATCACAAATGTTTTCAATTTTGATAGACGAAAGCACAGATATTGCTGTAAAGACAATATAGCTGTTGTGGTCAGGTATTTTGATCCAATTATTGGTAAAGTATTAACTCGATTTTGAGATTTAATCCAATTATTTGATGACAAAACAACCGAAAATATTGCAAATTCTGAAAAACTTTTTACATCTGTTATATATATTCATTTCAAAGTATCAAATTCCTACAGATAACATCATAGGTTTCGGTTCTGACGGATGCAACACAATGATGGGGTCTAACAACTCTGTTTCAAGTCGATTTTGACAACTTTGCCCAGATATAATTGTGATTAACTACATTTGCCATTCGATACATCTTTGCGCTAGTGACGCATGCAAAGAGCTTCCTCCTAATTGTGAAAAAATGGCGCGAAATATTTACAATTATTTTAAATCTAGTAGTAAAAGGCAGAGTGAGTTTAAGGAGTTCCAGAATTTTGCTGAGGTGGATGTGCACAAAATTCTTAGACCATCTCAGACTAGATGGTTGTCTTTAAATGCAGTAGTGCAAAGGATTCTTGAACAATGGGATGTATTACGTTTATATTTCGATAACAAATGGCTAGAAGATTTAGAGTGCCACGACATTCATTCGTGCTTGAATGATCCCATTATCAAGGCTTATTATTATTTTTTGGGTTGGATGTTACCAAAGTTCACAACATTAAATAGCTATTTTCAAAGCGTTTTAAATGTTATTATTCAAATTACAAAATTTTGTTTTAATTACAAAAATAGATGAGAAAATGACAACTTTTCATAAAGAGCTTTTACTTTTGATTTTACACAGAAGCTATGTAAATTCCGCTCCAATTGAAACTTTAGATCCAACGGCAGAAATAAATCATAAAGAACTGAAAGACATATATCTCGGCTTAGGTGTCCAGAAAGAACTAGATTCAATTGAAAACGAAGAAAGAAAGTTAAGACTGAGAAAGACGTGTAAAAATTTTATTGTTAGAGCTTGTGTGGGAATTCGTAAACGATATTCTGTTAACGACAAAACTATGACAGAAATAGCAAAATTTGATATACAGAGAGTTATTACCAATGATAGAGAAGAGTCGGTTTCCTCATTATTTCCTTTACTGCCAAAAATTACCTCAACTTCAATCCAACATCAACAAGAACTAGATGATGAGTGGCGGATGTTACCCGTTTATCACAAAAATTTGGATTTAAGTCAACCTCCTGACATGTTTTGGCACCATGTAAGTTTACAAATAATACTTTATAATATAAATATAAATAATAATATATAATAATAAATAATATCGTTACTGCAGCCACATAATAATTTTTTCAGGTAGCACGACTGCGCGATCAGCATCGAGAAAGAAATGCTTATTTCATGCAATTGCCAAAGTTTATGTTGGCTATTTTGTCCCTACCACACTCGAATGCTGAATGCGAAAGAGTATTCAGCAAAATCAACGACATTAAAACCAAAAAAAGAAATAAACTGCTTACGAAGTCCATCAAGGGAAATATTTTATCGCAGCAAGCCATACAGCGATACGGAAAAAACTGTGTTGATTTTAATCTCTCACTAATGCTATGATTCAAAAGCATAATATCGATATGTATAAAAACTGCGAAACAATAATACTGTCTGATTCTGATTAATTAGTATGAGTTTTATTTTCAACTAGCTGAGCCCGTGGCTTCGCTCACGTGGACTACAAAATGCCCGCGCAAATCTTGCTCCCTCGCTCCCGGCTACTTTAAAGACAAAAATGTTTATTGTGGGTGTTCCTTAGAAGATAGGCATATACTCTCTTCGACTTTTTTGTATGTCTTTTTAATCCCTACAATTATGTGGTACGTTAATTTACTTTATCTCTTATGGTTAACTCAGCGTAAGCCATTTATGCGCTTGAATTGATTTATCATGACCAGTTTTTTTTTATTTGTGCGGAAACCTAATTCTTTTTCTAAAATAAAAGTAGCCTAGGTTACTCCCTATAGATTACCCGGAACAGACTGACAAACAAAACTTTTAAAAATGGGTGTTTTGTTAACGGTGTCGTGTCGTTACTTTCATATGCATTTAGTAAAAAGCTGTTATTTTGACATTACAAACAGACACTTTAATTTTACTATATGTATAGACTACAATATCTGTTTAAAAAAAACAAGGTAATTCTACCGTATTTGAGATAAATATTACATCATAATTTTGAAAAATCTACCGTATTTTTTGTTAGATTCTATGATCAGACAGATTTCAGGGTTGGCAACACTGCCTGTACCTATTACGAATATATTCGTTACACCCTGGTTACACCTCTAGCTAGTACCTAACCTAATTTTTTAAACTATTCAAATGCTAGTCAATTTTCATGTTATTTTCTGTAATGAGTTGTTTGTTTAGACTGTTGTAGAGAATGTGATATATTAACTTGTTTTAGATATGGCTCATAAAATTGTTTTCATTGTGATGTTCTTGTGCATCCCAGCAAGTCATCAAGAATCATTTGTACTTATTTGGGGTCCAGGATTATTACCGGAGAAAATTGTCTTGCCGGCAAGATATTTTTTCGTCAATTTTACTGAAATTAATACAAAATCGTAAGCCAGTTTATAATTATTTTTAATTGTTATTTTATACCTCTGATTAATGTAAAAACTTTGGTGTATGATACATTTTATGCAAATAAAAAAATACATACAATCTTACAATTTGATTTAGAATCGTTATTAGCGATGAGGGAATCGAAAAGGGTGGTAGTTGAAGCTGGCCCTAACCCTCTGACTACTGCTATTGCAAGGTAATTCACCTGGCCTGAGTTATTGATAATTATGGCTTCAAGGTCAAATTCGAAATTTCGACATTTAGTGCTAGTTTTTCATGCTGGGCGGCAGAAGAGAGTACAGGGAGGGTAGTGCTGCTGGCCAGAGTTACAGGGGTTCAAAGTTTCAAAGTCAAATTTGTAATTTTGGAAGTTTATCTTAGAATAACAATAATAAATGATTAAATGTGGAGTTGGCACTCACCAGCTGCTTCCGCATCCTTTTCCTCATTTACAAAAAAAGTGAAAGGTATTTGCTATATTAATAGAACATCATAATAATAAAATAATACATTTTGAAAAATTGCTAATTATTTATCTACTATTTTGTTAACCTCCACAGAGATATTATCTAAACACAGTTCAGTCTATGTAGCTGTTTGTGTTTGGTTTCAGAGGGTTTTATTTTGTGAAATGTTAGTAGGATAACAGAATAAGAATACTTAATCGTAATTTTGCTTTTCATTTAAGTTTTTGTGTTTGTAAGTAACATTTTTTTGGTTTGAAGTTAAGAATTGTTTTTAATCATTTTCTCGCAAATTGCCTTATAATGAACGTGCTACCATTATAATCAGGGATCTAATCTCTATCGATTTCAACCCCCAATTCTTACCAATGATTCTAAATCCAACCCTAATATAGTTTTACTCAAAGTTTAGTCATTCTACAGTAACCCAAGTTTAGACATTCAGATCTTAAAAACTTTGACTACCCATAACATAACTCACCTAGTTACCTTGTACTGGCAGTAGTATCAGAGTCATAGGAGTAACTCCTTTCTTAAACCTCTCCCATTCTCCCCTGCAAAGGCAAATGGTTCTAGCTAGAAACCTAATTAAATGTTGTTATATAACTTGATTTCTCTTAATACCATTTACTGGACAAAATTGCATGATATTGTTGGTGCTGATTAAAAAAAAAATCATCTACATAGTAGCACTGAAAATGACAGTGTTATACCATTTCCATTACTTTATTTTCTTGATGACAGCTCCTGTGAAAACTTGAATGAGTGTCTTTTTTACATTATGTATGCATTATTTTATAAAAATATGACGTTTACACACATACAAGGTTATACCAGAGTCGGAGAAACTGATAGGGATGGTGCTATATTGATAAACGTAACATGATAACAGACCTGATACTTTTTTACGAAATGTAAGAAACTAAACCACTGCCGGATACTTTTGTACAAATTTATTAACTAATATTATATTTCATTACAAGATGTTACACATATTAATTCTTGATTGATAATGCCAACTTCTTCAAAGTTTTCGAAGCTGTTGTAAAATAACTAGGTATAGGTAGGTACTCGACAATGAAACGAAATAATTATAATGACAGGTAATCTTTATTTATTTATTTTAATCAAAATCTGATGAATCCTGTCACAATATATGCAAATCAATATCATTACTTATTTGGTCACAAAACAACAACTATCAAATTAGAACTGTCATCAAGAAAATAAAGAAATGGAAATAGTATAAGTCTCAGCCAATTATAAAATTAATTCATGAACTGTAAAACATAATGTCAATACTTTAGCATAGTGACATTTTCTAATGCCCGTCTGGCTAACTACAACTTGAAAATGTGTCTGTGTACTGACCAACCAACTAATAGGTGTATTCTGGCATCTACACTTGAGAGCTAGTTTCTCTAGTCTAGACTAAGGGTGACTTGTGCAACATTTCATTTAACTCACTGCAAAACAAAATTAGTTAATTATAGTTAGCCTCTTAAATGGACTTATCTTATATGCATTTAAGTTCATCTTGCACTAGACATACAGTGTGCTGATTTAGTTAAATAAAATTAGTGAGTCCGTAAAGCATGTTCTGCTTACCGTTTCACATTTTGACAAGTTTCTTAACCCAAAAAGCGTGATAACATAAACTTACTTATACATAATGAAACATGCATAGTTGGATATCATTGTTTCTTGTCTGTCAAAATCAATTGAATAACATGAAAATAGTGCAATTATCTTCAAAGTGTTTACCACGCTGATGGCCCTTATGATGTCTCTGTTCTTTTATTCCCATAATTTTTGTACATAATTTGTAATTTTAATTCATAAGGAGTCACTTAAACATGTTTAGTGGCACTAAATAGCTATTTTTGGTTGTTTAACATTGATAGTTTGTTAAACATATCTAGCGACTAATTTAGCTTTTGCAAGATGCTGATTTTGTTTAACCACTTTAAGTGTATTTAGTCTTACTTTAATCATTTATGTGTTACGCTAGTCGCCTTTGTGTCTTAACCAACATTTTTATTACATCAAGTGATATTGTGGTTGAATACTAAGCCAATAAATTACAAAGAAATCCTTCTACAGCGTACATGCATGCTGTCTTTAAAAAAAAAAAACAAAAATAACATGTTTATTTTAAAAACTGGGAGTTGACAACTCTTGGAAAATTGTTTTAAATAGCCGCTCCAGAACTCCAGACTCACGTCGCGAACACCCGTGAAAGGGCGTGAACGCAAGTGTGGATGTGGTGGATTTCATGTCTGTTCGCGCCTCGGTTTCCATTCCCAGTCGGTTTTTTGTGTCCGCGTAAAAGGGTTCGCGCCACGCCATGCGTATTCGCATGTGATGTTGCACGAATGCTTATCCACATTCACCGCGTCGCAGTTCTGTTACAGTAAATATTAACTATAATATACAACACAATATGTTAACATAATTCTCAATACTGTAATACAATATTAATTCTATTAAATGTTTAAATTATTCAAAATTTGTGATGATAATATTGCCATATTTGACTGTACTTTAGGTAGGTGTATTATGTTAAAATAAAAATGTCCAATAGTCTAATGTTCATATTTTCTGAATGTTGACGCCACGTTTTCTAATTGGTGTTTCAAATCATGTGACTCATAGGCAAAAAACTATTAATTTTCCAAAGATAAAATTAACTAAATAAACAAATATTTTTTCCAGATTTGTATTGTTTTAGGTAGTTTATCTATAGACCAATATTACTCAATAATTTACTTTATTTTTAAACATACAGTCAACTTGAGGACAATAGGAAGAATAATTGATTTTTAGATGAATTAGTATTATCCAAAATATGTATATTATTGGTTAACTACATTAAGTCACTATTGTAAACTGCTAAAATCTCAAAATTTAGCATCTTTTTAAAGAATTTCCTATCTCCTAGTATCTCCTTTTTATCTAAACTTCTGACATGTGCTGTTGTGCACTGAAATTCATTATGTATTATATTATTATTAATTGTATTTTTAATATCTTATTTTAGATACACTTCTGACTTTGCGAAAGATTTTGCAGTAGAGGTTAATGGGAAATCGAAATATAGTAATCATTGCCGTGTTTGGGTAAACAAATTGGACAGAAAGGATGGCAGCTTCATTGTGAGGTATAGAGTATATGAAACTTGTTATGATATGTCAATCAATATTTATTACAAAAGTAAACATGTTAAAGGGTCTCCTATGTTATATAAAGGTGTGTACTCCTTTTTAATCATTATGTTTAATATTTATTACTAGTAACTATTAACAGAATTTTAATGCGTCATGTATTCATTCCACTATTATTAGCCTATTTCTGTTATACCGCTAAGTTTATTGTGAAAGCAACAAATTGAGAAAATAGCTGCCTGGGATAGCATGTGTTTTTGAGAAAAGGTTCAAAAATGGCTAAAAATATCATAAAAGTACTTTTATATCATATTCATGACTAATCTTCGTCAATAACGGTGGTAATATTCTCTTTATGAAATAAAGTGTAGAGTATTGCAGTTGGTCTGGGGATTTTAAGACAAATATTGTCCTTGTGCTAACTAGAAAATTATTGTAGCAACATTAGAACAACAACCGATGGTCCTATGTCCATTTGCACATTCACAGCAATATCTTGATATTCCACTTCATACAATCGTGTTTGGTTTATCTATAATATAATAAAACTCGTAACAGGTTCAATTCTGTACATTGAAAATATTTTGAAAATGATTGTTTATTACTGTTTGCTAAGATGCTACAGAAGCACAATACAAGAAATTAGTGAAAAAATCACATCGTAATTTCTGCTAGTGAATAAAAAATCAGTAGGTTCTTAATATCCAAAAATGCCGATAAAAAATTTTTAAATGAAACATGCATGCCACTGCATAATTTATTTTATTGTAACTTTTAAAAACTGAATAATCGCGTTAAAAGTAGCACATACTCACCGATTACTCAAAACTTTAAAGTTCTGTAATAATATTTTGTATCTGGGTCGAGGACATGACGTATAAATATAACCATGGACGTATATATATATGTAATTTGGACACCCTTTGTAGCGGAAAGACTCGAATTTTTGTTATTGATAAAGTTTAATTTGTATGAAATAGTAATATTTATTTCCAGGTCCTATCAACCCTGATCAATGTAACTGCCCTGAACAAGATTTTAATACATGGCTTGAAGATTATGGCTGTACACAAAGTTTTGAGCAGATTGACAAAGATCTCAAACCATTCCAGAACCTTGATATGAATGTACAAATACAAAAAATTATAAGAAAGTATCACCATCCAGAAAGCACGAGTTTTTGCCATTATGTCTTAAAAGATAATGAAATATATAGAGATTGTTATGGCAAGCATATAGGATTCAATATGTTTGCTGATAATATCTTATTATCTCTGACACGAAAGGCAAAGTTTCCAGATATGGAATTGGTTATTAATTTAGGTGATTGGCCATTAGTGCGGAAAGGATATGAAGTTTTACCTGTGTTTGCATGGTGTGGTAGCAATGAAACTATGGACATTGTTATGCCAACTTATGATATTACAGAATCTACTTTAGAAAATATGGTAAGGTAAGTTCTTAACTACAGAGTTGTAGATCGCAATCGAGGATTTTATGGGCCCGTTTACTGTTGCTTTGGTGTTTCAGTTCATGTATAATGTGAGAGTAACATAAGCACATGTTTATGATGTTGATCTAGGTATCATACAGTTCGGACGCTGAGAGAATGCTTTCCTGACGTCTGTCACAATAGACGACTGTTTTCGCGTCACTAAATGGCTAAATGGCAGCACAATAATTTTATATTTGTGGTAAAAAATGGCAACCCCTAATGGAGTGATGGAAACGGAAAGTGACGGGAAATTAAATCAACATTATTTTTACTTACATCATATTTATAAATTCACTTGTTTCTTTAAATTATTATTAATAATATTAATTAATGATAATAATTGTTAAGAAAATAGAGAAAGAGAGAGTTTTAAATGTGTCCTTTTTATTGGTATACATCATACACCAATGAAAAAAACCTCATGAAACCTGATGCGTGTTGTTATGCTACTCATAGCAACAAATCATAATTCTATCATTCTATTACGTCATTATTTGGCTCACCTCAATGACATGGGCTAAGGAATAAAATTTTAAATTATGGAAATTGTTTCAGGGTCACATTAGATACATTGTCGGTTCAAGGTGGTGTAGAACTTGAATGGTCGCAACGTGAGCCACGTGCCGTATGGAGAGGCCGTGACTCGCGAGTTGAACGATTGAAGCTCGTCGAAATCGCGCGCTCAAATCCTGATCTCTTTAATGTTTCCTTGACTAATTTCTTCTTCTTTCGCGACAAAGAAGCACAATATGGACCTAAACAGCCACACATAAGTTTCTTTAAGTTTTTCGATGTTAGTATATTGCATTATGATCTACATCTCATTCTCATATTTTACAGCTTGGTTTTGAAAATTTCAATTATTATTTTTACAGTACAAATATCAAATCAATGTAGATGGTACAGTTGCAGCTTATCGTTTACCATACTTAATGGCTGGAGGTGGAATGGTTCTTAAACAGGACTCTCCATATTATGAACACTTTTATGGGCAACTTCGTGCATGGGAACACTATGTTCCAGTGAAGAGAGATTTGTCAGATCTGGTGGAACAAGTGCGTTGGGCTCTTAGTCATGATGAGGAGGCTCATGAGATATCCAAAAAGGCGAGGGAATTAGCGAATGAACAACTTCTTCCTCAACACATCATGTGTTACCATGCTTTATTATTTTCGGTAAGTGTTACGATTGATTATCATAGTTTCCGAGCATAACACAGTTTAACAAGTTCTCCTTCACCAAACGCACCAGTCGGATTTTTATCTAATTTTTTAACTTTTATAACTGCTGCCTGCAGGGTTCAGTTAACCTACCTGTTTATGAATCTCTTAAAATACTAATAAAAAATGATAAATTAGACGAGAGAGCGAACCCGTATCTTTAAATATAATGGTCAAAGAACTATTAACAATCTATATAATTAATAAAATTGACGTGTCTATTTGTAATCTATACTTATATAAAAGATTAAGGAGTCGAAATCTGTACATTGAAGATATTTGAGAAAAAATACTACTTTTTTTAGAATCATTGACAGAACACATTTGTTTCTGTCTGTTGTTTTAATTTAATGAAATTTGGTATGTTTGTAGTTTATAGTCTTAAGGTACATTTAGAATACATTTTTACACGTATGAATATTTGTATAGTCTACAAATTGCGTTTAAGTTATGCACATATAAAAAGGAATGTCTGTTTATGTAATTTTGTAATATATTTAAAATATTTAGTGAAATAAAGTGAAAAAATACCAATATAATCAAATTATTTTCACGTAATTTTTAGAAAACGCAATAAGTATAAACATATAGATTTTAGTTTTCCAAAAGTATTCATAGATGGCGCTGTAGGGCTTTGTTTAAATTATCATGAAATTGGTTTGATATATAATGTCACACTTAGGTATATTTTATGTAAGCACTTATATTAATCATTTAAAGGTGGACTTTAATCATTGTTTATAAGGTTTTTAGATAGATTTTAACGTTATTTTTAAATGCTTAAAATTCTTAAGAATATCTATTGGATCTAAATCTTCTACGATATATGTTGTTTGGTGTTTTTTTCTACCGAGATTTTTATTAAATTACACTAAACAGACATACCATAAAGCGTTATTATTCACTGGATATTAACGGTTTATAAACGCTTACGCTGTGTAAATCATAAGAGATATTATACCTATCAAATTAATGTACTACATAATTGTAGATCTTTAAAAGACCTATAAAAAAGTCAGCAACAGCATATGATCACCCACAATAACCATTTATGTCTTTAAAATAACCGGGAGCGGCGGTAGCACTATTCGCGCGTGTGCCCTATCGACGGCATTGTGTGGTACTCGCGAACGCAGCCGCGGTCACAGCTAGTAAAATAATATTTGTTTACAGATATTCAAAACGAATAGTCATCTGTTAAATATAGTTTAGTTTTATTCTGTAGGTTCATTATGAATATTAATTATGAAATGATGAAAATAATATGTAAATATTATGAATTTATATTTTATTTTTTGCTTAGTATGTAGTGTAGTGGGAAATTTATATAAAAAGCTAACAAGTTTTTGCATGTTAATTTTACTTATTTTATTAATACTATTCATTTATCTTTTAACTAGCTGTGCCCCACGGTTTCACCCGTGTTAATTTTATCCGATAAACACCGCGGAGCCAACATACTCATGTATGTAGTCTATCATAATTTTCCTTCCCGCAAGTACGAATTATTTTAATTTTTCACTATCTCCTAAACTATGTATCCAAATGGCATACTCTAAAGAGAAAAAATTAACTTCATAAAATTGTCTTTATGATGAAGTGAGTGACTTTTGTTTGTATGGATTAATATGCCATGTCTACAAATAATGCTTATAAATCACTTTATAATTTTCAACAAATCTTTGTTACATAATACCTTATTCTGGCTTATGTATAAGGGATAGGTATATGCTATCGCTGACTTTTTTTTTTATATACTAAGGACTAATATTATTGTAGAACACTGTATTTCTGTATCATTAACCATATACATATATATTATAACCTATACTATTCCTCGTAAGTCTGGTTATCATATACAAAAACAATTTTTCGAATCCGACTGGTAGTTCCAGAGATTAGCGTGTTTAAACAAACAAACAAAAAACTTTTCCTCTTTATTATATTAGTATATATAGGGTACGGCAAGTATTGAGTGTAATTTTGTTCTTATAAATGTCAGTGTCCATTACATTCACTTAGCCGCACCCGATTCCGTTACCCTTATAGTTTACTTTTTGATTAGATCTGAAAGTTACTAAAAGTTTATTTTATTTTATTAGGTGTATTGTTTCTTTTGGTAGGTATAATGTATAAAAAAAATTGAAAGATACCTAATAGTGTTATTTATTTATTTAAACTAGGACGGCCAGTGGCCAATATATTAAGAGTATATAGGTACATTAAAACACAAAATGTTGAGTGCATTGACCTTTGAAGGCTGCCACAGCATGCACTATAGTATAGTAGACAGTATTGTAGTCAGAAATTACAAAACAATAATAAAAATATACCTACTAACAGAAATAAACAGAGATAACCTATAAAAACAAGAATTGTACGAACATTGACAAGCCAAGGATCAGCTATAAAATCCATATTCAATAATTGAAAAAAACTAAAAAAATAATTAAATTAAAGCATAGCAAAATATAACAATAATAAAAACAAAATAAAACAAATCAAAATCAAAAGTTCCATTATTACCTCGACAAGACCAAAGCATTTTTGTTGGGTACGCGTCACTTCCCCTCTGCGTGAGGGAGGGGGGGTGGTGACGCTTCCCCGGTTTGGACGGGCGTTTTGTTGCGCCGGATGCCCGTCTCGTAGACGCCGTATGGATGCCAGTGGGTTGCGTGATGTTAGTAGTGAGGGGTCCAGGGAGGTGCAATAATGCACGACCGCTTGAGGTGCCGGGTCTTCAAATGGAAGTCGAACTCTTCACTGTACTGCTCGCAGGACGACCAAAGCTTTCTTCTTGTTGTTCTTGTAGTTACTTGTACTCGTTGAATTGCGCCGTGCCCCATACGGCCGCCTCTTCGAGCTTAAGTAGTTCGGAGAGTGACCGTAAGGAGAGCCCCGCTTCAATTCGTATTTTTATTTTAGTTTTCACTTTGGTCGCCCTGTTAATAGCTCTATATTTCTTTCTTTATATATCTTGTGTATACATGTTATATATCAAAATATTCCTTGTCGTATCACCTATCCATTAAACATTCACATATTATATATATTAAGTACATATTCCGTACATAACCCAAAAACAATGCAATTTACGGGCGGCATCACCGCTTTCCGTTCGTAAAATTACTATAACATTGAATATTCCTACTGTATTGACTTAAGCGTAGTCGCTAACATTTCTCTATAATTTTATCTATATCGATCTATTCTATCATGACACATAGTACATAACACATAAACACAATAATATAACATAATATCCTAACACAAGACACGAAAATAACAGTTCTGTCGCCAACCATTGTCCTTGAATTTTCTCAATGATTCTCCAAACACGTCTACTGTATTTCCTAAATTATTATATAACCGGGACAACCTACACTCTGGTGAATTAAACCCAATATTAGTTCTTATGGCTGCCGTCTTGAGTAAGTTAATAGGGTACCTAGGATGTCTTGCCTTGCCTTGCCTTGTAAAGTGATTTTAAATTCAATATGTGAGTGGTAGGAAGAGAAATAGCTTTGTCATGGATTAGTTTAACCTTGAAATAGACTTTCCCTTTTATGATTACTTTTTATGGCTATTTGTTATGTTAGTCAATAAATACATTCCCGTTTTTTTATTATTAATACTAAATGTATTTATTTGGTATTAATAATAATTGGAACTTCATTGTGATTTTAAAGGTATAATTATTTCAGGAATGGAGTAAAAGGATAACCAGTAAAGTGTTATTGAAAGAAGGCATGACACATGTACCACAACCAACATTCACCTGTGATTGTCAAAGAAGACAAGAGGACATACGCGAGGAGTTATGATTTAGTAATAAATATAAAAGTCACTACGTAATATTAATATTTCAATAAAATAATGTTAAATTTAATTGAAGATAAATCAAGAAATCTCTACTAACAAAGAAACTCAACATATTTTAGTTTTTAGTGATAATATATTACAAGTAGATATAAATTACAAACTGTATCTGTAACAAATAAGTTAATAAACAGTACGTATAATACATACTTTGTAAATTATTCTGTAGAATTTTTAATGTACATAATAAACTTTCGTAAGCTTTTCTACAACTAACGGACGACTTACATTAGCCTAAACTTAGAGTATATAGTTTATTAAGTTGTGCTCGAACCTGTGTATGATAACACAAGGATTCGATAGCGGAGTATAATTTACTCACGCATAAAAAAATGTACATACTGTTCAGAATAAAAGGCCACAGCAAATTTTCTGGCAGCACTAAAATGAGCATTAAGTTTAATTACCAAAATCACCTCTAACAATAATGGTACATTACAATAAAAATTGTAATAAAATATAATAGTAAATAGACGCGGGATATTTTTCATCCATATAAACGCAATGTTCTCCAGGGACAGCCAGAAGTGATAAAAGGTATGGCGATACGGGCCATCTTCTACGTCTTTGCGGCCCAAGGGGCCATGCGCCTCGAAGGTTTCATATATCATAAGTAGCAAGCAAACGCTATGTATACATTTTCTTCTTCTTCCTAACTTGGCAACCGGTCCTCTTTAATGAAGACCATTACTGCTATTATCGAGTGAATTATATTGTCATGTGTTATGACGATTCAGTATCCTAACAAGATGGTGGCTCTCTTGTTAGAAGTTTCTAGGAAGTTTTTGTAGGATCTCGGAATGAATGCTTTCAGCTTACATTTATAATCCACCTCACTTATGCACAAAAACCAAACTATATCACGCAAAACGCCACCAATATTACATAATACAGGGTCAAAAACCTAAGTAAATGAATTAAAAATAACAACCACAACATGTCACTTCAAGATCCCGCCAAAATACTCCATGTATAGATTTTATACCTAATAATAATAAAGTAAGTAATGTGAGCAAAATTACAGATAAGACAAAAAAAGGTCGCCCACCTGGGAGTACACAGATCATAAATAAAAACTGCGCGATAAAATCGATTGTAAGTACATGCTGTCAATGTAAATCAGATCTGTTTTAAATTACATTTGTCTGCTCTCTTTTGAACTTCATCATACTACTAATATGAATTTTTTCACATATCCAAAAACAACCATTTAGCTGGCGGGCCCCTCTTGGTAATAACAAAAGTTAGCACTTTAAAACTTACGCTTTCTGTTTCGCAAACGGGTCCCTGAATCGAGAAAAAAGCCTTTCTTCACACACCCGCAATATTTGTAAACGACCTATCCAATCACAACCCAATGATGGGATAAATAAACGATAGAGATGAAAAATTCATTCCCAATTTGCGTCTATGGGAGGAACCCTAAATATTATTTTTGTGCAAGATTTTATTTTACCACTTTGTCGGCGTGTATGTATACCCATACTAAATTAAAGCTTTCTAGTACTAAGAATATCTGAGCTAAGCCTCAGACAGACAGACGGACATAGCGAAACTATTTATAACCTTTAAACCTTGTTGACTTTGGAACCCAAAAAAGGTAAAAACTATATAAAGTTTACAGCTATAGTTCTACAACTTAAGATGTTTCGCATCTGCCAGGTATACCACCTTACACACAATGGCTAATTTTTGATGTGAAACATCTAATGCGGGGGGTCAGACCGATTGTTGGACTCCATATTGGCGTGGCTACGCTTTAGTCCAGCGTTGGCGGTGTGGAGCCAAGTTAATTTTATTAATAGACAGACTGGATCATTTCAAAGTTTTATTTCTAAACATCGATAGATTAAAAGCGGAATCGCGACCACAATACACATAATAATAAAATACACACCTTCACAGTGGCTTTCTTTTGGTTTGTGGTGTTTTCGGGATCACCCGATGTATTTATTTATCAGGGACAGGTATTGCATGTTCAAAGACAATTATTATACTTAAGGAGTAAACTCTAGTTGTGCATCGGAGCGGACGCACACATAAACTTTTTTTTAATATTCACTATTAAATTTCACATCTGCTGGGCGACTCGATACGGATAACTGTTTTTTAGGTTTTTATCTTTTTTCTTCAACTCAAGTTATAATCGACGCATTATGAACTGAGGCTTCGGGTCATAAATCATATTTATCTGTCTGTCTCGCTCGCACTTACAGGTTTTATGGAGAGGTTTAGTGATGTGCCTAAGAATTGTAGAGGTGCATATCGACTACGGGATAGGTACGATCGATATTCTAAATTATGTTAAGTATTCATAGGAATAATTTTTCGCTATCCAAAAATAAATGTTTTTAATTTGAAAGATAAAATGTTTGTTTCGTCGTAATCAATCGTAACACGTTGTAAATTACAACCAGAGCTTGAGCGTTGATGTAACCATTTAATTTCTTCAAAACCACGTTAAAAAATAAATTCTCCATTGTGCGTATTGCGTAACGTCATAACAAAAAATCTTATATTTATAGAAAAACAACAACCCTTACTCGTAAAGACCAATCAGGAGTGGGAGTGCTAATGAAGGTCACGATGACGCATCGACCCCGCGTGCACTGGTAACTAAGTATTGATAACGGGTTGCATTGCGTGCACATTCCTACTGTCAGTGACATTTATTGCCTGACGACTCCGTTTAAAATGCGTCGACTATAGGGCCAATTACCAACCAACCAAAGCTGTGGTTTGAAAAACTATTATTCAATTAAAAGTAATGTTTTAACTCGTTTAGAATAAATTATATTTTAGTACTAGCTGTGCCCCTCGGTTTCACTCGTGTTTTTATCCGACAAATACCGCGCCGCCAACGCGACGGACCCGTGTAGTCTATCATAATTGTTATCACTTCCCGCAAGTACAAATTATTTTAATTTCTCTTTTTCTCCTAAACTATGTATCCAAATAACATACTATAAAGAGAAAAATTTAACTTTATAAAATTGTCTTTATGATGAAATAAATTTTGTTCGTAAGGATTAATATGATGAGCCTAAAAATAATGCTGAAAGTCCATTTTTAAACTTCAACATAAAAACTCGCAAAATACCTTATTGTGGCTTATGCCATTAAGAAATAGGCACATGTTATGGAGACTTTTTTTAGATATACTAAAGAACAATATTTTTGTAGAATATTATATTTACGTATCACTAACCATTACGCCCGCGCATGCGGGTAAAGCAGTTCGGGAACACTTTCACTTCGACTTACTTAAACAAAAATCAATATTTAAGGCTAGCTGAGAGGTTTAGCTTAGTTCCAGATAGCCTATACTATTGTTCGTGAATCTGGCTATCATATATAAAAATAATTTTTCGAATCCGACTGCTACCAGTTGTTCCGAGATTACCGTGTTTAAACAAACAAACAAAAAAAACTCGTCCACTTTACTGAATTAATAATAGTATAGAATATACACGGACTGATCTCGGAACACAACAAACCAAAAGAAAATCATAGATGGTTTTTTTCTTTCTCACTGACTACTCTTACTCTTAGCCTAAGGGCCCTAAAGAAATATAGCCACTGATGGCTTTGACAGCTTCATCAGGCTTGGGGCCGAGCGCTTAAGGCATTCAGCTGCGAAAGCGTGGCCAACAAACGCGTAAGGGTGCCAAAGTGGCCGAACGTTGGCTTGGACTATTACCGCGATTGTGAAAAGGTCGCGAACTAACTAATTCCCTATCCATAGAAAATTCGAGCTAAACTAACGCATACATATATACATGTCCCTGCCTCCTGGGAGAAAGGAATGAACATGTGTATATGTATTTAGTATTCTGGAAACATGATCGAAAGTAACTATCGTAAAAAAAGATAAAGAAGGTCCCTTACAGAATCTATGTACTTATGTGGTGTGCACGTATGTATGTATATATTGTGTGTAATGTGTGTGGGTAGCTACGTGATTGCAAGTGCAGTGTCACCTGTATCGCGCGAGCGGCTGCATGACTCAAGGGTTCTACACTGAGGGAACGGACCTAGGCTTGAGTTGCTGCAAGAGAGGGAGGACGTGACGGGTTTGCGGTAGCGAAATTAGCCGCCCGTCCCCTGCGGAGGGAACGGTGGGTTCGCGGGCGTAGGCGCGAGCACGCTTTGTTTGGAGAGACGGTGGAGTAGTATTTGTTTATTTCCTCGATCTTATAAACGGGATCGGTAAAGATATTCGCGGCCGGAGTTGTTCGCGGGGGATGTTCGGTTTTGGGGTGTAACTCGCGGCGGCTTTCACCAACAAATTCGTATGATTCGACGCAGTGTCGAAGTACGATCGCGCAACGTATGTAATATACGATTCGACCGAGGGAAGTTCAATATCTTTATGGAGGTCTTCCTGTCGAACGTACCAAGGAGCTTTGTTAATTTTACGTAAGAATCAGGTTTATTAATGTTGATCTTTGACGTATGTGCGAATGTGGCGAAGCTTAAATGTCATGATAGGATGGACATATGTCTTGTATAATGTAAGCTTATGTCTCAGGGACATTTTGTTTAGTATCAAGGGGTGCAATCTATGTGTATTGTAAATCATCCCTTATTTTTAAAACGCGAAACACTGTTATTTCATCCTAAAAGCATAAATATGAATTCTCATATCCCTAAATTTAGAAATAGTTTCTTCATACAATCTTTCATCCCCTCTTTTAATATGATTTATCACATAGATCTGAGGTCAACTTATATTGAAGTTTTACAATTTTTGTAACTCCATTATTTAACTATATGAAAGGTTTCAATCATCATCGTTTTACAAACCATAATATACAGATAACTATAGTTTTAGTCAATGCAACTGAAGAGCTATTTTATAGTATTTTTATTGAACAAATGTCCGACGTGATTTTCTAAATTGATATAACTTTTTTATTTATGAACTTATTGAAATAAAACAAATACTAAATGTTAAGTGAACCTTACCAGAATATAATAGTGAAAACCGTTTCCAAATCGGTTTAGCCGTTTCTGAGATTAGCGCGCACAAAAGTTGACAAACAGACAAAAATTCTAACAATCATTGTTTTGGGTTCTCTTGCGTTGATAAAGACCCCCAATAATAGTTTTTCTCATATATCTTCTATGTACAGACATCGATCAGTTACGTTTTTATTATATGTATATAGATAATGTAAAGATTACACACAATATTTTAAAACTAAAGGTGTTGTTTCCTTACCATTTTAATACAGAAAACCATGTAATGTATACTAAATATTATAATTATCTTTACATATCTGTCACAGTTGCAATAAAATGTATAAAATATTGGTCTTAAGATATAGGGTATTATTATCTCATTTCTGTGTACATCCGTGCACACCCGCCGCCGTCTCGCGAAGCATCAGGAAGGTCGCCTTAAAGCGCGGCGCTGCGCGGATGTCGGCCTATAGTGTCCATAGGGTCTCCTAAAATTTACATTGCGTTCCTCAAACTTACGTTTTACCCCACCACTGCAAATTCGTTTAATGAGGATGAAGTTGTAAATATATAATAGTTGCGATTAAATAAATATCTCTATATATTATTTCTTAAATATGCTTTTTGTGGCAACAGCATACCGCCGTTATTTCTTCATCATCAAACAAAAATTTTAAGATTATGATACCCGTTATTTATGAATCATAGGTAAATAATTTAAAATTAACATATTCTTTAGAAAAAAAAAATGGCATTTGTTAATGACAATCCTAATAAAAATATATTCAACTAACATATAGGAGACGCCATTTATTAACAATCTATTTAATTAACATGACATAGTTTTAAATATTTACACGGATATGAATAATTGTTGGTGCGGCTACCGGTACATCGCTACGTCGGGACTACGGTAGAAGCACATGTACGCGTCGGCGAGCAGTCTCTTCGCGTGCGCGGGTAAATGCCGGTCGTGCGGCGCGGACGCGTGCAATGCGCGACCTCCCTCCTCGCTCAGCCACGCGCCTAATTCCTCCATGTGAATGATTTCAGGAATGTTGTATCCGTTGCGTTCACCTGCAATTGGTAATCTACAATTCATATAGCTGAAACTGGAACTCAATGCAACATACAGGTCAATTCAGCTTGGAGACGTATTTGTGTTTGTAGTAATGTAAAATACACACAGTAACCAAAACCAGAATAAACCAGTTTGCGCTAGCTATCATGTGCCTAGCACTCTCGCATCAGTCGCTTATAAGTAGCATTAAGCCTATTTCCTACGAGGAGTATTCATACTATTCACAAGCTACGCGACTGAGACGCGAACCATAGGTCGCCTGTATGCTTACTCTATGAAGTGTGTTTCCCCATGCGACGCTACCCAATTTCGACTATAATAGTACATTTTTGAGCTGTCAAGTACGATGACAAGAGACTAGCGGTGTATGCCTGGTTCTTTATATTTATTACAAGAAGAAAAAGGGGATTTTGGGTGCACCCGTACATCGAAATAAATATTACATGTAGAGCATTCGTTACTGCCAGACAACTTCATAAAAATGTCGATAAAATATTTCATACTTTTTGTAGTATATCTATAGAAACTTATTTATGTTCGCCCCAGTTGTCAACTCCCAAAATTTATAAAGTACAAGTCATATCTTTACTTCCTGTTCAACCGCCATTTTCATGCGACTCGTATCATACTTGCGTAGTGCGCGACTATAATAGCACAACTATACTCTACAAGTTCGTGCGCGACCGTCCTGTGTGAGAGATGTTGGCGGGGATAAGGTAGCACGACATTACGACACTAAAGTAAACAGTAAGTTATCTCTGCTGTGTTCTTGAAATATGTAAAATTAACTTTAGCCACTCTGTAGATAAACATGCACTACGGTTGCCCTCTGACTGTGTTTCTTGAGTTACCTTCTTACGCATTTGATAATGCTATATTAAATGTCGTTATTATCTTTTACCAAAATACATATTATATTACTTGGAAATTTTGTGAGATTTTATTAAAATTATTTCGACTTGAGTTTAATTTCTAGTTTAAAAAAATATTGCAAGTTAGTAAGAAAGGAATGTACATTTACAAAATAATAATTTTTTGCTTAAAGTTTAATAAATAAAAAAAAAATTAAATTCTAGGAAGTAAAAATATAAATGGTCCAAAGCCCAAGAATCAAAAACGGGAAAAAATTAAAATAGACACTGGCGCTGTTTGTAAGGATATTATCGACATAAATTGGGATATCTTAGATACTAATAATGTAAATGAAGCTACTAACATGTTTATGCAAATATTAGGGAATACTGTAAGTAAATATACAAAGAAAATAATATCTACTAAGTAAAACCAAATATAATATTAAACCTTGGATCACTCCTGGGTTAATACGCTGTATGAGGCATAGAGATAAATTACACTTACGAGCAAGGAGCCATCCTGATAATACAGTTGCACAAGTTATATACAATAGATATCGAACATTTTGTAATAATATTCTACGGAAACTAAAAAATGAATATAAAAATGAATGAATCTAATAAAAATAACCCTAAAAAGCTTTGGGTAACTATAAAAAATTTCTGCAGTATTAATAAAATTAACAAGGATCCTGTGCACCTCTTAAAGCTTAAAAATGCCAATGAAAGTCAGCAATCACTAAATATGTGCAATGATAATTTTACATCTGTTGGAAGTAAGCTTGCTACTAGAATTATTCATGATATAAATACAGATGAAAAAAGCTTAACAAACTTAGTTAAAATCAATAATACAGCCTCTGAATCCTTCTTCCTGAGACCAACTGACAACGTAGAAGTAGAGAAACTGATTATTAACCTACAAAATGGTAAAGCACCAGGGATAGATGGGTACACTAACAGTTTAGTTAAAGCTATACGAAATGCTATTATTCAACCACTCACCATAATCTTTAATATCAGTCTGGCTATGGGTGTATTTCCTGAAACATGGAAGATAGCGGCTGTTTGTCCTATACATAAGGGTGGAGCTAAAGATGTACCCGATAACTATCGTCCGATTTCTTTGCTTGGGATATTTTCAAAATTACTTGAAAAATTAGTGAACTATCAACTAATACAATATATCGAAAAATTTAAGTTAATATCTGACAGACAGTTCAGTTTTCGACGGGGTAAATCAACGGAGGACGCGGTGTTATTGCTAACATCAACTGTAGCGAAGCTAGACAAGAGACTGTGTTGTAACGGTGTATTTCTTGATCTGGCAAAGCCCTTTGATACTGTGTCTATTCCTATATTGATAAGAAAACTTGAGTGTATGGGAATAAGAGGCATCCCTTTGCAATGGTTCGCAACATACCTTACTGGACGAAGGCAGTGTATTAAAATTGGACAACTTACAAGTGACTTACAGAGTGTTTCGTTTGGGGTGCTACAGGGTAGTGTACTTGGACCAACATTATTTATTATTTATTTAAATGACATCCATGAGCTTCAAATCATGAATGCTGAGATATTTTGTTACGCAGATGATACTGCGATAATCTTTCACGGTAAATCTTGGAATGAAGTTCAGAGGTATACAGAAATTGGCATGACTAGGATATATTACTGGTTGCAGCGTAATCTTCTTACACTTAATAAAAAAAAAACAACTTACGTAAATTTTCATAAGACATTCGCTTCAGCTCCACCTACACTACCTGATATCAGAATACACACATGTGCTAGACTTAATGATTTTTGTGATTGTGACAAATTAAGCAGAAATACACTTGTAAAGTACCTAGGTGTTCAAATAGACCAGCGTCTTTCATTCAAGAATCATATAGAAGTACTGGCTCGGCGGTTGAGAAGAGTGGTGGGTGTTATGAGGCAATTATGTTCTGCAGCATGCCTTGCCACCCTAAAAACCATATACTTTGCTCTTTGTCAATCTTTGATTTTATACTGCATCACAAGTTGGGGCAGTGCTGCTAATATGATAGTAGTCGAAAGAGCCCAGCGCTCAGTAATCAAAGTCAAACTGCGGAAGCCTTATGGATACCCAACCACAGAGTTGTACAAAGAAAGCCGATTTCTTAGTGTGAGACAACTGTTTATACTGCAAGTTGCTCTTAGAGAACATAGAAAGGTAGCCGTCTTACCGGAATGCAGTGAAATGTCAGGACGTCGTGTATTCTCTGTGAGAGCTCCCTTGGTGGGCACGGCCTTTGCGCAAACGTTTGGCCCGTTCATTGGCCCCTATATTTACAATAACGTACAGAAGCTGTGTTCAATTAGAGACTGTTTGCTTTACGAAGCAAGAAGGAAAATTATCGGCTGGCTAAGTACCCTGACATATAACACAACTGAGGATATACTTACAATTCAAAAATCATTTTACATTTTACTTCTTCTCTGATTATTAAAACTATAAGTAATTTTCCATGATGGTTTTGGCTGTTGCATTTATATTGTGTGTTATTTTATTTATGATAATATGTATGTTGTATGTAATTATGTTTATGTAATATAAAATATGTGTCTGTATTGCATACTATATAATAGTATGGTATGAAGTATAATGAATAAGTAATGTGTATTGTAATGATTTGAGATGTTATTATGAGTAAGTATAATATGGTAACTCGTATGTAAGGTTCCCAAGACACAGGCATGCCTAGTTTGGGGCCATTGTTAAAATTTAAGTTATAAATAATAAAAATGATTTATTTATTTATTATTATTTATAGTTAATGTAATAAACTTCAGACTTCAGTTAATAGAAAATTCGTCATTAGTTATAAATATCTGTGTACTCGCGACTATTGTGTAGTGAAGTTAACCTAGATTTCGATTCGGCCATTTGTATAACGATGTGTAATACTGCTTACTTTAGTGTACTGTGATTGCAGCGCCTACGTCACGCAATTGCACGCGTTTCCCTTCTCCGCTACACTACACGCCCCCGTTATCGTCTGTAGTACCTCGTCCCCGCCAACGTTTGTCGTAAACATGGGACGGTCGAACACTAATTTGTACGACTATAGAAGCATGCGACTGACGTCAAAAGCGTAGTTGACGCATCGCGTGAGTAGCTTGCAAATAGGCTCGTGGGAGAAAGGCCTTAGAAGTGTACAAAGACGTACACTACCACAAACATGAAAATGTCTCTGTGTTGATTTAGCTTTACAGTTTTTATATTGAGTGATCTAATAATATCATTGTAAATACCATAATATTATAAACTTATGGTTTCTTATAAGTACTGGTACAAAGTTCGTACCTTTTCTATCCGCCATAGAGTCAAAGAAGCACCAGGGAGCGTCATGTCCAACGCCGGCCTTGACGAAGGCCACGTAGTGACTGGTTTCAATGCACAACACCGCAAATAACTCCATATAGACACGCGGAATGGGACAGGATTCCAGGATATTTGCGTACTCTTCACACACCGTTAGTGGCGTAGCCTGAAAGTAATTAATACACGGAGAGCCGTAATGTTGTCATCTTAGTTTAGATAACAGAAAATTTTCTCTAAAGGCCAAGCAAAATATTGGAATTGAAATGGGGCTGAAAAAGGCATCTTTGTGTTTAAAATTTGTATTAAAATGAACTTTTTAATGTCACCTGATGTAAAGTGACGATAAGGCTCAAGATGGTAACATTCTAAGCCTAGTGGGGGACTGGCTCTCAAGTGCAGCTGCCTGAGCATGACTTAACTTGAGGGTGGTAGCTAGCCAGGCGAGTATTAGAAAATGCCCTCCCACCATGCTATGAAAGCTTAGTTGTACAGAAACACGTTGTCACTGAAAATGGGACATCATTGCTTCAAAATTGAAAAGCAAGTGACCTTGTGATGCGGTCGGGCGGAGTGAGCTCTACGTAAACACGCCGAGCATAGTGCACCAGCTTCTAGGGCTCCACCCGAGCCCTCAGCTGACGTACAGCCGCCGGTAGCACACGCCGCGCACTCCCATCGGGCTAGTGCGCCACACACTGCGCATTGTCTTGGTACTGTAACATATACATAATAAACAAAACTAATTATAGCTTGTCTCTCCTTGGGGAATGCAATGAATACGGAAAGGTAAATTACGCTACCCGCTTTTCAAAATAGAACAAATTCAGGGAAACCCGGGCGGATGGCAACCCTAAACAGATATACTTTTTGGAAAACATTGTTAATAGATGGAGTTTCGTTAGCGATTAATTTTCGTTAGGAATTCCATCTCGGCGCGATGACATTTATAAAGAAAAACGGTTTTTAACAAAAAAAACCCTATTTTTCCTATTTTTCGAACATAAACTTTTAAATTAAGGGAGATATCGCGTTGCCAGAAAAATTACCTTTGGAAAATAATATAAAGAGATTATACAAACTTACAGCCTTCAATCAAATCGGTGACGTCCAGTAAAGCCGAAGGCAGCACTCGTTGGTAAAGCTTGTACTGTTTACCGAATCTTGGCATTTGGATGATGAAAGCTGCAGGTACCTGACGATGATGATTAAACAGGTTTCAATTATGTCGGAAAATAGAAACGTTACAATACATATTATACTTTTTTGGTTATAGTGCTGTTGTCAATCGGAGCTATGTATATCTTACAGCAAGACTGTAGTTCTGTCCGACGTCAGTCTATGCAAATTAAATGATTTTAGATCAGAAAAGAGATCCGCAATCTTTGCTGATCAGTAATTAAATTTTGCATTAAATTCTGCCATTTCCATAGTAAGCTAATATTAAATCGATATATTATAATATACAACTATGATGAGATTCAACAAACGTTTTTTGTTGCAGAAAGACGAAAACTTCAAGCGGAAGTAGCAAAGAAAATTCGGATAAATTAATTGCACCTAATATGATACGAATATGATGTCAAACTAAGGTCACGTGTTCAATGATCTGTTAGGTTTCCAAATAAATGACTTATTTATTAAGTATATTCGAATATGCACACACTATTAACACTGTGTAAATCATATATCAGTACAGGTTATTAGTTTTCCTAAGACGATGCTTTTATAATTAACTTTATCGAATGACCATCAGCGTCAGATCGTCGACAGCTTTTCCAACTGATTCATCTTTTTAGAATAAAACTGCAATCCGCAGTGAGAACTAACAACCATGTACAAAACAGACGAACATTTTATATGGAAATAATTATCTTCATTATTTATTTATTTATTTATTTCCCGAATATCATGACGTATTTGTATAATCTTTTATAATAAAGTTCGGATTTGCTCACCTCACTAAGTTTCACCCCTGAAGTGGCAAAGGACTGCTCCAACAATTGTTGTACACTCGGTAAAGAGACATGTTCGTCTTTTTCAACAAACAACTGATAGCAAAAGGCTTCTTGGCCAGATGATAACTTAAGAAATGGTTCCGCTCGAAGAAGTTGAGCAACTAGCCCATTCAAAAACTCTTCTGGATCCTAGAATGTTTGTTTAAATTAGTACGTAATGAAACAAAATCAATCTACGAGACTACGAACAAATAAATATTGAACAAAAACATTGTTATTTATTTTAAAGACTCGTTTAGACAATTTCTCTGAGATCGTAAAAGATTTAAAAAATATTTATTCATTTAAGCTTTTTCGAACACCTAATAATTATAACAAACCTAGTTGAATTATGTGAGTACATATTATTTCTAATAGCAATCTCAGTAAGAACCCCATATGCATTATGCAAAGGCGAACCATTTTTGAGTTGTTTTTTAGTATTTTTCAAAATAAGTAAAAAAATGCATCAAAAATTTATTTAAAAAAAGGTATCTATTTAAATTTAATTTTTTCTTCTGATCTCCGCCTGCTTCCTTTGTGATCTTTTTTTTCAGTTTCCTTGAAATAAGTTCCTAGTTTGTTATGCATTGTTGGAGAGCTAAGAAAACGGTTATATTTTTAAAATATATTTGCCCTAGCGCCATTACCCAGGGATAAGACAGAAGAATTACGTTTGTATAGGAATAAAATCCGCCCATATCTCCTCTTAACAGATACCAACTTCGAGTAGATATTGATGCTGAAAACTGTTCGGAACTCAAGGAAAATATTTTAATATTACCCATATCATATGCACATACAACAAAACATATATTTTATTAGGTAATATGGCGTTATTAATGTATCTACATTATTGTTTTAGATACCTTTTCTTCTGAGGTTAGCCCGGGTACGTCAGAAAGTCTCTCCAGTAATGTACGCAGTTTCATGACGCGATCTGCGCGAACGTAGCCATGCTTCCTAAGTGGATTTACAATCTCCTCCCGTAGAACTCGTTGAACTTCCGAATAATGAGGCGAGTCCTGGCGCATAACAAATTTAATACTTACACTACAAAGTCCTGTTAACCTGATAAGGTTATATTTACGTTTAGTTATAACATGATAGGGTTACAATTAATCGCACCGTGTTACCTCTGGTTCAGGTGGCCGATACAATAGTGCGTCAAACACGCTAGTGAACGTGAACATTGCGAACAGTGTGGCATCAAGGTAGCACGAGTTATGGTGTCCTTGTATGCCACGATTTTTGCCGGCCAGTTCTCCGAGTGAATCCAGTGGAGGTACCACACCTGGCACGACGGGACATTCTGGCTGTGAAAGATTATGTATATTACCGCGATTAATCAATAGAGTCGATTCTATATTAATATTATAAAGCTCAAGAGATTTTTTGTTTGTTTGACCGCAGTAGTTTTCTGGAACTATGAGTCAGATTAGATTAGAACAGTTCTTTTTGCATTTTATAACAAAATTATGGAAGGTTATATAACTATACAGACAATATAACTTCACGCTACGACTCTAAAGAGCGGAGCAGTTAACATGAACATCAAACAATCTGGTAAGTTGTACGGAAGTAAAGGACGGCGCAGGTAGGCGGCGCGGTAGTGAGTTGGTCGAATAAACTTAACACGGGTGAAATTGGGTGTTTTGTGGGGCACAGGTATATACGGGTATAGTGTATGTATAAACATTGCGTTTATATTATGTAAACTAATAGATTGTGTCATTCAAGTATCAAAATTTATCATTAGATAAATTTACCACCCAAAGAAGTTATTATACTTACAAAAATCAATATGAATGCTGTTTTTATAGATAATCTTGTAAATTTAGACAAGTTGAAGGAGTATTATTGTTTGAGAGTCTAGATTAAGATAAGATAGTATAGTATCCGGAGGTATATAATAGCATCAAAACTATTATCGTAAATATTAAGAACAACATAAGCATAATGTTACGTAACTTCAGTATTATGTAAGTCTATATAAATATTATGAAAATATGACCAAAAAAACGCTTAAATAATTAATAATAATAACATATAATTTCCAGATGTCTAATAGGATGCATTGTATTATCAGAGAGCCATAAACTACGACAGGAACCAAGAAAATTTCCAGATGGATTCTTATTCGGGACCGCTACTGCATCTCATCAAGTAGAAGGAGCGTGGGATGAGGACGGTGTGTTTATCTTCTTTTTTTTTCATAAATACTGATTTCTACTATGCTTAGCGTGCTACCATCTTGGGTCACATTGACACGCCTATAACGATAAAAAAACTTATAACGTAAGTTTTTTTTTAATACTGTATATAACTTTTGTGTATTAATATATTTGCAGGTAAATCGCCAAATATATGGGACCATATGACACACAACAATCCTTGTGTTATAAAAGATTGCTCAAACGCAGATATCGCTGATGACTCCTATCATCAGTATAAAAGAGATGTTGAAATGATGAGGGAGTTAGGCTTAGACTTTTACAGATTTTCTCTATCGTGGCCGCGAATCCTCCCAACAAGTTTTCCTGACCATATCAATGAAGCAGGCGTAGAATACTACAATAATTTAATCAATGAAATGCTTAAGTATAACATTGAGCCTATGGTTACTTTATACCATTGGGATTTACCACAAAAACTACAAGAGTTAGGCGGATGGACAAATCCTCATGTCATTGATTGGTTTGCTGACTACGTCCGTATCGTCTACCAGCTCTTTGGTGACAGGGTAAAATATTGGATCACTATTAATGAGCCATATCAAGTCTGCTACCAAGGATATGGAGATGATGCAAAAGCACCCCGGCTAAATATTAAAGGTGTGGCTGATTATATTTGCGCCAAGAACTTACTTTTGGCACATGCGAAAGCTTATCATATTTACAATGAAGAGTTCAAGCCATCTCAAGGCGGAGTAGTATTTATAGCATTCAGTGCTCAATGGTACGAGGCCGCTACTGAAGAAGACATAATTGCTGCTGAAGAGACCAATAAATTTCTGGTAAATACCACACAATGGTTAATAAAATTTAAGCTATTTATAATTCTATACTTGTTTCTGTTTTATTATAGTGGGGTTATTATGTTCATCCGATATACATCGGCGATTTCCCACCGGTTATGAAGGAAAGAATCGCTGCTAAGAGTGCTGCACAAGGATTTCCTAGATCAAGATTGATCGAATTCACATCTGAGGAAGTTGATTACGTAAAAGGTACTTCAGACATGTTCGGGCTCAATCACTACGTAACTTATTTAGTATATAGAAACCAGTCAGCTTATGGCTACAGTGCGCCCTCATTTTACGATGATTTAGAGGTGGGAATGTATCAAAAGGACGAATGGGTAATTGGTGAATCAAACTTCACAAAGGTAAATAATAATTATACTTAAAATATAAATTTCTTCCTTTCTAACCCGCAATCGATCTTTTATGGGTCGCCTAAGTAAATTAAAAGCTGTAAGGGTCTCATCATTTAAAACAATATTTGGGTGACAGAGCTTTGTTCGGTGTTTTGCAAACAGAATAAAAACTACCTATTTTGATAAACTTGGAAATTAAAACATTATCTAAATACAAAATTTCATCCCAATCGTAGAGCCGTTTCCGAGAAACATATTTAGCAAGTTTATTCAAATACTTATTAAAACTTTAAACCGCAAATTTACATTGCATTGTGCGACAAACAATTTCTTGTAAAGGTTTTAGTATTATTATATCACTAGTGTGTTGCACTAAATAACATATCTTAAAAAGGTATTTTTAATGGGTATATTCTCTATTTAATAGATATTGGGTATTTCCCTTAAATTTATGTGTAATGTATATATATTGGATTTACCCGCGTGGTTGACAAAAGAAAGCGTAATGCTTATAAAAATCGTGGTTTCTTAAAACTACTAATTTTTTATTGAATGAAGATATCAAAGGACCAAGTATGTAAGGAGTAAAATATATATATCCAGTAGTTTTTGCATGATGCGCGCACAACAGCAAACCACAACCATTTTATTTATATAGGTAATATATAAATGTAAATATTTCAAAAAGAAACGAAATAATTAGAACTACACGGGCATTTTTTTTAATTTCAGATCTTACCCTAACTTAACCACGTCTTATTAATTTTTTCTATTACATATTTTAGTCAGTTCCATGGGGTTTTTACAATCTTCTTACCAACATAAGAGAGGTATACAACAATCCTCCCGTAATTATAACTGAAAACGGATTTTCTACACGCGGTGGCCTTATTGACGAAGATCGCATCACGCACTTACGGTCCTACATGAGTGCTATGTTAGACGCAATGGAAGAAGGCTCTGACATTAGGGGTTACACTGCGTGGAGTCTTATGGATAATTACGAGTGGATGTATGGCTACACGTAAGTAAATTATTTGAATTGAACATAGTAGCTAAACAAAGCATTACAGAAACGAATTCTTTATTTTAACTAAAATATAAAAAAGTACTTAGTCTGATAGTTAAACTAACTAATTTTACAGGGAAAGATTTGGACTTTACGAAGTAGACTATAATGATCCAGCCCGCACACGCACTCCGCGCAAGTCAGCTTTCATGTACAAAGAAATACTACGCACGCGCACACTTGACTTCGATTTCGAAACTGATACCATGGAGATGACAATTGACGAAGGCCATTGAACAGAGCTGATACTAAATGTTACAATGAAATAAATAAACTGTCAAATATATTTTCTAATTTTTCAATACTCTATAAAAGCTTGGTTTGCTTACAACACTTTACATTTAAGTTATTATTATTTTCAGATTATCAGATAGATATAGATCAGATATAGATATAGATATAGATTATAGATCAGATTATTTTCAAATATTAGTAGAAGATTTTGAAATGACAAAATTTCAGAACAATCGGCACTCTCAGGTCCAAAAGCTGATATATCTTTTTAAAAGAAGCGTCGCAAAAGTGACCTGATCGAAGTGTTCGGTCTCATGCAAGTCGACACGGTCTGGTGGTGGAGTGTCGCGGAAACGTGCGTCCCGTCTACACAGCGGCAGAGGAACGAACAACGCTCGGCCCGGCGCGCACTCGAACAAGTGCGTGCCACCGTGACTGCCATCGCCGAGGCCGCACACACTCTGCTCCAGCTCAACGCCCGCAGTTGCTGTGTCTGTAACACAATATTACTGTACACAGCTTTATCAATGTCATGTGGATAGAATATATTTGGAATTAAAAAAAAAACAAATAAACAACGCTCTAGAAAAATGGTGGCTCCCTTGTTAGAACTTTCTAGAAAGTTTTTGTGGAAACTCGACTCAACATTAGGTACATATATAGGGACAAATAACATAAGTTTATGAACTAAAATAAAAACACCATATGTCATTTAAATCCCACCATAAACTCATCTATGGGTACATTTATCAAGGAGCTATCATTTATATCAATACTAAAATTCTGATGTTTGCAGAGGTAATTAATCTTTGGAAATACTGATTCGACTGTGGAAATTCATTCAGTGATAGCACAGATAATACGAAACTTCATTACCCTTGATTGCTATAAACTATTTTCGAAGTTATAACTTCTTAACGAAAATGCAACACTAAAGAGACATACACATCGATACATCTAGAGGATATAGCTTACGAGGGAATGATATAAGTATAAATGATTAATGCAGGTCCTGAATTTCATAGTTATGATCTTCGTCAAATTGGTCTAGCGGTGTGAGACGACCAGACTTGTACGCATTGTTGTTGTATGTACTACTTATAAGTGGTCGATAGTTCGAATCCTTCTAAATTAGTATTTTTTAAAGAGATTTTAAAGAAGATATTTTTATGTTCGCTGAAGTTTTAACTTCTACCGAATGTGAACTGCACACAATGTGTTTTTTTAATTAATTTAGTACGAAGTTGCCATTCCTTAATAAGACAAGTTACCATGAAGAAATAACTGATCCGACTTTGTAAATAAGTTTAATTCTTCAAATGATATAGATGTATCTCTTTGATGAAAAAAAATTAGTAATATGCTATCTAGTAAACAGATTTAAATGGGACAGTACCTGCAATATTTTAAATATGAAATATATTAAAACACATACCATCAATAATTCCTATCCATCGGACCACCCCGTAATAATGCTGATCAACATCAGTTGCAACTTCTACCAAGGAGCCCACACCTATGTCTTCCGGTACGTGTTCTGGTGGTCTGGCAGGAACGCCTACCGCTCGAGGTGATCCCAACGCAGGAGAATCATACAACTCGCCAGGTACTTCCGTGCCGCATACATCTACACCATAAATTACAAATCAATCACATTTTCTTCAAACAAAACGTTGATTTATCTCCATTGGTCACATACTGTTTTCATATTCAAGAACACAGAGCGGTATTTCATCGATTGGTAACACAGGTAAGTAGTGATAAGAATTATAAGACATAGTTAAGAGTAATATGCACTCCGCTGAGATTGGCAGCGGGGTCACCCACCGCTACGCTCCGGTTCTATAATTAGCAACTAGGAAAGTTAAAAACAGTCAATCTGTTCGACCTAAGACGTATACGCTCAGTCTGTTATAGCGCTGTGTTTCTAGGGAATTAATTGATTTGTTTGTCAATACAAGTTATTGTGGAGTGCTTAAGTGAAGTGAATACGCATTTCATAACGCCAATATGAGCAGAATGGTAAAACACATTATTTATTTAAGTAATAACTACTTCTTTGCAAGAGATTTTATACAAATACTTTTATCATATAGCCATACTTATAAAATACCTTATCACTTTTATGACATGAATCCGATAAAGGTTACTACTTTGCTGTCAATATTATTGAAGACCTAATTTTATCACTGAAACGGACATAAATTTAGCTATCTCCATAATCGTATTCTAATAGTGGAAACAAGAACTGTAGGAGTTTAATTTTTTAGTTGGTAAATTAATGCGCTTAGATTAAATAACTTTCATAAGGGCATTTTAAATTTATTTTGGTCGTCACTACACAATAACTACCACAAATAATGAGTTTGTAACTGGAAACAGCGATCGGTTTAAGAGATACAATAATAAAGAACGAAAGTATTATAAAGATGTTGAGAATGTTGTGGTCCCTACTGCCGCTTTTTTATAAATGTATTTATAAACATTTAAATTATGGCGATTTTGTATCTTACTTTATATAGATTGAATTAGTTTTCCGGTATCAACCAGTGACCACAACTGCGTTATACCTCGGTACAGTGAATACAATAGTGATTAAAAGTAATTATGTTATTATTATGTGTAATAGGATAGATATGAAATCCTACTAATACAATAAATGTGAAAGTGTGCATTTTTGGATGTTTGTTACTCAATCACGCTAAATCGACTGAACAGATCTCAATGAAATTTGGCACACAGATAGTCTATGACCTGGAATAACATATAAGGTACTTTTTATCTCGATAAAAGTCACAGTTTAACAAGTGTTATCCTACAAATATAATAAATGGAAAGTTTCTATGTTTGTTACTCAATCATGCAAAAACGGCGATTTTTTTGATTTGTCGTGTGTCGTGTTCCGAGATCAGTCTGTGTATATCCAATAATACGCAGACGAAGTCGCGGGTACCAGGTAGTTGTTAAATAACTTTCAAAATATCAAAGTTAATAAGTAGGTATATCTATACTAATTTTATAAAGCTGAAGAGTTTGTTTGGGTGAACGCGCTAATCTCAGGAAGTACTGGTTAGAATGGAAAAATTATGTTAGTGTTGGATAGCCCATTTATCAAGGAAGGCTATAGGCTATATTATTATAACATCACTACGACCAATAAGAGCGGAGGATCAATGAAAAATGTTGCAAAAATGGGGAAAATTTATTCCTTTTAAAGGTTTCCATTGCGTGCGCTGCGTAAATGGTTAAAGTTACGCAACAATGATGGGTGAGGTGTGACGGAACTGTTTCTCTTAAAAAGTTCTAAAAAAAGTCCGCGATAGCATATGTCTATCTTTTAAGGTTGACACAGTACTATAACCTTTTAAGATAATAAAAATTATTCTGAAATAATACATTATTTGCGAAGGTGTTTTTATAAACATGGTATTAATCCTTATCGAAATAAATACGTTATTCATCACAAGTATTTAATTTTGGACAAAATTGCTCTTTACATAATTTGATTTCAATGAATATTTTAGTAGATATCACAGTTTTAAATTAACTCTGCAGCAAAATAAGAATCAAGTAACGCGCGTGTATTTTAGCGGAATTATGTGGCAGGCGGGTGGCACCTATAAATTGTATTGTAGGTGCCTACGTCAATTATTGTCTCTGCCCTCGTCCCACTCTCTCTCTAACCCTCTCTCCTTCTCTCTATGTGACGCAGACGAAGTGGCGCGGGTCAGCTATAATCGACGCATTTTAAACTGAGGCTTCGGGTCATAAATTATATTTATCTGTCTATCTCGCTCGCACTTACAGGTCTTTTGGAGAGGTGTAGTGATGTGCGTAAGAATTGTAGAGGTGCATATCGATAACGGGATAGGTACGATCGATATGCTAAATTATGTTAAGTATAAATAGGAATAATTTTTCGCTATCTGAAAATATAAGTTTTTAATTTGTAAGATAAAATGTTTGTTCCGACATGGAGAAACTGTATAGATCGTAATGTGGCCCTGAAAAGGGCCATTTTTATCTTTTCTAGGGATATTTCTTAGTTCTCCAAAAATCCTCATCTGTATCTTTCCCATCTGTGTCATCATCCTGTAGTATAATTAGAGGAAAGACCAATCAGGAGTCAGAATGCTAATGAAGGTCACGATGACGAATCGCCCCGCGAAATAATAACGGGTTGCATTGCGTGCACATTCTTACTGTCAGTGCCATTTATTGCCCGACGACTCAGTTTTAAATGCGTCGACTATAATCAAAAATAAATTGTGGAAGAGGAAGGGGTCTGGGTGTTTTACTATTTTTCCCATGGGGCGTTCTGTGCCCACCCCAGGATGTTGGACTATCAACCCGTAATTAGGCATAAGAACTATCAGTTCCATCTATATTTATAAATCTGTTTTTCTGTTCAGTTCTGTTTTTCATAGTTACGAATAGTGCGCTTAGCTCGTGTCGCGCAATTTTAGGTAGGATTTCTTTAGTCGCGAATAATTTTGATTCATTATTCTTCTACGGTATTCATTTCATGGAAAACTGTAAAGGACAATTTTAATCTACCTACATTAAATGCCTAAGTTAACTAACAAACTTACCTGGATAAAGTTTAATACTAAATTGAAGAAAATAGCTTCATAAATATCGTAATATGCATTTTTAATTATTATGTTGAAGATAAAAATGGTTACTGTGACTCAACGTTAGGAAATAGACATATGCCATCGCGGACTCTTCTCTAGGCTTTTTGAAGAACTACAATTCTTTAGAACATTATTTTGATATACTTATAAGTCAGCGTTTTTTAGCACCCGAAAATAATTTTTTTGACGACCTGTTTATAAATAATTGAACTTTCTACACAATACAAAAACTTAATTGGAATGTATGGTATATATATTAGTTCCTTGCATATGAAATATGGCGTTTTGTGGACCATTGGTTAGGAATTCCAAATTCAAATTTAGTCTTGTGTATTTATGTTTGGAATTTAAAACTTAAAATATCGCGTTATTTACGAATATGAGTTCCACCGTGACATCTGTGCTGCAGAAACAGCTCGAAGGATTAATGATGTGTATGGAGAAACTACTGTAAAAGAACAACACGCATTGAGTGCTGCATTACATTACTCAACTGTCACAATAATGAGGGAATTTTGAATCGTATTGTTACTTGTGACGAAAAATGGATCTTTTACGACAATCGGAAACGCTCATCACAGTGGTTGAACCCAGGAGAACTGGCCAAATTCTGTCCCAAGCGAAAGTTGACTCAAAAAAAGATACTGGTGAGTGTTTGGTGGGCCAATGCTGGTATCATACACTACAGCTACCTAAGATCTAGCCAGACGATAACGGCAAATTTGTATTGTCAACAATTGCAAACCATTATGGAATATCAAGCCGTTAAAAAACCGAGACTGGTCAATCTCTCTAGCCCACTGCTGCTCAGGACAACATTGCTGAAATAGAGGAACTACGGTTGGAATGTCTCCGACTCCCACCATACTCCCCGGACTAGGCTTGTGTAGTACAAGTATTAAGTACTAATAAGAATTAATTCCTACCACTGAACTAGAACGAACTATTTCGTAAGCTTAATAGTACATCGTTCATTCTGTACTTCGTTCGCGGCAGGTCGGTGCGGCGTATTTAGTACTTAGTACCTATGTGATTCACGAGACCGAAGACGCGGATCAGTCGAAAGAGAGCTAAATACATGGTATTGACCTAATAAGCTCTGATTCGATAAGCAATTCTGTACTTTATGACGAAAGAGTAAGAATTATTATTGTTTTTAGACATTTTGGTGTGGCTGTCGTTGTTTCAAAATAAAGAATTAGTTTCAAAATTTGATTTCAATACTTTTATTAGTTAGTACTATTTTTCTGCAAGTGCAAGTGTACTTTAATCTAAAAAACGAGTCTGGATAATGATTAATGACAGTCCTAAGCCTGGAAAATATGAAGGAGATTAATTAAAAGGAGAGGAATATTCGTCGGTGTATGTATAGGTATATTGTACTACTGCACTAATAGTACTAGAAATATTAACTAGTACAGTTGAAAATTGTACTAGTACGAAACGCTCCTTTTAATGTCTGAGAAAGAACAAGTCTACCCCGGACCTTACTCCGACAGATTACCACTTTTTTGGGAATTTGGACATTTTACTTCGATTGATTAATTTTATAATTTCATTATATTTTTTCGTTTTACTCTTTCCATAAAAAACTTTAATTTCATATGTAAGGGCCTAATATAAACCTTCCGTAAAAAAATCTTTAAATGTTGGTGAAAAGCCGTTGCGTAGTTTAAAAGATCTAAGCGTAGATGATGCGGGAGGCGACTTCATTTTATACTATGTATAGATTATAAAGTTAAGAGATTCTTTTTGTTTCATGCTAATCTCTGGAACTACCAGTCAGATTTGAAAAATTATAGCCTATAGGAAGGCTAATAATATAACTTCACGCTACAATCCTAAAAAGTGGAGCACTAACCTTGAACGTTGAGCAATCTAGCAACATACATACATATATACCATCACGCCTGTATCCCCGAAGGGTTAGGCAGAGGTGTACTAACGTACACCCACAGTTTGCTGTGTATGTTTTTAGGTCCCATGTAATAAGAGGCGAGCCTACTGCCATTTATTGAGCACATACCCAAACTCAAAAACCCAATAACACTTTGCTCAACCTGGGAATCCAACCCAGGACCTCGATCACTGCAGTCGCGCTTACTACCACTAGGCTAATGAGTCAGTTTATCTGGCAAGCCGTAGACAATTACGGGAAGTGAGAACAAAGATAGGTTATACGGGTGCATTAGCGGCGTTCGGCGCGGTGGAGAGTTGGTTGACTAAATTTTACACAATGAGAAACCGTTGGGCATAACTGGTGTGATATATAGGTACTCACCAACTAAAACTCCTGTTTCAATCTTCTTAAAGTCATGCACCATTTTATTTTTTTGTCGTGATTCTTCAGCCACAGCTAAGTTTGTTTGGGCAGGTTTACTTCGTCGTCGTTCAGGTGTCAAATGATTTATAAGGTTCACAGATTTCACTCGATCATTTTGCATTGGACGTTGCATAGTGTGAGTCCGAATAGAGAGCGCAGATCCATAGTCAATAGACTGTGGTTCACGAGGAGCTGGTGGCCAACTACCTCCAATTAAATTATATAAGTCAATCTACAATACAATATATTTATGTTATAAATTTACTGAACATTAATAAAGAAAAAATTATAAGGTACAATAATATAAAAGATAATTTACGAAGCAATGAAGGTTCATTGGTAGAGTGTATGGACACTGCAACAAACTATATGGGTTTCAATCCCTGCAATGTGCCTGAGCTTTCTGTGAAGGAAATCATCCTGATGAAACCATAGCATGGTGGTAGGGCATTTTCCAATGCCTTCATAGATAGTTACCACCTTCATGTTGGAAATGTGTCACCAGGCACCTACAAGTGTGTTCCAGCAATTGCACTCGAGAGCCAATTCCCTCACCTAGGTTTAGCGTATCACCATCTTGGACCATATTGTCAATTAGATGAATTGAGATTGTAGCCAAAAAATAAGAAGCCTTTAAAGAAATTTAAAAGCAAGGCAGTCATGGGCACCACTGATAGAAAAACTTAAAAATTTGGAATAATTATGTTTTCATTTTATTATTAAATTTCACCTGTGTTAATTTTATAGGACAAACATCACCAACGCACCCATATAGGTAATTTTTATACTTTGTGTAAAACTATTGATATTTTTATGTGGAATAAATTAATTTTTCAAAGTATAATATAGCCTATGTTACTCACTGATACTGGAGCTTTATATTGGGGAAAGAATTTTTAAATTGGTCCAGTAGTTTTTGAGTTTATCCAATACAAACAAAATCAAATCTTTTCTTTTTATAATATATTGGTATAGGTGAATTACAGTATGAATAATTAAAATTTCATAGTTTGTAAATCTAAACTATTAACAATAATCTTGTTTTTCTAATCTATTAGCATTCCAAGCAATTTAACATAGATTAGTTGAGTAGTCCATGCATGCGATATGCTGTCACGTTCTATTGTACTGAAATAATGTTCTATTTCACTCAAACATTGGCTCACTGTTACGATTGTGATCACCCAAGAACAATTTTATGAGTACTTTAATTTTTGCAATTCAGTTAACTTTGGAACTTACAAGTTGCTACAATTCTTACATACTAATTTTGCCATTTTACTACTTATTGCTATTAATTCCACCAAAAAACCATTAGTTATCACCAATGCCCACAATGAAAAATTTATCAGCAATGAACTGTCACTAATCACAACCCTGCAGTACCTGTCAGCATGCACCAACCACCTACTGACTATATTGCCAGTTTTGTATTTCTTTAGGGTAATTGACAGCACTTAGTTCAGCATTTGCATTTGTTTCTTTTACTATTTTATTTTTATCAACCACTGAAAATAACTTGTAATTACAATATTTACAAATATTATAATAAAAAATACATTTTTGTCTCTTTCACCGTCTCTTTTGAGAAAAGTATTCTTTAGTAACATTTAATACAAGTTGTGCCCGTAGCTTTGCTTGTGTGGCACAGTCTTAAATTTTGGTTGTGTTGTGGCCATGTCTTTTTGTGTATTTAGTAGGTAGACTACCTTTAAAAGGTTTGATTTTAATTCCAATAAATTTATTTACAATAGTTTAGGAGTTATCATTTTTTCAGTAAATATTAAGTAATTGCAATTTGTAGAATTTCATAGTCTTCTTTTTTATTTAATGATAAAAATCTACTGTTACATTTATAGAAATTTTTCTAATGTTCATAGTACAAACAACTTATTAGCAATATATTGTCACCTTTGCTAGAACTTTCGAGGGAGTTTTTGGGGTGACTCAAAATTAATGTTGCTTGTTCTTATTTTAATTCACTTTTAATTTGAGCATGTTAAACAAACTACATCACCCCAAATGTCACAAATATTACAAAACATTTGGTTAGGATAGGTTTGAACTATTATCATAATTATGATCCAGCCGCAGATCATGACAAATGATTACCCAATGAAAATTCATATACAAGTTGTAGATGAACATAACCTCAAAATAGAATAAAACACTCAAAAACTATTTGTTTCCACACTTTCCCTGACAAGAGGATTGCCTCAATCCCTCCCCTACCCTTTCACATAATCAAATTCAGCGGCATGAAATCTAAAGTTGTAATCTAAAAGAATATGATTTTTTAAAATCTTACAGTTTATAAGCACATGTTAGTAGTTTACAGTTGATATTCAGTTTTTAAGATCAAAAGTTAGCAATTGTTCAAATAATCTTTTAGTTTTTGGTATATAAACAAAGTGCTATTATCAAATGATTGTGGCGTTAGTACAAATACAAACATAAGTACACAATTTTTCAGAAACCTGTTCTTCTCCATTGCCACTTAAAACATTTTCATGAGTTTCATCAAATGATTGATCTATGTCTTTGCTCATTTTCATTAAAAAAAGCTTGCAGGTAACATCTATTTGAAATTGTACATTTTTTTAATATTCTTAAGTATAATTTAGTTCTAGCTAACTGGACATACCTTTTTACTTTGAAATATTATTTATCTACTTTCATTTAAATAAATGTACCCGAATAACAAAATATTCTGCATAGAAAACAATCAAAAAAATTTGCACAAGGAAATTTGACGTTAAACCTCTTGTTTAACAATATAACCAGAGATAAATAACAATATATATAACCATCTGATTTTGACATTTAATTATACTTCTTTTCCTTCTTGTTTTGGCGCCTCAAAAAGTACTTGCAGTGTCAATGTAAAAACATTGAAACAAACCTTGATAAAACTTTCCAATAAACCACAAAGTGGGGCCTTCGGAGAAGACGGTAGCTCCCTTGTCAGAACTTTTCTAGAGAGTTTTTATGACATCTCAAAATGCATGTTTTAAACTTTACATTTATAATCCACTTCTCTATATCCCGCACAACAACCAAACTATATCACGCAAATTGGTACCAATATTACATAATAAGGGTCAAAAAAGCTAAGTTAATGAATCAAAAATAAAAACCACAGCATGTCACGAGATCCCGCCAAAAAACTCATTCGATAATTATTTTTAATATCGAATATAATCAATAGTCTGGATAAACTATCTATTGTAGGAATGGAATTGTATGTTTGCTTTAATCTAAAAGCAAAATAGGTATCTACACAATTTATCTGAATGCAACAAAAGAGGTCACACAAAAGAACTTTTTTCCATGACATCGAGTATACCTTTCTCTGTCGGTCGCCCAGATATCAAATGTATAAAACAATCGATTTTTATTTACTAGGTTTATGTTCTACAATTGTTTTTTTTTTTTTAAAGTGAAAACGTTTAGTGGGCATAGACATTATAATGCATCACTGCTATTTTTAATAAGAAAACAAAAATAATTTGTCACCTGCTAAATTTAATACAAAATACCGGCTACATATTATAAAGTATGTGTTCACTTTACTCAAATACAAGTCGCAGAATTCGTACTCCTACTACATATCGCAGGATAATATGAATTAATTTCACTGAATTACCAATTGCAAAATTCATACTCATGCCATTATCGCATTATCATATAAATTAGCTCCACTAAAATACAACTCTCCAAATTCATATATCTAGCATATATCGAACAATCATATGAATTCACTTCACTTCATAACAATTCGCAGAATTCAAACGCCCTTCATATGTTACACGATCACAAGAAATCGCAGAATTCATACACTTGTGATATATCGCTCGACCATATGAAATATCAGAAATCATAATATCGCAATTATATCACTGTTTTTCATTCAGTCACTTCATTTCTTTGATCTTTCCATCATGTGATGGCAAAGCTACCGGTGTGAAAGAGACAAGCATTGCAGCAATACGTGCAATAGAGGGAAAGAGTAAATATGTCGAGTGAAATTAGAAATAAGATATTGAATCTTATTGGCACTACTCTCAGAGCTTGATTTATATGTAGTGTTTTAAATGGCGCTTAGGCAAAAATGGAAAATAAGAGATAGTATTTTAACTCTTTCAGACCTGACTAAATAATTTTCTTCGTATACAATATGTACTAAAAACCCAGTCGAATCTGAAGAGGGTTTACAGGTACCCCAATGATATTACCAAAAAAAATATCAAAATTTTATTTATTATGAAAATAAAAATGTTATTGGGATTTAAAATTAACATATTTAGTTTTAGTTTCCCTAAAATTGAGCAAATTTTTAATACGTGAAAACACCGTCGCCTGCCCCGGCGTGGTGCGGGGGATGCGGTACGTTTGATCGTATTGTGGTACTTTGCGCCATGCCGCGCCGCCTGCAATTGCCATATAAGTTTCCTCATTTAACTTTCTTTTTTTTTTCATTTTATTAGGCGAAATTATTTTACTTATAGTCGAAGATAGATAACATTAACAAAATGTTCTGTGCAGTATATAATCTCGATACCTAATTAACACCTTCACGGATCCGACGGGGTATATTATTACACACTGTATATTTTATAAATATTTTTTGTTTAATAGTGTAGCAGGGCTCCACCCAAACACCGTCGTCGCAGACCAAACGCGCTTTATTTTATATAGTGACCTGTTGCGCGGTGACATGAATCGTATCGGGCTGAGCTTTCCTCCCGCGCCATGCGATATCATTTCTACACCCGCGTGCACCAAAACGAGTTTTCTCATTTCTGATTGGACGATTAGAGTATTTTGTCCACGGCAGTCCATGTAGCGTTTGTGACTACATTGTATATGTGTGATCTTGTACGAATATATTGTATACTTGAACACATAATTTATTGGACCTTCTATTATTAATCAAGTTCTACAATAGTAATTGAAATTTGTAATGAAACATGCTTTTAAACGTGTTAATAGATGGGGCTACGGGCATTTCTATAGCCACTTTGTTAAGTGATAATCGGTTTTAATAATATTTTTTTCAAACTTAGTGTGCAGTTAAGAAATAGGAAAGGAAGAAAGAAATATGGCAGACTTGGTTAGATACAAAAAAATACTTTATTTCAGTACCTAGTATCTTGAGATCTGTAGGAAATTACCGTAATAAATATTTGATTGCTAAATATCGTACCTTCAATAGAGAGGCCTTCGTTTTATTTTTTATTCATCGTTTGTAGCCGATATAGAATTCATTTATCGCAGGTGAAACAGCCGTAATAAAAATTATAATTTCATAGCTGTGACAATTATTTTTAAATAGCAATCATTTCCATGGCTACGGTGATGTAAATTTTTATTTCTACTTTTGTGGTTGACTGGTTGTAACGGAAAATTTTGGCACTGACAACCACACTTTGTTTATTGGAAAATTTTACCGTTTGTTGTTCTAATCAGAGTTAAATAACAATTATTGTTCTAATCAGAGCTAAATATAGTTCTAATTTAAAGTTCGTTTTTTTACTATTGCTTCTTACTTTCATAGAAAAATCTTACTTCTTTGTAATTTGTAGTAGGAGTGAGCTATAACAGATAAATTAAGATACCTGTTCCCGTTCCAGAGAAATAACAGTTCCAATAACCTATTCCAAAACCACAGCCCGTTACGCTTTAGTAGGGATATTAATATGTAGTAGCATTTGTTACGTATAGATCGGCAATTCGAAATCCTATGCACTATCGGCCGAACGCATAATAAAATAACGTATAACTCAATCAATCAATCCGTCAAATAAATCAATCAATCCATCAACCAATCCATTAATACATCAATCAATCAATCCTTAAATCAATCCATCAAATCATCAATGCACCAATCCATCAATCAATAATTTATAATAAACATCCTTATTATTATTATTATTCTAAACGGGGTATAGATCGGCAATTCGAAATCCTATGCACTATCGGCCGAACGCATAATAAAATAACGTATAACTCAATCAATCAATCCATCAACCAATCCATTAATACATCAATCAATCAATTCTTAAATCAATCCATCAAATCATCAATGCACCAATCCATCAATCAATAATTTATAATAAACATCCTTATTATTATTATTATTCTAAACGGGGGCTGTCCATGCTTATGCAGTCCTGAATCACTGCGACCAATGTGATCTATTGTGATCGCCCCACACTGCTAAAGCTTCGCATCAAGTCCTATAGCTTTGATGAATTGCAGGACTTTACTGGCAGAGAGCAACTGAACCTCTTCTGAAAGCAGCACGTGCTTTCCCAGAATCCGGTTACGTTTAAGTATTAGTGGGTCACAATCACACAAAAGGTGCTTTGGAGTTTCGTCTGCACTTTTGTAGAATCTGCAATCTTTTGTGCCCTGGACACCTATGTTGTAGAAATGGTTATTTAGACAACAGTGTCCAGTGAGTGCCCTCACTAAGATTCGTAGCTGATTCCTACTGAGCATCAGAGCTTCTCCAGCCCTACGCTGGTTAAAAGTGCCAATAAGCTCTTTGGAATGATTTTGTCCTGGTAAATTGTACCAGAACATTATTGCCTCTTGATTGTAATGGTTCCTTAAGGTCAATCGAACAAGGCTTTTTGGGATACCACAGAATGGTTCAGGACCAATCTGTTTTTCCGCAGTTCCGGCTCTTACAAGTTCGTCCGCAGACTCATTGCCTGGAACTCCTGCATGCCCCGGGACCCATCGCAGGATTAGTCTGTTACTTTTACCCAGACTGTTCAGCACTGCCACACAGTTGGCCACAAGCTTCGATTCTGTTGAATCTAAAGCCAGTGCCAAGAGAGCGGCCTGACTGTTCGACTGAATGTAAATCGTGTGATTAACGTAGGCCTTTTGCAGATTGATATTGGCACACTCAAGTATGCCATACACTTCCGCTTGGAAAATGGAGGGGAAACTGCCAAGACTAACGTGTTTCCTAAGATTGAGTCGCTCCCCATATATTCCACAGCCTACGTTATGTCCAGATTTGGACCAGTTAGTATACCATAGTAGACTACCTGGTTTCCACGTTATCTCGGCATTAATCCAAGAGTTCCGTGGAGGGATCTCTACAGTATAAATTTTTTCTAAAATAGTTTTGGGAGTCATCATGTCTGATATCATTCCCAAAACTGGTGTTTCTATCACTGAGTCTAGTAGAGATCTCAAGGACAGGGATAACCAGTTTACCCTCCCCTGGGCACACATTCTGTGCATTGTTATCATCGCCACCTTGTCTACGTAAAGGTGAATGGGCGTGAGATTTAACACAGCTTCCAGAGCCGCTCCAGGGGAGGTTGACATGGCTCCCGTCGCTAAGATAGACGCCATTCTTTGTAATCTACCTAAATGGGCCTTGACAGTCGACTGGTTTGCCTTCCTACACCAAAGCACAAAGGCGTATGTTATTATTGGTCTAACCACGGCAGTGTAGAGCCACATAATCAGCTTAGGGTTTAAACCCCAGCGCTTACCTGCCAGTCGTACACAGATACCCATTGCTATTTTTGCTTTCTGAATTGAAGCATCAATCTGTCTATTCCAGGTCAATTTTTGGTCCATGATGACCCCCAAGTACTTGACCTCTGATGAAAAGGAAATTGTCTTGGCATTTAGTGAGGGTTTTACTAATTTATCAAGACGCCTTTTTTTTGTAAATGGTACTATAACGGTTTTATCTGCATTAACCCTCAACTCATTATCCTTGCACCAGTTTTGAATGGCATATAACGCCTTCTGCATAAGGTACGAAATGGTACTTTGACAGAAACCTCGAACAACTATCACTAGGTCATCAGCATAGCCCTGGACGTCAATTCTCAGTTCCTCCATCTTATGCAAAAGCTGGTCAACCGTCAGGGTCCACAGTAGGGGCGATAGCACACCGCCTTGCGGACAACCTCTTGTGGTAACCACCTCATGATTAGTGCCATGTAAGGACCGTTTAACTGTACGAGTTGAGAGCATTGCTTCAATCCACCTAACGGTGGTCGCATCTACGTTCTTGGTCACAAGACCCCGAATCAGCGATTTTGTTGGTATATTTTCGAAGTCGCCCTCAATGCCAAGAAATGCACATAGTGCTATCTGCTTATCCTCCAATGCCTTATCCACTTTGTCAATAAGACAAAGTAGGGCAGTCTCGGTAGATTTACCTTTGCTATAGGCATGTTGATTAGGACTAATCAGGTTCTTGGTTAAAACCGCCTCCCTAATAGTTTTGTCAATTATCTTCTCCAATGTTTTAAGAAGAAATGATGTAAGGCTGATAGGTCGGAAGGACTTTGGTAATGCGTAGTCCTTCTTGCCAGCCTTGCGTATGAATATTACCCGTACCTTTGTCCACGGTTCAGGTATAAATCCCCATGCAAGGCTTGTCCTGAAAATCTTAACTAAAACAGGTGTTAGAATGTCCAGGCCCTGTTGTAATAACACAGGTTGGATTCCATCCTCACCGCCCGTTTTGTAAGGTTTGAATGTTTTAATAGCCCATTTCACGTTCTGTGGTCTTATGACAATCGCTGCTCTACGCCAGTCCTCATTAAGAGGTCTAGCTAAAGAGGTCAACTTACTGCCTCGCGGCATAAGACTTTCAGAGCCTGGAAAGTGAGTTGCAGTAAGAAGCTCCATGGTCTCCCATTCACTGTTAGTGAAGGTCCCATCTTGTTTTCTGAGGAGTCCGATTTGATTAGGTTTGTCTTTAGCCAGCATTCTGTGAATTCTAGCTCCCTGAGGTAAACCATTGATTTCCTCACAGAACTTTCTCCAGAATGCTCGCTTGGCTTTCCTAACTTCTTTGTTATAATTAGTTAAGGCTATTTGGTAGACTTCCCATTCTTGGGTCCTTTTAGCCCTATTGAAGAGCCGCCTGGTTTTTTCTCTAAGCTTCCTGAGCCTAGAGTTCCACCAAGGGACTCGTCTTGTTGAGGTCATTTGTCGCATCGGGCAGCTTTGCTTAAAGGCATCCTTGATCGCTGTTGTGAGAGCAATAGTTGCCAGCTCCAGACTCTCAACAGTCTTAATGCTTCTAGGGATTACTTCCAGATTAGTCCTTAGGGTCTCTCTATAGGTTTCCCACGAGGTGTTTCTTGGATCCCTGTACACAATATTCTGCCTCTGTATTGATGCAGAGAGTTCTAAGTATATATGTCGATGGTCTGACATTGAGTTTTCGTCACTCACAGTCCAGTTGGTAATATACCTAGCCAAGTTGTTAGTGGCGAATGAAATATCTAAAACTTCTTGCTTAGCGCGTGTAACGAAGGTCGGTATACATCCTTTGTTTAAAATTACTAGACTATGGATGGTGATAAAATCATTAAGTAACTCACCCCTTTCGTTGACGTTGGTGCTCCCCCAGGCTGTATGATGGGCATTTGCGTCGCATCCCACCAGTAGCTCGGCGTAGGTACCAGGTACCAGTAGGTACATGAGAACAGTTTGTTCGTTTTAGAGGTAACAGTTACGAGCTGTTACTCAGAAACACCTGTTTTTTTTGTATGTTTTCAGATAAATATGCCCCGGGAGTTTTTGGCGGGATCTTGAAGTGATATGTTGTGGTTTTTATTTTTGATTCAATAACTTAGGTATTTGACCCTATATTATGTAATATTGGTGGCGTTTTGCGTGATATAGTTTGGTTTTGTGTATAAGTGAAGTAGATTATAAATATAATCCAAAAGCATTCATTCTGAGATCCCACAAAATCTTCCTAAAAAGTTCTAACATGGGAGCCACCATCTTGTTAGGACACTAAATCGTCATAATCATAACACATGACACTATAATTCACTCGATAATGGCAGTAATGGTCTTGATTAAAGAGGACTGGTTGCCAAGTTAGGAAGAAGAAGAAGAAGAAATATGCCTTACTAGTATGTGGAACAGACTAATATTTAGTAACAGCTTGTTCCGATATTAGATAACAGCTCCAAACTGCTACTTTGAAAATACCTGTTATTTTTACCTGTGCCGATATTTAAACGCCTCATTCCTAATTTGTTGTGATAAACACTGTACAGTGTACAGGTACAGTTTAATTCACAAATTATATAGTACTACGTTATGTTGTATACACAAGTATAATTTTTCTGCTGGGTTTTTTGTGAGTAAATACAGAAAAATAATATTCTTATTCTCTCATCTCTGTATCTACAAAAAGCTTTTAGATATTGTGCTTTGTATCCTATGTAACTATACTTTAATTTAGATTATTTTTTTAAATGACTACTATCAAAAACTATAACCTATGTTTAATTTTATTGTAACTTTATTTAAAATATCAGAATTTAGGTTTTACTAATTGGATATTGAACACCAGAGTCATTGGTTTATTTGTGTAATTTAAAAATGATATTAATACTTTGAATATACTATACCAGTAGGACACCACATCATCTAGACACATTAAATTAATTGATGTAAATTTGTTTTATAGGTTATACCAGATACAATGATTCGTCAGGGCAGCATTGATGACATAAATGCACAGCAATTTTTAAAAATATCAAACTATGAGGATACAGTCAGACAGCTGGATATATATTATGCTATCGGTAGATATGACTTTTGTTAACTTTTGATCAAATAGTTATGTTCTTTTCATGTTAAAAATATACTACACTAATATTGAGGGTCTAGTAAAAAATAGTTTTATATTTATAATTTATGAATACTACAGGAGATTTATTTATAAATGGATAAGTAAAACATATTTCTTACATAAACATAAATTTTGGTAATGATTAAAAAATTGGTCCACTGGTAGTATAATATTATTTTATCAGTATATAGTTATATTACTATCTATTGAAATGAATAAAATTGAAGTCTTTGTAATTTTGAAATAACAACTTTTTATTAAATGCATATGAAAGTATATATGATAAATATAACAAAATTTTTGTTTGTATGTCTGCCAGTCTGTTCCAGTTAATCTCCAAAATAGTTGTACCAATTTTGATGGGAGTTTCACTGGCAGATAGCTGATGTTATAAGGAGTAATATAGGCTACTTTTATTTTAGAAAAATAATTAGAGTTCAGTGCAAATAAAATCAATTCAGAAAAACGAAAATTTTGGGTTGCTTAAATGGCTTACTCTGAGTTAACCATAATATTTATATCAAATTAATGTAGTACATAATTGCAGATCTCAAAAAGATCTACAGAAAAGTCAGGGAGGGCATATGGATCACCCACAATAAGCGAAAGAGGGGGTAGCATGATATGCGCATGTGCCCAAATCAACAGTATTCTGCAATCCATGCGAGCATAGCAGCGGGCAAAACTAGTTATAAATAATTTAAATATGTAGTAACTTGGTAATTAAATATGCTGTTGGTATAGTTTCAATTTTAAAGGATTTGATAGCATGGATTAAAATTTGTCATTACTGTTGTCATAATGTTATGGACCTTTAACAATAAATTAGGTTTCAGTTTTACTCTATGCCTCTATGGCCCAGAAGGTTTTTTTGTTAAATGTTAAATGATAATTATTAAATTGAATAATTATAAGTCTTTTATCACCCTGTTTCAGTTAAAAGACAACTATTAAGATTCCAAAGTCCTATCACAGGATTATTTCCAGTCTTGTCGTCCGATCTTCATATTGGTAGTGTGAGGGATAGTATATACTGTGCGGCTGCTGTCTGGGGTCTCTACCAAGCTTATAGGTATTAATCTAAAAAATACACTTTTTTTTAAATCAAAGTATTTTTCTAATATTATATTTTCCATAATATTCACTTTACCATAATATTGCTTACACTTGGAAAATTCAGTTTTAAAGAAACCAAGCTATAGATATTTAAAAAAATTGTGTTCTGTTCACTTTCACTATCCTTGTTTACAAAAAAATATTATTAGAAATATCACATTGAATACACAAATTAGAATAGTGGTTGAACTTAGTCTATATTTTTTTTTAAATGAAATAGACTTTTGATCAAAAAATCAAAATCTAAATAATCTTTATTCAATTTAGGCCCTCAGAAGGCACTTATGAATGTCAAAACACTACTGCCGGTTCAGAAAACATCCCAAACATCGAGAAGAACTGGTAAGAAAAACAATAGGGTTTACCTTTTTTTGTCAACTGTACAAATGTTAATATAACAGGTACAATAATAATAATTTAGTGGATGCACAGAGAGGGAAGCAATTCCAGACATTACTTTCATTCACATTATGATCCACCCTATAGTAACCTTTTGACAGTAAAGTCTGCTTGACATGGTTCTTAAACTTGTCCGGCAAATCAGTAATGTGCTTCAGGATCTTGCTATAGAACCTAATACTATTACCTAAAAAACTTTTATTAGTCTTACTAAGTCTAAAACACGGTACGAGTAATTTATCTGTATTTCTAGTATTAACATTGTGCTGATCTTTAACAAAATCCAATATATCAATTGACAATCAATGACATTTTAATATTTCCCTAACAGAAAGTTTTTTTTATTGCTATTAATTACTGTACTAAGTGTATCTGGTCCAATGTTTAGGTCCCGGAATGTCTCGTGCCTCGAAGTCTGGAGACTTTTTGTAATTTAGTTGTCTCGAGTCCCGAGACTTGAGACAGAGTTGTTGAAATTGTATTGTAATAATGTAATTTCGAACGTCATATACATATAATAAACTTTATTACCTTCCCACACTGCCATTGAAAGCTCCATGTATTAGCTTAAGAAAAAATATTTATTTGATACCTAAACAGTACTCCTAAATACATTCGCCGCCAATTGCCATATTGTTTCGAGAAATTCGTTCAGATCGTTAATCAGTGTTGCCAACTTAGCGATTTTGTCATTAGATTTGGTGACTTTTGACTATTATTGGCGATCTATTTCAGTCGTTTAGCAAATTTATATTTTTTAGTGATTTCTAGTGATATTTCAATCCTACCTCCTATATTAATAAAGTTTTTATTCATATACTGTATTGGCAACATTAATATGGTTGTTTCATTATGACCAATGATTAGATACTATAACTATAATAATTGAGTTTACTTAATAATAATTATAAGATTGACTGGCAAAAACAGAATCTTTGATTAGAAGAATTTTATATACGAATTTTTTACACTATAATTGACGTTATAGATATTAGAATCTGATTTTATGTCCAATAAATATTGATTTTACTAAAAGTATTTTTTTAATACATTTCATCAGAAATTAATATGATACTAATTTTATTCTGGGTAGTCTTGAAGTCCCAGGACTTTGATTGTGGGTGGTCTCATGTCTCTGGACTTTGAGAAAGTCGAGACTTCCCAAACACTAATCTGGTTGTGTCAGGTTGTGTACTGTTCAATATGGTAATTAAAATTTACTTTTATTCCATGGATCTTGCAACACATAATTTATGTTATATTTAATTTGATTATCTAATCTTTTTTGCAGACGTATTGATGATGATAGAGGAAAATCTCATGAGTTAGGTCAAAGTACAGTGAAATGCATGCGCGGCATACTGGAATGTTGGGTAAAGCAGGCGGCGAGAGTGGAAGCATTCAAAACACGACAAAGTGCGGCGCATGCACTCCATGTCAAATTCCACATAACAACCGGTGAACCAGTACTATCAGATGAACAGTATCATCACCTCCAAATAGATGTTATATCACTGTATCTGATATTCCTTGTTCAGATGATCACATCTGGACTTCAAATAATTTATACACAGGTATTTTTGTTTATTCAGTTATTGAAAAAAATGCCATAGATATTTTTCTAATTATCTAAATTTATTGGAACCACTTAGTTATTCAAAAATTTAAACATAATTTAAGAAAATGGTAGTTACCAAATGATCATCAAATTTCAAATAAACCATTTAATTGAATGCCATTTAAATCAGAGTAAGATTATAAGTAGGTATAAACCCAGCTGAAAACCGGCGCTATGAAGATTTGCCTTAGCACATGCTGAATGGGAAACTTTCGTCTTGAATGCGGCATTTGGCAATCTTGCAATATTATAAATAATATAATCATTATCTGCCTGTTCTGCCCGCATCCATGAGTGGAACTCATTCGTCTAAATAGATGGTTAGATATGTAATTGTAACATTATATTTTGTTCTAATTAACATTATATTAAAAACAAATAGAGGACGTCCGCAACATACGGACTTTATTAAATTGACCGTTAACATACGAAAAAAGGAAATTTCAGGTTAGAAAAGGGCCTCTATTTTAACAATATACATTATTCATTTCTATTACCATTAAATTATTTTAACTCTCTGTGACAAAATACTCATCTTATCTTTAATCCATATGTTTAGGATGAAGTGGCGTTCATTCAAAATTTGGTGTACTATGTAGAGCGTGCATACAGAACTCCAGATTATGGTATGTGGGAAAGGGGATCTAAGTACAATGACGGAAAGCCGGAAATTCATGCATCGTCTATTGGTTTGTTATTTCTTTTTTTTAATGTTTGTTTGTTAATACTACGGTAAAGTCACAGCAGTGCCTGATGGTAAGAACAGTAAAATCCTAAAACAGGTATATATTGTATAGGTATATATTTACAGTTTCATTATTTTAGGTATGGCTAAAGCAGCCCTAGAAGCTATTAATGGATGCAATTTGTTCGGCGATAAAGGTGCTTCATGGAGTGTAGTCTATGTAGATATTGATGCACACAACCGTAACAGAAGCATTTTTGAGACTATGCTGCCACGTGAATCCAGTTCAAAGGTATTTATTTATACTAGATTTTCTTTCATCACATTCGGCTTCTTCAATCCGAAGCTATTGCAATATTAAGTTTTATGAATAGAATGGCCATTAGTACAATTTCTTAATTATTCTCAAAATTCGAAAAATCAAGCGAAAATTTTGATTGATTTTTCATTTCTTGATAACTTATAATAATACATATATCAGAAGTAAAAATTATTATGTAAGTATAGCAGGGGCGGATTTAAGGAAGGGCATCAGGGGCTTCAACACCAGGGCCCATACACGAGAGGCACCTCCACAATTAAAAACGGCGTAAAATGTGGACGACATAGGCCTTACGGTCCGAGAGGTGTCGTGCTTCAATGGTGTCATATAGCAGAAGTAGCAAACAGATTGTATTAATCCTCGCATACTAATTTGAGCAAATTTAAAGATAAAGCCTAAAAAAACGGGTTCGTCCAACTCACAAGTCCTTTAAGTAAAGAAGGCAAAATGAGAGGAGAGCTAAATTTATTTTACTCACATCATATTTTGGTCTGGCCCCGCCATCCAAAATGTGAGTTTGTAGTACCTTTTAATCTATATTAACACGAACAGAGAACACATAACAATTTTATATTATTACAATAAATAAAAACACTAGAACCTTTTAATCCATAATTAATAACAACCTGTTGCTAAGTCACAACTCTAGTCATAAAGAACACCTCGTCTATCCGGTGTTGCCACCTCTCTCATTCAGAAAACTGGCTTGCCGCCACACCACCCCCCCACGGAGAAAAATAACCCCTTAAAAAAAAAAACATACAATAAGCATATTCCTACAAGTGAAAAACTACAACAGCATTCAAATATTGAAAGGCGTTTTAAATCGTACTGTACGACCCGAACGTGTGGTATATTCAGGTTTCGAGGGTGGAGTAGCAGTAGTGGTTGATACTGGAGGAGGAAGAGTAGTAGTCCCAGTAGGGTAAATAGGCATGGAAGGGGCTGCGGAAGTTGCGGTTGGAACCGTAGCTGAAGCCCGTGCCATGGGTGAATTGTGGGACTCGTCATCCCCGTTGATGTACGCCGGTTTAAAGCGGTCAATACTGACCTGCACGTTCTTGTCCCCCATCCTGATAGTAATAGTCTTATCCTTCCTAAAAATTACCTTAAAAGGTCCCTTGTATGGAGGCTTCAGTGGCGGACGAACAGTATCGTCCCGCAGGAAAACGTGGCTGGTAGTTTTCAAGTCCTTATGGACAAAATTAGGCTTTCTACCGTGCCGTGATCCTGGAGTAGGCTGCAGTTGAGTCATAAAACGCCTCAACTGAGTAATGAGATTAGTTACGTCTGTGTCGGATTTGGAAGTTTCAGGACAAAGAAATTCGCCGGGCAGGCACAGTGGTTCCCCGTACACAAGCTCGGCGGGTGAGGATTGCAAATCTTCTTTCAGGGAGGCTCGCATGCCAAGAAGTACTACTGGCAAAGCTTTGAACCAAGTTTCTTGGTGGCACATCAGGGCCGTTTTCAGTTGGCGATGCATCCGCTCGACAAGCCCGTTTGCACACGGGTGGTAACTCGTAGTACGAATGCGCTTTGACGAACAAAGCTGCATTAGAGCCTGAAAGAGTGCGGATTCAAATTGCCGGCCCTGATCCGTCGTGACCAAGGCCGGAACGCCAAATCGTGCAATCCAGCCACTGAAAAATGTTTCAGCAACTTCCTCCGCCGTTATACTCACCATCGGCCAAGCTTCGGGCCATCGGGAAAATCTATCGACTGCTGTTAGACAGTAATGGTATCCTTTACTATACGGGAGTGGGCCAATAATGTCTATGTGCACGTGGCGGAATCGTCTAGTTGGTGTAGAAAAAGTCCCAAGAGGTGAGCTGGTATGCCTGGTAATCTTGCTACGTTGGCAAGCAAGGCAAGACTGAGCCCAGTTACGACAATCCTTTTTAATATTGGGCCACACGAATCGGTCAGACACCAGTTTTGCGGAATTTCTTGCGCTTGGGTGACTTAAATTATGAATTCTATCAAACACCACGCGACGGAATTTTTGGGCGACGAACGGCCGTGGTTTTGTCGTTGATGTATCGCAGTATAGGGTAATGTCTGTCCCAGGGACGAGAACTTTGTCCAGCTTGAGGGACGAGTCACTCATCATTCTGCGTAGCTCTTCGTCTCCTGCCTGATCTTCGGCGAGTTCATCAAAATTATCTCCGAGGCGAATGGTGTCGACACGAGACATAGCGTCTGCAACCACGTTTTCCTTCCCGCTGATGTGGACGATGTCAGTCGTGAATTGCGATATAAATGATAGCTGGTTCAACTGCGCTGGAGGTAGCTTCTCTCGCCGCTGCGAGAACGCATAAACCAAGGGTTTATGGTCGGTGTAAATCCTCACATGTTGCGCCTCCAAAATGTGTCGAAAGTGTTGAACAGCCTCATAGACTGCGAGTAATTCTCGATAATAGGCCGGCCAGGTTGATTGCCGGGTAGTAAGCTTTTTACTAAAAAATGCAAGAGGTTGCCAATCATCTTCCACACGCTGTTGTAGACATGCTCCCACGTGAGTGGAAGAAGCATCTGTAAAAAGTCCCAGAGCTGCAACCGTATTCGGGTGAGCCAAAATCGTAGCATTGGCTAAGTGGTCGTTGCATTTTTGAAAAACCATTTCCAATTCTGACGTCCAAGGGACGGGTTTGCTGCCTTTCAGTTGAGTAGAGGCTAGTACATCTATGAGGGGAGCTTGTAGCTCCGCCGTGTTTGGCAGAAAACGACGATAAAAATTGACCATTCCCAAAAATCTGCGCAAACCTTCAGCTGTTTTAGGCATGGGGTAGCTTTTTAGGGCTTCGATTCGTTCCAGTGGTGGACTAGTGCCATCTTTGGAAATCCGGTAGCCCAAGAAAGTCACTTCCTTGGCGCCAAAGACGCACTTCGAGGTATTGACCACGACACCAAATTCGGAAAGACGTTGAAAAAGTGCTCGAAGGTGCTGAGTGTGCTCTTCAAACGAGCTAGAAAAAACCAAGATATCGTCTACATACGGAAAACAAAACTCAAAGCCACGCACTACCTCATCTATAAACCTTTGGAAGGTTTGTCCTGCATTTCGTAGTCCGAACGTCATATATGGAAATTCATATAATCCGAACGGCGTGATTATCGCGGTTTTGGCTATATCCTCGGGGTTAACCGGTATTAGCTGATAGGCCTTCACCAGGTCTACCGTGGAAAACACTGTAGCTCCAGCTAAGTTCTGGTTAAAATCCCCAATGTGGCGCACGGGATAACGATCCGGAATCGTACGTGCGTTTAAAGCGCGGTAGTCCCCACAGGGACGCCAACCATCTTGGCCCTTCTTTGCCGTATGTAAAGGTGAAGACCAAGGACTTTTTGATAGGCGCGCTGCACCACAAGTGACCATGTCTTCAAATTCTTTTTTGGCCGCTAGCAATTTCTGTGAAGCGAGGCGACGCGGACGACATGCGACTGGTGGGCCGTCCGTAGTGATAATATGGTGCACTGTCGAGTGTTTGATAAACCGGTGAACACCAGGGGGCCTCGTGATGTCCGGAAATTGCTCCAAAATTTTTATGAATGGCGAATCTCCGGCAACGATTGTTTTCACACTGGGCTGTGTCACCTGTGCGATGCTAGCAGGTGTGGACAGCCTCGTGGTACCATCTATAAGTTTTTTGTTACGGCAGTCTGGCAAGAGGTGGTAATGGGATAAAAAGTCAGAACCAATTATAGGTGTGCCCACGTCTGCGATAGTAAAATTCCATCTGAAAACGCGACGCAATCCGAGGTTCAACTGGAGAGAAATGGTGCCGTAAGTTTTTATAGCGCTACCATTGGCCGCGCGAACGTCAAATTCAGTAGGGTTACAACGACCCTTAAGCAACTGGCGTGGGTAGCAGCAAATGTCCGAGCCTGTGTCGATCAAATATCGAATGTTAGACCCCGTGTCTTCGACAAATAAACGACGGCCGGGATGGTCGGCACAGTCAGACGCCGTCGCTACTGACTGCTGTTGACGTTTCCCGGTTGGTCAAGCTTCCAGCTACAAGGAGCAATGCACTTATGTGCCTTTGTGGCAAATCTCTTATGATACCAACAAAGGCTCGTAGACTTGGATGAAGACCTGGACTTCGGACGGGAACGTGAGTTAGACCTAGTCCGTCGATGTGAGCGTTCGGCAGTGAGGGCGTCAACCTTTTTAGACAGTTCAAGCAGGCAATTCTTGATACTGTCGAGTTCGTTGTGCGGAGGTGCAGACGTAGCATGCACACTCATTGACGTGGAGGTTGACGGAGTTTCAACAATGGCGTCGGCAATTTGGGCCACTTTGTCTAGTGGCAAATCAAGTTGAGCCATGAGGATTCTTTGAACTTCATGCGGCAAACGGCGCATCCATAGTTCGCGCAATATGCCTTCCTCACCAACGGTTGTGCCAGCAAGCGAGCGAAGGTGGCGAAGGAAAGCAGAAGGTTTCCTATCCCCGAGTTGTTCTTCGCTCAATAACTTCCTGACGCGCTGTTCTTTAGAAAATGATAAACGGCGAATGAGTTCGTTCTTGAGGTGCTCATATTTATTAGTTCCGGGCGGGTTGGATATAACATCCTCCACCTCATCAGCCACCCGTGCATCCAGAACAGATAAAATGTGGCCATATTTTGTTGAATCTTGTGTGATTCCAGCTATATCAAATTGGGCCTCTGCTTGAGCAAACCATAACTTTGGTTTGTCCTCCCAGAAACTGCTCAGTTTAATTGATACACCACTTACATTCGAGGGCCCGGGGTGTGCAGGTGATAAAAGTGTCAATTGCCTTTGCAGGTCTTTGACCTGCTGTTGCAGTTCCTCTTCTGAAGACATTGTAAAAAATATATATTTATTTAAGGAATAAATCAAAGAAAACAGTAAATTAGTACAATGTAACACAAGTATGAGAAAGGAAAGAAAAATCAATCAAACAATTAAAACCTAAATCAAACTAAAAAAAAAAAGTTGAGAACATATGTTATATGGTACAATTATTTATCACTGTTTGCTGTAACATACATGTGAAACGGCCTTATGCATTAGTTTTCACATACAATAAACAAAGTTGAATATAAAATGCACAAAATAATTTTCAGGTAGTTAGTTCTCTATACTTAATAAAACTTTAAGTGTAATAACTGAGTAATTAAACTATTGAAGTATAATAGTTATTAAATAGTAATTTACCTTAAAACATAGTAAAAGTTTATAAACACAAAACAAACAATTTCGGTGAACTAATACTAGTTACTAGTATATGTATACACATATAAAAGTATTATCGAACTAATAGGTACATAATGTTAAATATGCATGGTATTTTTTTTTTTTTAAATACAATACAAATAATTAAAACATATGTTTTGCAACCAATGCATGTTATAAACTAAAAGTAAAAGTTTTTGGGTCAATGATGTGAGATAACACAAGTGATGTTATTCTTTTCTGCACTGTTTATGACATGTCTAGTATATGACTGCAACAAGTATTCCTTTATCTTTCCAAGCGCATACAATTGGAAAAAAATCAGCTTTCCCTGATGAGGTATCTATCCTTGTTTTCCTTTGATGGTTGAGAATTTGATGAAAAATCTCCATTAAATGTTCATTCTCTCTTCATTGTATTTAAATTATAATAGACATTTTAAGTATGTAGGTATTCATAATTATAAGTTTTAATTTATAAAACTTTATGACATTTCTCAGTCATTTTTGATTATGTCTATGTAATTAAAGTAACTAATTATTGTGTACTAACATGCTATGTACTCCTTGTGTTTTATATAACACTATCTTGAAATTCCTATGTGTTTTTTTTCCTCGGGGTCACCAATGTAGTACCTTTTAATCTATATTAACACGAACAGAGAACACATAACAATTTTATATTATTACAATAAATAAAAACACTAGAACCTTTTAATCCATAATTAATAACAACCTGTTGCTAAGTCACAACTCTAGTCATAAAGAACACCTCGTCTATCCGGTGTTGCCACCTCTCTCATTCAGAAAACTGGCTTGCCGCCACAAGTTTTTGAATATTATACTTTTATAAGAAAAAAAACAATGCCTTTACTGAAAAAGAAAAATGTTCACTTTCACTTTGAACTTCTTTCTTAAAACATCTCAAAGTACATATTCATAAATAATGTTTAACTTAAATATAAATAACTTTATTTGGTGCCTTCACTTCTTCGTTACCCCAGAGCCTTTCAACCTTTAAAATCCGGCCCTGATTTATATCATTACGGTGTTCAAATTGAGTGACAAAGAAGTCTCTAGCAGAAGTTAGTTGTGTATTTTTCCGTTATTTCAGGGAGTTGATGTCGCTCTATTACCAACAATATCGTTCCCAGCTTTCGCAACCCACGAAGAACACTTATGCCAGTTAACAAAATCTAATATTTTAAGACGATTGCAAGGCAAATACGGGTTTAAAAGGTTCAGTCGCGATGGCTATAAATGTGCTCTTGAAGATCCAAACAGAAGATATTATCATGAAGGTGAATTGAAGAATTTCGACGGAATAGAGTCAGAATGGCCTTTATTTTATGTGATGATGATAATTGATGGCGTTTTTCGTACTTTGCCCGATCAAGTCGAAGAGTACCAAAAGCTGTTGAAAGCGAGGATATACATGGATGAATATGGAGGTAAAGACTTTTTATTTTCTTTCATTATAGCTGAATACTTGGTGGTCTTGTGTTAAAGTTCTTTGAAATAAAAAAGTGTTTTGAATTGATTTGAAGTAGAAAGTCAATACAAATGAGTTTATATATTTTTAGATATATAAAAATTTATGTAGTATTTCATGACGACGCGCATCGATCATCTGATTATCTGAATAGATGGTGCAGGACTTGTTACAAGACATAGGTTTCATATAGTTTTCGGTTTTTAATATAGATTAATAATTCAATTATATTAATATAGTATTTAACCCAAGAACGAATATAGGTTTTTTTTAATAGTAGCACAGCAAAGTAATTTCATTGCCTGATGTTAATCCTTTTTTTTGTTTCTTTTTTTACGTGGAGAAACCCGTCATGGTTACACACCCGCCACCCCGGTTATGTGAGACTCTTACTCACTAAAACTCCACGGTGTACCTCAGCCGCCTTAGAGGGGTGACATGGGCTCGCGGTTGCATTCAACAATTCGGTACGACCCTAACTGTCTCCCACAGCCGCCGAACCTGTGCAATGGAAAGACGGACCCCCCCCCCCCCCCCCCCCCCCCGAAGTTTGCGGACGAATCGCCTTCTCCTGCCGCCCGTTCGTCTTTGGCGGAGTGGACTGCTCAGAGGATCATCTTCGCGTGACCTCTCCGCAGCCTCCTTCTGCGACATTACTTCCTCGCAGAAGGAGGCCACCGCCTAACCTAACCTAGCATGGCGCTAACCACGCTCGGGAGCGAGAGGTCCCCTTCTACCACCGCGGTCAGAGCCCGGCGCTGGTTCTCCCACGCAGCACACTCAGAAACAGACGTGTGCTGCGTGCAGCACAGCGCGTGGTGGCGCTGAGAGCATCCACCCAGATCGGAGCCCCGTAGACGGCCATGCTTCGCACGACTCCCGCAAATAAGCAGCGGCAGCTCGCGCCCGGCCCTCCCGAATTCGGGAGGAACCGACCTAGAACCGCCGTCGCTCCCACCAACCGCGGTTCGAGTCCCTTGAAATGGCCTGTTCCACGGGCCTCGGTGTGCACCGCCCCCTGGGGCCCAACAATCCTATACGCCTGACCCCCTGGGCCACGACTAGGGTGTCATCCGCGTAGTAGATTATGCGCACCCCCGAAGGGAGCGCTACGCGGAGCACCCAGTCGTAGCCCATGTTCCACAGGAGCGGTCCCAACACCGACCCCTGTGGAACGCCACACCTCATACCTCGTCGGACGATAGTCCCTCGCCCGTCCACGTAAGCGACCTCCCTACTCAGGAGGTAGTCCTCCAACAGCCGCTGCAAGTACGAGGGCACTCCGTGATATCGGAGCGCCTCTCATATAACCCCATGTGGCAGGCTGTTGAAGGCGTTGGCAATGTCGAGCGACACCGCCAACAACCTACCTCCACCTCCGGTCACTCCCGCAGACAGGCTCTTCAGGTGGGAAAGGGCGTCCAGGTTGAGCGCCCTCTCCGGAAGCCGAACTACCCGTCAGACAATGTCGGCCCCACTTTCTCAATATGCTGAATGACACGGGAAGCCACTATCCGCTCAAAAAGCTTCCCCAACGCAGAATACAATCCTAAAACAACAGTGATTAACATGAGACCTTCAGTTCATTTCTGCTGGTTATCACTCTCATGCCTGCCTACGAGTGTTTCGGTAGCTGGATATACACTGGCTTATTCCAAAACGCAACTAATCAAAAGAGAGTCACTGTGATGGGTTAATCACCAAGCAGTTGGGTGCATGCAGATCCCTGCCGCCCCGCTTGATTACTGGATTTATAACGGCTGATTTTATAGTCACGTTTGTAACAGCGCGTGCCGTAAGCGTCGCAGTAGTAAATACGACAAATATTTGTAGTATCTACTCTCGTTTTACAACCAGCAGCAGTTGTCTACCAGCGCTTCCTGGCCGTGCGCGGTCGGCACCTTTACTGCGGTCAAAGAGCGTCATATTGCCACGCTGATTGGACGTGCCGCTAGTTGTTGTCATAAGTACATATTCCCATTTGTACAAGACGACGAACCGCACGGGAGAGGTCATCAGCGGGCTTTTAAGCAATGCTTACCAAATGCGCTTTCCGTGAGCACTATGGTGTGTGTTGCACCTGGTGTTTGGTGGTCGCGATCCAGTCGGAGAAAATTGAGAGTGCCCTACCATCCGGCAAGGCTACATATCAGTACGCTTCTCTGTAGGGTCTAAGCACTAAAAAAGATACAAGCAAGAAATGTAATCACAGCCTAATTTTAATCCAGTTACGATATATATTTCCTATGGCACATAAAAAGTATGTTTACGTTATCAAAATTGCCTTATCAACCTTATTGCACTAGTTCTACACTCTCCGCTACTATCACCTAATTATGTATTTTTGTTTTAGACCCAGTTATACCATGGTATTACTATGTGCCCCGGGAAGGAATAGAGAGTGAACGTTCTGAACCACACTCAGTTCGTAGATTGCCAGCTAGTAAGTTCAAATATCTTACAGTACTATAGTGCCATTGCTGTAAGCACAATCCTCCTGATGGCTTATGGGATGCGGGACGTTCGGTGTGCACGGATACACACAGTATTGAGATAATATCCTATATCTTAAGATATATCTAAATTATGTAAATATTATTGCAACTGTAACAGACATCTAATGATAAATAAAATAATTAATATACATTATATTATTGTTGTCTTTATTAAAATGGTAAATAAAAAACTACTTAATTGTACGTGTAATCTTTACATGCGGTTAAAGTAAAACTTATTTGAATTTAATAGTATATATTCACATTATAATTTACTCAAATGCGCCAAAGCATTACTATTAATTGACTGTTTAGTTTATCATATTGGTAAAATAATCTTTGTGTAGCAAGCAGTCACAAAAATAACACTGGGAATCCCCCTCGTCAAACGTCTATTACTGCCAACGCGGGCGTCCTTTGCGAATTGCTGCCATGTCCCGTATACCATAAAGAGATTCGCGCTACGGTAGTCTACCTATAGTACAAATAACAAAAATGTTTAGATTAATGATTATTGTTCAAGAATGATTACTAATTGATTAGGCATATACACAGACTTTATTAAAATTAATATTCAAAATATAATTCCAGGCAAACCAGGAGATAATGAAAACAAAGGTAACATTATGCTGAAGTTGAAAATCCTCTAACTTTTGTCTCTTCTAACATTTCTTGTTTTAGCTTAAGCACTATGAATAACTTAAGTTAAGCACCACATGTCGGCATCACTGTTTGGCTTTTATTGCTCCTTTCAGACATAATGAAATCTAAATTCCAATTCGTGACATAGAATATTTTTTTAGTTACCTACATTCATTTATTGTACTAGCTAACCTGTGCGAATATTGCGCACATTATAGGTTGTAAAGAATGAACAGCTGTTATACTATCTAATTACAACAGATTGTTAACAGATTGCACCTCCTACATGTTAGTATAATATTATATATCAACAGACGAACGAAAACATAAATTTCATACTATTTTTCAATAGAGAAGGATATAAACCTTAAAATAATTTTTGATTATGTAGTTTTGATGAAGAATCAAGAGAGCTATGGCGCTGCAACAAAATCCACCTATGAGAAATTATATTTATAGAGATGTTTACTAATTAAATATAAGTACCTTGAATTTGAAATGCCTTACCTTACAATTCATCAGTATTGTACACCCACGAGTTATCGTTTCTAATTACCAAAATATAATACATATAACAAATTTAATCATAGATATAGATTTAAATTGTAAACATTATATATAAAAAAACTATTTTTCTTCATTGTTTTATATAAAGAAGTATCTGTTTAATTTCAAAAATTTAAAAAGTTTAATCACTAATAATTACTATATAATAAATGATATAGCTAACTATCAAATATTTTCACATGTTTTTGTCATATCATTGTTTATTTTTAATACATACTTAACGACTACATAGTTCAGTGACATCAGTGCTAACATATTTACTTATAACAAACTGAATTGGTGCTTTTACATATGTCGCAGACATATTTCTCTTCATTTGGTTAATATTAAGCTGGAAAACTGAATCTAGTTACATAATATAATAGAGTTTAGCTAGCACCTTTGACAAGTGGACCTTTAACTGCAAAAAGATATTTTATTATAGTTATTAACAACACGCTAAGTGCCTTCCCAGTAGAACCTAACTTCAAAACTTACCTTTACTCGGTATATGGAATGCTTCGTATAAAAATCAACTACACTACTACTACTGTTTACACATTGATTGTTTCAGATACAGGTGGTCTGTTCTTATGGGCCCAGTCATTGTTCGTTTTAGCTCAGCTGTTGACCGGCGGACTCCTGCATGTGAACGAACTGGATCCAATTAGGCGGTATTTACCATCATACAATCGACCACGACGCGCTGGAAGGTATTCTGCGTTTCAAGTAAGTTAACATTACAGAAAAATAAAAATACTTTTCACAAATGTTACAAGAGTAAATTTAAAAGAATCGTATTATAATACATTGAAATTGATTTATGTTTCAAAAAAGGACCAGAAATTAAAAACAAAGAGTAATTTATGTTAATTAGACATAATTTCTCTGTTTACACTTGTAAAATGGCATAATTGTACCTTAACGCCATTAACAACATTTTATATATGGAAGGGACTTGGCACCATACCTACTGGCCAACTCGGTGACAGAAAACCAAATTTTTTTATAAGTGTGTAACGTTATTTTTGTTATTTTAACTAGCTATACTCGTATAGACAGTTGATCCATACAGTGTACTCAGATAAAATATGATATGTATAATTACATACTTGTTTAATAGACTAATAATAGTACATAATATACTTACACTAAATTTCAATTTACATAAGAACTTTCATTTTGGGAAATTGTCAATTTGCAAGTAAAATTTAGAAAAATTAAGTAACACAAATTTCCAAATTTTGTTTTATTATAAATAATTCCAAATCTTAATAAATTTTATTGGTCTTGATGGCGTCATTAAAATTCTAAATAATTTCTATTTCATGCTACAATCCCAGGCCAAGCCAGCATTTGTAAGTATTAGGCGAGATTGATATGACAAATATGTTAGCATGTGCCACAATATACTATAATTTTACAATAACTATCTTGCATGACGTCACTATTTCTTGTATAATATTTACAATGAATATATTTAACGTTGCTGCGAAGCTTATTCACCTACTTCTGCATCAGTATCCGAAGATAAATATTATAATTTTGCTACTTATAATACAAAATTAATAGTGTATAGCAAAGTATGTTAAGGTCATAAAATTGTACTGATAAGCATTATTTAATGTTAAATATAAAAATATTACCTCTTGCTCTACAAATAGTTTAGAATGAATCAGAGTACGGAAAAAGTGATACATGTAATTTATTATATGTATACATGTATAGGTAAATATACTACTAGCGACCCGCCGCAGCTTTGCACGGGTATAATTTACAAAGTGGTGTATTTTATGTTTAAAAAAGCCTTGATTTAGAGTTTATTGCTTTTATGATAGTTGTTAATTTCATAACTGCCTAATGGTCCTAAACGCGAATGCTATGTTCGAGGTTCTAGGTTCGATTCCCAGATCGAGCAAAGTGTCATTGGGTTTCTCTATGAAATTCTCAGTAACAGCTCTGAGTTTGGCTTTGTGCCCGATTAATGACAATAGGCACGCCTCGATCTAAAACGTACCTGGCTAACTGTGGATGGACACCACTGTCTTCTAAAACTTCGGAGATACAGGCGTGATGGTATGTTATGTAATTTCATAGCAACAAATAGTGCGCTTAGCTCGCGTCGCGCAATTCATCATAGGTGCAGAGTGCCGACCATCCGACGGCGACCGGTTTGCTGAGAGGCATTTTGAATTCGTGATGTCTTCTACGGTATTCATTAAAATGGAAAATTGTTAATGACAATTTTAATCTACATTAAAAACGCCCAGGTAAAATAAAAACGTATCTGCATAAAGATTAATAATGAATTGGAGAAAATAGCTTTGCAAATAACGTAATATTTTTAATTATTATGTTGAAAATAAACATCGTTATTTGAGTCAACCTTAAGAGATAGACGTATGCCGTCGCGGACTTTTCTGTAGGCTTCTTGAAGAACTACAATTCTGTAATACATTATTTTGATGAGTCTCAAGGTTTAGCCAGCGTAAACCATGTGAGCGCCCGAAAATCATTTTTTGACAGCTTAATTACAATTGATCTTTTTCTACTATACAAAAATTTAATTGGAACGTATTGTATATATAAACCTTCCGTAAATAATTACATATCTAAATTATAGTGAAAACGCATTAAAATCCGTTGCGTAGTTTAAAAGATATAAGCGTACATAGGGACAGACAGCGGGAAACGACTTTATTCTATAATATGTGTAGATGGTTTTTAAGTAAGTAGATAATTCTTCTACCGCCATCTTGCTTCGCAGTTCACGTGCAACTTTAATAAATAATGTGTAAATTATGTTGTATGTCACGTGAGGGACCATAAATGTATAAAATACAAAGGCTTTATTATTATTGTATTATAAATTTAAAAAATAAACCTCATTTTTGTCTAAAAATTATTAAGAAAGAGAAATTGTGCGGTACGGAGCGTTAGAATTTATAATTCATAACATGTTGTATTCAACGTAAACACTTAAAATAAATATAGTTTTATATTGTGGTTGCTGTCAGTACAATTTTTACAATTCGGAAATATGAACGTTACGACTCTGGCGTAAATTGTCACATTTGTCACTGTTATCATACAAAATGACATATAAAATGAATGATGACGTCACGGGACCATAACGCAGCGTTTTTGTGGCGTGTTTTTTATTTAAATTAAAAGGTATTTTCAAATCACTTTTTATGGTGTATTAATTGAAAAAAAAATATTCATAGGTATTATTTTCAACATTGAAAGTGTTTAAAACAATTTTCCAAAAGTTGTCAACTTCCGGATTATCTTCTTATTTGAAACACATAGTACCTGCTTTTGTTTTTTCGTGAGAATTCCAGTTTTATAATGTTGCAATTTTGGACTTTATTCAACATAAAATAAAATTAATTTCATAAACGTTTAATGCTCGACGTCATCATCATCATGTTTTTAAAGAATTATTTCTAGCTGCAGTTATTTAATGAGGAACGTAAGCATTTGAAAAACACTACGTATCTTTAATCTTGTATGTCTATGACACCAAACGTCGCGTCTTTGCTAAAAGATCTACCACTCCGGTGTTGTCGGCGCTTCTTCCATACAATATATTATAACAAATTAAAACGATTGCATTGAACTTTACTTTCGCTTTGCCTATTAATGAATCATAATTACAGAGACAGATATTAAATTTAACTGTATTGATATAAATAATTGTAGGAATGAAACTGAAAATAGAAAATATAATAAAATACGTAAGAATTCTATTAGGTACATTAAGTCGCTCTTTGATTGCGTGATTATATAGTTTTCAATAAAATTAACCCAACAAGTGTAATTCCGCAGAGAATCCTGAATTGAACGGAATGATTGTTTGGAACACTCAATCTAGTATGCAGTGAATTGGGTAATAATGTAATTTTTATAATGTAGGGTATAGCTACGGACTTGGTCGTGCAAGTAGTATTGATTGCCGAGTCGATGCGACTTCAAGCTATGATGGGGACGTATGGTATACAAACACAAACGCCACATGAAGTTGAACCGGTGCAGGTAAATTTATCTACCGAACTACTACATGATAAATTATTATTCCTACAATTTTGTTTTTTAGATGCATAGAAGCACTTACTTCTATTAACATTTGCCAAGTCGTATTAAAGGCCCATAAACTTCACAGGCTAATATACTGCTGCTAAGACCTTAATATAGTATAGTATAAAATATAGTATACACTATACGCCCATCCCTTTTTAAAATTCTTCATTTATTTCGACTTGTATTTTAGCACTCTTACTAGAAGGCTCCGTCAATATTTTTGACTGTAAACATTAAGCCGTTTCTGGTTTTCAAAAGTCTAGAACATCATCTTTTTGTGTAATGAACAGATATGCAGCTCAACACAACTGGTCCACGTTTACAGAGAGTTGGGCGTGTGCCAAAAATTAAAGCTCACCGGACGTCCGATTAGGCCGGTTGGGTCACTTGGGACTAGTAAGGTACTGGAGTTAATGATTACGAAAATTTATACGAGAAACAAAATAATATAAGAAATATTTGGAGCATAAAAGCAAAAACACCACATAATAATATGTAGAAAGGTCAAATAATAAATATTTAATATATAAGAACTAACAACCACCCGCGACTGCGTTTGTGTTAATCTATGTAACCACCCCACTTCTCCACCGTAAGAAAACTTATCACTGAACGCGTAGTTCTTATAAAAATAGTTTTTTTTTTTAATTTTCATAACTTTTTATTCAAAGAAGATGTCGTGATAATATATTTTTAAATAAGGACCAAATACAGTGTAAACTCTTTATAACGTTATCCTTTATAACGATAAACTCCCTATAACGTTGAAGTGAGCCCAACTTGGTTGTCACATATTGAAACTTCACTCCATATAACGATAACTCTCTATAACAACAAAAAATGCTCAGTCCCTTGAGTTTCGTTATAAAGAGTTTACACTGTATATAAGGTAAGGAGTAAAACAAAAAAAAAATTATCAAAATTTGTCCAGTAGTTTTTGCGTGATGCACGCACAACGGCAAACCTCAAACATTTTATTTAAATAAAAAAAATGTGACCGGTCCCTTAAAAGAAAAATACTGATAAAAGATATCATCTATATTTTTCTCGATAGGCATGCTGTATGAACGATACAGATCACGAATATGCCATTAAAAAAAAATAGTTTGTATGTCCGGATTAAACTCAAAAATGGCATAACTAATTCTTATGAAATTTTGTATCCGGGATGTTTATCTCATTGGTCGTCAATTTATAGGGTATAAGAAAATTCAATATTACTTTAAAACGTAAAAAAAAATACTTTCATTCTTGAACAATTTCGATGACATTTTGTACACGGGAATTATAAGTAATTATATAATTGATGGGCTAAAGGAATTGTCATTATTACTTCTAGAAAAAAAAAAAAGAAATACAAAAAAAAAACAATTCTCAACCGATTCTGATCAAATATTTTAGACGGGAAGCATCATGCCATAATTTAAAGGCTATAAAGAATCGTTAGTAATGCATTAGGAATCGTAGAATAAAATAATAATGTTCTACAGATTTTGATGAAAATTGTATATGGGAAATACATGCCATTCCTCAGTTGATGCGGTATATAAATTGTCAACAATATGAGTAAATGAGGGATGTAAATAACTACTGTGTAGTAAACAAACGCGTGCGGAGCCGCGGGCACATCGATAGTTTAATATAATATTAAAACTAACATTGCTTTTAATCGAAAAGAGTAGGTATCAATGGTTTTTGCGTTTTTGCTTTTATATCCCTCAATCGCAGATATCGCAACATCTTGTCCATATTAATATTATTTAATTAAATTTCAGATATACAGGGTATGTGGCATGACTGTATTATGTTATCCGCTCATATTTGAAGTTTCCGAGTTTTACCTTTATCGAGATATGGCGTTACTCATTGACGATATCAAGACTGAACTGCAATTTGTTGGCAAGTGAGTTGGCTTTTTAACTGATTTTAAAGCACGGAGGTTATCAATTCGAATGTATTTCTTTTATTTTCAGCCATAACTTCTTTGTTTATGAGCTGATTTAGACTATTATTTTTTTATTGGAAAGGGGGATACCTCAAGGGTGTTCCTATTTTAATTCATTGGCATTGTACATTAGACTTCGGAGATATACCGGGGAACTCCTCAAAAACATTGACTTTCGTTTTCTTTTTTGTTAAAAATTGTTTTGTCTTAGAATATATTATGTATACTAGATATGCCCCACAGTTATTTCACCCGTGTTATTTTTACCAAACAAACACAGCGCCGCCAATGCATCCGTGTTGCTTATCATATGTGCTTTAACTTCACGCAAGTGCTAATTATTTTAATTTTCCATTATCTCATAAACGATGTGTCCAAATAATATGCTATAAGTATAAATTAGTATTTATTTTTAAGTTTTTATGTACATACTATTATTATTAGTGTAGTATTATTATTATGGTATGGATTCTTTGTAGTCTGAAATAAATGTTTATTATAAAGGGCAAAGTTTAACTTCATAAAATTGTCTTTATATATTTTTGTAAAAAATTGTTGTTACGTATCATAGTGGCATTACATTAGCCATTACGCCAGCATACGCGTATAAAGCATTTTGGGAACACTTTCACTTCCGATTTACTCAACAAATATCAATATTTAAGGCTAACTGAGAGCTATAGCCTAATGTACTATTCCTCGTGAATTTTGCTATCATATAGAAAAATAATTTTTCAAATCCGACTTGTAGTTCCAGAGATTAGCGTGTCTAAACAAACAACATACAAAGAAAAAAAACCTCTTTGTTGTATTATATTATTAGTATATTAGTGTTGATTAAGCGATATGAATTTTCATGAGGAATTGTATTAAGAGTCATTTCATTTTATTTCATAATTAGTCTTTACGAACGTGTTGGTGTAATTGTTAAGGTACTGGCGTCTATCCGGACGTCCAACTGTGTGCCTTCTGGTTCGAGAGGAGCATATGCGTGATCCGCACTTCAAACAGATGTTGGATCTGTTCGCTATGCTGAAAAAGGGACATTGTGACGGCGTCAAGGTACGCCTGGGAAGACTGCAAAATTTGATCTCAAGTTCTTGCATGGGTGAGTTTATTGTCCGCTTATTGTTGATTTGTTTCCTGGCTATTTGTGACGTTTCTGGGTATTCCCTAGGGCAACATTACCTTTGAAAATACTACGATGTAGCGTTATTACGAATTTCTAAGCGATTTAGTCAGGCGAGGCTTTTTATGAGCAAATGTTAACGAAAACGTATCCACCTAGACACCTCATACTTGATGTATTGCATTAAAAGAACAATTAAAGAAGTTTTGTGTGTACTTATTGTAAGCCCGTTAGAAGTTATGCATTATTGCGGCTCACTTTATACCGACGGGTTTTGCGGAATAACTTTATGCTAAGCGGATTTTTGCGACCAACTTCATACTGTTTGATTTTTGCCCTCAACTTTATACTGGTAGATTTTTGCAACCAACTTTATACTGGCGGATTTTCGTAACGTACTCCCGTTATTTTATTGTATACTAAACACGCCAAAATAATTATAACTTCAAAAATAAACTCGATACTTGTTGACATCTAAATAAATATCCTTAAGTAGCATTTACCGACTGACTTTTGTATAATTATTAATTACACAAAAAACTTTTACTATGAATAAATGTTTTTTGTTTCTTACACAGAACATTTGGACTTTATGAGTCAAGGAGAGTTTCCGTCGGAGATGTTCACACAATTCAAGCAGCTGGAACACGAATACATCGGTTACCAGTCGCTCACAGACGTGCCCCGAACTCTCACGTATTGCGAAGACACAGTATCGTTCGAGTCATATAAACACAGGCCCACACCGGATGTTGTATCGGCACTCAGATCAACAGATAATATATACGCTCAGTGTCAACTGTGGGGTATACTTATAGAGAGAGAAGGACCCATGTTTGAGGTACTTTATATTAATTTCTCAGAGGTGCACATCTCCTATAATTTTTTATCAAAACAAATTATTCAGACAACATTTTATAGCTTATATCCCTGTTAATGACAAAATAGTGACAGGGAGAGAGAGAGAGAGAGAGAGAGGTGAGCGAGATACCAACAAAGTGTTGTCACATAATTAAAAATTATAAAAAAAGAAACTTGATAATAAATTGTATTTAATCCACTTATAAACTTAACATTAATGTACTCAGGTCAACGGCACCAACGCCTTGGAGTCACTGAAGGCGTTGTACCACTGCGCAGGTGTGCTACGACACTGGCGCGCTGTCCGTTACTGTTCCTCTCTACTGAACCACACCGTGGATTCCATCAGTCCTTTCATTACCACTGTTCTTGTTAATGGGAAACAGGTAATTAATCACATTCACACTATATAAACAGATAATCACTAAAAATTCTCGATTTCGGGAATCTGTAAATATTGTTATACCCGTTAGTAATAAAATGAAATTTATTTTCACGAAAACAATTGATTAGTGTACAGCATGAAAAAATTGAACATAATCATCACTATTCAGGTAGAGAAATCGTTCATACTGACTTTGTGGTTGCAGTTACAGTGTCTGTTGTTGTGTGTTTGTTTATATTCCTCTAGATTTCTTCCTTCTAATGCTTGTTGTTTTCGCTTGGTTATTCAAAATACAACTGTTCTGCCTTCGAACACGGCTCGCTTATGTACAAATAACACGATGGGTCGAAATCACTAGAGTAACCTTGATTTACTTTCAACTTACTGACGTCATTTAAAGAAGTATGCTTTTTTAAACATTGTTTGTTTATTGACATAGTCGAATCGATGATAAGCTTTGAATGTGTAACTGCGTGATCCCTTTTCTTACCCACGAATGCATACTGGATGTTTGTTGTAGATTCTAGAATCTTCAAGATATTATGAGAATAGTGATTTTTTAATCAAATCGTAACAATATTATATTTTATTCAATTAATTTGTTAACAGTTGACCGTGGGCGTGATAGGTCAAAAGGAAACAGTGTTCGATAAACCTATGACTCCTGGAGAGATACAATCTGTGATGTACTCTACAATACAACCCTACGACATAATCGGTGCCGTGTTGCAACAGGTCTGTTATCACTGCATCTATTATTTTAAAAATAAAGGAACAAAATACAATGATGATAGTGATTTACGATACTGTATAGGTGTAGAGAGAAAGAAAGATAAGATGAGCGCAATAGAATAACACAAGATAGTGTAGTAGTCGGAGTGGAGGTCAACGGTCATGCATGAGCAAAGACACGTGTTGTCACTCCATCGTTGAATTTTTGTTTTGTAGAAGAATTTTCCGTCGCGTGTACTGGCGGAGTTGCATGCGCTCCTTTGAAACAAAGAAAGGAACAAAATAGATAATATTTTCTTGTAGTATAATTCTGATAATCGTTTACTACAAACAGTTGATCTTGTACTTTTGTTTGATATAGATTTTTCCTTTTGTTAATTCATATTTTATAAATTTATAAAAATTGATGTTTGCTATCACTGGAATACCTTAAAAGAGTTTGGTTTTTATTCTGAAATAATAGAAGTTATGAATAAATAATAAAAGAAAAAAAAATCAATTAAATACGTAAGTACAAACGTGTCGATTATACTTTCCAGGAGATAGTGTTGTATTGTGGCCGCTTGATCGGTACCAATCCGGACATATTTCGTGGTATACTGAAGATCCGCGTAGGCTGGGTGTTGGAAGCGATTCGAATCTACTTACAGCTGTTCCCGGAAGAGAAACGAGCAGATGCGACTATAGAAAGTCTCTCACCATACAAACTTCGCACGCTACTACAGAAGGTGCTCACCGTGTCTGATTGGGCTGAGGAGCGCGGGTGCGTTGGATTATGCAGCTAACGTGACGCTTATCTTCACGTTTTTGTTGTTTTTAATTGTAAAGGTCACTGGATACACGTTCTTTAAGTCAAACATCATACTATTCTAATTGTGCAGAGCTCTTTGTGGCAAAAATGCAAACTCTTCTTCAGTTATATTCCACTTCTCTTATGCACAATAGCCAAACTATATCACGTAAAATGCTGCCAAAATTACACAACGTAGAGTCAAACATCATAAATTTATGTTTTAAAATATGTACAAACATATGACAATTTAAGATCCCGCCAAAACTCCACTTAGATTCATGTGTGTTTAGGATTGCCAACGGTACTATAATATTGTACAGGCCTGCATACTATATACTACTGAAAAAAAAATAATTAGGAAAAAAATACTATATATTTTACTTGGATGTATATATTTCAGCTGCTAAAGATTAAAAAAAAAAATTAATATGTGGGGATATTCCGAGCGATTCGACGGTCGATCGTTGGGAGTGAGCCTTGTGGAAAGTCTCAAGCCCGGTGAAGCTGTCAAAGCCTCTAATGGCTCCAGAGCCCTTAAGGCTAACAGTATAGTCAGTTCGAAAAAAATAATTGTGGAAAGTTATAGCCAGCGATGGGAAAACATCCCGATTATTTTGTAACTGGCAATTTAAAACGTCTCATCAATTCCAAGCAATTTAGTAAGCTATTTTCTTTTTTAGGCTGACTCCTTTACAACGACGGCAACTAGAAGGATGTCTTTGCCGCGTGCCAAAACATTTTTATATACAAGTCTGGGATATATTACTACGTACTCCTAAAGGCATTATCGTTCAAGTGAGTAAATTATTGTACATCTTTTCAGTAGTTTTAATAGGAGCTCCAAACACTGTACATTTAATTTCGTTATGTACCTGTAAATCTCTAATTGAATATAAAATCTTATTATACACATGGGGGATATTTTTGTAGTTACTATTGTTTAGTTATAACTCAATAAAAATCTCAGGAAAAACTTATGTACAGTACATTTTTAATAAAAGTATTTTATGTAATGGTACTTTTTTTTGTATACTGGCAGCACCTTCTTTCTCTTCGGCTTGTATCGTTAAAAAGAAATGTGCTTGTTCTCTTTAAGTAAAAGTATATGGTTTAATGTTATATCATTGATTAAAAAAGCATCTTGTCCAGTAATTTAACAAGTAGCAGTTTAAATTATATGTATTCAGGGTCACGCTATCCCGGCTGAACCGACGCTAGTGAACATGTCCCGGTCGGAGTTGTCGTTCGCGTTGCTAGTAGAGAGCGCGTTGGTGCGTGTCGAGTCTGCCCCGCGGCGACAACTGTGTGTCGAGTTGCTCTGCGTGCTTGCAACCATACTGCGCCGCAACCCCGAGCTCTGTCTACAACATCCGTTAAACCTCGATAACTTGCTACACGACGCGCACTATACTTACGCAAAGGTACTTCGCCATTACACTTCTTTCTTACTATAACTTATGTACATGTTTAGGAATAAGTATATCGGTTCGCTATCTAAATATAAAAATGGCACTTTATATGACGTCAGGTGATTTAATTTTTATTACTAACTTTATATCGTTATATTCTATACTACTGAATTACTACTATAAATACAGGGTCTTTCAATAAGCACTTCCTATCTTTAAATTTAAATAAAACAAAGTGTGTGTGAGATTTCTTCAAAATTTTGTATTCGTTTTAAGGCCTATTGATACCATTATGTATGGAATATAACATCGTGCAAATGTCTGCCGCGGCTTCGCTGGGTGCGAATCCGAAATGTCCAATTTTCCATGATTCTGACGCATAAATCAAGCTAAATTTGACCGATAGCATGGTTTATGTTGGTTTTGAGGGCCGCTGTGGTTTGTGGCTTACCTACGACTTAAGAAAACTCCACAAGAAAAAGTCTTAACGGGATCAAATCGCACGATCTCGGTGACCAGTTCACATCACCTACACGTGAGATGACAATGCCCTCAAATCGCTTGTGCAAAATGTCCGATGTGGCATGAGCTGTGTGGTACGTAGCGCCGTCCTTTTGAAACCACATGTCGTTAGTGTCCATATTATCCAATTATGGCCAAAAGAAGTTGGTAATTAGCGACCTATAGTGCTCATGGCCTGGCTAACGTCGTTTTCAAAGAAATATGGAACGCTGTCGCCGCCAGTCCAAAATCCACACCAAACAGTGACATTTTCGGGATGCATTAGACGCTCTTGGATCTCATGTGGATTGGTATCGTCCAAAGTTGGACAATTTTGGTTGTTGACGTATCCATTCATCCAGAATTGACTCTCATCGCTGAAGATGATTTTTTGATGAAAATAAATGTCAGTTTCCAACTGCTCCAGAGTCTATTCAGCGAACACACGTCAATGGCTATGGTCGTTTACCTTCAGCTCGTGGGTCAGTTGAATTTTGTACGGGTGCGGTTCAAGTCACGACGTAAAATTCGCCATTTTGTGGTCAGTGAAAGGCCGAGTTCTTTTGAGCGACGCGAAATCGACTGCCTCGGATTAACCGCACACTCAATAGCGTCGATGTTTTCGGCAGATCTTGCGTTTCGTCGTCGTACGGGTGTTGATTCATTGTTTACTGAAACCAATGGACTCAAATTTATCCACCACACTGCGAATAGTCTTCTCGGTAGGACGATTATGGCGACCGTAAAGTGGGCGAAGTGCACGGAACATTGCCCAAACAGAACACCCATTTTGATAAAACAATTTTATCATTTGCACATTTTGTAGAACGCTATATCCGTCCATGGTGATTTGGTAAAACAGGCTAAATAAATGACAGCCAATTCGACAGCTACAGTGGCGTAGCTTGATTTATATGGCCGCTATCAACTGTCAAAGCTCGGAAGTCCCTATTGGAAGACCCGTAGTATGGGTTGATAATCAAATCGCTGGCTATTAAAATAAATATATATTATATTATTATTTGTATTAATTGCGGTCCCTTTTATTTATATCGTGTTGTTTTCTGAAGGCTACAAACTATACCGGCCGCACGACTGCCAGGCTTGCCCACTGGTTGTCTGAAACGGCGGGCTTGCCGCAAAACTAGTATCGCCTCGCCGCGCCGGCAACTGTCACAAGTTACAACTGAAATAATGCTTGCGACTTACTGGCGATTTCTGCGGCATACCCGCACGGCAAAAAACCGCCGGCATAGTGTTTAGTAACTGGACACTTAAGTCAATACTTGTGTAATCACACTAAAAGCTTACAAGATGACTATAGTAACTGTAACTTATAATTATTAATCAAGCTGGTCTATTTTTGTTTTGTGTGTGCTGGTTCTATTTAAAATTAGTATAATTGGTGCTATAAATTCCTTTACTTTTAATTCTGGTTTTAATTATACAATAACATGAAACGTTAATTTTTCGTAGTGAATGATCACCCTTATCTTCTTAACCTTTTTACGAATATGATACTTTTTATTATGTATATAATAAGTTGTGAGAAAGGGACGGGAATATAAAACGATAAGGCTACATTTCTACAACTGTGCTATTCCTTAACAAAATACATTATGGATAAGTCGCTTAAGTTACCGATACAGTTTCATTTAAGTGTTGTGTTTATAGGATGGCGGTGTAGAGGAATCGAGTGACGCGTTGAGTTCAGCACCTCCGGCGGTCAGTGCGGGGTACTTAGCTCGTGCGGTAGTGAATAGCGTGCTGCAAGGTGCGGCCGCTGCGGATCTCTTGTCAGCCGCGCAACCGGCATGTCTTGTGTCCTGAACGCCCTGAACTCGTTTAACAGAGGACGTATAACTCCAACATAATCGGACTTAGCAGGAAAATACTATAATGAACGGTGGCCATAGGGGCGAATAAAGCTAGCATTGGGCCTGTAGCAAATGTTACTTTAGGTATTCCGTTTTTTAATCTTTAGGAGTAAATTAACAGTCACGAATGTCAAACTGGAGGATAATGGTTGTGTGATTAATTGTTCTAGTGTTGTTCTACCGTCTATATTATTTTCCGATTATTTCAATCGTAAGTATTTTAAATACTGAATTGATTATGGTCTTCGTTACTGTTTGGTTAGCCAACGACAGACGCGGTTTTGTCTGCCTTGTTCGGCCATCATCTTTTTTTAGAAGAGCTTAACGGTAGGTATAATCTCTCGTTTGATATTACAAGGGTCGCTAGGAGGACATCACTATTTTTGAAATCAAAGTAACTAGCAGTAACACATGAAATGTTATTTTACTCCGCGGGATTGAAAAACGGACTTTCGGGAGGCCCTAGGTTTTGTGTTATTATAAAATAAAAGACAAGTTTTACGATCCGTTCTCAATTAAAAATGAGCAAATTTATATTTAAATAAAAACAGTAGAAACAATCTGGGACATACATGGTTTACTGTTTTATGTTAGCCGCATAGTCCCAGAAATGGGTCCGTAGAATTTGTTATTCCAGTTAATTTGGTAGTACGGCCCTTAAGGCTTAACGTTCGCGGTAAGCGTGATATGGATTAATGTGGGCTGCCGCGTTTAAATTCGCCGCTAGAGGCGCTAATATAGAGTGAGGTCTCCGAAATGTCAATTATCACTGTTTGTTTTTATAATAATTTATGTTGTTTTATATGTATTAATTTACGGTTTCGTATAAGCGTGTGTTTGAAGTTCCTTCCCAAAATGGTATATCTAATAAACATGACTACCTTAAACTACATATCCTTTACAAATATAACCTGAATAGAATTACTGCGAATTCCCATATATCCTATACTATTGTATTTTTCATTTAATATGACAATAAATGATGACTTTATCAGTGCCGATAATTATAAGCGTATAGAAATTATCAATAATATTTTTTGCTTAAAAGAAAACAGCCCATACTATTTTCAAATTCAAACGTGAAAAATTACTTTTTCATGTATTTTGGTTTTTAGGGAAGAGTACGAGTACTTGAAATAAATAAAAACTTTTTTATTTTTACTTTTTACAAACAGGCGAATGTTTTCAAGGGGTATAGTTGTCCCCGCGAATCGCTACCACAGAACTACTAACTATTACTTTGAGAGTTTTGACTTTCGGAAACTTGTATCCTTTTTTTTTTCGCAGTATTAGCGTAGAAACAATCCCATCAAATCATAAATGTGAAATGAGAGCCAAGCTTTTGTTGTTGACTTCAACGACAAAAGAAGTGAGATCTAAATGGGTGCCAAGTTCAATGGTCAGTCCTGAAATTTATTTATAACAACATAAAATATGTTATGACAACTTAAAATTCATTTCTTCTTATAACTTAGGATAATATATTGAAGCCTAAGGTCTAACTTTGCTAGTATTCATATACGAATTATATTATAGCCTTCGCAAGTTCTAAAGCTGTCAGTTCTTATTTTATTCTTCCAAAAATTTTTTGCTGGTAGAAACTAGCAATCTCTTCCATGACTGTTTTAGTAGGTACTCATTGTTATGACCTGTTACAACCCGGTTAAAAAGATAGAGAAAACCCTGTTTCCGAAATATCTCGAAGCAACTACAAACTTCTCAGGACTTCGAAATAATGTTCGCGTCGTAAACAACCGCGGCGCATGTTTGTGTAAATATCGCAGTTTACACACACATGTATAGGGCTTAACGTCTCGATTACATCATCGAGTAGGCATAGAAACTAAACGTCAAGAAAGTTAGCGACGATTCACGATTTTTCTGCGATCGTTTAGTGTAGGTATTTAAGCGACTCAGGCGCGGCGCCGAGGCAGTTCCGTAATGAATTACAAAGCGATAAAAGGAAGCGAAACCACAGTGAAATAAATAACAGTGTTGTGAGTTCGTGAAATTTGTAACTGTGTGGAATTCGAATAAAACTTCTTCACGTCGGCACTTTTATATAAAACTTCTTCGGCATTTTTAATACCCACGGGTGTAACATTATAATGGAATAATAACACACTGACCCGTATTTCAGACAGATATATTTATTTATATTTTGCAAGACCTCAACACATCCTAAGCGCAACCACCATGACAGATACGAAACATAGACCTAACATAGATAACAACAATATCTTTTTATATCTAATAACTTAATATAGTGCTTGCTCGCAAGACACAATATATGAGCCAAATTTATAAAGTTTCTGAGTTATGAGGGGGTCAAGAATGGCTCCAAATGGTTCGTGTACACGCATGGTACACACGGTACCGCTCGCCATTCTGTTAGCTTGAACTTGGCTTGACACGCTGCCGCGTGTCTAGATTTTTAGCTAAACAGTTCCCACGCGGGTAATATATTGACAGCTATACTTTAGGACCTTACTCGCTAGTGGCGCCAACTAGTGAGCATAAAAACGGTAGCCCTCATTGCGATCTGTGATTAGATAAATAATATTTAGCCAAAACTTAGATAAAAATATCCTTGATGGCTATTATTTTTTGAAGAAAAGTATCACAAACGTACATATATACAAGAGTCGCTAAATTATTAGATTATGCGTGGTGTTTTCTGAATAATTGTTTTTTTTTAATTATATTATAAAAGTTTTTCTTGATACTTGTTAATAATGAATATTGAAGAGTCTGTTGATATTTTGAGCCCTATAAAAAGACCTGTATTAATCTGTTAGTCGGTCTAAAATATTTTAGCGAAATGATTTTATGTATGTAATAGATATAAGTATTTTTTTTTTAATCAACGATTCTGTGTAAAATATTATACTGAATCATAATGAATGAGTAACTTTGTATACAGTTCATTGTTGTTTGTTACCCTATAATTATGGAGGAAATTAAAGGAAATACCCTATTTTGTTAATGTACGCAGTGCTGGACGAAGCGATCGAAACTTTGTTTCGTTTGTTTGCAGTTTTAGGACCATTCTTATAACAAAAGTAAATTCAATTTAATTACGTAATATGAGTTTATTTTACGAAGTAACCTTAAATTTAGTCTATTTAATTGAATATCTTTATCTCATTGTAAAAAAAAAACATTGAAAGATTATCATTCCTTTATCTTTTAATTCTTGCCATAACGTAAACTATAATATAGTCGACAAAAGGATCTTTGATAATTGTTGTATTGTTTATTATTATTGTAGAATCTTTATTAAAATAAATAATATTTACAATCAATGTGTGATGTTGAATTTTTTTACGGTTTAAAAACTACGACTGCTATGATCGAGGTCCTGGGTTCGATTCCCAGGTCGAGCAAAGTGTTATTGGGTTTTTCCTATGAAATTCTCAGTAGCAGCTCGGAGTTTGGTTTCGTGCCCGATTAATGGCAATAGGCTCGCCCCCTATTACATGGGACCTAAAAACATACTCAGTGAACTGTGGGTGTACATTAATACACTTCTGCCTAACCCTGCGGGGAATAAAGGCGTGATAGTATGTTAAAAATATTCCCACCACAATTAAAATTCGATTTCTCGTATAAGAAAGACATTAACAATAATTGGTGATATATAAGAAAGCGCTACAAACTGGATTAAAAAAACAATACAAGTTTGGATATTTTTAATTTATAAAAACAATCACATGACTTCACACAGGCATCACAAATTTGACTTTTGTTTATACCGCGCTGCACTCAATTCACTACTTTAATTATATTAACAGTACATCTACTATAGTCCATTGTAAACTTTGTTATTTGGTGTCTGATTAAGAATCTTCCGAAGAGCTGTAAAAAAACATTAAAAACACTGTTTTAGTCATACAGCAAAAAAAAATCACATGAAGTATATGAAATAAACATTGTACTTTTGGTTTTTGGTAAATACTAACTGGATCAAACACATATACTCTTCAAAATATCATTTATTTTATTTTTCCCTTGAGTCAATATAATCCAATTAAATATGTATTACTCTAGTGCATTATTGAAAGCAAAACGAGAAGTAATTCTACAGGGTCACACTATTTTACCAGTAAAATTTATCTTACCATCTTTTTCTGTATCAATGAAGTCCTGTTTTGGAAACTCAATATCAAAGGTAACATAAAGGTTTCCATGTAGATTATTATTCTCAAAGTTAGGCATCCCTTCGCCCTTCTTGCGAACACGTGCTCCGGCCCACGTCACTTTATCCCGGGAAACCGAAACCTTGTGTCCGTCTAAGTGTTCCAGCTCCAAGATGAAACCAGTGAGAGCATCCTAAAGGTAATTTTACACTATTGTTATTAAAGAAATAATCAGTTTTTTATTAAATCAATTTATGACATATTTATATTGACCTTGATAACATTTTACAAGATTGTGAACCGACTTAATTTAGATCAATTATATTTGTACAAAAAGCAATCTACTTCTATAATCTATATATAATTCTATACATATTATCTTTCATATTTTTATGGTTTGAAAAAGATTAGGTAAATAATAAAAATTACAGTAGGTACCTGTAGAGATATAGTGACATTGGTATAGAGGTCATCCCCTTTGCGGGTGTATCTTGGGTGCCTTTCGGTTTTGAACACCATGATAAGGTCACCAGGCTCTCCATCTACATGTGGTTCACCCTCACCGCGTAATCTTGACTTGTGGCCATCTGGTGCACCTACCTCCACCTATAAAATATTCACTACCTATTGAGTATTTATTAAAATTGGCCGGGACTACATAAAAGGAAGAAAGTATTAATTAATCTTGAATATTAATATTATACTCTATTAAGTCAGGCCTTTCCCTGTTTAGATGATGGAAATTTAAAAAAGCACATAAAGCAGCTGTCCCACCACCTCGTAAGCATATCCACTGCAGCTGCGTTTGAGCGAGTGTTGCCAAATATCGGGCACTAATTCTGCTTTCCGGAAGTATCAATGACATGAATTTTCTAAGAAGTACATTAATTCATTATTATAATCTAAATAGTAATAGTAGGAAGTCTGAATGCTTGATGGATTTACTTGTAGTAGTTTACCGCACGTTATGAATATTAGCGGGAAAATAAAAGAACTTCGAGATGTTTAAGTTCTATATTATACTATTTCCATTTCTTTATTTTCTCGATGACAGTTTTAATTTGATAGTTGTAGTGTTGTGACCAAATAAGTAATGATATCGATCGCATATATTTATTATATTTTGAACAAACAGATTTTGATTAAAGTAAAGAAATAAAGATTACCTGTCGTTATAATTATTTCGTTTTATTGTCGAGTACCTACTTATTTTACAACAGCTTCGAAAATTATGAAGAAGTTGGCATTATCAATCAAGAATTAATACGTATAACATCTTGTAATGAAATATAATATTAGTTAATAAATTTGTACAAAAGTATTCGGCAGTAGTTTAGTTTCTTACATTTTGTAAAAAATATTGGGTCTGTTATCGTGTTAAGTTTATCGATATAGCTCCATCCCTATCAGTTTCTCGGACTCTGGTATAACCTTGTACGTGTGCAAACGTCATATTTTATATTAAAATAATGAGGAGGATTCACAGGAGCTGTCACTGAGAAAATAAAGAAATGGAAATGGAATAACAATATGTTCAATAACGGATTAAGTTTAGACTGGACCCTAGGCTCTCTCTAATATGGCGCCTTTTTACTTTATTTATAATAAGTAATGAGATATCTTTGTTTATATCTATTTAAATACAATGATTGAGGTCTACCGTTGTGCACACATCACACAAAAACGACTAAATAGATTTTGATTAATTTTTTTTACACCTTAGATTCTTGGTCCTTATCAAACATCATGGCTTACGCTGGCTAAACCTTATTAGATACACACCACAAGACAATTTTTAATAAAAAAAATTAAAAAGGAGTTTTATGTGTACCCTTCCAAGTTCAAGGGCTAATAGCAATAAAATATCACTTAAAAAAAAAAAAAAAAAACATCCAGATCAATTCATAGACAAAGAAATTATGGCTGAACATCCAAAACAAAAAATACATTCGAATTGAGTATGTAAGCTCAGTGTTTTTTTGAAGTCTGTTAAAAGTAATATACTAAAGAATTGTAATTCTTCAAATATGTCTATCTCCTAATGTTGATTCCATTAACCATTTTTATATTCAACATAATAATAAAAAAAGTGTGTGTGTTTTTTCAGCTCTGAAGCACTACTGGACATTACTCCTTAAGTATGATTGTCTTTGAATATGCAGTAGGCAAAGAAATCATTGATTATTTGAGTGATTGATACATATATGATTTCAAAGTGAAAGGTGCGCAAGATACTTTGGCAGATAAACGTAACGCTTTTATAAAATTTCCATACTGGGGTTCTCATATGAAAATCAATTCATATGGAGTAAACTCCAAAAATATTAGGTTATTAGGTTAACTATTTTTTCCGATTCAATATTAAATTTTTATCTAGATAAATATTTTAGTTAACTTGGGCATTTAATGTAGAATATAATTATCCTTACATTATATCATTTAAATCAATATTATAAAATAGGCGCACTATTAGTAATGATGAAGATATAAACTACAACCATAACTGTTGGGTACGCGTCACTTCCCCTCTGCGTGAGGGAGAGAGGGGGGGGGGGGTGACGTTTCCGGTTTGGACGGGCGTTTTGTTGCGCCGGATGCCCGTCTCGTAGACGCCGTACGGATGCCAGTGGGGCGCGATGTTAGTGAGGGGGTCCGGGGGTGCAATAATGCACGACCGCTTGAGGTGCCGGGTCTTCAATGAAACTCGAACTCTTCAATTCATTGCTCGCAGGACGACCAAAGCTTTCTTCTTGTTGTTCCTCGTAGTTACTTGTAGTTACTTGTACTCGATGATTTGCTCCGTGCCCCCTATAGCGCCTCTTCGAGCTTAAGTAGTTCGGAGAGTGACCGTAAAGAGAGCCCCGCTTTAATTCATGTTTTAATTTTAGTTTTCACTTTGGTCGCCCTGTTAATCGCTCTATATTTCTTTCATTATATATCTTGTGTATACATGTTATATGTCAAAATATTCCTTGTCGTATTACCTATCAATTACACATTCACATATTATATACATCAAGTATATATTACGTACATAAGCCAAAAACAATGCAATTTATGGGTGGCATCACCGCTTTCTGTTCGTAAAGTTCCTATAACATTGGATGTTCTTACTCTATTGACTTATTCTATGCATTTACCTATTCTATAATAGTTCTATTTTCATATATGTGACACACAATACATAAGCATTTATATACAACTTAATATATAACATGCAACTTATAATGTAGCGTAGTCGCTAACATTTATCTATAATATTATCCATATCAATCTATTTTATCATAACACATATCATAACACATACACACAATGATATAACATAATATCCTAACACAAGACACGAAAATAACTGTTCTGTCGCCAACAGTATTATATTAGAACAAGTTCAGAGTAATGCACAAACGCTTTACCTGGTGATAACCTATACCTAAACTGATAAATAAAGTATCCTATATCCTATTCCACACTATAATAAATATATGTATATGCCATATAACATTAGAATTTGTGGAGCCCGTTAAGTGTGATTGATAAACATAAATTCAATTGCAAATACTGAAAATTACAATTGAACTGAGCTCTTATACATTGCAATATTGTTTTAGCTGTGTGGTGAACATTAATTTTTGCCTCCCAGGTTGAAAACTATGGTGTAAGTTATTATCTACATAGGCTAGGTTTCCACAACTACTTGTTTAAAAAGTGCCAATTCTGCATAATTTGCTTTGGTTAATTAGGTATAAATACCTGATAAAGTTGTGTGACAATTGTATGTGACATATTTATGAAATAATCATTTTGTATAGGAAACATAATTGTGAAACAATATAGAAATGTTAGCAATTTAATCTTTTTTAATTGTTGAGAAATATGGTGGAAAATTCAGATTGTTGAAAAAATAGATTAAATTAAAATAACATTGGGTTGTGTCCTTTTTAAAAATGCTCCAAACTTCTGGTAAAATTTATTTGCAATAAAATAATAGGTACACTTACATTCCAATGTAAATATCTAAATACCAAATAAATATTTGAAAAAATTAAAATGAATGTAAAAATAATTTATTATAAAAAGATCAAAATTTTAATCTTCACAATAACTATTTATTAATTTTTTTGTCAGTCACATAATGTTCACTTAAAAACAAGATAATTTATGTACATATCTTCAAATTTCATGAAAATAGTACTTGGCTTGTCTATTCATTTTAAAATTTTCTGCTTCTGTATATTATATAGCTTTTATTCCTTTAAAGAGAATAAAGCACCATGTACATTTACATCAGTCTTAATTATGATTTAACTGAAAACATGACTAAATAGTATTCACTCACCTCAATTTCCAAGAGTCTTTCTTCATTCACAAATTTAACATTTGGACATTCATCACAAACAGTCTGTTGCATCATCTGGAAGCGACCAGGGCCTAAATTGCGTGTTACCATCTCCTGTCTGCAGTTACACTTACGAGTACCAGCTGCTGGTTTTATAACTGGTTTATTCCGAGTAATCTGAAACAAATTGTATTATTTTATTATTCAACAGTTATTCATTTTAAATTTATAAACACTGCAGACAGAACTTTCTTATGAATCAGATACTAAAAAAGATATTTATATGTATGTATATGGGTGTGGATAAACCAAAAGTTTTACACCAGTAAACAATTTTGAAAAGCAAACTCTTTAATTTAAGTTTACAGAAACTGACCTACTTTAAATTTTTCTTTTTGTTAAATTAATAATATTTTATTTTATTCTTAACACATTTTTGATTTTCTTTAAACAATGTTGGTTTATATAAACAGTTGCAAGTAAAGACTACAGAAAATACTTTTAAAAATTATAGTTTTCAGTAATGTATCTTAGACATAATGAAATTTGTCTTCTATTCTTTTGTGCATTATTCATCATTCAATTGAATTCAATGTTTGTACAGTTGTGTGAAAATTCCTGACATAGTACCATCAACATACTAAAGGTGACATATAAGTCATAACTATAAATGAGTGTTTTAAAATGTTAATGTAGTTTTCAGAATTATATATATATGAGTACTGAATCCAAAGATAGATCTAGCCTGTAAACCATTAAGGATTTTCTGTAGGGTTAATCAGTAATAAGAAAATTTATGTCGGCCTACATTTAATCAAGATGTGACACATAGTTCTAATGGAACATCAAATACTTTTTCACATGAATGAATACACCAGCTCCAAACATGTAGCTATTTCTTAAAAAATATTTTCTTTTAAAAGATGTACATGATTATAAAAAAAATCCAGATGAATATTGATAACGTGGTTATTATTTATTTTTATTAACATTTCAAAGAACCAACTAAAAGGGCTTACTTCAATAAAGTTTCCATTGTAGAGTTCTTCCAGAGAGACTATGAGCTCCATTAAAATGTCTGCTCCTCGCGGTGTCTCATGTTGCTGCGGCTCGCCCCCAAAGTGAAAACCGAAGTCACCAAAGAAGCTTGCGAACGGGTCGTTATTATTCATCATACCATCCTTTTTCAAACATTCTTCACCACAACGGTCGTACATTTCGCGCTTCTCCTGGTCGGATAATGCTTCGTACGCTGCCCCTAAGTCTTGGAACTTTTGCGAAGCATCTGGATCATCCTGATTTTTGTCAGGATGCAAAGCTTTTGCCAATTTTCTGTAAGCTTTCTTGATTTCATTTGTGCTAGCAGAACGAGATACACCAAGTATCTGATAAAAATCGCGACCAGCCAGTGCTAGAACTAGGGCTGACGTAAAATAAATTAAACAAACATATGCCACTTTAGTAAACATTTTTATTTTACACCTAGGAACTGATTTAGAAGCTACAATAAATTAAATGATAGAGAAAATATGTACTATTTCCTTCAACACATTTCGACTTTTTAACAACACTAGTTTTCTTTGACAAATAGGCGTGTAAAGACAATTCGTCCAGCTGCTATTGGTCCTCTTACAACCAATAAAATAACATCTTCTTCTTCTTCTTGTTTTGGCGCTACAAAAAGCACTTGCCAGTGTCAATGTTTTGAAACAGTAAAATTTTTCAACTATTTAATGTGGGATCTTCTAAAAAGATGGTGGCTGTCTTGTTAGAACTATCTAGGGAGTTTTTGTAATCATCGCTTAATGCATGTTTTATACTTTATATTTATAATCCACTTCACATAGGTACATCAATCAATCAATCATTCCATCATTCTATCAATCAATCCATCAATTAATCCATCAATCAATTAATCCATTAATCAATGCATCAATCAATCCAGCAAGCAATCCATCAATCAATATATAAGACGATTAATAATAAAGATCTTTACGTTACAATACAAAAAAGTAGGTTCCAAACCAAAACAGTAACCCTCTTTGGAACAGGTACGTAAAAACAGCCTGTTCGTTTTAGAGGTAACAGTTTGGAAAAACGCCTCATTAGTATGTGGAACAAGTTGTACTTAGTAGTTAGTAACAGCTTTTTCAGATAACAGATAACCGTTCCAAAGTTTTACTTTTAAATACGTTATTTTTACCAGTTTTGATTTAAACGCCTCACTTCTACGCACTGGTACTAAATGGAAGTAACTTCAGCTGCTGCGTCTTTTAATCTATGTGCACAGGCATTTTATAATCATTTGTTAATGAATATACAAAAAAAAAAAAACAAGAAAAAGCAGATCGTGGATAACGAGTACACATCGCAACAGAACGAGTTAATTATTATGCTTTAGTGTTGGAATAAATAGTTATTTATTGAGTAAATTATCAGTCTTTTATATTGTGGAAAAAACAATTGACAAATTATATTTTTCTATTTCAAATGTGATGGGCGCCTCATTCGCCACTATTTTTGTACTGGTTGTTTCTAATCATTAATATTAAAAAGTACTTAAGTGATGACATATCAGAGGGACAGATAAAAATCAGACGGTTGGTTTCACGACACGTTTTGTACTAAAACTTGTATTATAATATTATAAAGTACATGTGCTAAAGCCCTACTGACTAGCGTTATTATTGAACACACCAAAGTGACAACCGAACATGTTGCGATAGACAAACAATAGAAAACAGGAACGTTAGATAATACTCCTTAGAAGAGTCGTGTACTTTCCAACATTTAAACTTTTTATTTTAACATAATACACCTACCTAAAGTACCGTCAAATCTGGCACTATTATAATCACAAATTATGTTGAATGTTGTTGTTTGTGTTTGTGTTGTGTTGTGTTTGTGTGAAAATATGTTGAATGTTATTTAGCATATCTTATTAAATTAAGTGAGCAATTCTTGTTTAAATTACATGTAATTGGTTTGTGGGAAACGGCTCCAACGATTTGGATGAAACTTTGTATTTAGATAATGTTTTGCATTCCAAGTATACCTAAGTTTAGTTACTTTTTTTTGTAAGACACCGAGCAAAGCTATTACAATTTATAACGAGTCGAACTGCAACGCCGTGAATGTGGATAAGCGTTCGCGTGGAGCGGCCGCGAACCCTTTGAGGCGTACACAAAAACCGACTCGGAACGGGAACAGTGAACGACGTGAAATCCATCCACACTCACGTTCACGCCCTTTCACGGGTTTTCACGACGCGACGCAACGCCACGCGACGCGGCGGTGTGAGTGTGGAGCGGCCGAAGAATTTTCTGCAACTTTTAATTTTATATTACTTGAACACAGGCGCGGATCTAAGGAGCGATCACAAGGAACAGAATCATTACAGCCCCCCCCCCCCAAATAAAATATAAATTTCAAAGTTCTATTTATTTTTTATAGTGTGGCCTGTGTGGCCAATGTTAAACCTTCGAGAAACTTCAATCGATGGCCCTTTTTAAACTACAACTCTTGATTCGCGTCTATTTAAACATTAATTTGCTTGTAATAAGTCGTGTTAAATTATTTAAATTATTGACATAGATATTCTCGGCCTCCATGCGTTTTGCTATTGCCTTTATTATTTAACTCACTGATGAAAAAGTGTCATTGGCTTTATTTTCAATCAATTTTAATTAATTTTATTTTCCTATACCAAAATTATTACATATTGTCTAATTTGTGGTACCTAGCGGTTGCGGTATTCGGATCTGGACTGGACCAAAGATAAAATGGAACTAGATACAGCATGACTTTGTCAAAAACCATTCAATGCAGTTTGTTTCTGGTCGGTAATACCTATTAATAAACAATAATTTCTAAGAATGTAACTTATTAAAACATTAAAATGAATAAACTCACGTGTCGCTTATCTATTTTTTAACAATAACTTCAATGGACGATATAGGAATTATCGTTCCCGTAGTTTATTGGTCCAGGTGACCAAGAAGTTTTATATGACCAAGAAGTGCTAACAGGACTAGGGACGCCTAACGGAAATTTGAGTTGGTGCAATCCGTGCAGTCATTCAAAGGATACTTTGGTATAAACACTGTCAACTCCTGCTTATCCGATATAAATATAATCGATCGACCTAAATGTGGTATATTCACATTCTAATTTATGGATAATCAGGGCCTGATCTAGGTATAATGCCGCTTTGGGCAAACATTGTTTTTGCCGTCCTTTACAATGATACCTTAAAAGTTACTAGAGGTGTACCGCGGTTCTGGCAGACTTCGTTACGCAATAATTATTATCATTTCGTAATTTAATTTTTATTCATATTATTATTAACAGTTCTCATAGCTTCTCAATTGAGAAATGACATAACTATGCTTCCCGGGTACAAGTTTTAGTTAGAATTTTTTCCATTTTTAAAAGTATTGTTGACAATTCTTATGGCATATCAACTATGGAATGATATATAAATCCTAACAAAAAATTTCATCAAAATCGGTTGAGAATTAATTAAAAAAAAAAACAAAGCCGGCATGAGGACTGCAAACAGCAGTGAAAACTTAAACCAATAAACATTTTCCCTAAACTTTAAATGACAGAATTAATAATAATAATATAGGTAACTTATTTAATATTAATAATAGAAATAAGAAAATAAAAATTTAATATGAAATAAGAAAAACTTACTTTCTAAAATATAATTGTGAAAGATAAGAATTTTTTTTTTGATATTCGTTAACAAGTCACGTGACCATGTCGATGACGACTTACATGAATTTACTCTTTAACCGAAACTTTGTTTAAATTTTTCACTTCAAAAATTACTATATTCTATGCTTCAAAAAGTCTATGTGTGTGTGTGCGTGTGTGTGTCAGCTCCAAGGCACTACTGAAGTATACTTTTTTAGTATGATTGTCCTTGAATGGATTAGAGGTGATTGTTTGATTGATTAAACGACTAACCAACTGACCAACTAACTGACCGATCGACTGATTGATTAATCAATTGATGTGACGAATTGAGATGTGATTAATGATTGATTGAATTGAGGTGTAATCATTTATTTAAAAACAAGATGATGTATTTATACACATACATTACTATAAAGTGTATCGTGTGCAAGGTACGTTGCGTAGAAAAACGTGACACCCTTTGTTAACGTTTTTATAAATTTCAGTCCTCAAAAAATATACATACTGGGGGCCATAAATGAAAATTTGATTGATGATGATTAATTTGATTTGATGAAATTGATTCTTAAAGTGTAAACATCGTATAATTTTTTTTGCGGTACCTAAATAATTTATCAAAAATTCTTATAGCTCATCAATAATGGAATGACGTATGCTTGCCTACAAATTTTTATTAAAATCGGTTGAAAATTCTTAAAAAAATATTGTTTTAAAATAATATTGGTAAGTCTTATGATCAATGTCATTGTCATTACATAAGTTTCCCGCGTACAAAATCTTATAAAAATCGATAAGTCCATTTTTTTGTTAAAACCTAATTTTCATTAAATAAGAATAGCCTGCAGTACCTGCCTACCTAAATAGAGTCGCATAACGAATTTGTTATTCTAAAGAAGTAAACGAATCAAATCTCATAGTTTTTTCCGAGAATAATGAGCCCCATATTTATTTAAGGTATTATACTATATTTTTATATTAGGTCTATGTGGTCAGCTTCTATTTATCTTAATATCTTAACGCTCTTATTTACATTGTTTTTCCTGTATTATTTTCGTATATATGATGTATTGTTATTATTTAATTTCCAGGGCATCGGTTAGGGTAATGTATTTGTCCGTTCAGATATAATGAATTAGGTAAAGATATGTTTTTTTTAATGAAGTTTTTATATAAATAAATAAAACATAAGATTCTATTAATCAAAAATAATTTGAAATTTTAAAGTATAAATTGAAGAGAACGGTATTTGAAAGTTATGCAGAAAACGATTGTCATTGTACGACAGACCTCGTATTTGTAAAGATGTATATTTTATAAATTTTGGAAGGTAAAAAGGTTCTGTAAACTCCAGTTGAAATATTATAAATTTACATATTTAAACCGGAGAAGTGTCGCCTGAATTTATAATCCTAATAGGAATGAAGTATTTCTCCTATTTTCATATGTGGGATCTCGATGGCCGAGATTTATGGTGCTGCGCAGCCTGCTGATACAACCGTTTCCACTGTGAGTCTACACTGATCCTGTGGGCGTCATCTCTTAATGCGTGCTACCCTGAACTGATGAACTGGGACCACGAGATCCTGTTTCGTGTTCTCAACACGGAGCTGCCTGTACTGAAAATCTGACTACTTTGGTTATTGTGTGGTGAACATTTGGATTGTTGGATTGTTAATTTCAGAAGTAATTGAAGTGAAACTTCTTTGCGCGCATGAGGGTAAAATTTTTACGTATGCGTTGCGTCACGAAAATGTGAAACGTTTTGAGAGAGAGAGTTAGAAAGGGTGAACGTAGCATGAAGCACGTAGCCATGGAGACAATGTGTAAACAGTAAGTTCAATTTATAAATAAACATTTTGTAATTAATTTGTAAATCGTCCTATACTAAGCAGGTGTTCAGAGTAAGTAATATATTTATTATCTTTTTGTTATTATACATTTTTTTATGGTAATTCGTTACAAGACGTTAAAAGACAATTTATTCAATGACGTGATCTGCGATTAACGCGGTCAAAACCGGAAGCGATCATTGTATGGCACGGGGCATATTGAATCTTCATTACAAATTTCAAAGATCTCTACTGATGAAGAGCTATGCCCCATACTGATACAATTCCAAAAGTCTGAGAGCCTTTAGCTGGAACTGCAAGACCGGTTTGACTACCTAGAGAGCAACGTGGATAGTTATAACGACAGTTTCATGGGAAGTGTGCATACGGTTGGATTTAAGTTCTTTAAAACTTGCCTTAAAAACGGGACCAAAAGCTTTCGCACTCAAGTGTCAAACTCATGAGCGAGAGGCGTATGATGATTATGCAGTTTACAAGTAATGCATGTACGTAATAGCAGCTTAATAGACGGATCGCGAAGTCATTGTAAAGTGACATACCCCAGTTTAATACAAATCGTATTCAATGGGCGATAGAGCGAAACAAAGGCTCTTAAGTTTTCACGAGAAATTTGTTTATTGATTAGGGCCAGCTAACAAAGCTGACTGCAGGATTGTATAATCCAAACCTGATCTCTTAAGCTTTCTTAACTCGAGAAATTCTGTAGACATTTTTATAAATGTATATACATCAACGAAGAAAACAGATACGAAACTAACTCAAGTCCTAAGAACCAGATTAACCTGACCCTATACAGAAGACATCCCGGACATAAGTTTTTTCTTGCTCAAACAGCTAAACTATTGGAGGAGATTGGTAAATCTGTACCTACTATACTTAGAGTCTGTAACTTAACTACCGCAGGCATGGAACAGAAGTGTGAAGGTACTCTTCTTCTAAAATGGCGACAATACTCTATTAAAGAATTTTTGAGCCATTTTTACGAGCTGTTTTCAAGGGTTATTACGTACTATCTTGCGTGCAGGTTCGATGGCTTTCAGCCTCCTGAACAAACCGGTTTCAGAAAAGGCCACACCTAGGACCACATACATGCACTATGGCAGATTATATAGAAGACCGGACACATGCCCCTTTGCTTAGCTTTTGTGGACTACGAGAAAGCCTTCGATTCGATAGTGATCTGGGAACTGTACTACAGTATCTCTAGCGGTGCAAAGTTGACTATCAGTAAAACGAAGTGTTGAAGTTTTTTTAAGAAAACGCCACTGTCTTAGTCCAACGCAGGATCAGAGCTCGAAACCAATCTTGATGCAGTGGGGAGTCAGACCAGTAGACGGTTAGTGCAGTCACTGGAAGGTTTTTCTAAGGTTGGGCTGGGGAGGACTAGATATCTGTACAAACAGCGAGTTCATCAGCGACCCTTGGATGCTGATGACATAGTTGTATTGGTTGAGACCATGGAGGACTTTAGTGCAATGCTCGATAGCCCCAGTAAAGCCTCAGAACGAGTTGGTTTTAGGATGAACATTGACAAAATGATGATTATATAGAACGTCCATGTAGCGCCAACTCACGATATACGATTTAAATTGTTGACGATAAGAAGTATTTGAAAGATAGGGTTTTTTTGTTTTTATATAATAGAACTTAAAAAGCAAAAGAATTTATGTGAAAATTGTTGATGGAGTGCAATCGTCTCACATACATGGTTTTTACTTCTTTTTTATCCCGCAGATCAGGATCATATATTAGACCCCAATGCATAGTAACGATAGTTTTAAAATAAAAAGTTGCCTCACTGTAAGCACGTTATATTTACTATAAAGTTTTTCTTTAGGAAATCTAAACGGAAGAGACCAACTCACTTTTAAAACAGTTCTTTGGGCACGTTCCAATTTTCATTATCTTTTTTAGTGTCGCTTTTTCGTTTCATCCAGTTTCAAATCTCAACGGTGCTAAAGAAGTTTTTAGTTCAAGAAAGCGAAAAAAAAAGAAGCAATAGCTTTAAGAAATTCTAACGTAAAGTGTTAAACATACTAAACATAGTACAGACTAGGGTAACAATTTCAAAATTTCATTTGGTCACACTGCTCGTCAACTATGTCAGCACTTCAGCAATCAGTCTTATGCAGTGTGACCAGATTTAGCAGAATTAAGCTATTTTAGCAGAATTGAAAACTCATTTAAGAGCTTAGCAGGTTAATTCGCAGAATAGATAGACAGCATTTTTAGCAGAATCTAATGAAAGCATAGCAGATATTTAGCAGAATGCAGTAGTTAACTGAATTTTACTCAGATTGATGCGGAATACACGTAATAAAATATATTACTTTCTTATTATGTTTGATTTTTTTTTGTTGTGGTTGCAACCCTTTAGAATTTTTTTAGGGTAAGTCCCCAAACACGTAAATTCTCGCTTAGTTGTATGTAGAGTACTGTTCACAAAACTTTTTTTTTAAATAATCGATTAAGGAATTTTTTTTCTACCAACTGATTTTTATACGGCATATATAGGTATCGGACCATCTTCGAGTAAGATAGCGAAAATAAATAATCAAAATTGTCCCAAGTTGTTCATTGAAAATCAACAATCGATTGTTTATAAAGTCATGACTATCGATTTATCGATAATTGACAAGATTAATAAGATTGCTTATGGATCAAATTTAATAATGAATACGCTCTACATACGATAAAAGTGAAATAGGCAGTAAAAGTTACATTCAAAATTTAATAAACCCACGACACGAATGACACATTCAGTGAGACTATTCCAATGAGCCCAGATACAATATCTCTGCTGTAAGGTGGTGAGGAGTTAGATATACTACAGATTCCAATTGACGCTGCAGTAACAGGTCAAGGTTTTTTAATATCATTGAAGTAACAGAATACCAACTCTCGACTCAACCAGACCTGTAGTGCTATTCTTTAAGAACATTATAAGACCTCGATAGCTGAATTTGCACTGCGGTGTCAAATTTCTATTCTCTAAAACTCGAAAGTACCAGTGGTGCCATATCCGAAAATGCGGAAAGGAAATGAACTATCAAGTGTGAGAATGTTGTCCTTAAATGTATGGGTTTCTCTATGGATATTCCCAGCTCGATCGTCGAGTTTCAACACCTTCGATGATCGAATCCAGTTGTCATTTTAAAAGTAGCACCAGAAGTATCTAGTTTAGTGTGTAATAATATTTGGATGTCTTTAGTTTTGTTGAAAAAGTAATAATCAATGTATTTTCATTTATAATTAAGTATATAAATAATAAGTAGGTACGATTATGTCCTGTATGATTTAAATATGTCAAATGAGTGAGGCTCGATATCGAGTTGGTATTTTACAGAATCTCATTACCGGCAAGATGCTCAAATCTATATATCAACTATATAAGAGCTGATTTTCAAACAGCTTAATAGATTTTCTAAAATCACAGCTAAGAACACTCAATCAACTCACCTTTAAAAAAAAAGATCAAAATTGGTTCAGCTATTTGTTATCTACGGCACCACAGACAGTCACACAGATACACACGATAAACATATATTACCACTTTTTTTGTTTTGGGGTTTAAAAAGAGCAAGATTTTTGCATACATTTTTTGCCTTCAAGAAATATGAAAAGGACAGCTCAAAGCCTTTCTTCTCTTTATTAAAAATATCTATACGGCAGATGTATAGTTTTTTCATTAAATAATAGGACTAGAGAGTTTTCATTTATTTTCCTTAAGTACCACATTAAATATGAATCAGTAGAATTTTAGCATTTTTTTAACATAGAGCTTAACATAGTGGCTAGCATAATAATCAATTTTAACCTGGTCACGCTGCAAATGTCACTCATTTGACAATCTCTGGAGTAAGCTGTTTCTAGTGTATATTTTGTATCTAAAAGAAAATTCAGTTTCTCTGAAAATACTATAAAGAAATCATATAAAGTACATACAAGGTAAAACAACGGTCATGGCTTCTATATTGTTACCTGAAGTACCTGCACCAGGATTTTCTTTCGAAAACTGTCAACGGTAAGAAGCCGATCGAACCAAGCATGACTTTGGAATTTCGTTTCACTTATGAATATTTTTTTCTTTTTAGAAATGTTTTTCTCGCTCAAAAAGGATTTCCAGCACCTAAAGCTACTAAGACTGGAACTACAATTGTGGGTATTATTTACGCGGAGGGCGTCATTCTTGGTGCCGATACTAGGGCGACTGAAAATACTGTCGTGTCAGATAAAAATTGTCAAAAGATTCATTACTTAGCTTCGAACATGTATTGTTGCGGTGCCGGTACTGCTGCAGATACTGAGATGACGACACAGTCAGTTGCTTCGCAACTTGAGCTGCAACGTCTTCATACAGGGCGCACGGTGCCAGTTGAGACCGCAGCTACGTTATTAAAGCGAATGTTGTTCCGCTACCAAGGACATATTGGAGCAGCCCTAGTGCTAGGAGGTGTGGACAGAACTGGCCCTCACATTTTCTGCATCTATCCTCATGGATCAGTTGACAAACTACCATATGCAACTATGGGTATGAATATTTTCTATATATTAGGTATAAGTTCTTCTCTCTTTCTTGTAAAAAATATTCATATTTGACCAGAAATGACTGCCTAATAACTGCAAACTATGTTTCTTCATAAAGTTTTTTCCCTTATCGGAATTGTCATTTTGCCCCTACATATACACAATAGACTTTTTGTTGTCTTACTTTTAATGAATGGTATTTAATTTTTATAATTTAGGCTCTGGGTCACTAGCAGCAATGGCAGTGTTTGAAGCAGGTTGGAAACCCAATATGAATGAAGAGGAAGGCAAGAAATTAGTACGAGATGCTATTGCAGCTGGTATATTCAATGACTTGGGATCTGGTTCTAATGTAGATCTTTGTGTTATTCGTAATAATGGCCCTGCTCAATACCTCAGAACTTATGAGGAAGCCAATGTCAAGGTAAAAACTAGTGATATTTGGAAATTATAGATAAAAAATTACCTATAAGATATTACATTAAATGAAAAATGTACTGTTCTATTGAAAAATAGTTAACACTAATTAATTAGAGAGGAAGATAGATTATACTTTGTTGTCATACAATTATGGTTTTTTCCCAGGGTAAAAAACAAGGATCATATAGATATGCTCCAGGTACCACAGCTATTTTAAAGCAGCGTGTCATCCCCTTGGAAGTGGAATCCGTTTCTGTGTACCCCATTCAACATTCACAACCAATGGAAGTGTAACTTCATACTAACCACTAATTTTATTGTGCAACTTGCTGAATAAATGTAATTTTTTAAATGATGTGTTCTTCACAATAATTTCCATGTTTTGGTACAATGTCAACATTTTATGGTTACCCTTGCTATTGTGTTAGCCTATCAGCCCATTGCTAGACAAAAAAATGTTATTTTATTTATACATTTTATCATTTGGCCTCAATCACACCTAATTTTAAATGACAATGTGGCCCGAGATCCCTGAACTCCTGAAGTCTAATGGCGGAACTGGCTCTGAGGTTCAGCTACTTGAACACTGTTAAGTGCTTGGTAACTAATTTTCAAACTGAAGAGTAGTAGCTAGTCAAGCAGGTATTAGAAAATGGTCTATCAGCATGTTATGGTTTCATCAGGATGTGATCATTCACCAAAAGCACAGGCTTATTGTAGGAATTTATACTCATTTTCATTAATGCTGTATGTGCGCCACTGAGCCATCAATGCTTTAATTGATTAAAACATACTGACACAGTAACAAGATGATTAGTTCTCTTAAGCAAGCATTATTGGCTTTTTGTGTAAAAAAAATTGTGATTACACCACAATAAAGTATTATCATTTTATTACAATGAATATACAGTGTAAACTCTTTATAACGATAAACTCCCTATAACGTTGAAGTGAGCCCAACTCGGTTGGGTTGCGTTAAAACCCACATATTGAAACACTCTTTATAGCGATACGCCATTCTCTATTACGAAAAAATGTGTTCATATTTTTAGACAGTAAATATTTATTATCGGTATTATTGTTTATTATCAGGTAACAAAAGACTTTGAAGCTCGGAAACATCCCAGGTCGGTCTAGCTTTTGTTATTCTTAATTGCCTTGAACACGTGCAGTATGACGCATTGTTTTCTCGGAAGTGATGGTCTTCGACAAAGTATACTGGGTACCTATCGTATTATCAGTCGTAAACCTACTTTGAAACTGTTAACATGGCCAGTAAACGGAAAGCGATTAGTGTTAACGAAAAAGTTTGTGGGATACGTGCGATTGAAAAGGGAGAAAATAAAAGTGACGCTGGAAGGCGTTTTGAACTAAGTCAATCCACTGTTGCTACCATTTGCAAAAACTAAAAAACAATTCTACAGGCGGCGCTGCAAGGAAACTCTTCTAAAAATTAAGAAAGCCAAATTTCGTAGACTTAGATCAGACAATGTTGTCGTGGTTTAACAATCAGCGCCAGAATAATGTACTCATCTCGGGGCCAATTGTAAAAGCTAAGGCTGAAAAGTTTGCCAACCAACTTGGCATAATTGACTTTAAAGCATCTGAAGGTTGGCTCGGAAAATTTAAGCACCGTCACCAAATTACGTACGGTAAAATGAACGGAGAGGCGCGGGATGTCGATATGAATGTGACTAACAATTGGATTAGTACAGTGTGGCCTAAATTAAAGATGAAGTACTCACCAGAAGACATTTTTAATGCAGATGAAACTGGCCTTTTTTTTAGTTAATTCCCGACAAAACTTTAAAATTAAAAGGGGAAAAATGTGTTGGAGGAAAACAGTCTAAAGAGCGTATTACAGTTCTAGTGGCTGCCAATATGAGTGGCACAGAAAAATAAAGCTCTTAGTTATAGGCAAATCGAAAAACCCTCGGTGTTTCAAGAACATAAAACAGTTGCCAGTTACGTACAAAGCAAACAAGTCAGCTTGGATGACATCGCAGATTTTTGACGGGAATTTCACTGATAGATACCGGATGATAAAGGAGTAACTTAGGCTACTTTTATTTTAGAAAAACAATTAGAGTTCCGCACAAATAAAAAAAAAAACTGGTCATGGTGAATTACTTCGGACGCTTAAATGGCTTATTCTGAGTAAACCATATAAGATATAGCAAATTAATGTACTACATAATTATAGGCATTAAAAAGACCTACAAAAAAGTCCGGGAAAGTATATATCTATCTTCTGAGAAACACCCACAATAACCATTTTTGTCTTTAAAATAGCCGGGAGTGGGGAGCAAGATTCACGCGGGCATTCTGTAGTCCACGTGAGCGAAGCCACGGGCACAGCTAATACTTTATAAATTGACACTTGTAGGTACAGTTGAAAAAAAAAAGAAAAACCCTGATCCAGTTGCTTACCAGTTCATCTCGATGCCTGGAATGTTTTCCGAACCGGCAAAAGTTTTGACGTTCATAAGTGCCTTCTTAGGGCTTAAAATTATATTAATTAATTATTAAAGATTTTTTTGATTTCGATTTGTTGGCGGCGCGTTGTTTTATCGGATAAAATTAACACGGGTGAAAACGTGGGGCACAGCTAGTATTATAATAAATTTAATTGAACTGAATGAAGAATACATCTAATATAGTATTTTATCACTTTATTACAAAATAATAATTTAATAAAATATACAAAACTAATAAAATATTTCTTGGACGGACTTCTTAATTAACTATTAATTTTAAGTTTTACATAATTGATAAGTGTAGTATACACAAAATAGTTAGGTACATAGAACAAACTTAAATAAATAAAAGTGACGAGATTCATATAATGGCAGAAGCGAGTTCATTAATCATAATCTTTATATGAAAAGGATAAAGGGAAACATTGTAGAAAAAATAAATATGTCCATTTAATATTTATCTTTACTCATCAAATAACTAACTTAGTATTAAACAGGCGCGTGTTTTGCTCTACACACTACACAAAACCTATAAATAAAACTTTGTTTGGCTACACATTTTTGTTCATCAAATGATCGTATTGGCCTTTTGTGGCAGTTTTCTTATCATATTAGTGAGCCCAAAAAGGAATAGATTTTTAATGTGATTATACTCATATTCAATCATTCTGAAAGTCAGATAGTAGCTTAGAAATACCATAACTGAACTGTTCCAAAAAATATATTATTAAATCCAAGACTAAGCTATGGTTAAAAAAAACATAATTCGGAAAACATATTTTTTCCAATTAATTCACTTGTAAACGAAAGCAACTCGCGAGTGGTCTGTGGTGAACGTTCAAATAAATCGACAGGTGTAAACAATGTTTATGGAATAGTATGTTTATTTAATTTTATATTATGATTGCTAATGTTAATAAAATAAACATAATATCTTACATTGTTTGGTTTTATAATTATTGAAGTTTTTGTATGTAAGCCTAGCAAATACTTGCTTTACTGTGTTTAGCTTAGAATGACTAAGTATATTGAAAGACTGAATTTTATATATTTAAAACTCAGTTATTCCAATTCATAAATAGCACAACAATAAAAGTTTTAATTTTTATACCATTATGATGGCAAACAAGCATGCGGTCCGCCTGGTGGTAAGCACTCACTGCAGCAACACCAGAAGTATCACATGCGCGTTTGCCGACCCTTTAAAAAACCTATTTACTTCCTTTTTGAAGAACCCCATACTGTAGTGTCCTGGGATAACTTCAGCAGGAGCTCATTCCACAACCGGAGAGTTCGCGGAAGGATATATGTATACATCGAATCTATGTACCATACAAACTGTAAAAGCCGCAGCGGCTTCAGGGCCCCGAGGCTAACAGTATAGTTAGATAAAAAAAAAAAAACCATACAAAATAACTGATAAATCATTGAATGTATGCAAATTTTGCGAGACCACCCAGAGGGGCACCGTCACAAGTACAGTGTTTTGCAATTTGTCCGCCACCTCTGGAAGGGTTAAGTAATTATATTTTTTTTCTAACTTCTTACTCACATAACTTTTTAAGTTTTATTTATCTGCTTATCTTATGTTAGTTTAGTATAGTCGTTTAGTTAATCTGGAAGAAGCTTATGACTGTGACACAGTTAAAACCATAGATCAGTATAACAAGGGTGATATGATTCGGGGGCGTGTTGAGTGCAAACGCATCTGGCCTAAATTGGGTACACATCTGTTGATTTAAGACAAAATGCTACGTTGTTCTGTGTTCGTTTGTGAAAATACCAGTTGTAATGTGAATTACGTTAAAGACGCCATCTTATTCTACACGTAAATACTATAAAAATATTGTTTTTCCTAAATAAATCAGCAAAACATTATTTAATGTTTGTTAAAACGTGATAAACTGTCAAGCCATTTCTTTTGCAATACAAACAGAAACCATTGCTGTCTTAGTAGAAATCGATTAATGAATAAGTTGAACTAACTGCGCAAAGGTTGAATGTTAGCGGTCGTAATGATAAGACAATAGATTCGTCCATGAAATAGAGAATTGATGTGATATGTGTAGCTGTCGATATTTTTTCTATGTCCACAGTCCACATCTAGTCCGAATCTTTTTGATCAAATTTATTATCATTAGTTAAACCAACCAGTTTCATTAGTTCGCCAATAAAACAATGTAAACAAAAAAGGAAAAAAATGTATACTTAATAATTATTGTTCATTTAATCGAATTTGTAATAAAATATTTTATAAAATTCACCGTAAATGAAATCCTTGCAAAACAGAGCAGATAATATTTTTCCATTTTTATATAGTTTAGCACTTTTCATCTCTAGTTGTATACATGTGTTTATTAACAATCTGTCGCTACAGGCTGATACGCTGCCTTCTTTTTGTATGTGTGGTATTAGTTAGTTTATTTGTGTTGCTGCAAATTTCTTAGTATGCGTATTTAATACTTTTTCTGTTTGTGTAGTGTTGTAGCAAAGGGTTGGAGCTTTACTGTGCTAAGGAGACATGTGAACACGAACAACTATTGTTTCATGGCATATCTCCCTTGTTTTACTGATCTGTTGTTAAAATTGTACTGTCGTGAGTATGATTATTCTTTAATAAAGCATTTGTGATTTATCATTTAATTTAGATTAGAATAATCTGTAATAACTAATTACGAAATAAATAAAATATTCTATTATATCAAAATAAATGATCTTATCACTATTAAATTACTTTTTTATATGTTTTTTCGACTGGCCCTAGATTAACTCCATTTTTTTATGTGTAAAATGTCACCTACTATCCTCTTTTATGGAGTATAAAGTCCCACGTGTCTTTCCATCTGAGATTCATAAGATCATTTTCCGATAAATCTACATTTCCATAATTAAGGACACTAAACTTTTTAAATGTTACAACGACATAACCGAACCACACGGCGACACTCAAAATGAATATGTTAAGCATTGAACGAGTACTATCACGCAAATTTATTACGTAATAAATATGATCAATCACGTAACATAGAAGTAGTATTTTAAAAATGTACGCTGGTAAGTAATGATGTAAAAATAATGTACGATCTATGAAGAAGTAAGGTAGATAATGAATCCAGTAGCCGAGGAATAGTATATAGCCGGCGTCGTAAAATTTCTCCAACGCTCGTGGAGGTAAATCGATGCAGGCGCGACGCTTTCGTATAGCGTATAACACTAAGAAACCAGAGTATATTACAACCGATACAGTCCCAGCATACCAAGTTACTAGATTCCCGATTAGATGTATTTGAGCCTAGAACAAAAAAAAAACACTTGTGTATATTTATGTACCAAGAAGTTAAACGAAAATAACTACAAAATTTTTATCCTGCATGTCAACAACAGCAACAGTTGAACCTTTTTAATGTTTAGAAATAATTTAAAAGTCGCTGTGTACAAGTAAATATAAACAATTATTAATTTAACTTCTTTTTGGTAGAATTTTAAATTGATAAATAAAAATAAAATGATAATGACTGAGTCCATCATGTCGCACTTTCGTCGCGCGCAGTTCTTTGTTTTTAACCTTTAGTACTATTAAATGCGCCAAGAGCAGTATAACTTCAAAACGTTTATATTTTAATAGAGCATTATATTATATAACATTTTAACTGAAATAAAATTAAACATTTAAAAGCGCAGCAAGCATTATGCAGTGAATTACAATGATAATACAAAAACAATTACAGGACTTACATTAGAGTTAGGTGACAACCAATAGGCTATAGGATCGAACCAGCAGTGGCCATTCAACAGGGTCACTAGCGAACATATGTCCGTGAGGCGCGTCCGGTGCGTGCGCTATCATTTTGAACTGCAGTTCTGCAAACTTTTCCCAAAACGTAAGTTGTGTTACAGCCGTCGGAATCATCTCCGCGGAGACAAGCTCACGTTCCCGTTCACGTCTGTCTTCAGCTGAAATATAAATAAAATGTAAAAGGGGGCGCCGGCTTTTGAAAATCTCATGAGTGATCATGTCAAATTGGTGATTCCGGATTTAACTAAAAAACGGCTTGATCGATTCTCACACTCAGCTCAGCTTATGTTATTGGTCAATTAATAGAGTATGAGAAATTTCAATAAAAATTACTTTTAGAAGTAGTAAAAAAAAAATATTTTCGTTATTTCTTGACCGATCATGATGAAATTTTTAATGGGAAGTATAAGCCATTCCATGAATGATGAGCTATGAGAATTATCAATATCACTTTCAAGAATCGTAAAAAAAAAGAATTTCCAAATATTTCAAATTTCATTCATTGTAATCCGATGATGAAATTTTGTACACGTAAAGTATAAGTAATTACATAATTGATGGGCTGTAGTAAAAGTCAATATTACTCCTAGAAATACAAAAAATGTAAAAAAATAATAATATCAATTCTCAGTCGATTCTGATAAAATTTTGTAGACGCGAAGCATACATCATACCATAATATAAGATTCGTTTATAATGCACTAAAAATCGTACCACGGAATTTTAATTTTCAATCGATTTGATGAAAATTGTATACAGGAAATCGTGTCACTCCTCAATTGATGCGGCATATGAATTGTCAACAATATGAATAACAATAAAATTAAGGGATGTAAATAACTACTGCGTAGTAACAAACGCGAGCGGAGCCAGCAGGAATACCGCTAGTATCCTATAAATTTGTTTAGTCATTCTTCTTTCATTCATGCTCTCAACATGCCCAAACCGTTTAAGCGTCCCTTTCTCAATCCGTGTGACTATATCTACTTTCACACTACAAAGTTTTCTTAGAACATTGTTTTTATTCTGTCACTCAATTTCACTCCTAACATACCTCTTATCACTCTCATTTCTACTGCATTTATTTAACTTTCATACTTTTTCTGCAACACCCAGGTTTCACTTCCGTACATGAGTTTTACGAGGAAAGAAGAGCGAAAGGATGAGTTTGACAAGCTTTCTGATGATTTCCAAGATAATATTAAAGTGTTTTGGAAATCGATCAGTGTTCGGTCTGATGTAACCGAACATCAGGTTCGAGTAAACTGCTGAAAGCGAGAAACTCAGAACTAACTCGCGACCAGTCGCACTTCAAGCAGCGCCTTAAACAAGCGCATCGGGCGGCACGAGGTTGCCATAACAAAACAATTAACTATAACAAAACATTTAATATAAAAGTGACTTTTTAGTAAATAATAATAAACAAGATATACACATAAAAGTGTGCCTCAATTAAACACTGCAGTTCTAACCCCGACAATTAGATTAGCTCAAGTAATAACATATAAACTCGCAGCTATCTAAAATTAGAAGCAAGGATGGAAGTTTTAAAAAAGAATATGTGTTGAAGAGATGGAAGGAATATTTTGAAAGTTTCTTTGAAAGAGGAGAGGCACTAGCACCAATGCAACCATCTCCTCTTGAAGTAAACCTGAAACCGACATCAGTATGGAAGAGATTAGGAAAGCATTAAAAAGTATGAAATTTGGTAAACTGATGGATGTGACAGGGTGTCTGTCGAAATGCACAAGGCTGGACAGGGTGTGGTAGCAAGTCAATTGTATTGTAAATGCCGGTAATATGGTAAATGGGGCGTTGCACACCTTTATAAACAGCCAGAAAATTTCTACGAAAGCTCGTCTTGCTGTATATAGAAGAGTATTAGTTCTAACACTCATGTACAGATCTTATCGAAATTGTTGTGTATTTGATTTTACATTAAACTGAAATGATTTCACGTTTTTTAACCAACGTTTTTAACGTTGCTCAATAAACAATTTATAGATTTTGATGTATTTGAAATACATACGCTTAAATAATTCATAGTAAATGTTTTGTATTGAAATTGTTAAATGGCAATTTTCATAGAATATTGTAGATAACAGCCCTACCGCTATAAACGAAAGTAGGTATCTCAATTCAAGGTCGACCGGAGCCGTCATTTTACACCTATTGTGTGTATCAATCACCCTTGTAGTTGACACACCGGAAGAGAAACATTGAGATACTGGCAATTAGCAGATTTACAAACGACACACGTATGTACATCAAAAATTAAATTACAAAGACAAAATTTTTGATGTGAATCTTCTTGGGCGTCGATTCGATAATTGGACGAAGATTGAGAGTGATATTTTAACGACACGTCACGTTTAGGCACATTTCGTTATATGAGACAGAAGAAAAATATAACGTACAGAAAGGAGAAAGAAAATTATACATTGTTTAACTAATACACAGTTTACTATACGGGTCTCCCTTTTTAAAAAGTTTCACTTACATCATGTGTACAGTGCACTATTTTATATATATTTTTATGAATAGAACTTATTAACGATGAACTTAAAATAAAAATGATTAGGTACCTTTTGTGTAACGATGTTCTTCAACATTCCAAACGGTGTCTTGATGAGTGAGAACTTTATCAGCAACGACTTCGTGTTGATGGAAGCCCCAAGCTGGAAGCTGACGTCCACTAAAACGTAAGGCGGACCCGGAATCTACGTGTATAAGACGAACTAAAGAGCGAATGCTGTCCCACGTCGCATCTTCAGAGTCACGGTTTACAATATCGACTCGCCATAGGTTCTGAGCTGGCATCGAAACGTTATAGTCGATGTAGCAAGTCACCTCCTATAAATAATATATGAATACATCTACATTCTAAATTATGGAGGAATATGGTGTGACAATTTTCTTTGATAACTGGAACTACCTATATGCCTGGATTATTGATTTACATAAATTCTCTACTTGACGTGTGAAAAAAATGGTCTTGGTGACATGCAATTGTAGTAACTTCAATTACAATATATGAACGCTGTCATCAAAGAAATATACCTTTTATTACTCCCATTAAACCTTTCGAATTTGTGACAGATTTTTTTCAAAGCTACAAATCTAATCTACACCAATATTATAAAGCTCAAGAAAGATATTGTTTGTTTGAATACACTAATATCTGGAACTACCAGTAATACTTATATCAAAAAAATCTTTTTGGATTATATAGGTTATTATAGCTCAACGTGTGTTACAGAATGCCCGTGCGAATCTTGCTCCCCCGCTCCCGGCTATTTTAAAGACAAAAATGCTTATTGTTGGTGTTCCTTAGAAGAAAGACGTATACTCTCGCTGACTTTTTTGTAAGTCTATTTAACGTTTACAATTATTTAGTACATTAATTTGCTATATCTCTTATGGTTTACTCAGCTTAAGCCATAATCTTTTTGTAAAATAAAAGTAGCCTAAGTTACTTCCGATAACATCAGCTATCTACCAGTGAAAGTCCTGTCAAAATGGGTCCAACCGTTTCGGAGATTACCCGGAATAAACAGACAGGCAAAAATTTAAAAAATGGGTTTTTTGTTATTGGTGTCGTATGTATTTACATATAAATTTAGTATAAAGCTGTTGTTTTGACATTTACAAACAGACACTTCCATTTTATTAATTATATAGATTTAACATATAACTTATAACTTCACATTACGACCATAAGGAGTGGAGCAGCAACCTCGTATGACAAGCTATTTGGCAAATAATGGTAGTGAGAACAATAGGCTGCATGAGTGTTTACAGAATCGACTTCGTTGACGACTTGGTCGAATAAATTTTACACTAGTGAAATTGTGGGCCGCAACTTGTAGAATATGTGGTCAGATCTAGAAAACCCTCAACTAGATACTCGACATCTGCAAACTTGGATGACATAATATTTCAACATCATCAAACCTGCGACTGTGGTGAAACAGGAGCGGCCACGTCGTGTGAATTCAACGCGCGACTTGTGATTCCATGTAACATCTGCACCACGTCTCCATGACGGATTGCATCGGGCGGCCGAGCCACGGCCAGCGACGCCTGATCGGGACGCTTCACTATCCACCAGTTGTTCACGTCCTTGAAGCTGTAGCAAGTCACCTGCTGCTGATGCGATGAGCCGCGCCCGTCCGTATACCGCACAGGATAAACGTGTGCGTGCGAATGCAACCAACAAGTCCGCCCATGCGTGTGCCTTTATAGACAATTCACAGATTGGTTCAATGGGCGTAGCTAGGATTTTGGCCAGGTTATGGACAGCCAAGTGAAAACTAATGTCCAGGTTTTTAAAAAATATTAAAATTGGAAATATGATTAAGATATCTGATGGTAACTACGGTACATTCCAAAAATCACCTGCCACTTTCGATAATAGATTTCATCGGCGTCATGAAATGCTTCTACACACATTGTTTGAAGGACCCAATGTCATAGGAAGTAGCGCGAACGTTGATTGGAAGTTGACACGCGCTTACTAAAACCTACTTGGTGTGTGAAGGGAGGGCAGCTGCCAGTAGCTGACACTTTAACATAATGATGGGATTATCGTTGTAACAATTGATTTCTCTTAACAATATTTTTCATTTAAGGACCTATTATATTTTATTTAGGTATTAATCAAATGTCGCAGAAGAAAACATTTCTTGTTTTGCATATTAAGGATAGTAGCGCCTTTGCTTTTAACTCCTGACCCTATAATATGCAAAAGATTTTATGTATGTATTAGTAAATTGTATTAATATGATTAAAATTGTCTCAAATAATAATTCAATTACAGGTAATGTACGAAAAAAGTGTATCGGTTTAGAAATGGTAAAATGTAATAATCGATTCAACATTTTTTGTAGGTAGGTACTTTATAGGTCTTCTAAAGTTTCACTAATCCTACTAGATAAGTGACGATGTGGCCTAAGAGGATTACACGCTAAGCCTACTAGAGACAGGATCTCAAATGCAGCACACTTAGGTGTAGGTTCTTGGCAACAGATTTTCAACTTGAGGGTAATAATAGGCGGGCTGGGTGGCAGGAGACGACGATTGTGCCAGACTGGATCGCGGTACCACCATACAATAGGTATAACACCCGCCACAGTGGCACGATTAGTTGTGTCGCGTTCCAGGATCAACTGAAGTATATCCCTTAATCCAACAGGGTTATCCAACTGCAGAGGTTTGCAAGCCGGTATGACAGCGACGACCGGCTGTGCCTTGCCGATCTCTCGGGGTCGCCGTTATCCAACTGAAGAGAGGTCTGAAGCTGGTATGACAGCGACGACCGGCTGTACATTGCACACCTCTCGAGGTCGCCGTTATCCAACTGACGAGAGGTCTGCAAGCTGGTATGACAGCGACGACCGGCTGTGCATTGCAGACCTCTCGAGGTCGCCGTTATCCAACTGACGAGAGGTCTGCAAGCTGGTATGACAGCGACGACCGGCTGTGCATTGCCGACCTTTCGAGGTCGCCGTTATCCAACTGACGAGAGGTCTGCAAGCTGGTATGACAGCGACGACCGGCGATGGATTACCGACGTCTCAGAGTCGCCTTTATCCAACTGCCGAGAGATCTGCAAGTCAGTATGACAGCGACGACCGGCGATGCCTTGCCGACCTCTTGGGGTCTCCGTTATTTTTGAATTGTACTGTGTTTACTATCATGCACAGTGCCGCCACTTAGTCACTTAGTAAATTCAGAGACTTAAGAATGAAAAAGAATATTATTATATTACCTAAGAGTAATCTGAGAACCGTGCGCGACATGCAATGGTTGTCCACGTGTTATACTTGCAAGGCCTCCCTGTAGAGAAGCCTGGAATGCACTTGTCATTACACTATCATGAGGCCCAGCTTTGGGAAGCATCATTAGATGTGCGTAGAATACGCTCACATATACAGTCACAGGAATCACAATTAAAACAATAAGTCTCCATAATGTTGAAATAGTGAGTAGTAGACCAGATTTGGCACGGCCAAAGCGACGCCAGAGATACCTCCCCACCAGAAAAACTGATAAGTAATATGTGTACAGACCAGAATATTTTACTCTGAAATTAAAAGATGAATATTATATTTTAGAAACTTATCATTATTATTAATATTATGCACATTATAGAATTTAAACAACCTAATAAATATGTTATGTTAGTTAAACAGGTGGTAGTCTATTAATAATAAATGGCGCCTTGAATACATTTTTATTAGCATCAATGGATGGAATTCCTAATGAAAATGTTTTTAAATCATTTTCTAACGAAAATATTATTTTCAACACATTTGCTTAAAAAATGCATTTACTCATAAAATTACGCACCATACAACTGAATGTGCGGTAAAATAGATACTCTCACCTAAGTACCTACTTGTTTTACCACATACTCCGTTGTATAGTGCCGTTAATTTCCATTAAAAAAAAAGAATACCTCATTGGAAGCGCTTTTGATCAATACATTTGTCTCACTTTAATACTAAGTTGTAGTTTTAATTTTCATCACGCGCACCAGTCGCCATTTGCAAATGCGCGCCATTTTCATATTAGAAACGTCAAAGATTGTTGCGACCATAGAATTATTGTGGTTGCGACTCTCAGACAGATTTTTTTATACAAAATAATAATATGAGTTCAAGCGAGTAATTCTATATTACTATGGAATCTACTCCACTTGATATATTCAATGAGGCGCAAATTTTACTATTACCTATCTATATAATTTCTTTTGCTATTAAAAATAACCCAATGAAAAAGTTTGTATCATTTATTATTGTACTGTTTTCTTGCAAATGTGTTGAAATCAGTTGTATGTCAGGCGTGCGGAAATTGGTTTTCACAAACTCTCGACTTAGTCTCGGGTTTACATTCGTCTACACATTTGTAAAAACCAACTTAAGGCACTTGATTCATAAATATATTTAAGTATTTAACTATTATTTAACTAGTAGTATTTAATTGTTAATAGCAAAAGAAATCATTCAGATAGGTCACTCATGGAAATTAATAGTAAAATTTGAATAAATATTGAAATTGAGTGAAACTTTCTGCTTTGGAAGGTTAATTGGCCGACATTATTAATTTAACACGTGATTCAGGGAAATAAGTCATCAAAACTCGTATTATTATTTTGTTTATAAATATCAGTCGAAAAGTCACAACAATCTTTGACGTTTCTACTATGAAAATGGCACGCATTTGCAAATAGCTTCACGTGCGCGTGGTGAATATTATAAATACACATTTCGTCTCATTTTCTCTTTAGTATTAAATGAGACAAATGTATTGATCAATAACGCTTCTAAGGAGGCTCGAACTTCTTGGTGGAATTCTTATAAATATTTTTTATGGAAATTAAAAGTGAGAGTACATACATACCTATTTTACCGCTCATTCCGTTGTATCATGCGTAATTATTAACACGCTTTTATTAGCTTCACCTGTATGTATGTATGTATGTAACCGACCCCTTTGAGCTCGATTTTGTCCTACTTTGAATGATCAGATTTAATTCAAACTTTGCACACCTGTCAAAAGTCGATGACAATGCAATAATCCGATCAAAGCATCCGATTATCCTAATTAGATTCGCCAGGATTAATTAATTTCTTTCCCCATTCTTTGCATGCGAGTAAGAGAGATAGAGCTAGTGCGCGAACTACGCATGGGTGCAGTTTCACACTTACTCTTTCGGGCATGCAAGGTTGTACAGTAGATCATGCAGTCATTTATTTGGGTCCGCGATTGTTTGCTGCTGGACAAGCTTATGTGGCACTTAGTCGTGGAAGATCCTTGGACGGTATACGAATTGAAGAACTTGATTGCTCAAAATTAACAGGAAGAACTCCATGTAACAGTGAAGCATTGAATGAAATGATTCGATTAGGAGATAAACCATAAAATCTACAATCAGTCACAGAGTGAAAATTCACACTCATCCTCATTCTCAGTGCTGCCAACAGATTCGCTCCTATGATTATAATATTTTGTAGAGTGATTACGGATTAAAAATTCTATACTCAAGCATTAATGTGACTGACTGTATATGTAAATAAGGTTGCACCTCTATGTGTCTCGCTGTTTATATTGGCATCATAGAAATCTTTGAATATGTGTTCTTAACCAAGATACAATCGGAACACATTTGTACATATTAAGGGCGCTTGATAGTTAGCAAATCGAACTAAATAATTTATAGTTTAAAAAATTTAACTCAAAAATGAAAAATAAATAATAGTTTAAAAAAACTAAAAAAAACACGCTTTCATAAAAAATCCAACTAAAAAACAGAAAATTAAATTTAATAAATTTGATTAAGTACAGTGTAAAAAAAAAAATGAATGTACATTATTGTAAAAAAAGCGTGGGGTGCATAGTGTCAATAATTATAAACATTTTATTGACAGATAATGAGTAGAAGAATCATCACTTCGATAATATAATATGTTAAAAAGCGCTTTGAATACACCCCACGCTTTTTTACAATAATGTACATTCTTTTTTTTTTACACTGTACTTAATCAAATTTATTAAATTTAATTTTCTGTTTTTTAGTTGGATTTTTTATGAAAGCGTGTTTTTTTAGTTTTTTAAACTATTATTTATTTTTCATTTTTGAGTTAAATTTTTTAAACTATAAATTATTTTTAACTTTCGAACAATGTGTACAGTCTACGTAAATGCAGGTTTGAGCAAATGTTTTGAAAACAATTATTATAAACTGTCTGTGTTTCCTCAATAGGATCGACACAAGTTTTAAAATGATATTTGTATCAATAATTTTGATGAAGAATTAATGGAGATATGACATTGCCTTTGATAAATAATATATATGATACTGTAGCATTTTAATAACCTGGAGGCAGGGTTAACTGTTGTCAAAATCCAGGATATTGGCTTCTCATTGGCTTTTGATTAACATTCCGTAATTCCTCTCACAACATGAAAGCAGAGGAATGTACATACCTGAGGTACACAAGGATAATAATCTACTTTGTTGAATCATATCAAGTTTCATATTGGGTGGTTCACAGGACAACAGTGGTAAATCTATGCCACAAATGACATGACACAGATGGCAAATACGAAAAAAATTCTGGCACATTATCATCGATTTAAAAAAACTGTAAGTACCCTAATTTTAGAACAAAAATGATAATTTTTAAAGTCTTTATATATACTTTTAACAGAAATGGAATACAATTAAGTCAATAGTCCTATTGTTAAAAGTTTTATATTGATTGAAATGATAATTCTAGAGCTACAGCAAAAACCGCATTAAAATTTATATTTACCTCCTACCTATTGACTTTTTTATATTTATTTATTTTCGTGAAGTTAGCTGCTTACAGTAATTCAATGATAGATAAAATAATATAATTTAGCATTTAGGATTTTTAGGCATGGCAATGGTTGCACAAAAAAATAATTGGCACATGCATATAAAAAGGTTCGCCAACACTGACATAGGTGGTAATATTCACTGTAATTATAACATAATTTATTACAGATACTAGCTGTGCCCGTGGCTTAGCTCACGTGGACTACAGAATGCTCGCGCGAATCTTGCTCCCCCACTCCCGGATATTTTAAAGAGAAAAATGCTTATTGCGGGTGTTCCTTAGAAGGTAGATGTATATAGGTGTACCAGAACCTCATGGAACGAAAACAAAAAAATTAATTGTGATTTTCATATGGCAATTATCAATTGTCATCTATCAAATTAAGTTCGAGTTGCGTCAACCGCTGCAGAGATGTTTTGTTTTTTTTCTTCAAAAGTTACAGTTTTCGTGAAAATGTCGAAAAAACCAATTCGATTACAAGCAAGGAACGTTGTTTACAATGTATACCAAAGGATTTGTGCAGAAGATGGAGGCCAATCAGAATCTTCGATTTTAAAGAGAGTTCAAACATTCACCGGTAAGTAGAACTAACAAGTCAAGATACTTTATATTTTATACATACATTTTTCTAAGTACCGAAACAATTATTATTATTTTAATCATAGTGTTAAAGTTACAGTTAGTAATAGTTTGGCAGCTTTTTTGATATTTTGCAAACAAACATTTTTGTGTGTAAATTATTAAGGGTTCTCGTACATTAAAAGAAAAATTAAAACCCATGATGAAATCAAATAAGTAATATTATTAGTGTACTATTCTTACTCTATGTTATTGAACTGTTACTTACAGGGGTTTCTTCTTCTACCATACGAAGAATTATTAATGAAGGAAGAGTAAACGAAGGTGTTTTCTGTACGCCTGGTAAAAAGAGGAAAGGGGGAAAGAAAAAAATTAATCTGGACAGTTTTGATTTAGAAGTGATCAGAAATAAAATAAAGAAATTTTATACTGTACGGAAAGAAATTCCAACCGTGAGGAAATTGTTACAAACTCTTCGGGAAGATATTGATTTTAATGGAGGCAGAGAATCATTGAGGTAACACATATATGTATCTACTTATTTTACTTGCTATAGTTTAACGTTGCTACATTTTATAACTTATGCTTTTTTACAGGCTTATTCTGAAGAATATTGGCTTTGAATTTGTAAAGTGCCAATCAAAAAGAACTATTTTGATGGAACGTCATGACATCATGATACAAAGATTCAGATATTTAGAGCACATGAAGAAGAAAACTCACACTCATAAAAGATACCACGTTTTTGGGAAAAATAAAATTGATCACGGCGGTTTGAAATATCAAATAATAAAAAAAATGAATTGTCGGACTTACCACGTTATTGAAGCAAAGAGGCGATATCATAATATAATTATCTAAACAAGTCAATGCATTTTCGATTTATAGTCTGCTCCACCACTCAAGTCTTATGGAAAACCAACAACCCCTATTACAGTATATACATTCAGTCAAAAAAGCATCGGGAATGGATGATTTGTTATTTATGGTTCAAAATTCAATTTATTGTTTTTGTTGTTGTTGTTAGATTGACACAACTGTTTTCCATTTTGGCACGGAGTTTGAGTTGCATCTGTCAATACAGTGCTGTTTTTACCTGTACTTTTTTGACAGCGTAGTACAAATAATGTTTTTGATGAATGATATTAGGGAATATTATTAAAAAAATTAAAAGTATCAAGACGTTTTAAACCCTAGTGTTTCTTACTACAAAATTTAATTTCCCTATTTTCCATGAGATTCTGGTATACCTATACTCTCCCGGACTTTTTTGTAGGTCTTTTTAATGCCTACAATTACATAGTACATTAATTTGCTATATATCTTATGGTTTACTCAGCATAAGCCATTTAAGCGCCCGAAGTGATTCACCATGACCATTTTTTTTTTATTGTGCGGAACCCTAATTCTTTTTCTAAAATAAAAGTAGCCTACGTTAGAGGCCATCCATCAATTACGTCACACGTTTAGGGGGAGGGAGGGATCGACGAAGTGTGACATTGTGTGACAAGGGGTGGGGAGGTGTCCCAAATTTTGTGACATCACATTTTTTCAAAATATAATATTTTATATCTAAGTACATTAGAATTCTTCAAGTCGAAAACCTCCCCAACTCGAAAGAATGTGTTCCCTTCCATTCAAGCCCCAAAACCTCTGTTGCACTAAATCTCAACCCTCTAGTCAAAATAATAGAGAAAAAATTAAATTGGACTTCTGTATCTCGAACATAGCAATGTTTTATTTAATAACTTTTACAACTCGATTATTTGAAACTTATTACTTTTATAGTTCGAAGAAAAATAAGTTATGTTAGTTATGGATTAAGTTTTTATCTTTCACTAAAGTGATCTTTTTTATGTTTTGTTAATTTTTGTACCTTTGTTTGATTTGATGTCAATTTTATTGAAAAATAATTTAAATGGAAATTAAAATAATTTCCGAACACTGCTGTTTTAATTTCTAATTATAAAATTGCAAAATATGTGACATCACACTAGGTGGAGGGGGGGGGGGGTCTCACAAATGTGACCAGCTGTGACAAGGACGGGGGAGGTGTCAAAAAATCATGAAATTCGTGTGACGTAATTTATGGATGGCCCCTTACTCCATATATCATCAGTTATCATCTATCAGTGAAAGTCCCGTCAAAATCCGTCCAACCGTTTCGGAGATTACCCGGAACAAACAGACAGACAGGCAGGCAAAAATTTTAAAAATGGGCTTTTTGTTATATGTATCGTATATAATTTCATATGCATTTAGTAAAAAACTGTTATTCTGACATTACAAACAGACACTTTAATATAGTATAGATAACACTTACGAAAAACAGCAACCCAAAAACAGGGAACCAATAAAGAGCCAAATAGCAGCTATTAGTCCAGACGTCCGTGTGCTTCTTATAGTGCACAACACTCCTGACAAACCAAATAATATTTGTATGCTTTCCAATAACATAAACCTGGATTGAGCTAAAAAGCAATTCTCTAAAAAAAAAAAAACTGTTAAATGTGGTTTCTAATGTTTATATAAATGGAACAGCATAATATTGTATGATTCAGACAGCAAAAAAAATGTAAGAATGAAACATATCTTTAAAATAGTCACTAAAGCAAAAAATATTATTTTAAAAGGTAAAGTAGCTAATATGAAATACATACATAAACACTGTCTAGGGATATTTTCGATTTTCTTAATTTACTCAAAATTTGTTTTAAATAACCTACAACATATTTATATTTATATAAGGCCCATTTATCAAACTAGGCTTCAGAATAAAACAAAAATATAGACGCAAAGTATATATAAGTGTAAAACTAACTATTAATGTGTTTTTCAAGCAAAAGGTGAAATAGAAAGCGAAATTATTGCGCTTTATATGATCCATCATATTATTCATTAATGAAATTATTAACCCATGACGTTAATAACGGTCCTGCAATGGTTATTCATGCTTTGAATCAAGTTATCAAAGCCTTGCTGCAGAATATTATCCCTGGTCCTGCTAAGATGCCAAAAAAGTTGCTCTTCAGTTGCAATGTCTGCAGGAAAATTCTTTAAAGCCCTTCTTTGGAGCATGTCCCACACATGCTCTTTGGCGTTTAGGTCTTGTGATTGTACGAGCCAGATATGTCGTGCTCCTGCAGCCAGCTGGTCACCACTTGCCCTGTGTGCGGACGGGCATTGATGTGCATGAGAGTGAATTCTTAAGCCATTTGTAGTTGATGGGGGTTGACTATTGGTACTAGCACCTGGTTATGGTATTTTTCAGCAGTCATGGTGTTTCTGATCCAAACGAGGTTTGTTCTTCCACCAACACGAACTCCTGCCCAAACCATAAAATATGTTCCTCTATGGCATGGATAGACTTCCTGAGGGTGTTGCAGACGCACACGGCTCTCACGACCAGGAAATCACCATACGCATACTCTTCCTAAATCGGAATGGAAACCGAATTGGGACTCATCAGTAAATAACACTACAGACCTCTGGTTATCTTCCCAGAGCAAATGATCACAAGAACACTGTAATCTTTGTCCATTATTTCCTCAGTGTGGTGCTGGAGTATGAAATGGTCTACGAGCATGAAGGTTAGCTTCATGTAGTCTTCTCTTTACAGTTTGGTTAGTCACAAGCAACTGGTGCTCAGACTGAAGCCTTTGAACCAGCTGCATGACCGTAACACTTGGTTGTTTTCTTGCAGCAATGCAAAAATCAGTCTTGTTGTTGGGTGGTTATGCGCTTCCTGCCTGGGTGCCTTTAAGCCGCTTCACCAGTAGCACAATAATATGACCATAACCTTGATATCACATTTTGTTTTGTTTCAATCTCCTCAGCAATACTCCATTAAGTGTCCCAGCTTGGAGCATGCCTACTGCCCTTAACATTTCTTCTCTCATTAAATAGCACCACTGCATGATACATACAGTGGCATAAATTCGAAATTAACTGCTAATATGTTTTATAACTTTAATTTGACACCATAAACTATAGTAGGTAAATAGAAACCTTCAAACTTCACAAAAGTTATGCATTGCAAAACTAATGTTTAAAAAAAAAAATTAAATCAAATTAGCAATCATCCAAAAAGTCCTACAAAATGGCTTTCTTCAAGAGACTTTAAACCAGCCAGTATTTTTTGAGTTTAAGAACTTTATACAAAATATCCCTAGATTATGTTGATGTGGTTAGTTATGACAGTTATACAATTCAATGACAATTACTTTAGTAAACATTATAGTAATCATTACCAAATAGAACTAAAAGTGCAGCTAATATTGCAGTCCATTGATGAAGAGATATGTCTAACATTAACTTATATGTTACTCCTACAAGTAAACTGCCTGCCAAAGCAGGAGCTAATCGCAGTGCTCTAATTGGTACATTCTCTGTATATTCAGATCCAATCTTATCAAAAGTGAAATTTCCATCGTAGCATGCTGCATGCCCAGCTAAATAGAGTAATTGTTTGCCTAGTGGTGGATGTGCATCAAAGAAAAATATGCCTTTTGCATATAAAGATACATATCTTCCATAGTGGAGTTCATCAAAACTGTAACAATAAGGCAAGTAACAACTTAAAAAATTAATAAATTTTTCATACAATATTTTAAAAATAATAGTAGACTTTTATAAAAAAATCACATTAATTTAAGTCCCAGGACCACCATAGGTCCCGCAAGTGCTAAAATATAGTCTGGAAGTTTTAAATTTATATTCATTATAAGGTGGACACACCAGCAAGTAATTGAATATGTTAAAAAAAATTGTTTTAGATTGATACAGTTTATTTCAACCCTGTGGTTTTCTGCTAACAACAAGAGAATGAAAATAATCTCTGATCCAATAAAGGTTGCGAAGTACTGGTTTAAGAGTTCTTTTTTACCTATTTCATTTAAACTTACACGATATAGCGAGGTTCATCTAGTCTGTATAGTCTACTATTCAGCGCCAGTACTAATAAACCTATCAAGATAACATCAACTTTCAAATGCAAGTATATTCCCGAAGGAACTCTTTCAACATCAATGAGTGAAGGTGTAATTTCGGATGTTTCTACGTCATTCTCTGCTGGTGCACCGTCACCCTGAAACACATTAATGTCCGTTATAATATATATGCTTCACCAATTAAAAAAACAAGGTCGAAAGGTACATTTTTGTAACTATTGTTACCAACTTTCTATGATAATATAAAATACCTAATACTTAATTAATTTATATAATAATTATGTTTACAATTAATAATGTTTTATGTTTAAAAATACTAAACAGGCGTAGTACTTCTCTTTCAGAATTAAATAAGGATTTTTCTGTGTAACTATCCTTTCTGAGTTTATTGACCTCATTTAGTGAATGTTTGAATTCTTTGCACTTTTTTCGTTGTACTATCTCCATTTCGCACAATACTTTATACGTTGGTATGTGCAATGTACATTAGCATACTCGTTTTTTTATATATACTTAATTATATGATAGAAAATATAAATAAAACTTTTACAAGTTTTGTAATTTGCAATTCGCACCACATCGGATTCTACTGATTCTACTTAGTATCTATCATAGATAGACCATTAACCAGGTATCTATGCTACTTAGTCTGTGCTGATCATAGACCAATACAGAGGAGTGCAGGTCTGTGCATCGGTTAAAGGCTCCTCTGGTTATTGGTCTATGATAGGCTCAGAACCATAGAGTTTTTTTTGGTATGGTTCTTCCGTTCTTCCCTTTTCTATGTTAACCATAGAGTAATACACAGAAGACCAAGTCACAAAACACAATACCAGAGGGATCTATAAAAAATAATAAAAATTAAATTAATGAAATGAAAATAATTAATATAAAAATTAAAAATTATTATAAAGATGCTTACTGCCGCGTGACTAGATTTAGTAGATTTCTGCTTTTTTGGTAGATTTTGAGGTACTGGCCACAGAATTTAGTATGTAAAAAGGATTTGGTATATTTTAGTAGAATTCACACTTTTTTGGCATATCGGATAAATGCGGGGTATTCCCCCTTTCATCGAATTGATTGTAACTATTTAATTTTTATTCTGTTCGTTACCATTCGTACCGTGAGCATAGAGTGTGTGAGTGTGATAGACTAGTGGGAATTCCTATAATGAGCATTTTTATAATCGAGTTTAAAATGAAACGTAAATATACACAAGGATATCGCGATGAATGGGAGCAAGATCCCTCATTTAAAAGTTGGTTATGTAAATCTAATGTAAACACTATGAGTGTTCATTATAAAGCATGCAACTGTGAAGTGTTAAGTAGAGTGGCCTCTTTGAAGAAACACATGGCTACATCAAAGCATATAAAAAATATGAAAGGATATTCCGGCATTTCTCAGGTATGCAAGTTACTTACGTTAATATGTGGAATGTAATTCTTAGTTAATTATTCTTGTTGACTTTTTTTTAATATTTCCAACTTACGCAGTAGTGTGAACCCGTATTATGTTCTAAAGTTTATGAATTTGATTTCCACTCAAAATCATACATTCGCTATTTTATGTACGTTTATTACCTACGCATTTACATAACAATTACTATACAATTATGTGTGTATATTCATCTTAAATGCTATGTAAATATTGCTTAGTTTTTGATACTATATAGTGCCATATGAAATGTCCTGCATACTTATTTTTAACTTCTTTGGTTACAGATTGATACGATTTTCAAAACATGAACCATTTCGGAAGAAGTAAAAAAAGCAGAAATCAGCATTGTAGCTGCCTTAGTTGATATAATATTCCTTTTCGCGTAATGGATCATGTAAGTGAAGTTATTTCAAGAGCATTTCACGACTCCGCAATCGCAAAACGTTTTTCCTAAAACTAAATCTGCCGCAATTGCCTACAACGTCTTAGAAAATAACTTCGAAGAAAAAATCGGTTGTCTGTAAAGTCGGTTTACTGACGATAGTTGAACGTGACAACGTCATAAGAAAATACTGATGGCATGGTATCATTTTTCAAAAGAAAATTTTAATTTTATTTATAGTTTTGTCAATTATAGCATAACCTACAATCGCTGCACTAGCGGACCGAAGCTAATTATTTTAATGATGAAAGTATGAATATTCAACAATATATCACTGAACATATATTTAATATCGAAAGAATATTAACTACCTTTATCGCCGCAATTATCGTTGCTATAAACAATTGACACCACATTCACTTTTCACTGCGCTTCATACTTGACGAAAACATGTAAATGTATTATTGTATAGCAGCTGTCTAGGCGGACGCATCGCTCACTCAAGTAGGAGAGAGACAGATGTCGAACGCTGCCGAACGCGGATGTGTTCGTCGCTCGTTCCGCGCTCTCGTTGCACTTCAAGTAAATGGAAAGCCTAAGAGCGAGAGCGCCGCATGAGTCTGCGTGCGTGCAGCCGCTCCATCGAAAAGACGTCAAAAAAATGCTTGAAGAATTACGTCCAAGGCTGGAAAATGAAACTGAGAGAATCCCACTATTTTCGCTTATTATCGATGAGAGCACAGATGTCAGTACTACCAAGGTACTTGCAGCAATAAATTCCGAAAAAATGCAATCTCCGCAAACCAAATTTTTATGTATGGTGGACTTAAAAGGTGTTACTGCGCAGGATTTGTTGGATAGTTTAACATGTGCCTTATATGAAAGAAACCTTAACATAGCCAATTTAATAGGGTTCGCTGCTGATACCACGAATGTTATGTTCGGCGAAAGGAATAGCGTGGTATCTAAAATTAGGGAAGTAAACCCAAACTGCATTTTTTCAAAAGTATTTGCCACTCAACTAACCTTTCAGTAAGTTATGCATGCAAAAAATTACCTCATTCTATAGAGTTGTTTGTCAAAGATGTTTTTTCATACATCTCTCACAGTAGCCAACGACAAAGAGAGTTTGTCGAATTTCAAAATTTTACTGACACTCCAACTCACCATATGCTTCGTCATTATGATATCAGGTGGCTTTCTCCACATCAATGCATTCATCGAATTATAGAGTAGTGGTCAGCATTAAAACTTTTTTTCTTAATGAGTTTTTAATGAATAAGAATGTAAATGCTACTTTTCAATTTATATTTGTTCACCATCACAGCGATGAGGCAAAACTTTATCTTTACTTTTTAGATTTTATATTACCCATAACTACAAAATTTAACGTTATTTTTCGAAGTGATCAGACACTTATTCATAAAATACAAGACATACAAAACATGATGAGTTCCATTTTGAGTTGCTTTATTAAGATAAATTATATAAATACTACTCCGCTTCAGTCAATAGATCTAAATTCAAGAATGTATTTCTATCCTATACAAAACATGTAACTGGGTACAAACATAGCAATGACATTGGAATCATTAAAGGATGATGTTCGAATGAGATCTAAAATTTAAGAATTCCTTAACAGATGTCAATAATTTTTGAACGAGCTGAGTAACCAATTTCTGCAAAGTACATGATAATTTTTTGAAGGATTTGTCTTCATCGATCCCCAAAAGGCAGTGTATGGTGAATTTCGAACTCTGATAAGAATACTTCAAAGGTTTTCTAACTTAGTTGCAACAGAAAACATGCAAATTGTTGACAATGAATATAGGGAATTAAAATTAGATGTTTCCATGTCTAATTTATTGTCAACTTCTAGTTCGACGTCTGAAACTTTTATGGTGGATAAATTTTGGAGGGAAGTCAGCCAAATCTGTGATGCGAATAGCAAACCAAAGTATTGCAATTTGCCCCGATTTGTGAAGCAAATGACGATACTACCTATGTCAAACGCCAAAGTAGAAAGAATATTTTCCGATATTAATAGGATTAAAAATCAAGATCGAAATCGATTTAATAATAAGAATGTTGCTGCAATAACGCATGGAAAAGAAGGGCTACGGCAGTTGGAAGAAGGGTGTAGCAGATTTGATCCTGACAGAAGTATGATCAAGATAATGGATTCAAAACAGCTTATGACAATGTTACCCAACATAAAGACGAAAAATCTTAACTTTAAGTTACATTTTATTATTATTTTGTTATAATTATACTTTTATTTAGAATTTAATTTAAAAAAAAAACATTAGCTTCTTTAATTAATGGTGGTTTCTTTGTTATTTTATCGTTTAATCAAGAAAATATTCATGTGTTTACGTGGTAACACGATAGCAAAAAAATATAATAGTTTTTAGTATTTTCTTGTTTCCTTTTCGTAAAATTCAGTAGCTTTTATTGGTTAAAATGGCTCTGGTTAGTGGTCTATGCTTTTAACCTCTACAAGCAGTAGATTCGTGAAATGAAATCTGGTCACACTGGACTTTACGAGTAATGATTCTAATAAAACTTTTATTCTCTGGTTATGGTCTATGACTTTTATAATCATAATCTAACGTAAACTAGAAGGAATAATGTCGTCACATTGTTCAAGCACTAATATTTTTATAAACTGCCCTGTGTGCGATAGAACATTTGAAAAAAGTGTAATCGAACAACACGTGGCTAAATGTTTATTTCTTAATACAAATAACGAAACGTGTAATGTAAAAAGGAAGGATTCACAATCAAGTCTTCCATCAGATAAACGTCCAAAAATTTCTATCAATGTAACTCCAAAGTTGGAGGTATAGTTTCAATATTTGTTTGGTTTTAACTTATTACATTAAAAAACTGTCAAGTATAATACTGAAAAATGTTATAAATGTATTTAAAGTTTTTGGCTAATGATTTATTATAATGCTTAATTTCGAATAAATTATCACCATTAATTACAAATAATTTTAAACCATAGAGGCAATAAATAAATAACATGCTGTTTACTGTTTTTTTTGTTTTAAACTTAGGTCTTTGTCATGGTTTTCATAAGTAGGTATATGTTGTTCCACTCTAGGCTGTGTTCTATTTTTAGTTTTTAATTCTGTATTAACTGAAAGTGACATAATTTATTTGCCAGCTTTGTTTCGAAATTGTTTAATACTATTTTTTATTTGTTTGTAGTTTAGTTGGTATAATATTGGTAATTATAATTTGCGCTGTGATAATAATAGTGCATAGTGTGTATATTGTACATATATCCATAATCCATAGGCTGCAGTAACTGCTTACCATCAAATGGATGACATGCTTGTTTGCCACAATCATGGTATAAAAAAGAAAATAAGACTCAGTTCTTTGAATATCACTGAAGTAATCAACGAAACATGAATATTTATGTAAATCAAAACATTACAAAATCATAATATCTGAGTCCAATCAACCAATATACAAGATATTCAAATATATAGATACAGTATTGGATATTAAAAACGAACACATATGTACAATACCGTATCATGTAAGAGTGATCATCTGTTTAATACAAAAAAAAAATACACATATCCTTAACTCTAATCTTAATTATAAAGATTTTATAAAGTAAATAGTTTCATTTCCATAAAAAAAATATCACATTAGTATATTTTTGATCTTGCTTCTATTTTTATTTTCAAGCTTGTCGACTATAGCTTTAGGTAATTTATTTAACATTCTGGGCAGAATGCATCAACCCTCTCACCATACACATTGTTACATTTAGGTATTTCAAATTTGGGATGATAAACCAGATTATGTAAGGTCACAGGTCTTACTATACTATTTAAGTTCCACTCATTGCAAATTATATATATCCTTCAAACAAGTCATATATGTACTTCCATAGCTAGCCAGTACACAATTTATCACTGAATCAGCTACTGACATATACAAGAGCCTCAGTGTTTTGTAAGGAACTTTATGTTTAAGTATGCACAATTTTGACAGCACAGCTCTAAGTTTACAACATACCTGGCCAACATGGGGACCCCAATAAAATTTATGTTCTATTTTAAGCCCAAGATATGTATGCTCTTCCACTATGTCAAGGTACAAACATGTGCATGAGGTATTATTCAAGTGCATGCAGTTGTGCTCATGAGCGACGTTCTTAGGCATGTAGTTAATTTTATTATATGGTGAATGTATAAACATTAGCTTAGTTTACTGTAGTTAATGGATAAATCTAAATCATGAGCCCACTTGCACAACATATCAAAATCCTCCTGAATCATACCTTGCACTGTGCCGTACATGTGTCATCAGCAAACTGATATACTGAACCATGTTGAAATATATTGCACATATTGTTCACATATAATAAGTACTCCGTCGGTCCCAGGACAATCCTTGTGTCGTGCCTTGATATGTAGGTATCTGGCAACAATGTTCACCAGCTATAGTGACTGCACTAAATGTATTTTTGTGATAACTTTTAAAGAATTCCAACATTGACCCCTGTATACCATTCTGCTTCATTTGTTGATACAATGTCTTATGGTTTGATGTGTCAAATGCTTTGCTGAAATGAACCATAACAGCAATAATATATTTTCTATTAGGTAAAAGGTGATTTATTTCATCTGTAAATCAGGACAATAACTGTGACATACTTTAATTTTTTTGAAAACTGAATTGTCCGTCATGCACTATGTTATTACTTGCCAGAAAATTATTTATTAAACTGCTAAAATACTTTTCTATAATTTTATCAATGCATGACAAAATTGTAATAGGTCTATAATTATTTGTATCATTATAACTACCCCTTTTATAAACTGGTCTAATTAGCCCTATCTGGATATATTGATCTAGTGATACATAAATTAATTAAATGTATTTAAATAAATTACTGTGTATTTCAGTAATGATTCAAATGAATGAAATTCATAATATTTATTAATTATCCTTTTGATTTGGAATTCCATTGACCCTGAGTTGATTACTCTTGTGGTACAAAAGCAAAAACACCACTAACCACTTTTGAGTAAATTTCACTCAACAGTATATTTCTTTTATGGTGCCAGTCACTGATAATTGTGTTATTAATAAAGTGTTGCTAAAATAAACATTTCTTATTTCATATTACAAATTTTATAGACAGTAGCATCTTTGCTTTTAAACACCTACTTAAAATAAAATGATTTTTGCCACATCTGAAACTGACTCAAGATTTGTATAAAACGTTTTTAGCATTATACAGGTTTTTTACTGTAATAATATATTCAGTTTGTAATATTTTTGTGTAATGCTTTTATGTTTGTTTGTTAGTTTTAAATATGTTGTTAACACTGAGCAGTCCGAGCTCAGGTAGGCGAGTCCCATTAACCTTCAGTATCCCTCAAATGTTAACTGGCTGCCCTTCTTTCTGTCTATTATCTTCCTGCCGTCCATGAGGCTTTACTTTGCCCTTACTGTGTTCAGTATCTTTTTTTACTATTGTAGTGTTTATAGTTTTAGTGTGTAAACTGTTAAATAAACTCCATGTCTGTACAGGGTATAAAGTGTTAATCCCTATTACATGTATCATACTATACATACACACAACACACTACAATTTTAAAGTTGAAAGAATAATTTTATTAAAAAAAAATATTACAGGAATTGAAACCATCTAAATCAATGACAATGAATACTAAGGAGTATAGTAAAAATCCACCTTTAGCTGAAAGTTTAAGGCCTATAAATCTGAATGACATAATTGGACACAAGGGAATATTTGGAGCTGGAACTATGCTGCACTCATTATTAGAACAGAAAAAAGTACCAAATATGATTTTGTGGGGCCCACCAGGTTGTGGAAAGGTTAATGTTTTAATAATCTAGTACATATTCAGATTTCAGAAGTTGAAACCTTAAAGGTAAAAATTCATATGTATACTAGCTACATAATTAATATTGCAATGATTTTAATGAATAAAAATAAATATATGTACTAGCTACATAATTAATATTGCAATGATTTTAATGAATAAAAATAAATGTATGTGGAATGTAAATAAATGAGGTTAATGAATTAATTGCATTAGATACTTCTTTTTGCCAATTTTTTATTATATTTCCTTACTTATTGAGGAAATAATATACATACACACAACTACATAATGTTAACAGTCTTTGTTTATGCAGCAAGTATAAATATTTTGAAATAATAAATGATAGTAAAATGCTGAAAAACACAATTTACTAATGATATACAGGGTTCTCAAGACAGTGTAAAAAAAATTATCTCCTGGTTTTGTCTTATTATATATAATTTCTTCTTATACTTTTAGACATCTGTGGCTAATGTTATATCTAATATTTGTAAAGAACAAAAAAACATGAGATTTGTAAAGATGTCTGCTACAATGTCTGGTATCAATGATGTTAAAGAAGTTGTTAAAGTTGCTAAAAATGAGATGCAATTTAAACGACAGACTGTTTTGTTTATGGACGAAATTCATAGGTATGTATGTATTTCGTTCCTTAGACTATTCTAATATTAACATTATTGACATATTGAAAATATTGAAATTAAGGAACAGCATAAAGGTGTGAGCAGCAAGACACTATGTATTGAGTTGTGTAGAATGCAGAGAGTTTTATTGTATTTAACAGGGCTAGTTAATTTAATACTATTAAATTACAATGATATTTATTTTGAAGTAGATAGTGATTTTTTTAAGAAATAGTTTTTATTTAATAATTATATGGATCTCTGTTTAATACATTCTGAGGAATTTAGTGATTCTGTCTTTATTATGGCTATTTGTAATGTCCATCTGGCTGGGTAGCTAGCTCGAAATTTTTCGTCAAGCCCCTATATATGTGTTCCGGCAGCTGCACTTGGGAGCCAGTCACTTAACATTAATGTTCTAAAAATATTAAAGAGACTCAATCCATTTAAAGGCGCTGGTTCGGATGGTATACCGTCCATCTTTGCTGTGAAGGCAGCAAAGGCTCTTGCGCATCCACTCTGTCTTTTATTTAATAAGTCATTGTCAAGTGGTATTTTCCCTGAAACTTGGAAGAAAGCTCTAGTAGTACCTATACATAAAAATGACAGTAAAGAACTAGTGAAAAATTATCGACCCATCTCGATCTTACCTACGTTCGCCAAAATTTTTGAAAAACTGGTACACCCTATTCTATCGTGGCATTTCAAAAACATTATTTCAATACATCAACACGGGTTTATGAAATTGCGATCTACGAATACGATTCTTGTGTCCTTTATCAATCATGTTTCATCTTTTCTTGATCGCCGTCTCTCAGTTAGTGCTATTTACACAGATTTCAGCAAGGCATTCGATAAAGTGAACCATGACATTTTACTTCACAAGCTTTCTACCCATGGTATCGCCCAGTCCTTGCTCAGTTGGTGCTCATCCTATTTATCAGACAGAAAATCTAGTGTAGTAGTCAATGGCCATGCCTCTGCCTGGTTTCCAGCTTGTTCTGGTGTGCCTCAAGGCTCCCATCTAGGCCCTTTATTCTTTAACATTTTTATTAATGACATAGGTAAGTGCTTCACTAATTCTGACTACTTTTTATATGCTGACGACCTTAGGTTTTTCCGGTCTGTTGATAGTTGGGCCGATATATCTTTGATACAGAAGGACTTAAATAGGCTATGTGAATGGTGTATTTCAAATGATATGGCCCTGAATGTTTCAAAGTGCTATTCCATCCTTTTTACCCGAAAAAAAGATACAATTCAACCTATATACAGTATTGGAAACAATACACTTTTAAATGTGTCTCATATCCGCGATTTGGGCATCATTCTGGACAGTAAACTTCGTTTAAACATTCACATAGATGACATCGTCTCAAGGGGATTCAGGCGTCTAGGTTTTGTACTGCGCAACTGCAAGGACTTCAAATCCCCAAGCACAAAAATTTTACTATACAATGCGCTGGTGCGTAGTATAATGGAATACTGTAGTACTGCATGGAATCCTTTCTACGATGTTTATAATAATAAAGTGGAGCGAGTACAGAAGCGATTTCTATGGCATCTTACTTATGCTTGTTACTTAGGTAAGAAACTGCAAAGTTATGGCGACCGTCTGAAACACTTTAATATATGCACATTAACTAATCGAAGACGCATGCTAGACGTTGTTTTTCTCACCAAGTTGATTAAAGGCTCCATAGAGGCACCGAATCTTTTATCGTCTTTATCATTTACTGTTCCAAGAAAATTGCCAAGGCCAGCTAGTTTTAATCTGTTTGCTACAGAAGGAGTTGTTTCAAACTTGGGGTATAATGCTCCCATAGCGCGAATAACAAGACTTGTTAACATACTCCATAAATCTAACAAGCTAGACATTTTAAATGACGACGTTCCGGCAATCAAAAAATATTTCGCTCACTTAGAAGAATAATTTTGATCCAGTAGTTTATTATTTATTAGAATTTATGTTGTTTATTACCTTTAATTTGATCTCTCGTCTGTTTCTTGTTACTCGCTATATTCTATTTATCATGTAGTCTACACTTTTAATTATAGTAGCACTAAGCAATGTTCTTTGTCTATTTTTCTTTACTTGTTTTAGTGTTTATTATGTAAGTGTTCAAATAAATAAATTAGGTGTCATTGTGGACAATTATCGTCAAATGTACAAAGTATTTAAAAAAAATTAGCAACCATCATGGTGATAGTCCTGCTGAAGTGTAATCCTCTAAATCTGGGATGTTTTTGTAAGCTGCTTTGATTGTACATATTTTAACTACAGGTAAATTTTTTTTGCAGGTTTAATAAACTCCAACAAGATACATTTTTGCCACATGTAGAGAATGGTACGATAACTCTAATTGGAGCTACAACTGAAAATCCATCTTTTAGCTTAAATAATGCCCTACTCAGCAGGTGCAGGGTTATTGTTATGGGGAAACTGTCTGTTGAAGATATAATTATCATTTTAAAAAGAGCAATTGAAAAAAATAAACAAGCTATTATCAGTGACAGTGGATATGATGTAAATAATCTTAACTCCTTGGAACATATACCTAAGTAAGTTCCATATTGTCATAAGATTTTATTTAGGGATTCCTAATATGAAATGATAAATAATCATTATTTATTTAAAAAGTACATTATTCTCTTCTAAATACTTTCTATAGTCTATTGAACGAACACAGTTAATATAGTGTTATCTCTTTTGCACTTTTGTATGCAAGTAAAAGGGACAGTCAGCTGCATAACAAGGCCAGTGAGTGTAAACTGTTGTAGTATTGCCAAAATCGTAAAGATGTCTTACTTTAAGGGGAGTAATATTGTTACAACCTGTTACAACCCGATTGGGAAGAGAGAGAATCCTGTTCCAGAAATATCTCGAAACAACTGTATAATTCACAGTAATTCGAAATAATGTTCTCCTCGTAAAACAACCGCGGCGCATGTTTGTGTAAACATCACAGTTTACACACACATGTATAGGGCTTGTCGCCTCGATTACGTCATCGAGTAGGCATAGTAACTAAACGTCGAGAAAAATAGCGATGTTTGGAATTACAAAGCGATAAAAGAAGCGAAACCACAGTGAAATAAATAATAGTGTTGTGAGTTCGTGTATTTTGCTACTGAGTGGAGTTCGAATAAAACTTCTTCATGTCAATCATCGGCATTTTTATTACCCACGGGTGTAACAATATTATTTCTACTTTTTATAGTAGTTATATTAATGCAAAAAAAAAGTGAAACAGTTAAAAATAATATTAGACATAATAATAATAACAGAGAACATTTATCAAATTAATACAATGTTCTATGTGTTTGTGTTGTTATGATATATTGGATTGTTTTATGAAAAAATAATTGCTAAGGGGGCGTTCAAGTAATATGTAAAGCAATTTGGGGGAAACGTTACGATGCGTTACAAGGGCGGGAGGGAGGTTCGAACAACGAGTTATGTTATTTTTTTTTAGTTTATATTAAAAACTAGACAATTAAAATTTCGCAAGATCGCAACCCTTTTTCTTTATGTTTTACGGAGAATCCCTCGATTGTATTGTACGTCATTTTTATTTTGTTTCCCAAGTTTGCAACTATTATCGTTTGTTTTACGGGGAAACCCTCGACTTTATGGCTGTAGTCAGTGTTGTTAAAGTGAGTTCATACTGTAATGTCCTCAAAACAGGGAGATTTGCATCATCAGCTGTTCTTGGCCTATAAAAGCTCTCATGCTGACTTGTTGACTTGGGTGTTACGTAACGTTTAAGGAGGGAGACGGGGGTACAGAAAAATGTTACGGCGCGTTACATGAGCGGAAGCGAGGTTCAAAAATCTTCAAAATTGCGTTACGTAATACTTGAACGCCCCCTAAGTATATAAAATAGATAATAAGTTATTAATCGGGAGAAATATGCCCAGCCCAGGGTAAATAGAAAGAATGAACATAAAGATCAACAAAGTGTCCACGCTGTCCGAGCGACTGATGTAGACTGGTATTATTATGCGACTACCATCTACCAACTAATCCCGTACAATATGACTTTCCTGGTATTAACTCTGTTCTGCGAATATAGCATAGTACACAAATTCTTGATATTTTGGTATTGTATTGTTTTATTTATTCTGTACCTATTTATAAGGAAGTCTGCATTCAATACAAAGTAGTGTTGTAAATTGAAATTGTGTTGTGTTCAAAGTTTTTTTTTCAGTTACTTTGTTTTTTAATGATATGTTAGGTATAGAATAATTAAAATATAATTAAGGTGTACTGTGACTATGGTAATATAATTATATATAATTTTTGTATAAGGTATATTGTGGAAGAACGGTCCTTACAGTGGTTAGCAGAGGTGTCAGACGGTGATGCTCGAATAGCTCTTGGAGCACTGGAATTGGTACTCTCTGCAAGAGATCCTGGATCTGAGTTACACACGACTGTACCAGCGATAATCACTTTAGATGATATTAAAGAAAGTATTAAGGTGGGTTTTTGTTACATATTACTTTTATCTTACGGTGTTCCAATGTAAGGATCAACAGTTATATTTATTATAAACTACTATTTATATTACAAAACAAACAAATAGTTGTTTGAACAATACATATATGTATATAACTAGCTGGTGCCCTCGACTTCATTAACGTGATTACATCTTTCACGAGAATTGCTTGTATTACAAAAATTAAAAGTGGGGTATAGTTTTTTTTTAAAATTGTAATCAAAATCAAATAAAAAAAAAACTATTCAATTTAGGCCCTAAGAAGGCACTTATGAAAGTCAAAACACTGCTACTAATTTTATATTTACTGCTTAGTTTAAGGTTAGTTTCAAGAAAGGGGTATTGCACAGAAGTTTTTTTGACAATGTCTCTGTACTTGGGGCAACCTGCCTAATGGACTGACTACCTTGACCCTACAGAAGATCGCAGCCAAATAACCTAGTGTTGTATTCTTGTGGTGAGTAGGGTTACTATTTGGGGTAGTAAGATCAAGGTTGGCAACGCGCTAGAACTTATAATACCTATGTACCTATGGTATTACAAGCGTCCATATGCTTTGGTAGCCGCTTACCATCAGGCGGATCGTATGCTTCTCCTACGGGAAGCGTAATGATATGTAGCCTAAATCCTTCGGTTTCAGTCCTATTTTAATGAGAAAACTAAAATCGAATATGTTCAGTACTTTCAAATATGGGAGTCCTAAAAAAAGACAAGTTTATTATTTACTACATAGTGCCCGCTCGAGTCGTTAGGAGTAATATTTAAAAAATTGGTTATATCATTGCACTTCTGGAATCATAGAAAGCATTTTTTTAAAGTTTTGTCTAACAGTGCACATCGGTTCTAAGTTAACTCGTTAAAAACGAATTACAGAAAATATAATTTGTAATTCCCAATCGATTTTGATGAAATTACCAAATTTCATAATCTATACATTTAATAAAAACGTAAGTGATCGATGTCTGTACATAGAAGATATTTGAGAAAAACTATTATTGGGGGGCCTTTATCAACAAAGTAGAACCCAAAACAATGATTGTTAGAATTTTTGTCTGTTTTGTCTGTTTGCCAACGTTTGTGCGCGCTAATCTCAGAAACAGCTTAACCGATTTGGAAACGGTTTTCAGTAATATATTGTGGTAAGGTTCACTTAACATTTAATGTTTGTTTTACTTCAATAAGTTCATAAATAAAAAAGTTATACCAATTTTAAAAAATTACGTCAAACATTTGATCGATTAAAATGCTATAAAATATTGACTGAAACTTTGAAACTGGTTTGTACAATAATGATGATTGAATGTTTATATAAAGTTAAAAAATGTACAGTTTCAGAGAATTTTTTACTTACCAATATGAGTTGAGCTTAGATCTATATGATAAATCATATTAAAAAGGGGGTCACTCTATATCCACGCAAGCGAGTCGAGTGCCGCACCGCTGCTAGGCAATTCATTCCGCAAAAGATCGATTCGAATCAAACTCTGATGTATAGATTCACAAAAAATAGACCTTTTTTTATTCACTTTTCAGATTTGTGCTAACAATATAAAAATCCCTATTATAGAAAACAAAAAGATCGCCACAACAATCGATCTTTTGTTATTTTTACCATGCTAAAGTATCAATTAAAGAGAAACAAAGATAGGTATAGAGAGAGAAAATTAATTTCAAAAAATTATTATTATAAACTGTTGTCGTTATTCTGCTGTTGGGTAATTTACTGTTATGAATCGTATTTTAATTGGTAAATGACACCATAGAGAATGACGGCATAATGAAATGGATAATCCATACTAATATTATAAATGCGAAAGTAACTCTGTATGTCCTGTCTGTTGTATTTCACGCCCTGAAATAGGCGATGAAGGTTTGTACGAAGAACGCATCATACGAAATTTGATGAATTTTGGTATAGAAGATATATTGGACCTTGAAGAAAGACATTGGCTTACCTTATGTCGTGTAAATAAAACTTTGAGAGTGAAATAGGGGATGAAAGATTGTATGAAGAACCCACTATTTCTAAATTTAGGGATGTGAAAATTCATATTTATGCTTTTAGGAAGTGTTTCTCGTTATAAAAAATAAGGGATGATTTACAATACCATACACATAGACTGCACCCCCTGATATTAAGCAAAATGTCCCTGAGACATAAGCTTACATTATACAAGACATGTGCCCAGGAATGACATATAGCTGTGCCACATTGGCACATACGTCAAAGATCAATATTAACAAATTCCAAATCCCCCAAACCCGATTCTTACATAAAATTAACAAAGTCCCTTGGTACGTTTCACAGGAAGACCTCCATAAAGACATAACATAAACTTCCCTCGAACGAATCGTATACTAGATATCTTACGCGATCGTACTTCGACACTGCGTCGAAGCACGCGAATCTGTTGGTGAAAGCCGCCGCGACTTACACTCCAAAACCGAACATCCCCCGCGAATATCTTTACCGATCCAGTTGATAAGATCGAGGAAATAAACAAATACTACTCCACCGTCTCTCCAAACAAAGCGTGCTCGCTCCCACGCCCGCGAATTCACCGTTCCCTTCGCAGGGGACGGGCGGCTAATTTCGCTCCCGCACACCCGTAACGTCCTCTCTCTCTTGTGGCAACTCAAGCCTAGGTCCGTTCCCTCGGTGTAGAACCCTTGAGTCATGCAGCCGCTCGCGCGATACAGATGACACTGCACTTGCAATCACGTAGCTACCCACACACATCATTACACACAGTATGTACATACATACGTGCACACCACATAAGTACATAGGTTCTGTAAGGGACCTTTTTTATTTTTTTACTATAGTTAGTTTCGATCATGTTTACAGAATACTAAATATATATACACATGTTCATTCCTTTCTTCCAGGAGGCAGGGACATGTATATACAGTGGTGGTCATATAATTAGGAACACTTCTTATGAATAAAGAAAGTATAACTTCAATGTACAAATGTTTGTAAAAAATATACACATTCAATAATTAAGAACCATGCAATAATATAGCCACTCAAATAAAAAACTCATTAAATGAATAAAATATAAAACATATCTTACTTTTAATTACAAAATTAGTCTTACACATGTAGGAGTTTATTTTTAAAAAAGTCCATAACTCGTTCTTTTTTTGAAATTGGAGAATAACATTTCTTTCTTGGCTTTTTTATTATTTTTGGCGGCAATTCAAAATTTAATTGAATTTTATTTTGTTCAAAATGGGTAAAAATAAAAGTTGTGAAGCGTCAACTAGGCAAATAATTGTTAATTTGCAAATAGATCATAAGTGGGCGTACAGAATAATAGCTGAGCATTTGAATTGTTCTGTTAAGAAAGTTTGTAATGCAATTGATCATTATAAAACACATGGAACTGTTGAAAATATTCTTAGAAAGGCTCGGTCAAGAAAAAATTCTCCCAGAAAAGATACGCTAATCGTTCGTGTTGGTAAAAAAGACTCAACGGCTCCAGCCAAATTAAAAATGAAGTTTTTTCGCCTGATGACCAGAGAAACATCTCGTCAAGACTGATACGCCGAAAATTAGTGGAAGCTAAATTGTTTTGAAGAATCTCTCGAAAGGTACCGCTTCTTACCAAGCAACACCGAGAGAAGCGATTATTATTCGCTAAAAAATATGTTAATTGTACGCTACGAGAATGGAAAAAAAGTGTTATTTTTAGATGAAACAAAAATAAATATGGTAAATTCCGACGGAAAGCGCTATGTTAGACGTCCTGTAAACAATGCTTTAATTTATAAATTCACAATGAGTATAGTCAAGCACAGTGGCGGTAACATTAAAGTTTGGGGGTGTTTTTCCGGATGTGGAGTTGAACCCGTTCGGAAGATTGAAGGTAATACAAAAATATCTTAGAGCACACAATGATTCCCTACTCGGACAATCATTTGCCTGTAACCTGGATCTTTCAGCATGACAATGACCCTAAACACACGGCTAATAGAGTCAAATGTTTCCTTAGCGAACAGCGTATATCCGTTTTAGACTGGCCAGCAAATAGTCAGGATTTAAACCCGATAGAAAATCTCTGGTATATTGTTAAAAAGAAAGTCTCAAACAAACGTAACACCAGTCAAAACGAACTATATGAAGCATTTGTTGAAGCATGGAATTCCATCCCCCTAGAAAAATGTATGAAATTGATTGAATCAATGCCACATCGTTGCAGTGCTGTTATTGAAAATAAGGGATACGCTACTAAATATTAATTATAACTATTGGTAAGCTATGGATAGTACCTATTTCGTAAATAACAATACTAATTACTAATACTTAAAAAAGTATTGTTTTTTATACTTTTTTGTTGTTGTTTCAAATTAGTTGACCATTATTGTTCATACCTTAAAACTGATTTAAACGTTTGTCCATAATGTAATATTGAAACTGCACTTGTGTAATGGGATTTATATTGTTTTTCTAATAAATGATAAATCGTTGAACATATTGTTGTCCTATTTATTGTTTAATTTCAAAATAAAAACGATTGCGGTGAAGATCTTACATAATGTCAAGGACCATTGGTAGTGTTTCTAATTAAACGACCTCCACTGTATGTATGCGTTAGTTTAGCTCGAATTTTCTACAGATAGGGAATTAGTCAGTTCGCGACCTTTTCACAATCGCGGTAACAGCCCAAACCGAGGTCCAGCCACTTTGGCACCCTTGTGCCCATGTTTCTCACGCTTTCGCGGCTGAATGTCTTAAGCGCTCGCTCCCAAGCCTGGTGAAGCTGTCAAAACCATCAGTGGCTCTATTTGTTTAGGGCCCCTTAGGCTAACAGTATAGTCAGTCAGAAAAAAAATACCATCTATGATTATATTATCTTTTGGTTTATCGTGTTCAGAGATTAGTCAGTGTATATACAGTAATATAGCAGGGTGTTAGGGATCGCGACCACCATACACAGTGATAAACACATGTTTGATTTTCTTTTGGTTTGTCGTGTTCCGAGATCAGTCCGTGTATATCTATACTATTAATAATTTAGTATAGCGGACGAGTTTTTTTTTTGTTTATTTAAACACGGTAATCTCTGGACAACTGGTGGCAGTCGGATTAGGAAAATTCTTTTTGTATATGATAGCCAGATTCACGAAGAATAGTATAGGCTATCTGGAACTAAGCTACACCTTTCAGCTAGCCTTAAATATTCATTTTTGTTAAGTCTAAACACAAAGCGATCCCAAACTGATTTATTAGCGTGTGCTGCCGTAATGGTTAGTGATACGTAAGTACAATGGTTTCCAAAAATATTGGCCCTTATATCTATAAAAAGTCCGCGATGGCATATACATATCTATTATACAATAAGGTATTTTGTGACAAACATTTGTTAAAATTTTTATATTATAATCCTTAAGAACAAAAGTTATTTCATCATAAGACAATTTTATGAAATTAAATTTTGCTCTTTATAAGTATGTTATTTGGACATATACTTTAGGAGACAATGAAAAATGAAAATAATTTGTACTTGCGGGAAGTGAGAACAATTATGATAGGCTAAACGGTTGCGTCGCGTTGGCGACGCGGTATTTGTCGAATAAAAACACTGGTGAAACCGTGGGGCACAGCTAGTATGTTTATAGTGTACGGGAAGCCATAAACCGGGAATATGTCATTCCATAATTATTGATAGGCAATAATTTTTAGAGAAATCATTTAAAAAAATTACATCCGATTTTTGTGATAGTTGTACACAGGAAGTACATAATCATCTCTCTATTGATAGGCTCTTGTTAACAATACGAGTAAAAATTAAATCTATACAATTAATAAAATTGAAGTGTTTGTTTGTAATGTCAAAATAACAGCTTTTTACGAAAGTAAATACGACAACTATAACAAAACGCCCATTTTTTTAATTTTCGTCTGTCTGTTTGTTCCGGGTAATCTCCGAAATGGTTGGACCGATTTCGACGGGACTTTCACTGGTAGATAGCTGATTTTATAGGGAGTAACTTAGGCTACTTTTATTTTAGAAAAAGAATTAGGGTTCCGAACAAATTAAAAATAAAAACTGGTTATGGGGAATCAATCCGGCCGCTTAAATGGCTTATTTTTGCTGAGTAAACCATAAGAGATATAGCAAATTAATGTATTAAATAATTGTTGTTATTAAAATACCTACAAAAAAGTCAGCGAGAATATACGTCTATCTTCTAAGGAACACTCACAATAAGCATTTTTGTCTTTAAAATAGCCGGGAGCTGGGGAGCAAGATTCGCGCGGGCATTCTGTAGTCCAAGTGAACTAAGCCGCGGGCACAGCTAGGTAGGGTATAAAAATATTTTTTGCGTAACAATCGCGTGCGGACTCGCGGGGCACTGCTAGTAAATTATATTACCACTGATATGTTTAGGAGTAAAAAATTTCAAAACCTTATACACAATTACATTTTATTGCACTAGCGATCTCATATGTTGTACGACCGTAAGAGTGAAGAACATTACAACACAATATCAGCATTGCAAAAGTCGATACGGGCAAGTGATGATAATGCTGCGCTGTACTGGACAGTAAGAGCAATGCATGGAGGTGAAGACCCTTTGTACATAGCACGACGATTGATTAGGACAGCTTGTGAAGATATAGGTAAAAGCTAAATTATATAAATTTAGTAGTGAAGGTCTATCAAATAAATGCTGTTACTAGTCCACCACTCTAGTACTTTAGTCTACCGCTAGTAGTTTAGCTTCTGCTAGTAGTCTAGTTTATTACTAGTCTAGTCTACAACTAATCAAAATTCTTTGGTTCATTGGTACATGGCCCGGGTGTAAACCGGTCTTAATCACTGAACCATCATAACCAATTAATTAGTCAGTAGTATTTGTCATTTAATCATATAACTATTTTTGTTGGCGACAGAACTGTTTATTATCGTGTCTTGTGTTATGTTATTGTGGTATATTATTGTGTTTATGTGTTGTGTACTATATGTCATGTTAAAATAGATAAGTGTCATTGAAATAGATAAAATTATAGGGAAATGTTAGCGACTACGCTACATTATAAGTTACATGTTATGTATTATTAAGTTGTATATAAATGCTTATGTATTGTGTGTTACATATATGAAAATAGAATTATTATAGAATAAGTGGATATACATAATAAGAATATACGATGTCACAGTAAGTTTACGTCCGTAAATTACATTGTTTTTGGTTTATATATGTAATATGTACTTGATGTATATAATATGTCAATGTTTAATGATAGCTATTACAATAAGGAATATTTTGGTATATGACATGTGTACACAATTTATATAAAGAAATAATTATAAAGCAATTATCAGGGCGACCAAAGTGAAAACAAACATAAAAGTACAAAAGTACAGTGGGGCTCTCCTTACGGTAACTCTCCGAACTACTTATGCTCGAAGAGGCGCCGTATAGGGCACGGTACAGTTCATCGAGTACAAGGTACTACAACAAGGAACAAAATAGTACGAAGAAACTTTGGTCATCCTGCGAATATTGAAAACTGAAGAACTCAAGTTTGATTGAAGACCCGGCACCTCAAGCGGTCGTGCATTATTGCACTCCCCGGACCCTCTCACTACCATCTCGCCCCACTGGCATCTGTACGGCGTCTACGAGGCGGGCATCCGGCGCAACAAAACGCCCGTCCAAACCGGGAAGCGTCGCACCCCCCTCCCTCACGCAGAGGGGAAGTGACGCGTACCAACAATTTTAGTTACCCAATGTGGGTTTTAATACCATACCATAAATGTCTCTACTTTGCGTCATTTTTATCAGTATAAAAATTGGAAATAAAAAAGACAAGAACATTGTTCCAAACGAAATTGACGAAATTACACTTTTAACTGTTTATTCAGCTAAGTTATAATTTCTATGATTTTAAACGGATGTTTTCTGATTGATTTTAATGTTTACCTATTTGCAGGCTTAGCAGATCAAAATGCTTTGGTTGAAGCTGTCGCGTGTCTACAAGGATGCAAACACATAGGTATGCCAGAGTCCGATGTTCTCTTAGCTCAATGCGCTGTGCGGCTTGCAAGGGCGCCCAAAAGTCAAGAAGTATATAAGGCTATGAAACGTTGCCAACGGACTCTATCTGAAGCTAAGGGTCCTCTTCCACCGATACCGCTCCACTTGCGTAATGCTCCGACGAAACTTATGAAAGAATTAGGTATTTCAATTTAATTATTGTTTGAAGTTCGCACTAAAAATAAATAAAATTGTAATTGTAAATTAGTTTTTAGTGGAATCTTGATTGGTTTATAGTTTAATTGCTGAAGTAAAATGCTTCGTTCACGTAGATTAATTTAAAGATAAAAATTCTTATTGTGGGTGTGTTCCTTAGAATATAGATATTACTGTCGCCGACTTTTTTGTAGTTCTTTTTAATGCCCATAATTATGTAATAAATTTGCTCGGAACCCTTTTTCCAAATTAAAAGTAGCCTAAGGTAAGGACTTACTCCTTATAACGTCAGCTACCTTACCAGTAAAAGTCCAGACAAAATCAGTCCAACAGTTACGGAAAGGGTTTTTTGTTATAGTTATTTTATATATAAACTTTCATATGCATTTAGTACAAAATTGTAATCTATTATGAATTTCGTATTGTCGAAAAATAGTTTTTTTTTCTGTTTCAGGATATGGTAATGGCTACAATACCCTACATAAAGACATATCTAATCTACACTACATGCCAACTGGAATGGAAGATGTAGATTTCTTTCACACACCTGAGACTGAACATTATGATCCCGAGGGTGACCCTAAAAACGAATAATTTAATAAAACTTCCATATTCTCCTAATTTCCAATCACCTGAAACTGATGTTGGAGACTAATCTAATCATTGTGTACCTCAAAAACAAAAAAATAAATAAAACTTCCATATTCTTAAGGTCAATGTTTTATTTGGATAATCTCATTTCACAAATTTATTGTAGAAATTTACTATTTACAAGACACACGAGAACGAACGTATTATTAGAAATTTACCTACAAACATTGTACCTTTTTTATTACATCAAGGGCGTTTACCACGAACATTTTTCGATTTTAAGTTTATAAAAATAATTAACGTTATTTCTTCTTACTTTACAAGATTTGCTATATAGCACGTGTATAATGCTTAAAAACGCATTGCGAAAAATTACATTGCTTTACTTGGCATCACTTGTGTGATTATCGTATTATGTAAAAATAATCTTATACCAACTATAGGTTGTGAGTAAAAAGGTTATATAATTCTACATTAAGTAGACTTTTACCATTCAAGTGAACCTAGAGCCTCACATATTATATACAAAAAAAAAACTTGTACCACAGACATAATATACATTTATAACATAAGTTTTGTCATTGATAAAAATACAAGTAACATGCTTTAGTTGAACTGGATTTCCATTTAAAAGACGATTTACTTTTAAAAGTGTACACGAGTTTTACAAATAATTTGAGGTGGTAAAAGGGATTTAAGAACAGAAAATTTATAAACACATTACAAATCTTTACAAGTTCTTAAACTAGTGTCCCATTTAAAACTACAATCTAAGTATCTAAAAACAGATATGACATTAATTTCTACTAAATAATAAATTACAATCAGACTTCCTAATTAGGATCCTAATAAAGAGAGGAGCGGTATTCTGATTGGGAACGGTCTAAATGTATCAATCAGTAATACAGAAAAGTAATAATACATCACACAATGTTATATATAAACAAAGTTACATAAAAACATTCACCATGTATTGTAACATGATTTTGGGTGTAAACTGGAATCTTAATTTTAACAATATTTATATTTACGAATTTAAATCTAATGTTAACGTTAAAACACATATTCGGGGCCGGCCATATCAATTGCCCAACGAAATTTATCACGCTGAGTTTTGTTGTAAATTTTTTCTAGAGGTACCCCATGTTTTTTACACCTGAAAAAAGACATGAACAATTAATACATATGTTTCATCCCTAAACTTAATTGATAATAGTTTGAAATAACAAAATGAAATAATTATACAGCATTTTACTCACCAAGCTACAGAGATACGTGGATCTAAATAATTGAGTTTAGAAGTACCAAGGGCAATAGTTTTATTTTCATCACGATCAGTTTCCTGTAGTTCAAGTTTCTTAAGTTGATCCCGCAGTCGCTCCAAAGCCTTTTGCTTCTTGTCACAAGCAAGTTTCTCTTTCACAGATCCTCGCTTAGCTGCTTTTGATGACTGTCTGTAGTCTTCCTCTGCCTCATTTACTTGATCCCGTTTAGCTTGAATCTTTTCTTTAAGGGCCTCCATTGATTTTGAATGACCTGCAAACATATTTATAAAGTGTGGGTAAACTTTTTTTATTATAAAGCATTTAACCAGCATAAAACCAGGAAAATGTATTTCTTATTGTAAGTTAAACATTGGTAACTCAGCAAAATTTCTTGCACTAAACTCAAAATGCAGGAAAATGGTGCGCGAGTTCGAGAAATGTATGAGTCAGATGACCGACAGAGCAGCGCAGCTTGACACTGTGCCATAGCCGACTCGGTGCACTGAAGTGCGCTGTGTGCCAACAAATTTGTAATAAGTGTGTTAACACATCCGGCGCAGTAAATTGTGTTGGTGCAATTGCGCGGCGTAGCGCAGTGTTACCCATGTCTATTGTAAATGCATCCCTCTTGATGGTTTGCCAGAAAAAGGGGCAACAAGTTTATATACACTTTGATTGTTTGATATGGATATACATTAAGATATTAATTAAGTCACTATAGTTTAAGATTTTATACATGTTATTACAACAATAACATATCTAATGATAAATAAAATATTTACTATACATTATATTGTTGTCTTTAATAAAATGCTAATCAAAAAACTACTATATTGAAAAAAGCAATTGAAGTAAAAAGTATAGCTAAAATGTAAGATAATATTAAAGTACCATATGGGAAGTCAAGAGGGATGAATAATATCAGACATACACTAAGTTAATTTTACACATTGAGTACAATAAATTAAAAGGGGAAATAGTGAGAGTCTAAACTAGTGATAGAGGCAATTATGCTCAACTGGGTTGCGATTAAAATACACATGATTCCAATAGGGTTGACACATTGTGTTCAGCCATTAATGGTAGTAGTATATATTTAGGTAACCGAGCAGACTTTCATTGTGGTAAGTGGATAGTTTTGTCACCATCATGATTATGAGTGTAATATATATATATACATATAGATCTTTGTATTGTTGTATTTTTTTATATTATTATTACTTACCAAGTAAAGTATTACACAGTATTCGATAAATTTTTTTATCAAATCTATTTATTCAACACAACATAGCTCTTATTTTAAAAACTATATAAAGCTAATATAGTATCATCATGAATTTTTGTAAAATATGTATTATATTAATCTATATAATTTATATTATATTATATTATTATTATTTATATATATTATTATTATATTATACTTCGAATACAAATATTAGAAGAAAAAAGGTTTGTTCTTGTTACCAAATTTTGGTACAAATGTATGAACAATTTTAATATAAATTGTAACATTTTATAAAATAGAATCTTACCTTTAGGAACAGCACGCTGATGGTTACATAGAACTGCAACCGCACGGTTTGCTCTGTTGTATGCTAAAATCTTTTCTGGTATAGTGGCATCAGGATCTGTTAATTCATCTAATTGTCTTTGCAATGTTATAGATGCATTGTATGTACGGAAAACCTTTGCAGTTAAACCTGCCATTAGTTCTTTTAAATGATCATTTAATGTTTGTGTATTCAGTCTGTCAAAGAGATCATCACTGCCAGCTTTGTTTTCCATAAATATTTCGAGATTCTTGAATACTCTCTTTTCTACTGGCACTTCATTGTAATATCTAATGGAATCTTTACCAGGGAAATCGAACACTACCACATTTTCCTTACCATCCTTTTCTTTGTGCAACTCAATATGTTCAATACGTAAGGAACAGCAACCCACAGTATCTGCCTGATCATCATCTTTTTCATTACCAGCTCTCAAAGCTAGACGATCAATGAAATAAAGTGCCACTGCTCTCTGTCGTACCCGCATTTCTTTAGCTTTCCAGTCAGAACGATAAGTTTCTCTAATTTTATCAATACACTTATGAAGTTTCCTAGCAGTTTCATATTTCTGCCAATCCTTTTCACCTTTCAACTTGGAGCTTGGATTTAACATGACATACTTAGCTTGGCTCTGAACATTTTCTGTCCAAGAGGCTAACCAGGTTACAGTATTATCATGCCTGACTTCCTTCCACTTGTGTCCTGGTGGGGGTTTGGGTATTTTGCTGTTTTTTGAACAGTTGATCATCACATCTTCAGGCATAACACGCTTTTTTAGCATCCCCATTTTGGGATGTTCACCACGACCTCTGAATAGGCCGGGAGGTTCTATTCTAAAATTGCCAATTTTTTCTTTATGTCCATCAATTGTACAGAATCCATATTCCTTTTGGATTTCTTCATTTTTAGCCTTCAATGCAGCTTTTTCTTCCTTTGAGCGATTTTTATTTTTCTCTGATATACTTTGAAAATATGCTTGCATTTCCTTGAAATCACATTTGGAGAGATCTTTGATAATTTTAGCTTCTTCATTTGACATCACTTTACGCCAATCATTGAAGAAGTTATTATTGAATACAGATTTAGTTGTGTAGTCGTGATCTAACATTCGTGCATAGAATCCAGCAACCTCCTCAGAATCTTGGGTCAGTCTTACCTCTTTACCATCATAGCGAAAACGCACATTAGGAGGTAACGGATCATATGAAGGTGCAAATAACGGCCCTTTATGTTCCAAAAACGTCCATTTAGTTCCATCATCTTTTTTTTCTTCTTCCCACCTTAAAAAATAGAGCTAATATTAATTCACTAATTATTATTAAGTAAATGAATAGTTTATTTAGTAACTAACAAACTTTTTCCTTTTACATCTACGTTGTCTTGTTATTATAAGGTTAACACGAGTTTGTTGAAACAAAACTTTAAATTCAAGTATGACATTTACAACTTTGAACATACTTCGCGATGTTATAACCTCAAAGTTATATCATTGGACTATCACTCACTATATGTTCAATACATTCAAATTCACGCCCTCTATCCGACTTTATCGTAAACATTCATTTATGTAATACCGCCCTCTATACTACTACTTCAGCAACTTTAGTTGGCGTTTCTTCTGTGTGAGGTGGATTTTATTTATGTTTTTAATATCATTCTTCATTTTGTTAAATATTAGTAGAAAATAAAAATATTACACATTTTATATCATATTCAAGTCTCTTACACTTTAATCACTGTTTTATATTAAAAAGTGAGCACCAAGTAACATATTTTGTCATCACCCCATTATTTCTCTCTTGTTATTTTGACAGTTTTTGCCAGCAATAGTAATACACAAGAATGTTCGCGCCAAAATAGACCTATGTTATCACAATATCAAAATTCAAGAAAATACTACTATTTTTATTTAATCTGAGTTATAATGCCAGACCTAAACGTTTTTCTTTTGATTTGAACTGTAGTTTTTTAAGTAACTGACTAGCTCAATTCATTTTTTCTTACAATATTATTATTATCTATCTTGATTACACTTTAGCAAACTTACTGCAGACATTATGTCATGTAATCTTGAATAACAACAATAAATTAATATTTCATAAGATTTTACTTGACTTAATATTAAATTAATAGGTATTAATTAAAATAAGTAAACAAATTAAATATACCATTTCCATACTTCTTGGCCATCTTCTTGTTTTTGCTTACGTTTGGTAGGACTGGCACCATCTTGTGGTTCTGATTTCACTCTTGTTGATTTAGTTTTTTCTGCCTTATTTTTCTTTTTTGGCTTTTCTTCTTCATCATCATAATCATCTGCATCATCATATGATTCTACAAGCAAGTAATTTTTTACATATAAAAGCTATTTTGCCTTATTCTTCGACTAATCATTCATTCACCATTGTACTTTGTTTATGACCATATACATTTTTACAACTTTAATACTGGTCAGACTCAATTTAAAACAATTATCGACAGCAAAGAACAGAAATGATTGTTGACTGAACAATAAATATTATTTAAAAAAGACATAGTGGTTGAATAGTTATAATATCAACCTAATATCTATGGGGTTCATAGACCTCGGCATTGGAGCAATGCATTTTTCGAAATTCATGTAAATTTACTAGTTTGAATAGTAATAGTAGTAATAATTGCTAAAAGAAAACATTGTGAGGAAACTGGAATACTTCAGGAATATTTTTATATTAATACCATCTTGTGGCAAAAATGGAACTATTTGTTGCCATTTGAAATTGCCAATGTGTTGTGGACAACTAAGCCAATACCTTCAATCGGGAAAAGACCTTTTCCAAACAGGGGGATATCCATTGGTTAGTATTAACCAAGAATTAATTAAACAACTTAAAATTATAAAATACCTTTCTTAACTTTTTTCTTTGATTTCTTGCGTTGAAGCAGTGGAATGTCTTCTTCACTCTCACTGGCCATGCGACGTTTCGAGGCTATTCGCTTTGTCTGTAGAAAGAATAAAATATAATTCCTTTTAAAAGTGACAAAGAAAATACATACAATGGATATCTACTTTTTGGATAAAATATATGTTATGCACTATATATTACTGTTTTTAAAATATTTTTTTGTTTAATATGCATAATTCTTTAGTTACTATATTACCAATGGTGTATCTTCTTCACTATCTTCCTCTGGTGGGAGTTCTGAAAGTGGTTCTTCTTTAAAGTGTGATAGAGAGTTGTCACAAGATGACACTGTCATGTTGGCTTCCCCATATCCATCATAGCTTGCATCTTGAGACTCTTGTTTCAGCTGTGGTACATCTATCTGTTGTAAAACATTAATTATTATTTACTTCTAAAATAAAATAAAAGTGTACTAAAAAAATGTGTATCGTGAATACCTGCATGGGTTCCTCTTTGATTGAAGAATCTTGAGTTTCATTCTTGATTTTACTATATTTTTCATCACTACTTTTCTCTCTGTTTTTACTAGAACTGCTTGTAAGGAACAAAGGGTTAATTTAAAATATATCTTAAAAATAACATAAATTGATATTTGAGGGAAAGTTTATAGTAGAAATTTTCTTGAGGTATTTATTATGTGAAAAATCAATTAAGCAGAGAAAAAAATTGTGTCAAATAATACTTTTGAAATATTACTAAGAAGGCTTATTATAATTTACACAATGAACTGACACCATTTTAGTGTGGTTGCTAATAGATTAATTTGACAATTATTAACAACATAAAATAAAAACTAGTCAAACAAATTCTTACAAATTTCCACACATTGATATAAATATAAACCTTATTAATTAATATACATAATTTTGTAACATTTAATAAATATCTACAGAAAATTTGTCTTCATAAATCTTTATATAAATTTCATTGACATTTAATGTCATTAAACATTATAATGGATTTAAAAAAAAATGTTGGTCCAAATACAAATTGTAAGGTAATGTGAAACTAACCTGTGCTTTTCTTTAGAACTGGAGTGTTTGTCTTTGTCACCCTTCTGTTTATCCTTATCATTTTTATGACCTTTGTCTTTGCTCTTGGATTTGTGTTCCTTGTCTTTTGAACTCTTATGATCTCTATCTCTATCCTTTTCTTTAGATGATGAAGACTTTTTCTCATCACTACTACTTTTGTGCTTATCCCTGTCCCTGTCACTTCTGTCTTTCTCCCTATTTTTATCCTTATCACTGCGATGCTTGTCTTTCTCACTGTGTTCCTTATCCTTGCTACTGTGTTCTCTATCTTTCTTTTCACTGCTATGTTCTTTGTCTTTGCTGGATGATTTGTGAGAACTGCTGTGATTTTTACTGCTCGAATGTTTGTCCTTATCTTTATCTCTATAAAATAAATAAATAAATTACACATTCCATTTATTAAGAAAATGTTTAATAGAACATTCTGGATTACTAACCTGCTTGAGCTACTGTGTTTAGAGCTCTTGTGGTCGCGGTCTCTATCGCGGTGCTTGTCTTTACTCGACGACTTGTGACTCGACCTGTGTTTCTCGGAGCTGTTGTAGCCGTTGTGAATACCGTTCACGTGTTCACCTTTATTGCCGTTTACCTTTCCCTGTGAAATAATTTTTTTTATAAGTAATACCCATATGACATATCACCACCTCCGGATGTTTTTTCATATATACAGATATTGTAATAAATAGCCGAACCATATGATACAGCATAAAACGTGTCACATATAATTTTGGAACTACTCCCAAACGACGCTTCATATAATCTGTTCGATTATATTATGCTGTAGTTGACGCCATATTGGGACTTAGAAAATTTCGATTCATGGAACTATGTTCATCAGTAAACACGTTTAATCATATATCCCAAAGACTCAAATTTATTAGTAAATTAAAGATTACTACATTATAAATCAATATAGACACTTACTGATTCACCATCATTTTCATTAGCCGCATTTTCCACACTCATTTTGCTTACGTATCACAACGTTTGTCTGAAGCAGATTACATGAGGCCGGCCGAACGAGCTCAAATTCTAAGTGCCTAGAAGCGACGAATGCGCATGCGCTATTTTCTGTCTGATTCAAGATTACTTCAGGTGAATTGGTTCAATGTTCTTCTGTGTACGATGTTCAGACCAATATTTTTTAGTGTTGCAAGTTTTTAAATACTGGGTTTGTATTTGTAACAAAGATCAATAAAGTTGTAGGGAGAGATAATTTAACACTGTTGTAGGTATAGATATTTATGGTATTTGAGTGACATTTATAGAGTACTTTATAATATGTACTATATTTTTTTGCTTTATATATATTGTACAGGTTTAGCGTTTCACCACAATCTCAGCTTATGATATGATACCCTATAGCTATACCCTAAGGTGGCAAGAGTGGGCCAGAGGCTGGCTGGTGCTGAATGTTAACGGTGGGCGATTATGAGTTTAATATCTGGGCGACTGAGCTACGCTCGGTGACTTATAAACATAAAAGGAAAAATACTTATCTAGGTAAACTTGGAATGTTAAAAATTATCTAAATGTAAAGTTTCATCGAAATCGTTGGAGCCGTTTCCGAGAAATCAATTACCAAAATATATACAAGAATTGTTCACTTAATACGATACTAATGTAATCAGTAATCATTTGATTATGAAGATATCTAGAAATATCTCGATTATAGCCATTAATATTTACTAATATTAGTAGTTGTAGGTCGATGATGAGTGATCATTCATAATCGAAGTAACATTAGTAATTACTAAGTATTTTTATGATGAGTAATAATCCATAATCAAATTACGAATAATGATCATTCATAATGGAGTCATTGATGTATTATCCTCAGGTGGGCGAGAGTGGAAAGCAAAAAAAAAGATCGCGCAGTCGTAAAGAAAGTTTTTTACAAGAACACAAAAATAACAATTAAATAAAAAAAGGTCGTTCGGTCGTAATATTCGATTATGAATGATCACTTTTAATCGAAGTACCTGTTGGGTACGCGTCACTTCCCCTCTGCGTGAGGGAGGGAGGGGTGTGACGTTTCCCCGGTTTGGACGGGCGTTTTGTTGCGCCGGATGCCCGTCTCGTAGATACCGTACGGATGCCAGTGGGCGGCGTGATGTTGGTGGTGAGGGGGGTCCGGGGGGTGCAATAATGCACGACCGCTTGAGGTGCCGGGTCTTCAATGAAACTCGATATCTTGACCGTAGATTGTTCGCAGGACGACCAAAGCTTTCTTCTTGTAGTTACTCGTAGTAGACTCGTTGAATTGCACCGTGCCCAATACGGCCCTTCTTCGAGCTTAAGTGGTTCGAGGAATGACCGTAAAGAGAGCCCCGTTTTATTTCGTGTTTATTTCATGTTTTAACTTTACTTTTCGCTTTGGTTGCCCTGTTAAACTCTTTATATTTCTCTCATTATACATCCTATGTACACATGTTATATATCAAAATGTTCCTCTTTGAATTATCTATCCATTACATATTCACTTATAATATACATTACATATACATTCCGTACATAAGCCAAAAACAATGTAATTTACGGGCGACATCACTATTTTCTGCTCGTAAAATCTCTATAACTTTTGACATACTTAACCTATTGGCTTACTTTATATGTTAATCTGTTCTATATTAGCTATATTTTCACATATGTGACACACAATACATAATCGTTTATATATCTCTTAACATACCACATGCAACTTGTAATGTAGCGTATTCGCTTACATTTTTCTATAATATTGTTAATATTAATCTATTTTATTGTAATACATAATATATGACACATCAATATAATAATAACACAAAATACCTTAACCTAAGACACGAAAAAACACTGTTCTGTCGCCAACATCCTCCCCCTCGTGCGCAGCACCAATCTCCTGTCATGGCGACGCTGTCGTAGTCTGCCTGGATCCGTCGTTCTGTTGCTCGTAGCTCGTTGCAGGAACCAGCAGCACTACTTTGGAGCTCGGCCTCTTCAGTGTTCCGCCGGCGGTGCGCACCTCTATCACTCGGATGCGGCCATCTGGTCCAGGGTGCGTTTGAGTAATGACGCCCCGGGGCCATGTGTTTCGTGGCAGTGTGGAGTCAATTATTAGGACAGTGTCTCCGCACTGCAGGTCCTTTGTGTTTCGTCCATCGACCTTCCTGGTAAGCAGAGTGGGTAGGTATTCTTTTAGCCACCTGCTCCAGAAATGGTCGGCCATGCGCTGCGCCACCTTCCAGGTCCGTCGCCCGATGAGGTCTTCATCTGTGAAGGTTCCAATCCGTGGAGACCCGCAGGACCTCCCAATAAGGAAGTGATTGGGAGTCAGGGCTTCTTCACCTTCATTTTCCTCCGTGGTGACGAGCGGTCTTGCGTTTACCATATGTTCCGCTTCCAAAAGAAGAGTGTGTAAGGTCTCTTCTTGCGGACACCTTTCCTTTAATGTCGCCGCTAGTGCCGTTTTGATGGAACGGACTAGGCGTTCCCACGCACCTCCCATATTTGGAGCCCCAGGTGGTATGAATTTCCACCGGATGCCCATCTTCTCTGCTGCGGTGGTGAGATCTTCCTTCTGCAAGCCCCTGACTGCTTCTTCTAGCTCTTTACTGGCTCCGACGAAGTTGGTTCCGTTGTCGCTGTATATTGTGCTAGGTGTTCCTCGCCTAGCAACCATGCGTCGAAGTGCCAGTATCATCGAATCCGTCGATAGAGACGCCGCCAACTCTATGTGTACTGCCCTCGTGGTGAGACACGTAAACAGCGCTCCCCATCTTTTCTCGTGTCGCCGTCCTATCGCGATCGTCATTGGCCCAAAGTAGTCCACAGCGGTGCAGGTGAATGGCGGCTCGCCGAATCGTAACCGCTCTTTTGGTAAGTTTCCGGTGGGTGGTCTAGATGGTGCGCTTCTGTATACTTTGCACCATTGACACTGGTATGCCACCGTCCGTACTGTCGATCGCAGCCCCAAAACCCAGTAGCGTTGTCTTATCTCGTTCATCACGGTTGCATGGTTCCCGTGGTTGAACGCTACGTGGTAATGTCGTATGAGCAACCTCGTGATCTTGTTCTTGCCATCCAAGACTACGGGTCGTCGATATGCTCTTTCCATAAACGTAGCCGCGTCGATCCTTCCTTTGACTCGTAACAGTCCATCTTCTTTGATGATGTCAAGCTTCTTCAATTTGTTGTGTCCATCGGAGTCCCTTGATGCCGTAGGTTTCCCGAAACTCTCTTCTTGACTTCTCATCAGCAACAGTTTCTCCGCTTTTTCCAAGTGAGCCTTATCCAGAAGAAGGAACTTCTTTGCTTCTTTTGGTGTTGCTGCCTTCGTCACGTTCTTGAGTTTCCTTTTCTTTGCTCTTCTCCAAGTCGGGTCCTTCTTTTCCATCCTACGGGAAACAAGAGTGTGCTCCTTTCGCTTGCGACACAGGTCAATAAATTGAAGCACTCTTGCCGTCGCTCTCCATAGCCTCGTCCAGCTCGAGAATCGTTCAGGTTCTGGTGTAGGCGGCTGATCCTTTGAGATCCTTGCGGTGGCAACAGTGTGCTTCTCTTTCTCTTCTCCCGTTGGTTTCGACTTGAATGAACGAGGTTCAGGCCAACTGGTCTCTTCTTGGCTCAGGAACGCGGGTCCATTAAACCAACGGTGGTTCTGTCCGAAGTCTCGCGGCACCCCTCTCGTCGCGTCGTCCGCTGGGTTCTGACTGGTCGGTACCCAACGCCACTCTTGAGGTTTTGAGAGGTCCTCTATTTCCGCGAGTCGATGTGCCACGAACAGTTTGAACGTCCTTGGATCTGATCTTATCCACGAAAGGACTGTGCTCGAATCAGTCCAGTAGACTCTTTTCTTAATCTTCAGATCCAGTTCTTCTTCCACCGCTCGTGTCATCCGAGTGCCTAATAGCGCAGCTTGCAACTCTAGCCGCGGGATGGATACTGGCTTGAGGGGAGTCACTCTTGCCTTGGCTGCTAGTAGTGCGACTTGATAGCCTCCTTGTCCTTTGCTCGCTCTGTAGTATACTGCGCAAGCGTAGGCTGTCTCGCTGGCGTCGGTGAACGCGTGCAGCTCCCCCTCGTCGCTCGAGTCCGTGAAGCATCTCGGGATACGTAGACCTTCCAGGATCTGTACGCTGGTGAGGTATTCTTTCCAGGCTTCTTGATCTTTCGGAGTGATTTCTTCATCCCAATCGACGCCGCTTCTCCATATGTTCTGTATGAGTACCTTCCCTTGTATGAGAACCGGTGATGCCACTCCCATAGGATCGAAGGTGGTCATGACCGCACTCGTTACTTCTCTCTTGGTAGGTCCTCTTCTTATCGCGACGTCCTCTTTGAGTTTGCTAAGGCACGTTCTGAAACCCAGTTCATCATCTCCCGTGCACCATAGCAAGCCCAGGGTCTTCTCTTCACTTGGTCCGATGCTGATCTCTTGCTGCCCGGTCTCTTTGGTGAGGCTTCTTAACACAGTGTGATTGTTGGATGCCCATCCTCTCAATTCAAACTTGGCTTTCCGGTGGATGGTGTCCACATCACTGGCTACTTTGATTGCCTCCTCTTCTGTGTCGAAACTCTGTAAGTAGTCGTCCATATAATGATTATGTTCTATTGCACTAGCAGCTTCCGGGGACTGATCTTGATGTTCGGCGGCATTCTTGTTCTTCACGAAGATTGCAGCACTAGGAGAGCAGGCGGCCCCAAATATGACTGATGTCATTCTGTATTCCTTGATGGGTCCTTCTGCTTGATTCCCCTTCCATAAGAACCTTAAGCTGTCACGGTCCTCTTCTCGTATCCGTATTTGAAGAAACATCTCTTTGATGTCCGCTACCACTGCGATCGGTTTCTGGCGGAAGCGCAGCAGGACACCAAAGAGTGACTGCAGCAGGTCCGGGCCGGGTAAGAGCAGGTCGTTCAGACTCTTCCCTCCTGACTTGGCAGCAGCGTCGAACACCAGGCGTTTCTTCTTCTTGGTGGGATGCGTGACAGCGAAATGTGGCAAGTACCACTTCCTCCTTGAAGTGGATTCTCCTTCGGCTTCTTCAGCGTATCCACTCTTCAATAGGTTCTCCATTTGGTTCTCGTATTCGATCTTCAGTTCCGGATCTTTCTGTAGCTTCTTCATGATCCCTTTCAGTCTTACTTCTGCGGCTTTGAAGTTGTCTGGCAACTCCTCAACATCATTTTTCCACAGAAGCCCGACTTCGAAGCGTCCATCTTCCAAGCGTTGACAGGTTCTTTCCAATATGTCCATTGCTCTCTGGTCCTGGTCTGTGCTTGGCCTCTTAGGTAGAACTCCCAATGATTCTACCGCGAAATGGTCCTTCATCAACTTCTCCAATGCTTCTTCACGTGCTGATACGTGTGCGCATGTGGTGAAGTTGACTGGTTTTGACGCGCCTCCATCGAACCCATGCAGCACCCATCCAAGTTGTGTGAAGGATGCTACTGGTTGGTTCTTCTTTCCTTTGCGCGTTCCTCTTGAGATGATGAGCTCCCAATTGTCTTGCCCTATTAACAACTTGGGAGAACCCTCTTCGTGGTGCAGCTGATTCACCAGCTTCCTTAGGTGTGCGCAGTTCTCTATGGTGCTCCTCTCCAGTCTTTGAGGAGTCAGATGCATGTCGTCAATGGTGCGCACCCCGGTGACTGTTCGCTTTTTGGACTGGTGTAGTCCCCTTATCTGCATGTTGAGCTTCATTGAATCCTTGCTTACCATGGATTTTCCACCCACAGTCTCCAAATGAAGCGTCTCCTTAGGTCCTTTGAGGCCAACCTGTTCTGCCACCGTCGAGTCCAGGAGTGTGACTGTTGACCCCTCATCCAGCAGTGCCAGGACTTCAGCTGCTCCTGCTGGTCCGTAGATCTCGACGGGAAGCATCTTCAAGTAGGCTCTTGAAGACCTGGTGCAGTTCACTGGTAGCCTCACGTTGTTGGCTACTTCTTTTCCATCTTCTCGCTTGGACTCTTCTCTGTCCTCATGAAGCAAGTTGTGATGCCATCGTTTGCAGGTTGTACATGAAGGTTGACGGCAGGTCTCTTTCCTATGCCTTCCGCTCAGGCACTTGTAGCATAGTCGCGATTCCTTCGCGATACTCCATCGTTTCTTCACAGATGCTTGACGGAACTTTGGACACTCCCGCAGGTAATGTTCCTCGTGGCAATGTGGGCATGCTGCTTTGTCTCTTCCTTCTCTTTCAATCCCCCGCTTTTCTCTATTTGGCCTCTCTTGGTCCACGTGTTCGGTTGTAGTGTGCGCAGCTTGTCGCTTTGGTATCTGCCTCCTTGTTGTGGTGTCTGGTATCGCGTGTGGTCCACAGCGATCCGCCATCCTGTTTAGGAATACCGCCATCATGTTGAGGTCAGGATCCCCTTCGGCCTTGTCCGCTACGTGGTCGTACCAGCGGTACTTCAATATTGCTGTCATCTTGTCGACGATGCTCCTCAGTATTTCTGGAGATTGCAGGTATTGTGGTTTTCGCAGTCCTCGTATTGCCGCCACGGTGTTGTTGACGTTGCCTGCTAGCAAGCATACGTCATAGGCGTTGTCACTGATCGGTGGCAGTTTCTTTATCCTGTCCAGTTCTGCCAGAACCAGTGCATCCGCTCTTCCATAACTCCGCTTCAGGGCTTCCATCACTTCCTCCGGTGTGCTCTCGGAGTACAGTTGGCTGCGAACTCCCTCTCTTGCTTCTCCCTTCAATGCTCTTCTTAATCTTGCCATGTTCTGTGTGGCAGAGAAGAGCGGAGCGGTGTCTTCGTATACAGCTTTGAAGGCCATCCATTCTCTTGTGTCACCATCGAACAGTGGTAGTTGGTGCACGTAGTCTGGCTGCGGCGCCTGGCTCTGGATCTGGACTCCCCTCAATGCTTCGGTGAGGACTCTTGCAAGGCTCTGATGACTCTTCTCCATATCGGCCTTAGTATCGGGTTCGCGTGCGGAAGGTGGGGGGGTCCGTATACACCCCTCCTTGGGTGCCTCCCCCTCGTGTCCCTCCTTGGAGACGCCCTCTGCAGCCTTCTGGACCCAGTCCCTGACCTGGTCCACCCGGTCTATTGGCTCTTCAATAACTGAGTCTTCTTCCTCGTTGTCCACCTGGATGAGTTCCAGTCGCAGCCTGGCAGCTGTCGTGGCTGCTTGTGCCTCTCGCAGCTCCTTATCGGCCAGTTCGGCGCGGGCTTCCAGCTCCTTCCGTCTTCTTGAAGACCTGATGGATGCAGGACGGTTCTTCTTCACCGTTGGTTCATCATGGTCTTCCCTTGAAGCTGTTTCCCGCGTCGTGCCGGTGACGGTGGTCTCGTACGAAGTAACTTCTGTGGTCTCTGTGCTGCTCTCTTGTGGTGCAACCTCAAGCGGCTGCTCCCTCGGAGAGCCCCTCTGGCTCCTGGTGACTGGCACCCTGTAACGGTATCGAGGATCCGGCTCGAAGGACCAACTGTTGGGTACGCGTCACTTCCCCTCTGCGTGAGGGAGGGGGGGGTGTGACGTTTCCCCGGTTTGGACGGGCGTTTTGTTGCGCCGGATGCCCGTCTCGTAGATACCGTACGGATGCCAGTGGGCGGCGTGATGTTGGTGGTGAGGGGGTCCGGGGGGTGCAATAATGCACGACCACTTGAGGTGCCGGGTCTTCAATGAAACTCGATATCTTGACCGTAGATTGTTCGCAGGACGACCAAAGCTTTCTTCTTGTAGTTACTCGTAGTAGACTCGTTGAATTGCACCGTGCCCAATACGGCCCTTCTTCGAGCTTAAGTGGTTCGAGGAATGACCGTAAAGAGAGCCCCGTTTTATTTCGTGTTTATTTCATGTTTTAACTTTACTTTTCGCTTTGGTTGCCCTGTTAAACTCTTTATATTTCTCTCATTATACATCCTATGTACACATATTATATATCAAAATGTTCCTCTTTGAATTATCTATCCATTACATATTCACTTATAATATACATTACATATACATTCCGTACATAAGCCAAAAACAATGTAATTTACGGGCGACATCACTATTTTCTGCTCGTAAAATCTCTATAACTTTTGACATACTTAACCTATTGGCTTACTTTATATGTTAATCTGTTCTATATTAGCTATATTTTCACATATGTGACACACAATACATAATCGTTTATATATCTCTTAACATACCACATGCAACTTGTAATGTAGCGTATTCGCTTACATTTTTCTATAATATTGTTAATATTAATCTATTTTATTGTAATACATAATATATGACACATCAATATAATAATAACACAAAATACCTTAACCTAAGACACGAAAAAACACTGTTCTGTCGCCAACAGTACCATTAGTAAAATTGCTAATGCTAGGTTACTAATTTAATAAAATTAGTAATTATTACGACTGAACGACCTTTTTCATGTGAAACATCTATAGGCGAGGGGTAAACCTGATTGTTGGCGTGGCGATAAAGGCCGCTTCCCTTTAAAGAACCTTATACAAAACATCCATACCAGATTTTTTTTTTTTTTTGAACTGACTACACTGTTAGCCTTAGGGGCCCTATCCAAAAACAGAGCCGCTGCGGCTTTTACAGCTTCACCGGACTTGGTAACCATACCAGATACTTTTTGACTGAATATATTAGTAACTATCGATACCAGTAAAAATAAATACTTACCTTCTGATAAGGGATCGATACCTGTTTGGTATCGTGGCATCCCTATTTTAATTTTTAAATAATCCTGTCAGGTTGAATTAAATAGAGCGTACTCAGACTTAAGTTCCGAAATTAAAATGTATAGTCACATGCTTAGAATTTGCTCAGCTCTGCCTGAGTAAAGTTTAAGTCATTGAATTCGACCACTTACGGAAAACTTGGCTATTATTATACGACTAAAAAAATAGTATAGCAATATATTAAACTCACTTGGAATATATTGTATTTAAAATATTTCCGTAAAAATATGTAAGCATACATAGGCGACAGACAGTGGGAAGCGACTTCATTTTATACTATGTATAGATATTCATTGTTATTATGTTACCTTAGAATTAGTAAAATCATAACAACTCAAGCCATGCCCACCACAATAATGTTATGGTTTGATACCACATAGCCTACTCGTTTAAAATAATCTCCGTTATTACACACTTTTTTTTCACCCAGTAAATAGGGCTCCTACATATTTTCTCTTCCTTCCGTAGGAGCTTTTAAAACCACCCCATTAATCTGGGGACTGTTATCTTAGGAAAGATACCACACTTCTACTCGATGCCCCGGCCGTATCGGTAACTTCTCAGAATTAATTAAAAGCATTCTATTTTTAGGGATAAAAGACAAGTAAAAACAACAGTACTCACATGATTGTACTTTATTTAAGATCTGATTTAGAAGTCCTCCTCTAAAACAATGAATTTCCAATAAATAATTTCCTAAATCAGAGACCGTTGCCCGAGTATATGAAAACAACCTTTTATAAATAACAAATGTGCCAACAATTTATGACTCTTTTGCGCCTGTTTCTATAGCTTTGTTAAGTGATTCGATATCTTACCATTGATTCTTCAAATAATTTCAATTATATTACACAAACGTCACATGACGTCATTACGTTTTATACTGTATTATAAAAATTATAGATAAATTTCTTCCATAAATCATATATATTGTTGAAACGTCAAATCGTGTTCTTATATCGCACGCAATGAGTACAAAGGTGCCATTGCATTAATAGAAAAAGAATCGAATAATATAAAAGTTTTATGAAAATGTAATCTCATAAGACAGAGTACTTTTCAACGCTACCTACTCGGTACTCGATAACAAAGTATCAATGCCAAAAGTACTTGGTATCAGAAGAAAAGTATCAAGTATGTACTCGAATCGATTCATCCCTAATTTTAGAAAAAGCAGGTATAGTAATAATTTCTAATGTTCCGGCAATTGCCTAATAAACTTTAAAAAAAAGTGCGCACTTTTGCTCACGAAAAAAATTAGGGTACCTACTTGGAAGGTTTGAGAACCGCCTTTTTCGTTTTGATTATTAAACGAAGATTCTCTTCTTATGTTTTGGTTAAGTTTCTCATAACGGGCATTAGACAGACTGACAGAGGTGTAATAAAGTAAATAATTGGAGCTACACAAACAAAGTAATAAAACCATGGATATTAGGCAAACAATTGGACACCTCTCAAAGTTGCATTTAAACAGGGCTATTAATAGTAGGCGTTATAGTATAAATAAATGTTTTAAGTACAGTGTAAACTCTTTATAACGAAACTCAAGGGACTGAGCAATTTTTGTCGTTATAGAGAGTTATCGTTATATGGAATGAACAAAAAAACAACCAAATTAACAAGAATTTTTAATACATATGTATGTCTTAGATAATAAATGCCTATAAATTATTGTTTACACATATAGTCTGATAACTTTGTCTGACGTTTTTTGCTATGCCAGTACTTGTTTTGTATTATTTTATGTATTCTATTCATATGTAATCTAACACTAATCGCTTTCCGTTTACTGGCCATGTGAACAATTTCAAAGTAGGTTTACGACTGATAATACGATAGGTACCCAGTATGATGGGTGAAGATCACCACTTCCGAGAAAACAATGCGTCATACTGCACGTGTTCAAGGCAATTAAGGATAACAAAAGCTAGACCGACCTCGGATGTTTCGGAGCTTCAAAGTCTTTTGTTACCTGATAACATAACATAAACAATAATACCGAAATATTTCTTCGTAATAGAGAATGGCGTATCGCTATAAAGAGTGTTTCAATATGTGGATTTTAACGCAAACCAACCAAGTTGGGCTCACTTCAACGTTATAGGGAGTTTATCGTTATAAAGGATAACGTTATAAAAGAGTTTACACTGTATATAAAATAAATCCTTTCATTCATTTGTATGAATTACGTGAACAATATATAGGTACCTATTACATTTTAAAATGTTTTATTATATTGATCAATGCAGTATGTATTTGAACATGTTACCACTGAGCTAGGGTTGCCCCCTTTTTGGGAAAAAAATAGTATATTTAATAAAAAAGTGCAAAAATATAGTACTTTTGGGAAATAAAAAATAAAATAGTACAAATTTATTTTTAATCATTATTGAGTAACTGACCAAAAAGGAGTGATTTTTTTTTCAGAATTCATGTATGTGAGTATCTTTATTCCAATATAATTTTTAAAAGCCTGAACAGATTTGGATGTTTAGGGCAAGTAATAGTGGTTCGTGATTTAGGGTGTCGTTAGAATTCTTACATCATCCCGAGTAACACTGGCTTTTTCAAAAACTCAATATGATGGTAGTATGGCTCGAATTCTCTTTCCATTTTTCTTGATTTATTACAATATGATTATTAAATTGAATGATTAGATGAGCACATTCCAAAAATATATAATGTAGCGACACCTTTCGACACAACTACGTAGCGACACATAGCGACATCTATCGAGCCACATAAGACGCATCCTACTATCCTACATCGCGCTATAGAAATTAACTCTATCATTGAGTATATATACAAGAATCCGACTACAACAGTCGGGGCAGCTGCCCGCCAGACATAGCACCCGTCTGGGCCGGAGGATCCTCCCTTTTCTATGGCGGATGAGGAACTTTACTCTCTGTTCCTCACCTCCGCTAAAGTTCGTTTTTTGGCAAAGCAATCGGTTTTTTTAATTGTGCATTTTATTGTAAATTATATTTAGCGTGGCTGGACCACGGCTTGGGCTGTTGCCGCGATTGTAACTAAGTCGCGATCTGACTAATTTCCTATCCGTAAAACTCGAGCTAAAGTAACATATACATTTTCCCCGCCTCCTGGGAGGAAGGGGGGACCTGTATATGTGTATTTAGTGATCTGAAAGTTTCATATAACGGTCCCCCAACAGCAACGACAAATTTATTTATTTATTTAGTCAGCAATGACTAAATGAATGCTCATTCACTTTTTATATACAGATTTTAAATACATAATAAATTAATAAAAATATTTTAGTCCACTAAGGTGTCAAACAAGCATATGACTCGTTTGATAGTAAGCGGCTACCGTAGCCTATGAATTCTTGAAATTCCATAGGTATAACTAGCGTGTTGCCGATTTTAAACCATCCTGCCCCACCCTGTCACCCTAGTCTGGAAATCCTACTCACCACAAAAATGCAAGGTTATATATGTCGACCATCACAACACATGACAAATCCAGTCAGGCAGAACTGCCACAGGTTTGTCTGTTCAGCCGTATCTGCTCATGTATGGGTCAGGCTTTATATTGTTATTGCTCTAAACATATATTTTTCTGTTTACTAGCAAAAATACAATTTAAAAACAAGTTAAGATATTAAGACAATTAATTTATTTTCCACATTATTCAGAACTTTGTATGTAGGCTTATACTTTACATCAAATAAATATAAACAAAAAATGTGTGAAACAGAGTATATAAGAAAGTGATAAATTATTCATTTGTTATTTTTAACAATTTTATTAGAAACTCTTGCAGGCACTGTAGTTTTATTATTTCTTATTCCAGAAAATATCAGTTCTTTTTTTAGTACAGACAACAGCAGAAGATATAATATATTTCAATAGATATTACATTTTACTACATTGTAAACTGTCATCTGTTGAGGTTTTGTAGACCGGTTTTCCATTAGCATCCCATGTACATTTTTGCTTTTTGAAGGCAAAAGCCATGTAAATTGCTGAAAAAAGTTAGCATAAATTAGTAAGTTATATTTGCAATTGACTTTTTTGCATATAATAGCATGGTGATTGGTGAAAACATGACTTATACCTGACAGGGGTGCTCAAAAAATAAGAGCTATTTTATTACCATTTATTACCTTAATTTGGAGTATTTTATAGTAGTAATGGTATTTAGTTAATTATTTATACTTATTTTAAATTCCTGTAACAATCTTTAAAAATCTCTTACACTGTCATTTTTAAAGAAATACTTTGAACACATACAGAAATACACTTAATGGCAATTTAAAAGCAGTATATTGGTGTCATATCAGTGCAAAATATATACCTACTCAAAATTATTTCTTAAGTACACATACATTTATTTTGTGTTTTTATTATTAGTTAAGTTAGAGTACAAAATATGATCAGTGCTATTTTTTATTAGTAATTTTTATTCCTAATACTATTGTTTGATAATAGATGTTATTTGATTTTGTTTTATACTTTTGCTTGATTACTATCTTTAAACATGAATGATATAATTTAGACTGTGTAGAATGGTCAAGAAACATGAAAATGTCTCTATTTTCTTTTCTCTCTATCACTTTCTATTCACCAGATAAACATGTTTACTACTTATTTTTTATCATCCTTATAAGATATTATATCAAAATCACATTAAAATGGTATACAGCACTTATGTTTATGTATATGATTTCATTAATAAAATGTACATAATTCCAATTACTCACTTGCCACTTCCCATTCGCATTTGCTCATTGTACCTATCCTATGCTCTTGAGTCTGGTTTTCCTTCATTTCTATATGAATTCTTGCATGTTCATATTCAATCTCTTCTCCTATGAGCTCCTTTCCAGATGGTGCAGGATAACTTTCAAAACAAATTATTCTTTGCAATAATTGTTTATATTTCTCTGAATAGTTTTTATAGAAATCTGAAAATTTAGCCTTATATACTAATTCTAAGCCATACTCTTTTGCTAACTTAATAAATAAATCAAAATTAACTAGAAATTCTGGGCAATCTACCACTCCTTCTAGATGAAAGTCATATTTAGCACCAAAAAGAGGATAGCCTTCTTCAGGATCAAATAGCAATTTGATATTGTATATTCGATTTCCAAAAGATAAGTCTGCTGATTTTCGTGCACGTGAAACAATTTCATATGCATCTGGTATTGTTCCAAAGAAATATCCATCACCTTTTATACATTCAGATATATTATTTAGCATGCGCCGCGCTTGGTTTAAGCTTTCAAAACTGTAATGCAAACCAAATTGACAACTTACAACATCAAAGTTTATTGATGGGTCTGAATATTTATCTCTGAGTGTGTCTTTGGTGCAATCTGCAGTGATAAATTCTGCAGCAAACAGCCTTCCACATCGTCTGCGTAGCTCTTCGTATCGCGTTTGACATTGTTTTACAGATACTTCAGCAATGTCTGCAAATATTACACGTTCCACGTGCGCTTTTTGCCATTTATTTAGATCACCCCCTTTTCCACAACATATATCAAGGACTTTTAAAGGCCTACCATAATCTTTTTCTCTTATTTTATCAGTATACTCCTGTATAAGGACGCTCTTGACCCAATTGTTGAAATTTCTAAGATAAAATATTGGTGAATTAAATCGTTCTTTACGACCTTTCTCTTCGAGGTGATTGTAGTGCGCTGCTACAATACTGCTATGTTCTTCTGCTTTCTTTGCTATTTCCTGTAAAGGCAAATCATTATTGCCTTCGTTTTCCAGTTGACTATTCTTTAGGTTTATTGTTCCGTTATCTTTGAGCTCTAATTTTGTTAATTGATCCGATTTTTCCGAATCGGCCATTATTACATTTAGATACCTATCTCGATAGTACTACTCAATGTTTACTATTGCTAAAATAGTACTACTTCAACTTCAATTCGAGAAAATGAAAAGAGTACTACTTAAACAAAGCATAACTTGATAAAAAAATCAGTCTCATTTACGGAATACCTACGGCGTCTTCTTCTTCTTTTCTTGTTTTGGCGCCGCAAAAGCTCTTGCCAGTGTCAATGTTTTAAAGCCTTCATAACATTTTCCAATATACACAGTATGTGTCAATGTTTTAAAGTATTAGTAAATTTTTCCAGCGACAATTTTTTCAAGCTTTCGTAGTATTATACATTCTATACAAAGTGGCGTTCAACAAAATGGTGGCCACCTTGTTAGAACGATCTAGGGAATTTTTGTGGGATCCCAGAATGCATGCTCTTGGTTAATACTTATAATCCACTTCAGTAAGCACAAAAACCAAACTAGGAGTTTTTGGCGGGATCTTGGAGTGACCTGTTGTGGTTTTTATTTTTAATTCATTAACTTAGGTTCTTGACCCTATATTTAATATAATATTGGTGGCGTTTTGCGTGATATAGTTTGACAGAAAATTATGATTGTTGATTGGTATTTACCTAGTAAGATGATTGAGGTAGATTAGGCGAAATATACTAGATATTAGAATACCAATATTTTCTTTAAATCTTATTGATATATCGATACTTTCCAATAATTATATCAATATTGATACTGATTTAATCCAAAAACCTTTTTGTATTACCTACATCCCTATTTAAAAATCGTCATGTATACTCATGTAGCAAGTTCTAGGGATGATGATCTGAGATCAATTAATTGAAGAATGGATTTTTGGGCAAAAACATTGATTTCTTAAATCGATTCATGGTACTGAATTCAACCAGTGAATTGATATTTCTACTTAAAAAGCGAAAGCCGATTTTTTTTCTAAAATTATTTACAATTACCCAAATACATGTAGATAAATGTCAATTTTTCACATAATTACTCAAAAACTCGCGAGATGGCTGTATTACCTGTACACTTAGTTAACTTCGTTTTTCCATGGATAAAAGGAATTTGTTTTGAAGAACATTTGTTCAATTAATTATCATTATCATTATATATATAAAAAAAACTAAGTTGATAAAATGTGCGTGCCGATAAAACTGAAAAAGGAGTCCCGGCACGATAAAGGGACTTATATAGTGTGATAGCCCTTTATCCCCCCTCGAAAAAGAAAGTTCCCGTTTTAGCCTAAAGGGCGTGTTTTTAAAGATATAAGGGCTTTTCCAAACCGTCAACTTGGAAATTAAGTGTTGTGGCGCCATCTGTTGTCGAGTATTTGAACTTTATTCAGAACAACGATTATTTGGGTTGCATTTCGAAAGGCGCTGCGAGCAATTGCAGTATGTGTAGTACATAGGCTGCACTAAAAGTATCGGGAATGGAATATTTCCACTGTTCCTGTCATATTAAAATCTTTATAATTGAAAACTCCTTGGTTTTAAAAATAGAATAGGTACAATTTATTTATTTAAAACAAGATTCTCGGTCTTGTCACAAGGTTTTGTCAAACTTGTTTAGTCGTTGAGAAAATGGAATTGACTCGAGAAAATTCAAGAGCGATGATTTATTATGACTTTCGAAGTGGTTTAACACAAAAACAGTGTGTTGACCGGATGATTTCTGCATTTGGTGATGAAGCCCCATCCAAAACCACAATTTATCGCTGGTTTACTGAATTTCAACGTGGACGTGTCAAGCTCAATGATGATCCTCGTGAAGGTCGTCCAAAAACTGCAGTCACCCATGAAAACGTTGATGCTGTGCGTAAGCTGATTGAGGAAGATCGACATGTGACATACCGCGAAATTCAGGCAACTTTAGACATTGGCATGAGTCAAATACAAATAATCTTGCATGAACAATTAGGTGTAAAAAAGTTGTTTTCCCGATGGATACCGCATTCGCTCTGTGAAGAGCAAAAAGCGGCTCGTGTTACTTGGTTCGTCAGAACTCTCGAAAGATTCAACGCAGGATCCTCAAATGCAGTATACAACATCGTATCAGGTGACGAATCCTGGATATACGCGTACGAACCCGAAACAAAAAACCAGTCACGAGTTTGGGTGTTCGAAAATGAGTTAAAGCCAACAAAAATTATTCGTTCACGGAGTGTTGCAAAAAAATTGTGGCCACGTTTGTCTCCAAAACCGGCCATGTTACGACTATTCCTCTTGAGGGACAAAGAACGGTTAATGCAGAATGGTATGCTAGCATTTGTTTGCCACAGGTCGTTTCTGAACTCCGTAAAGAGAACGGCAACCGCCGCATCATCCTCCATCACGACAATGCGAGTTCTCACACCGCGCACAGAACAAAAGAGTTTTTAGAGAAAGAAAACATAGAATTCTTAGACCATCCGCCGTACAGCCCCGACCTAAGCCCTAATGATTTCTATACTTTCCTAAAATAAAGAATAAATTGCGTGGACAGACATTTTCATCACCTGAAGAAGCTGTGGACGACTACAAAACGGCCATTTTGGAGACCCCAACTTCCGAATGGAATGGTTGCTTCAATGATTGGTTCCATCGTATGGAAAAATGTGTCAGATTTCGCGGAGAATACTTCGAAAAGCAATAAATACATTTTTAAATAGTAATGTTGTGTCACTTCTTTGATTCCCGAAATTTTCAGTACGTACATATAATGGCGCGAAATTTAAAATTCCAATTTCAATAAAGTCTTAAATTACATTTGTTACTATAATAAAGTTATTAAATTATGTGTATTTGTCAGCAGTAGCTAACTTATATTTTGGAGTTAAAGCGACATAATTTTAATTATTCAAATTAGTTCTGAAAACATTTTAAAATTTAAGTTTTTAAATTTCGCGCCTTTACTACGTATGCTACAGCTGCAGAACCTATTGTTACGGCGGACGATAATGTCGAGAACATTCTAGAAAGTGTGAGAAAGAAAATATTCTCAAACTTTCTCGAATATCCTAGAGCCTAGCTCTCTGAATATATAAGAGCCCGGTGTCGCCCGCCAGAGTTAGTTCGATTTGAACAACGAAACAAGCGATTTCGAAACGAGACGGAAAGAATGTTATCTGTGAGCCTTTATTTTGAAGTATCACGTGTGAGTATTTTTAATAGTGTGTTTAATTAATTCTCGATTTTGAAGCGAAGAAGAAAAAGTTGCCTGTGAGCCTTTATTGTGAAATATCAAATGTGAGTATTTTTAATAGTGTGTTTAATTCATTCTAATGGTTTTGTTTTTCTTTTCTTTTAATTGTAATTTTCTTTACCTTGAAGCAGTCGGGCGACGTTGTTTCTATGCCTTCTATATACTTTTGGCCGTAAACAAAATATCGCGCGACCGCTTGAAGGTTAAATAAATATTTTTCTTTTTCTCAACGTACCCCACGTTTACGTAATAATCTAATAATATATTTGTCTATATAATGTTTATTAAATTTATATTTTACAGAATACAATGCCTAGACGTAAAAGAGGAGGAGATCTTGCCAGTTCTGCAGCGAAACGGCGGAAACAAAAAGAATATCGAAGAAATGAAACGGAAGAAGAGCACGAAGCACGTTTACAAAATTAACAAACCAGAATGAGCACCCTGAGAAGCAGAAAAAGCGAACAAATAAAAGAAAAGAAAAATATTGAAGAATCGAGAATTTTGAAAGATAATCTAACAAAGGAAGCATTCCACTACGAACCGACGAAAAAATATTACAATCATAAATATGTTGTAATCGGAAAAATGAATTACATTTGCCAATTTTGCCACGCGAAAAAATTCAGTAAAGAAACACTAGGTCTCTGTTGCATGAATGGAAAAATTCGATTACCACCACCGGAAGCATCTCCGCAGGAATTTCTACATTACGGGGTAACATTAGAATGAAAACACTTTCTTTAAAATATATGATCATACAACTCCTGCTTTCAAATGATTTCTGTCGTTGTTACTTCGAGTAACACTAATAAAAATGAATTTGAATATGTATTTTCAATTCAAGGGCAAATTTATCACAAAATAGGATGGTTACTACCAATGCCTAACGAAGACTATAAATTTCTGCAAGTATATTGATAAACGATGCACAAATTTTAATGGATTGAAACGCGAAATAATCGAAGATATACAGAGGATCTTACACAAATACAATCAACTGATTTACATATTCAAAACAATATTAGACCGCATGATTTCTGACGACTATAAAATTGTAGTTCGAGCCGATAAAAGACCACGTGGAGAACACGAACGTAGATTTAATGCACCTCAGAAAGATGAAGTCGCCATCGTAATTGTAGACAATGAAAATACAAGCCGTGACAAAATTGTACAACGAAGTAGAAAAGGACTACAACGCATTGCAGAGACACACCGTTCATATGATGCTCTTCAATATCCGTTAATATTTCTGCACGGAGAGGACGGATATCATTTCAATATAAAACAAATTCATCCTGAAACAGGCCTAGAAACAAACAAAAAAGTCACTTCCAAGGAGTTCTATGCTTACCGCTTAATGATCAGAGACAATGAAATATATAATCACATACCCGTATATATATATACACATACATACATATATACATAATATATAATATAACACTCGCCGTTTATTCCAACAATTTCTGGTAGATATGTACGCAAAAATAGAAGCAGAACGGATGCTTTACATAAGACTGAATCAGAAGAAACTACGCTCAGAAGAATACGATCATAAATGACGGCAATATTGACGATATTGGACCAATGGTAATCTTACCCTCATCATACATAGGAAGTCCAAGACATATGCACGAATATACTCAAAATGCCATGACCTACGTAAGAAAATATGGACGACCTGATCTCTTCATAACATTTACTTGCAACTCATCATGATCAGACATCAAAGAACAACTAAAATACGGACAAACCTCCATGGATCGACACGACATAATATCCCGAGTTTTTCGACAAAAACAAATAAGACTTATTGAAGTCATCACAAAATACCACACCTTTGGAACCGTTAGATGCTGGATGTATACAATCGAGTGGCAAAAAAGAGGATTAACTCACTCACATCATCTCATATGGGTACACGATAAAATTTATCCCACGGATATCGACAAAATCATCCAAGCTGAATTTCCCGATCCACAAAAAGATCCGGAACTATACAACATAGTAGTGAAAAACATGATTCACGGACCATGTGGACCATTTAACTTAAATGCGCCATGCATGAGTGATGTTAAATGTACAAAAAAATATCCAAAACCATATTGGACGATACAAAAACTGAAGATGACGGCTATCCCAAATATAGAAGACGATCACCGAAAAACGGTGGCTTCACAGCAACAATACGAATACAAGGCAGAGATGAACTGGAAATAGATAATCAATGGGTAGTACCATATAACCCACTACTTTCCAAAATGTTCCAAGCACACATAAACGTTGAATACTGCAATTCAGTAAAATCTATTAAATATATATGTAATTACGTAAACAAAGGTAGTGATATGGCAGTATTTCAAATAGTCCAAAATAGCGAACAAAATAACAGAAATAATGAGATCTTCATATACTAAATGGGAAGATACATCAACAGTAACGAAGCAGCGTGGAGGATTTTCAGTTTTCCCATACACGAACGCGAACCAGCTGTGCAACATCTAGCGGTACATTTGGAGAATGGACAGAGAGTTTACTTCACAAAAGACTCGGCTAGAAAAATTGCAAGTGAACCACCTCAGAACACAACATTAACAGCTTTTTTCCAACTGTGCCAAACGGATCCATCCGCAAATACATTACTGTATGTCGACGTTCCTATTTATTATACGTGGGACAAAACAAGGAAAATTTTTCAACGACGAAAACAAGTATGCCGGAGGAGGGTCATCCAGAAATCATGAAAACTAACGCAATAGGTCGAGTATACACTGTACATCCAAACAATGCCGAATGTTTCTATCTCCGGATGTTGTTACACGATGCCTATGCCAGACGTACAGAGAAGTATGTCAACGCTTAGGATTATTGGAAAACGATAACCACTACAAGAAGCCACACTCATAGCTTCAGCTGAACAAATTCGAGAGTTATTCGCCAAAATTCTAACAACATGTAACCCATCAAACCCAAAACAGCTATGGGACTCTTTCAAAAAGAGTATGAGTGATGATATATTGTACCAAATCCGACAAACTAATCCAGAACTGACTATAGAATTCAATGACGAATTCAACTCATTCACTTTCACTTTCCTTACAATATTACTTTTCTACACTGTTGAAGCTATCATGCAAACCGTACATGGTGGCCACTCACATTCTCATGACATACAAGTGAAAACTGTTGATGAAATTAAAACAGATTCGTCGAAGCAGATGGAGACCATAGAACTCGGAGCAATGATGCCCGGATCGCCACCGCCGCCAGTAGAGCGACCGATGACGTCTACCGCTCTCATGGTCATTGTCGGTGATGGATTGCATAATTTGACGGATGGTTTGGCGATAGGCGCGGCGTTTAGTGGAGATCCGGTGACAGGTTTTGCTACGGCCTTAGCCGTATTTTGTCACGAGCTTCCGCATGAGTTGGGTGATTTTGCTGTGCTGTTGCGTTCTGGTATGAGCATAAAACGTGCTCTTTATTACAATATATTATCATCAGTTCTTAGTTTTATGGGTATGGCCGGTGGTATCTGGCTCGCGGAAGACCATGAATCTGCCTCTCAGTGGATATACGCCGCGACGGCTGGTACATTCTTCTACATAGCGCTTGCTGATCTAGTACCAGAAATGAATGAGAACAACCACGGTAAAAGTTTAAATTTACTACTGGCAGTCCTGGGTATACTTACCGGAGGTGTTATGTTAATTTCGCGAAGGGGTAACATCAACTGGCCTCCCAGAAGCCCCGACCTTAGTTTTAAAATTTCTCCACCAAATTCTAAAGACCTTTTGGTTTTACTGGATGATTTATTAGTGATAATATGAGATAAAGATTGTAGTTTAATATGGTTAGATTGTATTAAAACTTCTATAGGACTACAGATATCTTTACATTGATTTATGTCCTGTGGCTGAATCTTAATACATAGGTCTCGAGTTTTATGTAATATTGTATCGATATTTTCGAGATAAGGTTCTAAAGATATTCCTCCGGTCTGGCAATCGACCCACTCAACGTCGCTTCAAAATTTGACTTGAGCGGCAGGCAGCGCTCTGACCGCTGATGACGGTTGGAAGTTTTTGGTCGATTTGTGTCGCCATATTAATACTGCTATCCCTTACAAACATATTTATTATTAAGGCATAAGACAAGGACACAGTATTAAAGCCAAAACAAAACGTCATCCGGCCGCCATATATTTCGTACTTCAGTCCATTGCTAACCTTAATATGCGGCGCGTTGCTCTTTCGACTTTGGGGCCCTTTGGGAGTGCTGTCTTTCGAATGTAATAATATTAAAAAATTGTTCCGAGAGGGCTAGGCATTTAATTTTATAGTAGGAATTATATTTTGTTCTTTTAAAAATTATATACCTATTTGGACACAGAATCACTGATGGATTTCGGCTTAGGTCCGTGGAGCCCCATAACGAATAAGGCCTAGGGCGGAATCTAAACTATTTTTTATACAATTAAGGTGGCAAACAAACGCACGGCCTGCCTCATGGTAAGCGGCTATCCAAACCTATGGACGCTTGTAACACCGTAGTCATAGGCGTAGGTAATAACTAACACAATGCCGATCTTGAAACCCCTTTCTCAAGAAGCTGTGGAAACCCTACTAAACGCAGGAAAACACCTCAAGGTTATTCGGCTGCGATGTTCTATAGACTGCCCCGAGTATATCCTCCATTGCAAATTTTATTTTTTTATAATAAGCATGTGTTCCGTATATTACAACCAATATGATAACAAAACACTCGTAAATGAAATAAACAGGAAAGTAACAATAAGCGTTAGTGGTTAATAAATTAATAGCTACGTACATTCGATATATTGATGTCAGTACATTCCACACATATTTCATAACCATAACGACTAAAGCCTACCATAGATGAGTAGTTTTACCTTCAGTTCCGCCGGACCTGATATACAGACCTGATTACAGTGTATGGGTATTACGGTTTCAAGGTTTACTTGCATACGGCGCGTACATGCGCGACAACCCGTTGGCAACCCGTGGGCAACCCGTGGGCAACCCGTTGGCAACCCGTGTGCAACCCGTGTGCAACCCGTGGGCAACCAGTGGGCAACCAGTTGGCAACCCGTTGGCAACCCGTGGGCAACCCGTTGGCAACCCGTGTGCAACCCGTGGGCAACCCGTTGGCAACCCGTGGGCAACCCGTGGGCAACCAGTGGGCAACTAGTGGGCAACTAGTGGGCAACCCGTTGGCAACCCGTTGGCAACCCGTTGGCAACCCGTTGACAACCAGTGGGCAACCAGTGGGAAACCAGTGGGCAACCAGTGGGAAACCAGTGGGCAACCAGTGGGCAACCAGTGGGCAACTAGTGGGCAACCAGTTGGCAACCAGTGGGCAACTAGTGGGCAACCAGTTGGCAACCAGTGGGCAACCAGTGGGCAACCAGTTGGCAACCAGTTGGCAACCAGTGGGCAACCCGTTGGCAACCCGTTGGCAACCCGTTGACAACCAGTGGGCAACCAGTGGGAAACCAGTTGGCAACCAGTGGGCAACCAGTGGGCATTCAAGGAGGGATTTTTTCTCTTCATTGTTTTCAGAACAGCGAATTAATTCTAAAACTTGATTGAGACGATTTGGTTTGGTAGTAGATATAATACTATATATAATACTATAGTATTAATTGTGTGATATTGATCAGAGTCGAAATCGCTGTAATCTAAAGATGTCAGCTCTACACAATAATCTGTGACCCTTATTTCCTCATTAGTTGTATTTAATACCGTTATATTTACCTTTTTATTAGGTTTGACAGTGACTATACAATTCGCTACGTAAACACCTTTGCTTAGTATGTGATCTAGTACATTGATGTGATGTATCGATTGATGTGATTGGTATTTACCTAGTAAGATGATTGAGGTAGTTTAGGTGAAATATACTAGATATTAGAATACCAAGATTTTCTTTCAAATCTTATTGATATATCGATACTTTCCAATAATTATATCAATATTGATACTGATATATTCCAAAAACCTTTTTGTATTACCTACATCCCTATTTAAAAATCGTCATGTATACTCATGTAGCAAGTTCTAGGGATGATGATCTGAGATCAATTAATTGAAGAATGGATTTTTGGGCAAAAACATTGATTTCTTAAATCGATTCATGGTACTGAATTCAACCAGTGAATTGATATTTCTACTTAAAAAGCGAAAGCCGATTTTTTTTCTAAAATTATTTACAATTACCCAAATACATGTAGATAAATGTCAATTTTTCACATAATTACTCAAAAACTCGCGAGATGGCTGTATTACCTGTACACTTAGTTAACTTCGTTTTTCCATGGATAAAAGGAATTTGTTTTGAAGAACATTTGTTCAATTAATTATCATTATCATTATATATATAAAAAAAACTAAGTTGATAAAATGTGCGTGCCGATAAAACTGAAAAAGGAGTCCCGGCACGATAAAGGGACTTATATAGTGTGATAGCCCTTTATCCCCCCTCGAAAAAGAAAGTTCCCGTTTTAGCCTAAAGGGGTGTTTTTAAAGATATAAGGGCTTTTCCAAACCGTCAACTTGGAAATTAAGTGTTGTGGCGCCATCTGTTGTCGAGTATTTGAACTTTATTCAGAACAACGATTATTTGGGTTGCATTTCGAAAGGCGCTGCGAGCAATTGCAGTATGTGTAGTACATAGGCTGCACTAAAAGTATCGGGAATGGAATATTTCCACTGTTCCTGTCATATTAAAATCTTTATAATTGAAAACTCCTTGGTTTTAAAAATAGAATAGGTACAATTTATTTATTTAAAACAAGATTCTCGGTCTTGTCACAAGGTTTTGTCAAACTTGTTTAGTCGTTGAGAAAATGGAATTGACTCGAGAAAATTCAAGAGCGATGATTTATTATGACTTTCGAAGTGGTTTAACACAAAAACAGTGTGTTGACCGGATGATTTCTGCATTTGGTGATGAAGCCCCATCCAAAACCACAATTTATCGCTGGTTTACTGAATTTCAACGTGGACGTGTCAAGCTCAATGATGATCCTCGTGAAGGTCGTCCAAAAACTGCAGTCACCCATGAAAACGTTGATGCTGTGCGTAAGCTGATTGAGGAAGATCGACATGTGACATACCGCGAAATTCAGGCAACTTTAGACATTGGCATGAGTCAAATACAAATAATCTTGCATGAACAATTAGGTGTAAAAAAGTTGTTTTCCCGATGGATACCGCATTCGCTCTGTGAAGAGCAAAAAGCGGCTCGTGTTACTTGGTTCGTCAGAACTCTCGAAAGATTCAACGCAGGATCCTCAAATGCAGTATACAACATCGTATCAGGTGACGAATCCTGGATATACGCGTACGAACCCGAAACAAAAAACCAGTCACGAGTTTGGGTGTTCGAAAATGAGTTAAAGCCAACAAAAATTATTCGTTCACGGAGTGTTGCAAAAAAAATTGTGGCCACGTTTGTCTCCAAAACCGGCCATGTTACGACTATTCCTCTTGAGGGACAAAGAACGGTTAATGCAGAATGGTATGCTAGCATTTGTTTGCCACAGGTCGTTTCTGAACTCCGTAAAGAGAACGGCAACCGCTGCATCATCCTCCATCACGACAATGCGAGTTCTCACACCGCGCACAGAACAAAAGAGTTTTTAGAGAAAGAAAACATAGAATTCTTAGACCATCCGCCGTACAGCCCCGACCTAAGCCCTAATGATTTCTATACTTTCCCTAAAATAAAGAATAAATTGCGTGGACAGACATTTTCATCACCTGAAGAAGCTGTGGACGACTACAAAACGGCCATTTTGGAGACCCCAACTTCCGAATGGAATGGTTGCTTCAATGATTGGTTCCATCGTATGGAAAAATGTGTCAGATTTCGCGGAGAATACTTCGAAAAGCAATAAATACATTTTTAAATAGTAATGTTGTGTCACTTCTTTGATTCCCGAAATTTTCAGTACGTACATATAATGGCGCGAAATTTAAAATTCCAATTTCAATAAAGTCTTAAATTACATTTGTTACTATAATAAAGTTATTAAATTATGTGTATTTGTCAGCAGTAGCTAACTTATATTTTGGAGTTAAAGCGACATAATTTTAATTATTCAAATTAGTTCTGAAAACATTTTAAAATTTAAGTTTTTAAATTTCGCGCCTTTACTACGTATGCTACAGCTGCAGAACCTATTGTTACGGCGGACGATAATGTCGAGAACATTCTAGAAAGTGTGAGAAAGAAAATATTCTCAAACTTTCTCGAATATCCTAGAGCCTAGCTCTCTGAATATATAAGAGCCCGGTGTCGCCCGCCAGAGTTAGTTCGATTTGAACAACGAAACAAGCGATTTCGAAACGAGACGGAAAGAATGTTATCTGTGAGCCTTTATTTTGAAGTATCACGTGTGAGTATTTTTAATAGTGTGTTTAATTAATTCTCGATTTTGAAGCGAAGAAGAAAAAGTTGCCTGTGAGCCTTTATTGTGAAATATCAAATGTGAGTATTTTTAATAGTGTGTTTAATTCATTCTAATGGTTTTGTTTTTCTTTTCTTTTAATTGTAATTTTCTTTACCTTGAAGCAGTCGGGCGACGTTGTTTCTATGCCTTCTATATACTTTTGGCCGTAAACAAAATATCGCGCGACCGCTTGAAGGTTAAATAAATATTTTTCTTTTTCTCAACGTACCCCACGTTTACGTAATAATCTAATAATATATTTGTCTATATAATGTTTATTAAATTTATATTTTACAGAATACAATGCCTAGACGTAAAAGAGGAGGAGATCTTGCCAGTTCTGCAGCGAAACGACGGAAACAAAAAGAATATCGAAGAAATGAAACGGAAGAAGAGCACGAAGCACGTTTACAAAATTAACAAACCAGAATGAGCACCCTGAGAAGCAGAAAAAGCGAACAAAGAAAAGAAAAGAAAAATATTGAAGAATCGAGAATTTTGAAAGATAATCTAACAAAGGAAGCATTCCACTACGAACCGACGAAAAAATATTACAATCATAAATATGTTGTAATCGGAAAAATGAATAACATTTGCCAATTTTGCCACGCGAAAAAATTCAGTAAAGAAACACTAGGTCTCTGTTGCATGAATGGAAAAATTCGATTACCACCACCGGAAGCATCTCCGCAGGAATTTCTACATTACATGACCGGGGTAACATTAGAATGAAAACACTTTCTTTAAAATATATGATCATACAACTCCTGCTTTCAAATGATTTCTGTCGTTGTTACTTCGAGTAACACTAATAAAAATGAATTTGAATATGTATTTTCAATTCAAGGGCAAATTTATCACAAAATAGGATGGTTACTACCAATGCCTATCGAAGACTATAAATTTCTGCAAGTATATTGATAAACGATGCACAAATTTTAATGGATTGAAACGCGAAATAATCGAAGATATACAGAGGATCTTACACAAATACAATCAACTGATTTACATATTCAAAACAATATTAGACCGCATGATTTCTGACGACTATAAAATTGTAGTTCGAGCCGATAAAAGACCACGTGGAGAACACGAACGTAGATTTAATGCACCTCAGAAAGATGAAGTCGCCATCGTAATTGTAGACAATGAAAATACAAGCCGTGACAAAATTGTACAACGAAGTAGAAAAGGACTACAACGCATTGCAGAGACACACCGTTCATATGATGCTCTTCAATATCCGTTAATATTTCTGCACGGAGAGGACGGATATCATTTCAATATAAAACAAATTCATCCTGAAACAGGCCTAGAAACAAACAAAAAAGTCACTTCCAAGGAGTTCTATGCTTACCGCTTAATGATCAGAGACAATGAAATATATAATCACATACCCGTATATATATATACACATACATACATATATACATAATATATAATATATAATATAACACTCGCCGTTTATTCCAACAATTTCTGGTAGATATGTACGCAAAAATAGAAGCAGAACGGATGCTTTACATAAGACTGAATCAGAAGAAACTACGCTCAGAAGAATACGATCATAAATGACGGCAATATTGACGATATTGGACCAATGGTAATCTTACCCTCATCATACATAGGAAGTCCAAGACATATGCACGAATATACTCAAAATGCCATGACCTACGTAAGAAAATATGGACGACCTGATCTCTTCATAACATTTACTTGCAACTCATCATGATCAGACATCAAAGAACAACTAAAATACGGACAAACCTCCATGGATCGACACGACATAATATCCCGAGTTTTTCGACAAAAACAAATAAGACTTATTGAAGTCATCACAAAATACCACACCTTTGGAACCGTTAGATGCTGGATGTATACAATCGAGTGGCAAAAAAGAGGATTAACTCACTCACATCATCTCATATGGGTACACGATAAAATTTATCCCACGGATATCGACAAAATCATCCAAGCTGAATTTCCCGATCCACAAAAAGATCCGGAACTATACAACATAGTAGTGAAAAACATGATTCACGGACCATGTGGACCATTTAACTTCAATGCGCCATGCATGAGTGATGTTAAATGTACAAAAAATTATCCAAAACCATATTGGACGATACAAAAACTGAAGATGACGGCTATCCCAAATATAGAAGACGATCACCGAAAAACGGTGGCTTCACAGCAACAATACGAATACAAGGCAGAGATGAACTGGAAATAGATAATCAATGGGTAGTACCATATAACCCACTACTTTCCAAAATGTTCCAAGCACACATAAACGTTGAATACTGCAATTCAGTAAAATCTATTAAATATATATGTAATTACGTAAACAAAGGTAGTGATATGGCAGTATTTCAAATAGTCCAAAATAGCGAACAAAATAACAGAAATAATGAGATCTTCATATACTAAATGGGAAGATACATCAACAGTAACGAAGCAGCGTGGAGGATTTTCAGTTTTCCCATACACGAACGCGAACCAGCTGTGCAACATCTAGCGGTACATTTGGAGAATGGACAGAGAGTTTACTTCACAAAAGACTCGGCTAGAAAAATTGCAAGTGAACCACCTCAGAACACAACATTAACAGCTTTTTTCCAACTGTGCCAAACGGATCCATCCGCAAATACATTACTGTATGTCGACGTTCCTATTTATTATACGTGGGACAAAACAAGGAAAATTTTTCAACGACGAAAACAAGTATGCCGGAGGAGGGTCATCCAGAAATCATGAAAACTAACGCAATAGGTCGAGTATACACTGTACATCCAAACAATGCCGAATGTTTCTATCTCCGGATGTTGTTACACGATGCCTATGCCAGACGTACAGAGAAGTATGTCAACGCTTAGGATTATTGGAAAACGATAACCACTACAAGAAGCCACACTCATAGCTTCAGCTGAACAAATTCGAGAGTTATTCGCCAAAATTCTAACAACATGTAACCCATCAAACCCAAAACAGCTATGGGACTCTTTCAAAAAGAGTATGAGTGATGATATATTGTACCAAATCCGACAAACTAATCCAGAACTGACTATAGAATTCAATGACGAATTCAACTCATTCACTTTCACTTTCCTTACAATATTACTTTTCTACACTGTTGAAGCTATCATGCAAACCGTACATGGTGGCCACTCACATTCTCATGACATACAAGTGAAAACTGTTGATGAAATTAAAACAGATTCGTCGAAGCAGATGGAGACCATAGAACTCGGAGCAATGATGCCCGGATCGCCACCGCCGCCAGTAGAGCGACCGATGACGTCTACCGCTCTCATGGTCATTGTCGGTGATGGATTGCATAATTTGACGGATGGTTTGGCGATAGGCGCGGCGTTTAGTGGAGATCCGGTGACAGGTTTTGCTACGGCCTTAGCCGTATTTTGTCACGAGCTTCCGCATGAGTTGGGTGATTTTGCTGTGCTGTTGCGTTCTGGTATGAGCATAAAACGTGCTCTTTATTACAATATATTATCATCAGTTCTTAGTTTTATGGGTATGGCCGGTGGTATCTGGCTCGCGGAAGACCATGAATCTGCCTCTCAGTGGATATACGCCGCGACGGCTGGTACATTCTTCTACATAGCGCTTGCTGATCTAGTACCAGAAATGAATGAGAACAACCACGGTAAAAGTTTAAATTTACTACTGGCAGTCCTGGGTATACTTACCGGAGGTGTTATGTTAATTTCGCGAAGGGGTAACATCAACTGGCCTCCCAGAAGCCCCGACCTTAGTTTTAAAATTTCTCCACCAAATTCTAAAGACCTTTTGGTTTTACTGGATGATTTATTAGTGATAATATGAGATAAAGATTGTAGTTTAATATGGTTAGATTGTATTAAAACTTCTATAGGACTACAGATATCTTTACATTGATTTATGTCCTGTGGCTGAATCTTAATACATAGGTCTCGAGTTTTATGTAATATTGTATCGATATTTTCGAGATAAGGTTCTAAAGATATTCCTCCGGTCTGGCAATCGACCCACTCAACGTCGCTTCAAAATTTGACTTGAGCGGCAGGCAGCGCTCTGACCGCTGATGACGGTTGGAAGTTTTTGGTCGATTTGTGTCGCCATATTAATACTGCTATCCCTTACAAACATATTTATTATTAAGGCATAAGACAAGGACACAGTATTAAAGCCAAAACAAAACGTCATCCGGCCGCCATATATTTCGTACTTCAGTCCATTGCTAACCTTAATATGCGGCGCGTTGCTCTTTCGACTTTGGGGCCCTTTGGGAGTGCTGTCTTTCGAATGTAATAATATTAAAAAATTGTTCCGAGAGGGCTAGGCATTTAATTTTATAGTAGGAATTATATTTTGTTCTTTTAAAAATTATATACCTATTTGGACACAGAATCACTGATGGATTTCGGCTTAGGTCCGTGGAGCCCCATAACGAATAAGGCCTAGGGCGGAATCTAAACTATTTTTTATACAATTAAGGTGGCAAACAAACGCACGGCCTGCCTCATGGTAAGCGGCTATCCAAACCTATGGACGCTTGTAACACCGTAGTCATAGGCGTAGGTAATAACTAACACAATGCCGATCTTGAAACCCCTTTCTCAAGAAGCTGTGGAAACCCTACTAAACGCAGGAAAACACCTCAAGGTTATTCGGCTGCGATGTTCTATAGACTGCCCCGAGTATATCCTCCATTGCAAATTTTATTTTTTATAATAAGCATGTGTTCCGTATATTACAACCAATATGATAACAAAACACTCGTAAATGAAATAAACAGGAAAGTAACAATAAGCGTTAGTGGTTAATAAATTAATAGCTACGTACATTCGATATATTGATGTCAGTACATTCCACACATATTTCATAACCATAACGACTAAAGCCTACCATAGATGAGTAGTTTTACCTTCAGTTCCGCCGGACCTGATATACAGACCTGATTACAGTGTATGGGTATTACGGTTTCAAGGTTTACTTGCATACGGCGCGTACATGCGCGACAACCCGTTGGCAACCCGTGGGCAACCCGTGGGCAACCCGTTGGCAACCCGTGTGCAACCCGTGGGCAACCAGTGGGCAACCAGTTGGAACCCTTAACCATATTAAACCAAAAAAAAAACCCCCTGGAGTTTTGGCGGGGGTTTTTTTTTTTTTTTTTTTTTTTTTAATTTTAATTTAAATTGGTTTTGCTATTTTTAAAAATTATATTGTTGGGTTTTTAAATATTTAAAGGGGAAAATTTAAATTAAAATTTTTTGGTTTATTTCCTTTAAATTTAAATAGTAATTTTTAATCAAAAATTTTTTCCAAAACCCTTTTAAATCTATTTAAAATTATTACCAAAAATTTTTAAAATTTAATTAAAAATTTTTGGGAAAAATTTTTAAAATTATTTTTAAAAACCCAGGAATTTATTTTATTAAAAGGAAAATTTTTTTTAAAATTTTTAAAAAAAAATTGAAAATTTTTTTCAAAATTTAAAAATCCGGAATGGTTAACTTCACTTATTTTTTTTTTAAAATTTTAAAAAGAAATTTTTTTTTTTAAATTAATTAATTAAAAAATTAAAAAGGGAAAAAATTTTCCCAAAAAAAATTTAAAATAAGGGTTTATTTTAAAAATTTTCCCCTTTTCCAAAAAAAAAGGGTTTTTTTTTTAAAAAGGGCTTTTTTAATTTAATTTAAATTAATTTTATTTTTTTTAAACTAAATTAAAAAGGGGGCCCTTAAAAAGGGCCCGGAAAATTTAGCTTATATATTAAATAAAAACCCTTTTTAAAAAAAAAAAATTTTTTTTAAAAAAAACTTTTTTTAAAGTTTTTGGGTTTTAAAGAATTTGGAAAATTAAAGGGTTTAAATTTTTGCTTTAATTTTAAAAAAAAATGGTTGGGGAATTTGAGGGGGCCCCACCAAAACCCAATTTTGGCTGTTTAAGTGGAGGTTAATCAATTTTCCCCGTCAAAAAAAATAAAAAATTTTGGTTTTTTGAATAGGAAATTTAATTTAAAAACAAATTCGGCTTTGTTTTAAAAAAATTTTTCCCAAAATTGGGTTTAAAAGCCCTTAAAAGGAAAGCTGGAAAAAAGGCGTATTTTTAACCGAAATTAAACCAAAAAATGGTTTAACAATTTGAAGGTAGAAAAACCAAAAAAACCCTAATTTTTTGAAAAGGTTAAAGCCAAAAAAATTTTGTTAGGGGAAAAATGGCCCAAAAATTGGCCCTTTTCCCAAAGGGCAAGAAATTTCCCAAAGGACAAAGAAATTTTGGCAATTTTTAACTTGGAAAAACCCCCCCAAAAAACCAAATAACCCCAGAAAAAAAAAAAAAAAGTTTTTGGAAAACCCCTAAGAATTTTTTTCCCCCGGGAAATTTCCCAAGATTTTAACCCTTAAAATAAAAAAAGGGGAACATTTCAATGGAATTTAGGGTCAAACCCAAAAAAAGGGCAGATTTGGGGAAAATATTAAAAAGCAAAAATTTTTTAAAAGAATTTTTTTAAAAAATTTTGACTTTTTGCCCAAAAATTTAAAACCAAATTTTTAACAAAAACTTAAATAAAGTTTATTAAAATTTTTTTTGCAAATTCTTTTTTTGGAAAAGGAAAAAAACAAAAACCCTAAAAATTTTAAAATTTTATTTTTAAACCCCCAAACAGTTGGGAAAAGGGAAACTAAATTTTAAAGGTAACCCCCCTGAAATTTTTTCCAAATTTGAAAATTTTGGCCTTTTCCCTTTGAAAAAAAGCCCGGGCCCCAAAAAGATTGGAAAAAAATTTTGAAAAAGGGAAAAATGATTGGGGCCATTTGTTAGGGGAAAATTTTTTTAGTTTTTTTTTAAAATTTTTTTAAAAGCAAAAAAAATTTTTTATTTAATTTTATTTTTTTTTTTTTAAATTTCTAAAATTTTTTTTTTAAAATTTTTTTAAATGTTTTTTTTAAATATTTTTACAAATAAAAGGTTTAAAAAAATTTTTTTTCCAAACAAACCGGGAAAAAAAAAATTTTAAAAATTTAAAAAAAAAAAATTTAAAATTTAAAAAAAATTTCCCCGGGGAAAACCGAAAAAAAAAGAAAAAGAAAAAGGGAAGATTTAAAAAAAAAAAATTAAAAAAAGGAAAAAAAAAATTTAAAAAAGGGAAAAAATTAAATCCCAAAAAAATTTTAAAAGGGGGAATTTTTCCAATTTTCCAAAAAAAAGAAAAAAACGGGGAAAGAAAAAATTGAACCCCCGGAAGATCCCCGGGTTTTAATTGGGGTAAAAATTTAAAAAAAAATTTCTTTAAAATTTTAATCAATTTTTTTTTTGGTTTTTTTCATTTTTTTAATTTTTTTTTAAAAAAAAAATGGTTTCTCCAATTAAAAGGCTTAAACAAAATTTCGACCAAAATTTTAAATTAAAAAATTAAAAATAAAATTTACCAAAATACAATAAATTTTATTAAAAATATTAAATATTTACAAAATTTGAGAAAAGGGAAAAAAAACGGAAAGATGAAAATGAACGGAAGAGAAAGAAAAACAACCTACAAAAAAAGAAAAAAAGGAAAAGCAAAGCCAACCAAAAATTTTAAATTTTCCGGAAAAATATTTAAAAAAACAATTCATCCAAAATAAAACAAAAAAAAATCCCAAGGATTCTTGCATTTTAAAAAAAAAATTATAAAAACCCTTTTTTCCAATAAAATATTAACAAAAAATTTTTTAACATTTGGTAATTTAAAAAAATTTTTAAAAAAATTTAAAAAACCCTTTTAAAAACTTAAAAAAAAAAAAATAAAAAATTTGGAAATGGATTTCCCAATTAAAAATTTCAAAAATAGGAGAAAACCCAACCAGAAAACAAAATTGGTTTGAAAATTTAAAATTTATTTTAAAATATGAATCAAGACAACAAAAAACAACTATTTAAAAACCCATTCCAAAAAATTTGATTTTAAAAAAAACATAAAACACAAAACCAATTTGGATTTAATTAAAAAAAGGGATCCCAAAAAATTAAAAAACAATTTAAAGGGTACAAAAAACCCACGATTAAAACCCAAGATTTCCAACCCAAAAAATGAAAAAACAATATTTAAATACAAAACCTAAACCCTAAAAAATTCAAATTTAAAACCCAAAAATAAAAAATGAAAATACCAAAACCCAAATAAAACCCCAAAAAAAAATTTAAAAAACTGGAAAACCAAAATTTAAAAGAATAAGGGAAAAAAAACAATTTTCCAAAACCCAACAAAAATAAACCCTAAAAATCAATTAAAAATTAAAATTTTTAATTATAAACAAAGGTATAACATATTTCAAAAGTCCAAAAAAAACGAAAAAATAAAAAAATGGAAACTAATAAAAAATGGAGTTTATTTTAAAAACGGGAAATTTGTCCATCAAAGGAAACAAAAGGAAAAATGGCAAAAACAAAAGTGGCAAAAAATTAATAAATCAAAAAAAACCCTTTTAACCTTTTTTCCAACGGGCAAAAAAATTTCATCATTTTTTTGGGAAAAAAAATTTTCAAAACAAAAAATTCCAAGAACCAAAACAGAAAACCAAAAATGAAAAAACAAACCCAATTTCCATTTTAAAATCCGGGTTTTTCCCATGTTGAAAGGCAAAAAACCAAAAATTTTGGAAACGTAAAATAAAGAAACCCATCCCATAAAAACAACCAAAACGGGTTTCCAAAAATTTAAAAAGAAATAACAAATAAAACAAAAAAAATAAATTTTAAAAATTAAAAAATAAACCCAAAAATTCAAAAACATTAAATTATTTAAATTCAAACCCTTTTTAAATTCTTTTTAAATTTTTAAAACGAAAATACGGGTAATTTGGGACCAAAAAAGGAAAATTTAAAATTAAAAAAGTGAAGAATCCGAAGGAAAAGCCCGGATCCCCCCCCGGAGGCCCGGAGGCCAGTCCAATTGGGGTGAAGAAAAATTTTACGGGTTTTGGGAACGGGGTTTTGAAACCCTTAGTTTTTCCTTCCTATTTTTTTCTTGGGGGATTTTTCGGCCTTTATCAAAATTTCCAAATTAAAATTTAAAATGGCGGGTTATGGGAAAACCGGGGCCCCGGGGAATTCCCCCGGGGTTTTTCCCCCGTCTTCCAAAAAGGGGCAACCAAATAAAGGAAAAAAACCCAAAAAAATTGGGGTTTTGAAATTTAAAGGGGAAAACCCCCAAAAACCCACCTTAAAAACCCACCTTTTAAAATTTTTTAAAATTTAAAGATTTTTTTTAAATGAAAATTTTAAATTGGTAAGATTAAATTTTAAAAATTTTTAAATTTTTAAATTTCTTTTTAATTTAATTCTGGGCCCGTTTTTAAATATTTTCAAATTTTAGTAAAATTTAGAATTTTGGTTGGGGAAAAAACCCCGGCTAATTTCCCCCCCCCCCAAAATGAGGGGGAGGTTCCGTTTTGGAATTTTTGGGATTTCCCATATTTATTTTCAAAAAATTTTATTAAAGCCAAAAAAGGGCACGGGCCCCAAAAACCCACCCCGCCATTTTTTATTGGGCCTTGCTTTTATTTGGGGCCCTTTGTCTTTAAATTTTTTAAAATTTTTTTAAGGGTTTTAAAAATTTTTGGGAAAAATTTTTTTTAAAAATTTTTTGCCCAAAATTTTTTTTAAACCCCCCAGGGGTAAAAACAATAAGGTAAAAACCACCTTATTTGGGGGAAAAACCAGGGGTTAACCCCAAACCCGGGTTTAAAAATTTCCCAAATTTAAAAACCCTTTTTAAAGGGTTTTAAATTTTAAAAGAAAAAAATTTTTGGGGAAAAAACTCGGTTTCCTTTAAATTTTATTTTTTAAAATTTCCTAAATTTTAAAAATTAAAAATTTTCTAAATTTAAAAAAAAAAAAAACCTTTGGGAAAAAAAATAAAAGGGTTAAAATTTATTAGCAACTTCCCAAATATTAAATGCAAATTTTCCCCATAATAATTACCTTCCAAAAATATTAAACCTAAAAGGGGATATTCCCAAAAAGTTTTTCCCCTTTTGGGCCCTTGGGCCCAAGGGCCCCGGGGCCCCTTTCAAGGGGCCCCGGGTTGCCCCGGGGAAAAAAAATTTCAAATGGCAAATTTTAAGGGAATGGGCCCCTTTAATTCAAGGGGCCCCGGGCAACCGGGGAATTTGGGAACCGGGGAACCAAAAGGGGGCCCGGGCAACCCTTAACCCTTAAGGGGAAACAACCGGGGCCCGGGGAACCGGGGAAAAAGGGGAAACCGGGGCAACCGTGGGCAAAGTGGGAAAAAAAGGGAACCTGGGAACTTGGGAACCGGGCAAAGGGGAACCTTTGGGGGGGTTAACCGGGGAACCCTTCCCCTTTTAAACCGTGGGCCCAAATAAAAGGGAACCGGGGAAAGGGGATTAAAATTTTTTTTATTTTTTAAAAGCAATTAATTTAAAATTTTGGCTTTTTTAAATTTAAAATTAAATAAACTAAGTTTTTGGTGAAATTTTAATCCGCGAACTAAAATTCACTTAACAATTTTGGTTTTTTCAAGTTTATTTAATACCGTTTTTACCTTTTAATTTGAAGGTTCAAGTGAAACCCTTTGCAAGGTGAAACTTTGGAATTTGGGGAAATTGGAATGAAAGGGTTGGGAAATTTGGGAAAATTCAAATTTTTAAAATTTTTTAAAACCCTTTTAATTTAATTTAAAATTTAACAATATTAACCCTTTTTTCCAAACCCTTTTTTTAAAACCCCTTTAAAACCTAAAATTTAAAAGGGAAGGGGAAAAATTGGAAATTTGGGAAATTTTTAAAATGTTTTAAATGAACAACAAAGGGAAATTTTAAAAAAGCAAACCGATTTTTTTAAAAAATTCAACCAAAAATTGAAAAATTTTTTAAAAACTAAAAACCGGAAGGGGAATGCCGAATTTTTTTCCATGGTAAAAGGAATTTTTTTAAAAATTTTTAAAATTTTTTAATTAATATAAAAAAAAATAAATAAAATTTGGAAAAAAAAAGGACCCGGAATAAAGGGTTAAATTTTTCCCTTTATCCCCCCCAAAAAAAGGTTTTATAAAGGGGGTTTTTTAAAATTAACTTTTAAATAATTGGAAAAATTTTTTCCCACTTTGGAGTATTTAATTTATTAGGAAAAAATTTGGGTTGTTTAAATGGGAAATTGGTATTGGAATACTAAAAAGAAAGGAAATTTTCCCCTTTTTATATTAAAATCCTTTTTTAAAAAAAATAAATATTTTAAAAATTTTTTTTCTCTTTTAAAGGTTTTTTTGAGGTTAAAAATGGAATTGAAAAAATTAAGAGGGTTTTTTAAATTTTTTTAAAAAAACGGTTTTCCGGATATTTTATTTTTGGGGAACCCCTCCCCAAATTTATTTTTACAATTTCAAGGGAGTTTCAAAATTTCCCAATCGCCAAAAACTGATCCCCAAAAAGTTATCTTCGAAGGATTGGGGAACAAATCCCAAATTAAATTTAAATTATAAAATAAAATAATTTGCTGAAAAATTAAAAAAGGTTTTCCCGGGCCCAGCCTTAAGGAAAAAGGGCCTTTCTTTTCCAGAATTTTCCCAGGCCTTAAAAAATTAATTCAACCGGAAACCGGAAAAAAAAAAATGGTTTTGGAAAATATTAAACCAAAAAAATTTTTTCCAGGGGAAAAAAAATTTGGACTTTGCCCAAAACGGAGAACCATTTCTTGAAAAAAATTAATAAATTTGTTTTTTTGGGCCTTTTAATTAAAAAACCCCCTCACATTACCGAAACGGTTTAAGGAAGAAAAAAATTTTTAAAAAGAAAATTTCGCCCCCACAGGTAACCCAATGATTTCTTAATTTTAAAAAAAAAAACACAAATTTTTACCAAAACTTGGGACGAAAAAGGCCATTTTGGAACCCCAACCCGGGAAAATTTTCCAAAGGTTATTTGGAAAAATGGAGATTTGGGGAAACCAAAAGAATAAAACATTTTTAAAAGTAATTTTTTCTTTTTCCCGAAATTTTTAGTAAAAATTTTTTCCAATTTAATAAAGTTTTTTTTTAAAAAAAATTTTTTTTGGTTTTGACGATTTTAAAAGGATTAAAAATAATTTTAATTTTCAAAATTCTGAAAACTTTTAAAAAAAAATTTCCGTTTTTTTAAAGTAAAATTTTCGGGGGATTGGAAAATTTAAAATTAAAAAAAACCAAATTTTCCAATTCCTGGCCAGCCCTTAAAAAAGGCCCGGGCCCCCCGGGGGTTTTTGAACCGAAAAAGGAGAAAAAGGGAAAGTGTTATCTTACCATTTTGAAGTTCAGGGGAAAAGTTTTTAAAAATTTTGAAAAAAGGTTCCGGACCTTTATTTAAATTAAATTTATTTTAAAGGTTTTTTTTTAATTTTTTTTTTTTCTTTTAATTGAATTTTTTCCCTTGGAGCCACTTTTTATGTTCTTTCTTTTTAAAAAAAGGGAGTTAATTTAAAAAATTTTTTTTTCCCAAACCCCATTTAAAAAAATTTTTTTTTTAATTTTTAAAATTTTATTTTAAAATAAAGCCCAAAAAAAAAAAAGAAAAAAATTTTGGGAAAAAAAAAAAAAGATTTAAAAATTAAAAAAGGGAAGAGCAAAAAAAAAAAAAAAAACAAAAAAAAACCCAAAAAGAAAAAACAAAAAAAAAAAAAAATTTTTAAAAAGAAAATTTGAAAATTTTACCAAAAAAAAGCAAACCCTTTCGAAGGAAAAAAATATTCCCAAAAAGAATCCGAAAAATTTCAATTTAAAGGGGGGCATTTCTTTAAAAAAAAGATTCCCCCGGGCCCAAAGAATTTTCCTTCCTAAAATAAATTTAAAATTTTTTAATTTGGGAAATTTATCAAATTGGCCCAAAGAAAAATTTTTGGTTTTTGATTTAAATTTTTAAAAAAATTGAAATATTTTTTAAAATTAAAAATTTTATTTAAAAATGGTGTTTTCTCCAATTGTTTTCCCTTTAAACCCTGGGGAATTTGTTTAAAGCCCCAAAATTTAATTTGGGAAAAAAAAATAAAGGGACTTAAAAAAAAACCCCAAAAACCCCATTTAAAAATTTTAATATTTTAAAAATAAAATTTAATTAAAAAAACCAAAGGGAGAACAAAAAAAACTTCCAAAATTTGCCCCAAAAGGGAACAAAAAATAAAAATAAAAAAAAAAAATTTAAAAAAATTTAAAAAAAAAACCCCGCAAAAACAAAAAAAAAAAAAAGGGAAGGATCAAAATTTAAAAAAAATCCTAAAAAAGCTAGAAACCAAAAAAAATATTCCAAAAATTTTTTACCCAAAAGAAAACAATTTGAAAAATTTTCCCCCGGAAAAAAAATTTTAAAAAACTAATTTTTAAATAAAAAAACCCATTCCCCCCGGAAAGAATTCCCGCAAAAAACAAAAAAATGAACCTAACCCCAAATTAAAGGGAATAACAATTCTAGAAAGTGTGAGAAAGAAAATATTCTCAAACTTTCTCGAATATCCTAGAGCCTAGCTCTCTGAATATATAAGAGCCCGGTGTCGCCCGCCAGAGTTAGTTCGATTTGAACAACGAAACAAGCGATTTCGAAACGAGACGGAAAGAATGTTATCTGTGAGCCTTTATTTTGAAGTATCACGTGTGAGTATTTTTAATAGTGTGTTTAATTAATTCTCGATTTTGAAGCGAAGAAGAAAAAGTTGCCTGTGAGCCTTTATTGTGAAATATCAAATGTGAGTATTTTTAATAGTGTGTTTAATTCATTCTAATGGTTTTGTTTTTCTTTTCTTTTAATTGTAATTTTCTTTACCTTGAAGCAGTCGGGCGACGTTGTTTCTATGCCTTCTATATACTTTTGGCCGTAAACAAAATATCGCGCGACCGCTTGAAGGTTAAATAAATATTTTTCTTTTTCTCAACGTACCCCACGTTTACGTAATAATCTAATAATATATTTGTCTATATAATGTTTATTAAATTTATATTTTACAGAATACAATGCCTAGACGTAAAAGAGGAGGAGATCTTGCCAGTTCTGCAGCGAAACGACGGAAACAAAAAGAATATCGAAGAAATGAAACGGAAGAAGAGCACGAAGCACGTTTACAAAATTAACAAACCAGAATGAGCACCCTGAGAAGCAGAAAAAGCGAACAAATAAAAGAAAAGAAAAATATTGAAGAATCGAGAATTTTGAAAGATAATCTAACAAAGGAAGCATTCCACTACGAACCGACGAAAAAATATTACAATCATAAATATGTTGTAATCGGAAAAATGAATTACATTTGCCAATTTTGCCACGCGAAAAAATTCAGTAAAGGAACTAGAAACATGTTGATAAATATTATAAATATGAAAACAGTGATCAGAGGTGACGAGCGTACCAACATGCGCGACTAATATCGAGGTTCAATTTCTATTTTGTTGGTAGCTTTTTTTTCGAGACATAATGAGCGGTTAAGCAGACAGCTTCTACTGTTAATTTTGTGTCACAGATGCGCGCGCATATTAAAATTTCACTCTCATCATTTTTTCATAACGCGCCTAAAGAAGTATAACTTCAATAAATAGTTTTCTGACTGATAACTGATAAGACATCCCATTCAGTGTATAAATTAATTGTAGGGAATCGGAATGGTTTGAATGCCATTACTTATAGTAATATTCGTTGGGCTCTTTCCAGTTTAATTAGATGGGTCTTTTTTGCTCCACCCCATGACGTAACACAATAAGATAGGATAGACTGCGGTAATGCAAAGTATACCATTTTCAATAAGTCATGATCTGCCACATGTCGTAATTTCCTAAATATATGTATTAACTTTCTTATTCTACCGGTAGTTAAATTAATGTGAGGGTGCCAAGTTAAGTTTTCATCTAACAAGACACCTAGGTACTTTATTGTGTTTACTCTATCTAGATAATTACAGCTACATATTTGCTGAGTGTTATTTTGACATTTTAAAAATAATTATCAAGGTTTCTAAGTGAGGGGGACCTGTAGACTCCTATTACAACCGTAGTGTTATTAATCTCGATAAGTAGACCTGTGGCATCAATCAATGATAATTCCTTAACTGAGTAGACAAAACCATGCCTAATGTAGGCTACTACACCATCATTTTGGTTATGATTTTTTGTAGTAAAATGTGTTTCCTATTATTATGCTACCTACATCTATGTCCTATAGCCTGACTATAGCCTATAGACGTTGCGTCCCCACGTCGTAGTTATCGTTTTATCGTACTTATATTGAACCAGAACTATCGTACTTTACCGAATTTTGCTTCGGTGGAACTATTTTTCCGCTAGGAGTATAAATACGCTGGTATAAAAAGCTGGGAGCGTTCGGTGAAGCTGCAAAAGCCGCAGCGGCTTCAGGGCCCCAAAGGCTAACAGTATAGACAGTTCTAAAAAAAATTATTCTGTGACCTATTTTATGAATTGTTTACACTGGTCAAATTGTCGTATTTGTGAATGAAAACTGTTTCACACCACAAATTTGTTTTATCACGTTAATAAAATAACTCCTAAATGACCATAAAATACGCATTGCATAGTAATTGTAGGTATTAAAAATATGTATTAATAATGATGTTCTTAATTTTTAGGTTATGTTGCTACAAAGACTCCGTTTATCGTTAACACGTCACGTGACCATGCCGATGACGACTTACATGAATTTACTCCCTTCATATGGAAGTTTTCACTACAAAAAAATCTATATTTCCATATATTGGTAATTATGTAAATATAGAATAATTTAGATTAATTTGGTATCCTTTCACTTTGTATCAGTAAATATACTCAATACATTACAGAGTTACGTGTTTTATAAAAATCGGTCAAGCCGTTTATGAGTTATTTCCGGATATATAGACAAACTGATAGTTATTTTTTAAATTTCATATTCGTGATCAGATTTTATAATAGATAATTATGTAACACAAAATTTTGAAAAAAGTTTTATGTACAGACAGAGCTATAGATATATCCGTATATATGAAACTATCAGATCATTCATTTTTTAATTTGAGAATATTATTGTAGTAGAATTGTCATTAATTTATTTGTAATATTTTATTAAAGATTAAGTGATGTCAACTTTTTTTTGAATAAAATCGGATTGAGTTTCCAAACATGTGTCAAAATAAAATGTAAATTAAATTACAAGCACTAAGGAATATTGATATCAATTTCGAAGCAAATCACCGCCATAATAACTTTCTACCCCTTTTTAACCCCGTTAGGGGATGATTTTCAACAAAATACGATACACGTCTTCCATCAATTCTGTTTAAAAAGGTTTATGCAAAATTTGAAGTAGATTGGACCACGGATTCACGTTGTCCCAAACAACTTTGCCCCCCTTTTCACCCCCTTAGGGGTAGAATTTCAGAAAATCCATTCTTATCAGATGCCCACCTCATACAAAGAACAAACCCTCCAAGTTTCAGGTTTCTACGATCGGCGGTTTAGGCTGTGCGTTGGTCCGTCAGTCATTCAGGACAAAGCATTTTATATGTATCGATTTTTGAAGTCAAAACTCCTATAGCCGCATTGAGCGATTTTTTTTGGTAGGGGGAAAACTTATGGATTCGTGTCACCGATGACCTAGCCATGCTCGTGACGTATTGCGCTTACGTCAGACTAGCGACGCGTATTATAGCGGCCTGTGTACATGTTTACGCATAAATACACAAATACATTGTATATACTCGACTGTATCTTAAGCGTGTTTGACTTTTTGGATGGGTGAAAATCTTGTGATTTCGCGTCACAGACATCCTCTGCAATAATTCAGACTTTAATTGTCTTCATGCCATTAAATACCAGAAAAGGCAGAACAGCGTCTGCCGAATGGGCAAGTACCAATATAAATATGAAACTTTTACATGTTACTATCAAACTTTGCAGTCACGTAACTCCGGTTTCTTAGTACAAAACCTTCGGAAGACGTATTTGTATTTTAGACTAAAAGTAGAATTCAAGTATTTTCCATAAAAACATTAAACTAAATTAATTTGTGTTGTGCATATTTATTGATTTTTGTTTTTATTATATCTATTTAAGCATTCAATTCATGAATTAAAAATTCATGAAAGTTCACTCTTTGTAAAAATCCATCAACATAATGTTTATTAAATATAATTAGAAATAAATAAAGTTATTTTCATTTTTCTCATTATGTATTTTTTTTTAAACGTATTCGTCCCACCACCATATGAAATTCACCTTCAAAGTAAATATTAAAGCCAAACAATAGATTCTAAAGATTCTCGAATAGCAAATAATAATAAGTAGGTAAACGATTTTTAATATAATTATGGAACTATTGTTTGTAGAATACTATTTTAGTTGAAATAGCTATTCGGAATGACCGCAAAACTAACACATTTAACACAAGTTGCTAAATTGTATTACTAAAAAAGATTTTAAACAAGATGCAATTAGAAGCTGTAAAAATATAGTTATTAAAATTCCGTACTTAAAGAAAGAAACCTAATTTATTATTAAGCTGACGTTATCCGTCCAGCGTCATTACCTTTATAGTGCCTATAAAACAAATAACAAAAAATTGCCGGATTCACTCCACCCTGTTTATTGTCTATATCTTAAGAATCGATTTTTTTTAAATTTCACTAAATATGCATTATTAATTTATTTTGGTTTATGTATTTGTATGTATAAATAATAATAACATAAAAAAAGAAAGAGTAAAATGTAGTCTCCATACAAGAAATGTGTTTTTTATTTGCTTTATCGTACAGTCATCAGTACAGAAGATCACATCTAAATAACCTTGTGTTGTGTTCTTGAGGTGAGTAGAGTTTCCAGAGCTAGGTAAAACTAATTTTAAGTTATTTTATACTAACTTGGCAATATAACTTTACAACTCCTGTTGGTAAGTATGGTACAGTCCAAAAACAACGGCAGCCATGCCGGCCTGCTGAAATTCATCTTCACACCTCCTTTGAGGGACATAAATATAAGAAGGAAGAAGCGAAAACGTTACGAGCCCCTTGTTCGGAGAGAGGACAGCTGCCACCTCTGCTCGTACCTGACTACGTCCATGTACATATTAATATTATCAGTATATATATCATATTATAAACATAGTTATAAAACAAACTAAAATGAACAAATTAAAATTAAAATGAAAAACGTTATGATGATCTTAAAGTTTACGTGAAAAACTATATTATTTCGTACATAACCCTCCCGATGGTATATGGCTACAGTTGTTTACGGACAACTGCAACTCCAGGGGTGTCGATCTTTTAATGTTTAACAAAACTTTCGAAGAATCCTATTATTTTCAATTACATTGATAATTCATTGATTATCAATTCATTCAATTGTTTCATTGATCATTGATAATCACAGGGTAATGGGACATACCATGGTTAAATATCAAAATGTCTGTACATAATTGTAACAGTAATAACAGTATTAAGATGCAATCTTTTTATGATGACAACTGTAAAATAATATTGTGTTGAGCGCACGTTTTTTATTTTATTGTTGGTTTTAGTGTATTTACATCACAATTTTTTTGTGATTATTGTCTTATTTGCAGAACTGACCACGACCTATTTCGATATTTTTAACAGCTTTTCAAGGGCATAGTTAAGTTTGTCCCTGAATCCAGTTTATCCCTAAAATGCAATTTCATTATATTATTTCTCATCCATAGGTATGTTACCCTTAATAAGTACAATACAAGAACTAACACTATAATTATTATAGACCACGTTTTTTGTTTTTCCAACTTCTATGTACAATGCAATACTATTAATTCCATTTTTAGTCACCCACCACGGCCACCAGTTACAAGTTACAAATAAAGTACCTACCTAATAAAATAACTTTGATTTCTAGTTTTGGTTTTAACTGCTATTAACACTGCTACTAACCATAATTTCACTTGTAAAGACACTAATATTGTAAATTATACGTTTTATTAGGGGCGAAACTTAAAAATACTAGGAAAAAGCGGGCAAAGCCTTCAAAATTCGTTTCCCGTGATGGACGAACTATTTACATTCCCACAAATTTTTACGGACCCTCGCGGCCTTGGTACGCGAGATCGACTCGTAATTGGTCGTTTTTAAAAAATATTTTTTAGCTGAAGATATTATTTCTATTACTATAAAGTTAGTACATAAGTGTAGGTGGGTAGGCAGGTAATATAAGTAGTGCGGCGGCGCGGCGCTGCGCGGCGTAGCGGAGCGCGGGGCCGGCGCGGCGTTTGGTGCCGTTACGTGTGCGCTCGCGGCGCGGAGGCGCGCGGCCGCTGCTGTGCCACGACACGGACGTGCTTCACTCAGTTCGTGCGCGAAAGTCGTTACCTGCGTCACACGATATTATTACCCCACACGCGAGTTCTATTCTTTCAGTATATTTTAAACGAAACAGTTCACTCTACGAAACGAGGGTTAATCGATGTTGTACGTTCAGTGAGCTATTCAGTTGGACCTGTGGGCTTCCATAACAACCTTGGGAACTTGTGAGAAAGCGCGTGACGTCAGAGAACCCGGCCGGACCGATCATATGTTAGATGCGGATGCAGTGATGGAATGTGGCGTATTGTTGTGGTGACGCGTGATGGTGGAGTGTGTTTGATTACCTGGTGTTTAATTGTTGCGCCGCCAGAGCGCGGGTATTCTACGGGAACCATGCGGAGAAAAAGATGAACCAGGATGCCGAGAGCTTGGTAATATCACTTTTATATTGCTACATAACACTCCACACCTGTGCTTAACTGCCATTTCTGTTTCGCGAACCAACATCGCGTTGTCACACGTACTGAGCGATGGAACAGACTGATTTATCATATTGGTTCAGCACAGAAAAATACTTGGAGGCCATTACAGTTTGTCTATTTATAAAGATGATCCGAATATACTATAGATTGTGTACTTTGCAATAATATATTTATGTTTACGTATTCTGGTAATATTTAGGCTATTTGCATAAATTCTGACTGTAAAATTTGTTGTTAGTATATACATTTCACAACCTCCTATTTTGTTTACTTTACAAATTTATTACTTCACATTTATTTATAATCAAGGAAAATTGATCTGAATGCTGACATCATTATACAAATACATGTGTGTACTGTATTATACGTATATGTTCATTTTGGTAATAAAATTTTGTACAAACTACAAAGTAACAAATTTACTATAAGTGATGAGAAAAGTAGTTAGCAGCACAACTCATAGAACTCTAATTATTATTATGAAACATGTAGTCATGTGCAATACGTTGCAAGTTTATAGTTCTTTGAACACTTAATTCTAACATGTTTACGTTCAATTTAACTTACTCCTTACTATTAATATAACTTACAATTCCTTGAAGTTAGCTACGTTCTTTCGGTCTACATACTGGTGTATATGCTAATATAAAAGAACATGATAAAAACGAGTTAAAAAAACAGCCACGTGAATATGTTATTTTTATTCACACCAACGCGGTACAACGACAGATTACAAAATTTGTTTTGCCTTCTAGCAGTTTGTCTTATAATAACAGAGTGTCGAAAGTGCTGGTAAGACAGTGCAGCGCAGCGCTGAGGCCGCGGCAAGAGCCTTGAATCGTGTACACTAGTTTCTCTTTCTGGGCCTCTATTTATTCTTCTTATTTCGAAGATTGATATACAAATTGTTGTAAAACCTTACGGAAAATCGAATGTAAATATAAAACAACATCTATGCGGTATTCGTTTATACATTAAATAATAAAGAACTGTGCTGTAAACAACCCACATTCAATTGAACACATAATATTGTGGTAAAAGATAATACTCATTACTTTTAATTTGATTCCACGAAAATATTTCGTTAAAAAGTATTATAGTTGCAAAGTATTTGTTATAAATTTATTTACTACATTCAGCCGAGTTTATGTTTGCATGTCATTTCATGGTGGTAGTTGTTGCGCTTACAATTCGACAACCATCGCATTTTTCCGTAGAAAGTGAAACAGCCCGGACCTTCGGTCAATACTTTCACGTAACATTGCGTATAAAACGAAAGAATTTGGCGCCGTTTCATTTCAAGCAATATGAAATACGGCATAGTCTATTTTTTATTATATCTAATCCCTAGTTACTAAATAATTCGTTTCAATAGTTTTTGTATACCTACTACATAATTAATATTACCAGTAATAAAAATACTACTCAAAATACTCAAACTCTGCTAAATGTTTGCTGCTTCTTTAAAAGCAATTACGCTTTAAATTTTGTTACAGCTATAGGGAAAAGATCAAATAAAAATACCAAATAATATATTGAATTGTTCTAAAAGGATAGACAACGGAAGTACACTTTATTAAAATTAAACAATTTTTTAAAGATGAGCGCGTTGATATCTTTTACACGATGTATCATATAAATGTTTATATAAGTAATTGATAACATCACCTTATCTTTATACAAGGTGTCCAGAAAGGGTATCGGGTATTTGTAAGTTCAATGAAACAAATATTATTTGTATGCAATAGAAATGTTTATTGTTTATTATTAGCATATGAATTGGAGAATTATTTGGAAAAGATGATGTTATCCAAATGATGACCGTTACGTTGCTGGCACTCTTCTAAATGGAAACGAAGATTGGCGATAACACGTTGACACATAGCTATCGATATTGCTGCCATTTCTGACCTGATGTTTTTCTTTAACTGGGTTAGATTCGTCGGATTGTTTTGATAAACCTTACTTTTAAGGTATCCCCATGCAAAATAGTCAAGCGGGCTAAGGTCGGGGCTTCTGGGAGGCCAGTTGATGTTACCCCTTCGCGAAATGACTTTATTAGGGAATAATTCGTTAACAACTTCCATTGAGTCATTTGAGGTATGGCAAGTGGCCCCATCTTGCTGGAACCACGTTCTTGAGTTGAAACCTGCAAACTCCTGCAACTCTGGGACCAAAAAATTTCGCAACATATCGCAATAACGGTCACTATTCACATTAATTGCTTGGCCTCGTTGATCTTCATGAAAATAAGGACCAATTATGCCTTTAGCAGACATAGCGGCCCAAACAACGACCTTTGGGCTATGCAGGGGTCGTTCATGCTTTCGTCTCGGATTCTCCACTGCCCAATACCGACAATTCTGCTTATTAACATGACCATTCAGGTGAAAATTTGCTTCGTCACTGAACAGTATGTTGTTAAAGTTGTTAAATCGCTGCAGCATTTCGTTCGCAAAATTCAGTCGATTAGCATAATCCGTATCCTTCAATTCTTGAACCAATTGAATTTTATAGGCTTTTAGATGTAAGTCTTTCTTTAAAATCGAATGTAAAGACGATTTTTTGATGTTCAACGCTTGGCTTCGCTTTCGGATGGATAAAGACGGATTTTGACGAACCGACGCCTCAACTTCTTCAATTGTTTCTTCATCGCGAACTGAACGAGGACGACCAGAGTTTTGAATTTTAACTGTCTCACCTGTATTCTCGAACATCCTGATCCATTTCCTAATGCTATCGTCACTTGGCGCGTGGCGTGTACGATATTCCGCACGATAGAGACGTTGAGCAGTCACTATTGAATCACCATTACGATAATACGCTCGTACGCAAAATGCGCGATGCGTCCCCGAGTACTGTTCCATCGTGACTAAAACTCCACAAAATAGCGGACGCCACGAACCCCTCCCCGCCCCCTTTAGACGCCCCGTTTCGAATATGGCGCGAAAACAAATACCCGATACCCTTTCTGGACACCTTGTATTATAATTTTTATACAAGTTATTAGTTAGCAGCTTAATTTTACTAAGTTCAAAATAATTACAGATAAAACTCGTTTATACCATATGAATAATTTAAGTACTAGTAAAAAATTATCTGAAAAAATACAGGTATTTTGCAAAAAAGTGATTGTTCTTTTACGAGCATATTATTTCAGTATGTAATACCGTAGTTTTCTACCTTATTATATTTTTGTAGACTACAAAATAGTGAATTCAAAAATATAACCTCTGTTAGTCTATTTCGTCGGGCATTACGTCTATTGTATTATATACAAAAAAAAAAAAACAACAGAATTTTTAATACAGTTACCTTAGCTGCATTAAAAAGTAAGTAACAAATAATTACAGTACTGTATGTAACGTATTTATATAATAAAGTTATCATTGTATAAACTAAACAATATTCATATAACCAATGTTAATATTTTAAGAAGTAGCATTTACAACTCGATAAATTATATTTTTGACCTTGTTAATCACAATCATTTACATTTAAAAAGCAAGCACTTCGAGGCTTTATAATTTTTATTACACTTTTGCCATTTCGCTTACGCCTCGGCTCTAGAATTCCTGGAAATAGTTATTGATAAAATATTTAAACAGTTCTTTATTATACCATTGTAGTTTAATTTTACCATGTTCCCATTCAATTTAATTGTTATAAACTTTTGCCATTTTGATAAAAGCTCGTTGATGCCTCCTGGAATTGGGAATTAATGAAATATTTATTGTAGAATTGTAGTAGAATATTTCCAATGTTTAAATTTTTCAGAACTACCTAAAGAAATAGTAGTCGTTATGGGTCGGATCTAAAGAGAGTGTTTGGTAGTCTCGCCGCTCTCCAGTTGACTAAAAATAAAATTTCTATAATTTTGAGCCTATCTGTGTAGATAAAAGCGTTGTCATGAAAAAATGATTTATGATGCTAAATACAGAGTTTCTTCAAATGTTAGTTATAGTGAATAATACCAATAAGTGTATTATTATAAATACCCAGTACACTATGCATGTGGCAGGAGCTTTAAATTACATTTAAGATATTGTTTGAGTGTCTAGGTGCAACTACTGTGATGAATACCTAGTTATGATGGTTGTACAGTATCCACTTTTCACCGCAAGTGATAATTTCCTTATTTATATACTGATTAATAAAGTAAAATAAAATATTCTTCGGTGCATGTTTGTTACACATTTCCCTAAACACACGATATCCGCTTACCATGTTACGCGTTACTTTTTCCATAGAAAGTTTATTAATGAATCCAATTTTAAAATTCACGTAAAAGGCTACTCTTAACTCAGAAGTGTCTTGGAATAAATCCATTTCGCCTTTCAATTAGTTATTATTGTAATAGTCTCCGGTTGGTTAAATCCGTTTTTAAAGTCAACATTTCTAGAAGCGATCAATCAATCTTGGTCTTGAGCTTAGTTTATAGAGGGTGGCCAGAAAGTCGTGAATCAAACGCAGTTAGGGGTTAGATGGGGTCATCAGCTGCAAAAAATTGTTCTACGGGAGGTCCTTAAGGTTAACCCCTGCAGAGTTATAATTTATCTTGTGTTTTTATGAGAAAATTGACTTTTTTTACTAATTGTTATTAAAATTCGAAAAAATCTACAGCCCGTATCTTTTTTATAATTTTCACTAGATTGGTACTGATGAGTACATACGTTAGACATGCTATTTACGGTTGTTTATTGGGTGTGTTGAAGATAATATTAAGTTTTACGAAAAAAATAATTCTCAAATCATAATTTTTTATTTACTTTGGACCCCACTGTGAAAAAAACTACTCTACCGATAAGTGACACTGTATTACAAGTTTCTGCGCATTAAATAGGGATTCTGAAAAGGTATAAACACACGGCCATGAGTGGCTCTAATGTCTTTTTAGGACAAAAAAACATAATAACGATTGTGAAATAATTGTTTTAATAAAACAAAACATTTTACAATAAATGCTCAAAATTCCTGCCTCTGACTTATCTGCACCGCCTAATAAAATTCCTACGTAACCTAAGGAATGCACCTATATTGTTAATATCTTGTACCCTAACAAATTCGAGCTTTCGTCGTAGTTCTTGTTCGCTATTGTTCTCTCCTTGATAAACTATTTCTTTAAAATAGCCCCAAAGAAAAAAATCTAATGGATGTAAATCGGGTGACCGGGGTGGCCACGCAATAGGTCCGCCTCGACCAATCCACCGGTTGAGGAAGCGCTCGTTGAAATGATCTCTAACTGCTCGAGCGTAGTGAGGCGGGGCGTTGCGCCGCGCCGTTGTGTTGCTGCCACATTTCTGCTATTCTTGCTTCTGGAACCTCAATTTAATTAAGAAATTGGTTTAAATTATTTTGTAAAAAATTTTAATACAGAGCACCATTCAGTCTTGCTGGCATTTCATGCAGCACCAACTGCTGGCCAATTATACCAGCCCATATGTTTATACCAAACAGATGCTGGAATCGATCATTTCTTATGATATGGGGGTTCACTCTGTAGTAAAAATGTAGGTTGTGAATATTGAATACTCCCATTCTTCTAAAATTTTACTCATCCGTCCATAATACCTTGTTGAAGAACTGCGAATCATCTCTGTGGTATCTTAGCATCTCTCTGCAAAACCTCACTCTAGGTTCATAGTCACCGGGCAGCAAAGCTTGCACCCTTTGCACGTGGTAGGCGTGATATTTATTTCTTTTTATGATATGTTGCACCGTCGATCTTGGATTCCCGAGATTTCGGGATATTTGGCGTTGACTTATACCAGGATCCAATCTTAATTCTCTCTGCACTGCATCTTCATTTTCAAATCGCACCACTGGTCTGCCTGCTCTCGGAGCATGCTGACCGGGTAAAGCTCCGTACATCTACGAATTATGTACGAGCATAAAGACCCTGTAGTCCGGAAAACGATCACGGTTAGTGAAGCGTTGACGATATTCCCTGACAGCAGCCCGGGCATTTCCGTCGCAAAAGCCATACAGGTAATGCATTTCTGCATACTCCCGTTGGGTGTATTCTCTCCTCGCAGCAGCCAACTATTCACTTTTGTAGCCAATCCGTCCGATTCCGAATCTAGTCCGATTCACACAGCGCTGGTCACAGGTAGGCAATCTGTCATAAGTCCGAAAAACAAAGCGTAGATCAAAGGAAAGAAACTGATCACAAGTCGTCGTAAAACCGAGAAAATGAACACGTGCGTAGTCACAGGCAGGAAGTGAGTCACTAAAGAACACTAAACATTCTAAAGAAAGATGCTCACGCGCATCCCCACGCCACCGCCCCGCCCGGTCCGGCCTTTTATTTCCTAGAAAAGATATCGCTACCTGAACTGACGGGCGAGCTGGCCTTTTATTGACAAAGGATGAGGTTAGTGTAAAAGAGAAGCAGAGAGTCTATGTCATTAATTGTATTAGTTCCAGTTTATTTTTAAATAGGCCTAACCGACTTTTATGGTAGGATTAACTTTGGCCTTGCTGCGAATGATTGTCCCCGAAAGATATCAAAGCCACGCATAGCTATGTGTAATACCTTTTTAGAATTCCTATGAAATGCGCCAAAACTTGTAATACAGGGTCCGAAGTAAATAAAAAGTTATGATTTGAGAATTATTTTTTTTCGTAAAACTTAATACATATTATCTTCAACACACCCAATAAACTACCATGAATAGCATGTCTAATGCAAGGACTCATCAGTACCAATCTACTGAAAATTATAAAAAAGATACAAGTGTAGAGTTTTTCGAATTTTAATAAGAATTAGTAAAAAAAGACAATTTTCTCATAAATACACAAAATAAATTATAACCTATTATATATAAATTATAACCCTGAAGGGGTTGTACCAGCTAGTATCATATAAATTACAGTGTAAACTCTTTATAACGAAACTCAAGGGACTGAGTATTTTTTGTCGTTACAGAGAGTTATCGTTATATGGAGTGAACAAAAAAACAACCAAATTAACAAGAATTTTTAATATGTATGTCTTAAATAATAAATGCTTATAAATTATTGTTTACACATATAGTCTTATAACTTTGTCTGACGTTTTTTGCTATGCCAGTACTTGTTTTGTATTATTTTATGTATTCTATTCATATCTAGATATGTAGTGGAATCGTCTTGATTATACAACAAAAAAAATTCTACCAACTTAGCGGCATCTAGGGCTTGTTGAATTGTTGGTGGTGATTCGGCTTTGTCCACTTGATCATCTTCTTCATCTTGATTATCGGGTGTTTCCTGACTTTTTGACACTAAATCAACAATTTGTTCATCTGTAAGTGTACCAGTTGTGGCTACACCTACATCTATATTTTCGTACGATTGTAGATCTTCGTTAAAATTGTTTGGTATGTTGAACTGGCTTATCCATTCACTCAGTGGTAGATTGTCTTCACTGTCAAATTGGTTCGTTTCTTAGCTACTACATAATCCAGCATGTCGAAAAGAATGTTGGATAGTGGCTGCTGTTACCTCTTGCCAGGCTTTTGATAAGAAGTTCACTGTTTGTAGCATGTTGATCGAGACCTTGCCGTCAGTTTCGATCATATCCATCAACATTTTTCGTCTATAGTGGCCCTTTAGGCTTTTAATTACACTCTGATCCATTGGTTGTAAAATACTGGTTGTATTAGCTGGGAAAAATGCTAACTCTATATTTCGAAGATTAGATATGATTGGGTGAGCAGGACAATTGTCTACTAGAAGCAAGATTTTCCGTGATTTTAATTCAGCATCCCATTTTCTCACTACCTCTTCAAAAATCTGCGATGTCATCCAAGCTGACTTGTTTACTTTGTACGTAACTGGCAACTGTTTAATGTTCTTGAAACACCGAGGGTTTTTCGATTGGCCTATAACTAAGAGCTTTCTTTTTTCTGTGCCACTCATATTGGCAGCCACTAGAACTGTAATACGCTCTTTAGACAGTTTTCCTCCAACACATTTTTCCCCTTTGAATTTTAAAGTTTTGTTGGGAGTCAACTTGAAAAAAAAGGCCAGTTTCATCTGCATTAAAAATGTCTTCTGGTGAGTACTTCATCTTTAATTTAGGCCACACTGTACTAATCCAATTGTTAGTCACATTCATATCGACATCCCGCGCCTCTCCGTTAATTTTACCGTACGTAATTTGGTGACGGTGCTTAAATTTTCCGAGCCAACCTTCAGATGTTTTAAAGTCAATTATGACAAGTTGGTTGGCAAACTTTTCAACCTTAGCTTTTACAATTAGCCCTGAGATGGGTACATTATTCTGGCGTTGATTGTTAAACCACGACAACATTGCCTGATCTAAGTCTTCAAATTTTGGCTTTCTTCATTTTTTAGAAGAGTTTCCTTCCAGCGCCGCCTGTAGAATTGTTTTTTGGTTTTTCCAAATGGTAGCAACAGTGGATTGACTTAGTTCAAAACTTCTTCCAACGTCACTTTTATTTTTTCCCTTTTCAATCGCACGTATCACACAAACTTTTTCGTCAACACTAATCGCTTTCCGTTTACTGGCCATGTTAACAGTTTCAAAGTAGGTTTACGACTGTTAATACGATAGGTATCCAGTATGCTTGGTCGAAGACCATCACTTCCGAGTAAACAATGCATCATACTGCACGTGTTCAAGGCAATTAAGGATAACAAAAGCTAGACCGACCTCGGATGTTTCGGAGCTTCAAAGTCTTTTGTTACCTGATAATAAACAATAATACCGATAATAAATATTTACTGTCCAAAAATATGAACACATTTCTTTGTAATAGAGAATGGCGTATCGCTATAAAGAGTGTTTTATGTGGGTTTTAACGCAAACCAACCAAGTTGGGCTCACTTCAACGTTATAGGGAGTTTATCGTTATAAAGGATAACGTTATAAAGATTTTACACTGTATATACATTTATTAGGGTTGGTACGTGTACGTTTAAGAATTATTTTATAATATTTTTTATTTCCTATCATGTATTTCCGCTCCTAGAAGATAGGAAGTTTCATGGTTCTTCCGTCTAAACAGATCGTTAAAATTGCTACAGTAGAGTGAGAATTCAAGACACAAAAAACAAAAATAGGTTAGCATATCGGTTGATTGGTAGGTGTATGTTTTCTCCTGGAATTGTCAGTATCTGAAACTTTAAACTTGTAATACAGGATCACTTTTCGGTAGAGTAGTTTTTTTCACAGTGGGGTCCAAAGTAAATAAAAAATTATGATTTGAGAATTATTTTTTTCCTAAAACTTAATACATATTATCTTCAACACACCCAATAAACTACCATGAATAGCATGCCTAACGCAAGGACTCATCAGTACCAATCTACTGAAAATTATAAAAAAGATAAAAGTGTAGAGTTTTTGAATTTTAATAAGAATTAGTAAAAAAAGAAAATTTTCTCATAAAAACAAAATAAATTATAACCCTGCAGGGGTTGACCTTAAGGACCTCCCGTAGAACAATTTTTTGCGGCTGATGGCCCCATCTAACCCCTAGTTGCGTTTGATCCACGACTTTTTGGCCATCCTGTATACGTCAATTTTGCATGTCGCCTAAATTGCATTTTTGCCACGACAGAACTTATTTCATGATTCCATGTTTTATTTTCCACATTTTATGGCAAAAGAGATTTTTTTAACAAAAACAAAACCAACGCCAGTATATTCTAAGTACTTTGAAAAATACACTAAATAATAAAATGTTATGTTATTTATTTACTTCAATTTATTTAAAAATATCCTTTTTTAAACTCAATTTTAAATTCTTACGAACTATCCATCTGCCACATAATTTATTAGGATAATAATATACAATTATTGTTATTTTTGGAGTTGGTACCAGGAAAGCTTAATGTTGTCTGATTTGGACGCCAACAAATGAATAAATCGACCACACGACGACACAGAAGTAACGGGGCTACGAAATCTATCTTCTGACAATCAAGGCAGCACGTAATACACGATTCGGATAAACGAATATTATCACTTATTATAGAGTGCATCTCATGACAGTGTCAGTAAACCCAAGGAACACGGCAAGGTTACATTGTTTTATTTAGGAGTTCCGGTGCCTTTTTTTGTACGACAAATGTGGTAAACAAGCATACAGACCACCTGATCTCCAGCGGGTACCGTAGTCTAGTGCATGGCCGAACTTCCTTCCTACGTCAAAGAACTCTGGAAATTCTACACACCGCAGGAAAACAACACTGGGTTATTTGGCTGCGATCTTCGGTAGGATGATGAGATCTTCGGGTGGAATACCACTAGTCTGGCTGTCCCAAGTAGAGATAAATCTTAAAAAGAAATTTCTCTTTGCCCTACCTATCTCTACCTTTCATATTCGTGCTGTTTGTCGTTAAAGAATTCCGTTTTGCCTTCGCGGTCCAAGTAAGTTCAGAACGTCCTTCACCAAAGTAAGGTACGTATCTAGTCTTGGATTATCATAAACCTACAAATATACACTATACATTTCCTATTCGATTTTGAACATTTCTCAGGTGTATCTACGAAATCCAAGGTCCAATGCTAATGAAATTAAAATGAATCCCTCTTGAAAATATCCCCTTTCTAACAAAAATTAATTTTCTAAATCGGTTTATTAATGACGGGAGTTCTGAGCTAACAAACTTAATAATAAAAAACCGAATTGATAGACTCCTCTTCTTTTTGAAGTCGTTTAGAAACATAAACAAGCAGAGTAGAAACAGAAGGATAACAATTTCTTAGAGGAAAAAACGATGCTATTCATGGTTTCATTCTTAAAATAACTTAAGTCAAGTCCCATGTAACTTCAAACTAGCCAATGTGTTTAATTGTTAATTTTATTTCATGGCATAACTTTATCTGACACCGAATTTATATTACGAAATTAGTGACGTAAAATTAATTTCATAACACTGTATTTAACAACGATTTTAACGTGTAAGACTTACGCGATTATTTGGCGCAGTACCGTGCGACTAATTATAAAATATTAATATAACGAGGAAACGTTTGTGCTAGAAAGCAGAAGTGCATGGTTTTGTAGCAATATGAGAAGTTTGCTAAATCGTTTTTAAAAATAATTCCACTCATTCTTATTATTTTCAGAATATTTATATTTTATTTTCTAAACGACAACAATCGAATCAAAGATATATAACAACAAATCATTCATAACTGGGCTGCTAAGGCTTGAAGCCTTTGAAACGATGATCGTTCAGTAGAAACGTATTTGGACTCCGCATCGATTAACGTGGCTTTGAATCATACCATGGATCTGAGATGTGAAGAAAAATGTCGTTATTAAAACATGGTAATATGGTGGTAGGGTATTTTGTAATTCCCGTCTGGCTAGTTACCATTCTCAAGTCGAAAGTCTGTCACTAAGCATACATTACATGTGTTTCAGAAGCTGCTAAAGTGCAGCTTAGACCGTCTTAGGTCATACTGTTGCTTGCCTTCAGAGGTGAGATTGTGATAAAACACTAAACCTATGGAAACACCTTAGGCCTAGAGAAGGATCGCCTCTCAAGTGTAGCTGTCGAAACACACCTACAAATTCTTATTAAAATGTTTATACTAGCTGTGCTACAACGGTTTCACCGGTGTAGCTCATCGTTGTTCTTACTTCCCGTACTTCAGTACAGCTTGTCAGATTGCTTGACGTTCATAGCTATGATTCCACTCCTTAGAGTATCGTGAAAAGCCTAATCTTTCTCAATATATAGGTTATAAAATTCAAAAAGAATTTTTAAATTCTTAACTGGTAGTTTTAGAGATTAGTGCGTTTAAACATACAAAAAACAATCTCTTGAGCTTTATAATACTAAAGTAATAGTATACATAAAAAAACGGTTTCATAATTTGCTAAACAACTCGTTAATTAGGTACTTTTAAATTTCAATTTTCGTGATTTTATTGTAATATTTAATGAGATTGTATAGAAGGTTACGGCCGCGCCACGACAGGGCGAAGACCCTCGCGTCGACGACCTAAGCCGTTTTTATTCTGAAATAACATAACATTGTATCATGCCACGTTCACTTTATTTGAATAATACACATTTTAATTTTAGTTGCTTTAAGTACTTTATTTCGAGATTTGATATATAATTTTCAAATCACTGCGCAGAATGGTATTACTGCACTCGAACCTTGCATAGGATTACCCACTTTTACATGGTATTCTTAATAAGTTGTTCCATGGCGTGTTAAATACTGTAGACAATTTAAAACTGTTCATTTCCAAATATGAGTTATACTTATCAATACTCATATTATAAATGCGAATGTAACTTTGTCTATTTGTTATTTTTTCACACCTAAACCGCTGAACCAATTTTACAGAATTTTGGTACAGAGATAGACTGGACCTTGGGAAAGGATGTAGGCTACTTAACAAAACCTACCTAACAAAACTAGGTTAGCATATCGGTTGATTGGTAGGCGTATGTTTTCTCCTGGAATTGTCAGTGTCTGAAACTTTTGCGAAAACTCTCCATCCAACCAGAACCTGTAAAATCATATACATAGTTCTGTATGTATGAACCATAATATATGTCTATAATTTCTGACAGAAATAAAGGAAGAGAAAACGTTTATTGCTGGTATAATACTAAAAAATAAACAAAAGAACAAATACTTACCAATTTAAAAAACATAACTTGCAAGTATTGCCCAACAAAGGCCTGTATGATTAGATTAGATTGAGTATCTAATATATTGGAATCGTAGTGTTAAGCTAAACCATGTATTTGTTGCTCTTGCTAGCGACTTAAATCCGTTTGGATTATTAATAAATTCAATTGTTGTGACGTAAAGTGACGTCGCGTCGCGTCGTTTCTTAAGTTTGGATAAGTCAAGAAAATACAGCACATGCGTGGTTCTCCTTGTTTCGTTTGCCCTGTGAGCCATGCGGCGTGCGACGGAGACAGAGAGCGCGTCGCGTCGCCCACTCAGACGAGGCGCGCCGAGCGCCGAGTACGGAAGGGCATCGTCTATCAACTGTCATAAATTACAATATTTTGGTTACTCTATTAGTCTCGAATTTTATCAGTGAAGTGTTGTTATCATATCATACGAAGATTTGGAATATTAAATTTTTTGTGAGAGACGTGTTTGTGGACAGTGTTATAGTGTTAAATTTTTACATAAACAGGTTGTGAAGTCGATGTTTAAAGAACAAGTGTACTAAATTTGCATTTTTACATACCGTAATTAAGTTAGACATCGAATTCGGTTTAAGGACATGCAGTAGTAGTATCTAAATGCCAAGTTCCCTATCACAACGTATAGTATACAGCCAGCGATTTTTAATTTGAAATTACGTTTACCATTTTCTAGTAGGAAAATATTTAACATTTTACCCTATTTTTAGAACACTTATTTTCTCGGAATAACACATTACAAATGTGCATAAATTATACTGTAATATGAAAAGAATTTTATTATTTCTTAGGTTAGCGTTCGTAAATTAATTTACCTTAAAGGATTACTTAAAATATTTAAGTAGTAGCTCATAACGTAACACTATAGCGTTCCTTCTTATGACATCGGGTCATCTAAACGCATCGCGAAGAGATAGATATACATATATGCAGGCCGTCATGTCAGCGGCGATCGCCGATGGATTTAAATCTCTCGGTGGTCACCGTTGTATTTGGATTTTACTGTGCTTACCATCAGGGACAGTACCGTCAATGTGCTGAGCTAATATACATAAAAAAAATATGGAAGGCCTGGTTTTACCATTAAAAATTTAGAAACTAAGACGTGAAGAATTATAATTTCTGAGTGGTATCCATCTAACAACACCATGAAAAAGAATAAGTTATTCTATATGAAAAAAGAAATCCATTTTAGATAAAAAAATTGCATACTTTGCAATTTGAAGTATTGAAGAATTACTTGAAATATTTTAAAGATTTTCTGTAACGCAGCATGATAATATAAATTTAATAAGAAAGCCGGGTATTTATCAGCAATACTTTAGATATGATTATGTGAAATTCACATGAAAAGTACCGTTATAAAATATTTTCATTCAAACTCAGTATAATTGTAAGTAATTATGTATATATATGTGAGATTTCTTCATTCTATACAAGATTAAAGTACCGTGTATAACGTATTTTAAACAATTTTTTTTTGCAAAAAAATTTACAAATTGTTTTCATAATTAATCGATGCTTTGCCTTTGCCAGGTAGATATTTTATATCTGCACCCTTTTTACTATCTGTAGTTTCTACGTTTAGCGGTTGCATTGTTGCATTCAAATTTAGGGTCGAACCATATTTTTTTTAGTTGAAAATTAAAACTGATCGCTCCTAAAGCGATATTTGCACCTGCCGCTCGATTTGTATCAAATTCGATAAGATGTTTGTGGGTCTACAAGATGATCGAGCCCGAACGAGTTTCTTGCCAGCTTGCCTGTTCTTCTCGATTACTGGGATATTTTCCGAACCGGTAGTAGTGCTTTGACGTTGATAAGTGACTTAGGGCCTAAATTGAATAAAGCATTTTTTGATTTTGATCAATTGCAACTGAAAATGTTTGCGAGACTGTAACCAAGGAATCGATTGCTACTGATATTAGTTCATTTGTTGGTGTCCTATTTAATCCTTCTTAGCTGTGCTGAATAAAAGGAAGGTTGATGTGAATTACGAATGTCTTTGATTGTTCAATCAAGTTTTATGTAAAAAAAAAATTGTTGGTGTGAAAAGTGTTCCAAATTAAAATACCGCTGATTCGAAAAAAAGAGTGATTTTTCTGTTTTAATTATTTTCACTCATTATGAATCATTGTGGTTAGTGGTCAATATCGTACCTCTCGCATTAATGACTAACCTCACTATTCATTATTTTCGCAAATTTTATTAGCCCTTTCGAGGCTCAAACCAGTGGAATAAAATTGTGGTGGTCCAATGGTTAAAATAGGTGTAGAGATAGATACTTACGATAATTTATTTACTTTTCAATAATTGATCGATGAAACTAGTTTTGTACGTTTATGGAAAAATTGAAATAGCTTTCTGTCTTACTTCGTACGAAAGAAGGAAGTCAAATTTACATTTCACAGACATATTATATCTTAATCATTAACATATTGCCTGTAATATATTTTCTGTGAGATGATTAAGGCTTAATGTTTCTAGAAAGTATTATATATCTATAGTATTATAAAGAGGAAAGATTTGATTTTTTGGTTTGTTTTTTGGTTTGTAATGGATAAATTCAAAAACTACTGGACCGATTTTAAAAATTCTTTCACCAATATAAAGATACAGTATTGGCGAGTAACATAGGCTATATTATAATCTGAAAAATTAATTTATTCCTCATAAAAATGTCGTTACTTTTACACAAAGTATAAAAAATTGCCTACACGGGTGCGATGGCAATGTTTGTCATATAAAATTAACATGGGTGAAACCGTGGGGCACAGCTAGTATACCTATATAATGATAATGTTTCTTTGTTTGATAGTCCGAATTCATCATTCATACGATTGTGATAAAATTTTGGTGAGTTATTTGTTATACGCATAATCACGAAGGTTCCGTATTATCACGAAAAATATACGTAGTAATTGTCCTACCTATAATCTTTTAATCTTCGGACGCATGGTGTCCATATGGACGGCATATACGTATGATGGATAGGTTTCATTTCAAATGTTTCCGCAACATTATAAACATCCATTGGTTGGGTCGTGTTAGAAACACCGAAGTTCTTCGGCGTCGCCAGTTACGTTGCTGACATTTGTCCGGGATGCCCGACAAGAATTTTGCAAAGCGAATTTTCTACTCTGAACTCCAGGTAGATAAGCGGAAACATGGTAGCCAGTTTCTTAGATACAAGGGTGTTCAAAAGAGACGTGAAGCTATGCAACATTAGTTTCTCTTATTGGGAGACGTTAGCAGAAAATTGCTCCGGATGGAGAGGTTCTGTAATGTCGATGATTTTGAAAACAGATGAAGGCGTGAACTTGACAAGAAACAAGATGAACTAAAAAATAGACCACATGTAAACATTATTTATAATTACATAAATGATATCCTAACGTGCACACATTGTGGGAGCACTTTCACTTATATATAATAGGATATATTAGCCAAATTTGAGTAAAACAAAAGCTCTTATTTCATTTAAAAAAGTAGAATAAGTCGCTGTAACCGAAATCGGCAAGTACAACCAGTTTACAACAGACGGCAAGCGTGTCGTTTCATTAAAATGAAGTCGCATGCAAAAGTTAGCAAGTAATAAAATAAGTCTGTAATGTTAAGAAGTATAATTATGCTCAGATAGCGCAATATTCTTCGTACGAGATAAGTTTCAAGCAAAACATTTCGCATATAATATTTTTTGTATTTAAACAGTAGTAAATGATTAGAATAATGTTTTAGTCATTCAGAGTAAGTAAATGTTAAGAAGTATAATTATGTCCAGATAGCGCAATGTTCTTCGTACGACATAAGTTTAAAACAAAACTATTGGCAAATAATAACTTTTGTATTTAAACAAAACATAATATGTTATAAGAATAATGTTTGCAGTCATACAATATTAGTAAATAAATATAAATGGGTATTATTGTTTCATCAAAAATCAGTTAACGTGTTATGCAATTTAATATTTTAATCATGCTGATGTATCGATATTCCATTCACTCGTATCAAATTCCAAATTGTAGGTGGATGACCTTATCTTCCAGCCTCGTCCTTGGTTATCATTGAAATGCCCACTGAAGGACGAGTGTTTACATAATTTTAGAATTTAATTTTCTATTAATAGATAATACTATTTATTTCTTTATTTTAAGAAGATTACCAGGTTTTAAATAACAAGAATAAGTAATTATAATTAGAGACACATAGCCAGTTACAAGTTCTCACTTATAGGTTACAAAAAAAACCTCATGCATCGAGTGCAAAAACACTGCAGAACATATTATGTTATCGAGTCATAAAAAGAAATAAACAAAAATGTACAGTAAGGCAAACCGAAGTTTGGTTAAAAGTAAATAAGTACTGCTCACAATTCTTACTTCCAAATGTTCTCGATGTTACCAGCTCGTTATAGGAAAGAGTTTTTCCGGTAGTTAATACAAACGAAAGGAAAGTTATAAAGGAAGATTTGTACGCAAATGTTTCGCCAGGATAGTGTAATTATATGTAATTGATATGTAGTTTATCATAATGTAACAGGAATGCAATTTCTACTCTATTTATCCTTTTACTCGATTTTCAACGAGGTAGGTTACTATACGTTGTAGGTAACTTGGAATTGATTTCACACATAAAACTCTAAATTTGTTTAAGATTCATATTTCATTTGCATACACAGCTAGGCTATATAATCGGCTATTAAAGTGAAGGTGTTAATGATGAGTGATGTGATCGATGATGAAGTTAGTGCAGTAGTGAAGGAAACAGGTGGTTGAGATATTATGCTTGTGAGGGGCTGCGCCGGGAGTAGTTTACGGCAGTCGTTAGCTGAGCGGACGAAAGCGCTGGCTAGTAAGTGCCACGCACTCCGGTCGCCGGCGCGTGGTGACCAGCGCAGCGGTGAGCGCCGTCGTCCCAGGCCCCGCAAATCGCAAACAAGGTGGTACGTTAAAGTAAGTTAAGCTCTTTGTAAAATTACAATAATCTTTATTTACTTTGCTTACATTGTGTTACAATTAAGAAACAAAAAAGAAACGTTCTTGAGTGCTTTTTTGTTGTCATAATATAATCACAAGAACGAAGTATTATAATTTTTATATTAATATTAGCGCCCCACCTCGGCTTCGCATAGGTAAAAAAATATTTTAAACGACTTTTCTTTTGTTTAGATAGCTTGTTGCTCGCTTTTATTATGAAATCATTCGTTAGTACTGCCTTTGGCTATACAAACTTTTTATTATAATGGCTAATAGATATCGTTACTTGTATTATACAAACTTTCACCCCATCTTTTACACTCTTAGGTATTGAATTTGAAAAAGCTATGAAACATGTCTCTTTAATATCTAATTGAATTGCTAAATATCAATTTTTATAAATCTATCTTCAAAAATGACGAATTTTCATGAAAATTTTCTTCCCTTTTTTCATCACATGAGGGATTGAATTTCCATAAATCCTTCCACAGTGCTCAACTGCAGTGTAAAAGAATTCCGCATGCAAATTTTCACGGTCCTAGCTCTAGTAGTTTAGGCCTGTGCGTTGATGAATCAGTCACTCAAGAAAAGTAATTTATTTACTGTAGATTAGTGTTAAACTATATATTATAAAATACTAACGACCCGCTCCGGCTTCGCACGGGTGTAGTTTACTGATATGGCGTCATTTAGGTTAAAAAAATCGTGTTCGATTGATGTAAAGTTTATCCTGGGTTTTGATAGTTCATCATTACGAAAATTGAATTTAGCTCGCTATTCGCTATTCGCTATTCGCAGCGCGGCGTGGTTTGCAGAACAGCCGTATCGCTTACAAGTAATATTTTGGTTGCACGTAATTTTGAATCTGTGATATTATTTTCTACGGTATTCATTTAAATGATTTTATTTATAATTTTACCATAAATAATATGCCCAAGGTAACTAATATATTGTCTTTGTGGCTAGTAGTCGCTCGGTGGTCTAAATTTAACGGTAAATCATAAATTTAAATCTGAACGTTATTAAGATTCTTTTGTCAAAGAGTATTTATTATAACCAACACGTAATCATACCAAATGCACATCTCGAAATTAATTCAGTTTTCTGTGTGCGACTTTTAGACCATGGACTATTATCTGTTTCACAATTGTAGTGTGAACGTAAATGATGAATAAAAAATTGTTAGACATGTGCCATCGCGGATTTTCCTCTGGGCTTCTTGAAGAACTACAATTCTTTCCTACATTATTTTGATGCATCTCTTAAGGTTTAGCCAGCATAAGGCATGTAAGCGCCCGAAATTATATTACAAAACATTGGATTTTCCCTATTACCTAAGTAAACGAATAGTGGTGATTACTATGTATAAATGACGTCAAGTTTCTTGAATGACGTGTGAGTTATTGTAGTTAGTGGACGCTGTTTATACATGCAATCTCTTATACCTATTATTTTATTGTTATATTGAAATAAACTTGCGTAATCCGACACTGGATATCGTAATAACGTATAAAACGGAAGTCGATACTTGTGTTACAATTTATTTTCATCGGTTGTGTGAATCAACTGGTTCCTACTAATGATATTTGAGCACAATACTGATTCATTTATCATAACTTAACGTAGCATTCCGTATATATGTAGGTACATGTTAACTTTATACACATTAAAGTTCAAGCCACTGACAAGGTTATTAAGAAACCGCCAAATATTATACTTTAGATTTTTTATATTTTATTGGTGTATTATTGTTTATTGGTGTATTTTAGTTTACATGTAAAATAAATTAAATAAAATGTTAACAAATTACAATTAAAATTGAAGATAAGGTGAAGCTAAAATATTTTTGTTATTATGGTGTTAAATGTTATTACTTGTTTTTGTGTGCCTGTAGTCATTTCAAGACAAACTTCTTCACATTATGAAAAATGGGTGAGTAGAGATTCTAATATTTGTAATTTAAGATAGTCTGAGGCAGAGGTTCCTACGATATTGGTTGATCGATGATGACTCTAAAGGGTCACCAAGGTTTTCATCTTAGGGTGCCCACACACGGAGGCTCTCGCATGAGCCGTGGTGAACGGAGGCGCTAAAAGACCGCTAGTCATCCATACCCCAAGTGTATGATTGATCTGCTCGCATGCAGCCTCGCATCCTTTGACCCAAAAAATCGATACAGCATGGAGCGAGGTGAGGCAAGGGGAGACGAGATGAGGCGAGAGGAGCTGAAAGCACCGTCCACACTCTCGCATTCATCACGTCACGTCGTCTCGCTTTCTGTAGATTGTGGATTCGGGGTTACAGGTGTTTGATACTTGCAGTTGAAAAATATGTTTTTTTCATACTACATAGATTCATAGAAGATAGAAGGCTATATCATAAATGAATTAGGTACGTTGGCTTAAATTAAACCGGGTGTGTATAGCAAAACGAGTAAGAAATAAATCGTTTCTTTCGCACTTCTCTGTATGTAGGTATTGAACAGTTTAATCACCACAAGACGAGTCATACCATTTGTTTAGACTCCGTAATGTGTTTGCAGACCTGATCAAATACTTCAATTTGCAAGAAATCGTTCATTCGGAAATAAGTGTTAATCATTAGCAGTCTAGTTTCCATGTTGTAAAAGTTATTTGTCCGCTATTTTCGACGATTGTTAGAACCGAAACGGTTTTAAATTCAGTTAATTTTACTTTTGTAAATAATTTAGTGTTCGTTTATAAAATGTGATAGTATTATCGGATCTGTGTTTGCCAGCGTTGCGATCTGTGACAATGCGGGTCAAGGCTTAATTTATATGAGAGTCAAAGTTACTGCGTACGCAAAGGTATTCGTGCGAATCATGCCGGAGAATGCGACATAAGACCACGCATCCTATCGCTCCATTCTGTAAGGTATTTAGTTAATTCATAGCTGTTTACTTTCAAAGGTACAAAGGAAATAAAATGCAGGGTAAACGAACCATTTTCCTGTTTTAAACTTGAGTTCATTGACTTCCTTTTTTCACGCTGGAGTACCGAGGCGAGACGCGGGGGTAGGGCGCGACGGGATTTTACGATTAGTCTGAAACTTTTCCAATTTAGTGTAACAATGTTCGTATGTTCGTAACATCAGAACATACGTAAGTATAGACTCATACACAATAAATATCTGAAGTAGTGAAATACACAGTCGGGTTAAGTTTATTTAATTATATTCATTTACTTATTTCTAAAAAAAATCTTAAAATAAACAGATTATGTTCATAGTTTAAGTTACGTATATTGTAACTTTCGCTTAATACTGTAATAAATAAATTGTTAAAATATGGAAGCGCTGGAAACATTAATTTATCTGGTTAGATGAGTCCTATTTCAGAATCTATTAACTGACGTTATATAGACTTTAACTGTATAAGCTTAAGCTATCGGCTGTATTATTTGAAGTAGCAAAATTACATCAATATTCAATTAGTAACATTCTTGTTGTTAGTTATTTGGTTCAGTTTGCCTATTTAGACGATTTAGCACATTACTCTTCATGAAACAATGGATATAATTCGTTGGTGATACTATAATATATTCTATGTCAACAGAATCGGCTTCAATATTAAATGGAAAGTGTTATATAAAATATATTAAGTTATTTTGACATTAGTTCCACATTCAGGATATGCATATCTATATATTATTTAGATTTTACTAACGATTTAACACCACGATATAGGTACAAGTGAAAACTATCGAATCGTTAAGAAAACTCTTTCTCCTGTAAAATCAGTTCATAACGACATAGTTCATGTAATATCACAAACAATATGTTCAATAAAGAATCACATTAGGTACTAGCTGTGCCCTGCGGTGTCACCCGCGTTTAACTAAAAAGAAATCATCGATTGATGATTTATAATAAATATCTCGGCGACCGAACTATGCTCGGTATTTAAAAAAAAAAAACACATATATACTTAAACCTAGAAAGTAAAACTTTATCTAAATACGAAATTTCATCAAATCTTTGGAGTCGTTTCCGTGAAACCAATTACATATATATACATACAAGAATTGCTCACTTAATATAAAGAGATATATAGACAATATTTTTAGTAACATTTTCTTGTGGTAATAGAATTCATTGGTTTTTTTTCACTGCAGCCTCTTCTAGATAAACCAACATATTATAATTGTCCATCTTAAAAACAGCATTCCCTTTAATCTATCCTCATGTAACTTAAAGGTCCCTGTGCTTTCTTTATAGTAACTGCAAACGATAACAAAATACCTTATTGTGGCTTATGTACAAGAGATAGGCATGTGGTATTGCGGACTTTTTTTAGATGAAGTAAGGACCAAAATTTTTGTAAAACAGTCTGTTTATGTATCTCTAGCCATTACCCCAGCGCACGCGGATAAAGCAGTTCGGGGGCGCTTTTTCATCCGACTTACTTAACAAAAATCTATATTTAAGGCTGTCTGAGAAGTGTATCCTAATGCTGGATAGCCTATTTCTTATAAATCTGGTTATCATATTATACAAAAAAAATTTTTCGAATCCAACAGAGATTAGCGCGTTTAACGTACTTAACAAATAGCTCATCCGTATTTCATGGAAAATAAACATTTCTGGAAATAAGGACCAATATCATAATTTATTTGTTGATTTATATAGTTTGTACGTTATGAGTTATGACATTGTTAAACTGCTTGGAATGATTCATTAGTTTACCTTAGAAGCATAAGGGCGTAAGTCAGAATAAACTGCATGTAACTTATGCCCTTATGTCTATGCTTGAGGTACAGAATTATGAGTCATTGTGAATGATTTAATAAATGAATTTATAGAGAGTTGTATTTCACGAGAATAGACTTAGCGGTAGCATTGTATCAAAATTTGAATTGTATATTCGTTCGTATATGACTGATAATATATAGTATAGGTTGTAATTTCTTTATAAACACTCTTCGTTTATAAATATATACAAGCGGTGCCCGCGGATTCATTCGCTTTAAATTTTGATTGTACATTCTAGTTTCATAAATAGCGTTTGTGGTCACTGCTCGGTTCCTAAAGGTCATAGCGTGATGTTAGATAGCCTATAAAACTTATTCAACTAAAGGTGCTACAAAGAGCGAAATATTTTTTCAAATCTGACCGATGAATGTTCCAGAAACGTCCAAACACATAAACAAAAAGACAATATGTAGAGATTTATTATTAGTGTAGATTTTAGATAAAGATATTATTGATGAATTTACCATGAAACTATGATATCAATTTTGAGCTTCAAAACGTTCTTCACTAAAGAATTCAATGAATTTATAATACCGATGAATTTATTCAAACCATGTATTCATAACATGCAATAGTTATGCCGCATTGAGGCAACGTATAATCCGACAATTTGAAAGTTAATTGCGAAGGTGTTTATTACTTTGTCGTGTAACATCGTGTTTACTACCTAGTAGGTCATCAAGTGCTTGAGGTTGCTGTCCCCGTAGCTATTTTCCTGTTATCGATTTCAGAGGCTCTAGCTTACTAGACACGTTGCTTTAATGTCTGTCTATGAATTTACATAATATACGAGTACTTACCTAAAACGTTATCTAGCAGGTTTTTATAGAAAATAATTATATCGTTTCATTTATGGAAACTGACAATTAATCACTCCCAATATTCTCGTTATTAACACACAGTACATGTAGATTAACATTTTCACTGAGATATGCAATGCAAAAATCAAGGAGTAGTGTCATCATTTAAATAATAAAACAAAGAAGGTGAGGATACACCTACATGTGACTTTTTGAATGAGCCCCCTTTTCATACTGGAAGCAACGACCTATTTCTCTAGTGTTTGTTTATTCTCCGCTAAAAGAAACAAATATAAAAGTGACATATGTTTCGTGAAAGAACACTTTTTTCGACTTTCCTATTATTTGTTGGTGTTGATATAAAAATCACGTTAATGTTCATAAGAAATTAATGTTATTTACAGTATTTTTTTAATGATTTTTTTATAAGCTCGGCAAAATAGCTGCATTATTAATGTAATTCGTTGAAATTAATCTTACAGTTGAAAATTATGTTACAGTTGAGAGTAATAAAATATATAAATAAAAATATAAAATAACTCTCAGATCAGTCTGTCGTCACACCGGTTTGCAAATACATATGTAATACGACCATCTTCTTCTTGCTCTTGTCATACCAAAGTAATATTGCAAACATTATGATCAAATTAAAATTATACTATAACTAGGTATTTGGCTATTCACCGTCCGAGTCTATTAGTGATTCGCTCAAGATGTCACTATGCTGGGTTTTATTTATACTCTTAGAAGCCGCTATCTAATTGTGTGCCTGAAAAGTCTCTAAGCAAAATATTTACAATTCGTATTCAGAAGTTTATGACGGTAAAGTTAGACACCCTGTAGAAAATCGTTTTATAATTTCAGGCACAATAACGTCACTTGTGAACTATAATAAACCATCTTGGTGTATTCTGTGCCTGTTCTATGTATGTAATCAGTACTGAAAATCATCAACCTCCTGATCACAAACGTATTTTTGTTGCGTGACGTATTTGGTTTTACTTTCCACAGAGTATAATAATATATAATATAATATAACATATAATATTCTAACCTGGATTTGAAAGTCCCATAGGTACGAACCATACTATTTGAACCAGAGCTAGCCGGTAGTTATGATTTGTTTTATAATAAGCTATATCAAACCTCTTTCACACAATGCGTTTTGAATATAGTAGGTATTCGAATTGAGAATCTCCTTTTTTGAAGTCGGTTAAACGAAAACTAATTCTAATAGTACTATGACATTTAATATTCTTTTGTTTTTTAAACCTATTCTAAATCAGATGGTTAACGTGTTGATAATTTTTAACCGACTTGAAAAGATGGGAAGCTACTCAATTCGAATGATTTTTTTTATGGATGTTGTGCCTTAACTTCTTTGTTTGTGAACCGATTTGGACGGTTATTTTTTTATTAGATATGGGATACCTCAAGGGTACCTTTTAATTTCATTCGTATTGGACTTTGAAATTCGAAGATAACACAAAGAAATCTTGAAAAATATTGAAGATGGTTTCTTTTTGTTAAAAATTGTCCTGTTTAAATACGATCCAATGTTTCGTTTTATGTATGTTTAATACTATAGAAATGACAGTTTTTATAGCGAAAACAAGTTATGTCATTTGTTGTACTTCATTTGTTTTAATAGAAAGTTGCCACCGTTATACGTTTATGAAATTGTAATCTCTTACGTGAACAGAGTACAGGTTGCAATACATTTATATTTGGCATGGGGCCCACAACGTCTTGCCCAACATGTTATCGCGTGTTGGTTCCGGGTAGCAAAGGCGGGAGGGCGTGCCGTCGGCGGAGCGCATCCGTCACGCCTGTCGCTTCGCACAATGCCCTCTGACTTGCTGTCCTTTGCTTGATGATAGTTTTCTAAAACTTTCGTACCTACCAACTACCTACACTTCTAAGGATAATAAATAAGATTAGTACATAAAAAGACAAAAAACAATAATTAAAATACTAATAATAACGGCACTACACCATAATACCAATTTTTTATATTAACCAACATTCAAAAAGTAATAATAATAATAAAAAATGAATTCTTTTAATTTATAAGCTCTATGTACACTGTATTATATAATTTTCAAGCAAGTAGCAATTTTCTACACAAAGTCTTCTACATTTAAAAAAAACTGTTCTTTCGGAAACTACCGAAAGTGCTTTATTTTAAAAAAAACCTTCATAGTTGTCTTTTGAAACAACACATAGTGAGCTTATTGTATGCGAAATTCATATTTAATTAAAATAGATTTATTTTCTATTAGCAGAAACCCGTTGCCTACTCGATTTTGTTAAAATATCAGCTATTTCGTAACAGGTGACTGAATTCCATTTAAATACAGAGCTTTGTAGTGGATTTGGTAAGGCAACACATGTTATTGTTGCATAATATGTTGTATAATAATTGTGATATTATATCTGAATCATTTAAGGACTAGCAATCTCAGTTATTTTATGTAATGTAATAAATACTACTAAATATGTATCTACTCGTAAAGTTGTAGAAATAATTTATTTATCTTTATTCCTTGCAGTTCATACAGGTTTTGGATGGTTGGTTTTGGATTATAAGGTTCTGTCTGGGATCACCGTTCTATCATTTACAACCATCATGTTATGATTACATTTTATTACTCGCTCTCACACACAATCGTTAATTACTTTTATACTGTTTACATTTTTATCCTACAGGATCATAAAAATTCTAATAATAATATTATTTCATTCCGGCGCTTATTCCTTATCTCTACAAATAATTTTTTTAAACATATTCACTGTAAAATAAAAAAAAGTCGATTTTAATAATATGGTGATTAAAAAGTATAGTTAATAAAATATGACATTGGACTTGTGGAAAAACCTAAATTGTGTTTATACTAAGGCCTCATCAGTACACGGTGAGTTGGTATTTAGTGAGTCAGTTGTTTTCTCCACTGGGGGTTTTTTTAAATTGAGGATACTCTGATACATATATTACTAGCTTAAGCCCTCGAGTTCATTCCCGTCGTCTTAAGTCCCCCAAGCCCGGTAAAGCTGAAAAAGCCATCAGCGACCCTGTTTTTGGATAGGACCCCTCAGGCTAACAGTAAGGTCAGTTCGAAAAAAAAGACGCGCGCCATGTATCGTATACAGGTTGTACCAATACAGAAAATTTTGCGGTTGTTCGCACTACAACTCGGCAATTTACATCGCTATTGGGTGAATGGTTTAGGAACGTATAGGAGGAAGACAAACAAAGAAACAATATACAATTATAATGACATAAGACATATCCTCACGATAATGTACTAGATAGGCGAGAATTAGTGTCAACAGAAAAAATGTAGGTAAGTATAATCTTATCGTATTGTTCGATCTACATTACTCACAAACTCTTTAACATTGTTTCAATACATCATAATTATTATGATTATTAAAAATGTTCGGGTAAAATCTTAAAACTGAAGTTTGAAGCAGTTGTTCTCAGCCCATTGAGATGAAATTTTGCATACACATTTAGTTTGCATGACGATGCATGGTTAGCTAAGTGACGTCATTCTGAATCTAATATGGCGGACTAGTTATTTTTTGTACACTTCATTTATTTGGTAGCTACCTGTCAGTGAAAGCCCCGTTTAAATCGGTCTAACCGTTTCAGAGATTATCCTGAATAAATAGACAAAAAAAATTAAAATTGTTTTTTTTTTATGGGTACCTTATAATATACTTTATATGTATTTATTACAGGACAATTTTTTATTAAAAAAGAAAACCAACTTCAATAATTTTGAGGAGTTCCCGACCGTATCTTTGAAGTCCACGGTTCAATGCCAATGAAATTAAAACCACCCTTGAGGTATACCCTTACCAACGAAAAAAGAATAATGTAAATCGGTTAACAAACAAACAAGTTATGGCTGAACAACCATTAAAAAAATTCAATCGAATCGAGAACACTCCTCCTTTTTAGATGCCGGTTAAAAAAACTTTTATTTTAACTTACAAACAGACACTTAAATTTTATTAATAACTAGCTGTGCCCCTCGGTTTCACCCGTGTTTTTATCGGACAAATACCGCGCCGCCAACGCGACGGACCCGTGTAGTCTATCATAATTGTTATCACTTCCCGCAAGTACAAATTATTTTAATTTCTCTTTTTCTCCTAAACTATGTATCCAAATAACATACTATAAAGAGAAAAATTTAACTTTATAAAATTGTCTTTATGATAAAATAAATTTTGTTCGTAAGGATTAATATGATAAGCCTAAAAATAATGCTGAAAGTCCATTTTTAAACTTCAACATAAAAACTAGCAAAATACCTTATTGTGGCTTATGCCATTAAGAAATAGGCACATGTTATCGGAGACTTTTTTTAGATAAACTAAAGAACAATATTTTTGTAGAATATTATATTTACGTATCACTAACCATTACGCCCGCGCATGCGGGTAAAGCAGTTCGGGAACACTTTCACTTCGACTTACTTAAACAAAAATCAATATTTAAGGCTAGCTGAGAGGTTTAGCTTAGTTCCAGATAGCCTATACTAATGTTCGTGAATCTGGCTATCATATATAAAAAGAATTTTTCGAATCCGACTGCTACCAGTTGTTCAGAGATTACCGTGTTTAAACAAACAAACAAAAAAACTCGTCCACTTTACTGAATTAATAATAGTATAGAATATACACGGACTGATCTCGGAACACAACAAACCAAAAGAAAATCATAGATGGTTTTTTTCTTTCTCACTGACTACTCTTACTCTTAGCCTAAGGGGCCCTAAAGAAATATAGCCACTGATGGCTTTGACAGCTTCATCAGGCTTGGGGCCGAGCGCTTAAGGCATTCAGCGGCAAAAGCGTGGCCAACAAACGCGCAAGGGTGCCAAAGTGGCCGAACGTTGGCTTGGACTATTACCGCGATTGTGAAAAGGTCGCGAACTGACTAATTCCCTATCCATAGAAAATTCGAGCTAAACTAACGCATACATATATACATGTCCCTGTCTCCTGGGAGAAAGGAATGAACATGTGTATATGTATTTAGTATTCTGGAAACATGATCGAAAGTAACTATCGTAAAAAAAGATAAAGGTCCCTTACAGAATCTATGTACTTATGTGGTGTGCACGTATGTATGTATATATTGTGTGTAATGTGTGTGGGTAGCTACGTGATTGCAAGTGCAGTGTCACCTGTATTGCGCAAGCGGCTGCATGACTCAAGGGTTCTACACTGAGGGAACGGACCTAGGCTTGAGTTGCTGCAAGAGAGGGAGGACGTGACGGGTTTGCAGTAGCGAAATTAGCCGCCCGTCCCCTGCGGAGGGAACGGTGGTTTCGCGGGCGAATGCGCGAGCACGCTTTGTTTGGAGAGACGGTGGAGTAGTATTTGTTTATTTCCTCGATCTTATAAACGGGATCGGTAAAAATATTCGCGGCCGGAGTTGTTCGCGGGGGATGTTCGGTTTTGGGGTGTAACTCGCGGCGGCTTTCACCAACAAATTCGTATGATTCGACGCAGTGTCGAAGTACGATCGCGCAACGTATGTAATATACGATTCGACCGAGGGAAGTTCAATATCTTTATGAAGGTCTTCCTGTCGAACGTACCAAGGAGCTTTGTTAATTTTACGTAAGAATCAGGTTTATTAATGTTGATCTTTGACGTATGTGCGAATGTGGCGAAGCTTAAATGTCATGATAGGATGGACATATGTCTTGTATAATGTAAGCTTATGTCTCAGGGACATTTTGTTTAGTATCAAGGGGTGCAATCTATGTGTATTGTAAATCATCCCTTATTTTTAAAACGCGAAACACTGTTATTTCATCCTAAAAGCATAAATATGAATTCTCATATCCCTAAATTTAGAAATAGTTTCTTCATACAATCTTTCATCCCCTATTTCACCTTTTAAAGTTTTATTTTCACGACATAAGGTAATCCAATGTTTTTCTTCAAGGTTCAATATATCTCTAATCATCAAAATTGGTTTAACGGGTTCTTCGTACAAACCTTCGTCTCCTATTTCACCCATAAAAGTTGGTTATGTTTCACCACATAGAGGTAGCCAAAGTCTTTCTCCAAAGTCCAACATATCTCTATACCAAAATTCATCTAAATTGGGTTCTTTATACGAACTTTCACCCCCCATTTCGCCCCTCTCCAATTTTATTTCCAAAAGTAGCCTATGTCCTTTCTCAACCAAAATTCTTCAAAATTGGTTCAACGGTCTAGGCTTGAAAATGCTAACAGATTGTGGACAGGCAGAATTACTTTCGCATTTATAATATTAGTAGGTACGGATTATTCAATTCATTTTGCAGTCATTTTCTATGGTGTCATTTACCAATTAAAATACTAACAGTAAATTATTACCCAACAGCAAAATAACGACAACAGTTTATAATAATACATTTTTGAAATGAATTCTCTTTCCCTAAATACCTGTAATAAATTCTCTCTCTCTATACCTTTCTATGTTTCTCTATAATAACTGATACTTGAGTAAATTAAAAATTACAAAAGATCGATTGTTGTGCTGTCCTATTAATTTTCTATTTTAGGGATTTTTATATTTTTAATACAAATGCGAAAGTGAATCGAAAAAAAATCGATTTTTGAGTGATCGATGTTTAAACCATCGAATTTTTTGTGAATTGATTCAAATGAGTTCGATTCGAATCGATCTTTTTCGAAATGAATTGGCATCCCTAGCAGCGGCGCAGCTATATTTAACTGACAAATTATCCAGCTTACGCTGACCCTCTTTTAATATGATTTATCACATAGATCTGAGGTCAACTTATATTGAAGTTTTACAATTTTTGTAACTCCATAATTTAACTATATGAAAGGTTTCAATCATCATCGTTTTACAAACCATAATATACAGATAACTCTAGTTTTAGTCAATGCAATCTGAAGAGCTATTTTATAGTATTTTTATTGAACAAATGTCCGACGTGATTTTTTAAATTGATATAACTTTTTTATTTATGAACTTATTGAAATAAAACAAATACTAAATGTTAAGTGAACCTTACCAAGAATATAATAGTGAAAACCGTTTCCAAATCGGTTAAGCAACGTTTCTGAGATTAGCGCGCACAAAAGTTGACAAACAGATCAAACCGACAAACAGACAAAAATCCTAACAATCATTGTTTTGGGTTCTCCTGCGTTGATAGACCCCCCATAATAGTTTTTTTCATATATTCTTTACAGACATGACATACGTTTTTATTATATGTATAGATATAGATAAGAAGATTGTGGTATAGATTGGTCAGCGGATTACCAATCACTAAATTACACATCATAGTGCATTGATTTTCCGTCATAGGTAATAATATGATGTATATTTTATACATAGTTATAGCAGATAAATCCATTTCATTCACTACAAAAGATTTAACAGTGTATACTCTTATCAATTTACATTTAATAAACACTTAATAATTGGGATCAAAGGATCACAGCCATCATGTCTGTCGGAGCCAGTCGGACTCGTGGATTACAGTGCCCCAGCATCTCAGTCGTGTCGTTTGCTTCTATATTTAGATCATAACACTGACGTTCTACGGCAATCAATATCGTAGCTTATTAAGAAATTAAAGTAGATGGAAAACGCGTATTTTTAGAAATCGTTATTGACGAATTACGATTAAAATATCTATTCATATTATTGATCACTTTGATAAAATAACTTTTCAGATAAATGTTCAAGAATGTCTGATTGATCGTTCTTTTATTGCGAAGTTATTGTTTTTTCCGCCGAATTTAAAAAATATGAAAGCAGTTGAAAAATTTAAAAAATCTCATGTACTAATAATTTTAAATTAATTTGCATTTATTCACTTTATACGAAGTAGGAAGTCATAGCGTTACAGTTTTGCTATATTTTTAACAGCTGTTTGTTACTTCCTTCTTCTTCTTGTTCTTATCCCACACTAGGTGGGCTCGGTATAGTACATCTTCATTTATTATACTATTCATTTCCATGCTGTAATAGTTTTGACGTCAACCCTACTTGAGAATGATATGCTTCATATAAGTTGGTCACCAAAAAGTCCCTTAATTACCTTCTATGAAGAAAGGATCCTATTCTAAGCCGAGAACTACACGACTAAATAAATCTAATATTAATTATAAAATAAAAATATAAAGTATAAAACTAATAATAACTACATAATAAATAAAATTAATATGTTAATACAAAATAATTAATCAAAATAGCAAGATAACATTGATTGTCGTAACTGTTTTTTACTTCCTATCTAAGTGTTTTGGTGCATCGAGCTTAATAAGTATTGTAAGCATGATTATAAAATTTTTAGCTTTGGACAATGATACTGACTCAGCTGAGGCTATGTTGCGTGGTACTATCACACGGCGTTGGCTTTCAGTCTGCCCCATACCTTCACTAAAAAACATTAACATGAGGCGCAATTAGCAGCTCAGTTTGTCACATGATATTACGATTGTAATTAGAAATGTCAATGGAAGATAGTTCAAAAAAGAGTTAGTATTACAATTTATGTCAATGTTATTAAGTTAATTATTAGCAGAAATAATGATATAATAATAACATAACACAATAAATAAGTAAGTAGATAATTATCAAGTGCATTGTATGTATTAAAGTTGTTAAAATCTAGTGTGTTCTATTTGTTTTTGTTCTGTATTTCTACTTGAGGTAGTTTTTTCAAACAAATGTACGTACGGCCACTAATTTTCAAAGTAAGCAAAGCTTGCGTTACGGTAACTAAACAGCTGATATACATACCTATATACAATAAATAGATATTTAACAGGCACAATTAACAACTAAGCTCATCACACAAAAGTCAGTCTTGTGTGGGGATCGAACTCGCGATCTCTCGGCTCAATAGTAGAGCTTACGCACCACTAGGCTTGTCATTTTAATTTATTTTATTATATGATTATAGCTTTCTCTTGCAGAGTAGTAAAGTAAATAAGTATTGAAAACGTAAACCAACTGCTCGCAGTTGGTAATTATAGACAACCTGCTGTAAGTCAGCTATTTAACTGTATTGACAGTTACGGTTCGGGCGTGGGTGGAGTTTACTTGCAATCAACTTTTGTTATTACTAGTCTATCGATCGAAGGAAAATTACCGCTAGAAATGGATTAGAACTATTTTATTGGAGCGTTGATGGTTCAGTGGCCGAGTGTGTGGACACCACGTCGATCGAAGTGGGTCGAAAGCTAATTTTACGTAAGAATCAGGTTTATTAATGTTGATCTTTGACGTATGTGCGAATGTGGCGAAGCTTAAATGTCATGATAGGATGGACATATGTCTTGTATAATGTAAGCTTATGTCTCAGGGACATTTTGTTTAGTATCAAGGGGTGCAATCTATGTGTATTGTAAATCATCCCTTATTTTTAAAACGCGAAACACTGTTATTTCATCCTAAAAGCATAAATATGAATTCTCATATCCCTAAATTTAGAAATAGTTTCTTCATACAATCTTTCATCCCCTATTTCACCTTTTAAAGTTTTATTTTCACGACATAAGGTAATCCAATGTTTTTCTTCAAGGTTCAATATATCTCTAATCATCAAAATTGGTTTAACGGGTTCTTCGTACAAACCTTCGTCTCCTATTTCACCCATAAAAGTTTTATTTTCACCACATAAGGTAGCCAAAGTCTTTCTCCAAAGTCCAACATATCTCTATACCAAAATTCATCTAAATTGGGTTCTTTATACGAACTTTCACCCCCCATTTCGCCCCTCTCCAATTTTATTTCCAAAAGTAGCCTATGTCCTTTCTCAACCAAAATTCTTCAAAATTGGTTCAACGGTCTAGGCTTGAAAATGCAACAGATGGGACAGGCAGAATTACTTTCGCATTTATAATATTAGTAGGTACGGATTATTCAATTCATTTTGCAGTCATTTTCTATGGTGTCATTTACCAATTAAAATACTAACAGTAAATTATTACCCAACAGCAAAATAACGACAACAGTTTATAATAATACATTTTTGAAATGAATTCTCTTTCCCTAAATACCTGTAATAAATTCTCTCTCTCTATACCTTTCTATGTTTCTCTATAATAACTGATACTTGAGTAAATTAAAAATTACAAAAGATCGATTGTTGTGCTGTCCTATTAATTTTCTATTTTAGGGATTTTTATATTTTTAATACAAATGCGAAAGTGAATCGAAAAAAAATCGATTTTTGAGTGATCGATGTTTTAAACATCGAATTTTTTGTGAATTGATTCAAATGAGTTCGATTCGAATCGATCTTTTTCGAAATGAATTGGCATCCCTAGCAGCGGCGCAGCTATATTTAACTGACAATTATCCAGCTTACGCTGACCCTCTTTTAATATGATTTATCACATAGATCTGAGGTCAACTTATATTGAAGTTTTACAATTTTTGTAACTCCATAATTTAACTATATGAAAGGTTTCAATCATCATCGTTTTACAAACCATAATATACAGATAACTCTAGTTTTAGTCAATGCAACTGAAGAGCTATTTTATAGTATTTTTATTGAACAAATGTCCGACGTGATTTTTTAAATTGATATAACTTTTTTATTTATGAACTTATTGAAATAAAACAAATACTAAATGTTAAGTGAACCTTACCAGAATATAATAGTGAAAACCGTTTCCAAATCGGTTAAGCCGTTTCTGAGATTAGCGCGCACAAAAGTTGACAAACAGACAAACCGACAAACAGACAAAAATCCTAACAATCATTGTTTTGGGTTCTCCTGCGTTGATAGAGACCCCCCATAATAGTTTTTTTCATATATCTTCTATGTACAGACATCGATCAGTTACGTTTTTATTATATGTATAGATATAGATATAGAAGATTGTGGTATAGATTGGTCAGCGGATTACCAATCACTAAATTACACATCATAGTGCATTGATTTTCCGTCATAGGTAATAATATGATGTATATTTTATACATAGTTATAGCAGATAAATCCATTTCATTCACTACAAAAGATTTAACAGTGTATACTCTTATCAATTTACATTTAATAAACACTTAATAATTGGGATCAAAGGATCACAGCCATCATGTCTGTCGGAGCCAGTCGGACTCGTGGATTACAGTGCCCCAGCATCTCAGTCGTGTCGTTTGCTTCTATATTTAGATCATAACACTGACGTTCTACGGGCAATCAATATCGTAGCTTATTAAGAAATTAAAGTAGGTAGATGGAAAACGCGTATTTTTAGAAATCGTTATTGACGAATTACGATTAAAATATCTATTCATATTATTGATCACTTTGATAAAATAACTTTTCAGATAAATGTTCAAGAATGTCTGATTGATCGTTCTTTTATTGCGAAGTTATTGTTTTTCCGCCGAATTTAAAAAATATGAAAGCAGTTGAAAAATTTAAAAAATCTCATGTACTAATAATTTTAAATTAATTTGCATTTATTCACTTTATACGAAGTAGGAAGTCATAGCGTTACAGTTTTGCTATATTTTTAACAGCTGTTTGTTACTTCCTTCTTCTTCTTGTTCTTATCCCACACTAGGTGGGCTCGGTATAGTACATCTTCATTTATTATACTATTCATTTCCATGCTGTAATAGTTTTGACGTCAACCCTACTTGAGAATGATATGCTTCATATAAGTTGGTCACCAAAAAGTCCCTTAATTACCTTCTATGAAGAAAGGGTCATATTCTAAGCCGAGAACTACACGACTAAATAAATCTAATATTAATTATAAAATAAAAATTTAAAGTATAAAACTAATAATAACTACATAATAAATAAAATTAATATGTTAATACAAAATAATAAATCAAAATAGCAAGATAACATTGATTGTCGTAACTGTTTTTTACTTCCTATCTAAGTGTATTGGTGCATCGAGCCTAATAAGTATTGTAAGCATGATTATTAAATTTTTAGCTTTGAACAATGAGACAGACTCAGCTGAGGCTATGTTGCGTGGTACTATCACACGGCGTTGGCTTTCAGTGCATATGCCAAACACCTTTCTCGCTCGTATTTCGACACCGCGTCGAACCACGCGAATCCCTTAATAAAAGCGGCAGCTTCTTATGTTCCCGACCCCAACGCCTGCCGGAGAAAACGCCGGCCGCGTAATATATTCACTGACCCGCCCGACCAAACCGAAAAAGCTAACGCGTTCTACGCCGACACCGTCTCTCCAAACAGAGCGTGCCACCGCCCACGCCCGCGTAACCACCGTTCTCTCCGCAGAGGACGGGCGGTCAACTTCGCTCCCGCACACCCGTCACGTCCACCCTCTCTAGCGGCAACCCAAGCCTAGGTCCGTTCCTCGGTGTGAAGCCCTTGGGTCAGGCAGCCGCCCGCGCGATACAAAGTGACACTATACGTGCAACACTTAGTTACCCACACACAACATTACACACGTATGAACACACACACGTGCACACCACACAGGTACATAGGTTCTGTAAGGGACCTTTTTTTTTTTCTTTTTTTGCGCTAGTTAGACTATTGCGCTAGTTAGTGTAAAAAAACCATTCCGATTATCAAATATACATACGCATGGTCCACTCCTTCCTCCCAGGAGGAGGGGAACGTTCATATGAGTATATATTAGTTAGCTCGAATTCTCATAGGAGTAGGGAATTAGTTAGATCGCGACTTTTTCGCATTCGCGACGACCGCCCGAGCCGAGGTTCGGCCACTCTGGCACCCTCGTGCGGGTCGTCACAAACTTTCGCGGCTGAGTGCCCTAAGCGCTCGCCCCCAAGTCCGGTGAAGCTGTAAAAGCCGCAGCGGCTCTGTTTTAGGATAGGGCCCCTAAGGCTAACAGTGTAGTCAGTTCTAAAAAAAAAAAAAAAATGGCTTTCAGTCTGCCCCATACCTTCACTAAAAAACATTAACATGAGGCGCAATTAGCAGCTCAGCTTGTCACATGATATTACGATTGTAATTAAAAATGTCAATGGAAGATAGTTCAAAAAAGAGTTAGTATTACAATTTATGTCAATGTTATTAAGTAATTATTAGCAGAAATAATGATATAATAATAACATAACACAATAAATAAGTAAGTAGATAATTATCGATTGCAATTTATGTATTAAAGTTGTTAAAATCTAGTGTGTTCAATTTGTTTTTGTTCCGTATTTCTACCTACTTGAGGTAGTTTTTTACACAAATTTACGTACGGCCACTAACTTTCAAAGAAAGCAAAGCTTGCGTTACGGTAACTAAACAGCTGATATACATACCTATATACAATAAATAGATATTTAACAGGCACAATTAACAACTAAGCTCATCACACAAAAGTCAGTCTTGTGTGGGGATCGAACTCGCGATCTCTCGGCTCAATAGTAGAGCTTACGCACCACTAGGCTTGTCATTTTAATTTATTTTATTATATGATTATAGCTTTCTCTTGCAGAGTAGTAAAGTAAATAAGTATTAAAAACGTAAACCAACTGCTCGCAGTTGGTAATTATAGACAACCTGCTGTAAGTCAGCTATTTAACTGTATTGACAGTTACGGTTCGGGCGTGGGTGGAGTTTACTTGCAATCAACTTTTGTTATTACTAGTCTATCGATCGAAGGAAAATTACCGCTAGAAATGGATTAGAACTATTTTATTGGAGCGTTGATGGTTCAGTGGCCGAGTGTGTGGACACCACGTCGATCGAAGTGGGTCGAAACCTACAGTAAGCCTAAGTTTTCGATGAAAGAAAATAATGTAATGAAACAATACAAATATTGTGATAAGTCCATGCCATGATCGTAAGATATTTTTAAAATGCTCGTCTGGTTACGTACCACCTTCAAGTGCGAAATCTGTCGTTAAGTACCTATATGTGCGTTCCGATAGCTGCATTGAGAACCAGTCACTTTAAACTTAACGTGTTACCATCTTACAACAAATAAATGTCTTTTCTTTCTTTCTATATTCGGCAACATTTCACTTAACATAAGGGTAGATTGTATAGTCCACGAAAAATAAATAAAATAAATGTATTACTATCATAGTTTTTTTTAAAGATACTCATAGCGAACGAAGGTCGTAAATATGTATGTTTTAATTTAATTCCTTTTTGTATTCTGTTGTGAATTATAATATTTTTCCTGTAGGTAACTGTATGACAATAGTTAAAACAAACAATGTCGATTATTGTGTGTACGTGATTTTAATCTTGTTGAAATTATAGTAAAGAAAATGAAAACACGAAACTAGTCAGAATCAGTCTGTGCTATTCCTGGCTTAAGCTAAACTGATAAGCGTTTCAGTAGGTAATAATTACAGGTACCAATGCCTGTTCAACAAACTAATTTTATTTACGTTTTTACGACCGCTGCGGGTTGCGGCTGGATAATATATAATGTTCTATATTAGCTAAGTACGTAAGTCAAGGGTCACACGGGGTCAGACGGCGCCGTGGCTATTGGCTCCCTGACAACAAATGAACAACCCTTAAGAGAGAAGAAAATATTTAATACTCCATTTTAATACTCTATTTTCAGCAAAATATTACAAAGGCAATCTTATATACATATCTATATTATATTATTTATTATAGGAGTTTTTTGTGGTATGTCAATGACTCGCCTAATTTTTCATGATTAAATTAATTGTTTGAACATCCTATCCCTATCTATTGACGAAAAAGAGAAAAATGGTTTAAAATTAATATTTCGCTAAAAAAAGATTGTTATAATATATTCAATTAACATGTATGAGGCGCCATCTATAATTAATCTTTTTAACTAACATGAAAGTCGTTAGATTGTTCACATTCAATAATGTGTGAAATATTCCTACGGGCTAGCTTGTATTTTTCTTTTAAAATATTAAGTTATAGTTTTTCAAAATTCGAAAGTCTCACTTGAAATCGCGCGATCTGCTTGATATTATGTGCAGTCTCTGTTAAAAAGTGTTCAGTAATATAATGGTTTGTTTTACCATAAAAACAAGGTCCAGCGTATGTCTGCTTCGAAGGTTGTCCGCTCTTTTGTCTAGTGTACATTAAGATCGCATCGTTGCATGCAATCGTCAAATAGGTGTTTATTTCAGCCTTCTATTTATAATAATTAGTTACAGTACTGCGATTAAGTGCAATTAACTATCTCATCGAGTGGCTACGCACATTTGCGTAGTTGTTGTTTGCGTTATCCTCAGCACTACATCACACCATCTACACTCACCAGTGAGATATACTGCCTTGGGTACAAGTTTTCTTACTTCTAGATTCTGTAAAATCATCAATGGTTATATATAGTAATGCTATTGATATGTACTTTAATAATACTGGTGCATCTATTCATGCGATATACAAGCCTGTAAAGGATATGGTATAACAGGTTTTCCCTTTTATTTTACTGATTTCTGTTTAAATTGAGAGTGTGAAAAGTCTTATTAAAATGGTAATCACACTATCATTGGTACCAAATAATATGCTTGCGGTGTTTGTCCTTAAGTAATTGTTAAAGTTTATAATTTGTATTAAAAGATTTTAGCTCTAGTTAAATAAAATCAATTTTGGAATAAATATTAATAATTAAAATTTTATTTACCGTATATCTATGAACTATTCTCATCAAACAGACATTCCTCGAAAAATAGCAAAATTATCTAAATGTAATCGAAGTGTCAGGTATAATTTGTATTATTAATTAACATAACATACCATTACGCCTGTATTCCCCGAAGGGTTAGGCAGAGGTGTACTATAATATACACCGACAGTTCACCGAGTATGTTTTTAGGTCCCATGTAATAGCGGGCGAGCCTATTGCCATTAATTGGGCACGAAACCAAACTCCGAGCTGCTACTGAGAATTTCATAGGAAAAACCCAATAACACTTTTTGCTCGACCTGGGATTCGAACTCTGGACCTCGCTCATAGCAGTCGCGCTTACGAACACTAAGCTATCGAGGCAGTTATTAATTAGTAATTATATAAATTACAATATAATCTATAATATTTCTAGTATTACAACTGTTATTTTGATTTATATGTACATAAATACAATAGAAGCTTTGCATTTGATAAAATAATTTTATCAGTTTACTGACTATAGAATTCTAATTATATTGTAATATTCGATTTGATCCGTTTCCCACGCTATTCGCAGACCTCTGATATGCAACTTTCCACGTGAAAATAATTACAAATAAAAACGAATTAACAATATTATGTTCGTGTAGTCTTTTACTTTCATCAGGAAGCATAATTCCAATATCGTTAAAACACGTAACCAGTGAATTAAAATTCTATGACATTTGTTTTTATTATAAATACTGTGAGATAGATATTGAGTAACAAAATTTAATTGTAGAAACTGAATATTTATGTATTAATAACTTTCTTTAAGAGAGTAGTGATTTATATGATTAGTTTATTAGTAAAATTTATATACATAGGTACCTATTTCATATTTATATAACAATTGTGTCTAATTTATTTTAAAAAGTATTTTATTATCTAAAAATATAGTACTAATTTATTTTATTTAATAGTCAGGTTTTTTTGATTAGTCCGTTTAACAAGACGTGCGTAAAACGATTGGCATGGTTTACAATAAACGTACATGTTCGTGTATTGTATGAATCGTATCTAGGTATGGAGAAGTACACGCAGACACTCATTGTCGTGGTGTATGGAACTTTTTCACGCGATCTCACCACGGGCAGAACAGTCGTGCTCTGTCCGCGTTACAGCTTCAGCGTTTCTAATTACCTGTCTGTTTACAATTCAATGCTATTTTATACACTTAACACTGTAATTTTGTGTGTTTGTCATAAATTTGCAAACAAAATTCGCATGTTCAGTAAAACTAAACGATATTTATGTTATAACAAAAATAAAATATGATACCATATCAATGTGCCAGTTGAGTTTCATAATGTGAGAAATTATAATTACATTATAGATACTGTTGAAGTTATTGTGGGAGAGTGTCGACAAACATTCGATTATCGGTGATTAATATCGGCTGTTAATTATTCATCAGTAATAAGTTAATCGTTGAAGATTGGAAGCTGGAGCCGGATGCCGGCGTCGACAAGTGTACCGTTGGCCGAGTGAGGAGCGATTTCACTTGAGACACGCACGTCTGAGCGACCCGCATACTCGTTGTTCTCTCGCCAAGTCGCCAGTCGCTACTCGCTATTGTCCGATATAATTAGAGGACTATTAGATTTGCATGTGTATTGTGTATGAACGATTGCGCCGCGTAGTGCGGTAGTGAAAGTTGCGTGATGCGGGAGCCGCTCAGCTGAGCCGGGGTGACGTCGCGCATGACGTCACGTCGTCATGGGCCATGTGGAAGATATGCGGCGTCAGTAAAGTCGAGCCGTTGCTCCTCGTTGATAAACTAGATGACGATTATGTAAGCGACATTGCAAACACACACCTATGTACATAATAATTACGAATGCCTTATCGGGTTAAATATATATTTTGTAATTTTTAATATAGTCGCTTTATTGTAATATGTAAAAGTAGAACCATCACAAGTACGATATGAATGGTTAGTAGATAGAGAATTTAAATAATATAATGTCGTTTACCACGCGAGTTATTTCGATAATTTCAATCTGTGTTCAGTGTGGGGTACATGAAGATAATGATGAGATTAATATCTTTTGTATTGAAGAATTTATGGTATGTGTCTGATGACTATTTCTTGTTCCGTTGTCATTTGCGATGTCAAAGCTATGTAAAGTAATGATTATCATGCATGTTTTAGCTAAGTATATTTATACATGAGGACAGCATTATATCTGATATAAACCTTTACTCATATATTTACATACTTTTCACTGCAGTGTTTAAAAATTTAAATACCTATAGGTAAAAACACAAATAAGTTCTAAAACTTTTAATATAATTATTTATATTGTTATATATCTAAGATCATATAAATAATTAATGAAGGCATTAACAACCATGCTAGTGTAAGTTTAATTGTTAAGGGCGAATAACTATTGCACGTAACTAGGTATATTAATTATATACGTTTAGGAAAATAATTGCACTACTATTTGTTAGTAAATAAATACATTGATAAGTGAATATTGAGCAACAACAGTCGCCGTCGTAAAACCGGTCTGTAATATGTATATACCATTGGGAAAGTTACATAATGTATATCAAATACACTGTGATACTGTGTAATAATCTAACAATGTATCAGGGAACAGTCACATTTATTTAATGTGTAGGCGTTACAAAGAAGTTCATTAATTATAACGTGTCATTTTTTTTCGCCAGTTTAGAGAAATTTAAAAGTTCCTTTTATCGGTTTCCTAATCGATTTCTTATTCATTATTTCATATTGCTATAAATATTGGATTTGAATTTAGATTGGATTTTCCGTAATGAATTTAATTAATTAAAGTTTTGTTCTTCACCGTCTATTCACTTATAATAATAGTTGCTAACAATTTAAGTTGTGCACATCTATAGGGTATTTAAAAAAAAATCTGTAGACTCTTGGTTCACACTTTTTTTAAAATTTTTTGCAAAAATATTGGTTAAAAATTATTATATACATATATTTGCATGCAGCTTACTAACTAAAATAGAAATTGCGCTCTTTTTTATTTTAAAATATTTGTTTTATATAGGGTTAGGGTTTTTACATTTAGAAAGCTATCTGAAGTTGAGATATTATTATTACTTTACTAATCTCTTACCTGTATTAGTGCAGTTTGAAAAAAAGAGTAAAATGAGTACTGTAGCTGACCTCGTAAAACTCAGTAGTGATACTCAAGCGGGTAGTATGAAGGGGTTCCATTATATGGTGACAGGTCGTCGAATTCTAGTTCATTACGAATGTGAAGAAGATATGTATATATTTAACATTAGTTATACGACATGATTTCACACGTGTTAAAATTATTCTACTAGCCTATGAGCTTCCTTAATAACTAGTTACGAGTGTGTTACGGAAATCCCTCGTAAATAATGTATCCTAAATTTATTTGACACTTCTGCCTGTAAAGCGAACTTCCTGCAGGCGGAAGTAGCAAAGAACTTTCGCAAAAATATTTTATCAAATCCGATTGATAATTCCATAGAATAGCGTGTTTAAACAAAAAAAAAAAAAAACAAACAATCGGTTGAGCTTTATTATATTAGTATAGATTAGTTTGAATCATCTTATAGAGTTATTAGTATTCGCTTTATATCTTGAGGATGTGATCATTAAATCCGGCGAAGAACATTTCATGCTAACTCGCTTTGGCACTTAGGTACATTTCTTTTGAAATTTACGTATGCTGTTTCTGGCGGGATATTAGTTTGTCATGTAGTGATTGTTTATCAAATTTGCGTTGCTTTGACAAGTGGCATTTTGCATAATATAGCTTGGTAATTGTGAATTAGAAATAGTAACATGGGCCATGAATTCTCAAATGTCATAAAACTACCTTAAAAATTCTAATAAGGAGGCTACCATTTTGTTAGAACACCGAAATCATCACAAAACACTTTGTAAAACGAAATATTTATCCACTTGATATAGGTAGTTGTAATACTCTTTCAAGGCTGCCAAGTTAGGAGAAATAACGAGAAGAAACAGCGCATACCAGTTTAATAAACAAGAGTCAGAGCGATCAAAATTTCTGCATTTATAACTTGTGTATATACTTTTATTTGTACATACATATATAACTTCTTGTATGTATTTATATTTATTGCTATTTTATTTATTTTGTATATTATTGTAGTTAAATTTTAACACTTTTCTAGTTTTATATTTTGTGTTTGCTAATGTTTTTTTTTAAGTTTAATTTCCTATTGCACTTACGACAAGAATAATTTTTTCCACATTACCGCTGGTTAGCTGGATGAAAATGATTTATAGCATTAAGCTCGCCAGTGTACAAACTAAAAGTACATTAAAGTATTTATTCATTCCTTCAAACCAGTTCATTTATTTAATTATTTAAAAAACCGGTCTAAAATAGGTCGATAGACCACCGGCCGGCTGATCTACGAAGGAGAAACTTTGAAGAGAAAATGTATGTTTAATTTATTGTCACAATCTAATCTGACACAAATGTTCTACCTACTATCGCTCAGTGCAGACATTTTCCTTAAATAGCTAATATTATAGATAACATGAAGTATATTCTTATGCACCATTTGTGTTGACCTGATTTTGATGTGTTCCAGCAGCCGACATGGCGGTTGTGGGGCGAAGAGCGCGTCGAAGGAGCCATCTACACCGTCTATCTCAAGAAAGTACGGTATCATCGGCCTACACGCAGCGCTTCCAGCGTGAGTTTTTATAATTCCATTACTGTCCAAAGAGGCTTCTTTATATTAGTTTGGGGTGTAATGACGATAGAAGGGTGGTAGGGCTGTACAGCCTGTATGGCGAAAAGCCCGTCATAGTGATTTACTTGTACGCGTCGCGTTTCGGAATCAACATTCGCATATACAGTTGCTATTTACGCCGGCAAGACAACGGTGACTGACGTTGTATTGTTGATCTCTCGGTGGCACAGTATTTTATTTGAGCTAATTTTGTGTCATTCCACTTTTCTTGCAGATTCTTATAGTTTGAATCAATTCAAATGCGGCAGTTAAACTCCCGCGTGTTAATATTATACAAGGTGTCCAGAAAGGGTATCGGGTATTTCTTTTCGCGCCATATTCGAAACGGGGCGTCTAAAGGGTGCGGGGAGGGGTTCGTGGCGTCCGCCATTTTGTGGAGTTTTAGTCACGATGGAACAGTACTCGGGGACGCATCGCGCATTTTGCGTACGAGCGTATTATCGTAATGGTGATTCAATAGTGACTGCTCAACGTCTCTATCGTGCGGAATATCGTACACGCCACGCGCCAAGTGACGATAGCATTAGGAAATGGATCAGGATGTTCGAGAATACAGGTGCGACAGTTAAAATTCAAAACTCTGGTCGTCCTCGTTCAGTTCGCGATGAAGAAACAATTGAAGAAGTTGAGGCGTCGGTTCGTCAAAATCCGTCTTTATCCATCCGAAAGCGAAGCCAAGCGTTGAACATAAAAAAATCGTCTTTAGATTCGATTTTAAAGAAAGACTTACATCTAAAAGCCTATAAAATTCAATTGGTTCAAGAATTGAAGGATACGGACTATGCTAATCGACTGAATTTTGCGAACGAAATGCTGCAGCGATTTAACAACTAACAATACTGTTCAGTGACGAAGCAAATTTTCACCTGAATGGTCATGTTAATAAGCAGAATTGTCGGTACAGGGCAGTGGAGAATCCGAGACGAAAGCATGAACGACCCCTGCATAGCCCAAAGGTCGTTGTTTGGGCCGCTATGTCTGCTAAAGGCATAATTGATCCTTATTTTCATGAAGATCAACGAGGCCGAGCAATTAATGTGAATAGTGACCGTTATTGCGATATGTTGCGAAATTTTCTGGTCCCAGAGTTGCAGGAGTTTGCAGGTTTCAACTCAAGAACGTGGTTCCAGCAAGATGGGGCCACTTGCCATACCTCAAATGACTCAATGGAAGTTGTTAACGAATTATTCCCTAATAAAGTCATTTCGCGAAGGGGTAACATCAACTGGCCTCCCAGAAGCTCGACCTTAGCCCGCTTGACTATTTTGCATGGGGATACCTTAAAAGTAAGGTTTATCAAAACAATCCGACGAATCTAACTCAGTTAAAGCAAAACATAAGGTCAGAAATGGCAGCAATATCGATAGCTATGTGTCAACGTGTTATCGCCAATCTTCGTTTCCGTTTAGAAGAGTGCCAGCAACGTAACGGTCATCATTTGGATAACATCATCTTTTCCAAATAATTCTCCAATTCATATGCTAATAATAAACAATAAACTTTTTTATTGCATACAAATAATTTTTGTTTCATTGAACTTACAAATACCCGATACCCTTTCTGGACACCTTGTACATACTTCATTAGTAATAAATTTTTGAAAGGAATGTTTTTTCTTCGGATTAATCATCAAACATTAAGAAAATTTAAATAACTACGTAACGGTAATCTATACTTCTAAACTAATATTATAAAGCTAAAGAGTTTGTTTGTTTATTTGGTTGAACGCGCTAATCTCAGGAAGAAGTGTTTTCAATGGAAAAATTATTTTAGTGTTGAATAGCCCATTTGTCGAGGAAGGCTATAAGGCTATATACCCTCACGCTACTACCAATAGGAGCGGAGCGTATCAATGAAAAATGTTGCAAAAACGAGGAAAATTAATTTCTTTTCAGTTTCCATTACGTGCGCTGCATAAATGTTACAAGTTACGCAACAATTATTTTCGTGTTATGTTGCTAGTTACGCGACAATGATGTGTGAAGAAATTGTTTCTCTTAAAAAGTTCTAAAAAAAAGTTCGCGATAGCATATGTCTATTTTTTAAGGTTGACGCAATATGGTATAGTAATAAAATTTGTTCTAAAATAATGCATTATTTGCGAAGGTGTTTTTATAAACATGGTATTAATGCTTATCGATATATATACGTTATTCAACACAAGTATTTCATTTAGGACAAAATTACCCTTCACACCATTTAATTTAAATGAATATCTTAGGAAATATCACAGTTTTAAAATAAACTCCGCAGCAAAATTATAATCAAATACCGCGCGTGCATTTTAGCGGAATGATATGGCAAGCGGGCGACACCTATAAATTATATTATAGGTGCCTACGACAATTGTTATTTGTCTCTGCCTACATCCCACTCTCTCTAACCCTCTCTCTCTTATGTGACGCAGACGAAGTTGCGCGGGTCAGCTAGTAAATAAATAAAATAAATAACTTTGCTATTTTCTAATTGCTCTAAAATGTGCGCTGTTGATGGTTGTATCTACCGTCTGTGTTGATTTGATGATTTTATTCACATTTTAAAAGTTTTTTATTTATTTAATGATTTATCCGTATAAAAACCGTGATTTAAAAAAAAATATTTCTAAGGAACTATGCATAATAGGGACGCGGGAGCTTTACAATCACATTTGAATCGATTGTAACTATAGGAAACTGCAATAAACAAGGGATATCACAAGATTGGCTCCGATAAAACACTGTGGGGGTTTGCCGCTGTTTTTGGATTGTACGGTTTTTACCATCAGGCACTATACCGTCACTTTGCCGTCACTATGCTAGAATAAAAAATGTGTTTAGTAAAATAAATATTAACTAACACGAGTCACACTATGTTTTGGCGATTTCAAATACCGATACATCAATGATTTCTTATTTTATGGCGGTACACTACCATAAAAACACGAGTGAATAGGTCTAAATTGTTTTGGAATTATGATAAGTAGATTTAAAATGAGACGTTGAGTGTAAATTTTATTTAAAACTAGCTGTGCCCGCAGTTATACTCACGTGGTTATGCCGCGCGCGAATCGTGCAACCCCGATCCCGGTTATTTTCTTATCGTGGGTAATCCTTAGAAGAGGCCTTTTTAAGATATAAAATTATGCACTACATTAATTTGATATATACTATATCTCTTATGGTTTACTCAGGCTAAGCCATTTAAGCGCTTAAAATCGCCAGTTTTCCGAATAGATTTTTAGTTGTGCGGAACCGTAATTATTTTTCTCAAATAAAAGTTAACCTAAGTTACTCCTTATAACATCAGCTATCTACCAGTGGAAATCCCTTCAAAATCAGTCTTACCGTTTCTGAGAAAACTGGGGACAAACATACATAAACTTGAAAAATGTTTTTTTTTGTTGTTGTTTTAGGTACCGTATATACGTTATTTTAACATTACAAACAAACTCTTCGATCTATACAAGATTAGTGTTGCGTGCCCATTTTACTGAGCAATAATACTATAAAATAATATTCTATATCCTATTCATTCAACTATATAATCTACTTGTATACCAAATTTACGTAGAATCTGTCCATTCACTCAGTCGTGGTTACCTACTAAATATTCAAGTGTAGGCAATGTGAATATAATGAGAATCTAAAATGTATTATTTTTACAATTCAACTAATTTGCTTAATAATATTTAATAAATATTCCATAGCCTTTTTTATTTCTAATGTCCTAGGTTCCAAGGTTCTAATCTTATACTATTATGTGAGTAATTCTGGTGTACATACACAATACATGTAATTGGTTTCTTGTAAACAGCTCCTACGATTGAATGAACTATGTATTTAAATAATGTTTTTCATTCCAAGTTTATCTAGATATATTTTGTTGTTTTTAAGACACCAAGCGCAGCTCGGTCACCCAGATATTGTCTAATAAAAAATTAAGTGAGCAATTCTTGTATATATATTAGGTGTTTTTCTTTTTTTGTTTTAATTATAAGACACAGAGCACAGCTCGGTCGCCCAGATATTTAAGTGAACATAACATGTTTACCTATCATAATAATATCCGATTTTATTATTAAAATTGTAGAATGAAACAGAAAACATATGTTGGTAAGTTAGTAGGTATGCAAATGTTTTACTGGGATGTCCTATTATCAGTCTGCGGGGAAATACAACAAATTAGTAACTGTTTATATTTAGCCAAGTTTTTTAAAATAAATAAACACTGTAAACCTAAATGCTGTATAGGTATAGTGTAAAGTATTTTCATTTTATTACAAATTGATTTATCAATACATGAACAATGTACATAGTTATTTTAAAATTGAAGTCTCCGCAATTGAAACAATACAAAAAAAAATTTTTAGACGTTTAAATGTTCGTAATTTAACTAAGAAATGTTAAACAAATTTTGGATATGTACTTACCTATATCTATCTGATAAGTAAAATTACATTAACCATAGTATATAATTTGTTCGCTTTGTAAATGACAAGCTCCATTTATTTTAATTTAGATAAAATATTTTTACCACCCATATCGACTCTTAATAATGTTATACCTACATAAATTTTATTGTGATGTGCTCTAAGAAACGTGTATTAATTATGTATACGGCTCTATCTGTACACACAATATTTACAATTATATCTTGAATCCCGAAAGAGGCATAATGGAGTTGTTAAGTCATATGACATTTAATGTTATGGGGCCATATTGATTTAGTAATAAGTACTTTACCTACAACATCCTGATATATATTATAACCTTGCGCATGACGAATATCCATGTCATCCATCCGGGATGTTAGTAATGCCGTAAACAAAATGTACTGTTTTTATTACCTACTACATTGTCAATGTTATCGCGAGCTGTTAATCACCAAGCCAATGTGTTTATGCTCAGATGACCAAAATAGAGAATAAAAATTGATAACCCTGCCACCTACACTCAAGATTTGTTCAAAACGTTCAGATATATCTACGGGTGTAAAGAGCGGAGTTTTCCAAGAACAACAATAAAAAAGGTTAACCTGGTATGTTATGTGACGTAATATGTTACAAGCTAACGTTTGACCAAGATTGGATCGCGACAACTATATACTAGGTGTAACACCTGCCATAGTGGTACGCTATTAAGTGTCGTGTTCCAGAATCAGGTGTATTGGTGTATAATCAGCTGCGACAACTGCTGTATAACAACGACGACCGTCGATCGATTGCCGGTTTCTTGGTATTCACCGTTGTATTTTTTAGATTTTATTACGCTTACCATCAGGTACAGTACTGTTACTTTGCCATACTACTATAAAAAAAAATCTTTAACCAGATCCAAATGCAATTTACAATACCTATTACTATAAATATAAAAATATACCTATCTATAATGTAATAGTTAGTTACCTACCTTTTTAACATATTTTCTCACGAGCTTATTTTATTTCAAACTAAGGATAGCTTGTATTATCTATACAATTAATAAAATTGAAGTGACTATTTGTAATGTCAAAATAACTAAATGTATTTGAAAGTATATACGATACTTATAACAAAATAGCAATTTAAAAAAAACTGCCTGTCTGTTTGTTCCGGGTAATCTCCGAAACGATTGGATTGATTTTGGCGGGACTTTCACTACCAGATTGCTTATGATATAAGGATTAACTTACACTACTTTTATTTTTGAAAAAGTATTAGGGTTCCTCGTAAATAAAAATAAAATTTAATGGCTTACCCTGAGTAAACTATAAGGGATATATCAAATTTATATACAACATAATTGTAGACATTTAAACAAAAAAGTCAATAAGACCACTGGTACGTCTATTTTCTAAGGATAACCCACAATAAGCATTTTTATCTTTAAAATAACCGGGAGCCCCCGGCTTAGTACGATTAGCGTCGAGAGTGTGTCCGTTCGATGACGTTCTGTAGTCCACGCGAGCGAAGCCGCGGCAGTTAATGGTAAATACACAGCAAATATATCATCTATACAAAAAATAAAATTGAAATATGTATTTGTTTAAAAAAAAAAGTTTTTTTTCAATATTTCAATAATTTTAAAAACTTGTACCGCACAAGACATTTTTATTTAGTTTCAATTGCCTATTCTCTCTTTTTTATTTACGCTACAAGCTTTTCATATTAAAGAATTATTGGAATAAGCTTGTTTTAAAAAAGATTTTTATTTAAAAAAAAACATACTTTTCAGCAATCCTTTCATTTGATACCCTTATCATGGTGGTGCATAAAAAAATAACTGGTTCTCCATATTGGAGTTAGGATGACGTCAAATAACTGACTATGCATTATCATTCAAACAAAACGTGTATGTAAAATTCCAGCGTAATAGGTTGAGGATAACTGTTTTAAGTTTCACTTGCAAGATTTGACCCATATTAACAAAGCATGTTAAATAAAAGCTTTTAATAACAGATTTTTACTAAATACATATGAAAGTATATGTAGTAGTTATAAGAAAAAACTTTTTTTTTATCAGCCTTTTTTGTTGGCTAATCTCCGAAACGGTTGGACCGATTTTGACGGGGCTTGCACTAGCAGTTAGCTGAGGTTTTAAGAAGTAACTTATTGTACTTAGCGTTTACTTAGAACTAAGGTCGCGCACAAATAAAATTTTACTAGATTGAAACCGTGGCCACAGCTAGATAGATAGATGTTTAATACCCAGTCATATAAGTGACAATTATGCTCATCACTCAAAAGTCCGTTAAGGGCGGGGGTCGAACACGCGACCAATCAACTCAATTAAATAGTAAGACTTGCACTACACCACGAGGCCTGTCTATATATTTGAAAAGAGATGGAATCACTTTGGGTGTTTCTATTTAATTTGATTTATAAACAAATATCTGGGCGACCGAGCTGTGCTCGGTGTCATATAAACAAAAAAAGAAAAACACCTATCTAGGTAAAATTAGAATATAAAACATTATCTTAATGCAAAGTTTTATCGAAATCGTTGGAGCCGTTTTCGAGAATCCAATTACATATATACTATATATATACAAGAATTGCTCACTTAATATAATAATAAGATATTGTTTTTTTTTTAAGAGATTTATAGTTCTGCGTCGCTGTGAATCATTTAACATTTTTGAATGAATAGTCGTAAGTTGAGTCTACAAATGTTACCTACTAATACTCGACGTGAGAACGAGAGAAGCATCATTAACAATGTTAGATAATTATTATGTTTGCTATATCAGCGTGAAAATTTGCAATTAAGTTTCATTTCTCACGCTGTATACCTCCTCCATCTGCAGGTATTGTTTAGAAATCACTTACAAAAGGTTATCATTAGATCCAGTATTAACTATACGTGTTCTAAAAATAATATTATATTAAGTATACATTATTTCGATTTTATTCTAAAATAGAAAAATATTACTTCAAACGCAGTGAAGTCATTACGCTTATCAAAACAATGAGTCGGTTATATAGTACATTATCCCATTTCGGTAACCGTAAAAACATATGACTATACATATTCATTATAACTAAAAATGTATATTACAATATTTACTTATAAAAATAAAATGCAATACATAAAATAATTTGTTTAGCAATTACTGTTACTGTCGGGTTGTCGTTACAGTATTTGTACTATTTACTCGAGCAAGAAAATCTATTAATACCTAAGTGGTAAGAGACGTTTATGAAAAAGTACAATGAAGAGTTAACATTTACATTGTCTTTAAATAACATTTAAAATGCCTAATGTAGGAGGATTCGAAATTAAAATTATGATAAATTAGTCACACTTACTTAATTTTACGTTTATTTTTACTGAATATTTTTGTCTTTTATAACATAATAAATTATCTGGAACGCACGGTTACCAGAATTATATAATAATGTATAGATTATACAAGGTGTCCCGAAAGGGTATCGGGTATTTGTAAGTTCAATGAAACAAAAATTATTTGTATGCAATAAAAAAGTTTATTGTTTATTATTAGCATATAAATTGGAGAATTATTTGGAAAAGATGATGTTATCCAAATGATGACCGTTACGTTGCTGGCACTCTTCTAAACGGAAACGAAGATTGGCGATAACACGTTGACACATAGCTATCGATATTGCTGCCATTTCTGACCTGATGTTTTGCTTTAACTGGGTTAGATTCGTCGGATTGTTTTTATAAACCTTACTTTTAAGGTATCCCCATGCAAAATAGTCAAGCGGGCTAAGGTCGGGGCTTCTGGGAGGCCAGTTGATGTTACCCCTTCGCGAAATGACTTTATTAGGGAATAATTCGTTAACAACTTCCATTGAGTCATTTGAGGTATGGCAAGTGGCCCCATCTTGCTGGAACCACGTTCTTGAGTTGAAACCTGCAAACTCCTGCAACTCTGGGACCAAAAAATTTCGCAACATATCGCAATAACGGCCACTATTCACATTAATTGCTCGGCCTCGTTGATCTTCATGAAAATAAGGACCAATTATGCCTTTAGCAGACATAGCGGCACAAACAACGACCTTTGGGCTATGCAGGGGTCGTTCATGCTTTCGTCTCGGATTCTCCACTGCCCTGTACCGACAATTCTGCTTATTAACATGACCATTCAGGTGAAAATTTGCTTCGTCACTGAACAGTATGTTGTTAAAGTTGTTAAATCGCTGCAGCATTTCGTTCGCAAAATTTAGTCGATTAGCATAGTCCGTATCCTTCAATTCTTGAACCAAATAAATTTATAGGCTTTTAGATGTAAGTCTTTCTTTAAAATCGAATCTAAAGACGATTTTTTGATGTTCAACGCTTGGCTTCGCTTTCGGATGGATAAAGACGGATTTTGACGAACCGACGCCTCAACTTCTTCAATTGTTTCTTCATCGCGAACTGAACGAGGACGACCAGAGTTTTGAATTTTAACTGTCGCACCTGTATTCTCGAACATCCTGATCAATTTCCTAATGCTATCGTCACTTGGCGCGTGGCGTGTACGATATTCTGCACGATAGAGACGTTGAGCAGTCACTATTAAATCACCATTACGATAATATGCTCGTACGCAAAATGCGCGATGCGTCCCCGAGTACTGTTCCATCGTGACTAAAACTCCACAAAATGGCGGACGCCACGAACCCCTCCCCGCACCCTTTAGACGCCCCGTTTCGAATATGGCGCGAAAACAAATACCCGATACCCTTTCTAGGACACCAGTTATAATAACTAACACAGAATACTACCGTGTATTCTAGAAGACTGTAGAAGGTTTTTATTTTCACGTCAAAGTTATGGTACTGTGGTCTGTGGTAAGTCTAATTAACAAATGACATCCATCGCCATTGTCATCCCGACCTGCAGGCCTCTCGGCAGCTGCATATACACTGCTGATACCGAACGCAACAAAACAGAAAAGTGTCACCGTGATAGGTTTGTCACCTTGTGCGTGGTGGTCGCAACTCAGTCGACTACAGATCCCTACAGTTTTACCGTCAATAGTTATTAAAAGTTGAAAACGTCCTTCTAATTTCAGGAGTCGGACGACGAGATCTCCCATTTGGAGTGGGAGACGGTTCGCGTCCGTTTCGTGAAGGCAGGCACAGTCGAGCGGCTTGTTGAGGCACTTGCTACGGACGACGGTGAACTCGAATGCACGTATGTCAACGTGTTCCTCGCCACATACCGGTAAGTTTAATAAAAGTTTAATAATAATAACTAGCGGTCGCTCAATGATCGAAATTCGATCATCGACTTTTTAATCATAGACTATATATAGGTATTATATATATTGCATATTTTGCAGTATGAACCTAAACAATGAATATTATATCACTTGCTATCACTTTTCATTCAGTGACAATGTCAATATTTTAGGGGGTCTAAGTTCAATGGAACTGGTAGTATTCGGATTCACAGTATTAATTAATTTAATTTAATGTATTAGTAACACGTATTATAGATAAATTTTAGCTTCCTGCACTCCTCGATATAAACTTTAACCATGCCAAATCTCACAGACTTACGTCCGCGCAATTTTCGTACGAAAGGGTACAAAGTTTTTGCTTCACGTAATAATAAATAATGATACCAGCATGTAAGTTTCCAACAAAGACATCGGCCTCTTTCCGAGGGAAGGCATGTGTTTAATCACCACGCCAGCCTTGGCTATTTCAAACGGCGAAAAATCTACAATTCTAGTATCTAATTATTATACAGTAAGTAACATTCCCAAGTATTCAAATTACCTTATGACATTTTCAGCCGATTGTACTACCAACTCTTTACGCGAATTCCGAAAGATTCGTATTTCTATGGTACATGCCGGGAATCAAAGCCAGTCTAAACCTACAATATATTATACTTAATATACTAAAATTTTATTTAAGTTCTGTTCTTAATTCAGTTGAACTCGATAGAACAGTTAAAACGTACTGAACACTCGTAATTTTAGATAAAATGTTTTTTTAAATTATCACTGGCTAATTTCAACGTACGACCGAGTTAATTACATTGTAAGATTGTTATATAATATTGAAATAATTAAAAATATCGTATGTAATTATTAAATACCTCGTTTAAGTTTGTTTCCTTTTTAACTAAGATTCATGAACATAAAAATTATACTACTAACAATCGTTGTACCATTGTAGTATAGTGCACTAAAGTATTAGTACTGCTTTTACAAAGAAAAGAGATACCTACAGATGGCGCACGTGATACCTATCGATTGTCATAGTGAGATAAAATAAATAAAAGTGGGGTTTTTTACATTGTAACCGATAACGTTATGCCAAAAGAAAAAAATATCAACTTTCTTTTAACATTAGAAGTAAAAATTAAAATAGGTGCGTGACATGAATTTTGACCTATTAAAACATCGTAGTTTTTTTAAACCAGCTTATACTAATACTTGTGTTTATTATATTAAAAGTAGTTTGCACGAGGCAATATAAAGAAGAAGGCGTATTATAGAGGTCGACAACAATTTAAACAACAAATCCCCGGGAATAAAGCATTTAAGGCATTTAACTTTCATATGTTCACGCAATGCTTATCTTTAACTCGGTTTTCTTCTAATAATACGGATTAGACAAAGTCTTTTTTTCGTATTTAATCGGTGTTTAAGTTTTGATAGAATTATATAAGTAAGGCCATCAAGACTATATATGAAATAATATTTAGAACTTAATCTTTTTACTAAAATATTTTATAATATGAATCATTAGACTAGAAAACTTTTTATAAAGGTTATGATGCAGGTTATTGCTATGCTCTGAGCTCATTGTAATTTCATAATATTGAAAATATTATGCTCGCATTGTGTGTATTACTGACCTCGATGCGTTGCACTGGTAAATTCAGTTACCGGTAATATAATTAACATTAACATTTTTTATAAATATTTATATGAAGTATAATAAATGAGTTTATCTTACACTTGCTGTGCACCACGGTTTAACCCGTGTTAATTTTATACGACAAACATCGTCAACGCGCTTTGTATAAAACTATCGACATCTTTATGAGGAATAAATTAATTTTTCAAGTTATAATATAGCCATTTACTTGATGATACTGTAGCTTTATATTGGTGAAATAATTTTTAAAATATGTAGCTTCGGTAATTTTTGAGTCCATTACAAACAAAAATCAAACCTTCCTCTTTTATAATATTGGTATAGATTTATGTGATTACGTGCATTGGTTTTTACAGATCTTTTGCGGAGTGCAGTCGAGTACTTGATCTCCTTTTGCAACGGTATGAAACCTTGGCTTGTGAGGACATATTGCCAACAGGTGTCGATACTTCACAGCAACACCGAAAGTAATAAATATTTTATTTAATATCAATTTAATATCTTCTATATTAGTATATGAGTAGTTCAGTTTTTATATTTATTTTTGCGCGGTAGCCACTGATACCTAATTTCACTTTTTTTTCTGTTTATCATTATGTATGTCTGGAGGTATCTTAAAAGCGGTTTAGCAAAGACATAAAAATTATCAATAAGTAATACTTTTATAGATAGAAATAAATAGTATAAAATAAGTAAATTTAAATAATTACATTTTTATTTAAAATTAACCGATCTTATTGAAATGTTGTGAGATGGGAATATTTAATATCAGTCTGTAATTGATAGAGTATAAAAATATCTATATAACCTCCAAAAATCATAAAATATGAGTATAAATAAAATAAGGAGACGTAATTTTTCTGCACAATAAATGCGTGAGGAGCCGCGGTCACATTGTTTTGTGTCGTCCAGCGAAGCGGAGAAACATCTAGTATTATCTTTTTTTCAATTTCTTTTGTATTAGAAAAAGATGTCGTATCCAACATAAGTCTGATAATAAATCTTTGAAATTGTAATGTACAACTTGAGCAAAAACGACAATGGCTGTAAAGGACTAAAGAATAATTTTGTAGACATTAATTGCCTTTATATATTTTATAATATCGACGGAGGAAAGGCTAATTGACTAACGTGTAAAGCTTGTCAAATACACGTTATTATTAAGAGATGTTTAGGATTGCATCATAGTTCGCGTGTCAGTTTACATTGATATTAACGACAATGTTTTGTTAATTTCTAGGACTCTGGTCGCATGTCTCCACGTCTGGTTGGATACCTATCCGGAGGACTTTCGGCAGCCTCCGCACCACCTCGCACTGCAGCAGCTGCTCGCCTTCACGCAGCTCCATCTACCCGGTTCGGAACTACATTCGAAGGCAATTATTTCCTTACGTAACTCTACACATTTAGTTTTTAGCTATGACACAATCTATATGCCTCTTAAAATAAGCTTCATACTTTTTGCAGAAATTATTGTATCTCTTCGAACGTGTCGATACATATCAAACGAGCTTAAGTCCACTATAATACATTTTTTATATTTTTGTACTGTCTTATTACGTTTATTATATTCAACAATTTGGTGTTTATTAAATTAAAAAAGTCCATCGATTCACGTAAAAATATTGGTCTGAATATTAATTTTATTTCAATAGTGCCTAAGTCTCAACTACAGTGTAAATCAAATTCACTAAAGTCCAATCCGGCCAATTACAAACATTACTGTGCAGTGTCATGGCTGCCATTGCTGTCTGTAGCTCATGATGTTTGAATCTTGCGCTCAAGTTTTTATAGAATTATAGATGATAGAACTTATTCTATCATCCACTTAATACTTATATTATGAGTTTAAAAAAAGCAGAAAAGAAGCCTACGATAAAAGATAATGAAAAACGTAAGAAATTGCAACATGATTTTTTCAAACTAATCTAAATCGTTATAGTTGTTATCAAACATGCCTAAGTCCGAAATGTAAACCGGTTTTACGTAAATTCTACGTGGTTTTTAAACTTTTTTTTACGTAGTCTCGCCCTTGGTATCCACTACGAAAGTTTACAAATAAAACCAACTGTTTATGTTAAAATAATGAGTCGTAAAGCAATAACATAATTTTCTCAAAAGTAGTTTATCTGTGACTTAGGCGTATTTGTAATGTATCGACATAAATACTTTCTTACTGATTAAGTACACATAATAGCCGTATTCATAATAATACAATATTGACAATATTTTTAAGTGTATTTTTAACATTATAGGTTTTAACAGTATAACTGTAACATTATTGGTATGCCACAATCTCACCTGATCTTAAGTGACGATGTGGCCCAAGATGGTGGCACGCTAAGTCTAGTGGGAGATTTGTTCTCAAATGCAGCTGCAGGAACCACCTATTAGTGCTTGGCGACAGATTTTATGAGCAAAATTCACAAAATCTTTAACTAGTTTGAAATATATATATTTTTAAATATTTTAAGAGAACTTACAGCTAATTACATATTCAAGTTACATGTATAAATTAATGAAGGCTATTTACAAGTTCTCACATATATAAAATAAAAAATAATATACTGGCACTACTCGTACTTATATAATTTTACTAAAGTTTAAAGATAGGTAGATGTTATAAAGTTCCTCTAAAATTGTATTTCTAATAAAATTTTTATTTCTAATAAATAATTATTTAGTGTAAAATATGAAATAAATTATAATGTACCTAAAAAAGTTACAATCATGTAAATGAAACGTATTCTTTGACGTCGATGATCACATAATATTATACTAAATGACTACATAGTAATTTTTTTCATAACACGTTGAACCTTTCTAGTGGTGTGCTTTTTGTGTTATGATCACCGTTATTTCAGTATGAAACATAATTCAAAATTACAATAAATTCGTTTAGTAAAACATTGAATTCTTTGTGCAAATTATAAATAATAATGTTAAGAATAATTGTTTAGTTTACTGATATATTTATATTAATAATGAAACATTTATAATGTATACATATATGTTTCAGGTATTACAGAAGTTAGCCATATTCAGTGCGGAGCGAAATGGTGGTTTCGGCAGCGGTGGAGTTTGCCTCGCGCCGGGCATGCGTCTCCCTGCGCACCACACCAGCGCGTACCGGCTCCCACACGTTCCCCACCGACACTTTGCCGAACAACTTACACGAATGGACATGGAACTTTTTAAGAAATTGGTGCCTCATCAGTGCCTTGGCGCTGTATGGTCCCGTAGAGATAAGGACCGATCTCACGACGCCGCAACTGTTCTCGCCACAGTCAACCAGTTTAACGCCGTTTCGTTTAGGGTCATCTCCACCGTTCTTGTTGAACCCAATTTAAGGCCTATTGAAAGAGCAGAAATTCTCGCCGCATGGTTAGATATAGCTCGGGAGTTGAGAGTACTAAAAAATTTTTCATCGCTTAAAGCGATTATTTCCGGTTTACAGAGTAACCCAGTTTATAGGCTACGCAAAACGTGGGCAATTCTGCCAAAGGAAAAGACTGAACTCTTCGATGAACTAGCTCGTATTTTTAGCGAAGATAACAATAGGTGGGCACAAAGAGAGTTGCTAATGCGAGAGGGTACCGCAAAATTTGCGGACACGGTTGGCGAAAACGATCGACAGCTTCAGAAATTACTGCATGAGCGAGGATCGCCCGGTGTCAGCCACGGGACGATCCCCTACCTCGGGACATTTCTCACTGATCTCACAATGATAGACACCGCGATTCCCGATACTGTCGCGGACGGTTTGATTAATTTCGACAAACGACGAAAAGAGTTTGAAGTCCTCGCTCAGATTAAGCTATTACAGGGTGCCGCGAATGCTTACCACCTACCTTGCGACCCTATGTTTGACAGATGGTTCGATTCAGTAATAATTCTTGACGATAGAGAAGCGGATCAGTTGTCTTGTCAGATTGAACCACAGACGAATCCACCGAAGGAGAGACGACCGAAGAAAGCAAATGACGTAAACGGTCAAGGGCACAGGAAGAACGATTCTATTGCGAGTACAAGTTCAAGTAATAGTTCACAATTTTTTTGTGAAACAGATGGAACTAGCAACGCTTGGAAGAGGGATAGCCTAGAAAGGCGGATTTCACCAACTCAATTATCACATGGTTCTTCATCTTCTTCATTACCGTCTCTGGATGTATCGTTGTCGAGTGCCAACAGTGGTCAGAAGGCTAAGGGTAAAGCTGGTGCTATTAGTCCAGCCCACTCGAGTGTTCGGAGCGGTCCAGATTTCTACATCATACGTGTAACTTATGAATCTGATTGCGTGGAAACCGATGGCGTTGTACTTTACAAGTCCATTATGCTGAGTAACAATGAGCGCACGCCGCAGGTAATTCGCAATGCGATGCTTAAACTCAATCTTGATGGTGATCCGGATGGTTACACATTAGCCCAAGTTCTACCTGAGAGAGGTACGGTCCTTCTATTACTATTGCTGTTTTTTGGTCATTTTAAAGATTATTTTTAACATGCCACTTGAAAAATCGAAGTTGATGTGAATGTGATTGACATATAATTTAAAAAAATCTTATTTCATTACTGTCTTTAAAAGACGTGATTACGTATTTTGCTTATATTCATATGCTCCAGCTTAATCCGGTTACTAAAATTTAAAATTAAACTAAAATTTACATTGTTAAGGCTCTAATTTCATAAATAGGTTTTCAATTTGATTTCTGACTCTTGCCAAATTTTGTATGTTATGAAATGATTTTTTTGGTTGATTACAGAAATGGTGTTGCCAGCGAACGCGAACGTGTACTATGCAGTAAACACAGCGTATAATTTAAATTTTATTCTTCGGCCGAGAAAAGCGCAGCAATCAGAAACGTTAGTGAACGGAAAAGCAAAAGGAAAACGACCTTAAGTGTATGAAGTTACATTAAAGTTACGATTTTCAACTGATTTAGGTATTCGTAAATAAGATACTATTGTTTATTATACAATTTTTACTTCCTAAATCAAGTACGCCATTATTTCATAATAAACACGAAAGTTGTGTTTTTACTTGGATACCTGTTAAATTTCCTGAATTAATGGAATTCAGATTAAATGATATTTCATTTAATTTGGTTCCTGTACAAATTTGATTTCTGTTGATATATTCTACTTTTTATCTTTATCTAGAAACATGATTAATGTACACGAACAATAATAATTAGTGCCTATATTGTCTACAAAACCGTTGGTGTTATCAAGCTGTTTTTGAAACGTGTTCGTATTTTCAATATTATAATGTATATAACGGACTCGTGTAAATAATACTAAATGCCACCTTTAGCATAGTTATAATTAGATACAAATATTACTTAATATTATGTTACTATATTATGTCTTTAAATGTTGTATATTATGAATGAGTAATGAGAATCTCATAAATGATCTTTTCGCGTGGACTGTGAAGTTATGAATTTATCACTCATCAATAACTATATGTAAATTTTGAATAATATTAAGATTGATGTGTTGCGATTATACGGTCTGTGTGAATTTATATAAATGTAATTATTAAAATAACACTAAGCCAAAGGCAAATTATGTCTAATAGTTTATAACTAACCATTATTATAGATAATGTCAGTGCCCTCTTGTTTATATAACTTGTGATAAGCTTTAAAATCTAAAACTGTAATAAAATGCAAGTTTATCTTCAACGCAAATGCCCTTAAACTCTTGGTATTATGGGTAAGCCATTAACTTTTTCATAAATATTTCTAGAATTTATATTATGTATAAAATGTGTAATTTTTTTTACTATTTAAATTTTGTTTATTATGAAATAAAATACAAAAGATAAAAGATGTCTTTGTGTTAATTAAATATGAACTAGATAATCTGTTAGTTTGATGTTGTCCACCTAACCACTTTTCATTATTTTACATTTTTCTATAAGTACATTAAACAACTTATTTTTTTGGCTTTTATTCGGATGTTGAAATAAAAAAAGAGTAGTGAAATGCGTTCCTAAGCAAGATATTCGTTGAAGTTAGCCTTTCATCGCAATAATGATAATATTTTACAACTACAAATGTACCTACCTAATTTTATACAGGATTTTTATATACTATCTTGATGATTATTTTTCTTAGATGTCAATTTGTATTCTTTATTTCATTCATGGAACACGATGATGATGGTAGTACAGTAGGTACATAAAAAGTAAGTAAAAGTATTTGTACGTAAGGACACGTCCTGAATGCGGCACATGGGAAGCCTAAGTTTTTAAATGTTGAACCTTTTATATGTATTTTTGTACTATCAGATCAGGCATTGAAATTGATGTCAACTGAATAATTAGTTAAATCTGGTATATTTCAATAATGACGATCATAATTAACTTTTAAAATGTTAGGTAGGAAATGTTACACAACAATTGTAGGTACGTATTTGGTTGAAGTTGTTTTTCGAGGAATATTTTTCAAATTTGCTTTATGAATACTCAATTGTGTATAAAAAAAAAAGTGATTTTTGTCATTAAAATGATGAATATGTGGTGCATTTTTGATAACTATATTACTTTTTCTTATTTTACTCCCACTACTACGATGCTATGGTATGGATAATAATATAGTTCCTCGTTATCAGCCATTCATTTCCTGAGAATAATTTATTACTATTGTTTAAGTATAATAAAATTACAGTTAACTTAAATATATAATAAGAATGATTTTTGCATTTTTTTCTCAAAATAATAACCCGATTTACGTATATATACAACATTTATGTTACCTACCTGCCCTTTAGTGTGATTAAGAGTACGGGATTTTGAGAATGTTTTTTTTTGTTGTAAATATACATTATATGTAACGGTAATCTTAACATTAGTTGTCTACCAGTGTCCTTGTAACATGTTTATTAAAAAATATGCAATTTATTAAATGGATTTCATTATACCATACCTATGACTATTGGAATATGGGAGCTATATGAATACTAGAAGTTATATACGAAATTAAACTTTGTAGTTTTCTAAGAGTATATAAGTAGGTATATTTTGTCGATAATATAGATCTTTATTTGATGGCATTGCATTGGTATCATTTAAAATTTGTGAGCGAACAAATAAGTTTCGATCCTTTTATTATAACATAAGATTTTCTGGGATAATAAATTACTAAAAAGTTAGAACACATAAAACTTAGATTAATGATAAGTCTCCGTTGCGCTCCGAGTAGATAAGGTTGACGACAATGGTATTTATAAGAACTAATAATATCACTGGTTGACGCACTATAAATACGGCAATAGAAACTGCGCCGAAATCGACGTGGTCTAGTTTGTGTTATTTCAACAATACTGCCACGTTGATACGCAGCGTATTTCAATAGATAATGCCAGTAGATATGCGTTGTAAAATAATGTAAAATACTACAACAATAAGAAAGACTAGGATCACATACCATCAATAAGTATTGTTTAATGTATTGTTATTGCAACGTAATAAAATAAGACGAACTGCAAAATATTAAATGACAGCATTCAAAGTAGCCGCGTAAATAAAATTAAGTTTCCTCATGGTTACGATTTTATTATTTCGTTAATCGATATTTTCATTTATAGCTAGCGATGTGTCCGCGGTTCAGAACGACTTTTGTTATTGCGCAGTAGTTATTTACATCCCGTAATTAATTATTTAACTTATATCATCTACAATTCTAGTCTAACAGTTGAGAAATGACACATATTTCCAGTGCACAATTATCTGTAGTATATAACAATCTAGTTGAATCGCAGCTGAGATCAAGAATTAATTTATGACTTTTTGATTCGTACAATTAATGGAAAACAATAGCGGAAACAAGTTTGATTTAGTGCCTAAGTAACCAGACGACACTGAATTATCTATTTACACTATGTCGAAAACCTTTCTTTTTTAAATACATATATTTTAAAATTTTAGTGTTTCACCTGATGTCAAGTGACAATGTGGCCTAAGATGGTAATATTCTAAGCTTACTGGGGGAATTGGATTTCAAGTGCAGCTTCCGGAATATACCTATAAGTGCTTTGCAAAAGAATTAAAACTTGAGGGTGGTAGTTAGCCAGACGGAAAATGCCGTACCATGCTATGGTTTTATCACGATGTATTTTTCACCGAAAGCTTAGACTCATTGCAGGGATTCAAACCCAGCGGGTCCGAACACGAAACCATTGAGTCATCATTGCTTCAATCTTACTTGGAATTTAGGTTTCACATTACAGCAAAATTTTATGAATACCATCACGTTTTGAAGTTTACCTTACTTTGCTTTAATGAGAAATAAATAAAAGAATTACCTTTAGAATTGTTTTGATACGTCATAAGGGAATAAAATAAATTCACGATAAATAACTATAATTTGTATAAATATTATTATATTAAGTGAACAATTCTTGTATATATATATATATATGTAAATGGATTTTCGGAAACGGCTCCAACGATTTCGATGAATCTTTGTATTTAGATAATGTTTTAAATTCCAAGTATACCTAGATAGGTGTTTTTTTTTGTAAGACACCGAGCAAAGTAAGGTCGCCCAGATATTAACTATAATTTGTACTGACTGTAATAGAACCTTTGAAACTCAATAGTTTCATACTATATTTCTTGAGAGATTCACATATTATTCATATTTATATTTTTTGGAACAAATGCAAAGTGAGATTTTCGAACGATGGTCTTTCTTTATCTACGGCCTTTGCTTTATATGGGTCTGGTACCAGACCAGTAGATATCAGAATTTCTTTATGTTATACGACACCAGTAGAGTACTTACATGTCTTGCTCTGATAACTACCTACTCTAACAGTAATAACTACAGCTGGGTAGTAAAGATTTAACAATGGTTGCAGTAGACGTGCGGACTTCAATTATAGCGATGAAGCGAAAGAATAATATGTGGTCGATATTATACGGGTTTATCCAGAAACGCGATGCGTCTATTTCATCAAATGTACGCAATCTAATCGGCTACGAGTTCCATACTAACTGGCTTTCGCAAATTCCTTCAATAGGGTGTATCGCGTATAGATCAGGCTGACTCGGGTGTCTGAGATGATAGCAGAAACCCGTTACATCCTTCATTTCACTGGGAATACAAGGTTATACTAGGGTTACGGAGTGAGCAGAGTTATATTTATTTTGAGTCGAATGAAATTGAAGGCAGATGATAGGTGACTTGTTTTAAGTTGTGAAGCATGATCGTGTTAGCCGATACCTGCGTGTTGCCATCGGTTGACAGAATTTCAGGTAAAATTTTCATGGCCAGCGTATCGAGCGGATTGGCAAGTAAGCACCAACCGCGCAGTCGCACCGCGCCGTCGCGCGCCCGCCCGACCTGACCGCTCGCTCGTCACACCACGCCGACACACTCGTCTCGAGAGGACCTCACGGTGACAAACTCTGTCTCATAACAATAAACACGCGTGACCCTCAATCTACTGTCTCACAGAATTTTTCGAAGTCAGCACCGGACCAGTGTCGTAGTGGTCGTGGCACGTGCGTGGAAATTTTAGACATGACTATGACTTTTAAAAACACCAGCTTGTGTAATGTGGAGCGTTAGATATTTATACAAAATGAAATAATAAGGTAAGGATTTGTAGCTTATAGTTTTTGAAATTATTATTATTAGATATGCATTTCATTATAAATAATGAATTAAAGTCTACTTAATTAATAAATAATAGGTTCGTGACTTACTTTAAATAATAAATGATTATGAAAATTGATGAATCATTAAAACCAGTCCGGTGTGGTGGGAGCGGCTAAGTCCGTTCGTAGCGAAGCTCTACGAATACCGCAATCTGATTATGGCACACCCACAAAAGCCACAAGACATTAATAGATTTTCTTTTGGAGAAAACTTTAAGCACCACAACCTGGAAGTATGATATGTACATTATTATTATATCTAGCATGGAGATTACGATGCGATAGCAACATATTTATTTTATCACATCACAATTATTTGTGACACTGTAATTACTTAGATTACCTATAACTACGTGTTTCGTAGCATATTTTTAGTATAATATGTTGACTAGAAATGAAACAATTTATAAGACGTTAAGAATTGCTGTATTTGTAAATATGGTCATGCAAATCTCCGAAACGGTTCGACCGATTTTGACGGGACTTCCACTGGAAGATAGCTGATGTTGTAAGAATTAACTTTGGCTACTTTTATTTTAGAAAAAGAATTAGGGTTCCGCACAAATATAAAAAAAAACTGATCATGGTGAATTAATTCGGTCGCTTAAATGGCTTACGCTGATTAAACAAACCATAAAAGATATAGCAAATTAATGTACTACATAATTGTCGGCATTAAAAAGACCTACAAAACAGTCAGGGACGTCTATCTTCTAAGGAATACCCACAATAAGCATTTTTATCTTTAAAATAGCCGGGAGCGGGGGAGCAAGATTCGCGCGGGCATTCTGTAGTCCACGTGACCGAACCAGCTAGTTCATTATAAATCAATTTCCATCCTAAAATACTAAGCCACTTTTATTGATTAATAATATTTTATTATTAGTGTTTACTATTCATATAAGTTTTATCAACCTATAACCAGAGCCTGTTAATGTATCGTTTTGCCGTTTTGATGTTATTCCATTACCTTAAATATGTACGGTCTTGTCACACTTGTAAGCATATTACATGTTCTTAGCTAAACATCTAGATTCAAATACTGTATCTAATATTTATATTACCTTGATGCGAAAGACTTCAAATACCTTGATCAGACACAAACTTGTCTGAAATGTATGCTTTATTTACCCTAATTTTTAATTTAACCCTTATACTATTTGATTTTATTTCCATAAACAAAAATTACTGTAAAATGTGAAAAGATTATGGCATTTATCTTATTGCTTAAAAAATATCTTATTGCTTAATAAATCTTATTGATTTTGGAAAAACAAAACAATTGTTGTCTAACAACATAAGTTGTAAAACAGAAACCACATACGGGATTATATAGGTACATAGTTCACATCTTGGAAATATTTTTCATAATTCCAAAACCGCTGGGATTTTAACGATCCTTAAAATAATTAATTCTTTTATTTTGCCTCTCTGGTGAAATGCCATATTACAAGGTTATCTAAATAATAACCAAGATATATAATTTATATCATTTCAAAGATGCATGATGGCAAATTACAACCTGTATTAGCTGTCCTGTAATAGACGAAACCGTAATTTCTTATTATATCCGGAGAGAATACTCGTAGGTAAACAAATACATATATTTAAATGCGTAAGTTCAAGTTGAATTATTTCTCATAACAATGTTAAATAATTCGAATGGCATGCCTTCAATACGTTTTAATGATTCCAAACGGATCTAATAAGTATTTAATGACTGTGGCTTGTTTAAACAAAAGCATTTTTCTAAAAAGAATTCCCATTTACGTGAAAGCATCCAGTAAAATTACTAACGTATTTATAATATTTCATGAGCGATTAAAAAGTTTGTTGTTACGCGTGATCGCGTGATAGAGGCAAGCAACGCGCACGCAATCTCAAAATGGCGCAATAATTTTTAGTCCTTTGCTTTGTGACAATAACGATACTAGTAATCATGTTCGATAAAAGTAAATGAATAAGCTTTAATTATTGGCCTGTACGTTAAGGTGCATGATTAAAACTGAATAAAAAGCGAGGAAATACGGAACTTTTATAGAGAAGATAATTTGTAAATATGTAGATGGTTTGATTTGATCTGCAGATCAATTTTTCCTGATCGATTTTTATATATATTACGTGAGCCTATTTCACAGTGAGCGCTAGATTCCCACAGGTTTTTTACAGGTCCACTTTACCTTGGTTCGTGTTAAGATACCCAGGGCCGGCCCTAGACTCTAAGCGCCCGCCTGCATGTATATGATAATTTTGTTCATGGTAAAATAAATGTAAGTAAATTCAATTCATAAATAGGATAGGAAATTATACCACCCGTTTATAAAACATATTATAATATGTATAAACATAGTATTTAATAAAAATTTAATTGTCTTTTTTCATTTTTACAAAACTATCAATTATAGTTTTAATTTCTAAATATCATTTTCAAAAGAAACTAAAGTTAAATTGCCAAGTCTTCTTTCATTGTTAATATTGAAACTGACTTTTAATTATTTGATGAAAAAAGTTATAATTATGAACATTCTAAGCATTTAATTGGATCTCCCAAGAAAATTATTTTTAAGGCAGAAGTCAATTATTTTTTCATCGATAGATCGATATTTTTATTTTGTTAAAAATCTAATAAATATTTACAAAGATAAATCGAATATACAATTGTTGGTTGGTTAGGAAGGATTTCGGCACCCCTTATTTGATGGAGCCCGCCTTCGTTGCAGGCCTTGCAGGCTCGCTAGCGCCGGCCTCGACGATACCATTGTGGTGAATAAATAATCTTTTCGGTAAAAGTTTAAACAAAGAAGTTTCACTCGTTAGTGTACCTGGGTATGTTTAAATTTTGTTATAATACACTTCTCATAAAAAAAAATCGAAACACCCCTAATGTTTGGTTTTGAATAAGTCGTATGATTATACAGGTGGAATCTAAATAAAAAGAGGTTTTATATCATTAAAAAAACACTTAGCTACCCACATACAAATATCACACAAACACATATGTACATACGTGCACACCTCACAGGTACATTGGTTCTGTAAGGAACCATTTTTTTTCTTTTTTTGCACTAGTTAGTGTAGAACATATTTCAGATCACTAAATACACATACACATGTTCCTTCCTTCCTCCCAGGAGGAATAGGGAGGAGGCTAGGGTATTAGACAGATCGCGACCTCATTGCAATCGCGGCAACAGCCCAAGCCGAGGTCCGGCCACTTTGGCACCCTTGCGCACTGGTTGCCCACGCTTTCGCGGCTGAGTGCCTTAAGCGCTCGCCCCCGAGCCCGGTAAAGTTGTAAAAGCCGCAGCGGCTCTGTTTTTGGATAGGGCCACTAAGGCTAACAGTAAGGTCAGACAGAAAAAAAACATTAAAGAAATACTCCACTGGTTGTTTAGTCTACACAATTCCAAATTCGAATTAAAATGTTCGAATTTGCATCGAATAAATGAATGGGGAGCTCAATGTGCAGATTGTTTTCAATGTGTTTTCCGTCGGAATTTCTGCATTATTTTTGCAAAAATTATCGTTTTTAATAGTTATTGGTAACAAAGCTTTGTTACATCCTACCAAAGAATTTTTTTAAGTGAAAAGTTCTATAGGGAGGTTTGGATAGGGAGTAAGTTCATGTAAGTAGTCATCGACATGCTTAAGTCAGTTTAATCAGTGTTTACCTTACCGACCGCACCTTCCGCTAGCAAGTGGAATGTGTACTTTCCACACCCCACCCCGCAGAGCGCCGCGATTATCTTCGACCTTAGCAAAAAAGAGATCCCGAGGGTATCAAACTCTTTAAAGACAAGATCCCCTGGGCCACCGAGACTAAATATCTCGGTGTCACCCTCGATAAGAAGCTCACCTTCGACTCTCATGTCCATACCATTAGGAACAGAGCCGCAATGGTCATAGGTCGACTACAGCCCCTGACTATAAGCAAAATGTACCTGAGACACAAGCTTACTCTATACAAAATGTGTGTCCGCCCGATTATGACATATAGTTACGCCGCATTCGCACATATGTCAAAATCCAATATCCATACATTCCAATTCCTCCAAACGCGATTCTTACGTAAAATCAACAAAGCCCCTTGGTACATTCGAAAGCAAGATCTCCATAGAGAGATGCAACTTCCCTCGGTCGAATACATACATATATATATATACATATACATACATCAAATACCTCTCGAGATCTTACTTCGACGCCGTGTCGAATCACGCGAATTCGATGATCAAAGCCGCCGCAACCTACAATACAGCCCCAAACGCCACCCGCTTACAACGCCGGCCGCGTAACATCTTCACTGACCCCGTTGACAAAATCGAGGAAAGAAACGCCTATTACTCGACCGCCTCTCCAAACAGAGCGTGCCAGCGCCCACGTCCGCATAACCACCGTTCTCTTCGCACAGTACGGGTGGTCAATTTCGCTCCCGCAAACCCCCCACAACCACCCTCTCTAGCGGCAGCTCAAGCCTAGGTCCGTTCCTCGGTGTGAAGCCCTTGAGTCTGGCAGCCGCCCGCGCGATACAAGTGACACTGCATGTGAATTACTTAGCTACCCATATGCAACATTACACACATATGAATATACATACGTGCACACCAAATAGTTACATAGGTTCTGTACGGAACTTTTTTTTTCTTTTTTAAAGCGGGGAACATGTATATATGTATATATTACTTTAGCTAGAATTTTACGGATAGGGAATTAGTCAGATCGCGACTTAGTTGCAATCGCGGCAACAGCCCAAGCCGAGGTCCCCCAAGCCCCCAAGCCCGGTAAAGTTGTAACAGCCATCAGCGGTTCTGTTTTTAGATAGGACCCGGCTAACCGTAATGTCAGTTCTAATAGATTAGATAGATTCTCATTTTGTAATAGATTGTAATTAATTTTGTAATCTAATACACATTACAATATAAAACATTATACATGATATTACATGATCAAAAAATTACTCTGAAAAGTATTATCCAGTCAGTGAAGTTGGAATCGGGACTAATTACACAGGGCGTCCAGGATATACTCGGGTATCGTCATACTCGATGGCACTTTCGGTTTTTTCATGCTACCCATGCACGAAACCACATACCATTTTAATAAACATTTCTGTTCTCTCCCAAATAACGTAGATTTTTATGCAGAATAAGTAAGATAAAATATTACTCTACATAAAACAGTTTACGTGATATCATAAAAAGTTTACTGAAATTAGGTATCTAGATGAATTTATTAAACGGTGAACTACACAGGCAGTTTCATGTGACTTTTTATACGTTCTGTGTACGTGTAATAAATATTTACTGCCCATTACCGTCAGACTCTTTTACGATGCTTCAGCGATGTGCACCTGTTGTATACTAAAACTTATTTGACTTCCAGGAGGCATATCTCAGACCTTTTACCCTATAAAACTAAACTAGGAGAAATACAGTCTTTCTTAAATTTACATAAATAATCTATCTGAGTAAATACAAACAAAATAATCAGTTGTTTTTAAATTACCTGACTTGATTTATAAAAATATCTCGTTTCTATTTTAATATTAATGTGTACATATTTTGAAAACGATACTTTTAAGAAATAATCTGGTATTATTGAAATTGGTTAAGGAAGCTAATATATTTCTAATTTGTGTAATATTTTCATGGTGTTAATAGAATAATTATAATTTGAAATCTTATATAGAATATTCTCGCGTCACGATGTATGTTCGGTATAAACTCTGAAACTACTGAACCGATTTTGATCAAATTTCGTAACTATCTGTAATTTGGTTCAACTTAAAAGATAGGATAGTTTTGGCTCCCTTAAGTAACGCAGTTGTCGAGGTCTAAACTTTTTTAACGATAATTTTTATTTTTGTTATTTAAAGATTTCTCATTTTTTCCTATATATTTTCTTCATAAGTAAATTGCATCCGAGCGAAGCCGAAGTGGGTTGCTAGTCAGAATATAAAAATCAATTAATATGCAGAATAATGTTGTATTCAAGTTAGGTATTTTTTTTTTAAATAAGTAATTTTTTAAAGCAATTTTTTTACATTACATTCTGTAAATAATTGTAATAACAATTTATTAAAATTATTAGCGTCTAGATAGTAAAGGTTATTAAGGTTTTTGCGTAAAATCCTATTAAAGGAATTCAAAATTGTTTTTTTTTTATACAACGACAAACAAACATGCGCTTTGCCTGATAGTAAACTGCTACCGCAGCCTATGGACTCTTGTAATAACACTATTTTTTTTTTTTTTTTTTAGAACTGACTACATTGTTAGCCTTATGGGCCCTAAAGCCGCTGCGGCTTTTACAGCTTCACCGGACTTGGGGGCGAGCGCAGAGAGCACTCAGCCGCGAAAGTTTTGTGGACGACTCGCACGAGGGTGCCAAAGTGGCCGGACCTCGGCTCGGGCGGTCGCCGCGTTCGCAAATAAGTCGCGATCTAATCGAATCCCTACACCTACGATTCGAGCTAACTAATTTATACACATTGGCACGTTCCCTTCCTCCTGGGAGGAAGGAAGGAACCGTGCGTATGTGTATTCAGTAATCGGAATATTTCTACACTAACTAGCGCTAACTAACTAGCGTAAAAAAAGAAAAAAAAAGGTCCCTCACAGAACCTATGTACCTGTGTGGTGTGCACGTGTGTATGTTTATACGTGTGTAGTGTTGTATGTAGGTAGCTAAGTGATGCACGTACAGTGTCACTTGTATCGCGCGGGCGGTTGCCTGACCCAAAGGGTTTCACTCCGAGGAACGGACCTAGGCTTGGGTTACCGCTAGAGAGGGTGGACGTGACGGGTGTGCGGGAGCGAAGTTGACCGCCCGCCCTCTGCGGAGAGAGCGGTGGTTAAGCGGGCGTGGGCGCTGGCACGCTCTGTTTGGAGAGACGGATGTGTAATATTTATTCGCATTTTCGATGTGATCGTCGGGATCAATAAAAATATTGCGCGGATAAAAATATTGCGCGGGTAATATCACTAGCGCGTTGCCGACCTTAAATCCCCCCCTACTCACCACAGTAAAGTGGTTTTCTTTTAGATCTGACTATACTGTTATCTTTATCTTTATCTTTAGGGGCCCTAGGTGGATGGAGGAAGAGCGTCCTGTCTATTCTAAGTGTACTTTTTATTATTTATAAATGTAGCTTTTGACCACATTCTCACCTTAAGTGCTTGACGTTGTGGCCTAGGATGGTATTTTACTATGTCTAGATGTAGTATGTAGTCAGTAACTCACAAATGCAGTTGTCCGAACATACATGTCAACCTTAGCGACACATTTCACCATGAAGGTGGTAGCAAGTCAGGCTGGCTGGCTGTTTTCCTTTACCGAAAATTTAGGCTCGTTTTAGCATTTGAATCAAAGCAGCGCCCGTCTTCAATCATATTATCGTTTAACATCCGGTATGATAATGGGTAAACGCGAATATAATATAAGTCTGTTATTTTATAGATATGTCGTGATATTCAATAGAACTTTTACTTTTCTTAGTTTGAGACATTTTAGACGGTAATTATATGTGAAGTGTAATTAAAATAAGAGGAATTAGTTTTTACAAATACTATAATTATTAAATTGGTAAAATTTAACTTATTGCTGAAACGAGAACAATGTGATGTACGAAGTGTTCAAGCGCTTAGCTCTTTCTAAATGAGACACGCATAATGTATTTAAAAGCAGCGTAGCAAGCTTATAAACCTGCTTTGTTGTTTGCTACTCATTACTATTCTATACGACCATTCGCCTGTTCTACGCGCTGAATTTAATTTACAGGCTTCCTTGCTAAATAATTTATGTAGAGAACATTCTTCGTTAATGTTTTTAGTGAAATAATAAACGTATTTATACCTGTTTTAATATGTTGTGATTATTTCTTTGTTATAGTTAATTGAGTGTTTATTTATATCTGTCTTGAAACAATGTATCGGTATTTTCTGTTTCTATTTCTGTTTTGTTTCTAATTTTATTTTATATGAATTGAAGGTGGTTATAGTATACATATATTAACTGGCTAATCATACGCCCCCGTTCAGCTCTAAAATAGAATTTCGAAGGGGAATGATATCGTAAGCGCCTACGATTGTCTAGGCAAGTGACCACTAACAATAAAATTTGCAGAAGTTGCCTCTAGTAAGTCACTTGCAATGTGTAAACACTCGCAGCAAGTCGAACTCTGCTAGTTTTAGGTGCTTGCGGATGATACTGTAACTCGCCTTTGTAAGTGTAAACATTAATTCAAGTAATTTTAGGCTTTCTTGAAACACTTGCTTCTTGGTTGTACGTGACAAATAAAGTTTATGCGTGTTCAATATGAGTGAGAAAAAGTATGATCCAGTTAAGACTCGGTGAAAGTCTTTTTATACGAGATTAAATTCCAATTGTCAAACATAAGCAAGTAAAAAAAACGTTGCGTTAGAGCGTTTAGCCGAAGAAGTGAATAAATACCCTGGCTGTTGAATTTGAGCAAAATAATATAATAATAAAATTTAGGCCTTAGTCGTTCATACAAAGTTTTTTTAATTGCACGGGATCTTCACTTTGAAGTTCTTTTAATAATTGTTTTGGCGATTATCACTTTCCAATATCCAACCATGTACCCACATCATACATTTATTCTTTTTGCCACAGCAAAGCATAGCAGCATCTGATCTGTTTGACCGCACTTAATTAATCTCGTATGCAGTTGCTGTAGAAACGGTTCTACAAGGACTTGCAGCAATTTAATTTCTACACACTTCCAAAAGCGACTTGCAATAGAAAAATTGAAGTCATTGGAAACTAGTTCATTATTGACTTCAGCAAGAAATTGCGGAAGTTGCTTGGCAGGGGACACTTGGCTTAACGATCACTATGGAAACGTACGAACAGTGAACAATGAAAAGCAAACGAGCTGAGTATGTGTACGGCACGGACAGGACTTCGATATAGAATTATTCATGTCAATGAATTTGGTTGGTACTAGCTCCCGGCTATTTTAAAGACAAAAATGATTTTTGCGGGTGTTCCTTAGAAGATAGATGTATACTTTCCCGGACTTTTGTGTATTAATTTGCTATATCTCTTATGGTTTACTCTGAATAAGCCATTTTAACGCCCGAATTGATTCACCATGACCAGTTTTTTTAATTGTACGGAACCCTAATTATTTTTTCTAAAATAAAAGTAGCCTAAGTTACTCACTATGTCATCGCTATCTATCAGAGAAAGTCCCGTCAAAATCAGTCCAACCGTTTCGGAGATTACCCGGAACAAACAGACAGACAGACGAAAATTTTTAAAAATGGGCTCTTTGTTATATGTGTCGTATATACTTTCATATGCATTTAATAAAAAACTGTTATTTTGACATTAACAAACAGACACTTCAATTTTATTAATTATATAGAAAGAAGATGTAGGTAATTCAGGTGAAATCTATTACAGAATTTTAGAGTTTGAGAATAAGCCCTGTTTGTTTATGGAAAGGCATTGTGCAAGTTGTAAAACTGAAGTGCCTTTGGTATTACATGTCATGCCCCCTCACAAAGATACCCTGTACTTATTATGAATCGAAAGTAGGTATTAAATAGTAATAAAATTAAATAGTACCTAGTAAGTTGACTGTTCCTCATTCAGGATGTAAAACCTACTAAGGTCCTACTACACATCCTAATAACGTAGCTAATAACCATTTTATATAACATGTACCAGTCCTCACTAATAATTTCTTGTATCCAATTAAATTAACAATAAACATTCGAAGGTTATTATTACGTGGTAAATCACATATCAACAGACTTATTTAGGACATAGTTGTCACAACTCATAAACTATATATACTCGTAAACTAACAGAAATAATTTTGTTAACGAAATGTTAGGCTGTATTATCTTTCTATAATATAATTAATTAATAATCTCATTTTCGTATGAGTTAATATTTGTTAGTTTAATATGATTTGCAAAAAGTGGATTACATAAAAGTCATAAGAAGAAAATAGAGTTTTAGTGGAAATTTAATCTCATAGAGTAGTTTTTATTTGTTTATTCATTTTGCGTTGCTCGATTCTATGATGCTTAAATGTGGGTGGCATTATGCATAATAAAGCTCGATGAAGTAGTGCAGATGGTTAGAAATAATAACATGGACTGTGAGCACTGGGATGTCACAAAACCACCTTGAAAATATCTATTAAGGAAACTACCATTTTGTTAGAAAACTGAAATCATCACAAGATATTATGTAAAACAAAATAATAGCAATACATTAGGAAAAACAAGAAAAGAATAACTCTGGATTTACTTAAAGAGTAAAAGATTGGTAAAAGTAGGTATATATATAATATGTTTACAAAATTAACTATTACTATTTATTAAATTATGCTGTTTTCTTTAAATAATTACCTGGTAATGATGATGCATATTATGATACATGTTAAACTAAATAAATATTTAATTGACTCAAATTAAAAAACAAAACAAAATAATATTGTTGACCTTTTAGAAAACTAGACTTGTTTATCAAAAATGGGATTTACTGGGGCGGATCAAATACGGATAATTTCAGCTTAGATGGTTAAAGGAAAGTCCCGCATAACTACGCCATATACGTCAGTAGAAGTCAGCTTCCCGCCCACTCTTGCTCCAGTTTTTATAGCATAGATGTGTTTTTTTTTTTTATTAAACGCTAAGGTTAATAAAAAATAGTAATCATTTATGGTGTTGAATTGTGTTTCAGAAATATTTATAGGTAACCTTTGAAATTCTTATCACGTAACTTGCTTTTTATAATTTCACTAAAGATATTGATTGAGTTTGCTGATGTATAGTAAAGAATATGAATAAAAATTATTACTATCTATATAAATATAACAAATCTCCACAAATATTGAAAGTTTCACAAAAAAATTAACAAAAAAGAAAACATACTTCAATGATTTTGAGAGGGGGATGGTATATCTTCGAACTCTAATGTCCAATGTCAATGAAATTTAAAATAGTTTCATTTTACCCTTTATGTATCCACTTTCAAATAAAAAAATAATCATCCCAAATCGGATGATATACAAAGAAATTATGGCTGAATATCCATAAAAATATACATTTGAATTGAAAACCTCTTTTTTTTTAAGTTAATTAAAAACGACATAACTTTTGAATTGAAAACTATTTCGGACGCTGACTGACGCGTTTGATATTAAAAACCATAAACTAATATTGAAACCCTGATAAAATCTATATTTTTTATGTAAAAATAAATTTATATATGGTATACTAAAATAGCTTCTGTATGGAAATGAAATGAAATAAATATGTACTTCATGTAATAAAATTAAATAAAAAAAACATTATATTATAAACCTATATTAAATTGTTTGCCAGTATCATAGGGTTAAATGTAAATAGTATGTTAGTTGCGTGATTTAACCACACTTATATCCCATTACAACCGGTCACGTATCTCTATCCGATTAGTTTGTTTTCATTTGTTCACATTGTAAATAGAAAGAGAGGTTAATCGATTACTCAAGATATATTTAGTGGATTCCATATGTGACGTAGGGATATGTAGTGCAATATTAAGACTGAATTTGCGAAAGTGAAAATTGTAGTTCTATGGATTTAAGACATTAAAAATCAAAAGCGTTGTTAGAAACATAGGAATTTGTATTTTACGCTTAAAGGGATAGGGAAAGAAAATATGAAAATTATGGGTTAAAGTTATCCATTGAAATGAGAAAAATGAAATTTAGATGCCATCAGTTCTAAAAATTACATTGTGTAGTTTGTGTAATTTAATATTAAAAATATGTTCATAGTAGTAGTAATTTCACGAGGTCGAAATTACTAGTAAAAATAAATAAATTTATACAATATTTTCGCTAATTAGATGCCATAGCGACCATAACACCTACCCTAGTCGAAGCTATTAAAATTGTTAGGGGATATTTCAAATTATGTATTGGAATATTAATCTTGTTATAAATAATGGAAATTCCTTCAGTTCGAGATTAATACTATTAAAAAAGTACTTACTTTTATTGACAAGTATGCACAAAAAAATGTTGCGTATCAGCTCTGAGGCGCTTTCCTTTTTAGGAATGATTGTTTTGGTATATATATATATGTATATATACAATAAGCAAAGTTTAAATTATTAATACAATAATATTACTTTCGTATAAAAGCTAGTTCAATATATGCATATACACACGTTCTATATAAGCATATTTTACACGTGAATATTTTGTGCGGAGAGGAAACAACGACTTCACATTTTGTTAACACTCGATTTTGCTCCCTATCTGATTTACGGACCGCGGGCTATATATGCATGAAAATTGATTCTTAAGAAGTAAACTTGTTAAAAATGTTACAACAATATTTTATTTCTCGTTACTGTAAAGCGCTCAAGCACAGCTCTATCTATACTTTCATAATTTTTATTTATTAGGTTCGTGGTTTCGTGGTGTTAGAATTTTCAGATAGAATTTCTACAGTGTGGTATAGATAGAGAAACGTACAAAACCCCTGATACTATAAATAACTGAGCTCCTCGACCCACGCTTATTGCTGTAAAAGGCTTCTTATTCTATTTCAAGGCTGAGAGTTGTCTTCTCAGAAAACCTTTACTTATCACAGTTATTAAAATTCAGACAGACATTATTTAATAAACTAATTTACTAATGCATTGTAATTTGATTCTCGTTCTCGTCGAATTATATAAGAATTTTCTTGTTAAGTACGACCCCACTACACCGCATGTACCGCATGAAATTGTACAAAAAACGTTTCTGTGAACGTTTTCCTCAACGTTAATAATAAATGATTATATGTAGAAATCAGTCACACCCCCAAAAGAGCTTTTTGTTTATTATGGAACCACATGTTTACTAATTTTAATAACTGTCGCGTACATTACAAGCTTTTATTTCACTACAAAAAAAAATTCAAACAATTCTTGGTACCGATTAATTCTTGATTGCCGATTGAGATGAAATTTGGTATATGTGGAATACCCTGAGAATACCCATTTAAAATCATTTAACAAGATTCAGATTCAAATCAAGATATTAACCGATATTATTCTAAGACATAAAAGCTTAGTATTTCAATCAAAAAATTTAAGGTTTTGCAATTCTTGAGAGAAAGCTAAGTTTATTTAATAATTCTCTTTGATTGGCATACAAACTAACAGACATGCAGACAAAAATTTGTTAAATTTTCGAAAGGTTTTCTCTCCATGATTCTAAACCCTCCGAAGAATTTTTTCTCAAATATCTTTAATGTATATATTTCGACTTTACTGTTTATTTTATGAATAGTTTCATAAAGTCGTTTTAATATATTAACAACGGGAAATTACAGAGATAAAACAATTAAAATGCGTCGCGCTACCGAGACAAGACGAATGGTGACAATAATATAGATATAGATTACCGAATCAATCGGGGAAGTAAATTGCTCGTGAGCTAGTAAACAGTGATCCAACTTGCTCCTTGTCCCATTGACCTACATTTTCGCCCTTGAACCTCCCTACCTTGTGCCCCTACTAAACCCTCGTTCCTGTACGTCATAAATGCTCATTGCTACCGGAATTATCTTGTAACAATATTATCAAGCTCCTAAATAGACGGTAACTATGTGTCAACGACCCGATTAATTTGTACATTTCGTTCCGTTCACTATTTATAGCAATTGGCAATATTTTACTGGGACTAATTTTTATTGCCTGATAAATGTAGTTTTTTTCAATTTTTTTACTGCAGGGTTGAGTTTGGTCCGATTACATTAAGTAGATATAATTAATCATTTTAGGTCCAAAAGAAGCATCCGCGATGAAGAGTCAAGTAAAGGGCACTCATTTAGGTCTTTAGGTTGCTGTGGTTAAAAACGTAATATAACCAAAGTATTTTTGTGGCAGACGAATTTTCCAATTGGTTATGCTCGTGCTCACTTTCCAAACCAATGACCTCATATAATCCATGAACTGTGAAGACGTATAGCGTTGACAGATTTATGTAGGTGTACATATATAATACAATAAACCTACATAGATACACATAATTCATTTATATTCAAATTGATATATACAAAATCGGACAAGCATCGAGTACAACTCGCGCCCTGAGGGTTCCGAACTAATTACATTACTTACCGTACATTGTTGTATCGTCTATAACTTAAATATCGTTTATATATTATCCTTACATTCTTTAATGTACCTCGGTTTCTCCATCTATCCGTTTGTTAAAAATATATGTGAAACAACAAGAATTGAATTTTATGCTCAAATAGTTATCAGCACCATCATCCTTCTTTACTATTAGGTACTTAAATGGATATCATTATATGCATATCTTAGAGGAGAGCTTCCAAAATTCTGTGTAGCTTAAAACTTCTCTATAGGTTTTGATAATTGGTTCGTGAGCGTTATTTTAACTATGAAATGCAGTATTTCTTTAATGCGTTAGCATGGATAATTTTTTTTTACAGCATCATGAGGCCGTAGACTAAGGTCTACTAAGGTATATGATAATAATTTCAATTTTATAACTTAAATCGTTATCGAGAAAAAGTGTATTGATACACGGATAGACAGCCAGCCAGATAGACGGCCAAAGAAGTGATCCTATAAGGGTTCCGTTTTTTTAATGATGAGTTACTGGACCCTAAAAAAATTAAAACAGTATTTGATAAAGCTGGAATTTATTTTGAGAGAACACTTGGTTACTTTTTAAACACTTCAAGGGTGATTTTGCTTACTACCGAAATTATAAGAGCTTGGCGTAATGCCAAATTTTCATTTAAGGCGACATTTAAGATAAATTATCAAAAATAAATTGAATTCGTCCAAGCAATTTCTTGCCATCTTTCCTAAAAAGAATTTGAACGTTCACAACTGTTGCATGAATCAGCAGTATTTAACATTTTAAATGGTTTTTATACGTTTTCAATTTACATTATGCACTTTTCCCCACTTTTTGACCATTTGGCTTGTCATTTTGATGTTAGCGCATTTTGTTTTAACAAACTACTTCGGGTCAATGTCGCAATCAACGGCTTTAAACCATTCGTAATCCTATTTTAAAAAGCTGGCCTCAACACATATGTCTGAACCACAACGTACAATTCCAATATTACGTACAGCAAACGTAACAGCAAAATATAATTCCAAATTGCAAAACTAAAAGGTTCCAATAATGGTATATTTAGTCATATATATAGTATAGTATATTTAGTGCATTTAGTCACTCCATATGTATTTATGTTATTACTAGCTGTGCCCGCGGCTCCGCTTGCGTGGACTACAAAATATTGTTTATATTTTTTTTTTTTTTTTTACAGTATCTAAGAAGTACCAAAAAAGACATTTGATCAAAATCTATCCAGTAGTTTTTGCATGATGCACGCACAACGGCAAACCTCATTTTATTTATAGTATAGATAGGTTTCGACACTGCTTATTTCTCTCCATAAGTTGTGGCACTTTTGGCTTTATATAGATGATTCTATAAAGTAATTCAAATCAATAAAGTCATATCATAATAGGTATGGATGAAATTTTAAATTAAAATTGTTAACAGAGTGGAGTGTGACCCCCGGCATGAGGTCGGGGGAGGCGGGCGAGGGCTCTGAGCTGGCGGAGTTCGGTGCGCGCTGGCCGCCGCCGTACTCCCACGGCTATGGCTGGACCCGCTCCGCCACGCCTCAGCACCCGCCTGCGCATCATCTCGCCAGGCATTCACGCTCACAGCAGGTAAACTCGACAGGTTGTATATACGTATTTAGATACGATTTAAAACCGGGATAGATGCTCCACTTTTTGAAAATTCCTCCTAATTTTAAAACTATTAATTTACCATGAATAATTCCTATGAATATAGCTAGTTAAATCTTGTATGTTACATTTAAAGTTCTTTTTGTTGACCGAACAATTATTCATTGTACATAATTACGTTTTTGCCGAACTCGATTTTGAGGATAAATGCCTAACCTGTATGGATAGATACCCCACCAAGAAAATGCTACGAAAGATAGATGTCTGTAGGGACTTATAGTAGTTATTGGGTGAATAGTCTTCTTTTTCACTGTTCGAACTGCTACTCATTGCTTGGCCCTCTTAGTATGGTCAAAGAAATTTGTAATATTGGACAACGATTTTAAAGGAGTTTCTTTCGCTACTATGTTATCAAGAAAATATACAAGTGTATCATCATCAATACTAAAACAATGCTAATTTTCTCTATTTAATTATTCATGTACTTTAAAGTTTATAACTCCATAATTATTGTCCGACAACTATGCCTCGTCACCGTATCGGAGCAACTATCCTTTTTGATATGGATGCCCTTTTATTTTTTAACTAAACTAAATACAAATGCATGATTAATAACACCAAGATATGTAGCTAATGAACCAGTGTATTAATATAATAAAAATATAAAGGCATTTAATTCTAACTTATAAAGTTAAGCAACAGTAAATACTTGAGTTTGAAACTTTGAAGCGTTGTTCCCGTTCGCCGTAGAGATAATCACACGCAGAAGCGAGACGCAGTTGTTCTTCACGACAACTTTTAGGGGATTGAGAAAAGTGGAGCCTGTGCTTCGTCTTTAAACTATTAATTCTTTGTTGCGATTTTAGGAAGTTAGGTTTTTGAAACCGAGGCATGTATCCCACTCTCTCACTCTCTTGTATCTGTCTCGGCTTTTTACCCTACATCTGATAGAAAGCTGTAACTGTAAATTTAGTTTTCTGAAAGTAAAATTTCAAGAAACAAATGTTACTGATAGTGTTATCACTCAGCCGACTTCTTAACTGCACATATTATACTCGGCTGCGGAAAAAGCTCTCTTTGTCTTTACGCTGATTGGTTTGAGAATCATCAAATAATCATAAATTAAGTTAGATTTTCACCTTTTACTTCCTTACTTTCGTGAAGGGAAATTTATTATTAGCAATATTAAATACTTTGATGTATGTCGTAGTGGCTGCAGGACAATCGGCAGAGTTACGAGGCAGAGGATGCTCGGGGCAGGGCGCGTGGTGGAGTCTACTACTCACCACCGGGCACCTCGTACACCATCATCGAACGACCTGCTTCATCGCACGGTCATCACGCGTCCTACTCACAACATCACTACTCGGGCAAGCTTTCCAGAGTACCTTATCTAGGCTCGACAAATATTACGAACAGTACAGGTAGGTAATTTTTATGTCAGGTTCATAACAACTGCATTAAAATTGCTTAGAAATAAACAAACATTTCATATTAAAAATACAATTTACAGTGCAGTACTGTGCTTTCGGTGCTGGAAAACATTGTGATACAATAATAAAATTAGGCATAGTGGCCATGTTATAGTAAACCTTACTATTGGGTCATAATATAATATATAGCAACAAGCTGACCAGCAGATGCTGTTGTATCCTTTCCAGTAGTTAATGGCCCGACGATAGTGCCACCTATCGGATCCTAACATATCTATAAAGTATCATCTCGACAAAACATATACATACTTATATTACGTAAATATGAGCTTAATCAGTAAATTCGTTCAAAAGTTATAGAATCCCTAATAGACGCACACAAAATTTTTATTTATAAGATAGTTTATAAGCAAATAGCCGTATTATGGATGGTCTTTCAAATTATATGCATGTTACTTAAGATGTGATTGTCGTTTTTTTATAGTAGCTCGATAAATTGACGGTAATAACCCTGATGGTAAGCAAAGTACAATTCAAACACAACAACAACCACCAAGAGATCGAAATCCATCGGACGTCGTCGCTTCATGCTGGCATGCATATATATCTCTTCACGTCGTAAGAAGGAGGGAAATACATTGGCTGGGAGATGGTTCTACAGTTTCAAGGTACATAGAGAACTTTTTACTTTAAAACTGTGACTCCAAAGCACAGCGCGTGTACTTCTGTCGTGGAAAGGAGAAGAGGGAATTATATAGAACAAATTTTCAGAACACTCACAGAAGGTCATCATACACAATCCATGCTGTGGTATTGTATTTTTTCTTTATGAGCAATTCCGTTATAGCAGGGGCAGCTAGTCTACGGAATAGCACAAACCATTTGAGTGCAACAAATGGAAAGAAACGTCCGATATCACCGGAGCAGGTGCTTAGACTGTTCGGACAAGGAGGAGCCGCGGCACTGGGCAAGGCGTTACCGCCGTCGCATCCACCTGCACCGCTTCCAGCCCCACTGCCAGCAAGAAGGCACTCACCTGCAAGCAGTCCAAGTAGTACAACACATCATGTAAGATTTTTTTAAATATATCTTACAGCTAAACTTATATCTTGATGTAAATAGAGTGAAAGAATATCTAAGCGGTTTAACGTTAAGTCACGTGATCAGATATGTCAATTCCACACATTTTTTTCGTTTTCTATTAGCGTTAACGATTGTAGAAAGGCTACTTGACTAGGCCTCCTAGAACCTATATGTTCAAAATATCTCCGATCACCTATTTACATTTAAGAAGTATGCCTAGTAATATGAAGGGACGGATTATCGAATTCTTACTAGCATCTACGATACTTATAACAAAATGTACCTCACGGTTTTACCCGTGTTAAAATTTTGGGTTGGATTTACATAAAATCCGTTCCTAGTGAGTGTCTACATCGCAAAGGATGGAGTAACATACTAAATTTCTAGTAAACCGTACCTATAGTTTCGGAGATCTCGTGATGAGTGAGTGACTGGATTTGAACACCCGTTACAACACTAGGTGTTGATTTTCAAAAATTCGTTCTTAGTGGACGCCTACGACTACATGACTACATAACAACTATCTGTGTGCCAAATTTCAGCCCAATCCGTTCAGTGATTTGATCAAGACGAGTCAGTCAGTCAGTCACGGTTTCCTTTTATATATCCTATTTAGATTATCCTGGTTACAACTTATTTAATTTGTATATAGAAGTTTAACTGAAAATATACCGAGAGCTCAGATGGTGTATTACTGCTATTTATTTATCTTTGATAAATTGCAAATAAAAATTGTTTTCGTTTTATCGTGTAAATATCGAATATTTTTCCAGTTGCAATGTATAAAATACTTTTAGTTATAACAGTTGTAAAAAGTGATTATATTTCATTCTATCATGCCTATATAAAATGTTCAAAATAGTTGAATGTGCAGCGAGTGAAGGGGGTTAGCGGCGTAAAGTAAATTATTTGAGGGTGAGGCCACACAAGTCGATACCACTACTATATTCATGACCCCAGCGTGGGCTTGTTTAGAAACTGTTAGAATGGACACGACCGCAGATAACTTCAACGTAAAATGTTTTCAACTCAGTACCGTTCGGTATCAAGAAAATATTTTTGTAATAAGTTAATTCTTTCGTATTTACTATATATAATAATATAGTTTAACTGGGTGTGTTCACACCAAGCCCATCATGCCACGGTTATTAATAACAACGAGTGTCGCTAGTAGAAGGCACGACTCGGCAGAGTTCAGTTCGTGTTCTAGTAAAATCCTGCTAAATAATTTAATAGCCTTAAAGTAACATAATACATTTATGTATAACTTTTAACGATTGGCTTATAGTTCGTTAGCGTGACATTTTTGTTTAACCTAATTAGATACGTTTTCTTTTATATTTCAATAAATTATGCAATGTAAAATTCGGAATAGTTGGATTATACATTTGTATTGATCGAACTTCTTTACCGTCACCTTGTTTGTAGTGGTATGAAATATGGGTGAAACCTAAAATTTGTGCGTGTTATCCTAAATTGTTATAATATTTTTTTGTAAATTTGTCTTTGTTCTTACGAAAAACTATCAAATTAATGTTACATGTTTATTAAGTTTGACAGTTAAACATGAAAGTTTAGAAAGCTAAAAATTTCAGCGCTGCGTAATGTGCTTAAGTACTGTTAAGTTAATAACCATTGTGTGCTTAAACTGTCTTTCAAATTGGATTCCATCGTTAGTCATGAGGTAATATAGTTTAATTTACGTTGGAGTTTTCATTATTTATAAGCAAACTTTTTTATAGATACTAAAAGATACAATTTTAATGTTATAATTAGCTAAAACATGACAAGAGCTAGTTTGGTTTAGTTTAGTTTTTTAACATATTTACTATCTTCCTTGAATGTAATTTGAAGTTACTGTTGACCACACCGATAGTAGAGCTATTGACCTTATTTAAATAATTTTCACAACCGTAAAGTTAATATTAACATTTCATTATTTTCATTTAAAACAGTTCAGATGATTTAACTTTAGTCCTCGCATTAGTCCGGTTTTAAAGATGATACTAAAGTCATCCTCAAAGAAGTGACAGCTATTAAACCCAGAAATAAAGACGTTAAAGAATGAATGGGTTAGAGATTACGAGCCGTGGTTACTAATTTTGTGGAAAACTGAGTACAGATGTTCACCTCAAAATTCGAGTTGTCAGTTTATAGACCTTTGGAAGTGGATACTTAGTAAGTGATTGATTACTCAAAGAAAACACTTGTTGATCTTCAATTTATAGAGTAGTTTATAGTATAGTGATAAGCTGATGTTCCTTACGTAATATGTAAATTTAAGTCTTCGTGAAACCATGAAATTGAATATTAAAAAATGTGCTGCCTTTACAAAATATTTGCCAATACAATATTTGTACCCATATATACTTTCATTTAAAACTACGATAGCCCAATATGACAGGCAGTAGTACCTTTCCAAAACAAAATTATTTTCTTGTAATATTTTAGTACCAGCCTGTAAATGTTCCAATACAAGGGGCTGGCAAAGGCTTATGGGATAGCCTGTGTTTGGTTATTTAAAACGCAGAGAAATCTACAATTTTGTATGTACAATAAATGTTAATTCTATAAAATTTCTCAAGTTTTCATATTTCATTACTATAAATTGGTACATCATCGACTTTTGAAATTAGTAAGAAAATGTTCGGAATTACCGAAAAAAAAAAAAGACAAAAACTTGTGAATATTTTGAGTAATCAAAATTAAAATATTTTTTATGCAAAGGCCCTAAGAAGGCATTTATGAATGCCAACGGTTCGGAAAACAACACATTCATCAAGATGAACCGGCAAGAAACTCGCTCGGGTTTATCAACATATTATTTTCTTTTTTAATTATTTTTTACAGTATTCAATTATATACAGTTATTATTATTTTCGGTAGATGTACAGAGAGGGAATCACATCTAGACATCACCGTCAATCACGTAATCAGCTACCCTATAATTATACCTTTTCGACAATAAAACTTGCTTAATATGATTCTTAAACTTTTTATCAATTTTAACTTTAAGAAAAATTTTGAAGATAAATCTATGAAAATTGCTATTTATCAATTCAATCGAGAACTCGGCCAAATAGCGCAGGCCAGCACGGGAGGGATGGCGCGGTGCGAGGGTGGCGCGGCGCGGCGCAGCGTTGGTCTCCGTAGACACAGGGGCGCGTCACGTCGGCTCGCTTTTCTAGCTTCTTTGAAATGCTAAACGTTCGTATTTCGCCCGGAGAAACGTTATTTACGGAAAGGCACTCGCGTTTTATGACTAACAAACGCCGCGTCGAGAGCAGTTTCTAGAAAAACAATGTCATTGGCGCTCGCAAATAGTTCTTTGTAAATTTATATCTCATTTTTTTGTTCTATTATTGTATCATAGTTTGGGAAACTGTTTATGTATTGTAAAAGTAGTGTAATAAAATGTTGAATAATGAGGGGTATTAAAAAAAGAGTGCCACGATTCGGGTCACATTTATGTGTTTTAATACCTAGTTGTGTATATTTTCATACACTATCTACTCTCGTGTATTGGGATTGAACCTACTAAATAAAAGATCAAACTTTAAAAAATAAGAAATAGTTTATTGGTTATAATAATTATTCAAGTAAAATGTTTGCATCCAGGAGCTTCATTTATTAATTTATTTAATAGTTCAGGTGAAAATGTTTTTTTTTAACAAAAACACAATTCGTTTTGAATATTTGGAATATATCGACTTCGTTATATATCCCTAATGTACTCTTTAACATTGAGTATTTACACCAATAATCAACGAGGAACACTTGAACTTGGGCAGACAATCTCGAAAATAGACCAATAGCACCATTTCCGAAAATGAAGTACCATGCATTTTCCATAAAGTCGTGATAGCATTTTCATATAATTTTCTCGATTTTGTTGGTAAAATAGATTATGAGTTATTTTCATCACCACATCTAAAATATCGGGCGGAGTCAAATTTTCTTCACAGACAGACTTACTACCAGATATTTTTAAGCAAGCATAAAAATACCGTATGTAGAAAAAATCAGTATAACAAAACGTATGAATGGCGCCATCACCGCGCGTGCGTTAAAGCGCGCACAGCCACAGAATAAAATTTGATATGAAAACTTTTTTATAATCTATATAATAAATCTGAAGTTATGTCTGTACTTTAAATAGTTTTCCGATATTTCCCGATAATATGCATACCATATGAACGATACTGATCACGAATATGCTGTTAATTTTTTTTTTGTCTATCTGTCGATCTGTTTGTATGACCTGATTTAATCTCAAAAACGGCTTGACCAATACTTAAGAAATTTTGTACACAGGAAGTATAAGTATAATTATGAGATTTACAATATCATTTTAGGCATCGAAAAAAAAAATTTATGGATCAATTCTCAGCCGATTCTGATCAAATTTTGTAGACGGGAACATACATCATACTATAATTGAGAGGCTATAAGAATCGTTAATAATGTATTAGAAATTATAGAGTAGAATAATAATTTTCAACCGATTTTGATAAAAATTGTATACGGGGAATACATGCCATTCCTCAATTGATCCAGCATATAAATTGTTAACAATATGAGTAAAAATAAAATTATGGGACGTAAATAACCACTGCGTAGTAACAAACGCGTACGGAGCTGTGGGTACACCGCTAATATATATATAAAAGGATAACTGAATAATTGACATATCAACTCACAACTCAAATAGTTTTGCTAGGACCGTGAAAATTTGCATGCGAGTTTCTTTTTACACTATAGGTGAGCACTAAGGAAGGATTTTTGGAATTTCAACCCTTAAGGTGTTGAAAAAGGGGATAAAAATTTGTATGATAATCCGTCCTTTTTGAAGATAGATCTAAGAAAATTGGTATTTAGCAATTTATAAGAGAACACAGTACAAACAGAGTCTAAATTATAAAAATGAATGATAATAACCTAACAGGCGATATACCGTGGCGGCGAACGCGACCGGCCTTACTCGTCGGGGGGTGCGCCTCCTCCTCAAGCGGAGCCGGCGACGCGCACCGTCACCATGAGCCGGGAACCCGCCGACTCGCATGGCTTCGGCATCTGCGTCAAAGGCGGGAAGGAGGCTGGTTAGATTACAACCACACATTTTTTTTGTACTTTTTAGTCCAAGATTCTTGCTATGCTAAAAAATCACTCCGACCAAATATAGTTATGAAGTGCAGTTTTCTTTACGATTATATTTATTGATTCAGTTCTTTCAAATTTACTCATATTTATATGTACGATCGTGCAGATAAGAAAAAAAAATTAGTACTTGGGTACGCACGTAAGAAGTTATACTTCTTTGTCGTAACAAAACAAAAATAGAAACAACACTATGAAGTTGGCCATCAATTATTATAATAATGTAAATTGATTTTACTGACATATTTAATTGAAATTAATATAACGTTTATATATACAACATTAATTATTTTTACACAAGCAAAGTAACTAAATCAGTAAAATTAATTCTAATTATTATCATTGATAGCTAATTACCTAATGTCAACTTCCATCATAATTATGAAGCGCGAGCAGCTCTCATTTTTATCTTCTACTAAACGCGCCAATACCAAGTTATACCTCAACTTGAATAAAGTTTATGAGGGACTGAAACTCCGTTGCAAATGTGCAAAATATAACATAGTTATAAAGTTGTACAATAGTTTTGTTTTTAATTAAGCATCTTTTTTTACATTCTTTACAATAGATAATTTAAATATGCCTACTTTTTAATTTTTAACTAGCTGTGCCCGTGGCTTCGCTCACGTGGACTACAGAATGCCCACGCGAATCTTGCTCCCCGCTCCCGGCTATTTTAAAGACAAAAATGCTTATTGTGGGTGTTTCTTTAAAGATAGATATATACTCTCCCGAACTTTTTCTTAGGTCTTTTTAATGCATATAATTATGTAGTACATTCATTTGCTATATCTTTTATGGTTTACTCAGCATAAGCCATTTAAGCACTAGAATTGATTCACTATGACCAGTATTTTTATTTGTGCGGAACCCTAATTATTTTTCTCAAATAAATGTTAACCTAAGTTACTCCTTATGAATTCAGCTATCTACTAGTGAAAGTCCCATCAAAATCGGTCCAACCGTTTCGGAGATTACCAGGAACAAATAGACAGACAGACAGAAAAAAAAAAAAAAATGGGCTTTTTGTTATTGGTAGCGTATATACTTTCATATGCATTTAGTAAAAAACTGTTATTTTGACATTACAAACAGACACCTCAATTTTATTAATTCAATATAGATAGAAAAAGAAAATGCTCACAAACATCTTTAATAAGAACAAATAATTTAATTTCTCTATAGTTGTTATATCCTCGATAAAAATTGCGCTGAGGCACCGCGCTGTTGATTAAAGTCGACATATTTTCACAATTTGGTTTATTGCCTCCCCTACACATGGAAATTACCAAGTACCAACTATATAATTATAATACAATCTTCGTCCAAGAATCTATGTTTACACGTATTGCTACTTGATCCAAAATTATACTCTAATAAGTTACCTAATGTAATTTGAATGAGGAAAGTTTACGCTAGTAGGTACATATATTGATATCGTCTTAATCCCTAAATAGATATGATCAAGTTTTCAACATTAACGTGGTAGTTGCGTTCTATTCGAGTACCTGTACCCCACAACACAGTTATCGAAGTTTCTTTAATTGTTTTCAAGCACTGAATCCGACGATGTGTATTTGGTGTGTGAGACATTTATCATTCGATACTGCATTTATAAACCCATACCCTGCACACAGACCAAAGTCTTTCCTCAAATTTCTTTTTCTGTGAAGCGTACGCCAGATTAATACTTTTAAGAAACCTCGTATTTATTGTGAGACACGGTCTTAAAGCTGACAAACTCTGGGACTGCTCGACCTTGTATAAAAAGATATTGGTATAAATCACATTACTAAGACGTAACGAGTCTCTATCGATGAAACTTTATCGATTGTGCCTCGTGCAAAAGGTACATAAATAACAGTGATGTCGGTAAAAGCTAAACAACTGCCTACGTCTATTCGAGAACCATTGTCAATTGATTTTCCAACAATATTTACTAAGCGATTTATGATTCATAATCTAAATGTAAATTTGAATTTCATGGTAGTTTTATGTTATTATTATTCAAAGTATACATAGTTACTATTTATGGTATAAATATGATACCCAGAAAGAACGAACAAAAAAAGAACTTATTTATTCTTAGATAGGATTTTGTTCAAAAATTTATTTTTTGCTCTCAATCATTCGAGCTCTCTCGGCATTTTGTATTAAACTCTATTTCGGCAAAACGGACTACCATCAAGATTTTGGACTTGATACCAACAAAGGTCAACTTAATTTTGTTTATAAAATATTTCAAACGATGCTTGAGCTTTTTGTTAACAATGTCAACGTTATACAACAATTTTCAAAGCTCGTAAGGCAATTTGATAATATCAAGTTGAAAATCTTTTGTTAGGTAGATTTCTATCGAAATGTGGGCTTTATTGCTATTTACAATTGTCTAAATATATTTAGCCGTAAAAGAAAAAGCTGACCCCATATTTTTTTGCATAGGTGTGGGTGTTTATATATCGCGAGTGGAGGAAGGTTCGGTGGCGGAGCGCGCTGGTCTGCGTCCCGGAGACTCCATTATACAAGTGAACGGTACTCCATTTTCCGGGATCTCTCACGAGGACGCACTCAAGGTAAGTGTCTCAGTAGATAGACTGGATTAAGCGATTAGTAGTAAGTATTAACAGAAAGGTCAAGCATAAGTGGATTGCAAGGATATAAACGTTTGATGGGTTATATAATATTTGTTTATGTTATTTATCATTTAAGTTTAATAATAGTATTTTGTTTGTATAATGACTGCCATTTTTCATTCATTTATATTCTGTGAAATACTTTTGATCAATATAGTGAGAAATTTTACACGATTTTATTTTAAAATATATGAATTAAAAGGTAAAGGCACAAGGTTTAAAATTATACATCAAGAGCAATTAATTCGTATATTGGTGTGGAAAATTAAAATACCGCATCCACCTGTTATCGGCTTTTTGTTATACATGCTTAATCTCGAATGCATTTTCTTGAACGTGAACGATTAAGATGTTGTTCTTACATTTTGTTTGTTCTTTCATTTGTTGTAAGTACCTATTAAAAAAATAAAAGCATAGCTGACGAATATACTTTTATATATTAGAATATAATATATGACCTATATACCTGGTTTAAAGAGAATGAGCTTATTCAACGAACGAAGTTGGAAATTTTAGCAAACATAAAATAATGATCATTTTGGTCCTCAGATCAAATTATTATAAACTAGCTGTGCCCCTCGGTTTCACCCGAGTTTTTATCCAACAAATACCGCGCCGCCAACGCGACGGACCCGTGTAGTCTATCATAATTGATACCACTTCCCGCAAGTACAAATTATTTTAATTTTTCATTTTCTCCTGAACTATGTGTCCTAATTACATACTATAAAAAGAAAAAAATAAATTGTCTTTATGATGAAATAACTTTGTTCGTAAGGATTAAATATGATAAGCCTAAAAATAAACCTCAAAATCAATTTTTAATATTCAACATAAAAACTCGCAAAATACCTTATTGTGGCTTATGCTATTAAGAAATTTATTTATTTATTTAAGATATGCAAACTTCACAACACATTTAAAAACTGTAAAATAATCACAATATAATTCCAAAGTGCCAATTATGAAGTAGGACATAAATTACATTTTATAATTATACCTAACGATAATGATAAGTGTGTATGAATGAATGTATTTAAAATTAGTTTACCAAGTATTATGTGTATGGTTGTGTTTGTTTGTTAATTAACATGTGTGCGCATGTGTTTAGGTTTCCTGTAATTACTCTTGAACTAACCTTTTAGAGACCGACTTGAGAAACTGCATTCGACTTAGGTGGAAAGTATCAATATCATTGAAGAGCTTATTGTACTGTGTAGTACACCTATAAAGGGTGGAGTTTTGAGCATATGTATGCTTTACAGAAGAAATGGCGAATAAAGTGGGGTTCCTAGTATGCTTACTAGGCACTCGCAGATATAATTTACTTAAGAGTTCAGGGCAATCTATTATTGAGTTGAGTAAATCATATAGAAAACGCATATCGTTTATGATTCGACGGTATTTTAGTGACAAAATGTTATAGTGCTTTAAGTTATTATTGTACTCAATGGGATGGTTCTTACCTTTGAAATTAAGAAATTTTAAAAACTTATTTTGAATATTTTCCAACCTGTTATTATGTGTAATGAAAGCTGGTGACCATATTGATGACGCATATTCTAAGCAGCTTCTCACATAAGAAAAATAAAGAATTTTAAGTGGTAGAATTTTGCTGAATGGCTCTGTGACTCTAAATATAAATCCTAACATTTTGATGGCTTTTTGATGAATAAAGTCGTAATGAAGATTGTACAGTAACTTCGAGTCCATCATAATCCCCAGATCTTTCACACAATTAACACTTTGGATTGGCAAGTGATTTAAAGAATAACTGTAATTAATTTGACGAAGTTTACGCATAATAGGCAATAGGCAAGGACAATAGGAATAATAGGCGAAATAGGCATATGTTATCGGAGACTTTTTTAGATATACTAAAGAAAAATATTTTTGTAGAATATTATATTTACGTATCATTAACCATTACGCCAGCGCTAGCGGATAAAGTAGTTCGGGAAGACTTTCACTTCGACTTACTTAAACAAAAATCAATATTTAAGGCTAGCTGAGAGGTTTAGCTTAGTTCCAGATAGCTTATACTATTCTTCGTGAATCTGTCTATCATATACAAAAAGAATTTTTCGAATCCGACTGCTACCAGTTGTCCAGAGAATACCATGTTTAAACAAACAGACAAATAAAAACTCGTCCACTTTACTAAATTATTAATAGTATCTATACACGGACTGACCTCGGAACACGACAAACCAACAGAAAATCATACATGTGTTTTAACACTATGTGTGTGATGGTCGCGATCCCTACCACCCCGCTATATTACTGTATATACACTGACTAATCTCTGAACACGATAAACCAAAAAAAAAATTATACATGGTTTTTTTCTTTCTCACTGACTATACTGTTAGCCTAAGGGTCCCTAAACAAATAGAGCCACTTATGGCTTTGACAGCTTCACCAGGCTTGGGGGCGAACGCTTAAGGCATTCAGCCGCGAAAGCGTGAGCAACATGCGCACAAAGGTGCCAAAGTGGCCGGACGTCGGCTTGGGCTATTACCGCGATTGTGATAAGGTCTCTAACTGACTAATTCCCTATCTGTAGAAAATTCGAGCTAAACTAACGCATACATATATACATGTCCCTGTCTCCTGGGAGAAAGGAATGAACATGTGTATATGTATTTAGTATTCTGGAAACATGATCGAAAGTAACTATTGTAAAAAAAGAAAAAGAAGGTCCCTTACAGAATATATGTACTTATGTGGTATGCACGTATGTATTGTACATATTGTGTGTAATGATGTGTGTGGGTAGCTACGTGATTGCAAGTGCAGTGTCACCTGTATCGCGCGAGCGGCTGCATGACTCAAGGGTTCTACACCGAGGGAACGGACCTAGGCATGAGTTGCCGTAAGAGAGGGAGGACATGATCCTCGATCTTATAAACGGGCTCGGTGAAAATATTCGCGACCGGAGTTGTTCGCGTGGGATGTTCGATTTTGCAATTTAAGTCGCGGCAGCTTTCACTTTCAGCTTGCTTTAAGGCACAGATTCACGTGATTCGAAGCAGTGTCGAAGTACGATCGCGTAAGATATTCAATTTACAATTCGACCAACGTACCAAGGGGCTTTGTTAATTTTACGTAAGAATCGGGTTTAGAGGATTTGGAATTTATTAATGTTGATCTTTGACGTATGAGCGAATGTAGCGCAGCTTATATGTCATGATAGGACGGATATATGTTTTGTATAATGAAGCTTATGTCTCAGGAACATTTGGCTTAGTAGCAAGGAGTGCAGTCCATGTGTATTGTAAATCACCCTTATTTTTTAAAACACGAAACACTGTTATTTCTTCCTAAAAGCATAAATATAAATTTTCATAACCCTAAATTTAGAAATAGTGGGTTCTTCATACAATCTTTCATCCCCTATTTCACCTCTTAAAGTTATATTTTCACGACATAAGGTAAGGCCAATGTCTTTCTTCTAGGTCCAACTTATCTCTATACCAAAATTCATCAAATTTGGTTTGATGCGTTCTTCGTACAAACCTTCATCGTATATTTCAGGGCGAGAAATGCAACGGACAGGACAAACAGAGTTACTTTCGCATTTATAATAGTAGTATGGATTATTCATTTCATTATGCTGTCGTTCTCTATGGTGTCGGTAAATTACCCAATAGCAGAATAACGACAACAGTTTATAATAATAAATTTTTGAAATTAATTCTCTCTTTCTCTATACCTTTGTTTGTTTCTCTTTAACTGATACTTTAGCATGGTAAAAATAGCAAAAGGTCGATTGTTGTGGTGTCCTTTTTGTTTTCTATCATAGGGATTTTTATATTGTTAACACAATCTGAAAAGTGAATAAAAGAAGGTCGATTTTTTGGAGTGATCGATTTTTTAGACCTCGATTTGTTGTGAATCGATACATCAGAGTTTGATTCGAATCGATCTTTTTCGGAATGAATTGCCTAGCAGCGATGCGGCACTCGACTTGCTTGCGTGGTCATATCCAACCTAGGGTGACCACTTATTAATATGATTTATTATATAGATGTCAGGTTAACTCATATTGGAAAGTTCCAAATTCTCTGAAACTGTACATTTTTTAACTGTATGTAAACTTTCAATAATCATCATTTTACAAACCAGTTTCAATGTTTCAGCCAGTACAACTGAAGAGCTATTTTATAGCACTTTTATCGAACAAATGTTCGACGTGATTTTGCACAAAAATTCTAACAATCATTGTTTTGAGTCCTGCTGGGTTGACAAAGGCCCCCAATAATAGTTTTTCTCATATATATTATATGTTCAGACATCGATCAGTTACGCTTTTATTATATGTATAGATGTAGATATGGTGGTCGCGATCCCTACCACCCCACTATATTATTACATATACACCGACTGATCTCTGAACACGATGAACCAAAAGAAACTTATAGTTGGGTTTATCGCTATTTGTATGGTGGTCGCGATACCTACCACCCCTCTATATTATTGCATAAACACTGACTGATCTCTAAACACGACAAAACAATAGAAAATCATAGATGGATTTATCACTCTATGTGTAGGGTATTGTAAATCATCCCTTATTGTACCACCCTGCCGATTCATTTTTCAAAAACGCGAAACTCTTTTATTTCTTACTAAAATCATAAATATGAATTTTCGTATCCCTAAATTGAGAAATAGTGGGTTCTTCATACAACATTTCATCCCCTATTTGACCCCTTCAAGTTTTATCTTTGCGCCATAAGGTACCCTATGCCCGCCTCCAAGGTCCAATATATCTCTATTCATCAAAATTGGTTTAACGGGTTCTTCGTACAAACCTTCATCCCCTATTTAACCCATTAAAGTTTTATCACCACATAAGGTAGCCAAAGTCTTTCTCCAAATTCCTACATATCTCTATATCAAAATTAGATTCTTTATACGAACTTTAACCCCCCATTTCACCCCTTCCAATTTTATTTCCAAAAGTAGCCTATGACCTTTCTCAATCAAGATTCTTCAAAATTGGTTCAGCGGTATAGGCTTGAAAATGCAAAAGACGGGACAGACAGAATTACTTTCCCATTTATAATATAAGTAGGTATGGATTATATTGTGATTAAAAATATTATTAGAGAGAGAAGAAGTGTTTTTTAAAAAATTTTTAGAATATTATATTTACGTATCATTAACCATTACGCCAGCGCTAGCGGATAAAGTAGTTCGGGAAGACTTTCACTTCGACTTACTTAAACAAAAATCAATATTTAGGCTAGCTGAGAGGTTTAGCTTAGTTCCAGATAGCTTATACTATTCTTCGTGAATCTGTCTATCATATACAAAAAGAATTTTTCGAATCCGACTGCTACCAGTTGTCCAGAGAATACCATGTTTAAACAAACAGACAAATAAAACTCGTCCACTTTACTAAATTATTAATAGTATCTATACACGGACTGACCTCGGAACACGACAAACCAACAGAAAATCATACATGTGTTTTAACACTATGTGTGTGATGGTCGCGATCCCTACCACCCCGCTATATTACTGTATATACACTGACTAATCTCTGAACACGATAAACCAAAAAAAAAATTATACATGGTTTTTTTCTTTCTCACTGACTATACTGTTAGCCTAAGGGTCCCTAAACAAATAGAGCCACTTATGGCTTTGACAGCTTCACCAGGCTTGGGGCGAACGCTTAAGGCATTCAGCCGCGAAAGCGTGAGCAACATGCGCACAAAGGTGCCAAAGTGGCCGGACGTCGGCTTGGGCTATTACCGCGATTGTGATAAGGTCTCTAACTGACTAATTCCCTATCTGTAGAAAATTCGAGCTAAACTAACGCATACATATATACATGTCCCTGTCTCCTGGGAGAAAGGAATGAACATGTGTATATGTATTTAGTATTCTGGAAACATGATCGAAAGTAACTATTGTAAAAAAAAAAAGAAGGTCCCTTACAGAATATATGTACTTATGTGGTATGCACGTATGTATTGTACATATTGTGTGTAATGATGTGTGTGGGTAGCTACGTGATTGCAAGTGCAGTGTCCCTGTATCGCGCGAGCGGCTGCATGACTCAAGGGTTCTACACCGAGGGAACGGACCTAGGCATGAGTTGCCGTAAGAGAGGGAGGACATGATCCTCGATCTTATAAACGGGCTCGGTGAAAATATTCGCGACCGGAGTTGTTCGCGTGGGATGTTCGATTTTGCAATTTAAGTCGCGGCAGCTTTCACTTTCAGCTTGCTTTAAGGCACAGATTCACGTGATTCGAAGCAGTGTCGAAGTACGATCGCGTAAGATATTCAATTTACAATTCGACCAACGTACCAAGGGGCTTTGTTAATTTTACGTAAGAATCGGGTTAGAGGATTTGGAATTTATTAATGTTGATCTTTGACGTATGAGCGAATGTAGCGCAGCTTATATGTCATGATAGGACGGATATATGTTTTGTATAATGAAGCTTATGTCTCAGGAACATTTGGCTTAGTAGCAAGGAGTGCAGTCCATGTGTATTGTAAATCACCCTTATTTTTTAAAACACGAAACACTGTTATTTCTTCCTAAAAGCATAAATATAAATTTTCATAACCCTAATTTAGAAATAGTGGGTTCTTCATACAATCTTTCATCCCCTATTTCACCTCTTAAAGTTATATTTTCACGACATAAGGTAAGGCCAATGTCTTTCTTCTAGGTCCAACTTATCTCTATACCAAAATTCATCAAATTTGGTTTGATGCGTTCTTCGTACAAACCTTCATCGTATATTTCAGGGCGAGAAATGCAACGGACAGGACAAACAGAGTTACTTTCGCATTTATAATAGTAGTATGGATTATTCATTTCATTATGCTGTCGTTCTCTATGGTGTCGTAAATTACCCAATAGCAGAATAACGACAACAGTTTATAATAATAATTTTTGAAATTAATTCTCTCTTTCTCTATACCTTTGTTTGTTTCTCTTTAACTGATACTTTAGCATGGTAAAAATAGCAAAAGGTCGATTGTTGTGTGTCCTTTTTGTTTTCTATCATAGGGATTTTATATTGTTAACACAATCTGAAAAGTGAATAAAATTAAGGTCGATTTTTATGGAGTGATCATTATTTTAACTTGATGGCTTTTTGATGAATAAATCGTAATAAGTTGTCGAACTTCGAGTCCATCATAATCCCCAGATCTTTCACACAATTAACATTTTGGATTGGCAAGTGATTTAAAGAATAACTGTAATTAATTTGACGAAGTTTACGCATAATAGGCAATAGGCAAGGACAATAGGAATAATAGGTGAAATAGGCATATGTTATCGGAGACTATTTAGATATACTAAAGAAAAATATTTTTGTAGAATATTATATTTACGTATCATTAACCATTACGCCAGCGCACGCGGATAAAGTAGTTCGAGAAGACTTTCACTTCGACTTACTTAAACAAAAATCAATATTTAAGGCTAACTGAGAGGTTTAGCTTAGTTCCAGATAGCTTATACTATTCTTCGTGAATCTGTCTATCATATACAAAAAGAATTTTTCGAATCCGACTGCTACCAGTTGTCCAGAGATTACCATGTTTAAACAAACAGACAAACAAAAACTCGTCCACTTTACTAAATTATTAATAGTATCTATACACGGACTGACCTCGGAACACGACAAACCAACAGAAAATCATACATGTGTTTTAACACTATGTGTGTGATGGTCGCGATCCCTACCACCCCACTATATTATTACATATACATCGACTGATCTCTGAACACGATGAACCAAAAGAAACTCATAGTTGGGTTTATCGCTATTTGTATGGTGGTCGCGATACCTACCACCCCTCTATATTATTGCATAAACACTGACTGATCTCTAAACACGACAAAACAATAGAAAATCATAGATGGATTTATCACTCTACGTGTAGGGTATTGTAAATCAACCCTTATTGTACCACCCTGCCGATTCATTTTTCAAAAACGCGAAACTCTTATTTCTTACTAAAATCATAAATATGAATTTTCGTATCCCTAAATTGAGAAATAGTGGGTTCTTCATACAACATTTCATCCCCTATTTGACCCCTTCAAGTTTTATCTTTGCGCCATAAGGTACCCTATGCCCGCCTCCAAGGTCCAATATATCTCTATTCATCAAAATTGGTTTAACGGATTCTTCGTACACACCTTCATCCCCTATTTAACCCATTAAAGTTTTATCACCACATAAGGTAGCCAAAGTCTTTCTCCAAATTCCTACATATCTCTATATCAAAATTAGAATCTTTATACGAACTTTAACCCCCCATTTCACCCCTTGCAATTTTATTTCCAAAAGTAGTCTATGTCCTTTCTTAACCAAAATTAATCAAAATTGGTTCAGCGATCTAGGCGTGAAAATACAACAGACAGGACAGACATAATTACTTTCGCATTTATAATATTAGTAGGTATGGATTATTCATATCATTATGCTGTCATTTTCTATGGTGTCATTTACCAATTAAAATACTAACAGTAAATTATTACCAAACAGCAAAATAACGACACCAGTTTAAAATAAAAAAAAATTTAAATCAATTCTCTTTCCCTATATATCGTTAATAAATTCACTCTATCTCTATACCTTTCTGTTTCTTTATAATAACTGATACTTTAGTAAGGTCAAAACGACAAAAGATCGATTGTTATGGTGTTCTTTTAATTTTCTATTTTAGGAATTTTTATATTGTTAATACAAATGTGAAAGTGAATCGAAAGAAGATCGATTTTTGAGAGATCGATCTTTCAGACCTCGATTTTTTGTAAATCGATTCATAAGACTTCAATTCGAATCGATCTTTTTAGAAATGAATTGCCTAGCAGCGATGCGGCACTCGACTTGCTTGCGTGGTCATATCCAACCTAGGGTGACCACTTATTAATATGATTTATTATATAGATGTCAGGTTAACTCATATTGGAAAGTTCCAAATTCTCTGAAACTGTACATTTTTTAACTGTATGTAAACTTTCAATAATCATCATTTTACAAACCAGTTTCAATGTTTCAGCCAGTACAACTGAAGAGCTATTTTATAGCACTTTTATCGAACAAATGTTCGACGTGATTTTGCACAAAAATTCTAACAATCATTGTTTTGAGTCCTGCTGGGTTGACAAAGGCCCCCAATAATAGTTTTTCTCATATATATTATATGTTCAGACATCGATCAGTTACGCTTTTATTATATGTATAGATGTAGATATGGTGGTCGCGATCCCTACCACCCCACTATATTATTACATATACACCGACTGATCTCTGAACACGATGAACCAAAAGAAACTTATAGTTGGGTTTATCGCTATTTGTATGGTGGTCGCGATACCTACCACCCCTCTATATTATTGCATAAACACTGACTGATCTCTAAACACGACAAAACAATAGAAAATCATAGATGGATTTATCACTCTATGTGTAGGGTATTGTAAATCATCCCTTATTGTACCACCCTGCCGATTCATTTTTCAAAAACGCGAAACTCTTTTATTTCTTACTAAAATCATAAATATGAATTTTCGTATCCCTAAATTGAGAAATAGTGGGTTCTTCATACAACATTTCATCCCCTATTTGACCCCTTCAAGTTTTATCTTTGCGCCATAAGGTACCCTATGCCCGCCTCCAAGGTCCAATATATCTCTATTCATCAAAATTGGTTTAACGGGTTCTTCGTACAAACCTTCATCCCCTATTTAACCCATTAAAGTTTTATCACCACATAAGGTAGCCAAAGTCTTTCTCCAAATTCCTACATATCTCTATATCAAAATTAGATTCTTTATACGAACTTTAACCCCCCATTTCACCCCTTCCAATTTTATTTCCAAAAGTAGCCTATGACCTTTCTCAATCAAGATTCTTCAAAATTGGTTCAGCGGTATAGGCTTGAAAATGCAAAAGACGGGACAGACAGAATTACTTTCCCATTTATAATATAAGTAGGTATGGATTATTCAATTCATTATGCAGTCATTAAAATACTAACGGTAAATTATTACCCAACAGCAAAATAACGACAACAGTTTATAATAATAAATTTTTGAAATGAATTCTCTTTCCCTATATACCTGTAATAAATTCTCTCTCTCTATATCTTTCTATGTTTCTCTGTAATAACTGAAACTTTAGTAAGGTAAAAATTACAAAAGATCGACTGTTGTGGTTCCCTTTTAATTTTCTATTTTAGGAATTGTTATATTGTTAATACAAATTCGAAAGTGAATCGAAAAAAAAAACCATTTTTGAGAGATCAATCTTTTAGACATCGATTTTTTTGGGAATTGATTCGTAAGAGTTCGATTCGAATCAATCTTTTTTGAAATGAATTGCCATCCCTAGCAGCGGCGCAGTTATATTCAACTGACAAATATCCAGCATATGCTGACCCCCTTTTAATATGATTTATCACATAGATCTGAGGTCAACTTATATTTCAAAATGCAATTTTTAAACTCCTCATTTTTTAACTTTTTGAAAGGTTTCGATCATCATCGTTTTACAAATCATAATATACAGATAACTAAAATTTCAGTCAATTCAACTGAAGAGCTATTTTATAGCATTTTTATTAAAAAAATGTTCGACGTGATTTTTCAATTGATATAACTTTTTTATTTATGAACTTATTGAAGTAAAACAAACACTAAATGTTAAGTGAACCTTACCAGAATATATTAGTGAAAACCGTTTCCAAATCGGTTATGCCGTTTCTGAGATTAGCGCGCACAAAAGTTGGCAAACAGACAAACAGACAAAAATTCTAACAATCATTGTTTTGGGTTCTCCTGCGTTGATAGAGACCCCCAATAATAGTTTTTCTCATATATCTTCTATGTACAGACATCGATCAGTTACGTTTTTATTATATGTATATAGAATAGATTTATAATATGACATACCTACATAACATACATATTTTCAATATACATATTAAATGTTCACTGTAGAAATGTGACTAAAGAGATAAAAGATACTAACAGGGCCCCGCAGTTTCACCGGTAAAATAGAAACAAAAATCTGGATAGGGATAGCTTAATCACCTAGCAGTATGAAATATACTTTACGACCTATTCTCATACGTACCAAATATACATAAAGAAATTCATACATTGATCACTATTATTACGATAGCGGGTTTTATGTCGATGTCGATAATCCATCGATATATCGACTTGAAACCTAATTTCTATTTAACTGAAATATTCTTGGAAATTAAAAAAAAAGGTCGGGTTTCAAGTGCATTTATTAGATACCGTATTATTCAACTCATTCAATTCGAGAACTGAAACGTTTCTTCTGAGATATTTTAAGTAATGTTATTTCATGATATATTGAAAACATATATTTTGGGAGATATATATATCTCACAAATAAAGTTAGTGATAATATTATGGCACTTTTAAAGCAAACCATTAACGATGTATTCATAATGGTTTAAGTTGTAACAACCTTCTGGTGGAGGCAGATTAGCTGGCTACTGGTGGAAGTCGTTTGGCTGATTATCAGTGAGAGTTGCCAGCTGCAACAGGTCCTTTCTTGACATGTTTATGTACATTATTTACTAGCTCATTTAGGTCGTAATCCGCGTGGCAATTTATGCTAATGCTGATTTAATGGTCATTTAAGAGTCGACAGGAAGCGGCAATGTAAATGGGTAAGATTCAAATAGGAACAATGTAAAGTACTTAAATATTGACAATAGGAGTGTGTTTATGTACCTACTACATTGACTATTATAACAAAATACTGATATAGTTAAACATTTACGTATAAGTTCATTTATTTCGAACTTAAACTATAAAGTTTATGGAAATTTACTCCTTGTAAATTATGTAGGAAACATTCAATTTTGTAACGTGTTGTATGAACTTAACCTATAAATTTAATATACGAGTTTTCGTACAGCGTTCTCTTTAAAATTTTTTTTATTTACTTTTGAAATTATACTTATGTGTGATATGAAAAAATAATGAGAGTGAATTTTTACGACACGCACGCACTTTGTAACGTGATGTCTACACCATGAAATTACTTGGTCAACCTCTTGTTTTATTGTGGCACTGGATGTTATGTTTTTAAATGCATTTAGCAATATACAAACTGCCTCATTAGCCAAGTGATCGAAAGCGCGACTGCTATGTTCGAGATCCTGGGTTCGATTCCCAGGTCGACCAAAGTGTTATTGGGTTTTTCTATGAAATACTCAGTAGCAGCTCGGAGTTTGGCTTCGTGCCCGAACAATGGCAATAGGCTCTCCCATTAGCACATGGGATCTAAAAACACACCTGACGAACTGTGGGATATGTTATGAATAAATGTTGAAATCAATTATAAATTATTGTTTATCAATACTTTTAATATTTTACTTCAATTTTTTTTATTTCATTAAATTAATTTCTCGTAAATTAAAACCACATACATCAAAGAAATAAGTATAACTTAACATAACTACACATACACACATACACTTTTTCATTGTACCTTTGTTATGACATATTACTTGATGTTACTTATCTGAAACAGTCCAGAACATCGACGAATGTGTTTTGACAGTCGGCGTCGTTAAGTCGCGCTGGCATACACACATTCTAGACACAAAAGTACCTGATTTTTTTTTTTCAGGGACTTCTATTCTACTGAATATATCAGTCCCTTTGTACCCAATCCATACCAGCATCCAATCAAGAGAGTCGCCGATGAGCCAGCACTACCAGGTCTACAACATCTTGGCTTCATCCGAACACGGTTCCGCCAAAATGCTGTGAAAAATGCCTATGTTTTGACAGTTTAAACTTATATCATCAGCGACTCCCTTTCAATCCTATTTTTTTCACACTCTGCCAGTAAATGATGCACGTCATCGATCCTTTCACATACACTACAGTTGGGTGACTGTTTTTCGCATGAGATACGCAAATTTTCCCGATGGATAGTGCCCCGAACGAAGTATTAATGCTATCTTTATATATTGTCGACTTAAATAACATTCACTAAACCAAGTTTTATGAAGAGTCTTATGAACACTGTAATGTCTTATACTAAATACCTTTTTCTTTACTTCTTTCATCAAAATATTCACTCCAATTTTCGTAATTAATTTTATTGAATTTTGTCATAATTTCCCAATAATCGGCTTTAATCTTCTTTAATATACCCTGAGTTGATTCTAATTTTGCACTACGGTCAGCCTCTTCATTACCCTTGATACCAACACGAGAAGGAATCCATTGCAATATCAAAGACTGATTGTCAAACTGTTGTTTATATATGTGGTCTAAAATATTATAGGCTATTGACGCGCCTCTGTAGCCAGAGGTACATCGAACTAGATGCTGAAGTGCACTTTTGCTATCTGTTAAAATTACAACTTTTCTAATATTATTTTTAATTATATAAGAATATGTATAAACTAAATGAATAACAAACGTGACTTGACAAATCCAGTCACTAAAATGAGCTTTTTAGAGTATGTATAACAACTCTATATCGCTGAATGATAGGACAACTGTGTCCGACTGGATCGCGACCGTTACACTAGTGTAACATCCTTCACAGGGGCACGCTTAGGCGATTCACATTCTGGAATCACCCGGTTTATCCAGTAAACAAACGGGGTTGTGGATCGCGACCACCATGCGCATGATAATAAACACGTCACAATGACATTTTAATGGTTTGTCGCTATTCGGGATCAGCTACCAAGAGGCTTGCAGACCGGCACGACTACGACGATAGCCGATCTCGCAGTGTTGGTCGTTGTTTTTAGATTTTACTGTGCGTCACTTGGCCGTTTTGTTATATTTATAAAACATGCGTCGGAAAAAAAAACACGGGTATTTAATTATTGAAAAATTCTAATCTGTGCAGTGTTAGACGTAGGTTGATCTCATTTTGGTGAAGACTTTACTTTTTAAAATAATTCTTTCTGCCTTTTTATATAATATAATCATATGTAAATGTAAAATCCCTGCATTTCATATTCACTCCATATTTTGGCAAGCCAGTAGAACTCAACACTTTATTCGGTAGCAGACGATATTAATTAAATTACTAAATAAAAAAAAATAAAAAAATAAACGCACAATTAGCGCATAAGGAATTTCCTTTCAGGATTTTTTGTTAAACTTCAAAAGTGAAAGCACATTTACACTACACAATTTTTGGCCTTCTCCTATTCAGAGCCAACTTATTCCCTTAATTGATATTGTTTATGGCAATTATTGCTCGAAATATCGACAACATTTTACTCCTTCCACAGCGTGGCCATTTAGTTTAGAGCAAGTTTTTGAACTATCGTGACCCAGGCAGAAAATCGGCACGTAATGTTGTTTTGTTGGGTAACGGTGACAGTCCCGATATATCGGGACGAATGGCAACCCTAAATCAGGTGTAAGAGTTCTACGACAAAGCTATCGCTAATTCATGATTTTTGGCTTGGCCGACTTTATTCGACCCATACTCACATTTTTTTCTCTCTTTAGTTTTATGGCTTTTAACCCTTTGGGTTACGTCGGCCTAGTCAAATCAACACATATTATTTAAACTAAAGTATCAATCAATAATTTTGTATATGAAACCAATATATCATATGAATAATATTTATTAGTAGTTTATTTGACTCTTTTAACCGATTTAAAATAAGACGGATATTACTCAATTCGATTTTTTAAATGAAAATTCAGTCATAACTTCTTTGTTTGTAAATCGATTTGAATTATTCTTTTTTTTTGGACAGGGGGTACCTCAAGAGTGGTCAAGTTTTAATTTCATTGGCATTAGATCTTCGAATTCGAAGATACATAAGGGAAAAATTGCCTTTTTCTTACATTTGTTCTGCCATCGTACATATTTTATTAGGAAGAAAAATAGTAAAACAACAAATAGTATCGAGGGTTATAAAGAAAATCTTTTTAGTAAATCTCTCTTTGTGCTCCTTTGTTGTTAGATACAAAGCTATTGGAGCAAATCGTAGGATCAAAGATCTCGAACTCGTGTTTCTATAGTGGAAGGTAATAGGCAACGTTTATAAGGAAAAGCTATCTTTTATATAAATGTATATATGTTGTAGGTACAAGTAATATTGGAAAATAAAGATTTATAATGCTTCTATGAATAATAGCTCTAATTTCTATGGTATACAGCAATGAAACAGGATATTACATGTCAAACTATTGTAGTCGACTGGAGCCGGACATAATACACTGCCTAGTGCCTACCGGTAACCCAGACACATGAGACTAGATACGTATGCTAGTAGGTTTACTATAATTGAATTCATTCCTATTCGTGCAACGAAACAGTTTGTTATCATAAATTATTTGGTTCAATTTTAAGTATAATTATGAAGAGTATAATGGATTAAAAAAAAAAAAAAATAGTTCCGCGGTTTCACTCTTGTTAAATTTATTCGACCAACTCCACTACGCTATCGCCAAGGCACCTACATCCTATCAATGTTCTCCCTTCCGTACACTGCCTACAGCTTGTTATATTACTTGACATTTATGGTAGTAACCATGAATGGCTCCATTGGGTTGTATCGTGATTTTATAAAACCTATATACTTTCTCAATAAATAGGCTGTAAAATTCAAAAAGAATTGTTAAAATCTGGTAGTCCCAAAGTGCGTTCAAACAAACATACAAAAAAACTATGTGAGCTATATAATTATAGTAGAATGGATTTATTACCTACCTATCTAAGAAAGTTGCTCCGTAAGTTCTCCATGAGACTTCAACTGTTTAACACTCACACGAGGATACAAAAGAATTTTCAATAATAAAATAAACCAACTTCAATGATTTTGATGAATTTCCTGGTGTATCTTCAAAACCGAAATTTCAATGCCAATGAAATTAAAATGAGACCATCCTTGAGGTATCACATTTCCAACAAAAATAATCATTTATATCGGTTCCTAAACAAAGAAGTTATGGCTTACATCCATAATAAAATATACATTCGTAATTGAGAACCTGCTTTTTTGCAGTCGGTTAAAAATTAATTGTAATCCTAGCATTAGCATTAATTTTTAATGAAAACAAACAAATACAAAGATGTGTTTTGAATGTAATAATTGAAATTTACGTAGAAAAATGACATTCTTGCTTTATCAATTTGATATATAAAGTTTTTAGAAACCTATTGAAGTGGTGTACATCGAAATTTCTCTGAAATGTATGTCTATGTATGTCTGAAAAAATTATGTACTAACGTGAAAATTATTTGCTAGGATTTTTTTTGCGAATATCCGGCATGTAAAATTTTCTTTGAACAACTTTAATAATTTTTAATATTAAAGTGGCATTTTCCCGCGACTTCGTTTGCTTATTTTTCGTACTGTGTCCTTTCTTCAGATTTAAGGCTGCCTCTATGACAAATTTCATTGCGATTAGTTCAAAAATTTAGACACTCAGAATTACTCTCGCATTTATAATATAACTAGACTCTGCCCGCGACTTGGTCTGCGTAGACTAAGGAGTTGGGTTTTTACCAGGATAAAATTATCTTGTGTAATCTAGCTTAGAAACTATCTGTGTGCCAAATTTGATCCAAATCCATATGATTGAGTAACATACATCTAAATGTGAAAGTGTGTATGTTTCTTACTCAACCACGCAAAATGGCTGAACGGATTTGAATGAAATTTAGCACACAGATATTCTATAACCTGAAATAGCACATAGGGTAGTTTTTATCCTGGTAAAAGTCATAGTTTAACCAGTGTTATCCTACAAATATAATAAATGTAAAGTTTGTATGTTTGTTGTTTCCACTGTTGTAAGTTTTGTTGGGATGCTTAATGTGTTGGATTGATACGGACTTGGATGGATACAAACAGTGATAAACCCATGTATGGTTTTCTTTTGCTTTGTCGTGTTCCGAAATCAGCCGGTGCATATAGAGTAATATAGCGGAGTGATAGGGATCGCGTCCACCATACACATAGTGATAATCCCATCCATGATTTTCTTTTGGTTTGTCGTGTTCCGAGATCTATTTGTGTATATCCAATAATACGCAGACCAAGTCGCTTATACCAGCTAGTTTATAATAGTAGTAGGATATCTTTTCGAAAAATGTAGAAAATCTACCAACGCTTTAGTATAGACTATAGATACAAAGATAAATAAATAATTAGATTACACAAGTGAAAATAGAGAGAATTTAATTCGAGGGACTAAGTTGGGTTCCGAGAGCAGCGAAGGTTTCTAAAGTAGAAATATCTGGTATATTGTTAAAAAGAAAGTCTCAAACAAACGTAACACCAGTCAAAACGAACTATATGAAACATTTGTTGAAGCATGGAATTCAATCCTCCTAGAAAAATGTATGAAATTGAATGAATCAACGCCACGTCATTGCAGTGCTGTTATTGAAAATAAGGGATACGCCACTAAATATTAATTATAACTATTGGTAGGCTGTGGATAGTAGCTATTTCGTAAATAACAATACTAATTACTAATACTTAAAAAAATATTGTTTTTTATACTTTTTTGTTGTTGTTTCTCATTAGTTGACCATTATTGTTCATAAAATAAAACTGATTTAAATGTTTGTCCGTAATGTAATATTGAAACTGCACTTGTGTAATGGGATTTATATTGTTTTTCTAATAAATGATAAATCGTTGAACATACTGTTGTCCTATTTATTGTTTAATTTCCAAATAAAAACGATTGCGGTGAAGTATCTTACATAATGTCAAGGACCGTTGGCAGTGTTTCTAATTATACGATCACCACTGTGTGTATGGTATATAAATCTCAACTTGTGAATATTTTATCTTATAGGGTGTTCAAGTATTACGTAACGCAATTTTTTAAGATTTTGACCCTCCCTGCCCCCCATGTAACGCGCCGTAACATTTTTCTGTACCCCCGTCTCCCTCCTTAATCGTTACGTAACACCCACGTCAGCAAGTCAGCATGAGAGCTTTTATAGGCAAAAGAACAGCAGATGATACAAATCTCCCTGTTTTGAGGACATTACAGACTATGAACTCTTTTTAACAAAACTGACTACCAATACAATCAAGGGATTCCCCGTAAAACATAAACGAAAAAGGTTGCGATCTTGGGAAATTTTAATTGCCTAGTTTTTTATTGAAATTTAAAAAAACAATGTTAAGTAACACATTGTTCGAACCCCCCTCCCGCCCTTGTAACGCATTGTAACGTTTTACAAGACGTTTGCCAAATTCCAAATTGCGTTACATAATACTTGAACGGTCTCCTAGTAGATAATGTACAAAAGGAAACAAATATTTCAATAAGATTTTTTTAATTCCCATTATGTCTCGCTGAGTGTCAGAGTGTCGCCACACAGTCCCGTTTCACGATTTTTATCACAAGCTCATAAAATATAGTGCCTCTAGGATATATAGATATTTTTATATGTAAAGTAATAAAATAGAAATGATCAAGATGTATTGTCCCGTCACTGGTACTGGCGACTTTAACTAACATTAAATTAAATTCCAAATTGTTAAAATTACATACAAATAATGTTGGAAGAGTTCAACTGGGGCGACGCGCTCTTTTCAATAACTGTATACGTAATGACGAATTAATATTACCTACATAAGGTTTTTCCTTAACTCGAAAAAAAAAGTTGAAGATTTTTTTTTAATTTTCAAATTATCGCTCGATAATCATTTGCTCGTCATCTATCGTACATGAGTATCATATGAATATGATACAACATCGAAGGCGCGAAATTGTCTTACATGTACGGTTTCGTTATTTAATTATAATAGGTACGTAGGTACTTAATTAAATATCAAACCCTGCAGGTGTTCTCATCTATATCTTGCTATATACCAGTAGGTATATCTAAATCTGCCTTTGTATAATCCAAATTTTGCATTTGGTATATGAATGGTTTTTCTTAGAATATACTTACAAAAAAACTGAACTGAAAGAAACTGAATGAATATGTTTTATATCATTTAAGGATGTTCCCATTGAAGATTAAAGGATTTATGACAAGATAAAACAATTTAACAACGTCTTTTATAACTTCAATATATATTAAAATTTATTGAACGTAAAGCAAATTTAATAGCAATCGAATAGCGTAAATAAATACGTACTGATGAAAATAAAGATTTTTTACTGTTTTCTTTTTTCTAACATCTGCTACCTTGTTTTCTTATAAATCCCATTTCCAAAAACGTTATAATTCATTCCCGAAGGAAAGCTACACGGTCTACTCGAGGGAGAAGGAATAGAACGACGCTTCCTAAGCGACAGTCCTATTGTGTTATCATTGCAAAAACTTTAAGGACAATATATAAGTATAAAGATAATGTGTTTATGAAAGTTTATAACTCATTAGCTTTTTGTGTTTGATTATAAAATGGTATAATATGAGATATATATATAAATTAATATCGGTACAAACACGTGTTAATATATGTATATTTTGTTTTACCTAATAAATGAAACCTAAATTTGTAATTAATTGGTAAGCATGATTTTTCTTATTATTTTCTGAAGATGTTTAATATTTAGTTTTTTAATATCAGATGTTGAAGTCATGCCGGCAACTGACGATGACCGTGCGGACAGCAGGAGCTTTGGTGGGCCGAGCCTCATGTTCGTGGATGGACCGGTACGGAAGGCCGGCGTCTCCACCACCCTTAAGACCTCCACGTTCCGCTAGCAAAGACCGGTCTGTGCGAAGGGTGAGTTCGTGCTTCTTTTTTTCGTAGCCTATCGACGCTTGTATAACCATAGGTATCACTATCACGTTGCTTAACTTGAACCCTTTTTCCCCAAAGAATATTGGAGAGCTCAACATAAGAATGTATTTTTGCGATCTTCTGTAGCGTGGTATTTCACCAGTTGAACTATCCCAAGTAGAGAGAATTCTTCAAAAACATTTCTCTGTGCCCTTCCATAAGTATAAACAATGGTTGTTTACTATTTTATGGACCTACCTGTTAATTTTTTTTTATGAGTACTTTTCTATTTAAAATCTAGCTTAAGCTATGTTTCGGACAGTAAATCTATAACTATAATGATTACTAAGAATGTATTTATATATAGTTTTGTTATATACGAAAGTAGCTGTGCCCCAGGGTTTCACCCGTATTAAAATTTTGGATAGGATTTGAGTAAAAACCATTCTTAGTAAGCGTCTACACCATGAAAGGAGTAACTGTGCTAAATTTGCAGTCAATCGGACTTATAATTTCGGAGATCTGGTGATAAGTGAGTGAGTACTGTTTCGCTTGTTTTATACGAAATTGAGCCTATCCTAGTGCGATAAACAAATATCACAAACTCATAGTGTTATTGAATCATGTAGCGCAGAACTGTACTTTTAACAAGCGTGTCCTTTTGTCCAATAATCTCAGCTACTTGAAATAAAGTGTGCGCACTGTGAATATACTGCGTTCCGTCTTCGTAGATATATTTTTAAAGGGTGGGCAACGCGCATGTCATGCTTCTAGTAGTGCAAGTGTCGATTGGCTGCGGTAACCGCTTACCATCAGGTGGACCGCCTGCTTGTTTGTCACCATCGTGGTATAAAAAAAACATTGTGATGTAGTTAAGTATGTTAATTATGATTTTGTTTTTCATATATTGGACATAATATAACAAAATAGTAAACAGAACTGTGCTTATTTATTATATCCTATGAAAATAATAAGAGATGGGAAAAATTCATTTCGCCTGAGAATATTGCCACAATCTAGATCTTATTATGAATTTTACAACAATTTGTTTGAATAAATATATAGTAAAATGGATAATCGGTATAAAAACGTATCTGCTGTAAGGGAAACGAATAATTCATAGTACTTATCTGTAAACAAGCAATGTGTAGTTTGCTTTATTTTTAATTAAATTATTGAAAACCGGATTATATTATAAAGTTAGTATTTTTCACCGAGATCCGAAAGGGTATTTTATTTATGTCAATCGATACCAATAATGCGGTGGCAGTATCCTATGTAGATTGTAAGCGGCCGCGGCATCGTGACCGCAACTTTGACGACTGCGGCTACGGCATTGCGAACTAATTTACTGAAATGTCAACTCACTAGCCTTAATGATTTAATACTATCATAAAAAATATACTATCATAAAAAATGTCCTATTTCGCGTTCATTTAAATGCTATTTATAAAAGATAAGCTTATAGTGTGTTGACTACCACATTGTATCCTTGATAAATATAATGATTCTTTACTACTTTGTTTCCAAGTACTGAAGTACTTATTAATGTCATCATAATTTGACGTTTGTAAAAACAGTTGCCCTTCCGTTCAAACACTTAAATAGAGTGCTTATTGAAATAGTTGATTCCTGTATACATTTTTCATTAATTATTAAATTAAATAGTTATACTTAAATTAATTGATTGAACCAATCAATGGAATTATTTCAAAGGTTATGACTTCTTTTCGAATTAGGTGAGCTTTTACAAATTCACGGAGTGGGTTATATTTTATATTTGGCTGATTGTTAATTTTGAGTATTTTATTAAATTGTTACATAGTCGTAATGCATGAGAACCATCGATTGCATTGTTATAATTACGGATAAGTATTGCGACATGCGGACCACCGCCAGCGTAAGGCGTCGCTACGAGGAACTGCGACTCGTCACCAACGTGGGAATTGCTTGAGATACGGAGTCTCATTCTGGCTACTATTTGATCATACTTCGATCGGTAGACACGTTTCTTAAATTAAGTTTAATTGTATTGTATGATTGAAATAAATATTAATTTTAAATAGTATTTTTTTATATCTCTCGGTCGCGCCCCACATAATTGGCGCAGTCGGTAGGATCTCGTAAAATAAATCGCGGGATAACGAACCTATGCGGGAGTGTGTCCGGGAGTGATCTGAAAATCGATCTCGCTGATACCAAGATGTACATGTAAGTACTTTAGATTCTATCTGGAATTGCATATTCCTTTTCTTTCCTTTTTCCTATAAGTGTTATTTTTTATTACCAAGATTTTCCATCCAAGGCAATCTCGGTCCCCTAGGTTAGATACAAATAGATTTAAACGAATAAATTTTCAAGACACTTTCAGAAACTTAGATAATAGTAGTAGTATAATAAGTGATAGTGAAGTAAAAATGGCAGACAAATATATTTTCATGTTGCAGGCGATATCAAAAGCAAACCTAGAATCAGTAAGCCTTTTGAGACACACACTAGAATTTGTATTCAACAATCAAAATCAAATTTAGAGCAAGACGTAATCAGTGCAATTAAAGAATACGTGTATCCGAAAATAAAGACAGGTATTTTCATCAATCCTATGATAGAATTTTATTCTATAATACCAATAATTCAGAAAAAATTTCTAAATTCTTCAATGGATTTGGTTTTAACAAAAATCGAAATTGAAAATGTTAATGACTATTTAAAACAGCAGAATATTATTAAAAATTTTATACCATAAAGGCGAAATCCCTGATGTAGAACTTAGGTACTTTTATGATATTATTAAATTAGGATATTTCTATATAGATAGCCAGATAGTTTTAGTTTATAAGATACCGATTGCCTCTTCCCTAATTTACGATCTTTATAGACTATCCATAGTTCCTAACAAAAATCACCAAATCCTTATACCTACCCTACCTTACATAGCAATTTCTGGAGAAGATTCTATGTACATGGAGACAGAATGTCCGAAGGTAAAAACATGGTATCTCTGCGAACGGAAGCCCAACTACAACGTTCAAAACAACCCTGACTGTATTCATCAGCTGATCACCAGGCAAGAAGTTAACCAATTTTGCACGCTGACTTCTGTTACCCTAACAAAATATGCTATGGAGCAACTAGATGGCAAACATTATACTCTAAGTTTTCCCAACCGAACTAAAGTCAAGATATCCTGTGGGCAGGAACAATACAAAGTCCTCCAGGGGAGCTACTTGGCCACCATTCTAATCAACTGTTATCTCAAGACCGCTGACTTTACTATTTCCAATATGGACGACCGTATCAAAGGTCACCCTTTGAAAATTATACAAATACCTACACACAAAGAACAGATACGTAATGAAGTTTCATCTATAATCCTGAACACGATTGATCTTGGAAACCTTTATTCAATCAATAAGAAGGTATCTCTTCAAACTTCAGCTAAGCTTGATGACATCTCGGAAAGAAGCTTGTACCATACTACGATTCCTGTCTACGTAATAATATTGGGTGCAGCTGTACTTGCAATCGTTCTTACATCCCCACAACTTCGAACAAAACTTACTCAAAGAAATCGCGTTCAAGAAATTGAAGCCACTTCACCTGATGTAATGCATCCTGAACTGCCGCAGAGAAGATCCAATCCACGCGACATAAGAAGAGTCGACCACAGCATCATCTCAGCGACTCTATCAAAACCAGTTTCAACATAGTCGCTGAAGTACGGGGGGAGGTGTTACATAGTCGTAATGCATGAGAACCATCGATTGCATTGTTATAATTACGGATAAGTATTGCGACATGCGGACCACCGCCAGCGTAAGGCGTCGCTACGAGGAACTGCGACTTGTCACCAACGTGGGAATTGCTTGAGATACGGAGTCTCATTCTGGCTACTATTTGATCATACTTCGATCGGTAGACACGTTTCTTAAATTAAGTTTAATTGTATTGTATGATTGAAATAAATATTAATTTTAAATAGTATTTTTTTATATCTCTCGGTCGCGCCCCACATAATTAAATGGTAAACAAAGTATTCAAGTTAAAATGAAATTTGTTGAATGAACTTTAATATATTTAATTATTAAATTGATTGAAGATTCGTTGTTATAGCCTACTTATTAGCAGTAAATTCATAGTACGACATTAACGATGGTTTTGTGTATATTTTGCATGTTTCTATCTGAGACAATACTCATCAATGTATTTTTATTTTTAACAGCAACAATATTTATTATATACGAGTAGAAGGCCCTATATGTATATGTTATAACAACATATTATAAATTCTACATAACATACCATCACGGCTGTATTCCCCGAAGGGTTAGGCAAAGGTGTACTAATGTACACCCACAATTCGTCGAGTATGTTTTTAGGTCCCTTGTAATAGGGGGCTAGCCTATTGCCATTAATCGGGCACGAAACCAAACTCCGAGCTGGTACTGAGATAAACACAATAACACTTTGCTCGAACTGGGATTCGAACCCAGGACCTCGATCACAGCAGTCGCGCTAACGACCACTAGGCTAACGAGTCAGTTCTACAAGTTATATTTTCTTCAAAATCAATGTTGTGCGAAAATAACTTAAGCAATGCTTGCTTATTTATGTTCAAAGAGCAGATTAAACATTTCAAAGTCAATATTCTGGAACCTCCTTAGACAATGGCTTTTACGTGCATTTAACTAACCTTTTATGGTTAACCATTACCCTTTTATATGCCTCGTTCTGCATAAACAGTTTCATGATTTGCATTAATTTGCCTTTTTCATGCTACCATTTATTATTTATATGTCTTTGATTTAGAAAATCTTGGTAAAGATTAAAATAAAATTAACATACAATATTTTAAATGTCCAATGTCAAATACAATTGGCATGACATACATACTATATACGAGGATGTAAAGTATGGACATGGTAACTACAAAATAGAACTCTACATTTTATATGACAGAGAGATTCGTCTTATTAAAAGAACCGACACGGAGTACTTTAGCAAATGTAAATGTATCTCATTTAACTATGTTGGACCAACGAGAGTGGACAATTGCTGAAGAAATAATAACAGTTTTACGCCAATTTGAAGAGGCAACTAAAGAAATGAGTGGAGAAAACTTTCTTACTGGTAGTAAAATTATTTTAATATCTCGAGGTCTTCAAAAGATTACCGAATCAGCTATAAATAAAACGAAAATAAATTTGATCGTATCTTTCACAAATTCTTTAATAAATGAAACAAAAACTCGATTCAAAAAAGTCGAATACAGTAAAACTATAAGTATATGTACATTTCTAGATCCATGATTAAATCAGTATGTATTTGAAGAGAGTACTGCATTAAGTGTAACCCGAAATAATGTTATAGATTGGGTTACAGCGAACATAGAGAAAAACAGAAGAGAAACTCGACTGGATTCTGCTTTAAATGCAGATACCTACAGACTTTAATACAGATTCTGTAACTGATACGGAATCTTATTGGAGTATATATGACAAACAAATTGCACAAGTACAACCTTCCACAAATGCTAAATGTATGGCAATAATTGAAGTGCAGAGATACACAAGTGGTGGAGTTCTTGATCGAAAAGAAGAACCTCTTATTTGGTGGAAATTAAATGTTGTATGGTCGCCACTACTGTTCTATGTGAACGTTTATTTTCAAAGGCAGGACTTGTAATTTCAGATGTAATTACATTTATTTACAGTATATATGTACCGTTTTGTTCGATGACTTTCTGCCGTTTTGTAGGTAGAGACATGATCCCGTTGCTGTTAATGTAACCTTTTTAATGTTATCAAAACCAGCCAGGTACAAATAGTACAGCCAAAGAAATTTTATAACAAGTTTATACCTACGTTATGCAAAAACACTTTTCTCCGACCTAATATGTAGTATGTTAGTTTCGTCATTTCGTGATCCATAAGAAAACTTATCTGAATTAAGATATTTTTTAGAACGTGGCAAAAACCAGCTTGATGATTCATACAAGTTTAATTATCGTCAAATTATAATAGTATATTACGCACCGAGGGAGAAAAGTAGGACATTCACGCCCGCGCGTATGGTTCGCAATCGCGGGTGGGGATGTCCTACTTTACTCCTTAGGTGCGTTTACAATTTTTTTCTCCTCCGGGATGAAAAGTTTATATATTTTATATATAAACACGCAGTTGCTAGGTTACCGGGATATAAAGTAAAGTGCACATGCGCACAGTTGCCATCTCACCTGGAGAGAATCGGGTATTTTGCTCCCGCGTGACAGGGACTAAAAGTGAACTTTTCATCCCGGAGGAGAAAAAAAGTTTTATTTTAAATTTTTTTTTATTGATTGTCTATCTTTTTGGCAACTCATAATAATATTTGTTCTTAACAAAGTTTTCTAATAACTATTATTATTATGACAGGTAGAGATTAGAGATGTGTAGGTTAGGTTAGATACAAGTCCACGATAGTAGAGATACATTCGTAAGCCGCGATACGGAGATACATCCCGCTTCAGTCAAAATGCAATAAAGTGGTATTTAAAGAGCGATTAGATCATTGCGACTTGTCACTGCGTTTTTCCCTGATTGCTCAGCCTTAGTGGCAGGTGGCAGTGCGATTGCTACTACCTGCTAATCAAATAACACTCTTAGACCTATCTTTAATCTAATAGTGCCTAAGCGATAAGCATAATACAAAAATAAACAATTAACACCTCAAATTTCAATCAAGCTATCAAAAGCTATTCAAAAATGATCCTAAACTAGGAAATGTGGAGAGGGTGTAGCGCTATGCTTATAGAACCCGGTATCTCTCTCGTAGTCATCTCACCCTCCTAGTTTGATAGGCGGTGGGGAAACTGTTTCAGGGTATATTTACCCTATTCAGTGGGTATCATCGCGTCCCCCTAATAGGAGACGGTTCTCTTTTGTTAGCGTTTTTCCAAACGCTGTGGAACATCGGTTGTACACCATCTTATTCGATGATGGTGTAGTGAGTGTGTGAGTGTGCTGGTCGGGCCGGACCACTTTGTAGTCGAAGGTCGTTGCGCTCTTGAAAAGGCGCCTTCCTTGCAGGCATATTTTTCATGAATTCCTCGCTGTGTGTTTACAGTTTGGGTCACCGGCAAATATTGTCCAACTCGGATTGTCAACGAGTTTGCGGATTTCGAATAAAATATACTGTGAGTTCGGCGGTTTATAGGCCGTGAATATTCTTCTCTCGCGTCTGTCGATACTGATGAGCATTCCTAGAGCGTAAGTCGAGTCGAGTCTATAGACGTGGTATGCTGGGATGTTGAAGCGATCCCCGTGGTGTAAATGGGTTTCCCTTAACATTATGTCTATGTTTTGATCCCTAAGGAAACAGGTGACCAATCTGGCTTTCCCTTTGAGCGTACCGGCGTTCCAATGTACACTATCCTTAGATTATCGTTGGCCATCCGGACTCAGTAAGGAAATTAAACTTCTTATACATGCCTCCCGGGCTTCCGTGCCTTCTTGCGCGCCTGTGAAGACGTTCAAGAAGGCTTTTATCGCCTGCAACATCACGTCCTCGTTGCTTTTCGCCGCGTCGGAGGTGGGAGCGGGGGTAGTCATACCACTTTCTGGTTCATTTTGGGCTTGCGTATTCCTCTTTTTCTTCTCCTTTCCCTTGGGGGCGCGTCATTGGCGGGAGCCATCAGGCTAGATACTCGGGGTTAGGTTGGAAGTCCTCTTCAGTATGCAATGGAATATGCAACCGAGCCTTCCACTCTTCCCTCGGATGTGCCTAACGAATTCCGGTTCATAACCTCGGTCCATCAGGGCGGTCTTGATGTCCTCCGGATCAGTTTCGGCCGGGAGGCCTCTTATGGCTACTTTCGGACTTCTCTCGGCTGATAGAGAGTACGAAAAACCAACTGATGCCTTCTTCTTGTTTCTTCTTCTGTATTGCTCGGTATTCATCCTCTTCCGTGGGTATGAATATGACCCCTTACCCGAAAGGCCGGGCGTTTATTCTCCGTCCGAGTTTTTCCACTAACTTCTTGAAATGGAATGCCCAATTTGGCAACCGTTCCACTACTATCGGCGAGTGTTTGGGTTTTGCAGTTTTCTTGTTGTTGTCATTGTTGGTCGGTTGTTCTTGTGTTCCAGATTGTGGCACGGGCGCGCTCTCTACGGGTGTTGCTTGCTTGCTAATGCTAGCAGTGATTGGTATGTTGACACTACCGGCCGAGGATCCGGCCACGCTACGGGATTCACCGTTGCCGCAGCATACGCGCCGGTTGAGGCAGAGGTCGCCTCCGTCGTCTAGTGGTTTTCTGTGGTCGGGGAGTCTGGGTCGTCGGTACTTTCGCACTGACTTTCGTGCTGATTCCTGCTTTTATAGGCAGTTTGGTTCGCTTCGTCGGACGCTGCGGGAGCGGGTAATCTTCTATGCTGCTTGCATGTATTCAGTTAATCACCTTGGCGGTGTACTCCTCCGGGCTACTATCTATATCTTCTCTTTTTCTTCTTTGAGTTTTTCCAATCTAGCTCAAATATAGTTGTCGGGGTATATCCAGCGGCGATAATACCTGGCCGCTCCGAGGCTAAAGCTGCGGCGTAGTATCCGTGCTTGGTTTTGTTCCCTCGATTTCGTCCTCCTGTACACGTAGGTAGAGCGCCATCCACCATAGCATTCCCGATGGAAGGATCTCAGTTTCGGATAAATGAGCGAGCGTGACGATACCGCTATCGTATATCGTCCAACCCAATATCAACAAAAAATGAGGAACCTATATAAATATGACGAGAAATTCGATAACGCAATTCAGAATATAACATGTATTCAGTGCCATCTGTTGTTACTAAATGAAAAAATATTGTAGATGGTGCCACTCAGATTTTTAATACTTTGACGCATAGAATTACGAATTCGATAATACTAATTAGATTACAATAGGTTTTATAGTGATTAAGTAAGATTTTAATAAGAAATTAGACAAAAAGGAAATTTTGTAATAATGATAATAAGTTAGATAAAGATAGCATTATTATTTCATAGTGTTGAATAATAAAAGCGTGGAATAGCAGCGCCAAATAAGATAATGTGCGCGGTAAATTACCAAATATGGAATATTTGGTACGATTAGAACGGGAGGAAAATAGACACAATAGTACCGTTCAACTCCCACGCCCCTGTAACTAAATATCGTGTTGCCGCGAAGATCCTCACACAGGGTGTCAAACGCTTAAAGAAAAAAGAAGCCTCAAGATAATAATCATCAATTACAAATTACAGCGGCTTAATTTACAGTGTTCGTATTTTCTTCAAGAAATCTTCAACCCGCCAACAATCCAGTCCATTTGTTGTACGTCACTCGCCAGCGCCACGCCTCCGTGTTGCTCATTGCGTGCGTACCATTGAGTTTCGCTCTTTTCACGTCTTGTAGGTTCGGGTGTGAGCAGAGTTGGTCGTACGTAGTGTAATGATTGGCTTTCTATATCAACACTAGCTAACTCGCACAACTTCGTCTGCGTCATATAAGACAGAGAGAGAAAGGGTTTATTATTAAGGGTTACTGTATTATAGGTACCAACCGCTTCCCACATTATTGTGCATATTAATAATGCGCTCGCGGTACTTATTTTGCTGCCGAGTTTATTATATTATGTATGTGTATTTATGTATATCTTTTAAATAAACAAATTATGTTTAAAAAATGTGATTGCACTAATTGAAAATTGTTTTATGTAGGTGGATTTATGTATAGAACCAGGGCAATCTTTAGGACTGATGATAAGAGGAGGCCTGGAATACAACCTTGGCATCTACATCACTGGCGTGGATAAGGACTCTGTTGCTGATAGAGCTGGTCTTATGGTGAGTCTTATTTTCTTGTTATTTAAGAATATAGTTCATACTTAACTTCTTAAATGTTATATGCTTGTTTATATAAAACTTATGTGAGGATTTCGTAGTTATTATATATTCTATATTTATGTAAATTTCATTAAAAATACACTTTTATGATTTACCTCAGTATCACGGTTGTAGTAATATAATAGTAAATTTAGTTCTTAGAATTTTTTGGAGAAAAATATGAATTAATACAAGATACGAACATAATTTCCAAAATTATTACAAGTCGTATAAATTCAAAAGCGGCAAAATAGGTCTGACCGATAATTTGGTAATAAAAAGAACCTAATAAATTTCAATTGTATCTATAACCAATATTTTACTATTAACTTACTCAAAGCTAATAATCAAATAACTAATATTAGCCATAAATGTATATGGTTACAACTGAGATTTATTAGTTTTTAGGGTTCCAAAACTCATAATAAAAAAAAAAAACGGACCACTTTGTTGTTCGTCTGTTTGGCTGGTTGGTTGTATGTCCGTATGTCAAGACACTTTTTATCTATAACTACTTGAGGTATAAGGTTTAAATTAATATAATATACTAAGACATATGGTTTCATGCTACTGTAAAAATATAAATTTTCTAGGTTAACATAGTACAGAGATACGACACTTAAAACCAATTAAAACATATAGCGTACTTATTATAGTCTTGCAGTTTTGAAATTTCGCACTAAGGAAGCTTAAGACTAATAAAAGTTTAGGAATCAATCCAAAATTAAGGTATTTATAATTCCGTGTGAAATTATAATGTAAGAAAATTGTATTGCTTTTTTTTTTCGAAAAACACGTACAGTTTATACTTGAAACGAATACCGAATACTACTGCCTGTAACTTCAAACTGCTGTTAAAAAAAAAGTTTCTAGGTTAACACAATAAATAGATACAGTCCTTCACAATAAAAGTGTAAAAGTTGCACTCAGTGATCAATTATCAAAACCTATAGGGACCTACTTCCCGCAAGGCTTACAGTCTTGAAATTTAACATGAAGGAAGGTATTGTAACAGAAAATAAGGTATAAATCCTAAAATAATGAATTTGTACAAACAAAATGAAATTAAGTTTTGTTTTTATTTTGTTTTATTATATAACCAATATTTACATAAAAGACGGTACAACAATTTACGGTAAGTAATGTAAACAGTACGGAACCCTCAGGGCGCGATTTGTACTTGCTACTATTCCGACTTTTTTTTTAAATTCCAAATTATCGGCCCTAGACTTAATTTACCGCTTTTGATTTTATACGACTCATATAAAATATGGATACCATCAAGGGCGTCATAAGTATATTCTACACATATGGGATATGCTCTGTTCTGTACAACCTGACTCGTATTAGAATAATTAAAATTGCGTTTTTAGATTCTAGAAGGACAACGATACGAATTGTTAGTACAATAGGTCGGGTTAGTAGGTACGCCTGTGAATACAATATAAAATGTGTCATATAAGTCATATTCAATTTCTCGAAATTATTTTTATAATTATAGAAATTTTTGTTCTTAGAATATGATTCACTAAGTATATTATGATCATTTGAGATACTGCTTCAATAAACTATATAACAAATTCACTAAACTAAGGTGATGATTGTTGCTTGAGGAAATTAAATCATTTTATTGACTGAGTTTTAAATACTATTACGGGAAAAATTATATCTGTGGAGATGAAATTCAATTTGTTTCATGTTTATAACCCAGAAAATTTTGCAGAAATGACTATAGCCAGATACCTGATTTCAAAACTTGAAATTGCTTCGCAGTCAGCTGCGCGCCGGATTGCTTGTTTAGTTTAAATTAATCTCCCAATTGTTGTCCCAAATTATTATTCATATTTATTTTAATTTACATACTTAAATAAATTAATAAAAATATTTTTCTGTAATAGTAACAAAATAGAGTTTAGGTGAAATACTGTTTTTAATTTTATGAAAACTAACGCGAGTGAGCCAAAGTGTGGTGTTGTCGAAGATTTATAATCTTTCTGCTAGATACTCAGACACTTGCACGCTATTTCCGAAACCTATAATTTACTTAAATTTCATCAGTTCATCAAATATATTTCCATATGAATATCAATGAGTAGGTAGGTATATTCTATTGTTACACCCGTGGGTAGTAAAATGTTATCTTTCGCGTAAATAATTTATTCGTACTCTTTTGAGTATTAAATTTTTTTTAACACAAATTCAAACAAACTCACAAATTGCTTCTTTAATCATTGTTTGGTGACGCAATCCGAACGATAAGCTGTTTGTATGCATGAATAAAAATAATACTTTCTCGAACCTATGACGACATTCTCGATGTTTCGACATTCTAGACGATTCCAGAGATTTAAAGATGACGTTTTTTATTTATTTTTTAGTCAGATCGTAACATTATTAAATCAGAATTTCAAACATTTGAATATTTTTACCTCCTAACTCTTTATGGTAATGGTTCTCTTTAAACAAAGGTTGAGGAGACATCTGAGGAGGCAAATTCCTGTGTCATGATAATACTTTTAAATTAGCATTCAAATTAAAATTAATTTTGTTTAATTCACTACCGAGCAGGTTGGCGATCAGATTTTGGAAGTCAATGGACAATCGTTCGTAGATGTGACCCATGACGAGGCAGTTGCTCAGCTGAAGTACCATAAACGCATGTCTTTGTTAGTCCGCGACGTTGGAAAAGTACCACACGCATGCACAGCCTACGGGGAACGAGAACCAGCACCGCGGTACTTGACCTCATTATATTTAATTATTATCTCTGATTAGAAGTAATCGTCCTCTATTTTTGAAATAAACCAAAAATAAATTAATTAACATGAAATAAAACCTCTTAAAATGAATATTTATGATAATAAAATTGCCTGAAAATAAATATGTACGAAGATGGAAAAAGTCGGAAAAAGGATGGAAAGTTTACTTAATTACTTGTTATTATTGATTTGTTGAGTTACAAATTTACATACTGATTAACAATGAACGAATGATAGACTATTAGATACTTCTAATTTGATTGAAAATATTCAATAAATATATCAGAATAAGTGGTTGGGGAAAGAGAAGAGGAGCAGCGGCCGTCGCAGTGGAGCAAAAAGCGAAATCACTTCTACCGCAAAGTGATCTGCCGGCACTCGCTTATTACATGGAGGAATATGCGGCTCGGAAACTCACTCCGGATGCATTTCTAACAGTATTGCGAGATTTGTTAGACACTCCTCAAAAGGTATGGATAAAAAAAAAACAATGTCAATAATAATACATAATATTAAATCTTAATGACTTAAAGAAATATTTTGTTAGCAATCTTTTACAATATTACACTATTATGCATTAATAAGTGACGAAAAGGTTTCATTAAAAATTATAAAAAGAAACAGTAATATTATTATTATATGTTCAATTTATGTTTAAGATTTTCAATTAGTTAAGAAAATCAATAGAATGATTTATCAATAAAGATGCTTAACAATGATTGAGAAGTTATTATTAGTTTAAAATTCTATCTTAACTAATTACTTGTTTTTATTATTATTGAAAAATGTTGTGTACCAACCAGGAAGAAATAAATGAGAAATTGTTCATTGATCTCCAACAACAGAGTCTATATTGTTTAATAAAATGAAATTTTCCTGCAGTATACCCTCTTGACGGAAATCCGTGAATTCATGCTGCCAGAAGATCGACCGAGATTTGACGAGCTTGTGTACAGGCGAGGCGATGAGCCTGTTGATTACCATTCAAAGGTAAATTTATCCTTGAAAAAACTTTCTTGGTTTGAAGTTTGGAATATTTCATTAATGAAAATTTGATTTACATAATTAGGCCATAAACATAACTAATTTTTATCAACTTGGGCTATAATTTGTAATACTATTTCACCGAAACATTTTTATAGGATTATCTGCTCTGAAAACTATAATTAGTTAATCCGTGTCGTGAGTTCGGTGTTCGATTTCTGTTTAAGATTTTAATTAACAATTTTTATATCTTAATTATTCCATCTCACTTCTAAGCACCAAACTTCTCATACTAAATAAAGTAAGGTTCATAATTTACTATTTGGGATCACTCCATGTTAGGAAATAGAGTTGTTCCTGCACACTATGTACCATAAAATACAAATTATCTACTGCTTTATCAGCTACAGCCGTGACGTTCACGATAAACATAAAAGCGTATATTTATTGGGCTTATTAAGGGGACATAAAATTATCATAAAATGTTTCGTTTTTAGAAATAAAGCTCTGTTAATTTATTTAATCTGTCAACTCAGTTAAATAACATGTTATAGTATAACTCGCCCATAAAACATATACCTATCTATACTGATAGTATATATAATATAATATAATAAAACATAAAAACACGCCAAACTTTGGAACCATCAGTCGGATTCGAAAAATTATTCTTGTGTGTGATAGCCGGATTTATGAGGAATAGTATAGGCTATCTAGCATTACGCTACACTTTCTCAGCTAGCCTTAAATATTGATTTTTGTTAAGTAAGTCGGAAAGTCGAAGCGTTCCTGAACTACTTTATCCGCGTGTGCTGGCGTAATGATTAGTGATACGTAAATACAATGTTCTACAAAAATATTGGTCCTTAGTATATCTAAAAAAATCCAGTATTATATATTATATTATACATAAGCCACAATGAGGTATTTTGTGACAAACATTTGTTGAAAATTAGAAAGTGATATATGACCATTATTTTTAGCCATGGCATATTAAGTCTTACTAACGAAAGTTATTTCATCATCAAGATAATTTTATGAAGATAAACTTTGCCCTTTATAGCATGGTGTTTAGAATAAATAATTTGAGAGATAATGGAAAATTAAAATAATTCAACACTTAGCTCGGGGATATGTCTATAGAAGCAGGAGAGCGAACGAAACGTGAGATGTGATGCATCTGGCCGTTCTATAAAAACATTGTCTTTAATAAGTATAATCATCAAACAGTGATTTCATTTAAAATATACGCGGTTGAAACCACGGGGCACACCTTGTATATAATAAATTAATACAGCCTCAACATAAAAACTGAAGCTAGTGTTTTAAAATATATTTAAATTACATTCCACTATAACCTAGGCTAATTATATACTGTCTTTGTTGAGAAATCTCAATTTGAACATTCGTCATATTTGCATATTCATAGGCGTAATAAATGTATCCAGGTACAGGTAGTGAATTATTTTGTAATTATTTTTATGTAACTATTGATTTGTGTTAGATTTTAGCTTATATTGATTCTTAAAACAAGAAAAAATCGTTATTTGTTACCAATATAATACGAAAAATGTAGGTACTCTTCAATTGAAGAGCTATTTTTAAAAATTTAATCTGATAAAAACTAAGATGCTTTCATATAAAATTTAATTGGTTATGAACACTAATATAATCCATATTTTACTATGACTTTGTTTTCAAGCACATATAACTCGTGCTGATAATAATAATTAAAAAAAAATTCGCGTTAGTTCCAGTGAAATAGATGCTTAAGATATTTTATAAAAAGACTGATATAGGTAATTACATATTTTTAAAATTCCACTATTTATATCAACATTTCGGTAAAATTGTAATATTATATAACAAATCCTATGGGCCTATATTATTTTGTAAAAAAATAATAGTCTTATGCGTAATGCAAGTGGAGTTTTATTTTGTCCGTAGCGTGGAACCGAGCGCCACAATATGCTGCCTTCTTCGACGATGCATGAGTTGCACGATCCGGTGAGCATATGCATGTTTCTTTACAAATATTTTCCATGATGCATGTATTCGTATAATTCTTATCATAGACTGCTTTCATTGTTAGTGATTTGAACTTTTTATTTTGTAAAAGGAAATTAAATGTAGATATTATTTATAAAGGATATACATCATCTTTATATTGGGGATTCATTTCTGTGTAAAACTGGATTGGTATTTTGTTACGGTTGTATTTAATTGAAAGAATATAGATTATAGATATTACGTTCTTACCTTTTCTTAGAAATATTGTAATTCTACAAAACAATGGCAAAATCAGGGCAAATGAGCCAGTCAGCGAAATGTTGTACAAAACAGCTTCATAATGCACCTAATTTGACTGGTTTTTATATCATTGCCTGAGTAAAACCAAATAACGAATGTTTTAAAATGAGTAAATAAATGAAGAACTTAACAGGTACGGACAAAGAAACTTTCGATAAGGATAAAGGTTATTGTTGTAGGAGGTACCGGTCGAGGCTCCTCTAGTGCCCGATCACCGTTCACCCTCAGAGGACTCCGGCCTGGGCCTGCCGCCGCATGATCATTACAGGTGATTAATATCACCACTGTTACATATTTTCTACTTCGACGGTCACTTTGTTGATGTCATTCCGTGACGCTCATACAGTGATTAATGGATTAATTAAAAAATTATGTCTTCAAGAATAGTTAGTATAATTGCTCTGAAGAACGTATTGTGTGGGCTCTTATTAAAGAGTTTAGATGTTAAAGTACCATCAAAATACTAAAGCAAAGGTTGAGTCTTCGTCGAGTTTGCTTTTATCCGATTTTTGCATCTCACAGCGAAAATAACCCACAGTTTAGCACAAACCCTCGTTCCAGCATGCGCTCTTATGAGACGACATCTCATCGTTGGCCGTTCGCCAAACACTTCCACTTTTATTTGGTAACTGAATCGATTGTTTTATAGGGGTATAAACGTTCTCATTTATCGTCACCGCTGTTGAGTTAGTGTCATTGCTCTGCATCCATAAGAGTTGTTTAACATTTACTGGTACTAAACTTTACGCAACGGATGTTTTATCTTTTACATCGTTTCCAAAGCAATCAATCAAACCGATTCTACTGCCATTTTCTATAAACAAACTTAGGAATACGATTTTTAAAGTACGTTGGTTATAAATATATTTTAGATATAGTAAATTTATCCTAGAGCGATGTCTAATTCATATCTTATAGACATAGAACGAAGTATTAGAAATATTGTATTACAGATATATTGTATAGCTCGAGTATCGTACATTCTTAGAATTTCTATGTGTTTGTGTATACTGTTTCCCAGATCATAGCTGTTTTTCGGGGAATGTATATAATGTATATGTTAAAATACATAGATATGAACGTTTGGAAGTAATTTATCTGTTAGTAGTTATTTGAGCAAATTTATTAGATTGTTAATAGTTGACAGTGATGTATTGTGGGGCAGGAGCGGGCGCGCGTGGCGTGCTGCCCCCGACGCGCAGCCGGCTGATGACGAACTGGAGCCACCAAACGAGGTGATTTTGCCAGAATTACCTTCTACACTTATCAGTTTTCTATTATCGACCACATTCACTTCTGTGCGCCTTGTCTATAGCAATGTCCTGGGTGTCACTCGCGAAACTTTCGAAGGACTTCATTACACTTATCATTATCACTCAACTGTGTTATAAGCTCGTAGATTAAACAAATCGATTAAATTATTTTTTGTATAGTATATTAGTACAGCACACAAACAAAAAGTTCTGTGTTGCTTCTTGTGCACATATATCATGTAATTATTGTAATGAAGAATTAATCTCAGTCATTTACACTTTAATTTTTTAAATGACACCTGATTTGATTAGCTTTAGATGAAGTGGCACCTCGGCACTCCCACGTTATGACTATGTATCACAGTATCTTGCATGAGTTGAAAAGGCAAGCGTTTATAATACCACTTACGACTATGGCCGTTATTTCCAATATGGGTAAATCTGGCAAAATTTTATACTATTATTTCATCTCGCAAAGTGGTCTGCAGAGAATATTGGCATTTCTGTTGAAAATGATCGGCAATAGCGGCCAGTTTTAGTATTTCAATTCTATTAGATATGTAGAGTCTATTTACTTCTTTCAGATTAGATTAACATTATTTTTATTGGAAAGAAATAGTTTGGTTACCATTTTGTCAATATTCATTAAAGCATGTCGTCTAGTATAAAAAGGAAATCAAAATAAAAACATTGACATTAACTCATCATATTATGTCTCTTGATAAAACATCAATACTACATTGTACATAGTACATGTCACATGGTTTGTAATTTCGGTCAATTGTTCCAATGGCTCGTTGGTCTAGGGGTATGATTCTCGCTTCGGGTGCGAGAGGTCCCGGGTTCAAATCCCGGACGAGCCCTGTGGGATGATTTTTTTATTTGTGTCAAGAAATAATAAAAATTGGACGGGTTCTTATTAGCATTAGTTCTGCCTCTGGCTATACAATTATTTGTAAAGTAATAATATATTGAAATTCCAAAAGAATAAAATAACTTATGAAATATTTTTCCAGTAATTATAGATTTTTGGCTCAGCTTTAGAATCGCTACCGCCGAGTTCAAACTCGAAATTTTTTTTATGGTTAGATCGTATCTATTTTGTATATTATTTATCGTATATTAGTTAGATCAATATGTGTTTTCATTTATCCTTTTAATATTCACAAAATAAATATTTATGAAATTTTGGGAGGGTGGTAGGATTTGTAACCGACTGGGTCGCGACTATCATACATCGATTCGATTCAGCCAGTGTATATCCAGTTGCTGATGGATGCAGATGGATTGCTGCCGATCTCTCGGTAGTTGCCTTTGTTTTAGGTCATCCAGCCCAGAGCAGCAAATATGCCGTGATACGATTTAAAAAATTCTTATTAATTATAAAAATCTTATTTAAACTTTATTATAAATAATGTGTACACTTCATGGAACCATTCCCAGAATAACTTTATCTGCATTATTAAGGTATACGTGTGAATTGTTAGTTGCCTGTATACTATAGCACAGTGTAAGGTTATAGATACTGTACGTTGTTAGTAACAAAGTTCAAAATTCCTTGATAAGTGGTTACTAGATCTATCTTACGGCGCGAGGTCGTGTGATAATTACGCCCTAAGTAGCTCATTAGGGACCATGTTCAGTGACGTTTCAATTTAACATATCCATATTATAAAGATTATAAGATATTTTATTCGATGTTTGTAAAATAAAAATAAACAGATTGTGGTGAAGAAATATAGTGATATTGTAGAAGGGTTTACAGAAAGATTATAAGAAACGAATTAACTATGTACAATCAGCCCATCTTCTTGCAGAAGATATAGTGACTAATCTAACATGACATTCAAAATAATACTTATGTCAAATATTTAAGGTAGGTAAAGATATCTGATAAAGGTAGAGTTATTTATCTTTTAATGTATTCAACACGCAAAATCAAATTGTAAGATTTTGAATTAAGTTTTTTTTGTTGTAAAGTACGGTGGTATTTACTTTCTTCAAAATAATACTCATAAAAATATCAAACGCAAGGACCACTACATAGAAGATTACCTAGTATTATAATAGTTTAGATATTTCAATTAAAATGTTTGAAAACTCCATTTCTAACTACCGTTTCCTGAAAAACAGACACAATGTCAACAATTTTTCTTAAGCACATTGATATTTTTCCATGTTTAATTGAAAAACACTGTGGATTTTAGAGAGATAACATTTTTTGTGGTTATTTTGAGTGGATAGAGACGGATAAAACCCCTTTTTGTTACCCCAAATTATATAAAAAAGCTTTCTCGTGTATCTCCGGGTAAGTTGCCATAAAAATGGGTCTGACGAGCGAAAATATCTTAAGTTAGTGTTATTGGTTGAGAAGCCAGCTCTACATAAGATATGCAATTTATTAAATTCACTGGAAATCTTTGGGTTTGAAAAGTTTATTAGTAGTTTATGTATTTTAATCAATAAACATATTTATTAGTATTCAATTTCCCAGCTATTATATGGAAGTCGAGTCTGGATTGACAATTAAATAAATTTTAAGAAATCTCTGGATCTCATTTAAATTCATACATTCATTCATCTAATAATATCAATACATTATTTATTGCATACATATAAGACAACTTTTTGAGAATATATTTCCAAAACTTCAAACGGGTAATAAGAATTATATTATATTACTAGCTGTGCCCTCGGCTGCGTTCGCGTGAACTGTGCCACCCACACTCACAGAGTTATTTTAAAAACAAAAATGCTTATTGTGGGTGATCCTCATAAGATTCACTATATGCTCTCTCAGACTTTTTTGTAGGTATTTTTAAGTTCTATAATTATGTCATACATTACCTTGACATATCTCTTAAAGCTTACTCAGCGTAAGCCATTTAAGCACCCGAAAATCGTCGTTTTCCGATTGAATTTTTATTTGCACATAACCCTAATTATTTTTCTATAATAAAAATAGCTTAAGTTACTCCTTAAAACATTAGCTATCTGTTGGTGTAGAGTAAGTCTTGTCAAAATCAGTCCTATTGATTCGGAGATTACCCGGAACAAACAGACAGACAGACAGACAAAAATTGTAAAAATTGTTTTTTTGTTATAGGTATCGTATAAAGTTTGATATACATTTAGTAAAAAGTGTTTTTGTGATGTCAAAATAACAGCTTTTTACTACATGCATAATATGAAACTGTATAAGGCACTTATACCAAAATACCATTTTTTTTATTTTATATCTGTCTGTCTGTTTCTCTGTTCCGGGTAATTTTCAAAAACGGTTGGGCCGATTTTGTCGGGATTTTCACTGGCTGATAGCTGATATTATAAGTTTTAGCTAGGCTACTTTTTTTTAGAAAATGAACTAGGGTTCCGCGGATTAAAAAAAACTGGTCAGGTGAATCAATTCGGGCGCCTAAATGGCTTGTGGTGAGTAAACCGTAAGAGATATATCAAATTAATATACTAAATAATAGTAGACAATAAAAATACCTAAAAAAGAGTCAGTAAGAGCATATTATGTCTATCTTCTAAGTATCACCCACAATAAGCATTTATCTCTTTAAAATAACAGTAATACTTATGTAAAGTCAAAATACGTATTACGTTCCATGACATGATTAGATTATGTAATCTATATAGTGTTATTAATATGAGGCAACATTTTTGTGATCAAAATAAATACGGTTACATCAGCCCATGCGTATTTCGATAAGCTGGGCTGAAAATATTCCCGAGTAAACTTGTCCCTGGCGTAGCATCAAATGCCGTAAAGTCAAACAAGAGGCTGTCTAAACAGCCCGTAGGCCGCTGTAGAGTGCGAGCTACGTAGGGCGGGTATTTGGGCGGTCACATAAAGAGACTGTGGCAGTGAGCGGCGTACTCGCCGGACGGGATGTTGTCCCGCCGGCGGCCGCGGCGCCGTGTCCTTTTTCGCGACTATGTACCTATGGACGTCCGGGCAATGGCAAAGGTATTAACAAACTAATGTTTATATTTTATTTTGTGTTCTTTATTTCAATCGATATTCAAAACAGTTTTGTTTATCGTATCTTCAGAAAACTTCGGTGTGAAGTAAGCATTTTAAGATTAGGGTATCTTATTGTCAGTATTGTTTTAGCAATATATTTATAAAAAATAAGAACTTTGAATTCGTAACGTAAAAATTAAGATAACATTTGATAAACTAAAGCGTTTGTTTGTAGACTTGATGAGTAGGTAATGAGGTTATTTTGCGGTTAGAAGTAATGTAAATTAATCAAATATAGAAATTAAAATATTGGCACGAGCAGGTTTAATTTTATTGAGTTGGTATTCTATAATAGGAATGCACATAATTTCGTTGGTTTGAATCTTCATTGATGGTATTTATAGTAATAATATTTTGTTTTTAATAAATTATAATTGAACACAGCTACGTTGCTGTTACTTTGTAATTTCTTATCATTATCATGTTAATCACGTCACGAGACCCCGGAATTACTTGTACATCATCACATTAATTTAGAGCACCTTGGAAACTTAGATAATTACTTATAAACATAATCCTCTCTGAACTATGCACTTGATATTAAATGTTTTTTTATTTCGATACACTGATAAAATTTGCCCTTTTTAACCAACGTTAGGACGTTAGGTTATTCATTTCGAATGTATATATTTTAATTTCATTGGATTTTCACCTTTTACTTCGAAGATACACCAGGGAACTCTTCAAAATCATTGTGAAGTTGATTTTGTTTTTTGTTAAAAATTATCTTTTAGTACAAAAGTTACTAGAAGAATTATTAAACGAACTTTGCATCTTATAATTTACAATAATACAATAACGAATCAAAACTTACAGTTATATGTATTCTACTAGATTCACATCAAAAATGTGATCGCCGAGCCATACTATACAGCCTATTGATTTATTTTCAAACAGTCACTGATACTTACGCAACAAGAAAAGCTTTTTGAAATGACAGTGCTGCGTCGTAATCGTCAGTTTCAATCATTTCGTTTAATGTGTTATAATTATTGATATAATGAAAATAAATTTTGTTTGGATTTGATTTATTTTAGATAATTATGGTTAATTTATTTACTTAATAAATTTGGCTAACAGACAACATACATCTTAAACCGTAGGAAAGCACTAAGAAAGGGTTTTTAGAAAATTCATTTTCTAAGGAGGTTAATGACGATTCGTTGAATCTTTCCTATGAAAAATGTCATTGGACAAACGGCTAGTTGTGGAGTTAAAAATAAAAAGTATATCTCGATTGCTTTTATTAGCATTATTTTAGTGCGAAAAGAATATTCAAAACACTAAATTATGACGTCGGCGACCCCGCGACCCGTACTATAAACTGGAAGAGTACATACTTACATAGAAGTCAATGAGTTTGACCAAATATTTGCCACTTTAAAATTACATTAACCTTTTGACTTTGTAACGGGCTATATAATCAAGCAAAATAAACTTTCTATATTTATGTATCCTAGAAGCATAAGAACTTAAGTTACTACTAGTTTATTATGAATTATCCCATAAGGTTTTAAGGTAAATATTTTGCTAAATATTATGAGAGTCAATAGCACTTGTAGGTAATAAATAGTAGATATAGTAGATTCTTGGTTTCATCAAATATGTGCAGTGCAGCCTTATAAAACCTAAACAAACGAACTTACACTTTGTTCATTTTAAAAAATCCGAAATACATACATAATAAAAATTAAATTCTGGTCATTGGTAAGTAAGTGCATCACTTAAAACGGCAAGAACGTACTGGATATTTTTAATAGTAGTAATAGTTCGAATAAAGTTTTTAGATTAAGATAAATTTAAAAAGTTGTCCAGAAGTATGAGAAATTTCGGAAAACTAAAATAGTTTTTTTTCTATTGGATTATTATTCATTAAAGATATTCGTATTTTTTATTAACGACTTTAGGTCAAATTACACATATACTATCATTAACTTTTTGTAGATGTTTTAGCGCCCAACAATGTTGTTGTACATTATTTTCTAGGTGAATAATTTTCTTGATTAACCCATGAAACCGTTTTTGAGTTAAATCCGGACATACAAAACAGACAGACAGATAGCAAAAAAATTATGTCATATTCGTGATCAGTGTCGTTCATAATAGATATTTATCAGGAAATTTGGAAGCATGTAACATTAACAAATCGCGAGGTACGGTTAAGTCGCCGATACCGTATTTCATTACAACTAGGTACAAATCTGTGATGTTTTATAAACGCTGTTTTTCATTATTACACGTGAACGGAGTCGCGGGCACAGTTATTTATTTATAAAACAATGTGTGTCGTTCTTATTGTTTCAATGATTACAATGAATTTTATAAATAAAAATTTGGGACTACAATTAAAATCTAGATCAAAATTTCATGAAAGTAATTTAAGTTGTTATTGAAAAGTTTTCCCATAATTATTAAAAAGTAAAATTTTGAAGCGCTTCGTAGTTGATCGCTTTGCATATTATAAGTCATAACAAAATACTGGGTCCATTCAGTAGCCATAGTATATACTCGTACATAACCGTCCTCGCGTATTTTTACATTTACCTTGCACCTGCTACGAGCTTTTAACTTAAAATTTATTTAATATTTAATTAATTACGGTCCTCGGTATTTTTCCACCGCAATATTTGTATCATGCTTTACAGCGGATATTCGCAGCTTATTTTTAAATTGCCTTTGTATTCATTAACAAACGGTCAACAACATAATTTTTCGCCTTTATTTGTAACTGATTATAGCTAGCAATTGTTGAGTGCATTGTGAATAAAAATAATGTCAATACCTTTTCCAGTGAAAGTGGATATTGTTGCTTTGGTTCTTTAAGTATTATTTATTTATTGTACATAATGAAATAAAATAAATGCCGCTTTAAAAAATGTTTGCGGAAATTCGTGAGTTAATTATTTCTTCTCTGGGTTAGTCAAATCTACAGCAAGGTACAAAAATAGCATGGAAAATCAATTGAACCGCCGAGAAAGTTCGTGTTCACAAGCTAGCAGTCAGTTCGTAGGTCGGCACTGTCTCGTATCATTGTGGTAACTATCTTACTTGTGACATACGGGTTTTACTTGGAGAAGTAACTTCGGATATCTTTCATCACTAAGCTGTTATGTGTGTTGCCTTGTTTAGATGTTTCTCTTTAGTTTTGTCTGCCAACGTATGAGAAAGTATGACGCATGTTTTGTTATAGTTTGTTTTCCACTTGTGTTGTTTTTTTAGTTTGGCACCATAATTGTAAAAATATACATGGCTTAGGTATATTGTGTTTGCCATTGTTTGTTGTAACAGTGAAAGTATTTGTTTAAATAATAGTAATATAATTTTCGGAAATTTAAAATATACCCTATTATTTTAAAAATTACATAATTAATTACTTTATCTAAATTTTACATATAATGTACATCAGAACGGAATCATTTTTTGGAAATCTTTAAACCTGGGCTTCTTTTCAAAAACGCATCTTATTACAGACATAAAGTGGATGAATCAAACATATATCGGAAGTACTGTAAGTAAAAAAAATAATTAATTTTTGCGTAGGAGTATGAAGAGGAGGGTCACCGATCTAGACGACACTCTTCACCGTGCAATTCTAGAGAGGGCAGCACTACCGCGCTGCACACGCAACATTACGACGATACTGTAAGTAATTTTATTGTATTATACATTTTTTAAAGACTTTTTCCACTTGTGATGACTGTAGAACGATTGTTCTTACGCGTATAACTTAGTGATGCAATGTATCAAGAATAAAACCTAAAAAAAAGAGTCGTTTGTGAGACAACTTGATTAGATCGAGTAGTAAGATGCTAAAAAACCTTTATGTATTTGAGACATCTATTTCGTTCGATCCCCACACATGAATGATTTGTGTGTCATGTCATGAGTATAATTGTCAGTTATGTGTCTAGGTTTTCTTAGCTATGTATAGCATCATCAGCTGTCTACTTACCATAATAAAAGCTTAGTTTAGTTTAAAATTAAATGGCCCGTGTGGAATTGTGTATATTTAATAATTATTCCCATTATTTATTATAACAAAGGCTAACAGTAATTAACGTTCGAACTGAAAATATCAGGTTCTGATATTTTCTTTAGGAGATTTTCTTTAAAATTAATTTTAATTGTAAGATTCCTGGGTCTTTATGAAGACGATGGATCAAAGAGACTAGTGCATAAGACGAGATTCTGATAGAGATTGCCTTTAAATTAAATATTCATGTATCTTTAAAAAATTCCACAATTACTTTTACTTTGTTACATACGATTACTTGAGGGTAGATATAAGGCTAGCTGAAACTATGCTAACTGTAAACTAAACTTTCATAGGAAATCCTGTTTTCTAGTAGACTTGAGCCCTCCTTGTTCGTCTTTTATATGAGCAATATAAATATAGTGTTCAAAAAGAGACTAGTGCACAAGGCAAGATTCTGATAGAGATTGCCTTTAAATTAAATATTCATGCATCTTTTAAAAAATCCACAATGGCTTTTACTTTGTTACATACGATTACTTGAGGGTAGATATAAGGCTAGCTGAAACTATGCTAACTGTAAACTAAACTCTCATAGGAAATCCTGTTTTCTTGTGGACTCAAGCCCTCTTTGTTCGTCTTTTATTGATATGAGCAATAATAATATAGTGTTTCAAAAATTTACCTATACAGGTGGATTTTTAAGATAGGGCAGAAACTTTAGGTGGTATCTGAGCCGTTGTAGCTACATGAAAACTTTCCAAGGAGACTGTGCCGACTTTTTGAGAAATTTTAACTAGCATGAGCATATTTTTTTAACGTCAGCATGAAAATGGGCAATTTACACAAAATCTTTTTTTCATTTCAATGATCCCGTTTCTTAAAAGGATCAATAAACTCTATGGAACCAACTGAAGTTTTAGAGTACTAAAAAAAGCAGTAATCGCAAAAAACTTTTCCCATATATTTTGTAGGAAATCATCCTGGCTTCGATAACTTTTTGCAAGAAAAGAGATTTCAACTTATTTTTACACTTTATTAACCTTGTTATTATGGATAGTCTGGGCGCTACGAAGAAAACTATATGAAAATAAAGAGAAAAAAATTCGAAAGAAACCATGTCATCATTTTATTAACTTTGAAAATAATAATTTATATTGTTTGTTGCTTGTGACTTCTGACATTTTTAGACAAAAATTACCTCAAATTCCAAAAGCTTAGTCTTAATAGAAGCTTATTATTTAAATAATAAAACCACGTCAGCTGCTTTGGAGTAGTACAGGAGCACATAAACAATGGGACTAGTGCCAACAAATCTTTTGAATCGTTATTTTCAAAGTTAATAAAATAATGAGGTGTTGGTTCCAAATTCGAAGAAAAATTTCTCAAAAAATTAAGGACAGTCTCTTCAGAAAGTTTTCATGTAGCTATAACGGTAAGGGTACCTAACCTACCCTTACTACCGTATCTCAAAAATCCACCCGTATAAGAAAAAGAGGACATTATATCTGTGGCTTACATTTACCGAAGCTCATTTGTAACTGAACACTTTGGATCCCTGCCAATTCTATAATTTGGATATGTTCATCTGTCTAGTTTTTCTATACCATATACCAAATTCTTCCCTTGTTCAGGGTCAAATACATCGTATTTTAGGAAAAAATATAGCTTGAGTAAGGATTTGTGTCATGGCCAATGCGTTTGCGTATTGTTACTAATTTACGCAGATTAATTTTCTAGGTTGTGCTATAGAAACAGCGTATACATACGAATTCTTTTCTTTTTTTTTGAAAAATAGCTTTAATTATGTTTGATAAATAAAAAAATACTGATAAAATTAGTAGGTACTTGATAAAATTCATACTGTATGAGTCTTACTCCATACCAAATTTTTATTTTACTCGCAACTTTGTTAAGTATCTAAAGGGGTATATATAATTGGCTTTACTTTGTACGCCATATTGTAATCATTAATATCTGGGTATTCTACAAAAAAGAGAAGAAAAAACACCTAGGTAAACTTGGAATGTAAAACGTTATGTAATTACAAAGTTTCATTCTAATCGTTGAAGCCGTTTAGATTAGATACATGTATTTACAACAATCATACATAGCCATAACATATAACCATCCAGATTACATGTAGCAGAAATGCGAATTTTAAGATGAAAATGTAGTGAAACTAAAATAGGAACATAGCACTAGTCACAGAGAAGTTAAGGGGAGGTTAGTGTGGTATGGACATGTCATTACATTCCTCCTCCACATTAAAGTCTCCTCATTAGGAGAGACGAAAATCATATAATTAGATAAATTTTAAGTTTAAGGTGGACGGATGTAGGAAAAGAGAAAGACTGAAGAAGGTATTGATGCATAAGTGACTTATAATGTGCGTATAAAAGTTTTAAATACTGAGATGACAGTTGATAGAGTGGACGATGAAAACATGTTCTGCTGACCCTACTTAAGTGGTATAAGGGGTAAGGAGAAGAATATGTAGTTCCAAAGATTACATCCTACAAACATTCCAACTTACATATTTTACCTCTTTCTAATAGTAGTAACTATCAAATAATATGATATGTAATCATTATAAAAGTAAAATAAGAAAGTTTCTTGATCTCCGAAAATCTTGCGCGAGCTTAAGAACTTTTAACCCCATCTTCAAATATGAGTTCGCTTATCGTGTAATCCAGAATTTCATCTGTCATCAGTAAGCTCAAGTAATCCGGTATTATCGTTTGCTATATGTTATAGGAGGCAACAATAAATCCTCTTGTATTTTCTTACCGCTTAGAAATAAATTTTTGAATTTTATTAAAATGTAATTTACGAATATTATGGAAAATTATTCATTATTAAACAGAATCCAAATTTATTTTGTAACAATTAGGTACCTACGCATGGCATATTGTTTGAAAGTCATCCTTTTCTCAATTAATTTTCTTTTAAAAACCATTAAAACAAATTTGAATTTAATGTAAAGTTTTAAAACAATGTAGTTTACAGATACCTGAATGACATTTATATATTTTCGAAAATATATTGGAGAAACTTCAAATAAAATAATATAATTACGTGAATCTTGGTTAAGTTAAGTTAAAAGCTTTATACGATTTAAATAAATTATTTTGTTTTTAATTAAAAAATATGCATGAACTTCTTTGTTTTATATAACGTATCTTGTTAAAAATGTAATTTTCATTTCAGTTCCACAAGGAAACCTTTTTATTATGCAGACAATAAACAAAATACATAATATATATCCATAAACAATGTGATTTATTCATAAAAGTTTTTCATACCTATAGAGATTTAATTAAACCTAGAATAATATCAGTCTAATTATAAAATCTAAATAATAGTTTATTTTTTTATATCTAAGTAACAATAAATGTAAAGTCAACTAGCTATAATTAGAGCCACAGTATTATTATATTTATGATTATGTATGTTACGTAAGAAGCTACTAACTAAATAATACTTTTAAATAAATAATATGTATTACGGATATACGTCTTAAATTTTGATACTTTTCTACACCAATGCATAAATAAGTAAATATATTTTTGAAGTTTTAAGTATCTATCATACCACCCTTCCGTTATTTATAATTTAAAATATATTATTTTTTATTTTTGGGTGGCAATGTGAGGGTACTGTAGTTGATGGTGGTAATGAGCACAGAACAATCCAAAAACAACGGCGATCATCGAGTGATCGATATTTGTCGCTATCATACCATCATGGCAACCCTATTGGCAGCTGGATATATTCTGGCTGATCCCGAAAGGCGGACAAACAAAAAAAGAGTCACGTTGAGGGGTAATCACCATGTGTATGGTGGTCGTGACCAGTCGTTTAAACGTATCTATCACCCCGAAAGAACTTCTGTTTGAAGTACTTCTTAATTCTAGCAGTTGTTACTGTTTGGCAGCGTATAGGGTATTAGATATTTATTAGTTAAAATATTTTAAACCCTATTTTTATTCTCCGATTAAAATGTAACGTTTTCTTAATTTTGTACCAAATTATAAAACTTAAACACAATATTGTTTGCTATCAATTATTATTTTTTAATCCTGGTGATGTAACGAAATAAAATAGAAACATCTGTCAGTTTTTTTTTTTGATAATAGGTATGATATTATAATACGTTAAAAATTTCATTTCCGTATCAAATCCCGGTATTAAAATTACAATATAGTATCCTACACGCGATAACAATTACCCGATGAGTTACGTCCGCATTGTGTCTCATACAGCCGATTTCACAAACTGCGTTCTTATACTTCATAATCTCTATCAGATCAATGGATCATACGAGTGTTGTGTTCATTATGCCGTGCATTAATCCCATGGCTATATACATTTAAAACTATATAAAACTAAAACTCTTCCGACAGGTCATAGTTTTTCTTGGAGCGTTCGACGGAGTTCTTCTGTTGCTTTCGTAATGTCTTTGTTTTCGTGTCTCCTTTTTTTACCGCTTAGATCCGACTCTTCTAAATAATCTTTCGGTGGTTCAACTGGGTACTTGTTACCGAACTTCGGTCGTGGGATCCTCACACGTTTCACGTCGTCTAACCAGCTCTCCATTATAACGGAACAATTTACTGTCTGAAAATTGAAAATGTACTTTTTTAATTCACTTAATCTATACTATTAATATAATAAATTTGATGAGTTTTTTTTATTTGTTTGTTTGTATAAACACGCTAATATCTGGAACTACCTGTCGGATTTGATAGCTACATTCACGAAGAATAGTATAGACCATTATTAACATTAGGCTACAACTATCAGCTACACTTCAATATTGATTTTTGTTAAGTAAGTCAGAGATGCAAGTGTTCCCAAACTGCTTTATCCGCGTGCGTAGGCGTAATGGTTAATGATATGCAAATATAATGTTTTACAAAAATGCTGGCCGTTAGTATATATATAAAAGTCCGAGATAACATATACCTATCTCTTATGCATAAGCCACAATAAGGAATTTTAAAGTACAAAAGTTAAAAGGTATTTATGAGCCTTATTTTAGGCATGGCATATTAATCCTTACGAACTAAAGCTACTTTAACATAAAGAGAATTTTATGAAGTTAAACTTTGCTATTTATAGTATGTTATTTGGACACAGTTTAGAAGTTAATGGAAAATTCAAATAATTTGTACTTGCGGGAAGTTATGTTCTGTAGTTATGATAGGCTACAAGGGTACGTTGGTGATGTTTGTCTTATAAAATTAAAAATTAACACGGGTGAAACCGTGGGACAAAGCTAGTAAATACAGTACATGTAAAAATGTTGTACGATTATTTTTTTAAGACCCGCGTAACAATATATCTTTTTAAAATGTAATGAAAGTAGCATTTCAGTAGTCTATACTTGTCTCCGCATTCCATGGGCATTTATGGTCTAGAGGTGAAAATAGAGAGAACTATGCATAGGTTTTATCAATTCCTAAATGTACTATAAATTTAAAATAAAATATATTGAGAGATTTAGTTTTTGTTACTGCATAAAAAAATCGTCATCAACAACATGTGTTATTGGGTAGATAAAGTGAGATAATTATTATGTAAGTACAAGACCAATGTTTAAATTAAAACAAATACCGTGTCATCTTAAAGATAGATTTATTAGTTATTAAAGTGAACCAACGTCAGTTAAGCCAAATAATTATAGTACAAGTAACATGACATAATATTTATGTGAACCTGGGAAAGGTGATGACTTATGCTGCATGGTACCGGCGGTTTGGTTGGTTACGATGCCCACTAAATACTGACTCAATAAGTATGGTTACGTATAATATTTAGACAATATTAACAGATAATATTCAGTTATGTTATTCAGGAAAAAATCATCTTCTAAATATCTTCTTTGACTTAGATTTTTGTGCTCTTTCTGTCTACAACTCTACATATGAACTTTTATCCTGTACTCAGCTGTAAGTTTTTCCAAAATATTGAAATAAAATATATATGTAATTGGTTTCTCCAAAAGTGCTCTAACGATTTGAGTTAAATTTCGTATTTACATAATGTTTTTCTTTCCAAGTTTACGCAGATAGGTGATTTTGTTTTTTTGCAAGACAACAAGCAAAACTTGGTCGCCCAGATATTTAAAATCATATGACGTAACATATTGCAAGTTTACTTACCACATAGTTTTAAATAGAAATCGATTGTTCTGTATAATTATTAGCGTGTACCAATAGTATCTGTCTTATCTCATTGCGAACATAATGTAAAATAAACACGCACCACTCTAATTTAATATCGTTGGTCAATACTTGTGAAAACGATGGTCGGTTGGTTATGGCGAAACGTCTGATTACAACTTAGTGAATAAATAAATTCTGTTTCTCGTGGGTACGTGAGTCTCGATACACAAATTATACAGATTACCAAGTTTACTCAACGCTCAAACTAAACCACCACAAGTACCTTTCCGATTAAAGCGAAGAGCGGAACGAACCAAGCTGGTAATATTTTAAGCAACAAAATTGAATGAAATCTACGTTTATGCTTCACACAAAATCGTGTACATTATAGAATTTTGCATCGGCAATGGTTCAGGAATGATCATATTTTTAACCGTCTATTTATGCCCCCTTAAATAAAGGAACTCTTGTGCAATATTTCGTACTTCTAGAACCACTGGTTTAAGAAGCAGGCTGCCTGTCGGTCAGACTAAAAAAATGGGTGTACTAATTATGTACATGTAATTGCTAATGTAATGTACGTAAGTAAAAAGTATACTTCTTTGGCATAACAAAATATATTTTTTTATTCCATATGCCTACAGCATGATGTAGTTATCAATCAATGACAATAGGTGAATTCATTTCACTGACCTTTTTTAACATTTTGTAAAAATTATTTATCGTTGAATAAATAATTATTATTTGAATTTGATTAAAATAATTATTATTTGAATTTGATTAAAATAACGTTCATTTTTACACTGTAAAATTATTTTTACGCAATAAAAACAAAAAATCATTAAAATAAATTTACATTATTATCATTATTAATGGCTAACTTCATCATGTCGCACTTCCGTCACACGACGCGTCAAAGAAGCATAACTTATAACTTAATTAAGTAGATATTTTTCCTCAGCTGTTTTGCTCCATTTAGCTTTTCAGTGTGCAAGGACACTTTTCTAAGTTGCTCTTTTCGATCTCTCGCACTATTCCAAACGTCAATTAAACTTATGTTGACCCAGTTCATCTAAAATTGTAATTGTGGCACAACTCAGTGGAAATTCACCAGTTTTGTAAAGTGTGCATTAGATTACGGGTACAGGTATTTGCGTCCGTAAATATAACGTTACTGCGTAAATCAATATCCGCTTTAAGCGCCGAGCTATTTTTATAAAGTGTGTGTAGGAAATGTAGTTATGAGGACATGTATCCACCACTCACCCGCACACGGAGATCCTTTTCTTCGGGGTACCCCGGCTGAGTTTGTGGCTTAGGTTGCTGATCTTCTTAACAAGGCACTAGTCTACACTGGCACTAGGATTTATTACGGTTTTCAGGAGATTATAACCGATTTTATAATTTTTCTCAACGCAGTTGCGCTCAGAGCGGTTTGCAAGTTGCGAGATACAAACGTACTACGTTTTTTGATAGAGGGCAGCACTTGCGTTCGTTTAAAGTGCGTTAAGGTAGATAGGTGGACAGATACATTCCATTTTACTAATAAAGAAAAAGATTTGTGCTGACATATACCCAATGAAAATACAGAACAAAGTGAACTAGCTAGTTTCGCTACTCTGTGCCAAATATTAGGGTTGCAGTCAATATCTATTACAACATGATGCAATCTTAAAGCAGTTTAGTTTTAAAGCTTAACATCGTATTTACATGCATCGTTATAATGTTTCTTTTAATATTTGGCAAAACATACAGATTCGTCGTTTACCTCGCCTTAGTTTTATATTGAGTTTATATAGATTTTGTTCAATACTATATTATTTACATTTCTTTATTTTCTCGATGACGGTTCTAATTTGATAGTTGTAGTGTTGTGACCAAATAAGTAATGATATAGATCGCATATATCGCATTCATCAGATTTTGATTAAAATAAATAAATATAAATTACCTGTCGTTATAATTATTTCGTTTCATTGTCGAGTACCTAACTATAGCTATTTATTTTACAACAGCTTCGAAAATTTTGAAGAAGTTGGCATTATCAATCAAGAATTAATACGTGTAACATCTTGTAATGAAATATAATATTAGTTAATAAATTTGTACAAAAGTATCCGGTAGTAGTTTAGTTTCTTACATTTTGTAAAAAAATATCGGGTCTGTTATCGTATTACGTTTATCGATATAGCTCCATCCCTATCAGTTTCTTCGACTCTGGTATAACCTTGTACGTGTGTAAACGTCATATTTTTATAAAATAATGCATACATAATGTAAAAAAGACGCTCGTTCAAGTTTTCACAGGAACTGTCATCGAGAAAATAAATAAATGGAAATGGTATAATATACTGAATTTAATTATTTTGTTCTGAAATGTTCACAATAATAGTCATTTTCTTGGTTACAATAGTAATCAACTCTTTTAGGTAACTATCTTGTTACTGGATATTGTGTTATGCTAATTTGCTTTAAATTTATCTCTAAGATTCTTATTAGACCTTCGACGGTATCTTAGCTGGTTTTCCATAGTTCATATTTAAGGTAACCTTACAAGAAATAGTTAAGTGGGATTAAATCTGGCGAACTCGTTCATACAAATCCATTTTTGTTCAAAGTTATTATTTTAAAAGTCAAGTTGTGATTCGACTATTGCAGTAAAGGCGTCGTTAAGTTACATATATTAATTAGTTACCTGTATATAAATTTGTTTCAGCCCGATATGCATTTATTTACCTTTACTACCTAATACCATGAATAGTTAAAACCGTGAAAAATATATGCACTAAAGGTAACCTTCGATTTTTGCCTTATTCAATTACATCAATATGATATTTCAGTGTTCAACGACGGTAAAGACCAAGTGGAAAAATAGATAACTTTAACCAACCAAGTGATAATTACGATCCTTCGAAATATTTATTATGATTTTTAAACTTTAATTCGGTAGTTAATCGTAACCAATAATTTCAAAAAAGTTGTTTAAATAACCCAGTCAACCTAAAATCGATATAAGACAATACCCATATATCATATGTGTAAAATTTATGTAAATATGACACAAAGGTATGATGTGATTGTGATGTCAAACTAAGGACAGGTATTCACTGGGTAATTCATTGGAAAATGTGAACACAGCCTCAAAATGAAAAAGCATGAAACTAATAATTTATTCCGAAAATATTCCTACACCTAGAGATACCTAACAAAGACAACGTTAACTTATTCCACGTTCTGATACAATAAAATAGAATGACTTAAACGCTTTCATATTAGTTGAAATTAATAACTAGTCAGATCAGCAACGCATCTCAAGCATAAAGACAAAGATATTTATTGCACCGCTTTCTCTAACGAAAGTGATGCTAAATGTGATAGAATTCGTTTATTCAATCATTTAAAACTCGAGAGTTAATTGTAGTTTTTTTTTAATACATATTTTAAAACTTTTAGAATGTGTGCTGTTATTCAATATAAATAAAATCATTGAGGTTTGCCGTTGTGCGCTCATCACACAAAAAGTACTGGATAGATTTTGATCTTTTTTAGGCCTTCCTTATATTAAAAAAATATCACGATATATTCGCGGCGTGATGGTATGTTATGTTATTTTCATTCAATAAAAAATAATTGAAACTCAAAGAAACTACGATTTTTACAGGCATTACGCGTTCTTCTGTCGTCCACATGAGGATGCCGCGGGCACAGCTAGTGAACAATAAAATCATTTATAAAACTTGTCAAAATAATACTTATTCTTTTTTAGTTTTTTAGTCATATTTGGTAAGGATATTATCTATATTTAGTTAATTCAAAAATCTTATCGATTTCTCTCAATCTGGTTTACGGTTTGGAAACGAATTGAACGTAGACGATTGCCAAACCACCAACGAATGAAATATCACCTACCATAATAAAGTTACACGCAATATCAATACAGGGACTCAATACGATCTAAAACGCCGAAGTAACAACGGATATAATTACATTTGTATATCTACGAACTCGTAATAGTGGCGTAATATATATGTATGTAGGTATATGTGTGGGAAAGCAGGCCGTCTGAATCAAAAATCAAATTTGGTAACGGCACTCGGTCCGATGAGATTGGATTGGATTGATATCATGGAATACACTGTATTCTGTATCTTTAGTATTCGTGACTCAGAAACGTAGGTAGGTGCGCGGAGCGGAGCGAGACGACAACGGATACATAAAGAGATTACCGTAAATTATTAAAAGTTAGCAAGATTTAATAATAACCAAAAATAACCTTTCCATTTAATATCTATTACCGTTTTGGTTTGAAAAATATTAAGTACAATTGTGCTCCGGTGTTATATATTTTCTAAGTAAGTACGTACCTACATTTTAAAATTTATTTTTCCAGTCTTAAAATATTTATTATCTGGCACGACATAGCATTCGGTAATATGATAGTAAGGTTCAGATAACAATTTCAACGAGATTCCCAATAAAATTCTTTTGGTTTACATGAATTAGTATACAAGAACACTGAACGCACTTCGTAATCCTTTTATTTCAACTGTCAATACTACGTTAAAAGCCCCGTTGTAGGAGAGAGCTATCTTGTCAGAAGTGGGCTGTAACGTGCCCACACTTCATAGTGTTTATCCGTAATGAAACTACATGTAAATAATGGAAAGTAAATACATTCCTGAACATACTGACATTTTCAATGAAGCAAAGAATTCTGAAATGACTAAGTATATTCCTGACACTTTCTATTTGCATAACTGTCTAAATGGTCGTGTAAGAAAAAGTGCAAGTAAAGTTTTTATGATGTATTCTAAACCTAATACCTGACGTTCACAGAGTACGTATCAAGTCGCTTGTATGTGACAACACTAAATAATAACCTACCGTACCTGACGACCGTGCTTCAGGTTCATAAAGACTTTCTCTTGAATGAGTGAATTTTACAAACTTATTCTTGTTTCTTATTATACATTAGTAATTTGCCCTGATTTTCATATATCTAGCCAACTTCTGTAAGAGTGTTTCAGAAAATTTAAATTAATAACCATGCTCTGAAATATATAATAAAATGTTTGAATACACTCACTATATTATATATCATTTATTAATTAAATTGAATTTTATCTAAATCAGTTCCGTCTGTAGAAGTAGTCCTTAAAGTAGTTATTTTTATTAGATTCAAATTTCGGATATAAGCTACCAAAGAACAGCTGATAGTGTCTACCATTAAATTTATTTGACAATGAGTTAGCACAACACATAAATCATCACTTTCCTGACAGATACCATACATTATGATAACAGTTTAAGTAGTTACCTTCAGTAAACTATTATGGGCTGATCGTGCTGAACTAAGACCTCCGTATTTCACCGTTTACAATTACCGGTACCGACTTTCACATCGGTTATGTTTACGATTTAAACCATGGATAGTAAAGAGGTTGACAACATTCAGGTAAGTGTGTTACATTAAATCACTTGTCACGAGAATTCTTTACCGTTACGTTCGTGATATTACAAGAATATAATATATCAGATGTGCCCTTCGGTTTCGCCCGTGTTAAATTTATTCGACTAACTCTCGACAGCACCGCTGCTAACACATTCATGTAGCCCATTGTTGTTCTTTTTTCCCGTAGTTGCTTACAGCTTGCCAGTTTACTTGACGATTATGAATATATGCTCCGCTCTTTAGAGTCGTACCATAAAACTTCTAGTCTATATCCTTTTTCAATAAATAAGCTATATGAGACAATTTTTACCAAAAAGCTAAACCAATTTCAATGACTTTGATGACTTTCCTCGTATAACTTCGAAGTTAAAGGTCCGATGCCAACGAAAAAAGTTACCACACTTGAGATTATCCTCTATCGAAAATAAAAAGTATCATCCAAGTCGATTCATAAACAAAGAAGAATATCCATTAAAAAACCGCAGTCTTTTTTTTAATTCAGTTAAAAATACAAAATAAATTTTGAACATGTATTGGTTCCAGAGATTATCCTTCACTTATTCATAAATTCTGTTATTTAAGTAGACAAGTTGAAATTGTTAAAACGTTTTATCCCAATTTTACCTAATATTAAAATGTTGATGAGGTTGAAGATGATAACACACTAAAATTAAATTGGAAACGAGCTCTCAAGTGGTACTAGAAAATACCTCACGAATACTAGAATGAATAATTATTTCAAGTAATAATGTCTTGATGTTTATTGTACTTTACTTCTTAAGAATTGATTTTCAAGAAGGTATACCCATAATACCAATATCATACCAATAGCTAGTATAGTTATAGTATGCTATACTTATGGTATAAATTAGATGGAGAGTAAAATCGAGTATTCGTTATGTTGCTCCTTATACTTACTTATACTGAACGCGTGTATATGCATATACTCAACTTTCTTCTATATGGAAGCAATAAACCATGTAATAAGAAAATGGTTCTTAAAAAGTCAGTTTTAAAGCGTTGGAGCTGACACGTGTCTTTTTTTTGCTCTAAAACCCACTTTATAATTTCTTAATCCCTTTGCGTTATGCAACGTACTTTAGTACAGCAGTTTTATTTTTGTAGCAATTTACATATACACTGGTAAATAGTTTCGTAAAATTAATTAGATAGCACCAAGAAAACATTTTGAATGAAAATGTTCTTGTTTCTCGTTGAACTTTAAAGTGATATGTAACCATAAAAGAAACAATTATATAAAAACTTGAACTAAAACTGTTATAAAGAAGGTACATGTATGTTTTTTTTTAAGTGAAAGGGCTCTGGACCTTTTATTTCCTGTAATTACCGTCTCGCCCGATTACAAATAAACCGGCACCGCCACTTTCTACTTCTTGTTCACTTAAATATTTTAACAGGAACCTCAAATCGGTACGCTTGTTAAAGTTTCTTATTAAAGAGGTGACTGAAGAGACTGGTTTTCTTTTATTTAAAAAAATTAACGATTCGACTATTCGAAATTCAAAATTCGATTATTGTTTTACTGGTGAAACTTGAAAAGATAAATATACCAGTTCCTATTGTTGAATAACAATCTTCTTCCTCATAAAATCTATGTCTATGAAGAAAAATATACTGAGTTGCTATAATACAAATATTATAAAAGAAATATGTTATAAAAGAAAAGTGGTTTATTTAAAAAATAGCCCCGTAATCCTCCTCAACACCTATAACGCAGAACCTTGCACTTATTAGCATGTACTGCCATTCAACTTATTGTGCAAAGTAGTGCGTGGAAAATAATCACAACATATTTTTCCAACGTTCGATCTTTAATTTAGCGTGTTAAAAACTGTCTCCATATGTTTGTTAATTTTAGCGAAGTACATTATAGGTACGCAATGTGTGTTTAACATATTTACCTTACGAGACAAATTTAATAATAATAAATAATCGACCCGCGAAATTTAATAACAAAAATAGCATAATAGAATTAATGTAAACAAATAATTTACCTCACTGAAAATGTTAGTTCGATAGTTGAACTAACAAACGTTTAATTAGCTTGTCGGAAACATCGTGAGAGAAAAGTGAGGCTGGGGCAACGTCACGCCCAGCGGTGAACGTCCGCCTCCGCCTTGTTTGGTTAGCGGGACCGAGAGACCAAGACGTCATTCACGAACAATACTAGCTTCGAAGACGACCGCGCTCTCCCACGCTACTACGATTATAATTGCTATCTTTGTTTGCTGTATAAACCTAACTCAAACTTCAAAGTGCTGGGTATCGGCATTGATTTATTTCCTTATAGTTTCAATTACTCTGATGTATGAAATTTGATTAATATTATGCGGAGATTTAAGACGCTTAATGTAACAGCTTACAACACACTATACACTACACATCCCTCAGCCTTAGGGGCGCTGGGTCCGCTGCGGCTTTTACAGCTTCACCGAACTTGCACTTAGGTTCAATTATTCTTCCATTTTAAATACTAAAGACAGAAAACTATATAAATATAGTTCACAGATGTCCATGTAAACAAATCGAATAGTTTGCTAGAGCTGATAAGCTGTCGCAGTCAGTCTGCCTTCACGATAAGCTGTTCAAGGAAGGCGCACGTAACATTAACCTCTTTGCACATTGCTTGCTCCGGCTCGCAATCTCCAAGACATTTGGAATGAAGCAAGATTCAAATATATTTTATTTTACAATATGTATTTTGCTGTTACCTTTACCTTTTAAAGGTGTATGATAATTCGTTGAATTGAATTGAGTTGAATTTAAAATCAATATTTATGTGGTTTCAATTAAATTCATATTACATTACATATTAAGTCATATGAATAATTTTTTGGAGCATACTAATCAATTTATGATATAATAGTATCCATATTAGTGCTATAAACTTTAGAAAACATGTTTGTAATTATTATTATTAATATATCGGAGAAATTAGTTTTTAGTTACCTAACTACGCAATAGAATTCAGAAATCGCTAAGTGAACACTGATATATTATGATAAATAATGTAATTACAATAAATAAAATAGAAGTGTCTATTTGTGATTTCTAAATAAATATTTTTCTTAAGCTGACATACTATATCATAATATATTTGCACGTTACCAAAATCAAAATATAATATGTTAATAAATTTTTGTTGTGACTATAGATATATGACCAAAGTGTTTTGAATTCTAAAGTCTATGATATTTAAAACAATTATAATAATCTCACAATAAAAAAATAATACATTAAGTAGTCATACGAAACAGAATGTTGCAATAACAATAAATAAACGCCTTGACCAATTTAAAAATGTCACCTTATTCAAACTAGGTAAACTGCTTTGAATTACAAATATACTTATAATATAAAAAAAATATCTTTTCGACCAAAACAACTTACCTGAATGGAGAAATCAGAGTAACAAGACCATTTTTAATAAAAAAGAAAACTTCTAACAATCCCTTTTCCAACGAAAAAAAGAATAATCCAAATCGCTTCATAAACAAAGAAGTTATGGCTGAGCATCCATTAAAAAAAAATACACATTTGAATTGAGAATTTCCTCCTTGTTTTGAAGTCGGTAAAAAAATAATAAATAAAATCTACAATTGAGTATTTTAATTATTATGAATATTACAGATTGTTTGATTTGATGTATAAATTACATATACCATTATATTATAATCATTATAATATAATATTTTATATTATTCATTGATATATATATCAAATATTTATTTTAACAAATAATTAAGTCTTCTTTATTGTAACGACTAAAAGTTAACTAAGTAGTTAACTCGGTAAGTGTAATTTAATATTCAAATATTGGAATTAAATATTTATTAATTTAAGATGTGAAGTAATAAAAACTCTTCTGCGGATTTAAACTCATAAATTTATCTATGTAGGTTTATGTGATTGGAAGTGTCTTATCACGTTTCAAGGTTTTCCCGAAAGATATCTCAGTTCCATCGAGATCTGACTTTGCGGATACCTATCTCATTTCATTATGAGGTAAACATAATATGTTTTGAAACTTAATTATGCGAGAGAAACAACTTAATATTCAAGGAGCATACCTTCTTTTATTTAGGTTACAACAATCTTAAATTGTTTATAGTTTCATAAGTGCGACAATTTTTTCATAAAAGTGAGAAAACTATCCTTCGCTTCCTATCAACATCCAGTTTTTAACTCTTGAGGTTCCTTTAAACATTCGCTACGTAGGCTCTACTTGGGGAAGTTAAATAGTAGATACTAGATATTATTTACTAAACATTATGCAGACCCTGCATACACCTTTTTCGTACACTCCTGGAAGACTGGTAGAGAATGCTTTTAGCATTAAGTTCTCCAATTTTACACTTATGTTCAATAAAGAATCAAGTAAATAAATAAAATTTAATTCAAAAATATTAACGAAGACATAAAATTTATCTTGAACATGGATATTACACATACTAACCTAACTTGAATATCGAATCACACTCTTGCACTTACATATAGATATTTTCTTTTGTAGAAAGTGTGTTGCATACGTACGTATCTGTGATGAAGATTGAAAAAAAAACTGTTTAATTCACAATGATACAATGAGTAGCACACGCCTATCGAAGGCCATATTATGAATTGTGTCCTTCTTGCATTGAAACGAAACATTGAAGCGTAACGCGATACCTATTTACCTAATTAACGAGTAAGTGATTACAAGTTAACAATTACATTGAAACAATATAAAGTTTACGTGTAGCCATTAAAGTAATTAAAACTATATTAATTTACTATATGTGTTATGAATATTGTCCAAAATATGCACCTACCAGTGTTTATAGTATATTATTATCTTTAAGGAAAATATTTAAAAGTCTATTGATGATAAAAAAAAAAAACATTCAAAATTAGTATATTATAATTACATAAACAAAACAACTGTATCGAAAAAAAAAAACAAAAATTTATAAGTAAAAGAAAATACTGGACAAGTTAAAGTTATTAATCACTTGGGTAAAAATAGTGTAACATAATATGTTTATATTATACGGGTTACTGATGTAACTGATGTATGCTCTGTTCTCTGTCCGTGGCCTAAAAACTAGCTGAGGGAAAAAATACCATTTGTGACGAATGTGAACAGAATAGGTAAGTGAGATTTAACTATGTCTTTGGTACGAGTAAAACACTTGTGTAACTTACGCAATTTATTTAAGTAGGTAATTCAAAGAGGGTCTATAGCAGACATTTACAAGTTTATTGTCTATGGATTATTAGAATATTTTTTAGTTATAAGAAATCTAATAAAAAACAGTTTAAAAATCATAATATAAAAGGCGAAGGCTAGGTTTAAACTCAACAGACTATCACAACAGCTGCTGTAATGTGTTCAAGTTACCACACCGAAAACAAAAGCTGACCAGTCAAACGATTTATTTAGTGTTTACACCCACTCACGGTTCATAAAAGACATGTTATAAAACCCTGTATTTAAACACAGTGGCCTCGATTTTAATATTTAACTTACTTGTCACGGTTATCCTGTTGGCGACTTGAGTGTAGCAGGTAGCTTCTATTTGTAAACAATACAGACGGTTATAGTCAAATAAACGTGCACATGCTTTGACGTTCAAACTAGGACTGGCTGTCGGCTGAGTCAACGGGCTTATGGGCTTGTAACTTGCGAGTTGCAACTTATGTTCGACTCAATTCAATTCAAACAGCAGTTTGCGAATCGCGTTCACTTGATACTAGCCACGCAAGTCTTGCTTGCAATCCAGTGCTAGTTCGTAAAATAACAGTTGTAATCTGAGAGAACAACCACCCATGTAGGGTATCTTATCAGCAAGCCGAAATTTAAATGATAAAAACACATATTTTTCAAATTTGTACAATATATCTTAGATCTGAAGATCCTCTGAATAAAAAAATATCAATGAAAAGATTCTATCTCAAGAATCCCACCAGAATGAAAGGTCTAATTATTATTAATGGTATTGGAATTTTTATTTTATCAAATTAATTCTGTTACAAAACTTGAGATCTTTGGATTATGTTGTTGTACCAATAATACCTAAATAAAATTACAGTTTTATGAATAATCTTTAATAAATTTTATATTACACGTAATGAGAATAATATATAAACGAATTACGAAAATAAAGACTAATAGTAAAACGTTTGAATGAAGTAGTTTGTATATTTTATACCTAAAGTTTATTAAAAAGTAAAAAATGGACGTATCCAAGCGAACTAATATTTATGTATCTAAGTAAAGGAAAAAATTAACACCTTACACCGTTAGTTCTCACGAATCGGACATCTATCGAAAACCCGATAAACCGGAAATCGTAAAGCAACCACCCGCGATTCCTATGCGCAGATGGACTGGTAACAATTTATGATTAGTAATCAAAAACGACGTTTATACTGACTGGATTTCATTATACATTTGATTTGTTCTTATTTTAAAAATATAGGTTAAGCATTTGGCCCCAATCTCACCTAATTTTAAGTGACGATGTGACTAAAGATGGTAACGTGCTAAGCCTGGTGGAGGGACTGGCTCTCAAATGCTGATGCTGGAACACACCTATAGGTGCTTGGCGACAGATTTTCAACTTGAGGGTGGTTGCTAACCAGGCCTGCATTAGGAAATGCCCTACCACCATGCTATGGGTTAATCACGGAGTTTTCCTTCTCTAAAAGCTTAGTCTCATTGCAGGGATTCGAACTCAGGTTAATCGAGGCGGTAACCGTACACGCTACCTCTGACCCACTATTGCTTCTAATATAATAAAATCTGAGAAAAAAATAATAAGACTCTTTTTATGTTAATTCATGCGAATTTACGGTAGATTCATTGCTAAAGAGTACATTTAATTTGTAATCCTAATTAAAACGCTTTTAAAGGCGATATTTCTACATCTACGATTTTTAGATCTCGCGAATGAGTACTAATATCGCAATAGCAACTAAATTAAGAAAATAGGTTTGTAATTAAGTATAAATTCATCTTAGTTACGGTTACATGCTTTATTCATTAATACGCTATGTAGGTACTGTTAATATATACAAATAAATAAAATTGAAATGTCTGTTTATAATGTCAAAATAACAGCTTTATAATGAATGTTTATCTCTACTAATAATATAATAAAACAGAAGATTCTTTTTGTTTGTTTGTTTAAACACGCTAATCTCTGGAACTACCAGTCAGATTCGAAAAATTCTTTTGACTACAACTCTCAGCTATACTTAAACCGCGTGCGTTGGCGTAATCGTTAATGATAAGGAAATACAATATTCTACAAAAAATATTGGTCATGAGTATATCTAAAAAAAGTCAGCAATAGCATATACCTATCTCTTATACATAAGTCACAATAAGGTATATTGGGACAAAGATTTGTTGAAAATTAAAAATTGACTTTTAGACATGGCTTATTATTAATCCTTACAAAAACAAGTTCATTCACACATCTTAAAAAAAAATTGCCCTTTATATTGTGTTATTTGGACACATAGTTTAGAAGATAATAAAACATTAAAATAATTTGTACTTGCGAGAAGAACAATTATGATAGACTATACGAGTGTGTTACCGGTGCGGTATTTGTCGGATAAAATTAACACGGGTAAAACCTTGGGGCACAACTAGTGAAAGTATAAAGGGTAGTTATAACAAAAAACAATTTTCAAATTTTTGTCTTTACCTTGTTCCGGATAATCTCCTAAACGGATGGAACGATTTTCAATGCCAGGTAGCTGATGTTACAAGGAGGAGCATAGGCTACTTTTATTTTAGAAAAATAATTATACTATTTCCATTTCTTTATTTTCTCGATGACAGTTCTAATTTAATAGTTGTAGTGTTGTGACCAAATAAGTGATGATATCGATCGCATATGTCGATGTCGATGACGATTCATCAGATTTTGATTAAAATAAATAAATAAAGATTACAGGTAATCTTATAGGGTATCAGGTGTCGTTATAATTATTTCGTTTCATTGTCGAGTACCTACCTACACCTACTTATTTTACAACAGCTTCGAAAATTTTTAAGTAAGTTGGCATTATTAATCAAGAATTAATACGTGTAACAACTTGTAATGAAATATAATATTAGTTAATAAATTTGTACAAAAATATCCGGCAGTAGTTTAGTTTCTTACATTTTATAAAAAAATATCGGGTCTGTTATGTGTTACGTTTATCGATATAGCTACATCCCTATCAGTTTCTCCTGACTCTGGTATAACCTTATACGTGTGTAAACGTCATATTTTTATAAAATAATGCATACATAATGTAAAAAAGACGCTCGTTCAATTTTTAACGGGAGCTGTCATCGAGAAAATAAAGAAATGGAAATGGTATAGGGTTCCACACAAATAACAATCAATTCGGAAAAAAGACGGTTTTGGGGAGCTTGTGCTTAGTAAACCATATGAGATATATCAAATTAATGTAGTAATATCTGGGCGACAGAGCTTTGCACGGTGTCATACAAAAAAAAATAGACCTACGAATAAGTCAGCGAGAGCATATGTCTATCTTCTAAGGAACACCCACAATAAGCATTTTTGTCTTTAAAATAACCGGGAGCGGATAACACGTGTGCCCGATCGACGGCATTTTGTAGTTCACGCGAGTGCAGCCGCTGGCACAGCTAGTATTATTATAAAGTTGATTTAATATGTATAAATTTTAATGGCGTCTTACTAATATTAATATTTCGGAGGCTAGTATCTACTAATTTCTTCAAGATAGTTAATTGTGTAAAACTCAGGCAGATGATTAGGAAAAACTAGTGTTTTATGCCAAATGTACTTTTTTATAGTAGCATGAATAACTCTATGGTAGCATGGTAACGCGACGGCACTGGCCCTAATGTACAGTACAATCCAAAAACAGCAACGAACACCGAGATATTAGCAATTCCTCGCGAAAAAGCAAAAGAGAGTCGCGATCCAGACGGGTACAGATCCATACCACCTCGCTTGATTACTGGTCCTTAAGATTGCCACTATGGCGTATGTAACTCACGGTCACAATTATCATGTCCCAGCAAAACCACCCACTTGCGTCATTTATTAACTCAATGGTATTAAAAGTCACATTTCTTAGAAATTTCAATTACTAAGCCATTGTTAAAAAGCCACGAATAATCACTTTATAATAGTTCTTTTGTACACACATTTACAATCCACATTAAATTACCGCCTCAAATTCCCTCGAAAAACTAATTCTATTATTATAATCGTAGTGATAAATTAATTAGCACTTTCAACGTACCTACCTTGAATGAGTCAAAAACCATTGCGGTTTAGCGTTTCACGACTGACAGAAAGCTGCAGATACTGTAATTAAACAGTATAATACGATTACTGAAGCGTGCTCGGTGCGTTCAGTGATCGGTAAAAGTGAAAATAAATGTCGGATTGTTCGCAATTGTGTAGGAACGGGTTTCACTGTCAAGGCATGTCTTTGTCTGATTTTACTTATATAATAAGTTGAATCACTAACCAGTTCGGATTAAGCGTTGCTGCCTTTCAAAATGTTAGTTGTTTTCTATATATTATGAACTCTACAAATGGGAATCGGCCCTCCTTTTTGTACTGATAAAATTGAACATTCTATACTTGAGTATCTGTAGGTTTTTATATGTTTTTATTTGAATTTTGTATAGTGCAATATGATCTTTCTATATAATTATATATTTGGTTGATGAAGGCGTTACTTTGCGGAAATCTATCGGAAATCATTTATCCGAAGTTCGCCACAATCGATTTCACTCCTTAGCGACGCATCCTCAGATCGACGTAATCGATTTCAGCGGAAGTAGCAAAGAAATTTCGGATTAATTATTTAGAATTATTTTTACTTAGATAACTCCTTGATCATCAATTTCATTAAAAAGATAGAGCGACACAGCGCTGCTCGGTGTCTTGCAAAAAAAGAAGTACATCTAGGTAAACTTAGAAAATAAAACATTATCTAAATACATTTCATCTATTTCCTTATATCCGTTTCCATGAAACCAATTTCATATTATATGTATATCTCTATATATAATTTCTCAAAGGTGTTTTTGTAGTAACGCCAATCTGCTTTAATTCTTCATCAAAATTAATGATACAAGCATCATTATAAAGCTTTGTTTCCCGCTATTGACGAAAATTATAAGCAGTATAAAAATAAAGTATTCGTTAAAAATTGATTAAAAAACTTTTTCATCGCAGATTTTATCACAACAGATGACATTCCTAATGAAAATATATTGAACATATATATCATATGGGAGGCTCCATCTACGTGGGGCGCACTAAAAACTTCTGAAATGATAAAGATAAAATACTATGACTGGTCAAAAATCAATTTATTGTTTCTCAAAATATTCTTCCTTAGCTTCAATAATTTTTCATACGAATAAACTAATTTGAAAACATTTATACCACTCGCCCATGGTGACCTCGGAAACATATATTTTATATATACCCTTCTTCTGGTGTTTAAAATCGTTGACCGCGTAAATAATTCTTGATTAAAATAAGTAAATAAAAAAAGTCGTATAGTATCATGTCGGAACTGAATGCAGATCTGACCCATAATATCTACGTTTTCCCCTTTCAAAAATTTGTTTGTCTGTTTGGCCGTGTGAGAGCTGACATTGTCATGGTGCAAGATGATACGGCGTTTTTGGATATTTTTAAGGAGTTCATCAATAACTTCCGGCAAGAAAATGGTCGTGTACCAATCGCTATTCACCGTATCCAGTTTTATTTAAAAAAGTAGCAAAAACATCCGCTCAAACTATGTAAAGTTTCGGATCATCTGGAAAGACAAACAGTCGATTGCTGCTTTGTTTTGGGATCGTAGCTATAAATCCATGCTTCGTCATCTGTCACTATGTCGTAATTTGACGTCCCTTCGTTGAATCTGGTATGCTTTTTGTTTTGTTTCGTTTTGGTATGTACCAAGTAACGCGGTCCGTTTTTTGAGCCTCAGTTTAAATTTGAAGAATCCATCGGGTACACAGTTTTTTCACAACCAAATACATAATTTTTGAAGGATTGATTGTATCTAACTCATGCCTATGCCAAAGGTTGCCCGAATCTTATTGTAGGTCACATAGTAGGTCATCTCATTGAATCTCATCTCATCTCAAATTCTCATTGTAGGTTTCGATTATACGGCGTACAGCATCGATGTTTTCGTTGTTCACATCGGTACTCGGTCGATCATCACTGAGATTAACAAGACCACCGCGTTAGAATTCTGCAAACCAGCTTTATGTCGATTTGCATAGTGCTTCATTGCCAAAAACTGTTTGACAGCGAGCGGTTCTCTGCTGAGGTAGCAAACTACACTTAAAATCGTAGTAAATCATACTTAGAAAATTTTCACGAGTTAAATCCATATTAATTCATATTTAAAATGGTGCCAAAATGAATGATAGACGAAACAAACTACATTTTAAAGCCAAAGAGTTCTATTTTCAAATTTCATAATTCGTTTTTAAGTATTCTTAATGTAAGTGGCCAGTTCCTGAAATTTTTAGTGTGCCCTGTGTGTTAATAATATGTTTAACAAACATGATAGCTGTAGCTAATAGATTGTTTACATTCTATATTGTGCGAAATATTTGCATTGTTCAGCTAGTACAAAATATATACCTACAAGTATTGCTCACTTAATAGTATGTATTTTAGATTAATAAAGCGAGTCGTTACACAAACGCATTTATGCCTAAAAACAATAACATTGGTAATTACAATTAATGTCATTGTCTAACATAAACAGTAATTTCATAAGCACTCATAATGTGACGGAAGTAAAGATTTAGAACAGAGATATACTCCTACAACCCAGAGATTTCATTTTACCTCTGTATTGTTAGTCTATCACATTTAGTTCGCATTTTTTCACCATTATTGTGCGTTTGTTAAATATCACTTAAATAAAATTGTAATTTTTATTATTGTGTAGTGTTAGAGCATACAAAGCTGGCTACGTGAACACTACTGCAAATCAATCTACTATCGCAAAGTAGCATTGTTTATACAACCGCTTGTGCTCCTATCCGAGGGGTGTGGTTGACGTCACGCAGTGGCATACGGGACTGAAGTCCCATGACAGTCCTGTGTCTAGTCCTGTTTGATAAATAATGTTATAGAAGATTGGCTGCAATGGCCATTTAACGTATGATGAATTAAACGCATATTTGTTAATTAAAAATACTCTTCAAATTATATATCTCTATATATCATTTCTCAGGTTGTTTAATGCTAACACCATATCTCCCTTAAGTCTTCATCAAAATTAATGATTGGTGAATTATGGACAAAAAAATAGACAAAGTATAAAAATTAATGTGTTAATAACAAAAATTATAAAAAATGTACTTATATTCTATTAACATCTAGGATGCGCCATCTTTTAACAAATATGACAGGTGAAGGTATTTCGTATTCTGTAGTTTACGAAATATTTGCACGGGTCATCTAGCTTTTATATATTACATTACCTACTGCAACTGATATTATTATACTACATAATATCCCTCTATATGCCAAGATAATATGTAAAATATTAATCGTCATTACCTAGTTATTGCCTATCTGCGTTGCCTTTTATAGTGCTCAACCCCGCTCAGCATCAGCATGAATGTCTTAACGATATATCACTATATCTATACTAAAAGTAATCTATACTTATAATAGAAAGTAAAGAGTCTAAAATCGGCACATTGAATTTGAAGATAATTGAGAAAAAAATAATACGGATTTAGAAACATAGACACGACAAATTGCGATTGTCTTTGAAACTTTTGCCTGTTTGTCTCTCGGTATGTTTGAACGCTAATTACTCAAAAACTACTGGAGCGAATTTAATAAAAATTGAGAACAATTATGATAGGTTACTTGGGTGCGTCAGCGACGCGGTGTTTGTAGGATAAAATTAACAAAAAATATTTTTACTATACTTTACGCCATATTTTTTTTTACTGCCCAAGTTCATATTACAGTAACTATGAAAACTCATTAGCAGCTTATACTTTATTTACTGCCCATATACATATTACAGTAACTATGGAAACTCATTAGCAGCTTATACTTTATTTACTGCCCGTGTACATATTACATTAACTATGGAAACTCATTAGCAGCTTATACTTTATTTACTGCCCGTGTACATATTACATTAACTATGGAAAATCATTAGCAACTTATACTTTATTTACTGCCCATGTACATAACGCACTAAGTGTAGAAACTCTTAGTCTGTCTGTCTATCAATTTATGTTCTTTTCATGCGAAAATCAGTCATTCGATTTACATGGTTTTTTTTTAATTCATAGCTATGTTATCTCGCCAGGTTATAGTATATATTTTGTTACATAAAGTAATAATATACGGAATAAGCAGTGACGATAATGGTGAATCAATTCGGGAAAAAAAGCGTTTAAACAGCTTACGCTGAGCAAACCAAAATTATGTCAAATAAATGTACTACATAATTATAAATTTTAAAAAGACCCACAAAAAAGGCATCTATAGCAATTAATGTCTATCTTCTAAGAATTGCCCACAATGAACATTTTTGTTTTTAAAATAACCGACGGGCGACCTCCATGGGTGGATGTGAGTGCAGTACGACATTCTGTATTTCACGCGAGCGGAGTAAACACAGACTAAAATAATAGTAAACATTAAGATTAAAAGCAATTTTGAGCTTTGAAAAGTTAAGATCCTAAATGGCACATAAGAATTTTTCAAATTATTTATGGATATCAGATGTTAAATATATTACCACTATAAATATTACTGTTAAAAGTTCCTTCTTGCGGAACGGGGCGTGACTAAACTATTACTAATTTTTGGCTTCATAACGTCGTCTGAGAGTGTGTTACCTCACTGTTCTTCATTGGTATGTTGCACGTGACATTAACCTTTTTAAACATAAAACTTGTCCAACGTACAAAATATTGTTTTATGTACTCGTAGGTTTTCCTTGACGTACAAACTTATTTTATTTAAAAATCCACTTGTGTAGTGAAATATCAATTTATCTGTGGTCGTAATAAAATAGTAAACTGGGCTACTTATTTTATACATTGTGAGATTCGTCAGTGTATTTGCATTTACAAAACATTATAGTAAAAGTTCCGTAATCGTCACGTTCCAAATACTTACCTTATGATATCCGATTAACCTCCGTAGCGCACTTGTTTGTAAATAATAATCATTACGTACGATTATGAGTAGAGTTACGGCAGACCAATTACAGGTAATTCCCACTGAAAAACGAAATTGATTATTTACCCTTTGGCTCCCTTACTTAACAGAAATGTACGTGAAATTGACATATTATATGCGGAAGCAGAGGTTTTGTATAATATGCCTATTTAATTATTTTATATTTGCCTACACGACATTAACTCTAAAAAAAAATAACTCTAAAAATATTTTTATTATTTTTTATTTAGAGCAATTTGGGAGTGTAAGGGATATCGAATTATATTTTTAAAGTCACCAATCTCACCGGCACGTGGTGCATCCTGCTGATAAATGAATGTGGAAATGGTGATAGTGGGGTGGTAGGGCTGTCTTGGCCGACTGCGTCGGGATCATCATTCATGTGGCGAAAAGTCCTTCAAGTGACTCGCTTTTGCGTGCCATGTTTCAGGATCAGCCTGTGTATATGCAGTTAAATTATTGCATGACAGCGGTGATCATCGATAGATTACGATCTCTCGGTAGTCGTATTGTGTTGGGATTGTACTGTGCCTACCATCAGGGACAGTATCGTCAATTTGATGTTTTACTATAAAAAAAACTGTTATATAAAAATCACTGACAAGCTGTATTTTGTCCCAAAGAAACTCAGCTGTAAAGTTCATTAGCAGTAGCAGATAACGGCGGGATATTATCTAATTTTTTATTTGCCATGAGAATCGTTCTTTTCCGAGAAATTTATCTGTATTTTTTTGCAAATAACCCTGGATATTTCATATGAAAATAAATTTATCAGACTTTAAAGAGATAAACAAAATAATTGATGGAAAGTTACCAAGACTACAATGGTCGGACGCGAACGATATAAACACAATAGGACGAACGTACAAGTATTGCATGACTCTCTAAAGTTAGCAACTGCGTCGCTTTTGCTTTTTGAATGAAATTAATTTCTTGTTTCATGCGATCACGCACTTTCTTTATTCAGGATCAGGTAAGTAATAATTTTGGCAATAAAATAATTCTAATAATTGAATCTGTTTTACATAATATTTTATAATTTTACGTTATTTAATTATTGCTTATTATATCGTAATGTAAGATTTTATAGCTACTGAGTAATTTAGTACATTATAGTAATTATGCTAATTACTTTTTAGATACACGATTTATTTCATTCTAATATACCGAACTACAGATTCTTGTATGTTTCATTACATCATCAAATAGGAGGAGATCATGTTCTTTATAAATTATTGCCAGACTTTAGTTAGACACTTAGTTGTTATATGAAACATAACAGGGAACATGTAGATTTTGTTGTGTGCAAAAGTCGGTGTTAGGTGACAATTCGATTAAATCCCGGAACGTGAGTTATGTAGTCCTGAGTGAGTATGATGTTTCAGTGCGGCTATCTCGAGGGGCTGCGCTCATCACTCGGTGGCTGGACGCAGAAAGTAAAGTCATGGTACTGGGGACGACCTCTAGTAAGTGGCCCGGCCTCGCCGTCAGACTGACCGATGATCAGTCTTCTTAGCACATCAAAGATACTTAAATATGCACGATACAAAAACAACTTTGAAAATGTCTATTAAAAGTTTCGCTTTACAAATTAATAAAACCCATTGCTTAGTGTTAGAAGATTTATTAATTTTTATCAACTATTTGTATTTCACTTTCTTTACTGCACATAATTTCGGTGTTAATTTTACTAGCCTAAAATTTAATTTGATATTTGATTTATTTTAATGTAGTAAAGCACACTTCAATGATTTACGTATTATCATTCCGGTTTTATCATTAGCCCGTAGAAATTCTTTTGCCATGAATGGACCAAGCTAAAAGCTGCATGAAGAATTTAGTCATTTCATTCGCATATTATTCAAACGTGGGTATAATAGTCACATTCTGAATAAAAGCTGTAAAGATGTTAGTGATATTTCCGTGAAGTGCTTAATCTTTTTATTGCAAATTATTAGTATTATCTACATGCATGTGGCCATACGATAAAAAAGTTTTTCTTTTCACAATTTGATTTAAATAAATAAGATTCTGTTAATTTTATTGCATTATTTATGAAAATTGTAGATCATACATACTCGGTAGATGATCGGGATTATTTCACAAATATATAACAACCAAACACATGTAAAATATGTCAAGTTAAACCACGCCACCGAGTGATCGAACCGCATGAATCCAAGCCTCCAGCGCACACATCTCACTAACAGCTTCTCAATATGTTACGTACACTAATCACAACATGTAACTGAGAGGCAAGGTCCTGTTACAGTGTTCTCTGCGTCAACGAATATATCTGTTACGGAATCAGGATCGATCTTTAGATAATCACTATCCTTTGCCGCCCAGCTACACTTCCTCGATTGTCTTAGAGCACAAACTCGTAATTAGAGGCTGAATTAAATTTGCTGTTTTATCATCGTAGCGTAACAATTTTTTTAGAGTGGATGTAGTAATTTAGCAATTAGGATTTATATAAAAATAAATCTTTGTATTTCGTGTACATGAGTTATATTTTCTAATTAAAAACCTTAATCTATGGTACTCGTTTGAAAATGAACTCGTTTTGTGTAAATTTTAATTTGTAAACGGCAATTTGATAATATGTTTTTATAGGAATTAGCACACAATATATCTCGGAGTTTTGATATGAAGGAAGACAGTGCGCTGTTGGAGGATAGAGGAGGGATTCGAAGACACCAGTCGATGCAGCGATTGCAGCACGGCGATCCGCAGATGGAGGAGGGTCGTGCGGCGAGGGTCGTATCCGATCATCACGGAAATCTTCATATTACAGTTAAAAAAACTAAACCAATACTGGGCATTGCTATTGAAGGCGGTGCCAACACTAAGCATCCGTTGCCTAGAATAATTAATATACATGTAAGTTTTCCAGTAGATTCGTCTCCATTATGTAAATACCTAAAATCCAGAGAAATGATTTTTAGAATCCTTTTATCATGGTTTAGTAAAGATATAAATTATAAAATACTAACTAGTAGATGATGATTATAATATAATAATATATGCTATGATAATTGTGAGTAGCAAATTTTTTTATTAATTTAACCAATTGGTAAATTGCTTAACATTTTCAGGAACATGGTGCAGCATATGAAGCAGGTGGACTTGAGGTGGGCCAACTTATATTAGCTGTGGATGGGCATCGTGTAGAAGGCTTACATCACCAGGATGTGGCACGGCTGATAGCCGAGTCTTTCGCGCAGAGAGACAAACCGGTACGTTATACTAACATTAAAGTGTCGCAGTTATACGTCACTCACATTAAAGTATTTAAAAAAGTTTATTTTAAACTGACCAAGACATGAACATGCTTACTGAAATTATTGTATTATTTCACCGAATTGAAAATGCAGTGGTGAATTTTTCCAAAGAATCGAAAACCAATGAGGTAGACCAGATTCTGAATACATTCTAACTGTGCAAGATGGAACAGTGATTTGTAAAAAGTGGCTAGCACTTGCTGGGTGCAAAGAACTGTACGTCGAGTCCCGTAATTAGTTTGGGAAAAAACCAATCTCCAAAACTAAACTGATACAGGCAGACAATAATGGTGATTAATATTCTTTAATAAATTATGTTTTTATTTCTAGGAGATCGAGTTCTTGGTGGTAGAGGCAAAGAAATCTAATCTAGAACCAAAGCCAACAGCACTAATCTTTTTGGAGGCCTAACATCTACTGTCCCTCCCCGCCAGCGACCCTCCGATCGCGCTGGGCAGCGCGACTCAGGGGGTCGACCTCACCGCGCACACCATGGAATAGCCAACTCCAACCTGCGCTGTCACATGCTCTTCTAAACGCGCTGATACTAAATTTCGCAAGTCGTATTCGTTCGTGTTACTATGAAATTTTAAAGGCTCCCTTAATTGTTAACCGACAACAAGAAAACTTTTGTTGGTGAAGAGAGCTGGCGATATGTGCGAATTCGTCTTCGCGGATTCGACGGCGATAGGGCGTATTACTATACGGGGTACAAACCATCACGTTTGAATGGTGTTCATCAACATGCGAAACCTATTACTGCAAAGGAATGAAATGCGTTACCAAATTTAACTGGCCGTAGCACGACGCAGGTAAATTAGTAGGCTATACAAAATTAATGGCACAAGGGAGGCAAAAATTTTATACCTAGACGAATTTTCAAATAGGTATATCGATATTAGTTATGAAGCACATTAGCTCGAGAAACTTAAAAATAAAATCGTATAACTAAACTACGTCCCTATTTTTTAACGGGATATTTCAAGTTGTCTGAAGTACATGCATAAATTTTGTAATTTTTTTTCTAGAGTAGTAGAATTTGAACCCAATTTGACAGTAGATTGCGACTGAATTTTTATAATACAAACCTCCTACTTTTACGATAAGTTTATCTTAAAATTTAAACGGTCACGATTTAAACAGTAAGATTTGTTCGATAGATCAATTCCGTGACTAATTTTAATAGTACTAGAGTTTTAAAGAATTGACGATAGCATAGATCTTATTGTGGGAATTTTTTAAAAGAAATCTTGTCTTTGTTCGTCGGCAAAGGTGCTATAAAAAGAAATCACTTTAGATAATCGTTTCGTCTTCTTGATTAATGTTCACTAGTTATCGATTACTGCTTAATCGTGAACGCAAACCATGCCATTTTCACTACGATTTCACTTTCGATATGTCATCCATGTGCCATCAACGTTGCATCAGAGGGCAGAGGAGAGCGGGACTCGCATTTTGTCACTTCAATTCTAGGATGTTGTGTCCTAGGTAGTGTATTAACACAATCAGACACCCCTGAGCCACTTCATCGTCGTCACCAGTAGCGCAGAGCTTACAGCACATGGCGTGCTCACTTAGCAAACTATTAATTCTTTTTTTTGTCACTTAACACTAAAATAGGGGTGCTAAACATTTGTAACTGCAAAATACCGATTTAATATTTCTCTATTGATGTAACGAAATTATTTTATAGCATAGAATTATTTGAATATTTTTTCTCTTTAACAATTTCGTAAAAATTCATTTTTAGTATTTGAAACAGTTTGCTTAGTGAGTTAACATAAAGTGCGTCAAACATTGTCATGCATCAGGTAGATAAGCGGTGAGTTTAGGAAATTATGGCGGAGAGGGATTTTAGCCCACTCTATAACTTAACATAGGTAATTTATAAGTGAATGTGTGCAATATTTTTAATCAAATGCTAATTTAGATATGAAATTCAATTAAATATTTTTTGGCATATAATATTATATTATATTAAAATGTAATACATTATATGTATAACAGTTATATGTTCTAAAATTTAATTCAACTTTAAAAAAAGTGTATTAAAGTATTTTCATTATATTAAACGCTACACGTTAATTAAATATATGTACTCCCAAATATATAACGTACCTACATGAGTATCGCTAAAGCTTACATTTTATGTAAATCGATAGATATTGTACACGTTCCAATTGATGTCATAATTATTTAGTTATATAAAATGTATCATGCTTTAAAAAATTCATAACTCCTTGTAATCTTGTAAACCGTTGTAAATATATAGATCTGAATTTATTCCTAGGATGTAAATATGAATTTGAATGTAATATTGTAAAAATAATATAAATATTTATTGAAGTTAGTGCCAAAAGCATTTTACAATATCCTGATTATTGCGTGTACAGTACAGTATGAATGATAACTTAGTCATCGGAGGTAAAACTTTTGATGACGTTTATTGAACTGAATTTTCCATATATTATATAATCCAATCCAAGCTGCATAATATTTACATAAAACGAATAAAAACGCTTTAAAATATGATTAGAGTCTAATAATGGTACATAACTTACATAAATATTAACAACATGTTGTCAAAATGAATATGAATGTTGTTGTTTTCACCGTGTACACGAAAACAAATATAAGTTATGTACCTATGCTTAATATGTATTTATATTTCATATTCAAATTCGAATTATATGTAAAAAATAATATTAATATTAATATATTTCAGTAATTTCATTTTGGTATAAGTCTTAGTTAATACGACTCTATAAAAACTATTTATGTAGCATATTATGATCTAAAAATGCATGGAGAATAACAATTATACCAATATTTTGTACCTACTTATTATAATAGCTATTTTGAAATTATACCTTGTCGTACATAAAAGTTATAAGTATATAAGTTTGTGTGTAAAATGAAGTAGAGCGATTTCGCCCTATCTTAATATATTAGGTCTTTTTTACCTATGAAATTGCCGTTTTGTATGAAAAAATTTAAACAAATTTTTTTCATGTATTTTTTATTTGTATTAATCGAAGTAATCACCCATGCAATCAATGCATCTTTGCCAGCACAGTGGCAGTTTATTGATGCCCTTCTTAAAGAAATCAGCTGGACGGGAGGCAACAAATTCTTCAAAGGCATTTTGTACTGCCTCTCGGGTATTGAATTTTTTTCCCGGCAAGGAGTTATCCAAATTCTGGAAAAACTAGTAGTCTGTAGGCGCAAGGTCTGGTGAGTAGGGCGGATGACGGAGATCTTCCAACCCCAGTTCTTGCAACTTGGAGACCGTCTGGTGTGCAGTATGAGGTCGCGCGTTGTCGTGCAGGAGCAGCGGAGACGAGCGATTGACCAATGCTGGTTGGAGATGTGACAGCTTCTCCATCATTGTGTTCAGTTCTTCACAGTACACATCTGCAGTAATGCTCACCCCGTTTGGTAAGAAGCTGTGATGAATCACACCGGCGCTAGACCACCAAACAGTGACCATCACTTTTCTAGGGGTAAGTTTTCGTTTAGGGCATTGTTTAGGTGCTGAACCAGGATCCAACCAACTTGCTGAGCGCTTGCGGTTATCAAACAGAATCCATTTTACATCGCAGGTAACAATGCGGTTCAAAATTCCTTCATTTGTGTGTCTGTTGAGCAGTGCAAGGTACGTCTCGACGAGTACTTCGCGCTGGCGATCATTGAGTTCGTGGGGCACCCATTTGTCAAGCTTTTTTACCTTGCCGATTTGACGCAAATGAACCAATATTGTTTTGACGCTAACGTCGAAAGCTGCTGCTAATTCAGCCGTAGATTGTGTATTATCAGCTTCCACAATCGCCTTTAATTCGTCATTGTTGACCAAAGTCTTCAGACGACCGCGAGGTTCATTTTTTAGGTCGAAATTCCCAGAACGGAAGCGAGCAAACCAATAACAGGTGGTGCGTTGGTTTGTAGTTTTAGCTCCGTAAACGTCGTTGATGTTGCGAGCCGCTCGTGCCGCGTTGCTGCCACGACGGTACTCATATTCCATAATTACTCGAATTTTTAACGTATCCATGATGACAAAAAAGATTGAAATGCGATGAAAATGTAACACTAATTAATAAACAAGTGACTACTTTTGGAAAAAGAATTCCATGTTTTTAAAATAAAATTAATTTTAAATTAGAATTCTTAGCCAAATAAAAATTATTTTGATTTGAAAGGGCCAGTACTGCAGAACGGCAATTTCATAGGTAAAGACCTATTATTTGAGTCAATTGATTAATTACGTACTGGATATAAACCAAAAGCAATTTTAAATGTAAGAAATAAATAATTATTTTGACATGGTTTTAAACAAATCACATAATATTTACTTTAATATTGTTTTTTTCAATTTGTTTACCAACAACTAAACTTCAGTATTTTAGTCTTTTATTACAAATGCAAAAAAGATTCTATGATTTATAGGTTAAGACGACAATTAATGGATTGTTAAAAGTTATTTGAATATTTGTTGTTAAAAATATTAATTTTTAATTCATGTTTCATTTATAATTCAATAGCTGTGAGCCGCGGTTTCTCCCTCGTATAATTTTAAAGACAACTGCAAAAAAAAACCTTAAAAGTAGCCTATGTGTTAATCCAGGGTGTCAGCTACCTCCATATCAAAATTGGTCCAGCTGTTTGAGTGTGAAGATGTAACAAGAATTAACACACACACAACCTTTCGCCTTTACAATATTTTAAATATATTATTATATATTGTATATATTACATTATATAATAGGATGTTTTATACACCGAAATATAAATGAATATGGTTTATAATCCTTAATATCTCTGCGATCATAATCTATGCTAATTCAGAGAGCTTATAATGACAGAAATGGTAAACAGGTTAAATTTGGCAAATAGTAAAATTTGTGTACGCTCCATAAACAGATTATTTGGTAATACAATAGTAAATGTATTATTTAGTTTATACTTTTTTAAATAACTTATGTTAATTAATATGTTACGTTTTCTGTTTACGAAAAAAAAAGTACCTTTATTAAACTTTGTTGTCACGTCTTATAGTAGGAATGGAACATTTCACGTTTCATTAATTATATAACTCATATTAGAATATATCACGAACATACACGCATTAAAATCACCAGTTAAAAATCGTGCAATCGTGATAATATATGTAAATTCATGTAAGCCAAGTTAAATTGAAATTCGTAGCATTATATTGTGCCATGGCAATGCAACGAGTGAGAAAGAGATGAAACAATAATATTGTATAGAATAATAAGAGAGAATATGTTCGAATGAAATTGAATCTTGTAAGTAAAACACAATCCAAAAACAGCGGTGACCACCGAGTGCTAGACATCCCACCATGAGTCGCTGCTATCATGCCAGCCTGTAAACAATAACAAGCTGTGAAATATCACCCGTAATATAATGTGAAAAGAATAATTTCAAGGTCTTGTTATTCAATGACTATATTATAATAAAATATAATTTCCATGCCTAACTTATAGGAAAACTGTAGTAATTGACACATTTTTGCATTTGTAATTATTATGACGACATGTAATTTAGAACGCCTTCGACGCGTCTCAATTGCCCGTGTGAACATACACCTGTGTTCATTATTATTATTATTACTAACTTACCATTTATTCTATGCCGTCCATTTATTTTCGCGTTTCATTATGTCCTGACGAGTGAGAGATTTGTGAACTATTATATGTATAATTAGCTAGTCCTCAATGTGTTGGTAAACATTCCACAGGAATTAAAGTGTTATACTTCGCGCTGATGTTTCGTTAAGAAGATCTATGTTGTAGTCTGTTGTTAAGTTTGTCGTTGGTAACACAAATATATTGTTATCTAGATATATATATTGTTTTAATTGAACCTTAGTTTTAGTACCTATAGATATTGTAGCAAATTTCGCACACCTGCTCTTTGCTAATATTATTTTAAAAGGTATCTTAATAAACCATAACCTTTTACCAAAATTTATAATAATACGGAATAATTATTACCTTCATATATATAATTAATTTAAGTATCTACTTCAGTGATTATCGAAAATACGAGTAGAAACGACAGTTAATTTGATGAACTAGGTACCCTAAATAAAGTATTTTGTTGACACATGTAAACAAAAAGTATTTATGCATATTACTTTAATTATATTAAATCAAAGTTACCGTTTGTGTATCGAAATTAAAATAAAAAGAACTTAATGTAGTATTTAAAAAGTTTAGAATATTTATAGCTCTATTGGACGACGAAGTAGGTAAACGTTGAAATGTTACTGATGGTAATTTGCTATTGGTCAAATATAAGGGACTAAATGTTTTGTATTTGTTGTAATATAGAAAATTCGTGATGTTATAGGTAAATATTATTAAACCCCAAATAAATGATGATGTAATTAATAAGTCAAAGTAATATCGGAGAGATATGAACCCGAATTTTTTAAATACCTGATAACAAAACGTTGACACCGATTTTCAATGAATACAACTTGTAGAATAGTTTAATGTATAATTATATAAAAATACAAAGCAATTTTTTATTTAAAAAAAATACAACTTCTATGATTTAGCGGGGTTCGAATGTGTAACTTTGAAATTAAAATGAGACTCCTTTGAAAATATCTCCATTCCAACATAATATAATTGTCTAAATCGGTTTATAAATGACGTAGTTCTGAGTAGGGTTGTTGCGAATATCAGCATCAGCATCCGCGGATGATCAGCATCGTTTCGATACCAGCATCCGCATCCGCATTGCTCGATGCTGATATTGTATGCTGATGTTCAAATCGCAACACAAAGGCTAACACTCCTTTACAGCACAACCTTGCCACTTTTGACCAATCATAGGTTCTCTGACCTTTGATTTTTGTATTTAATAATAAAACAAAACAAAGTATCATGAGAATCGAAAGTGAAAGTTTATTTACATTTTGCTAAAAAATTGCACCCTCTGAACACTCAAATAAAAAAATTATGAAAGGAAGAAAAGCTTAGGTACTGTATAAAAGTCCCCTTTGTTGGTGGAAAATTAATGGATATAAGACAGACATAAGGAACTTTCCAGGCTCCAAGTACGGTGAAGCTGTAAAAGCCGCAGCGGCTTTAGGACCCCTGGGGGTAACAGTGTAGTCAGATCTAAAAAAAAAAAAACTTTCCAGGCTGGCTCAAAGATTTTTGGCAACACCTGGCGAGTGTTCCTAGCAACCGCTATTCAGCAATGCTGGGATAATTTAGAAACTATTTAGGAACAGACTTAGGCCGAAAATGCGACTCAGTTATTGTTTCTAAAATACATTTTACCTCTGATAAAATCCTCATATGATTAAATATATTGGATTATTATTATTGATTGGTAGAAACTTGGAAAGGGTATCTTCATGTACAATTTAGATTTTTGTTATCGTTAATGTCCAAAATTATTAAGATATCTTTTATTGACAATTAAAGGAAATCCTTACATTGTTCTAAATTTTTCTAAATACCACAATAATAAAATAGACAAACGGTTAATTGGTTGGACATAATTTATCTTGTTTATTGCTATTATATCATACAAAACCTAAATAACACCTACTTGTGATTCCGAAAGTAATAGTTTTTCTGTTTCACTGTAATTTAGTTTTTGAAGCCACAAATTTAATTTCATTTTACATTTATGCCTATTAAGATGCAAGATGTCTAACAATTTGTTAATTTTATTGACAAGTCTACAAATTCCGCAAAGGATGTTCGATGATTTGGAACCATGCACACAGTTTTATGTCGCTGATTTCTTATTCTATTATTATCTGTCAGGAGTGTTTGATGCTTACGAAGTGTAGCTTTAAGTACAACGAGGTGTCTCACAGATTATACTGGGCAATCTGAGTTAATTTGTTCAGTTGGATTGGTTTAGAAGTCATGACCTTTAAGAAAGCTCTTTGAGCTCTTTCCAGTTTAATAAAATTTGATTTTAAAGCACAACTCCCGGCTGAGATACAGTATGATAAAACTGACTCACCTAAAGAAGAATAAACAATCTTAAGAGACTGAGTGTCAGCAGAAGCTCAAATTTTTGAATATGTGTATTAATTTCCGTGTTCTATTAACTAGAGCAACAATCTGGGAATTCCATTTTAAAAATTAATCTATGTAAACCTCTAAATATTTCTCTTCGTTTGCTCTATCCAATGTTAGACAGTTGCATTCAGAAGAGCAGGTATGACCATTAAAAAACAAAGAATTTTCTGCAGGGCGGGTTAGAGGACTAATGAAAGCAATATATTTACTCTTCCCAATGTTCAGAGTAAGTGAGTTTTCCAATAACCATTCCATCACAAATCTAAGAACAGTCTCTGCATGCGACACAGTCTCATCCAAGAATCCCCATATACTAACAATACTATTTATGCTAACTAGAAGAAAGTAAGAATTATAACTACAGTTACGATGCCAATAATTAGTAAATCGTAAGACTTACCTAATGTTTATGATATAAACCATGACACATCAATATACTTTAACGGCAATACATCTTTATCATCGTTAAAAAAATATTTTCTTTCTGCGCGAATGCTTTTTAATAAAACACATTAATTGGATTACGTATATCAATAATTAAACATAAACTGATGTAATGGAAACTTGCCGTTACTATTTAATCAACTTTATCTTTTCTTATGTAAGTTTTAATCTTTTATGTTCAAATTTTATTTTTATAGTAGCTCGACAAATCGACGTTACAATCAAAACACAACAGTGACCACCGAGAGATCTAAATCCATGGGCGGCCGCTACTCACATGCCGGCCTGCATAAATATTTCTTCACGTTACGCTTGAAGGATTCGATGTTGTTAGATGGAGGAATACATTGCCCGGGAATTGGTTCCACAGTTTCACGGTACGACAAAGATAAGACATAGAGATCTTTTTAGTTCGTGCCGAGATGTCGGTTGCCGTAAAATTATGACGCCGAATCCCAACGCGTGTGGTTATGTTGTGAAAAGGAGAGGAGGGAATTTAAATTGAACAGCTCTTCAAAACACTTACAATGACACAGACGGTAGAATACGCTCAACGAGGCAATGCTCATGCAACCTGTCCAGAGCATCGAGGAGGTATTTTGCGGATCCATTCCAGAGATGCGAACATAATTCCATACACGGCCGAACTTGTGCCTTGTAAAGAAGCTAAGCTATACACATTCAGCTATACAGATTACACGTATTTACAATACTTACGTAATTTTTATGCTCTCAGGGATGCCCTTGTTTAATATAAGTAAATGAAATTGTTCTCAAAGCTTCAAGTCTCCACCTTAATATTAACCCTTGCCAATTTGCAATTTCAAGTTTCCTATATGAATAGCATAGGGTTTATTGTTAATCTTTTTTTTCAACTACACAAGTGTTTATATAATAGGTACAAAAATAATAATTTAGTGAATGCACAAAGAGGGAGTCACGATAATAACGTTTTGAGTTTTGATAGGAAAACCTGCTTGACATGGTCCTTGAACTTGTTGTCCGGCAAAGGTTTCCGATGTATGCAATAAGAAATTGAGGACTGACAACACGATTCTATTTTTAATTTGCCCAGTGCAAGAATCTTATTTTATTATTTTTCTTATTCTTCACGTGCACGACTAACTAACCAATCGCGTCGCAAGGTTCCAGTAAAATATACGTCTTTCTTCACTTAATTCATAGCAACCTCTTTTGCATTTACCAGCAATACAAGGATTTTCCACAATTGTCTTGGCTGCAATCACTTTTCCTTTTCTTGTGGTATACTCATTTCCGCTATCTTTTCGTTGTTTGTTTATCTTCTTTATTGTCTTCTCCTTGTTTTAATTTTATCTTCAGTTGTAACATTTTGTTTACCATTTTTTTTAAATCTTCTTTTGTTATCTGGTGACTGAGATAAATCTGAATCATCACTACAAAACCAGATGTGTAAACTTCCTGTAGGGACATCTTGCACTTCTTCGTCGGACTGAAAATCGAAAAGAACATAAACAAATGGATTGTGATTGAAACACATAAGTAAATACAAAATTAAACTAACCTTCTATTGTTACTCTGGGATTGTTAGTAACATTGCGACTTCATTTTTTATTTTCTCCGCATCAAAAGCACCACTTTTATCTTCCATTATTACTTATTCTTCAAAGTAAAGAAATAATATCTAAAGAGTAAATTGTAGCATTCGACACATCCTCTCAATTTAGCTTAGGATTAAAGTTAGTAAAAATGGTTATTGTATAAAATAATTCATCTGTTGCAACATATTTTTACAGCAAATTTATCTTAATTTTATCAAATAATAGGTCGGGGAAAAAGTTTCTTCGCATTTTTATATGAAAATTTAAGACCTTTTTTTAATTTTTTAAAGTTTATTTACATTTATTTACAGTATATATGTACCGTTTTGTTCGATGACTTTCTGCCATTTTGTAGGTAGAAACATGATCTCGTTGCTGTAGAAACTTTGGGACTTCTGATCAAAAAAACGCGACAAATAGTTTTGGCAGTCCTCTCTTGATGTTAACCTTATAGAACCTAAAGAATTCTGAAGAGACCGAAACAGGTGAAAATCTGTCAGAGCTATATGGTGGATGCACTAACACCTCCAAGCCAAACTCTCTTAATTTTTGCTAAGTGGCTAAATTGTGTGTGGTCTAGCGTTATCGTGATGAAAGACCACACCCCTCCTGTTGATTAATTCCGGCCGCTTTCTCTCAACTGCTTCCTTTAATCTCATCAGTTGTTGGCAGTAAAGATCCGAATCGATGGTTTTGCCGGGCGGTAAAAGCTCATAAATGAACAATGCCCTTCCAGTCCCACCATACACACAGCATCACCTTATTTCGTGTTAGCCCAGGTTTAGCCACAGTCTGTGAAGCCTGGCCGACCTTAGACCACGACCTTTTTTGCACGTTCTTGTTGCACGTGATCCACTTTTCATCGTCAGTTATCAATCTCTTCAAAAACGGCTCGGTTTCATTACGTCTCAATAATGAATCGCAAATGAGTACACGGTTCATTAGGTTTCTTTCAGTGAACTCGTGTGGCACTCTGAGATGTGGCAGGTTCGGTGTGTCAAAATAATGAGACATGTTTACTAGATGGTTACCTTTTAATAACTGAATACAGTACATGACTTACGAATACATGGTACATACGATACATTTGTTAAGCGCAACGTCAGCACACTACAACTCAAATATTGAGCTTTTTGGTATAACCAGCTTTCTTTAAGTGTGTTAAAACTGTTTTGTGGTCAATTTCCAGTTCTTCAGCTACATCGTAAATACTGATATGCCGATCTTGCACCACCTTTTCAAAAATGGCGTTCATTTTATTCGTAACAGGGCGACCAGAGCGAGGTGCATCTTTAATGGACACAACTTTTCTTTCTTTTTTTTTAATTTTTAATGTAAACTTTTTAATATTACCAAAACCAGCCAGATACTTTTATAACTAGTTTATACCTACGTTATGCGAAAACACTTTTTCCCCGACCTAATATATATGTTTATTTAGAATTTTAAAATATATTTAAAGAATTACTTTGTATTAATTCAATTTATTTGTTTTAACAGAGTATATAAGTTTTGAGTATAAAAGCTGTTGATGTTGAAACAAATGTTCAATTCCGTTCCACAGTCTACTAATCCGTTGTAACAGTTCTGTTGTAATCGTATAAAAATAAAAATAAATAAACGAAGTGCGTGTTTTTCGTTTAAAATATATCCTGAACGTGAAAACTCTGGCTTGGCTCCGACATATACTATGTAGGTATAGAGCTCATTACTCACAGAAGTAATAATCTAAATGATTTGTTTATTATTCAGATTAACTGATTCACTAAGCGACTGTACTGTATAAATAGGTACTGCAGGCTATTCTTCGGTTAACCGAACACTCGCAATATTATTGACAATAATTTCAATATTGACGATATTATTGTATATTTGAGTGCAGTATTGTCGTTATTGACAATATTATTGCAGATTTCTGGAAATTCTGATATCGTTTCAACAATATCTGGGGCAGGCAGGGGTATTGGCAATAATACTGACGTGTACGGGTGCGTGAAAATATTTTAGTTGAGAAAAAGATTTCAGGGTAGAGGGACGCGCTACCGCGACACTAAATTGGTAGACGAAATCAGCTTCTACACGGAAATTTGTGTTAAAAACAATATTTCATAGAATTTATTCAATCTTGGGAAACACATCCAGAATTATGGTGTACGTTTATCGACGCTTATCACAATAAAAACTGTGCAATGGATATGTTGCTAAAAACTTATTAAAAAAACAACCGAATAGCACGAGAAAAGACGTTAAGAAAAATTATTCTTCTATAAGTTGTATTTCATTTAATAGAATACTTTGGGCACTTAAAAATATGTACTTGAAAAGCCTGGAAAAAATATCAACCCCCAAATTCACATAACCATGTAGTGTCATACTGCATGGGTGAGTAGTAAAGTAGTAATTTGCTTGATTATTGTCGAAATGACGAGTGCTTTTAGTATTCATTTTTAAATAGTAAAGTCGAAGACAGTTTACCATTAAAATAATAATTATATGAAAATATAACTATCCATGAATATTATTTAAACATCGCTACAAATTTTCACACCACTTTTCTCAAATTTACGCTATCATGAACAAACACATCTGTAAAACTCGCACATAAGACTTTTGACGCCGCTATCATGTTCAACGGATGCAACTACTATCGATAAACAGCTCCTGCAGACAAGATGTCATCTGTTGATGATTCAAAAAGATATGACAGTTATTAGTAGTGAAAAAGTGCTTTTTCAGAGAATAGTTTACATTCATTGGACATTAATTACTCTGTACATAAATGTGCAATCTTTAAAACACTTTACGTAGCTTCCAGAAAGTCACCCAGCCTAGTTGGATTCAACGATTAACCTCTGTTTCGAAGTTGGACGTACCTAACAAGACAGTATATCCCAGATAAACATAGTCAATAACAACTGTACGGAAGTTGAAAGTTCGACATGACATTCGTTTGAACATGTTCATTTTATGACCAACTCCTTCGAAGAATGTAACGTTTGAGCATTGCACTGAAATCTGTCTGAATACAACTGTTGCATTGCACTGAAATCTGGCCCCACAGTTAGGATGACATATTGGCGTTTTCATACAAAATTTCCACCGAATCGAAGGTTTTTTTATCGTCAACTAATGTTAAGCAAAGAGGCACTCTTCGGTCTTCTATTCGTAGCGTGTACTGGTGTACTACGGTATTGCAGTCCTTTCGAAACAGTTTGTAATAACTCTCGACACCTTCTTGTAAACATGACTCCGAAGTGGCCTATTTCAGCAGGGCATTGTCGCCTTTTTTAAATGAAAGCACCTTCACACTTCTAGTCTATGTTTGAAGCGTTTTTCTTTCATGAATTAAACAGGATCTGAAGGGCCCTAAGTACTGGTTTACCAGTTGCCTTCAGAAGTTCGGCTGTGATTCTGTCATCGCCGGCAACTTTGTTGTTTTTAATCTCTTTAACCTCTATCATCAAAGATCATGCTGTCGTCGGTCTTCAGCTTTGTTAGCTGGCTTTGTCCAATAAATAGATTTCATGCTGACACTTTGGAACCTTTTTTCGTTCTTCTCTCTTATTTGTAATATTTTTTGTTTAGTTTACTTAGTTGCGATAAGCTTATTGTATCTAGGTTCAATATGTTAAGTAAATTCCTTTTTGTTTTGCTATATATTAATAATCTTTAAGCAAAACTCCAAAAAGATAACACAAAAAGTCAATTGTTATCATCATAACCAGTTTTTACCTAGGTCACAAACCTCATCACAAACAACACAGTTTGAAACACAACTTAAATTGCAATCATGGATTAATTATTGGTTTCCGCGTAACTTCCACTAGACGCAGCGCAGCCTACAAACAATAGCTTCTAGAATACGGCAACTTCATATCGTAGTATGTAATGACTGTTTCAAATGATGCTATATAGTGTGTGTGTACAAAATAGTGTTGAGTATATACTTCTAAACTTTACACTATTAGTAGGAAAAATATTTTATCAAATACCTGTTTAATTATCGAATAAATGTTATGAATCTAGCTACATTTGATACATCAGCTAGTTGATTTCTGTCTGGGGTCACATGAAATCCCTAGTTTACGACGTGTCGCCTGTGTCATCTGCGGAAGATCTCAAAACAAGAATTATAAACGCAGCAAATGCGATGCGGAATAATTTAACTACTTCAGTAGTTAAGTTACAATTCAAAAAAAGAATGCGACTTTGCGTACGCAATAGGGGAAGTCACTTGGAGCAAGAACTATAATTAGGCTAAATTACAAAATGTCTTAATTATTACTTATTATTAATTGTTATTATACTAAACTGTAACTGGTTTTAAATAATACTTTAAATTTGTATTTTCGGTTTTATTTACATTGGGTATTGTTTTTAATTAATTTTATGGAAATTTTAAAGAACGACCTTAAGTTTAGTTCGAATACGAATTTCCGTTTGCTTCCTTTGTGACCTTTTTTTTAAATAAGTTCCTAATCATTAAACATTGTTGGAAAGATAAAAAATCGGTAATGTTTTTAAAATAATCTGCAAGCCAAGTTTCATAACGTTTTTTTTTTTTGTTTAAGCATTTTATTGGAAAGGAATCTCAAAATATATTGAAATAATATCGTTTTTCGTCTCGCATTTTTTAATTTGGACCAATAATGGTTGTTTTTATATTGATAAATAACCAATGTTTACTCGTTTTAATTAATTAGAAGGAAAAAAGAGATTTAAATTGATACTTTTTTTTAAATACATTTTTGATGTTGTAATTTTCCCTTATTTTGAAAAAAGCTAAAAAACATGATAACTCAAAAATGGTTCAATTTTGCATAATGCATATGGGGGATAAAATTATCGCAAATATTCACCCCTGTCACCCCCTACCGGGAATATGACGAATTACCAATAACCCTGTATAATCGTCCATTCATATATATTATGTAATATCAAAATATGCTTTATTACCTATGAAACGTTACTCTGTCTTCCTTTTTTTGTTTTTACAATGTAATACATATAAACTTTGGAAAATGATTTTGTTGCTTGCCCCAAAAATTTCAATGTATGTCATATAAACGCACAGAGTATCCCATGTCATTACGATGTTATCTTGGACACTTTTGATTCTTCACTGATACACGCTGTACTGGTCTCTGAGTCATGGCTCAAGCCGTCGCTTCCATCTTCTTTATATTCTATTTCAGACTATATACTTGTCAGAAACGACCGCACTGGTAAGGGAGGTGGTGGCGTTGCAATCTACTTGAAAATAATTTATCCCTTTAAAATTATTTTGAGTTCCACTTCTAGATACAACGCTTCGTGTGAATTTCTCTTTCTTGAAATTGACTTAGGTCTTAAGTTTGCTATTGGTGTAGTGTACTGTCCTCCAGCAGTTAACTACTTCTCCGAACTGGAACTGCATTTTGAGAATCTTATGGCAAATTATAACCGTATATTCATTATGGGTGATTTCAACACGTGCCTGCTTCGTAATGATTCCAGATGACTCAAATTACGATCGATTCTCGAATCTGCTAGTTTTAGTATTTTAGATTTAGCACCCACGCACCACTCTAGTAACTCTGATTCTCTCTTAGATTTGATGATAACTTCGGACACCAATCTCTTATTTAGTTATGGGCAACATTTGGCGCCAGCATTCTCGCACCATGATTTGATATATGCCTCCCTTAAAATTAAAACACCTAAACCTATAATTCTCTCTCAAAGAAATTTTGGCCGTATGAACACCGATAAGCTCCTTAGTGACGCTGCTAACATTGATTGGGCAGCGGTAGAATCTCTGTCTACAGTAGATGAGAAGCTACATTTCCTGAACACTACTGTTGTTGATCTTTTTGACCATCATGCCCCAGTTCGTCCCATAAAAATCAAGCATCGTCCTGCTCCTTGGTTTTCAGATCCAATACGTAGGGCAATGTCAAAGCGTGATCGTGCATTTCGTAAGTTCAAATGTCACAGGTCTGATGAAAATTGGGTGCTGTACAAGGCCTTAAGGAACAGATGTAATCTTCTGTGCCGGAACGCCAAACGTCGCTATATTTATAAGCAACTTGAAGTATCCACACCTGCTTGCTTATGGAAATTTTTAAAGTCGCTCGGACTATCCAAACCCTTGAATAGGGACGATAAAATTCCTATTGACTTGAACTTGTTAAATAAACATTTTGCAAGTGCTACTAAGCTCACACTGAATGTTAAAAATCTTACTCTTAAATTTCTTGCTTGTTTACCCCGTCCTCAGATTGAGCAGTTTGAGTTTTCCCCTACTAGTGAAGATGAAATTACAAAAATATTCCTAACTCTCAATTCCAAAGCTGTGGGTTGTGATAATATTGGTCGTGTCATGCTACAATATATTTATAAGCTTATTCTCCCATGTGTGACTTCTATCATAAACTTTTCTTTAAACACGGGGATTTATCCAGCTTCTTGGTAGAATGCTTATATTGTTCCGCTTTCTAAAGTTACCAATCCTACAGCTCCTAATCATTTTCGACCTATCTCTATTCTTCCCTTCCTTTCCAAAATTTTGGAATCTATTGTCAATAAACAAGTTACTTCTTTCCTCACTGACAACGATCTATTAAATCAATTTCAGTCTGGCTTTCGAACCGCCCACAGTACTACTACTGCTCTGCTTAAGATCACGGAAGATGTTAGATCTAATATGGAAAAAGATATGTTCACAGTATTGGTCCTTATTGATTTTAGCAATGCATTTAATGCTGTTGACCACGATCTTCAGATTGCCGCTCTTTCTTGTCTTCAGTTTTCACCCTTAGCACTGGAATGGTTTTCTTCTTATCTCCGAGATCGTCACCTGGCTGTTCGCGTCTATGATGGCGAATCAGATTGGTGTGCTCTAGAAGCTGGCGTTCCCCAAGGTGGCATTCTTTCTCCGTTACTTTTTTCTATTTTTATAAACTTACTTACGCCTATTTTACAATCCCACTACCATCTCTATGCTGATGACCTGCAATTGTATCTGCATTGCGAAATAAAGAATCTTCCTTCTATAATCAATAATTTAAACAAGGACCTCTCAAGTTTACTTTCCTGGTCTGAATCTTACGGGATTTATGTTAATCCAACTAAGTGTCAATCCATTATAATTGGTAGCTCAAAAAAGCTTGCTAAAATAGACTTTAATTCGTTGACTCCTCTTCAATACAATAAATGTACCATTCCTTACTCAACTACGGTGAAAAATCTTGGTATCATTTTCGATACTAAATTATGCTGGGCAGACCAAGTCAAGGAAGTTAGTAGAAAATTTTATGCTTCTCTTCATTCTCTCATGCGTTTGAAAAACTTTCTTCCTGTTAATACTAAGATTTCCCTAGTGAATACTCTTCTTCTACCACTTCTGGATTATGTAGACGTTGCTTACTTGGACCTCTCAGAAGATCTCTTAAATAAATTTGATCGTCTACTCAATAACTGTATCCGTTTCATCTTCCGCCTTCGGAAGTTTGATCATGTTTCTGAATACCGAGCCAGGTTGAAATGGCTACCTATTCGGCAACGTAGGAATATAAGAATACTTTGTTTCTTTTCTCCGTACTTAATAATCCCAAATCCCCTAAATATTTAAAAACACTTTTTCAATCTCTCGCGGATACGCATATTAAACAGCTGAGGTCTTCTGATTCTTTAATTCTCAGTATACCAAGTCATCATACTAATTTCCGCGACCAATCCTTCGCCGTTACAGCAGCAAGACTGTGGAATTCGCTTCCTATCAATATCCAACTGGCCAACTCTCGAAATTCCTTCAAGTATTCGCTACGTAGGTTTTACTTGGAGCAATTGAATACTTCTTAATAATATATAATCTTAATAATCGTTATAATCTTCTTTTTTTTACTTAACATTATGCACACCTTGCATATACCTTTCCCTTGCTCCCTTGGAAGACTGGCAGAGAATGCTTTTTAGCATTAAGTCCTCCATTTGTACTTTTTTTTTTGTGCAATAAAGAATATAATATGAAGCAAAATTTTAGAAGAATACTAAAATACACAGGGTGATGGCATTACATATCCTTTCAAAATTGACACAGTTAAATACTAATATAGAACATATTCGTGGTTTTTCTTAAATCTGTGCATGTCACTTTAAATGAAAAAAAAAAATCCTTTTCTGGTTTTCAGTTATTCATTCCACGTTTCCTCAGCCATGACATGACCATGAGATCACAGGTCGCTCTGGAACATCCTCGCGACATGTGAACCATTTGATCTATGAACATAATTGAATGATATATATTTAACACTAGCTGTGCCTGTACTCTACGTAGGTTGTATATGCGTAGGTTGTTAGTTCTACTATTGAATTTGAGAGAGAATAAGAAGAAGAGCTCTAAATAGCGCGTCGTTTGAGTGTCTTTTAAAATTACTGTCGTGTTTTTCTGATTATCTATACATATAAAATGCTTTGTCCAGAATGACTGACGGATCAACGCACAGCCTAAACCGCTGATCGTAGAGACCTGAAACTTGGAAGGTGTGTTCTTTGTATGACGTAGGCATCCGATAAGAAAGGATTTTCAGAAATTCTACCCCTAAGGGGATGAAAAGGGGTGGCAAAATTTAAATGGGAAAACGTGATTCCTTGTTCCAATCTACTTCAAATTTTGCATAAACCTTTTTTAACAGAATTCATGGAAGACGTGCTTCGAATTTTATTGAAATTCACCCCCTAACGGGGATAAAAAGGGATAAAAAAATATTTTGACACATATTTGAAAACTCAATCTGATTTTATTCATAAAAGGTTGAACTCACTTAAAAACAAGCAAATATTGGATTGTGTCGAAAGTCACCGCACTATATTAGTACCTCATTTGAAGGTTTCTAAGCTTAAAAAGGTTATGCACTTTTAGGACACGGCCTCATAGGGACGTACAGTTCGAAATTTGAAATGATAAGGGCTAGAACATTTTGGTTATAAATTATACGAATCATTCCATATGAAAAAAACATGTAAAATCCTATACTAATACTAATAATATAATAAAGCAGAAAAGTTTTTTGTTTGTTTGCTTGTTTAAACACGCTAATCTCTGGAACTACCAGTCGGGTTCGAAAAATTCTTTTTTTATATGATAGCCAGACTAACGAGGAATAGTATCGTTTATATAAACATTAGGCTACAGTTTCAGCTATCCTTAAATATTGATTTTTGTTACGTAAGTCGGAAGTCGAAGTCCTCGCGAACTGGTTTAGCCGCACGCGCTGGCTTAATGGTTAATGATACGACAATACAATGTTCTACAAAAGTATTGGCCATGTGTATATATAAAAAAAATCAGCAATAGCATATAGCTATCTCTTATACATGAGCCACAATAAGGTATTTTGCCAATTTTTTTTGTTGAAGATTAAAAATTAATTTATGAGCATTATTTTTAGGCATGGCATATTAATCCTTACGAACAAAAGTTACTTAATCATAAAGACAATTTACAATGATGATAAACTTTGCCTTTTACAGTATGTTATTTGGACGCATAATTTGAGAGATAATAGAAAATTGAAATAATTCAACACTCGGCTCGGGTCTATGTCTATAGTAATTAGCGGCGCGAACGAGTTGTGCGATGCCGCGATGTGACCATCTGGTCGCCCGATAAAAATATTGTCTTTATTGAAGTATTATAAATCATCAATCAGTGATTTCTTCTAAATTATATGCGGGTGAAACCGCGGGGCACGGCTAATTTTATATAATTAGCTTAACTTACGAATGTGTAATACATTGTGATGGTTGAATAAATGTTTCAACTATCTGCCGACTATATTATTTATAATACTGAGCTAGCTTGGCGAAATATGGCGTCCCAACGTGGGGCCGAAACCCACAACAAATTTAGTAAAAATTTGTGGAATCAACGCTGTGTGTACTAATCGTTATCACAGTGTAAGTATAGTCAGAAAACAATGCCGAAAACACGGAAACGACAGTTTCTCAACGATGATGATCTCGATGGCAGAATCACGCTGTCTCAAGAGAACTTCACCGCCTTGCTGACAAGTATACAGCAATGAAATGCTGAGGTCTGCGAACGAATGTTGCAACGCTTGTCGACGATTTCCTCCCCTCTGACCGTTCAGTCACCGGTACCAACACCGAGTACGGTAGAAAAGACTAACCATGCTCCGTAATTTCACCCGTGTTTATTTTATTCGACCAACTCTCCACCGTGCCATCAACTCACCCGTGCACACTGGGGTAAAAATTGCTGCTAGAAGAAATAGGTTTTTTTTTTTAATTTTTCGTTTTCGACAAAAACTGTTTATGTATTTTGAATTAGACCATAATTATAAGACTTTTGATGTATATCTTATTAAATTTAAAAAAATGCATAGTTAGGTAAAAAACGTCTTATTAGATTCTTGTTGTATGGAAGCTGAACTTCAATAGGACCCTATTGCTTCATCTTAACACATCTAGAGCTAAAATTTACATGGATTGATAGGCAGGCCTAGTGGTACTCATTAGGGTCAATAAATGACAAGTTATGAGGGTGACCACACGCAGGTAAACCACATAGACAAAGGGGATGATTCATGCAGTTGTTAATAACGAAAACTGTTTATATGTACTTTGATTTAGACACTAATTATAAGACTTTTGATGAATATTTTTTTAATAATAATGCATAGTTAAGTAAAAGCACGTCATAGTAGATTCTTGTTGTATGGAAGCTGAACTTCAATTAGACCCAGTTGTTTGTTCTTTTTCCTAAATCAAATTACCACTTTGTGGCACCCGTTTTCATTCGGTAGAAGACATAAAGGAGAATTCGCGACGAGAACTAAGGTCAATTCCAGAAAAGGCGTTATAAAAATGTTTTTATGATTGGATTATTCATTGGCTAAGTGTATCGTTTCTGAAGAAGCATAATTTGATGGCGATAAAATAAATTTGGATGAATAACTAACATCTTGTGTATTATTGATTTTTCCTGGTACTTTTTTGACAGAATAGTATGTCGGTTTTTGCATTTTTGTTGTTGGTTCGATTCCCGGTATTAATTAGTTTTTTTTTAATTGATTGCAGTAATTGTTATTTCAAAAATAAAAGAATTTTTCGTTTGAGTAAAATTTAATATCTTCATTATTTAACATACTTTTCCTCTTTTGCTTCCGTTCGTTTTGGTTTCCTTTCGTTTCGTTATCGTTCGTTTACCTTCCGCAATAAAATTTAAAAAAAGTTTTGCTCCAAAGTCGGTAAGAGTTGTGTAGAGACCATCGAAATGATGCAGGAGACCTTTGAAGATACTTGTATAGGCAAAACTCAAATAAAAGAGTTGTCCATGCAATTCAAAAACAGTCGCACCACTAGCTTCTCCACCATGATAACGCGCCAGCGCATTCATCGAACTTCGTGCAAACAGTTTTTAGCGAAACACAATATTAAACAACTCTGTCGCCTCCGTATGCCTACCACAGAGTACATTATTTATACTGAGGTCCCTACATAGCCGTCGTCTGCGACTTTTGGCTGTTCCCAAAATTAAAAATTCCGCTTAAAGGACATCGGTTTGACGACAGAGAGACGATTGAAACGAATGCGACGGGTGCACTCATGGCCATTCTGAAAACCGATTACGAGAATTACATCAGGATGTGAAAACACCAATGGGAACATTTTGTTCAGTCGAATAGGGACTACTTCGAAGGATGCCATGGGCTGGATGACGAAAAATAATGCCAGTGCAAAGTTACAGGTACAGGTCGGATACTTTTGGACACAGGTGTATACACAAACTCACAAAATTCGCACTTGTTTGTATAACATTAGTATAAATTTAGTATCTTTAAAATATCTTTATATCTAACATTTATTTCATATCCTTAAACTTTATCTATTTTTATTGGTACATAATAACTCAATAGCAATTTAATTTATACATACGAAAATAATTGGAAAACATTTTATCAAGTATCAATAACTTAAAAGGACCTTGAATTTTAAATAGAATCGCTATCCTGTTTGTTAACCTTTTATTATTATTACTTTATTTTCTCATGTCTCTTGATTTTGTAAACAAGTTTAATACAAATACATTAAAAAGAAATCTAAGTTATTTAAAATAACAAATAAGCCATAATTTGTCGTTTTATGATTAGAAATTAGTTATTAAAAATGCCAAACAATCTCGGAAAGTAGGATTTTTTTTTTTTCAAAGTTTACTGTCGATGGTGATTGACCTAGTAAACCATTCGTAGTAATTTATTTGAATCTAGCTGGCCCAACACACATCGTTTTGCTATATCCAATAGTCAATAACTCTACCACAACGTTCCTCAAATATGTACTTTATTCGGAATATTTCAAAAAGAATTAGCCAAATCTGTTTATTTTCTCAAGTTATATGCTTACCAACGAACAGTATTTGATTTTTATTTATCTAACAAATTGATGATTTTAATCTATAACGCCTGTATTTATTACTTTAATATGCATTTTCATTTATTCCAATAATTTTGTAATTGTTTGATCACATTGTCTTCAGACAGCCCTTTTTATAACTAACTAGCGACCCGCCCCAGCGTCCCACGGGTTAACTTCATAACTGCCTCATAAGCCTAGTGGTTGAAAACGCGATTCCTATGCTTGAAGTCCTAGGTTCGATTTGCAGGTCGAGCAAAGTGCTATTGGGTTTTTCTATCAAATTCACAGTATCAGCTTGGAGTTTGGCTTTGTGCCCGATTAATGGCAATAGGCTCACCCCCTATTACATAGGACTTAAAACATACCCGGAAACAATGGGTGTACACCTCTGCCAAACACTTCGGGGTACAGGCGTGATGGTATGTTATGTAACTTCATAGTAACGAATTCTGCTCTTAGCTCGCGACTCGCAATTCATGATAGGTGTTAGCTTTTTGAAAAACTACAATTCTTTAAAACATTGTTTTGATGTATCCCATAACGATTAGCCAGCGTAAGCCATGTAAGCGTCCAAGAATCATTTTTTGACAACTTGATTACAAATACTTGAATGTTATCTACTATACAAAACCTTAATTGGAATGTATTGTTTTTATAAACCTTCTGTAAAAAAAACCTCTAAATGGTAGTGAAAACTGCACTAAAATTTGTTGCGTAGTTTAAAAGGTCTACCCGTACATAGGGGTCAGACAGTGGGGAGCGACTTCATTTAATACTATGTACAGATAGATACTGAGATAGATGGAATACATTGTCAGTGTATTTATGTAATACTAAGGTAGAGAAGCCTAATTTTCTTGACCAATCTATTATAGCGGTATATGGGGCAGTAGGTAATTTATTTTGAACCGACGAAGAGTATACATTTATAAGTTTGTAAAAACGCCCTGAGAAAATGTTGGATTTAAGTAAGAAGCTATAGGTCTAAAGTTGACAGTTAGGACATTCGCATATGGTTGATTGGCCAAGGCTGTATGTCTGATGCAACTATTATTACATAGTCGTCATAGTGTTACGGTTAGGCCGTGTGCCTTGAGAACGAGTGCTTTACACGCTATGGCGCGTGTCCAAATGATCACGTAGTAATGAAATACAGGTTTAATCTGTCTGTCTAGATTACACAAACAACTTATAATTCTTTTTTATGGAATAGCTATAGGTATGCGCTTGGACTCGATCTCACCTGATGGTAAGTAAATATGAGGTCGACGATGGTTCGTATCAGATGTCTATATGTATTATCATACTTATCGTATAATCATATTTACTATTATTTAAAACTATAAAAAATAGCTAACTAAAAATTGCTTTCTGGTTATCTTTATTCCGTTGGAAGTATAAGGGAAAGAATATAGTAATCGCTTGGTTTAAAACGAGATAGGGATACGAGACCATTTTTGTATATACTATCAGCCAGTACCGGCCTACCGACCTAAGTAAATCGTGACCAAAATAAAGCCTGTTTATTTCTGCAGAATCTGAGGTTTTAAAGTGTAATTTAATGTTTAATAGACTTATTCAATTGTGGTTACATGTATTATACCTGGATCTAACTCGTGTAACAAAAAAAAAATCAAGAAAATAATACGCACACTAGTGTATTCCGTTTTTGGTTTCGTCTGATCTATAGATACAGTATAGTAAATATACTAAACCATTGTTTATAACATACACAGATCCAATAGAAGGATTTTTTAAATAAAATCAAAATGGTTAAATAGATAAACTAACTAACTAACAGTTTTGATATAAGAACAATTCATGAAAATTGATAAGAAAAGTTATAAATTAAGGAATGTGTTTTCGGAAACCAACCCTTTGATGGAAAAAAAGATAATAAATCATATAAATAGTAAAATAACATGAATAGTAAACTTACATGGGTAAAACACTAATAAAACCAGCATATAATAAATAGAACAGATATTTAGTATGTATCTATTTTAACAGAACTGCAGGGTTTTTCTTTTTATTCCAAAAGTACATATTATAATATTATCTTAGGTGGCACGAACAAAATGAACGTCTATCGCTGACTTATGACCTCAGCTCGTGCTTATATATTCCGACGGATTCCAGATCAGTCCGGATTCAAAGTTCGGAAGGGCATATCCGAATCTACAGTAATATGCAATGTTTATTTTCTTATCTCTTAGGTACATTACACATCAAAGAATGTATATTAACAAAGTCGATTACAACACTCTTCGGCTGTAGCTGGAATACAGATACATTTTTTATACAATATTGTAGTGAGCCTTATTACGTCACAGCTTAAGTGTGCTTAAAGAGGAAAATGTTATAATATATGAACGAGTTTAAAATATGAGATTTACAATTCACTAAGGATAAGTGAAACTTTTTAGGCGGCGATCCGATACTTGGACGAGAATTGAAGATGAAATTTCAATGACACGTCACATTTAGGCACATTTTGTTACATGAGAGAGAAAAAAGATATAACGTAGAGAGACGGAGAAAGACAGTGTAACCTACATTGTATATCATATACACAGTTTAGGATATACGTATTTCCCTTTTTAAACAGTTTCATTTTCTTCACTTAAACGGTGTTACACGCGCATTTTTTCAAAAGTCTTTATTTTTGTTGTCATCCGAAGTCGCATAGATTATGTCTGCTTTTTTTTAAGGGAACAGTTGTCAAACTCATATATAAAAACTGACGAGGATTCAAAATCAATGTATGCGGCTAATAGGAGGATTCTCAAAAAGTACATTAATATATTTGATGGAATCGGAATTACTTAAAGGACCCCTACACATTCGCAAGCAGGCAAATATTTGTTTAAATTAAGATTTAGATAAGATAAATTAAGATTATTATGTAGGCTGTGTCAAAATTATTACTAAAGACGTAAAACCAAACCGCTTTTAACAGCAATATATGAATATCTTATAACAACACCCGTACATTGTAGCCAACAGTTAGAAATATTTTCATTGGACACGTGGGTAAGCAAAGTGGATTTATCTTATATAATTAGAGTTCTTAAAGAAGGTGTTGATAAATTAAAAAGTAGTTAAACCACTGCCTTAATACAGGTGTTATGTGAGGAATTTATATTTCACGATTTTATAAATTTTTACAAAAATTTTACAGATTCCTCTAAAGAAAAAGAAAACGTTGGAGTGGCCATGGTTTGATCCTCAATTAAACATTTATGTTAAATTTACTATCGAAGCTTCTATGTCAATTATGTACGCAGAATTAATTGCAATTGCTAAAGCACTATCATAAAATTCCATGATGGAAGTTATGTTGTTTTGATAAATTTAAAGAGTGCACCCCAACACTTAGCTCGGTATACTTTGCTAATTCGAGGAAAACAGATAGCACACAAGATTTTGCGATTGTTACAAACATAGAGTAGACTGATACAGTTACAAAATTTAAATTCTAAAAATGTAAATACTATTCTACAATGAATACCACCCCATAAAGGTTTAATAGAAAACGAACAAGTGGATCGATTGGAAAAAGATGAGCTCATTAACGGCATACCTTATCAATGACACTCATACTATACAGATGTTATGTGTCTCATAAGAAAACAAATTTCGTGAAACGTAGAAGGAATATTTTGATAAGCAATCAATTAATAAAGGCATATGGTACAAAACCATACAACCAACTTTGTTGCGCTTTACTTAGTTTAATAAATTCAAATTTAGTCGACCTGAATTAGTTACTGCCTTTGGACTCCGTTCAGGACACATTCCATTTTATAGTTTTTTTGTGTTTAATAAAAGTTAAGTCGTCTCCAAACTGATACGATACTGACTCGATACTAACCCGACAGATTAGTACTACAAGATAAAATGAATAATTCATTGCGATGTGTTGGGTTATGTAATGGCATTCTTGCTTTTTCGACATATAAGGAAGCAAGGATGTTTTACAAACAGTCATTAGAAACCGTTCAGGTTGAAGTTTAGAAAGTGTAATTTAAAATAATAAAAAAATTATGATATTCACTGGGGTGACATGTTAACGGATTGCCCAAACCCCAAATAACAAATAAAGAAAAAAAAACTTTATTCTTTATAGAATAGACACTGGTAATTAACTTTTATAGATTTAAAATTTCCTTAAAGAACATTTTCTGAAAATACAAATAATTGTGATAAAATACAAAACAAAACAATATTAAAGAATAAGGTGTAAGAAAAATGTATATGTTGTATTTATTTTTAGAACATTTTTTATTGATATTTTCTCTACTTCAAATTGCAACCTAAGTAAACTAAAAAGGAAAATTAAAGAAATTTTTCTTCTAAATATTAAAATAAATTAGTTTCTATTTCTACTATTATTTTATAAGGAATTAAGTAATATGAAGATACTGTTTATATACTTATAAATTATTTCACAATGTTGCGACACTTGCGTCCGATTTTATTAATGGCTTTGTTAATCGAGAGGGATGTGATAATTATGTGTGTGATAAAGGTTAAATATTTTTATCTATTATAATTATATAATAGTTATCGTTATTCAGTTTTGATTGAAGGTCATTATCAAAAACAAATCTATTTGCTTTCTGTTGAAATGGTGATCATGACGTGACACTGTTTCAATGCATTCCAAATTCTATTTCAAGTGGTCTGAATTCTATAACCAGTGAGGAATAACACCAATAGTATAATATATCCAATAGTATATAATAACACCAAAAACAACGGTGAATACTAAGAGTTCGGCAATCCATCGACGGACGCTGTTATCATGCCGACCAGAAAGCTTCTCGGCAGATAAATACGTATACACTGGCTGATTCCAGAACGCGACAAATAAAAAGAGGCACTCTGATGGGCTTATCGTGATGTCAATGGTCGTGTACATATTGTTGATAAAGAGGGAAAAAAAAATAAAACAATATCAATGCCTTACAGAGTGCAATTCTCAACCCTATCTGCAAGAGTATGTCGATAGCGACAAATCGATTGCCGAGATGGTTTCTGGGGTCTAACGGAGTTTTGGAGTCCAACTGCCGATGGTATAACCATAAGTATAGTTAAGCAAGTCATTGAATGTGGTCAGAAATTCGGTATAGAATTATTTTAAAATATGAAATAGTGGAAAGCATGCTAACACATTTCTTCTGTAGGTCGCCAACAGAGGTAACAGATCGTATCATGGGCGTAGACCCGAACAAGACTAGACTAGCAACCGTAGGTATTACACAGACCGTTATTAATACATATATATTGTATTGCAAGAGAATCAAGTGGATATAAATATATTTAAAGTACTTAAAGTAGGTACCTGGTTTTATCAATGGCTTAAAAAGCATTGGGTTGTAGAATAAAATTGAAAGTTATTTGGGTGAACTGATTTTGTTTACTTACATGTGTATATTAGAGTATATATGTATAACCGTAGACTCAATGAGGGTTTCCAGGGGCAGCGGCTCAAGAAGCATCAAATATTTATTTTAAATTTGTCCATTCTATAGATATTTTGTTGTTTTATTTTGTAAATACTTTTTGTTTTGTAGTAACGTTATATGGAGGCATCCGGTTTTAATGTTTCTAGAGCTACCGGTTTGAGCTGTCTTGTCAGTCCGACAGTCTAAAGAATTTTGATAAATATATAATCCTAAACATCTTCCACAAAGAGCTTCCTAATTTCAGTAGTATATTTTTTAGCTTATCAAAGGTATATACATATTTTAAAATATAGTTATTTTAAATAAAGGATAAGTTTTTACCCATCTTTTTACCATTTTTAGTAATAATAATAATAATTACTCGGTGGTTAAATAAACCAACCCAAAGGGTAGTTAATATATTTATTTATTGTTTATTATTTCCCATTTGGTTATTACTCTAAACATCTACAATTAAGTTTAATCCGAAGAACGATGCATTAAACACAATTGGTAATCAAACGAACTTACCTTGTACGTGATGTTCGATTATAATTGTGTGATATATGCATCGTTCGAGGATTACGATCCCACCCTGACCCAATATGAATCTTATAAAAAAGATTTCCCTGATAACGGGAAATAATAACACTCTAAATTAATGAAAGATAGGGATGGCGCGCCGGCGCGGGAGGGGGTTCTAGTGGGCTTGCTTTGGCTCTGAATTTAGTGGTTGTTTGAGATACAGGGTGTTACACTACTACCTCAGTAGTTATAAATAATTTATTATTTGGTTAAACAATACCGTAAGTATTAGTCAGACCTCTCATGTTGATGCAAAATTAAAAGTAAAATGACATTAATTTAACTGAACTTAAATGTACATAATTCAAAGTTTTAACGGAAAATTAGGTAGGTAGTGTGCAGTTAACCCTAAATAAAAAGAAAACAAATTACTATCTATACATATAAAATGTCTTGTAGTGAATAACTGACGAATCAACGCACAGCCTAAACCGCTAATCGTAGAGACCTGAAACTTGGAGGATGTGTTCTTTGTATGACGTAGCATCCGATAAGAAAGGTTTTTCCGAAATTCTACCCCTAGGGGGTGAAAAATGGGGCAAAGTTTGTATGAGACAACGTGATTACTTGGTCCAATCTACTTACAATTTTGCATAAACCTTTTCTAACAGAATTGATGGAAGACTTGTTTCGTATTTTATTGAAATTCATCCGCTAACGGGGTTAAAAAGGTCAATACTCCTTAGTGCTCGTGATTTAAATTACATTTTATTTTGAAACATGTTTGAAAACTCAATCCGATTTTATTCAAAAAAGGTTAAACTCACTTAAAAACAAACGTATGCTTAAAACTCTTACTCTTTAAAATTGGAATGTCTGGAAAGTAACCGTACTATATTAGTACCTCATTTGAAGGTTTCCAAGCTTAAAGAGTTATGCACTTTTAGGACACTAAGGACGTAGAGTTCGAAATTTGAAATGATAAGGAAAATAGAACATTTTGATTATAAATTATACGAATCATGCCAGTTTTTTTTTTTATTTGCGCGGAACCCTAATTTATTTTCTAAAATAAAATAGGCCTAAGTTACTGCTTATAACATCTGCTATCTGCTAGTGAAAGTCCCGTCAAAATTGCTCCAACCATTTCGGAGATACCCGGAACAAACAGACAGACAGACAAAAAAATTTTTTTTTTTTTATTATAGGTACGGTATATACCTACTTTTATATGCATTTAGTAAAAGTTGTTTTTTTACATTACAAACACGTACTTTAATTTTATTAATTTTATGATGTAGGTACTTAAAAGGCAAACGCACTGAAAAATGATTTATTTTGTAGATATATAATAAAATTAAATGTAGTGTACTGGCCATCCATTTTCATAAATAAATAATTATATATGTATATTTTTAAGAGCGATATCAAAAAAAATAATAATTCTACATTGCCACTTTCCTAGCAGGTGGTATTAGACCATACTTTAATTGATTATTACACCCTTGGGTAATCAAAACCCAGTATTCAGATATTCTCAGTGTCATAGTCGTAGTTTAGAGAAAAACCATCCATATAATGTATGTACTCGTACTTACAGTCTTTGTGGTTTACCCTATTCTATGGTTGTAGCCATCTTGGAGGTTTATTCCTTTAGTGTGTTTTTTTTTTGCTTACGTAATTAGACCTATCAGGTTTCAATATTGCGTGTTATTCTCACTTCGAGATATTTCTTTAATGTCCGAGATCAGTATGTCTTTAGATATATCGTAACATTATTACCTTACGAGCACTTTCATATATTATACTCAATAACTCAAGATTCAATATACTGTAAAAACGCAACTGTAACAATAAAAAATGAGTTAAAATAACAATATATTGCGTCCTTGTTGTTTGGACACATTGTACTTTGACCAGCTGAATGTATTATTTTATAGTATTGTCTTACAAATTAATATTCTATTTTAGAACTTATTAGTCGAAGTATTATATATTGAAGTAAGTAAGTAATATATTATTATAACATACTAGATGAGCTGTAAAAAATAAAATTCATAACACAGCAATTGGGATCTATTTAAAAAACGGACAAATAGCGAGTAGAACACAGGCATATATTATACAAATATCGACAGCAACCTAGAAGTCTTAAATTTTAATGTAACTTAATCAATAATAAATTGTTAATCTTTTCTATGTATTTTATTTGCCAAAGGGGGGGGGGGGGTACACGTGCACGCCTTGCACCCTACTGCCGACACCCATGATATACAGGTACCGTACATTATTGACCAGTTTTTAACATAAATATACTGTCCTTATTTTCTCCAACATCTCTCGGTCTAACTCAGGCAATAACTTTTAGGTATAATGCAAAAAAATGTTTTTCAAATTTCAATGACTTGATAGATTAGCGCATTCAAACAAACAATCTCTAGCCTCGTTATTAGTTGCCACCTATTGGTGTTTGGCGACAAATTTTAAACTTGAGGGTTGTACCTACCTAGCTAGCCAGGCGGGCATTAAAAAAAGACCTACCGCCATGCATTCATTTATTGTGATATAGTTTGGTTATTTGCACGAGTGAAGTGAATCATAAATAGTTTCACCCGTGTTAAATTTATTCGATCAGTTATCCACCGCGCCGCCGCTAACGTATCCCTGTAAGCCTTTCGTTGTTGTCAATAGTCAGATTTCGGTGTCACCGTTAATTATTATTTTGCTTTACTTATATCATTTTACCAATATATACAAAAATTCACTGCTCATTAATATAAGGGGGGCGTCCATTAATTTAGTGAGCTCAAAATTGTTCGATAAAATCTCACAAATGTTGATTTCATTTTTTATTTATTTAGAGAATATACATTATCTATATTATAATATATACGATGTATGTAGGTATATATAAATACATACTTAATAATAATAAAGCTTAAGAGTTTTTGTTTTTATGAACGTGCTAATCTCTAGAACTAACTTTGGAAAAATCTTCTTCATTTTATGTCCTATTTATTGAGAAAGGCTATATAACTTCACGCTACGACCCTAAGGAGCGGAGTAGTAACCATGAACGTCAAGCAATATGGCAAGTATAGGCAAATACGGGAACTGAGAACACAGAACTACACAGTCGACACGGGTGCGTTAGTGGCATTGGCGGCAAGACGCGGCGCGGCGCGGTCTGGTGGGCAGTTGGCTGAATAAATTTACTACAGGTGAAACTGTGAAGCAAAGCTAGCACATCATTCAAGTTTAAAGTTTCGTTAAAATTTGTCCCGAATTGCACTCACTAAAAGCCAAAGATAAGTACCTAATCAGAAAATTAATTCGGAACCACACTTGAATAAAATATAATTATAGTAACAAACGTTCAATACATAAAACATTAATATCACTGTATTATAAAAAAAATACATCTTTAATATTTCATTTATTTATTTCCATAGCATCTGTGTACGCTATAAAATCACTTGATTTTATTTCTTTCTAAATAATTCTAATATATCTAAATCGCCATAATTTATCTTTAGATAAACAACATTTTTTACCTTATTAACCTTTATAAATATTTATTTAAAATAACAACAACCAAATTTACTCATAAATTAATAATATAGGTAGTTCATGCTTTTTAGAGTTCCGGACCTGATAATGAAAAAAAAACGGTAGATATCCCTTTAGGATCACTTTCCATGTGATAAGACAAGACACTTTTCTCGAAAAGGATTTGAGATGTAAAGTTGAAATTAATATCACATACTAAAGTCTACGGCCTAATACCGCTGTAAAAACATATAATTTCTAGGTTGACGCATTAAAGAGATGTGGTACTTCATTGTTAAAATATCTAAAATCTTGAAATTTGGCACGAAGTGAGGACTTTTAACAGTAGTTAATTAATAAATCCGTAAATAAGGAGTTTCTAATCCCGTATAAAGTACAAGCTGTACCCCGCGGTTTCACCCACACATTATAATTTAGAAGAAATCACTGAATACTTCAGTACAGTATTTTTATCGGGCGGCCAGATGGTCACATCGCGCCACTACTACTATAGACCAGGGTTGTTGCGCATGCAACAATTTTGATATCCGCGGATGCGGATTTCAGAAATTTTTAAACATATTTCAAGTTTAAGTACATAAATAAATTAAAAATCGATTTAAATTTAATGTTAATTAATCATATTTTGAGAACAAGACTAATACAATTTATAGTCTGACTTATTAGCATCTTGGGTTTAGAATTTTATAATAAAAAAAACTTTGTTTAATAATTAAACTTAAAAAAATGGTGAATTATTATATATTAATTAAATAGTAATATTGGAGCCTTCTCAGTCTCTATCCTGTTACTAAGTGTATTCGCTGGGAACACTGGATGGTATAAGTGATTAATATCTGCGTGCAATTCTGCAGAGAGTTTTCAGTTCAACATGAAGAACATTTCATCAATTAAGTGGATTTTCATTCAAATCGCCTATTTTAAAATAAGTCCAGATACTGTTTTTTGTTAGTGGCGACATTTTTATTCACCTTTTCACTCAATATTTACATAGAAATATCCATCAACCACGCAGACTACTTGGATAAAACCGGTAAACAAACTCTGTAATTGATTCCAGTGGAAATCACGTCGATTACTAAAACAAAACTAATAAAACCTATAGGAACTGGTCACCAAGTGTACCTTCCTATTGGTCAATAGCGATCACATGCGAGCCATGCGGCACACTGGCCCCAACCACTTTCTTTACATGGCGTTACTTACTCGCTTGCGCCTTGCACTTATACATTCGCATCCTTAAAAGCTACACATCGATTGATGCAGATGCGAATACGGATGCAGATGTCTAAATTAATGCGAATATTCCGCATTTGCGGATGTCGAGCCGAGTGTTGAATTATTTTAATTTTGCATTATATCTCATAATATGCGTCCAAAAAACATGCTGTAAAACTCAAAGTTTATCTTTATTAAATTGTCTATATGATGAAGTAACTTTTGTTTGTAAGGATTAATATGCCATGCTTAAAAATAATGCTCATTAATTATTTTTTATTTTCAACAAAAAAAAATTGCAAATTATCTTACTGTGGCTAATGTATCAAAGACAGATATATGCTATCGCTGACTTTTAGATATACTAATGGCCAATATTTTTGTAGAACATTATATTTACCTATCATTAACCATTAAGCCAGCATACGTAGATAAAGCAGTTCGCGAGGGTTCGACTTCCGAATTACATAACAAAAATCAATATTTAAGGCTAACTGGGAACTGTAACTTAATGTTATATAGCCTATATTATTTTCCTCGTGAGTCTGGCTATCATATAAAAAACTATTTTTTCGAATCTGACTAGCAGTACCAGAGATTAGCGTTTTTAAACAAACAAACAAAAAAAAAATCCGCTTATTATTATATATACGCCGGAAACGTGGGGCGGCAGCGTGGTGGTCCTGTTCTTCAAGAAAGGTGATAAAACCTTATTGAAGAACTATCGGCCCATCTCGTTGATGAGCCATGTTTATAAGCTGTTTTCGAGGGTCATCACGAATCGTCTCGAGCGCAGGTTTGATGACTTCCAGCCTCCCTAACAAGCCGGTTTCCGAAAAGGCTTTAGCACCGTAGACCACATCTATACGCTGCGGCAGATTATACAGAAGACTGAGGAGTATAATCTGCCTTTATGCTTAGCGTTCGTGGACTACGAAAAAGCCTTAGATTCGGTCGAAACCTGGGCAGTGTTGCGGTCTCTCCAACGGTGCCGTATTGACTATCGATATATAGAAGTGTTGAAGTGCGTGTACAACAACGCCACCATGTCGGTCCGAGTACAGGAGCAGTGCACGAAGGCAACTCCTTTGAGGAGAGGCGTTAGACAGGGAGACGTAATATCTCCGAAACTGTTTATCGTCACCCTAGAGGACGCCTTCAAGCTCCTGGAATGGCAAGGACTCGGCATCAATGACAATGGCGAGTACATCACTCAAATTCGATTTGCTGACAACATCGTAGTCATGGCAGAATCGCTGGAAGATCTTGGCACAATGCTCGATGGCCTCGACAAAGTTTCTCAACAGGTAGGCCTTAAAATGAACATGGACAAGACGAAAATCATGTCGAATGTCCATGTGGTGCCCACCCCAGTATCAGTTGGGAACTCTTGTCTAGAAGTTGTTGACGAATATGTCTACCTGGGACAAACAGTCCAGTTAGGTAGGTCCAACTTTGAAAAAAGTCAGTCGACGAATCCAACTCGGCTGGGCAGCGTTCGGGAAACTGCGTGACGTCTTCTCGTCCAAAATACCTCAGTGCCTCAAGACGAAAAGACCAATGTGTGTTGCCAGTGATGACATATGGCACAGAGACGTGGTCGTTCACTGTGGGCCTCATAAGAAAGCTCAAGGTCGCTTAGCGAGGTATGGAGAGGGCTATGCTTGGTGTTTCTCTACGAGATCGAATCAGAAATGAGGAGGTCCGTAGATAAACTAAGGTCACCGACATAGCCAAAAGGATTAGCAAGTTGAAGTGGCAGTGGGCGGGGCACATAGTTCGGAGAACTGATGGCCGTTGGGGCAGAAAGGTTGTCGAATGGAGACCGCGCACTGGAAAGCGCAGCGTAGGACGGCCCCCCACTAGATGGAAAGACAACCTAATAAAGGTCGCTGAGAGCCGTTGGGTGCAGGCCGCACAAAATCGGTCGCTCTGGAGATCTATGGGGGAGGCCTATATTCAGCAGTGGACGTCCTGCGGCTGAAATGATGATGATGATGATTATACTTATTAGTATAGATAATACTGCTGAAAAGAAAAACAACTTCTGCATGTAGTTGTTATCCATCTACTAGTAAATATAGTAGATTTCAATGATCCGGGTAGTCTTTTAGCATACAATTTATGCTTAAATATATTGTTATTTCACGTATGAATACATAGCATAAATATTTTTTATTTCTTTTAGAACATTAAATTACTTATTGTGGTTTAAATCTTGAAATTAGTTGTATATGGTGTAGCGCTCTTTTTCAGATCTTTTTACGAGTAGTAGGTTATTATACAAGATTTCTTTCTTGCTTATTTATATCGTGTTTCTATTATCCTATTTTACGGTTTTGGCAGGATATTCCAAGAAAGCATGCAGGTTGTAACTTTTTTTCGAGTTGTTTTTCTATTATCATTACTTTTTTTTAAATTTACTATGTTATGTAATCAGTACGGAACTCACAGGGAGCGAGATCTGGTCGCTACTTGTCCGACTTTTCTTAATGTTTTATTGGCTAACCTTTACCCTAATGTCAGTGGTGATTTGTTATATACTTTATTTGAGAATTTCGGATTGAGTATTCTCAGCTTAGTGCATTGTTAAGACAATAAGTAGAATAGAAAGAAAGAAAATACAATTAACTGAAAAGTAAAGATTTTGTATTGTGTTGTAATAGCAATATTGTAAGGTGGTACACGCAAAGGAGACATATACTCGCAAGTTCGGTAGCCGTTAATAATTATGATATGATGATATCTTGGTATTTCACGAGTTATTTTATAAACTACTCTAAGTACTAATACTATTATGTTAAAAAAATACCGGGAAAAGAAAATACATAAAATGTTAAATATACATCCGAATTTATTTTATCGCCTTCAAAGTATGCTCCTTCAGAAACGATACACTTACATTATCGCATAATCCAATAATCAAAACTTTTTATATACGCTTTTTCTGGAATTGAGTTTTGTTCTCGTCGTGAATTCTCCTTTATGTCTTCTAGCGAATGAAAACGGGCGCCACGAAGTGGTAATTTGAGTTTAGGAAAAAGAAAGAAGTCGGCTGGAGCCATATCTGGTGAATAAGGTGGTTGCTCGATGGTATTTGTTGAGTTTTTGGCCCAAAATTATTTCATAATGATGGCCTTGTACGATGGCGCATTATCGTGGTGCAAAATTGAACAATTTTCATTCCACATATGGGTCTTTTTCGTCGTATTTGCTCTCTTAAACACCGCATAACGCTCAAATTAAATACCATATTTACCGTTTGACCTTCCGGTAAGAAATCCGAGTGCGCAACACTGCGATAGGTAAAGAAAACAGTTAACATGACTTTGACTTTTGATCGACTTTGACGTGTTTTTTTTCGGTTTTGGTTCAGTTGGAAGGCGCCACTCCGAAGCTTCTTGACTAGTTTGCATTTCAAACTCGTAAACTCACGTCTCGTCACCAGTAATAAATAATGCGTTTCATGAATGTTGGATCGGAATTGACTCGTTTTTCAAACATGCATGGAAATATTGTCATTACTTTCGAAAACAGAACAAGCGAAGTATTGAATACTCAACCTGCAGTTGCCTATTTCACGGCCTTTGCAATAATTTACTGTTACTGTTTTTTTACCATTCTAACAGTGTAGTCGTGAATTCATCATCTATCATCAAGGATCCAAGGATCTTTACATACCAATTTTCAACTAATTATATACCTGTCATCTTGACTTTTTTATTATCAATTAATATTTCTTAGTTCTCTTTATACGTTTTGTTTTAACTTACCATACCTATCCCTAACGGTTCCGATGTCGTAAGCGTTTTTAATTTTTGGCGGCATTCTTGGATTTTGATCTTAGTATTTAGTATCTAAATACTAAATAGCCTAGAGTTCTCTATAATTTTTACTTTGTAACCATGTCGCTATCTATTTCAGTATTTGCAGATCGTAATCAAACAAACTATTACGTAAAAATTATTACCTACCCTTTTGTTCAACATACAATTCAAACAAATAAAATTCTATTCAATTACTTACCTATGTATATATATATATATATATATACACATATATATTAGTAATTTTGTTTTCAATAACAAAATAACATGGAAAATACTATTAAATCTGCTTTGTTACCATTGAAATGATACTCCGTCTTCCTTCTTTTGTTTTCGCGAAAAAAAAATACAATATAATACCACACAAGACGGCACATTTTCAAAATAATACTAAAGTCTAAAACTCACGCGGTGCTGACATCGCATGACATCTCCTTTCAAAATTAACACATTTGAATACTAATATGGAACATTTTCGTGTTCTGACCGGCTCCATCTGTTGAAGAGGAGGATTACGGGGCGATTTTTAAATAAACCACTTTTCTTTTATAACATATTTCTTTTCTTAATGTGTGTATCATAGCAACTCTATATACATTTTCTTTTTAATTCATATACATATATTTTACTAGAAAGGAGATGCGCATTGTTATTCAACACTCTCCCTCAATGCACATCTCATACCTAATCTAAACATAAACTGAGAAAATTGAATTTTACTAAGAGGCTTTGTCAGAACATCCGCTAATTGGTATTTAGTATTCACATATATAACATTGATTAACCCTTCCTCAATTTTTTGCTTTACAAAATTATACTTAATGTCCATATGTTTAAGGCGTTTTTGATCAGGGTTATTGACCGAGTTAATAGTACTTGTATTATCTTCATACATTGTTACTTTTTGACACTCAACATTTAAATCATTTAATAATTTTATAATCCAACAAGCTTCTACTACTGATTCACATAACGAAATTAATTCTGCTTCAGTTGTGCTTAAAGCTACTGTAGCTTGTTTTCTGGATCTCCATATTACGACATTATTAAATAGCATAAATAAGTAACCGCTAGTAGATTTTCTATCATTATCTCTAGCCCAGTCAGAGTCTGCATATCCTATCAAAGGTATAATATCATTAAAATCATTTTTATAATAAACTAATGCATAATGTAGAGTTTCTTTTACATATCTTAAAATTCTTTTTAATGCTTTCTTAAGTCATTTAAACCATTTACCATATTTGTTTTTACCAACCGATTAATATTATGCATTCCTAAATGACCAAACCTTCTATGCCACAAACTAGCTATCTCATTAAATTCTTTGTTTACATAGTTGCAATTTTGTTGGTTGATGCTTGTCTTAATAGTATACAAATTACCTTCTAAGTTGCCTATCATTATCATGTTATCATATCTATTATAAATTCTAACCTTACCGTGTGTGAATGTCGCTTTATATCCACTTAAATTAATTTTAGATACGGATATTAAATTTTTCCTTAATTCGGGAACAAAATATACATTTTTAATAGTACATGGATATGCTTTTCTACCTACATAACCTATTACCTGTATATTTTCAATACCTATCGCTAGTAAAATTACACCATTTTTAGCAGCTACAATATGTTTAGGTTGCTTAAGCTCTATATAGTCTGTAAAATAATTTTTCGTGTTTACTAAATGATCAGAGCATCCAGAGTCTACACACCACAACAAACTGTCCATCTTTTGTTCACAATTGTTAGCTACATCTTCACACATAAAACAGTCACTCCCATCTATATTAAAAACTTGATGATCTCTTTCTTGGTTGTAGCCTCCACGGTGTCTTTCGAATCTTCGTTGTTCTCGGTATTTTCCTCGAGCTTGTCCTTGATATGTGCTACGACCACGTCCTTGGTACACGCCGCGTCCTTGTCCATGATAATCGCCCCGTCTTTGGCCCATGTAAGCTCCGCGCTGCTCTCCTTATCCGTAGTATTCACCTCCTCTTTGATACCCACGCCGTACTGAGTTTATGTCACGTCCTTGTTTGTTGTAATCTTGATTCTTCTCCCGACATTGAAACTTTTTGTGTCCGGGCTTACCACAAGTATAACATAGAAATGCATTATTGATGTTATACTGTGCTGAACTAATATTCTTTTTCTTCTTTTCTTCTTCACCCATCAGTCTTTTTTTCACAAAATCATACTGCAAATTTTCAACAGTCTCAAGTGCTGTAACAATTCCTTCATAGCTTTCCGGCATCGATAATAAAAGATAGTTGACTTTTTCATCCTCATTTAATTCCGACTCCGCTTCCTTTAAATCCGTAAATATCGCCTCTAATTTTAATATATGTTCCAACAAAGACGACTTTTCATTATATTTTAAATTCGCTAAATTTCTTCTTAAAAATAACTTTGAGCGTACACCTTTTGCTTTAAAATTTAATTCTAACGTTTTTATCATCTCATACGCTGAACCTTTTCTCACGTAATCAAGAAGGGTGTCGGACACGGCAGCGATAATGAGTGCCTGTGCCCTTGCCTCACCTTTTTTATTTTCATATTCACTTGCATATTTTTCATCCTCAATAGCTTCGTGTACTTCATTCTCTTTTAAAATACTTTTCAATCGAAATATCCACGTGTTGAAATTTTTGCCATCGAATGGTATGATGGGAAAATGTTTATACATATTTTATTCTTCTGCACTTAGCCTAACAATATATCAATATAATAAGCTTAATATAACCATGTCTAATATAACTACGCTCTGCTACCACTGTTGAAGAGGAGGATTACGGGGCGATTTTTAATTAAATCACTTTTCTTTTATAACATATTTCTTTTCTTAATGTTTGTATCTTAGCAACTCTATACATATTTTCTTTTTAATTCATATACATATATTTTACTAGAAAGGAGATGCGCATTGTTATTCAACACCATCTGCCTTTTTCTTAAATCTGTGGTCTACGAAAACGAAATTCCATTGGCGATGTAAAATTTAAGACAAACTCTTTGTTCGATGTTTTTGTTAATTATGAAATTCGCAATACACACTAGATATGATCAAATTAAAACAGCACTGTATTTAATTTTAATGATGCAAATCAAACTTCGCGCCAAAATAGAAAACAGTTGTTACAACCCAAAAAAATAAAAAATAAAAAATACTCTACGCTCACATTACGCTCGAGTGAATTCATCTATGTTTTTTTCCTTGTTCCATAATTTCGGCACCGTATTGTAATTCAGAACGTTGACTTCTTTATTTATACCAATAAAAGGACAAAGAAACCATAAATCCGATATGTTAACTACCAAAATAACAACGGTTATTTTTCAATGGTTGGATTTTTTTATTCATAGAACTAACCTTGCTAGGAAAATAAATAAATAACATTGGTTTTATCATTTGATGACGACGGGGGAATTCACATTATATTTATTGTTTTTTAAAAAGTTTTTAAATGGTCAGAGGAAAGAACCAACTCGCAATCAACTTGCCAATTGTAATGTCGCATCGGACATATTTACACATTTATAAAGTACATTGAATACGTAAGTAATGACGTCAAACAATCACGCCTACGTTATTAAATATTGATAATTGTTATGTTACTCATTTACAGCCTACTGAATTCGATAATATTTTTAAGACAAAGACCTTATTCATTGTAATAGATATAATTTCAAATAGTTCGCCGACTGGTTCGCAACCAACATGCATATCGTCAAAAGTTCGTCATATAGTGACTCGCTTTTGCGTATCGCATTCGGGATCAGCCTGTGCATATGCAGATAAATTAACGCAGGCTGGTATGACAACGGCAACCGTCGATGGATTACGATCTCCCGGTAGTCGTCGTTGTGTAGGATTGTACTGTGCTTACAATCAGTAATGTCAATTTGCAGCTCTACTATAAAACAAAACCTTATTATTTGTTTACACAAATTGATAAGTATATCTATGGAACTAAGTTCTGTTTTTAAATGGCAATTAAATGGCAATAGTTAACGCCACAGTCAAAAATCATTCCGAATAGAAAGATCTTTTGAAATTGGAAAGGAAAGAAAAGCCTACTAAGTTAATTCATTAAGCCCTTGCCTAAGCGTAATACACACAATAATTATTAAAATTGTAAATAATAATAATAATATTGCAACGTATAATCTCATATATTTTTCCATTACGAATTTTATGGTATCTATCTTCGTAGCATACATAAATAACGTAGGTACCTATCCCTCGCGAATAAGCTTTGTTTATTCATATACAAATAAAAAAGGCAAGTATTGCATCATTATTTTATGGAATATAAATTAATTGTAAAACGATATTTTTGCGATGATATGATATTATTCATTAGAATTTATAAAAAGTTTGTAAATTCATCTTCTATAAATGTTCATGCTTACTGGTTCAGCTCATTAACATTATCCAACAATTCGTCTCTCGTCTCACGTTTAATAACAATATATTTTTCTTTATACCTATAATGTCTATATCAGAAACTAGCGGCCCGCCCCGACTTTGCACGGGTATTTAACAAAAAATTAAAAATTATAATACACACGAATAAACCCTTCTATTTGCCTCAGGTTACTAAAAAAGAAAATTATAAAGAAAGTTTGAATATTATTATTTTAATGAACTTATATTTTTATTTTACTGACCTTTTGTTATTATTTTTTATATATTTTTTTGTTATTTTTTAATAAGTGTTTAATAATTTTTTTCTAATTTTTGTAAAAAGTTCATATATACAAAACAAAAGCCATTCAATTTATTGAGTCAGAGCTTCCCTGTTAACGATATTTGACGTTGTTTTATTTTGCTGCTTATTAACGTCAATTCATGTTGTTGCAGTCCAGAAGGGTGTAGACCAGTGGTCGACAAACTTATTAGCCAAAGACCCAAATAAGAACATTACAACAATAAAAAAAAAATTGGGAGCCGAATATGCCTGTTTAGTAAACTTTTATTACACTAAATAAGTAGTACACTAAATAAAACTAAATTTTATACTTAATAAATATTTAAAAATTCCTGTGGGTAATGGACTGCGTGTTTGATATTAGTTACAGTGGCAATCGATTTGTAATTTTTTATTTGGCCGGGGACTTTTTAAATAATCAAATTATTTATTTCCTTCACCGTATCATTCCTAGGTATCACTGTTGCCCTAGAACACAACCGACGAAAGTTCTATTCGTGCAAATTTTCAATGTCAGGGTATACTGCATCTACTAATAATTTTAAATTATGGACTATTTGGCCTAGAGACTCATCCAAAAGGATATCATGATTTCTGCTTAAATTTAGAGTGGCAAGCTGCTTGATAGGTCTCTTTGAGAACTCCCTCAACGGTTTTTAAGTACTCGAATGAGGTTGGACCGCGAACGTGATGTAGCAACATACTAAGATAAAAATTTTCTTATTGAGAAGGATGTACACCGTAGACTCTTCCTAAAGCGGTATCTTTTTTTATGCCTGGATGGCCAACTACGTCCACACCACGCTTACTTCTTGTGAATTTATTATTGGCCCATGTGTAGTATTGCGGTACTTCGTGGTATTGATGTGTCTTTGTGAATTCATCTTCATTACAGAGTTCAAAGAAAGCCAGCAAAGTAGTTTTACGTGGGTTTTGGGTCACTTGTTCAGCCGTTTCTGCGGTAAAATAAACCCTTTGGCCATTTTTTAAGTAGACAGCTAACGCAAGACTGTAGGATGCCGCTTGTGGATCGGAAATTCGAATATTCGCCAGACAGCTTCGGATGTACTTATGTACCAGCTATTCACGTAGTTTCCATTTGGGTCTATGACGCTAAAAGTAGCTTGGCCAGTTCCGTTATATATTTGCAAATGTATTTGATGGCTTAATCTGAGTGGCAGTATGCCACATTTATGTGAGCGTTAAATGTCCTACACAATAGTGGAGAATAAGGAACAATCCATCTATTATCTATATTGAACCTACTTCCTCTGATATTTAGCGTAGCGCACTGTCCTCCATTTTCGGCGTCACGACGACGATAAACTGGATATCCGTCTTCTCCGGTTTGGGTATCGTTGACGAAACGTCGAGGGTACTTTTTTGTACAGATAGCGTTTTTCATACATGGCGCTGTTAAATTATGCTCTCCGCATGGTCCGTGCACCATATTTTTTGTTACGATGTCGTACAATATCGGATCGATTTGTCAATTAAATTTTTAAAATAAAATAACACTTATTGTGGCATAACTATAATAGTTAGAGATATGCTATCGCGACACTTTTTATAAATAATGATGTGTTCTACAAAGTTATAGTACATTATTTTATTCTATCGTCAATAGTTTTCGCAGCGCACGCGATGTAAAGAATATTTTAGGTAATTTTTTTACACCTTGGGATACATTATTGGAGTGTTAGTAAGGATCCCTAATTTTTTTTCAAAATTTTATATAGCCTATGTCACTCTGGGATAGTGTAGCTTCCCTACAGTGAAAGAATTTTTTAAATCAGTTAAGTAGTTTCGGATCCTATTTAATGCAAAGAAATAATCAAATCTTTTCTTTTTATAATATTAGTATAGATAAAAAATGTGATTGAAAAAAATTTTAAATGCGTTTTTATAGTTATAATCTATATTAATAAAGCTGTAGTTCTTTTTTACTTTTAATATTTTTTCAAAATTTACCGATAGGCATACTATATGAACGATACTGATGCCATTAAAAGAATGTTTGTCTGTCTGTCTGTTTTTATGTTCGGATTTAACTCAAAAACGGCTAGACCGATTCTTATGCAATTTTTTACACGGGATGCTTGTCATTGGTCAATTGATAGAGTATAAGAAATTTCAATATAAGAAGATACTTCTAGAAACCGTAAAAAAAAAAAAAACATTAATTCTTAATTGATTTTCATAAAATTTTGTATACGTGAAGTATAAGTAATTACATAATTAATAAGCTATAACAATATTATTTCTAGAAATCGTGAAAAAGATATTAAAAAATTAAATTATCATCAATTCTCAAGCGATTCTGATTAAATTTTGTAGACGGGAAGCATACATCGTAAAGAATTGTCAATATTAGATTTGAAATCGTAGAATAGAATAATAACTTTTTAACAATTTTGATGAAAATTGTACGCGGGAAATACATAAAATAATTAAATAAATACATGTCATGTCATGTGATGAAAAAATAATTCACTGTTGCATTAGACAATACACATCTTTCCAAGGTATAGCATAGCTATAGGTATATTATTTGATCCAATGTAGATAATTTTAGAATATTTTAAAATAAAGCGTTATTTCAATATTCATTGAAACAGAATAAATACCAGGGTTCGCTGATATATAATATACTAACTATGTGCCCGCGGCTCGCACGCCTTTGTTACTAACTACGCTGTAGTTATTTATATCCCGTAATTTTATTTTTACTCATATTATTGACAATTCATAAGTATGCCATATCAATTGAGGAGTAGCATGCATTTCTCGTGTACAATTTTGATCAATATCCGTTGAAAATTAAAATTATTGATACGAAAGACTTTAAAGCAATCCCTATAATCTACATTTAGGATTACTTCTTTTTTATATTGATTGTTTACGTTTGGTTCTTAATTTTTTATGAGAATTTGTGACAACATGCATTTATTATCTGACTTCAAAAAAAGGAAGAAGTTATCAACTGAGTTGTATTTTTTTACCGCATAACTCCGTCATTTATAAACCGATTTAAAATATTATTTTTTTTGTTGGAAAGGGGATATTTCCTTGTTGGGTCCTATTTTAATTTCATTGGCATTGGACCTTCGATTTCGAAGATACACCTGCAAATTCTTCAAAATCGAAGGGGGAAATGTATAGTGATTGATATATTGGTAGTTTTATCATATTCCGAGACCAGGTGTTTAACCTCCAAGGAGGTGGTTATCAATTCGGTTGTTTTTTTTTAATGTTTGTTACCACATAACTTCGTCATACATAAACCGATTAAAAATATTATTTTTTTGTCAGAAAGGAGATAATTTCAGGTGAGTCCCATTTTAACTTCATCGGCATTGGATCTTGGATTTCGAAGATACACCTGAAAACTCTTCAAAGTCGAATGGGGAATGTATAGTGATTTATATATTGGTAGGTTTATCATAATCCGTTCTGTAATAACTTGAATTGCGAAGACACAACGGAACTCTTTAACAACAAACAGCACGAATGTGGAATAATCCCCCTTTGCTTCCTTTTGCATGCTCTACCGTTTGTGTAATGAGTTGTGTTCCGAAGAACTGTTCGGTATGGTACCAGTGGCTACTTTCCACCAACGCACCGCTCGCCATCGGCAGGGAGTTCATCCTCACACTTTGGAACCTAAATGGTCGCGGACAGTCCGGTTTCAAAGGAATATTTTTACACGAACGCTCCGTTTGTGGAATAAGCTCCCTAGTGCTGATGTTTTCCCAGGAGACTACAGTATGGAGTTCTTCAAAAAGTAGTTAAATAGGTTTTCAAAGGGTCGGCAACGCGCATGTGATACTTGTGTGTAAGCGTCCATAGGCTGTGGTGACCGCTTACCATCAGGCGGACCGCATGCTTGTTTGCAACAATCTTGGTATAAAAAAGGTAGATAGAGCACACAGGGAATTTTTTTTTGGAGATATGTCTCTACTTGGAACAGTCCGAATAGTGGAATACCCTACAGAAGACCGTAGCCAAATAACCTAGTGTTATGTTCCTGCGGTCAGTAGGGTTTCCAGAGCTCTTTGGGCTAGCGGGTTCAAGGTCGGCAACGCGCTTATGATATCTACATGCATCCATAGGCTACGATATCCGCTTACTATCAGGCGGGCTGTATGTTTGTTTGCCACCTTTGTTGTATAAAAAGGCATCGGAACTCCGTAATAAAACAATGTAACCTTGTCGTGTTTGAGTTTCATGGAATTGTCATGAGATGCATTCTACCTATAAGTGATTTTAATGGTAATATTTGTATATTCGAGTCGTGCATTGTGTGTGCCCTTGATTGTCAGAAGACAGATTTTATAGCCCCGTTATTTCCGTTAACTATTTCTCGTCTTGTGGTCGATATGTTAATTTGTTGGCATCCAAATCTGACAACATTAAGCCTTCCAAGCATGCACCAGTTATCTTAACCTGAGACCAATTGTTTCGTCATCAAGTTTTACGTACACGGCTTCCAGTAGCTCCTCACCCTCCAGTTGACCTCATCTTAGGACCGGCCAATTTTTTTTTTATTATGCTTATAGCTCCGCTCCATCCACTAGTCCTTCTGAGTCGGAAATTTTAACCACCACTCGGGATTGTACGCCAATTTTTAACAATGATAGAAAAGCACCACATTTATTGACATTTTTAGGAATTACTTAGTTTTAGGCAATTGTGTTTTATTGCAAATTGGAATACTTGGGTATTGGTACATTATCGAATTAACGAAACTTTAAACATATGTATTTTGTCAATTTTAGGATGTTTCCTAAAAAAATTTAAAAGCTTGGCTGGCACCGACTCCAATAATAAGAATAATTGTATATTATTGTCCTAATAAAATATGTGGCAGACGAATAGTTCGTAGGAATATCAAATTGAGTTAAAAAAGGATATTTTTAAGTAAATTAATAACGTAATTATTTTTTTATTTTTTTGTGCATTTTTTAGAGTACTTTGGAGTCGGTTTTGTTTTTGTTAAAAAAAGTTTTTTTCTATTGATTTTATAATTTTCTCGTAAATGATCATAATTCAATGTCAATTAAATTTATGTTAATAATAATTGTATGTAAATTAATTCAATTAAATGTTCCTGTTCCTAATTGCTTAATCCAATAATGGTGCAAATTTTTTCAGATGGATTAGTCTTCTATACATACAAATAATATAATTGAAGTGTCTGTGTGTGATGTCTAAATAACAGCTTTTAAAATTAAAACTACTTATAATAAACAAATATATATTTATTTAATTATTCTGTTTGTCCCAGCTAATCTCCGAAACCATTAGACAGATTTTGGCGGGACTTTTACTAACAGATAGTCGTTGATTTAGGGAGTGATTTAGGCTACTTTTATCTGTAATAAATCGCGAAGTCGCGGGTACAGCTCGCATAAAATATATCCTATGGTTGACATATCTATTTCACAAATATTTATTCTTGTTTCAAAATGTATGTCACAGAATACATTTGTACATAGTCAATGTACCACCACAAAACCATTTAAACGCCTACCTAATTACAAAAATTACAAATCATAAGTGAAGTACTTTAGATAAATAATTTATTAACAAAAATAAATAATATTTAACATGATAACAACATGTATGCAATATAATATGTAAATATCTTTGCATGGGTTCCTTCTAAATAGTCGAAATCTATTTATTTTTATCAACACTTATGTTTTGATTAAATTATCGCTAACTCACTGAGTTTGTTAAAAACTTGTTTTTGTCATTGTCGTACGATGTTACGAAGGTTCGTTAACCGAATACGTCATTACAATTCCTTGGTAATTAAAAATATATGCGAACTAGCTATGCCCCACGGTTTCACCCGTGTTAGTTTTATCCGACAAACACCGCGCCGCCAACGAACCCATGTAGTCTATCATAATTGTTCTTCCCGCATGTACAAATTATTTTATTTTTTCATTATCTCTTAAACCATGTGTCCAAATAGCATACTCTAAAGAGCAAAACTTAACTTCATAAAAAATTATCTTTATGATGAAGTAACTTTTGTTCGTAAGGATTAATATGCCATGTCTAAAAATAATGCTTATAAATCACTTTTTAATTTTCAACAAATCTTTGTCATAAAATACCTTATTGTGGCTTATGTATATGAGATAGGCATATGCTATTCCTGACTTTTTTAGATATACTAAGGATCAATATTATTGACGAACATTGTATTTTCGTATCATTAACAATTACGCCAGCGCACGCGGTTAAAGCAGTTCGGGAGGGCCTCGACTTTCCACTTACGTAACAAAAATCAATAATTCAGGCTATTTGAGAGTTTTAGCCCAATCTTAAATCTGGCTATCATATACAAAAATATTTTTTCGAATCCGACTGATAGTTTCAGAGATTAGCGTGTTTAAACAAACAAACAAACAAAAAAGCTTTTCCGGTTTATTATATTAATATAGATAAATAAAAAAAACAAAATTATAATTTATTACATTGAAAAATATATACAGTAAGTACGTATAAATTTATTTGTAATAATATTTACTTAATGCGCTATGTTTTTTTGGTTTTTGCGTAATACGGGTCCCAATAAATAAATTTCCCAATACTCTTAAAAAATAATAGGTATAAAGTAGTAAAACGCTGACGTTTTCTTCTTCTTATTTAAGGGCATCGTGTATTTTATACACGATTATGCCAATGTCACATGGATAGAGTAATTTTGCAGTGTTTAAGCAAAGCTTTATCAATATGAAGACTTTCTGGTTAAAATTATCCAGGGAGGTTTAATGGCAACTTATAAAATTTATAATTCTAGTATTACTTACAATTCACTTCACTTAAGCACAAATAACATACCTCTCTACTTTTATGTAGTTATGCTTTATTATGTACCTACAACGTTAATTTTGTGGAGAACAGAAATTCTGATTAAACTGTTTGTATTCCTATTCTGACATATGGGTCGGTCACCGGACTTTTCGGTTCACGTTTTCGTAGATATCATTTATTTATATTCACTTAATTGGTAATCAGTAAACTACTAAAGCTTGACGTATGAACACTAGGTATTAGTTAGGGACTGATCTTAAGAAAAAGAGAATCTTTTTGTCTGAGGGACTGATGCTAATGTGGTGAAAAGAGGTATAAAACCGTTGTATAGAAAACAGAAGTCTTCTTTAAAGTTAAATATATCACAATCTGGGTGTATGTAAACTTTCTACTACAAAAGGAATGAATATAATTTATCGCGGTCTTAAAATTGAATCTTTGTTTGTTTATTACTGTAAAACGTAAAAAAAAATTGTGCTCTATGATATTATTACTCTTGTTTGTATTTATAAGATTTCATACAGCATCTTTAGATATTAATAATGCATATTTCATAAACATTTAGATATTAGTATTTTTATATAATAGAAATTACATCATAGAAATTATCTACGCAGGCTAACTTGCTAATGTAAACTATGATAAGTATTAGGTACATAAATCATACAGGTATAGCAGAAATTATAGTATCAATAGCTTATTAGTATAACCACTGCTTACAAACCAATATTAGATGACAAAATATATAGACCTGAACAGATATTTGTGACAATCGTAGCCAGTGGGAAACCGATTTGAAGGCGTTTGTTGGGGTGGGCTTAGAACGCGCGCCAAGCAAGTAAGTACCTATAGGTAAATTAAGCTGCCGATTACATCAGTCGAAACGGCCGACACTCGACTGTGGTGCGGCCGGGTCGCGGCGCGCGACGTCGTCACTCGACAGTGGCGCGTGCTCACATCGATATAAAAGGCCGGTGGTCCCGGGCGATACTTCATTAATCAATTGCAAATACTAAATGAAAAGACTACATTAGTTCGTGGCAATGTTATACACTCTCATGCATCATCCTAATATTGTAAATAATAAACTGAAGTACGAACAACTGTGGCATAGTGACAATTGGTGTGACAGTCATTCTCCGCGATTCGAGCATCAACAGAGATAACACGAGCCCTTCGAACCCAGTGTATTGAATAAAAGGTAAACATTGCTAATGATTATACTTATTTTATTGGTTTTAATACTGTACTTTTATACTCATAACAATGCAATTCAAGGTTAATTAAATAATTTATTATAACTACATAATTAAATAAATATGTATCCAATACGAAAACATGTCAAATGAATACAATATGTTTATCTATTTATTTAGGACCGTCACGATTATTTGAACCGTTTTACATAAAATAAAATATTCATTAACTGATTAATCTTGAACATTTTCGTTTGCGTCAAACTCTCAGATAATATAATTGATAACCACGAATAATTCGCAGTCCGATTGATAGGTCTCCAAATATCTTAAGTTTTTGGAGGTCAACGACTAATAGATAACTGTTAACCTAAACTGTTAGCAAACAGTTATGCTAATGTGGTCTAGTAGTTTTTGGTTGACTTTATAAAGGGGCCCGTTCCAATTCTCTGGAGGTGGTTTATTTTGGTGTGTAAATTGATCCATGTAACTGATATCATATTACTGTATGTTGGTTCTTTACACTTCATTGCTTTCATTCAGGGTTGTTCCTAGACGATAAACCGCAAAAGGTTTATATGAGGCTAAATTGCATTACATAATTTAATTATGTAAAACTATACAATATTTTGGTTAGTATGAAAATAAAAAATTTAAATTTTCATATAAGAAATCTTAAAGGTTACCATACATTTTTATGTTAATTAAAACCGGATACCAACCCTATGAAAGAGAAAATGTGGACATTAATATAGTTTCATAATTCCTTTCCAGTGTATCAGATACTAACGAACGCTTATTCGTATGACCCGCATAGACGAATAAAGCAGTCTTCACAGTGAATTCAGAGTCCCGCGACGTTAATAAAGACGTACTATATTTAAAAAAATGGCGACTGTACAAGCTGTCCCAGAAATTAAACTTTCGACGGCTATGCCTGTCAATCAGGATGATAGTGAACTGGACCTGATGACTTTGACTATGGCAGCGTTACGATTTGTGAACCCGTGGTCGGTTGAACCCGAAAAAAGTCAATGGTCGGAGCAAATAATACCGGGTGCGGATGATGCAAAGGATCGTATCATTACGCTCGCAGAAGTCAGCCTCCACGACACCCCTGACGATTGCTGGGTCGTTATTTATGATCGCGTCTATGATATCTCCACATTCCTAGATGAAGTAAGTACTCTTAATTATAGAATAAAACAAATATTATGTAGACTGAATCTGGTTTTCTTTGAATAAATACGAAAAGTAAATTTGTCAATGTCATTACGGCTATACTTTTACTTGGCAAAAGATGCAAGCACGATGCAATCCAGAAACACCACTGAGAGGGCAGTACAAGTTTGTATCGAAACATCATCGTCATGCCGAGATAGAAATAGCACAGCCACATCCACCAGTAGCAATGTGTATGGTGGGCAAAATCAGTCGGATATGAATATTCTACATCCCTGCTAAAGAGAATTACTAATTTGTTGATATGCAGGCTCTGCAGTGTGCCGGTTGGACTACCTTGAGTGTTCGAGGCTAATTTTTCATAGCACTTAAGTGTTTAGTTATGGTAAACACAGTACAATCCAAAAACTACAACGAACAGTGGGAAATCGGCGATCCATAGCCAGTCGTTGCTGTCATGACGGCCTGCAAGCCTTTCGACAGTTGGATATACAGTATTGACTGATCCCGAAACGTGACAAACCAAAAGAGTCACTGTGACGGATTTATTACTATATGTGTCTACGGTGTTCGCGATCCAGTCGGGCATAATTATCGAGTTCTACAACCCAGCAAATCTTAATGGTGTACAAAGTAAAACCAAGAATTAAAAAAAAACAACAGGATCAATCGTAGTCAATGTAGTAATATATAAAACATGATGTTATTATTGCAGCATCCTGGTGGAGCAGACATTATGTTGGAATACGCAGGCCGTGACGCGACCACTGCATTCCGTAGCTCCGGCCACTCCCGTATGGCTACCAAAGCATTGGATCGCTTTCTAGTCGGTGAACTGCCTCTTCAGGAGCGCCTGTACCGGCGACCCGGTGGCATACGACTTAGTGATATACCTGAATAATGGGATAAATCTAGAAGTTTCCTATAAACGTTTTTTATTTAATAAGATTTTGTAATATAAAGAACTATAATTTAATGCGATTTGTATTTGTTTAAATAGGCTTTAGTTCAAAAATTATTTATTTAGTGCTTATTTTAATATAAGTATTCTATGATTATGTTGTCGTTAACCTCTGTAATGTCAGGAATTTCGATAAGAGAATCTCGAAATGTACTTAATAAACGGGTGTGATCTAGTATCCGAACGTAACGTCAGTGATGCCAGTTGCCATGTACCTACTTACGAGTTTAAAGTGTGACAGTTTGCTTTATACGCATTTATAATAATTGTGTAGAGTTTATTTTAAATGTTTAGATCATAAGACAGTATTATAATTAATTCTATAGTCGCCGAGTGTGTTTATTTATATTTAATAGTATATCTTATAAAGTTCCTATTATATTTAATAAACAATATTAAGGGTTTTTCAACAAAAACTTTCTATTATAATTTTATAATATAAGAAAATCAGAAAAACATGACCTTTTTGACATCAGTAGAAGAAGCCCTCTGGTTATTTGTCTATGGTAGAAGCTTCCGCAATTGTTAACTCGTATAAAAAAATGTACTCTGTGATTGTTACAATGAATTGAATTTTGGTCGAAAATCGCATTTAAATAATAATAATCCACTATAACAATGGTGGATCTGTAATAATTACATTTCGTAAAATCGTCCTTCTGAGACCGCTATTAAGAATTTGGTCGATTTTGAGTCAATAAGCTAGATACATAATGTGCCAAAAACAACGCGTGTTCAACCGGGTCGTTCAAATGATGATATCGCAGCCGTAAGCCAAAGTGGTGAAGAAGATCCGAATTTGTCAATTCCTCGACGTTCTCGACAATTGGGGTTAGCCACAACGACCACATGGCGAATTTGCGTAAGGATTTGGCTTTGAAATCTTACAAGGTGTAACTGGTGCAAGAATTGAAGTCAGCCGACCATTCACATAACCGTAGACTCGCTGAATTCATTCAAAAACAACACGCTGGTTTTTCAAAAAAAGAACCTTTTTTCAGACGAAGCCCATTTTTATTTGCCTGGATACGTCAACAAGGATAAATTCTTGCATTTGATTAATGAAATAACGAAAAAGGGATTGAAAATTTTAATGAAAGAATCGAAATCTGTAAGCGCGTGATTGTGGTCGGTGGTAGACATTTGTCGGATATTATTTTTCATTAGTACCACGCCTTACTCTTTCTACAAATTTGAATCATTTTCACCTCAATTCTTTGTTTTATAGAACAAAGTTCTTGTTGAAAACCCTTATATAAGTAGTATATTTTATAATCTTGTTTTATTCTAGATACTGGATATAAATATGAAGATTATTATAATAGTAGGTACCTATCTACTTATATTATTAAGTAAAATACCCAAATGTCGTTTGTGGTATGCGGACTGATATTGGTCCATCGCATTGATGTAGATATTAGAATGGCAAATCAGAATAAAAACATATGCCACAAATCTCATTTTATTTCTTCCAATTTCCTTTGGTCATCTAGAGATATTTTTTCTAAGCGCAACGTTTAACACGCGTTCATGCAAGCGGACTATATCCCTGCTAACAGTTCCCAGTGAACACGTTACCTTACTTTGACGTCGAACACAAGGCATACGTGGGTCACAGCGTTTTTATGTATACATGACATAAAATTGATAACTTGATAGCGATAAAAAATGTATTGGCATCTTCTTAGATTTACAGAAAGCTTTCGATACGGTTTGATTCCCATTCTCTTGTCAAGGTTGGAAAATGTCGGTATGAGGAGCTTGGCTCTTAATTGGTTTTCCGATTTACTAAGCAATAGACAACAACGAGTTAGGATTTACTTTAGTGAGAGTGCACCGTGTTCATATGGAGTGCCGTAGTACCCTACCCTGTCTCCATCACTTTTCCTGCTCTATGTAAATAGTTTGTGCACTCTAAATCCACACCAGTCTGACATAATTATGTTTAACTTACCAATGATACCGTCGTTTTGTTTCATGAGAAAATATGAAATAAAATATAGAGCATGCCAAAAATGGAGTTTTCAAAACTTAGCCTGAACAAATTTTACTTAAATTAAATAAGAGTAAAACCACAGACTACGACCAAACACAAACTTTATTATTGTCACACTTATCCAAGTAAACGAGATAAGACCAATAAGAAATGTAACCGCTGTGCCATAGAAAAAGTGGAGACTGTCAAATACCTAGGGATTATCATTGACGACCAGCTAAACTGGGGTTATAAAATCCTAAACCTAGCAAACCGGGTGAGAAAGCCAAATTAATATTTTTAAACTATTGCCGATTCAATAATAATAGCTCAAACTTACTACGTACTCTCTGAAAGCACAATCGGTTACAGTATCTGCGCATGGAGAGGTGCTGCGAAAACATTTATGTTAGAACTGAAACGCGCTCAACGGGCTGTTCTTAAAGTGATGATATTTTTGTCTTTAAGATTTCACAAGAGTGACCTTTATCGCTCGTGTAAAGTTCTAACAGTAAAAACATTGTTTGTCTACGCATTTATAAAAAAAATATCACAAAGTAGTTCCATATAAATAAAGAGCTTTACAAAAATAAAAGGCAACGAAGCTACCCAATTCCAAACTTCCGATCCACTTTTGCACCACTTTGATTATATTGCACCCATAATATACAATAAATACAACAAAAACAAGAAATATAATTTAAAGTTAGCTTGAGGATTATGATTATGCCAGTCTTGAGGATCTCCTACTAAATATTAAGCAGGGTTCACATCTATACTTTAAAGCTATATATACTATATTATAAAGATGAAGAGTTTGTTTGTTTATTTGGTTGAACGCGATAATCTCAGGAACTACTATTTCGAATGGAAAAAATATTTTAGTGTTGAATAGCCCATTGGAACGGAGAATCAATGAAAATTGTTGCAAAAACGGGGGACATTTATTCCTTTTGAGAGCTTCCATTATGTGACGCAGACAAAGTTGCGCGGGTCAGCTATTTATGATATAAAGCAAAATTAGCATACACAGGTATTGTTCGTAACGCATGCTTGATGTTTGTTTGTTTAGTTGCACAAGTACTTAATCACACGCACACTTAAAGAAAAAAGCAGTCAGAAACACATTGAAATACTTACGAGTCTCGTGTAACCACATATTAATATACTTTTAATGTTAATTTAAAAGCACACGCTCACATTGTCTATACACATCTTTTTTACATATTAAACTTAGGAACTTTTACAGTAAAAAAAAAAAAAATTGTATTGAGTTTGCGTTGTATAAGCACTTATTATTACAACACTCTATGTAAATGTAAATCTGAACACAGTTAATGTAAATTGTAATTGTCTCCAATAACAACACAGTTTAAACTAACGTAGGAGACCGATTCATTTTCTTTGTATAAGTAACTATATTACACTAAGTGTAACAGATTTGCGATAAATATTATTATTATTATACCTATGCACCACGTTAGATAAAAAAAAAAACAAGTCGCTGTGTAAATCGCTAATCCATAGAAACGCGCTGGTATTCCAACACGCAAGAGTTGCATTGCAGCTAACCTTAAAGCATCTCTTTATTAAATCCAATTAACAACGTATAAAACATAGTAAATTATAAATTTAATTCAATTTCATTTAAGCAGTAAGTCTTAACAGGAGACAAATTAACTTTATAAAAGAAGGCTCAACAGTAAATGCTAAAAGTAAGCCTTTCTCAATCCTAGGTTCGGCACCTGAATGGACTATCTTAGTGAACACATATGAAAAACATAAAATCCTAGAGGATGTCGTTGTTTCGTCATCCAGACCAGACATATTTCATTATTCTCAAAAAATCAAGCGTATAGTACTTGTAGAACTTACTGTACCGTGGGAAACTAATATACCTAAAGACCACGCAATAAAAATGAATAAATATTACGATCTATGTAACGAGTTAACCAAGAACGGCTATGCGGTTAACTTATATGCGGTGGAAGTGGGAGCGAGAGGTATTCCAGCGAATTCTCTCTATAACTTGTTAAAAAACCTCGGCCTGTCGAGAACTGCAGTAAGTTCTATTTTAGAACGGGTATCGTAAAGCAGCATTAACAGGATCTTACCAAATCTGGCTTGGCAGGGAGGGTATCGCGGGCAGTCAAGGTGAGCACTGATGTGCATCATAAGGAGGCCCTTTAAACCTACACCTGGGTCGCAAGTCCCCGGGACTGCTCGTGTTCCCTGTCTGCTACACGATGGACCCGGCACCCGCACGGTGAATCCATGGAATGCTAAGATGTTTGTCTCTGTATAAAGGTACCTATGCGTTAAAGCGCAAAATGCATAATTGTATTATGGCTGATACGTTATTATTCCTCTGACCTCACCTAACGCCTCGATTATCCCTTAATCGCGACTAAAGAAGTTTAACTTCAGGAAATTTTATTTCAAAAACATTAACATGCAATATTCTATTACATAGATTAATTAATATCAGTTGATTGTTATTATCATGATTGTAGTCTGTGAATTCAATTGTAAAGTCATTCTCGAGTTGCGTAAATTAATGAGTTCCGTTAACTATGATTCCGTTACCACACATGAGAAAAAAATGATTATTCCGAACAGTCAATCCAGTATTATCTTGAGGTTAATCAACTCTAAAGGTCAATGTCTATGAACCCTAAAATGAAATCATATTTTGGAAGTAGGTACGCGTGGCAGCATGACAGAGCAAATAACGTTCCCTTGGCATCGCCCTAAAAATTTAATTTTTTATCAAGCACCTACCTCTGTGTGTTCCAGTTGTTGCACTCGGATTTCAGCATATTTTTAAAGATTAGCTAGATTAGCTATCAAACATTACCATTCCAGATTATACAGACTATGTTACCTTCGACAACAAATTTCCTTAGGACAGAGCTGTATCGTATAGCTAAGGTCATGAGCGACCATGGGACGATTAGAATTTTGTTCCCTAAACTTATTTTGTAGGAAAAGAAAATTTCTTTGTTCGCTAACGTGAAGTTTCTGACAGAGATAATATAAATGTATTTTCTGTACGAATGTCACAAACATATATAGGTACTAGGTAGCAATATTTTCAAGTTAATAAGTGCAAGTCTATAGGTCTGCGAGTGCGCCCCTGATAGCTTCCCATACAAGTTCAAACTTCATGGTATAAAACTAGCCTAAATCTCCTTTTATGTTGTACACAATGTTTGTAGTAAAGTATTTTTTCTATACAATCGACGAATATTTTTACAATCTTACTTTGAAAGCTTATTCAAACCGGTGCGATCTACTCCAGAGTCTAACAATTTTCAACTAATGACTTCGGAACTGTATTTTACACATGAAACGTTTTTTTTTTCTCGGATAACATTTTTATCTATAGCTGGCCTCTTCCAACGGGCATCAAACTTTACATTTACGAGTGACGTGATGGACAAAGTGTTTATATTAAAAAAATCAAATGGGTTTTTTGTACAATTTGGATTTCGTGAAACGTTATTATGTTTAATTGTATCATACATTAATTTATACAATAAACGTATAATATTTGAAAATAAAATATTCCGACTAATCGAAGTGGAAGAGACACTCCACCGCTAAGTAATAGAACAAATATGAGGCAAATTTATCAAGTTATGGCTTATAAAATTCATAAAAACTATTGGAGTGGTCTTGATAAAATGGCCAACACTGATAATCATAGAGATCGTTAAACCGCTCTGCTGCCAAGTAGGTTGATTAATTCTAGAAATCGGGTTGCATCGTTCACACATGATTTGATTAAACATGCTAGGATTCTAACTCAGACAGTTTTAGATTTCTTTATTCCTTAAAATCATCATATCTAAAAGGTAGGTATTATCGTATCGTGTATTGCGAATGATGTTACCTGAAGATAGACTAATTTACAAGCATAAACGTAAGCATTCACTGCTCTCAAATACAAATAAACTCGTGGAATCATTACAAATTTGGTATATTCATATTTAAATTCAATTCATTTTATTCATATTCCATATCATTTATCCATTTAATTTCTATTAAACATTTGCCGTAAATTCTTATTTCTACACTTTCTTGCCGGATCTGTAAAGGAAAACAACAACACGTAAAGTTTATTATTGACCTAATGTCAATATAAATTACTATTGCATATACACACGGATATATATACACGGAAAGTGGTGTTATGTACATACATCGAAATGTTCGGTCGTTAATTTACTGATGTGGGTACTAAAATATGACATTCGAATGTCACCTACCGGAGTTAATTATTTAAATTTTTAAAACGACTTCAACAAAAGACGGGAGGTTACTACTACTCGTGCGCGATAAGTTGAGACCTGAGTGGTGTGACATCATTGTCGGGTCCTGGTACAGTGAAAAAAAAAGAACACAACTAGCTTAGTATAGTAAGAGACTAAAAAAACCTATATTAAACAATGGCGTTGCGCGCTGTACAACATTGGTGTCATCGGGGAAGCGGGTGGGGAGTCGCATTCCCCGCGGGTCTCAACTTATCGCGCAAGAGTAGTAATTTCGAATATATATATGTATGTATATTTTATGGATGTTCAGCCATAACTTCTTTGTTTATGGACCGATTTGGATGATTCTTTTTTTGTTGGATAGGATACCTCAGGGTTAAAATGGAACCATTTTAAATTTCATTAGTACTTGACTTTTGGTTTTCTTTATTGGTAGAGATATTCCAATAAATTGTTTAGTACCTATGTAATAAAAATATAGTACAATGCAAAGTTTACTAACTACTGGAAGTGTTTATTCTAACATCCAGCCCACATGTCCCAACTATTTCATTTTCCGTCTAACCATAAATAATTTTATGGTATTTACATAATAAATAACTAAATGGAATAAAAAATAACTTAGATCAATTAGGATTTTGAAGTATTAATGGTAGAGTGCTCGGATGCCGCGTCAAACAACGTAAGTTCATACATACTTTCAGTGAAGGTAAAGATTAAATAGATAAATAATTTCTTAATGCTCGACTGAGTAGCTCCCACTAAACGCATCGTCATTATATATTTTTATTAATATCTGCCCGCGACTTCGTACGCAATTACACAATAGCAACAAAAACATAAACGTGAAAAAGGAGCAAAGTTCAGTAGAAACGACGTTCGGGATATCCGTTAATTGCATACATTTAGATTTTAGAGCGTAGCGTAATATTAGGTCTGTGGTTAATTGTCACCGATAAAAGAGCTGAGATCTAACGGGTGTCAAATTCCATAGTTCAATTCATTTACAAAATAATTCGTTACTTTCTTTGATATGGGATTTCAAACTTGGCAAATCTTAATTATGTTATAATAATAAAAAGTATATTATTATTGTACAGGTATACAAGTAAAACATTTCACAAATTTAGCCACGTAATCTGTTACCTACACTAATATTATAAAGCTCGAGAATGGACTAATTTTTGAAACTACTAGTTACCTATTCATATGTGAATTATGTTTTCATTTCATAGCCTACGGACTTATGGGCTATATAGCTTTACACTATGGCCCTAGGGAGTGGAACAGTAACCATGAATGATAAACATTCTGGCAAGCGAGAACAACGATAGGCTACACGGGTATGTAGATGCGGCGGCGGTGGGGCACAGCTAGTTTCTCTTGTTTTATACATACATTATTTACACTACAACTACAAAGTTTAAAAGGCTTGTCGCATCTATCTCTAGATGAAGTAAATTTTGATAATTAAATACTCACAGCTGTTTATAGTAGTAGTAGACGTTAGTGTTAGCGCTTGTGATGTAATATTTCAAATACATGACGAGAGCGAGCGTCATAAGAATGGCGGTTATTTGCATCGTCCACTCCCGGGGCATCCCACATTTTGATACCTTTACCTCTTCTTGAGATATTGTGAGCTTTGAATGACAAAAAATATTATTATTATATTTTAATAAAAACTAATCCATACGAATATTATAAATGCGGAAGTAACTCTGTCTATCTGTTACGTTTTCACGCCTAAACCGCTGAACCAATTTTGGTATAGAGATAGACTGAACCTTGGGAAAGGAGATATGCTACCTTTTATCGCGAAAATGAAACTTGAAGGGGTGAAATAGGGGATGAAAATTCTAATGAAGAACACATCAAACCAAATTTGATAAATTTTGCTATAGAGATATATTGAACCTTGCATAAGGACATAGGATACCCTATGTCACGCAAACAAAACTTGAAGCGATGAAATAGAGGATAAAAGTTTGTATGAAGAACCCATTGTTTTTCAAATTAGGTATTTGAAAATTCATTTTTATGCTTTTGGTAATAAATAAGAGCGATTCGCTTTTTTTTTTAATCATCCCTCAATGTGATAAAATATGGTATGATTTCAATTATATTTGAGTTTTATTGGGTCGGTTAACGTGTTGGATTCATATAATTACACACAATATATTGATTACAATAGAGGGTCAGTCGGTGTATATGCAGTAATATAGCGGGGTGTTAGGGATCGCCACCACCATACATACATAGTGACAAACCCATATATGTTTTTCTTTTCGTTTGTCGTGTACCAGCCAGTATTACATAATCCCACTTCTCCATGACAAGAAAACACATAGCTGGACGCGTAGTGCATATAAAAATGAAATTCGAAATCAGTGACAAAGCACAGAATATAAAACAAATTAAAATATACAAATAGAAACACAGATTTATTGACATACAGATTAGATATTGAAGAATAAAGTTTGAGGCTGAGAACAGTTACTAAGCTTTAGAAAAATATTTCGTGCAACTTACTAAATAATACTTAGGGTCTTGTCTATTCCTCCACGAGAATGACGGTACCGTGTACTCAATAAATTCTATTTTGTGATTGGGTGTTGGTACGAAACTGTGTCGAAGTACGCAGCTATGATGAGTGTGAGCACCGAATGCGGCACGAGGGTGTAAGCTTTCCACGAGGTACTCAGTCGATTCTTTAGACAGGCAATCCCAACGCTCCTCGAACAATTTATTCCTTTCTGGTAAGGGCGCCGCATCTAGTTCGGTGCACATGCTGTCTGATACTCTGTAGAGGGGTAATGCTGGAAAAGTTTTTTTCAGTGTTGCTAGAAGAAGGCAAGATTTCACTGCGGAAGCATCATCTACACATCGCACTACATTTTCTCCGACCATAGAGACTAGATATAGGGAGAATGATCATAAATACCTAAATATCTGAAAGTTTGAGACAAGATCCTAAAGCACGTTAGTACCGCAAATGTCACAAGTAAGCTAAAAAAAATTTGCCAAGAGTCACATATTCTGAGAATTATTCAAATAAATATTATCTAATATAATTAAGTGAGCAATTCTTGTATAAACATGTTGGTTTCCTGGAAATAGATCCAACGATTTGAATGGAATTTTGTATTTAGAAAAGTAGTGTTTTAGATTTCAAGTTTATCTAGACAGGTAGTTATCTTTTTCTCTAAGACACCGGGCGCAGCTCGGGCGCCCAGTTATTTATATTAATATTAAGAGAGGTAGGGCACAGAAAAATTTCTTTGGAGACTTATCTCTACTTGAGTCAGTCCGACTGGTGGGATACGTCCAGGCTCCTACATCCTACAGAAGATCGCAGCCAAATAACCTTGTGTTGTGTTCGTAAAGTGAATAGGGTTTGTAAAGCTGTTTGGATTATTTATGAAGGTTCAAGGTTGGCAACGTCCATAAGCTACGGTAGCCTCTTACCATCAGGCGTGCCGTATGCTTGTTTGCCACCTTAGTCATATAAAGATAATGTTATATATTATTAATTTCTAGGACAGCAGAATAATATATAACCAGTAAAGTTAGGTTGTATTTACCTTTGGAACGGTATATAATTAAGTTTTTTGAAGATTCAACTTTTTTCTTTTTATTACGGTCTCTCGGTTGGACCCATTTATAGCATACTTGTTTAACATATTAAGTTCACTATGTATTTTTTATATAATATTATAGCAATGTACTATGTAGTAAAAAAGTGCCTAATTATATATATAAATAAATAAACGCAATGAACCTGACAAATGCGATCGTAGCGCTAACGTAGTGTGAAATTTAGGTAAATTATCTATCCTTCGTTTTCTCCCCGAATTTACTCGACAATCGTCTATGTCTCCTTATATCTAGCCTCCGCGGTGTCTTCTACAATGAGTGAGCGTGATTGGAAAACCTTATACCAAAAATGTGACGTCATCGTTCAGTGAATATACATCACAGTTGAGTATTATGTTGTGATAAGTGATTGTAACAAGATAATTATTAAAAAAGAAACAAAAAACCCGACTGCAACAAAAACACTTGACTATAAAGAATATTTTTCTACTTATGATTTTTATCTGATTACAATGACAAGTACATAGTACATAGGGTCACTCACACAATTAAGACGAACAATATATACTTCGTATGCTAAAATCGTTCAAGTCGTTTAGGCTACAGAGCCTGCTCAAGAAATAGACATACATACATACATACGCCCCAAAAACATAACCTTCCTTTTTCGCAGTTGGGTAAAAATATTACTAATCGTTATAATAGTGGCTTTAAAATGATTTGTGCTGAAAAACTTCATATCCGAAATTCTAGTTAACTCAATTTTACACATAATATATTTAATGTTAGTTTTATTTATTGAATGATGAAGTCATGCCGAAATTTTCTTCGTTTTTTATTTAGATCAAAACATATTTTTATACCACTTTTAAAGATGTAATAATGAACAAATATTAATTTACGAGTATTATTTTCAAGATATAAAATATTTAAAACGATTTACCAAAAGTTATCTACTCCGGGATAGACTCACGTACATTTGATAAACTTTACGCATTAGTCAATTAGCCTTTCCAGTGTCGATATGATATGTGTATGATGTAAAATGAAGGTCATGTGTTTACTGAGATTTCGCTATTCAAGCAAACCAAATACGATAAACTATGTCTTAGTCTTGATTTTATAATTTTACCAATCATTTAAATAAGGTTAGCGACAAAATTGAATTGTTAGATATTCTTTACGTCATGAAGCGACGTCATTTAATGGCAGATGAAATGCAAAGAGCTGTACGGATGTTGCAAGCGGGAAGTAATCAATCTCAGGTATCTCGACATTTTGGCATTCATAGAAGTGTTATTTGTCGTCTTTGGCAGCGCTACAATAATACAGGAGAACCCGCTGAACAGCATCCAGGCCGTAAAAGGAGTACAACCACTCGGCAAGACCGGTACATACAACTGACTGCAAGACGCCAGCCGATGTTAACCGCTCGAAAGATAAGTTTGAGGCTACAAATTTCAAGTGGTGTTGATGTAAGTCCTCAAACTGTGCGAAAGCGACTGCATGAGTACGGCCTACGAGCTCGACGCCCAATCAGGTGCCCACCGATACGTCACGGGAATCGCGCTCGTCGATATGAATGGTGTAGAGAACGCATAACATGGACCCAGGAACAATGGGATAAAATTATGTTTTCCGATGAGTCGCGATTCGGGTTTAAGCCTGATACAAGAAGGGTGCGAGTGTATCGTCGGCCCGGAAATACTGAAAGGCTCAGGTGCGTTCAGGAAGTTCATCCATACAGCGGCTCAACAGTTATGTTATGGGCGGATATTATGAAGAACAGGCGAACTGAGCTCGTTTTTGTAAAAGGAAACATGAATGCTGAAAATTACATTGAGGATATTCTCAGACCTTATGTCTACCCATTTGCACAAATCTTTGGCTCCGATTTTAGGTTAATGCATGACAATGCACGTTCACATACAGCTCGGCGAACCAGTGAATACTTTGCAACAAAGAACATCCGGGTATTGCCCTGGCCTGCACAATCGCCAGATCTCAACCCCATCGAGCACGCATGGGACATGCTCCAGAGACGTGTTTTGAAGGACTTGGACGGAGCGACAACAACCCAACAACTGAAGGATTTGCTACAATTCCATTGGGAGCGAATACCGCAAGATGACATAAACAGTCTCATTAATTCAATGAATAATCGTTGCCGACAAGTTCTGAATAGCAGAGGAGCCCATACTTTGTATTAAATTGTTCTATTCTTTCACAATAAATACATTTTCTTTAGAAATTTCATTTTGTAAGAAAAAGTTTAGTTTCTTATGTATCTTAGTTTCTACAGTATATTCTAATATTGTTCATTTCTGTTATTAAAAGAACTTATAAAGGCAACAGCTGTTATTTTTACATCATAGAACCCTAAAGATATTATTTTAAAAATAAAATACAACGTTATAATGTGAAGAACCATCCTAAAATTTAAATTAGTACATGTTGCTTAGACTTTTTTGATGAGTGTATTTTGAAAATCTTGATTAATTCCCTATAGTATCCCATTTCTACAACAATTGCAGCGTGGAATAAAAATAAAATCATTTAGCAGTTTAGCTTGTGGGTAGTGGCTACTTTTTAGTTGGGAGTTGGGACTACGAAAAAGGAGGTGCGTAGGTCTATTTCTTTGGCACGGTCTGTAGCATAAGTGGTTTGATGGTTTTGAGCATACGAGGTGTCGTTAGTTTCGTCTTAATTGTGGGAGAGGCACAGGCAATAAGAAACAAAATAGAAAAAAAAAATGTACCTATTTTTTTGCAGTCGACTTTTTTGTTTTCTTTTTAATTATCTAGCTTTTTATTTTTTATTATTGTTTCAGTGTAAGTAGGTATAATTGAGACAAATTAATAAATGAATACTTATATAAAAATAATTACGAAACTATCCGTATTAATAACAATGAACATGAAAATATAGGTACTGTTCGAACCGTACTAACATATTTTTACGAATATTTGCATACTCATAAAAAGCACGCACTAACTCATGGAATAATTAAAAAATAACGAACGAAACAAGCGATTAACTACGCAACGAAAATTTTCATTGATAACCCTGATTATATACAAAGCTAAACGTTAATTTAATACAATGACTCGAATTTATAAACCATTTTTATTTATTACCATAACACGATTTATCTACTTATCAGAATAATTAACTACCTGCATTATTATCGGCCGGCTGTATTTCGGCAATTTTGTTTTTCCCTTACACAATGTTGAGCCACTGCTGCATTTTAGAACATCTGTAATAATATACCAATATATGAAAGTTTAATCACATTCGTTTTTTGCTTTATTTCAATGGTTAAGATTGACTTTGCGATAATTGTAGCGATTCCAAATTATTTTTATATAATTTAATTGCAGAATGAAAGTTTGTTTTTAAATAACTAAACAAGTTTCTGACACTAACTGGGCCGGTTTTGCCCTTTCCGGTAGTTAATGTATCGACCACAGCGATACCTATCGGATCCTAACATAGCTATGAACCATCGTTTATATAAAACAAATATTATACTAAATCAATTTGAAATCATTCGTTCAAGTCGTTCTGAAGTTATAGAATCACTAACAGACACAAGATATGATTTTTATATATATAAAGATTATGTTACGCGGCCATACACGCTACGATCAATCGAAGAGGTAGAGTGTGCCTGCACAAGTTGACCACATACCATCGCAACATCATCGTGATGATGATGTGTCAATAAGAAAACGGAAAAAAATGTAATTGACATATCTGGTCCCGTGATAATTAATGTTGAGATATTTCAACTCCATACATTTTTTCATAGATGTAGTATAATATAGATTGGCTATACGACAGAGAAAGACCATATTATAAGCATAGTAAGGCATATGTCAGAGCGAGATAGGGACACATGCCGAGTTCCTAAATATTATGATTGGAACACAATATTTTATAATAATAAATATCTATTATCTTCTTTTTACAATAGTAGCTTGTTCGTCGCTTGCTCGTAGACCTTTTCTTGCGATGTTGTACTCGAACTGTCGTTATAAGATGCACTGCCGTTTTTAAACTTGAACCGTCTGAACTAAGATGAACTCTCGTTAGAGAGTATATTGTTCTGTGTTCTAAAGGCTAAGGCCCGCAGAGCCCATTGTCAGTCGTGACGAAAATAAACATCGCTTATTTTCGTAAAATATAAGGTTTTACAATATAGTTTAGTGTTTGGTAGACGTATTACAGTTATCGTTACCTGTGCAGTGCCTTGTTGTAACTCATCCAGAAAGGAAATCTACAAAATATCCATTTCACATGTAAGGCCGACTAAAATGTTTTGCTCACAAACTAAATTGTTTTAGAAAGTTCATAAAAGTTTTATTCATAATTAAATTTAGAAAATATCGTATTTAATCACATTAATACTCCGAAAATATACGAATTCAAAATAAAATGTTATCAAATACGGGAATATTTGCGAATTTTAATCTAAATTTCGAAGAGATTGACATATGTCGATAACAGTCTATCGAAAGTATTTTGTAGTAGGCGACATGAATACGCCGATATGTGTATCGATATCGACATTAAGGCCGAGTCAGTACATGGTGCAGCACTAATACACGCACACTAATGTATTTTGTTTTTCGGCTCGCCCAAATCTACCCATTGCCGATCTATCTATTACTACATCTATGCATTTTTTCGATTCGATTGACGAAAGATAACTTGGCTAAGCAACCAGTACAGGTAGACCATAGCGTGTATACAAGGCGCGTTAGACATAGATAAAAATTGATGTCAGAGTACTGTTAATTTTAGCGTGAAACAAGTTTTATAAATTATAATTACACAACTGGTTCCCGGATTTCGAATAAATTTTAAATAGGTACCTATAATTTCAAATATAGTAAAAATGTTAAAATTTCCACACTTCGAATGTAAATTTTATACATAACCAGCGGTACACCGCGGCTTCGCGTGCTTTTAGTGTAATTATTTTCGTCGTGTAATTTTATTTTTGGGCATATTATTAACAATTTTTATAACCTATCAATTTAGGTGTCACATAAAATTCCTATGTACAAAATTTCATAATAATCGGTTGCGCCTTTTTTGAGTTAAATCCGGAATAAAACTGCATGTCAAAGTGCGTGACAGTGTTGGCGGAATGACAGACTCAAGTACGCCGACTTCGGCACAGTTTTATATAAATTGTGCGCTTATTTACAATCGTAACCAAATGATTTTTATAAAATTCTTAATATGTACCTAACAGACCTATTTCTTCTTCTTTTTACCCTTATCCCACCTAAGTAAGGTCGGCACAATGTGTTTTCCTCTTCCACTCTCATCTATCAGTTGTCAACTCCGTTTTCACACTTTTTATACACATGTAATTCCTCACATAATCCATCCACACCTTAAATATTCCTCTACTCTTATATTCGTCCTGTACTCTTAAATCTGTAGTTATGCTTGTAAATGTAATTCTTTTTTCAAATTTCCCAGTATACATACTATTTATAGGATACTGATCAAGAATATACCATTAAAATAATTTTGGTTTGTCTGTTATATGTGCACACTAGCTGCGCCCGTGGCTTCGCTCACGTGGACTACAGCATGCCCGCGCGAATCTTGCTCCCCGCTCCCGGCTACTTTAAAGACAAAAATGCTTATTGTGGGTGTTCCTTAGAAGATTGATGTATACTCTCCTGTGCTTTTTTGTAGATCTTTTTAATGTCTATAATTATATAGTACATTAATTAGCTAAATCTCTTATGGTTTACTCAGTATAAGCCATTTAAGCGCCCGAATTGATTCACCATAACCAGTTTTTTTTTATTTGTGCGGAACCTTAATTCTTTTTCTAAAATAAAAGTAGCCTAAGTTACCCCCTATATCATCAGCTATCATCTAGCAGTGAAAGTTCCGTCAAAATCAGTCCAACCGTTTCGGAGACTACCCAGAACAAACAGGCAGACAAACAAAAATTTTAAAAATGGGCTTTTTGTTTTAGATGTCGTATATACTTTCATATGCATTTAGTAAAAAACATTACAAACAGACACTTCAATTTTATTAATTGTATAGATTTAACTTAAAAACGGCTTGACCGATTATTATGAAATTTTGTACACGGGAAGCTTATGTTATTGGTCAATTGATAGGCTGTAAGAATTTTCAAATGTACTTTCAGAAATCGTAAAAAAAATTATTAAAAATTCTATCGATTTTGATGAAAACTGTACAAGGAAAAATACGTTACTCCTCAATTGATAAACTATATGAACTGACAACAATCATGAGTAGAAATAAAATTACGGAGTGTAATTAGCTACTGCGTAATAAACAAACGCGTGCGCAGCCGCGGGCACACCGCTTTGTACACTTAGCATTGAATTTAACCAAGATAACATAAGACATAAGATTTAACAGAAGAAACAGCTGAATATTATTTTGCTATAGTTTTACCTGAAATCCTGTCAATTTCGTTAACGGCTCGCGAACACAATGTGCACCCATCTCCCTCCATCGCCATTGAATTTATGAGAACAAAGTTATTTCCTTTGACACTTATCATCTTAACTGGAGGAGAGTTTAGTTTACTTTCAAATCTCTTCACTAGATGTGGTGTTATCCTTTGAACATGCTACAGTATTATCACTACCTTAATATTTTGAAAAAAATATTAATAATTACTAATATATTTATTTGGTTAAAGATTTTGATCTAAACTGGATTAATTTAGTGAGATTTTATTTACTTGTATAATGTATAGTTGTATTGTACATCCAATTCTTATTATATTAATCTATACTACAATGATAAAAAGGAAAAGTTTCTTTTTAAAATTCAATTCTCTATATTGTAATTAACATAAACGTAGTAGCGGGCAGTTGTTATTGTTAAATGAATTGGGTAGCCGTAAACCAAATTAACTTTTTTAGATTCTATTCCCAGAACAAGAACCCTATTTTGAACCCTAGCTACTTGAGTCCTACTCATATGTACTTGAAAGGTTTTTTTATTATTTTATAGTAAAAAAAATCAATACTATAAAAATTTGTAGCTGAGAATATCTAAATTATTATAAACATTGGCATAATACTTGGTATAGTTTAAGAAATGAAACTTGATTTTGAACATTACCTACAAAATGTATCATTTTATTTTTGGTGCAGCAGCCTTACACCAACATACAGGAAATATTTTAACATATCTAATTAAACCTAATTTACTAAGCAATCTAAGTATGTTATACTGTTAAGTTACTGTTATGTTGGTTGTACTGTTATGTTATACTTATCATCAAATCAATCAAATTTCCTAAATTTTTTTCAGAGTATTTTGTTCATCTAAGCACTAACCTATCTCATTCAGTTGGGCTGTAATATGTTTTTAGAAACTTGTTTATTAAATATTAAAACAACATAGAAAGTTACCTATAATGAAAACCAATATCATGGTTCCCAACAACAGTGTGTATTGGTATTTCATCAGGGACTTTAAATAACTCATAAAACCTTTCTACATATTCATTAAATTCCTTCTCAGGGCACCATTTTCCTTCATCAAATAGGTCACCTGAAATTATTGAAATGAACAGCTCATGTAATCACAATCTTAACTAATGTTATAAATGCAAATGTGTGATTGTTTCTTTGTATGTTATTCAATCAAGAAAGAATGGCATAACAGATTTGGATGAAATTTCACACACAAATAGCTTATAACCCAGATTAAGATATTTTTTGTCCTAGTAAAAACAATTTCTATTGTTCATACAAGCAGAACTACTGACAGCTAGTATATGTAGGTAATTATAACAATATATCATTTTCAATGTATTGACTAAAATAAGAGTGATGTGTCTAATACTTAATAATATAAAAATAAACTGAAAGGATATATTAGCTAATAATTTTAATAAAGCCTATTGAAAGCTTATATGGGGCCAACAGCACTAGTCTGTTGAAAAAAAAACTATGAAATTATTTTAGATATTTTCAGTGTAATGACCAACAGCGATGCAATTTACAACTAATAATAATAATAACAAACCTAAGATAAAAACTATATCAGGGCTGTGGATACTAATCGCAGTTTGAAAAGCCCGGTGCATTTGCCATTCCCGTCGCCATTTATCGAACCAATGCCCGTTGCGAGACCCAAGTAAATGTGTGTCAGCCAAAACCATTGCATAAACCGTCTCTTTTTCATCAACAGGTTCCTTCGATAATGACGGCCAACCACACTAAAATACCAAAACTAATGAAATATTACTAAAGAGATTAAATAATAATTATCAAGCATAATCTAACAATTTACCTGAATTTGGGTAACATAATAAATAAGGTATTCACAATAAAAATAAATAAAAACAAGGCCTAAAATAAAACGTGGTAAAACTGCGACAAAAAGTTTTCGCCGTAAGTTGCGGTGAATCAAAGCCATAGTAGTCCATCAATCATGCGACCAATTATCAATTTTAAATAATAAGAATAACTTTAAAATCACAGATTTTTTAGGAAAAGTTAATATTTCCTTTTCGTAAATCTGTGTTTACAATATACAATCCATGTTTTAAATAATTTACCGCTTCGCTCTCTAATTATTTTAAAAATGGTACGATTATACGATACAATTGTGTATGTACATAGTTGATATTATTGTTTAATCATATTACTGTGCGACACGAGACGCGATGACGACACGGCGACGAGGCGACGTGCCAACGTGCGTGCCATAGACCAAGCGTGCACTGTAGGTAGGGATGTTCGATGATGAGGTAACCATTGATTTTGAAAACATAGATACATCGATGTTAGGAAAAAAGCATCGAACATTAAAGTTTCCATAGGGTTCGAAGATTCGATGTGGTATCCAAAAAAAAAGACCGGACACTTGAATAGTATCAAAACATCGATATTACGAAGAAAACATCGAACATTGGTGTTTGCAAATTTGTGTGCTGTAAAAAAGAGTTCGAGGTTCCTCCTATGTGGCACCCAAAAAAAGCTCGCCCACTTGGTTAACACCAAACATGGATGTTTTTGTTTCGATATTTATCGGATAACGATGTTTATATAACGATGTTGACATCGGTATATATTAGTTATGAGTATATATTAGTTATGAGTATATATTAGTTAGCTCGAATTCTCCTAAGATTAGGGAATTAGTTAGATCGCGACTTTTTCGCATTCGCGACGACCGCCCGAGCCGAGGTTCGGCCACTCTGGCACCCTCGTGCGGGTCGTCACAAACTTTCGCGGCTGAGTGCCCTAAGCGCTCGCCCCAAGTCCGGTGAAGCTGTAAAAGCCGCAGCGGCTCTGTTTGACGATAGGGCCCCTAAGGCTAACAGTGTAGTCAGTTCTCAAAAAAAAACAAAAAAAAAAAAAAATGTCAATATCGTTGTATCTCTGAAATCGTACATCCATATAATGGATAACACTGCGCTGCACCTAGGGACATTCGATGCCTCTTTTTTTGTTGAACCGACTATACTGTTAGCCTTAGGGGCCCTGGAGCCTCTGACGGCTTTTACAGCTTCGCCGGACTTGCCTTTGATCGATACCAAGTACTCAATAAGGTATCGACTCCTCATTAGATACCACATCAAAGATTCAATACTTGTGAGTACTCAAATGATTTTTTAATAATGGATCAAAGTAGTTTTTTTTGCATTACAAGAAAGAATTTGCGCGAATGACCTTTTGAAACTAGGAATACTTTACTTTCTTTATTATACTTTGAAGCTATACTCTTGTACAGAGCTAGGGTGATATCGTGACCTCAAATGATTCGATTCGATACCAGTACTCAGTATCAAATGAAAAGGTTCAATACCATATAAGTACTCAGTAGTATCGAATCGTCCCTAGCTGCGTCGCGCAATTGCGCCAACTCAGTTTACTGCGCTGGATGTGATAACACACTTATTCCATCGCTAAATCCTGCCAGTGCTTAGTATTATTGGTAAAATTGACGATACAACGTAATCAATAATAAACAATGTGTAGAAAACATAAACCTATAAATGAAACAACCGTTGTGAGAACTGAGAAGAGCGCTTTGTATTACGGTTAACGTCACATCCTCTGGTAGTAGCATTCTGTGCGTCACACAGTGGTTCAGGATTTCAAAAATAGGGATTCCTGATCAGAAGTTTAATTGAATTTATTATTAATTTACTATTATTTATTTAGGTTTAAAAACTTTCTCGAAAATATTAACATTTAATTCTTAGAACAATTTTGATAAATTTGATAAGTAACAATTTTTTTAATGTGAATTTTTGATAGGCTAATGTAATTATTGTAATGTTACATGTTTAGGAGCTACCCAAGTGGGTGACCTTTTCTATTTTTCAGATAAAACTTTTAGTGCAGACTATCTTTTTTTCTAGTTTTTTGGAGAGATATTAATCTGTCATGTGATGATTTTTATTTTTATTCATTAACTGATATTTTGCTTAGGTACCAATTATTGAAACCCATTTACAATACACAAATATGGAAACATTTATTTTTGAAGTTTCCCTTCATAATATCATCGATAAATCAATTAATTGGGGAACCTAATAACGAATTAAAAATAATGTTGATTTCAATGTAAACATTGATGAATATCAAGCATCCTTAAGTATACTTGTCTATTAATTCATATCAAATTGACAAAAATGTCAATATTGTCATTCGTTGTGTCAACAATTGTTATTTATCTCTGGTGTCAACCATTTGTGTCAACTGTCAAGTGCCATTGTCATCAAGATTCAATAAAAAGTGTAAACCAGAGAAGTGTAAACCAGGTGTAAACTGTAATGTTTTGGTGAAAGATTGAGTTATGAGAATAAAACATCATTACAAACAATTTTACTTAACGACTATCGATATGTTATCAAAACAAACAGTTTAGTCATTTTCTAGTTTCCTAGATTATAGATACAATTGAGATCTGTAAATAATATAATGTCAGTACATTGGAGTTCAGAGATATTAAAATGGGAGTATCGCGAACTACAAGCTACTGCAATGACAGTCGATTTTTCCGGGAACAATGTGCTCCTAGCTGGTCGCCGGTGGCTTGCTATCAAGCAGATAAACCACGACGACGAAGGTGCCGAGGTTGTTAAAAAATATCCTCGACATAGCAAATATGATGCGGCTGGCGCTGAGTGGTGTCAATCCTATCACGGACAGAAACTGTGTGCTATTGCTGTTAGTGAATATCTATTATTACCTACTTTGAATCTTCAATATAATTAGGGTAGAAGACATAATATAATATAATTTTAATGAACATACATATTGCTTAATAATTTAATTTCAATGGCATATTAACATGCAAATATTGTTGTATGACATAATAATAAAATAATATAAAACGGCTATACCGTTTTCCACATAACAATATTTAGTATGTTTTAGAGTAATCAAAGAGTAGATGTGTATGAATGGAGAGCAGGAAATGATCTCACTTGTATTTGTTCTCTCCGTGGTCACACTAGAGTTGTCAGTGACACGCACTTCCATAGACAGGATCATAACTTGATAGCTACATGTTCTATAGACACATTCACACATATGTGGGACTTGAGAGATGCACGGAGACCAATAATTTCACTATGTGCTGTTGGTAAGTACCCTTGTTTTTTATACAACAAAGTTGGCAAACAAGCATACAGGAGGTAAGAGGCTATAGTAGCCTGTGGATGCTAGTAATATAATAAGTATCACTAGCATCTTGCTGACCTTGAACCCCCCTACCCTGAAACAGCCCTGGAAACCTTACTTACCACAGGAATACAACACTAGGTTATTTGGAGAAATTTCCAAATAAATTTCTCTATGCCCTACCTCTCTTTGAACCACATCAACAATAGTTACATAACATAATGTACATAATTTACATTACATAATGTAAAAAACAACATTTGAAAATACACTTACAAAAATAAATAGTAATATGAAACCAACAAGAAATGATGTTAAGTTTTGCTGAAAAAATAGTGTTATTTATAATATCTATATAATAATAAAATTGAAGTGTCTGTTTGTAATGTCAAAATAAGTTTTTTACTAAATGCATATGAAAGTATATATGATACATATAACAAAAACCCCATTTTTAAAATTTTTGTGTCTGTCTGTTTGTTCCCAATGCATATGAAAGTATATATGATACATATAACAAAAACCCCATTTTTAAAATTGTTGTCTGTCTGTCTGTTTGTTCCGGGTAATCTCTGAAATGGTGGGACCAATTTTGACGGGACTTTCTCTGATAGATAGCTGATGATATAGGAAGTAACTTAGGCTACTTTTATTTTAGAAAAACAATTAGGATTCCGCACAAATAAAAAGAAACTGGTCATGGTGAATCAATTTGAGCGCTTAAATGGCTTATGCTGAGTAAACCATAAGAGATATAGCAAATTAATGTACCACATAATTATAAAAACCTACAAATAAGTCCAGGAGAGTATACATCTATGTTCTAAGAAACACCCACAATAAGCATTTTTGTCTTTAAAATAGCTGGGAGCGTGGGAGCAAGATTCGTGCGGGCATTCTTTAGTTAACATGAGTGAAGCCACAGGCACAGCTAGTTGAAATCTATAATCTTTGATATTTGACTTGTGTATATATGTGATATGTTTCTTTGTATTTAAATTAATCTTTTTTCTATGTAATTTGTTTATTGTTATGTGAATATGTTAATAATAAATTAAGTATTCTCAATGTAGATTCTTTATAATTTGCAGCTGGTGCTTCACAAGTACAATGGAACAAAGTAGCACCCCACATAGTTGCTACAGCTCATGATGGAGACATTAAAATTTGGGATTATCGAAAACACTCCTCACCAATACAGTACATTTCAGCACATTTATGTAAAATTCATGGAGTTGATTGGAGTCCTCACCATGAGTACCAACTTGTAACATCAAGTCATGATGGGAGTATCAAATATTTTGATATAAATAATGCAAGAAAGCCAGAGAATGTGATAATGACAAATTTCCCTGTGTGGCGAGCAATATACACTCCTTTTGGCAGTGGACTTCTTACTATTGGTGTTGGATGGGGTGGTTTGCCAAGGGTGGAACAGGCCGGGGTTATTGGCATATGGGTGGGAGGAATGTTAACTCACAGATTAGTTGGGCATTCTGATACTGTGCAGACAATGGTTTGGAGGCCTAATACATCACCTTCTAACTATCAACTGGTTACATGGGGTAGAGATCAGTCACTTAGAGTGTGGTCAATGCAACCATCTTTACTCAAAATGTGTAATCACTATTTACCTGATGATTCAGAAAATGATGATGATAATAATAGTGACAGTAAGTACAATTTAAAGATGCATATAATTTTTTTTGCAGGGAACCTTTTTTCTTTTTGTAATATAAAAGTAACCTAAGTTACTCCTTATAAAATCAGCTATCTGCCAGTTAAACCCCTGTCAAAATCGGTACAACCGTTTCGAATATTAGCGGATACAAACATAACCTAACAAAAAATTTAAAAAATGGTTATGTGTTATAGGTGTTGTATATACTTTTATATGCATTTAGTAAAATCTGTTATTTTGGAATTACAAACACACTTCAATTGTTTTAATTGTATAATAGAACAAGTACCCAATGTACACATTGCCCCTTGATTATTTTAAAGACAATGGTGATCATAAATGATAATGAGATATGTTATTACTGACTTTTTTGTAGGTATTTTAAGATCTACAATTATGTAATACATTAAATTGATATATACATATATCTTTTACGGTTTATATAGCACAAGCCATTTAAGGACCACAAAAGGATCTTTTTCGAATTGATTCACTATTGTTGTCACTACTTATTTCGTATGTTACTTTATTTTACTAAGCATATCCTATAATCTGGTTAATGAATTAAAAAAGAACATGTAAATTGGATAAGTAGTTTTCTTGTGAAAAGAACATAAACAGAGAGACATGGAGTTTTATAATACATATAGATATAATAATTACACTCATCAAAAAAGTCTAAGCAACATGTACTAATTTAAATTTTAGGATGGTTCTTCACATTATAACGTTGTATTTTATTTTTAAAATAATATCTTTTGGGTTCTATGATGTAAAAATAACAGCTGTTGTCTTTATAAGTTCTTTTAATAACAGAAATGAACAATATTAGAATATACTGTAGAAACTAAGATACATAAGAAACTAAACTTTTTTTCTTACAAAATGAAATTTCTAAAGAAAATGTATTTATTGTGAAAGAATAGAACAATTTAATACAAAGTATGGGCTCCTCTGGTATTCAGAACTTGTCGGCAACGATTATTCATTGAATTAATGAGACTGTTTATGTCATCTTGCGGTATTCGCTCCCAATGGAATTGTAGCAAATCCTTCAGCTGTTGGGTTGTTGTCGCTCCGTCCAAGTCCTTCAAAACACGTCTCTGGAGCATGTCCCATGCGTGCTCGATGGGGTTGAAATCTGGCGATTGTGCAGGCCAGGGCAATACCCGGATGTTCTTTGTTGCAAAGTATTCACTGGTTCGCCAAGCTGTATGTGAACGCGCATTGTCATGCATTAACCTAAAATCGGAGCCAAAGGTTTGTGCAAATGGATAGACATAAGGTCTGAGAATATCCTCAATGTAATTTTCAGCATTCATGTTTCCATTTACAAAAACGAGCTCAGTTCGCCTGTTCTTCATAATACCCGCCCATAACATAACTGTTGAGCCGCTGTACGGATGAACTTCCTGAACGCACCTGAGCCTTTCAGTATTTCCGGGCCGACGATACACTCGCACCCTTCTTGTATCAGGCTTAAACCCGAATCGCGACTCATCGGAAAAAATAATTTTATCCCATTGTTCCTGGGTCCATGTTATGCGTTCTCTACACCATTCATATAGACGAGCGCGATTCCCGTGACGTATCGGTGGGCACCTGATTGGGCGTCGAGCTCGTAGGCCGTACTCATGCAGTCGATTTCGCACAGTTTGAGGACTTAAATCAACACCACTTGAAATTTGTAGCCTCAAACTTATCTCTCGAGCGGTTAACATCGGCTGGCGTCTTGCAGTCAGTTGTATGTACCGGTCTTGCCGAGTGGTTGTACTCCTTTTACGGCCTGGATGCTGTTCAGCGGGTTCTCCTGTATTATTGTAGCGCTGCCAAAGACGACAAATAACACTTCTATGAATGCCAAAATGTCGAGATACCTGAGATTGATTACTTCCTGCTTGCAACATCCCTACAGCTCTTTGCATTTTATCTGCCATCAAATGACGTCGCTTCATGACGTAAAGAATATCTAACAATTCAATTTTGTCGCTAACTTTATTTAAATGGTTGGTAAAATTATAAAATCAAGACTAAGCGTAGCAATTAAAACGCACTTAAATTCAAACAAATTCGCAAGTCATTTGAATTTTATGAAAAAACAAAACATAATCAAATTTTTTTTTACAACCAGCCAGTATGTCATCAATAACAAAGAAGTTTACTTACCTACGCACTTTGTTTGAGTAAATATTTAGAAATTAATTAATATAAATGGAAAAATTTGTAATATCACGCATGTTGCTTAGACTTTTTTGATGTGTGTATAATAACTTTAAAATAGTATAAATAAGTAATATAAAAAGTTAAATGTAAAGAGTATTAAGTAAGCAAAATAAATTCTAATTATATCTATGCTAATATAATAAAGTGGAAAAGTTTTCTTGTTTGTTTGTTTAAACACGCTAATCTCTGGAACTTCCCGTCGGATTGGAAAAAAATGTTTATATGACAGCCATACTCACAATGAATAGTATAGGCTATATAAAATTAGGCTACGATTCCCAGCTAGCCTTAAATATTGACTTTTTTCCGTAAATCGGAAGTCAGCTTTATCCGCGTGCGCTGGCTTTATGGTTAATGATACGTTAATAAAATGTTCTACAAAAATATTGGCCAGAAGTGTATCTAAAAAAAGTCAACGATAGCATATATCTATCTCTTAAGCCACAATAAGTTATTTTGCCATATTTTTTTGTTGAAGTTTAAAAATAAATTTACGGGTATTATTTTTAAGCATGGCATGTTAATCCTTATGTACATATTATAATTACTTCATCATAAAGACAATTTAATGAAGATAAACTTTGTCTTTTACATCATGTTATTTGGACGCATAGTTTGAGAGATAATGCAAAATTACAATAATTCAGCACTTGGCTCGGCTCGGGCTGTAGTAGTAGTGATATAAACGATTCGTGCGATGCCGCGAAGTGACCATCTGGCCGCCCAATAAAAAATGCCTATACTGAAGTATTATAAATCACCAATCAATGATTGCTTCTAAATTAAATGCAGGTGAAACCGCGGGTCACAGCTAGTAAAGTAATAAAATATTTATAATAATATAAGGCACAATGTGTTAGTAGCTGAGGTTAGATGGATATGAACTCTGTGTCTAATGTAAACAACCGAAAATTTATTTCAAACTGATTTCTCTAGTATTATAAATATACCTAACATAAAAGACGTTTAAACCAGTGACCCCAATGTAAGCAAAGACTGAATACCTACATGTATAACCTTAAAAAATTCAATGAAACTGAAAGTGATAATACATGTATGCCCAAATAAAAGCAAGTATAAAAGATAAAGAAATAGAAACATAAAAAATAATTTTGTATTCTTGAAATATTATGGAACTTCAATGTAAAGAAAAGTTAAGTTAGAGGTTATATTGTTTCAGGTGTCAGCTATGCATCTACAGCTGGTTCTGCAAATGACATTTCTTTTGCTGATAAAGGCCAAGATTCTCTATTGGTATAAGCTTGTTATTTAAAATTTTCACATATTTTTTAGTTTCTTTGTATTACTTACCTAATTTATTTTTTATCTATAGAACAAACTACCTCATAGGACTTCTATAGATGAAGAGTTTGAATCTATACGTGAAATGGCTAATATTGAAGTTACGGATATGAATATAGAAACAAGGACATGTCAGATCCACTCGGAACGTAATGGATATGTTGCTAACTTACAAGTGACATTCCCTAGAAATGTGACCGAGCAGACAATACCCAAGTTTTCCTGGTTATCAGGAACTAATGTAGATAGTTCTATAACTATTAAAATATTGCAAAATATAAACAAAACCGCTTACCGAAAGAAGAAAGAGGGTCATAGATGTCTGTTGCATTGTTTGAAAACTTTGGCAACATCCATTGATGAGGTACCTAAGCCTTTTTTCTAAGTATGTATTTATATATGTGTGCATAAAACAAATTGTTACATTGCAAACTAATTATAAAATATAATAGTTTACTGTATGTAAATTTACTTAGCTCTAACCCTCTGGCAAAGGATTTATAAAGTAAAGGATATTACTTATACATGCTGTAACATTTAACTGGATTAGTGAGGGGAAATTTGAAACTATAAGAGATAGAGAAATATGTTCTAAAGAACATGACATTGATTTTAAAGACAAGAAAAACTGCATTCATAGATTTTCAAAAAAAACTTATACACGAGTCGGGAATCGAACCTAATCATTTTAAGAAAAATAAATTATTTTTTTACAAAAATTGATAGTGTAGGTTATAAGGAATATATGTTGCTAAGTTACCCTGTGTCTAAAAATAAAGGAAAATGCTGAATTTCACTATATTGTTTTGAAATGTTTACAGTAAAAGCCATTTTGTTGGATACAATAGTAATCAACTCTTTTGGGTAAGAATCTTGTTACTACATTTTGTGATTTCAAGTGGTGAATTTTTCTTTAAAATGATCTCTATGGTTGTTATTACACCTTCAAAAGTATCTTAGCTGGTTTTGATACTTCATATTTAAGGTAATCCCACAAGAAATAATCAAGTGTAGTTAAATCTAGTGAACTCGTTTGGACCAATCCCTTTTTGTTGCAAGTTATTATTTAAGAAGTCGAGTTGTGTTTCGACTATTGTAGTAAAGAAAACATCAAGTTACATTTCATTCAACTACTGGTTTGGACTTCTGCATAATAAGGTTTTGTTCTCTAAAATTTATGATGGACATTTGAACAACATGTATTTAAATAAAAACTCACCCCTTGAAAATACTAACACACATAAAATCGTTACCTAAAAAAGTTGATTATTACTGTATCCAAGAAAATGGCTGTTATTGTAAACAATTCACAACAAAATAATTAAATTTTGCATTTTAATTTAAATTAATTCTCTTAAATAATGACATACCTTTTTTATCTTAAAATGACTAGGTTCGTTTCTCGACTAGTGTATAAGTTTTTTCGAAAATCTGTGAATGCAGTTTTCCTTATCTTTAAAATCAATGTCATGGTTCTTTACAACATATTTCTCTATCTCTTATAGTTTCAGAGTTTTCCTCACTGACCTATTTAAATGTATACTCATTACTTTGATCACTTCCATCGGGAAGACGCATTCAAACAATTATTAAATGGAAGAAAAACAATCTGTGTTGATTAAAATTCGCCATCGAAAAATATACAAAACTGGTTAGTTTAAAGTTAATGTTTTCGACATAAATTTATTTAAAAAAACTTAAACGGTTGTCTGTTTTGTTTATGATTGAAATTTATTTCAAGTAACATATCGGAGGCGTCGTCTATTAACGATCTGTCTAACATGACAGCTCAGTCTAACATTGTTAAAATTCCATTTGGCCGGTTCCAAGCGTTAGCGCCAATGTACATACAAACGTATATTTCCAAAACAAGTTGGCCAACTACCATGGTTGGTGCCAACGTTATTTTAGGTTTTGTTATTAACGCTGTTCTCCCAACATGTGGAGGCGGCGTAATTTGCAAAATATTACGGAAGTTTTTTATAATATGAAAATACTATAAAATTCTATAGTGATTAACTCTTTTTAATAATAATTAGCAGAAAAAATACAATTATAATTTAACTAAAATTATGTATATTTTTTCAGATACCAGTAAAATCGAATGACGATTGTGACTCTATGAAATCAAGCCAAAGAAGTCAATCAGAAAGCGAAAACGCAGGCGATTCATGCATACCATTTCCACGAACTTGTGGAGCTAAATGGTGCGGAGTCAGCACACTTGTTGTCTTCAATCGACCTCCAAACGCTAGAAGACTTTCCTTAAAACATGAGACTGGGACTCCGCGTTCGATATCTTCGTTATCTTTGATGCCGGGATTATTTACTACAGGATACAGCTCCGTATCGCCTCATGCAACGACCACGCCTTCGCCGACAAACGCTTCGGGATTCCCGCAGTTGCATCACAAACATCCTTCCTATTCAATTACCACATTTTATTTTCAAGATAGATGGGTAAGAGCCAATACACTGCCAATACACTTTGTTTCCGATCCGATCGATTTTCTATCGATTGTTTTCCAGTACGGGATCTATACTAATATTATAAAGCTGAAGAGTTTGTTTGTTTGTTTGGTTGAACGCGCTAATCTCAGGAAGTACTTGTTGGAATGGAAAAACTATTTTAGTGCTGGATAGCCCATTTATCGAGGAAGGCTATGGGCTATATAACATCACGCTACGACCAATAGGAGCATCAATTAAAAAATATTGCAAAAACGGGGAAACATTTATTCCTTTAAAAAAATTATTGCGTGCGCTGCGTAAATGGTTAAAGTGACGCAACAATGATGTGTGACGGAAATGTTGCTATTAAAAAGTTCAAAAAAAAAGTCTGCGATAGCATATGTCTATCTTTAAGGTTGACGCAATATAAACCTTTTTTATGGTAATAAAATTTGTTCTAAAATAATGCATTATTTGCGAAGCTGTTTTTATAAACATGGTATTAATCCTTATAGAAACAAATACGTTATTCATCACAAGTATTTAATTTTGGACAAAATTGTCCTTTACATAATTGGAAATAGGATTAATTTTTTTTATTCATTTTTGACAAATACTGTTATGTACTTTGATTTATTTTAGACCATAGCTATATAACACTTTTGATGTACATGTTTTTTTATAATAATGCATAGTTAAGTTCGTTATTTACATCCCGCAATTTTATTTTTACTCATATTTTTGACAATTCGTATACGGTATCAATCGTGGAATGGCAGGTACTTCCTGTATACAATTTTTATCAAAATCGGTTGAAAATTATTATTCCATTCTACGATTTCTTATGTAATAGATATTATTGATGATTCTTATAGCCTTTCAAGGTATGACGTATGCTTCCCGTCTACAAAATTTGATCAGAATTGGTTAAGAATTATTTGAACTTCTTACGATTTCTAGAAGTAATATTTGAATTCCATAAGAATGGGTCGTTTTTGAGCTAAATCCTGACAAACAAATAGATGAACAAAATTTTTTTTATGGCATATTCTTGATCAGTATCGTTCATATATTATTATTAATATTACTAGAGATTTAATAATATAGATATTAAATTAATGTACTGGATAAATGTGATTCTACAGCCTTACATTTGGATGTATTTTAGAATATGTTGACAAATTAATTTTTGGGTATTATATCGGTTTATAGAAATGAAAAAAATAATATTATTCATGTAAATGGCACAGCAATAATAATTTTTTTAAAGATAATCACAATTGAAACTACTGCAGTGATGGGAATGACGGTAGTAGTATGGCAATGATATCAAAAGTTTTGGAAATGACACTTCATGACTGGTAACGATTTTTTGTAACTTAATAGGTATTATGGATAAAACAATCAATCAGGTTGGTTATATAATTAGAGATCAAGAATATTTATCCTCAGAAAATCCCGTATCTCCACTCTTCAGACGTCTCTCTAGGAATGCGTGACAGCTGCAATATTCTTGGTATTTATATTCGCTGCGAACCTTAGCTCCAGGGATTACATCTGGAGTGTCATCTCTACTATATCTCGAAAGCTCGGAATCCTGAACAGGATGCGACGGTTTTTCACACCTTATCATCTGAATCTACTTTACAAGGTACAAGTTCGGTTTTATACGGAATACTGTTTGCAACTTTGCGACGGATCCGCAAACTACCTCCTCGATACCCTAGACAGGTTACAGAGAGGGGTTCTCCGCATCGCAAAGGATGCATACTTCATTGTACCTCTTCTGATGCAAGAAATAATTATGCTGTTTGAATTTCGCTCCATGTCCATTTTTTCTTTTGCCGTTTATGATCAATGAACAGTTTTTCATCAATTAGATTCACTTATCCGTTTTATATCGTTCTGTATGTATCGTTCTTTTTCTCTTTTTACTTCATATATTTCTGGATCACTATTAAGCTCTGCATATATTTTTCCTTTAAATGCTGATAGTTTATCAGCTCGTGTTCTCTTGCACATGATTGCTACACCTAGAATGAATATTCGTTTATATGTAATAATTACCTGTATGCTCAATAAACCAATATTTCATCTATCAAACCATTGAGTATTCGTAGACTAATTTTTGGAGATACAGCTACACGAAAGTGAAATCGATAAACGTGTTAGTCATTTTTAGTCATTAAGGGTCATTTCCATCTATAGCTTTTTATGGGAAATACGTTACTAGAAATTATGTTTTCTACTTTAGTAGATCGCTCTATTTAGTTATCGATCGATGTTCTAGAATATTGCATCAGTGTAAGATTAATAACTTCATGTCAGATACTAATGTTATTCATAAAATTTAAAGAAATAAATAAGTTGATTTCTTACCGTTTTAATCATCTATGGAAATGATATGTATGTGTGACAAACATCATATCAGTATTTTATTATAAAAAAAATATTAACTCAAATTCGTCGCTACGTCCACAGTTTGTCTTACCCGCCGCATTAGATATTTCATATCAAAAGTCAGCAAAAGCATATTCCTATCTCCTAAAAATCAACTACAAATAAGTATTTTTAGTAAGTTAGTTAATAAGGTAGCAAGGGCAGCACAATTCACGCAGACGCTCAGCTAACGGCATTCTTTAGTCCTCGTAGGCGGATCCGCGGCCACAGTTAGTTTATTATAAGATTCAAAATGTTATACCTGTACAGTATCTAAATTATTAACAACCGTATAGAATTTTGGTAAATACTAACCTATAACAAAATTATCTTGGGTAGTTAAGGTCATAGGTCCTATACCCATAGGGTATTACAATAATTATCTTATTGATTGACAGAAAGCGCAAGGGCGTAGAGCAGGTAGTATGCGAAGTCGCGGAAGTATTTCTGGATGTGGTTCACCGCGTGTCGTTCTATACGCTGCTACGAATTTATTCCCGTTGAATCGGAACCTTGCTGAGAAATATGTCATCAACGCTGATAACCCTGTTGGTAAGTTTTTGTACTATACCCTACTGTACTACTATGCCAACCTTAAAAAGGACAATCTTAACTATACCTTGTTCACCGCAAGAAGGCTTTCATGACATTCACAGAATGTAAATTGTTACGTCGTACAAATTTTACATAACCTAAAAAGATGCATTTCGATTATCATTTTATCATTATAAAAACATTTTGTACGACTAAATCCTAAATGACTTCCTTTATACAATGGTTTTTGTAAATTTGCGTATTTTTTTCTTACGTGCAGTGTTACTTTCTAAAACACTAACATTTATTATCCTAGGCCTAGTAGTTTTACAGTTATGAATTTTTTAAATGTTATGTTGAAATTCTCCTTCTATGAACACAAAATTTAAATAAAAAAATAAAAAAAAATTTGTTTAAGTGATTTAAGAACACATGTATCTTTATAATGAAAATGTTATTCTTGCTTAATTATAGGTATAACATAAAAATAAAAGTTAAAACATATGCAAAAAATAATTGACAAAATATGCAATGTGATATTGTAATGAAGCTGGTGTAAAAAAAATTGTATGATAGCCTTGTGGAACTTTTAACGCTATCATCATCATAGCGTTGGTCCATTCCTTACGGGACACCTGTACATTTACGTAATTCCTATATTTGTTCTGCAGCAACACGACTGGCAGAAACAATCTTTTTGTTTGATATTCAATAATTTAAACGTTCCACATTGCGATCTTAATTATTATAGTTACATTTTGTTATTTCATCTCCTCAGCTTACACACCCCACAATTGATTTAAAGCATAATTGTATTATCGATTATATCTAGCTCTAAAATATAATCGATAATCGAAAAATGAACTTCCAATTTAAGTTATGCTAAATCTCTAAAATAAATATTTGACATGTCATGCAATCCTTTTTAGAATGAGCCAAGTATAAGAGCAGTGAAGATAAGTGACTAGTAGGGAGGATTCAATACCGCCCTTTTATCGATACCAAGTACTCATTTAAGTATCAATACCTCATTCGATACCACTTCAAAGGTTCGATACTTGTGAGTACTCGAATCATTTTTTTAATAATGGATCAAAGTAGCTTTATGATTTTGAGCGAACAACCTTTTTTTAAGCTACGTTTGACGTATAAGCGGGAAGAATTGCGGCGATTGATCTTTTTTTTAACTATATTCTTTTCAACTAGGCTCTGGTTGTTTTTTGGTACCGCATTCGATACCACTTTAAAATTTCGACACTTCTACAGGGCGAGGGCGATATCGCGACGTCTATTGATCGATACCACTATTTCCATTAGATACCAGTATTTAGTATCGAATAGTGGTTTGATTCGATACCGTATGAGTACTCAGTAGTATCGAATCGTCTCTAATTACTACTCCTAAGGACTGAGCGGAGACGCCTTGTGTACCAGCACATATTGCCAACTACAGCCTTCGGCGTGAAACAGTAGTAGGAGCATTGATGCTAAAATCAGAAATATTTCATTCAACTTAGGCTCTAAGAAATCATTTATGAATGTTAAAAAATAATTCGCTACATTACATTAAAGCGAAAACGTAAATTTCTTTGTGCAGCATTTTGTTACTTTTTTTAATAAAAGTAGGCGTGATTCACGTTTTTATGTTTGAGAAGAAAAATGATAGTTTAATTTAATTTTGCGTTTCAACTATTGTTCATTTTTAAATAAAATCTTGAATAGTGATTGTCAGGGGCGGATCTATAGGTGTATAGATTTTTTGGGGCCTCGTGGATATAAAGGGAGCCGCGCTGACCGGCCCGGCCTCCATTGAAGACGGTGGTCTATACTGAGAATCTAAAAACCACCAAAAATTATTTAAATTTCAAATGTAATGTTACCAGATAAAAATACTTGTAATTGTATCCAGTGCCAATAAAAAAACCGTTTGCGCGTGTCTATCGCACGGAGCATTCTCCGTCAGTTGTTATCGGTGTATTTTCTCGCAAACCCAATCAAACTACAGAACATGGATTAATTATTGCTTTCCGCTGCGGTTGAAGAGCATATCTTAGTCATATATTAAATAAAATATTTTATTGTCCTAATCTTACTTTTGCGTATCGTTCTTGAAGCTCTGTTTTAAAGTCACTTTGACCAGTAGGTGGCTACTTCCATGGCGTCATAAGATCACTCATTGTGCATGGGGAGGAGTATGACGGGCATGTGTGCAAGTGTGGCATGGACTGCACTTGGGTACCACACTGGCACTGCGTCTCACGTTCCGGGATTATGCCCCACAACTAAGGTTCCTTTTGCAGCGGCCAACTTAGGTCTGCAATCTGTTGAGACTTTTTTTAAACTTGTTCCAGAGTAGTTTTAGTCCATGGACTCAATTCACGATCCGCCCCTGGTGATTGTAAAATGTAACCAATAAGCGTTAGATTATCATATATTACCTATGTCTTTTGAATTTTTTTTTTCAGAATCGTAAATTAAATATAGTCGACGTATAAATACTAAAAAGAATCATATTATTTAAGATATGTGCGAGAGAAATGCTAAATTAGCATCAGAGGAAGGCGAGAGAGATTTAGCGCATGCTTGGTCACTGGCTGCCCTGACTGCGAAAGCGCTCAAGGCAAAGGTTGTGGACCATCTCACCTCAAGTGAAGAGAGTATGGGTTGGGTAGGACATCCACTTTGCTGTAATCTTTTACAATCTCTGTAAGTAATTAAGTTTCTTTTTTATGTACATAACTTCTAATTTTTTTGTTTATGAATCGATTTGGATGATTCTTTTTTCGTTGGAAAGGGGATACCTCAAGGGTTGTCCCATTTTAATTTCATTGGCATTGGGCCTTTGACTTCGAAGATACACGAGGGAACTCCTCAAAATCATTGAACTTGGTTTTCTGTTTTGTTAAAATGGTCTTGTGTTTATTTTAATATGTATGCTTAGATTAGATTAACACTATTATAATAAAATTTGACTAATTTTCAAATCATCTTGAATGAAAAATTTATGGTTTTCACTAAGTTTATTTAAAAAATATTTATCACCGAAATCATGTTTTTAATATTTTCTCTTTTTAAGTTTATTTACAAATTTTGATTTCAAGAAGTTATTTATATAAATAAAAAAAACTCATATTAACTTTAGAGGGTTAAATGTAAAATGAGCAATTAACCGTATGCTAAGCCAGAATTTTAAAATATTTAATATGCACAGTATTGTGTGTGTACCCTTACAATGTGTCTGCATTATTCGTTCCTACTGGTCCTTATAGGACCGGTCACTGTGGCCATCTCTGGAGGAGGCCTATGTCCAGTAGTGGACGTCTTTCGGCTGGTATGATGATGACATTTACAGACCGAAATGATTCATATTTACAATATATGTTATAGAAAATTACAAAATAATAAACACGATGTGGCGCCGCGCCATGCTCGAGTTATTAACTACCGGCGAGGGCAGAACAACATCTGACAGTTAGATTTATATATCTATACAATTAATAAAATTAAGGGTCTGTTTGTAATGTCATAATAACAGCTTTTTAGTGACAGTATATACGAAACCTATAACAAAATAGCAATTTTTAAAATTTTTGTCTGTTTGTTCCGGGTAATCTCCGAAATGGTTGGACCGATTTTGACGGCACTTTCACTTGCAGATAGCTGATATTATAAGGAGTAACTTAGGCTACTTTTATTTTAGAAAAATAATTAGGGTTCCTCGCAAAAAAATACTGGCCGATGATGAACCAGTTCGGGCGCCTATACGGCTTACCCTGAGTAAACCGTAAGAGATATAATATCAAATTAATGTACTACATCATTGAAAAAAGTTGGCAGGAGCATATGTCTATCTTCTAAGGACTACCCATAATAAGCATTTGTCTTTATAATAACCGGGAGCGGGGGTAACAAGATTCGCCCGTGTAGATCGACGGCATTCTGTAGTCCACGTGAGCGAAGCCGCGGGCACAGCTAGTATTTTATAAACCTTATGATGTGTCCTGATACATTTTACAGGATATCACATTACGCAAAAGCGTATAATCTACAAATGGCGGCCATGTTGGCGTGCGCATTTTCCGTATTCAACGACACGAGTAATTTCAGCTCACAGTCCACAATCAGCACGTCCAGTTATGTAAGTATACACGAATCTAGAATATGTTTCTTAAATGTGTCCTTTATGGATTTATTAACACAGGATTATGTTATCTTAAGTTAATAGCAATCTCGTGTAAACTCTAATTAAAAATGTATTATGATAAACGTGAAATTTTTATACTTTATATTTCCTGGTTTGTGCGTGCTCCAAGAAATCGTGTTTTAGAAGGCTACTTTTTACCCAACTGCGAAAAAGGAAGGTTATGTTTTTCGAGCGTATATGTATGTCTATTTCTTTGGCAAGCTCTGTAGCTTAAACGGCTTGATGGATTTTAGCATACGAGGTGTCGTTATGTTCGTCTTAATTATGATTTTAAATACGCCATGGAATCAAAAAAAAAAAAAAAAAGAAAAAATATATTTTTTAAAGTGTTTTTGTTGTTATATGCATGATTGTTTTGCAATACTTTTTCATATTATATCGGTTTATGTATCCTAAAGATTGTTATTAAGTTTGAGACCAAACATACGTTTATTATTTTACACTAACTGACCAGGTAGACGTTATTCTGCCTTTTCTAGTAGTCAATAACGGCTACAGCGCTACCAATCCCGAATTTATTTCCTAAAACCTTTTCTAGTACCATAAAGATCAAAACAAATGAATTACGCATATCCATCATTCTAATCGTGAGTTATGGTCTTGAGTTTATAAAAAAAAAACGATAGAAAAAAGCAATTTCAGTTTGTTCAGAATTTTCCGAATTACTTTTCTAGTTTTTCCTTCCCTAAAAACATTGTTCGGTCTATTACTAACATTTATAAAAGAATTACCCGAATAGGTTCAGCCTTTCTGAAATTATGCGCTTGCCAACCATCAGCATTTTATAAGATGCGCGCATACATTGTAACTAAAAATCTACATCATGAAGTTGCTTGCTAAACCTCCTATTTTATTGTTATGAAGATAGTCACACTCGATGTAATGTGTAATAATTTTGGTCACGTCAAAGAAAGTAGTAAATTCTAACGCGCACCCTATTTAAAAAAAATACTTTTTAGGTTTTTAGCTTTTGACACAACCTCACTAGATGTTAAGTGACGATGTGTCCTAATATGGTAACAAGCTAAGCCCAGAGTGATTAGCTCTCAAGTGCAGCTGCCGGAACATACGTTAACTGCTTGATGACAAATTTTTAACTTGAAAAAAGCAAGCGGGCAATGTCTACCACCATGCTATGCGTGCATTTCTTCACGATCTTATCCTTCAACGAAAGTTCAGGCTCATTATCAAATTCGAACGCACGTCGATCGTCGCGGTGTCCAAACAAACTACCACTGAGCGACCATTGCTTAAAATATTACAAATCTTGGTAATAATTTACTATGTGTATAAATAAACGGTTTCCTAACCAGTGTGGTAAAAGTCCGGAAAAGTTTGTGATTTTTATTCGTTTAAAATTTTTATTTTGTCACAGTTTCATTTTATCGAACCTTATGGTCCCTGCCCAATATAACGAAATGAAAGTGATGCCTGTTCTAAAAAAAATTTGGGAACGACTGAATTATGATAGAACATTGTTGCCAGGGTAATGGAACTTCACCGTATAGTACCGTGAATCAGTACAGTGAGATAAGCGCTGACGGCTGGACACTACCGATCGTGCTCCGGAGCAACTCTTGCTCAGAAGCGGAGAACTTTTACACGGACTCAACAATTACCAAATCTGAGCGCAACTCTGCATCGTCGTGTGTGCTCGATGACGTCACTGTACACTTATATCATTGCTTCAAAAGAGTTTACGCTGATATTCTGCATAGATGGCAGTTAATATATAAAAAAACTGAGGTGAGTTAATATACAATTCGAATTTGACTAGATTATCATTTTATTTTTAAAAATGAGTACGATTCTCTTTGCTTGTGTGATTGTAATACATATAAACAGCCAGTTTTGTCTGAAACAGTTCGTTACTTTGATTAAATCTATTGACGTACTAACAAAATAAATAACTACCTATTCACATATTTACTAAAGAATTGTATAAAAAAAATTAATTAATATTCCTTTTACAATACATTAAATTTATTTAATAGATATAGCAGTTTGCTGTATAAAACTCTTTATGTTTTAGTTTGAGTACCATTTGAAAAATATTTTTTACATTAGTTAGGTAACCTGTTCCTGTTCATCATTCCTGTAGGCAGTTGTAAGCTATATAATTTCACGCTACTACGTACTACCTTAATGCCTGCTCCATATTTCACGCGTTGATCGCGTTCCACGAACAATCTTAAATTAAATTATAATTCGTTAGAGTAAATCACATCTATATCTTGTATGCATATTATAAAACTCAACGTCTTTCTGCCTGTCCGTTTATGTTTTTTCACACGAAAACCACTTATCAGATTTATATGATTTTTATTTTTATATTTAATGGTGATCAATTCGAAAAAAACGCTTTTGTTGCGTTGAAATAGCTCACGCTGAGTAAACCATAAGTGATATATCACATGAATGTACTACATAATATTAGATCTTAAAAAGTCCTACAAAATAGTCAGCGATGTCATGTCTATCTTGGTAAGGATTACCCACAATAAGGTTTTTGGGTTTAAATAACCGGCTGGCGACCGCCGTGGGGGCGGGTAGTGGCTGCCCCAGCACGATTAGCGCGTACGCTTGACCGACGGCATTCTACAGTCCATGAGAGCGGAGCCGCGGGCACATCTAATGGATTATATATAATACACAATTTTTACAGAGCAACGTACTAGTGTGGAGTCTGTTCACTGTTCACGTAAAACCGCCATATTAGTTATATAATCATACTTACTAGAAACAAATTGTGTGCATTGAATGTATGAGACCATGGGAGATGATCATTATTTGAGTGCGGTGTTATCTCAGGTGCTGAAGCTGGTGCAAAGTAAACAGGAGAGACGCGGCGCTGGAAGCACCGTGCTCGGTCCGTGGATTGCGGCGGAGTGCGCGTGGTGCGGCGCGGTGTGCGTCGAGGCGGCTTGTAGCTCGTGCAGACGTGCGGCTCTGCGTTGTGCGGTGTGCGCGCGCGCAGTACGCGGTCTGGCTGCCGCGTGCGCACTCTGCGGTCACGCCGGACACGCCACGCATATGCAGCATTGGTACATACCTCGTTTATTCCATTAAACTTCTCGCGGAAAACTTTTTAGCAGGACGGAGCCGCATATCTTCATTACTGCTTTTCGAAGGTTTTGAGGAGAAACATAAAAAAATGACTGACTGGTTTTGTGTTGACTTGTAAAGCAAATTTAATTCATTCTTCTCACACAGTCACTTGGTACGGACGTGTTGTGGCACGTCGTCTGCTTGTAAAACGTATTTTTATGGGTGACGTCAAACTTTTCTAACTTTATTACAACTTTCTTTTCAGATCGCTCGCTTTCTTATTTCCAACGTTATTATATTTTAGTACCACATGCAACTGTTTATGTTGTATGTATGTGTGTCGTTACAGTTTAATAAAATGAATATCAAGATGTTTTCTGTTATTTACTAACTGGAAGTTTAATAATATGATATTAAGATATAAATATCCCAGAAAAGGTAATTAGGAATACTTCAGAAATAAATTTTATATACGTATGTACTATCTATATAGGTACAATAAACTCAGAATGTACTAAATGTATGCAAGCATTGAAAAGTATATTATGTTTTATAGATTTTTAAGTATAAGTCGTCTCACTTCTTAAAATCTCTTCCATCTCTTAGATCTTATTTTTTAATAATAAATGTGGGATCGATTACTTATATATTACTTTTCGATAAGTGAAAATATATGTAGTTACAATCCATGGTAGTTTATTCTAAAAATCAATTCAAATCGATAAATCCATATAGCAAAAAGATAGGGAATCGTATAAAGTATATACATCGAGTGTGAGCGAATACAAATATCTATGCCTTATCTTTTAATGCTAAAAATGTAATTTAACATTGACAGGTTTGCGCAGCGTGAGACCTGCCCAACCGGCTGTGGGTGCAAATGTCTCATTGAGGGCAACAACGCTTGGAAGGGGGTAAAATATGCTTAGAGTGAACTATTAAAAAACGTATGTTGAAATTTCACACTTATTTTCTAAATTTTTGTTTATACTCATAAAATTTAAATGAATTTTAAAACTGTTTATGTTTGTATGTTAAATTAAAACTGATCGCCGATTTTGTGATATAACCTACGTCTAGTAAAAGGAGTTTATTGGTTTTCTAAATATGTTTTATTTTGAGGATTTCATTAATACGATCTTATTTATGAATGTATTATAAATGGAGTATAGTTTTCGTGCAATAGGAACAAAAACAAACGGTAGAGTAAGTAAACATTTTGCTACTTTAATATATTACAATTTATAACCAAGCCTATCGTTATCTGTACCAAATTTGTTACCATTAGAGGGACTGAGAAATGCTAAATGTATAAAATTAAGATTCGGATTCTCTTTCTGTTATTACTTCCTAAGGAGAAATTAGAATTTTGTACATTTCAGTTTTATAATTAGACTTAATTTTAATTCCCATAGGTAGACAAAAAACTTGCGAGGTGTCGTGTTCGTTCATCGTGTTCATTCATTTCGTTATAATTATATTATGTGATGACTGATGACGACTTGTTTGCACTGTTGTTTGTATGTAAGTGTATAGTATAAGTCTGATCATAATACAGCTAGACCAATTCCACGACAGTCATAGTCTTGAAAATCCTACATATGTATGCGTTTGTCTCTCTTTAGTAACGGTCGTGTTGGACACTTTTTCCAGTTTAGCTCCTAACCCGTGATAAGGAACTTCGTTCCAGTAATTAATAAATCTGACTTGAACTTCCTTTTCAATGAAATCTTATGATATTTATTTATTTACATAATTGGATGGCCAGTGGCCAATACACAAAAATAACATTATAATTTTTAAAAAAATTTGATACATTTATCAGTGTATTATGCCTTTGAAGGCCACCACCGCATGCTTTAATAATGACCAAAACAAATTAAAAACAAATGATAAACAATAATAATGCATGCTTTACAATCATAATAAAATTAAAATTAACAATCCACAGTACAATAAAATAAAAATAAAACAAACACTACAATAAAATAAAACAAAATAATAAAATAAAATTAAAATTATAAATTGACAATCAATAATTTCATAAATTTAATTTAAACTTGTTTGGCTCTCAAGAACCTCAGAACATTATTATATTATTATGAAAAACCTGCAATGAGTCTGAAAACAAATCAGCCGAGTTACAGAGGAGGTTATAAGAGCGTGACAATCTGCACACCATGGTGTTAAATCCGAGATTTGTCCTTGCTTGTCGTGTATGGAATATGGGTATCTTATATCTGGGATATCTACTGGGTGTCCTAATTTTGAATTTCTGCAGTAATTGTGGACAGTCTATTTTGTTATTAAAAATTTTGTACAAGAACAACATGTCCATAAGCTGTCGACGAAGTGCTAATGAATTGATTTTAAAATATGTAAGATTGTCCCAATAACTGTATTTATATTTACTACGATGACAAAGCAACGCCAGATGTCGTACAAACCTCCTCTGGACCCTTTCGATTCGCAATTGGTGGGACTTATAGGAGGGTGACCATACCACACTACAATATTCCAAGATACATCTAACGTAAGCGTTATAAACCACGATTCTGGTGTTATTGGTTTTGAATAATTTACAAGATCTCATTATAAATCCTAGCATTCTCGAAACCTTAGCAACCATACTTTCATACTGATGCTGGAAAGTTAGTTTAGAATCAAAGATGACACCGAGATCTCTAATATAACTAACCTCCTGCAGAGAAACGTCACATATCTTGTAATGAGACTGTATAGGCTGCAAGTTCTTGGTGAACTTAATGTGAAAGCATTTAGTGCCATTCAACAGCATACCGTTTGTGGAACACCAATTTGATAGATTATTTATATCCTCCTGTAAGCATTCGCAATCCGTCGCCTGAGTAACCACTCTAGCTAGCTTCAGGTCGTCTGCGAATAGAAATACTTGGGCATGTTTAATGTACTGTGTTAAATCATTTATAAATATATTAAATAACCAAGGTCCTAGATGTGAACCTTGCGGGACGCCGGAAGTAACACCATAATTTTTTGAAATAAATCCCTTAACAGCCACAAACTGTTGTCGCCCATATAGGTATGATTCGAACCACTTAAACAGTGATCCTCCAAAACCACAGCGGTGTAATTTATTCAGAAGCTTACTGTGGGAAACTTTATCAAAGGCTTTCGAAAAATCTGTATAAATGACGTCTACTTGGCAACGTCTATCAACAGCCTCCACAAGATAGTCTAAATAGGTTACTAAGTTAGTATTAGTTGACCTTGCCATCACAAATCCATGCTGTTGGTTAACTATTTGCTGTTTGGTATGTGATTGCAAGGCTGGAATTAGTAGAACTTCGAATACCTTAGCAAATACCGATAAAATCGATATTGGCCGGTAATTATCGACTGTCTCTGGGCAACCGGCTTTAAATATTGGGACCACCTTAGCTATTTTCCATGGTTTTGGAAATATACCGGCTTTTAAAGACGCATTGTAAATAATGTATAGCGGTAAACTGAGTGAGGGGGTACATTTAGTTATAAAAATTGGAGGTATGTTATCAGGTCCCACACCCTTGTTGACGTCTAGCTTTTTTAAACAATTTTCAATATTTTCAACTGTTATCCCAAAAGCATTAAATAAATTAAAGTTTACTCGCTTGGCATTCTGTAGAGGGTTATCAGGAATGGAGTGACTAGAGTATACCGATGCAAAGTACGTGGCGAATAGGTTGCAAATATCGCTTCGAGTCGTAGCAACGCTATCGGTGTAGTGCATGCTTGCTGGATAATGATTATTGCTAGACCCACGTTTATTTTTTAAAAAAGACCAGAACTGTTTGGGGTTTTTTTTAATACTATTTTCTACGTTAATTATATATTTTTTGTAACAATCATTTGCCAAAGCTGAGCAACGTTTGCTAATGAATTGCAGAGAAATTTTGTCCAGTGGATCGCGGTAAGTTCTATATTTATGTAAAAGTTTAATCTTTTGTTTGTTTAGTTTTATCAATTGCAAGTTGTACCATGGAGGAATCTTCTTATAATTTTTTTGTTTTTTTTTTTGAGGAATGTAAGCATTAATAATGCCGTAGAGTATGCTGTAGAATGCTTCAACCATATCATCAACATTAGTAAAATACGTAAGCTCCTTTATCCAGTCAATCTCATTAAGCGCTGATATGACAAGTTCATAATTAGCCTTGAAAAAATTTCGTTTTACACAAACTATAGTTGGTTTTAGGTATATAAAAGAATCAAGAGATAAAGTAACATCCAAAGGAGGGTGAAGTGGATCAACATCAACCAGCTTATCAAACGAACGTATTACGCTTAATCTCAATGTTTTAGTACAAAGTATCAAATCTAAGATTTTATTTTTAATATTAAGTACATCATTATGCTGTTTAAAGTCATTGAGAGACACAAAGTCAAGGAATGTCTGAGGTACGTGAGAACCATTAGGAACAAAAGCAGTGTTAACCAGTTTCGTTTACGTTTTTAAATCCTCTTCAAATTTTGTCAATTTCTGTGGAACTAAGAATACGTTCTGGGGATACTTTTTCTAATTAAAATAATTTTATACAATATCTTAAAACATCGCTCTAATAATATGGTGGCTCCCTTATTAGAACAGTCCAGAAAGTTTTAACGACAACGCAAAATACATGTTTCCAACCATTATGATGTCCAACATCATTTGTGCACAATAACCGAACTATTTGGTAACACATAAAATGTCACCAATGTTACATATTATAGTGTCAAATTACAAATCACAATAGTACTTAATACTTCATATTTTATGAGTAAAGTACTCAGGGATACTGTTGAAAATGTTAGTAAATATCTTAATAAAGTAATTGTAAATATGTTTTTTACATACTTTAACATAAAGACTGCCAATTTATGTAAAATTTAATAAATAAGTACGCATTTCAATAAGTCTTTTATTTGTCAATTTTTTTTTACAATTAAGGATCGTAATGGGTGCACTTTTTAATATAAATTCAGTGAGTATACAATTACTGTTAAATTATTAATTTTACCAATTTAAAGCCCCGAACATGCTTCTTCTATAACGCTGCACAATATTCAACATACACAGTTTATACATGATTTTAATGTAGGTAAGTAAACCTATTTTATTGGAATGGATTGTATCTCGACATTGCAAATAATTTTCATCTAATGGTAAAAGTTTTTTTAACTAAGGTTTTGAAAATGAATTATAATAAAATAAAATAAAAATTAATATAATATTTTAATAATATAAAGCATTTTTCATTCAATATCAATATTAACACAAATTGAATACAAACAAAGTTTAAGTGTTCTGTAAACACATAATTATAGCTATTTAGTAAATATCATATAAATAATACTTCAAGAGTTATTAATTATCAATAATCATTGGCGCCGGCAGAAGAGTGCAAGGGGATGCTTATCTGAAGGCGTCTAGGTTGCTGTCAAAATGTGTAAAATACATATAGGGTTATTAGTAATTCGACATATTCCTGTTAAGATGTGACAGGGGTGACTGTTTGCGATAATTTTAACTCCCTTAAGCGTTATGCAAAAGTGAATCATTTTTAAGTTATCATGTTTTTTAGCTTAGATACATGGAGTAACCGGCGATTAGGAAACCGACGCGAATAATTTTGACGAGTGACTTCACTGTTACCGTTACAAAAGCCATAACAAAAACAATATCGGCGTATTCTTCATTTGTGTCATTTTGAAACATACGCTGTTCATTTTGTTCAAGCTCTTCCATATTTCAATTTAAATTAAAAATTAAACTACAATCGTGAGTGTATCTACTTTAAAAAACACGGCGCCAATTTGTAAAACAAAACCAAAGCACGCGTGGAAAGTTTTTGAACTCTTTGAAAACTTTGTTTTTTTTTTCCGTAACCTGCCAGTTTGCTTCCTGCATTAGCTTAGGTACGCATTAAACCTATTTGCAAGATGTTAAAACAGCGATTTTAGGTATAGTTCGAATACAATTTCTGCCCGCTTCCTTTGTGATCTCTTTTTTCAGAGTCTTTGAAAGAAGTTCCTAGTTGTTATGCATTGTTGGAGAGCTAAGAAAACGATTATGTTTTTAAAATAATCTGCAAACCAAGTTTCATTTCCTTTTTTCTTTTTAAGACTTTTTAATTGAAAAAATATTGAAATAATATCGTTTTTCGTTCCGCATTTTAAAATTTGGACCGATAATTGTTGTTTAAATATTGACAAATAAATAACCAGCGTTTAATCGTTTTTATAAATCATAAAAAAAAAAATGAGATTTAAAATGATACTTTTTTAATTAAATTTCTATGTTGCATTTTTGACTTATTTTGAAAAAAGCTAATAAACATGATTACTCAAATATGGTTCACTTTTGCATAATGCATATGTCGGTTAAAATTATCACAAATAGTCAACCCTATCACCTCCTAACGGGAATACGTCGAATTACCCATAACCCTGTATATAATTATCTATAAATTATATTTTATTAGTTAATAGTATAGTGTATAGAACCTGATGTATCTCCCTGAAAGTAATTCTGGCGGCGCCCATGTCAATAGCCAAAGGTAGGTAGGTACGTAAAAAAATTGATATATTTACATAAAGCAAAGTATACCTACATAAAACCAGAGACAAAATTAGTCTCTAGTAAAACCGAATTATTCTGCAGTACCGATTTTATATTTATTACATATCGAACCGAATAGAGGCCTCGTACAATTAAAGCCGATTTCAAAAAACATTTTTATAAACAAACAATGAATGATGTCTTGAAAAGTTTTATAATTATCTACATAAAATAGTGTCAATTTATTAAAGAGGTTTAAAAATAGTATATAATTTGAAAAGTAAATCTAAAAGTTTCTTTTATGAATATTTTATTCTTCCTTAAGTACGTACGTACGTACCTCCTACACATTATATAATAAATAAGATACATTTAAAAAAAAACAAACCCAGCTTCAATGATTTCAAAGAGTTTCCTACCCTTTCCAATGAAAAAAGTATCATCTAAATCGGTTCATAAATATTTAAAAAATAGACACCCATTTGTTCTATGCGTAGGTACTACAACTATGTACTTATAAATTTAAGGTAAGTTAGGTACTTTAATAATTGCAACATAAATAGTAAATTTCATTTAATTAAAAAAGTAAATCAAAAATTACAAATCATTTTCGAGTGTAATCATTCTGTTTTTAATCGATTCCTACTCCTAAGCGTAAAACAGAATAACCAATAACATATCTTCATTGCACCATTTACATTACATCGACCAGTGTTGTTGATTCAGTAACTTGCAATATTTGGTATTATTTCAGATCATAATCAAAATTATTCTTATTATTATTGGAAGAGATTATCCGCGAATCTCACTTTGATGAAAAACATCGTTTGAAATTCTTCGTACTAAATCTCAAAACACCCTTCTGTCTGTGGTCCTGACTGTAATATAACTATTTTAATATTTCTAAAAATAGTACTACTTGATAATTAACAATCAGTCAAAACTTGCGTTCAACAAAAAAATGACTAGATAGAACAGGCCACAAATTGTTATTAGTTATGGTATAATATCAACAAATTAGGTACTTAGCACTATTTATTTTTAAAAAACGTTTACTCTCGACACTAAATATCATGCACGAAACGCTGGTGACTGCAGCGGATTTCAAAGACGAGTCGTTCTATTGTAGCAGCTAAAACAATAAACATTTTTATTAGTTTTCATTTCTACAAACTAGCTACTACAGAGCTAAATGTAATTGAAAAGTAAGCACAATACCTAAGCAACATTCTGTTTTACTTGGATGAAAAAAAGAAATACAATAAATTAATAAATACGTAACGTTACGTTAATAGTTAATAGCATACCTATTATTTACAATCGGCAGATATCGATTTTACGTCACTCATAATTTTAACTTTGGCACTATCACAACAGTCATAAATAAACAGCAAAGAATAAAACATCACAAGTTTCAATCCACGCGCGTCTGTCTGATGTAAGGAGTAAGAATTATTAGTGTCAAGTTATTCCTGGCATACCTCTCTAAGAGCCTGCGTTTCAATTCTGGCGGATAGGTCACGTAAATGTAATGGTCGTCATGTTCAGGGTCGTCCAACAGCGCTTCGTCACCAGCGAACCGTTCACCACGAGTCGGCGAAGAGTGCGTCGTCATGGAAACCGATGCACTACCCGCCACGCTTCCTTCTTCAGAACTACCGTTTATAATACCACAATAAAATAGCGTTTTGTAACGATAAGCAGGGTCGTGCATCATGCTTCACCTCGATGAGATTTGGTAGCAATTAGAATATGAAAATTACTAAATACGACGATCCTTGTCTTTTTGAAGTTTACTGCTTTTAGTGCGTTTATTAACTAGTAGTTCACGTGAGCGAATCCACGCGCACCGCCTATAGGTTAGTATAATGTGAATAAATTTAAGCACTAACTTTATTTTAAACTAGCGGTGCGCGTGGATTCGCTCACGTGAACTACAAAATGCCCGCGCGAATCTTGATCCCCCGCCCCCGGCTATTTTAAAGACAAAAATGCTTATTGTGGGTGTTCTTTAGAAGATAGATATATACTTGCTATATCTCTTATGCTTTACTCAGCATAAACCATTTAAGCGCCCGAATTCATTCACCATGAGCAGTTTTTTTATTTTTGCGGTACCCTAATTCTTTTTCTAAAATAAAAGTAGCCTAAGTTACTCCCTATATCATCAGCTACCTATCAGTGAAAGTCCCATCAAAATCAGTCCAACCGTTTCGAAGATTACCCGGAACAAACAGACAGATAGACAAAAATTTTAAAAATGGGCTTTTTGTTATAGGTATCGTATATACTTTCATATGTATTTAGTAAAAAACTGTTATTTTGACATTACAAACAGACACTTAAATTTTATGAATTGTATAGATTGTGTAAAAATAATTTGCCGGTGTGTAATTGAAATTAAATTAACAGTAAAATTAAAAGTCAGTGAAATGTATTAACAATATTATCATTGATGGAGAACTTCATCATGTTGCTGGCACACGGATCAATTTTTTTTACGCCAAAACTTACATTCTTTTTTTTTAATTGTTATTCAATACTATTTGCTTATAGTCTATATTTGAAAATAAAACTTTACAAATTACACCTATATTATTCACCAACGCCTTGTCGTTTTATTGACCACCAATCTCGTGCATTAAGTAACCACTCTAAATAGTCTAGATAATAAATTAATATTTAACGTTGCATGCTTACTCGAAGACAATCCATATGATGTAGTAACACATGCATAATGCCAGAGCGAGTCCGGTTGCGAGAGCCAGAAGCAGCGGCCACGGGAACACGCGCGCGGTCGGACCAGTATCTTCCCAGTACCGATCACAACTCAAGTACCAGCACACAGCGCGCTGCATCTCCTCTGAAAATGTTATTATTTCAACATTATTGTATCCACTACTAAATGTGTTCCACAGTTTAACCCGTGTTAAATTTATCCAACCAACTACTGTCCACTGCGTTGCCAACGCACCCGTGTAGAATATCGTTCCCACTTTTCGTACTTCTTATAATTTGCGAAATTGCTTGGCATTCATGGTTAGAGTCACAGCGCGATAATATATCCTATATCCTTTCTCAATAAATACATTCTTTTTTTTCAAATTGTTTTTTTGCTCCAGATAAATCTAGCCAAACTCAACTTTGTGGTCTTTATAATATTATATTGATTTCTCATTTCACCGATTGTAAATATGAAGTTAAAAGGTTGTATAGCGCTTGATGAAGATTCAAATTATTATCAGTACACGATCAGCATTCCAATCAAATTGTCGTCGGTAACAGATCACCGATAGAACAAGTACAGTCTCTTGTATGAGTTGACCAGTTTTAGACATGGCTTGATGTGACAAATTTAGGAGGACTGTACGCTTTTCAGCTATTTATGATAGTATATGTTGGCGTAAAAAGAAAAGACTGGAAGATATAAAAGTCTTAAACAAATCATATGTGGACATAGCACTTAGTAATTTTATAGTCTGAGATAAACGAATAGTCCTGGACAAAATGCTAACAACAAAGATTACCTACCATCTAGAGAGGTAAGCACCAGGGAATCTCTTTGGAAATTTGTCTTTACTTGAGGAAGCCCGACTGACGAAAAAAGATCGCCAAAGATAACAAATAATCTTGTGTTGTGTACTGCGGTGAATAAGATTATCACAGAATTTGGGAAAGGGGGGTTCAAGATAGGCAACGCGCTAGTGGCGTCTGGTGTTACAAGCGTTCATAGGCTACGGTAACCGCTTACAATCAGGGGGATCGTACGCTTGTTTGCCACCTTGTATAAAAAAAGGAAACATTATAAATGCAGATGATTGTGTTAACTATATTTTTGTATGTTTTAGATATTATTAAATTTTTAATCAAAAAGACATGGTGGAGGAACAATTAGAAAGGTAATTACACTTTTCTCGAAATTGATTTTATTGCATTATCATAAAGTGTACGGTAGGCACGATGCGTCTTTTGATCTTACCCAAGCTTTGATATCTTAGTTCGTCTCTAAAAAATAAAGCAGGTCGGTAGGAGTTAGGTAACTGCACTTAAATTTCAAATCGTCAAAAACGGAAAAATTACACTAACCTATTTTTAGACCTTTTTACGTAAATTAAAAGAGCCTAGTTTTAGTTAACACACTTAAATAGTAAACATTGGACTAGTGTATACTTATGACAAAAAACACCGACAGTGAATTTTATTGTACGTAAAATTTTACTCCAGCTGTTGCCGAAAAAAAAAACACTAAACCGCTAAACTAATCGTTAGTTCGCAAATCTGATTATGTTACTTATCTAATTCTCTCTCTAAGGCAGGTACATACGAGTACCTAATATAAAATGTATATTATCGTATATATTTGCGCAATACCAACCTTCCAGTTCAGTAAACTGATGCTGAGTGACATGTAGCAGAAGGGTGGCTATGCAGGAATGTACAATCTTCTCGCAACGGACCTGATTATATAAACAATTTTTATTTATTATCAAAGAAACACGTCTACATATTATTTAATAAGAATAAAAAAAATATTCATGTCAATGTACAATTCTACAATCAAACAAGAAGAAATCATGATAATAACAAAATAATTAGTAATTAGTGCATTATTATATTTTTAAAGGCTAACCAGAAAACTTAAAAATCGATTAGAACTATATTACCTTGCCGGTTGAATCTTTACCATCATAAAAAGTGTAGGCACAGAAAACCTTTCAACGACTATTTACATCAACTATTGTCATGTTACTTTACATCCTACTAATATAATAAATGTGAAAATGTGTATGTTTGGATGTTTGTTACTCAATCACGCAAAAACGGCTGAACAGATTTGAATGAAATTTGGCAGACAGATAGTCTATGACCTGGAATACTATATAGGGTACTTTTTATCCCAGTAAAAGTCATAGATTAACCAGTGTTACCCTACTAATATAATAAATGGATAGTTTGTACGTTTGTTACACAACCACGCGAAAACGGCTGAACGGATTTGAATGAAATTTAGCTCACAGATATTCTATAACCTGAAATAGCACATAGGGTACTTTTTATCCCAAATGTAATAAATGTAAAGTTTGTATGTTTGTTGTTTGTACTGTTGTAAGTTTTATTGAGACGGTTAATGTGTTGGATTGATATTGGCATATAATTACAATACCATACAAATAGTGATAAACCCATGTATGATTTTCTTTTGCTTTGTCGTGTTCCGAAATCAGCCGGTGCATATACAATAATATAGCGGGGTGATAGGGATCGCGTCCACCATACACATAGTGACAATCCCATCCATGATTTTCTTTTGGTTTGGCATGTTCCGAGATCTATCTGTGTGTATCCAATAATACGCAGACGAACAGCTAGTTATAAATAATACTTTAACCATGACTTGCCTTTATAGTTTGAAGGCGAGCTGGGTCGCAAGCGGCTCGTTCCGCCTGCAAATCCGCCAGCCGCCGTTGCCGACTGTCTGGTGGTAAAGATGATTCCACAGTGTCAGCGTCACATAACTCTGCTGTTTGATTAACGTCGCTTTCATTATCTCCTTGTGTTTTTTCTTCAGCTTCTGTAAATGTTATTGTATATAAAGTAGACGGTTCTGAAACACCTATCGTTTCCTAATGTTGTATGTCCAACAAGTTGTAAACATTAATAATGGAAATGTAAATATTTTTCTACATATCATTAAATATGTTGGCATATTGTATGGACATGATTGCCCAAAACACATTTGACATTTTTTGTTATGCTGATTATAAGAAGTAGTATAACACATCAACAAAAAAGTTATTTGCTTAATATAAAAAGATAATATATTTGTGTAGTACAGTAAGAGCTCCTTATTCACGGTTCCGTTAACGGTTCGCAGATTTAAAAAATGCGACCACTGCCTGTATACGCGGTCGGATATTTTTTTAATTCGAGTTTCAAATTAACGAGACATAATATTATTTATTACTTACTATTCAAATTAAACAAGCAGACATGAAAAAATACTTACATAAAAAAAGAACAATTACTTACTGCTGCTAATTAAACAATTCATTAAGAAAAGCCGTCCTCCCCGCCACCAAATTACACCTGCTACTAGTGCCTTTGATATATCACCCGTTTGTGTTCGTTTTATTATTTCAACTAGTCATTCGTATCATCGCAATAATTTTGATTGATTAATATTATACCTACGTGTCTCTCCTGGCTTGTTAGCAATGTCGAGTAAAATCAAAGAGAAATTAGTTCCGAAGCGGAGAAAGGTTACGTTGCCGCCCGATAAAAATAAAAATGCTGACTAATCTAGAAAATAATAATAATACTATGTATCTCTTATTAAATTGCTTTTATTGTAATTTTATTCTCGTAGCTTGGAAGGCATCCTTCAGGCGCCACCTCTACGAGCGATTGTATCGCCACGAGTCCTTCCTGTCTTGCTATCATCGAGTGATCTCAACGGGAATTCTGCCTGCGTTTCGTCGCGACTCGTGACGGTTCGCCGCGTGTCTACAACAACTCGTTGCACAATTGTTTGGTTAAAAAGAGCTCGGTTCGGTAATAGGCAAGAGCGAAATCAGAAGTGCCAATAGTTCTGTTTTGCGGCAAGAACGGTACGAGTGAGTCGCGTTTCTCGTCAAGGTCACTCTTTGCATCGCCGCGATAGTATCACCGTGTGGGGACACATTAATAGACTTATTTGTCAGGGAAAAAGTTTCTTCACATTTTGATATGAAAACTCAAGACATTTTTTTCAAAGTTTATTTACATTTATTTACAGTATTTATGTGCCTTTTTGTTCGATGACTTTCTGCCATTTGGTAGGTAGAGACAGGATTCCGTTGATGTAGAAACTTTGGGTCTTCTGATCAAAAAAACGCGACAGTTTTGGCAGTCCTCTCTTGATGTTAGTTAACCTTACAGAACCTAAACAATTCTGAAGAGACCGAAACAGGTGAAAATCTGAAGGTGCAAGGTCAGGGCTATATAGTGGATGCACCAACACCTCCCAGCCAAACTCTCTTAATTTTTGCTGAATGGCTAAAGAAGTGTATTGTGTAGCGTTATCGTGATGAAAGACCACACCCTGTTGATCAATTCCGACCGCTTTCTCTCAACTGCTTTCTTTAATCTCATCAGTTGTTGGCAGTAGAAATCTGAATCGATGGTTTTGCCGGCCGGTAATGCCCTTCCAGTCCCACCATACACACAGTATATCATCTTATTTCAAGTTAGCCCAGGTTTAGCCATAGTCTGTGAAGCCTGGTCGACCTTAGACCACGACCTTTTTCGCACGTTCTTGTCGTACGTGATCCACTTTTCATCGCCAGTTATCAATCTCTTCAAAAACGGCTCGGTTTCATTACGTCGCAATAATGAATCGCAAATGAGTACACGGTTCGTTAGGTTTCTTTCAGTGAGCTTATGTGGCACCCAAATATCGAGTTTTTTGGTATAGCCAGCTTTCTTCAAATGGGTTAAAACTCTTTTGTGGTCAATTTTCAGTTCTTCAGCTACATCGTAACTACTGATATGTCGACCTTTATTCGTAACAGGGCGACCAGAGCGGGATGCATCTTTAACATCAAAATTTCCGGACTGAAAACGTTTGAACCAACTTTGTGCTACTCTTACTCACACTGCATTAGGTCCATAAATATCACAAATTTTTTTCGCTGCTTGACTTTCTTTTTGCCTTTTTTGCAATAATATTTTAAAATGTATCGAATTCCTTCATTAGATTCACTCATTTTTACAGAAAGAAAAACAAATGAAAAATAGCGGGAAACAACTTTTTTATTTTAATTTTTTTATTTTTAATGTAACCTTTTTAATGCTACCTAAACCAGCCAGACACAAATAGTATAGCCAAAGAAATTTTATAACAAGTTTATACCTACGTCATGCGAAGAAACTTTTTCCCCGACCTATTTTAATGAAGTAGCAGGACGATAATTTCGCCGCGATAAACTCGTTCGTGGAAGTGGCGCCTGAATGGTATCTGTATTCGTGACATAATTTGGAACGTATATACTGCGAATAAGGTGGCTTTAACTGTAATTAAAATGAAAGATGTAAAATAATTACCAGATTTATCGGTTTCTGGGTCGGTTTTAGGGCAGTCTGATATTGTTGAGTGCGCGGACTCCGGACGTTGTTTCCGTCGGGATGATACTCGAGCCATTCTTCGCGTAGCGGCCGGTACGACAGCCTTCTTTACTGTCTCCACGTCCTGCCACACCTGAGGGTTTATTCAATGGGACTTTACAAGGCACAAGTTCGACCGTGTACGGAATACTGTTCGCATCTCTGTGTTGGATCCGCAAAATACTTCCTCGATGCCCTGGATAGGTTGCAGAAACGGGCTGTTCGCATTATTAATGATGTAGACGTTACCAATTACGTCGAGTCGCTTCAGCAGTGCAGGAACATCGCCTCGCTGAGCGTGTTCTCTCGTCTGTATCTGTATCATCACGTAATATACGCCCCATCCCGTGTGTCGGAATTATGCGGGCAGTAGGTAAATTCAGTGATTTATTTAGGCTTAGGCCCTAGAGGCATATGGAGGCAAAATTTAAAGTTTTTATTTAATTTTGTGAATGAACGAACGATGTCAACAAAATAATTATTAAAGAAATGCAGAGGAAATACTTAAGAAAGCAGCGTTTACCTGGGAAGCCTACAAAAATTTTACTTTTCTGCGAAAAAAAGCTATGAGTATTTAAAGCGAGGGATCCGTAGCATTTACCGCTTTTTATCACTTATTGTCCCATAGCATGGACATGACTCAAGAAAGACTCATGAGAAAATACGGCGCAGCATACCGGAAGGGGCGTAGAACGCAGTATAAATGTCTTTAAACTAAATCCACAGCATAATTTCGATATTATTCACTATCGATCGATAGTCTTTGTCATGAAGATTTATAACAAACAAACTCTATAGATAACTTATTTGTTATATTTAGGCAAAGGTTATTTACTAACCACCTCACCTCTATATCGGTAACGGGTCCTACGCCGCCACTCAGTAGCCCATGAGCGGCAAGCACCTGACACCGAATTATGTCGCAGTAGTCAGCTAGACACACTGCATCTTCAGCCTGGAAAATAAACGTACATTCATAGATTAATGATTGATTTCCGTGCCGCTTCAACAACCATCGGCATACTATAAGAATGCGGCAATCAAAACTAACTAAATCAAAACTATCGGCCTACTCGAGTTAGTGTCATACGACAATACGTATAACTTTATTTTAAATATTCACTACACACTACGATATCAGGTTGCTGAATTAGTAATATTAGTAGCGTGGTATCTAGTGGAAGCACCGCGGCAGCGGAACCTAATCATTAATCTTTGCGCACAGTATTATTCATTTGTTATCTCAAATCACTTACCTATGCGTTAGCGTAAAGTATTTTAATATATTATATCAAATATTTAACTACTTTAAATATTTACATACAAATATTAAGTATGTGAATTAATCCCATGATTTGGATAACTGGATACATTAATCAACAGTTCAAGAATCTTAACGTATTTTGAGATCTTTTACTATGGAGAAAGGGAAACAAAATGTTCTTAGATCTTGAAGTATTAAAATTCGAAGAGGCATCACTTTATTAAGAGCTTGGTAGACAATTCTAATCTCTAATTTCAAGCGATGATGGTTCAGTTGTAGCAAGAGCATGAATTCTAATGTTACAATGAGTGTTTTTTATCGTCATAAGTTTAGCGTTGTGGCCACAATCTCATCTGAACTTAAGTGACGATGTAGCCCATAATTGAAGCCCGTTAAAACTATTGGAAGACTGCTTTTCAAGGGCAGCCGCCGGAACTTTTGGGTGGTAGCTAGTCAGGTGGGCATTAGAAAAAGCTCTACCACCATGCTATGGTTTTATCACGATGTTTTCCTTCACCGAAAGCTCAGGCAAAATTAAATTAAAAATTTATCGCCAAGCACCTATACTTAGTTACGTTCCAGAAGTTGTACATGAATACGAGTCCTATTCCTAAGCTTAGAGTCTTCGACTACATCACTATGCATCAGGTAAGATTGTGGCCAAGCGCTAACTATTATATATATACCCTTTTGCAAAATAAAACGGGCACTTTAGATTTTTTTTTTCCTACTTCAATTCAATGAATATTACAAGAAAGAAATTTAATAATTTGACGATGTATTGACATTTTATTTGAATCATCCTGACATTATTCTTTACGTTCCAAATTTAAATTTTTTAATTAACAAAAGAAAAATAATTATTTGTGTAAAATTGCTTTAGCAAAGCAATTTAGTAATTATGTGGTATTAGTATTAGTAGTTAGGCCATTAGTAATGGCACGAATTACTGAAACTGTGTTTTGCTGATTAATAAAACTTTAAAAGTTTTTGGATATTTTCTACAAATTAAACAATTTAATCTTTCTTTTTACATTAAATACCATTTTCTGATAAGACTGATAAAGCGATAAGGGCCGGTAAAATTATAGCCCTACTTGAAGAAAGTTGTTAGCAAACTTATGTGTCTCAGCGGCCAAGTGTGAGTCGATCAACTGTCCAAAGGACTTGGCAACGGTATCATGAGACCAGTTCAATCAAAAGAAGACCAGATGCGAGAAGAAAACGATGCCTAAAACCACGAGGTGATTGCTTTTTGGTGAGTCAAATGTTGCAGAATTGTAAGGCGTCAAATGTGGATCTAAAGAAGAGCCTTGAAGAAGTAAGAGAAGTAGAAGTTAGCTTGTGGACGGTCAGGAAGAAGGCTTTTGTTTGCCAATATCAGCAGTTACCGCCCAGCCTGGGGTCCTAAATTATTCCGTGAGCACCAAGTTGCTCAATTTCAGTTTGCTCGAAACTGAGCTTCATGGATTTTGGAGAACTGGAACAAAGTATCGTTTTCTGATAAGCTGCAATCTCTTTGTGTGGAGATGATCGATGCCGGCGAGTGCTGCGAAGGCTACGGAAACGATATGTGGAAGTGTATTTCGAAGAAATCACTCCATATGGCGGAGGCCCTGTTACATTTTGGGCAGCAATTCATTCGACGGAGCGTACGTAGTTAGTTTTCATAGAAAATATAAATTAAATGCACACCCGTAGGTACAAACGGAAGTCCTAATTCCACATGTACAGCCCGTATTGACTGCTCCTGAGGAAGATTCCATTTTTATGGACGACATTGCTCGCCGTCACCTTTCTAGCGGAGTGAAAGAGTACACGCAAGTAGTTGGCCAGCTCCAAGTCCTGACCTCTATCCAATTGAGCATGTCTGGAATAATCTGAAGAGACGTGTAAGATCAGTGCCACCTGCTCTACAAAACATCGGAGTAGCTGTCAAAGAGTCATTGTAGAAAAGTGGAAACATATTCCTCAAAACGTTGTTAAAAATATCCTGGAAAGCATGCCCAGAAGGATTTAAGCCTTGATTTTGGCAAGAGGAGGCCGCACTCGTTATTAGGTTTCTACTTAATTGTAACTTTATTTAATTAATAAAGCTAAAAAAAACTTATTGTTTGGATGTGTACATCAAGTATTATGAAATGAATAAAAAATAATGAAAAAATTGCCAGAATTCACTTCACGCATATTAATTTACACGATTATAAGTATACAGACTACATCAAACAATTAAATTAACTGAATAATATGCTGTTCGTTAGTAAGCTCATCACTCGAGAACGGCTGGACTGAATTAGTTATTTTTTGTTTAACAATGTTCGTACCACGAATTAGGTTTTCATGATAAGAGAAATTGAAAAAGTTTCCCGAAAAGTTTTTAAATTCGGGGATGATTTAAACGTCCTTATTTCTATCGGATTTTTTAATGAATTCAAGGCCACAACTCACGAATCAAAGGACGGATACAGGTAGTTCTTTTTTGTTTTGTTTATGGTCATGGAAAACAGGATAGGTGGCGCTGTGCTAGAGTTATTGAGTATTAGGAAAGGCAGAATAGCATTTCCAGGCTAGCTAGATTTGAACTTCTGAATAAAAGAAAAGCTACATAATGTTACAAAAATATAACAAATGTTACTGGAAATTCTTATGTCAATAAAATTTGTACCGTTTGTTATTTATGATCCATTGAACAAAATAAACAAATTTTAAGTAGTGGTGGCCAAAATAATTATGCTTAGAGCAGCAGAATAGAAATGCGATATCCGTAGGTTTCCCGTTAACTCGCATACTTTTATTAATTTTAATTTAATTAGCAAAACCATCAGTTGGAAATGATACAAAGTGAGGAAAGCCGAACACCATAACAATTAATGTTATTTTAGTATCACATCATAGAGGGAAAAATGCAGAACAAAATATTTATAGGCGTTTGAAATCGCCAATACGTCGTGAGTCGTGACCTGGCGTGGTAATTAAGCCCGGACTTGCTCTTAAGAAAAGCCCTTTACACAAAAATTTATATGCCGGGATTATTTTTATATGTTTATTATTATAATATATTTAGTTTGTACTGGCCTTGTTAATCTGGTTTTTGTGTCGCTGATCGAAATGAGTTTCTAGATGACGTTCCTCGTAGAATGATTTCCCACAAAAAGAGCATGTCCACTGTGATGGCCTGTGTTGCAGTTTGGCCGCGTGCTGGGGTGCGAAAATGTCGCGCGCAGGATGAAAAGGACACTCCAGCGGTAGTTTCACCTGCACCCACATGGTAGCTTTTTAGGTAATAGAGTCAGGTTTTATAATAAGATCCCGAAGCACATTACTGATTTGCCGGACAACATGTTCAAAGACCATGTCAAGCAGGTTTTACTGTCAAAATGTTATTATAGCGTGGATCATTATGTGAGCACCTAATAGAGATGTCTGGAAGTGACTCCCTCTCTGTGCATCCTCTTATTAATATTGTATTAAATGAACACTTTTTACAGTTGGAAAAAAAAGATAAACCTGATCGAGTTTCTTACCGGTTCTTCTCGATGACTGGGATGTTTTCCGAACCGGCCGGCAGTAACGTTTTGTCGTTCATAAGTAGTAACTTTTTAGGGCCTAAATTGAATAAAGATTTTAAGATTTTTTTATTTTATTATAATATAAAATTTTCTTTAGCTGTGATAAAAATTAAAATGTTCCAAAGAGGCAATAATAGGAATCTGTGCTGATTTGCTCTATATAATTATTATACTAGACAATTCTAAAACTAATACTGGCAAATCTAAAACAAATTAAATACTTACAACTTCTTTCTGCACACAAAAGTGTAGCAAAGAGTTAAAACTAAAGTGTCTTCCGTTTATGAATCAGGAAATAAGATAATTTTATTAACAAAGTATTACCTGAAATCTTTCTAATACAGGGAGCCATTTGTTTTCTATAACTTTTCTTACGATTTTGGAATTGTCACGAGAGCAGGTAATCTTGAACACTGATGGTCCCGGCCATGGTATTAGGGTCAGGAATAAAAGAGTTAGGACCTAAAAATGTAAATTTAGAAATTAGTTTATAATTTAATTAAGTCAAGTTAGTTTGTTGGGCTAACATTAATATAAATATCTGGGCGACCGAGCTATGCTCGGTGTCTTATAAACAAAAAAGAAATAATGCAAAGTTTCATCGAAATCGTCGGAGCAGTTTCCCAGAAACTAATTACTTATATATACACAAGAAGTGCTTACTTAATATAATAAGATATAAATATTTTTGAGTTTATTTCTTTATATTTAATATTTACTTAATTACCTAAATCTATATTAATAAATGTGTAGTTCTGTCTGCACAGTTAATTTTTCTCTGTCTGTTTCTATGTCCGTATTTAAGTCAGAAATGGATACACTGATTCTTATGAAGTTTTGTACACGAGATGCTTATGTCATTGGTCAATGGATAGGGTAAGTATAAGAAATTTCAATATTACTTTTAGAAAAGGAAAAACTTTTTTGTAAAAAAAAAACCATTTTGTTCATTCTTGTAAGTCATTGTATGAATGATAAAATATAAAATTATTCAATAACACTTTTAGGAATCGTAAAGAAAACAGATTCCAACAATTTTAAATATCAATAATTCTTAACCGATTTTGATGAATTTTTTATACGGGAAATATAAGTACAGAATTACATAATTGATGGGCAATAATAATTACCAATATTAATTCTAGAAATCGTAAAAAAAGATGTACGTAAGCATACATCATACCATAATTGAGAGGCTATAAGATTCGTCATTACTTATTACTTACATTAGAAATCGTAAAATAGAATAATAATAATTTTTAACCAATTTTGATGAAAATTGTATACAGGAAATCATACCATTCCTCAATTGATACAGCATATGAATTGTCAACAATAAGAATAAAAATAAAATTACGGGATATAAATAAATACTGCGTAGTGTAACAAACGCGTGCAGAGCCGCGGCCACACCGCAAGTATTTTATAAAAAAACTGATAAATTTAATTAACGTTAACTTTTTTATTACTTATTTTAAACTACGCATCTAAAACCCCCTATGTTATTAATAGTTTTATAAGGCGTTCAACAAAACAATATCATTCAACTATTATTTACAACAATTACGCTAATAAAATAGGTTACTTAACATGCAAAGTGATTCTACGCACGTATGAATTTTAGGTTATGCTTAAATTAATCAACTATTGATTTTCAAAGAAAAAGATAGGCATTTTCTCAACATTAAGTATTACATCGTCTTACCTCGAGCGAAAACGAAGTGGTCCTCATTCATATCTCTTATACGCAAAAATGTCTAAAAATATATAGGTAGGTATGTTATTTTATGGAAAATATAAGTTTATACAACACGGATAAACTGAATACTCGTCGTGGTGTGCCATAACCGGTTTGTAAATGGCGCATGCGTCCAGACATCCCGATTTCCCCTCTGCATATAACTTAATAAAATTTTTACCTTTGACCTTATCAAAGTCGCTTGCGTTATTATTTTGTACTATTTCTAAAAAAAATTACTGTTTTGTAAGGTTAGGTTATTTACAACAGACAAATGATGACTCCTAAAGTTGACTAAAATTCTTCTTAAGAACAAAATCAAAAATATTTTATTCAGTTTCGGCCCTAAAATGGCACTTATGAATGTCAATACCCTGTCAGCGGTTCGGAACACATCCCAGGCATCGAGAAGAACCGCCAAGAAACCCGTTTGGGCTTATGAAATTTTTTTTTAATTGTTTTTACAATATTTATCTTACTTTGTTATGGTTAGTGTATGCGTACTTTGGTATAATTCCTTTTTTTTCTTAATATTTTAGTAATTATTATAATTATGTCCATATTATTGAGTCCGTCCGTCAGTCCTTTATTAGGTGAAGATCTTTAAGTAATTCATAATATTAAGGTACGTGTATATTCAAGTCCCATCATAATGAAAGTAGCTCTTTTTTATCTCACTCGCACTCTAATAGTTATAGAAATGTATAATAATAATTTACTGTTTAGTATTTATTAACTTCTGTAATTTAATTGATTTAATAAATCCTAATCATCAACCTGATCTCAATATAGATAAAGTGCAGTTTACTAGAATATATCGTATCCCTAGTTAACTGAAATAATGATAGTTCGATTAATTTGGGTACTTCTTTCTCTTGTTAGGTACCTACATTACCTATAGCTAAATAACAAGGAAAATAAATATCATTTGAAATGATTATTAAAATATGAAAAAAAAAATATTTGAATATTTGGTAGTAAGTATAAACTCGGTAAAAATCACAAAAATGAACAGAAATTTGTAGCTATTTAAATGCGTTCATTTCGCTGGTACTGTTTGTCAACTAACGAAGCAATAAACCGGCAATCAAAGATTAAAACAATTGTTGTTTGAGAAAGATTTTGCAGTCATTATAACATTAGCTTCCGTGTGTTGTTACCGTTACGATTGTATAAAAGAGTTAAAAAAATAACTACGTTTTCTAATAAATGAAATACGCAGTAAAAGAAAGGTCAGTTAGATATGAAAAAATCGTTACATATTATTAAAATTATCTGTAGTTAATATTATATTGAATACACAATTTACCTCATCGCAAAGGAAATGTTAGAGAACAAAAACATAATGAAGTTTCCAATAGTGTTTATATAGACTTTTTACCTATAACAATAAGTACAACTACTTCTACGAGGATACAAAACTCTCTCCGCCCCACAAACGGTTTAATCGGAGCATGCGCGCAGCATCCGTTCCAACCATCCTTCTAAAGACCAAGTGAACAAGTTTGCTTTAGTGGGATTCGTGCTGTTTCATTTTCACCTAATGAAAAAAATAAAGACGGGTATAACAACATAAATATCATGATATCTAGAGCCTAGAGATCTTATACACAATGGGAGATATAACGCTACGAGATTGAACCCAGTTTTTCCAAATCCCCGGTAAACACAGCATGTGCTACGAATGCTACGTATGACGTAGCCTGAAACAAATAATGAAACAGTTACTTCTCGTTGATGTTATCCGCCGAATATATTCTAATAGAATAATAATGTGTTGTGCAAAATGTTATTTAATAAACAATAATATCGGTATTGCTTCCTTTCCATTATCTACATAAAAACTTGAAATATTCAATGCATCATTTAAAGGTAAAGATATTATTATTATATTTGTAGTAATAATACAAAATAATATAGTATATGCTTATTTGCGACACCTGTATTTATTAAAAGAAAAAATTATCAGAAGGAACGAATTAGAGAAAAACATAAGAAAGTCAACAAGGCCATACTTTATTTTAAAAATACAAAGCATTGTTTTTTTACTTACATGAAAGTTATTAAAAGTTTAACAACAAGTGAGACAAAAGAAATAGAAACACAAGACAATTAGTACCAAAAAGAAAACCAACTTCAATGTTTTTGAGGAGTTTCCTGGTGTTCAATACCAATGAAATTAAAATGGAACAACCTTGAGGTATCTCCATTCCAATAAAAAAAGAATCATCTAAATCGATTCATAAACAAAGATGTTATGGCTAAACATCCATTAAAAAATAAGTATAGCTACATTCAAATTGAAAACCTCCTCCTTTTTTTAAGTATGTTCAAAAGGTAAATAAAATCTGATCATCTAAGGATACATCTAGGCGATATGATGCTATTATAGTGATGAAAACGATAACTAAAAGTTTTCTGTTCTAATTTGATTATTTATTTAACACGGTGTGCTCTGTTAGATACCTAAATTCAGTATTTGCTAGTTAACAAAATTTGTATGTAATTTTTTTTTTCAGCATGACAATAGGCAGTGGGAGACCACGATATGCACTAGTACGCTTCAGGTATCTTTTCCTGGCAGCCATTGTATTCGGTGGCAGTCTCTTGATTCTCTCGTTTAACTCACATATGGACATTTTTCTTCTTAACAATCCTTCAAATAATTTGTGGCTGACCCATGAATATGCGATTGATGAGTCGGAGGATCGTTTCACCATTAAAACTGAGGGCTGCACCATTCCTTCTCTGAGACCATTTGATAAAAGTGTGAAGCAGTTCAGTGAGATCCCAAAGAATTTTTATCACTGTCGTCACGATAACAACTCTTTACTTGATAATAATGATACCCACATATGGATCGTAAAAGAAAATTTACAACACTACCGCATACCTCATAGTTATAATATTTCCTGCTGCTACAAAATGTTCTTTAAGCCAACACGAATTCTTAATATAAATGCAGAAGACGTCGACGATAGAGTGCAATATGGAAAATGTATCACTTTTACCGACTATATTGAAGTAACCAATGAATTTGTCAAAGTTTCTTGCATGTACAAACATAAAAAAATATATGAACAATTTTTTCTGTTTGCAATAAAGAAAAGGCTTCTTTCATACAATGAGGATTCAATACAAACATATCCAAACCTGACAAAAAATTACAACGTGATTGTAATGGGTATCGACGCTATATCTAGATTAAATTTCTACAGGACCATGCCCAAAACAATGGCTTATCTGAAAAATAAAGGTGGGATAGAATTACTTGGTTATAACAAAGTCGGTGACAACACTTTCCCGAATATTATTCCTATGTTACTTGGTATCAAATCAGACGATTTGAAAAAGACGTGTTGGCCCAATTTAAAATCGACATTCGACCATTGTCCTTTTATTTGGAATTGGTTCAAAGAAGTTGGCTACTACACAGCATTTGGAGAAGATTCTTCTTCACTAGGTACATTCAATTACCAGAGATATGGTTTTGCTGGTTCACCAACCGATTATTACATTCGAACGTTTATGACGGAAGCTGAATTAAATGTAGCGAACGGATTAGACTTCAATGCATATCTGTGTATGGGTAATAAGTATTTCTATAAAGTACTTCTAGATTATATTGAAAGTTTGACACGAACGTTAGAAACAGATAAATTGTTTGGTTTCTTTTGGGAAGTGTCTATGAGCCACGATTATTTAAACTATCCAATGATGATGGATGATAACTATGAGAAATTTTTGCAAAAACTCGACAATACGAAATATTTAGATAAGACTATTTTGATACTGTTAAGCGATCATGGTATAAGATGGGGCGAGATAAGATTTACTAAACAAGGCCGTTTGGAAGAACGACTGCCACTGTTTCATATACTGATGCCACCTTCGTTTCGAGAAATCTTTAATTCTGCCTACAACAACTTGAAAAACAATAGATATCGTCTTACTACACCTTTTGACATACACGCAACATTAAGCGATTTGATTCAACTAGACAGTTTAACAAACGATCAGATAAAAATACGCACCCAACAAAATTATGCTTCAAGCAGAGGTATTAGCCTATTTTTGCCCATACCGCGTAATCGAACTTGTAAAACGGCTCACATAGATGATCATTGGTGCACTTGCCACAAAAGCAGTAAGTTATCGACCACTGTTACAGAAGCAAACGAAGCAGCCTTTCATCTCGTGAAGCATATAAATCTATTAATTCACGACTACCCGCAGTGCGCAAAGTTGAAGCTAGCTAAAATATTAGATGTATCTGAAATGCATGTTAGTTTGCCTCATGAAGAAGAGGGGAGCTGGCGGGAGTTTATGGTGGTAGTTCGTATGACGCCAGGCGGTGGGGTATTTGAAGGGACGATGCGTCAGGACAGCCACACGTGGACATTGATCGGAACTGCCAGTCGTCTCAACTTATACGGTGACCAGAGCCATTGCGTGCATCATTACCAGCTCAAACTCTATTGCTTTTGTCAGTAAATATAAAATATTATCAGAAAAGAAACCACCTGTGATAATGTATAAAAGTATTTATAAGTTAATGTTCATATCGTTGTAAAATATTCATGGCTCAAATTTAATTAGGCCTAAATAGCTGTAGGTAGTACATTTGTGTGTTATATGAATCGACCCATAATTTATAGTAGAATGTTAAAAAATACAACTCACTCCATTCTAAATACTATGTAGATAATGCAAAGGAAATAGTCTTTTAGTACTTTAATCGGAGTTAGTATTTCTTCATATAATCGGAATTAGTATTTCTTCATATAATCCTCATACCCATCCAACTTTATTTCATTTTCTTATGGATCAATATTATCAATGAACGAAACGTACGACATCATTGATAAAACTGCCCTGAACAATGTTGTAGGTTTTACTTAGAAGTTAATGTTTACTGTGGAGTGGATAGATATGTATAGATGTACACAAGAGATATTAGATACACTTGTGTACTGTACAAAACAAGAAACATTACAAAACTTAACGTTTTCTGTAGAAAGAGGTTAGAGAAATGAAAAAGTCGTTATTTATACATGTGGTCCGAATACTTTGTCAAATATCACCAAAATATATCAGGATTTTTTTTTATTATTGAGGCATTTATCAGTCGTCACGTAGTAATTAATATAAGGTAAGTAGATTTAAAATTTAATTTAAAGTAGAAACGTTATTTTGAGAATAGTTACATATCACAACGAAAATTAGAAAACGATATAGTTTACCTGTTTAGTCATTAGCTACTTGTTAGGATTATAAAACGGTTTCCTCGAAAACAATACCCATCTTTTTCATCAACAGATTTTTTTAAATGTAATTTAACTGAGAGTGATATGAAGTGAGTGTAATACAAGAATACATATATTATTCCCTCAGTTGTCAAAATGGAATGTAAAGACAAAAACTACTTACTACGTATAAAAATAACGTAAATACTTTACATACTTATCTACTTAGTACATGATGCATTTTCGTTATAATTAACTACTGATTATCTACAAACATATTTGAAATTTAACATATCAATTATATCATATTATTATGTTATACTAAAACATAAAATAAAGGGTTATTAATGGTCGACTTACATCGAATACAATTTAAAAAATATTACATTACAATTACTTAAGTTGTATAAGAAAATAAAACGAACTGAACAGTTATGTTTCTTTGAACAAAGCTGAGAATATTTTAAAAAATCTATGGCAAAATACTATTCATGACTAAATTAATAATCCTTTTTATTCAGACGAACTTAAGTTTCGATAAATTTCGAAGAACCTGTAATAAAAACTAGTACCTACTTATAATTTAATTATAAGACAATAATTTTCACGATTTTGATATGTAATCAAAATTATTGTATTGTAAAAATTATTATTATTGTTATTATTATTATTGTAAAAATTATTGTATACATAATACATATTTTTTTAGCATGTAAACGCGAGTAAGTGTAACCTATTTAATACATACCAATATGGATTTGTTTTACAATAATGTATGTTATGATAAAAATTGTTGTTGATTGTGCGTAGTTGTGTCTACATAATTGATTTTGCTAAGCGAAATAAACCTAATTAAAAAGATTATGTTTTATTTTGCAGACAGGGTGTTATTTCGTATTAGATCTTTAAGTCAATTCGACTCTGTTCATTGACTAAAATTAATAAAATGACTGGGGTACTTCAGAAAAAAAAATTATATTGATAAGCTTCATTGAATTTATTCCCGACTCTTCTCAATGACTGGGACCGGATGTTTTCCAAACCTATACCGGCCCTTCTCAAGGCCTGAAATGAATAAAGTATATTTGATTTACTAAGTACCCTACGTACAAGCTGTGGTACAAATCTTTTTAAACACACATTTCCAAGCTGGTCTCTTCATTATTTTAATTATCCACTTAAATTAGCAAATCTATCATTAACCCCCAACTGTAATGACCAATTGTTGATAGTTCAGCTTGATATTGAGAGAAACTGCTAAAAAATTCCCCTACTACTGCGAAAAGTTCTCTTCTCGAGAGATTTTAAAACCAAGATATGGTATCTGTGGTTCTGTTCATTTCATACAGATTACTTATTATTATTTATAGAATTTCTAAATAAGTATGTCGACTAATTATATCTATGAAATAAGATGGCAATGGAATAAATGGAAAACTTTTAATAACAACTCGAATAAAATATCATGAGCATTCCTATTGACTCGATCTTTGTTTTAAATAAATGTAGGTACATGAGTGCAGGTCACAAATTGGGTACAATAACTATTATTGTCATATATTTTAACTTAAAAGATTACTTTGTTTGAAACCCGCTACCCAACATAGTACTCTTTTATTTTGTTATGGGGTAACGACCTTCTTCTTTTTTAAAATCAATCGTCTCTTACTCTCCTGTAAAATTACTTTCAAACCTGAAGACGAAAGTTTCTCAGACGTTTCCGTCGACGGTGACATCCTGTCAATTTCTGATTTGAATGTGCACGGTTGTGTTTTCAAACCTAGGTCAATATGTAGATATTTTTTTATTTTTCACAAAATGGCATGGTTTTTAATCGTCTATGAAGCTCTAGAATTATTTCTCTTGTGAGACTAAGGGAAATAAATGGGCCCTGTGGAAATTAGAACCATAATATCCATAGTTGATCAATGATCAGCCTCGTTTATTCTTTGATCACAAATCCACGTTAACATTTTATTTTATAGCTTTAATTTGGTATAATACAATATATGCTGCAACTTTTTGAATAGATTTTATATATTATTAACATAACAGTTGAATATTAGATGAAAGTACATTATTATCGTCTGTAGTATATTTCTGTCTGAATTACAGTGTAATTTATGAAACTAGTACCACAAATAAGTATATCTAAAAAAGGAAACAAAAAACCCGACTGCAACAAAAGCACTTGACTAGAAAAATATATTTTTCTATTTGATTCCCTGACGTCGTACTTAAATATTATATAGCCTATGTCACTCCCACATTTAAGGTAAATCTAACGACACCTCGTATGCTAAAATCCATCAAGCCGTTTAGCCTACAGAGCGTGCCAAAGAAATAAACAGACATATTACATACATACGGTCGACAAACATAACCTTCCTGTTTCGCAGTCGGGTAAAAACAATATCATAGTTCTAGTGAACCATAAGCCTTGTTCAGATGTTGAGATTGTTAAGCGTTAACGCGCGCGTGCTTGGACTTTTTTACAACACAAACAGTTCACATAAATGCCCTAACCACGGGAAGCTGTAAAAGCCATCTGAGGCTCCAGAGTCCCTATGGCTAACAGTATAGTCAGATAGAAAAAACATGAACGCCGCGTTAGCGCGCGGCGCTTAGAAAACAATATACTAATAATACCTATCATGTAATATATAAACGCAGGGGCAGGTGTGATACGCGATAGCGCGCGTTAACGCACCTAACAATAATATTTGAACAGTCATCAGGGCATCAGGGTTTGAATAAAAAATATTAAAAAACATATTTATAATTTTAACTATACACAATATCGAGAATAATTTTCGAAAGTTTTATGTTATTCGAAGTGGAGAGCGAGTGCATTTTAAATCTCCATTCGGCTCGACTTGCTGGCCGGGAGCAATGTAGACATATCAAGGCTTCGAGGTAGCTGCTTTGCAAGTTCGGTGAAGCTGAAAAAAAAGGCAGCTGCTTAGCTCATTTCTTTCTTTCTTTTTATAATCTCTACAGGTCGTAACTGTTGTAAACAATATCAAAGTATAGAAATTTTACTGTTAACTGCAAAGTACACTGCAGCTATAGCAGAACTTTTACTTGTGGTTGAAAGCGACGATTTAATGTAAATTAATAAAAAGTCCTCTTTTGTTCGTCCATAAAACATTCATCGCCTTTATTTCAAAATAATGTTTTTAAATCAGGTCTTACAGATTTTTTAAAATCTTCTACTTATATACAACTAACTACGATCTTTTTTCTTTGATCACATATTTTATTTAGATTTAACGGAAATTACAATGTTTTGCATACAATTCTACCAAAAATACAATTTTTTTTAACTAGTTCCATTACTAGTTATACTTTTCTTTTTTTTTGATAAAACTACCATAAGTTATTCTGATCCGCGCCAGAATACTTTACTCAAGGGTTTCCGAAAACTATTTCTCAACGGATGAATTTATTATTTGATATTATATTTTTGATGAATACAGGTCATAATTTTATAATGTACAAAATATTTTTATGGGTTAAGTTTGAATAAATAAATAACTTATTATATTATAAAAGTATGTATATGAAAAAATAGTTGTTTTGTTGATGTTTAAGAGCCTGATAACACCCAAACAAACATAGAGGAATCGAATTTGTTTTCCGCTAAATGTTGGTAATTGTGTTTATCATTACAGTTGGTTAAACATAATATGATGGTCAATTGGATTTTTTGTAGTTTAAAATTAAATAAATAATTATTATTATGCTTCAAGCATCATAATGGCAGGACAGATATACCTACTTGACTGTACTTCCGAAAAGCTTATAGATCTTCTCTTACACATAGAATGAGAAGAAAACATTGTCAATCTAAAGAAATTTCTTGCCTCGTAATTAAGTTAACACGTAACTCTGTAATATATAACTAATTTTTAATACAGAAATCTTATCCTAAATCTATAAGTCAAAGCCAGAAAAGGAAATTGTCGTCTGGTAGGTATATTTTTAAAAAATTGGTGTATAGAGGTATATGTAAATCCAAACAAGCAGCTCTCACAAAATCAGATTTTTTTATTTTGTAAATAGACGTTGTTCAAAGTAGTTGTGGATTAAACAAATGTGCAATGTTTTGGAAAATGATTTCCCGAATAACACTAGATTCGTTTATGCTGAACCATAATTTTGTAAAACTTAATTATGCAATATTTTCTTATTACACAATTTTATTTATTGATTTTTATTAAAAAGGTATTACCAGTTTATGAGACTAAAATGTTCACGATATCTACTGAGGGCTGCAAAATACCCGGCTTTCCACTGATTAGTGAAACAATTGAAAAATTTATCAAACTTGCACAAACACATACGTGTTCCAAAACCGTACGTCTTGTGACTTCTAACTCATCGCATATCTGGGTGATCGAAGATTCTTTTGGTGATTATAACATTTACAAAGTTAATGATTTTTATTGCTGCTACAGTTATTTCCTTGCTATTAATAGCATTGCAAATATAACTTACGGAAGTTGTAAATATTTTTCAAACATAATCAAAGCAGAGCACGAGTTTGTTCGCGTGAAATGTTATTATTTAGATGACGAAATTTATGAGGATTATTTGATATTTCACATTAAAGACAGGAATTATGTGACAAATAATAAAACTTACAATATTCTTATACTAGGCTTAGAAAGCATGTCTCGAATGAACTTTCATCGGACAATGACAAAGACGTCCAAGTATTTACGAGACCATGGTGGTATTGAAATGTTAGGATACAACAAAGTGGGCGATAATTCGTTTCCGAATTTATTCCCCGTACTAACCGGAAAATCTTTCTCGTATGTTAGAAAAGTCTGTATGAAAAATAAAATTCTTGATAATGAAAAGTGTAATTACATATGGGATGAGTTCAAGAAAATAGGATACAACACAATACTTGGCTCAGACAGTATTTTTGGCCTCCTTGGCGCTTACGAAAAGAGTTTTTTTAAAAATAACAACAGATTTTTATTTACAGCCCTTCATAGACGAAACCATGAATCTTATAAGGCGTAAAAATTACAACTTCCATATTTGTTTTGGTAACCACTATTACTACAAAGTACTTTTAAATTATATAGACGGCGTTTTAAACAAATTGAATCATGCAAGGTCATTTGGTATTTTCTGGGAAGAATCTGTGAGCCACGAAGATTTAAATAAACCAAGCATAATGGATGAAGATTACTTAAATCTCCTTTATAAACTAGAAAGTGGGCATGTTTTAAATAACACGATATTAATATTTTTAAGTGATCATGGTATACGGTGGGGTCCAATAGTTCGCACAGAACAGGGCCGGCAAGAAGAACGTCTTCCCTTACTTACTTTTCTATTACCTGAACGATTTAGATATGCATATAAAAAAGCTTATCAAAATCTTAAGGACAATAGCAATCGACTAATAACTCCCTTCGATTTTCACGAAACTCTTTTAAATTTGTTAAATCTAGATCATTTAGAAGAATATTATGTAAATAATAAAATAAAATTGAAAAGCAATAATTTTGATAAATCAAGTTTATTTCTACCAATATCCAAATACAGAACTTGTGAATCAATAGGTATTGAAAAACATTGGTGTACGTGTACAAAAGGAAAACGAGTTACAATAGGAACCAAAACAAGACAGCTAGCAGCTGAATACGTAGTTGACAGTATCAATAAAATGATAAACATATATCCTCGGTGCCACAATTTACGCTTACAAAATATATTACGCATTAGTCTTACGAAAGAAAGTCAAAATCTAATTCTTACAACTGTTGTGAAGGTGTCACCAGGTGGTGGTATATTTGATGCCACTCTACATCGTCAACAAGGTAAATGGATTATTTCTGGAACAATTAGCCGTCTCAACTCTTATAAAAATGAAACCATGTGTATAGAAGATGATGCTATAAAATTATACTGTCATTGTAAATAACATTAATTGTTTTATTTACGTTCCTTACCTATATATCTTAATTGGTATCTAGAATGACGTCGCCAAGGGACGGGAAGGGAGGGCTAACTAGAGATTTGATAAAATGTAGTCAAATGCAAAAAAAAAAAACAAAGTCCTAAATCCACTCACATGATTTGCTTGACTGATCAAGCAAGTCCCGCACGTCGAAACCTGAATAAATTTATTCCATCCAAGTATTCCGTCCGCGATGCTATAGTACTATACTCTATTGTTAAAGCGGGACGAAAGATGCGCAACGCGTACGGTAGAGCGATTTTTTAGCCGTCTCAGGAGAATAAATATCTATATGATAAGAAGGCACAGAGAAATTTATTTGGAGATTTCTCTCGGTCCTACCGGTAAAATACCTTCACCCTACAGAAAATCGTAGCCAAATAACCTAGTGTTGTGATCCTGCGGTATGCAGGGTTTCCAAAGCTCCTTGGGGAGGGGAGGGGGTCAAAGAGAGATAGAGCACAGAGACATTCTTTGAAGATTTCCCTCTACTTGGAGCAGTCTGACTGGTGGAATACCTCCACCGTACAGAAGATCGCAACCAAAAAACCTAAAGTTGTATTCCTACGATTAAGGATGGGGCCACGCGCTTGTTATACCTATTAGTCTAGTCAACAAGTTCATAAACGTGAAAATAGAGATAAAGGTTCTAAAAATATGAACGATAGGTTATTGGATTCAGCATCACCTCTAGAAAAATGTTTTTGAAGAATTTTGGTGCAGGTAAAAAATTGTAATTGTTAATAACAAAATAAGATGAAAAAAATGGTATTTAGTTTTTCGTTAATAACTCGCAAAATATTAATATTATACAATTTTGAAATAAAACTCGTTAAAGAGGAGGAAATTTCCGATAAAAAAGTCCCAACTCCCGGAACTCTATCTCCATTATTTTATAATTTTAATTTGACGTTGAAAATAGAGCTCCGTGCGGTTGTTACGGCATGCGCGCGCCGCCGCTAAAGAGAGTTCATCAGATAAAATAATTTTTATAACATAAAATGTCATTTTAAAAATTTGAAAAAATTCTAGTATCTTCTAAACACATGAAAGAATCGAGCCTCGTTGGAAAAAAGTTTTATCACCATTTCTCATAAAGTTATTCAATTATTATATTATAAATTTTTTCCCATTTTTCGTTGGCATAAATAATGGGATAAATAAATAAATTAATTTGAAACTTCGTGGAGCCCTTTTCATACATATACTTCATAAGATCCTGCGATAAATGTTCATAAAAGTTTATTAATTTGTTAATTATGATTTTTTATAACTATTGCTCGAGTTGTTAATTTCCAATCCAGTGTGATTTAACCGTCACTTTATTATCGTCACTCATTTTGAAACTAAACCAAACATTTACACAAACTATTTCTAATTTATTGGCGTTCAAATAATCAAAATAAATAACAACACGTAGCACTGACATTAATTAACATAACTAATTGGACAATATTTATGTAACTAACTTAAATGAAGAAGAAATGCAGACGGGAGTAATTCATACTACCATCACTATTTTTTAATAAACATTTTAAGATAGGTTTTTTTTTTGTAAGACACCGAGCAAATCTCGGTCGCTCAGGTACTAATATTAGGTCCTTACATATGAAATTAGCGTTTTATATGGTAAAAGTAAAATGAAATAAATATTATGAAATTATACATTTAATCAATCGAAGTATGTACCATTATTATCTATGCACTTTCGCCTTTTAAAGGTAGTTCATTGATTCCTGATTTAGCGACCGTCGGTCGTAAAGTATGGGGTCTAGCGTTGTTCTGAAGCAGCAGTGGGCTTGAGATATTGACCAGTCTCGGTTGTTTTACGGCTAGCTTTTCCATCATGGTTTGCAATTGTTGACAATACATATCTGCCGTTATAATCTGGACAGATCTTACGAAGCTGTAGTGTATGACACCAACACTGGCCGGTTCTCCTGGGTTCAACCACTGTGATGAGCGTTTCCGATTGTCGTAAAGGATCCATTTTTCGTCACAAGTAACAATACGATTCAAAATTCCCTCGTTATTGTGACGGTTGAGTAATGTAATGCAGAACTCAATAGGTGTTTGTTGGCGTGCTTCAATCAATTTATGCGGTAGGTACCTACCCATTTATCGAGCTTTTTCACTTTTCCTGTTTGTTTCAAGTGAATATTTTTTTCTTATCACTCACACCGAAGCCTGCCGCTAACTCTGATGTGGTTTGCGAATGATCCGCTTCAACGATCACCTTTGATTCTTCATTTTCAACTAGGGTCTCTAGCTGTCCACGGGGTTATTTCGTAGGGCAAAATTTCCAGAACGAAAACGTTGAAACCAAAAACGTACCGTGTTTCTTTTACAGTAGCTTTCCTAAGGCTATAGTTTATATAACATCACGCTATGATCAATAGGAGCGGAGCATCAATGAAAAATGTTGGAAAAACGGGTAAATTTTTTTTCTTTTGAGAGCTTCCATTGCGTTTGCTGCGTAAATGGATTAAGTTACGCAACAAGCGTGTGTGATGATTCTTCTTCTTCTTCCTAACTTGGCAACCGGTCCTCTTTAATGAAGACCATTAATGCCATTATCGAATGATTTATAGTGTCTTGTGTTATGACGATTCAGTATCCTAACTATATGGTGGCTCCCTTTTTAGAACTTTAAAGGAAGTTTTTGTGGGATCTCAGAATGAATGCTTTCAGCTTATATCTATAATCCACTTCACTTACGCACAAAAACCAAACTATATCACGCAAAACGCCACCAATATTAAGTTGTAAAAAATTATCTCGATAGTATATGGCTATCTTTTAAGGTTTACTCAATATAACTTTTTTATGGTAATAAAATTTGTTCTAAAATAATGAATTATTTGCGATGTTTTTGTATAAGTACATAGTATTAATCCTTATCTAAATAAATACGTTATTCATCACAAGTGTTTAATTTTGAACAAAATTGCCCTTTACAGTAATTGATTTAAATGAATATCTTAGGAGATATCACTGTTTTAAAAGAACCCAGCAGCAAAATAATAATTAAGTACGGGTCGATTAACTAAAGCTGGCACGTTCAACAACACATTTACAGATTGCGCTTGTGTAGTGTCTGTGAATAAGCGCGCGGCGTGACGTCACATCATGAAAAGTCTGCCCGTCTCTCTCTCGCGCGGCCTAGCTTATGAATGTGAAGGCGACGGTTATTGTTTTGCTTTTGCTACTGTTTATTTATACAGAGTGGTCTTTTTGGTTTCAACCGGTTAACGTCAGTCATGTACGTGTGATCGATGCGCGACGCGTGTGATTATTTACCTATTTGGAGGTTAGAATAAAATGTATTCTGAAAGAATTGGTTCCGGCAAAACTTTAACAGGACAATCTCGTGAAATAGTGTACAATGTTTTTAACTATTTCATGCATCATAATAAAAAAAGTGATGGTGGAGACCATTTAATGAAAGGTTTGTAAGGTTTGACATCAGAGGCGACTGGTGTTTCTCAGAGAAGTGTTCAACGAGTTGTTTGTGAAGTACGCAATCAAGTTACAGCGACTGTTAAAGCGTCAACATCACAACCATCTACTTCAAGAGAAGGAGAGCCACCAGCATCCACAACATTGTCGCCTGTACAAATTACTTTTAGAACACCAGGTAAAAAGCGACCAAGGTTAGCAAAAAAATCTACTGTAAATAGTTTTGACCAAGAAGTCATAAAGCGAACTATCTACAACTTCCATCTAGTCCAGCATACATTTCCGACATTGAAAAAGTTATTAGAAGTGATAAAAGAAAGTATCAACTTTGAGGGTGGCATTTCTACACTAAGGAAGATCGTTCGGAGGCTGGGACACAAAATAATAAAAAAGTACTCATTGAAAAAAGTCACATCAGACTAAAAAGAACATTATATCTTTCGAAACTTCAAGAATATAGATCACAAGACCGACCTATAATATATACGGATGAATCTTATATACACAGCTCGCATACGTTGCCACGATCATGGTCCGACAAAACGAGCAAAGGTTGTAAAGTACCTATTTCCAAGGGCAATATGCTAGTTATAGTTCATGCCTGTTCGGAACATGGATTTATTCCAGATGCTTTGCTTATCTATCCAGCAAAAAAGCAAACGGGAGATTATCACAGTAATATGAATGCTAGTAATTATCAGAAGTGGATTAAAGAAAAACTTCTTCCAAATTTACCGCCACAGTCAGTTTTAGTAGTCGATAATGCATCGTACCATAACGTCGTATCGGATCCAGTGCCAACATCAAGTTAAAAAAAAAGTGACATGTTAGCTTAGTTAGACAAATATAATATATCATATCCAGAAAGAAATACAAAACCTGTGCTATTTGACATTATTAAGAAAAATAAGCAAAACCATGTACAATTTGTACTTGATAAAATCCTCCAAGATCACAGACACAGTGTATTGCGCCTACCACCCTACAATCCAGAACTCAACCCAATAGAGTTACTGTGGGGTATTATTAAAGGGAAAGTTGCATCACAAAATGTTAATTTTAACTTGGAAACTGTGGAAGAATTATTTAGAAAAGAAGCGGATTCTATTACTCTTGATATGTTTAGTGACATTTGGAGAAAGACGCGAGAACATGAGAAAAAATATATTCAACTGGAACCAAAACTGGATACTTTCACTGACTCATTTATAATAACATTAGGAAATTCCGACGGCGAAACATCAAGTTCTTCGAGCGATGAAAGTTTGAGTGGGGTAGAAGATTTAATTTACGAATCTGATTAAAAGCAATAATGTAATAATCATAATATGTACATAAAACAAGTAACACTATATATATTTTTTTATTTATCCACAATGCACCTAATTTTCCTAAAACTTAACTCTAGTCTACACTTAGACTAGAATCGCATTTTGAATCAAAATCAAAAATTCAAAATAAAAAAATTCGAAAAAATTATTGATCATGCTGTATGGTAAAATTGCATTAGTGTGAGTACTGTGAACGTGCCAGCTTTAGTTAACCGACCCGTACCGCGAACATATTTTTATTAGGTATACAGAATAAAGTGGGAGGTAGGCGGCCATGTGGGGAGGGGAGGGCGAATGTTGCTCAAATGGTTCCTAGATAAAACAAAGAAAGTTTCAGCTCCTTTAGAATTGTATTAAAGGTGCCTACGACCCACTCTCTCTCTCTCTCTTATGTGACGCAGATGAAGTTGCGCGGGTTAGCTAGTTAGTAATAAAAAAAGTTAGCATCATGTAACAGGCTGTTATTGTGGAACAGGTTTATGGAATTATTATTTCTTTGGAACAGGAACTACTAATAAACCAAGTATAGCTCACTTCTACTGCCTAAAAATCAGTAGTAACGGATCGACTTCTACTAGAACGATATTGTTTCCAATCCGAGAGCTGAACTCGGATAGTTCCACATATTCGGTATGAGGTCGAGCGGCATTTGTCATAATAATTATTTCAACTAGCGAGTATGGTGTAAAATAAAAAAAACGCAAAAATTCCCCTCATTTGATTTTCAATTCGCCAAAACTGCGTGTTTCCGTAGTTTTGCCTTCACAGAGGGATTAGGTTTACCTCTAACCCTCCCCTCCCTCCCCCACCACTTTACAGCATCAAATCAGCGGCAGCGATTCTTAGATCTAACCTATTGTTTTAAACGTATGTGAAGATTATGGACTTTAGTCTTCCCTAATTTCCGGAATTTGGACATTGGATATTGAAATTTGAGAACGCTGATGTGGTGATACATAGTAGAGGTGGACGATTATGAATGATTTACATAAACGAGTTATTCAATTAAGAATGTTTAACATAAGCTGATTATATTGAATATGAGTTATAATAATTCATAATCGAACGATGAATAAATATGAATGAACACTCATAATCAAACAACTATTAATAGTAAATAATGGCTTTAATCAAGATACTTCATAATCAAATGATTACATTAGTCAGGGTTACCAACTTAGAGCTTTTAACCCTAAACTTAGGGCGGAAATATGCTTATTGAGCTTTTTTTAGGGTCCAAATCAATTTAGGGCTATTTTAAGAGGCATAAATTGTATATCAAGCGTCATTAATTCGACTGACCAAAACAAATAAAAAAGGAAAACCTCCATGGTACTATCTATTGTTAATGGCAATGGGTACTCCTCTGGTTATTGGTCTATGATGGGTACTATCAGGTACTATACTGTACCAGAGATAACGAGTTGTTAGTCTCTGCTCAAACTCAAGTTTTCAAGTTTCTGGTTAAGTTGACGTACGCCATCTCGCGGCGGCATGGGACTTTACATGACACGTTCAAAAATCAAAATTTCAAATTTATATTAGTGATCGGCGTGGTTATTTCCCATAACTATTGTATGAATTCGTATGTTAATTAAAATTAAAATTGCCGATAAGATAGGTATTATGTAGTGAAATAAAACAGGAAACTCATTTACACAATACTCTTGAATAGATACACAATACAGGGTTTTTTGGGGCTTTTGAATATGCATTTAGGGTTATTTAGGAGTATTTCATCTTAATCTTAGGGGATTTTTTTTTGAGTTGGTAACCCTGACATTAGTATAGCTCGTAATCGCCCACCTCTAGTACATAGTGAAAATAACGCAATATCAATTTTTTATTTTCGAAAATGTGTAGTACCATTAAATGAGATTTATTTTAAATTTGTATACATTTTGTTAATGCAATGGCTCTTAGTTATAGAGCTATGTACAAAAAATGTAACTTTATTTATAGTATAACCAAACCGGTAAAATGGAATGCCAATAAATACGTTCCTCTAAGAATCATATCGAGCAGTATTTGTTACCGTAATAATTATGCTTCCAAACCTCTCATTGAAACGAAGAATCCGTATGTATTAGCACCTTGTATTCGACAATGTACGAGCCAGCAAACTACTGGGCAACCTCCCGGAGTGCCAAATGATGAGAAGAAACCAGGGCTCATTCAAAAGTTTAAACAAATGTACAGAGACTACTGGTATGTGTTACTGCCAGTTCATATGGCTACTTCAGCGATGTGGTTCGGCGGTTTTTACTACACTGTTAGTAGGTAAATAGTTATTGAATTACATAAAAAATAAAATAATATACAATACTTACTAAAATTTTATTAATTATCTTTTTAGCGGAGTAGATATCATAAGTATTCTGGAATCGATAGGAGTGAGTGATAAATTATTAAGCCCATTGAGAGAGTCTAGTGCAGGGTACTTCGCGCTGGCATTTGCTTTGTATAAATTAGTAACACCACTCCGATATGCTGTCACTGTTGGTAATGTATTTTAAATTGTTTATTTACACCAGAATATTATTAAAAATAGGTTGTCTGCTTCTGCCAACAAAAATAAAGTTTGTGTGACATTATATAATCCACCTTGATAAGGAGTCTGATTCTCAACTGTGTCATCCTACCAATGAAAATTTTCCAAGGCTAAATATTATAACTATTCATGTAGTGTTTAGCAGTTTTAGTGACCACAACACCTGATGTTAAGTGATGACATGGTCTTTGATTATTAACATGCTTCAATCTAAAGAAAGGCTGGTTCTCAAGTCTAGGTGATTTGAACACACCAATAACTCTGGGACAGTTTTACAATTTGAGGGTGTTAAGTGGTAGCTAATCAAGGAGTTATATGTAGTTTCGTCTTGGTGTCTTTATATGATTTGAACCTATGTACATATATACATGCACACCACACAGGTACATAGGTTCTGTAAGGGACCTATTTTTCTTTTTTTTGTTAGCTAGTGTAGAAATACTTTCTGATACTAAATACATACACATATGTTCTCTTCCTTTCTCCCATGAGGCAGGGAACATGTATATATGTATATGTTAGTTTAGCTCAAATTTTGCAGAGAGGGAATCAGTCAGATTGCGACTTAGTTGTAATCACGGCAACAGCCCAAGCCGAGGTCAAGCCACTATTGCACTCTTGTATGCATGTTGCCCACATTTTCACGGCTGAGTGCCTTAAGCGTTCGCCCCCAAGCCCGGCAAAGCTGTAAAAGCCATCAGCGGCTTTGTTATTGAATAGGGCCCCTCAGGCTAACAGCAAGGACAGTTTAAAAAAAAATTGAACCTATGTTGATTAATGTTATCTCTGAAAATGTTACCACTTAGCCATGATCTCTATGTATATAATTTTATATGTTCAGGTGCAACAACTTTTGCTATCAAAAAGTTAACAGTTTTGGGATGGATTAAACCTGTACCATCTAGAGAACGCATAAAAGAAATGCTTCAAGAAAAAAGAGACAATCTACAGGATCGCTTCCAAGAGAGCAAACAACATTACCAGGCACAGATCAAGGAGAAACGCACTCATATGGTAGATGAAATGAGACGGTATAAAACAGAAATACGTAATGTGAAAAGCAAAGTAAAGAAAATGTGAATGTAAAGTTATTAAACTTAAAACAAGTTTTCCTTTTAAAACTCACTGAGTATTCATTATAGAGAGAAAAAATATTCATGTATCATAAACAAGTTTTGAAGTACCTAAATATATAAATTATAAATGGTTAAATATTATTATATATTTTGATTTATTTATTATTAAATATAAAGATTATTCCTTAAAAAATGTTTTTATTTATAAAATAGCTAAATAAAAATAATCACATTTACCAGCATCAAAATGTACATATAAACAATTTTAATATTAAGTACGTAATAAGACAGCATGTGAATGGAATGTTTCATTGTTAAACCTTTTTAAACCTGCTAATTCTATAATCTTTTCATCATTAATTATACATATTTATAATAACATTATATAAGCACTTTAACAATCATGGTATTTTATCACTTTTATAATTAATACTTGTTGGTATTATGCTTTTGTGTGCATAATTCAATTATGGATCTAGAAGAGAACAAACTAAGGAACTGAGGGCAAATTAACGGGCACCAAATTTGTTTAAAATATCAAATGATGGAAGAAAGGGTGCTTATGTCACTTTTTTGCCTTTGTGCTGAGCTAACATAATTTTGATATTATATAATACTAGCTATGCTTGCAAAATCATCCACGTTGAATTCCGTGTATGATAAATAACTATAAAAAACCTTGTGTAGGTATGAAAAATGCCTAAGACTGACCATACATTAAGCCAAATTCATGATAAATCTAGCGTATAGCTTCTATGAATATGATAATGCATTTTGATCATTGATTTTGAAAATTATGTGAAGATAAAATAATTTGGATTAATTTCAAAATTTCAATTGTCTTGTAGTTTTTGCGTGATTGGCGTTCAAACTAACAGGCATACAAAAATTTAAAAAACTATTGAAATGTTTTTGTCTATGATTCTAAATTCCCCATGGTATTTTTCTCAAATATCTTGTACAAATTTCGACTCATTACTGTTTTATTAAAAGTTAGAATATCATCAGTATATGATAACCATAACAAAATAACACTGTACAAAAGTGCAGTAAATATAGTGTGATAAAATACCATAAGTTTGAAACACCAAACACTGTTGTCTTACAAACTTAATTTTGTCATTCATAACACAAATTATTCAGATAATTAATATAAAATTAGTTCACCTGATTGTTAACAAGCTTAGTTTTTAAATTTTTTTTTTTACAAATATTATAACATGAAAAGTTCACCATATAAAAAGACACATTAAATAGAAACCAGTTCCTTAAATAATGAAGATACACAACTCAAAACTACTGCTAAAAGTAATAATGTCATGTAGAAAACGTTTCAGTTTACCCTTACCAGTTGTAACAGGTTAACTATAACTTTGCTACCTAAAATTATTTTAACGTAGCCACATATATTATTAATATATGTATAGATTTAGGTCTCTGAGTTATGTATCACCTTTAAACCCTAGTCCAGTAGATATTTAAAATTAATGCGTCTAAAATATTTTGTAATCTTATAAAACACTTAAAACGAGTTCTTGCACTAAATGACTGATTTTATCTTAAGAAAGACAACTCGAAATGCTGCCATGTTTAGTTAAAATTAGTAAATGCATTTCACTAACATAAAAGATAAATAATTATTGAGTTATGTATCATAACATCAGAACTGTACCTCAGTTTTGTACAATAGAAAATATTTTAGTCTTACAGAACTATAATGTTTATCTCAAAGGACAAATAATATTGATATCACAAAACGCCATTAACCGATAGCCAAACTTAAACCCTTTGCAGACCATGCGTAGTAACTAAAGCGAGTACTACATCAAATTTGACCATGTGAACAGTCTCTCGCGAATGTAACCATTTCCTCGTCGCTGCACCTTCTGGTCTTCTGCCTCCTCCCTCTGCACCTCGCGTGCATGTGTGTAGCCAGGTTCACCATAGCAAGTAGGCTTGTGTAGTACATGTACTAAGTACTAATAAGAATTAATTCGTGACATTGAACTAGAACGAACTATTCCGTAAGTTTTAGTACATCGTTCCTCTAGTACTTCTTTTGTGGCCGGCGTATTTAGTACGTATGTGATTCTGTCACCATTGGTCAGGCAACACTTACGAGACGCGGATATGTCGAAAGGTATACATGGTATGCACCTGAGTCATCTGAGCTCTAATTCATTATGCTATATTGTACTATATTACAAGAAAAGTAAGAACAATTTTTGTTATTGTTTTTTTGACATTTGGTGAAGTTATTTTTGTTCTAAGAATTAGTTTCAATGAAAGATTGATCTTAATAATTTATTATCAGTTAGTATACTGTAAGTGTACTTTGTTACGTACTTTTGTGTTATAAGCATTGTTTATTTTGGAATGTCTTTAACATTCCAGTAAGTATCTACGCAATGTTTCGTCTTTAGAATGATTATCCTAAGCCCGTAAAGTTTCAATGAGAATCAACATATACCTAATAGTTGTCCGTGTATAATTTATTAATGCCGCGGCGGTGTATATACTGTACTAATAGTACTATAAGTCCGAACTAGTACAGTTGAAGATTGTATTAGAACAGACCGCTTCTTTTAGTTTAAGAGAAAAAATATCTACTAGCAAGGTGTTGCTAAGCGGTTGATCAGCGTGCTTCTAACTGAACGGGAAGAATAAATAAATTTGTGAAGATGCTATATAAAAAAAAATATTAGCCTTCTCTCCCCCTCCTTCCCTTAATTCCTGGCTACGCTCATGCTCGTGAGAGTACTACCTGAGCATTTTGCGATCATGTCATTGCGCACTCGGTACTGGCGTCAGCTTGTTTTCAAAGCAACCGTTAGTCCATAGATATGTTTACTATAGTTATAAAAGTTCATGCGCGACCCTCCTATGTGGCCGATTGACGTTGGCGGCGGCGAGATACTACAGACGTTAACGGGAGCGGGTTGAGTAGCGGGGCGGGGAAGGCAGTCACAGTATACTAAAGTGAACAATATTACCTCTTCATACAAACAGCTGTAACGACACGACGTACTTCGAAATCTCGGTAAACTTCGATACTCAATAGTTGCGAGTGCGCCGCAGTTATTCAACATATTTTGATGAAAAGATAATAATGATAATTTAATATAGCATTATCAAATAAGTAACCCAAGAAAAACAGTCAGAAGACAGCTCTAGTGCGTGTTTATCTACCAAGCTACTACTGTAGGTGACAATATACTGTTTACTTTAGTGTATCTACTGTGTAGTGTAGTGACGTAACGACGTGCTACCTCGTCCCCGCCAACATTTGTCTCGCATAGAACGGTCGCGCACGAACTTGTAGGACTAAAAGAACTTAGATTATACAAAGCACCTCGTAAGGGACACATAATATTTGAACACTGGTGCAAATACTAACAATAAATACTTGTGCAACATACTGCGCATCATCTGCAACGGGCATTGTTATTTCAAACAAATCACATTCATTTTGTATAGATGTCCTTATAATAAACTAAATACATAAAATTATCATTCAAGTTGCCTCTGAAATATAACACAATTGTAAATATAATTATTAAATCTAACTAAAACCAAATATTATTATTCCTATAATCTATTTTGTGAATAGCATGTAATAACTTGAAATAAATATCTTAACATAGTACATAATAACATAATTTTACAATTACATATTGAGGCATTTGTAGTCGAATAATATAAACTGCTTAGAAATGGAACGAAATTAATAATGAAAATATTACTACAAATTTATACTAATGTCTTTCATCTGTAGCCTTCCTAAAGGCGAGGTGAGCACATATTGTTCAACCTAATTATAATGTTAAAGCTACAAAATTTGTATTTACGTCCACACTTCTCCAATGTATTATAATTTCTAAATATTTAGGTATTTTTTAACGAATGTATATACGTAAATTTTGAGCGCGTAGCTTGTAGCAACATCGAATTATAAGACACAATACGCACTATAAATTCGGGAATTTATGTGTGAAATAGGTAATTGTTTTCAGTTGTAAAATGCAATGTTAGGGGCATCACCCTATTGGATATCATGTAAAAATTGATTTCATAACCCTAATACTATTGAATTTTCAACAAACATCAGTTACCAACAAAAAAAAAATTGAGGCTTTACAATTATACTCTTTAAATTTTAGACTATACAAATAAAATAACGTGAACCAAAAACCATTACACAGTATCATCAATGTACTTTTAATGTTTGTATATATTAATATTTTATGTAAATTCATATAATAAAGTTAGACAAAAGATATAGTGCGTAAAGTCCATAAAATATTAATTGGCATGTCATATACGAGAGGATCCCAATCTTATTTTTACTGAGACACTCTTAACCGCTCTACAATAATGATCTAGCCACGAGATTTGGCTTAGCAGAGTGAGGTCGGCAAGCGGCGCGGCGCGGTATCCATGCCACGTACACTCAGCAGCGTTTCGCGGCAGGGAACGAGGTTAAACTTGAATATGGTTTTATTATAAGTGGCTTTTCGTTACCTCGAAAGCTCATATGTTATGCACGATACATTGAACACGAGGGAAGGCATGCACGAATTTAATAAAGGGCGGTATAAATATGGTGAATCCCATGGAATATGACACGGTGATTTATACAAAGTATATAGAAAGTATCCGGGCAACTTTTATGAGTACATAAGAATGAGTGTAGAAACTTCATTATAATATTCATCAACACATAGAAAGGTACATTTTCAACATCACATGAGATTGTTTAATTTCATCCCAAAACCTTGTAATAATACTTTTTAATTTATGCTATGGTTGTTTCGACATCTATTTAGTGGTAAATTTAACATTTCTGTAATAAATACTTCAGTATTAATTATAATTCGCTAAACCGATAACAATATTTTGTTTGACAAGCCGCCGCCCCGCTCCGTTCGTCCGTTTCATACACAATATCTTACAACTAGACAATTAACCCATATATTGATAGGAAGCAGGAGAAAGGTGTGGCGCCGGTGATAGTCCAGGACCAGAAGCGGCGCCAATCGTAGCCAAGTGGCACGCACGGCACATCAATTTTCCTGATAATAAAAAATCAATATAAGATCCAGTACATGGAAGTAGCCTCGATACCGAGCGTCCACTGCCAGTATAACAAAATAAGTACTGTATACACTGTAGCGTGTAAAGTAAAATTCGTATTCCCCCCTCCCTTTCGTATTTTCAATAACATAAATGCTTGCTAGATAAACGTAAGCAAAATCAGAGAGTATAGACCTATAAAGATAAAACAATTTACTGTTGGCAACCTTTAACGTTGGACTTCCTTACTCACGAGTTTTATTATGTTTTGTGTAAGAAAAATTCTGATAAATAAAGTTGAGAAATATGATTTGTATTTATTTATCTCGAATTTGTTTTTCAAGCAAGGTGCTCTCTTTATTTCTGTATCTAATCTACCTTTAATATTTTCTAATGAATACATATTATAAATTTATATGTAATGACATTTAATAAAAAGTAGCCATTACATATTAATGTTTTCGAGCAATGAAAAACATGTCGTCCATCTGATAGCTAAAAAAATTATTTATTGGTCAGTTTAACTTTTACGTCTATAGTAAGCAAATATTTCCACAAATTTTATATGCTGCAATAGTGCGTAACTTCTAATATGTCTGTATAATCTCTTTGAAATCGTATAAAAATTCAAAAGTGTTAAATTAACTGCTCTGTTAGGCGCCACCTCCACGAGCGAGTGTTTTGCCACAGATCCGCCCTGCTAACGTCGGTTGATCTCCTCGAGATGATTATTCTTCTGCCTGCGTATGGTCACAACTCGTGACGGATCACAGCATAACAGCAACGAGTCGTCGTGAAACGCGACGGATTGCCGAGTGTCGTCCATAACAAGTTGTTTTATTGAAAAAACTTCAATTTGTGACAGGCAAGAGCAAAATCAGAAGTGTCAATAGTTGTTTTGCGGGTAGTGCACTGCGAGTAGGTCGCGTCTCGCGGCAGGCGCGTAGCGAGTTGTTGGCGTTTTAATGTCACTCGTCGTATCGCCGCGATTGTCTCGCCGTGTGGAGACACGTTCATAGATTTGTTATAGAATGAGGTGGCAGGACAATAATATATCCGCGATAAACCCGTTTGTGGAGGCGGCGTGTTATATTTTTTACAGCTATTGTTAAAACTAATTAGTAAATAACAAACCCGCTAGAGGATAGCAACGCTTGTCAGGCTCGTCTGTTAGCTGCATGCCGCACACACAGCACATGTAGCAGTCAACGTGGAAATCACGATCCATCGACACCACGCGGACAGTCTCGTCCGTACCTTCCACAGGAGTAATACCTGTTCAAATGAAAACAGCCCTTTATCAAGTGCTCCGTTTTATTATATCAAAAATGATTACCTCTAATTATGTACAGTAACTGGTTGTAAACAATGCACATTGAGCTAAAGAGGGAGATAAACAGCGTCAGTCCGGAAAATGACAAAACATCACTAATGTACTGAGTGACTGAGTCGACGCTCTACGAAGCCAAAAGTAGCCGACTACCTCTTTAGCTCGATGTGCATTATTTACGGCCGATAACTATACGCAGGTTAAAAGTTATAGTCGATGTTGTGTGACGCATATCTTCACCATAATAAAACAAGAGGTTTAGCAAGTAACTTCCTAATTTAGACATTTAGCTACAACGTGCGTCGGCCATCGTAAAAAAAATCACTCATTACTAATTCATAATGCATCTAAAGAAGTATAACTTTAAAAAAACTTTAAACACATAAATAACGTAAATCATATGACGTAATATTATAGTTGTTTAGACTGTGGTATGTACCATGTAGGTACCAGACTACAACTGAGTTCCAAATACTTTCCACAATGAACATTTTTGTATAAATTCATTTTTAAAAGGAATGCGGTATTTTGCACTGAGTAAGGACTTTATCTAATTTATGATTACGCTTGCATCTAGTGATAAAATGTGTTTCGCGTTATTGAAGATATTTTTTTATTGTAGAACTATATATAAAACCTTTATCAAAAGCTTATCAGTGGCATCGATTATTTATTTATTTAAATCAACATAGTATTTAGTTGGCATATTTATGATGCTAAACATTTATAAAATGCTAAATTATTTTTTGTAATTATTTATTTCAGTTTAAACTATACGAATTAAGAATTTTATTAGTTACCAACTTATCACTACAAGCTTACGACTTTGCCCGATACCTAAAATATTGCCCTTATCTAACAGTTACCATATTTAACAAGAAGATAAATAAGTCTCTACTTTTATCAACAGCATTACAAAAACTAATACTTACGAAACAGGGAAAAGTGTTTCAACAAAGAACAATAAGGTTTAATGTCTTTCATTCACAGCTGATAATGATAAACTGTAAACGAGTACCATAAAACTGTGTTAAAACGAAATAATATACAAACTATAGGAGCTTTACTATTTAACAGTGAAGCGTTGCTACATTAGCGGAACAGATTAATGTGTGGATATTACTTTAAAAATGGTGCAATTGGTCTCCAAGTTTAGTTTTTTTCTTTCTTAGTATATAAAAATCCTAATTTTAAGCTTGTGGATATTTTTGTCTGAAAGTTACTATATTCTCAACAAACACTAACTTGTTATATGTTATAACGACATGTGTTATAACGACAATACTCTCACGTTGATAAGTTTCATTTCAAATAGTCGCTACACAGTACGATGTTAAGTTGCCGTATTCTAGGAGCTATTGTTTGTAGGTAGCGCGGGATCTAGTTGAAGCGCAATGGAGACCAATCATTAATCTATATTTTTTTTAATTGAATAGTTTTTGAAAACAAAAAATTCTGAGCCCATATATTTTATCTTTTGGCATGTAAAATTTTGTACCATTTACTGACAATATGTATTTACACATTAAAATCATCTTAAAATTAGTTACTTTTTCATTGTTACATTAGCAAACTTGGGAGGTGCAATAACAATATGTTATATGTATAATCAAAATAACATACCTTTCCCGCAGCTGGCACACTTTGGAGCAAACATTCGGTGATAGTCATTAACACAATAAATTTTGTTATCAACATCTACTGTAAACGGTACACCATCCAAGCACTCATTACACACACAGCAACGGAAGCAGCCTGGGTGGTATGATTTACCCATTGCTTGCAAAATCTGTCAGAATAGAATAATAAAATATTATAAGTAATTACGAAAATGTACAGATTTTAGTTCAAATTAATATTATGATCAGATTAAATAATAATAATAAGCTAAATTATTAAATAGGAAATAAAAAAAACCTGACTGCAACAAAAAACACTTTGTCTATTTTTGCTTTTTCTTTGATTCCCAGACGTCTACTTAAATATTTACACAGCCTATGTCACTCTCACAATCAAGATGAATCTTATGTCACCACATAGGCTAAAATCCATCAAGCTGTTTAGGCTGTAGAGCATGCCAAATAAAAAGACATAAAATATACATACATAAACTCAAAAAACATAACCCTCCTTTCTCACAGTAGGGTAATACAGTACATATAAAAACAAATTCACCATAGTTCCTAGCTAATTTTCTTTAACAACCATATTTCTGAACCTCTTTTAAATCTATCACCACATCACCAGTTACTCTTGTCCATGTGCCATCTGCTACAGCCTTAATTTCTTCAACTCATCTTAAAGGTGGGGCCTGCCTTATTTTCTTTTGTTATTATATATTTTATAAACCAATACATTACTGTTTTTGATCACTTATCTTTTTGCTTTTAATCATGAGAAAAAACAATTTAGCTTATAAGTGGCTGATCAGATGGATGGCTGCCCCCATAAGAATATTCATTACCTACACCAATAACACTGATTATAAAAAAAGAACAATATTACTCATGGTAAAATAAATGTGTTTACAACTTGTATAATACAAATTCTTCTGTAAACATACATTAGTTTACAATAAAAGAATCTTTAGTCAATAAAACTGATTATACTCACCATTTCCATAATTAAATGTCCACATATTGCACATTTCTCTGCAGTTTGTTGGAAACCAGAATACTGTGAATCATCAATTGACTAATTAAAAATAAAGTAAAATGTAATACATTGAATAAAATTATGTGTTATCTAATTACCAAATAGTCCTCTTCACAGTAAACTTTTCCATGAACATTATAAAAAGCTTTGCCACGAAGAGCTCGCCCACAGGAACAGCAGATAAAGCAATTAGTATGATAAAGGTTACCCATAGCTTGACATGCCTGTCCAGCTCCTGTTACTCCAGCACCACAAGTGTGGCAAATACCTTAAAACATACACCCATTAGTAACAACATTAGTAAACAACATTTTAAATTAATATTTATAATAAGAAATAATTAAAATTTTATAGCATTAAGATAAATATTTACTTTAAAAAATAAAATGAAATAGTTCTTTGATATCAAAAAGTAATTGGATAAGTCTCAACCTAAAATTACAAAATATCTTACCAAAGTATTCCCCTTCCTCATCCTGCCTCTCCATTTCTTCTTCCAATTGTCGAGTGAGCTCTTCAATTTTACGCTGAGCCTCGCTAGGCCCTGGGGGACGAGGTGGTGTAATACTGTATGGCAAAAGACTTTTGCCCCTCCCTCCAGAACCTCGTGAACCCCCTGATACCTGAGACACAGAGCTAGGAGTGGGACTTGGAGCAGGAGATGGTGCAGGAGAGCACAATGAAGTTAAGCCTGATGCTAAGTTCCGAGAACCTATAGACTCTGATGCCAGAGAAGTGTTGTCTCTATTTGCTCCACCTACAGAAGCTATAAATGAGCCTCCTGTCATACATACATAGTCAGAACCATTACTGTCTTCTACTATCTGCATTCTGTTGCCAACAGCTTTTGAATTGTATCCACCATTTATTACTGGTTGTCTGTTTGGTTGTTGATTATTTCCCACATTTGGTTTGGGGTGAAAGAACTTGGGACTAGTTGCAGCTGTTTGCACTTCAGTAGCCACATTAGCTTTAGGCCTTTGAGCACTTGGAGCTATAGATGCATATATGGCAGAAGAAGGTATTGTAACTACTTTGTCATCAAAGCTTACAGTGTTGTCATTCTTTAGCAGAGCACTAACATCAGTGTACTTTGGAGGTGCAGACTTCATTATAGTGTAATCACCGCATGGACTTTCCTGAGTTTTGTTGTAAGGTGGTGGTGGGGGCACCTTTTCTATTTTTCCTTTATCACTTAGAAGATGTGCTATATTTCTATTTAGACCAGTGTTTGGCACCTGAGGCCCTGGAATAGAACCCTGTTGTATAAAACGTTGTTCAAGGTTAGGTTGTACTTTATACTCATTGTTCTTACCATCAGAACAAAGCATGTTTTCATAAACGATTGGGTTGTATTTCGGCTTCGAGTTGACTGGCACCTGTGGTTGAGCTTTGCTGTAACGCGTATCGTAATATCCGTCAGAAACCGGCGGCGGCGGGCCCTGCTGGTACAGCTGATGGTAATAAGGAGGTTGCGGGGATCTTTGTTCTCCGTAGTAATCTATATTCTCGTACACTGGTATCGAATATTGCGTGTTCGGGTTCCCTGGAATCTCGTATAAATCGTCAGTCTGATAACTAAGAGACCTTTGCGATAACGAGTCTATGGAGCGTGTGGGACTTGCGGGCACAGTTGTGTTTACATCACGTTTATTGATTGATGCGATCGTCTCCACTCTTTTGGGTGTAGCGAACTTCGAAGCTGCTATCACGTTGGAGCGTTCGTAAAAACTGTAATCTTGCCTATTGTTCTGAGTGTTTTCGAGTACTAAGCTCTCTATCGCACCCACTGGGCGAGTTTTCCCGAGGATGTTTGAATTTGATGCCGCACCTCCGTGCGCCTGCTCTGTAGCATCTTCAACTTTGTTGGATATTTTCAAATCTTCAAGTCCAAGTATACAACGTTGTTCTTCAGAAATATTTCTTCTTGAGGATTCCATACTAATAAAATAAGTGGATAATTATAATAACACTAATTTATTAAAGGATATAATGAATCATCTCTAAAATCTCTAAAGTGAACACTTCAAAACTTGCTTACTTACTTCAAACAAAACATCGACTTCGAACTTCAAAGACGAAGATTCAGTACATAGAGTACAGTAATACATAGGATCATAGACCAATAACCAGAGGATAGACGACCATCTTAGAACAATCGTTTTGTTTCGTTAGCGAGGTGATTTACACATATTCACAGACGATACACATACACAACTTTCTATAGATACCAATTTATACATTTCATTCATGATTGATATCTCCATCGCATTTACTCTTGAAGTGGCCTAATGAGCCGTCCGCTACCTCTCTCTTTCCCTCATTATATTTGTATATATGGTACTTGTCAAATTACGTTAGTGATGTAATCATACATTTAAATCGGTACTTTACGGTAAATAAGTAAACTAGTGATGTATTTTCGTGTCAATCGGTATTTTACTAAACAAATTACCGGTTTTTATCGATATTTTTGCGACGGCAACCATTTTACCAGATTTATCAAACTGAATCTTAAAATAAAAGAAACGTAAGGATTACATAATATTTATTCTTATTGGGATTTACAAATATTAACATGCCATAAAACTTTCCCTTCATACTTCACGGGCTTAGGACCGGCTTTAAGCATTGTTTTAAAACCTCAGACCTAGGAATTTCGGCAGGATCTTGAAGTGTTGTGGTGGTTTTTATTTTAATTCATACCTTATGTTCGCTCTATATTGTGTAATTTTGGCGACATTTTACGTGATGTAGTTTGGTAATTTTGCACAAGTGGATTATAAATACCTAACTGGGAACATGCATTTTAAGTTCACATAAAACTCCCTGTAAAATTTTAAAAATGGAGCCTCGATCTTGTTGAAGCTATGTTTGAATATTGCAAGATAGATAATTACATTTGGGTAAATACTTATTGTTTAACATTGACTTTGGCTGAAATGTGTAATAACAGTACGAACAGTTGCCATTCAATAAAAGAAAAAAGGAGCGCATGGAACTAAAAGTGAAACCAGAAAAAAGGAAATACAAAATGGAACATTATTACAATTAAATGATCATAAGAATTAAAATATTACCATAAAACAATAGTTATTAAAAGTATATAAAATAAGTTTCTTAATATGACTCATGAATGTAGACAAAAACTACAGAAATAACAGAATTAATCATCAATATAAAAATCAATCGCTCACAACGTATTTCTCAATATTATTACAGACAGGGAAAACAAATTTATATTACAATTAATTAATTAAGATCATAAGAATAAAAACATTACAAAATATTAACATAAAACAAAAGTTATTAAAAGTATACTTATAAAATAATTTTCTTAATATGAATCATGAATGTTGTTAAAAAATACACCAGACAAATTTGCATGCTTCATAAAATATTTGTATGAATAATTAGTAAATATTACACATAATGCCTAATTAAGTAATTAGAAACAAAGAAAATATGCTAGATTATGACATGATTACATACTAGAATTACATAATTATTATTTACCTTAAAAATCATAACAATACATGTGAGTATATTCATGCATCTTTTAAATTTTATTTTATAATTGATTCTGATTTAATCAATCAATGTTATATTATGTACATTAGATAACTAAGAACATTACCTAATAATAACAATGAATTATTAATAATATATTACAACTAGTAGTAGTACTATATTTTAAAAACAATGTAAACAAAATTTGCATACTCGTTAGAATTAACTATGAGGCATACTGAAGGAATTCTGTTAGTAATTGCAGTGATATATTTTGCAAAGGCATAGTAGATATAGGTATCTAGATCCAGTAATAATATATCTATACATAATAATAGTTAATAGAGGAATTAAAATAAAGACAATTTTAGTTGCAGAAACTATGATAATAATAAGTAGTACCTATACAGTTAAATATGATTATGTAGTACTACGCCTTCTAACTGATCTGTAACTAAATCCTTTTGTAGCTTTAGTATGGATTAAACTTTCCATTTCTACATCTTTAGATCTGGAATCAATATTATGCATTCGTCTGTTAAAATTAATGCCACCATTGTTTTACTTGCATTCTAATAAATAACAAATAACCAAAAAGCTTTGAGAAAAGTTTCTTTGTGCATCTCACAATTGTACAATGTAGTATCAATTTTTTGTTCCAATGAACATTCTCAGGGGGAATAAAATTCTCTATGAATTCAGTGTCGTCAGTTTGAAAATTATCAATGTATGATCCATATTTTTATTGGTTTACTAAATTTTGAAGGGTACCTAACATTTTGTCATCATCATTAGCACAATTTGTAAATAATGACTTACCAGTAGTGATGTTAATAATTAATAAAGTTTTATAAGCCGAGACAAAGTGAGTACAATCTGGGTTGGTATTGAAATTACCATGTGCTCTTATTAGACCAAAAAATTTTTCTAATGGATATTGGTTTAGTTGTCTGAGACTTAAAAATTTTACACCCTCAATAGAGCGTAAATCAGACCACAGATGTTTCATAGTTTTAATATTATGCATAAAATGCTTCAGTGACAAAGGCTTGCTTTCCCTTACAACGGAAGAATCAAACCGCATTGAATTTAGTTTCTTCACAGCATTATTCCAGAAATCTATGTGTTCAGAATTTAAAGATAGAGCATGTTGCAATTTATAACCAGAGTGACCAAAACAATTTAAACTATCAAACAAATCATTTATAAATAAAAGTATTTCTACTGTGAAAAGATCATTATCAATATCCACATTCGGAATAGAATATTCATGCTCCTGTAGAAAAAGCAGGGACTTCATATAAACTTCAAGCGATGTAGCCACTTGTCTGCTGAATACTTGAGCAGCTAGTTTGACCTGGAAATATACAATAAAGTAATTTTATTTATAAAATAAAAAAATAATGCAGGGCAAAGCTAGTATCCATAATATACAGACGAAGTCGCGGGTACCAGCTAGTAAATATATATTCAGTAGTATTGGAGATGAAAATGACTAAAATATGTTGAGATCTCTTTAGTATGGGCAATCATACATCACTTTTGTCAAGCAAAGTGGTCATTTTATAAACTTCACATGCGACTGGGATTTTAATAATTTTACTTACATAGGTACATAGTGTATATAAATGATTTCACGCCTATACAGGTTGATTTTTGAGATGGGTCAGTGAGAATTTTACTTACCTTCATTTTATCATATGATGTAGGTTTAACATGTTTGTCGGTGAGTTTAGTGCTTCTTGCTCGTCCACCATTTCCATCTACTTTATAAAGAATTTCAATGTACTCCCACTTAGCACGCCGATTACCGATGAGAAGATCTTTCTTCTAAAAATTATTGCGAAAACATTTTAGTAAATGAGGTACATCATAGATGTGATATAGCCGGTTACTATTAATGTTATAGGAAACATTATTATCATTGTAGCCTTCACTGCGTACAAGTTCTCTATTTGAGTCCGATATTATTAGCTGCAACATTGGCAGAGCTTTGATCACTAACTGTGGCTCTAACTATGAATCCAGCTTTAAAAATTGCAAATACTACCTCCTTGATAATATTCTTTAAAACAAATGTTTTTACTCCATCTCTAGCAAATTAACAATTCCACAAATTAACAAATATAAAATGTTTAATAATGTTAATTATGAACAACGAACAATGGCGGTTCAATTTGTTTTGTCAATTTTGACAATTCCAATGAAAATGGCGGCCACAGACCAATATGGCGGAAGAATATCAATGAGTATGCCTTTGTGTGAGTATTTCTTTGTGTGAAAGAGAAACGTAGCGGGTACGCTTATGGATTTTTCCCATGTTGAGTGAAATAGATGCGCGAGCTTTTCGTGTTAAAATATATAGGCGAGTTGACAGAGCCTGCATAGGATAATTCAGTATATTATAAAGTACTCTGTGGACAAAGATTCACTATCCGCTAAGCATGTGTCCGCTATAGCCAAACGTAACTGAAAACGGTTGACATGCCTCTAACGTACCGTATCGGTATTAATATAGCTAACAACGGCTATCAGATATCTACCTAGATACTAACAACCGAAAATGACGCGACGCTGTCAACCAACTTACATTATCACATTAGCTGGTTTTTTCAGCGATTCTCGTTTCGCTATGTTCCATTAGCCATGGGCGTTATCATCTATTTCTGGCAACGGCTATCTAGCCGATAGTTGGTTTCAATACCGGTATTGATAACCGTTGCCAAATGTCGATACCAAAGCGAGGTTTCAACTGGTTTCAACTATCTAATACACGCATGGTTTTCGTTAGTAATCGATAATTTAAATATGCTACCTGCCGTATCGATAAGAAGGGCAATCTAACTAAAGTACTGAAGTACCTACTCGTATTACTCGATCTTCTTCTTCTTTTTGTTATGGCGCCGCAAAAACACTTGCCACTGTCAATATTTTTGAACCTTCATAAAATTTTCAAATGTAAAAAATGGGGTTTTCAGTGTCAATGTTTTTAAGCCTTCGTAAAACTTTCCAAAGTCAATGTTTTCAAACCTTCGTAGTAATATGTATTTTATATAAAGTGGCGTCTAACAAGATGGTGGCTGCCTTGTTAGAACAATCTAGGGAGTTTTTGTGAGATCTCAAAATGCATGCTTTCCGCTTTATATCTATAATCCACTTCACTTATGCACAATAACCCAAGTATATAACGCAAAATGCCACCATTATTACATAACATAGGGTCAAACCCCCAAAGTTAATAAATTAAAAATAAAATCCACAACATGTCACTTTAAAATCCCTCAAAAAAATCCTACTCGATATTATTTGACATGTAAGTGCACAGATAATAATGATTCCCCTTCCCTTTAACGATTTCCCTTCATACTTAGGACTAGAACAAATTTTACAACAGATAAAAATTGTGGCGCATTTAAAAATCACCATTAAAAAAATCTATTAATCTAACAAAATATTTAAAAAATTTACTTTTTTATTTTGCATATTCTGTTTCATCTCTACCAAAACAAACAACACAACACGCAGTGACGCCACTTAAACACAACTAAAACAATTCTACGTGTCATGAATATCGCAAACTTCGTAAAGTAATCACGATCTTATATCTATCGATACAAAGTTTAACAATATAACCTTTCATAAGTCAAACTATAATAAACGGTTTTCGTCGAATTGCGCTAGCAACGAGAAATAGCTGACCATTATAGTTTGATCTTCCAAACCCTATTACAGTTATACCTTAGCATTATAGAAATTCGGTCGTCTTTGGTTTATATTAATATTAGTAAAATTTTAATGGTTATTGAACCGCTAACCAATATTCGCTCCTTCTTTGTTTTACACGTAAGGAATCGCTTAGAAAGTGAGAGAAGGCATAATTATTTTGGTTATTATGGATATTATTGTTCGTTTGGTTACCAACATAGCGTAACGAGAATCGCTGAAAAAAAAAATGTGTGTGTGTACCAGAGTACACAGGTAAGAAGTGAAACTTCTTTACGACATATCATTTTTCTACTATTTGCAACTTCAGGAAAATGGGGTAGATAAGGCTTAAGCCTTAAGAAAAACAATTTTTTTCGTATTAAATTAAAGCTATTTTATTATTAAAGACATGCATACAATTAATGAGTAATTTATTTTATCATTGTTCTTATTATAATATCATTGCTATTTATTTATTGTATTAAATTTACAAGTTATGAATAAATAATTGGAATTATCTTATCAAAGTAATTCAATCATATGATGACAGTTAATCTTGTAGAAATGCAACGATTTTATAAAATTAAAAATGAATAAATAAATAATTAAAAACGAATAATTAAAAAAGATGTACGTATACATATTTTTATTTTCTAATCGTGTTTTGTTTTATTTTTAAATTATTATTTAATTTATAATTTTTATTGTTTTTAGAATTAATAATGTTCACTAGATTTACGGTCATATTTATTAATACTTGCAAATTTTAACAGATTTATATACATTCACTGATACTTACAATCAAAAAGTGAGGTTAACCTCAAATAAATATTAAAATCATGCTCATACGTGTTGAATTTATAAAACGAAATATATAATCACTCTCACTTTTCTTGAAAATTCACTTAAATTTGAATAAGTCTTTTTCAAATTACTATACTTTCAAATTAATATATTGTTATTCTTATTTCAAACCAAACTTCAAAACTAATATATTGTTGTTATTATTATAATATATTACATTATATTCTTTACGTCACTATACTAAACTTTGATAAAAAAAGCAACATGGCGTGTAACCGAAAAACGTGACGATTGCTACAAAATTTCTCCCATACGTCGATAAAGAAGTTTCATTTCAACAAGCTATTGTGATAATGTAAGTTGGTTGACAGCGTCGCATCATTTTCGGTTGTTAGTACCTAGATCTCAGATAGCCGTTGTTAGTTAAATCAATACCGATACGGTACGTTACAGGCATGTCAACCGTTTTCAGTTACGTTTGGCTATAGCGGACACATGCTTAATATCCATAATAACCAAAATAATTATGCCTTCTCTCACTTTCTGAGCGATTCCATACGTGAAAAACAAAGGAGTGAATATTGGCTAGGGGCCATCCATAAATTACGTCACACGAATTTCATGATTTTTTAACCCCTCCCCCGTCCTTGTCACAGCTGGTCACATTTATGAGACCTACCCCCCCCCCGCCCCTACCTAGTGTGATGTCACATATTTTGCAATGTTATAATTAGAAATTTATGAAATTACACATGTTAACGTGAGTCATAAATTTGTGCTAATGCTATTTATTGTATACTCCTAAATTTATTTCTAAGAAACAATGGTGTACTTACATTGTCGATAATATTCTTAAAGTCGGTAACTTATTTCTCTTCGAACTATAAAGGTAATAAGTTTCAAATAATCGAGTTGTAAAAGTTGTTAAATAAAACATTGCTATGTTCGAGATACAGAAGTCCAATTTAATTTTTTCTCTGATTATTTTGACTAGAGGGTTGAGATTTAGTGCAACGGAGGTTTTGGGGCTTGAATGGAAGGGAACACATTCTTTCGAGTTTGGGAAGTTTTCGACTTAAAGAAGTTCTAATGTACTTAGATATAAAATATTATATTTTGAAAAAATGTGATGTCACAAAATCTGGGACCCCTCCCCGCCCCTTGTCACACAATGTCACACTTCGTCGACCCCCTCCCCCCCTAAACGTGTGACGTAATTTATGGATGGCCCACTAGCGTTTCAAATAACCAGTAAAATTTTACTAATATTAATATAAACCAAAGACGACCTAATTTCTATAATGCTAAGGCATAACTGTAATAAGGATTGGAAGATCAAACTATAATGGTCAGCTATTTCTCGTTTCTAGCGCAATTCGACGAAAACCGTTCATATAAGTTTGACCTATGAAAGATTAAATTGTTAAACTTTGTATCGATAGACATAAGTTCGTGATTACTTTACGAAGTTTGCGATATTCATGACACGTAGAATTGTTTTAGTTTTTGTTAGGCGGCGTCACCGCGTGTTGTGTTGTTTATTTTGTTTGAGAGATGAAACAGAATATGCAAAATAAGAGAGTAAAAATTTTGAATATTTTGTTAGATTAGGTAGATTTTTTTTAATGGCGATTTTTAAATGCGCCACAATTTTTATCTATTGTAAAAAATTGTTCTAGTCCTAAGTTGTTATTTATCTCTGGTCCTAAGCATGAAGGGAAATCGTTAAAAGGAACGGGAATCATTATTATCTGTGCACTTACATGTCAAAAAACATCGAGTAGGATTTTTTTGGAGGGATCTTAAAGTGACATGTTGTGAATTTTATTTTAATTCATTAACTTAGGGGTTTTTACCCTATGTTATGTAATATTGGTTGCATTTTGCGTGATATACTTTGGTTATTGTGCATAAGTCAAGTGGGTTATAGATATAAAAGCGGAAAGCATGCATTTTGAGATCTCACAAAAACTCCCTAGATCGTTCTAATAAGGCAGCCACTATTTTGTTAGATGCCACTTTGTATAAAATACATATTACTACGAAGGTTTGAAAACATTGACGCTGGAAAGTTTTACGAAGGCTTAAAAACATTGACACTGTCAAGTGCTTTTGCGGTGCCATAACAAGAAGAAGAAGAAGATCGAGTAATATGAGTAGGTACTTTAGTAGTTTTAGACTGGACCTTATCGATACGGCAGGTAGCATATTTACATTATCAATTACAAACGAAAACGATGCACGTATTAGATAGTTGAACACTCACTTTGGTATCGATAGTTGACAACGGTTATCAATACCGGTATTGAAACCAAATATCGGCTAGATAGCCGTTGCCAGAAATAGCTGATAACGCCCATGGCAACCAATGGCAACTATCCGTAGGGATGATCTATATGTAAAAATACAAGTATATATTTTTATTGGTATTTTTCTAAGGACTAACAATACCAAGTAGGTACTCATGGCATTGCTACTGCAAAGGAATTGCTACTTTGTAACCAAGTATTTATCGGTGAAAAGTACTCGTATCGGTCCTCGTTTGTAGCAGATATCAAGTTTACAAAATTTGTTTACCAGTTTACATATATCAAAAATTGAAAGATCGTGTTTTTATTGTTCTGTCACAACCTTGCACACATTGTACGTGTGGTATACACACACACACACACACACACACACACACACACAGTTTTAGGTTTTAACAATCAAGGTTGTTGGGAGTATTTTAACTAACAATTCCAGAGTACAGTATTTATCGTCATGACATCATGCCATATTTGTTACACGTCTGCCTAACCCTTCGGGGAATACAGGCGTGATGGTATAAAATGAATTTATAAAATCGAACTTTCAATGTTATAGGTAATTAACATTAACAAGCACGTTTTTTTTACACGTAGTTGGCAGTTGGTAACTCTTTGCTTTGCAAGAGGTTATTTCTAAAAGCTGGCGCGGTCGCATTACCATAAGAGTGGCCTGATACAGTCGGAATTTCGTTATAGCGAATCGGGATTTCGTACATATTTCACACACATACGTTTATTTCCTTTCAGAATAACAAGGCTCAGCTGAGAGACGACGGCCATTCAGACATTTTAGCAGCGATAGACGACGATTTTCTACTTGCGATTGCATTGTTGCTGTATCTTGCTAAGAAAAAGAAAATCCGTCGCCGTTACTGGGTACATCCACTTAATACTCAAAGATTGCAAGACAGTCAATATTATATAAAATATAATAAATTAATATATAACTAACTATACATAATATAATATTATATTCCGTAAGGAATTAACGAATGTGTCATGCGACTCGTACAAAAGCTATGAAAGAGATGCATTCGAAACAGTTTTTGAAGTGAAATAGTATATTACGCACCGAGGGAGAAAAGTAGGACATTCACGCCCGCGCGTATGGTCGTCACCCGAGCCGTTTTCTCCCTAGGTGCGTTTACAATTTTTTTCTCCTCCGGGATGAAAAGTTTACATAAAAGTTTATATATTTTATATATAAACACGCAGTTGCTAGGTTACCAGGAGATAAAGTAAAGTACGCGCATGCGCACATTTGCCATCTCACCGGGAGAGAATCGGATACTTTTCTCCCGCGTGACAGGCACTAAAAGTGAACTTTTCATCCCGGAGGAGAAAAAAATTCTTTATTATCGTTGTGATTTGAAAGTCGATGAAACGAAAAAGCGAATGAAAAAAAAAGCGAAAGCTACAGTAAAAAGAGACAGACAATAAATTCATAAGATTTATTAGCGTGGGATAAAATGAGATAAGAACGTTTTAGGCAATAGTAAAATAGTGCAAAAGAGGTTTGTTGCCACGCAATAGACAAGCCTTTTTACTTTTTACCACGCAAGACTTTTTAGACAACACTTATGACATTCTGTTACTGATTGATATTGTGTTAGGTTACCATGGATATTTCAATTGTGCAATAGTTGAAAATGATATTGCGAATAATGATTGTAAGTACTTGTATGTACATTTTCATAAACTTTAAATTAGCGTGTATTTGATCATTTTCTGAATTAAAAAAGTATATATGTGAAGGTTTCACTTCCACCACGTGTGAATTACACACATGATTTTTTTCCCATGCGAGATTCCGGACGCACAGTCTACCATGCGAAATTTCAAATCGGAGAAAATTGCTATATGTGTGTGATAGGTCCATGCAGAATCTATGGAGATTTGTATGGATTTACTGCGTTCGAAATCCCGATTCGATATAAATGTTCCCTCGCAAATTATATCGAATTTAAATTCCGAAACGGAATTCTATCTGCATGTGGCCGCTCTAACGGTAGCGAGGAAAAATTTAAGTATAGAGAATACTGAGAATAGATTACGGTTAATATAAGTATTAAATTCAAGTAGGTAGCGAATAGCGAATATTGAATCGGTGACTATTATTTGACTAATACCAAATAACAGCTAAGGGAACCTAATATGAGTTTACTAATATATTCCATATTGGGAATACCAAAATATCAGCCTAATTTAACACCTCTACAAATAACCCATGAACCATACAATTAAAAAGTTTGCACTTAACTGACCAGTGCTGTCAGTCGCTGAAAGTGAAAAGTTACCAAGGACTGCTTAAAAAGTAACATTTCGATCATAAAAGTAACGTATCCTCCTATTTGTCAAAAAAAAAAAACGCAATTTTATCTTTATTTATGCGTCAAATGTGTACTTACCTGCACTTCTTTACATAGCTTGTACACTTGTACACTCAGTAAACTCAGTACCTGTTAAAGCATGCTTAATCCTTCCTAATCTTTCCTACCTCGGCCACACTAGCGCCATTAACAAACACAAAACAAAAACTCACGCACGACGAGTGAAACCGCGTCGGCGTACGGAGCGCATCAAATTATTGTACTCCATAAAAAAGTTACTCATATTTAAGAAAAACATACAAACAATCATTGAGCTCGGACTCTACTAACTTCAGGGTTCCACAGTGCGTGAGGTACAGTGCCTAGCAGCAAAATATAACCATCATCAGCGAAACCGAGGTGAGTGGCGAAGATACCAATCATAACCGAATTCCTTCCCCGCATGCTGGGGTCTAAACACATCTAAAACAATACAGTACTCATTTAATCAGCTAGTTTTATTTATCACTCAGCTCAGTCAAACAAAATCACAGTTTACTGAGGAAGACAAGGCTTACAAAATACACGCAAACTTGCTGCTTCAAATGACAAGAAAAAACGCCTCTATTTATGTAGTACTTATATTACAACAAAAATTTACCCATAATTTTTTGGGGAATTCCCGAAATATCGAAAGAACTTCAGGTACGAAGTTGTTTAAATAAAAAAAAAATCATCATAAGTATACAAACAATATTAAGTCCTTGATTTGATACTAAATTAGTTCATATACAAAAGTAAACAGTATATGTACCTAATTACTTAGACATACAAATAAAAACTTATAAAGTTATAGTCCACACTCTATTTTAATAGATTATTTATTGTATAGTATAATTAGTATTCTAGAAGGGCGGTTGCCTGTCATATATGGTTTTTATCTAAGTAACGTAAAAGTAACATTTTGAGTTGTGTAACATATGAGTATGAACAGGGTCAAAATGACGCAAAATGTTACAAAAGTAACGCTCTAGAAACACTGGAATTGACCACTAGACGGGGTCTCTAGATTGAATATCAAAATTTCCCCATGGCAGATAAAGAATCCCCAAAATTATACGATTTCAGAAATGTTTACCGAAACAACTTGAATTTGCCTATTCCTTTTAATTTTTGTTTATTTTTAATATAATCAGCTTCAAGAGGTAGGGATATATGTTCAAAACCATAAAAATGCCATACTACTTATGCAAAAATTTCACTATTTTTTTTTTAATTTGTAATAAAAACAGACAATCTGACCAGATAAACAAAAAAAATTGCTTTATGGGAGTCACATTTGCTTTCTTTGTGCGTTTCTCTCTGTTCTATTGATTTACTATCAGCAAGTATAGTAACTTTAGAAATATGTAGATAACAAAGCTATTATGTGGCTAAAAATTATTACTACAGCGGCACAATTTATAAGGTAAGTTCCAAATATAAAATATAATTGGACGTAGTTAAACGGAAAGGATCCAACCCACAATATGGGTGAAAATGAGTTATGTATACCAAAACACTCTTTCTAGTTAAAACTTTAATATCACAAAAACAATCCAAGTAAAATTCCAATTTATCACGTATGTTACCAACCCACATGTATGGCAGGTCCTTAATTTTTTTATTGCCATCGATCCAAGCTACTTAGATCTTTATTGAGAAAAATCATAATTACCAAAATATTCCAAATTACGTATTACTAAAACGATCCAAACTACTTGAATAATTGTTATTCTAAAATTGTAATGAAACGAAAACAAGTCATGTGACATGGATTTTTGACCTATTGCGTTAGTTTTCATGATTTTTGGATGACCCTCCTCTGGCATTCCTTGTTTTGTCCCACGTTTAATAAATAGGGACGTCGACATACAGTAATGTCTTTACGAATGGATCCGTTTGGCACAGTTGGAAAAAAGCTGTTAATGTTGTGTTCTGAGGTGGTTTCGCTTGCAATTTTTCTAGCCGAGTCTTTTGTGAAGTAAACTCTCTGCCCATTCTCCAAATGTACTGCTAGATGTTGCACAGCTGATTCGCGTTCGTGTATGAGAAAACTAAAAATCCATCACGCTGCTTCGTTACTGTTGATGTATATTCCCATTTGGTACATGAGGATCTCATCATTTCTGTTTTTTTGTTCGCTATTTTGGACAATTTGAAATACTGCCATATCACTACCCTTGTTTACGTACTTACATATATATTTAATAGATTTTACTGAATTGCAGTATTCAACGTTTATGTGTGCTTGGAACATTTTGGAAAGTAGTGGGCTATATAGTACTACCAATTGATTATCTATTTCCAGTTCGTCTCTGCCTTGTATTCGTATTTTTGCTGTGAAGCCACCGTTTTTTGGTGATCGTCTTCTATATTTGGGATAGCCGTCATCTTCATTTTTTGTATGGTCCAAGTATGGTTTTGGATATTTTTTTGTACATTTTCCATCACTCATGCATGGCGCATTGAAGTTTAATGGTCCATATGGTCCGTGAATCATGTTTTTGTGGATTGAGAAATTCAGCATGGATGATTTTGCCGATATCCGTGGGATAAATTTTATCATGTAGCCATATGAGATTGTGTGAGTGAGGTAATCCTTCTTTTTGCCACTCGATTGGATACTATTTTAAAGCTTGGATCCTTATGGCTAAATATGTTTATTACTCTGGGCTTTTGAAATAGAAAAATATTTCATGATGTCGGACTACAGATTTATATACTAAAAATTTATGTGTTTATGCTTTAGTTAAAACCAACTCCAGAAAGTTAAAGTGGAGAATGAAAGACGAATCACGATATGAACTTAAAACTTGAATATCTCAAAACTAGTTCCGTGTGGGGTGGATCCTTTCCGTTTAACTACGTCCAATTATCTGTTTTTTTTTTTTTTTTTTTTTTTTAGATCTGACGACATTGTTAGCCTTAGGGGTCCTGAAGCCGCTGCGGCTTTTACACCTTCACCGGACTTGGGGGCGAGCGTATAAGGCACTCAGTCGCGAATGTTTTGGACAACTCGCGCACAAGGATGCCAAAGTGGCCGAACCTTGGCTTGGACGGTTGTCACGATAGCAAATAAGTTGCGATCTGACTAATTCCCTATCCGTAAATTCGAGCTAACTAATATATACTCATATGCATGTTCCTTTCCTCCTGCGAGTATTTCTATAGCTTTATGAACTGACAATCGTTTTCAATAAAAAAAATTAGTATTTAGTACTTCGAAATATTTTGTCAAACTTTGTGTCCAGGTAAGAAGTAAGGAAAGGAGTATATAACAGACTTGATTAAATACAAAAACTTTACTTTATATCTGTATCTAGTATTTTGAGATTTGTACGAAATGGTCAATAATAAACATTTCATTGCTAAATATCCTACCTTTAATAGACAGACAGGCTTTTGGGATTTTTTTAGTCATCATTTTTTGTAGTTATGGAATTCATTTATCGCAGGTGAAATAGCAGTGATAAGAAATACAGTTTCATAGCTGTGATAATTATTTTTAAATGACAATCACTTCTGTGCCTAGTTATAATTATAACATAACACCAGAGATCGGTGCTCAACAACGTTATTATAAACACGGCCATTTCATCTCTACTTATTTTTTTAAATGGCATAATACATAAATGTAGTTTATTACTAATATTTAAAGTCTGTGGTGATTACGGATAGTTTGAGATGAACGATACCAGATTATGTGCATACCTTTACTTCATACCGTATTGGTATGCAAGTATAGATTTCTACTCAGTATTGGAAAGTATCGGTTTTTTCTCGTATGTGTAATATTCCGTTAAATTGAAATATAAACTGAAAACTCGTGCACTGTCAGAGATTTATTTCATACTAAAAACATGTACCCGCCACCCCACATAACTGTATGTTTATTTCTATGTACTTAATATAAAATACTCGTAATACACTACAGTATGCATGCATACATTGTAACAAAAAAAATATCTAAGAGTTAATGACAATTGAAACCAACAATACTTTCATTAACTTTATGTTTATTTATAATGTAAGAAAATAAGTCTTATTTATCAGTCCTTTTCAAAAACAAAAACTTTTCTTGATGCTTTCTCGTTAAATTTTTCCTCGCTGCCGTTAGAGCGGCCACATGCAGATAGAATTCCGTTTCGGAATTTAAATTCGATATAATTTGCGTGGGAACATTTATATCGAATCGGGATTTCGAACGCAGTAAATCCATACAAATCTCCATAGATTCTGCATGGACCTATCACACACATATAGCAATTTTCTCCGATTTGAAATTTCGCATGGTAGACTGTGCGTCCGGAATCTCGCATGGGAAAAAAATCATGTGTGTAATTCACACGTGGTGGAAGTGAAACCTTCACATATATACTTTTTTAATTCAGAAAATGATCAAATACACGCTAATTTAAAGTTTATGAAAATGTACATACAAGTACTTACAATCATTATTCGCAATATCATTTTCAACTATTGCACAATTGAAATATCCATGGTAACCTAACACAATATCAATCAGTAACAGAATGTCATAAGTGTTGTCTAAAAAGTCTTGCGTGGTAAAAAGTAAAAAGGCTTGTCTATTGCGTGGCAACAAACCTCTTTTGCACTATTTTACTATTGCCTAAAACTTTCTTATCTCATTTTATCCCACGCTAATAAATCTTATGAATTTATTGTCTGTCTCTTTTTACTGTAGCTTTCGCTTTTTTTTTCATTCGCTTTTTCGTTTCATCGACTTTCAAATCACAACGATAATAAAGAATTTTTTTCTCCTCCGGGATGAAAAGTTCACTTTTAGTGCCTGTCACGCGAGAGAAAAGTATCCGTAAAAAATCCATGTCACATGACTTGTTTTCGTTTCATTATAATTTTAGAATAACAATTATCCAAGTAGTATGGATCGTTTTAGTAATACGTAATTTGGAATATTTTGGTAATTATGATTTTCTCAATAAAGATCTAAGTAGCTTGGATCGATGGCAATAAAAAAATTAAGGACCTGCCATACATGTGGGTTGGTAACATACGTGATAAATTGGAATTTTACTTGGATTGTTTTTGTGATATTAAAGTTTTAACTAGAAAGAGTGTTTTGGTATACATAACTCATTTTCACCCATATTGTGGGTTGGATCCTTTCCGTTTAACTACGTCCAATTATATTTTATATTTGGAACTTACCTTATAAATTGTGCCGCTGTAGTAATAATTTTTAGCCACTTAATAGCTTTGTTATCTACATATTTCTAAAGTTACTATACTTGCTGATAGTAAATCAATAGAACAGAGAGAAACGCACAAAGAAAGCAAATGTGACTCCCATAAAGCAATTTTTTTTGTTTATCTGGTCAGATTGTCTGTTTTTATTACAAATTAAAAAAAAATAGTGAAATATTTGCATAAGTAGTATGGCATTTTTATGGTTTTGAACATATATCCCTACCTCTTGAAGCTGATTATATTAAAAATAAACAAAAATTAAAAGGAATAGGCAAATTCAAGTTGTTTCGGTAAACATTTCTGAAATCGTATAATTTTGGGGATTCTTTATCTGCCATGGGGAAATTTTGAAATTCAATCTAGAGACCCCGTCTAGTGGTCAATTCCAGCGTTGCTAGAGCGTTACTTTTGTAACATTTTGCGTCATTTTGACCCTGTTCATACTCATATGTTACACAACTCAAAATGTTACTTTTACGTTACTTAGATAAAAACCATATATGACAGACAACCGCCCTTCTAGAATACTAATTATACTATACAATAAATAATCTATTAAAATAGAGTGTGGATTATAACTTTATAAGTTTTTATTTGTATGTCTAAGTAATTAGGTACATATACTGTTTACTTTTGTATATGAACTAATTTAGTATCAAATCAAGGACTTAATATTGTTTGTATACTTATGATGATTTTTTTTTATTTAAACAACTTCGTACCTGAAGTTCTTTCTATATTTCGGGAATTCCCCAAAAAATTATGGGTAAATTTTTGTTGTAATATAAGTACTACATAAATAGAGGCGTTTTTTCTTGTCATTTGAAGCAGCAAGTTTGCGTGTATTTTGTAAGCCTTGTCTTCCTCAGTAAACTGTGATTTTGTTTGACTGAGCTGAGTGATAAATAAAACTAGCTGATTAAATGAGTACTGTATTGTTTTAGATGTGTTTAGACCCCAGCATGCGGGGAAGGAATTCGGTTATGATTGGTATCTTCGCCACTCACCTCGGTTTCGCTGATGATGGTTATATTTTGCTGCTAGGCACTGTACCTCACGCACTGTGGAACCCTGAAGTTAGTAGAGTCCGAGCTCAATGATTGTTTGTATGTTTTTCTTAAATATGAGTAACTTTTTTATGGAGTACAATAATTTGATGCGCTCCGTACGCCGACGCGGTTTCACTCGTCGTGCGTGAGTTTTTGTTTTGTGTTTGTTAATGGCGCTAGTGTGGCCGAGGTAGGAAAGATTAGGAAGGATTAAGCATGCTTTAACAGGTACTGAGTTTACTGAGTGTACAAGCTATGTAAAGAAGTGCAGGTAAGTACACATTTGACGCATAAATAAAGATAAAATTGCGTTTTTTTTTTTTGACAAATAGGAGAATACGTTACTTTTATGATCGAAATGTTACTTTTTAAGCAGTCCTTGGTAACTATTTCACTTTCAGCGACTGACAGCACTGGTCAGTTAAGTGCAAACTTTTTAATTGTATGGTTCATGGGTTATTTGTAGAGGTGTTAAATTAGGCTGATATTTTGGTATTCCCAATATGGAATATATTAGTAAACTCATATTAGGTTCCCTTAGCTGTTATTTGGTATTAGTCAAGTAATAGTCACCGATTCAATATTCGCTATTCGCTACCTACTTGAATTTAATACTTATATTAACCGTATCTATTCTCAGTATTCTCTATACTTAAAGAATGTGAGTATGAAATAAAAGGTTGTAGTAAATATTTATTATTATTTTCCATATGCTTATTATACAACGTAAATGAAAAAGTGATTAAATTTTCTTTCGTAATAATATACTAGCTGTGCCCGCGGCTTCACTCACGTAGCCTAAAGGATCCCCGAAACGTCAATCGATTGATTTTTTAGTTGATTCTAAACACAAAATAACAAATATTTACATTTAAAATTCTCTAAAATATATAGATACGATAACATGTATGCAATAGCAGCTAGTTACAAGGAACTGAAGGAAACGCTAATATAATACGAAATACCAATAGATACCAAATAAAAACGAATTTATGAATATAATTAATATCCGTATTAGCTAATACACTGATATTCGTTAAAAACGGTGCCTAATTTAGTGCGGATCGTAAATCGGATACTTATTATTTGACTAATATTTGGTAACCTATTATTCTGTATTCGTTTATCATAAGTTCGTAGCGCGTAATATAATCCCTGTACCTAATATGAATATATTCGTTACACCTCTAGTTATTTGTCTATGTATGATTCAGTTCAGTAGCCTGTGGTAGGGATGTCAATTTCTAAAAATAAGTCAATTTTTTTAAATTGATAATTTTTAATATAATATAATCGATTAATGACTAATCGATTTAAAAAAAAAAAAAAATTGTTTTTTTTTAAATCGATTTTTTTTCATATTTTCTTTAGAAATTTAATTAAAACCTGAACTATTTAGAATCATAACTTTCTTAATCAATTTAAATTTACATATTTCAATAAAAAGACAAAAAATATTGTTATTAACAGACAATGCCCATTCTTGTACCAAATTTTGTTGTATAGTACGGTTGAATAAAAAGTATAGAATTTTTTTTCCCATATTATTTCACGACTTTTTATCCTCGGAATTTGGTTTTCAAAGTAGGAATATTCTTTAAATTTTAAAAGTATTATCTATACTATATATTTTAAGTATACTAATTTAACAAAGCGGAAGTGTTTTTATGTTGTTTTTTTTAGTTTAATATTTAATCTCTGAAACTACCAGTCTGATTTGAAAAATTCTTTTTGTATATGATAGATTGATTCACAAGGAATAGTATAGCCTATTTAGCATCAAGATACACGTCTTTAATATTGATGTTTGTAAAGTAAGTCGGAACACAAAACTCTCCCGAACTGCTTTATCCACCAGCGCTGCGATAATTTTTAGTTTTACGTAAATACATGTTGTACAAAAATATTGGACCTTAGTACAACTTTAAAATAGTCCGCAATAGCATATGCCTTTATCTTATGCATAACCCACAATAAGCTATTATATAACAAAGAGTGGTTTAACATTAAAAAGTGATTAAAGATCATTATTTTACACGTGGTATATTAATCCTTACGAACAAGATTTACTTCATCTTAAAGATACTTTTATGAAGTTAAATTTTGCTCTTTTGAATGTTATTTGGACACATAGTTTAGGAGATAATGAAAATTTTAAATATGTAATTTGTATTTGTTGGAAGAAAAATTATGGTAGGCTATACGGGAGCACTGACGTTGCGGTGTTTGTCGTATAAAATTAACACGCGAGAAACCGTGGGGCATAGCTAAAAATTATTATACACTGCGTAAATAGTTCCAAAGACGCGGGTGTTGCATTCCATTACCTGTATTACAATCCTTTTGAACACAAAAATACAATATTAAATTAAAAAGCAACTCATTATCTTAATACATATAAATCTCGTGTCACAATGTTTGTCCTCAATGGACTCCTAAACCACTTAACCGATTATAATAAAATTCGCACACCATGTGCAGTTCGATCCAACTTGAGAGATAGGATAGTTTAAATCTCAAATTATAGTCGCAATTTTAATTTATTGCTAATTATTTGTCTGTTATTATTTGACAGTCACAATTACCTGTTAACTCCAAATGATTCTAACAGATGTCGATACCTTTCGACTGGGTTGAGTAAGTAATCAATAGATGGCGCTGCTATGGTAAATCTACGAACGTGTCATATAAGCTACATTTTAACAGCATAATTTCCACGTGTTGTTGACGCTATAAGATTAATTAAATTTATTTTGTAGTGAACGAAATACCGTATAATTCAATTATTTCCACTTTTTAATTTTTTACATAAAACAAATTTCAGCTCCTTTAGAATAGTATTTATTATACGTGCCTATGACCCACCCTCTCTCTCTCTCTCTCTCTCGGTCACTCTTATATGACGCAGACGAAGTTGCGCGGGTCAGCTAGTTTAATTATAAATAACGATATTTATGGGTGATATTTAAGGGCGATTGAAGTTTTTGGTGGGATCATAAAATGAAATTTTTTGGTATTTGGTTTTTATTTTTAACTAACTGACTCACGCATCTTCGTCTGCTTCACATGAGAGAGAGAGAGAGAGAGGATTAGAAAGATTGGGTCGTAGGCACCTATAATACAATTCTAAAGGTGCTGAAACTTTCATTACTTTGCTGCGGATTTATTTTGAAACTGTGATATTTCCTAAGATATTTATTGACAATTTGGATAATTTTATTGAAACTAAATACTTGTTATGAATATTTTATTTCAATAAGGTAAATACCATATTTATAGAAACACCTTCGCAAATAATGCATTATCTTAGAACAAATTTTATTACCTTAAAAAAGGTTATATTGAGTAAACTTTAAAAGATAGCCAAATACTATCACGGATTTTTTTTTTTAAACTTTTTAAGAGAAACAATTCCGTCACACATGATTGATAAGTAACTTTACGCATTTACGCAGCGCACGCAATGGAAGCTCTCAAAAGCAATAATCCTCCCTTTTTTGCAATATTTTTAATTGATCGTATTGTTCTATTTGTCGTAGCGTGATGTTATATAGTCTATAGGCCTTCTTCGATCACTGGGATATCAAACAAAAATTATTTTTTCTATTCGAAGAAGTAGTTCCTGAGATTAGAGCGTTCAACCAAACCAACAAACAAACTCTTCAGCCTTATAGTACTAGTATAGATCCATTAACTTAGGTTTTAGACCCTATATTATATAATACTGATAGCGTTTTGTGTGATATAGCTTGAGCATGTGAAATGGATTATAAATATACACTGGAAGTATACATTTTGATGTGCCACAAAAACTCCCTAGAAAGTTCTAACAAGGGAGCCACCATCTTGTTTACCACTATGTTCACTTGATAATGGCAGTAATGGTTTTCAATAAAGAAGACTAGTTGGCAAGTTAGTAAGAAGAAGGTTGATTGAATACCTACTGTCACAAAAAAATTTACATTAGATCCATAAAAAAAAAATCGATTTTTAAATAATTGATTTTTTGGATAAAAGAAATCGATATTAAAAAATCGATTTTTACAAACTAAAAATAATTATTAATCGATTTTTAAAAAAATACGATAATTTTTTTTCACATCCTTAGTCTGTGGTAGTCGTTCTCGTTATTCTTCATTGTTGAACTTTTTGTAGTTAAAAAGATATTTCGAAAACGACTAGATTTCTGTTCTTGAATTAGCCATGTATGATACTGAAGATGATCAATATGAAGAAGAAGACATCGAAGAAATTTCCACAGAGTTGTGGCAAGAGGCATGTTGGATCGTCATCAACGCATATTTCGACGAGAAGGGTTTGGTACGACAGCAATTGGACAGTTTCGATGAATTTATCCAAATGTCTGTACAACGAATAGTAGAAGATTCGCCACCAATAGAATTACAAGCTGAAGCCCAACATTCATCGGGTGAAATTGAGGTTCCACCGAAATATCTTCTGAAATTTGATCAAATATATCTGTCCAAACCGACACATTGGGAAAAAGATGGTGCACCATCACCTATGATGCCTAATGAGGCTCGACTTCGGAATTTAACTTACTCTGCCCCACTTTATGTAGACATAACTAAAACAATAGTTAAAGAAAATGAAGATCCTATTGAAACACAACATCAAAAAACATTTATAGGAAAAATCCCTATAATGCTTAGATCTACATATTGTCTTTTAAACAGTTTGACAGACAGAGATTTGTCAGAATTAAATGAATGCCCACTTGATCCTGGTGGCTATTTTATTATAAATGGCTCAGAAAAAGTACTGATTGCTCAGGAGAAAATGGCAACAAATACTGTGTATGTATTTAGTATGAAAGATGGTAAATTTGCATACAAGACTGAAATTAGATCTTGTTTAGAACACAGTTCTAGACCAACATCCACATTGTGGGTAAACATGATGGCACGTGGAGGACAAAGTATAAAAAAATCAGCTATAGGACAGAGAATCATTGCTATAGTCCCTTACATTAAACAGGAGATACCCATCATGATTGTGTTTAGAGCTCTTGGGTTTGTAGCTGATAGAGATATATTGGAACATATTATTTATGATTTTGATGATCCTGAAATGATGGAAATGGTAAAACCATCTTTAGATGAAGCCTTTGTCATACAAGAACAAAATGTTGCCCTTAATTTTATTGGTGCCCGTGGAGCACGTCCAGGTGTAACTAAAGAAAAGCGTATTAAATATGCAAGAGAAATTTTACAAAAAGAAATGTTACCGCATGTAGGGGTCTCAGACTTTTGTGAAACCAAAAAAGCATACTTTTTGGGATATATGGTACACAGACTACTCCTGGCAGCTTTGGGTCGCCGTGAGTTGGATGACAGAGATCATTATGGAAACAAAAGGCTTGATTTGGCTGGCCCTCTATTGGCATTTTTGTTTAGAGGTTTATTTAAAAACTTGTTAAAAGAAGTCAGGATGTATGCTCAAAAGTTCATTGACCGTGGCAAAGATTTTAATCTGGAATTAGCTATTAAAACAAAAATTATAACTGATGGTCTACGTTACTCCCTTGCAACTGGTAATTGGGGAGATCAAAAGAAAGCTCATCAAGCTAGAGCTGGTGTGTCACAAGTGTTGAATCGCCTCACATTCGCATCAACGTTATCACATTTACGTAGAGTTAACTCACCAATTGGCCGTGACGGTAAGCTAGCAAAGCCTCGTCAGTTACATAATACTTTATGGGGTATGATATGCCCAGCTGAAACTCCTGAAGGGGCAGCTGTAGGTTTGGTAAAGAATTTAGCATTGATGGCTTACATTTCTGTTGGTAGTCAACCATCTCCGATTTTAGAGTTCTTGGAGGAATGGTCTATGGAGAATTTGGAAGAAATAGCCCCTTCAGCAATCGCTGATGCTACTAAAATATTTGTGAATGGATGTTGGGTTGGAATTCATAGAGATCCCGAACAATTGATGGCAACCTTAAGAAAACTAAGACGACAAATGGATATAATTGTATCAGAAGTAAGCATGATTCGTGACATAAGAGATAGAGAAATCAGGATTTATACAGATGCTGGTAGAATATGTCGTCCTTTGCTTATTGTAGAAAATGGAGCACTCTTATTAAAGAAAAAGCATATTGACCACCTCAAAGAACGAGACTATAATAATTATGGATGGCAAAATTTAGTTGCTAGTGGTGTTGTTGAATATATTGATACTTTGGAAGAGGAGACAGTTATGATTGCTATGAGTCCAGATGACTTAGCACAAGTAAAGGAATATGCATATTGTACCACTTATACTCATTGTGAGATTCATCCAGCTATGATATTAGGTGTCTGTGCCTCTATTATTCCATTCCCTGATCATAATCAAAGTCCCAGAAACACCTACCAAAGTGCTATGGGTAAACAAGCTATGGGAGTATACATTACTAATTTCCATGTAAGAATGGATACATTGGCTCATGTTTTATATTATCCACACAAGCCTTTGGTTACTACAAGATCTATGGAATATTTAAGATTTAGAGAGTTGCCAGCTGGTATAAATTCCATCGTAGCCATCTTGTGCTATACTGGATACAATCAGGAAGACAGTGTCATTTTAAATGCTTCGGCTGTAGAAAGAGGATTCTTTCGTTCAGTGTTTTATAGATCCTATAAAGATTCAGAATCCAAAAAAATTGGTGATCAAGAAGAGCAATTTGAGAAACCTACAAGACAAACATGTCAGGGCATGAGAAATGCCTTGTATGATAAATTGGATGATGATGGTATAATTGCCCCTGGCATCAGAGTATCAGGTGATGATGTGGTCATCGGCAAAACAATAACATTACCAGAAAATGATGATGAATTAGAAGGAACAACAAAACGTTACTCAAAGAGAGATGCTTCCACTTTTCTACGAAATAGTGAAACTGGTATAGTGGACCAAGTTATGTTAACATTAAACAGCGAAGGATATAAATTTTGTAAAATTCGTGTAAGATCAGTCCGCATTCCCCAAATTGGCGATAAGTTTGCTTCTCGACATGGTCAAAAAGGTACATGTGGAATACAATACAGACAAGAAGATATGCCTTTTACATGTGAAGGCATCACTCCTGATATCATTATTAATCCTCATGCTATCCCATCTCGTATGACAATTGGTCACTTGATCGAGTGTATTCAAGGTAAAGTGTCATCTAACAAAGGAGAAATTGGTGATGCTACACCTTTTAATGATGCTGTTAATGTGCAAAAAATTTCTTCTTTATTGCAAGAATATGGATATCATCTTCGTGGTAATGAAGTAATGTACAATGGGCATACTGGACGAAAAATTAATGCTCAGGTTTTCTTGGGTCCTACTTATTATCAAAGATTGAAACATATGGTAGATGACAAGATTCATTCAAGAGCAAGAGGACCTGTTCAAATTCTGGTCCGTCAACCTATGGAAGGTAGGGCCAGAGATGGTGGTTTGCGTTTTGGTGAAATGGAGCGGGATTGCCAGATTGCCCATGGAGCTGCACAATTTCTTCGTGAACGTCTTTTTGAAGTTTCCGATCCGTACCGTATACACGTATGCAATTTCTGTGGCTTGATTGCTATAGCCAATTTACGAAATAACACATTCGAATGCAAAGGTTGCAAAAACAAAACTCAAATTTCACAAGTGCGGCTGCCATATGCAGCTAAATTATTATTCCAAGAACTAATGTCTATGAATATCGCCCCTAGATTGATGGTCGTAAATTAAATTTTTATATTATATACAAAACGGCTAATAAGCAGAAAATATTATAAAACATAATAATTATGTATTTTAAGTTCATAAAAATAAAAACTCGAGATAAGTTTAGAGGAATTTTTCTTCATTTACTAAATAAAATTGTTTTATAGCATAATTCTTTTGAATAATTAACATAGCTCTACAATATACATAATAACTATGTTGTCGTCGCAAATGTGTTATTTCTAGACATCCAATTAATGGGTAGTATGTCTTGCAAACATTTTCTGGTACAATACAGTGTTGGAAATGTAATTTTTATGAAATAAATCTATAGTAAACGTTTCATATGTTTTATTATCACAAATTGACAACATTAAGTGCAGCAGAAGACATAAGTCACAATAGAAAAGAGTACAATAAAATATCTTTAACTTGAATAATTTAATAACAATTTCATTAAAGTAACATTATATGAATTCAGATAACTTATATTGACAATAAATTTGCGAAAACTATAAATATAGTTTTTAACTAGTATAATAAAATTCATTAGATTTAACACTACAAGTAATAATTGCACAGTATAAATAGTAAATCGCAGTTAAAGCTAGCTTAGATTATCTCCAGAAAAATGTGGAATCACATTGAGGCTTTATAAGCGTGTTTTGTGAGGCCATAAATGTGTGTTTAGTTTGCCTCTAAATAACAAAGTGGTGGTATCGCTTATACTGGCCCTTCACTATACAAACATGTGAGTGCAGTAGCTTTAACAAACTTTGATGTAGAAAAATGTTTATTATAGGTATACTAAGAAATGCAATTTAAATTAGAATGAGCAACCAAAAATGCAACAGCTTTAAGAGTGATTTGCTGCTTAATTAATTATAAATAAATTGCATAAGATGGATCTTTCCCATATAATAAAAAATCTTCAGATAGCACTTGTTCAATGTGGTCTTTGAAGAGAGCTAGAACACTTGAAAAGGAATTATAATTGAATACCGTGTAATATACAACTAGAGTAAAAATTAAGTACATCTACCGATACTAAATAAGAGAGTATCTAAGTCATGGACTTGTGCGTATCTAAATGCATTTTGGTGCTCTTACTTCTGCAGTATCTAATGAAAATATTGAATAATCAATAAGTTTCTAAATACAGAAGATTCCACATTTATTATTACTATATTATAATAGGTAACCTAATTTGAATCTAAAAGACAATATTGTATTCGGAAGGAAATGAAAATTAAGTTATTCTTAAATAATTATTTTACTGTACAACTTACAATTATTTAAAAAATTGGTTTAAAAAAGTCATAAAAAGTAGGTACTAAAGACATTCTTTTGGACATAATCCTCGAAATAAATTAGGTCAGGATTTAATAAATAATTATATATGATGGCAGCATCTAAGGGTATTTTAGATTAAATCTGAAAAGTATAAATATTAAATAACATAATTCCAGATACTGTTCGTACCAAGCCTAGGAAAGAGTTAAAATGTAGATACGTTAAACCAATCCCATTAAGCGACAAAACTTAAACGAGTTACATATTATGACATTGTTTACTCTAAGATTCTAGGTTTATTATTTTATCTTTCACTGTTCAGGTGCTGGAAGCGCTCTGCGCTCCTCAGGTGCCTCTTCTTTTGGACGACTCCATTTTATCATAGTTTCGGGCGATCGATACAGGAATACCAGTTTCGCGAAGAGATCTTCTTCAAGGGCGAGCTCAAGAGCTTCTCGCACCTAAGAATATTTTAAAAGAAAGTTCAAGTTCGATGTTTTACAACTTATTTCAAAGACCATAACAGAAGTACAAAAAAAAGAGCCATACTAAAACTTGAAATGAAAAAAATTAATGAAGTACATAATTAAAATTATACTGGTAGAACAGAACATTCAAGTATTTTTTACAAAATGAATACGAGAGTCTACATGAATTGAAATAAATAATGAAATTACCAAATATATGTCGAGACACAGTTGCAACACTCTATCGACGTTCGGCAGATCATCGAACATGATCTTGGTGTAGATGCCGGAGAAGAAACCGCGCAGCACTCGAGACGCCAAGAAAACGAATGTTGTATACAACCCTATGATACTGGGAACAAAAATAATAAACAATATACAAACACATTTTTAAGCTAAAATCAATATAACAAAAATCGTGAAATTTCCATGTTGAAACGAAGCACATCACTTGAAAACCACTGATCTAATACTATTGATAACCAGGATCTACGCTATATATCATTACGCTTTTCCATGCGGACTAAGCAGCAAGGTAGTCCCTGTGGAACATCAAAAACCGCATAACCAGATTGTATACTTATAAAGGAAACCACTCTCAAGTTGAAAATCTGTCTCTAAGCACATACGGATGCGTCTTCCGGTAGCAGCACTTCAGAACCAGTCTGCCCACTAATCATAGAGTTTTACCATTTTGGGACACATAGACACTTAACATCAGGCGAGATTGTGACCGAAGGGTAAACCTATAATGGATCCAAAAAAAGCTGAGCAGTTATATATAACAGTTTAATAAAGTTTTTATATAAAAAACGTACAACAGTCTCATCACACATTTTATAATAGTATTAAATTTATAATACGGAGAACGACTTACCCGCTACCGGATATGAAGTTCAGTGTCTCGGGGAATAGTTTGTCGTTAAAGGTATACATAACGAGCATGTCGCAGTTGTTCAGCGGGATCGACGCTAAACCATCCTTTAAACAATTTTACATAAATTTATAACTAAGGGCCGATTTTTAGGGTTCCGAAGTCAACAAGGAAACATTATAGTTTGCCTATGTCCGTCTGTCTGTCCGCAGCTTAAATCAGAGATTCTTAGGACGTGGTAAAATAAAATCTTGAAAAAAAAAATTACTTAGGATAAGTATCCACTGCCCCTACACGTAAAGTAGGAATGTTTTTTTTCTCGTCTATCCTATGGTGTGAGATGTCGTTACATACTAAGGTAGTTACCATTATTGTATTCAGGCATCCGTTTGTTAAATTATATTTGGAGAATTAATGTGGTACAAATTACCTACGTTGAAAATTACTTAAAGCCCCCCCCCCCCCCCCCCCTGTAAGTCTGCATATTATGACGGGCAAATACGGAACGACAGGAACTTGGCATTTTTTTTCAATCGTCAGATAACTTTATATAAGGAATCATTTTGACGGATAAAATGTATCGAAAACCTGACTACATAAAAAGACTACTGGGTAATTGTATAAATAAGTTAATTATGACAGTCATTTGTGTTTTATTGGTTAGACATAACACACTCATCAAAAAAGTCTAAGCAACATGTACTAATTTAAATTTTAGGTTGGTTCTTCACATTATAACGTTGTATTTTATTTTTAAAATAATATCTTTAGGGTTCTATGATGTAAAAATAACTGCTGTTGTCTTTATAAGTTCTTTTAATAACAGAAATGAACAATATTAGAATATACTGTAGAAACTAAGATACATAAGAAACTAAACTTTTTTCTTACAAAATGAAATTTCTAAAGAAAATGTATTTATTGTGAAAGAATAGAACAATTTAATACAAAGTATGGGCTCCTCTGCTATTCAGAACTTGTCGGCAACGATTATTCATTGAATTAATGAGACTGTTTATGTCATCTTGCGGTATTCGCTCCAAATGGAATTGTAGCAAATCCTTCAGCTGTTGTGTTGTTGTCGCTCCGTCCAAGTCCTTCAAAACACGTCTCTGGAGCATGTCCCATGCGTGCTCGATGGGGTTGAAATCTGGCGATTGTGCAGGCCAGGGCAATACCCGGATGTTCTCCGTTGCAAAGTATTCACTGGTTCGCCGAGCTGTATGTGAACGCGCATTGTCATGCATTAACCTAAAATCGGAGCCAAAGGTTTGTGCAAATAGGTAGACATAAGGTCTGAGAATAGCCTCAATGTAATTTTCAGCATTCATGTTTCCATTTACAAAAACGAGCTCAGTTCGCCTGTTCTTCATAATACCCGCCCATAACATAACTGTTGAGCCGCTGTATGGATGAACTTCCTGAACGCACCTGAACCTTTCAGTTTTTCCGGGCCGACGATACACTCGCACCCTTCTTGTATCAGGCATAAACCCGAATCGCGACTCATCGGAAAACATAATTTTATCCTATTGTTCCTGGGTCCATGTTATGCGTTCTCTACACCATTCATATAGACGAGCGCGATTACCGTGACGTATCGGTGGGCACCTGATTGGGCGTCGAGCTCGTAGGCCGTACTCATGCAGTCGCTTTCGCACAGTTTGAGGACTTACATCAACACCACTTGAAATTTGTAGCCTCAAACTTATCTCTCGAGCGGTTAACATCGGCTGGCGTCTTGCAGTCAGTTGTATGTATCGGTCTTGCCGAGTGGTTGTACTCCTTTTACGGCCTGGATGCTGTTCAGCGGGTTCTCCTGTATTATTGTAGCGCTGCCAAAGACGACAAATAACACTTCTATGAATGCCAAAATGTCGAGATACCTGAGATTGATTACTTCCCGCTTGCAACATCCCTACAGCTCTTTGCATTTCATCTGCCATCAAATGACGTCGCTTCATGACGTAAAGAATATCTAACAATTCAATTTTGTCGCTAACTTTATTTAAATGGTTGGTAAAATTATAAAATCAAGACTAAACGTAGCAATTAAAACACACTTAAATTCAAACAATTCACAGTCATTTGAATTTTATGAAAAAACAAAACATAACGAAATTTTTTTTTACAACCAGCCAGTATGTCATCAATAACAAAAAAGTTTACTTACCTACGCACTTTGTTTGAGTAAATATTTAGAAATTAATTAACATAAATGGAAAAATTTGTAATATCACGCATGTTGCTTAGACTTTTTTGATGTGTGTATATACATTGAAAATTGTATTGTTGCTCATTTCGATGGGCTTGTAAGTGGAATTTTACCTCAGCCACAAAGTTTACGACATTGAACATACCTTTTTCAATCGTTTGTAAAAAAAAAATCAATAAGCCAATAAGTATATTAATTACAAGCATTGAAAGTTGTCACACACAATCCAGTCGGATTCAAGAGCCCTGCTTATCCGTTATCAAATTTCCTGTTTCGATGTTCAGCAAGATGTACCGCATGCGTTGAGTATCTGAGTTATCATTACTTGTTATTAAGCTTTTTAGGTGATAGTGTTTGGTTCTACAGTAATCTTAATAAGCGCATTACCGATTTGCTAGACAATAACTTCAAGGATCTTGTAAAGCAAGTTTTTGCCGAAAGGTTATTATTACGTAGATCATAGTGATATCAGGATGTGACTCCCTCTCTGTACATCCACTAAAAATTAGAATGGAAAATTGATAACAATACCTGCATAGTTAAAAAAAAAATATCTCTACGAGGCAGTAGAATTATCTCAACAAGTTGACTGGGAAGTTTTCAGAACCGGTGGTACTATTTTGACATTATAAGGCCTTCTAAGGTTATACATTTAATCAAGAACTTTTGATTTTATTAGACAACCCCGAGACAAGGAGAAATATCAAATTGCGAGTTAATACTGTTAGAGATTTAGGTGTTATTTTTGACTCCAAACTAATATTTGATAAGCATATTGATAATGTTGTCAAAAAAGCTTCTAAAGCATTAGGGTTTGTATTTCGATTATCCAATGAATTTAAATGTGTTAAAACTTTTAAAATTCTTTATTGTTCTTTTGTTCGAACCCATCTTGAATACGCATCTCAAGTCTGGAACCCCAATTATAATATATATATCACACGCATTGAGAAAATACAAAAGCGGTTTCTTCGTTTCCTACAGTTTAAATCTGAAATAATTGTACCAGATTACACATCGCGCTGTAAAAAATTTCATATGCTCCCGCTGTATACACGAAGAGAAATAGCTGATGTATCATATCTTTTGTGTATACTCAATGGCCTAGTTGACTGTTCGGAGATACTGAGCAAAATTAACCTACGTGTACCGGCAGCATCTTTTAGAAACCCTAACATACTTTATAGTCCTATAGTTAGAACTACCTACAGACAAAATTCCTATTTCATTCGAGTAAGCAGCAGTATGAATAAATTAGTTAGTGATTTAGACATTGATATATTTAATACAACTGTGCAGAAGTTGAAAGCTCTTTTGAATTCTTATTTCTTTTGTTAATATTTTTGTGTTCTTCCGTCTACTTTATTTTTTTTTTATATATAAGTACATAATTATATGTGAGAACTTGTAAATGGCCTTCATTAATTTATACATGTAACTTAAATAAGTACTTAGCTGTAAGTTTTCTTAAAATATTAAAATAAAATAAAATTGTTTAACTCACATGTTCTGCACAAGCCTCCCGGACTCGCCAGTACATGACGCTTCCTTCCCTTTCCAAACGTAACTGTACGTTTCGATATAAACGTGCGTCTTCATCTGTAATCAAGTTCAAACTAATAATATAAATGCGAAAGTAACTGTGTTACGTTTTCACGCCTAAACCACTGAACCAATTTTTGAACCCTGAACCAAACAATTGGTATAAAGATAAATTTAACCTTGGAAAACGACATAGGCTACCTGTTGTAGCGAAAATAAAACTTGAAGAAGTGAAACAGGGGGAAAAAATTTGTATGGATAACTCATCGTTTCTCCATCTTCATTTCTCCAATTAGGAGGGATATGAAAATTGAAATTTATGCTTTTGGTAAGAAATTAAGAGAGTTCCGCGTTTATGAAAACTCATTCCTAAAAGGCGGTACAATAGGGGATGATATCAATTACTTTTCTTATATTTGTGTCTATAGTCTAATTGTGTCTACTCATCTATGCAAATAACTATGTAGCTAAATACTAATTATGTACTTTACCATCAGACTCGACAGGGGGCATCAGTTGATACGCCGGTTTTGTTGTACCTTTGTTAAATACCTTCACGAACTTAGGGAATAACGTCTTCACGTTTAACCTGTGAAATATATTATTATACATAATAAATATATGAAAAGTAATCTATCTATTGCATAGTATAAAATAGCCGTTTCCCGCTGTCTGTCCCTATGATCTTTTAAACTACGCAACACATTTTAACAAGGTTTTCACTATAATTTAGATAATTTTTACGGAAGGTTTATATATATATAATAATATATATGTAGTATATATATAATACATTCAAATTAAGTATAGTAGAGAAAATTCGATATTATCTGTAATCAATTCGTTAAAAAATGATTGCCGGGTGCTTACATGGTTTACGCTGGCTAAATTATATGAGATACTTCAAAATAATATACTAAATCATTGTAGTTCTTCAAAAAGCCTAGAGAAAAGTCCGCGACGGCATGTCTCCTAAGGTTGACTCACAGTAACCATTTTTATCATCAACATAATAATTAAAAATATTACGTTATATGCGAAGCTATTTTCTCCTATTTAGTATTAATCTTTATGCAGATAAATTTCTTGGTTAACTTGGGCATTTAATGTGGATTTAAATTGCCCTGTACAGTTTTCCATTTAATTGAATACCTACTGTACAAGATATCACGAATTCAAGTTTACGCGCCATCTAAGAAATCCCTCTCAGCAAAACAGTCGCGGTCGGTTAGCCGGCTCTTCGCACTTACGATGAATTGGGCGTCGCAAGCTAAGCGCACTATTCGCAACTTTGAAGTTATATAACAAACCATCACACCTATATCCCAAAGTGTTACACAGACGTGTACCTACACCCACAGTTCACTGCGTACGTTTTAGGTCTCATGTAATAGGGGGGCGAGCCTAGTGCCGTTAAATCGGGCACAAAGCCAAACTCCGAGTTGCTATTGAGAATTTTATAGAAAAACCCAATAACACTTTGATCGACCTGAGAATCCAACCTAGGACCTCGAGCATAGCAGTAGCGTTTAGGACCACTAGGTTAATGAGGCAGTTATGATCTATCAATATTGAAGCGATAAACTCTATAACAGGCTTCTTTAAACATAAAATACACCACTTTGTAAATTGTACCCGTGCGAAGCTGGGGCGGGTCGCTAGTACTTATTGAAATTTTAGTCTGTCTGTCTGTGGGTCTGTTTGTCTGTCTATCTGTCAGTATGTTTGAACGCCAATCACGCAAAAACTCACATACAAGAAATAAACCACGCGGACGAAGTCGCTGACACAGCTAGTACGAAAAATAAAACACATTAAATTAATGGTGACGTCACAGGTTAGTATAATCTGTTCTCATATCCAACTAGGTGTCAGATGATTGTCGCTAGGTGGTTGCCGTTATTCTCGGATTAGTTGCCGTAGCAAGTATTTTGCCGATATAGATAAAATACTCTTAAGAATTAACAAATTTCTAATTATGTTTTCATGTCAAATTTAATTTGCTTAACTAAACTAAAGTTAGATTTACTGTGTTATGTTATGTAATGTAATTTTATATTATGTCAGGTACGCATGCCTTCGTGGTTTATGATTAGTGGTGTATTTATCCTATATCTTTTATTATAAGTATAAATGTTATAACAACGCTGTTAAGAACGCTTAAATAAATAAATAGTAACCAAGTGTCTGGGGTGTCGGTGGCGAGCAGCAGCCGGAGCAGCGTCTCCCGCTCCGGGTTCGGTTTGTCCGCTATGAACGCTGGCAGCAACACCTCGCGACTGTCCTCGAGAGTCGGCGGGTTCGGTACCGCGTTCGTCGGGTGCGTTATCACGTACGTAAACTTCACTTGTAGCGACGCGTCTGTACTCAACAAACATCCAATATGTAGGTATATTATTAGGTGGCAAACAAGCATACGGACCGTACCGAGCATACCGTAGCCTATGGACGCGTTTAATACCACATATTTCATAATCACATAAATACTCGTTGTTCAATACTGAATAGACTGGCAAGGTTGACAGTGCTATAATGTTAGGGCTCAGATCGCGAGGCACGGATAAAATTTTTTGGTGGTAACTTGAATTGCGTCGGTGGATCCTCGCAAGTGTGGTAGCAGTCCAAAGAACGTGATTGCATTGTATTTACTTCAGCTCTATCGAGGTTTTGAACGTAGTTTTATTTTAATTACCCAGAGTAACCGATAGCCACCTGCTGTTTCTGTTCGGTGCGGATAGGTATCAAATAGTGCGTTACCGACCTTGAACCCTTCTACTCCAAGAAGCTCTGGAAATCCTACTCACCGCAGGAACACAACACAAGGTTATTTGACTGCGATCTTTTGTAGAGTCGAGGTATTCCACCAGTCGGACTGCCCCAAGTAGAGAGAAATCTCCAAAGAGATTTCTCTGTGCGGTACCTCTCTTGAAACTATCTTTACATTAAAGAATATAAAAAACGTAACAGACAGCTCTGTGTCATGTTAGTTAACTAGATTTTTAATAGATGCCATTCCTATTAAAACGTTTTCATTATACATATTTATAAAGAAAGCATTTATTATAAACTATTTGTCTATTTCTCGTCAATAGTGGCAAACATAAGCTTTAAAATAATGTTTGAACCAATTTTCATGGAGAATTTAGGGAGGTAATAATAAAACACCTTTCTGAAATAATATATTATAGTAGAGATATTGTAGAAGGTAGGCTAGCTGCGCCAGCGTGAAGGACGGCTTGAGTCGCGTGCACGCTGTGCAACTATCCAGGGACTACAGACGGGTAGGTAAGCAAGCGTGGACACAAGATTTCGTTTAGTAGAGGCGATTTAAATATTGTTGTTAGGTGTAATAAATTTGTAATGGATGAGTTTGGTTTATTTAATAACTATATGTACCCTACGGTTTCACCCGTGTTTAATTTATTCGAGCAACTGTCTAGCGCACCACTGCGCCGCCAGTACACCTTTGTGGCATATCGTTGTCCTCACTTCCCGTACTTCCTTAAAGAATGCTAGATTGCTATTATTTCATAGTTACTACTTCACTCCTTAGGGTCGTAGGGTGAAGTTATATAGCATTCTTCAATAAAACCCAATTAATATTATAAATGCGAAAGTGAGTTCGTTTATTTGTTACTTAATCATGTAAAACGGCTAAACAGATTTGTATGAAATTTGGCACACAAATAGCTTATAACTTGGATTAAGACATAGTATACTCTTTATCCTGGTAAAAACATTTTTTATTCGCGCGTGCGGAGCCGAGGACACAGCTATTAGGCTATAAAATACAAAAAAAAAATCCAAAGCTGACGTGATAAGTTGTTCCAGAGATTAGCACGTTCAAACAAATAATGTCTTGAGCTTTATAATTATTAGTATAAATTTAACATTACTGTGAATTTTATGCACGTTCGACTCTATTGTACTCCAAATAGTTTCAAACTTGATACTAACTCGAGTTGGCCTCATCGACAAGCCTGTCGAGTTCTGGCGGTGAGATGTCCCACGTCATAGTTGAGTTCGGATTTATAGTTATAACAGCCACATCATTGTACATGTAATTCGATAGGAAGGTCTGCGCTGTCCGGTCGCGCGCGTATATGTTACTCAACTGTGTGTAATCTTGCTCCGTAAAACTGTTGATGCATAAAAAAAACTTAAGATAAATGCGTACATATTATAGATCGTCTGTCATCGGTATTATAATAGGACAATTGACCGTTTTTTTAGAAATTGGTTATTATTATGCCTCCGGGCGATATAATATATTAAAATATAAACATGATAAGGCATAAACGATAATTATTTACAACATTTTTACAAAACACTTCAAATTTTTCCACCAAAATGGTCCGAATTGTCAAACGAGAGCGTATGACGGCACGTTTTGCAAAACAATTAGACGTTTAGTGGACTTTCAAACGTTTATGAATTAATTAAAAAAAAAAAAAAAAAAAACATTTTTCCTTATGTGCCTTTATCGATTTAATATTCGAATATTTAAATCAAGTGTCGATATGCCGTCTAACTTTAGTCGATTTTGTGTCTAACTTACATATCAATGTTGTGCGATTGCGCTGACATTTGATAAACGGGTAGAAATGGGCCAATTCGTATTTTCACTGTGACGTCAGTCGGAGGATTTGGTTGCCCTACCTGTAAAATTATTAGTATAGTACAATATTTTGCGTCTTAATTTACTTCAATAACTTAAGGCTAAATTCTTCTCATCTTCTTTTTAATTTAAATACTTTCTTTATTCTTTTTATTACATGCTGTGATTATTTTTTTTATTTTTTTTGCTGGAAGAATGCAGAGACGCTTTTTTGCCCTAAAACAGTGACAGGATTCTGTTTTTGAAAGTGAAGCAGCGACGAAGTTTTTATGAGCTAAAAAAACGAGATAATGCATTCGAAGAGTAAGCATCGATCAACACTGAAAAAAACTGTATTTACCTTTGAAAATGTACTTTTACTTACAGAGTTTCCGAAGGCGAAGAACACGAGAGGGAACCAAATAATGGCTATAACAAACGCGAGAACACCGCCCCCCAACAGGTATTTTGATGTGCTCGACTTCTTTTCACCACGCGGCTGAGGAAACTCGTCCTCTACGTAACGTGAACACTAAAAATAAAAACAATGCAAGATCCAAACTGAAATATAATAACAACAACGAGAAAGTTACAGATATTGTATATTAACATTCCAATACCTTTAGTAAGAAGACGCTTGCAAATATATCTTCCATTTTGAGCCAGTCCATAAGCGTCATCGACGTGTCAGTCCATATCCAATCCATAAGCGTTCGAAGCTCGAACACGAACGGCACCGCCATGAACCTAATCGAATTTTAATTTAATTGTAACACAAAAAATATATCTGTACCTAATAAAAAAAATAATAATGCAGATTCACTTGGGTTATACATAATAAACCCAAGTCACACATAGAATAACTCACACACGGCACACTCCCATATAATCACACCGTGTATTGCACGCCCTCATCATGGCAGACTATGATATACACACACACTAATGCAAACGCGCATATTCACACACAAAAAACGTTTGTAAATTTGGTTTTATTTATTATTTTATTTATAGTTTTTTATACTAATATTTCATTTCGCCATTTCGAAAGAATGACTACAAATACAACAATTACAAGCGGCTTACGAAGACAGAAAAAATTAATAAGCAATACAGCATGGTAGTATCTTCTGTATCATCAAAAACATTAAACGATGTGTTCCAAAGATGAACTTGAGAGACATTCAACCTTATGTGGGCTTAGTGTTACCGTCTTGAATTTCATCGTATATTAAAAAATATAAATAAAAAACATAAAAATTGAAAACGTACCCTCTGAAGCATATCATATTGAGGAAATGATAAGACTTGCACAGGAAGTTTCCGATGATCCGTCGCGGATACCCGCAGCGTATCTGATACGCTGACAGCAGGAGGTAAATACACTTCATCATGTACCACATCGGTGGTGGTAATAGAGCGTTGAATGTTCTGTTATTACATTAAAAACATATAATTTCATTTTATTTGTAGCACTAAGTTAGGTACGATCAAAGGTATCAACGGTTATAACCAGCTGAAGAACGCGAGCGATTTGATTTAATTATTTCCAAGAAATATTATGCGCTCGTCTTAATTTGCACGTGGATAGAAATATTTATTACACAGACTATTCAGACAAAATAATATGTCGACCATCTTATTAGCTTAAGTGAGCAATTCTTGTACAATACTCAACATACAAATGTTCGTAAAAAATATATACATTCAATAATTAATAATCATGCAATAATATAGCCACTCAAATAGAAAACACATTAAATGCATAAAATATAAAACATATCTTACTTTTAATTACAAAATGAGTCTTACACATGTAGGAGTTTATTTTCTGTTACTGGCCACTTGGACGCCTAATTAGAAACATTTTAAGAAAGCATCCATAGCTCGTTCTTTTTTTGAAATTGAAGAACAACATTTTTTTCTTGGTTTTTTCTATTATTTTGGCAGCAATTCAAAATTTAATCTGAATTTTATTTTGTTCAAAATGGGCAGAAATTAAAGTTGTGACGCTTAATGCAATTGATCATTATAAAACACATGGAACTGTTGAAATGTTATTAGAAAGGCTTGGCCAAAAAAAAACCTCTCCCAGAGAAGATACACTAATCGTTCGTGTTGTAAAAAAGACCCAAGTAAAGGCTCCAACCAGATTAAAAATGAAGTTTTTCGCCTGATGACCCGAGAAACATCTAGTCATGACTGATACGCCGAAGACTAGTGGAAGCTAAATTGTTTGGAAGAATATCTCGAAAGGTACCGCTTCTTACCAAGCAACACCGAGGAGAAGCGATTATTATTCGCTAAAAAATATGTTAATAGGACGGTACGAGAATGGAAAACAGTGTTATTTTCAGATGAAACAAAAATAAATATAGTAAATTCCGATGGAAAGCGCTATGTTAGACGTCCTTTAAACAAAGCTTTTAATTATAAATACACAAGGAGTTTAGTCAAGCACGGTGGCGGTAACATTAAAGTTTGGGGGTGTGTTTTCGGATGTGGAGTTGGACCCGTTCGGAAGATTGAAAGTACAATGGATCAATAACAATACAAAAATATTTTAAGAGCACACAATGATTCCCTACTCGGACGATCATTTGCCTGTAACCTGGATCTTTCAGCATGATAATGACCCTAAACATACGGCCAATAGCGTAAAATATTTCCTTAGCAAACAGCGTATATCCGTTTTAGACTGGCCAGCAAATAGTCCGGATTTAAACCCGATAGAAAATCTCTGGTATATTGTTAATTTGCTGAAGCATGGAATTAAATCCCCCTAGAAAAATGTATGAAATTGATTGAATCAATGCCACGTCATTGCAGTGCTATTATTGAAAATAAGGGATACGCCACTAAATATTAATTATAACTATTGGTAGGCTGTGGATAGTAGCTATTTCGTAAATAACAATATAATTACTAAAACTTAAAAAAAAATTTTTTTTTGTTGTTGTTTCTAATTAGTTGACCATTATTGCTCATACCTTAAAACTGATTTAAATGTTTGTCCATAATGTAATATTGAAACTGCAGTTGTGTAATGGGATTTATATTGTTTAATTTCAAAATAAATCGATTGCGGTGAAGTATCTTACATAATGTCAAGGACCGTTGGTAGTGTTTCTAATTATACGACCACCATCGTACATGTAATTGGTTTCTCGGAAACGGCTCCAACGATTTCGATAAAACTTTACATTTAGATAATGTTTTACATTCCAAGTTTACCTAGATAGGCGTTTTTCTTTTTTTTGTTTATAACACACCGAGCACAGCTCGGTCGCCCAGATATTGATAGTTTATTAGCCGTGCAGAAATTTATCATCGACAACAACTTAGAAAACATCCTAATTTAAACCGCTTCAGGAGACTAATTTAAAAAAATGCTTTCACAGTGCTCATCTACGTTATATTCCTGTACAAAATTTCATGCTTCTAGAGCCACTAGTTTAAAAGCAGCCTTAAGAATTTTATTAGATAAATTAAATTAAGGAACTTTAATACTTGTTCATACAAGTTGTAGATTAAACAATACTTATACTCACCTCTCAGTAATGAAAGGCAGTACAAAGAACATCCAAATATGCACGCCTATTATAAGCGCATACTGGAACAGTATCTTGCCGAGCATGAACTTGCGTAGATATAGAGCACGATCGATAATGATCAGGCCAAATTGCAAGATCAGCATTATCAGGAAAGGTATCGGAACTTTGTTTTCTTCTATATACGCTTGCACACCGCCGTCGCCTTGATGTGTCTGTTAAATTTGATAATATTTTAACTATCTACATTCATATTACAAAAGCGAAAGTAGCTTTGTTTTTCTGTCTATTTGTTACCTTTTCAAAGGTAGTCTAGAGAAGGATATAAGTAGTACGAAAAACATACTGATAAACGAAATCACAGGAAAAGCTCGTACTTTATATTTATATGCATTAATTAGCCTAGTTCAGTTCATTAACAACTACAATAACATAATTTGTGAATATTTATCATAAAAGCTAAAATGAAATAGGTAACAAGAAGAGACTTTTTGGTGGGATCTTGATCTGTCATGTTGTGGTTTTTAATTTAAATTCATAAACTTGCGTTATTTAGCCCGTTATTATGTAATATTGGTGGCATTTTGCGTGATATAGTTTGGTTGTTGTGCACAAGTGAAGTGAATTATAAATAATACCTACCTAGAAGAGGACATTTAAATTAATCACAACATTAAACACAACAAAAAGCCACCATATTGTAAGAGCATTCATTGAACTCTGAAGATTAAAAAATTATTATATCCACGTGATATTGGCATAATTGTGTATAACTAAAAAGATCTCTGCATGAAACTGTCGAACCATCTCCTGGCCAATGTGATCCTTCCTTCTTAGGACATCGGATCCTTAAAGCGTAACGTGAAAAGATTTTTATGCAGTCCCAGCATAACACCGGTGATGGATTTCGATATCTCGGTAGTCACGGTTGTGTTCCGATTGTACTGTGCTTACCATCAAAGACAGTACCTTCAACGTGCCGAGCTACAATAAAAAAACAGGTGTTGTCATTAAATAAGAAGACGAAGGTAGCAAGAAATAGGATTATTAGAATAGGGAGTAAAGAATAAATGAAAAAAAAAAACTATTGATAAAAATGTTAAAGTTTAAATAAATAGCTTACCCCAAAGGCGGCGAACCCGAATATGACGACGAGGAAGTTAAAGAAGTCGCAGAGGAACATGTACGCGTAGACGTCGGCGGTGACGCGAGCGCCCGGGGCTAGCATGCGCTTGAAGAAGCGGTGCGTCGGACGCAAGTAGCGCTTTGCTCTACACACGCACAAATACACAATAAATAGTAATACTATGTGTATTAATCTGTATTAAAACAAAAAATAGATACCTACCGTTTGTTTATTTGTAGGACGTTCTATTGACTGGACCAATTTTTAAATCACTTTTATGTTCTATTTTAGATTTAGGCAACATACATAATATTATACTATCACTGTAGTCAATTAATTCGTCAGGATAAATATTTACTATCGCATTAATATAATTACAGTGCAAACAACGTATTAAATTCGGAAATTATTAAAAAAAATATTATATTTTCTGAAATGGCTGATTGCATTTAAAATTGATAATAAATTGGTTATTTGGCCAACAAAGTAAAATAAAATTTGAACAGAAACTTACGATAAAAACATAACTTTAGGATAATGTTTGTACGTATCTTCGAGTGTCGTCGTAACAGCTATTATTGGCTCCTGATCGTCGTTAACCCTGAAAATAAATAAATTAGCGGTGGGCGATTATGAGATACACTAATGTAACCATTCGATTATGATAATAACTCGAGATAACTCGATTATAGCCATTAGTAAGTACTAATATTAGAAGTTACTAATTTAATAGGGTTAATAATTATTACGACCTGAACGACTTTTTTTTAGCTAATTGTTATAGTATATGTTCTTCCCACTCTACATTTTTAATAAGTACATATCGCAATTCAGTCATCATTCATAATCGCCCACCTCGGAGTATATGTAAAGGGCTCGATTATGAATGATTATTCATAATTGTAATACGATTATAAATGATCACTTATCATAGAAATATCTCGATTATGTAAATCATTCATAATCGCCCACCTCTAAAATAAATACAATATTCTGAACTAACTTACATTACATTTTGTGATCTTAAATCAAAGTTTAAAAAAATGTAAGTACATCCAGTATTTAGAGAGTCTAAGTTCTTCTTAATAACATGCAAATGATTGCCATTGCAGATTTTTTGGCTAACGCAGTACATACGCAGGACCAACCAAAAGAATATGTATTTAAGAAATTAATATTTAAGGCATACACACACCTTTAAAAAATTAACACAACTTTCACATTGCAATGGTGTAGACACTACGTACACGGTATACGTATACGGTAGACCGTACATACAGAAAACATTCGACTTAGGCGCCACCTCCGCATGCGAGTGTTATCGTCATGAGTCCTCCCTGCTATTATTGTCTGTTGTTCTCCACGAGACGATTAATCTTCCGCCGGCTTATCGTCATGACTCATGACGGATCGCCGGGTGACTGCAAGGACTCGTCGCGAGTCGCGACGTATTACTGCGTAACCACAATAAGTTGTTTTGTTAAAAAGAGTTCAATTTGGTGAAGAGCAAGAGAGAAATGAGAAGTGTTAATAATTCTGTTTTGTGGTGAATGCGCTATGAATAGGTCGCGTCTAGCGGAGGACACGCAGCGAGTCGTTTGCGTTTTCTTCGTCAATGTCACTGGCTGTACATAGCTGCGATAGTATCGCCGTGTGGAGGCACGTTCATAGAGTTGTTATAGAATGAAGTCGCACGACGATCACATCGCCGCGATAAGCTGGTTCGTGGAGGTGGCGCCTTAGTGGAAACTGTTGTCGAACATTAATACTGCAATGAGGCATCATAATTATTTACTTTATATCGTCATTGATTATATAAACATTTTAGTTTCTTAACTTTCGAAATGTGGCTTATCGCGGTGCCGTAGTGCTAGCCTTGCACAAACAGAAAAACTTACGACAAGAACCTATTGACGCTTTCTCATAGCATGCTACCCGATTTCGATTAAATTGCCAATTACCTTCAAGCTTAATTGCTATGAAACTCTAATCTATAATTCATATATGGACAACGCCCGACCTACGCTGATTTTTAATCTGGTTCGCGGAACATTAAAAAAATCGGCCAAATGAGAGTCGGACTAGCGCTCCGAGGCCGCGAGAGTTCCGTAACTGTACAGGTACATTCACAAAAATAATTAGGTAACTACGACGTGCACAAACTTTTAGGATAGGGTAGGCAGATTTTTTTCACATTTATTAACTTACTAAAAATCCTAAATTTTGGTTTTGGTTCTTCGTCTTGTTCATTTAATAATGATGAAAATAATTAAATTACCGTAATTGCCACTCCAAATATCCATTGCCCATACATTATAAAATTTCATGATTTTAGGTCAATGAGAATTAGCCTTTTGATTTTGATTTCCTGAGAAAAAGGGTCTTGATAGACAGACAGACAGACAGACGGACAGGTATGGAACCCAAAAAAGCGTGAAAAAACATTTACACATTTGGAAACACATAATATACATTATACATGTGACCAGTAGTTTCTCTATGACGAAAACGTATAAAACAAAAAAAAAACTTGTATGTATAAAGTAAACTGTTTTATTCCATAATTACTTGTTCGCGACTTAGTTACTAGTATCAACATCCTAAAGTTTGCCTGTAACTTTCCAAAGGTTGCCCATGCTTGCTATAAATCAATGAAGAAAGACATTATAAAAACTTACTTGTAATGATCATCGTCCAATGGTTTCGAAGGACCTGCTTCGTCACCGTCTGCATCTTCCTCTTGTTGTAAGTGGATTTCGTTTCTAACCGGATCTTCTGTCTCTTCATCTTCTTGTCTGCATAATTAAGTATTAGGTAGGTAAATATTATATAATATTAATCGAGTGTTCTATGGCCATCATCGACACCATCTCAGGAGCCATTCGACGTTTCTCAAATGTTAAAATATTTTAGCAATCTGTATTGACCATGCTTTAAATGCTTAGTGGATGGATTTTAGAACTGTCACAAGTTAAATAAGGAACTACATGCTTTTCAAAATTTCATGCTGCCCACTCAGTAGACATGATACATTGACCATCTTTGCCTGTGTGTTGTAGGTCAGTCAAACAACGCCAGAGTTTTATTAAATAAAATTCTAAGTAAATCCAAAGGAATTCATCATATCGACTGTGGACAGGCTAATTGATTAACATATATTTGTCAAAATTTACCACTTTGGACTATTAGTCTTTCCATCGTCGAGTATTCCATGAAAAATAGTATTATAGGGCATTAAGTATCAGAATGGTAGATTGTACTTCAATAGATATTTTGCGTTCTCTATCTGAGGCATTGTTATTCTACTATGGTTAATTTATAATACTAATGTATATAAGTATAATACATACATTATATAATATAATATAATTCAACTTACTTTTAATTCCATTATACAATAAAAAAAAAACTTTCTAATGGGTTTGCTACTATACCTATAATGATTAACGCGAATTACTTATTGTCCTATGGAATGAACCTACAGGGTCTCTACTACTAAGATAAAAATGCGTCTTAGAGTAAGATCGGCAGACAAAATTTACCGAGTATTAGAACCGTCGATGTGTTGTGGGGAGAGGCGCGTTCTGTCTGGCCGCCGACTAGTGCCAGAGGCTGGTATTGTGGAGAGTACCGTCGAAGGAGGCTTGACTCCCGACGCATCAGGCTGAGGCAGCGGCTCCGAGGGAGGAGCACGCACGAGGTTCAGCCGGTTCATCAGCCAGTGACGACTGTCTGAGCCCCAAATCACCCTTAAACTTCTATCCTCTACCTTCTATTCTCTACTTCCGTTTGCTCCTTCTTTTTAAATATTTTTGCATAGTTTTTTATACAACTAAGGTGTCAAACAAGCGTAAGACCGGCCTGATGGTAAGCGGTTACCGTAGCTTATGTAAGTTTGTAACACCAGAGATATTACTAGCGTGTTGCCAACTTTGAGCCCTTCTGCCCCAAGGAACCGTGGAAACCATACTTAACACAGAAATACAACAGGTGTTTTTGCTGCGAACCTCTGTAGGGTGGAAGGTCACGGAGTAGAGATAAATTTCCAAAGAAGTTTTTCTACGGCCTACATTTTTCCCAACACGAACTATGTTTAAAGATACCTAGTTTTATTAAAGACAAATCACTGAAGTGACGGTATTAACAGGACCATCGAGTAAATGACGGGTCAGTACCAGCAGAACATTGAAAGAGAATCATAATGAAAGCAATATATTGAAATTTTAATTTAGAAAAACCAGTAATTTTTTGTAATACTGTACATTATTCTAGAATTTTTATTCTTCTATTTCGTACTTAGATAATCAGAACGTGAATTGATAATAAAGTCCTGAAAATATGTTTAGTTTTATTTGGATAAACACTCTAACTCCTTGATCGTTATTACTAAAGTAACATAACTTACACATTTCACTTAGGAGTAGTCGTTTTAATTATTTATTCGCATTAAAATCCAGTTGTTGTGATAACAAATAACTCACGGTCCAGTGCTGTCGTGTAGCTGAACGTATTTCCGTCCAACTTCTGCAGCGCGACCCTCGACCACCAGTCGGGTGTCTTCAGCACTGAGCGGGTACTCCACGTCCTCGCGCAGTTCTAACTCTGGTGTGGACTCTTTCCATAGCCCAAGAGATTTTAACATGAAACTACACAAAACATTTTATGACAATTATTAACACACAAATAAAATGTATAGCACCAAAGTCGACGATTATTATTTCTCTTTCAAGCAAAGGCCAAAGATCGAATCTTGTATCTTTTTCTACCTTTACCTTTCTAGGAACCTGTATAAGTGCTTGTAGGCATACATATTCGTGAATAGGTTCAATAAAAACGGCATTTAATTCAAATACTGTAATATAGTATTTCGTGTAATAACTCACCGGTGTAGAAAGATAATAAGTAACAACAAAAGATCGTATAAAGCGTAGTTGGACTTTCTCTCAATTCCAATAATCCGAGGAGCTGTGAACGGCATGTTAGCAGGTATCGCCTTCTGGTTCCACGGAAGAATCTCGAATTGAAACATACTCTTTATAAGAACTATTACCTGTAAATGACCAAATGAAAAAAATTACAAGTAATCATTTAAAAAGTTTACATACAATTTGTAATTTTGGTTTTGTTAATTATTGTAAATAACGATACTTTATTGATTTATACATAGATCCGTTTGATGGATCATTGGAGTAATAGCTGCCTCTTATAACATAAGAAAAAGTGCGGTTCACATTTAATTATTGCGTGTAAAAGTAAGTGGCGTTGCTAGTCCTGTTTGGAGTTTGTATCACAATTTTATGGGAGTCCCTTTATTAGTAGACTGCGGCGAAACACAAATTAAGGAAGGTAATGTATTTTTTTACAGTAAAAAAACAGTCTATTCACGTCAGGGTCCCTGTAGATCGGAAGCCCTATGTGACTTATATGGCGGTATCTATGATTCTGTGTGAAAGTGTCAGCAATGAGTTTAAAATAATTTTTAATATTAATCATCACCACTGTCATCCCGCAATCACCCAATGCTGAGTATAGACCTCTCTTCTTGTAGATACGCCACCTATACCGATCATCAGCTAATCTCAACCAGGTTTGACTTACGATTTTAACAGTATCGTCAATCCAACGAGCTGAATATTAATAGATCACAGAAAATATAAAACTATAGGCTTAATCGTTTAGCCGATTTAAGCTGAGAGGCACGCGCTATTACAAAGGGTGGAGCGAAAATTTTATAGAAAAAAAAATGTTCATATCATAATCCACGAATAAATCAACTTCATATAGGTAATATTGTCTATAGTACAATTGTAGTTTTCAGTAGCTATTTTTTGTAATAAATTAATTATTTAAAACGTGTCTACATTATTTATTTATTTACACATTATGCGTTAAATACGCAATGGCGGACTTAATGCCTAAGGCATTCTCTGCCAGTCAACCATTAGGTGATGCAGACATAAATGTTATCATCCATTAAAAAAGACAGAAACAGATAAAACATTTTAGATTCGTGAAAGCATAAAGGTTGGAAGCAGCTGACTTAGGAGTAATAGTTAAAATACAATATATAGAACTGCGCACCTCGGTGTAAGCAATAAGTGTGACCCAGAAGGCTTTTGTAGGTCTCGGTATTGTTAGAGTTCCCCATAAAAAGACCATTAGCGGCAATGGGATTGACAGGATGGTTGCTGACTGGATCTATAACAAGTAATACAATGGATTTATTATAATTGTGTTGGTTAAAAATACAATTTCTCTATTTTGTTGAACGATCGCCTTTGAAGTCCATATTATATAATCAAGGCGATATATATATACTCAATATGATGTCAGATTAAATAATCAAGAAATAAAATAAAAAATATTTCAAAATACAAAAACTTATTATCCTTTCCCAATTTATAGAATTTTATCGCATCTATAATAATAAGTATATAGGTACAATGAATTATTTATTATAGGTATGTTTGAACGGATTTAACTTAAAAACTATTTGACAGATTTTGAAGAATATACTTTGGAATTATTCGTTAAGCTTCCAGAAAAGCTATAACATATATTAAATTAGAAAAAAATTACGCCCAGTGAAGGTGGCGGGCGGGCATCAGCCAGTTTATAACAATTTTTTTTTTAATTACTTAATTTTTACCGGCTTGTGAAAAGGTGTATGTATATAATTATGTATGTCTATTTCTTTGACACGCTCTGTAGCCTAAACGGCTTGATGGATTTTAGCATACGAGGTGTCGTTATGTTCGTCTTAATTGTGAAAGTGACATAGGCTATATAATATAATATTTAAGAATGGGGTCTGGAAATCAAATAAAAAGCAAAAATAGAAAAAAAAATGTCCGGTGTGTTTATTGCAGTCGGGTTTTTGTTTCCTTTTTAATAAGTATAAAAATTATTTTAAATCTTTTTTACCTGATTAATAAAAACCATGATGTAGCAAACAATATCCGTGTGCGCTAATATGGCGTACCACAGCGCGTATCCCAAATATACGAAGGGGTTCCTGTCTTGTTTAAACATCGAGTCGTCCTGCTCCTCCAGAGTAGTCACGTCCTTACTGAAAATCAATTGTTCCTTTATCATATTAATAATCAAATAAGAACAAAAGGAAAAAAAAATAAAAACGATGCATATTAAATATTAAAATTAGGTGTTAAGACACTTTAATTCTCTTTTAATAACAATTAAACAAACACATGTAATCATTTAATGATTCAATAATCAATCTAACGATCAATATAATTTCAATATGTATAAATTGTATTTTAAAATTACATAATTTGTTTATAAAATAAATATTTATGTGGTCGCCGCTCATATTATGATAAATATTAAATGATAAGTTTTTCAGTAAGAGTATTCGAACTTGAATATAAAAATTATTCAAATCGAATTGGAGATACTTTTAACATACTCATTTATTACCAGTTTTTTATCTGTGCATAACATAAAAATAATATATATATATATATATATAATATAAAGGGTAAACAAAAAAGAAGGTATACAGCGACAGAGCATACCAAAAAGTGTATGCGTGTAGAAGTTATACTTCTTTAAATATTCACCCTCGAATGTGACTATCTTCACCCCAATAAAACAAGAGGTTTAGCAAGCAACTTCATAGTGTAGACGTCTTGTTACAATGTACGCGCGCATCGTAAAAACTCTCTATCATATTTTTTTTTCAAATCGGGCCTAAAGGAGTATAACTTCAAAAATAATGTAGATCAATCGATATGCAAAGCTTTCGAGTAGGACTTCCATCATGCAAATTAATTTCGTATGCACACGTGTTGCAAAGTATCGACATCTTACTTACCGTAAACCTAAAGTAAACATTAACACCGAAACAAGGTACAATGAAAGCTGCGAGACGTGCTTGAATTCAAAATAATGATATGACAGAGAAATATAAAATATACAAAGAGTATTGGAAATTTCTTATTAAAGAAAGCCCATCGCAAGTGACAATAAATATCAGATGACATTTGTACTGTTTACCTACTTCTTATTACAAAATATTAACAATGGCAACTCCACAGTTTTAATAAATAAAATTTTTTTAATCACTTTTACACACAATATAATACCACTTTAATTATATAATTTTCTTATAGAATGTACTGTACATTTGAATGGTTTTCAATAATTTCTAGTTTTGAAATAGACATTCCATACTAATAATATTGGAAGTTATTGAAGTAAATTGTACGCAGTACAAATAGTCTTCGACGTTGGGTCACTAAACCTTTCGGTAGTCTGCAAACTAAACGCGCTCTCGTGTTCAGAGGTGTCGTCATCGTCGTCATCTTTTGGAACTGATGAGCGGGGTGAGCGAGGGGAGCGCGGGGAGGGGCTAAGTTCCAGCCCGCGCTCCATGCTCGGCGCAAGGATCCGGATCTCCGGCACGCTTATTTCGCTTAACTTACGGCTGCAAAAACCCCCTCACAGTAACGTGATGACGTGATACTCCATACACCCAGAGTATTTAGCACATAATGTTTTTGTAGAATATATGATATCTATTACTTTATATGTTTTGCTGAGAAAATATAAAATAGGAAAAAGAACAAGGAAGAAATACATATGAAAACATTAAGTATGAGGAAGATCGACTTGCTTTCATTTGTTTAAAACTGCTTAACAACATTGTATTTGCCAAAGATTGAATACTCAATGAATTTTAATGATTCAAAACCATTAATACAGTTACAACATAACTATACAGATACAAGATAACTAAGAGAAAAAAAATTATACCCAAAGAGAATCAATCATGCTACATACTCATTTTCTTGCCCTTATCCCACCTAAATAGGGTCGGCACCATATGTTTTCGTCTTCCACTCTCTTCTATTAATTACTGTCATCTTAGTATTCCCACCTTTTATAAGCATATCATTCCTCACACAATCCATCCATATTATCTTCTGCGGTCTTCCTCTACTCTTATATTTGTCAACCTTCAATGATGCTAGTATTATGATTCAAGTAATATTTAATAAATGTAAATAATTACTTGATATTTTCTAAATATATCACAATCACGATTTTATAATTTATGTTAGCCAATTGCTTCCCATAAAACAATAACAATACAAACCCCATATCAACCGTAGGCGCCAGTAGATTTTTGTTAATAACTTCCACATCTCTACAGGTACTAGGCAGCATGCAAAAGTAATAATCTACTTACTGAATGATACTACCAACTAGATGTTTAAAAACTCACATAAAAACATCTACAATCAAAAAATGGGTTTACAAATCGATATAGGAGCAGTGATTTATTTACGATAAATTGTTGCTTACGATTTCAACGAAACAATATATTTTTATAAATAAATATCGCTTACACAAAAACAATTGACCACTATCTATAAATTCTATAAAGCATGCACTAAGTTATGTTTCAAATTTACGAAATATAATAATAGATGTCCTATCTTTTGCACACTTCTACTTTTATAAAGTCAATCGTTCGTTATTTTATACATTTATATAATATACAAAATATTTTACCGCATCAATGTCATGAGGCAGCAAGTTTTTTAAATTTTGCGATTGATGAAGTTCAGTGTGCAAGAGATTTATTGTAATTATTGTTATTATTATACTCACTGGTGTAGGAGTGTTTCTGGCAATGGTTCCCATATCATCTGTGATCCTTCCCTTAAGCCAATACCGAAGCCTTCTTTCTCCTGTAAGTATTACAAATATTAAGCATTATTATATTTGTCAACCTCACCACTGATTTTCTCTGACGTACGATAATCGTAGAATTGAAAACTAATTTAATTAAGTAAAAAAATGCGCGAGTCTCGTGGAACACTCGGTTGGAACGAAGTTCGTAGCCCTGAACCAATAAGCGCGCACCTATGACTAAGCACAGCCAATAGCATACGCGCTATGGATAACCGTCTACACTATAGAAAGGGTCGTGACAGAAACTCTTACAATTTTTTTCACCTAGTTTATAGTTATAGTTTAGTTTATAGTTTTTTCCGCCAAGTCCGTACCGTGTGATAAGGAACTTCGTTCCAAAAATAATTGAAGTTAAGATGACGGCTGCAGTTTCCTCTGCCGTTGGCAACGTGCCGCTTGTGTATATGAACGAGCCCTTAAACATAGTTTATGGTGGTCGAGATCCAGTCGGATACGATTGTCGTGTCCTACCACCCAGCAAAAGTTCAATATTTGTAATATATCGCGAGTACATATTTTTTTATATATTTCAGACAAATCAAATATAAAGACTTTTCTCAGTTGCAAAACGATTAATATGATAATGATATGAAAGTTGAAATGAAATGATAATGACGATGTGCTTCATGTATATTAACGATATTTTCTATAGATAATAAGATTTACAGTTGAATATCAGATGATTCCCACAAAGAATAAACACTCGTAAGGTTTCTTACCTTAAGTATTTTCTTTTCAACGGACAGTGACCGCGATACGTATCGATAATCGCGCGAATACTTCATCAAATGTCGCGTTACTGACACTAAGAAGCTTGATATAAACGCCCAGGCAGTCTCCAAATAACGTTTCAATTTATCAAAAGACGTCTCTTCTTCTAAAAACAAAAAATAAGTACCTATGTATATTATTATGTAAGTGTAAATCGAATCGATCATGTCTCTTTTCAGCTCTTAATGATGACTGGGATGTTATCCGAAGCGGTGATAGTATTCTTCCGTTCACAAGTGCCTTCTTAGGGTCTACAAAATTTTGATTTTAACTATTATATAGGTAAGTAGGGTTACCAAATGTATTACTTTCTGGATATTTTCCCATCAAAAAGTCCTCTTCAAGGAAATTAATTAGATACATAAGTTATTCTAGTATGGGTATGGGTATCTGTAAATTTATGTGTAATTGGTTTATTGGAAACGGTTCTAACGATTTTAATTTTTTTTTGACAATATTTAACTTTCCAGGTTCACCTAGACCGATGTTTTTTTTTTAATAATCCGAGGTACGCTCGTTCGCCCATAAATTAGTAATAAAATAAGTAAAAGATGCTACACATAATACCTAGTCGAGTATAACTGTTGTTTTATTATACCGAGAAAAACTAACTGAATTGAAATATGAAAACTAAGGCAGTAAGGGTCCTTCTATCTGATAATTTACATGTATTTTGAATAACGTAGGGCTGATCGATATTCACGGATGTTATCGAAATATCGATGTTGTGGTTGAAAATACCCATGTTTTAACATCAATATTATTTCCCTAAAATATCGTTATCTTTTTATAGTAGATCGGCAAATTGACTTTACTTTCCCTGATGATAAGCACAGTTCAATCCAAACAAAAATGAAAACTAGAGATCGAATTCTATTGATGATTTCCGCTGTCACGCCGGCTTGCATAAATATCTCTTAACTTGGAAATTGTGACATCGTAACCAGCATGAGCAAAATATAAAGAGAAACGCAAGATTTCCTTAAAAATAGAAATGTGTAGAACGCTACAAGAACATCCAAAGAATATTTGCTAGAGTTAGCACAAAAAAAAGGCAACTCTTTTGGGTTGCACCAAAATATCGATGTTTTATAAAATCGATGTTTTTTTTTAATATTGCCCATCCCTAGTCCAACGCTATAGAATAAAAAAGACATTAATTTAAAAAATAAACTTTATAATTACCGGGTTCCGGTGCGTATTCATCCAAATCGGATGTGGGTCCATCTCGATCGTGTTCCGACACGGCGACGTGCACGTCACTTTCACGAGTTACGTCAGTGTGTGACATCTTGCGTCGAACCTGTTGCAATTGCTTAAACTATAATATTATAAATATAACATAACCACACTGATACCAGTTACAATTTATTTACAATACAATTTCAATACTAAAAAATAAATCTTATTAAACATAATAAAATAAGAGAATCAAAATAATATGCAATGTAGGTACGGTTATTGTATTGTATTTACTTATAGATAATAAAATTAAGTTACTAAGCATATTATACAACAGCAACATTAAATGGTTTAGTACACGTAAAGCAACGAAACACACATCCAAAACACTACCACGTGAATCTTACCGATCTGAAGTAATTATTATCTTTACCAATCTTTACTGTTCATTAGAATATTAATTTATAAGGTTTACAGTACAAAGAAAGGCAACTTATGTTTAATGACCCCATGGTATTGAAAGATGTTGTGGATTAGCTAGAGTCTGTGCTTATCGTTCATGAAGTTTTAGTTTGTGTTTAAAAAATCGTACAAAATCTGTGGTTTTTATGTCTGTTCATGCATTTTTTTTAATTTCTTAATAGACATATTATAAAGGAAACCGAAAACTAAAAGGCCTTGACTGATTTTTATGCAATTATGTACACGGGACATATATATTAGGTAATTCCTCAATTAATCGTTTACAAGAATAATCAATAATAAACTACGAGACGGAAATAATGACTGCTTAATAAAAGAATACGGAGCCGTAGGGCATCCTTAGTTAAATCTAAAAATAATGTCAAAATAAATGGAAAGGTGCATAGGAAGTTGTGGGTAGAGGCTAGGGTTGCCAACTTTTTAAATATCAAATAAAGTATTTTCGAGGCTATTACCTAAAAAAATATAGATGGCAAAAAAATTATTCATATAAATATTTTACTTTTTACAGGAATACATTTACTGCTTGATAAACTGTTAATATAATGATGATAATGACAAATAATCAAATACCAAGTCTCATTCAGAAATGGATAAAACTTAGATTATGAATATAATATTATACAATACAACAAGAGATATTGTTTATGGCCTGCGTTCCGTCTCACGCTTAAACATTTTGAAATAAATAATGTTGCCTAATGTTTTTATCCAATAAAAATATTGTAACTTTCGCCTACTATATATCTTATTTTATAATTATAGTAGTCAGACGCTTAATATAGTGAGATATTATATTATATAGTATGGTGTTTTTTTCTATCTGACTATACTGTTAACCATAGGGGCTTTGGAGCCTCAGACGACTCTTACAGCTTCACCGTGGCTAAGGGGGCGAGCGCTTAAGGCAATCAGCCGCGAAAGCGTGGCAATATGCTCAAGGGTGCCAAAGTGGTCGAACCTCAGCTTGGGCTGTTGCCGTAGTTGTAGTTAAGTCGTAAACTGGCTAATTTTCCTATCCGTAGAAATTCGAGCTAACTATACATATAAACATGTTTCTGTCTCCTGCGAGGAAGAAAGAAACATGTGTATATATATTTTATGGCAACCCTAGTAGAGGCTGAGGGCACGGCGTTACCTCGTGCGAATAGGAGAACGGGTAGCTCGCCACAGAGGAGCGGCGGCCGCCGGCGCGAAACGCAGGCGCCGAAGCGCGCCGCAGCGTCACGGCGCGCTTCATGTCCGTCTTGATCATCGTTGACACCAGCTGTGCGCGGCACAAGGCACGTGGTAACGGATAGTGTTAGCGATGGAAGATTCCCTCATGTTTTAATGATTGAATAACTTGCATTCCTCGACATTTTCACTGGAGTCAATTAATGACTCGTTCTCGAACATGACTATCGATATGTTTTAAGATAATTGACTTGTAGCGACTCATAGACTAGTGGGTTCATACAATCGACTATGAATCAATCGACATCTTTCCAGATGTTTAAGAAATCGCCTCTCTATGACACATTCAATGCGGTCAGTGCGAAATTCACTTTTCGAAACACTTTTTTAATTCCTTAGTGTTGTGTTAACTTACTATTCCTCAGTTAAAAATATAAAGCGGGGTAAAAAGGTATAGGTATAATTTTCACTTCTCGGACTAGTAAGTTTAATCTAAATTACGATGACTTTTATATGTGTTTCGTACCTAAGCAATGGTACGAAACTATACACCGTACACGGTTGTGTAAACACATACCACATATAATCTTGCACAATCAAATAGATACTTATCCTTATTGATCAATTATGGAAGCATGTTAACCACAAATAAGTACATTAGAATCTCTATATTCGACGATAAGTAGGTACATACAATTATTTTAGTTAGTGACTACACATAATGGTTACAGAACCCCCAAACCAAAATCTTATTATAAAGGCATACCTTTCCGATGCCCATCTCCTTAGGCGCATCTTCATCTGAGCTGGACTCGTCATCTTTTATGTGAACCTCCGTGTCATCGAATTCATCGAACATGTAGTAGTCTCCAGAACGAACCGCTGTGAACCAGACAAAGCTTGTTCTAATAACGCTCAAAAGTAATATGGGCGTAACTAGACTCAAAATATTACTAAAAAAATTAATTTAATCAACTACCACGTTATCCAAGATTACTATACAATTTTTTTATCACTATTTATTGAAATTAATGATTCTAGTTACGCCGAAAAATTGAACTGATTATAAGCATGAATAAAACAAATAGCCCGTTTTATAATACAATGTATAAAATAAATTATGCTATTCAACAGCCTTGTCATTTATTTTTGCATGCGAATTTATTATTTTAAATATTTTTATTATATGTATATAATAAGTATTATAAAATAAGTTTGCACTTAAAAATTAAATACCCAATGTTCACAAACAAAAGCACACAAAGACAAGCGAACACACATAACATGCAGAAATAGCAGCACTTAGAAAGAACAATCAAGCTTTATTAAAGGCGTAATCTATTTCTTATATTTTGATATCCACAATTATTATTTCCAATACAATATACAGAGAGGGTAGCCGAATTTCCAACAAATGAATGACAATTCCCGCCACAATACTCGCCTAAGCACCAAAAGCTGAGGATAGGGTTAGTAACGCTGTTGCGAGGTAAGAACGAAGTTCGACAGAACGTTACCCTTCTGATGACTGGCGGGCGGCTTATACGGCGGCCTGTCTCGCGCTACAAGAAAAAACCACAACTAAACTCAAGTCGCACACCAATCATGTTAATTGTATCAACAATGGCATTTACGTAAACAAAACTCACATCCGGAAATGTTAATCGTACATGAATCACCCTTGGAAAATGGACGTAGGAATGATGTATTATTATTATTAATAAGCAAAAAAAATTTCGTTTTGATATTAGCATTGATAATTATTTGAAACATACGTCATTTTGTTTGCACATTATTTTGCAATTTTTATTGCAACTAAATTTTACACTAAATCAGAAGGTAAAAGAATCCGAATTATTCAAATATACGAAAGTATGAAATGCAAATCACTATAATTATTTAGAATATTTGCAATATATATTTAATTTATATTATAGGTATCCAATTAAAAGTTCAAAAGGCTCTGATTACAAAATAAAACTTAAGTGTATTATAAACGGTAAAAACGATTGTGCGTATGCTTGATGGAAGAACAGTCAAACAAAGTAATAAAAATATTATTACAATCGAGAGAAATCAAGAAGTGCGCTTGTGAGAGGCACACGCTTCTTTAAAATAGGTAGGTACTTTGACGCAGGTCTTTATGGTCCCAATTGATGTGCAGCACAAAATACACGCATAACGATATTAAAACGTAGGTCATGTGACTCTGGAAAAGGTTATTTTATATGAATCGCTTCCAACACCTTTCCTAATGTTTACCAAATTACCTTCATGTCTCTTCGTGAACACACGTCGCCTAATTGCAGTACCTCCTATGTGGATAAAAATATCAGGTTTAACATAAAATAACACCGAAGTTATGCTATACATTATGTACACGGTGTTAAACTATTCCGAGTGTATGTTCAATTTTTTTTTGTGTATGTAAATTTTATAATAGAAACTTACGCAGTAGCGGTTCGTGATAAATTTAAAAATAATACTTTTTAGATTTAAAAATATTTGAAATAATAGGTAGCGATTTATAACTGTTTAGGCTAATAACAATTTTAAGTTTTACTTTATGATACGAGAAATAATTTCACCGCTCTATTTGATTGATAATGGCGTTACTTTGAGGAAATCCCTCGTAAATCGTTTATGTTCATTTAATATATCTTTGCTATTTATATATTTTTTGTGTTCCAGGATAAAGTAACATATTCGAATTAAATAAAGTCTTTACCGTTTTAATTTAAAAAGTCTATTTAATGATTGTATACCGCTAATACGTAGGTTCCGATTAAAAGGCCAATAATATCATTGTCGTTGTAGTTACAGGTGTGATGCGAATGCGGCTCGGCGCGACTCGATTGTGATATTAATGATGTTCGCTGCGGGACGGTAGGGCTCGCCAACGTGTGTCGCCGGCGTATCGGAGGCGGGGAGAACACGGGATATGACTCCTCGGGACTCTGAGGGCGGAGTTCTGACGAAGGCGGCGACTCGAACGAGATCCGCCGGGGTTCAAGGTACGCATCAAGCGAGACTGTCATTAAAGCAGAAGAAGGAGAAGGCGGTCCGCCTTGCGAGCTCGGTGGAGGTATAGTGGCGAGGGGGATAGCTCCGGGAGGCTGCGGGGGTACGTGAACGGGTGTGGGAGGAGCGGAGGCCTCGCTGACGGGTGTGTGGAAGCCGCGGGGGGAGGTGGGACTGTCGGGAGTGTGGTATCCGCGACCCGAAGCGTCTGAGTCGCCGCGCACTAGCGGCACTTGCTCCGACTCCCTCACTTGAGTTTCTTCGTCCTCCTCTGGATTACGTCAGTACAAGCATAAAATACTTTGAAGTCTTTACACCACACCCATTCCGCACTTTAATATCCTTAATATTTTTTTTAATTTATACAGTAATTACTATTGTAAATATATTAAAATTAATCTACCTTTTTTTAATTATATTATCACAAATACTAATCGATAATTTTTTTAAGACATAAGTAGATGGTATTAAATTTTCGTATTTTATATAATTGTAAGAAAGAAAGTAAGGAATGTGAAACTAACCGTCGTCGTGATGGTGCGGTTCCTTGGTCATGGCGCCCTGTATTTTTTTCTGATTAGCTTTTATTCTCTCCATTTTTACTTTAATCTTTTCCAGTATCTTTTTCTCCTGTTCCTCTTGTACTTGCATTTGTTTTTGTCGTAGTTCTTCAATTAGTTCCGCACCTCTAGGATATTTTTAATTTTTATTTAATTCACGGCAAGTCTAACATACCATTTATTATGATAATAATTATTTATAAATTAGTGGTCGTAATTCGGACCGATTGTAAAGTTACCTGGAAGCAAGAACCGTAGTTGCCTTGCTTTCGTCTATAACTCTGTAGAAATAATAGCTGTGGAACAATCTCCGTTGAAGTATGAGAAAAGCGAAACACACGCCGTCCCAAGCGAGCCCAATATCTTCCTGAGGTACTGAACATATTGCGTCCTGGAAATGTATTAAAAACCGTTACCAAATATATTGTTATGTCCTGGAAAGATTCAGAGTCTGCCGTCGTGGTACGAAATGTGATAAACACATTTTTGTTACATTTACTTGTTAAAGACTGTTTCCGAACTAAAGACAATGGAGCGGACATTACAACTATAAAGCAAAACGTAAAAATAATGCAACCATTATAGTGAAGATAAATCAAGAGGGCCATTAAGCTATTCCTTACATTTTTAGCCCCGTCTTTTAAACAGTTATATAAGCGGACTGCAGATCGGACAGTGACACAGTTAGATGGAATTTATGAGTTAGGAATTAGCAAGATCGAAACTTTTAAACACAGTTCTATTTAGTTGGAACATCGAAGCGAAGACGCGCCAACTTAAAGCTATCAACGAAATGACTGCGATTTATTTAATAGTTTGATCTGTAAACAGTGTAATTTGTGAACAGTGTATACAGTATACTGTGTTCTCGTGTGATAATACATTTTTTTACTGCAATACTTGGCTTTTTTACACGCTTAGAATAACAATATAATTGCTATAAATCTATACCCGATTAAATGTATCCATGTAGTTTTAATAATAGTTATAAATTAATAATAAACAATATTTCGAAACACGAATCAAAAAATGTTAATAGATTTCCTATGACTTTATTATCAATAACTAAAAATAAAGCGGAAGAGATTTTTGTTAACATTAGGCTACAACTCTCAATTAGACTTAAATATTGATTTTTGTTACGTAAGTCGGAAGTGGAAACCCTCTCGAACTGCTTTAATCGTTAATGGATACGGAAATACAATGTTCTATAAAAATATTGTTCCTTAGTATAACTAAAAAACAGTCAGCGATAGCATATGCCTATCTCATATACATAAGCCACAATAAGGTATTTTGTGACTAACATTTGTTGAAAATTAAAAAGTGATTTATGAGCATTATTTTTAGGCATGGCATATTAATTCTTATGAACAAAAGTTACTTCATCATAAAGACAATTTTATGAAGTAAAATTTAGCTTTTTATAGCATATTATTTGGACATATAGTTTAGGAGACATTGAAAAAATACAATAATTTGTACTTGCGAGAAGAACCATTATATGCTACACGGGTGAGTTGGCGGCACGGCTTTTATCGGATAAAATTAACACTGGTGAAACCGTGGGGGATAGCTAGTTCAATATAAATCTAGACATGATTATTGTACATTGTCGAAAGAAATCAAAACATATGTAATAAAATATTTACCTTGACATAATCCATCTTTAGAAACCTTGCGATGTTTCCGCCGGCAAACTTGTCGACGCAGCCAATGCCAAGTAGTTGCACGAGCCAGCAAGCGTGCTCTTGCATCACCACGCTAAAGATACAACCCGGGATCTGAAGTAGCGCTTTCACCACAACCACGGACACGTTGTACCGGAGTAACCACGACCACCTTCAAATCAATAAATAACGGTGAACCATTTTTACTTTCATGAAGGAGTTCTTGGCGGGATAGCTCATATCATGTTGTGGTTTTTATTTTAAATCCTAAGGTTATGTTATTTGGCCCTATATCATGTATTTTTACGTTTTATGTAATGTAGTTTGGTTATTGAGTACAAGTGAAATGGATTAAAAATATTTTTTCAACACACTTGCTCATAAAGTGGCTCTAATATCACCGCAATTAGGCACATAATGACACCTGTAATGAAACTGTGACTTTTTCATTGCTATTATTCACACGTGAGTTATAGAGTATCATTGAAAATTATTATATTCATTCGAGCAATGACATAAACACATAAAAGCTTCAAATTACATAATTTTACTAACTGCACATTTACTAATTGTTTCTCTAAATAAACTTTTTATGTACTAAATAAAATGATTTTTTATTATTATTTTCTTCACGAGTGTGTTGAAAAACGTCGTATGATACACGTGTGTATTGGTGATTACCGTCCTCGGCTCTCTTAAGACCCTCACCTAACGGCTCGGGTCTCAATGGCGCCTCAGCGGTAATCACCAACATTACACACTTTTACCATAATGTACTATTATAACTAGGAACATGGAATAAGTTGCCGCAAAAACTCCCTGTTTTTTTTTTACAAGGGAGCCACCTCCTATTAGAGTTATGTTTGAAAATTACAAGAACAACTACAAAAATTTCTATTCTATTTAGATGACATTGGCAAAATTATGGACGAACACAGTTGCTATTAAATAAGATTGAAGAAGATAAACCTTAAATAACACGGATAAAAAATATAAGCTACTTAATTAATCATTTAACATACTTACCACTTAATTATTGTAATGTAGTGTGTATCAATACTTACCACTGCAATATAGCTGCTTTTGGCCGCAAATAGAAGTCTGTTCCTTGCCATAGGAATATAAAAGATCCGATAAGGTAGCCCATAGAGAAAAGATTAACTCGCTTCGTCCCAGTCATAAACATTATGGCGAGTGTTACCCACAGCATTCCAAGGAATACCATTCGCTTGATAACATCTAGCCAAGTTCTGTAAAAACAATTACTTTACAATACTGAATAACCTTGTAATATAGTTATCTTAGTGACAACATTAATAATACATAATTAAGGTACTTATAATAAAGTAACGATTTTCCCGATATTACGCAATAGTTATTTACATCCCGTAATTTTATTTCTATTTTTATTATTGGCAGTTCATTTGGCCTATTAATTGAGAAATACCATGTACTTCCAATGTACAATTTTCATCAAAATTGGTTGAAGAATTATCAAAAAAATATTTTTCTTATTTACATATTTCTGAAATTATTGTTGACGATTCTTCTAATCTATCAATTATGATATCACATATATATCCCATCTACTTAATTTTGTAAAAGGAGTTGATAATTATATTTTTTTAAACCCTTAAAGCTTATCAATTGTGGAATGAAATTTAAAATTTCACGAATTTTTTTTTTTGCGATTTCTAAAAGTCTTATTAAAAATTTTTCATACAAATTAATTTTAATGGAACTTCTTTTTTTTACGAAATGTAAAAGTAATTTTGAAAATTTTTAGCCCCTATCAATTGACCAATGACATAAGCATGCCGTGTACAAAATTTCATAAGAATCGGTGTCAAGCCGTTTTTGAATTAAATCCGGGCATGCAAACAGACAGTCAAACAAACATTTTTTTAATGGCATATTCGTTACCAGTATCGTCCTTATGCTATCTATGCCTATCGAAAAATTTGAAATAAAACTGTACAGAACTAGAGATTTATTAATATTATATCAATAATAATTATTAATTTAAGTGAAATTTATTTAGTGCGACGAAATTAAAATTCTAAGGTCAAATTATAGTACAACATTTATCATCAAAATGAAGACAAATAGTTTTTAGTCATTTAGCAAGACAGAGAGCAAAAATAGACAGACATAAATGACGAGTAAGTATAAGAAAAAGACGAGGCGTGTTATTAATTAATTAATAATTGGTTATTCTAAGTCAGGGCTTCTTAAACTTTTGTCATTCACGACCCCATTTATAATTGCGAGTTTCTTGACGACCCCATACAAACGCACTAACAATGTATAGCAACAGTATAATAATAGCGATCATCGATCGTTTACTGCTGTCGGTGGAGATAGCTCAAAACCTTCAACAAATGCGCGAGTCTAGACGCTGTAAGTCCACTGTATTCCGCCAACTCTAGTGATGTTATAAAATGGTTGTTGTTCCTATACATAAAGCTGCATCCAAAATTAATGTTGAGAATTACCGGCCAGTATCCCTATTGTCTGTTTTTAGTAAGTTGTTTGAAAAATTGGTGCATGATCAAATATACAGCTCAATTTTTTGGTCTCTAGCATTAGAACAGCATGGGTTTATGAAACGAAGATCAACACTATCCAATCTAGCAGTATTTTCAGATTACATAGCTACAGCTATGGATCAAGGTTATCAGGTGGATGTCATGTATACCGATTACTCTAAGTGTTTTGATCGTATTAATCATGATATCCTCTTACTGAAGCTTGACAGGATAGATGTACACGGTGATCTCTTGAGGTGGTTTAAATCCTACATTCACAATAGAAATCAAGCGGTTCGAATTGGGGCATTTCTCTCTGGCTTTCAAACTATTCCTTCAGGTATACCGCAGGGTTCACACCTAGGACCATTGCTTTTTAACATGATTTGGGGGTGATGATGGATTCCAAACTGCTTTATAAGTATCACTATGATTACATACGTCAGAAAGCTTTAAAAATGTTTTCGATTCATTTGCAGAGTTGCAATGCCTTTTGTAAACTTAAACTCACAAAAAATATTATATTTTACATACATTAGGAATTATCTCGATTATGCTTCGCCAATATGGTCACCAGATTATATCACACATAACACTAGTCTAGACAACATTCAAAGTAAATTCCTGAGATATATAAATTATAAATTTAATAACGAGCATAAGTCATACTTAATTGATTTGGACTTTTACAATTTAACTTCTTTATCAAAACGATGATCTATCTTCGACATGAGATTATTATACGATATTTTGAACAACAATATTGATTGCCCCGAACTAGTGAATAGGATTAACTTCAAAACACATACAAAAATTATTCGAAATCCGCGCTTATTTGCACCACGGCCAGTTAAACACAATTATGCTAAGAACTCTGTTTTACAAAGATGTTTTAACATGTATGACACGAAGTTTAGTCATATTGATTTATTCCAGTGAAATAGGATTTTTTTCTTAAAAGAATTAAAATCGAAAAACACATTGAAATAGTCATCATGGCTGTGAAACAGGAACACAGAAAGGACTCAGTTTACTCTCTATTGCTTATAACATACATACATATGCAATTCACATATGCTTTCACTCAGGAGCATATGATCCCACCACACCTAACACTCTCACGCACACGCACACTACACGCAGACTCACACTCCCACTCACATTGATATATAGAAACACATAATACCTCATAATGATATTTTTTTATGTATATAAATATTTAACCGCTGCATAACAAACAAAATTTAATAATAATTGTTTCGTAATTGGCACCACATGATTGCAAAACATAACAAATGTATATTTTGTGTTAAATGTGCTGTGATGCAATATATACCAAATAAATAAATATAAATATTTGACATTAAAATCTCTCGCGACCGCAGAATTTTGCTACGCGACCCCTATTGGGGTCGCGACCCATAGTTTAAGAAGCCCTGTTCTAAGTAGATAATTATGTTCTTTACATTACAATATTTTGATGTTACAAATTTTACACATCTTTATCGTAAACTAAGCGGCATTAAAGAAGTTTTAATTCTGACACGTGTACTGAGTTGCACGTGTTTTTTTCTTGCTTTCCAGAAATTGGCCTAAGTACACCAATTTTTTATTTTAATATGCAAATATCATTAACAACACACTTTAATTAATTCTATTTCATTTAAGAATTATAAACAGATTACCCAACGTAGCCGAGGAAGTCTGGCACTGGATTAACAAAGCTGGGAGTTTCCCAATCTTTGCCAATGTCCTCACTATTCGATCCGCCGGGGTATTCATCTCCTCGCGTCTTCTCTATTCTGAACACACGTAGCTGTCGCGTTGCAAACAGAAGCAGGAAATAGTCGAATATCAACTTCACAGCATGAGGCGGTTCCTCCGCATACGGTAAGAACAACCAGGTACGGATGTGTTTCATTTGCTGGAAATTTGTAAAGCGAAATGTTGAATAAGTTGAGTTATTCATTATTACACACCCACGCACTTATACCTTATTCATCGTAAGAAGACTTGCATAAAATATTTACAGAACATAAACGATTACGTCGTGCAAATTATACCATAACCTAATAACATGTATAGTATCGACTATCATATATTTATCATTATAAAAAAACCTTATGATAACGAATAACGTAATAAAAACGTTATGCACGACAAAATCCTATATAACTTTCTCTATATAATGCTTTTGTGAATTTTCGTTTTTGCTTCTTACTACATGTACCGTTACTTTCTACGTTACTTAAAGCTAGAGTAGACCAAAATAATAAAACCAAGGAATCGAAAATGAATCGTATTAAACGTACAAATCGAAAAATAATCGAGATGATCGAACGTCGTTGTATATGAAATTTATCACTTTCTTTTTAAATTTCGAATTTAAAAAAATACAACTGAATTTATAATCTCCCCTCCTTTTTTGTAGTCGGTTAAAAATATACATTTACGTAATTCGTATATTTTTAATGCTAAACTCAACGAAGAATATTGACTGGATCTCCATCTTAATTGTTGTTCTAGTTTATTTTTGCTATTTCATTTTCACAACCTACACACCCCTCAATTGATTTAAAACATAATCGTATAATTAGATAATAAACTCCTACATGTGTTTATTACAATATTGATTAAAACAAATTAAGTGTCTTGTGAGAAGAAACAAAATATATAATAATAAATTTACCTGATCTATACCACTCCATGGATACATGAGGCACAATTGCGGTAAAAATCCAACGCAGATCATGTACTGTGCGGGTAAAAGGAAAGTAACGCAGGCAGTGAATGCGGACCATATCCGCGACTGACGGACCCTACGCATCGATACGAGCACGAGCAGCCAGCCGGAGTACAGCACCGCGTACACATCCATACGGGACCCGATTACACCCATCAGACATATCAGGGTTATCTGGTAACGTTCAATAATAAACCGATTTTATGTTTTTTTTTTTTTTAATAATAATTATTATGGAACAATTATGATGTATAGGTATTTTTAGTGTCCGCCTGGCTAGCAACCGACCATTAGTTCAAAATATATAACACTGGCAACTTTGGGTGTGTTCCGGAAGCTTAATTTAGGATTAGAAAGCTCATCCATTTTGTTTGCTTAGAGTTTTGCAGTCTTCCCACACAATATCACTTGACATCTAGGTGAAATAAGGAGTGTCCATTCAGGCTCAAAATGGTGGGTCAAGCAGAGTCTCTCCAAATCTCATTTAAAGGGCGCGAAAAATGTAACGTCAACGAAGATATCAGTATTAACACTTAGGTATTTAGTGGCATGAAGCAAAATAGATGAGCATATCAAATACTTTTATTTAAAAGCTATATTGTAGACTTCACGTGGGAGAGAGGAGGGTCCAAATTAAAAAAGCGCTTCACGTAATTTAAGTCCCTTTGTAGTTTGGTTGAACGCGCTAATATCAGGAACTACTTGGTTCGAATGGAAAAATTATATTAAGTGTTAGATAGGCCATTTATCAAGGAAGACCGTAGACTATATAACATCATGCTACGAACAATAGGAGCGGAGAATCAATAAAATATGTTGCAAAAACGGGGAAAATTAATTTATTCATTTAGAAAGCTTCCATTATGTGACGCAGGCAAAGTGGCGAGGGTCAGCTAGTAGTAAATATAAGTCAAGTAACACACGCTCCGTAGATTGACAAATAAATGCGTTGAAGCTCGGTCGGTGGAAGTATAATAGAGATATTTTATGCAATGATTGCACCGAAAATCGCAAGACTAAATACCATTATCTCTAAAAAAGTTACTAATAATACATACCTCGACACCAAACTTATAAAAGCCGTAGTTTACTAAGTACTTGATACAATATATCATGTCATTGTCAGCTTCTTTACGTGACACCTCTGGGAACATTATTTTTTCCTTTGACCTGGGTAAAAGACCCATTTCCCTTTAAAAAAAATTACAAGAATGAGAGTAATCGTTTTGCTAATTATTATACAAACATAATTTGCTAAGATACATCTGACAGATTTAGTTAATATTCATAGGCAAGGCAGTCTTGACCCAGGGACCAGGCCGGTACAAGTGACACCGCACAAGTAATCAGGGTACACGGCCCTGGAGGCACATTCCAGAGTCCTTGCAAACCTATGTAGGTATAACTTATTATTTTTACGGGACATTTTAGTGCTGAACATACTGAGTTTAAACCATAAATTCCCGGACAAAACATTTTTAATACCGAACAGCTAAATTGGGGGCATTTTTTATACTTCGGTGCATAATATGCTTTCATTGCCCCTATTTGTAAGTCAACAGGATACATACAGCTAACTATAAGACAAGATTATATAACAAAAATTATCAAAAGAATCTACTAAAGAAAAAGATGGAAATGTTAATGAAATGCAAGCAATGCTTTTTATTTGTTAGCTTTTTTTTATTGTACATAATGTATTTTAATATCTATTACCATATACCGGTAGTCTACAAACCTGATTGCCTGTTGTCGATAAGTAACCAACGAGTAGAAAGTGAAGACCACGATGAGTCCGATGTATCCCTTAAGCAATACTACGAGAGGTTTTTCACGGGAAGCTTTATAAAAACCAATCCATTCGGCATTATTAAAGGGTGATAATTGCAATGTGTCATTCTCGCCGATCTGAAAAAATTAAAAATAATTCTATACAAAAACAAAATTTGCCAATACATAGAGACTAAGGCGCGAAAGTTCTTCAAGACAATATTGAGTGTACCTACGATTATGAAGAACTAATTAATCTAGATTGATTCGATGTGAGTTCGAATCCCTACTATGAGCCTGAGCTTTTGGTGAAGGAAAACATCGTAATGAAACCATTCACATGGTGGTAGGGCTTTGTCTAATGCCCGCCTGGCTAGCTACCATTCTCAACTTGAAAATCTGTCGCTAAACACGAACAGGTGTATTCCGGCAGCTGCGCTTGAGAGCCAGTCTTCAACAAGGCTTAGCGTACTATCATCTTGGGCCACATCGTCACTTAAGATGAGGTGAGATTGTGGAAAAAACGCTAAACCTATAAGAAAAAAACACAGTGTATATATTTAAACAAGCCATTTCCTCTGACGCACCCACTTAATTATCAAACACATGGACTATTTTTAGATGACTCAGAAATTTAAAATTTGGCATCAAGGTAGAAGATCATTAAGCATAATACTTAAATCAAAGAAAAATAAATAAAAAGACATCAAAGGTGTACAATGATTGAATGTAGGATCTCGGCTCTTTTATCTGTGACAATGACTCCACTGAACTTCGTTTCTACTATACTTGACTCCTTTTTCACATTTATGGTTTTGTTGGGATACTTTTTAACTATAGGTAATAGGAAATAAAGTATACAATCATATTATTGAAATGATAATTCTTTAGCAACAACAAAAAATCATTAAAAAAGTTATAATTTGTATTGCAATAATTATGAAAAAAAAAATTGTATACCCACAATAATCGTGTTATGTTTAAGTCAACTCTTTCAATTAACTTCATAGCATTTTATAAAAATAAAACTGTTACTGTTTATTTTCCCGGCACGCTAGATATTGACATTATACTCATAAAATGATTGGCCACCTATATTGTATTAGTTATTATTATTTTAAATGAAATTTAAAAAATTTTTTTTTAGTTTGACAGTCTACTGACTACGGAGCGGAGTTATGCTAATCTCGAACAATAGAATTATATAAAAATCTAGCAATACAATTATATTGGTTGAATTTGCTAGAGATGCAATTCTTTTGGTCGACATTTGCACACCAGGCAGGTAGCCTAAACTACCAATAGGCAATTATAGTAAACATGGTGAACATCATAATGTGTTATAACTTACAGTAGTACAATTGACATCGAAATAGGAATGCTTGATGTAATCTATCTGATAGACCATTTTAGCCATAAGGTAGACGCTGATTAGAGTAGAAATGAAGAGCACACACAGCCTTTGTTTACGTGAGCTCAGCCATAGCGCCGGCGAGATTATTAACATTATGGGTACATGCATGGCACATACCTGAAAAAAATCAAACATAACGACGATATACCTTTATTTTTCTTCTAAATTTACACAATAAGTAGGAAGGAACCAGTATCCAAATGGATTCCGTCACTAATTCCATTTTAGTTTGTCTTCCATTTCTATCCAGTTGCCGAGAGGCTTGCAGGCCGGCATGACAGCGTCGAAAGGCGATGGATTACTGATTTATCTGTGGTCGCCGTTGTTTATGCATTGTCCTTTACTTACCCCATTAGGTATAGCGCCATCAGTTTATCGTGCATTGTTTTTGGATTATACTGGGCTTGCCAGTCATTACAGTGCAGTGCAGGTAGGGCACAAAGAAATTTCACAAAGTTTTCTTTGTACTTGGGGCAGCCCGACTGGTGGAATACATTCTCACTACAGAAGATCGCAAACAAATAAGCTTGTGTTGCAGTTATACCTGCGGTGAGTAGGGGGTAGGAGGGTTCAAGGTCGGCAACGCGCTAGTGATACCTATGGTATTACGAGCGTCTATAGGCTACCGTAGCTGCTTACCATAAGGCAGACCGTAGGCTTGTTTTGCCATCTTAGTAGTAAAAAAAGTTTATACGCAAGTACAGTTTGCTATAGGGCTTCAATGCGCATTATAGTCGTAAGGTTACTCTCGTTTATAAAAAGGTACGTAGGTAATTAAAGTTTTAATAGGATTAATGAAATAACTCAAAACGAATAGTTCCATAGTATTTAGTTAAAGAAGAGAAAAATTACTTACATTCATAGCACAGAGCAGCATCAGCGCCAAAAATATAATTTTAATGAGGTGGATATCTAGATATACGAAAACTTTATCGGTACACTGCAGTATTAGCTGTCTCGCCATGCTGAATGCTTTTACTAGCACCGACCGGAAGCCTGTCGAAGGACGCTCCGTAACCGTTGGCGCGTATGAACGAGCGTGCGATGTCTTCCTGTATTTATTCACAGACATTGCTTTGATATTTTATGTGTAACTAATCTATACAAACAAATCCAACTGAAGTGTCTCTTTGTGATGTTGAAATAAAGACTTTTTTAAGCTCATATGGTCATTTGAATGACAGCAAATCTCAAATATGCGATTTTAAAATTTTGTTCATTCTGGCTAATCTATAAAGCGGTTGAACAGATACACTAGATACGAATATCATGTAATAACAAGTTTGTCTATAGGGACTAAGCAGAAACGGTGAAATTACAATTTAAAAAGGGTAAAGATCGCCCACTTTTGCTCTAGTTAAGATATATATTTCCCCATGGAACATCCCGTGAAGGAAGTCGTGGCTAGATATTTAGCCTATTTTATTATCATAAAATTATTAAAATGAAACAAAAAACGACTAAAAAAAATATGATTTTCTATTTTTCTTTGTTATTTGTTTTTCACTTCCACAAATAAGACGAATCTAACGACACCTCGTATGTTAAAATCCATAAAGACGTTTAGGCTACAGAACGTGCCAAAGAAATAGACATACATAAGGTCGAAAAACATAACCCTCCTTTTTCGCAGTCGGGTTGAAAAATAACCGCATCTACCACAAAATTTGCACAAACCTCAGCAAAGAACGTCGAGCCGTTGTGTTCACAGAAGACATTTCCAAAGAATGTTCTGCTTCCGTGACGCTTCCATCAGGAGACGTCGGCCGCTCCTCTTCCAGAGGTAATTGTGGCAACTATTAAATAAAATATAAATACATATAGTATACACTACGCGCGTTAGAAGTTATACGTTTTTGATGTCATCAAAATGATTTTTAATTTGCATGTTTGATTGAAATAAAATAATAAAGAAATCATTATTACATTTTAAATTTCTTTCTACATGAAAATAATACAGCATTTTTAAATATACAATCGAGAGTAACTAACTATCTTCACAACAATAAAACAAGGGGTTTAGTAAGCAACTTCGTGGTGGGTCTTTTTGTACAATGAGCAAAAATTTACTCTGATAATTTTTTTTTTTTTCATAACGTGCTTACAGAAGTACGTACTACTTCAAAAAACTAATGTAACATCTTAAGGAACTCTAATATCAGCATAATAAACGTCAAGCAACTGCATTAATATTACAACTTTTTTCTTATGTAACTTACATCGTCTTTCATAGTAGATATACCCGTTTGGCTCGGTCTACTCGCTTGACTTGGTCTACTGGATTCTGCGTCTTTAACAGTACTATTGTTCCTAGAGAGCAAACAAATAATTTATTTATTTTAAGTTCCTTTCGCTAATAAACCCCTTTTCAAAAACAATGAGCACATTAGATTTATTTCTCTACTTGAATGAATTTTACAAGAGGTTTCATTTTTTGGCGATGTATTCTTTCTTTTTACATTAAATACAACTTTCTGATATGAATGATAAAGCGATAGGGACCGGTAAAATTATAGCCCTACTTGAAGAAAGCTGTTCGCAAAGTTATGTATCAAACGATGCACAGAACCACGAGATGACCGCTTTTTGGTGAATCAATCGTTGCGGAATTGAAAGGCGTCAAGTGTGGACCTAAAGCAAAGCCTTAAAGAAGTAAGAGGAGTAGAAGTTCGCTTGTGGACGGTCAGGAGGAGGCTTTTGGCTGCCAATATCAGCAGTTACCGCCCGGGCCGGGGCCCTAAATTACTCCATTAGCACCGTGTTGCATGACTTCAATTTGCTTGAAACTGTGCTTCATGGACTCTGGAAAGACTGGAACGAAGTATTGTTTTCTGATAAAGCTAGAATCTCTTTGTGTGTGGAGAGAACCGTCGCCGGTGAGTGCTGCGAAAACCACAGAAACACTGTGCGGAAGTGTGTTTCGAAGAGATCACTCCATATGGCGGAGGCTCCGTTATATTTTGGGCAGCAATTAATTCGACGGAACGTAAGGAGTTAGTTTTAATAGATAATGGAATATTAAATGCACACTGGTACATAACGGAAGTCCTAATTCCACATGCACAGCCTGCATTGACTGCTCTTGAGGAAGATTCCATTTTTCTGGGATATTCTAAAGAGACGGGTAAGATCAGTGCAACCTGCTCCATAAAACATCATGGAAGTTGTCAAAGAGTCATTGCAGAAGATTGGGAACGTATTCCTCAAAACGTTATTAAAAATATCGTGGAAAACATGCCCAGAAGGATTCAAGCCTTAATGTTGCCAAGACAGGGTTCACACTCGTTATTAGGTATTTACATATGTAACTTCATTTAATTTAAAAAAAAAAAAAAAAAATCTTCTTGACTTTATTGCTGACCACTTCTTATTGTTTGGGACATGTACACCTTTTATGATATTTATGAAAATTAATGAAAAAATTGTCAGAATTGACCTCACACATATTAATTAATATACACGATTACAAGTACCTATACAGACTACGTCACAACATTAAATGCTATTAACTGAAATCGATCTTAGAACGTACATTTCCTTGGGTACTCGTATTTTTTTGCAAAGTGGTGTAATATATAATATATATTAGACTGCATCAGAATTTCTTTTTTTTTTGAGTAAGTACATTTAAAAAGTTTCTTCATTAGAAAAGATTAGATTAAGATTTGATATCAAGCTCATCTTTTAGGAGGTTTTTTTTGTCTAACGATGAAACTATTTAGATGTACTTACTCAAAAAAAAAACATTTTTTTATTCTGGCGTAGTCTAATATATATTATAAGCACAATTAAGCAATAGTAATAAAACTATATTTATTGAATTTTTTTTAAAGATTTTGTTTACATGGTTATGACAATATTTTTTTATAGTAAATACAATTTTAATAGCATTCCGTCTATGTAACATACTATAGCAAAACTGTCAGTCGGGTCGGACATTTTCCCCTGTAGCTTTCCTCCCATCCGTGAAACGCGCGTTAAGGAACTTCGGTCGAAAAAGTATAATCAATAAAAAGTTATGTGTACCTCGTTCTGGGGTCTGATAAAGCCATGAAATCCTTGTGGAAATAATGTACTTGCATAATCGTTATTATTAAAAATAACGTAGGCGTCAATAATTTGACAAACAAATCCGCCGGATGGTAAGGTTCTAGTCCAAGGTCATGTTGCCTGAAATTTACATGGTACCATTAGAAATTTAGTAAGAGTTTTAAAATTAATTTTAAGCAATATTAATTTTTTTTAAATACTTACAAACTTTCGTTGATTAGAAGATATTCTTCTATCGTTTTAGAGAAGTTATCGAACTGATATATGTAAATCAGAATGAGATTTATCATCGAGTAGATGATAACAGTTATCCAGAATACGTACATTAATCTTCGCCACCAATACCAGCTGATCTGCAAGTATATAGAATACAATCACCTTGTTATTCCTATAACACGTAATAATATCAATTCAATAATAGGTTCGAAACTCGGCATGTACCAACGAAGTTTTTTGTATTCGCGGACATTTCTTTTAATAATAGCTTGGCACATTGACGGCACTGTCGCTCATGGTAAGCACAGCAAAGTCGAAACATAACGGTGACCACCGAGAGATCTAAATCCATACGTGGCCACCGCTATCATGCCGGCCTGAATAAATATCTCTTCACGTTAAGCTTAAAGGAAACAATGTCGTAAGAAGGAGGGAACACATTGGCAAGGAGAAGGTTCCACAGCTTCACGGTACGACAAAGATACGTCATGAACTTTTAGTTCGTGTCGAGATGAAAGTTACCGTAAAAGCTAATATAATATTTTTTTATATTACTTAATTGGCAACACTATCGGCTAACGATGTAGGAAAACATCATCGTGAGAAAACCCGAATTGCATGGGAAATGTTCTTGTAAAATTAAAAGAACTGTTAATATCTCGGCATTTGAAATTGCCAGTAGGTCGTGGGCTGTCCTGATTATTAAGCCAGTAACTTCCCGTGGGAAGAGGCCTTTGCCCAGGAGTGGGACACATACAGGCTGATATTATTATATTTATTACGATAATAGGTATAATGAAGACAGTGAAAAGCTAGGAAAGGTAGTTCACAATGATTAAAGTACATATTAATAGGTTCTCTGCAAAACTTCGATAAAAATATCGATTGAACAAAACTAATATTGAAATCTTTCGATAATAATTATAGGTTCATGATCCGTTTCAAGAATTTATTTTCATACTTAGTCATTTTACTTTGTAATATTGAAAACTACAGATTTATTGATATAGTTTACTACACAAACCTGGAACATCAGTATGAAGCCTAGGAACAGAAACATGTATATGATCCTGAAGATGGTCATCCTATCCCCGGTGACGCCGATAACAAACAACATTATAACAACGACGTATATCCAGTAGCGAGCGCACATCGCCCGCATCCACTCGCCGAGTGCACGCAACAGCCGAGAACGATTCTCTTCTTCCCGTTGTGCTTCTATTACTAAATACAATTATTATGTAAACAATAAAATAAAATTAATTGATAATTAAATACACATAAACAAATTTTCTTTAGAGGTTTTAGAGATTGGACCACAGTCTCTCACCTGATATTAAGTTACAATTTAGCTTAAAAGGATAAGCCTAGAGAGACTCGCTCTCAAGTACATCTGCGAATCACCTATGGGTGTTGACGACAGATTTTCAACTTGAGGGTAGTAGTTAGCCAGGCGAGCGTTAAAAACTGAGCCATTAAAGCTTAAAATGCAAATGTATACGTCCAAAAATTTGATTAGGTAATATTTATTGATTTAGTGAAAAATAGTGTTGTATTTCATTGATAATATGATCATAAATTAAAAAAAAAGTCTTTTGTATGATAACATTATTAAAATAAGAGACTACACTCATAATACAGAAAGCAATTGGTGCTCATATTTTTTTGATCATCTTAATGTGATTAGGTATTTAGATAATTAATAAATATGTAATATGTTTTATTAAATTGTGCACTAAACTGATGAAAATTTGTTAGCAAAAAAATGCAGTGTATCAAATGATGAGTAACAACACTGTAATTACCAGAAGCTAGACCTGTATTTCAATAGATTCAATTTAATTATTGAGACTCCATTAATAATTCTGTATATATATATAATACAATAAATTATTTTCTAGCTTTTTCCATTACAGTTTGCCAATTGAGGAGTTTACCAATGCTATAAGTTTTACCAATAGGAGTTGGTAAATGTTGGTTTTGAGAATAAAAAAAATTTTTTTGTAAATCATTTATATTAATTGAAAGATTATTAGGTATTCCTTAAATCGAACAGCATTAAATATTATTAGTATCTTGCGTTCGCCAGATGCTGCCGCGGCCGTTTCCCGCATTTCTTGTCACAAGTCAGACTGCTCGGTGGAACGAGTGTTTATATGAGACTCCAACTAAAACTCAATGGTGCACCGTCCGCCGCCGTAATGAGGCAACACGGGTCCGCTAGTAGCATTCTACCGCGTCACCCGGTGGGAAATCCCGTAAAGGTCCGGCCACAGGACAGGGAAGTCCGGTGCAACGGAACTGTCTCCCCGTTTGCAAAACTAGTGCAATGGGAAGACGGGCCCCCCGACCCATCTCCCCTTGGTTTGGCCTGTTCTTCCATCGTCCGTCCTTGATTTTTTGTACTGGTTTTTTTCTCCACCTCCGTCTAAGTATTTTTTTAACGCGGTTGTCTTCCTCGGTAATTTTATAAAGTGATTGTCTTTCACCGTCCTTCTGTGATTTTTTAAGTTGGTTTTATCCACCGCCGTCAGCGATTTTTTATAGAGGTTGTATCCAACGATATATATATTCTTTATTGCACATAAAAAAAGTACAATAGGAGGATTTAATGCTAAAAAGTATTCTCTACCAATCTTCCAGAGGAGCAAGAGAAAGGCAAGTATGCATAATATTTAGTTTAAAACGTTGCCGATAGGTAGCCATTGTGGTTGGGTTAGGTTAGGTTTGACTTGTGATAAGAAACAGCGGGAGACGGCCGCGGCAACAGTCGGCAAGCGCCAGATACGACATTTACCGTGTCTCTGAAACCTAAAATTTACTGAGTGGATGGTGGTAAAAATGCGAAATGAACGATGATTACAGAACATTTCGTACTTTTACCATTCAGAGTATGTAAATCTTGAGATTTTCCGTAGTTGGGCCTTTTAAAGTAACAAATACAAATGTTTTTTTTGAAATAAAAACACAAGCAAAACCTCTAACAAAAGACAGTGGAATAGCACTATTTGGAGATAAGAATTACGTCAGCAGCAAAGTGTGTTTTTATACAATTCTGTCAATGTCACGTTGATAGAATATATCCTCATTTTTAGAATTCAAACGATACTCTAACAAGAAAACGATTTATTTTTGTGGCAACTGAAAATGTTTCTATTTAGTATTTATAATCTTACTTCATTTGTACACAATAACCAAACTATATCACATAATATAGAGCAAAATAACCTAAGTTTATTAATTTAAAATAAAGAACCCCACACCACATGACAGATTAAGATCCCGCCAAAAACTCTCAAATCAGACTATGTTTGGTATAGGCTAACCAATTAACGACGACGGTGTCGACGCGGACCAATTACGAGAAGGTGCAACACATAACGCGTCTCACGCTTCTATTTGTTGCGACTACACAACACTATGTGACCCTATATTATATAATATTAGTGTCATTTTCGTGATTAGTTTGGTTATTGTGCATATATTAAGTGGATTATAAAATATAAATCAGGAAACATGCATTTTGAAATGTCACAAAAACTCCCTAGATAGCTCTGATTAGGAAGCCACCACCGTCTTGTCACATCCCACTTTGAATATTAGAAAATATTACGAAGGCTTAAACATATTAACACTGGCTAGTGCTCGTTGCGTCGCCAAAACAAGAAGAAGAAGATACTGACCGCTGGCAGCTGTGGATACGGTGATTTGCAATGGAGCTGCCATTTCTGTGATAACTGCGGACTGACGTCGCTGGCGAATCTCCTGCACGCGTTGCCGCAGCGTGATCCAAAACATACAGGTGAACAGTGCCTTTATTAGCAAAGGCACACACGGCTCTCCGTCCGCTCGGCCCAGACCGATTTGTCTTAGATTAACTTCCTGAAAAACGTTTTCACTTAAATGCACTAAGTTTATGGAGAATATTACTAAATATTATATTTGAATGTATATAGCCCATGACTGTTTTACTAATATGGTACGACTGCACTAATTAGCCTCTGGTTTATAGAATTTGATGCTCACGGCTCGTGACATTAAATATACTTATAAAAGCATTGGAAGTAGCATTGAGCTCTTACTTACTGTAATATTGGAAGGTAATTCCGACTCTAGTAAATTCATGCCATAGACATACTGAGCTAAAAGAAGTAGCATGGCGTAACAGACCAAAACAGGGCTGGTCTTTAGCATAAACGAACGTTGATCCTGACACAGCCACACTATGTTGGCCCACATCAGAAAAACGAAAGTGAGCCACGAATGGAACATTATACTCCATGCCATCATTGTGATCGTTGTTGCTATGTATGACGAACTGAAATGACACAAAGTAAACGATTGTTCATTATAATAAACTATATCTTTTTTAGTCATTACTTTGGCTATAGACATTATTTTTTCATTGCAATATTGTTTTATCACTATAAAATTTATGTACTATTAATAATTATTTTAGCTTTTAGTTTCATGTATATTGAGAAGGAAAGTTCGAAATAGTCATACCGGATTAAAACTTGGAAAAAATCCACAATTGCAGCGACAACGTCATCTAACAACGTTGGCTCGTTGTCTTCTATTATCGAATCTGTAACAAATGTAACATCGATAACTATGTACTTTGTGTTTGTAACATATGCTTAGCATACATTACGCAAAAATTCATAAAACACTATGTTACACCTTCTTCATCTTCTTATTTAATGGCAACATCTATTTAAATACATTTTGTAAATATTGCGTGAATAGAATATACCTATTTCCAATCTTCAAAAATCAAACAATAGCAGTAACAAGAGTGTGGTCCCCTTGTTAGAAATGCCTAGGGAATTATTGTGGCAACTCAAAATACATGTTTCTATTTATTATTTATAATCGTCCACACTTGTGCATAATAACACGTAAAACACAACCAAAATTATATAATATAGGTTAAATAAGATACACTGATGAATGATAGTAAAAACCATTACAAGACTGTTTAATAAGATGCCGCCAAAATTCCTATGTCACATCTAATTGCCAAAAAATATTTAATGCTATTCAACTTACAACTATAAACAACAACCATAATATACAATTTAAAAAAAATGTATAACAGTTAATAAACGAAATGAATACTAAATGAGGTCAGATCAATAAACTTAACAACAGCCTTAATAAACAAAAGTCATGAATTTTTATCCCGTGGGATTAACGTACAATATTTAATCGTATAGCTTATTCCCTAGCTGTAATATAATAATTAAAAGGATTAACTTACGATAATACTTTATATATTATTCAATAAATGCCAATATATTTCACGACGTAGCAATGGTTATATACAAAGCTAAAAAAAATGTAGCTCATTTCAATACTTACTTAACAAAAAAAATTCAGAAGAGATCTTTTGTTTTGAATGTGTGACCTAAGTGAGATGAAGTTGATTGGTGGACAACTAATGCGAGAATCGAATATAAGAGCAAACGTTTTCTAAATATGTTATTATGCCATGAAACTGTAGAAATATATCGTACCTTCATCGGGTACAACAACGGATCCAGTGGAATCTTGATGCAGTTGTCTGGCGGTAGTAGATCCCGAGCGAACACTTGACCACTTCTTACTCGGGCTTATGTTGCGCATAAGCTACATAAGAACAATGAATGAATATTGTAAAATTGACAAACATATTTCATTACTTTTTTATTAATGACTCTCGTCAAAACATTTTTTTTTTGTAAATAATGATACTAAAGTGTTACATACAAGAATAAAAATGTCATATAATTTTTTATTTTAGGATGATTTCTTTATAAGGCTAAGCAAGCCGGTAAACGTGGTCGTTAGTCTTAAAGCCCCCTTTAATGAAATGGTAACAATCTGTTGATAAATTAATTATTAAGGGTAAACAACTGTTTTTTACTTATGTTTTTTTTTAAATAAAATGACACATACATACCTTCGCTAAAATATTGTGTAAAGTAGTACAAATAAAATGCATTAAGTGAATTCAGTTCAAAGTACTCAAAATAGACAAACGCAATACATTACACTAAAGGTGACGATGGCAAGCGTGTGACATGAAATTGTACGTTACGGTTATAATTTAGCACACCAAGCTTTTACGACTCGACTTTATTGACGTTGCCAATATAATACAAGAAACATTTGAAACATGCTTTCGAAATTTATCATTAAAAACCTGAAAGTGAATAAAGCAAAAAAAAAAAAAAACGAAGCAAATACCATGCTGCATTCACTCAACAAGCGTATTTTAATCCAATTGGTTATTATTGTTATTTATTATTAATTCAATATTTAGAAAAAAAACATAATTAGAGATAATTATCTTATTTATATGTATATGTATGTTCGTATATAATATTACGACAATCAAATGTTTCTTGTAAGAAATACCAAAAAGTTCCCAAAACATTGTATTTCCCACAGAGACAAAAGAATATAAAGTGGAATACCTACAGGAGTGGTCTCACTGGCGTTCCCTCGTTGTAGGATTGCTTTGGAATTTATGTATGAATATGCAACCTACAAAAGAACGAAAGCGGGTTGCAAAAATAACGTCAAAAAATTTTGTACGGGCAGTAAATTACATATCTACCACCTGAAAGTGCATATTTGTTAACACTAGCGCACATACGACTTCTCTGTGATCGGTGGGCGGTGTAACGTTGGGATGTGGAGTGCTGGTCTTCTTAACTAATACGTATATTATAGAAGATATGTACAAAAGCCTAACATCATGCATCGTCGAATCAAAATGATGACCGCTACGTAGTGATGTGCAAATGTGATGATGCGATTCTAAAATTAAATTAAAAAAGAAAAAACTATTTCTGTAATCAAAGTCTAAAATAAATTGCTACTTTGAAGTGAAATACAGTTTGCATCGTGTAACATTAACTTTTGACAGGAAACAGTCGGTATACATCTCTAAATACAGTTTATTTTTCTTTTAACATTTAAAAATCTTATAAGTATTTATTCATCCGGTCAATACAAAAAAAACATTACAAGTATAATTGTTAAATCTTTATGACACAAATTGATATTGCTAAATCAACATGCATCTAATACAAATTCTAAGTAATTTAAATTAATATAATGTTTATATATAACTTAATGTACATACCATAATAATCGAAATTACGATCTCTAATTATAGATAATTATATTTATGAACTTTTAGAAATAGTATATCGACTTATTAAATACATGATAGATACGACTACGGTGGTATCAAATTTTTCAATGGTGTCGCACAAGCTTACTCGAACTTTTTTAGTGGCGCTCATCCACTTGTCGCGTGCGGCGCGGCGGCTTGCACGATGGAACGACACGCCTCGAACCAACGAGCCGTTCAGCTTGCCCGCCTCTACACCGATCAGGGCGCTCTTTTTTTTCGCCTATTTCACCATTCGATAGCACAGAAGATAGAAGATTTCTCAATCAACTAATACAGTTTGAATTTAAAGCGCTTGCATAATATTTTACTGGTAAAATCATAAACCAATGACCTGAACGTAAAAATTTTCAAATAAAAATTTATTACTTATTTCCTACAAATAAACGTGCTCAATAATGATGAAAAAAAGATTTAGCAGTTGAGGAATATCAAGCAGCAAAAATCTGCGAGGAGGAAAATTACGTTTTATTACATCATGTTTCAATTTATACGAACCCAGAATAAATAAATTTCGATGGTCATTAGTTTTCCCGGTTGTTATAGCTATAACATTATTTGCACGCATTTTCGCCAGTAAATAAATATATGTAACAGCGCTTTAAATTAGTACTTTCAACAGTGTAGAGTTGGACTGTATTAGCATTAATCGGGCATGGAAATTCTAAAGGCAAAAGTATTCAGCGTTAATGAATTAAATACTGCAAGAACCCAATTGGAAATTATTTTAATAAGCATAAAATTGGTAATCACAGGGTTAGTCAGAAATTAATTGATAATTGTATCAGACTGCACCTGGGATTAGAATGCCACTTACTTTAGGTTTAAAGAGTTCTCGAGTCTCGATAGCTAGGACGAAGTAAGTGAAAAGTATGACAAGCGGACTTGCCAACGTAGCCCACATGTGGTCGTCTGTCACTTCATATGTGAAGCTTAGTGGACTTGTATCGTTGATTATAACCAATTTTGTTAAACCGAAATACCTAAAAACAATAAATAATCAATGGTTGCTAAACTTTCGTAGTAACTTTTTTTTTTAATTCTAGTTTTATATAAATTATATTAAAATAATAATACTAGTTGTGGCAAACAGTTTCAACCGTGTTAAATTTATTCGACCAACACCCACCGTGCACGCTGGTTACGCTCCCGTGTTACCTATCGCCGTTCTCACATCCCGTACTAGTCTACAGCTTGCCAGATTGATGTCCAACTCTTTAGAGTCGTAGCGTGAAGTCATATATATAGCCTACAACTTTCCCTAATAAATCTATACTAATAATATAATAAAGCGGAAAAGTTTTTTGTTTGTTTAAACACGCTAATCTCTGGAACTACTAGTCGGATTCGAAAAGATATTTTTGTATATCATAGCCAGACTCTCGAGGAATAGTATAGGCTACAACTCTCAGATAGGCTTGAATATTGATTTTTGTTACGTAAGTCGGAAGTCGAGGCCTTCCCGAACTGCTTTATCCGCGTGCGTTGGCTTAATCGTTAATGATGCGGAAATACAATGTTCTACAACAATATTGGCCTTTAGTATATCTAAAAAAAGTCAGCGATAGCACATACCTATGTCTTATATATAAGCCACAATAAGGTATTTCGTGACAAAGATTTGTTGAAAATTAAAAAGTGATTTATAAGCATTATTTTTAGACATGGTATATTAATCCATAAAAATAAAAGTTATTTCATCATAAAGACAATTTTATATTTAATTATTTTTTGTCAGAAAATACCTTAATGTGGCTTATGTATATGAGATGGGCATATGCTATCGTGGACTTTTTTTAAGATATATTTAAGATCAATATTTTTATAGATCATTGTATTTACGTATCATTAACTATTACGCCAGCGGACGCGGATAAAGCAGTTAGGAAACACTTCCACTTCCGACTTATACATAACATACCATATGACCTGTATTCCCCGAAGAGTTAGGCAGAGTTGTACTAATATACACCCACAGTTCGCCGAGTATGTTTTTAAGTCCCATGTAATAGGGGGCGAGCCTATTGCCATTAATCGGCCATGAAGCCAAACTTCGAGCTGCTACTGCGAATTTCATAGGAAAAACCCAACAATACTTTGCACTTCCAATAACACTTCCGATTTACTTAACAAAAATCAATATTTAAGTCTAGCTGAAAGTTGTAGCCTAAATTTAGATAGTCTATACTATTCCTCGTGAATCTGACTTTCATATACAAAAATAATTTTTACATCCGAGTGGTAATTCCAGAGATTGGCGTGTTTAAACAAACAAATAAACAAAAAAACCCTTCTGCTTTATTATATTAGCATAATATATACCATCAAAATTTCTTAATAAAGTACACAAATATGTAAATCTTTGTAATTAATACATACCTATTTACAATGCAATAATCAGGTTCAGTACACCTGAAAGATTTGTAACCTACATAATACACAGGACCTACTTCTGTTAAACTTACCTAGCGAAGTTCTTATCTGGTGGGTATAGCTCTATTAACCAGGAACACTGGTATACAAGAAGAATAGCTACATGGGCCGCCATGATGGCCATTACACAGCGGCCAACAACTGCGAAACCCTTCCCGAGTGGCCGGCCCAGAGCCCAAGCAGTCGCAGCCCCCATGAACACCAGGAAATAAATTCCAGACGTTACACTCGGCCGCATAATACCAGAGAACATTATCAGGAACAAGCATAGATATTTTCCTATAATCAAATCAAATTATAATAAAATCATGTTTAATTTTTAATTAATTATACAGAGGACATAGGCGTTTTATATATTTGGAAAGCAATAAGTGGTAAGAATTTTTTCACAGCTCCAAGGGATTGCAGACTTGAGTATTTGATATTAATTTCAACTTGATACCTCTACGCACTCCTGAGAAAAGGGTCTTGTCAGACAGACAGACGGACGACGAAGTGATCTTATAAGGGTTCCTTTTTCCTGTTGAGGTATGGAACCCTTAAAAGACTTAGACTTTGTAAATGTTTGTTTGGAAATAAAATATATTTACAATTAATGAAAATCTCATTTCTGTACGGTTTAGGGACTTCGTATAAAATTTAATATGCTAGCATTCATTTATCTACATTAAAGATTTTTGTGTAATTTCTAAAGAGTTGTGTTTTAACAAAAAGCGTCAACTATTTTTGCCTTATGCTGGATACTGGGTTAGTGAACATATTACATATTATACATTGCCATTGTTGTCAACGTAATTAAGTTAAATAACATGACAATAACGCTTGTTTTAATATCATCTCACCTCACGAGACAAGAATAACATTAAAATAAATGTTAGACGTTACTGTAAATTCGTATGAATATTCTTTAACTAAAGATAAATTGGATTGCAAATGGATTGCCACATTAGGTATATATCGTGGTATACTAAGTAAAATGTAGATAGGTATACATAAAAATTTGAAGTTGTTATTTTTTATGTTATTACATTCTCATAGCATACAAAAGTATTTTCTAGGTTGCAATATCCAAAATTACATAAATGACGATTCATGAATATTTTCACGCTAATCACAGTAATTAGTAATATGTATATATAAATTAAAGCGATATAAATACACGCATCTGCTATTGCTCTTGCAATAGCGGCAACTATAGACAATATTTTCAGATGGTCACAACAAACAAAGTAAGACTTTCTGATACTTAAAGAAAAAAAAATAAAAAATATACCAGCACTAGTTAAAAGTGGAAATCGTTGATGTTTGGAGTCAATCTTCTGAACTTCCGGCTCGGAAACGGTTAACAATTTCTTGACTAGTAAATACACGATCAATGACGTTCCCGCCATTACGAGCTAAAATTACAGATAACATTAGCTACAATTATTATTATAAGAATAATCATTTACAGAAGCTGTTACTATGAGGACTAACTACACTAATAAATTATTATATTTAATATAGAAATAATAACGAGTTCATCAGACGAAAGCAGCCCTATATACTTGTATCCTCTTAGATATACAATGTAAGGATGGATAGGTATGAATAAATTTGTACGTTAAAACTATGTAAGAAAGAAATATATTAGTAATTTTGCATACAAAGAATAGTCCTCACCTCAGGTGCTAAATAATGTATGGCCATCAGAGGATCTATGCCCGAATAAGACACGAGTCCTAGATTGTGGCCAATCTTTTGGATGAGAGGATTTCGGTCGAACAAGGTTCCATAAGGCGCGAAAGCAGCCAATACGCTGTGCCATACAATGTGACACAGTAATAGGAGATATGATAAAACAACGTTGATGAGAAGATAATTGCCCCGCCATCCTGTAATCATTACAACAGTCATAGCTTTACCCTATAGTCTCTGATCATTCTAAAAAGAAAGATTTGTGTGAGTGTTTGAAACTGGCCCCACAGATGTTACTTTTTACTGCGTAAACGCGTACCACTCTCGGCTTCGTCTTCACGTAGTGGTGTAGTCACTTAGCCGCGCTACGATAAAAAAAAACTTAATCTGATTTTGCTATTTTGAAGAAGATTCTTACTAAAACTTCGCTTTTTAGAAAATCGTAATTAGGAGGCAGATAACGTGTTACGAATAGGTTGTAACAAAAAGGCACGGTTTCGTTTCGAGTGTTTGTATCATACCTACTACGAAACGAAAAACGAATCAATTAACAGTAATGTAAATGAAGTCTATCGAGAAAATACAATTTCTCTTTGCTGTTATCGAACAATCTAGATCTATAAAGGGTCAGGTGAGATAACGTTTTATTAACATGGCCTCAATTCCATTTACTCGTATAAATTACAGGAATGTATATGTTTAGTTTCGGTGAACAGAAACGTATGTAGAATATAACTAATTTGTGTATTTAGAATACAATTAACAGTGCGTAAAAACTAAAAAACATTGAATCGCTTACCCGAGAATGTATTTGTGTCCGGTACTTGAGGCAACGGTGCCAATAGATACAGCAGTAGGTATATTAACGAGAGGCCAAATGGTCGAAGTGCAATACCTGGAAAGATACAATATTAATTATTTAATATTCAAAATCATTTTAGTGAACCGCTCGACAGTGGGTTCAATTGCAGCGCGATCGAACATTGCGTTGTTTGACTAGGGTTCGAATTCTAAAATGAATCAGAGCTTTCGCTTTTAGGGCGTTTGCTATTGTTTTCCAGGATAGTCTTAAGTTGAAAACTTGTTGTCGAGCACCTATTGGTGTGTTCCGGTGGTCGTACTTGAAAGCTAGCTGCCTCCCCAGGCTTACCATGTTACCATTTAAACTTACACACTTATGAGATTTTTTGAAATAACTAGCGCATAATTTGAAAAAATATTAATTTAGGGTACCTTTGATTGTATACGGAGCGGTACAATTATTATGAGGCGTCCAATAAATACGTCGTTTTTTTTTTAATATTTCTACTCTTCCCTCTCTCTAAAGTGAGATTTATCTTTAGTTTTTAAGTAATTAAATTCATTTTATATATTAATGTATTTTACTTCATGACACTAAGCGTTAAAACTGGTATCTTCTATAGGACAGACTGTCAAAGTTAATTGTCGTATCCTGTGTGTGTCCTACAACCCAGCAGATATTACATTAATTACATACGTAACGAAGGTAACAAGATATGGTAAAGGAAGCATGTAGAAACGTAAAAATAAAACAATATAAGCGAATATCGTCAAAAATATAAAAGTTAACCTAATAAAGTTAAAGTCACAGACACAATAAATCACGGGCAATTCGGCGCCTCACACCGCCCGGCCGGCCCGCGGCACGAGGCAATCCCTTGAGCGAATTTATCAATTTCTTGCCCTGTTCGTGTTCTACATAGGTTTGTTGAAGTTTGTAAAGGTTCGCTTACCACTCTATATATTATGTATTTTCAAATTTCCTCATAAGTATCCAATATAAAGAACAATGTTAACAGACATGACAATTCTTCGAGCCTATCATTTCAGCAATGACATCCACAAGCATCCCGTTTACAAAATTTCATAAAATTCGTTCTGCTTTTTTTGGGTGGTTTTCGAGTTATATCCAGATATACACATAGACATTTTTTTTGTAATGGTATATTCGTGATCACCGTCTTTTATGTTTGATGTACATCGGAAATTTTGGAAAATAATAATAATAATACAGATAAGTAGATACATTAAATACTTTTTATTTAGTCTGTGTTTAGTATTCATGGTGAATAATTACAATGAATGCTAATACGATAACCTGAATACCGTCTATGCAGTAAATAGTAAACTTTGAACTTTTATGGTGAGTTTCTATTTTTGAACATAATACTATACTATACCTTAACAAGAACCTTTTAGTTTTAGTGTCATTAAAATATGCAAACAGTTATGTAAATACATCCATACATAATGTAGGTACCTAATTATGTGGCACCATAGTAGCTCTAGGCGCCTCAAATGTCACACTAACATTTAAAATATGTTCTATTCCGTTTTGTATTATTCCCATTTTTCAGGCTTTTATTTCTAAGCAACAGCACTTTCAACGGAAATGTTTAAAGTAACTGTTTAAACTTAAAGTATTTTTGAATTTATACTATAAAAATAAATGCCTGCCTACTTAAATTCTTTATTGTTACATTAAAACAATTAGAATCAATATTAATCACCGACGGATAAGCGTATTAATGCAGAATTAATTTAAAAAACTGATGTTATATTATACTCAGATATGAAATTGTACTGATATAGCAAACACATTGACGCCACCAATCTATACTAATATTATAAAGCTGAAGAGTTTGTTTCTTTGTTTGGTTGAACGCGTTAATCTCGGGAAGTACTGGTTGGAATGGAAAAAATATTTTAGTGTTGGATAGCCCATTTATCGAGGAAGGCTATATAGGCTATATAACATCACGCTACGACCTATAGGAACGGAGCATCAATGAAAAATGTTGCAAAAACGGGGAAAATTTATTCCTTTTTAACCGGCTTTAAAAAAAGGTGGAGGTTATCAATTCGGTTGTATTTTTTATTTTTTAAATGTTTGTTACCGCATTACTCCGTCATTTATAAACCGATTTAAAAAGATATTTTTTTGTCAGAAAGGGGATAATTTCTTGTGGGTTCCATTTTAATTTCATTGATATTGGACCTTGGATTTCGAAGATACACCTGAAAACTCTTCCAAATCGAATGGGAAATGTATAGTAATTGATATATTGGTAGGTTTATCATAATCAAAGACCATGTGTACCTAACTAAGGACGTTCTGTACTAACCTGAACTGCAAAGACACAACGGAACTCTTTAACAACAAACAGAACGAATGTGGAATATTCCTCCCTTGCCTCCTTTTGCATATTCTATCGTTTGTGTAATGGGTTGTTTTCCGAGGAACATTATATGCAGCGCGTTTAGAAGATCGACCCATATTCGTTTTCAATAAACCAGTTACCTACAGAACGCAAGACTCACTAAAAAGGAAGAAATAAACTTCTTTTCACAAAAACAAAGCCGACTCCAAAATACTCTGCAAAAGTGCACTAAAATCTAAAAAATAATTACGTTATTAATTTACTTAAAAATATATTTTTTTAAACTCAATTTGATATTCCTACGAACTATTCGTCTGCCGCATATTTTATTAGGACAATAATATACAATAATTATTCTTATTTTTGGAGTCGGTGCCAGCCAATTTTTAAAGAAAATTTAAGAAACTGCCTAAAATTGACAACATAGATATGTTTAAGTTTTGTTAAATCGATAATGTAGAAATACCCAATGTATCCAATTTGCAAATAAACACAACTGCCTTTAGCGACACCTTAATTACATATAAACCAATTTACAAAAAATAAAGAAAATAGGAACTTAAAGCAACAACTCGAAAATCTATTGATGAACACAGATGTTGTGTAAAACAAATGTAAATCCTAAGGCGATTCTAAGCATCAAGCAACCACAATCGAATACTATAAGAGAATACAGCTTACCTATAGCATACAAGCGCATTGAAAATTTATATATCGGGCACAACTATTAAAAACATGCTTAGTTGCGATTTTCAAGTTTCTAAAAATTTCTTAAAAACTTGGCTGGCACCGACTATTATTTTTACGTAACATTTTATTTTTATTTTTTAGTGCATTTTTTCAGAGTATTTTAGAGTCGGTTTTGTTTTAGTGAAAAAAAGGTTTACAAGTTTCCATTGCGTGCGCTGCGTAAATGGTTAAAGTTACACAACATTGATGTGTTACGGAATTGTTTCTATTAAAATGTTGTAAAAAAAAGTCCGCGATAGCATATGTCTATCTTTCAAGGTTGACGTAATATAACCTTTTTTATTTTAATTAAATTTGTTCTAAAATAATGCATTATTTGCGAAGTTATTTTTATAAACATGGTATTAATCCATGTGGAAATAAATACGTTGTTCATCACAAGTATATAATTTCGCATAAAATTGCCCTTTACATAATTTGATTTAAATGAATATCTTAGGAAATATCACAGTTTTAAAATAACTCCGCAGCAAAATAATAATCAAGTACCGCGTGTGCATTTTAGCGAAATTAGGGATATTCAATATACATCGACGCAACGAATTCACTTTATGTTTATAATACGATGCATCGAATCGATCCGATGCTTTGAAAGACTTGATTTACTCGATAAATCGATGTATTTTCATAAAACATCAAATCAGTAGTAACCAGCTAACAATTATATAATATAAAATGAAGCCGTGGAATCTGATTCTTCAGATCTTTCTGACAAATCAGAAGATAACTTTTCTTTGTGGGATGATCACCATAAATTAGTTCACAAGAGCTGGAAAAAGACGAAGTCTGACGATGCTATTTCTAACAATAATCAATGAAAACCCACTGGAAATTGGGAATAATCTGAAAAATCAGCTTCCTAAGCTTCATACGCAATACAAATACTTGAAAATATGTAGTTGGAACATCATTACCATCTGCACGTTTATTTTCAAAAGCAGTACAAATCGTCAATCAGCATTGAAATAGATTGAAAGGAAAACGTTTAAATAAGCTTTTGTTTTTGCAAAGTCTTCCAATAGAATACTGGATGTAGGACTTTAATACAGGAATTTCTATAGTTGTGGATGATTTTTATTTTGTTTGTACTTTGAAAATAAACTACTTTTACTGGTAGTCACACGATTTATTTGTATTCGATTTTTCGGTGTGAGGTTTTTAAAGTTTTCCCGACGTTTCGACACCTTTGCAGGAGCCGTGGTAAAAGTTGTTTAATTTCAATGAACAGTACGCGTGAAAATCTAAGATTTGCATATTGTTTGTAGTTTTTGTAATTGCAACAAAGAATATTGTCACATTGGCTTTTTTTATATATAAACGAAAACCGCATCACCGAAGGTTTGCATGAAATGTCTTTTTTCCTGTTAGTAGCATTTATTCGTTCAACATCCTTAACACACAACAGGTGAACGGGCAAGAAAAGTGATGTTGTAGACGTAATAGAGAATTAAAATGTATGTTTTGTTCGTATGTGTCAGTGTCAGGGGCTGACTACAGCTTCGTGACGCAATGTTAGAAAAAGTATTCGATTTTGAAAAAAACATTGATGTTTCTAATCGATGCATCGGATAATATCGATGCATAACCATTTCTAAGTGGACATCCCTAAGCGGAATGATGTGGCAGGCGGGCAGCGCCTATAAATAGTATTGTAGGAGCCTACGACAATTGTTATTTGTTTCTGCCTACGTCCCACTCTCGCTAACCCTCTCTCTTATATAACGCAGACGAAGTTGCTAGTGTCAGCTAATTACTTATTTACTTATCTTTGTAATTATCAAATCATGGTGGTTGATTTCTCATTTCTAACTGTTCTGAGTGGAACATATAAATACACTCATTTACAAAAAAAACGAGCACCTAAGGAAATTTACGTTCTAAAATCGATTTTAGCTAATGACATTGAATTTAATTGTTTGAGTAGTCTGTATACTTTTACAGTCGTGTAAATTAATATGCGTGAAGTGAATTCTGGCAATTTTTTATTAATTTTCGATGAATTCCATAAAACCGATGTACACGTCCAAACAATAACAAGTTTTTATATGTTTTTATTAAAAATAAAGTTACAAATGTAGAATCCTAATAACGAGTGTAACCTCCTCTTGCCAAAATCAAGGCTTGAATCCTTCTGGGCATGCTTTCCAAGATATTTTTAATAATGTTTTGAGGAATACGTTCCCACTCTTCTGCAATGACTCTTTTTAGCTCCTTGATGTTTTGTGGTGCAGGTTGCACTGCTCTTATTCGTTTCTTTAGAATATCCCAGATATGCTCAATTGTATTGAAGTCAGAAGATCGAGCTGGCCAATCTAAACTACGGATCCCAACTTCTTCCACGCTTCCACGTCACTAGAACGGTGAGGGCGAACGTTGTCATCCATAAAAATAGAATCTTCCTCAAGAGCAGTCAATGCGGGCTGTGCATTTGGAATTAGGACTTCCGTTATGTACCGATGAGCGTTTCATGTTCAATTTTCTATGAAAACTAACTTCGTACGCTGCGTCGAAATAATTGCTTCCCAAAACATAACGGAGCCTACGCCATATGGAGTGATTTCTTCAAAACACACTTCCGCATAGCGTTCACGTCCAAGCTAACTTCTACTGTTCTTACTTCTTCAAGGCTTTTCTTTAGGTCCACACTTGACGCCTTACGAATCCGCAACGCCTGACTCACCAAAAAGCAGTACTCTCTATGCATTGTTTTCTTCCCGAACTTTGTATTCTTTTGACCGAACCGGTCTCTTGATACCTTTGCCAAGTCCTCTGGACGGTTGAACGACTCACACTTAGCCGCTGAGACACATAAGTTTGCGAACAACTTTCTTCAAGTAGGGCTATAATTTTACCGGCCCTTATCGCTTTATCAGTCATATCAGAAAGTGGTATTTAATGTAAAAACAAAGATTAATTAAATTGTTTAATTTGCAGAAAATATTCAATAAGTTTTTAAATTTTAGTAAACAGTATAAACAGTTTCAGCAATTCGCGCCATTAGTAAAGCAATTAATTATACAATAATAATTGTTTTTCTTTTGTTAATTTAAACATTTAAATTTAGAACGTAAGAAATCATGCCAGGATGTTTCAAATAACTTGCCAATACATCGTCAAATTAATAAAACCTCTTTCTTGTAATATTCATTGAAGTAGAGAAATAAATCTAAAGTGCTCGTTTTCTTTTTTTTTTTTTGCAAAAGGGTTTAGTTATGTACAATAAGAGTAAGTAATTAAATTATAAATAATTCCAAGCTCATTAAAATTAGCTTGTAACGAATTATCTTAACCGCACATATATGTATTTATACATCGAGGATAAGATAAGTACACGGATAAGTAAGGAAAAGAAATAATTAAATTAAAATCTAAAATATAAAGTACATATAATTTTATAGTATTTGTATTAAATTAGCTTAGATCCGCTTTTAAAAAAAAACTTCTGAGATGACTCCTATCTACATATAGTAAAACATTACCTAAACAAAAAATTCACCCAAATCTTTAGTAACCGTTTCTGAGAAACCAATTACATATATTAGAATTGATCACTAAATAACAGACTATTTATATAGTTCATATTATGTATGATGTTTATTGGTCTGGTAATGTAGATATTAAATACCTATGTGTTTTGACGGAAGCTCGATTCTTGTTTAAAGCCATTATTTTTTGGCCGAAAAACTTTGGTTCGGGATGTTCTTGCTACTGACCATTAGCAGGAAATATTCTACACTCCTAAAATTTGACTTTTTAGAGGAATGCAACAAAAGAGACAAATTAGGATTAAAACTATTCGATTTGTGTTTTATTGAGGTTTAAAAAATTTCACAACACAACACAAATAACCTAATGTTGTGTTTCAGGTTAGGTTATACTCAGGTTCATCTAACGTAATATTAGAATTACTAAGTTGTTTAAGGCAATAATATTGTTGGACTTTACTACAAACTCGATGGTCAAGAAAACGCCTTAACGAACACAAACTTTATTCTCAAGAATTATATGAATCACATAAATATTAGTGTTGCGTACATATAAATGCCATCATTGCCATTTGAATTAAATGGTCTTCACTAATGCATTATAAAATGATGGTTAAGATTAGATAAGGTTACAGAATTACATATTATGTAATTACATAATATTGTAAAAAGATAACATTGAAACTTAAGAGGCAATAATATGTTTCATTGTGAATATAAACAAAATGACACACAGGCTATTAAATCGTGTTGAAAATTCAAAGATAAACCGTATGAAGAGGAAATCGGACTGAATGATCTTATAAATTGTGACGCGTTCCCGATCGAAGTGATTCACCGTGTAAACGTAAACATGCAAGCGATTTTTATAAAGCAAATCCTATTCTTACTCTAGATCATTATTTAAGTGAATTAACATAAACTATTCCGTTGAAAATAACACAAGGAGTTGTAAAAGATACATAATTTTTATATTAACGTCTGAATGGTTTATTTTTTATTATCTCTATACAATTAAATATGTATCTAAAGGTAGGTACTTTTTCAACTCATTCTTTCACTTGACCAATTCATATTTACTATCGCGTCTGGCACGCGAAAGTACTAAAAAGTATATTACATCTATCATACAATTAAAACAAGTATAGTTAGTGTTAATATATAACCTAAAATATGGCGTCTGTCAAACCTTGTACGAGTATACTAGGGCTATTATTCCGAAATCCAAGGTCAGATTCCATTTACTACGTTTATAGCTGTTTCATGAGTTGAAAACTATAAATTTAGGTATACATACAAATAAATATGTAGTTATTTATGGTAAGAAACTTCATATCAAGTAGTTGACCGTCTCTGGCAAAGTTATTTATCAATACAAGTAAATAAAATGGAAGTGTCTGTTTGTAATGTCAAAATAACATTTTTTTACTAAATGCATATTATGAAAGTTTACGGTACCTATAACAAAAAATTATAATTGTCTGTCTGTCTGTTTGTTCCAGCTAATCTCCGAAACTGTTGGATCGATTTTGACGGGACTTCCACTGGCAAGTAGCTGATGTTATAAGGAGTAACTTAGACAACATTTATTTTGGAAAATTAATTAGTTCCGCGCAAATAAAATAATAAGCCTTTTTATCTTTAAAATAACCGGCGCGGGCGGGCGATTGACGTAGGTGGAAGCGAGGTCACTACACAATACCAACGGCACTCTGTAGTCCACGCGAGCGGAGCCGCAGGCACAGGTAGTATTTCATAAATGTAGACAGTCCCAAAAATCCATTTTTGCGGTAAAAATATTATAAAATATTTGAATAGTGAAAACAATGACATTGAAGCCTATGCAGAGGACGTTTTTTGAACGAGCTGTCGAAGTGCGTTTTAGACGAGCGCGTCCTCTGCGCGTTTAATTTTGTGTTTGTATCGATACAAACGCTCAGATACGTCGATACGGACGCGCTGTAAACGAGCGTTGCTACCTGCGATTTTTTGCACAGATACGATAATGCAATTTGAATCGTATTTTGAAGGTGATTTAGCATTATCAAAATTGTACCATAAAATGGTTATCATTGAAGGATGTTTACAGTCGAGGTGGTGGACCCTCGAGATGAGATGGTGACCCTCAAGATGATAATAGTCGAGATCGTGATAGTTGCAATGGTGACCGCCAAGACCGTAGCAGTTAAGTTGACAGTCAACTTAAGACCGTCATAGTCAAAATTATTTTCGATATACTTACAGTCGAGATAGTGACCGTCGAAATGGTAACCGTCAAAACCGTCAACCTAAGGAAATAGAAATATACCATCGCGGACTCTTCTCTAGGATTTTTGAAAAACTACAATTCTTTAGAACATTATTTTGATGTATCTCATAAGGTTTAGCCAGCGTAAGCCATGTAAACGCCCAAAATTAATTTTTTGACGACTTGATTACAAATAATTGAATTTTTCTACTATACAAAAACTTAATTGGAAAGTATTGTATAAATAAACCTTCCGTAAAAAATTATCTTAAATGTTAGTGAAAACCGCATTTAAATCTGTTGCGTAGTTTAAAAGATCTAAGCGTACGTATGTATATATAGATGTATGTAGAAATATTTTTCAAGGAAGAACTAAGTACAACTTTATCTCCTTGCGTTTGTATCGATACAAACGCGTATTTGAAACACGTTTCATTTGCGTTTGTATCTATACAAACGTATACAATATGAGCTGACGTCGCGGTGAAAACGCGCTCATTAAAAACGCGCGTCGTCAGCTCGTTTGAAAAATGTCGTGTGCATAGGCTCTTAGACCGTTTATTTACATTTTATTGACCATGACTACTAACTGATGCTTTTAACTTCTTTCACGTGAATAGATTTTTGATGTTCCACGGAAACCATCTTATAATATTTAGATTAAAAGGCGGCTGGTTTTTGAAGTTAATTCTATCTATCATCATAACTTAACCTCTATAGAAAAGAGTAATTATATGTAAAAGATCCTTCCTCGGGTTCAGTCCTATATTAATCTAAATAATATATTCAAATCGTTTCAGTAGTTTTCAAATCATTCGTTTTCGTACACAGGAGATTTATGATTTTTTATTATGTATACTAGTAACCTTTAACACAAATATAAAAATTAATAACATTAAAATACCTATAGACTGTAAACGTTCAGCCTCAACGTAGCTTTCCATCAGTGAAATATTTTTTTAAATCGGATCACTAGTTTAAAAGATACTTCATCCAAATATACTCGCAAACTTTATCCCTTTATGATAGCAATGTAGATATAAATTACTGTGGAAGTGGATTATTCACCTTTTAAACATAAATAGATTATTTAGTTCTCGATTTCATTAAACATATATTGTACCCTATATACCTTTAAATACTTTCTATTCTCATATAGAGAAAAGTTCCATTTGCAAAACCTTTACCGCGAAAAATCAAAAGTTAAAATTAATCAAACTCGCGACTTTCATGACTATTGATTGAAATACCTGAACACATTTCGACAGAAGAACTTAAGGCATATATCCTGTAATATTAAATACAAAAAATTCTGACAAGTAGCGAGTAGAACTCCGAGCTTATTGCATTATTTACCGTACATTGTTGTACCGTCTTTTACACAAATGTTGTATATATTATCATTACGTTCCTTATGTATCTCGGTCTATCCGTTTGTCTGTCTGTTAGTGTGCTTATAACTCGAGAAACACTTAACAGATTTCGGTGAATATTTTTTATTATTTTATAAATGTTTTACTAAAAAGGTTATGTTTTGAAACGTTATCAAACAAAACAAGTACTGATAATATATCAACTCGCAAAATATGACTATCAGCTTATGCTCAAAACGGCGACCCGGATTATTATTTACATTTACAATAGATGCATAACTTGTATCGGGGCTTTAAAAATGGTATGCAGCTTGGATGTAACCTTGTAGGTTTTGATAATTTTATTGATCACTGAGTGCGACTTTTAAACTTTTATTATAAAGGGCTGCTGTATCATTTTATTATGTTAACCTAGAAACTTGATTTTTTTACAGTAGTTTGAGGACATAGATCCTTGGCATTCGATGTTAATTTCAGCTACACACCTCAAGTCCTTTTTGAGAAAAAAATTAAAACTTAATACATTTCTGTTACATTATAACTTCACATGGGATTACAAATTACTTAATTTTGGATTTATTCCGAAATTTCTGTTAAAATACCTCTCATAATGCCTTTCAAGGCCGTAGGTTTGTAGGTCTGCGGGAAGTACATTATTGGATTTGATAATCGGTTCATGAGCGTTTTTTTATCTATGAAGTGCCGTATCTCTTTAATGCGTTAGCCTAGAATTTTTTTACAGCATCATGAGGCCATACGCCTTAGTATATGATATTAATTCCAACTTTATACCTCAAGTCGTTTTCGAGAAAAAGTGTCTTGACACATGGACAAACAGCCAGACAGACAGTCAGACAATAAAGTGATCCTATAAAGGATTCGATTTTTTTTTCATAATACGTTACGGAACCTTAAAACATCTTCATTTACGTTCGTCGTAAAAGCATAATATGCGATTACCATATTGTGCAATTCTTGTGCGCTGCTCCCTGGACGATTCTATTGTTTCTATTTGCTGATGTGAATACCTTCCACAGTGTAATCAACATTTAATGGAGATTGGCGTGCTTTTTCAACAAGCAACATTAATAACAACGGTAGCTTAAAGTAAACAACATTTTTATCAGCCATGTTATGTTCCTTTGTAATTATATGAATTTAATAGAGTTATTATGTGGTGCACTTAGTCAATGATAATATCTACACGATTATTTTTAACAGGTAACAGTATGGGCGTTGTTATATATATATATATACTTATCCGTTGACATAACAAATATTTGCTATCTAATCTTTATCGATTTGCTGTGCTTCTACGTTATAGGTTAAATGCATTTTGAGTTTCCGAATCATAAATATATTACTAAATGATAAGAATTTTGCTTCCATGTACATAATTTATTTTTTATTTTTCCCTGAGTTGTGTTAACAAATGTTATCATAAACTATTGAACATTTAATGTAGAACGTATAGTAACAGTTAAAACAAAATGATAAGGATTCTAAATGCTGCATTATCTAATTAACAACATAAACAAATTTTATTTTGAACAAATTATAAAATTACATTGTTTCGATCTATGAATTTCTTAATATATACTACAATATAATAAAGCGGAAAAGATTTTTTGTTTGTTTGTTTAAACACGCTAATAGTCCAGGATCCAGTGACCATTTTTGCACTTGATTATTATCAAGCTAATTTTCCGTGAGTAGCTTCATTTTGGTGAGATGTCCAACAATTTCCTGTACGAAAACTCGCTATTGAGGTAGGTAATAGGGGTTAGCAAGGATAAATATATGTTGATTTGATGATTTCATTGTTAAATCTGATGATAATTATCTAAATTATTCGAAAAAATATTTGTTCCACAAAATGTATGGTTTGATCAAAGAGTCCCCTCCTTCCAACATGTATCGATAACGAGGTCATCAAAAATTATTACTAACCAGCTGTTTTTTTTTTAGTTAGTTGATATTTACATAATTTAACAGTCATGTTGTCCTATAAATTGCATGGTACGTAATCCCGGTCCTACGCTCAGAAATTGTTAATACCACAAGACCATTTTTCTCATTACTAACTGTAGAACAAAAATATTACATATTAGGTTAGTGTGTTCTCTGCCCAAATGAAACAATGACCTACAAGAAAACAGGTACGTATCACTAGTCCGACAATGAATTGTCATTTTTTCGTTTTCCTATTTGTAACATAAGATACATTGAAAACATCTTTATTAAAATTTAAATACTTTATTTTTTAGTAAACTAGGTACAAAAATTTGTATATTTACATATTTAAAAAAATAATAATAATGTTCATCAGATTCATCTGATAAATCTTCATTATCTTCGCTGCTAAAATCGCTGTAATCTTCATCTGTTTCATTTTCCTCATTCGTGATATCTGACTCTGTAATAACATGAAAAAGTTAAGTAAATTATATAATAATGAATAATCTATCAATACATAACAATATTATTAATAGGGTACCTTGAATGTCAGAAGATAATTCTTCAAAAAGTGGACTTTGGGGACCATCAAACCAATAATATTCATATTTGCGATCAATTATTGTCCATCCAAAATTTTCTGGCAATTTTTTCGTTGGGCACCGCATGTCTGCATTACACCATACATTACAGATGAATGCAGTTCTTTTAATTTGTTGCAACAATTCTTGTTTTGTTGGTGGCAAACTGGAAGGAATCATATCCTACTATTTTTTGTTTTAAAATTTCTTCATTTTCATTTTTTGATTTATACACTTTTTCAAATATCTCATACCGTCCTTTGTTAATATTATTTTTTGTTTTTAATGAATACACTCTGCATAAATACTCTTCAATAATTTGAACTATCTCATTCGATGTTGTTAATGCTGTATTTTGAATTCGTCGTTTTGTTGTTGTTGAGAAAGCCTCTTGAAAATATTTATTTTTCTTTAAAATACTGAAAGGTCTTTTTTCCTTTACTAAAGAAAGCAGTATTGTAATCATTCCCTGTAAAAATATGGCATATGGCGAGTGAACAAGTTAATTGACCTCCAAGCTTAACATAAATTTCATTTATGTTTAAGTACTTTTTTTTTAATCGTGCTAAAATTAATTATTACTTGAATTTGATGTTTTAAATACTAAAAATTTGCCAATATTAATATTGGTAAATCAGAATCTGTACAATGTATCTGCACACGATAGTTAGTATTAAATTTGACAAATATGGTATACAATTTTGGTATCAGTTTCTTCATGATAACAAGAGAGGTTATAGTCAATGAATCTTTTTATTTTATTTTCACTAGACACCTCATAAGTGTAACATTGATAATAATTGTTCAATCTTCAATTAAAAATTCTAAAATTTTACTTTGAAGTTGTTGCTCCTCAATAATTTGCAGAAATCTACGGGACGATTATTGTCTTTGTCAAATATAATATGTACTTCTTTTCTATTATATTTAAGTATTTTTAATATATGCTTCGAGATTTTACCATAACTGTTAGGAATGTTTTTCAACGTATGTAATAAATAAAATCCATCAACTACGTGAATGTCTGCTTCTGGAAGATTTACTATTTCAGTTTGATATTCTAGTAATTCATTAATAACCACAGGTTTGTAGGTCTCGCAAATTGTTCCATTAGTATGACAGAGTGAAAGTGCAATAGGAGCTATAGGATAACTTCATGCTTTTTCTATATCACTTATATTTTTAGTGACGCATAAAGTAGACGGCCAAAACATCTCTTTGCATCTTAACTTCTTTCACTTTTCCATTAATTTTGACTTTTTGTGTATTCTTGTACTCGAAATTTATTTTTGTTAATGGCTTTATCAAACCTATCTGGTTGCATGCTTACCGGTGTAACTCAGCTGTAGTAGTTTGTAGTTTGATAGTACAGAAAATAAATTGATTTTTAATTTCATGAATTTCAAATATGTAGGTATTCAATTGGAGTACCGCGATAACGTACCACGCAAAATGTTACTTCATCATAAAGACAATTGTATGAAGTTAAATTTTGCTCTTTAGAGCATGCTATTTGGAGACATAGTTTAGGAGATAATGAAAAATTTAAATAATTTATACTTGCGAAGAATAATAAATTTATGATAGACTATATAGTCTATAGTCATGCATATGGGTGCGTTGGCGGTGTGGTGTTTGTCGGATAAAATTAACACGGATGAAACCGCAGGGCACAACTAGTATACTCATAAATCTCATTAATTTATATTCTCAGAAACGATTATCATTTAAATTAGTTACTTTAGAAGATAAAATTTTTTATATTCTTTGGAATCTGAAAGAATCCCACGAGTCTTCAATCATACAATAATAGTCTGCATTCTTTAGGCAGAAAACGTAGTTTGATAAGTATAACGCGCTAACTGTGTGAATTCTTCAAACAATCTTTATTTTAATATGAAACCAATAAAACTGTTGCATGCAAACAAAAAACAACTTTACAAATGAAACTAAATTATTTAAGTAAGTAGGTATGTGGCGAAAGACTCTCCACAGACAGCATCACTTGCAATGCAATTAAGGAAACGTAAGATTGCCTAACGCCTACACCATTATTCTGGTTTCATATAAAATAACATACAGAGGAAAACTTGTATAAAAATACAACAATGTTGCTCTAGAATCTCGAGTCTGGATAATTGATATGGTTTTCCATCAAGTAGCATCTATTAGAACCATTACTAAAGCTAGGCGCTAAAACGCTAACAATGAAATGAAATCATATTTCCATGAAATCACTGAAAGCTGTCATTGTAGGAAGGTAGGAGGTAATAGGTATAAATAATACTTGAATAAAAACTTCGAAGCATAACACAATGAGTTTTGTATGCGCTGACAAATAAAAAAGTACAAAACAAAAATAAGTACAGAAAATTTAACTCTGAAAAGAATTTAAAGACGATTTGAAAATGTTTATAACTAACTACTCGTTTATGCATTCAGTTTTTGAACTAATATTTCTTTCGAATGACGTTCGTTATTTTTGATCATATTTCAATTTTTTTACTGGTTAGTAAAGATGACTGAACTGAATGTTATGGTGAGTACATAAGTAAAGTCACATTTCAGAATTGCGTCAGTGGCGTAGCAAGGGAGGCGCGGAGGGGACGGCCCTCCCAGACTGCCACTTGTTTGGGGGTCTTACTCGATAGTGGAAAACGAGTATATGTAGAGAAAACACACTCGAAAAGCCAGAAAAATTCTCCACTTGTAAAGCCCCCACACAAAGGCCCCAAACATCTTTTACCTTTTCTTCCTTATCCGGCCCTAAAGCTCCGGTTGACACGGGGCACCCATACTACCAACGCCGCGCCAGTGAGTTCCGTACACCATTCGAGCAGTGAAAGAGAATTCGCTGATAGTAGCCGTCATCATATTATTCGCTAAGTAGTGTAAGTAAGTATAGCTATTTGCTAATATTTATGTGCTAAGTAGTTCTTATTCTGCTATAATAATAAACATACATACTAATTATAAATAATGTGAAGTTAAAAACTTTATATTATTTATAAGCACATCGAGTAATGTGAAGATAATGATTCCCACGTATTAACCTTGCATTTATTCATTTCAATGCGATAGTCATACACATTCCCATGATTAATTATTTTTTTGTAGGTATCTATATAACATCGCCTGGTGTTAAGATTATCATTATAATATGTTTGACTAGCTGTAGCCGCTGCTTCGCTCGCGCGAACGACAAGAAAGCTTAAAACTTTAATAACTTTTTATTTAATGAAGAACCAAATTTCTAAAAACTAAAACAAAAAAAATTATAAAGGACTATACCGTAGCTTTTGCGTGCAGCGCACACAACGTCAAAACTTAATCGTTTTATTTATACAGATATACTAGCTATGCCCGCGGCTGTGCTAGCATGGACTACGGAATGTCGTCGATCGGGTTCTACTCCCACTCCCGGTTATTTTAAAGATAAAAATGCTTATTATGGGTGATTTTTAGAAGATAGATATATATGCTCTTGCTGACTTTTTTATAGATCTTTTTTTTTTTATATCTACTATTATGTATTATAGTACATTAAATTGATACATTTCTTATGGTTTACTCAGCGTAATCCATTTAAGCGTCCGAATTGATTCACCATGATCAGTTTTTTTTTAATTTGCATAGAACACTAATTCTTTTTCAAAAATAAAAGTAACCTAAGTTACTCCTTATAACACCAGCTATCTGCCAGTGAAAGTCCCGTCAAAATCGGTACAACCGTTTCGGAGATTACCCGAAACAAACAGACAGACAGACAGACAGACAAAAATTTTAAAAATGGGTGTTTTGTTATAAGTACCTTATATACTTTCATATACGTTTATTAAAAAACAGTTGTTTTGACATTACAAACAGACACTTCAGTGTTATTAATTAATTATATAGATGCCGACTATAATCTTCATTGCGAAAATAAGTTTTGCACTTCTTCAGTATGTTTTAAATTTTGGATTAGTACCAAACGCAATTGTTATAAAAGTGAAATTATAATTTCTTTGTAAAATTCGTATTTTCTTATTATGCTAAACGTGTTAAAAGTCAAATAGGTTCGATCAACGATGAGATCACTGTTAATGTATTATGTAGGTTGCCAGTTAACCAGTTGAACTGTTGTGCGACCTCGTGAATCAGACAGCCGATAAGGCTATTCGGCGAGTAAAGAATATTTCCCAATTAGAGACGTATACGAGTTATCTACGTATGCTTACTCTAATTTGTACCCGTATCGGTATATTCTGTAAAATAAATGTTTGTTTGTTTTTTCCCTATGCGTTCCTAAACAATTTATCCGATTGCAATAAACTTTGGTGAGTTGTTGTTCGCACACTCGCGAAGGTTTTGTATCAGTACAACCAGCTTACAATATCGAATATCGACTTAACTACCTTCGACACCGGATATATCTTTAATATAATAAACCTATAACACTAGTATAAAAAGGTAAAAAGTTTTTATGTTCGCAGAAGGTAATCTCTGGTACTAGTATCCATTTCCAAAGTTCATACATCTTTATTACAAATATATTCCATAATTCTTTGTATGATATAAATCCACGAGTAAAATTTTTATCTTGTACCTAACGCGGAAGAACTCGCAGGCGGTTGCTTGTTTATGAATACTAGCGTTCGTCCAATGATCGAAATTCGACCAGCGACTTTTTAATTATAGACTATTTTCTGTTTGAGATTTCAGTATGAACCTAAACAATGAATATTACATTACTTGCTTTTACTTTTCATTGAGTGACAATGTCAATATTTTGTAGGGTCTAAGTTCAATAGCACTGGTCAGGTTAGGATTCGCAGTATTATTTTTTTTTATTTAATATATTATTATTATTATATATTCTTTATTGCAAAAAAAAAAGTACAAATGGAGGACTTAATGTTAACAAGCATTCTCTGCCAGTCTTCCAAGGAAGCAAGGGAAAGGTATATGCAAGGTGTGCATAATGTTAAGTAAAAAAAAAGATTATAACGATTAGTAAGATTATATATTATTAAGAAGTATTCAATTGCTCCAAGTAAAACCTACGTAGCGAATACTTGAAGGAATTTCGAGAGTTGGCCAGTTGGATATTGATAGGAAGCGAATTCCACAGTCGTGCTGCTGTAACAGCGAAGGATTGGTCACGGAAATTAGTATGATGACTTGGTATACTGAGAATTAAAGAATCAGAAGACCTTAGCTGTCTATTATGCGTATCCGCGAGAGATTGAAAAAGTGTTTTTAAATATTTAGGGGATTTGGGATTATTAAGTACGGAGAAAAGAAGACAAAGTATTCTTATATTCCTACGTTGCCGAATAGGTAGCCATTTCAACCTGGCTCGGTATTCAGAAACATGATCAAACTTCCGAAGACGGAAGATGAAACGGATACAGTTATTGAGTAGACGATCAAATTTATTTAAGAGATCTTCTGAGAGGTCCAAGTAAGCAACGTCTGCATAATCCAGAAGTGGTAGAAGAAGAGTATTCACTAGGGAAATCTTAGTATTAACAGGAAGAAAGTTTTTACGCATGAGAGAATGAAGAGAAGCATAAAATTTTCTACTAACTTCCTTGGCTTGGTCTGCCCAGTATAATTTAGTATCGAAGATGATACCAAGATTTTTCACCGTAGTTGAGTAAGGAATGGTACATTTATTGTATTGAAGAGGAGTCAATGAATTAAAGTCTATTTTAGCAAGCTGTTTTGAGCTACCAATTATAATGGATTGACACTTAGTTGGATTAACATAAATCCCGTAAGATTCAGACCAGGAAAGTAAACTTGAGAGGTCCTTGTTTAAATTATTGATTATAGAAGGAAGATTTTTTATTTCGCAATGCAGATACAATTGCAGGTCATCAGCATAGAGATGGTAGTGGGATTGTAAACAAGGCGTAAGTAAGTTTATAAAAATAGAAAAAAGTAACGGAGAAAGAATGCCGCCTTGGGGAACACCAGCTTCTAGAGCACACCAATCTGATTCGCCATCATAGACGCGAACAGCCTGGTGACGATCTCGGAGATAAGAAGAAAACCATTCCAGTGCTAAGGGTGAAAACTGAAGACAAGAGCGGCAATCAGAAAATCGTGGTCAAGAGCATTAAATGCATTGCTAAAATCAATAAGGACCAGTACTATGACCATACCTTTTTCCATATTAGATCTAACATCTTCCGTGATCTTAAGCAGAGCAATAGTAGTACTGTGGGCGGTTCGAAAGCCAGACTGAAATTGATTTAATAGATCGTGGTCAGTGAGGAAAGAAGTAACTTGTTTATTGACAATAGATTCCAAAATTTTGGAAAGGAAGGGAAGAATAGAGATAGGTCGAAAATGATTAGGAGCTGTGGGATTGGTAACTTTAGAAAGCGGAACAATATAAGCATTCTTCCAAGAAGCTGGATAAATCCCCGTGATTAAAGAAAAGTTTATGATAGAAGTCACACATGGGAGAATAAGCTTATAAATATATTGTAGCATGACACGACCAATATTATCACAACCCACAGCTTTGGAATTGAGAGTTAGGAATATTTTTGTAATTTCATCTTCACTAGTAGGGGAAAACTCAAACTGCTCAATCTGAGGACGGGGTAAACAAGCAAGAAATTTAAGAGTAAGATTTTTAACATTCAGTGTGAGCTTAGTAGCACTTGCAAAATGTTTATTTAACAAGTTCAAGTCAATAGGAATTTTATCGTCCCTATTCAAGGGTTTGGATAGTCCGAGCGACTTTAAAAAATTCCATAAGCAAGCAGGTGTGGATACTTCAAGTTGCTTATAAATATAGCGACGTTTGGCGTTCGTATTAGTAACAGATATTATAGATAAACTTTAGCTTTCTGCACTCCTTCTCCATATAAACTTTAACCATGCCAAAACTCACAGTCTTCCTCCGTACACGCAATACGCTTAAAAAATGGGTACAAAGTTTTTACTTCACTTAATAATATAATGATAATACATAAGATGAGATAAAAGTGTTTGCATAAAAAAGTTAACATGCATGTTCTCACTTCTCCGTTGATTGATTTCCAGGCGGCCACGACCGCTACAAGCCATAAGTTAAAAGTCGACGACAAGACGATAAAACTCAAACGTAAACGCTAAGCATTGAGGGAGCCGCATCATACTAATGCAAATGGGGTCAAAGAGACTTTAGCGTTCTTTATATAGATAGTCATATAAGTGCTTCTAGCGATCCATACAGGACGGACGCGGACACTACTACTGCCGATGTATGAATTTTATGGTTGGTATTGCACACCGATGACATCATTCGGACTGCTGGTTAGTGGACGTACGCACTCTTTATATCGTCCTTTCCAGAGTCGCCATTCTAATAACTTTCTCTTTAGACCTATGCAAACCTAAGGAATGTTAAGAATAAAAACGTCTAAAGCGGCTACTATGCCTACTGCGACAGCGATCATCATGGACCTTCTGTAAGTGGCATCCTTCGCGAATTTCGTTGATGTCTTGTGTAAATAAATACTTCTACCTAAATACAGGGAATTATGATTACCCAACGACATATCAATACGAAATGTTACTTTGTTTTTTTTTTTAATCTATGTTTTAAGAGCTTGAGTGTCGAAACGGTTATGTCGCTCTATTGTGCCTATTGTGCAACTTTATGTTAGTTCCCATAACCTAGTGGCTCTAAACGCGATTTCTATACCTACTCGAGGTCTTAGGTTCGATTCACAGGTCGAGCCTTGGCAATAACACTTGTGTTATTGGGTTTTTCTATGAAATTCTCAGTTGCGGGTCGGTGTTTGGCTTTGTGCTCGATTAATGCCACTAAGCTCGCCCCCAAATACATGGGGCCTAAAACATATCCGGTGAACTACTACTCTACCTAAAACTTCGAGGATACAGGCGTGATGGTATGTTATGTAATTTCATAATTACGAATAGTGCGCTTAGCTCGCAATATTGCCTGTAATATTTTCTGGACATTCCATACAAATTTAGTTAGCAAGTTATAGAAATAAAATAAGATAAATAGATACACGCCGATGAAATCACTAACGTCATATAAATTGTCATAATATTGAGAAATATTTATTTGGAAATTACCTCTATAACATCTATATTATATGTAACATAATCATCTCAATGATTTTTTTTTTAAATACATGTAACTCACAAAACAAAAATAATGTAAACTTGCAAAAGTATGAATGAAGGAAAGTTCTTTAATGTCGATATTTTACTCAAGTTGTAACGTTATAAACCATATTATGATATAATATTGAAAACACGAAATGTATACGTATTTACTATATGTATTGATTAATTAGTCTCAAAGACCCGAGATTCGAAAAAATCGTTGCGAAATTATTATTTTTTTAAATCGGATATCAAAAATCAATAAGTATATAGATTCGATTTGATACGCTGTAAAAGCGATACTACCCACTGCTACCGTCAAAGTGAGTCGTTCTGCTGAACGAGATACTATGAAAAAAATTACACGCCCCATAAACGAATGCCCCAGGAACATTTAATCCGTCGTTACGTACTAGGTTAAATTCACAGCGTAGACGTATGGCAGAGTATCGATCGATCGAAAGTAGTGAATGTGAGCCAAGGCTGACAACTAAACCTGAGTACCACGGTGAGTCTCAGGGATCCGAGACATTAACAAAGCATGAATAAATCGCCGGTGTCAAATTTCAGAACACCTACATAATATCTTTTTTATCACTGTTTTCATGCGCGAAATTACACGCGGATGAAGTCGCAGGCACAGCTAGCTTCTAATATCACACAACATTTTTTAATAATCACCTAAATAGAATAATACTTATAATATTTAGCCCGATTTATTTTATTACTCCCGTAAAAAAAACATTTTAATTAATTAAGACCACCGCCCATCATTGAACGTTCCATTTCGCGGAATATAAGGTTTTGTTTTTAATACTATTAAGTGCTATTGTTGGTATTATGATGTATCATATTTAAATTTATAAGGCTGGTAATAAAAGTTATACTAAAAACATTAATTTTCTATTAATAATTTCGTATATAAAATTTATATATAAATCGTAAGTGACGAGTAATGAACGTAGAACCGATACCACCAAATCAAGAAAACAGTAGGTTTTTTGAGAAATAGGTAGGTCTTATGTGTTTTTTTTAATAAACACCTAAAAAAAGTAAAGAGTGTAATATGGTAGTCCCTCAATTTCCGCAAGTAAAAAAAGGGGAAAGGAGGAATTAATTGATTGAAAAAGAAATGATAATGAATATATTGCGCGTTTCAAGATTATGAAATTATTTGATGTAACAGAATAACTATGATATAACTCTATGAATATTAATTGTTTCTTCAGTGATTAGGCACGATGTTAGTGCCCATTTATTTACTTTTATACAGTATCTCGATCGTTCTACTTTATTATATTCACTTAATTATGATTTTTATTTGAGTACAATTGAAATATTGAATAAAAGATTGTTAATAATCTGTTAATTCTAAATGTTTAATTCCTTTTCACCGAATTAATTATCTGATAATTAGCGTTGTTCTATTTTTTATTGTTTGAATTCATTTACATCACAAGAATATTGATAATATGGTTTGTAGTTTGTGAATAGTGATGATATTTTATACTTTGAAATATAAAAATATAATCGATTTTATAACTCATACTTCAACTAACTACATTCTGGGCCCAGATGGCAGATATACCCGTCTCTTTTGGAATGTAGGATTTTTTTTAAATAAAAATTTTACTATGTGAAGGGGGTTTAAATAATTTGCTTAGAGCAGTAGAGGACACTGATAAAAACTAGTGTTTATATCAAAGTAGGAGGTGATTTATGTAAGTATATTTATCATAAAAGGGAACCTATAAGTTTGAAGTTTTGTAGTAAAAGTCATCATTACATTCATACGTGAGAGGAAAACTTCGGACATCTTTTTAAGTGTATTGCGTGCACGGAAGTGTGTGAGATTTGAAATGGTTTTTTCTTGTATACTCATATAATTTGTCCGGATACTTTATATATTCTTTGTATAAATAACCATATTTATGTCACTCTTTATTTAATTCATGCACTCGTTTTGAAGCGAAATGGTGATGTTTTTTTTTTTTTTAACTGACTATACTGTTTGCCTTAGGGGCCTTATCCAAAAACAAAGCCGCTGCGGCTTTTACAGCTTCAACGGACTTGGGGGCGAGCGCTTAGGGCACTCAGCCGCAAGTTTTTGACGACCTGCACGAGGGTGCCAGAGTGGCCGAACCTCGACTCGGGCGGTCGTCGCGAATGCGAAAAGGTCGCGATCTATCTAATTCCCTAATCCTAAGAAAATTCGAGCTAACTAACATATACTCATATGCACGTTCCCCTCCTCCTGGGAGGAAGGAGGGAACCATGCGTATGTGTATTTAGTGATCGGAATGGTTTTTCTACACTAACTAGCGCATTAGTCTAACTAGCGCAAAAAAAGAAAAAAAAGGTCCCTTACAGAACCTATGTACCTGTGTGGTGTGCACGTGTGTTGTGTTCATACGTGTGTAATGTTGTGTGTGGGTAGCTAAGTGTTGCACGTATAGTGTCACTTGTATCGCGCGGGCGGCTGCCTGACCCAAGGGCTTCACACCGAGGAATGGACCTAGGCTTGGGTTGCCGCTAGAGAGGGTGGACGTGACGGGTGTGCGAGAGCGAAGTTGACCGCCCGTCCTCTGCGGAGAGAACGGTGGTTACGTGGACGTGGGCGGTGGCACGCTCTGTTTGGAGAGGAGGTGGCATAGAACGCGTTTGCTGTTTCGATTTGGTCGAGCGGGTCAGTGAAGATATTACGCGGCCGGCGTTTACTCCGACAGGCATTTGGGTCAGGGACATAGGAAGCTGCCGCTTTGATTAACGGATTCGCGTGGTTCGACGCGGTGTCGAAATAAGAGCGAGAAAGATGTTTGGAATAAGCGCGAAACGGTGCTGAGAGTACCTTACCGCTTACGTTGCATGGGCATCGCGCCGCCTGCCGACAACGGACCGCTCGCCGCACCGCAAAACGCTAAGCCATTTTCCGTGGCTACACCGTTACGAGTACGACTCGTAGCATGCTTCATACAACATCATAGTATCTTTGTCTGTAACGTTAGCCGCGCCGCCGTGCACCGCACTAAGCCACCGCTGATAGCGGCAGGTCCGTGACTGCGCTCTTAGAGGGATATAGCGATATGAAATACCAACTTATCAGAGGTTTTGTTTTGTTCGAGTTAATGACCTAACAAACATATTATAATTATTAAAATGACGTAACCTTGTGGTAATTTAGCTGACTCAAGTTCAATATCTCCATGAGCTCACTACATAATATAACACTTTTGTATAATAGAAGTCGAGTAAATGACTCATTTCTTGACAGAGGTCAATAATGAATGGACCCACATGTCTAGTTCAGTTGTAGTGTCGCAGATGTTAATAAAAATCACATTATGCCTTGTAAAAATATCAACACCGATTAATTACAACAATGACCCGATGGTCTTATTACTTTATAACATTAACGGACTTTATTATATACCTTTAATTTTATTTCACCGCATAATATACTTATTAAATTTACATTGAATGGAATTCTTGTATTTTATGATACTAAGGTTTTTTAAAACCTTTAACCGTATTGCTGATGTGAATATGAAAATACTGGAACCTATTACCTACTCTAAAACAAATGATACTTCGAAAACTTAAATGTATTCAATTGATAAGTTAGATCTTTATGGCGGAAAATTTATATTAATTTACTTCATTAAATTAAAAATATATGTCGTGATAACCGAATTTTAATGGAATATCGATTCGATGTCCGTTGTGTTAGGCATATTACATACGAATTTGTTCCTTTTATACTAATTAGTAACAATAATTGAAGGTAAAGGAAAACATCGTAAGGATAAATGTTTCAGAAATGATCTCGGAGTAACATCCATCTAATAAAAAATAAAGAACTATTTATTATATTTCTCGTTATTAAAATTTCCAATACGTCGTGACCTGGCGTGATGATTAAACCGGTGAGTTCGGGATGACGAAGAAGCATTTGCCAACATGACACATATGCCTATATTACGAGGGGACGTTTTTATGTTCGCGGAATCCCCATTACAAACGTAAGGACGGAGGAGGGAAACGGAGGGAAAATAAACGTTCAAAATTATTTTACTTTTTATAACCGACTTCAACAAAAGCCGGGAAGTTACTCAATTCGAATGTATTTTTTTAATGTATGTTCAGCCATAACTTCTTAGTTTAGGAACCGAATTGAATGATTTTTTTATTGTTGCATAGGGAATATCTCAAGGGTGGACCGGACCACCTTTTAATTTCATTGGCATTGGACTTTGAACGTCGAAGATACACAAGGGAATTTATAAAAATCATTAAAGTTGGTTTTATTTTTTGTTAAAAATTGTGTTGTGTTTGAAAATCTTCTCCTGCAAGACGAATACATTTTTGAGATCATTTAAATAAATTTTTTATACCCTCATAAAAAAAGTTTTTCCTTGGCGGAAAAATACGAAGTAGCTGCTTCCTTCACTTCTTCCTCGGTGTAAAATTTCTTTCCACGAAGCTCTTTTTTTATTTTTGGTAATCCGGTTCAGTACATCATTCTTATTTTCACCGCAGAGGTCCAAAAACGCTTTAGAACATTTTTTAACACGCTGTTGTTTTTGCGGCGGTGTGAGCATTTTGAGCGCCCACCTTACTCTGACCTTAGTCATGCAAAAATGCCAAATAGTTGTATCGGATACTCCTACCTTTCCTGCAAGCTGTTTCTTCTTTAGCCGAGCATCTTCCAATACTAATTTTTCAACTTTCCCAACCAGACTGAAGTAGTCACCTCAATAAACCATCCTGGCCGTGGGTCGTCTTGGAGTGATTCCCTGCCTTGCTTAAAAAGGCTGTAACACTTGTAAACCATAGTTTTTCCAAGACAAGAGACTCCGTAAACCGATGACATCTCTTCCAGTATGATTTGAACAGATTTTCCCTTCTTTGTAAGTAACTTGATGACGGCGCGATACTCGATTTTCTCCATTTTCCAAACATTCTTCACGATGAAATTGTGACAAAACTTTATATTCATACTAATTATGAGTCATTGAACACGTTAAACCCTTAACGAGCCTGCTACCCCCTCCCCCTAACCCGCTATTCTGCGAACTTAAAAACGCAGCCTCATTATAGATGTCTTACTAATCTGCAATATTCTGGATTCATAGATATGATTATTAGTACATACTTTTTGGATACTTTGGATTGTACCGTGCGGTAAGTGTATTATAATAAGCTATAAAAAAAACTTTAAAAATAACTAAGTATGTATATGAAAGATAGAGTCTGGCTAGCAAAAATAGACACTAGAATTATTTATAATAGAAACTTTTTTCATGGCAACAATATGCAAAGACAAGATGACATAATTGATATAATTAAAGTATGACGATGATATTTTGATACTTTGTTCACAATTTGAAATGACATATCTTCTCTTTTTCAAATATTTTCCTGCAATTTCATTCTCATTCATTTTGTTGTATTACATATCTTAATAATGTACCTACCTAATTTATATGTTTATTTGGTGAAAGTGTGTGTGTTTGTAGGTTTGGATGTTTGTTACTCAATCACGCAAACACGGCTGAACTGATTTAGATGAAATTTGTCACACAGATAGTCTATGACTTTGAATAACACATAGGGTACTTTTTATCCTGGTAAAATTATAACTTAACCACTGTTATCCTAAAAATATAATACCCATCTATGATTTTTTCGTATTCCGAGATTAGTCTGTGTATATCCAATAATACGCAGATGAAGTCGCGGTTACCACCTAGTAACTAATAGTTCTTAATTTCTAAATTACGTGTCCCTATGCAAAACGAATTATGTTGCTACATTGACATATTCATTAATTCTATTAATTCATATAAAAAAATAGTAATTGCCAAATGTGATGTCATTAATAATAATGTAATTTAACTGTTAACAGATAGTATGAGATGATATTTTTCTTCCTTTTTTCTATTAAATAGTATGCTAAATTTATATCTAGTAAATAAAATATTATTATTTCTGTTCGTTGTGTAATAATATTTGAGGAAAATGAAATAGTTTAATGGATTACGATATAGAGAGATGTTAACAACTAAATTTTGGCCTATTATTGATGATATGGATATCACTGACATGTGCTTTCAACAGGATGGTGTCACAAGTCACACAGCCACCGAAACAATGAATTTATTGCAAACCAAATTTCTCAATCGCATAATTTCACGAAATTCAGCTGTTAAGTGGCCGGTCCGATCTTGTGATTTAACAACACTGGATTATTTTTTGTGAGGCTATGTTAAAGACAAAGACAGAGTCTATATGGAGCCAATCGAATCGATTGCAGCCTTAAGACTCAAAATCCATGATCTGATTAACGAAATAAACCATCCATTTTCCGAAAAAGTGATTGAATATGTTAATGAAAGAATCGATATCTGTAAGCGTGGTCGTGGTGGACATTTGTCCGATATCATTTTTCATTTATAATTGCCAAACTTTATTCTTTTTAATACAATAAAAATTTAAAAATTTGAAAATACAAAAAAAAACAAAGTTCTTGTTGAAAAACCTCGTCACTTACATTAAGCGCTCTAGGCATTTTGACATTATTAAGTAGTACGGCAATTAATTGTAAAAAGGATTTCAACCACTGTATTGTTGGTTTAGACTTATTTTTGCACCTTCTGTGCTGTTGCACAGCTGTACTGTATTACTTATTATGCAAACATTATTGTGACAGAATAAAAATTAAGTATCAAATTAGGTTTTTCCAAGTATTCCATATAAATTTTGGAGTTGCCATGCTGATATTTTGTAATCTTGCCACGCTTTTTCAGTCCTTACCTTCGTTAGCCAGACTCTAGTAACTATTTCACTTTAAAATTATAATCACCCCCAGAACATATCAAAAAGTAGGAAACAGGTAAGAGAAATTTAAAGAAAAAATACTTCTCCTGAACATGCGTGTGTGTGTGCGCGTGTGCATACGTACACATGTGTGATTATAATATGTATTTTAACGAATTGTAAAAAAATACTAGGGTATAATTTTGCTCAAAAGGCTACAACATTACACTAAACCAAGAAAATCAGGACAAAAAGCACGACTTTCAAACAACAGGCGTGTTTAATTAATAGCATTTTGTAAATGTGGGTGTGGCCCATTAGCAGAACAAACAACATGACTGCACGAAGATTGAAAATATTCATCTATACATAAGTACTCACGTAGAAACATTATTGAACCTGTGAGATATTACTTTTTTACTTAATACTGTTAAGCTTGCATTGCCAATAAGTGTATATTAATTACGGTTAGTTAGTTCTATATTATACAATTCCGAGTACCCATTTTTCATAACTGAAGTTCTACGCAAAATCAAACTAAATTGATTTCCTTATTTGAAAAAAAAATTACTTAATAATACAAAAGTACTTAATAAACTTAATATAGATATGACGTGTAATAGTAAAAAACTTACTATGTATGAGGTGTGTCCCAAAAGTATTCGACCTGTACCCATAACTTCGCTCCAAAACGTCCTGTTCAGTCAAAGTCTGCTTAAAACGGAACAAAACGTACACGTTTCAATATGGGCCAATTTGATTGGTGGATCGCAGTTGCCAACCATTTTGGTGCTCCTTTCACCCCCTGCCCCTTACTATTCCAACCGGCCTCTTCTCGCACGCGCGCACCGGCACGAACACCGTTGCCGACAAAAATTTAAGAAAAATACAAAAAACTGTGAATCTGGTGGAATCCAAGTATCCCAACCCTGACCTCATCAAAACTGGTGAGTAATTGTGATATATCCAACACGTCCTAATGACCTTTATGAAGTACGAGCTTAATAAGTGACTCTTCACGAAGTCATCGGCTACCATAGCAACCGACGAGATTTGTTATTTCGAGCGCAGCGTCTCTTTACGTACATGTTCGATTTCGCGTTCGTCGGATTTTGCTAACCGAAAAGGTTTCCGAAAACTTGTGTTTCGACAATCCTGACCGATAATTCCAGAATAACTCGCATGTATGCGAAATTCATTCAAAAATTGCTCACAGTAGAGCAGAAAAGGCTCAGGACAACTTGGAAATGGTTATTAATGATGAAAATATGCTCTGGAAGATTATTATCGGTGAAGAATCCTGGGTTTACGGTTATGACCTCGAAACGAAATAACAACCTCACAATGGAATCTTCCATCTGAGCCACGAGGCCACGGTCAAAGAAAGCACGTCAGTGTTGGAGCAACGTCAATTCCTTATTAATTGTTTTCTTCGATTTCGAAGATGTCGTACATTATAAATATGCAGCGAGAGTTCAGACAATTAACAAAGAATTTTACCGCGTAGTTAAAAAAAATGTTTCGTGACGCGGTGAGAAGGAAACGGCCACATTTTTGGGCGAACGACGACTGACTTCTCCGCCATGATAACGCGCCAGCGCATTTATAGAATCTCGTGCAACAGCGAAATACAATATTAAACAACTCCGTCAGCCTCCGTATAGTCAAGATATAGCCGCCTGCGACTTTTGGCAGTTCCCAAAATTAAAAATGTCGTTCAAAGTACACCTCCTTGACGATAGAGAGACGGTTGAAACGAATGCGACGAGTACACTCATGGCCATTCCGAAATCCGATTACCTGAACTGCATCAGGATGTGGAAGCACCGATGGGAGCGTCATGTTCAGTCGAAATGGGACTGCTTGGAAGGATGACGAAAAATAATGCCAGTATGAAGTTACAGGTCAAATACTATTGGGACACAGACGTACATACAAGTTTTTTATTCATAAAAACTTCGATAATAAAATTGGCAATATTACTATAATATAGGTACATTTATTTACGCAATGACTAGCAAAACTATAAAATACGCAATTGAAAAAGAAAGTTAAACTTGCTTCACCACATACGCTATCTTATAATAAATACATTAGGTACCCCAGTTGTGTCAAAAAATACAACTATTTACTTTGATAACCTCGATAAAAAGGATAAGTGTTTAATACTATACGGGCCTTACCTTTTTAGCTATGTAGGTATTTCAATTTAGTAGTATTATTATACGATGGCAAAGGTCCGATATATAGAGATAACGCTTCAATTTGTAAGGTTTATGAGTAGTAAGGATTTAAGGGTCTAGCAGGTCACATTTGGCATTTGTATATGTATTATGAAAAACATATTACGTTTCTGCATGTTTTAATGGTTTCTATCTAGATAAGTAACGTAAAACTCACATTTATTCTAACTGCACACTAATTTCATACACCTACTATAATTTCTCTCTGTGTTCTGTGCAATAATTAATCCCTTCTGATAGTGAGGTCTGCCTTCCTCGTGCTTCACTTCACAGAGTACCGTGAACGTACTCGTTGCGAATTTTGTCGATTCTGATTACTCCGCACTTCCACTAAAGTATCTTCCTTTCGGCAACTTGCATGGAATGACTTGGGTTACGGCCCACGTTTCGCTACCATAAGTAAGTACTGGCCTGATGTCCATGTCAAGTCCCTTAAGTTTAACAAGAATTCTTTGGTCGCAGGTTACACCAGCTACTTTCCGCCACTTTAAACCTACCTATGAACCTACTATAATACGGTTTGTCCATTGGGAAAGTTCAAATCTGAAAGTGTTGTAAATAAAAAAAAGGGAATTGATTAAAAGTATTTATTTAAACTAGGGGTCGTTCAATAATCGAAATTCGACCAGCAATTTTTTATACATACACTATTTTATTTTTGACATTTGCAGTATATTATATACATATACATTGGATATTATTTCGCTTGATGTCACTTTTCATTGAGTGACAATTTCAATATTTTGGGAGGTCTAAGTTCAATGGCACTGGTCAGTTTAGGATTCGCAGTATTAATTTATTTTATTTAATATATTAGTAACAGATATTATAGAAAAATTTTAGCTTTATGCAATCCTTCTCCATATAAACTTTAACCATGCCCAATCTTAGTCTTCCGTGCACGCAATACGCTTAAAAAGGGGTACAAAGTTTTTGCTTCACCTATTAATCTATTGATGATAACTGGTTTTTCAACAAGAACTTTAAAACAAAAGAAAACAAACAATTGAGATGAAAATGATTCAAGATTTTATTGTATTACAAAAAGAGTAAGATTTGGCAATTACAAATGAAAAATGATATCGGACAAATGTCTACCAGGAGCACGCTAACAGATGTCGATTCACACATAATTTTTTTTTTTTTCTTAAAATGGCTGGTTTATTTCGTTATCCACGTAACGCATTTTGAATTTTAAGGCTGGCTCCGTATATACTCTGTCTTTAACATAGCCCCACAAAAAATAATCCAGTAGTGTTAAATGAAATGATCACGCCCGCTACTTAACAGCTGAATTTCGTGAAATTATGCGATCGGGAAATTTGGTTTGTAATAAATTCATTGTTTCGGTGGCTGTGTGACTTGTGGCACCATCCTGTTGAAACCACATGTCAGTGATATCCATATTATCAATGAAAAGCCAAAATTTAGTTTTTAACATCTCTCTATAGCATAATTCATTGACCGTAACTGTATTTCCAGCCAAATTTTCGAATTAAAACGGCACAATCACGTCTCCAGACCACATAGCGCACCATACACACATACAGTGACACGTTAAGCATGTGAAGGCTTCTCAACAATTGCTCTTCGATTTTCAAAAGCCCAAATGCGGCAATTTTGCTTATTGACGTATCCCCAGACAAATGAAAATGGGCTTCGTCTGAAAAGAGTTTTTTCAGAAAAACCAGCGTGTTGCTCGTCAATGAATTCAGCGAATCTACGGCGATGTGAATGATCGGCCGCCGACTTCAATTCTTGCACCTGTTGCATCTTGTAAGGCTTCATATCTAAATCCTTCCGTTAAATTAGGAATGTGGTCGTTGTGAATAACCTCAATGTTGAGAACGTCGAAGAATTGTCAAATTCGGATTTTCTTCAACACTGTGGCTCACGGCTGCGATGTTTTTACTTCAACGAACCGGTTGAACATGCGATGGTGTTGGCACATTAGGTACCGAGCCTGTCGACTCAAAATCCACCAAATTGTTAATAGCGATCTCAGAAGGACAATTATTTTGATCGAAAATATCACAAATTTTACGAAATGTTACTTTTACAGATTTATCTGAAGTGATTGTAATAATTGCCGAAGCTTCTACTACTGATATGTCAAAACTGTTATGTTGTTACGATTTGCCCCTATTTAAGTTCTTGTTGAAAACCCCTTTAGAACAAAAAAACATGATAATATAGTTTATCGAGTGGATTAAAAAATAGCGATAAGCCAAAACGCTTTTATACAAAAAAATCTCATACGTGTCCAAAATACAGTACAAAATACGTATACACAGACCCCTTCAGGAATTTTGGCAGAAAATACATAGATGGGTTTTGTGCCGTAAGTAGCTTCTATTGTGTTTGCCTTCACTCGCACGAAAGCCACGGTGACCTTTGACAAGGTCTTTCATCAGAATAAACGAAAAGTAAAAATTATTTTTAGATTGTTTAAACCTAATCCCTCCAAAGTGTAGATAGACCTTTTACTTGAATCTGTGAGTGTAGATATATTAGATTTAATTAGATGATTAAATAAAATTGAAATGTCTGTTTGTAATATCAAAATAACAGCTTTTTACTAAATGCATATGCAAAAAGAATAAGGGTTTCGCGCAAATAAAAATCAATTCGGAAAAACGATGCTTTTTGGGGCGCTTAAATGGCTTACGCTGAATAAACCTTTACAAGTTTCTTTCTTTCTAAGGATCATCAAACATTAAATTTCTACATTAAATTATTGGTAAAATTATTATTACTTCCTATAATAATTATCTACATCATTGTCTTACTAATTATACGTTTTTATGTTGTAGGAAGACGAAAACTCCTGTTAATTTGTTGCAGGCGGAAGTTGCTAAGAAATTTCAGATAAATTATTAACGATGATAATAAAATAGATAACTAAAAGCCTCCACATTTGATAAGCTTCATAGCCTTTTTTTTATGATGACTTAAGCTTAATTTTTAAAATCACAAAGTCTTAAATTATTAGTAAGAGGTATCCCGATAGACAAATACTGCCTGTTCTTTTTTATAGAACAAAGCTGGCCCAACAAGCATACGTTCTGCTTGATGGTAAACAGTTACCGTAGCCTATGAACGCTTACAATACTATGGTATCACTAGCACGTTTCTAATGGGTAATTTGACTGCGGTCTTCTGTAAAATGGAGGTATTCGACCATTTGGACTGTTTCTAGGAGAGAGACACCTTGATAAATTTCTCTATGCACTACCTCTCTTTGATGTTGTTGCGAATGATAGAAAATTTGGTAAACGTTGGAAGTCTCAAGAGACGCGTACAGCGGGCACAGCGAGTAAACTGCTGAGCTGCTGAAGAGTTAAACACCAGTCATACTCGAGTTCTATGAAATACAATGCAGTCATAATCTGTGCATACAGGATAATGGAACTCATGTCAAGCAAATTAACAGTTAATTTGTAAAAATCTTTAGATATAAATTTGCTTTCATGTTAGTTCAATATGTACGAATTGCTAAATTTCTTGGTCTCCTATAATTGTAAGATACAATGTTTATTCGATAGATTTTATCTTAAAATGATTTATGTTGGGTATTATCAAAGTTTATAGGTACGGGTCAAATACTATAAAGTGAGATTTAGGTGAGGTGAGGTTTCTATTTAGTTGCTGTTTTTTATTCACGAAATATGCGACGTGGACGAATTCGTGGGCACAGCTAGTATATATATATAGGTACGTTTTTACATGGAAAAGGCTTTTAAGCAATCCCTGAACGAGAGAGGCGCTATGGTTGAGTTAATATTGACTACTGAAAAGGGCAGAACGTCTACTGGAACAAACCTATAACTTTGTTATGTATGTAGGAATGTTTATTTTTAAGGCGCACAAATTGTTATATTTTTAAATATGATATGGTAAAACAAATTATTTAAAACAAAATCCTTAAAATTGGTACAGGATTACTGGTGTCCGGTAAGTTATAGGATACATGAATAATATCACAATAACAAATAATAATACGCTTAGTATTAACCGTAATCTCAATTGGTAGAAAGTAGCAATATGAATGCTCTATAATTAATAGAATTCTTATTATCGCTTACTAACGGACTGCTTAAACCGGTCGGTGATGCTCGATGTAGACTCTAGAGCCGTGATATTTTGCACAGAAGTTACATAAATCAAGTAGGTGAGCAGTAAGAAATTATTTTGGAAAATTCATTCGCTAAGTAAACCTACTTCAATCAGGGTTTTAAAATAAAAATAGGATGATTCCTGAGATGTTGTTGATGGGATTACCCCATCGAGCACATGGCTACTATCTCTGTAAAATAGAATTTACTGCTTTAACTGTACCTATAAAATCTATACAAATAAATAAGATTAAAGTGTGTTTTGAAATGACAATAAATCTGATTTTTACTAAATGCATATGAAAGTATGTACAGTAACTACTTATAACAAAAAAAAAATTAAAATTCTTTTTTATCTGTCTGTCTATTTGTTCCGGCTAATCTCTGAAACGGTTAGACCGATTTTAACGGGACTTCCATTGGCAGAGGGCTAATATTTTAAGGAGTAACTTAGAATACTTTTATCTACAACAAACGCGTCCGGAGCCGCCGGCATAGCTAGTTAATAATAAACTAAATATGAAATGCAAATTCATTATGGTAATCTGATACCTCGTTTTACGTCAGATTGCCTACTAATTTGGTGTCTAACAAATGGGTAGCTATCTAACATGTAAATTAAATATTACAACAATCAAAGGGTCCGCCAGCAAGCCTGACCCGCACTTCGGTCAACAACGGATCGGACGGAGTTATGAATCACGAGGACACACCCAAAAAACCCCGACGCTCCGAACTACGAGGACATATTATAACATAGATTTATATATAATACATCTATGTATTATATCACTCCTTCCCGCAATGCGATAACAACCGTCATTTTAAACATACAGAAATTCCTCAAACACTTAAAGTGGATTATGTGAAACGAAAACTATGACGGTTCTTATGTATCATGAGACCAGTGATGAAGACACGGAAGAGGTCAATTCTTATTATGTTAGCGTTATAAGTGAACTTATCTGGCCGTATTTATTGGTCACGCTTTTTTTCTAAAAATAGCTGCCCTTCGCCATTGCACGGTAGAAATTTTCATTAACAATAAGTTCACGTTCCATAGAATGGGCCATTAAATTTAAAAGGATATATTATTCAATGCTTATAAAGAATGCTAAATAACCTTTATCTGTCCATTTCCTCTATTGGGTATTTAGTTATACATAAACAAGGATGCATTTTAATTAGGGATATGAGATTTTGGATATGGATATCTTAAAAGTATTTTAGTCGGGTTTGGATACGGATATGAAATTATTTTAGGTATCCGATAGTTTCAGATAATTTCAGTTATGAATATTTTGATTTTTCAAAGAATTGCACGTATTTGGAAAGAAAAAAGGTATTTGTAGTTGAAAAATATAAGACAAACATTTTAGCATTCCATGGATTCACCGTGCTGGTGCCGGGTCCATCGTGTGGCAGACAGAGGGCACACGAGCAGCCCCCGGGACTTGCGACCCAGGTGTAGGTTTAAGGGGCCCTCTTATGATGCACATCAGCGCTCACCTTGACTGCCCGCGATACCCTATCTGCCAAGCTAGACTTAGTAAGACCCTGTTAATGCTGCTTTAGATACCCGTTCTAAAATAGAACTTACTACAGTTCTCGGCAGGCCGAGGTCTTTTAGCAAGTTATAGAGAGATTTCGCTGGAATACCTTTACAAGTTTCTTTCTTTCTAAGGATCATCAAACATTAAATTTCTACATTAAATTATTGGTAAAATTATTATTACTTCCTATAATAATTATCTACATCATTGTCTTACTAATTATACGTTTTTATGTTGTAGAAAGACGAAAACTCCTGTTAATTTGTTGCAGGCGGAAGTTGCTAAGAAATTTCAGATAAATTATTAACGATGATAATAAAATAGATAACTAAAAGCCTCCACATTTGATAAGCTTCATAGCCTTTTTTTTATGATGACTTAAGCTTAATTTTTAAAATCACAAAGTCTTAAATTATTAGTAAGAGGTATCCCGATAGACAAATACTGCCTGTTCTTTTTTATAGAACAAAGCTGGCCCAACAAGCATACGTTCTGCTTGATGGTAAACAGTTACCATAGCCTATGAACACTTAAAATACTATGGTATCACTAGCACGTTTCTAATGGATAATTTGACTGTGATGTTCTGTAAGGTGGAGGTATTCGACCATTTGGACTGTTTCTAGGTGAGAGACACCTTGATAAATTTCTCTATGCACTACCTCTCTTTGATGTTGTTGCGAATGATAGAAAATTTAGTAAACGTTGGAAGTCTCAAGAGACGCGTACAGCGGGCACAGCGAGTAAACTGCTGAGCTGCTGAAGAGTTAAACACCAGTCATACTCGAGTTCTATGAAATACAATGCAGTCATAATCTGTGCATACAGGACAATGGAACTCATGTCAAGCAAATTAACAGTTAATTTGTAAAAATCTTTAGATATAAATTTGCTTTCATGTTAGTTCAATATGTACGAATTGCTAAATTTCTTGGTCTCCTATAATTGTAAGATACAATGTTTATTCGATAGATTTTATCTTAAAATGATTTATGTTGGGTATTATCAAAGTTTATAGGTACGGGTCAAATACTATAAAGTGAGATTTAGGTGAGGTGAGGTTTCTATTTAGTTGCTGTTTTTTATTCACGAAATATGCGACGTGGACGAATTCGTGGGCACAGCTAGTATATATATATAGGTACGTTTTTACATGGAAAAGGCTTTTAAGCAATCCCTGAACGAGAGAGGCGCTATGGTTGAGTTAATATTGACTACTGAAAAGGGCAGAACGTCTGCTGGAACAAACCTATAACTTTGTTATGTATGTAGGAATGTTTATTTTTAAGGCGCACAAATTGTTATATTTTTAAATATGATATGGTAAAACAAATTATTTAAAACAAAATCCTTAAAATTGGTACAGGATTACTGGTGTCCGGTAAGTTATAGGATACATGAATAATATCACAATAACAAATAATAATACGCTTAGTATTAACCGTAATCTCAATTGGTAGAAAGTAGCAATATGAATGCTCTATAATTAATAGAATTCTTATTATCGCTTACTAACGGACTGCTTAAACCGGTCGGTGATGCTCGATGTAGACTCTAGAGCCGTGATATTTTGCACAGAAGTTACATAAATCAAGTAGGTGAGTAGTAAGAAATTATTTTGGAAAATTCATTCGCTAAGTAAACCTACTTCAATCAGGGTTTTAAAATAAAAATAGGATGATTCCTGAGATGTTGTTGATGGGATTACCCCATCGAGCACATGGCTACTATCTCTGTAAAATAGAATTTACTGCTTTAACTGTACCTATAAAATCTATACAAATAAATAAGATTAAAGTGTGTTTTGAAATGACAATAAATCTGATTTTTACTAAATGCATATGAAAGTATGTACAGTAACTACTTATAACAAAAAAAAAATTTAAAATTCTTTTTTATCTGTCTGTCTATTTGTTCCGGCTAATCTCTGAAACGGTTAGACCGATTTTAACGGGACTTCCATTGGCAGAGGGCTAATATTTTAAGGAGTAACTTAGAATACTTTTATCTACAACAAACGCGTCCGGAGCCGCCGGCATAGCTAGTTAATAATAAACTAAATATGAAATGCAAATTCATTATGGTAATCTGATACCTCGTTTTAAGTCAGATTGCCTACTAATTTGGTGTCTAACAAATGGGTAGCTATCTAACATGTAAATTAAATATTACAACAATCAAAGGGTCCGCCAGCAAGCCTGACCCGCACTTCGGTCAACAACGGATCGGACGGAGTTATGAATCACGAGGACACACCCAAAAAACCCCGACGCTCCGAACTACGAGGACATATTATAACATAGATTTATATATAATACATCTATGTATTATATCACTCCTTCCCGCAATGCGACAACAACCGTCATTTTAAACATACAGAAATTCCTCAAACACTTAAAGTGGATTATGTGAAACGAAAACTATGACGGTCCTTATGTATCATGAGACCAGTGATGAAGACACGGAAGAGGTCAATTCTTATTATGTTAGCGTTATAAGTGAACTTATCTGGCCGTATTTATTGGTCACGCTTTTTTTCTAAAAATAGCTACCCTTCGCCATTGTACGGTAGAAATTTTCATTAACAATAAGTTCACGTTCCATAGAATGGGCCATTAAATTTAAAAGGATATATTATTCAATGCTTATAAAGAATGCTAAATAACCTTTATCTGTCCATTTCCTCTATTGGGTATTTAGTTATACATAAACAAGGATGCATTTTAATTAGGGATATGAGATTTTGGATATGGATATGGATATCTTAAAAGTATTTTAGTCGGGTTTGGATACGGATATGAAATTATTTTAGGTATCCGATAGTTTCGGATAATTTCAGTTATGAATATTTTGATTTTTCAAAGAATTGCACGTATTTGGAAAGAAAAAAGGTATTTGTAGTTGAAAAATATAAGACAAACATTTTAGCATTCCATGGATTCACCGTGCTGGTGCCGGGTCCATCGTGTGGCAGACAGAGGGCACACGAGCAGCCCCCAGGACTTGCGACCCAGGTGTAGGTTTAAGGGGCCCTCTTATGATGCACATCAGCGCTCACCTTGACTGCCCGCGATACCCTATCTGCCAAGCTAGACTTAGTAAGACCCTGTTAATGCTGCTTTAGATACCCGTTCTAAAATAGAACTTACTACAGTTCTCGGCAGGCCTTGGTCTTTTAGCAAGTTATAGAGAGATTTCGCTGGAATACCTCTCGCTTCCACTTCCACTGCATACAAGTTAACCGCAGAGCCGTTTTTAGTTAACTCATTACATAGATCGTAATATTTATTTATTTTTAATGCGTGGTCTTTAGGTATATTAGTTTCCCACGGTACAGTAAGCTCTACAAGTACTATACGCTTGATTTCTCGAGAATAAAGAAATATATCTGGTCTGGATGACAAAAAACCACATCCTCTAAGATTTTATAATATTTTTCATATGTGTCCACTAAAATAGTACAATCAGGTGCAGAACCGATGATTGAGAAGGGCTTACTTTTAGCAGTTACTGGTGAACCATATCTTATAAAGTTAATTTGTCTCCTGTTAGTGGTCAATCCTTTTTGAGCTCTAACTACTGTAAGACTTACTGCTTCACGTATGAATTGAAGTACTCTATCATGGCAACGTGAGTAGTGACCCCTATCAAGAAGCACCTTACATCCTACTAATAAGTGCCTGGCTGTACCTATTGCCTCACCACAAGCATAGCAAGATTTTTCAGAGGTTTTCCCCCATCTTAATAAGTTACTCTGATCTGGGAGGGTCATTTGGAAGGCATTAAGATAAAATTATAGTGGGGCAGGAGACCAGTCATATAACAAGACGCGCCACTTTAGTGCTAATGGGATGCAGAACTCACCCATGGCTTACCACTCGTTTTGGATTTCTAAATTCATTGTGTGCACTCTATAGGTGTCATTTCCATCTTGATGTAGAAAGGATTTTATTGTGTCTCGATCATACTTTCTCTTTCTCAAACCCAAAAACCCAGTCTATTAACCTGTGCACCTGCCATAAATTGTTTGTGAAATTGAAGTCTTGACTCTAGTTCTGTGGCATAATTGCCTTTTGGGAGAGATGGAATTATTTCATCATGGGATTTCCCCAAGATCATTACATTAAACTTTTGGTGACTCTAAGGTGTTTATAGTTCTGATGGCCTCTTTAATTTCATCCCAAAACTATTACGATCCCTAAATAGAGTTGAGGGGTCAGCCGAATGTGCCAGTCTAAGCCATAACCTCAACATCTTTATGACCTTTGCATCTATCTTTGCCAGGAGAGTTTTACCAAAGTCATATACAGGCTGGGCCAGAAAGGCATACGATTTTAAAAACACTCTTGCGTTTGAACCTTATGAGCGGGGGCTGCGCGGGTGGTGGAATGAGAAGCTCGATTCTCGGAAATTTAATCGCGATGGATCGCTTCACCGGAGCGCAGCGTGCATTTTGCGTTAAACATTATTATAATAATGGCGATTCGTGCGCTATTGTTCAACGTTTATTTCGGCGTGAGTTTGGATTACATAACTTAAATCAGTGTCCGAAGGAAAGTGTGATTTGATCGTGGGTCAGAAAGTTCGAAGTTACTGGTTCGACTCTCAAGCAGAAGCCTGTGGGACGCCCAAAGTCAACAAGAACGGAAGACACAATTGAACAAGTTAGAGCTTCAGTTCAACGTAAACCTGGTCTATTGACTCGCAAGCGTACAGCTGAACTTGTGGTGTCCAGAACATCTTTGCGTCGCATTTTGTTGAAAGATTTGAATTTGCAGCCGTATAAAATTCAGCTTGTGCAGGAATTACTGCCAAATGACCCAATTTTACGACGAGCTTTTGTTGAAACAATGCTGGAACGCTTTCAGAGTTTCAACAATATTCTGTTCTCCGACGAAGCCCATTTTCACTTAAATGGGCATGTCAATAAACAGAATTGCCGTTACTGGGCTGCAGAGAACCAACGTGCAAAACATCAAAAGCCTCTGCATTCGCCGAAAGTAACCGTTTGGGCGGCCATATCAGCACATGGAATTATTGGACCCTATTTTTTTGAAAATCAACAAAGGCAATCTGTCACTGTAAATTGCGAACGATACATAGCCATGTTAAGGGATTTTTTCCTTCCGCAACTGCAACAATTTGAAGCCTATAATCGTGCGACGTGGTTTCAACAAGATAGTGTGACATGCCATACATCTAATGCTTCGTTGGTGGCCGTAAACGAGATGTTTGCTGGGAAACTGATATCGCGCCGAGGTGACTTGCATGGCCGCCTAGAAGTCCGGATCTAACGCCACCGGACTTTTTCATGAGGGGATACCTGAAAAGTAGAGTCTACTCCAATAACCCAGCCACGATTAACCAGTTGAATATAAATATCCGAGAAGAAATGGCAGCTATTCCTCGCGCAATGTGTCGGCGAGTTTTTACCAATTTGAGGTTCAGATTCGAGGAATGTTTGCAGCGGGATGGTGCACACCTGAATGATGTAATTTTTAAGAAATAAATTCCCAGATGTCTATTTTAATTGAAATGAAGATGTGTATTGTATTTAGTTTTTTTTTTTATTATTTTTTAAAATTCGCAAAACTTTCTGGCCCACCCTGTACCAGAAAAGGCCAAGTCTGACGAGATGTAAAATAGTTGTCGTATATCCAAACTTTTTTAATATTGCTAATTGGCTGAAGGTCTACCTTATTGAGGTCACTAAGGAAAATATCGACAACTGCGTCCAAGGGTGGCGTACGTCTCTTGTAATCTATCCTTCTTCCAAGAAATTTGAAAGGCACCGCTTCAACACCTTTGGTAACACATTGCACACATATTGAGAGTCCTGAATCATATGAGGTATATTTAGTGTCCTGTCAACCCAGACACAGACAATGGCATTTACTTGGTTTTGCCCTCATTCCATCAGTCCATGTACAGAACACATCCACTTCATTCAAAAGTGCATGACATTATTTTGGATTGCGTGTCAGTATTGCAAGGTTATCAGCAAAGGCTAAGATTGACTCTGTAAATCTATTACTAATTTTAAACCGATATCATTTTTTTCATGGCTTATTAACTTATCTATTAAAATATTTATAACTATATATTAATATACATAATTACATTGGTGACATGCAACAACCTTGGAACAGTCCCAAATTATATGTAAGGATTTTGTGTGCTCTTTGTTTGCTAATATGGTAAATTTTAATTGAGAATAATATGATATGTATATGATGTTATTATGTCAATAACTGCCATAGGAAAGTTATACCACTTCAAGGCCAAGATCATCAGTTCATGCTGAACTGAACCAAATGCGTTCTCAAGGTCTATCCAGCAGATTGTTATTTGCCTCTCATGTGTCCTGGCCTTTTTGAGACTTTCCGCTAGTAAAGTGTTATGTTCCAAGCATCCACAAATACCGGGCAAGAACCCTTTCTGGTGATTGGGCTTGAAATACCTGTTGTTGATCATGAAGAGTGTCATTTTTGTTTGTAATATACTGAAAAAAATTTTGGAAATTGTATTGGTTAGAGCTATTGGTTTAGTGTCTATTGGATGAGTTGCTTCCTCTTTTTGGAATGAGGACAAAAATTGCTTCGCAGAATGCTGTTGGTATTTTCTTACTTAACCAGATCTTAAGAAATATATTTAAGAACCGACAGACATTTTTTGTACACTATATACGGAATGCTATCAGGGCCGGGAGCTGACTTGGATGCTTTCTTTTTAATTTGATTGCTTATTACCTCAAGGGTATGTGGATTACTTTGAAAATTAGTAAGAGGATTCTTAGGTCTTCGGATGTTTGGATCTCCATACAGTCTTCCATGCCTCGGCACTTCTCATATGTGCTAAATGATCGTAAATCTGTTCGTTGGTCAAGAGAAGCTTTCCTTTTGGTTCACTGAAAATGTTTGTCGTATACTGGAAAGGGTTTTTATCAAAGTTCACTTCATGTTTAGCTCTGTTAAAATTATCTCGATCTTTTATAATTTGTACCGATATTCCTTGAATTAATTTAAGGATTGATCTTATGCCCTAGACATTTGATGACTTAGATGGGTATCGCCCATGGCTTTGGCTTTTCGAAGTTGCTTTATTAACTCTCTTTTCCTTCTCCGCATTTTAATTTGAAAGTACTTTTTTTGTTCTTTCGAGCATAAGAACTTGGTAATGGATAATGCCCACATAAATATGTATATACTGTGTGATATCTATTGTCAGCAACCGCAAACCATGAAGGAAGAACAAGCTGCTAAACAACCGAGATTGGTCAATCGCTCTAGGCCACTGCTGCTTCACGACAATGCAAGACCACACACTGCACAACAAACAACCACTAAGTTAGATGAGCTACAATTGGAATGTCTGCGACATCCATCATACTCCCCGGACCTTACTCCAACAGATTACTATTTATTCCGGAATTTGGACAACTTCTTACAAGGAAACAAATTCAACTTCGATGCGGCAGTCCAAACCGCCTTCAAAGAGTTTATTGATTCTCGCCCCTATGGTTTTTTTAGAAAAGGGATCAATGAACTACCTATTAGATGGCAAGAGTGCATAGATAACAACGGTACATACTTTGATTAATTAAATATATTTTACCAAAAAAAAAAAGACTTTATATTGCTCCCGTACAAAACGCCAATTTCATATGTAAGGACCTAACCTATCAATAAAATAATGAAAAAAACAGGGGGATGTCTAAACTTAAAAATGAAACTATAATAAATAATCAAAATACATGTATTTTTTTTTTTATATTTCATTTGCATTTACAATGAAATATTTTTACCTACTGTATAGTTCAATAGGTAAGTAAAATGCTCAACGGTTACATCATTTCTCAGTATTTAAAAAATATGATAATCTTGGTTGTCTTCTATTTCGCATAATAATGGTGAATGTTATCGTTTTCACGAAACTTCAGTTTCAATATAACGGATTACTCGCATTATACGAGGGTTAATAAATTAACTTAACGATTTCTTTTATATCTTAAAAATATAACATGCGTTACAACGTAGGTACTTACTTACCAACTACAAATACAAATGGTAAGCGTGATACAAGCAATGATTGACTCGATGTGACGATGACGTCAGATTTATTTTGGTAGGTAGGTTATGTTAATGCTCCAGTGATGAGAATAAAATACATGATATTCCGTCACGATTTTTGCGATTTCGAAGTTCGCTTCGGCTTATTGTTTGGCGTGTATTTTTTTATAACTCAGTTATTAACAAATCGTTAATTTATATAACAATATTCTTGTAATCTAGGTATATTAATAAATGTGTAGTTCTATTTTTATTTTCAAAATTTTTGATAGGAATCATTTATGAAGGACCACTAATCACGAATATGCCATTGAATAGGTATGTCCGCATTTACGTGTAAAACAGTTTGCCCGATTCTTAAGAAATTTTGTACACGAGAATCTTATGTCTTATTAATTGATAAGAAATATCAATAATACTGCAGAGATCTTAAAAAAACACTTTAAAAAAATGATTATTTTTTTATTTTCAACCGCTCTAGATGAAATTTTGTAGTCAGAAAGCATACGTTATTCTGTTATTAACAGCTATAAGAATCGTCATGAAATGGCAATAATTCATAAACTTAATTAAGAATTGTCAATAATTAGTGAAAATAAAATTACGGGATGAAAATAATTACTGCGTAATAAGCGCGTGCGGAACCGCGGGGCACTGCTTGTATATTATAATCTATATTATAATATTATTATACTATAATATTATTATACTATAATATTATTATACTATAATATTATCATACTATAATAAAGTGGAAGAGTTTTTTGTTTGTTTATTTAAACATGCTAATCTCTGGAACTACCAATTGGATTCAAAAAAATATTTTTGTATATGATAGACAGATTCACAAGGAATATGCCATATGCTTAAATTGCACACATATTATTTTTATTAGTATCAACCCAGTGAACTGATGAAGACATAGCCTGCTACAGGAGACTGTGAAGTAAATATTATAGTGCTAATGAATGGCCAAAATATGAAGTTTTATAAATATGTAAGAAGGCAGAAAAAATTGCTTAAAAGTAAAGTCTTCAGTAAAACAAGATCAAGCTACATATAACAGTATACATTAGAACTTCTCAATAATTACAATTTGTTTGTTCCTCTTTGCATCCTGAGGTCCCCACTAGAACCTAGCCATATATCGCAACCCTATACATGTTGCAGTATCACCAACAATGTGTCTTGCTTTAAGCTTTGGTACTTAACTTTTGCTTATTATTGGTATTAGGATACCATATTAACTTGATCAAATTACATTATAGTACACAAAGAAATAAATCACTTACTCAGGAGCAGTCCTGCCGGCAACAAAACCCTCACCAGCAATAGAGACAAGTAGTATTTATGCATGATGCCAACTGTTAAAATAACAAAAAAAAACTATTGTAAAAAGTTATTCACAATTCTAACTTCTTTTAACAGAATGCTATAATCTAAGGTTTTTTATCTTTTATGTATCACTTAGAAATGTGTCTACATAATCTTATTTTTATTTAAAAATACTGTCTCTAAAAATAACTACTAATAAAGTTACAAGAAAAAATGTTTAACTAAATATGTACTCAACTAAATGAGAGATATAAAATCAGATATTCATTGTTTATAAATATATAATATACACTAAAGGCCATTTGAAATTGTCCTCAGAGATCTTTTTTTTATGTTTTCCCATTGATACATATATAAATTTTAAATGTAGTTTGGATAAAAATATACACACTGAAATTTGTGCTTTTAAACTCATCAAATATTTTATTATAACATTTTAAATATAAAAAACTAAAAATAATGAAATATTGAAATTTGTGTCACAAACTGTCATCTTGTTATGGACTATACAGTAAATACTTACCATTGGGTGTTGTACAGTCATTTTACTGAGCTACTATAAAAAAAACAATGATCCTGCACATGTGTGGAGTACTGGGTTATTATAAAAAAATATATATACGTATAGCAAGTCTGATGCAAATTTAGTTTTGTTACCAACCACAGTAGATACGTATCAATATGTGAAAATATATAAATATTTATACGAACTCCTTAAAACAAAAGAGAAAATAAAATAATTAATTAATTTCGATATAAATCAATGCCAAATAATTGTAGGGAAAAAATTGTACAGTAAGTTAATTTTAATTAATATTTTAGCCATAAACAACGTAATCTAATAAGCTACCAAAAACTCGAACGAGCCCTAAATTTTTCAAATTTATTTGTATAGTTATTGTATGAAATTGCGGCGGGTTTATAAAACTATAATTTCATGACCCACATACTACTTCACAAAAGCCGAATATCGCAACACATAACTATTAATCCAGGATACATATACTCACGTCATTTCATTCAATAAAAACCAAAGAAACATACAGTCATAATAATTCGGCATTTATCTATCGAATAAGTTCGTATCAAAAAACATTTTACGATATTTCAAACCGTAAGTAAAACAAAAACACAACCACTCTCGACACTCCTGAAACTGACACTTCAATTGTCATTTGTCAAACTTCAAATTACAGTTCAGTTGCTAGAACTAAAATTCAATTTCTACTAATATGTTCTTATTCTTCTTCTTCCTAACTTGGCAACTAATCCTCTTTAATGAATGCTGAATAACAATGCGCATCTCCTTTCTTATAAAACCTACGTCTATGAATTAAAAAGAAAATGTATAATGAGTTGCTATGTTACTAACATTAAGAAAATAAATATGTTATAAAAGAAAAGTGGTTTATTTAAAAATTGCCCCGTAATCCTCTTCCTCAACAGTGGCAGCAGAGCGTCGTTATATTAGACATGGTTATATTAATCTTATTATATTGATGTATTGTTAGGCTATGTGCAGAATAATAAAATATGTACAAACATTTTCCCATCATACCATTCGATGGCAAAAATTTCAACACGTGGGTATTTGCAAGTAAATATGAAAATAAAAAAGGTGAGGCAAGGGCACAGGCACTCATCATCGCTGCCGTGTCCGATACCCATCTTCTTGTACATCTAATAGTCTGTGCCCATCTTGATTACGTGAAAAAAGGTTCAACGTATGAGATGGTAAAAACGTTAGAACTAAATTTTAAAGCAAAAGGCGTACGCTCAAAGTTATTTTTAACAAGAAATTTAGCTAATTTAAAATATAATGAAAAGTCGTCTTTGTTGGAATATATATTAAAATTAGAGACGATATTTACGGATTTAAAGGAAGCGGAGTCGGAATTAAAAGAGGATGAAAAAGTCAACTATCTTTTACTATCGATGCCGGAAAGCTATGAAGGAATTGTTACAGCACTTGAGACTGTTGAAAATTTGCATTATGATTTTGTGAAAAAAAGACTGATGGGTGAAGAAGAAAAGAAGAAAAAGAATATTAGTTCAGCACAGTATAACATCAATAATGCATTTCTATGGTATACTTGTGGTAAGCCCGAACACAAAAAGTTTCAATTTCGGGAGAAGAATCAAGAAAACAACAAACAAGGACGTGACATAAACTCAGTTCAGCGTGGGTATCAAAGAGGAGGTGAATACTACGGACAAGGAGAACAGCGTGGAGCTTACTTAGGCCAAAGACGGGGCGATTATCATGGACAAGGACGCGGCGTGTACCAAGGACATAGTCGTAGCACATATCAAAGACAAGCTCGAGGAACATACCGAGAACAATGAAGATTCAAAAGACAGCGTGGAGGCTACAACCAAGAAAGAGATCATCAAGTTTTTAATATAGATGGGAGTGACTGTTTTATGTGTGAAGATGTAGCTAACAATTGTGACCAAAAGATGGACAGTTTGTTGTGGTGTGTAGACTTTGGATGCTCTGATCATTTAGTAAACACGAAAGATTATTTTACAGACTATATAGAGCTTAAGCAACCTAAATATATTGCAGCTGCTAAAAATGGTGTAACTTTACTAGCGATAGGTATTGGAAATATACAGGTAATAGGTTATGTAGGTAGAAAAGCATATCCATGTACTACTAAAAATGTATATTTTGTTCCCGAATTAAGGAAAAATTTTATATCCGTATACAAAATTAATTTAAGTGGATATAAAGCGATATTCACACACGGTAAGGTTAGAATTTATAATAGATATGATAACATGATAATGATAGGCAACTTAGAAGGTAATTTGTATACTATTAAGACAAGCATCAACCAACAAAATTGCAACTATGTAAACAAAGAATTTAATGAAAAAGCTAGTTTGTGGTATAGAAGGTTTGGTCATTTAGGAATGTATAATATTAATCGGCTGGTAAAAACAAATATGGTAAATAGTTTAAATGACTTAAGAAATAGTAATATAGAAAATACATTATGTGAACCATGTCTGCTAGGTAAAATGAAACGACAACCGTATAATAAGATAGGATGTAGAGCTAAACAGCCACTTGAAATAGTACACACGGATGTATGTGGACCTATATCTCCAACCAGTAGAGACCGTTAAATATTTCTTGACTTTTATCGATGATTATACTTATTTTGTAATTGTATACCTTATTAAACAAAAATCCGAAGTATTTGAGAAATTTCAAAATTATTTTTATTATGTCACCAAACATTTTAACACAAATCTGCTAAAACTGCGTTCAGATAACGGTGGGGAATACGTCACTAATGATTTTTAATATTTTTGTGCACAAGAAGGAATATCACTACAATATACAGTACCTTATAATCCGCAAATGAATGGAGTTGCGGAGAGAATGTATCGCACACTTATGGAGAAGGCGAGAATAATCCTGTTGGAATCAAAGTTAGAAAAAGAGTTTTGGGCTGATGCTGTTTTATATTCAGCTTAAGTAACAAATAGAAGTCCATCAGCAGGGAGAGAGTTAACGGCAAGTGAATTATGGACAGGCAGAAAACCTGATGTGTCAAACATGCGCGTTTTTGGTTGTATCGCATATAACCATGTACCTAGGGAATTGAGACAGAAATTGGATAACACGGGAAAGAAAATGATCATGATTGGATATAGTACATCGGGATATAAATTATTTGACCTGGAAACAAGTAAAGTAGTACATGCATGAAATGTTATATTTGATGAAAGGTATAATGAAAATATATACCTACCATACTTACATGTAGAAAACAAAGAAGAAGGAAGTCAAAAAGATGACCAAAAGATATTTGAAGTAGCAAGACAAGAAAGGAGAGAAGAGCAAAAGGATGTAATGACAAGCGATACTATAGATATACCTACAAAGACAATAAACATACAGGTGGATGAAGTTATAAGTAAAGATGAACAAGAAGGAAGAGGGAAAAGAAAAATACAGAAACCGAAATGGCATAAAGAATATATTATGGATTTAAGTAATGACAATGATGAAGTTTTGTATGCATTGATGACAAGCCAGGAAGATATTCCATCATGTTATGAGGAAATAGAATATAGAAAAGACAGACAAGAATGGAAAAATACAATAATAGAAGAGTTTAAAGTATTAGAAGAAAGTGAAACATGGAAAGTGGTATCTAAATCAGAGAAAGAAAAATTATTAGATAGTAAATGGGTTTTTACAAGAAAATGTATAGGAAAGAAAAGAAATGTTATAAAAGAAAAGTGGTTTATTTAAAAATTGCCCCGTAATCCTCCTCCTCAACAATGAAGACCATTTAGTGTCATTATCAAATGAATAAAGTGTTTTGTCAGACATACTATTATGCTATATAACTCTGTGAAAAAATTATATTTTTTATCAATGCCTAGAAGTTGAACTTAATGTGTAAATTTACTAAATTTAAGGCTACATGAAGATGTAAGATTGAATCTTAATTAATTAAGCGAAAGAATTGTTTTAATATTCCTACGGATTAGCAATTTTCTACTGGCATTTTATTAAAAAAAGATCTGTGCATTGTTATTATTGCTACGACAATTTACGTGTTCTGCGAAAATTTGACAAATATTACTAAAAACCTGCGGCCTATACGGAATCTCCATTGCCGTAGCAGAATCTACGGCAATGTTCTTAAGGCATAAAATTACCAATTTTGCCAAAAAGTGGTAATCTTCTTTTGCTAGTTATTGTCTGATTGTTTTTTACTGGTTTTTATTATGATGTGCCGTGAAATGTGAATGGGGAGTTTTTAGCGGTATCTTGAAGTGACATGTTGTGGTTTTTATTTTTAATTCATTTGCTTAGGTTTTGACCCTGTGTTATGTAATATTGGTGGCGTTTTGCGTGATATAGTTTGGTTTTTGTGCATAAGTGAAGTGGATTATAAATATAAGCTGAAAGCATTCACTCCGAGATCCTACAAAAATTTCTTAGAATGTTCTAAAAAGGAAACCACCATCTTGTTAGGATACTGAATCGTCATAACACTATAATTAACTCGATAATGGCAGTAATGGTCTTCACTAAAGAGGACCGGTTGCCAAGTTAGGAAGAAGAAATGTGAATGGGGAATGGCATTTCAACAAACCAAGATAAATGTGTTTCAAGTACACATAAATTTATTCGACTGAATAGGTATTCATGTATGGAAAGTAATTTTTTCTTTTTAATTATACTTATTTGTTTATTTACATGTATTTGTGTCATTTTTATGGGTATCGTAGATCAAATGGAAAAAATGGAACTCTTAAAGGATCACTTTTGTGTGTCTATCCATCGGTTTGTCAAGTGCGTGTAAAGGAAAGAAGTTTTTTTTATTACTTAATTTTATGCTACGGCAATCAAGAGGTCTCTAATCCTTATAAACAAACACGGCAATTTCAGTCACAGAACACGACAATTCGAGATTTGTCTCTAACAGCAATAGACCTGTGCACCATCAGTGTGGCTAGAAAGGACAAAAGTACAGGTTTTACATGTAGTCAGTGCCAAAGCCGCTGAATACATAATGTATTATTATGTAACTAATCTGTTGTTTCAAAACATGTGTTCATTGAAAGAGAATAATAGAATTATTGTTCCACACAGAAAATAGGTAAATATACATTCTATGTATATAATGTTTTTATATTGTATATGGTAGGAAATATTAGTTATTGCTGAAGAGGAAAACGAAGATAAGATGTAAAAATTTTACATTGTTTGTTAAGCGTATAAAGATGTACAATACTTTCGATTTTTTTACGTTTTATTTTTGTTATTCAAATATGATAATAGGAACTTACGATATAGAGTACCTACTACATATTTGAAAAATATGATATAGCATTGATTGTCTGAAACAGGAGCGAAGATTGAAATGTCAATACATACAATTTTAACCAGGCCAATATGTAATTAAATATAAATAAGCTTTATTTTTAATAGTGTTTTTACACTATTTTTGGCGAGTTCTTGATCTCTCATGTGGTGGTTTTTATTTTATTTCTTTTATTTGCATTCTTTATGACTATTATTATGTACCTAATGATGGTGGAACTTTGCGTGCAATGATTTGGTTATTATATACGAGTGAAATTGATTAAAAATAAAAACTGAATAGAAACATGTATTTTAAGTTGCCACAAAAACTCCCCGGACAGTTTTAATCTAATAAGCAGTGCTGCCAATTGGCGGGTAATTATCCGAAAAGCGGGTCATTTCGGTTGATTTTATGATGTCCCGTAATTTTGTAGGATATTTACATTGATCAGGAGAAAAGCGGGTATTTTTGCTGAAATACAATCCTTTGCATTTATCTACGTCGCGGGAATTTCTACATAGTTAAATTAACTGACAGAGCTATCTAATGACTCGTAGCTAGCATAGGGGCCATCCATAAATTACGTCACACGAATTTCTTGGTTTTTTGACCCCTCCTCCGTCCTTGTCAAAGCTGGTCACATTTGTGAGACCCCGCCCCCCCTACGTAGTGTGATATAACACATATTTTGCAATTTTATAATTAGAAATTTATGAAATTAAAACAGCAGTGTTCGGAAATTATTTTAATTTCCATTTAAATTATATTTCAATAAAATCGACATCAAATCAAAGAAAGGTATAAAAATTAACAAAACATAAAAAAATCACTTTAATGAAAGATAAAAACTTAGTCCATAACTAACATAACTTATTTTTCTTCGAACTATAAAGGTAATAAGTTTCAAATAATCGAGTTGTAAACGTTGTTAAATAAAACATTGCCATGTTCGAGATACAGAAGTCCAATTTAATTTTTTCTCTGATTATTTTGACTAGAGGGTTGAGATTTAGTGCAACGGTGGTTTTGGGGCTTGAATGGAAGGGAACACATTCTTTCGAGTTTGGGAGGTTTTCGACTTAAAGAAGTTCTAATGTACTTAGATATAAAATATTATATTTTGAAAAAATGTGATGTCACAAAATTTGGGACCCCTCCCCAACCCTTGTCGCACAATGCCACACTTCGTCAACCCCCTCCCAAACCCTAAACGTGTGACGTAATTTATGGATGGCCCTATAGCTGCAGCGGCGGCTTTACCCATTGCGAGGCTCCGGGCGGCAGGTCTTTGCGAGGTTTTTTGTCCTACGGAAAAGTACCTATGTGATGCGAAAGTAGGTCTGGTTTTTTGGTAGGTATTTGTGATGTTAGACGTGAAATACTAAAGTTATACAAATAAATAAAATTTGAGTTTTAAAATATTTTACTTACATTGAAAGATTTACAAAATTAACAAATACAGAGATGATAAATATTAAAATTGATGTTTGCGGCTTTTACTAAGACTAAAATCTTTAATTAAAGCACAATAATCTAACGAATGAGCTACGTCATTTTCGATTGAAAGAATAGCAAAGACGGAAAGCCAATCCTGTGTCAATGAATTCCTCAAATATGTTTTAATAATTTTAAGCCTCGAAAAACTCCTTTCAGCAGACGCAACCGTAATAGGTGTGGTGGCAATAATTATCAGAACTATTTCGATAGTGGGGTAAACTTCAGTTAATTTTTTTTCTTTTATGTATTTCAGCACCGAGATAAGATATATAAGTTATATATATAGATATAATATAATAGATAAGATTCCTTCAGACACGAATGAACATATTCAGTTCTTCGTACAATTCATGTCCATCAATAACACATGATTCTCCTACTGTCATAGATATTTGCAAGTCGCTGCATTGCTTCGAAAGTTCACTATCACTAATTTCCTTTAATCTTTTTATATTATACATGAAACCAAATATGCTCTCATGATGTTTAAGTGCCTCAAACCTAGGATGGCAGCTTGCGCACATTGTCGACAATAACATAAAAATAGTTTACAGTCAAAACTGTTTACTGTGACATCGTTTAGAACAAATGCCAGTTATAATAACCTAGAACAAAGGTCCCGGCTGAATGCTATATGACCGCCTTATTAAAAACATTGCTTTAAACGACATTGCTAATAACGACATACCTCATAAAACGACCACATTTAACTAATATTTCGGAGAATTAGATCTATTAGAACGACCGGCTAAGCTGTATTGTAAACAATTTGAATAGGTATCCACATTTGTCTTCAATGGCTATTAAAATCAGGAAAGAAAACAATGGGATTTAGTTTAGTGTAGGGTGTTTTATAATTCTTAGAAACAAAACACGTGCACGCAGTAGAGTCAAAGCCCGCTTTTTCATATCTCTTCAGTTAGTTTGTTACTTATCTATACATAAGACGCACCAAAACTTTGTGGAGTTATTCGTGAAACTTTCAAAATGTCGCAAAGAAAAAGAAAAAAAATTAATATTGAAGAAAAATCGCGTATTAAATGAGAGAGATTAAATTGTTAGAGAGCTAGAGAGCGGAATTTCAAACAAAGACTTAGCAAAGGAATATGGTGTATCACATTCGACAATTTCAACCATATGGAAAGAGCGAGAAAAAATTCAAACGCTTTATGGTAATAATAATGAGCCAGAACAACGAAGCATACGAATATTGAGGAAGCTTTGCTAAAGTGGTTTAAATATCAAAGGGCTAATAATGTGCCAATAAACGGACCGATTCTTCAACAAAAAGCTAACGATTTTGCTCAACGTTTTGGCGAAGATTTTGTTTGCTCGTCTAGTAGGATTCAACGTTTCCAGGCTCGGCACAGTATTATCGGCGGGAAAATGAGTGGTGAAGCTGCTAGTGTTGATAAAGATACTGTAGAAGAATGGATAACGCAAAAGTGGCCTACATTATTCGAAGGCTACGGGCCAGATGTAATTTTTAACGCAGACGAAACTGGAATTTTTTACAATATGAAACCAGACAAGACTTTAAAGTTCAAAGGAGAGAATTGTTCGGGAGGAAAAATGTCTAAGACAAGATTAACGATCATGGTTGCAGCAAATATGACAGGATCCTGTAAAAGAAAGCTTTTAGTTATTGGCAAATCTAAGAAAACAAGATGCTTTAAAAACATACACTCACTGCTGGTAACGTATGAAAACAATGTGAAGTCATGGATGACATCGGACATTTTTGAGAGATGGTTAAGAAACTGGGACGCTGAATTGAAAGGAAACAAACAGAAAGTTCTACTTTTGGTTGATAACTGTCCTGCTCATCCGGCTATTACTAATCTAAAATGCATTAAACTTGTGTTCTTACCACCAAATATTACATCTGTATTGCAACCAATGGACCAAGGTGTAATAAGGTGTTTAAAATCTCACTATATAAGACTGCAAGTGTTTAAGTTAATACAAAACCTTGACAGTACGACCAAAAAAGCTTTACGGTCCTTGATGCCATCCTGATGATATCAGAAGCATGGAAAAACGTTTCACAAAACACTATAGCTAGCTGCTTTAAACATGCTGGTTTTAAAGACCTCTTAACAATAACCTCAGATGATGTGACTGATGATGATGGAGAGGACAATATTTCTCTTGCTCAATTAGCCCAAAATTTACGACCTGCTTTATCTACTACTGAAGCAGCAGAGTTCATTGATGTAGATAACTCTATTGAAATTTGCGCACGAGCTACGGAGGATGATATTGTACGAGATGTTCAAGAGGAAGATGACGAACAGGAAGACTCTGAAGAACAATTTACTGTACCAACTTTGAATGATGGTATCAATGCTGTTAGTGTATTAAGAAAGATTGTTCTTTTTAATGATCAGTTCCATATCCACAGCAATTATGACGATATGTTAATTAAAATCCAACGTGAATTACAAAATATCTATGCACAACAGAAGTGTTCCAAACAGACCAAAATTATAGCTTTTATGCTCACAGAAAAATAATATGCATTGTACTTATGTGTAATAATTGTAATAAACAAAATGTACATAGTTGAATAAATATATTTTTCCAATAATGCCCTATCGATTTGTTTGTACTTGCACGATACACATTAAACATCACCGGTTGTTACGACTATCGGTTTTTACGACTGAATATGAGCAGTCCCTTCGATGTCGTTATAACAGATTTTGACTGTATTTTGAAAATCTCTTCCGCATTCAATTCATGAGCTTCATCTTCCCCTTCATAATCAAAATGCCTTTTTTTACATCGTCTTCTGACTTTTTAAACTGTTTGTCAATATTATTTTCCTCGGCTATTTCTCTCGTGTTACAAGGAATAACTGAAAACCATTTTCTCGATAATTATCGAGCCAATTTGTGAATGCGTCTAGGTGTTGTATAGCCACATCTAAGTGCATGTTTTCGCTTTGCCACATTTTACTGATAACATATATCTTTGTAAGAATGACATACCATATTACAAGTGAAACTACAAATTCGTAGGTAGTTATTTCCTTTTCTATAGAATGGCATTCACTGATCACCTGACAATCTGTTGTATTTTCTGCTAAATCTTTTAAAGCATCACATATACCGCTTAGTTGGTATTTAACGGCCTTTACCGATGCTACCCTGCACTCCCATCTAGTTTCAGAAAGTGGTTTTAGCGATAAGGATTTTACATGAGCATTTAAAATAGCCCCCCTCTGACTTCAACCGGTAAACAGAGTGTACAACTTTTGTAGCAAACCGAAAAAAGATTTTGATTGAACACAAGACGATGCTGCATCTCCTAGGATGAGATTCCAGCTATGACTCTCACAAGGTAAAAAATAAGCAAGTGGATTAATTTCAATAATACGTTTTTGGACACCACTTTTTTCACCACGCATATTGACACCATTATCATATCCTTGGCCTTTGCAGTTTTGAAATTATATACCTAACTGTTCTAATTCTGTGATTATATAATTAGTCAAACTCTCAGCTGTGGTTTTTTCGACGGCTATGAAACCAATAAAATGATCTTCAATTTCAGCTGTTTTTGTATTATAAAATCTTATAATAATTGATAGTTGCTCTACACGAAAAACGTCGCGAGTACAATCAAGAATAATAGAGTAATATTTATTATTAATCTTCAATTTCAGCTGTTTTTGTATTATAAAATCTTATAATAATTGATAGTTGCTCTACACGAAAAACGTCGCGAGTACAATCAAGAATAGTAGAGTAATATTTATTATTAATAATTTTTTCAGTAATTTCAGTTGTCACGTGACTTGCCATTATTTGTAGGAGCTAATTTTGAATATTTTTTCCGATATAGTGGTCATTAATCGTTTTATCTTTTACTTGTTGTAAGTGAAGTCTATGGGGGAGGCCTATGTTCAGCAGTGGGCGTCCTGCGGCTGAAATGATGATGATGATGAATGATGAAGTGAAGTCTCAGCACAGGATCAAATCTGGCTATTAACTTTACTAAATCTATAAAGTTACGATTGTCTCACTTGAACCTGAGTCAGATGTTAACTTCTCTCTACGACCCCTGAAGACCAAATTGTGAGATGCTAAAAAAATTACAATTGCGAGCAATCGTTCTAAAATATCTCTCCAACGTTGCCTTTCTTGTTCAATTTGTGACAGCTTTTTAAACCATTCTCTAAATTAATCCATTTCAGCATACAATCTTTGTGCTTTCGACTAGATTCGTGTGACTTTAGGTAATCACCCAAGTGGTTCCAATCACACACTCCTTCACTTGATCCAATTTCTGTATTTTCTAGTCCGAATATTCAAAACGGAAAGCAGTAAACGGCATTTTTTATTTGTGAATAAATCGTCCAGCGCTTGTCAAGCTTTTCCCCATTCAACTAATATCTTATTAAGTATAATGATATTCACTGAATCGCCGTCTATTATCATTTACGGTAAATAACTCAACTTTAATCCGGATTGGACCTCTTAATACAATCTCAGTTGGGTCTGCATCAGTAATTGTAATTAATTTAAATAAGTGTCACACAGTTTTTTACACTTTATCAGCTTACTCAATACCTAAAATACTATAATTTACACATTTCCAGCTCACTCAATATTTGAAACACTATAAGAGCGTAATATTAAATATAATTGAAAGATATGTACGGTACAGCAACGATTTTGTAATTCATACTGCTAGCAAAATAATTCCAAGGTGACAAAAGTTGACGAACGAAATGAAACAAAGGAATTCCTCTAGCGACGGGGATTCCTCGAGCGATAGACGAGCAGAACATTATGTCCCGACTCCCGAGTCACAGACTATATAATACCATACTAGCCCCGAGTGCCATGCGTTTAAAAAACCGATCTTTAAGTGTTTCGAGGCGCGATAATCAAGTACAACAAAATAAATTTATCAACTATGATTTGAATGAATGAATTAGTTAACTAACTTTATTTAAATTTACCGTTATATTATAACCTTAATAAATAATTAAGAATCAAATTCAAAAGTTTTAAATTTAAAAAAATATACGTAAAAAAATTGTATTTTTTGACGCGAGGCCCGTGCATGACCGAGGCCCCGGGCGATTGCCCTGTTCGCCACCCCCTAAGGCCGCCACTGCATAGCTGACATTGTTTACAATTTTTGAAGTGAAAACTCTTTAGCAAGGTTGAACCTCAAAGAAAAGAAAAAGTGATACTAAAAAGATACAACACATAACTTTGGAATTTAGCCTGCGAGAGAATTAGTTAGGATAACGTATACAGTGTTTCCTATTATCTCGGTATCCTTTCTGTACGTGTAGTACGTGTGTGTGCGCGTCTACGTATTACGAAACCTTAGTAAAAGGCGCCGTAGCCAGCGTGGTGTATTGTTCACGTATATTGTTTTTGTGAATATTTTTGTTTTCTTAAGGTTTCGCTTATCCGCGTGTGAACTACGCAAATGTTTTTTTAAATTTGATTTCTTTTCATTCTCATGCGCGGCGTAGACCTAAGTACAAGAAGAACTGTGTATACAACGTAGTAGGTACTTTATAATTTGTTGTAGAATTCGTAGATTTAATTAATAAAATTGACCCCTGTTTTCATTTGTTTATTGTCCTAATTTGGCGATTCTAATCGATTATACCTTCCACTCTACGAAAATAGATACGTGGCTCAAAAAACATAAAGTTAAAAAACGTTATACAGCTAATCGAAACTTATATAATACGGACAATGTTGTAGCGATATTAGCCCCGCGAGAACGTACTAAAGCAAGACGTACCGTAAAATTCTAGCAAAGTATTCAACTGTTGCAAACAAAATTATGTAATTGATTTTGGAAGTGAAAACTTCTTTAGCATCATTGTGATTTGAAAGTCGATGAAACGAAAAAGCGAAAGTAACAGTAAAAAGAGACAGACACATAAATTCATAAGATATAACGTGAGAGAAAATGAGATAGGAAAGTTTTAGGCAATGGTAAAATGGTACAAAAGAAGTTTGTTGCCACGCAATAATGAATTTTATTACCTAAAAAGGCACGAAACAACAAATTTTTAGACAACACTTAAGACATTCTGTTAATGATTGATATTGTGTTAGGTTACCATAGATATTTCAAATGTGCATTAATTGAAAATGATATTGTGAATAATGATTGTGAGTACTTGTATGTAAATTTTCATAAACTTTAAATTAGTGTGTATTTGATCATTTTCTGAATTAAAAAAACATAGATGTGAAGGTATCATTCCTACTACGTGTGGATTTCACACATAATTTTTTCAAGTTATTGTTATTTTTCAATTACTGATTAATTAACAAACCATTTAAAATTGTATTTTATAACATCACTTTGTTTTATTACATAACTTTATTTAACCATCTTAAAAATAAATACCCGATTTTCGTGTAATCCGCTAGTGATTGATGGGTAAAAGAGAGTACATAATTAGAAGTTATTTTTCGGGTAAACCAACAACTCTAATCTAGCAGCGCAGCTAACAAGGGACCTACCTGTGGGAGCTACCATTGTCTACCATCTTATCAGACTTCAGAGCGATATTTAAAAACTAGAATTACAGTGGATACCTTAAAAGACGTATTATCCACTGTATTGTATTACTTTAATTCCAGTGATATTACCAACAAGAAACCACTGTTTCATCCGTGTTAAATTTATCCGACAAACACCGCACCTCCAACACTCCCGTGTAGCTTCCCGCAAGTTCAAATTATTTTAATTTTCCATTATCTCTTAAACTAAGGACCAATATTGTTGTAAATCATTGTAGTTACGTATCATTTGCCATTACGCCAGAGTACGCGCATAAAGCATTTCGGGAAAGCTTCCAATTCCGAGAACAAAAATCAATTCTTAAGGCTAACTGAGTGTTGTAGCGTAATTTTCGATTGCCTATACTATTCCTCGAATCCAACAAGTAGTTCCAGACATAAGCGTGTTTTAAACAAACAAAGAAACAAAAAAATAGGTAGTGTATAAAAAAAAGGTAGTGCTACAAATTCAAGAACTTTTAGGCTTTTATTATGTACCACACACTATGTACCATAGAGAAAAGTATTAATACATCAGGCGATGTATGTTACAATATTACTATGTACTCTCCGGATATAATTGATTACTAATAGCAATTAATTTACAATAGATCACTCACCGAATTAAGAGTAAGATCACTTGTGTTACTACACTCGGTGTCATTAGCAAAGAAGATCACTCTCTGAAGATCACTACTGAAATATAATTAACAACACATATTTATATTGCAAATATATAAATTAATACTAAACTATTTTGTAGTATTCATATTAAAGTTTAGAGTTAAATAAGTAATTATATAATTAATAGAGTAATCGACTTTTAAAGTTTTTTAAATCGATTATTTGTTTATGTAACGTCACTACAGCGAATTTATTTTTATTGCGAATTAATGGCGTAGCCAGGTGAGTTTTATTGTTTGTTTCCTAATTCATTCGGTGTTCTATAGTATTCAATTGTTTTGTCTAAATGTTTTTCATGGAGCAAAATATTTAATCTATTATAAAGTCAAAATTTTTTCAGCTGATTTGTTTTTATTGCACGAAAAACCAATATTACGAGTAATGAACACGTATTGGATTTGTTCCGAATTTATTCGCTAGGATCATTCATTTTTCGTTGTCATCACTTTCACTTTTGCACGGTTTGTTGCTATTGTGTAGCGGTTCAAGCGAGCTGCGAGCTGTTGTCGCTATGGATGAGTGAGTTTTCCCGATAAATGTTATTGTTAGTACATTTAAAATGAATAATAATTATGACAAGGTTATTCGTATCCTTCAGCAAAAATGTGTCCATCATTGTTCGGCATGAAAGTACCACCTCATCGTTTTTAAATATTTTTTTTATCAAATTCACTAACATTCTTGTATCTATATTTTATTTTGCTAGCACCATGTCGACCCTAACGAAAATGACCCGTACAGTTAAAAAACTGGAGGTACCCAGGCCACTGAAATCGACTACAAGCTCAGCACACAATCGTAACTCTGCATTGGATGTCAAAATAAATTCTGGTAAGTAAAGTTTTGTTATTTTATAGAATTAATAGTTCAGTCTAATTTCAGTATGTACTACAAACTACAGTGGGAGTTTCTAGATTAAAAAAAATTAAACTTTATAATATCTACAGATTGCAATATATCATAGATATAGTATGTACAAAGTGGGTTGGATTTAGAATCGTTTGGCAAGAATTGGGGGTTGAAGTTGATAGAGATTAGTTCCCTGATTATAACCATACCACTCTCTTTACAAGGTAATTCACTGTTTTCATGAAAATTAATAAAAACAATTCTAATCTCAAAACCTTATTTTGTCATACTACATCAGAGAATGACAGTGAAACTGATTGATTGAATTTAGCCTCAGCCTCGTGGTATTGTGCGCCTGCTCTATGCTTGAAGTCCTGAGTTTGTGTTCCGGGTCGAGCAAAGTGATATGCTGTTTCTCTATGAAATTCTTAGTAGCAGCTTGGAGTTTGGCTTTGTGCCCGATTAATGGAAATAGACTCACTCTCTATTACATTACATGTCATTTAAAAAACATACCCGGCAAGTTGTGGGCTTACATTAGTACACCTATGCCTAACCCTTCAGGGATACATGCATGATGATAAGTGTGTAATTAAATATAAATTGACCTTAGAGTTGCACTAAACATGTTTTCATACTTCTTTTCTCATTGTCAACTCAGGATACAGAAAATAAATAATTAAAACATTGTATTTATGTAATTATAATGAATAAAAATATTAAATAATATTATTTTATTTCCAACATTTCACAAAAGTCAGTCATGTGCTGGATTACATTGATCATAATTATAATAATAATAAATCCTATTTGTTTTTTCAGTTGATGACTTGATAGTGTTGGCTGAAGCAGTGGCTTACCAGATGATGCAGGGAAATTACGACCGTGCACTTCAAAGTAATGTGGCCACTATGTACTCTAATTTGAAGCTTTATGGTGCCCAACTTGAAGTGCTTTACAAGGATTTTCTTGATAGGTAATTTTTAGGGTCCATTTAAACCAGGTTTTTGTCTCAGTCGAGACCATATATAATTTGTATATAATTTTTTTTTGTAGGTAATGAAATCACTTTAATAATTAAAATTAAGACTTGAAATATTTTAAGGTAAAAGAGTAACTTTTGATCATTATTCATGAAGAAAATGGTCAAGCTTCTAGTGACTGTGTTTATATCTAATCAGTCAATCATACAGGAGTTGACAAAACACCATTCATTGATGCTCAGGGTCAACTGTGCAAATTCATGGAGACAGATATCTGTCAGACATTATTAAATTTTAAACTTGTAATATTATTTTTACTATGAAGTATTTTTATTATACTTACATCTTTAAACATAAATCAATATTGATCAATGTACTATTTGAGTGTGATATACTCTCAGTGATAAATATTAGTGATTTATTTAATTATAAAAGTAATATACATAAAGATTGAAATAAATGGTTTATCACACAAAGGCAAGTAATTTTATACAAAATCAGTAAAGCACATTATTTTTCCTTTCTCAACATTTTTCTTTGAGTTCAATATCAAAATAAATGAAAAAGATGGTTTTTGAAGAATTTGTAATTATATTTATCATTTCAGATATTTTGTTGTGTTCCGTAATGGTTCCCAAGATGAAAGACTTGACAAGAAAACCAGACTACACCTTCTGGAGCTAATTGAGTTGCGTGCCAAACTCTGGCAGGGATCTGACTATATGAGTCAATATTATAGACACCGTGGCACTCATGCTGAGGTAATCAGTTTTATTTAATTTCAATCAAATTATGTCATAACTCATAACCAGGGGTGTTATGGGACTCTGTAACCTTAATCAAAATTATTGGATATCTGAAATAAAAAACAGATATTCTTTAAACCGGATCCACTATAAATGTTTGGAATCATTTCAGGTATGGACACCAGTTAAAAGAACTAGTGTTGAATACCAAAATAATGTAAAATTTGAGTAATAATTATCTAAACTAAAGTTAATAATGTTTATTTTATTTTATTAAGCTACCAACAAAACTTGCACTTCACTTAAATTAAAAATACAAAACATGCTTAAATTAGAATCTAAGTGTTGCCTTAATTAAAGGTTGCTCTGACATGCAAAAAATTAATGAGTTTAAATGTAAATAACGTTAAGTGAAAATAGATACATAACCTAGGTACTTTTAGACACTACACATGTTTTTCAAAACATTGTCTCTGTAGCATTTGTAACTTTGGCCAAATATGACTATGTTGGGATCCTTGCTTATGCTGTTGTATTGTTTTTGGATTCTATTGACGCAGGAGAAGTACCCCTAATTTATTTTAAAGGTTTTAGGTTTTAACTGTACAAATGCTGTTCTTCTGGGTAATTTGTAAGGAGTGTTAAGGTTCACTTACAATTAATGTTGTTATACTACCTATTTTCCTTTTAAATACAATGCTTTTAAAATAGTAATATCCATAAGAAAATGAACTACATACTCTTAAGATATCCAAATCCAATAGTATCTCATATCTGTAACATCTCTGGTCATAACTGAACGGAAATGGAATGATGATGATACACATTGATTTTTATTTTGTAGCCATTGTTAGTGCCGACTATGGAGGGGTCCGGGTCGGGCGGCTCGGTGTCTCCGACGCTGGCTACGCCTACCGAACCGCCCGCGCTCTTGGGGCCTGGCGAAGTCATTAAACCATCGGGCAAGTTCCCCAAACCAACCAAGATCCCAGGCAAAAATTACTCTAAAGATGAGGTTGTCATTAGGAATGCAGATTCTGGAAAAGGTAATGTGAATTTAAATTATTATTGTCTGGCAGGTCAATGCATGATAGGTACATGAAGAATAACGTCAAGTGTGCATGAAGATGGTACAAAGCTTATTTACTATAATAGTGTTGTCTAATTAGGTGAATATTAAATGTACTTAGAGAATGCCCCATGGTGTGTGTTCAATTAGAATTTGATACCATTTTTTGATGATACAAAATGAGCCTTGTTCACTTTTATGTTACTTTATAGTTTATACACAGAATGTTCTATTTGACATTGATATTGCAACCTTTAGAATATGAAATGCACCTATTTTTAAAGTATTAAATGTTTCATTGCAATTAAAAAAAAAGTATATTACATTTTGGCTGCAGAGAGAAATCGATTCTGATGTCGGCCATAACAGACAACTGTTTTAGCCACAAAAAATCCAGGCCCATTACACTGTTTAAGGTTGCTACTTATTACCATAAATATTAAGGTATTGTAGCTACTCATATTTATGTTTTCCTACTTTTTGTACAAGAAATAAAGTATATTAAGTTTGGAGAAGGAAAATGAACAGTATTTTATTTTTTTGAAAAGCTTAAATTATGCTTTTATAGTTCGGATAAAAAAATGGTAACTCCAAATGGCGTAACGTGCCGCCATTTTGTGCAGCTAAAAAGTGGTCTGTTGTGACAGATGTCAGGAACGTATTCTCTCAGTGGCTGAACTTACAGTAAACAATCTAAAGGGACTTCAAATGTTGAGAAGTAACGAGAGTGCAAATGGTTGTGTTAGAGGAAGCCTCGTAGTGTATTTCAAGTTGTATTATGGTGTTCCAGTGATGGGTATCAAAGGAAGGAGGGTGCACATGATCGAGGAGCTAAGTGACACGATAATATCGTTTCAGAGAGGTATGAGCGCACGGTTCCGGCTGTCAAGTGTATTGCGCATTGTGTGGCGGGTTCTTCCCATTACTATCCATTAATATAACTACTCACTCTCAACTACTAATACCATTATACAAATTGTAATATTTACTATAATTAATCAATTCACATATTTCTAAAATTAATTGTGTGCTCCCCCATATATAACATATCACAGCCTTTTATACGCATTCAGCTTTGAGCTTGTACATACGATAATGATTACTAATGTAAAAAAAAACATATGCTTTATAATATCAGTTTTTTTAATGCTGTTTTTGCAGTGAGTCCTGGCGCAAAGGAACGTCTAGTGCAAATCACAGGACCTAATGAGGAGAATGTAAAGTGAGTAGTTATATTTTTGTTTGTTTTTTTTTTTACTGATTATTCTGTTAGTCTTAGGGACCCTACAAACTAGAGCCCCAACGGCTTTTACAGCTTTACCGTGGCTTGGGGGTGAGTGCTTAGGGCACTAGGCCGCAAAAGCATGGGCATCATGCGCACAAGGGTGGCAAAGTGGCCGGGCCTCGACTTGAGCTGTTGCCTCCATTGCAATTAGGTCGCGATCTGACTAATTCCCTACCCATAGAAAATTCGAGCTAAACTGACATATACATATATACATTTTCCTGCATCCTGGGAGGAAGGAAATATCATGTTTATATGTATTTAGTAATCTGAAATTATGGTCTTCACTAACTAGCTTAAAAAAAGAAAAAAAAAAAGGTCCCTTACAGAACCTATGTACCTGTGTGGTGTGCATAGTATGTATGAACATATTGTGTGTAATGATGTATGCGGGTAGCTAGTGCTTGCAACTGCTGCTTGGGTCAAGGGTTCCACAACGAGGGAACGGACCTAGGCTTGCCGCAAGAGAGGGAGAACGTGACAGGTGTGCGGTAACAAAGTTAGCCGCCCGTCCTCTGCGGAGAGAACGCCGGTTTCGCGGGCACGGGTTTTTGAGAGACGTTGGAGTAAAACTTGTTTATTGCTTCGATTTTATCGTCGGGGTCGGTAAAGATGTTATGCGGCCGGCACTTTGTACGGGGGGCGTTCAGTTCCGGGGTGTAAGTCGCGGCGGCTTTCACTAATGGATTCGCGTGATTCGACGCGATGTCAAAGTACTATCTCGAGAGGAATTTAATGTACGATAGATCGAGGGAAGTTCCATCCATACCTTTGTGGAGATCTTTCTATGTAACGTACCTAGGAGCGTTGTTTATTTTACGTAAGAATCGGGTTTGGAGGATTTGGAATATTTTAATGTTGACCTTTGACATATGTGCGAATGCGGCGCAGTTATGTGTTATTATAGGACGGACACATGTCTTGTATAGTGTAAGCTTATGTCTCAGGGATATTTCGCTTACTATCAGGGGGTGCAGTCGACCCACGATCAAGGCGGCCCTGTTTTGAAGGATACAGACGTGCAAGTCAATTTTGAGCTTCCTATCGAGACTCACACCTAGTCTTGGTGCCCAGGGGATCTTATCTTTAAAGAGTTTGAGAGGTTGGATACTCTCGGGGATCTTTTTTTTTGTTAGGGTCAAAGATGCAAACCAAGAGTGCTATGAGGTGATCGGGAAGAAGTTTCAGCACTTCGTTCCTGATCCCGTCAGAACCGAGGGACTTTTTAAGTTTAAGGCCTTTGATAACGGAACAGACTTCATCCGACGTAACCAGGGTTAGGGTATCCGCGGCAGGGACCGAAATGATTTCGCATACTGACGAATCGATTAGAGTTAGCGTGTGCAGTGTCTAAAGCGTCACTGTTTGGAGAGCACTGGCTCTCCAGACAAGCGGTGAGACAATCCGCCTGGTCTTCGCTATCGAACGTGAGTGGGAGGCCCGTGCCCCCTTACGAGGGGGCCTTAGGAACCAAAACCGATACGAACTTGGTAAGGAATTAGAAAATGGTCAATTTCAACCTTTTTTTTTAAATAGAATCTCGTAAACCTGAATTCTGCCAGCGTCAACTCAGGCTTTCATGAAAGTCACTTTATAATCGAAAATATTGTATTCACTAAAAAATTTAGAAATTTATAAAAGTTAAAAATGATTTACGAGGGACTTTGTGACGACTTTTTTGTACTTAAGATCCTCATCTCAATAAAAACATTGCTTCGCTTTACCGCAATTTTACTTACCACAAAAGAATAATAATAAAGCAAATACAAAAAATAGTTTCAAGTACATCGTTTTGTAGAACTTAATAATATTTATAACTAGAATTTTTCTTAATTAAAAAAACGTTTATTTTTACGCTCTTGTTAATAATTGGTGTAGTGATAAGAAAATATGTCTGTAATTAAGAACAATAAGAGATTTTAGAATAGTGTAAAAAGTGATATTTATAATGGGTAATGTGTAAATTGTTATTGTTAGTCACGCTAAACATCTGATTGGCGATACGATTCGTCGCAATGCGTCGCCGGTGCGGCTAGAGGTGGCCGGGGAGGGGGCACTGTGCGGTTCGCGCGCCTCGCTCGACTCCACCGGCTCGGACGAAGCGCCAAGAGTACAGGAGGTCACTACTTTATAATATTAAAATAGTTTAACAAATTACTGATACTAACAAAATTTTGTATTTAAGTATGTACTTGTACGAGAATCTTAAATCGACTGTGTAATGTTTTTTCCAAATGATTACTATCAGAACTTAAAAACGACGATTAAATATTTGTGCATTAAACACAATAGAGGTCATTAGCAAAAAAACCATATTTTATATATACTCGGCGAATATGCAACGTTATCTGCATACTTAGTGAATATGTCAAGTTTATTTGCATACTCAGTGATTATGAAATGTGATTCGCATACTCATTTGAAACCCTATTAGCGCTTCCTCCTTGTACATACTTATTCACTGACGTACAGATGTGTGACAGATTACGCGAAGATAAGGGGTTCGCGCGCTTTGATGTATATAAAAAATCCGCCACATCTAGGAGAAGTTGCGAATGCTGTCAATTCATTTGCGAATGTTAACCTACACTTAGGATGCTCATATTCGTGAGAATGTGAGGGGCCGGTTTAAATATTTATACACGCATTTACATCTAACAAACATTTTGAATATTGTACTTTACAGAAATCTCACAACTCTCGAGCTCTTCTTCATAGTTTCTCGACTAATGACGCTGCACTCGGAGAATATAAATATACTGTGACTTTCGGGCAACATTCCATTAAGATCACAGGCCAGAACTTGGACTTTGTGAAGGTATGGGAGAACTGGGGAATTACGTATAATTAAAACTCTTTATTCTTTAAAATTAGAGCTACGACTTTATTATTCAGTAGATTTTGTTTATTTATATACAAGAAATAAAAAATTAAGTTATAAATAAAAATAAAATTTTAATGGGATGCATGAACATAATATTTAATATGTAAAATTGAAAAGGTGCTTTTACTGTTGACTGTTTTCGAAATGTGTTTTCACATAATCTTTATTTCATTTACAATGTAGTTCTTATAGTATGAGATATAATGGAAAACGGATTGTGGATGTTGGATGTATGTGCCTGTGATGACAATTTGTTTTTAACCAAGTTCAATAAAAGATGGTGATTACTCAATTCAAATTGTATATATATTTTGTAATAGATGTTCAGCCATAACTTCTTTGTTTATAAACCGATTTTGATAATTTTCTTTTTGTTGGATAGGGGATACCTCAAGGGTGGTTCCATTTTAATTTCATTGGCATGGGACCCTTCATATTCGAAGATAAAGTTGGTTTTCTTTGTTGTTAAAAATTGTTGTTATATATTTTGCCATGCCACCATATTCCAGGAACTGTGGCTGATGTTTGTTGTAAATGAATTTATTGAATGAATTATTAAACAAGATGGTGCAAAATTCTAGCGAGAAAAGTTAAAGTTTAACAAAACCAAAATACTACATTCATGAAAGAACATTAATAACATGACAGACAATGCATTGCATTAAGTAACATTGTGTGTCAGACGGCGAAACTAGTGTTGGACGAGTACTTCGAGAGTGCGGGCGCACTGGAAGCACTCGGTGCAGGCTCCGGGGACTTCTTCACGTTGTCGCAGCGTCCCGGCGCGGCGCTGCTGCTGCGGGATGACTCTGCGCTCAACGGAGCTGATGACGACGTCTTCGTTCCCTCCAACAACGCTGCTGACGACCATGCAGGTCAACATTTCATATTATTTTTTCTCGAATCTTCTCCATACTTGCTCTTTAATGGCTCGCTATACTATGTTCATTATTAGAAAGGCTGCATGATGTGTCCATAAACGTAAATTGTTACGTATGTGCAAATCTCTACTTAACCTAAATACATACATGCATTTCAACCAATTATCATTATATTATATAATGATAGTAATAAATGTTATAACAACGTTGATAAAATCCAATAAAACTTCTTCAATATAATGATCTGCTAGAACTTTAATTTATATAATCTTATTACATACATTATATTTTATGTTCCAAAATAGTGTAGAACAAAATAAGATATCAAAATAATCCAATGTTGTAAATAGAACGCATTTTAATTTTTATAATTAAACATTTTTATATGTTTTCGTAATTACTGCAGTAACACAGAACAAAGAATGAAAATTTGGTGAATGAAAATTCCGCCAATTTTATTGTTTAGTGTTTCACAGTCTGTATATGTGAGAAGGTCATGTGTGTCAAACATTCAGAATTGCGATCTCAATTGTTGCTACAATTTATTTTTGTTTATTTCATCCACATTGCTTACATACTCCTAAATTGATTTAAAGCATCATTTAATTATCTATACTAATATTATAAAGCCGAAGAGTTTGTTTGGTTCAACGCGTTAATCTTAGGAAGTTACTGGTTGGAATGGAAAAATTATTTTAGTGTTGGATAGCTCATTTAACGAGGAAGGCTAGGCTATATCACGCTACGAACAATAGGAGCGGAGCATCAATGAAATATGTTGTATAAACGGACAGAATTTATTCCTTTCGAAAGTTTCCATTGCGTGCGCTGCGTAAATGATTAAAGTTACGCAATAATGATGTGCGACGGAATTTTTTTGTCTTAAAAAGTTCGCGATAGCATATGTCTATCTTTTAAGGTTGACGCAATATAACCTTTTTTTATGGCAAAATTGCCCTTCACATCATCTGATTTACACATCTGATATCACAATTTTAAAATAATTCTGCAGCAAAATAATAATCAAGTACCGCGCGTGCATTTTAGCGGAATGATGTGGCAGGCGGGCGGCACCTTAAATTGTATTGCAGGTGCCTACGACAATTGTTATTTGTCTCTGTCTACGTCCCACTCTCTCTAACCCTCTCTCTCTCTCTTATGTGACTCAGACGAAGTTGCGCGGGTCAGTTTATTATATTTAACTCGTCTTGCAACCTTATAATGAACATAGTTTAGTAGCTTTCTTTTCTAACCATTACTGTCATTTAAATTGAGATCTGCTCAAGTTAGCATTTTATAATTATCTTTTAAATTCCCACTCGATTTTATCTTTTCAGTCATTTTGACCACATTAATGAGGAGTAATTTAGTCGGATGGGTGGCAAATAGAATCTTTCCCTGATCATATAGTATAGTTTTGTTAAGGAATAAAAAAAATCTGTGATGTCGAGTTTACTATAAAGCATGAGTTTTTTTTAGTTTATCGGCTTTCGCGTTATTGAAGCCGTAAAAGATAGAACTTATTAATACTGTTATTGACTTTCATTTTATTAATATGTGTTAAAGGTATTTATATAATTATAACTTGCGATTAACAATGGAGACGGTTTGTTTACATACTACATATTTATAAAATAGCATGCATAGATTATATGAAAGATTTTGAAGCATGAATTTTCTCATTTGTAATAACAGTATTAAATATTTTTAAATTAGGATAATACTGAACTGATGACGACTGACTGAAGCATGTATAATATTTAAAGCATTATTATAATGTTTTCAAACCATTAATTTATTGAGCGCTGCCCACACGTGTTATATTTTTTGTATTATAAATAAGCCTTCTAGTTAAAGTTTCGATGTAGTTCTCGTGTCGACGGCGCTTTAGTTTCCCCGTATCTGATGTCATAAGTGTAGAATATCCATGTTCTTGTATCATTGTCCTCAGTACAGAGATTGTTTTTGCAAAACCCGTTATATTTTTATGTATCTATTATATAAATATGTATCTATATTTACTTATATTTTGTATGTTTGTTTTTCACATCACCAACACCACGTCGATCCACGGTGGTGGCAGTGTATTTTCCAAATTTTTTGTACTGAGAAATTGGATAACATTTATAACAAAATCATTAGTGATTATTCTTACCTGCCATTACATTATAAATTTTAACCCGAAAGATTATTCTACTCAGAAGCCTCTTCCCATTATTACGAACGTTTTAAATTCTCTCCGTTTTATGAGTATTGTATAGTGTAAATTGACGTTCATAATAGCATTATTTATGAATTTACTGAAATAACTGTCATAATAATTAATTATGTATGAATAAAAAAATACTTAAAAATTATGTACTTACCTAATTTTGATGCGAATAAAAATATTTAACGTTAATGTTAATGTTATATGTAACCATATCTGTTGATGCCAAGTACACCCGTAATTGTGTAAAGGTTTTGTCTATTGGATGTGGTTAGTGGCTTCTGTATAGTTGTTTGGCGGGGGTGTGTCGTTAATACGACGCGGACACGTGGGCGACGCGGTGCAGCGGTGAGTGTGACGCGCGACATGTAGCACGTGACACGTGAGCGTGGGCTGTAGTGTGACGTGGCACATGTCACGCGTCGCGTGAGAGGACCGGTGTGATGGGTCGAGGGGTGTGCGTGTAACGGCGTTGTGTGCAGCCGCGGCGGAAGGGGACGCGACGCCACGCCGGCCGCGGTTCTCGCGCGCCGCGAGCACTGACAAGAACCAAGGTAAACTAAAACTACATTCAACTAACACTACAAAACTACACCTGACACATGCTATGCACGTCACTCAACGTATATATGTAACCGGCACGCAATTTGAACGTAAATGCCGTTGTGCCATCCACTTGTGCACATAATTATTTTTTTTCTATTACAATTGGCAACTGAAACTAAAGATGGCTGCTTATAGTTCCACATACTGTTATTAGTTCCCATGTGAAACGCTAATTTATAAATATACATTAAAACGCAAGGAATTTCAAATTAGTATTAAAGATATCAAAAAGCCATTGTGCAGCTACAATACTATTGTATAGTATAGTTACACGCGAAATTATAATAAACTAACGTCGGATGTTAGAACGTAAAAATAACCAATAAATAAATAAAAATATAACTTTAGGCTTTTCCAAACTTAGCTTTTGAAATAATTCACATATTTATATTTTATGAAAGGTCCATTCATCTTTACGAAGTTAACAAGCTCATATTATATAACACTTACGGTTAAGTTTATTGCCGGGTAATATACGGCTACACATAATCTGTTAAAACTTACAGTAAGGTACAAGACAGACCTTAAAACCGAGGAATTTCCTATTTCTTATGCGAAATATTTTCACTGTAACTTATGTTCAGATATTTTAGACTTGTAGTGTCGCATTATGTTATAAATCAGGTATATCGAGAATATGTCAAAATTAAATCTAAGAATATTAATACTTCTGCTTCCGCGAATGGCATTTATGCCAATTTCATGTACATTCAAGGTACATACATATAGGTAGATTTTTTTTTCAAAAAGGCAATACTTAAGGAGTAAAAATAGTATTTATTAATAAAATTATGATTAAAGGAATAAACAACAACAAAATCTTGAGTTCTGATGATAAAATTCTTATTCATTTACTGTCGCGTAATTTAAAAACTGTTCTTTAGTTTTTACATAAATAAATATAAAATCATATTTTCATGTTAAACAGAGAAATTAGTTCAGTTAGAAGTTATTACTTGTAACTAGTTTATAAACGCATAACTTCTATAATTAGATATAGATGTACGGGAAGAAATTGCCTGTTAAATTGCAAATGGTTAAGTTAAGGTACTAACATATAAAGGTAGTTAATTTTTCTATAATATTAACTTTATTGAAGTAAGTAATATTTTTGGTGCCGGTTTAATTTACATACTCAGCAGGCAAATATTATACATTATTTATTTTATTTTATATATTGCATGCTTTTCTCATAATAACTATATCAAATATGGAAAGGTTAATTGACTAACATGCATATGATAAACTTTACACGTTAGTCAATTAATCTTTCCACTGTCTTTATGTAATCAAAGTGTCTGCCTACTGGATACCTAGATATACAATACACTTAAACGCAGACTTTTATTATTATTATTTATATCGATTTAATTCCCTCGTAAACATATCATCAATTCACCAATCATGAAAAAAATTGTCACTGGTAATAAATTTATATATATTTGCATGGAGAAGATGCGCATGACATTCTTTTAAATACAAATGCAACAGTCAGTCAATAACAGTCGATTATTAAAGTTACAAGGAAATGTTATTTATAATTATTTACTACTAATGGTTTAAGTTTCATATTGCAACATTAACACATAACCATGAGCTGGTTTAACGCCTTGTTATTACCTTGCAACAGTGCAGTGTGCTACATAATTATTTTCGTGTGCCAGGATTTGTTATTCGCTGCATAATATATACCAACAGGCGGCAGATACATTTGTACCAAAGCTTATAAGATCTGTTTTAGTTTTCATGCATAAAAAAGGAGGTTCAGAAATTATAGTGGTCAGATATAAACTGCGGTAGCGATGCCGCACGATTATTACGAGCTACGTTCGTCATTGTATCAGGAATAAAGGCTACTATTATTATTATTATTATTATACTGTAGCAAGCCGTAATTTTATTGCAAGAGTTTGTACCTGGCATAAAACCAATAAAATATTGCAAGTTTGCGATATGTTTAGTAATTTAATAGTCTACAATTTGGATAAATTGATTTGAGCGCCGCCGTGTGCGTGTGTGTGCGTGCAGGTGGCGGCGCGCGGCAGACGTACACGTACGAGACGCTGGTGCAGTACGCGGACTCGCCTCTCAGCAAGCTGCCGCCAGCCGGACTGGCCGCCTTCCCGCCGGAACTCGCGCGCAAGGTAACGCTGCCCGCGCCCCGCACCGCCGCACCCCTCATGCGTCGTCCGATGCTCCACGCGCATCCCTCTCACTCGCTTCACTCCCCACACCGCGCTTTCAGTGTGTGGCCGCCGTTACATCGCCCTAACTACCTGGCCGCTTTGCTCTGCCGTAACTTTTACTGACCGCCTCCGACCATGCGTCGCTTTGGAACCTCTCTCCCTCCTTTACTTTTAATCGGTTAGCTCAGACGCGGTGTTTTCTGCCTCTGTTTGTAAAATTATAGCACTCGTTTATAATTAATTATTGTCGTCCCGCTCCCCCGCTGCAAGGCACATCTCGTATCGATGCTACTCGTATTTGTTCGTCTCACACGTGATCGGGCGTGATGACATAGTCGCCTTTGTCGCTTTTCGGCTGTTGATAAGTTTTTCGCTTCCTTGATAGGTAAGCGAGTATAACTTTCATAGAATATTAACTTAATTATGATGAACAAATGCGTGTGGCGCCTCAAAAAATATTCACTATTGCTCATTCTCAAATGCTTTTCACTTGCTTTGTACTAACCACGAGATTTAATAGGAGATACTTCGTATAAAAATATTTTTGTATTATGAAATATGAAATTTTTTTGTGAAGCTATATAGAGATATTCATAATAATTTAAAGCTCCTCTAGTACCTAAATAGATCTAAGTGTAACAATTATAGGCGGCCTTTATAGTTTTAGGTCTATGTGATCTCAATTAAGTGTAACTTATTGTTTTAAAGGATACTTAATCAATAAGACTGATGTTAATAAGACTTACACTTTATAAGACTGCCTTAGTATAAACGAGATGGCGGACAAAGTCTACTTAATAGGACATGATCTCTTAAAAATTTAAAAAGAAGAGTGCCAACCTAGCAATGTTGATTGTGAATATAATGCAATTAAACTTATTATGGTGTTATATAATATTATTAGTTAAATAATTTTGGCTTTAAATAAAAATAATTATAATTAGTAAATTTCCAAAGTAAAAAAATAATTAATTTGTTATTTTTAGTCATAATATATTTGTTGACTGCTAAATATTGATCTTTTACGTCTAGTTTACATGAGAAGTTTTTATTGTATTTATAAAGAATTTACTAGAGATAATACTAATATAAATTTGTCATGTTTGTTTGTACATGCTGCTCGAACAGAACGAGTATCCGAGAGGGGTTCGTTACAGGTAGAAACAGTCAGTTCGCCTATTTACTTCTTTTTCAAATCAAAATTGTTTATCTGTTGACATTTTATTGTATGTCAATTTGTTGATTCTTATGATTAGACAGTTTAAATTATCAGTGTTATATTTTGTCATTGTCATTTGTGCGTTTACAAATATATAAATTTGAAAAATCATCGTCTTTTACCTATACTTCCTACAATAACTCTTACTAACATCGCATATAGGCTGTGGGAGCCATAAAGCTTATTACATTACATAACAGTTCGAATATTATAACTGTGCCTCTCTGAAAATCATTTTAGGTCATGTCTTTATGAGAGATTTTGAATATAATAATGTTTACATTACTTAGAGATTGTTACAATATTCGAATTGAAAAACATTTTTGGGATTTATTTGGTTACTTCAAGTTTAACGCATAAGTTAACAATAAAGAAATCGATTTATGTGTGGTTTTTTGAAATAATATGATATAAATTAATTAGCGTTTAGGGTTTTTCTCTTTTTCTTACTACATCTACTTAACCCTTTGGCATGCTAGTGTTGCTAACAACTTACGTTACTCAACGGTTCTGCTAAACGACAATTCAGTATTTGACACAAATCTTCCAAAAGTAACTTGTATGAATGACAGACAACTCGCGATGCTTTATCGCCTACAGTGGCTGCAGTACTAACAAAACATCCTGCACAGTTATTAACACGATACGACAATGTTTATCATTCTTATGATACGATATCGAGGCTGGAGCGGATATCCGTAACTATGGTATCGTTCGACAGAGCTGCCTGGAGTTCGACAGCGCCAGTTACTTGAAGAAGGTGCGTGCGGCCGCAGCCACTACCGTCGCCGCGGTAGACGCGCCAGACTCGCCAGAGCCTGAATAAACTTTCACTACGATGGAGCATAATTGGTTCGCTCGCAACGCAAAACACCATTGCACGTTAAGGACTATAGTGTTGCCAGGCATAATATGGAATAATACGGGACTTTTGTTAAGTAAATGGACACAATACTTCATTTTAAAAATAATTTCAATCTTAATATTATAAATTAAAAAGTTCATTATATAAATATATACGAGTAGGCATGTGATCGCCATATTATTCTTAATATGAAAACGTCCCGACATAGCAGCTCTAGCAACACTATTATAAAAATGTATTACAATTTATAGGGATTTAAGTTATTCACAAAATTTAGCGCACACAGGCGGGCGAACTCGCAAATTTTCATTAGGTACGCACTTATCGCAGCTGTCGCACTATCAGCGCCGCGGACAAGTCTCGTACTATATTATATTATTTTATAGTACACAATGTGAGACGATAATATTATTCTAATAATATCAAGTCGATAAACGTCCGCGTCGTCTCCACTATTTTTAGCATAAAATTTTAATACTAATTTAACGGACTTATTTTAAAAGTATTAAGTACACCAAAATATATATATTTTTAGTGGTGGTTTAGTAATATTATAATAGTATACCTCATTTTTTTGTGAATTGATATATTTGGTTCATTTTAGCTGTGGATCTGATTGTGAAATTGTGATATGATTCTAACGAATATGGATACCAAAATTCTCATTGCATTTTAAGTAAAAGAAAATAACACGAACTCCATAAAATTATTTCAGATCTCTTACAGGCCTTTCGCTTTATAAATAGTAAATGACCACACAAACCTATGGAATTAATATAAACATTATATTTGAAAGCGAACATATTCTCTGATGTCCATCATTCTAATCATTTTCTTTTGGTGTATATATATTAACTCTGCTAGTATGGGCAGTCATAGGGTGATTCCATTTATTTTAAGGAAGAATGCATGCATTTCTCTCGTGTGTATGTATGTATACTCAATTTTAAAATTTTCTAGTGTCTAGTCCTGACGAGTCTGTTTTTCGATTCTCACTTTACGATAAGCTTTTCTATAATAGAGGAAACCTGTCAATCAAAATATATCACGATGAATGAAACTATTTATTGTTTTATAGATCAATAATTGTAGTGAGTATTATTGTTAAATTAAATGTTATTATTGTTATATGTTTTATTTTAGAGCTTATAAAAAAAACTTACCGCGCACTAAACCAAATAATTATTGTGGTCTTAACTATTAACTTAATGTAGATTGAAAACATGATTGGCAGGCTTTCTTGAACATACTACTTAGAAAACTATAGAATTATTACGTTTGTTAACAGAAATCTAGAATCTTCTTCGATGTTGATATTTCAAACCAGTTTATTTCGTTATGGCAGCTTAGTCTTTGTTACTATTCATTCGTCATTACTGTTTCCTATTGGCAGCTGAATGATTCTTAATTTTGTCCATAAGGTTAGTTTTATTTAAAAAAAAAATCCTTAATTGAAAATTTGTTCTTTATAAAAAAAACGGTATAGGCGGGTGTTTATACTAGAAATGAAACGGAGAGTGGTTTGGCCGGATACTAGATATTCGCTCCATTATCGCGTTTCACGACACGATCAGTTAGGTTTGAATATTGGCTCGGTGAACGAGATCGAAAATAAACTAAACTAATTAATAAAATCCGCCGGATACCGGATAGTTACCGGATATCCGTTTCATCTCTAGTTTATACACTACTACTGTATTGCCAGTGTCATTAATAAATTACATATTGACGAAATAATATTTACAAAATTGGTGCTTAGATACTCCTTTAAATATTATAGTTGAATTTATTATAAAGGTTTATGTTTACACATTTCGTTTTATGTAAAAGAAGGCTATATTGTGAAAATTGATGATATACTAAATTTCTAATAGTGAAGAGTTTTATTTTCATTACCTTTTACTGTGGTCCAGACAATATCCATCCCATTTTTAACGTCATGGTCATGTTGGTTAGATTATTTCCAACAACATATAGTTATTATATGAATGTGCATTATGTCGAATGCCGTTTAGACTTGAAGATGAAGAATAGTATATTACGCACCGATGGAGAAAAGTAGGACATTCACGGTCGCGCGTATGGTTGTCACCCGAGCCGAAGGTTTGACAAGCGTCAAACCTTGTGTGAGTATAGTTCAAAACACAAAATGTTACGACGCGTTACACGGGGGAGGGAGGCTCAAAAATCTTCAAAAATTGCGTTACGTAATACTTGAACAACCCCCATAACAGAAAGCTTATTATTAGATACAAAAAATAACTCAAGATTTATACATATTGTGCTGATTATTTACCATATTCACATAATATTGTAGTATCTAGTGTGCATATTAAATTAATAATTGGAATATAAATAGGTACATATCAATATAATTTGTAAAATGTAACTCGGGTCCTAATACAGATAGATTTCAGGACGACATAACATTGTATCGAGGTCTTTCTTCGATTGTTGATTTCAAAGAAAGACTTTTATATATATCTGTAGTTACAACTCTAATATTTATAATCTATACAGACTTATAAATAAAACAGTGAAGTCGAAATTTGTACATTTCTATACTTTTTGAAATCTTCGTCTATCCGGAACGTCTGGTACGGACGTAGATTTTATCACTGATTTTCATGCACAAAATTCCACGTTAATATAGTCGCGGGTACATCTAGTACAATAATATAATACTGTCACATCTGTGGGTAAAGAAAACTCCCGTTATAGTTCGCGTAAATGTTTATTCGTACTCAGTGAAAAAAAAAAATCAATCAAACACTATATTGATCTGCACTAAACTGCAGTCGTACTTACAGATCTCTCTATATGGTCCTCTGGCAAAATAGGAGGGTCGAAATCACTAGAAATGCCTCGAACTTTACATCATTGTTTAGAAAGGGAAATGATTTATTTTTAGACTATTGTTTGTTGGATGATGCAACCGCAGCGATAAGCTATGTTTGTGTGAGTAAATTTCAGTGTTTGTAGTACCTACGAATATATACCTACTCGATGTTTCGAGTACATTCTAAGCGCGTCCAGAGGTTCCAAACATACAGAATTTCTTCTATTTTTACATAGATCGTAACGAAACGATAATAAAACATTAATATTTAAAATAAACATAGATAAATAAAATATATGTTAGAAAATAAATCAGTCTTATCTTCACTTCAAGGCTACATCTGTTAGCAAAAATACTAGTCTAGTGATAAGGGACCAGTGGTCGACTATTTGGGCATAATCGATAAACATACCTAATATCATTATTCAGAATTTATTAAATTATATAAAATAAAAAGTTAATCATAATTAAAACAAGTGCAGTACCATTCTGTGCAAATGGATAAACCAGGTAGCACAGCAAATAAAAAGAACGAAATTTTGGAATGGCTCCATAATCAATATGTTGGCTGATGAATCAATGTTGAAGGTGGAGCCTCCTTAGGCTTGTTAACGTAAATAAGCCACCGACTCCAAAGTATATTATAGATGAACTAACTAAATCCTTTGATCATAATGTACTCCATCTCCTGTCATATAATTGTCAATATAACAGCATATCAATTATACGGGCTCAAATTAAAGGTTTGTATTTTTTCTTCATCTAGAAATATAAAACGACTGCAACGAGACCGTATAAACATGGGTAATAATGCACTACGCCGCGCAATTGTGTCAATACAGTTTATTGCGCCGGGTGTGTTAACACACTTATTCCAAATGCGTTAGCCCATAGCGTACTTCAGCGCAGCGAGGTGGCTACGGCACAGAGCTTTGCCGGTCAACCGACAATTTTATTTCTCTAACTTGTTTGCTTTGCGTACCATTTTGCTGCGCCGGCGCAGTAAAATGCCTTTGAGTAATAGAGTTGGCGCAAGGAATTTTGCTGAGTCACCCCTGCCTAAGATCGTAGCTGTACATATTACATAATAATTTTAAACAAAAACATACCATCACGCCTGTATGCCTGAAGGGTGAAGCACAGGCATACTAATATACACCCACAGTTCGCCGTGTATGTTTTTTAGGTTCCATGTAATAGGGATTTGCCATTATTCGGGCGCAAAGCCAAATTTCGAGCTGCTACTGAGAATTTTATAGAAAAACCCAATAACACTATGTTCGACCTGGGAATCGAACCCAGGACCTCGAACATAACAGTCGCGCTTAGGCCCACTAGGCTAATGAGGCAGTTATGAAATAAGAAATTTGAAATAGAGATAGTTCATAGCTCGGATTAACACATAGGATAATTATTATTCCTTGCCCTATTATTTATTATATATATTACGTAAAATGTCCTGTACATACTTATATTATTCAGTATCGATAATAAATATAATAATTGATTTTAGGCTATGCTGCACGCAATAACACTAAAGCGCCCTTGTTTTATTTGAATGTATTCTGTACAGTAATTATAACATTACCGCTTTGTACAATGAAAATAATAATAATTAATGAAATAAACATTACAAAAAAAGAATACAGTAATTTGTATTGTTTTTTTTTTACTATGTATGTAACTTATTCTCGATATACCTACCCTTTACACTAGCACATCATCCCTAGTGTCGTCATAGTGATAGCTGTAATACGACCCGAGTTTAATTTTACAAAGTATAATGAGTTAACTTTTAGGTACTTAACAGGGATTTTATAATGGCACAACAAAATGAAAATATCCATCGAGTAAACCTTTAAATGTCATTTCTCTAGGCTTAGCGTATAACTATTTTGGGCCACAACGCTAAAACTATAACGTTATAGAAAAAATTGATCTCTTGACAGTCTTGACGTATAATTGGATATCTGATAACATACTGCGATGTACTTAATTGAGTCACTATACCCAGCTCTTTCACTATACGTGTGGTTGTCGTAATGCGGTCGAGCTCTCACTCTTTCATCCCCATTAACTGGATGACCTCATTAATGAGTTTATAAAATATCAACACTTATATAATTGAATATTAGTTATTTATTTACTTATAATTAGATAAATAGCATTTTATACTAATAAAGTTAATTCTAAATAGCAAAACATTTTTACCTTAAAACTAATAGAAGCCCGAACATGATTAATTACATATTTTATTATAACTAAATGCAAAAAGATGTCCAATGCAGCAAGAAGCCAATGAGTCCATATAACACCTAATTATTGCTCTTTGTTAATATAATCTTTAAAAATGAGTTCGTCTTTTCCTTTTAATTACGCATTGCTAATTCGGGTGTTTATGGAATCTAAAAAAAGCCTTACCAAGGTCATAAACAATTATTAGCAGGTGAACTGCATATTGGTTGAACAATAAGGCTATTGTTCATGACGTCACATAAAACCAAAATGATAACATACCAAATTGCACAAAGTGTAGTATGTATTCAGGTACAACCTATAAAATACTTAACCCTATTCATAATACATTAGCAGCTAAGCACTATATCCCTCATCAAGAGACCTATCTCTATAATTATATATTACTTCGTAAATGTGTTTTTTGTGGCAACTTCATATCTACCTTAATTCTTCATAAAAATTAACAAGAAATTATTTCCATATATTAAATTGATTTTTAAAAATTGTTAAAAATATACTAAACTAACATGTAGGCGGCGCTTTCTAGTAACAATCTATTTAACTTACAATGACAGCTGTTACGATTGTTTACATTCTGTGAGCGACATACAACCACGCATATAATTAATACATATAGATCGGTAACCCGAAAAAGAAAGAGTTATACGCTTGTGATATAACGAGATAGATATACGAGACCATTTTCGTATGCGCTATCGGCCTACGTAAATCGAGACCAATACAAATACCGCTTATCTTTGCAAAATCTAAGGTTTTAAAGTACCTAATTTAATGTCTAATAGACGTGTTTAATTGTTGTAGTTATGTGTTGTAACTCAAATAACTGAGAAAATCAATAAAATAATATGCATACTAGTATATTCCCTTTTTGGCCTCATATTATTACAACCTATTGCCGATCTATACTATACTAAATCTATGTTCCATTTATATTTTGACTTTACCTTTACATGTACTTTGTGTTATGCTATGAAATGCATCTCGCTAAATACAAGTAGGTACTTAAACGCCTAAAGCTGGCACAATTCGATGACGGGAGGCATGATCCGTTTAAATTCTTTCCGCGAGTTTATCCGTTATGTTTGCGGAGCGAGTCTTCGCATGCTGCATAATGTCTACACCAAGGTCGTCCACGTTGGTATACCTACTCTTCTGGAAGCTGAAAAGGTCTGTGATAAAGCCAACAATCTCCGCTTGGAACGTGATGCACATATCGCGCAGACGCTCCTGAGGTCCAAGGAAGCCCCACACGAGCACAGGCAGCAAGTGCTCGGATATAGAATAGAAATGTGCCATGAATCCGTCCGGGTATTTGAGATATCGCCGTTTGGCTTTGATAACGGACCACACAGCAGTCGTTAACGCCTGAAAAATGAATTATAGTATAAAATTTAAACTAACTTTTCCATTTGTGTTATATTTCCCAATAGTCCACTATTTAAGCAATTCGAATATATAACTGACAAATTATGATCCAAATGTTAGGTGAATGTTTATTTTAATGTAATGTAATAAGCCATAATCTTCTTGTGCCTACATAGAAATGTTGTGTGTAGTGATCATATAACTTATGAACGACTTGACCGATTCATCAACTCATATTTAGGCACATAATACGAATATTGGTTTTATCAAGACGATGGTATATATCTATGTTATAATCCGATAAGTAGTGCTGTAGTCAAACCATAAACTACCGGAAAGGTACCAGAACGTCTGCTGGGCCAGTTGGTATACCATAAAATTAAACGTTGTAAACAAACAGAAACAGAACCTGTGACTAACTGGCACATAGCACTCTAACCTTACTGTATTCAAAAAACAATAAAAATATCACATTCCTGACATAATTTAAAAAGTAGGTACACCTACTCATAATTTTGGTATATTATTGTCAGGTTACCATACCTATATTGTGCTTGATTTAAAAATTAAAAAGTTACTTACGCTTTCTTTAAATCCATCTGAGAGCCAGCGATTGCGGACCACGGCCAACACGGAAGAAGGCGGCGCGGCCAAGTCTTCAAATGCGTCCAGTAAAATATAGTCCAAAACCACGTCATAAAACGTCAACGCCTGGACAATAAAATGAACATAAATATTTAATATAGATTAAAATAAAGAAGTGTTCCTATGAATAATAACTTTTATTCGGTAATATTTACCTTAACACCTTTGCTCGTTAATTCACTTTCGATTGTCGCCCAGTTTGAACCGTCTGTTGCCCAGGCAACCATTTCTTCGTACGCGACTAGAAATTCCTTTGGCTCCTGAAAGTAGATCATTCTTATCAGCCACGTTTCTAAAGGGGACAAATCAAAGTAGGTACCTACCTACAATCCCCGAGAGCCAATTTAAGAAGCGCCTTTGTTTAAATGCTGGAAGGAAGAGGCGCCAATGTCAAGTCTTTGCCCAAAGTAAAGTACTAAATTTATAGTTTAAAAAAAATTACAATGCAATTGCTATGCAAAATGTCAAATGTCATCTATTAGAATTACATTATACTAAAACGATTTTCCTTCAGAGATAACGTAAAGAGATATTCTATTTGAACAGGCTGTCATGACAGCGAGGATTAGGCATGGATTCTAGATCCCTCGGTGGTCGCCGATACTGTTGGATGAAACTGTGCTCACCATAAAGTACAGTATCGTCATTTTGTCGTGCTACGATAAAATAAAATTTAAAAAATTGCAAAATACCTTATCAGCAAATAATAGCAGATCAGTTAGTACTTGTCTGCCAGCGTCGACAAACCACGCCCATATAGCAGCGTCTTTAAATACCAAGTGGAAAGCGAGTCGCAGACAGTGCAACTTGCACAGAAACTCCGAGTCCGTACTGCATTGCAACACTTCTGTTCGAAGCGTTCTATAAATAAATAGTTTTATTGCTTCAGACAGTTTTTCAACAACCGATCTTGAAAGTAGGTAAGTAGAAATTACGACATTACAAGTACCTGTATGGAATACCAAGTTCAAGTTGTTTGACAGCAGCTTGATACAACTCTAAATTCTCCAACTCGGGCAACGCATCCGTAAGATCGTCAAATTCTCGAAGATCAGCGACCTACAAAGAAATCAAATATCGACACTCAAACTTATTAAAGTTACGGTATTTTAAATTGTACCTAATTATACATACAATGACCTACAAGTACAAATACACACTTAACGAACACAGAAAAAAAACTACTTATATGTTTGAATTTTACAGTCTCATCTCTACGACTAGATAATAGATTCATTTTTACTTGACTAAAAATATAATTGTAAATAAATAATTAGTCGCAATAAAATTCACAATTAATATTCAGTGAAAACAACTATTAAAAAAAATAGGTATCATCTAATTTATATTTGAAATCATGATGACAAAAATTATATTGATAAATATTAATAACATTGATAAAAAAATTAAACGACCTATATTTGACATCACCCTTACTACATCATACGTGTAAAATTTACGTAAATATGAGACGAATTATGTGAACGTGATGTCAGACTAAGGAAATGTCACTGGGCTTTTTATTGGGTATCAATATATCATCTAAGAAAAAATCTCATGATGGGTACTATTATTAGGTACTTAGGCATATGTTTCCAACCTGATCTTCGGCAGAGGCGAAAGATTCAGCGCTTGAATGGTGTTCCCGTTTAGTATGCGAGGATCCGGTGTGCGTCGACAGCAGTCTAGTGCGTCGTCCATCCGCGCCAGATCCCGCCTCGCCACCGCTCTCTGAACGAAACAACACCGACCGCTGATCTAGGAACAGTAGTTCGCAACGTTCCTAAAGAAAGGGAGACAACAACTTAATGAATATAAAACAAATCTTGTAAAGATTATAAAGTGCTTTCTTCGAAACCAAATAATGTATGTACCTACCTACTTTTTAGGGTTCTATAACTCATTATGAAAAAACGGAACCCTCTTGTATGATTACTTTTCATATGACAGGCCCCAGTAAGTGACCAATTATCAAAACCTATATAGGATATTTAACGAGGATTTTACAGTTTTCAAATTTGGTGAGAAGTGATTTTGACATAAGATTCAAAATAAATCCAAAAATAATATATTTGAAATTCCGCGTAGAATTAATACGGGACAAAGTTATATTTATTTTGCAGATAATTTCAAAACTGTTAACACTGTAGATACCTAATACACTGGTGCTATGCTAACTCCCGCAAAAATAAATGTTTGTTATATAAACTCGAGCCGTCATGCGTCGGAGATACCTACCGGAGAATTTAAGGATAATTTATACAATATTTACGCAAAATATAAGGATGTAAAATTGAGATGGATCAGTGAGGTGAGGTCGATTTTAAAGATAAGAAAAACTGCTTTCATAGATTTTTAAAAAACTTATAGACGAGTCGGGATGCGAACCTAAGTAATCATTTTTCATACATACATACCATCATGCCTGTATTCCCCGAAGAGTTAGGCAGAGGTGTACTAATGTACACCCACAGTTCGCCGAGTAAGTTTTTAGGTCCCATGTAATAGCGGGCGAGCCTATTGCCATTAATCGGGCACGAAGCCAAACTCCGAGTTGCTATTGAGAATTTCATAGGAAACCCCCAATAACACTTTGCTCCACCTGGGAATCGAACCCAGAACCTCGATCATAGCAGTCGCGTTAACGACCACTAGGCTAATCATTTTTGCAAAAATAAAAGATATCTCATTTTAATACGATCAATTATTTTATTTATTAATGTGCGCTATAAATGTACTTGGAGAGGCCCGTTCCACCACTAGGCGCAGCGTTGTTCATCTTGGAACACATCCGACATCGTCACCTATCAGTTTGTTAACATAAGCTGAGATTCTGGCCAAACGCTAAATAGTCCAGTCACCTTAAGGTTTCACCTCGGAATGAAACGGAATGAGCTGAATATTTGTATAAAGCTTTTTTAAATTCTTCATTCAAAAGTCTTATAAGGTCACGTGTGAATGTCCTTATATATTCAAGGTCAAAGATCGTGAAACTCCGTTTTTCGAAAATATCTCGCTTCCTATGCTAAATGATATTAAATGCATCTTAATAAAAATTTTAGAACAATATTCTCTAGTTAATAATGAACTTCTTTTTTATAATTATATTTTTTTTAATGATAATAAATTATATAAACCGTACTATTTATTGGGATTCACGGTTGACCTTGCGTTATGACATGTATGGACTTTTGCAATGTATCTCAAACACGGTTAAAAGAATAAAAAATGTTTATGACGAAATTTAGAGAATTTTATACCTACTCTTACAACTTTTATAATGAGTGCAGATAATATTTGAGGCTAAGGAAGCTAAATTAATTTTCGCGATCTTTGACCTTAAATATCTAAGGACGCTCACACATGAAATTACCAGACTTTTGAGACACTTAGAATGCCAAAATAAAGATATGCATATATTCAGCTTATTCCAAATTTGACCCCTTTTTTTAGCCTAATTTGAAATCAAAATAATCTTTATTCAATTTAGGCCCTAAAAAGGCACTTATGAATGTCAAAACACTACTGCCGGTTCGGAAAATATCCCAGACATCGAGAAGAACCGGTAAGAAACTCGATCGGGTTTATCTCTTTTTTTTTTGTTAACTGTACAAATGTTACAAATATAACAGGTACAATAATGATATATTAGTGGATGCACAGAGAGGGAGTCACTTCCAGACATCACTATCATTCACATAATGATCCACCCTATAATAACCTTTTGACAGTAAAACCAGCTTGACATGGTTCTTGAACTTGTTGTCAGGTAAATCAGTAATGTGCTTCGGGATCTTGTTATAGAACCTAACACTATTACCTAAAAAACTTTTATTAGTCTTACTAAGTCTAAAACACGGTACGACTAATTTATCTTTATTTCTAGTATTTACATTGTGCTGATCTTTGACAAAATCCAGCTTGTCTAAGTTTTTACGGACATACATTATGTTATCAAAGATGTATTGGGAGGGCAAAGTTAAAATACTAAATTCCTGGAACTTGTTCTTTAGTGATTCGCGGGGTCTCATATTGTAAATTGCTCGAACTGCCTGCTTTTGTAATATAAATATGGTATCTACCTCAGCTGCTGAACCCCACAGTAAAATACCGTAAGACATTAAGCTATGAAAGTAATCGAAGTAGACTAACCTAGCGGTGGCAATATCTGTTATCTGGCGAATTTTGCGTACTGCGAATGCAGCAGAACTTAATCTTCCCGCCAAAGTTTTAATATGCGGACCCCACTGTAATTTTGAATCAAGGGTAATGCCCAAGAAGCCTACTAAATTCCCTTCTATCTGGATACTACTATCAACACGCCCAACATTGGGCAAGACAAATCTCATACATTTGGTTTTGTTTGCATTTAGTAGTAAATTATTTAAAGCAAACCATTCAGAGATTTTAAATAAGGTGTTGTTTAATTGCCTAAGTTCCGAATCTATTCTTTTCACTTTGAATATAAGTGAAGTGTCGTCTGCAAAAAGAACCATGCCAGCACCATTTTCAACAACGGACGGTAGATCGTTTATATAAACGAGAAACAAAAATGGTCCCAAAATCGAGCCCTGAGGGACGCCGACTCTAACCAATGATCCCGAAGAGGTTGCTCCATTTACACTTATTTTCTGACAGCGCTCTGTTAAATAAGAAATTAGGAGGTCGAGAGAAGTTTCACGCACACCATAGTGTTTTAGCTTAAGTATAAGCGTACTGTGGTCAACGCAGTCGAAGGCCTTTGAGAGATCACAGAACACACCGATTGCATCCTGAGACTCCTCCCAAGCCCTATATATATGACTTAGCAGTGTTGCACCAGCGTCAGTGGTTGATTTAGATTTTGTGAAACCATATTGCCGACTATCCAAAATCTCTTGTACTTTGAAATATTGTACAAGCTGCTTGAGCATAATTTTCTCGAAAATCTTACTAATCGACGGAAGTACAGAAATTGGTCTATAATTTCCAAGATTACTTCTACAACCTGATTTAAATAGAGGAACTACTTTACTTATTTTCATTTGCAACTGGAAAACAGTTGCTACTTCTGAACTGTTTGAGATATGTACTCCCTCGACGTTTAGATTAAGCGAATTATCATTTTTCCTATCTTTTCCTGTTTCTTTATTTATTATATGCCAAACAGTTTTAGTCTTATTACTAGATTTAAGAACTTTATTTCTTAAAAATATCGCTTTTGCAGCTCCATAAACACGTTTAAATATTTTAGAATAATCTCTAACATAAGCATGAAATGAATCACTAGTTGTCAATGATTTCCTATAATATAAATCATATAGTCGATCTCTACTTTTTATAATTCCTTTGGTTGCCCATTCACTAAAAACCATTTTTTTCCTAACACTAATAACCTTTGTTGGACAATGTTTACTAAATTTAGTGCTTATGATATTAAACAAGCTGCCGTAGTTAGTATTTGGATCAATATCGCGTAAAACCTCTGCAGATAATTGCTGTTTAATGCTATCATTTAAAGGATCTACTACTATCTATTAAACGGTCTTGAATGGACTAAAACCTATAACGAATTTACAAAATGAACTCACCTGTAACAAATATGCATTCTGCAAAAGATCTTGTATCTCCCTGCAGAACTCGGCCTCTTCGGGTGTTGTGAGCGCAAGCGTTCCCGTCACACCCCCGCGCGCTCCCAGCGAGAACGCGGCCAGAGCGTCCTCCCAGTAATTTATACTTGTCACAAGCGCTTCCATACCTATTCACAAACAAATTTATCACTACAGTACGAGTCGTATGAACGAGGTTGTTTAGATTCTTTGTCGGATTCATTTAAATAAATGAATAATGTGACGATTTATAATTAACTTTTATTTATTCTATTTGTTGGTTTGTTGAATTAACTAATATGTTTTCAATGCTTCACTTAACAATTTGTTATTAGCTAAAAAGCCAATAAAGATCTTGCTGATAAGACAATGTCTCATTTTATTTCATACTTCAAAAAATGTATAAGATAATGAAATCTACTAAATATTATACCATATTAATTTACATTCATGATTTTGGAGGAATTAAATAAAAATTACTAAAGAAGCATAATATATTTTACTTTAACCAATAAATATTTATTATATTTACACAATTGGTTTTACCAATACAGTTCACATTATTGATGCCTTACATTCTAATGGAATAGCAACTTATAATTTCCAGGAAAACTTGCATTACTTTGTTTATATAATATTTCACAGTACTAAGATTATTTCCGTTACAAAAATATATTCTTGATCTCAGGTCCATCTGATTGAGCAGGGTGTAACTTTTGTAAGTGTTCAACTGCCTCCTGTAGTCTACTATTCAGATCTTGTACAGTTCCTGCAATGTCATTCAACGCCTCTGCAAGCCTTTCCTCAAGGAGTACTCGCCGTTCCTCTAACCCGCGCATTACTGTGGCTATCGACTCTAATGCGGAAGCTGAACGTTCTTCAGCAGTAATTCGTCTTTCTTCAAGGTCTAACGCCCATCTCGGTGGTGGAGACTCATCTTGTGCTACTTGAACTGAAAAAGGCATACAATAACTAAAATATTCTACTATTATAAATACTGAACAAAATATTATTCCAATAACATGATTATAATTTCAGTTGTTTATGTGTTATCAGAAGTCAACATAGAATCTGTGATATTAAAATGTAAAAAATTCATAAATTCCAATTTACTTTTGAGAATTATGCCATATTATCTATTTAATAATACTATTATAAATATTTCAATATTTGATTAAAACTTACACTATAGCTATAGTCATTTAATGGACAAAATGGGTGCCCAGTCTACAATTATTTAAAATGTCCATGTGTATAATTAATATAGATTTGGATTAACATTTGAGTAACTTTTAATTAGTAACTGAATTATTTGTTCTATAATTAAATTAATGTAAAAACGTCCATGTGTATAATTAATATAGATTTGGATAAACATTTGACTAACTTTTAATTAGTAACTGAATTATTTGTTCTCAACTTAAATTAATGTACAAACGTCCATGTGTATAATTAATATAGATTTGGATTAACATTTGAGTAACTTTTAATTAGTAACTGAATTATTTGTTCTTAACTTAAATTAATGAAAAACGTCCATGTGTATAATTAATATAGATTTGGATTAACATTTGACTAAATTTAATCACTAACTGAATGATTTGTTCTCAACTTAAATTAATGTAAAAACGTCCATGTGTATTATTAATATAGATTTGGATTAACATTTGACTAACTTTTAATTAGTAACTGAATTATTTGTTCTCAACTTAAATTAATATAAAAACCTCCATGTGTATAATTTATATAGATTTGGATTAACATTTGACTACCTTTTAATTAGTACCTGAATTATTTGTTCTCAACTTAAATTATAACAATTACCTGGCATAGAAGCGTTATTAACTACTGGCTTAACTTCAACCTTGACTGAAGCAGATTGAACTTTAATATTCTCAAGTGGCATAGAATCTGAATCTTCAGCCATATCATGATCCTGTTTAGAGGTGGATTCAGAAGTTCCTATCATTCCTTCTCCGCTGAGCTCCAAAGCTCTTACTTCTAACTCGTTAAATGGGATACACTTATCAAAGTCACCAGTTGCATTTCTTTGGAATTTCCGTCGTGCTTTCTTTCTGCATTTATGTCGCCATTCAAACCAATACTGAAACAGGGTTATTAATTTTACCTAAAAACATATAGTTCCTTTTTATCACAAAGTTCAATTCTCAATTACTTTATGTAATTTCAGGGGATAATCTGATTACTTATTTATTTATATAATTTTTTATGAACAAAATTTATAAATAAAATAAATAGATGATTTATGCAAAATAGAGACAGTTGATCCTTATGAATAGCAAAAGTTCATATTAAGTATCAACTTAGAGTAAATAATTTATTAGGTACATTTATTATTTTTATTTAATTTCTAATTTTTAGTACTTAAAAATATTTGTTGCATACTCCTACAAGAAACATTACCCTGAATTTTTTTTTTTTGTTAAAACTATTTACTTTTTTCCAACCATCGGGAGTCTTCAAAGCTCCACCTTGGACAGCATTCAGTCTTTTTGAAAGAGAAGCCCATTTACGCCGAGTCTCTTGGTGAGAAACGGGAGTCCCAGGTATAAGACCCTTTGACATTTCCTTATTCTCTTCTAAGAAGTTCATCAAAATTTCTAATTGTTGTTTCAATATACGTCTAGGCGGCGCCATCTACGAAGAAAATTAATAATTTTGATCACTAAATTATCATAAACAATAAATATTAAATAAATAAGTAGGTAGTTATGCAGTCTGTACCCTCTCTTATTACGTCTTGTTAATTGGTACATACGTTAGAAATGCTGATGTTACGTTTTTAACCCATATTATGTCTGCAAACTACTGATAGACACCTGGTGTTTTGACTGAATGTATTGCGACATATTTCTCATTATTTCATAGTAAACAGCCCCACTTTGTGTTTATAGAATAAGAGTTTATAAAAGAGACATTTGTAACAAATAAAAGCATTCTTAATAAAGCTTCTTGAGAATCAGTCTTGTCTTAGACTTTTTAAAAACCCTCGGCAGTGCTCCCGAAATTTAACTGGCGCAGCCGGTAGGATACTCAATCAACAATAAAAGTCTGTGTTCGAGTCTTACAAATCGGTCTCATGTGCAGATTTTGAGTATCTACGAACCAATAAATAAGTTAACGTCGGGTTCCGCATCTATTTCCGAGAGATCCTGTCCTAAAAGCGAAAGCAGCTATACGGCAAGACATGGGAACGAGCAGACTGTAAGTGACCATTTTTACAATCCTTGTCTCGTCCTTGTTATTTTCTGTGGTTGTATTTTTCGTTGGACATTGTTATAATTTTCAAACAAAAATCGTTGAAAATTATTTAACAAATTTTTATAATTTTCAAACAAACATCGTTGAAAATTATTTTTCATAATTTTCGAATAAAAATCGTCGAAAGTTATTTGACTTCATAGATTATAAGATATTGAGAAATATTAATAATAAATATTAATTTTGAGAATTTTAATTTGATAATTTTAATTTCGATAATTTTAATTTTGAGAATTTTGATTTTGATAATTTTGTTATAAGATTTATTTTGTGAATTTTATTTTGAAAATATTATTTTGTGAATTTTAATTTTGTGAATTTTACTTTGTGTGTGTTTAATTTAATAAATACAATTCAAAATGCAACGCAACAATGAATCAACAATTCAATTAGTATCAAAAGAACTTTTAAGTTTAATTCCCAAGTACGATGGTGATCAAAATACTTTAAATTTATTTATTAAAAAAAGTGAATATATAATCAGAAATTTTAGCGGATCAAACAATGTTGTTCAAACTACATATGTGTTTCATGCTATAACTAGTAGATTATGTGGTAAAGCCGCTGCTCTACTAAGTGAAAGAGAAGACATAACAACTTGGGAACAATTAAGAGCTGTTTTGATTCAACATTTTGGTGATCCTAGATCGGAAGAGTGTGTGGCAATTGAGTTGGAAAATTTAAAAATTAAAGTTGGTGAAACATATACGCAATTTTGTAACAGGATACAACAAACACGCTGCACCCTCTTCTCCAAGGTCAATTTATTAACTGATGAAGGCCTCAAAGCCGCTAAAATGATTATCTATAATAATATGTGCTTGAATGTATTTTTATATAATTTACCAGAGGATTTAATTCGAATTGTGCGACTTAAAGGTTGTACCGTTTTAGAAAACGCACTAAGTGTTGTCATGGAGGAGGTCAATTTTCAATATCAGTACAATTCTAAAAATAAAAATAAATCTAATATTAAACCAGTTCAACAATTTTTCACGCCTACTTTAACAAATAATTTTAATAATAATTTCAAACCTCAACCTGCATTTGTGCCAAATACATTTAATTCCGGACAACAAAATTTTAAATTCGGAATTCCATACCAAACACAAAATAATTTTAAACCGTATAATAATAATTTTAAATTCGGTATTCCAAATCAAAATGTACAATTCAGACCTAACCTAAACCAACAAGGATATAAACCAAATTTTGGAAATAATAATTTTAAATTCGGTATTCCTAATCAACAAGGGTTCAAACCACAATTTAACAATACACAAAACCGACCTAATTTCAACATGCCAAATCAACAATTTAAATTTGGTATACCACCACAAAATCAACCTCAACGTAATCCATCTCAATTTCAGGCAAGCGATGTGTCAATGCGCACAGCTCGTCCTATTAGACAAAATATGATAGAGTCTTTAGAAATGAACGACCCTGAAATTGAATACCAAGACTATCAAGACGATATGTCCTTACGAGTAAACGTGAGTGACACTGAACGATCTGAGAGTCCAATACTAATTTCAGACTCATCAGAAACGTTAACTATTCCTTCAGATTCCGATAAGACTTTAACTCACCCAATTCGTTCTCCTTCATCCAGTACTATTACTGCCTGTTCATTACCGGAAACCATACATTCTGCTGAAGATATTGATACGAATGGTATTCCCATTATTGAAGAAGCCATCGACACAAAACCTAATCAAATCCTTATTTTTACTTGGAACAGAAACCAATTATCAATAAAAGACTTATCACATGAAAAACAAAAAATTTTGGAAGTACATTTACCTGTAAACAACACTAACCTTGTTAAGAAATTTCTTTTAGAATATATAAAACCTAAAATTAAATATTTCTTTTACTTTGAGAGCGAAATTCACCGTAAACAATTTACAAATGCCGTGATAAAACTATTTAAAAAAGATACCGTCAAAATATATGAATGTACTAAAAGAGTTATATACTTAGGTGATGAAAAAGAGCAACGTGCCACTATACTTGCTTATCATCAAGGTAAAACAAGTCACCGTGGAATCAAAGAAACTCTTATGAAATTAAAGCGTAATTATTTTTGGACAAACATGGATATAACAGTCGCTTCTGTAATCAATTCTTGTGAAACTTGTAAAACTCTAAAATATGATCGCAAACCTTTAAAACCAGAATTAATGTTAACGCAAACTCAAACAAAACCTTTTGCTGAAATATTTATAGATATATTCTCTATAGAAGGAAGCTACTTCCTTACCATAATAGATGCTTTCAGTAAACTAGGTCAGGCTTTTGAAATATCCAATCGCTCTACACCTGAAGTAGTTCGTGCCTTAATTAAATTTTTCTCATTTTATGGCGTACCAAATAAGATCAGTGCTGATTCTGGTACTGAATTCAACAATACACTTTTAAAAGAAACATTACAATTTTATAAAATAGAATTACACATAAGCACTCCACATAATCCTAATTCTATGGGTTTAATTGAAAGATTCCATTCAACTATTTTAGAAATATATCGTATCGCTAAATATGAACATAAAATAACTGACGCGGCTAACGTTATGACTTATGCAATTATGTCATACAATCAAACCATTCACTCAACGACTGGTCTTACACCATTTGAAGTAGTTTTTGGACACACTGATTCTAATAGTACTTTTGAAGTAAACTTTAACAAACAATATACGCAACAATTAGTAAACGATCATATGAAACGAACGAAATATCTTTATAAATATTTAACAGACAAAGTAATTGAAAATAAAGAAAAGATTAAAACAAAACGTGGTGGTGAAACATCATTTGATATTCAAGAAGAGGACACTATATTTGTAAAAGGTGTTAATACAAGGCGAAGTAAAGATAAACCGCGTTATCAAAAAGCACAAGTATATGGTAAAATTGACAGAAATATCTGTCCTGTAAAAATGAAAACTCGAAAAACAAACGTGCCTATTAAGGATATAAAACGACCTTCGCAGGTACCTCCTCGGGCTCCTGGCTCTGATCATCAGGATTCACGCCCTTCAACTTCACAGAATCGATAAAAATCCCGGTATAGTCCTTGTGAAACAAGGTCAAGCTAGTGTAAGTTATGATAAGTGGACAATAATTAAGATTTTAGATTTAAGTCTGATACGTGAGGATTTAGAATTCAATATAAAAAGATATACTAAATTTAATCAATATTTAAAAACACATTTTGATAATGAAACATCTAATGTTCAACTTTTTAATGTAAAGCTTCAAACGAATTATGTAATGAATATTAGTATTCAAAAATTAGAACAGTTATCTCCATCAACTAGAATTAAACGTGGACTTCTCAATCCTCTTGGATCTATTATTAAGCTTATAACTGGTAACTTAGATCATAATGATGCTTTAAGATATGAAAATATGATTGATTCTCTAACGACACGCCAAAATACACTCATTAAAAAGGTAACCTTAATATCAGATATTTCTGAATCAATGATAAAGATAACAAATTTCACGAAGGACAATTTCATTCGAATAGATAAAGAGTTACGAGAAATAAAAAAATTAATAAATCAAACTAATATTGATATAACTACCCATAATTTTATTAATGTTTATAATTTATTTTTCCATAATTTTCAACTACTCTACATTCGGTTGAATGAAATTGAAACTTCTCTGGCATTCAGTAAATTAAAAATATTACACCAATCTCTTATAAACTCAAATGAATTATTAGAATTGTTAAAAAAGATAGAGAAATTCTACAAACTTGTGTATCCAGTAAGTTATGACAATTTAGTTAAAATAGAGCAATGTATAGAGCTTAAAGCTTATACAAAAGGAAGTCAAATAACATTCATTTTAGATATACCAATAATTAGAGATGAAATTTATACATACTACAGAGCAATTCCAATACCTATGACCAATCCTTCTAATCATACCACCATCATTATTCCTAAATTTCCTTACCTATTAGTAAAAGGGTCTAAATTTGTCTCGCTCACTTTACCTTGTAATGAACTTCACGACGAAATGTTCCTGTGTCACGAGGATGATTCTCGAACAACTTCAGAAGACACTTGCATAACAGCATTAATTCAATTTTCTTCGAATACGAGTTCTTGTCATCCAGTACCAGTTGAAATCAAGACCATTAAGATACAACCAATTGGAAAAGAGAGATGGATTCTTCATAGTAACGCTGAGAATATATTATCAAAAATTTGTAACGACGAAATAACGAAAGAAAATATAGAAGGGACATACTTCCTCGTCCTAGATGACCATTGCGATGTTAAAATTGGTGAAATTACGCTAAAAGCTCACCATATTACTACGAGTAATTTGAAGATGTCAAAATTACCGATTATTAATCTTCCCGAAATAACAATTACTGAGCAACAATTGCAACGTGAACCCATCAATTTGGATAACAGTGAATTAATAAATCTTCAACATTTAAATAATCTTTTAAAAATCAGTGAAAGTGAACTAAAAACATCAAGTGAAAGAATTATTAATGTAAAAAGTGTTAGTGCCGGAACTTTATTGTTATATGTGATTATATTTCTATTAATTCTTGTATTCTTAGTATATAAGCTCAGTTTTTGTAAAAATTATTGCTATCGAAATAATCATAGTGATAATCATCCCTCTGATAATTTCGAACTTGAGGGGGGAGGAGTTATGCAGTCTGTACCCTCTCTTATTACGTCTTGTTAATTGGTACATACGTTAGAAATGCTGATGTTACGTTTTTAACCCATATTATGTCTGCAAACTACTGATAGACACCTGGTGTTTTGACTGAATGTATTGCGACATATTTCTCATTATTTCATAGTAAACAGCCCCACTTTGTGTTTATAGAATAAGAGTTTATAAAAGAGACATTTGTAACAAATAAAAGCATTCTTAATAAAGCTTCTTGAGAATCAGTCTTGTCTTAGACTTTTTAAAAACCCTCGGCAGTGCTCCCGAAATTTAACTAGGTATTATTATATACCGTTTAGTTGTTAGGGGTATTATGCATTAAATAATTTACTCACCTTTTTTAAACATGTATCCCTTTTAGAAACTTTTTTGGATAAAATCCAAAACTTTAAAAACAACTCATTAAATTATTTGACACGAGCAATCTCTTTCGCTTTACGACTAATTCCTATAGATGCGATTTGCCAATACAAACAAACATGACATGTAATGGCGACCGAATCGATAAAAAGTGTGGTCATAGACTACTGACAGGATCTACGTATTCCCGTATTTGTGTAATCTATGCTACGTATAGTGTGGTTCAGGTTATTTGTCTATGGTGTGGTTCACAATAGAAGAAAGACAAAAATGTTTTTTTTTTTTTCAATGTAATAATTTTAGTGATTAGGTTAATTCGTTTATAATAAAATAAAAATGATAAAAAATATATATTCATAAGGGTTTTGTAATACTTAAAAAAGAAAAGAATTAAACTCAATTGTTAATGTTCTATTCATTATAAAGATAGCGCTGTACAATGTTCTATGCTAATTAGGCTATATTCTATGTTAACTACAAAATGCAATTTATTGGCAAATTAACTAGTTTCTAATTTTTATTTCTTTGATTCAAAGAATAATGAAGATAGAAAGTACGCATAATTATTTTAAAACAAAAGAAAATATGTAATTAAATAAATTATACATTTTGCCACCTATTGACCAGTAGTGGTATCAAATGTCCGTTCAGTAACCTCGTTAACAAAGAGCATTTGATACTTTTTATAGGTAGTTTTTATTTACTGATATTATGAAATAGTTGTGAGTATGTATGAAACAATGATAAAATAAAACATTTAAATATTAAAACTATTACCCTTGTTTAAAATACATAAACCAATGTAAGTACTTTTTTTTAAACTAGATATTGCTAAAACTCTCATTCCTGTCTTGTAAAATAAGTACAAGTAAGAGAAGTAGGGCACAGAGATATTTCTTTGAAAATTTCTCTCTACTTGGGGCAACCCGACTGGTGGAATACCTTCACCCTACAGAAGATCGCACCTAAATAACCTTGTGTTGTGTTTCTGCGTTGAGTATGGTTTCCAGAGCTCCTTGGGGTAAGGACGTTCAAGGTCAGCAACTAGCTGTTTGATACCTATGGTATTACAAGCGTCCATAGGCTACGAAAGCTGTTTACCATCAGGCATACCTAATACCGTATGCTTGTTTATCTTACCTGTATAAAAAAAATTATGTGTGCAATTCACACGTGGTAGAAGTGAAACCTTCACATCTATGTCTTTTTTTTATTCAGAAAATGATCAAATACACTCTAATTTAAATTTTATGAAAATGTACATACAAGTACTCACAATCATTATTGGCAATATCATTTTCAACCATTGCACATTTGAAATAACCATAGTAACCTTGTTGGATTATATTGTTCAATATCAATCAGTAACAGAATGTCCTATGTGTTGTCTAAAAAGTTTTTGGTTCGTGCCCTTTTGCTGAGGTAATAAAATTAATTATTGCGTGGCAACAAACCTCTTTTGTACCTTTTTACCATTGCGTAAAACTTTCCTACCTCATTTTCTCCCACGTTAAATCTTATGAATTTATGTGTCTGTCTCTTTTTACTGTCGCTTTCGCTTTTTCGTTTCATCGACTGTCACTAAAGAAGTCTTCACTTCATAATAAAAATTTTAGTACACGTACGATATAATAAACGCTTTTTATAAATTTTTATTATAATATTCGGTTTTTCAGGTTTAGTCTTTACTGTTCGTTAGATGACAAAAGTAGGGTGGATACCAGTCAAATGTCAGCTTATGTGGCTTATGCTTACCCACTGTGGCCATGGTATTTAATATAACCGAAATTTTAATTGAAATGTTAATTTGAATATGTTGCGGCTGATTTAAGATTGTTATTTAGGATAAGCTCTTCACTTACCAGTGCGGTGATACGCACAATGAACTACGAACAAAAATGTTGTGAATTAGGGGATCTAATACACTTTGTAATTTATCATTATAAAAGTAGAACGGAAAGATGTTTGAAATCACCACAAAATACCTTTTTACTGCAAAGCCAAGTCATTGAGTGTGAGACATTGAATCCTTAAATAATCCTTGTGTTATCCACATAACACTCTTCGGGTATAGTATATTTTGTGACCCTTTTTTGTTGTGTGTGTGTTTTTTTTTTCCAGAGGTATGGACAAAAATACTCTTACGTATCATCAGGGTCTAACCTGGGTATGTCGGACTCGAAGCTATGACTGCTCCCATACCGACTAAAAACCTCCTCTGGCGTCAACCTCCTCTTCCCTCACGGAACCGCCGCTAGGCATTACTTCGTGGAGGGAGGCTCTAGCTACTGCTCTTCTGTCGTGCTAATGTCACGGGTTTTGTTTTCCGACCGCTTTCTTTCCAACCGACGGAGTTCCTGAAGAACTTCCGTCGCAAAAGCGCTTGTCGCTTGCCATGCTGCCTCCGATGAAAGCATAGCTTCTATCAAAGACTCTGGCTGAATTTTCTTCGTAAGGGCCTCTGCCCAGGTACTGCGTAACAGGTCGAAACGAGGACACGTAAAAAACACGTGCTCTGCATCTTCACTTACTCCTGGGCAGGATGGGCACATTGGAGATACCTCGTGCTTATATTTATAGAGTGTATGCCCGATTGCTATCATTGCCTTTACATTTACATGCATTTACATGCATTTACATTGCATTTACCGATTGCATGGGTGCTCCCATGTCCTGAGATCATTTGTGTCAGGTAGTTGTTGCGGACAGCGAGCGGGGCGAGCGAATAACGATAGTCTAATAGTATAGAATGAACAAATAAATGAAATAATACGTGTTAGGAATAAGGTTTATAAATACGTGTTAGGAATAGATATAATAATATGAACTGAATATGTGTGAATATGTATATTTTAAAACGATTAGAATAAGAATATAGCTAGTTGTAAGTTTAAATGTATAAATTTCACTAGTTGTAAGGATGAACCATGCCAGACTCGGAACATCTGGCATGGTGACTCATGGTACTGCCGCACACAGGGCGTGCGCGCTCATTGGCTGAGCGACGCCCCGCACGGAATCCATCGCACGACCGGTTGCGAGGCAAAGGGCGAGGTTAAATATAGCGGAGAGGGCGGCAGTACTACGATCAGTTCGAGAAACACCGCAACACCAGCAACAGCAAGCAGCGAATCTACAAGCAAACTACAGTCAAGAACATTATTAAGAAACCACATTGTTACTACGAACTACTGTAACTTTGTAAGAAACAAGAATAAAACAAGCGCTATTAATTTAGCACACATTAAAATATTGTGGACGTCTTTTTATTCACAATATTATCTGGTCCTTCGGAAGCCAGATCGGAAGAAAAAAGAACAGAACATTTCGCCGATCTACAACAACGCTTGAAGAAGAAACGACGTGTTATCAAGACATCTGTATCCACGAACGGCGTACCCAGATCAATGGTTGTTACGAGAAGCCAGGGAGACGCAATGGAATCACAAAACAGAAATAACACAGTCCGAGTATTCGAAGAATCGCCGCTATCGCCAGACACACAGAGGGCTGAGGGCGCACCCCGACCGGAGGGAACACCCTCTGTACCTGTTACTCGCACTGACGTCAGAACAGGCCACGTTTCCCCGCCACGCTCACACAGATCGACGACGAGTGCGACTATGCGATCACGCCTCGCCGAGCTACAAGCGGAAGAGAAACTAGCCGCAATTCGCCGTGAAGAACTCCGTATGGAGGCGGAATTAATAAAGAAACGCCTCGCCGTGGAGTTAACGTCGATACGGGATGAAGCAGAGGACGTACGTGAGCAAACGAACGAGGAGCCAGATGAACGTATTCACCGAGTGGATGACTGGCTCCGCTCACAGCCCGAAGCTACACGGGGGGAGCAATTACCGTGTACCCGTAACGACGCGCGGCAACAAGACGAACGCAGGCCTGAACGACGTGCCCGTTCGCAATCACCGTCACAATCGAGCAGTGATATTAAACAGCTCGCCGCGATACTAGAAAAGATGACGCATACTCATCCACCGCCACGCCAAGCCGCCGACTTACCTGTATTCACTGGAGCGATCAACGAGTGGCTGCCATTCAAAGCAGCTATGAGGGACTCCACGCAGCTGTATCGTTTCTCGCCGATAGAAAACATAGCGTGCCTACGTAACAGCCTGCGTGGGGACGCCCGCGACGCAGTGGCAGCGCTACTACACACCGCGAACAATCCAGATGAAATCATGCGGATACTGGAACAATGTTTTGGCAGGCCGGAAGTAATTATAGACAAGGCGCTGGATGATATGCGGAAATTACCACGACCGGGAGCTACCGCAAGCGAACTGAACGCGTTCACAGTAAAACTACAAAACATAGTCTGTGTTTTACTAAATCTCGACAAGCGGAGCTACCTGTACAACCCGATGCTGGCTCGAGAAGTATTAGAAAAACTTAGCCCACACCTGAAGTCCCGGTGGTGCGACTATGCGGAAGAGAACGACGGAACAACGGATCCAGAGGTAGTTGTATTATCACGCTTCCTAATGCGTGAAGCGAGCCGTGCGTTAAAACACACATATGCGCCCGCCACCGCTTCGACAGCGACCTCTAGACGCGAAGTATTGAAGCCTGCCGCACCGCAAGTCGCCGCCAGAAAGAGACAGAACGTCTTTGCTACAGTTGACACAGAAACCGAACATCTGTGTCCTAGCTGCGATAAGCCCCATCCGTTGTCTCGGTGCCCACAATACAAGGCACTGAACGTCGAGCAACGGTGAGAGCTAGTGAAGAGCAAAGGCGTCTGTTTCAAATGTATTGACAAACGCCATCGTCGTGTGTACTGCAAAGGAAAGCCGTGCGGTATTAACTCCTGTCGTCGTCCGCATCACTCGTCGCTTCACAACGACAGACCAAGCGATAGCGAAGAGCAAGTTCAGAACAACGTGACACCGTCAACGAGCGAGACGGTAATGGCTGTCGAAACAACTATAGAACCGAGACAGATTATACTAAAAATCTGTCCGGTGACTATATCGGGCCCCAAAGGAGCGGTGAACACGTACGCTCTGTTGGACGAGGGCTCGACTATATCGCTAATCGACGAGGACTTGGCCAAAGACATCGGAGCGCATGGACCGTCACATCCACTGCAACTACAAGGCGTCAATATGGGCAAAGAGTACACGAATAACCAAATTGTACAAGAGAAGTTGTACGAACCGGGCGGCAACAAGAAGCACGAGTTCCGAGCTCGAACGATAAAGGGACTCCGACTGCGCGAACAAACAGTGTCTCTAAGCACACTCCAACACGCTCACTTGCGCAATTTGAAAGTGAAGCAGGTGTGCTATGAGAAGGCGAGGCCGCGTATATTGATAGGTACGGACCACTGGGAGATGATCGTATCCAGAGAGCTACGCGTCGGCAAACCGAACCAGCCGGCGGCGTCGAAAACTCAACTGGGTTGGGTGGTGCACGGAACCGCACCACACGTGATCATCGGCCACAGCGAAGCCCTGCTACACATATACGCACCTGAACGCAACACTGGCAGCGAGATCCGGAACGAAAGTCTACACGAGCTCGTAGAACGGCACTTCAAAATAGACGCGCTCGGCGTAGCCCGCGAACCGAGAATCAACAACGCCGACAAGCGCGCGACGCGAATACTCGACGGAACGATCCAACAACGCAGTGAAGGCTACGAAGTAGGTCTACCGTGGCGCCGCGACGACGTAGTACTACCTAATAGCTACAATATGGCGCTACGACGACTTCACTCGATAGAAAAGAAAATGGATCGTTCCACAGAGTTTGCGGCGACGTATATAAGTCAGATCAAAAACTTGTTTAAGAAGGGCTACGCCGTACGCTGCGAGGGACACGAACAGACTAGCAACATCAGCTGGTTTTTACCTCACTTCGCTGTATTCAACCCGAACAAACCCGGCAAGCTACAAGTAGTATTCGATGCCGCGGCACGCAGTGGAACTACGAGTTTAAACGACGAGTTATTAGAGGGACCGGACCTGCTACGATCGCTGCAGGGGATTTTATTCCGGTTCAGAGAGAAGCCCATCGCCGTCACTGCTGATATAGAGGAAATGTTTCTGAGAATACGAATACGCGAAGCGGACCAGCCGGCACAACAATTTCTGTGGCGAGGCAACAACCGGAACAAGCCGCCACAGAAATATAAAATGAGATCGTTGATATTCGGCGCAGCAAGCTCACCGTTCATAGCACACAGTGTACGCGACCGCAACGCTGAAAAGCATGCACGAACGCATCCAGACGCGTTCAAGGCAATAACGCAGAGCCACTACATGGACGACCTGGTGGATAGCTACGACGATGAAGAAACAGCTATACACACTATAAGGGAAATACAAGAAGTCCACGCAGTAGCCGGCTTTACGTTACGCGGATGGAGCAGCAACCGAGCGAGAGTACTCAGTGGAACACCGGACGAGCTACGCGCACGATCGCCTGCACAACTTGGCGGGCATGAACAAGAAAAGATCCTGGGCCTATACTGGAATGCAGCTACGGATGAACTAGGGTTTAACACGTCCATGCATCGGGTACCAGCCGATGTACGCGCACGCAAGCGGGCACCTACAAAGCGAGAAGCTCTGAGTGCGGTTATGTCAATCTATGACCCGCTCGGCTTACTCAGCCACTACACGATACGCGTGAAAATATTCCTGCAGAACCTGTGGCGCTTACAGATCGGCTGGAACGACGAGATACCCGAAGAGGACGCACGTTCATTCGACGACTGGCTACAACAGTTAGAACATGTAGCAAACCTGCGCTTGCCGCGATACTACAGTTTGGCCCCGACGGAGATAACAGAATTGCATATATTGTGCGACGCGAGTGAACAAGCATATGCGACGACGGCGTATTGGACGAACGATATACGGTGACGGCTACATCGACGTAGCACGTGTAGCTGCAAAATCTAAAGTAGCCCCGAGACGCGTACAAACAATACCGCGTCTCGAATTACAAGCCGCCGTCATCGGAGCACGCCTGAGCGACACTATACGTCGTGAACATCGCATAGATATCGCCCGCACAGTATACTGGACCGATCCAACAACTGTCGTGCACTGGATACGGAACGACAAGCGCAGATATACACCCTATGTCTCGCACCGTCTAAGTGAAATAGCTGAGTTCACCGAAGCAGAACAATGGAGATGGCTACCGACGTATTGTAACGTAGCCGACGACGCGACACGAACATCGAACGCAGCGATTACTGCAGACGAACGGTGGTTCACGGGAGCGAGCTTCCTGAGGTGCAAAGAGAACGAGTGGCCCGCAGAACCATTGGGGCCACAAGAAAACTCTGAGGAAGTTACCGTGAACCATACAGTCGAGCAATCGCAGCCCGACGTATTACCGGACGCGACGCGGTTCTCATCTTATGAACGACTAGTGAGAACGGTCGCTACGATGTTCGCGTTCGCAGACATATGTCGACGCCAGGCGTCGCGTGTCGAAAAGCGACACCTAGAACGCGCGGAGAGTATGTTACTACGTCAAGCACAACGGAAAGCTTCGGTGAAGACATCAACAAGTTAGAGCGACGGAAAACGATACCACGATCAAGTCGTCTCTATAAACTAGATCCAGAGCTTGATGACGACGGCACGCTGCGTATGCGTGGACGGATCGGAGCCGCGAACGTGCCGACAAGTGTGAAACGTCCAGTCATACTGGATGGGAAACACACTATCGTCAGAAAACTTATCGCCAAGCAACATCGCGCCGCGGCACAAGGAAACCGCGAGCGCGTAATAAACGACCTGCGACAGCGATACTGGATTTTGAAACTACGACCCGCAGTGCGTAGCGTGGAGCGGGAATGTGCGATGTGCCGGGTACGCAAAGCCGTGCCTCGCGCGCCGGCGACTGGAGACTTACCGGCCGCGCGCCTTGACCCGTTTCATCGACCGTTTACGAACTGCGGGGTGGTTTACTGCGGACCGATGCAAGTAACTATAGGACGGCGAAGAGAAAAGAGGTGGATCGCCTTGTTCACTTGTCTAACGACAAGGGCGATTCACCTAGAGATCGTGGGATCGCTGTCTACCGACTCGGCGATAATGGCACTACGACGGATGGCAGCGAGAAGAGGTTGGCCCGCACTGATGTACAGCGATAACGCGACCAACTTCCGTGGGGCGGACACCGAGCTACGCGCCGCCTACGCCGAATGGGCACCTGCGCTACGGGGGGAGGGGCTACGGCACAGTGTCGAGTGGCGCTACATCCCGCCCGGCGCGCCTAACCAGGGAGGTGCATGGGAGCGGCTAGTGCGGTCGGTAAAAACCGCGCTCGCCGCCACTTTGAACGAGCGTGCGCCTAAAGAAGAGGTGCTCCAAACCGTGCTCGCGGAGGCCGAGCATTCGATTAACGCGCGGCCTCTAACGCACGTGAGCTTCGACCCACGGGACCCAGAGGCGATCACTCCCAACCATTTTCTGCTTGGGAGTTCGACGGGTATGCCTACGACGGGGACCTGCGACACGGCGGACCGGCGTACCTGGCGAGCAACCCAGGCGCTCGCCGATCATTTCTGGCGGCGCTGGGTTAAGGAGTACCTCCCTACACTGGTGCCACGCAGGAACTCAGCCGACAGCACGCGCCCTCTGAACGTCGGAGACTTGGTCGTGGTTGTCGACTCCGCCTTGCCGCGCAACACCTGGCCGCGCGGAATCGTCACGAGACCCTACACCGGACCAGATGGAGGAGTGCGGAGCGCTGACGTGAAGACGAGGAGCGGTGTGTTCCGGCGCCCGAAGACGAAGCTCGCCGTCCTGAGAGGAGAGTGAGGCTGCGCAGGCTACGCCGGGGGGAGAACTGAGAAAGGGCGAGGTTAAATATAGCGGAGAGGGCGGCAGTACTACGATCAGTTCGAGAAACACCACAGCACCAGCAACAGCAAGCAGCGAATCTACAAGCAAACTACAGTCAAGAACGTTATTAAGAAACCACATTGTTACTACGAACTACTGTAACTTTGTAAGAAAAAAGAATAAAACAAGCGCTATTAATTTAGCTCACATTAAAATATTGTGGACGTCTTTTTATTCACAATAGTAGTAATTGACCTCTCCGTGATTACGGTTCAACCAGACATCAGCTTGTGGAATAAGACGGTAGGTCCATCTGCCTTTTGTACTGGTATCCCACTTCAATTGCCATCGTCGTATGCTATTTAGCCTTTCCTCCGTGCCAAGTTCTCCAGGGCTCAATGTAGTTGTTACTTTACGGTGGTAAAGGGCTTTCCATTCATCGGCTAGTACTTCAATTGGCAGCATCCTGGCCATAACGTTCACAGCGTCGTCAGACACTGTGCGAAAAGCACTGGCAATTCTTAAAGCACTCAGGCGATACACTGTTGCAATTTTCCTTCGTGCTTCCTGTATTTTAAGCGCATCAGCCCAGATGGGGATTCCGTAGGTGAGTACGGATGTTACTACAGACGTCAGTAACGCCCTCCTTCTCTGCTTCGGGCCTCCTATGTTGGGCATCAGCCTTGATAAAGTCACTCTGACCACCTACGTTTGGCACCCACGTGCTGTGCCTGCTGCTTGAAGTTGAGTCGGGCATCAATCATAACGCCCAAATACCGAAGAGCCGGCTGGGATTGATTTCATGTGCTCCGACTTGCAGTGTGATGGTTTCCAACCGCTTCCTGCTAGTAATGAACTGCCTCAGTCTTGTGCTCCGCCAACTGCAGTCCTACTGTGTTCATCCAGTGTCCAATCTTTTCGATGGTAGCGTCAAAGGCGAAGGTAATTTCTTCGAGATGCTTTGCAACGACCACTACGGCCACATCATCTGCATATGCCACCAGTTTGACTTCTTTTGGAAGTTCTAGTTTTAATAATCCATTATACATGGTATTCCACAAAAGTGGGCCTAGGACTGAATCCTGGGGTACTCCTCCAGTGAATTTGTATAGGTGTGTGTGTGTGTGTGTGTGTGTGTGTGTGTGTGTGTGTGTGTGTGTGTGTGTGTGTGTGTGTGTGTGTGAGAGAGAGAGCATGCGTGCGCGCGCGTAGTGCATGCGAACCTCATGGATGCTTGAACATCAATAGCAAAGCTTGAGCGCATAAGTTAGGCAATTAAACATTCTAGTACATTAAATTTAGATAAATTCAACGAATATAACACACGCAAACAAAAGCAGAATCCAGCTCGTAGAAAACTACAAATACCAAACTAATTTATGGCGGACTATATTGTATAAGCCTATACATTTAATTATATTGATTAAGTGCGAGTTTATAGTAATATAGAAGGCCAAAAGGGTGGCGCGGGCGTAGATATCGGGTAATTGCTTTATACTCAGAGCTACGTCGATAGCAATGTGGCGTCTCGAATGCCGTCTTTATTCATAGTCCATGAAATAGGTTGAGATATATTGTTATGTATTATGTACATAATAATATAATTTGGCAGAAGAACGCCACATGCTATATTGCCTTTTGTCCGAAATGTATTGGTCATGAATTAGTTCTCACTGATAGGTATAGATAAATTTCAATAAAGCATCGCACATAGGGGTATTTAGCAGATGTAGCCGGTTAGAATTATTTATTTAGTTTTTTTCTAATTTTAACAACAACCTGGTTAACTTTAAGCCATCGAAAGTGTTTTTCAATTAATAATGACATAATATTTTGAAAAAATATAATAAAACTATATTTTAGCAATTTATGACTTTTGATATTTATTATTTTCTTAAACAAAATGCCATGCTATTTTTATATGACATAATTCTTCATCTTCCTTATCACTTTCTGTTTCTCCAAGAACGTCCTCTGAATCGGAATCCAAGTCAAGTACAGCAGGTATCATCAAACCATGGGCTTCGTTCGTGAATGGCTATTTTTTTTTTGGAGAGTTGATCTCATGCTAGTAATCATTGGGTCAGAACTGAGTAATAATCTATTTATAACATCAGCATTAAATTTGACGCTTCAAAATTTCCTCGCGAAATTCTGCCTGTACAACCGGAAATGTTTATTTCGTGTTTCAGCTGCTTCTTCCGAGAGCAACCCAATTGGCAACAATGCCTTATCTACGACAGTAGCACTATGCACCAGGATATTGTGCATTGTAGGTATCATAGGATGCCACCGATACAAACTAATATAAAGTTTTGCAGTGTTTATGCAGCATGACACCAGTGCTCTTTAAAATAAGTGCAACGTAATCTTAAGTCATTTATATTTCTTAATGTTTTGTCTCCTGTAAAATAATTTAAAACTTACTTGTCCTGTGTGTGCTCCTGGGGTCATCGTTTTGGTTCATCAAGTGTGGTGGGTGGTAATACGAAGCGAAATTACTTTTGAAAATATTTTTAGACGTTTGACATTATGCTTATGGGTCTGTAATTGCCTATGTCTCCTTTTTTATGTAGCAATATTATTGTTGATTTAGTCCAGTCTTTTGGTATTGTTTCTGTATTCATAATTTCATTAAAATTTCTGTTAGCTTTGGGGCAATTACCGATGATAATGTTTTTAATAGTTCGTTAATTATTTGATCAGATCCAGGTACTTTATAAGCTTTTTGTGTATTTATTGCTCTGATAGTTTCTTCTGTTAGTATTTTAGTATTAATTCTGTTTATTTTTTCAATTTGTTACATTCCGTTATATTTTGTTCTTGGTTTTGACTGCGGTGCAGCTCTCTATAATACTCTGTTGCAATTTGTAGTATTTCCGGCCGTTTACTGGTACTTTTTCCATATTTATTCCTTATACAGGGTGGGCCAGAAAGGCGTACGATTTTAATAACACTCTTGCGTTTGAACCTTATGAGCGGGAGCTGCGCGGGTGGGGGGATGAGAAGCTCGGTTCTCGGAAATTTAGTCGCGATGGATCGCTTCACCGGAGCGCAGCGTGCATTCTGCGTTAAATATTATTATAAAAATGGCGATTCGTGCGCTATTGTTCGACGTTTATTTCTGCATAAGTTTGGATTACATGACGTAAATCAGTGTCTGAAGGAAAGTGTGATTCGATCGTGGGTCAGAAAGTTCGAAGCTACTGGTTCGACTTTCAAACTTTTTCTCAAAAAATTTTCTTTCCGCAACTCCAACAATTTCAAGCCTATAATCGTGCGACGTGGTTTCAACAAGATGGTGTGACGACATGCCATACATCTAATGCTTCGTTGGCGGCCGTAAACGAGTTGTTTGCTGGGAAACTGATATCGCGCCGAGATCTAACGCGGATCTAACGCCACCGGACTTTTTCATGTTATGAAAAGTAGAGCCTACTCCAATAACCCAGCCACGATTAACCAGTTGAAGATAAATATCCGAGAAGAAATGGCAGCTATTCCTCGCGCAATGTGTCAGCGAGATTTTACCAATTTGAGGTTCAGATTGGAGGAATGTTTGCAGCGGGATGGTGCACACCTGAATGATGTAATTTTTAAGAAATAAATTTCCCAAATGTCTATTTCAATTGAAATAAAGATGTGTATTGTATTTAGTTTTTTTTTTAATTCGCAAATCTTTCTCACCCATCTTGTATTAGGCATCCATATCTTGTTATCATTTAGTTCTTTTAGAGCTTTCTTTATTCTTCCATTTTTCTTTATAAACTTTTCTAATGTTCTTAACCTTTTTAGTTTCCTATCATTCCTGAGTTGATTGTTGATCTTTTTGCTTATTTCAGTTATTTTCCATCGAATATTTTTATTTTTCTTAATTTCTAATAGTCTTTTCTTTTCTTGCAGTAACTTTCTTGCTTCATTAGAAAATTCTTTTTTATCCTCAGAACTTACTATCGCTGTTTCCATTATTATTATATGTATTTATAAAGATCTGATACTTCTCTTGTATGGGTATATTTTTGTAATCTTCCTCTGTTTCTAAAGCTTTACATAAGTTGCTTATAATAACGTCATTATAAACACAACTAACAACTGTATATTTATTATGAAATTTTCTGCTTCTCTCTATAGGCATTCCCGTTACTGTCGCTCTTACCATTCTGTGATCAGATTTAAAATTCAAGTTATGAATAGTGGAGACATTCTTAAACACTTTTGCATTGTTAGTCATAATAAAGTCTATTTCATTTTGGTAAAGTCCACTAGATGACTTCCATGTCCATTTTTGGTTTTGCTTTCGGATAAAGAAACTGTTTAGAATACTTAGTTTATTTGCTAGCGCAAAATTTACTATTCTTGCTCCGTTACTGCTTCGTTTACCATATCTATGTTTCCAAAGTGATTTGTTTTGCACTGACAACTGACACTGCGTTAGCATAATGTAAAAAACATTTATATATTCTCTATTTTTTTCACTGTCTTGGTTTGTCACTTCTGGCACAAAAAGGGGCGGGTATATGCGGCTGATTAGATCATAATTATATTGTATAAATTATAAAATCTCATTATAAATTAACATAATAACCGGAAAGAAACCGGTAATATAACAAAACCCTTTTGCAAATGTAAAATTAGTTTACAATTTGAAAACTATTTTTTCAAACGTCGAAAAACAATATCCTGTCAACAAAAAATACAGCAAAATATTTTTAAAATATGTGTTCTGACTTCCTTGATCCATATCCATATCCATAACAATATTTAGATAAAAATCAGTGTTCACGAAAATCTTTAACTTTTTGTCAAATACTATCACACTTATTGTAAGCGTCCACATGTCGGCATCGTAAGCATCGGACGCCCAACCTCCAGGGTCCCTAACGCTAACAGTATAGTTAGTTCTAAAAAAAAAAAAGCGGTCGCCCAAGCATGCAAACATGATGACTATATTTTACTTTTAGCCCGGTAAAGCTGTAAAAGCCATCAGCGGCTCTGTTTTTGGATAGCGCCCCTAAGGCTACGAATAAGGTCAGTTCTAAAAAAAAAAGTTTCACGCGGTTAGTGAAATTACCGTGGTGACTTAGGTTGCTACTTATAGGTATGTTAGCAACATATAGGTTGTGCGTCCGTTTCCTCGGCGCGAAGCCCTTGGGTCAGGCAACCGCCCGCGCGATACAAGTGACACTATACGTGCAGCACTTAGTTACCCACATACAACATTACACACGTATGAACATACACACGTGCACACCACACAGGTACATAGGTTCTGTGAGGGACCTTTTTTTTCTTTTTTTACGCTAGTTAGTGTAGAAAACATTTCCGATTACTGAATACACATACGCATGGTTCCTTTTTTCCTCCCAGGAGGAAGGGAACGTGCCTATGGGTATAACTTAGTTAGCTCGAATCGTAGGTGTAGGGATTCAGTTAGTTCGCGACTTATTTGCGTACGCGACGACCGACCGAGCCGAGGTCCGGCCACTCTGGCGCCCTCGTGCGAGTCGTCCTTATAACTTTCGCGGCTGAGTGCCCTCTGCGCTCGCCCCCAAGTCCGGTGAAGCTGTAAAAGCCGCAGCGGCTTTAGGGCCCATAAGGTTAACATTGTAGTCAGTTCTAAATAAGGTATAGGTACATGTTTCAAAAAACATAAGAAGTTAATCTTGTTCTTATTTTAATATTAAAACCGAACAAAATTATAAATGTGACAATAATTAACACAAGACATTTTTTGACAAAAAATAAAATTAACTTCAATTATTTTGAGGAATTCCCCAGTGTATCCTCGAAGTCGAAAGTCCAATGAAATTAAAATGGGACAATGCTTGAGGTATCTTCTTTCCAACAAAAAAAGAATCGTCTAAATCGGTTTATAAACAAAGAAGTTATCTCTGAACACCCATAAAAAAATGCATTCGAATTGAGAACCTCCTTTTTTTTAAGTCGGTTATAAAAGGGACTAAGTGCAGTAGAAACGACGTTGAGAGACGTTGACATAATATAAAAGAACCGAGATCTATCGAGTGCCAAGTCCCATAGCACAAATTTTTCGTCTTTTTTGTTCGGGGTAATCTCTGAAACGGTTGAACTGATTTTGACGGGACTTTCACTGTTTATTTTAGAAAAATAATTAGTGTTCCACGCAAATAAAAATAACTGGTCATGGTGAATCAGTTCGGGCGTTTAAATAGCTTACGCTGAGTAAACCATAACCATAAGAGATATTTCAAATGAATGTACTACATAATTATATATATTAAAAATACCTATACAAAGTCAGAGCATATTTCTGTTTTCTAAGGATCACACATAGGTAATAAAATAAAATTTCTTTAAAATAACAAGATTCGCACGTTTTCCCGATCGTCGGCATTCTGTAGTCCACGCGAGCGCAGCCGCGAGTACATCTAGTTTAAAAAATAATTTAATAATTTCTTTGATATGGGTTTTCTAACTTGGCAAAGTTTTAATTTATACAATGAAATAAAATTGAAGTGTCTGTTTGTTATGTCAAAATAATAGCTTTTATCCGACTTCAAAAAATACGGAGGAATGTACATATGTATATATTTTTTTATGGATGTTACGCCATAACTTCTTTGTTTATGAACCGATTTCGATGATTCGTTTTTTGTAGGATATACCTCAAGGGTATTTTAATTTCGTTGGCATTTGACGGGAGACCGTCAACTTCAGAGATACACCGGGGAACTCTTCAAAATAATTGAAGTTGGTTTTCTTTATTGTTAAAAATTGTCTTGTTACTAAATGCATATAAAAGTATAATATACGATAATTGTGTCTGTTTGTTCCGTCTGATTTCCGAAAAGGTTGGACCGATTTTGACGGGACTTTCACTGGCGGATAACTGATGTTATAAGGAGTAATTCAGACTAGTTTTATTTTATATAAATAATTAGGGTTTCGCGGAAAATAAAAATAATAGGCATTTTTATCTTTAAAATAATCAGCGGGCGTCCGCCGTGGGTTGAAGGTCATCACAATACCGACGGTATTCTGTAGTATACGCGAGTGAACACGCGGGCAGAGCTATTAAATAATATAACACGCTGTCTGCCTATACATTATTCCACCGTCATATAATAGCTTGTACGTACCAATATACCTTATCGATTATGTTAAATAGCTAACATAGCCACGAGTACTCACCAAGTCCGGTGAAGCTGTAAAAGCCGCAGCGGCTTTAGGGCCTAAGGCTAACAGTGTAGTCAGTTCTAAAAAAAAAAAAAAAAAAACGAGTACTCTTGTCCCTGAAAAACAAACATCCCACCTATGACAAAATAATTATAAACCTAGAGGCAGTTCAAAATTAACGGCAGCGATACCCTTTGGGAATTTCGCGGTACCTACTCGAGCGGTTCTGTGCGCAGCTATGCAAACCCGGTAGAACACCGCACACAACCGTATTCTCAACGTTCGCGTTCGTCGGCCAGCTAACCAAACTGCCAAAGCCCGCCGTTCGCCAGTCCACCGACAGCTACGCACTGCGGTAGTACACTACACTTCTATTATCACAAATTACATCTACTTGACGTTACTATCTTTATAATAATTCGTGGCAAAACATCGTCTAAGCAAATTATAAAGTGGTTTTGAACGTTCTCCGGTGTATGTGTTTAAAGGTTTAACAGCAATTTCTGTGAATATTCTTACAAGGTTTCCCTAATCTTCTCGGACTTATTGAAGCCTATTTCTCAGCAGAGGTAAGAAATACAAAAGTATAATGAAATAAATGTAAAATGAATGTCTTTTAATTATATAATAAAAGTAATAAAATTGCGTTACAAGATTTTGTTTTATACGATTCTAGTTGAGTTTTAAATTTATTAATATTTTTTCCACTATTATTTTTTACGTGTAATAGTAGCCGGCGAGTACAGCGGTATTTTTTGTCAATCCCCATAAACCTGTCCAGCAAATATTTGTCGGTTGAAATTCCAAATGATTCATTATTCTAACGCGGCATAAACCATCACCGTCATGTCTTCGATAAGATATATTACTTCTGTAACACGGGCACTGAGAACAGGACCTCCTAACATGTTATCCATAAACCGGTTCACTCGGATACACGACGGGACTTATGCAATAGTCTAATCGACACCGACCAACGTCCGAAAAATAACGTGGAAGTATCTACAGTTACATAAATCAAACACTCAAGTCAATTACTTTAATGCCAAAGCTCTCGTCTACGTGTGAGGCATGCCGATGCGGCACCATAAAACTAATTTTTATAAGAAATGGTGGTCATAGTAACTGCCTGTGTCATCCTTTTAACGGATATATTATGTTGGTACTAGGTAACTACAGGACATTTATAGAGGAATAGAAGTAACATGAATGTTATTTGTATGCTTAGCTTGTCTTGGCATAATTGCTATGGAAGTTTGTAATGTTGAATTTACTTTAAAATCTGCAGCTGCAACGCAACGTGTTTCGTTTAACAATGGAGATACCGTCACACAATTGCCGGAATTTATATTGTGTCGAAATTCAAAAGCCGAATACGCGAAATCGTGGAATCCTCAAAGTATTGTACCTAACTATAAAATGTTTATATTGAAACTACAATAATGTCTGTTACAAAAGTTATGTCTGTTTTAAAATATAAGCAAAGAGATAGCATGCTCAGGAATGATATAAAGTATACACTTTATAAAGTAAAGCCAGTTATGGTATTTACGACTTAACTGAAACTTATAACATTTCAGTGTCTAAGAAAGTAACAAGTTGAAACATAATTTTCATCCGAAAGGTAAACATAGCAACAGTTTCGAGTGTCTCGATTGCTGAACCGAACCCCTCATCGGTCAGCCAACGTCGTGACACCGACCAATTGGCGTCACAATATCGATCTGCAGTACATTTTACTATCCGATGTCATTGGAGCACTGGCCATACTAACATAAACATCACATTTCTGTCTATTTTAACTGTCTTGATTTCGGGCCGTTCTCTAGGTTACAAAACCCTCAAAGTATTACACGAATAAACTACCTTTTCTTCTCTGATCATAATGGCAATGGGTGTTTATATAGAATTATGCCAATGTCACGTAGATAGAATATTTTTCTAATCTTCAGAGTTTACTCAACGCTTTGACAAGGTAGTGGCTAGTGACTCTCATGTTAAAACAGTCCAGGAAATTTTTTGCGGTAATTCACTTCACTTGAGCAGAATAACCAGACTATACAAAATACCACCAATATTACACAATATTGGACCAAAAACGTAAGTTTATTAGTTAAAATAAAAACCACAACATGACAGATCAAGATCCTAACAAAAACTGGAATAAATTACTTTATTTAAATTTCTGTTCTAAATTAAAATGTTCATTCAACCAATAAAAATATGGGTAACATTAATAGAATAGGAAATGTTGATAACGTAAACCATTTTTAAAACGGCATGAATATTAATGAAGCTATGTTAAACGAGAGAAGACTGGCTAAATTACCACCATTGCTTCGTCTCCGGCGCTATTGCCCATTTCCGTTGTGCTACTGGCGTGTCATCACTATCTATGCATCTATTTTGTACCTTAATATAATTTATATGGTCGAAGGTCAAAGTTCATTGAACTGAAGAACGAGAACTGCCCTTACACACAATTTTATCATTCATATTAATCTGCTATCTGCTTATCTTTATTGTAGTTTGCATTTACTTTTTATTTTTATTTACTGTTACATACGTATAATGACAGATGTTCTCTTTTTCAAATTATATAAGGACACTACTCATATAGGTACACTGTATTATTTATGTTTCCTTAATTACTATCATTTAAATTACATTAAGAAGTTCTGGGTATCAAATATAGAAGACATCACACTGTATATCATACGACAATTTAAAAATACAATAAAAAATGGTTCTAAAACTGGAAAATTTTACCACCTGAAAGGTCCTTTTATTTAAATTGTATAATTATATCGAGTCGATAGAATTTTTTATTCAGAAAGTCTTAAGCATCTAACGGCTGATTAATTACATCAGGAAATAAATGTATTTATGAAATACATATATGAAATTCAATTTAATCCCTTTTACGAAATAATTCTACGAACCCCAAGAGTTTTGAGTAGCTCAGCTTAGTTCGCGAGTGCCGATTGCGCTAATAAATACGCGTAAAATCACCAGAAAAATTGTTTCAATTTTTGTGCTGAAAACGTCCCCTAAATATAATAATCTAAATAACCATACAAGACGAGACGTCTTTCAAAGTTGGATGCAAAAAAAAATAAAGACAATTTCGATAGATGATGCTTAACAATCATCATTTTGTGAAAATAAATTACTTTTTTTATTAGCATATGTAAGTTAAAAAAAAAACCTATCACTCTGTTTTTTAATTATAACATTTGTATTATGTAACAAATAAAAAAAAACACGAGTTAATCTAGACAATTTTAATTCATTCAGACATTTAAAGTATTAACAAACTTGAATTAAGGATCATTTTGCCACAGAATACTGTACACATTGATTGCTCCTTCTAACATTAACAAATCTCGGGCTTTTTTTACCCTTGTCCTACTATTTATAAAAATTCATCTTTCACCGCAAATATGATACGAATCTCCCATTATAAATTCATATTTTTTCAGTTGTGATCTCATCTCCATGTCTCTGTAAATATTGTTCTTTCTTCCCATCTACGAAATGAGGTCACGACCTCACGTTCCTTGTTTAAGTCGAGGGTAAAACGGAAAAGCTGTAATTTCACCTTGCTGCACACGAGAACACTGTCACATCAATGGTTGTCGATATGTGTATTGTATTACAAATCAATGACTGATTTCTGATTAATCACACTATCTAAAGGTAACCAATGACGATATCGAATTGAGGTAACAAGTGCTCAATAAATTCTTATAATATGAATGGTTTTAATTGTTGGGCTTATCAGCTTCGTTACGTTATTATTCAATGACCCAGGCTCTTACCTCGTGGAAGTGGTTAGCAAGCAAGACGAGGGTGATTCTTGTATTCGTATGCAGGTCGGGTGGAGGCGACGCGATCGATACGCGCCCGCGCGACGCTTCCCCCACGAGTTCGACTTAACAACAAGTCTGTTACTGAAAATACACGTTAAATCCAATTTCTTGTACAACTTTTTACTTTCGGAACTTCAAACGCGGGTTACGGAAAACCTTTAACTCCTAGAGTTTTAGTTTATCTTTTTTGATAATTTAACTATTTACTAAAATTTCAAAAATAGTAAAACCGTCAGATTTTTTAACTTATTTCATAAATAGGAGGACGCTCTCAATTCGAATATATGTATATATATTTTTTTTTATGGATGTTCAGGCTTTTTTTTTGTTTTTTTTTTTGAACTGACTACACTGTTAGTCTTAGGGACCCTATCCTAAAACAGAGCCGCTGTGGCTTTTACAGCTTCACCGGACTTTGGGATGTTCAGGCATGGCTTTTTTGTTTATAAACCGATTTAGATGATTCTTTTTTTTTACCCCAAGTCCGGTGAGGCTGTAAAAGCCGCAGCGGCTTTAGGGCCCCTAAAAGGCTAACAGTGTAGTCAGATTTAATTTTATTGGCACTGGACCATCGATTTCGAAGATACACCAGGGACTTCTCAAAATCATTGAAGTTAGTTCTCTTTTATTGTTTTGTATAAGGAAGAGTCATCGTTATCATGTAAAGTACCGGCACAGGTTACCAGCCTTTTAAATTCAAATCGTCTTCATCGTACGCTCATTCGATCTAAAATAATTGTAGGTACTTAGCACTAAAATTTTCTTTATTACCTTATAGTTTTGTGGATACCTGGATACACGAAGTAATATTGATTATTGATAAAATAATAAACAGGAAGAGCTCCAAAAATATATTTGGCGGCAATAATGGACCATCGCGACGAAATATTGCGGGTCGAGTTTATTTAAAGATAAGGTGATGACATCATCTACAGCAACGGCCAAGGGAATGGATAAAAACAATGTTGTTAAATCCAAGCAAGGTTGTCAATTCGTAAATAATAATTATAACAGTCTAAAATAAATTGACATACCTACTTGCTAATCCTTTTTATTCATTCGAGATATGCAAGTTTTTAACAGTAAATAGAAATATTGTACACTCGGTTATGGTTCGTTTTACTGTTCGTAAACTCACAACCGAAAGCCCAAAACTGAAGCTCAAGAAAAATATCAAATTAATGTTCAAAATAAAAACTTAATCTCATTATTTAGCCTAAAGAAATAAAACAAAAAAGTTGGTAACAAACAAGCTTACTCGCGCAGCAGCCGCCGCCGCCGCCCGCCCGACCGCGTGGCCCTGATCTTGACGGAACAAGCCAATAGTGACGTACCTACCTACAAAATGTATCATAGAAAAATTACATTAGATTATTTGTAATGCTTGGTAAAAATATGACTGTAAATTATTATTACCAATAAAAACTTCTAAATAAGTCTTAGTAACATAGCATTAAATAAAAACAAAGAGATTTTACTGCACGTCATTTCCGTCAGAAAAAAGATCTGATGTGAAGTCCCGCATAAAGAAGTTTTACTTCAAAATTAATTGTAACGACGCGACGCAATATATTTATGATTCAAGGCATCTGATTATATAACACGACCGGTTTATTTAAACTGTGGTTCATTTAACAATATGCGTTGGTGTTCTTTGCTTGAACTTGACTTACCTAGTCGTATTAATAATTGTTTGGATATAGTGGGTCCGTCGACAGTACCAAGTAGGTACCTACTAATTGCTTACTTAAAGTTTAATACGCTCCCGATAGTTTAATGGTTGATGTGTTAGGGGGAGTTGCTGCAAATTCTTTCTATGTATTTAATTTTTAATATTAAGAAAAGATTTTAGTGTTAGATTAGTTTATTTTTTTCTTTTGATTTCGGTGAAGACTTCTTTATGTATTGTTATTTAGTATTTCATTGTTACTTATCATTTAAACATTCTAGAACATAACAACCAAGTTGCGGTTCTTAATGTAAACATTGAAGGTTTCAGAATAGTAAAATTATTATCTATACACTAATATTATAAGAAGGTAAACTACTGGTCCGATTCGAGAAAATTATACAAATATGAAAATAGATTATCCCTGAGTGGGCATTATTTATTCTTATTACATTTTATATTGTAATGGTCCCGGCCCAACCAAATTCCGGCTGGTTGCTAGTATAAAATGTATTAGACTACAAAAAACTAATAAATGAGTTTTTCTATAGTTGATAAAAATGTTGTAACGGTCTTGCTACTTATTAGGGCCTTAGTTATGAAAAATAACACTACCGCTTCTGAATAATATGTAAATCTTATTTGCGTGTTACCTGCCATCAATTACTTAATTACCCATACTGGTTGAAAGACTTCCTATTGTAATATATTTATGAAGCATTGAAATAGAACCGGTAGATTACAAACTCGCATTATAGATTAACTACTTTGAATCTAAGCGTTTTAAAATTTATCCTTAGTCATTGATTTTCATAAAAATGAAATTACAAAAAGTACTCTCTCTTATGATTTTGGATTATTACTTTCAAATCTTTCTTTGGAGATCCCAACAGCAAAATATATTCGACCATTATATTATTGAACTCGGTCTGAGTTTTTTTGAAGTTCTTAATGGCTCATCATCTATACTAATATTATAAAGAGTTTGTTTTTTTTGTTTGGTTGAACTGGTTGAATGGAAAAATACAAAGTTCTAAAAAAAGTTCGCGATAGTATATAGGTATCTATCTTTTAAGGTCGACTCAATATAACCTTTTTTAAAGTAATAAAATAAATAAAGAAAGTATCATATTATAGGTGCCTTTATCTCTTTCGTATGTGACGCAAACGAAGTTGCGCGGCCCACCTAGTTCGTAATAATAGGTATCTATCTATAGGATGTATGAGACTGTTTACAGGTTTCAGGTACAAATATCAATTGCGCTAACATCACGAACATAACTGGACATATTTACACAAATATCTCGGCAAGCCTCACTATTTATATAAACATAGCTTATATACATTAACTGCTTCCATAATCTAAGGATTCTTACAATGTATCTAAAAACTTTCGTATACCTTATGGTACCTATACTCCCACGCGGTTATTATTGTTATTATTTTTAATCTTGTTAATATTTTTAGGAATATGTCTATCGTAAAAATTATATACGATTGAAGATCATCCTTACATTTTCGCTTTAATATGTCATGTTTTAATTATTATTCCCAGTCTGTGATACTTTTTCTTGTTAATTTAAGAGCTCAGCTCCTGTCTGTGGAGCAGTTGCCACTGTTCCCTGTTATCTGCCTTACTTTTAACCTCTTGTTGGAAAAGCATCGTCTAGGTCTTCTCCTTCGCATTCCTTCTAAAATTGTAAACAAAATTCTAAAATTCTGTCATACTAATTTACTTAAATACCTTCGTGTGATAATTATGAATTATCTGAATTATAACCTCAATTTAGATTTTCTGAGATTGTGTAACATAACTTGTAACCATGGCTTGTAACATATAATAATACCAAGTAAATAGTTTTAAGAGATTATTATACTATGTAGCTACTCGTTAAATAAGTTTCAATCAAACGCAAAAAATCAATGCGTGGATACCTGGGATGAGTTTTTTCCATGCATTCTGCTCCCTATTTCGGACGACCCTTAGGTCGAACAATGATCAGAGGGGAGCGAAATGCAGCTGCTTTTCTTTCCACGGCAATCAGTGTTATTTTATAGATGAACTTACTGATTCGCGATTTATTTCGGCAAACTCGATTCAAAAACATTATCTAAATAAGCAGACTACATTTTTTGCTAACTCAAGCAATTGCTTCTGGCGGCCTTCACAGTGTCAACGAACATCTATTTTTATTGTTTCTCTCTTTTTATATCTTCTTCTTTTAAGCTCCATATAAATATTCTATAACTAGTTTTACGTTTGTCTGTTATATAAACCCAAGTGTATTTAAAATGTGATGCAAATGAAAGTTTCCAATATTTCTTTGCTATCATAAAAAGCATCTGTTGTCGTGAAACGAGGTTCTGGTTTTGTTCATATACAACTTTTTCCTGAGTTGCCAGACAGCAGTGACACATCAGCCACACCGAGTGAGTTTCTACTTCATAAATATTAGTAACTAGCTGTGCCCCACGGTTTCACCCGTGTTAATTTTATCCGACAAACATCGCACCGTCAACGCACCTATGTAGTCTATCATAATCGTTCTTCCCGCAAGTACAAATTATTGTAATTTTTCATTATCTCCTAAACTATGTGTCCAAATAGCATACTCCAATGAGAAAAATTTAACTTCATAAAATTGTCTTTATGATGAAGGAACTTTCGTTCGTAAGGAGTATTATATGCCATGTCTAAAAATAATGCATAAAAATCACTTTTTAATTTTCAAGTAATCTTTATCACAAAATACTTTATTTTGGCTCATGTATAAAAGATAGGCATATGCTATCGCTGACTTTTTTTAGACATAGTAAATACCAATATTATTAAAGAACATCGTATTTGCGTATCAATAACGATTACGCCAGCTCACACGGATAAAGCAGTTCGAGAGGGCCTCGACTTCCGACACGTAACAAAAATCAATATTCAAGACTCTCTTGTTGTAGCCTAATTTTAAATAACCTATACTGTTCCTCATGAGTCTGGCTATCATATAAAAAAAGAATTTTTCGATTCCAACTGGTAGTTCAAGAGATTAGCGTGTTTAAATAAACAACAAAAACAAAAATCTTTTCCGCTTTATGATATTAGTATACATTTACTAGTTTGAAACTGGCTGGTAGATCTAATATGTCGTATTAATAAAAAAAAATCCTATTTACACTATTCTTAATTCAAATTTATTAAAATTTATTTTCTAGTTTTTAGTTGGATTTTCTATAAAAGCGTGTTTTTAGTTTTTTAAACTTTTATTTATTTTTCAATATCCTACTATGAATATCAATAATTTTCAATAAAATCGGGAAGTCATTGATGCTTATTTTAAGTCAGTAACTTATCTCGCTAAACCTTTAACTGTTTGAAATATTGAATTGTCATCGGCCCTTGATAAGTATGCCAAATTTCGAGTTAAATCCGACGTTTTATAGGGGCTCAAAATAATGTTCAAAGTTTCCGTTACATACATACTTACTAACATACATATGAAGCTAATAAAAGCGTTATAAAAAGAGCAAAAATATCTCACGTGAAAAGAGTGCCTCCACTGGAACAGATACACTACAATAATTACGTAATATTTTCTATCACAATTTTCGTAACGAGTAAAAGAAGCGTTTGCAAAAGAGAACAATATAATTTGGGAAGTATATTGCATTTGAAGTATTATCTAATACGCATCTAGAACATTCTAAACAGTAAGCTCTAATGGAAGCAGAGGTGCTAATAAGTTAAATGTTAAATAAATGAAGCTCGGTAAAATTAATTACTCGTACATAATGAATCAATAAGCGGTTATCGCGGTCACTTCGATCCAGAATTAAACGAACCCGCGCTGACGCTTCTTGTGAGTTTTAATATTAGATTTGAAGACGGGACTATTGAAGTGTATTTTATGCTTAATTGATTTACAATTGAAATTGAATCCGAACAGTGGAATACGAAGTAGCGACAACCTAAATTAAAAATTAATTAGACCATCAAGTCTTATTTAGTTTACGGATAAGGAGAGTTCGGAAGTAATCAATTAAAATTCTCCGCATGATTGAAGGCGACAGGTGCGAGTCTAATACAATATCACGCAAGTGTTAACCAACGCTAGTTTCCGGCGCGTGCTATTAAACCACGTGTTCACTGCCCATATAAACACATCGCTTAGGTCTCTTTTACTGTCGTGTAATTACATCGAATGGAAATGTTAATAGACCTTCTACACCGCTTGAATATAAATCCTAAAGATCATAATGTTAAGGTTTCAAGTTTAAAAATGTTCGTAAAGTTACTTTGTGTCCTGTAAATAGTAGCATTTGTCATGACTTTATTTATAAATCTCGTTCGTAAAGCCTGTATGACAATCAATGGAGCCCGCACCATCTAATCTGATTTCTGGCACTCACCGTCTATAATTTAATATCCGCTCGAAAATACATAATTCTATTTCCCCGGAACATCACTAATAACCCTCCACGTATTTGTTGACAATGGAGGCATACGTGTAGTACACATACACATTGTAAATGTTGTGTAAGATTGATAAATAGTTGAATTTAATAACTTTCATTTTTAAATTTCTAATTTATCATACAGGGGTCTATCAAAAACCTAATTACATTAAAACTAGGGTTGGAATATTAAATAAATCGGATTCATACTTTGATAACGATTCGGAATATATGTACAGACCTTAGACACTATTATTTACATTTTGATATGCATTCATAAAAGAGTTAATAAAAATATAGCCATTTTAATGCTAAATAAACCGAAAATTATCATGATATTCCGTTCTGTCCCAGTTGTTTCTGGTAAGTAATTAATATACTTATCTAATATTTAGACTTCATCTGCACGTAATTATTTAAAAGGAAACTAAAATAAAATACGTTGATTAGTACAGTTTTATCTTAGCGGATATTTTCCAAGGACGTCGCGGCATTTTCTCATCCAAGGTTATATACAAATAGCCCCGCCTAGTCAGAGCAAAGGCCTTGACTTTCTCAGCCTTTACATTTACCTCATCCCTCTTCACCTCAGCTTATTTAAATTTAGAACTTCGGACTAAATGTTACGCTCTTTTTTGGCTGGAATTTAATTAGCATTATTCGAGTAGATAAAATAAATAACTTTCTAGGAATTGCTAAATTTACTCGATTAAAAATTCAGGAAGCCGTTGCAATTCATCATGGAACACTTCCGGCGGTAGGTTGTCGTTGTTAACCACGTCCCTTTTTGAGGTCACACCGTTTGCTAACGGTTAACAATGTATTGTGTTACAATTTTTATAAATGAATGAACGAGTTCCTAATGACAAACTAATTGCAGCTCGATATCAATTCAAAGGTCAGGGTTATGTTATTTATTTAAACTGGGAAATAGGTTCAAGATAGGTTTAACAACTCGGACAATTTATTACCAGAAGTATGTAGGTATTTACTTAGCATTATCGGCTCATTAAATCCAAGGTTATTTACAAGTAAAATTATTTTGATAACGTCGTCATAAAACCTTAAAGCTGTATAAATTTTCGTCGAACAAATACTTGTTGATTCTACACTAAATAACCGACTACCTCAGAATACAGAAAAAACCAGAAGCCGCGTTCAAGAATAATTACATACGCTGCACTGTGTCCAAAAACAATACGTACGTCCCGCACCTGCCCCACTTCCCATACGCATAATGTTGCTAGCTCGGGAGCGGTTTCCCACTTTTTGGGGTAGTCTTATAACACTAAAGAAAAGATATTTATTAAAAAATATTTATTTATTTACATGGATGACTATAAATAGAATACGGCTTCAATAACGTAAGTTAAGATTTTATTAAGTTTAATTTTTTTAATATACTTTTTAAAGATTCGTACTTCTTGGCAAGTCTGTTGTGTTTTTGTTGTAATGTTTTCATTCGTCGAACATGTTGTTCACAAAATAATTGTTTTCGTCGTAATTGAGATTTAAGTTTGACCTTTCTCGGCGTATCAAACAGATTTCCAAATCAGAAATATTGACATCACCGATCTCTGAGTTCGATCGCGCAGGAGATTGTGGTTGTGTAACCTGAAATGAAAAACCTTAAGTTGTATGTTGTTTTATCATATAATAGATTAAGAAAAACTTTAATTAAATACAGAATATTTCTGCCGTACAAGGCATGACATTTCAGTCCTCACGGATGGAAACGCATTAGTAATAGCACTTTGTGCCTGAGCTTGCAAATGTCCATGGGCCTTACTTAGTTTATTTTACATTTATTACTGTTACTACTAGTGTTTATTTACTACATTAGTTCGATAAAGTGCCTTGTTTGCCTTTCACAATTATAAAAAAAATTTAACATTATTATTATAGGTGGGTACGCACATTGTCCGATGTCGAAGGTTTAGACGTTTCTATGTGTAACTCGGAAAATTCTGGTGTCAAGGCCAAATACTGAAATAGAACGTTAGTATTAGATTATTCATATATTTAATTCACCGAAGTTCCGAAGTAGCCCGGAATCTGAAATTTGCGCCCGGTTTAGGCTCGCCCCTTATCACGATGAGGGACGGATAAGCTCGACGAAAAGTGGGCATACTTGTTATACCTTTGCATACTCCTTCGGGGATTACAGGCGTGAGCATATATATATATATATGTGGACCAAAACCTTACTTCAAAATACATGACAAACATTTTCACCAGGAAGGATACAATATAAATATAGTAATTATTATGACTATATCTACCTTAGTTGGATTAGCTGCTTTCTTCAGTCTTTTCAAACCACCTTTTGTATCATAAAAATATTGCGCTTCAAAGTGAATTGAGCAAAGTACGCTCCGGCTTGATGGTTTCCAAAACTCATCTAGCCGTGTTCTTTGTATGACTTTCATCCAGTCCGATTTTCTATTTTCATCATCAGGGAAACTAAAATTACAAAGGTTCTATATACACAAAAATAGTAAGTATTCTACACGAGTATTAAAAAAATAAATGGGTAAAATTTTCGATGAAAATAAAATGGCAACACTTAAAAAATGGACGCGTCATTTTCTAAATGTAAAATAAATTAAACAATTAAATAAATATACTTTAGAATGCGCTACTTACAGATGAAATGTGACCCCATCCTGTTTTTTTATAATCGCTGCAGCATTTTTACATGTAAGAACAACACAAGACGGCATTTTAAAATTAAAATTGGCACTTGTACAATACGTCACGACGCGCTACTTACAAAGGAGTGACTAATCGCAACAACGTCAAACCACTCTATTTAAGAGTGGTTTTTGTATCTTCAGTTTTATGTGCGTTCGCGGTTTCTGGTTTTTTCTTTATTCTGAGCCGACTACAAAATATTTATAAACAAAGTGAGAACTTTCATTACGAGCGTACAAAGAAATACAACTGGCAGAGTATTGACGCAGACAATGAACGGGTAACGGCACAAGGCACTAATTATTATTATGAACCGAGAATCAACAATTCCGTTATTTGTGCCACTCCCTACGTTATGAAATCTCTCGAGGGGTATGATAGTTACTGTATTTAAAATAAATACCTAGATTAAACACATACCTACGCTTTATTTTATACTATGCGTTACAAAACAGAAGATAATCGCGTCCGCGTCAACTTTATTCACTACTTGCCAAATTTGTACTGCCAGCAAGGAAAACATAACATAGAAAAATATTTTTATCTTTATTACAAATACCAAATTAAGACACAATTATTTACGGTTTATATTTTTGTTGTATTTTACATCTTATTTAGGCATATATTTGCCATACAAAAAATAGAAATACAATACAAACAATTACTGTAGTAATTTTTTTTTAATTAAAAAAAATATTGCCAGGCGTCCCTGCACTAGGCTTCGCCTGTATTGCGAGGGACCAGTTAACAATTACATAAAATAATTAAAAAGTTACGAAGGTTAAACTAAAGAGAGTTATACATATATATTAACAAAACAGAAAATAAAAAAGTACTAATGAAAACCAAACAAACATTTAATTATCTTTTATCTATTTTTCATTTCTGTTTTTCATTAATTTTAATAAAAATACTATAAGCCTTTGTATTTTATAAATTTATGGCCGCTAACGTGACATACAGCATAATTAGCAATATTTAATAAAATGCATAATTAATGATTGTTTTTCTGATCGTATATTTTTTGTAGTGGTGTAGTCGCATGCGAAATGCAATACAGGATGGCGGTTTGAGAGTTATCTTCTTATTTAGAACGCATATTAAAAAGTGTAAAAACATTATATTCATGAATCACTTATAAGTATTAAAAACATTGAATGTAAAGTTTTTAGTAAGGTCGTCTGACAGCCAATTGTTTTTTTAATAACATTAAGTCACGTTACAATAATTAACACTTCACAAAAACCGCGTGTTTCAATTACACAAAAGCGTTCGAAGTATGTAGCTAAAAGCACATAAGCAAGTAAGATATTCAACAGCCGACTTTAGACCGCTGGTTAAAAAATATAACGGTCCATCATTTCTACTTTGATCGGTCACGCAGAGAATGAATTGTGTTTCTAGATGTACCTACCTATGTACTACCCAAATGTGTTCACAAATCCAATTGATGTAATGTGATAAATAAATGAGGTAATTTTGAAGTCGAACTAAATTGCTTCTTAAATAGAGAATTAACGTAACAAGAGCGGTACATATAGCGACATGCGTGCCACGATTGCTAATAACATACCATTTAATTTATCGTACTTGCAGGTCACGAATCAAGAACATCACACGTACTATCAAACAATATCTTTGATTTATAACGATAAAAATCTTTTATTGTATCTTTAATAAACGCATAGAGTGCATAACGACTTTGTAATTTCAACAGACACTATCTACTTATGACTAATTACAAAGTACTTCTTCTAAGTTGAATTTCAGAAGAAAATATAAGTATGTATTGCATTATAAATTAACATCGTTAAATTATAAAACTTAAAGTAAGAAAGGTAATTGGTAATGTTTTGCTAATCGCAAAACTCAGTTAAACATAAAATTTACGTGTTTTGTCAAATTAAGTTAATTACCTACCTACACAGACCACCTTAGTTACGCAGTTCGAATACATATATTAATTTTAGAATGAAATATGAAAACAATTGTAAACAATGTAGGTACTTACTTTATAAACAATAATAATACGTATCGTCTAGGTGATTGATGATTTTCCTGTGGTTGCCGAATTCATTGCGCCAACAGATACTAGACTGGATATCGAACAGACAAGGTATTGAAAAATGATGCGATTTGGTACGCACATCATGTACGTGAATCACAATATTTATTACAAATAGTAAAATGCGAGGATGTTCTATGTTGTGGTGTGCGACGATCTAGCCTTTGGCGACTATTACGAGAGGGGTTTTTACCACCACCTGTTTTGATGAAACAGACGTGTAACGGGTATGTTACCATAGAAAAAGATGACTGTGCAAGAAAATTCGCTCCACTGTTACTTCAGCTATCTTTGGATCTCCGAGCTTCATCATATTTGAAGCAAGTTCCGTATGATACCTATTGCCCCAGTGTCGAGGCATACTAATTTAAGCGATCTGTGGTCTATATTTTGCATCATACAAGACCACTAACCTACACAAGAAATCACATAAAACGCAAGAAGTATTGCCCATCGCGAAAATTCGGCCTCAAAGAATAGCTGTTAGACGTGCCAGGGAAATTCTTTGTTTGAATGATGACAATGAAGCTTTATGGTTAGTTAGATGAAGAAGATGTTGACATAATGAATGTTTCTGATGTTAACTGTCCAAATGAGAACGATGTGACTACAATGCCAGTTATAAATAATATAAAGGAATGGGTTCGAAGTATATGGACTGAAGAGGAGTAAGTTTTTATCTTTCATTAAAGTGTTTTTTTTTATGTTTTGTTAATTTCTATACCTTTGTTTGATTTGATGTCGATTTTATTTAAAAATAATTTAAGTGGAAATTAAAATAATTTCCGAACACTGCTGTTTTAATTTAATAAATTTCTAATTATAAAATTGCAAAATATGTGACATCACACTAGGTGGGAGGGGGTCTCTCACAAATGTGACCAGCTGTGATAAGGACGGGGGAGGGGTCAAAAAATCATGAAATTCGTGTGACGTAATTTATGGATGGCCACTTATATTTTATTATATAGAGGTCGCTTACAATTATTTTTTTTCATTAATAAAGTATCGTAGGTACTTTATATGTTTTCGAGCGACTTGTCAATGTAAATATTACACAACTTTTTACATGGAGTGGACATTTTAAGGAACAGAAGTAAAGTAAGTGGCATATTTAAAAAAACATTATTTTTGGTGGATTTTGACGTGGCCTTTTTGTCCGCTGCTTTATTTATATCGTTTAAGGTGTTCACTATATTTCAAAGCAAAAAAAGTTATGTAATATTTACATGGGCAGGTCGCTCAAAACCATATAAAGTACGCTATTATAATATTTAAAAAACTCGAAAGCGCCCTCTATTAAATGAAATATCAAGTAAAAAATTTTAGAATACTTATAATGTTAACCGTAGACCATATTACATGACGAGAATTTTTTTTAACTATAGAGGAATTAAAAAAAAAATTGAACGTATTTTTTTTTATCGAGTTGTTTTTTGGTGAGGTTTATTAAAACGTGTTAATTTAACATAATATATTATTTTCTTTCTTTTGAACAGTAAAAAAAAAAGATTTTTTGGGCTATCCTACTGTCCGGTTCTTTTTTGTCTGAAATACGATAATGCTCGCGCTAAATATAAAAAAAAAATCACAAAATATATTACGTATACTGTCTAGAAATTCTTGTCTACATATTCCTTAAAAACTAAAAAGGTATCCTTGTCGATGTAGTCAACAAAGTCATTACTACTGTAAGCTCAAGCATCCAGTATAAAATTATCGAATACCAATTGATTTCTAAATGAGGCATGCTATTTACGCGGCTTAATTGTAAGTACGTAAAGCTAATCAAACCGTATTAGATAATAATTAGATACACCGTGGGTTCTCAAACTCTTCTATCACTTATCTTTTTATGTCGATCACAACTCTACATAAATAAATATTGTATTCGTCAATCTATTCTAACACAAACTGTTTTTATGTGAATTGTGGATTATCATCACATTTCTTTTGTATCCATCGTTTTTCGTTCACGATTTATATGTTTAACTCCTTATCATGACTTACGATAGCAACCTCCGCTAGCTTTTGGCATGCTCTCAATAGGACCCTGAAACTATACCAGTATAATGATTTATGAAGTTCAAGAAATTGTTTATTTGTTTGACCGCGTTAATATCTGAAACTACCCAACAGTTTATTGACAGAAAAATGATGTCTGAATTTTATAATATATTTGTTTAAGAAAGTTATAGGATCTAAAACTTCACGCTATGAATTTAAAAAGCGAAGCAGTAACCATAAACATTAACCAATCTAGCAAACCGTAGGCAAGTACGGGAAGTGAGAACAACGTGGGCAGCGGCGTAGTGGAGACTTGGTTGAATAAATTTAAACCGGGTGATATTGTAGGGCACAGCTAGAGTAGTGAATTAGTGATAAATGCACAAGTGTTACAGAGTACAACATCGGCACATGAAGAATTTATGAAATTAAAAGCTAACTTAAAAATTATTCATGGCGATTGTGAAACTATATTTTTAAGTACATTTCCTGTTCCTCCATTACTAGTTATCCAAATCAATTAAAATAAATCAACGCTTGAACCCACAACTAGTTTCGATAGGAAGCTGTTTACATTGCATTACAACACAAGCACTTATAGGAGAATCACTCAAGCAAACCGGCAATCTTGTCTAAACGACTCTTAAAAACTTAAAGCCGAATAAACCTAAACAACGTAAGATTATTTTCAAACAAATATAAGCAGGTGCTTTTCATTCCGTCGCTATTAGGATTAGAGCAGAAATTTTTGTGTTTATTAGACTTACCTATTAGTCAAGATCAACAATGGTAAATGAATGAACTGTTAAAATATGTATATGATAATTGGCATTCTATTGTAAAACACATAGTGTTGTAGGTATCTAATTTTTAAAAGTATAAAGTAAGATTGGAATTGTAATAAGTTACGTTGGAGAAAGGTGCATTGTTTTAGATGTTTTTACAAAGTCAACTTGTACAGTTAACAAAGAAAATACGTATACATTACAAATTTCCTCTGGGATCAGCTCTCTTACTTCAACTTCACCACAGACATGTTGTTACAAGCACTCAGGGTGACTCGTACTTAACACGAACATACGTACATCTCTAGTCGAGGGTACTCGTAACACCAGGCTGATGTTTACACCGTTCTTTGTTACGAAACATGAAATTTCATCTAAAATTTTGTTTATACTGTGGAGGGGTTGGTTTAGCAAATATAATATATACAGATTGCTCAATACAAAAACACTATTTATTGTAGTAAATTTAATACATAAACATCCCACAATACCAAATAATGTCTAATATTAAAGGTAAACAAAAGAAAACTTATTTGAGACAGTAATTTCAGTAATAAATAGTAATAAAATAACCTTTTCCCTAATGATTCAGTAATAATTATGATAAATACATATATACTATTGTATTTAAGAAATAGTGTAAGAACACTAATAATATGCAATGATTACGATGTCAAATGTATATCCTAGTTTATAGAATAATCTCTCACTTGTTTGGAGAACCTTTAAATGTTTATAGTTTTTCGTGTCTCTTGGAAGCAATGTACACAAAACGTAAAAACGAATCAAATTATTTAGAAAAATTTCTAGAAGTATTGACACAAGCTATAAAGGGCACAACGTATGTATGATGTACCAGACATTTATTTTTTTAATACAGATGGCAACTTTAATTTATAGCAGACGGTGTTAATAGTTTAGACATGTATTCGGAAATTTTTGGCGGGCTCTTGATCTATCGTGTGGTAGTTTTTATTTTATTTCATGAACTTAGGTTGTTTGAATCTATATTATGTAATATTGGTGGCATCTTGCATGATGTAGTTTGGTTATTGTGCTCACGTGATGTTCATCCAACACAGGGTCGATTATGCAACATAATATAATGGCTTTTCAATTAAATTACTAATGCGTTCTTGTTGTTGCAATGCCTATTTTAATTCTCTTTAAATTTACATCAGTTTTGTAACGAACTTTTTACTTGTCGCTGATTTGTTCGCCGGAGTTGGTGTCACGCTCCAGGGACATCAGGGTAACGATGTTAAGCATGAACACGTGAAATGATTTACAAGTAGGTAATAACTAGAAATATGCATTTTGAGTTGCCACAAAAACTCCAAAGACAATTCTAACCAAAGGAGCTATCATCTTGTAAGACCCAACTTTACAGATTAGAGAAGGCTACGAAGTTGGACTAAAAACATTGACACAGGCAAGTATTCACGATAACTAAAATAGTTTATTTGGTTATAGTTTAGTAAAACTTCTCTGGTTCATTATGAGTTCGAGTGCACGCTTGCACGCATTGACTGTGGCAATAAAATATACCATTTTATTGTTATTTTCGGCCAGTATAACGCATAACGTTATTACGAGTATTTCAAATAATCACCACCCAGTTGTTCAGCTTGTTTTTTTGTTTATAACAGATATTACTTACTTACGTTCAATTGTTGATTCTTAATTTTTAACTTTCGTTTACGATTCATTTGTTCCTCCTATCTTAATAATAATCTAATTAATAAAAATCGAAAAATTATATAGTAAAAGGAAGTTTTTTATTTATAAGAAAATATTATTTATTAATTATTTTTTTCATCGCTTTATTGATATTATCGACATGAAATCGCATTGAATAATCAAGTTACTTTTTTTTTAATTACTGCGTTCCAAATTTTTTTTAAACTTACTGGCAGTAGTTGCCCACCCTAACCACTTAGCTGGACGATAAAAAAGTAAGTCTTATTCTATGACAAAATCGACTTCTATGCCAAATTTCGATGGACCCCACCCAGCCTTTCGAGCGTAATAAATGAATAAATATTAAAATTAACACATTTTCACACCTTTATTGAACATATAAAATTAGATTATGATTACAATGAGCAGACCGTATGGAGTATTTCCATATGGATGACTTTTATTATATCAAAAGCGAATTTACTATGATGTAAGAAAACAAATTTGGTTATAAAGAACAAAATATTAAATAACCATACCTTATTAAAATTGAACCTTTGTCTCTGTCCATACCTATATCTTATATTATAAAGTTTGTAAAAGATAATCTCCGAAGCTCCTGATCCGACTCTAAAAATTCTTTCATTTATATGAAGTTATATTATCCTTGAGTGCTATATGCTATAATTTATATTGTAATTAACGCAAAAGAAGTTGTGAACGATTGCTAGTGTAGTAGTGTATAGTACGTGTTAATCAATATTCATGGATTTAAGATATTCCATTTCGAAATATCGAATGACAATTGCACATCAAGTGTGACTACCGTTAGCGCATGCTTCACTGATCATCCAACTCTTATTACACAAGAAGTAGGTACTTATCAACTGTATGAATTTGCAATTAGCCGATAATTATACTCCCAAGTCACAAATCAATTACACAGCATAACGGTTTGTACTATGGTACTGTATTATTTTAATTAAATATAATGACTGAAAATACACAGTAGAAAATGTATGTGGATTGTATAATTGTGCTACTAGGTTTTTTAAATCAGAAGGATAATATAAAATTAAAATGTGAAATTACAGTATTTTAAAACATGAAGTTTATTTACGTTCTCGTATTTAAGCTTTTCCCTGTTGTGCTCGTGCTAGACTGGATCATAACCATAAAACATATTATGGTGAAAAACCTGTTCGTAACTCGATTCATTCTATCATATTCGTATTTTTAGATTTCGTTGTGATAGTTATAGGCTGGCACGATACGGTGTCCTCTATGGAGCTTCATCTAGTCACGGTTATTCTTGGATTCTACTAAGCTTATCATCAGGTGTAATCACGAGGTTAGTTATAGCCACATATGCTGTATAGCTTTCATATGGAGTGATCCTAGTTTTTGCCCTTGACTTTACACCATAAAAAACAGAACTCTAAAAGGTGGATATTGGGCGATTATAAGTATTTTATTGTAAACAAAGAGTCTGTAAAAATATTAATTTTACAAAAAAAAAAAGGTTTTCACATAAATTATAGCAATTTTTCTCTACTTTAATTTATTACATAACTATTCTCATCGTAAAATAAGTAGGAACGGAGATATTCTCAAAAAACTCATTTTCGGCGCCATTTTTCCAATACGGCAAAACCAGCGGCAAAAATACAAGGTGGCAAATTAGAAATTCGAAAAGAGCACGTAGAAATCTATAAAATCATCAATTAACCAAACTCCCGGAAAACTCTTCAGGTAAACAATTATTTGAGCACCAAATGGCTGTACTATTAGGGTAGGGTTAACAATAAATTTTGCACTATTTTTTTTTTAAATTGAAACCAAGTCTTCTGCTCATTGAGTATTTGGCATTGCGATTAAAGATCGCTGGAATTGCTTTGAACTATTTCAAGAATCCGACTTCACGGATTAAAAACGTCGAGTTTAAATTCACCAGCAAAACATAATTAAGCGTAATTTGTTTCAATGAATCATACAGAAACTCATTTGTACTAAAATGTTGTTATATATAAAGTGAATTTCGATTACGAACATCAATATTATTTGGTAAAGAAAATTGTATATTACTAAACATATTTCTTTACACCGAAAATGTATGGTTTAAGTCAATAGCTTTCTAATTTACATACATTGTAATAATTCCTACATATTACATGTACACAACTGATAAAAAAAGGCAAATTTAAACGAGAAAGCTATCACTAAAGGATAAAAACTGTAATTACCAGTTCTACCTCCATATCTGACATGTTCGATGTTTCACGTTTAGTCCCGCATGCCTGTATTAGAAAGTCGATCCAGGCCATGTTCTACTATAAACCTAGTTACAACAATTGGGTCAAGTTTACATCATTCCTTTGTTTGTACAAAGTTTTAGCCTTTCTTATTAGCAAAATATATTGTACTATAATTTTTTTTGGTACATTATTTCCTTCTTTATCCCACAACTTTATTAGTACTACAAGTACCCTTGTATACTCCACAGTCTTTAAATAAATGTTTTATCTATAACCAGCTGTGCCTGCGGCTCCGCTCGCCTGGACCACAGAATGTCGTTATTGTGGTAACCCCGCTTACACCCACAGAGTTCGCCCGCCGATTATTTTAAAGTAAAGATGCTTTTTATTGTTTTCGCGCGGAACCATAATTCTTTTTCTAAAATAAAAGTTGTCCTGACGTTACTCCTTATAACATCAGCTATCTGCCAGTGAAAATTCCGTCAAAATTGGTCCAACTGTTTCGGAGATTAGACGGAACAAACAGACAGACAGATAGACAAAGAAATTTCAAATTGTTTTTTTTTATACGTTCCATAATTATATATGTACTTTCATATGCATTTAGTAAAAAGTTGTTATTTTGACATAACGAACCCGAAACTTTACTTTTATTCATTGTATACATGTAATAATTATATTTGAACGATTACTAACTCTTTTAATTTTAGTTATATCTCGTAAAAATTGTTTCATTATCAATGTATGTATTTAGTTACATCCTCTAGTGACATTGTGATGACAATTTTCAAAATAGGTTTTTTGGTCCTATAATCGATAGTACGATATTCTATTAAATTTAGTTGATACAAATGTAGTAAAAAATTTATGTTTGAGCCTTTTTACTCTAATGGAACATTCACACGACTTTGGGTCGTAGCATGAAAGTAAATTATCATTTATTGTTCTCTCCCTCAGTCTGTTCTGTCTGTGGATTACATCGTAGCTAGTGGCTCTCACCAGCCGGAATGCAGGGCTCTCGAATATTTCCGTTAATATTAATGTATTATATATGCTAATATTTTCGTTGTGGAATTTTATCTGTTATTGATTACATATTAAATAAATTATTCATTGTCAAAAATATATTTTTTAAAACGAGTAGTGTGCCCGTGAAGTAGCACTTTAGCATTTTGCTCACCTTTGTTACGTTTATGTAAACAGCTTTTATGTTATTTGTTGAAAATAGGTACACTAGCATATAACACATACTAGCTTTACCCTACAGTTTCATCCGTACTAAGTTTATTCGATATCTGTAGTTATTACTTCACATAATTGCCTACAGCTTGCCAGTTTGCTTTAATTTCATGGTTACTACTGCGTCTCTTAGAGTCGTAACGCAACGTTGTACATCCTATAACGTACCTCAATAAATGGATTATAAAATGCAAAAAGAATTTTTCTATTCCGACTAGGAAGGAAGTTCCAGATATTATAGCACGTTTAAATGAACAAACACAAAACAGTCTTTTGAACGTTATCATATTATAGTCCAGTCAAATTAGCCATAAAAATAGTGGTCAAATAACAAAAATTCCGACAGAGCTAAATTTTTGTAGCAAATACAAATACGCAAAAAAGCAAATACTTTAGCGTAATCTATTGAACCCTTCATTTTCAAATTATTTTAATACTGATGTTTTACCCCTTCTGAATATTGCTGATGTCGTATCGCATGTAAAAATAAATTATGGTTTTAGCATTTTGGATAAGCAGATAAACTTTTTGAAAAGTATATCTATGTTTGCTTTTCAGCCTTTCTACGTTTTAGAAAGTGAATATTTTTATCAATTGGAGTCCCTGCAGTAAGCAGTACTAACAAATCAACATCTTTTGATTTTAACCTTGAATAACTTTTTTAGCACCAATGGGATCAATGGGGATTTTTGGCACTTTATTTCTACTGGTGTACCCAAGATATCTACCAAAATTTAGCTCTGTCGGAATTTTTGTTATTTGAAATGTCTATTTTGACCGGACTATTAACATAGATTTATAAATGCAAATATTTTTAATATGAAATTTTATCTGTAATTGATTACATATTAATTAAATGGTCAATTTACAAAAAGTGTAGTGCGACCGTGAAATGCTAAATGTTGCTTACCTTTGTAACGTTTAAGTGAACAGCCAATATGTTTTTATAGAAAGTAAACTACTACAAACATAAATATACATATCAGTGATTAAATTAGCACATTCAAGAATGTTTTCGTAAACTAGTCGCGTATTGCAAAACGAAGATGCGACCGCGACCGATGAGTCAGTTACGCTCCTGCGTTCATCGACCTGCATTCACTTGGCGCCGTTACACTTGATGTTGCACCCATAGATACATTTTTTAAAGAGCATAGTGAAATAGGCATAACCTCGTCAACAAATTCATGTTTGATAACAAGAAAAGACATTGAGTCATTTATCCGGATGAGGAATAAAACTGACTCACTAAACGATTAAATGTTGACATCACTCGATTTGTAAACGTAGTGCAGCTTACGAGAGAAATGTATCACAGTCAAGGTATTGGGAATTACATGAGTCACTACTGCCTACTAAAACCATGTATAAGGACGTTTATATAATGCAGTAAATGTGAGTACGGAGATGTGAATTAATCCCTCGACGGACCTTTAACAATATTTCGTATGCAAACGACAAACCCGCACTGTTTGCAAAGCGAAGAAATTTTTTACTCGGGAACAAAAAGCTTCATTGGTCGTAATTTGAGTTTATTTCAGTGGTTTTTTAAACAACAGAATAAAGAGTAGGTAAGGTTTACTTTCTACTATTGGAAAAATATATTATCATAGCCGTGGACCCATTATTGATAATTGTTATAGAGTATTAATTGTTCTTTAGTTAATTATTGGAAGTAACTCAAGAGTAACGAGAACGACAAGCTTTATTATTGAGATAAAGTAAATTTTTTATTGCTTTACAGTTTGCTCACTGAGTGAAGTTACTCGGCAGTAATTAATGCAAAGTTCGAGGGTTTCGGCCATACAAGCGCAAAGTTGAAAGCCTCTCCGTAATATATGAAAACTTTGTATGCGTATACAACCTGCTAAAACCGCAAACGAATTTGAATTCTAAACAAAACCGCTTTAAATGCTGTGTACAATAACTACACTGTGATTCAAAATTAACCTATGAATAACACAAAACAAGTGTCATAAAATTAAAATTAAAATTCACACAGCAGCCACGGTCGTTATTATAACATAACCGGAACTATTTTCAACGGCTATGATTTCAATGTTGTTTCGGACATTAATCATGCGATTTAAATACACGTCAATACTTTATTTTCAGTGAATTACTGCATATAAACAACAATCTATCCTTATCAAACACCAACAAAAATAGCGATATCTTCTAAAATACCTACTATTTGATATGAAAAACTAAAAGCCATTTCGTAACACCCAGCAATTATTATAAAAGAAGACCCTTCGCCGAGCACTGAAAACATTTTCTTAGGAGTCCCAAAGACCCTGATAGCGATAAATATGTAATGGGAGGCAGTCGGTATCGATTGCATTACCAAGAGGGTTGTTTTTATTGCAGACGGTATGACATCAGCAAGTAATTTGACATACTTTTCAACCACCGCAAATGGCTCTTCTGTTTGAATAATCACGTAATTTTGCGATGGTCGCATTAAAGCTAATGAAAGTGAGCTTTAATTGAAGTATCCAGCACCAAGCCTTAATTATCTACAGGTAAAAGCATTGATAAACTTAAAGTATTTTGTGCTATTATATCTTTAATATGTGTAATCCTTTCAAATCATCATCATCATCATCATCATTTCAAAGGTTTTTATAGCTTTTTAAAGTATAAATGTCAAAAAATTCAATTCTAGATTTTCAGAATTCCTTGTCATGTCTATAAAAGTTACGATAGTTGATTAATCTACGACCATTACAAGTATTATTTTAAAAAATTCCGATAAATATTCCTTATCCTATGAAAATAGAAGTTAAAATTCCTGAAATTTATGGAAACAGCAATTTTACGTTAAATATCAACAGAATTAATAATTTGTGATTTATAATATTTATTACTAAATTAGTTGAAAACTTGAAATAGTATAATTTAATTATTGTCAACACTTTACTATAATCTAATGAGCATCAAGAGCTTCGCACCCCCCTGGACTTGTTTCGGAGCGGTAAGGTCTTGAATAAATAAATTGCAATTAGAACATGGAGTGGAGCTATTAGAAAGGCAGCGCATAAGGGGAGGTGTGACTACCAGTTTAAATGTAATTAATTCACTTTAATTTACGTTATTACATGTCATGTATCAACCTATGCAAATAAACATTAAAGCGACCGCTCACATTCGAAAAGGGTTCTGGCTAAACTACTTAAGTTAAAATTACACGATCGATTACACTTGATGGAGCATCTGCGGTGTAATCGACCACCTTAAAAGGATAGCATACGAACGTATATGAATTGACGGCGCGTAGCTCTGTCCGCTAATTCGAAAGGCGGCTGCGAAAGCGGCCACGTGCGGGGCGTCGCTATGACAACAGAGGAAACTACGCAGTTTTCCATGTTCCCCACCCACAAGTACGTCTATAACTCCGAAATTTTCTACACGATGAACGTGGATAAGGTTGCTCATTATATTTATAAAGCATAGGCCGCCTTATTTCAGTTTTTACGTTTAAATCATTTTTTTTACTACTTTTCTAACTTTTAGTTTAAATATTACTCTATTATCACGTGTTGTAATGTATAATAAAATGTAGATAAAATAAATGAGTTCAGACAAAAACGAAGACATGTCAGAAGACATTGCCGTCCTTTAAACTTATTAATAAATTGTTTCAAAACCAATAATAAATGTACATAATTATACCTAGCAGAGTCCTCATCAAATCAACGGCCCGTAATAACAACAGCTCTATCGTATAAACTTATAAAGGGACGAGATTTTGTCAGGCGATTTAGAAAAGGGCAGCGCGACGCAGGGGCACTCTACATAATATAACCTATGTTATGTTGTTCACTGTTGCAGATAAGGGATTTATTGTCTTTGTTTGTGAAAATGTTACCATAACATAACTATATGAAACAGAAAAGAAAATATAATTCAAATGTTGTTATCAAAGTAACCAAAAAGGCCAATTAACTCAAAATAAGATGAAGATGAATTTAGTTATGACAAATCTTTTTAGATAGAGATAAGAAAATAACATCAGCTACTCGAATCGGTTAAATGATCTAAAGATAGAATGAGCCAATACATTCTAAAATCAATTTTAATTGCTTGTAGTGGATTATGAATTACCTTCCATTGATCAACGAACATCTGCTTCCGATGTCCGGAATATCGTTCATTTCCTGAGTTGTTTAATAAGATAACGGTATTGGCAAATTAATCATAAATGTTTAATTTGACATCGTCTTTGTTCTGTGCGTTTAACTGCACTCGGCTTCTGTTGACAATTTATCTTGCTCGCATGAATTAAACGTTTCCTGTACTCTATGTAATTAAAGTCGAGACGGTGTTGAGTAAAGACGCTAAGATCTGGTTACCAAGTATGCATTGTGACTAGCACACAATGGACCCGTTGCCGTGGCGAAGGACGCCCCACCGCCGTATAACCACTGCAAAACTTTGCTACAACTTTATTTTAACGCATTCTCGCTTTAATTTAACGATTTCATAAATTACTAACTTAATATAACATAAACAAAGTTGTTAAATATGTTAATCGCTAATATTTAATAGGCGCCGGTTAACCGCACTAAGGCGACTGAGTTCTTGTGGTTTTAAATGTACCTAACTAAAGAACTAACTACAACATACATTGATAGATAACATTGGAAATTGTTTTTAACTAACTTTCAAAGTAATAATACTACTAATATGTCTCCATTGCCTATAGCACTAACAGCTGTTGTCGGCTAGATATTGCATGTCACATCTGCTGCATAAAGAACTTTAAATAAGAAAACTGTATGCATCTGCCTTAGTGCTATAATAATCTTTCTGCAATTTCATTGCAAAGCACAAATCTTTGTGTATGACCATAGTGTAGATTATAAGTATTAATAATTAGTATTCTTTGTAATGTCATCAGGTATACAATTCCATTGCAGTATATTATATATTTATCATGCATTTTAATCCGACCTTGTGATTTCCCTCGCATTGTAAATGCATTCGATTTCATAAACAGTTTAATAAGTTAATAATAATTTATAGTACCCGTGTTCATTGAAAAATATTTCTTGGTCTATTGCGCAACCAATTGAGGACAAGGTCATATTTGGACAATGAATGGGTCTTAACAATAGAGCTTACGAGCTTATTAATTATAAAATTATTATACTTAAATTAAATGATTATTATATTATAGTTATTTTTACATAATTGTTTTTAAAGTATAGTAAAAAATATTTTATAGGAATAAAATTAATGAACGTTTGGTAAGTACAATGATTGCACAACAGAGCGTTCATAAAACAATCATCGTTATTCATATTTGATACGCAAAAACATAATATTTATAAGGTAGGTATGTTATGAACAAATAACAAAATTGACAATGCAATGGAATGTTTAGTTGATGCCGTCATTGGACTAAAAATAGTAGGAAGAGGCACATTCGAGAGCAAACCCGAGCTATCATCCTGTCATAAAGGCGGATTTGACAATTGTCTTCTCAATATAGACTAAGTAACCGATTTTCTGCTGCGCTGCATAAAAAGAAAATATTTAAATGAACGTTCTACAATGTTTCTATATCAATTTAGAACCAGTCATCGTGTACTAAAAAATATGATTAAGTGTAAATAAGATTTTAGAACAGTAGATTGCAATAAATTTGAGCCAATATGCCATCAGTATGACAGTATATCATAAGAGCTATTACCGACAATCAGACGGCGACCTTGTTGCTCGTTGTCGCGCAAATCGTGGGGAGTCGCAGATTGTCATCCTCCATTCCGGCATCCGCCTCTTGCACTTCATTACATAATATTCCCGACTTACATTATTATACGCGGGATAAACATCCGATTAAAAGTGTTTTAAATGTCATAACACGTAGTACTATAATTTATATCGTTAAGCGCTAATTTCATCTATACTATTATTGAGATTGTTTGTTTAAACAAGCTAATCTCTACAACTACCAGTCCTATTTGGAAAATTATTTTTGCATTTTATAGCGTATTTATTAAGTTTATAGAATTCGAGCATTGCACGACTCTAAGGAACGGAGCAGTAACAATGACCAGTGGCAATCTGGAAAGTTGTAGGCAAGTGCAGGTAGTGAAAACAACGTAATAGGATAGGCTACGGGTGCGTTAGGGCCGCGGCGCACGACTGTGCTGTGGAGAGTTAGACGAATAAATGGAACACTGGTATAACCGTGGGGCACAGTTAATTTATTAAATCTAGTAATAAATTTGCAAACAAGTGTTATGGCTCGTACCAAATGATTCCACTGGCACAAAAACAAATGGTTTTGGTTAACATAACGCAGTGTTATTTCTAGAATTGTTTATTTTCTAATAACATGTATGCAATATAAACCATAACATTTTTATTATACAGTAATTTAGAACGAAACGATTTGAAGTTTTATATACTAATGCATAGCTGGTGCAAGCCCACTCAGTTCAGCTTAATTTTTTTTCATAATTCAATATATTATCATAGTGTAATAGCATTTCCAAAATTTTAACATACATACATTTTTAAAAACTGTTTCAGCATTTTCCGTCAAATTGATTTAAATTTAAATCCGTTCAAACATACATAAAAATTCACAAACAATTTTATAATACTGGTATACATATATTATTATGTACATGTACATATATAATATATTAGTTTAGATTTAAGAATAATAAAAATAAATGTCAGTGTAAATAGACCTAAATAAAATCTTGTCATGTTACTCTAACGATGTACCTAATTAATTAATTTCATTAAAACATTTTGAATATTATTCAAACAGATTTAATAACGGTTACAAATATCTGGACTGATATAATACCTAGTTGGAGACGCATAAATATTATATTTATAGTGCCTATCATGGTCTTTACATCATGAATAAGAAATTTATCACGAAATTATTTATTGTGGTTTATCGACTTAATAAACCTAATTATGTTATTTTATAGTTGAATTACCTAAATTATTCATTTTGTAATGAGTTGGGCAAAGTTATGGGATCACTTGAAACATGAATAACCCATAAATAAAAAAATTAAACAAAGCTAGTAGAGTTGCTATAAAAGTTCCATAACTCATCAATTGTTTACATAACTTGGTTGCTCGTTAAGTTTTTTTTTTTCAAAACAGTAATTGTTTTAACAAAAAACGTTTCATTTGTGTATAAGGGTTAAAAATGTTAAAATATCTTCAATCAGCATAATTGATGATTGAGTAATACACTCGAATCCTCGAGTAGTAACCTGATTATAATGTAAACATTAATTTTAAATCTGTTTACGGCTTACGATTTTTTGCTAAAATTGATAATTTTTAATTTACGAGCACTTATAAGAACCGCAGTATAATAATTATGTGATAAGTGTATGTTCAAGTTATTATATATAGTGAACTTGATATTAAAATCATTGAGGAAAATATACTTCACATACCGTAGCTACATTCACTTCAATGTTTCAAATAGTATCCGCACGATAAATCATTCCAGTGAGTATAATACTGATAAGAAATTTTATTGTAACTATCTCCATAAATTAGCAGTAATTATTTTAAATAATTGGAAAGCATGTGGTCAATAATGGGCATTGTTGATTTTTATATATAAGCGTGAATATCTGTGTAATGACATCTCGCAACAATGCGCCTCGGCGCCGCGCCGCGCCGACGCTTCGTCACGCACCGTGGCAGCTATTCGATGTATGATATCCGATGTTCGCTCACATGGAAACTGCATTATTAACTCAAATGAAAATGCCAGAAACAAACTTTTCGTTCTCCACCTGTTATTTTGCATTGATTTCTTAAAATCTCGAAATCGACGGTGGAATAGCTAATTAAGTAACATGTAAAGTTTACCAAATGCACGTTAGTCAATTAGCATTTCCGCCGTCGATATGAATTTACACTAAATGTATATTTTAAAACATTTAATCATAGCAAAAGGAAATACATCTAAGATTCATTAAATACGCAAGACGATACAATTTTTATAACAACAAATTTCTATAACGGGTTTGGTATAATAGCAAACACATCGGGTAAAGGTAGGTACATGCAATGAATTTAATAGCTAATAACTCGAGATTCTAGAGTGACATCATTCATAAATTTACAATCAAACCTCGAACATAAAAGTCGCGGACATACATATATTTGAACGCTGATAGGAGCAAAATGTTATAAATTTGAAAGCATTTTCTGTATCATTATATGAAATCAGGTATGTAATTGTAATTTATAGAAGTAACATTTAAAGCCAGAGAGTCAATAATAATGCCAATGACGCGACGCGATGTCTCCAGAATTGCTAACTAATCTCACGACTAAATGGTCGTCTTTGTAGTCTTCAACTCGTAAAAATATTGGATTGGTATTTTTCATTATTATTATTGATAATAAAAAACTTACGACTTTTGTGAATAAATTGCAATTACCTAAAGGACCACAAAGAAGGCATTATCATGAATTACTTAATATATCAATTATATTCATATATTAAGACAACGAATCAACACATAATTTATCATATTGTACGTTATAATACAACGATAAGTGCTTTAAATGAGTTGAAATTGTCTGGTAGTAAATCGTTCTGCGGTTCATTCAAGCGTTATCAAACGCGATAAACCTTTCTACCGCAAAAGATAACGTGCTTCAGCTGTGAATATAATAATCTGAAGATATTCTCACAAGTTATTAAAACCAGTTATAATTTAATTTATTTGTTATCTAATTTTGTTATCCGTTGAGCCGTTATTATTTAATTGCATTGTCAATCGAGTAAGGAGTTACAGTCTTGTCAACGACCCACCCGCATCCTATTGTTTCAATACCTTTGACGGAAATACTTAGTATACGAGGATACCGTGAGTCAGTCCCAGCACCCTTCACCCGATCAACATCTATGTATATCAAAGCAATTGCTTCGTTACATATAAATGTGACGTTAAATGAAAATAAGTCTATTAATATTTCTTTTGATTTGTCTCAAATTAACAAATATTTTTTGTTGCCTTTATTGGCAATAATACAATACATCTAATTCCCCTTTCATGACTGAAGTTAGACATTGATTTAATGACAACCAGTTGTTAAATTGCGCTCCGCGTGAACTATAATAACCTAGCTTAGCAGTCCTCAAGGCATTCTTTTGTGAAAAGCAAATAAGTTTCCATCAACACTACGCGCAAGGATTAGAGAGAAAATTATTTATTCGAACTACTAAGGGTTTCCTTTTGATAATTTTATTCCTGACCATCAAGTTGGTAAAGTATAAAGCCAAATTATAATCGTGCAGTGAAATAAAACATAACTATGCACAATAAACTAGAACAATCAAGCCATGAACTGTGAATTAAGTTTCATAATGGTTTCGATATTAATCTCTGACGCCAAGCTGCACTGTTGCGCATAGTATGCATTGTGGGATATGTGGGCTTTATGTACGAGGTTCTCACGCTATCAGGTGGTTCACGCGTCGGCGCGTACGTGTGTTGGCCTGTAGGTATGTAGCACCAGCTACTCTACCAACTGCTGCACTGTCGCGCGACCAACCAAGACCAACATACGTACCATACTTTTTAACATGAAATTTTATTTAAATACATATTACAATTTAGTATAGTACAAGTTAAAATTGAAGACCACGAGACTTAGACTTTACTTTTTACAGCACAAAGAATGTTTATTCGAATCATTCATTAATTGAACACGTCCATTAGTAGGTCATTTCACTTAGTTAATATCTACAAAAGCGATGATTTATAAAAAAAATGCAGTGGTACGCGAGACGATGGTGCCCAAGAGGCCTATTTCAAACTCTAATAAAAACTATATCACCGGTATCAGTTGGATGTTCACTTGCATTGTGATGTGACGCACCGTTTACTTCAAGCTTCCTGATAAAAACGACACATAACGGAACATCTCTGATCGCATGATACATCGTATCGTATTTTCTCGAAAGTTCCTTGACCAACAAAATCGTGGACTCAGAAAAACTTTTGGTTCATTGAACCGTTTTCAATGAAGATTTAATTTGAAATTTTTCCAATAAATACTTTACAACAATGGATTGTGTTTAAAAACACGAATAGGTTTGGAGTAACGGTACCTGTAAAAAAAAATAACAATTTTCGGGTACTGTTTTATAGAAATAAACTGGTACTGACTACATAAAAAATAGCAGCGTCTAGTATAATATAAAATTTGAAAAAGAATAAAGGAGCCTAAAATGAGTTTTGTTAGTTATTAGCACATCCATGATTACTCTTGCAGTATTTCTAATTTATAATAAACTAATATTATAAACCTGAATAGTTTGTTTGTTTGGTTGAACGCGCTAATCTCAAGAGCTACTGGATCGAATGGAAAAAATATTTTAGTGTTGGATAGCCTATTTATCGAGGAAGGCTATAATAGGCTATAAAACATCACACTACGACCAATAGGAGTGGAGCATCCAATGCGTGCGCTGCGGGAATGGTTAAAATTACGCAACAAACGTGTGTAACACAATTGTTTCTCTTAAAAAGTTCTAAAAATAAGTCCGCGCCAACATATGGCTGGCTATCTTTTAAGGTTTACTCAATATAACTTTTTTTATGGTTAAAATTTGTTCTAAAATAATGAATTATTTGCGAAGGTGTTTTTATATAAATGTTACTAATCCTAATATCAAAATAAATACGCTATTCATCACAAGTATTAAATTTTGAACATAATGCCCTTTACAGTAATTGATTTAGATGGTTATCTTAGAAGATAACAAACACAGTTTTAAAATAACTCGGCAGCAAAATAATGATCAAGTATCGCGAGCGCATTTTTATTATACAGAATAATGTGAAAGGCGGGCGGTATCTATAAACCAGTGCCTACGACCCACTCCCTCTAACCCATTCTCTCTCTCTCTCTTATATGACGCAGACGAAATTGCGCGGGTTAGCTAGTAGATGTATAAAAAGGGCGCCTGTAAGTCAGTACACGTGTACCCGTCACGTCCACCCTCTCTAGCGGTAACCCAAGCCTAGGTCCGTTCCTCGGAGTGAAACCCTTGGGTCAGGCAACCGCCCGCGCGATACAAGTGACACTGTACGTGCATCACTTAGCTACCTACATACAACACTACACACGTATGAACATACACACGTGCACACCACACAGGTACATAGGTTCTGTGAGGGACCTTTTTTTTTCTTTTTTTACGCTAGTTAGCGCTAGTTAGTGTAGAAACATTCCGATTACTGAATACACATACGCACGGTTCCTTCCTTCCTCCCAGGAGGAAGGGAACGTGCCTATGTGTATATTTAGTTAGCTCGAATCATAGGTGTAGGGATTCGAATAGATCGCGACCTATTTGCGAACGCGACGACCGCCCGAGCCGAGGTCCGGCCACTTTGGCGCCCTCGTGCGAGTCGTCCACAAAACTTTCGCGGCTGAGTGCCCTCTGCGCTCGCCCCCAAGTCCGGTGAAGCTGTAAAAGCCGCAGCGGCTTTAGGGCCCCTAAGGCTAACAGTGTCATATTAAATAATGATATGTTAATCAATAAAATAACACACCTTTTGTTTTTCTAATACTTTACGCGTCTCTGTTGCTTGATTTCGCGAGTGCGTACTTTTGTCTTATTCTATCGAGCTCATCTGTCTTACTTACTTGGTTTATAGTACAGCTGTTTCTTTTTCTTTTCTCTAACCAAATACCTAATTTTCGTCCTTCTACATCAGAAACGTCGCCTTCAAAAACGTTGCACTAAAATTTGACTTGTACGAATTTTTGTTTGCTCACGTCCAAAGAAGTTTTATTTAAAAAATAACCTTTGGTCGTGTTAGAAAGCTATCTCACTTAAAATTAACTTACACTGAATTGTCATAATATAAGATTATGACTAAACCAATTGATTACGTCGAGATACTATACAATCATTTATAGAAGCTTTGGTAATTAGTAATTACTTCCCAACGTAGACGACGGCTTATTAAGAACTCGACAGAATCATTACTCACGACTCACGAAACCACAATGTATCCAACCACGTACTGTCATGACAAATAGCGGTTCCAAAAATAGAGGGAGATGAAGAGATCGAACTTTACTGTGATTGTTAGAATCAAGAAAGTGTGTCGTTAACGGTTCTATACGAATGGCGGTTGATAAAAAAATGATGGATCTTGACGGATGAGATAGATCCCTTCATATTAAACTATAGTGTAGTCTGTACTAAATCGAGATAGACAATTCTTTCTTATAAGTAGGTACTTAGAAAAGAAATGTGATCATTAAATCATGTTTACCTACTTTGGGTACTATTGCTTCATTTATAATGGTTTCGGGGGTACAGTTCATTGTCTAAATAAACACTGCATAACTTATTGTAATAATCTTATAATATCTATAAAAAATACAAAAAAGAATAATTTATAGGCCCAAAACTAGGACAAAGTGCAACGTTCTACTACGAGGTCTCTGTACTGACGATATTAATGGAATATTAGCATTGTTGAACAATAATTCCCAATAGAACTAGACTAAAAGGATTGTTCTGTTACGTAGCCATTTCCAGACAAAGCCAAATACGAAATATTTAGATCACGAGTACGAAATTTGTGTGTTATGAGAAGGAAATGTGAATAATTGATTTGAATAAACTCTAAATTATGTAACATTATGGATATTGTTTTGTGTTATGAGATATATTTGCATGAAACCATTATTTCATTTGTTATTAATCTTATTTTAAAATTTAGTTTAAAACTAGCTGTACTCGCGGCTCCACTCGCTTGGACTACAGAATGCCGTCGGTATTGTGGTGACCCCGCTTCCACCGACGCGGGTTGTCACCCGCCGGTTATTTTAAAGTTAAAATGCTTGCGCGAAATTCTAATTCTTTTTCTAAAATAAAAGTGGCCTAAGTTACTCCTTATAAAATCAGCTACCTGCCAGTGAAAGTCTCATCAAAATCGGTTAAACCGATTCTAAGATTAGCCGGAACAAACACTGATAAAAAATTTTAAAATTGTTTTTTTGTCGTAAGTACCTTATATAATTTCATAAGCATTTACTAAAAAGCTGTTATTTTGACTTTACAAACAGACATTTATTTGTATAGATAATTTATTTAAGAGAAACAATAAAATAGGTACACATGATCTGGAGTATGGAGTAGGTTTAATTATCATAGAATTTAATATGGTAACAATCGATTCATTTATGTTTTTTCTTTACCGTTCAATTAAATAAAACTTTTCTTCCCTGCTCCTCTTCAGTAAGCCGGTCTAGTTTTATCGATTGCATGTAGGTACATAATGCGATTACTGTGCAACGAGCTATACTCAGAAGAACTTTGCTCCTTGCAAGTTACACTAAGCTACTTATGTTGAATTATTAACACAAGCTGTTTACGCTATTATACGCAAATTAGATTTTAACGATAACAATTATAAGAAAACATTTTGAATGCTCGTAATAAACAATATTACAATCATTTTAAGATTAAAACTTTTATATAAATAATAAAGGCAAATTTTGTTTCCTTTTATCCCGCATACAATTGATGTCAATTTGAAAAGAAAAATAATAGTATTATAAAAAGACAAATTGACACATACTTTGGTGATGGAAAAAATCCCATTCGATACGTTATGAGAAATCAATGCAATAATTTTTATTGTCCGATCACGAGTTTTATGATACTGTTAAAGAGCAATGTATTTATAAACCTAAGAATAAACTTCATTTATATTGATACATTTGTAGTTCTGGCCGTACAGTGTACATTTTATCTTTTATTTTTCTGATAGACATCTATTATAAAGGACACTGATAAGTGATAACGTATAATAACAATATATATAATAATATCAGCCTGTAAGGTCCCACTGCTGGGAAAAGGCGATTCTTTCCAAGGAAAGGTAAGGGATAATCATCACGCCAGCTCACAACGTACTGGCGATTTAAAAAAATCGAAAAATCAACAGTTCTATATTTTAATATATACAGTGGTACCTACTACAAGAAAATTTGTAAAGCGTTCAGGTTTCCTTACGATCTTTGCCTTCACCTTCTGCCAATACAAGTTTGAATTAGTAAACGTACTCGAATTCCGAAAAATTCGTTGGTATATGCCGGGGGTTCGAACCTGCGGACATCGAATCGATATTCCACCAATCTCTCCAACCCACTCGACCACCACGAGTTTTACCTGATAACGAATAACAATAACGAATACACATACACATAACAATAACGATAACGAAGTCACATGAACAATTGTTTCTTCTGTCTACCTGTTTCTATGTGGGATTTAATTCAAAAACGGCCTGTCCGATTTTTATGAAATTTTGTACATGGAAATTTATTTCATGCTTTAATTGATAGGCTGTAAAAATTGTCAATAGCACACTTTTAGAAATCTTTAAAAAATTCTCAACTTATTTTAGTATAATCCACAATTGATAGACTATAAAGAACTGGAAATAATGTGAGTAAAAATAGACTAACATAATTACTGCGTAAAAAACGCGTGCGGAGACGCGGTGCACCGCTATTTCTAAATACAACTATGAAAAATAAATAATTATGTTAATCGTATAAGTATCACAATCATTATAATGAGGAACATAAAATTCGCGTAAACGTATATGCGCAAATGTCCCTAGTAAACAATGTTAATAATATTGACATTGGGAAAGGTAAAGAGCATAATGTCCTTGTTCGCAATTAGGGCTTATTTATACAATTGGACACTGTTGAAGTAATAAAATATAACCTCGAAAGGTAGGTAGAGGAGCCGTAAAGGCTAATCCTAAAATTTCACTAATTTTATTATCAGCTGCCATTATTTTGCTACAAACTGTACGATTACAATTACACCAATAAATACATCAAGACTGTGATAACAATTTTATACTAATATCTTTGCTATAATTTGCTTCAATTTAAAATATAAAACTTATGCCCTGAGAATTATATTATTTTATTATAAGTACGTATTGAAAACAAAATATATGCGAATTACAAACAAACGTCCGCAACGACAAATGTGTCAAGTTTTCTTTTGTTTCTTTTTTATTGGTCGGACAAGTCGGAAAACTCTGTCGATCGTTTCCCGTGTATTGTTTGAAGCCTCTTCTCCCCTCGAATATTCATTAACGTGCTGACACAGGGAAAGCATTGCTTCGGAAGGAAAGTACGGTGCGTTTAAATCGACGCATTAAAGCCAACCACTGAGTAATTGTTGAAATTTCCCCTACGCACACACAGGTATCTCAAGCATTTTCTAAACTAAATTCAAATTATTTTAGACGTTTATTCAAACCAGTATATGCAACATTATTTATCAATTTAACAAGAATGTACCAGATTCATAAATGGAACTGTCAATTTTTTTATATTTTTCTTGTCCCTTATCCCAATTAAGTAGGGTCAGCGAAACATGTTTTCGTCCTTCACTCTACTCTATCAACTGTCATCTCAATGTTCACACCTATTATTATACGCATAACATTCCTCACACAATCCATCCAAATCTTCGATCTTCCTCTACTCCTATACGTACACTTCATACTTAACATTCTTCTAGTTATATGACTTTCATCCTTCCTGGTTACATACCCATACCACACTAACCTTCTCGTCAACTTCGATTCAACTGACGCTATTTATGGACTTCCTTTGATATACTCAATCCTGATCTTATTCATTTTAGTTACATAACACATACATCTTAAAATTCGCATCTCTGTCACGTGTAATCTTCTTTCAGACGTCTCTATCGTTGCCAAGCACTCAGATCTGTACATCAACACAGGTCTTATAATTGTTTTATACTACCAATGTTATGATAAAAGGTCATAATTATTTTGACAAAGGTATTGAGTGAAATCAATTATTCGAGTGTGCTAGGTGTCATATACATGGAACACAATGGCTACAGTTCGATACGGTACATGCGCTCTCACAAAGAGATTCAATTTACTGGCTCTCAATATGCGACCAAACTGCAAACCTAGCCTAACAATTTCGAAATAACATATATTATACTAATTTCAAATTTCGTAACGTAAAGTTTTCATTAAAGTTAAATAAATTATTTTTTTAAATATCGGGACAGATAATGTAGCCCTAAAGTAAGCTGATTTTAAAATTTTAATGAAAATAAATCTATCGTACTATGATTTTCTTTAGAATTGGGAGACTTATACTCCTATATCTCATTTACCTTCAACTAAATGTAACAGTTATTGTAAACACAGTACATAATTCTTCATCAAATAACAAATCAAAACCACGTCCGGATTTGTGTCACACAAAATGGTCCATGTCAATCTCCAATTGAACTTATTAAATTGAATTTACCACACTGACGGCGTTGCTAACCATGATTTATTGTTAATTCACCTTTGTGCTTTACGAATATTACATGAAACTTGAGCCTAATACAAAAGTCTACTTTCAGTATACGGGTCGACATGTCGCGAGGTAGTTTCGATAGGGACAAATAGCTGCCGTGAAAGTCAGAACCACAATTTACAAGATTAATTGATTGTAATTATCTGTTAAACTACTATCTATATATATGTAGAGTAGGTTACCGTTACGTGTGAAGCTGCATTGCTTAATTAACATGTATAAATTAAATGAATGAGTTTTTAAAAATGTGTATAATGACATGGTAATTATAGAGAATTAAGTTACGAAAGACATTTTATAATAAATCTTACCTGAACGGAGTAATTTAAAGTTAAACTGACTTACCTGAAACAAAAGAAATGGTTTTAATGTAAATTAATACTTTAAAAAAAAAATTAAAAAAGTAAAAGAAAATAATTGTTGTGTTTGTAAACATTTTGTAGGTATACCATATAAAAGTAATGTTCACAAAAGCGTTTGGACTGTGCTTCGAATTATATATATATATATATATTTTTTTTATTTTATTTTTTTTTTTTTATTTTTTTTTTTGTTTCATCTGCAATCAGTGAATTCACTTTTAGCAGATGTGTTGCATGCTTCTCTCATTTAGAGTGCGTCCTCCAGCGAGAACATCTACTCATATTTCTCTACTACACTATAGGATGTCTTTTCTTTTAAGACGTTTAACATAGCTTCGAACTGTGAGCTGTCGTGCAAGAGTATTGGGATGGGCTTCTAGCCGTTTCCTGTATCTAGCATTGACGTTAGTGATTTCTTCTCTCACTGTGAGCATTTCCAGATGTTCATGGATCTCAGCATTAGTCACATACCAAGGGACATTACCGATTGTTCGGAGGATTATGTTCTGCATTCTTTGCATTCGTAAGATGGCGGAGTTACAAGCACTACCCCACAGCTGTAGGCCATACATCCATACAGGTTTTAGGATCGACTTGTACACTAGTAATTTATTGTCTAGTGACAGTTTGCTGTTTCGGCCTAGCAACCACAAGGAGCTTTTGTATCTAATATTTAGTTCCTCTCGTTTCTTCTTAATGTGCTCCTTCCATGTCATACGCCTATCAAGATGAAGACCGAGATATCTGACAGAGTAATATCTGACTCTGTCGAATTATATGTGTGTTTGAATCCTACAAGTAACCCGATGTATTGATAAAAATCCTGATGAAATAGTTATCAGTACCACCCACTCAAGTTGAAAATCTGTCACCACACACCCTCTTATCAAACACTAACAAATTGACATGTTTTGGCAGCTACACTTTCTAAGCATTGCGTGACACCATAATAATATATCAGTGTTCAAACGCGTGCCCATTACCTGCTGTGTACCCCGGTTTCACCCATAATAATATTATTATTTTTTCATTCGAGCGACTCCACATCCGCGCCGCCATCGTACCCTTATAACCTATCGTTGTTCTCAATTCACGACTTGCCTACAGCTTTCCGGATTGCTTGACGTTTATGGTTATTGCTCCATTCATTAAGTTCGAAGCGTAAAGTTATATATCTTTTCTCAATACATAGGTTATAAAATACAATAAGAATATTTCAGATATGATATGATAAGATCTGGTAGTTCCAGTGATAATCCCATTTGAACAAAGAATCTCTTTAACTTTTTTATATTAGTAAAATACCGAATAAAATAATCACCGATCAAATTTAAATTTAGTAGTCATATACATTTAGAACTAAATCAAAACAATGAATTTAAAAATTAAAGTTTAAAGGAATAGAGCTCATTACAAAAAGTTTATTTTCCGTTCAACACTTAACCTTCAACACAATAGCTCGGCGCAATCTGCTCTCAGTAATATTGTAAAGAAAATTGAGTTTCCAACCCGGACGGAAAGAAAACCCCGAACAATACCGCAGTTTGTTTACATAATTTACACCACGGACCCTTAAAGCTATTTTGTGCTTAGAGTTTGAATGTGTTTATGTTTAGGCGCCCATATAAATAATACATTAGTTCTAAATGGATTGTTAGGTAATTTATATTATTATAGTTTACCTACAAAGTAGCACAAAGCGTACTTTTCTATATAATATACAATTACAAGGGGCTAAAGGAAATTTGTAAGTCGAGGGTTGAGTGAAGGCAATAAAGGTTTTAGATTGAAGTAACTGAAAAAAAAAACACTGTTCCTTAAATTATTTTTATTCTATTTTAGCAATTGTAGATCTCGTTAGTTCTGAAGAGGTAATTGAAAAATCAAGGTTATGTATGTTTTTTTATTAAACTTGAATTACATTCAGGCAACTGAGTATGTTTCTATTTTTATTGTATAAAAATTACTTACATATCATGATTATACACTAATATACAGGTCTAATGCTAACTTACATAAATTAGGTAAAGAAATGTAACATTTTAATTTATTCGTATTCCTCAATCGTTCTATAGCAAACTGTAAAGACAGTTATTATATACTTATAAAATATATTGAATTTCGTTTAAAAGTTTTCTATTTTGTTACAGATAAAATGAAGAACTTCAGAAATTGTCAAAGTGGATGGTGGGTGGTGTTATTGACGGCTACACTAGCTGCTCCAGCTATGGGAGAAGCCGGTGCATGTCTTTTCAATGCAAAGATAAAGCAAATCATCACGTCAAATACCCTAAAATGGACAAGTCTCAAGAAAGAAATCATGAGTAACTACGTCGTCGGAGCAGAATCTGAACAAGGTTTGAATATAAACTACATACTAATAGTAATTATGTATACATTTTATAATACTGACTGTATTATATTTTTCTACAGGACTGATTTACCTATGCAGAGCACGTCATGAAGGAGACATGATACTAGGACAACTAAAACCTGAATATAACTCTTGTGCTGTCTCTGGAAGCAAAAGCTACAATGTCTTTGAGGTTCTCGAAAACATTGAAAACGCATCTTTAATCTATTGGGTTCCATGGTTCAAATTTCACTCTAAACCTAATGGGGCTGTGCTAGTTGACTCCTCTTATGATTCTGTATTTATTGGACGCATGAAAGCTCAAAGTGAATTCTCACACTACATCGGTAGGATAGTTTACGAAAGTGCTATTGGGCGACTTATAACTTTCGATGATAAAAACAATGCATTGATTGAAAATAGTGGCGAAATTTTGGTTGAAATAGAACCTGTGAGCTACAAGTTAGAAAATGTACAGTTGGATTTAACTACAGAACATGTCCGTCAAAACGACGTAGAAGAATTCCAAGAAATCACGTTAAGAAATGACGATAAAGAAGGTGGTACTTTCACCACAGAATTTGAATATAAATATAACTATACCGTATCCTGGGGCCATGGACATGGTATAGCTATTGGCTTGAATACTTCTATCGAAATGGCAGATGGCACTATGTTTCCTTTAATTCAATGGGCCAATCCGTTTACTGAAAGAAGAACAAAACTATATAAAATTGAAAAATATTTAGAACCGGGAACTGCTTGTAACGTAACATTTAGAGGCAACGGAACAGACCGCGATGTTCAGTACACGGCTAATCTGATTACATTCTATAATGGTAAAGATTCTCGGTCTAGACCAATGCGTGGACAACGTATTGAAAATACATTAGAAGTTGAAGCATTGTATGGTGAAATATATTTTGTGGCAAACAATAGCTTGGTGCCAACGACCACTACAACAACAACTACTACAACTACTAGTACAACTACAACAGCAGCTCCAATTGTACCTCCGGCACCAGAAGAAAATGATATTTCCATGAAGAAGGCTGATTCGTCTAAAGATATTGATAGCAATATGCTGGGTGACAGTGGAGAAGGCGTGATTAAAACACCACCTGTTAAAGAAGACATAAACCAATCCGTTGTGGGAGGACTCGGCAGCAAGCCTAACGAGGCCAACAATATTAAAATTATTACTTTCACATTATTCATTCCAATGTTCTCAGTTTTACTCTAAATTAGAAGTGTTATCCCTTCTTGTAAATAGAAAAACGAAAATATCAATAAACTTAGTTGCTTTGTCGTTTATATGTCGTGAATTTAACAACATAGCTTAATGCAGTTGTTAGAATTTTTGGTAAGGAGTGGAATTTAATAATCTCGGTACAATTTTGTAAATAGGATATTGTTGGTTTCATGACATTCCTGTTATGTGGTTCATTCCAATGTATAAAATAAAAGTCGAAATCAATCACATAACTGTATATAGGATTTTGTAAATAGTTACGCATACGGAAGTCGCAGAGCGGCAAAAAATCGTTGTCATTGCATTTAATGACAATGAATGACATCATAGATAGGAGTAATGAAACAAGTACTACACTGTTACCAGTAAACATTTTAAGGAAACCAAACAGTTAAAATCATATAGCCACTAATGAACTCGTAATATTATTTAAATACTTGAACTGTAATACATATTACGTACAAAATTAAATTTTAATTTAACCATAATGTATTTCCACTATTCACTTCTTGGAACATCTTTTAAGGAAATTTTAAGTATGTAAATTATTTTCACGGAATAGGAGGACTGTATTTCCCAAGCAGCTATGTAGGTCCTCGTACTTTTGATTCTGAACTATGTTACATTCGGTAATCTACTATCTATTTCTACACGTATACATTAATTATTAGACATTATTCGGTGACCTGTTTAAATTATATAAGACAATTATAAAAGACATTTATTTTTATGGATTAATCATTCCACAATGTTGAAACTTATTCCCTGACAGTGTCACTCACCAGAGTGTAATTTAAAATTTAAATTTAAAATATAAGTTTAAACATTTCTCTATCTGCAGTTATCTAAAAGGAACATTAAGGTTTTTTAAGTACCTCCTATTTTTTAGTATTTAATATTTTATTGTTATTATTAATTTTAAGTTATAAGAGTTTAAAATCCAGAATTAAAGAGATATTATTACTTATTAGGAAGTTTTTGGTACCTATAATACAAGACCATTATTTATTTTCTTTTTATCGTTAAACTACATTTAAGTTTACATAGAACGTAATTTATGGGTAAATTTAAGTAAGTATCCGAGCTATTATTGATATCTATCGAGACTTCGTAGTATTAAACCAAAGTTGCTGCTAACATTGTAATAACTTTCTAAGCTCTGAGGCAATGTAGAACATTTCATTCCTACTATTAGTAAAGTAAATTTTTTTAGATAAAAAAAAATCTCGTATAGTTGACACTATTATTGATATGCTTAGCGATGGTATGTCGATGAGTTAAGAAAATGGATGATATTTTTGTATGAATCGATATTAAGCGTCCGCCTTAGTCGTAAGTGACTTTCTTCCTTTCCAGATGTTTTTTTATGAACTCTAGTTATCACGTTTTATTTGAAGAATATTTATTATGAAATGTATCGTAATTCAAGAATAGCAGTAGAATAGTATTTAAGCAGGTATCTCGCGTTTGACTAATTTATATGAATGTCCCACCTAGCTTACCATTATTGAATAGGACTTTAATATAATTAAAATAAATTGTAAACAAAAAATATTTATATTTACTGGATCCCGATCAGCTTTAAACGGTAACTTCTTTTCTCTTTGATATTGTAATTTAGTATTAGAATTCATATTTCTTATGAAATTGATGTATGTAGAAAGTCTATCCTATATTACAATTCCTTGTGTACCTTACAATTAACTCAAGGCCTGCACGTTCAACGTCAAGTATTTAATATAAAAAGCTTGTATTTTCTTAAAATTAATTAAATAAAATTGTTCTACTATTAAGGCATGTTTTATTGTTATATATCAACAACAAATTTGGACGATGAACGCAATGAATCTCATCACATCAAAATTCTTTGGCTAAGCTTAATTGTGATGTTCCATGTGTTTTGTTTAAAAACAATAAAGTGTAATAAAATATATTATTTTTATTCTTTAACACTTCTTTATTCAAAATCAAAATTCCAACTCTGATTTACCCAGTTCGGTTTAAAACCAAAAAATATTTGCTTCAATATGGCCCTATTATGACACTTTATGAATTTCATAACACTACCACCGATTCCGAAAACGTCCCAATCATCAAGGAAGATTGTTGATACAATTTTTAAATTGTTTTTTTTTTATTGTTTACATTTGTTATCATTTTTTGTGGATATACAGAGAGGGAGTAACTTTCAGGCATCATGGTCATCCACGTAATAATTTCAAAACTTCATTAAAGAATATATAAGGGGCCATCCATAAATTACGTCACACGAATTTCATGATTTTTGACCCCTCCCCCGACCTTGTCACAGCTGGTCACATTTGTGAGATCCCCCCCCCCCCCCTACCTAGTGTGATGTCACATATTTTGCAATTTTTCTAAGAAACAATGGTGTACTTACATTGTCGATAATATTCTTAAAGTCGGTAACTTATTTTTCTTCGAACAATAAAGGTAATAAGTTTCAAATAATCGAGTTGTAAAAGTTGTTAAATAAAACATTGCTATGTTCGAGATACAGAAGTCCAATTTAATTTTTTCTCTGATTATTTTGACTAGAGGGTTGAGATTTAGTGCAACGGAGGTTTTGGGTCTTGAATGGAAGGGAACACATTCTTTCGAGTTTGGGAGGTTTTCGACTTAAAGAATTTCTAATGTACTTAGATATAAAATATTATATTTTGAAAAAATGTGATGTCACAAAATTTGGGACCCCTCCCCGACCCTTGTCACACAATGTCACACTTCGTCGACCCCCTCCCCCCTAAACGTGTGACGTAATTTATGGATAGCCCCTAATAACTATAATCACTCATCATAAATTGGCATGTCCGTGTGGTGATAATTAAGCGTAGCAGTTTCAAATTATAAAAAGTTTGTAAAAGAAAAGCATATATGTAATTACTTAGGTACGTAGCGTAGTAGGTAAGTCCTTCTTTTTACTCACTCAGTGTTTGCGCCTAAACGTGCACTTAATGACCTAATAATCGGGTACAACCCTACCGTGAATGACGGTGGCAAGATCTCTTCCGCGTCCTAAGGCATGGCTCATTGCCTTGGACTCCCTCACCCCGCGCCATGCGGGGATGACGTGTGTTAGATACGTCTTGCACCGCCGTGTGTGTACCGCGCCGCGCCGCAACCATCTCTACTATTATGAGATACAAAAATATTATAAACTATTGGTGTCTGCAGTGCGATTGTGTAACTGGACCTGCGCAAGAGATTCTCTAAAATATAGGAAGAAACCGGAGTTCAAGGTAAGTGGTTTTGCCCTATTATTAGAGTCATCGAAGTGCACGAGGGATTCCGCTATATTTTTATTTCAAACTTAGTTCAACGTGACTTATAGAAAAAATACAGTCCACTAAACGCCCGCGCCCCCCCATTTATGGTCCGATTCGAGCCTAATATTAATTAATTTGGTGTTCGAACTGCACGTTGATGTGGTTTGGTTTCAATAAAAATAATTATTTTCCATAATTTTAAGCAACGAACCGCCATTAGCGATAATAATTATATCGCACTTTTTCTTCGCATACCCCCCCGCATTATTTATCACCGCAGTACCTATAGGCCAAAGGCTTGGGTTTATACCGCTATATTATTTATTTTTAATCATACTTTGGTTAAAAGTAAAAACCGCAAATCTCGTTGTATTGAAATTCGTAATTGGTTATTTTTCGCTTGGAATTAATTGTGTTCAGAAATTACACGACTATGTACCTCGCTTATCGCATTCGTTGATTATCCCGCTCGCACTTACATAAAATATATTTATTTGTCTCGCATTGACACCTGTGGTTTATAATTTCGCTATACTTTTTACTTTTGTCTAATTATAACGTCGACCCGTTTTCGCTTGGATCCCATATGGTATTAATTCCAAACTCCGCGCCCTTCGTATTAAAATAGCTGTCAAATCGCTGATGGTTTAAAAAATAATATCGCTGATCATTGTGATCGGTAATATCCGCTACCTATTTCGCACGCACTCAATTAATTTATATTTTAATTTTCGCAAGCACTGGTTGCAACTTCGTATATATTTACTTGTTCGATTACGCACAATACGCTACATACAAAATGACGCATCAAATTACGCTTTTATCTAGTAAACGGGATTCATACTTCGCACGCATTCAAGTAATTTATGATTCGATACCCAAGTTAGAAAGCGACAAAAACTTGCCTACGTTTTTGTTACAGGCTGGAAACATAGATATATTACGAACGGAATTCATTAATATAGTTGATAAGTTAAATGAAAAGAGTTTAGCATTAGATTCAAATTATAAGCCCAATTTTGAATCGTTATGGGCGATTGATGATATGTATTACGCAATAAAAAATGCATATATTCAGTGGAATGATTCAAAACAAAACAAGAAGGGTGTAAATCGCTCATCTCTTTTGAAACTTCCTCAAATTGAAATCCCAGAATTCCATGGGGATATTCAGAACTTTCCACTTTTTATCGAGACTTTTCGTGCAATTGTGCATAATAACACACAATTAACCGACGTCGAGCGCATTCATTACTTAATATCTAAGTTAAAGGGTAAAGCGCAGAACATTTGTGTAGGTATTGAACCTACCCCCGACAACTACAACGTACTGTACGACGCGTTAATAACGAAGTATGAAGATAAACGTGCTATCGCTATTTCTTATTTAGAAACAATTTTAAATTTAAAAACGCTTAATAAGCCAACTGCAGGTCAGTTAGATAACTTTATTGATCAGTTTGCCACGTCGGTTGCCGCATTAAAACAGTTGAAAATTCAGGATTTGCTCGATTTTATATTTATTCATCTAGGTTTACGAAAACTAGATGCAGAAACTTCGATGGCATTCGAAATGTCTATTAGAAGTAGTAAGTCATTACCGCCATATGATGGTTTTGTAAGCTTTATTCGTGAACAGACCAAGATATTACAACGTACGACGCCAGCCGGGTCGTCATCGCAGCCGGTTCAATCTAGACGAAGTGATATGAAATCGCACCCGCTCGCATTCCGCAACATAAATTATCATTTCTAGTAAACAATATTACCTGTTGTAGATATTGTGGTAATAAAAATCATTTAAACTTATATCAATGTGAATCATTTCTAAAACTATCTCCTACTGATAAATATAATGTCGTTAAACGGATTAATTGTTGTGTTAATTGTTTAAGTGTTCGTCACACGTTTAAAATATGCAAGTCGAAATCTACTTGTAAAAAATGTAATAAACCCCATCATACGCAATTATGTAGATTAGCAACGGGTGATTATAATAGTTCGTCTGAAGTTCAGGCGCGACACCCCGCGCCCCCGTGGCCGGCGCCTTATGCGACGCCCGCACGCGCCGCACGCTTCACTGACTCGGACGTACAGCCGAGTCCAGCCGCGCCGCTACCGCCTGCACCGAGGTTGAGCGTGCCAGCGAAAGCGGAGCATGTCCAGCGCGACCGCGACGGTTCCGTAAACGCGTCTTTTTTCACTGGATCTGCTTCTACTGAACGCGATTCGCATAAAACCGTATTGCTAGGTACGGCAATAGTACAAGTATTAGATCATTTCGGAAATCGTCGGGATTTAAGAATATTAATTGATATGGGGTCACAGAAACATTTTATTACGTCACGCTGTTTATGCACGTTAGGGAAGAGAATTCATCCTGATAATAAGAATACCTTAGTTTACGGTATAGGCCAAAACACTCAACGTATAAAGGGTGTTACTAATTTAACTTTATTTTCTTGCTTTGATCAACATTTTTCTTTTGATTTGCAAGCATTGGTTATCGATAAAATTTCTGGTAATCTGCCCGAATGTCAGATAGACACCGCGTCCATTAGTTATTTAAATAATTTAAATTTGAGTGACAAACAGTGGTATGTTCCTGGTAGGATAGATCTTCTTTTAGGCACTGAAGATTTTATAAAATGCATCTTAAAGAATGAGCGAATTATAGGTCCGCCTGGCCTTCCTGATGCAATTAATACTGTTTTTGGATACGTAGTTTCTGGTTCCGCTTATACATATAATGATACGTTACCCTTGATAAGAAATTCATTTGTTAGTACAGAAAATGTTAACAATCTTCTTTGTAACTTTTTTGATGTTGAAGAAGTCCCTATTAGAAAACATATGTCTGCAGATGATTTAAAATGTGAGCAAATATATTCACAACAAACAATTAGAGATAAGTCTGGCCGATATATTGTACCTTTACCTTTTCGCCAAGACCCGCATGAGTTAGGCGATTCTCTAACGACCGCTACTCGTCGATATAAATCTTTAGAAAGACGTTTCAAACATAATGTCACGCTTCACAAACAGTACGATAATATTATTCGAGATTATTTAGAACAGGGTTATATCACCTCAGTTTCAAACGATAAAAATATTACACCTTTTTATATTATACCGCATCACCTGTAACACGAAACGATAAGCTCACCACTAAGGTTCGTATTGTTCTGGACGCAAGCGCCGCTACTTCTACTAATTTATTTTTAAACGATTGTCTGTTTTCGGGTCCAAATTTACAATCGGATTTACTTACAATTATTATTGATTTCCGCTTATTTCCTATCGCAATAACCGCTGACATTCGTCAAATGTATTTAAGAATTTTGGTTCTTCCGGAATTCCACCGCTATCTTCGCATTATATACCGCTTTTCTGATAAGCAGGAACCGCAATTTTATGAATTTAACCGCGTTTGTTTTGGATTAAAATGTAGTCCGTATCTCGCGATGCGCACAATTAAAAAACTTATTGAAGACGAAAGTACTTCATTTCCTGCCGCTTCGGATGTTGTTTCCCGCAATCTTTATATGGACGATTTAGCGACGTCTTTTATGGATGAAAGTACCGCTATTTCTCATTTCCCGCGATTTGATTAACCTTTTTCTAAAAGCTGATTTAGAATTGGTAAAATTTACAAGTAATTCACGCGCCTTACTAGAACAGTTACCTGAACAGCATCAATTGCGAACATCAGTAGATATCACTGACAATAACGAGTTGAAGATTTTAGGATTACGTTGGTGTCCAGTTAAGGATGTTTTTTCGCTTACAGTTAATTTAAATTCGCATAACGTAATTACTAAACGAACAATATTATCTACAATAGTAAAACTTTGGGATTTAGTGGGGTTCGCTGCGCCTGTAATTTTATACGCAAAATTAATTGTAAAATCCCTTTGGTTACTAAAACTAGAATGGGATGAATAACCTCCCCCTTATATTTGTAAACAATGGATGCAATTTAAGGCGGAACTTCCACAGTTGGAAAATGTTAAAATACCGCGTCACCTAGGTATCAATTCCACTGACTGTGAATTGGTTCTTTTAGGATTTGCTGATGCGAGTACTTCCGCCTACGGTGCAGTCGTCTATTTATGCGTTATAAATCCTAACTTGCCAAACAATATAGTAAATATAGTTTGTGTTAAGTCAAGGGTGGCTCCTGTCAAGGTGCTAACTTTGGCTCGGTTGGAATTGTGTGGAGCATTACTGCTCGCTAAACTTCTGCGCTATGTTGCTGATAGTATATCAAGCCAATTTACTATTTCAAAGATATTTGCATTTTCTGATTCCAGTGTCGCTTTACACTGGATTCATTCGTCACCGCACCGTTTTAATGTTTTTGTCAGTAACCGCATCGCTCAAATTAACGAATACTTGCCTGCATCTCAATTTTTTCACGTTTCTGGTAAAGAAAATCCGTGTGATTGTTTATCACGTGGACTTACCCCTAATCAATTACTAGGTCATTCGCTTTGGCTTCATGGTCCACCTTGGACCAGGCAACCGCTTACGCAGTGGCCTCTTGACCACTTTGTTTTTAAAGACGATTTTATTCCACCAGAGGTTAAAACTAAAACTCAAACATTTTTGGGTTTTAGTCGCGAATTACCTTTTCTTTGTGATATTGCATCTCGTTTTTCGTCATGGAGCAAACTCCTTCGTGTAGTAGTATACGTATTTCGCTTTACAAAAAAATTACCGCGGTCAAACCGCATCACTGTTTCTGATTTAGAAGTAGCTGAAAGGGCAATTCTCGCTGCAGTTCAGTCTCTTTATTTTCACGAAGAAATCAATGACATTTCAAAAAACAAATTACCACCAAAATATTTACGTCCTCTTTGTCCTTTTCTTAAAGATAATTTGTTACTGGTAGGTGGTCGCTTAACTAGATGTAATCTGGATTATAACGCTAAACATCCTATTCTGTTACCAAATAAGGATCACGTCGTTCATTTAATCATAGACGCGTATCACAAAAAATATTTCCATCCTGGACCTAATTTACTAACTTCATTACTTCGGCAAAGGTTCTGGATAATTTCATGCCGCAAAATAGTACGAAAACGTTTCAGAATGTGCAACTATTGTTTTAAAGTTAATCCAAAAATATCTTCACCATTAATGTCAGATTTGCCAAGCTGTCGCGTTAGTCAGGCCAAGCCGTTTTTACACACCGGTGTAGATTATGCCGGGCCGATACCAATTTTAATTAGTCGATATAGAGGAGCTCGACAGCAGAAATCGTATATCTGCCTATTCATTTGTCTTGTTACTCGTTGTGTTCATATTGAACTTGCAGTTGATCTCAGTACTTCTGCATTCATTAACGCTTTTAAACGGTTTGTGTCACGTCGAGGCACTTGCTCAACTTTGTATTCTGATCAAGGTACAAATTTCATTGGAGCTAAAACGTATTTTGATGAATTATCTAAACATGTAAATTCGAAGCAATTTAAAGACACTTTCTCGAACGAAGCTGCAAATTTGGGTATCGATTGGAAATTTAACCCTCCAAGTGCTCCACATTTCGGTGGATCTTGGGAGGCTAACATTCGCAGTATCAAACTACACTTGAAACGCGTTATAGGAGATCAATTGCTTACATACGAAGAGATGCAAACGGTGCTTACGCAAATTGAGTCGTTATTAAATTCGCGCCCACTTTCAGTTTTAAGTTCAGACCCGTCCGAACCGACGGCTTTGACGCCTGCTCATTTTTTGACCCTAGGTCCTTTAAATTCCTTACATACTGCTGAGGTATCTGAAATATCGTTACCTTTAGTGAAACGTAAATATCTTCTAGATAAAATAATCCAGTCATTCTGGAAACGCTGGAAAACGGAGTATCTACATACACTCCAGAATCGCCAAAAATGGAATACTCCAATTTCACCTATTAAAACCGGCACTGTAGTCCTAATTAACAATGACAATGTCCCTCCTTTAAAATAGCCATTAGGTGTCATAAGCGAAGTTCATCCTGGGAGGGATGGGATTATTCGTGTGGTTTCTGTACGCACAAATTCGGGCACTTATCAAAGGCCTGTGGTAAAGGTTTCTCCTTTACCTCTTCAATAAACCGCTTTAAATTTTGCTATATTATGCTATCGCCACTATTTCCTATAACGTTATATTTTCTTTTCTTATTTTTATTGTTATTACCGCTTCATAATATTTTTTATCATAGTTATAATTACTCGCTGCATTCTTGTTCATGTTCTTTTATATAAGAACAAAGAGATCTTTGTCCTTCTAGGCGGGGGAATGTTTGCGCCTAAACGTGCACTTAATGACCTAATAATCGGGTACAACCCTACCGTGAATGACGGTGGCAAGATCTCTTCCGCGTCCTAAGGCATGGCTCATTGCCTTGGACTCCCTCACCCCGCGCCATGCGAGGATGACGTGTGTTAGATACGTCTTGCACCGCCGTGTGTGTACCGCGCCGCGCCGCAACCATCTCTACTATTAAGAGATACAAAAATATTATAAACTATTGGTGTCTGCAGTGCGATTGTGTAACTGGACCTGCGCAAGAGACTCTCTAAAATATAGGAAAAAACCGGAGTTCAAGGTAAGTGGTTTTGCCCTATTATTAGAGTCATCGAAGTGCACGAGGGATTCCGCTATATTTTTATTTCAAACTTAGTTCAACGTGACCTATAGAAAAAATACAGTCCACTAAACGCCCGCGCCCCCCCACTCAGTATTATAGTCGATAGGCAAAAACACAAGAATTCATGGACCTTTATAGGTCAGGGTAGGTCAATGTAATAGGTTAATGTATCAAAAAGAGAGTTTTTTTTCTGTAGCTTAGATCTTGCAATTAGCATATATTAAGACGAACGACCTAAGTACATATATAAAAGCGATTTTAATAGAAAACGACATTAGATTTAACTTTGTCATCTTGCTGGCATTGAAAACAATTTATATTTGGATTAATTTCATTCATATTAATTAGTGTGGAAGAAATGAAAAGGAGCAGAATAGAGTGAATGATACTCAATTCTGTATACTTAGTAGGTATTTATTTCTCTTTGTAATGTAATATTCGCGAATAACTCTGAATTTCATACACATCTTTCAGTGAAATCTTCAGCACAATTCTTGTTAAAATATAAAACACGGGGAACTATCATTACTTCCTTAATTAATTGATAAAATACTTACAGTAATTAACACTTGTTATGATGAAGAAATTTTTTGAATGCTTTATCTTAGTTATTTTCTTAATTACGCTGAACTAATTTAATACAATAAAAACATTTCCACACTGATAATACTATGCTAGAGACGTATGAGGTAGATATTTATATAGCGTTGTTATGAGCCGTTATGTTGGTAGAAGGTCGTAAAAAGAAAATTTGCCTGAACCCTATCCCAGATACCCCTATATAATTTCAGAGCGAAGATAAACACCCTCGGATTTCAATAGAAACTAGGGAGCATGGCAAAGTAACTTGTAAGGAGTGAGTATAACAAAGCATTGTAATAAAAATGAATTACATACCTATACATATTTACATAAGTACCTATACCATTTCCATTTCTTTATTTTCTCGATGACAGCTCCTGTGAAAACTTGAACAAGCGTCTTTTTTACATTATGTATGCATTATTTTATAAAGATATGACGTTTACACACGTACAAGGTTATACCAGAGTCGGAGAAACTGATAGGGATGGAGCTATATCGAGAAACGTAACACGATAACAGACCCGATATTTTTTACAAAATGTAAGGAATTAAACTACTGCTGGATACTTTTGTACAAATTTATTAACTAATATTATATTTCATAACAAGATGTTACACGTATTAATTCTTGATTGATAATGCCAACTTCTTCGAAATTTTCGAAGCTGTTGTAAAATGAATAGGTATAGGTAGGTACTCGACAATGAAACGAAATAATTGTAACGACAGGTAATCTTTATTTATTTATTTTAATCAAAATCTGATGAATCGTCACTGTCACGATATATGCGATCGATATCATTACTTATTTGGTCACAACACTACACTATCAAATTAGAATTGTCATCGAGAAAATAAAGAAATGGAATAGTATACTTCTCCTAGCATTTCCCGGAATGTTAAAACTGCAAAAAAATACCGTGGTGTTCAATAAGAACTTATATTAAACAAAGACTGACGGAACAGTGGTTTCTTCCATTGACCTGGTGTATAATAATACAGTAGGAATTTTAAAAAGCCTTAAACCTCCTTTCGGTGAACTGAGATTTGAATGATATTTGAGATGGTGACAGTAGTTGTTTTTTATTTTTTATTTTTCCAATCCTTTTATTAGTATATTATTTCAATAAAGTAGTCTTGTTAATTAAAAACCATTTTGATCACGTTAAAGAAGTATAATTTCGAACGCGCGTACATAAGTACCCACATGCATCCACTTTTTGTCCCGAGATCGGCAAAATCACTAAAAGAAAGTTCAATCCAAGAACCGTGAAAAGCATCAAATGAGGTGTTCAAGGAGAATCGCGCTTCATAGACAAATACCAATGCGAAATCTCTTGATTATTGAATACAAACTGATTCATCCCCAAACGCAATTTGCAAAAGCGCATAACAATAACATGTCAATTCGAAAATACAACTTATTTGATAAGTTATTTATAAAGTCAGCTAATATTAAAACAACAATTATTATAATTTGTCACGCATTATTCATTGTGTTTAATAATTTGTTTTACAAGATTTACTGAGTAATTGTTATGATTTCCACGAACGGGAATACCCTGACCGCGTAGGTACTACTAATTTGTATGTAACACTCCTCTAATATAAATTACTGTATGGTGTCTTTCAAAAAATATGGATACCCAATACGAATAATAGCGTACACATTTAACCATGGTTTTCAGAAGAGCCTTTCCAACTTCATGATTAATTTTTTGGCATCATGGTTCAGATGTAAATTGAATGATATCTATTTTTAAAGCTCCCTCGACTCGTAATAATTGTGAATTGAAACTAAGTAATTAATGAACGATGATATTGTAAATGATATATCTTTTTTTTGTTTAATTAACAATGACAAAAATTGAAATTTTATGAAACCCCCAACATAAGTAACCTATTCATTCAGGCAATCCAGTGAGCCCAGTCACGATATCCCTGCTGTACCTAAGTTGGTGAGGAGTTACATATCTTACAGATTCCAGATGACGCTGCAGCACCAGGTTAAGGTTTTTGTAATGTCACTGAAGTAACAGAATACAAAATCTTGACTCAAACAGACCAGTTGAAGATGCTCACATCTATTTCCAACTAGAAAAGAGCTGATAATCTTCAAACGGCTGAACAGATTTTCTTGAGTTATAGCCAAGAACACTCTCGATTAAGTTACTTTTCAAACAAATTGAAATCAACCGGATCACAATTTGTTCAGCCATATGTGAGCTACGATGCAACAGACAGACACCCAGATACTTATATATATATACAGTTACACTCGTTAAACTTATAAAATCGCTCTTTTTACGTCTGGAGTTAATTATAATCAAACAAAGATGGATTTATTTAAAATAATAATTAGTCGCAGAGTTGTAAAACTCAAGTATAGAGTTTTTTTCTGTATTTACTTAGTGTATAGTTGTATTTTATTGTAAATAATAAAGTTACGGTGTTATTAATTTTGGACCTTTATATAATAATCAAATTAATCACAAACAATTATCGTATAACAATCTATATTATGTATCTACGAATAAGAAAGTAGATATTGTGCTTTGTTTATATATACGTCTATATAAATAAAGGTACCGTGGTGGTTCAAGAAAAACTCAACTATTTTTCCAAAATCGGTGAACACTGTGTTTATATCGTAGAAAAGGTTAAGTCTAATAAATCTTATAATAATTATATCTGGGCACACTTATACTATACTTGTACACCTTGTACTATAAAGTCATAGTCTAATTATTTATTTTGCCTTTTACTAATTATATATTTTAATCCGTATCAAGGATGAAACGAGTTTGTCAATTCGACATTAAGTAATACATACTAATATATAATACCTATAATCTGTATTAATAAATCTGTAGTTGTCTATAAATGTATTTTTTCCAAATTTCCTGATAGGATAATCACGAATATAACACATTTTTTTTATCTGGATGTCTGTATGTCCGAATTTATCCCAAAAACTGCTACACAGATTTTTATGACATTACGTACACGATAAGGAAAGCATAAACTTTGACATGTTCCATTCATGTTTTGTTTAAGTCATTCCTCAGTTAATAGACTATATGAATATTGTAAATAGTATACGTAAAAATACAATTAGGTACGACCCGTACGCGTACGCCACGAAAATAATCACTGCGTAATAAACTGTTCGAGTTTATCATCAACAAGAATATGTATTGTTTTTATTTTTATTTTAAAACGACGTAGTGGGTTTTAAAATTATTTAAAAATGTTCAGTTATCAAATACCATAAAATAACTAAATTGTAAAATGTGATTTCGTATACGAGCTTACACGAGAAATACGGGATTATACAGATCTATTTGCTTAATCACTTATCAGTGACTTATCACTCATTAAATGAAAACGTTTTTAGAAAAACTCATTAAGCCGTCTTTCAAATCTAATAAAAAATAGCTTATTAGTACATTTGTATAGATCGATTAATATTTTTTTACTACTCGCGACTTCGTATCAGACATAATATACCAAACATGATCTAAATTTACAATTTAGTTAGATCGCTTTCGCTATCGTTTTTTTGTTGCGAAATAATAATTGCGTAATGAAAGGGCAAGTATTTATTACCCCATAAAAATTATCAACACGTATGTTTTGAGGTTTAGTGAATTGTGGAAGACTATTACTAAAAAATCGGACAAGTAGTGAGTAGAATTCGCGCCCTGAGAGTTCCGAACTGATTACATTACTGACTGTACGAGGTACGAGGTTAGACCCTACATTATTATACTGTCATAGTGACTTTTATATACATATATGTATATACATATATTATACTTATATTTTTAATGTATATCTGTCTGTTAGTGCGCTTATAACTCAAGAACCTTTTAATAGGTTTCGGTGAATATTTTTTATTCTTAGATGTTTTACTAAAACTGTATTAGCTATATTTTGAAATGCTATGTAACAAAATATAAGGAAAAACGAGTGATGATAATATAAAATCAACTCGGAATACAATCACTACCAGCACGCTTTATGAAATACGCTATGAAAACCTTAAAACATAGGACAATAGAAACACAATATAAAAGTGAGGCCTTAAAGCGTGAGGCCTTAAAGCGTGAAGCCAATACATACACCTTTGTATATGATATTAATTTCAACTTTATACCTCAAGTTGTTTTAGAGAAAAAGTCTGACACACGGACATACAGCCAGCCAGACAAATATACAACAAAGTGATCCTATAAAGGTTCCGTTTTTTTATTTCAACATAAGATACGGAACCCTAACCCATATTCTCAACACAAACCAAAAAAATAATCGAGTTTTGTCTTGATTACTTAATTTTTTAAATCTATTAAATCAATTTACTATATTTATGCGTTTATCATTTTCAAACTTCGTCTGTATGATAACAAGGAAATATAAAATAGTTTTCAACCTTGATGATGTAACATAATATATTGATGGTGATCATGATGACCATGACGAAAGTAGGTATCATATCCATTAAGAATTAATTTTCTTACGTTTTAAATATAATTATTAAGTCTAACTGTGTAATTATATTCATTAAATTTATAGATATGACTCAATGTTATTCTCAAGTGTAAAAGCGTTCCCGAAGTATACCTTAATAGGTAATTAGGTATTTAGGTAATCCTAAATATTTATTCGTACCTTTAAAGGCATTTAGCCATTTAGCAATTATTACATTATTTTATTTTATTGTTAGGGTGTAAGGTGTTAAAATCTGTATATTATATATGTGGGCTGATATGCTGATTAATTTTTATTACTGTAATTTATAATATGTATATCAATTGTATAGTTACTATAGTACAAACTATGGAATCTAATGGCTGTGTGTGATATTGGCCCCTCATAATTGATTCTTAATATTATTATTGACTATCTGAACCGCGAAACTTCGTCTGCGTCACATCATGTAAGCTCTCAAAAGAATAAATTTTTCCCGATTTTGCAACATTTTTCATTGACGCTCCGCTCCAATTTGTCTTATAACATCAAATACCATCACGCCTGTATTCCCCGAAAGGCTAAGCAGAGGTGCACTAATGTATGTCCACAGTTCGGGGTGTTTTTTTTAGGTCCCATGTAATAAGGGGCGAGCCTATTGCCATTAATCGGGCACGAAGTTAAACTCCGAGCTGCTACTGAGAATTTCGTAAGAAAAAAGGTTTGCTCGACCTGGGATTCGAACCCAGGACCTCTTAGCGTGATGTTATATAGCCTATTATAGTGTTCCTAGATAAATGGCTATCTAACACTAAACTAATTTTTTCAGTTGAATCAATAGTTTCTGAGATTAGCGCGTTCAACCAAAGAAACAAATAAACTATTCAGTTTTATAATATTAGTATAGATCAGCTTTTGGATAGTTTGTATATTTTTGGTTTGTTTTATATAGGATAGGTTCCCATAGTGGTCCATATGGACAACTGAGGGTCGATTTCGAACTTCAAGGGGTTCACGTCAGCGAAAACAAAATTTGTGGGTCCGCGAGCTGCAAATAGGGGTCGACAAAACAGTGAAATCCATATATGCAAGTCGTCACAAAATAATTAATTTTCTTTCTATAAATAATAAGTCGGGAAAAAGTTTCTTCGCATTTTTATAGGAAAACTCAAGACATTTTTTTCAAAGTTTATTTACGTTTATTTAAAGTATATATGTGCCGTGTTGTTCGATGACTTTCTGGCATTTTGTAGGTATAGACATGATCCCGTTGCTGTAGAATCTTTGAGACTTCAGATCAAAAAAACGCGACAAATAGTTCTGGCAGTCCACTCTTGGTGTTAACCTTACAAAACCTAAAAAATCCTGAAGAGACCGAAACAGGTGAAAATCTGAAGGTGCAAGGTCAGGGCTATATGGTTGAATGCACTAACACCTCCCAGCCAAACTCTTTTAATTTTTGCTGAGTGGCTAAAGATGTGTGTGGTCTAACGTTATCGTGGAGAAAGACCATACCCTTCCCGTTGATCACTTCCGGCCGCTTTCTCTCAATTGCATCCTTTAATCTCATCAGTTGTTAGCAATAGTTGCAAAATCGATGGTTTTGCCGGGTGGTAAAAGCTCATAATGGACAATGCACTTCCAGTCCCACCAGACACACAGCATCATCTTATTTCGAGTTAGCCCAGGTTTAGCCACAGTCTGTGAAGCCTGGCCGACCTTAGACCACGAACTTTTTCGCACGTTCTTGTCGTACGTGATCCACTTTTCATCTCCAGTTATCAATCTCTTCAAAAACGGCTCGGTTTCATTATGTCTCAATAATGAATCGCCAATGAGTATACGGTTCATTAGGTTTCTTTTAGTGAGTTGTTTTGAGGTAAATTTCCAGTTCTTCAGCTACATCGTAACTACTGATATGCCGATCTTGCTCCACTTTTTCAAAAATGGCGTCCATTTTATTCGTAACAGCGCGACCAAAGCGAGGTGCATCTTTAACATCAAAATTTCCGGAATGAAAACGTTTGAACCAACTTTGTGCTACTCCTACTGACACTGCATTAGGTCCATAAACATCACAAATTTTTTTCCCCTGCTTGAGTTACATTTTTGCCTTTTTTGTAATAATATTTTAAAATGTATCGAATTTCTTCATTAGATTCACTCATTTTTACAGAAAGAAAAACAAATGAAAAATAGCGGGAAACAACTTTTTAAAATTTTAATGCAACCTTTTTAATGTTACCAAAACCAGTCAGATACAAATAGTACAGCCAAATAAATTTTATAACAAGTTTATACCTACGATATGCGAAAACACTTTTCCCCGACCTAATATAATAATAAAATATGGCAGCGCCTTTGTACTTACATAATACTTTTTTACAATAAATATAGAAGTAATTATTTCTAAAAGGTAAATGTTTATGGAATTTGATGAAGATATGGAGTTAAATTCAGAGAATTTCATGATTATTTGCATCAATCATAGGAAATTATTTTTATATGTACTTTTTGAGAGAATACAGATGTTAGAGATAAATTATGTTCATGTGTCTTTGGAATTTTGTAAAGAAAATTGTTTTGTGGGGTCTACCCAATACAGTAAAAATTGGTAAGGGGTCTACGAGACCAAAAAGATTGGGGACCATTGGCATTAGCGTTTTAAAATAATCTCACCTGATTTCATTTGTCGCTTTTACTGAAGTTAGTAACAGGCTAAACGAAAAATGGGAACTTGTTCCACAACTGGATGGTATCTACCCAGGCGAGTACTAAGGATTGTCCTACTACCGTGTCTCAATAATCATATACGCATCTGATACGATACTAATCTTGGCATCCTTTCTTTTAATAGATTTGTGTTTGTATCCAGTCGCAAAATTTGCTGCTATAAGATAAACTAATTGCAAACACATGCCATTTGCGATTTTTCTATATTAAACCAAGTTCCCACTTTCTTTTGTGGTTTTTCTAGACGTGATGCATATACTTTTATACATATACTTTTTAGGGAAATTACTAGGTAATGCATCAACATAGGACCATGAAACATCACGTGTAACACCCGCCATAGTGGCACTCTTATGTAAGTGTAGCATTTCGATATCAGCTGATGTATGCATAGGCTTGCCACCTTTTTTTGAGAGAAAAATAGTATATTTTTCAAAAAATTGCAAGAAATATAGTAAGTACTTTTGGGGAAGTTAGAAAAAATAAAGTACAAGTTTGTTTTAAATCATCATTAATGAACTGCCCAAAAAAGAGTGCAATAATTACAGGGTTCATGTATATGAGTTTCTTTTTTCCACCAAAATTTTTAAATGCCTGAACAAATTTGAAAAAGGAAACCCTCCACAGTTTTGTTGAATACATGCAAAACTCAGACAAAATGATTCTGTGGCCTTTGAGACGTGATGCAAAATATGACATAAAATGAAAATAAATATACATGATAATTTGCCTTTCTGTTTAATTTATAAATGAATATAAAATAAGAATGACAGTTGAATTAGCGATGAAAATATAGTATTTTTCGTACTATATTATTTCTCTATAATTTATAGTATAATTGACTAAAATATAATAAAATATAGTACGGGTGGCAACCCTATGTATTCATCAAGCGGGGTAGTAGGGATTTGTACCCGACTGAGCGATCACCATGTTACAATGATTCTGTTTTGATTTGTCGGATTTCGGGATCTGCCTGTGTATATCCCAGCTGCTGAGAGGCTTGTATGCTGGCGTGGATTGTCGATCTCTTTCTTGGTGTTTACCGTTATTTTCCTTTCTTTCCTGTGCAACTACTATAAAAAATACAATTTGCGGTGTTTAACAATTTTGTATTTTTGTACAAACAAAGCTTTATAGAGAGAAGCTCGTAACCTTTATAATCAAAACAATAAAAATCTTAAACATATTTTAAATTTTACAGAATGTTAAACTTCATTTTAATAAACGCACGATTCTTTTTAAACGAACTTTGGCTACCTATACTGGTAGCAACGTGATTTCAATATATCCGTTAAAGTGTATCCGTCATCACATCCAATCCCGGAATAAGGTAAATAAATGAAAACTTGAAACATGTGCTTGAAATATAAACAAGATTCCACTGCCCATGTTAGTACTTATAACAATAGTAATTTCATTATATGATATATTATACATTTTTCATCTAAAATGCTTGTATATTTTGTAGTTTATATTTTTACCTTACATAGAAAAGAACTTCGTAGCAAGCTGACTTCTTTTTTTTGAAGACTATGTTCTAAGTTTGCTTAAGTCCTAACAAATATTTATGTACCTACTTGAAATCAACAACTGGGAATAGTGTTTCTAATACATTATAGAATTATTCAACTTTACGACAATATATTTTGAAAAATTATCTTCACTAGATGTAGTTTACATAGGTACCTACATATAAACCGATGATTTCAACGATTCATGAAGAAAAAATTAATATACCACCGAACCTTGGTAGCATCTATTTTAATGCTAAATAAGAAGAGAGATACAGTGCAAAGTTTGACTTATTAATGGAATTATTCATTTTCCTTGACATTTATATTAAGAAGCATACCAGCCAACAAACATCGACATATTAAAAGTTCACGGGACTGACATTTAGCAGTGGTATTATTAGAGGAGAGGTAGAGGCAAACATTATAAACTGCGCTACTTCTCTTTATTGCTGTCCAAATGTGGTACTAAAGAATCTAGGTAATATTGCTTATTATCATTACAATTAATAAGTGTAGTGCAACGGACTTTATTGTAATTTGTTTCTCTCCTATTCATTTATGAGTACAAATTAGATAATTTTAGATTCTAAATAACTAGAACTTGTGTAGATCGTCTAGTTATGACTTTTTGTTAAGAACTTTTAGACAGTAGAATACAAAGACTCCTGTAGAATCTCGACCCGTGTCCTCTATGCTTGATCTACCATGAATGATTCGGAATTCACATATATTTACTTAAATTACTGATAATATAAGATTATTAATATCAATGTGACGATGAAGAGAAACAATATGACGAAACAGGAACTCTCCGCCCTCTGGTTACGTATTTACGTACGTACGGCACGTTTCCAGACTGGTTTTATTATCACTATAATACAAATCACTATACTTATCGACTAATTTAACAAATTCAGTGAAGGAAAATGATGATGCGATTATTTATAGTTATTTAAATGGTAAATCATACTAAGCAAATATTTTTGTATTGAAATACACTTCCAAACTGAACGCAGAAGATGGAACATGTCATAAGGTACCTGGAAAGGTTTTCGAACTCACACTTGAACATAGAAAGTGTACATGAAATGTACTTTAATCATGTAAGTAGTGGTAAGGAGAAACCCGGCCAGCGATCGACAATGCCCCATAAAAAGGCCAATTCGCCATGTCGTGCTTGCTATACATACCTCTACCCAAACGCAGGTAAACCAACAACAAGGCAATAAAACAGTTGTAAGTATTGTTAGCTCCGTCGAAGATGGAATTCTTGCTTTATCCATAGTTATTCAGTATTTATTTGTCCTAACTGTGAAATATGGTACAGAAACATGACCATGTCTTTTATTTTTTTGAACAACTTTAAATGCAAATGAACATATTATGTTGTCGTATTACCACAAAATACCTAGTAAGTATAGTAGTTACCTATTCTGTGGTATTACTTTTACTCGTTTAATTTACACTACCTATTGTATTTTTTATTTAAATTTAAAATTACGATTTTCGTCGTTATAGAGAATATCTTATATATCTGAATGTTATAAAAAATAATTTATACTAGCGATCGCCCTAAGGTCGAAATTCGACCAACGACTTTTTGATCATAGACTATTTTCTGTTTGACATTTGCAGTATTCATGAACCTAAACAATGAGTATTATCTACATCACTTGCTGTCACTTTTCGTTGAGAAACAATGTCAATATTTTGGGGGTCTAAGTTCAATGGCACTGGTCATGTTAGGATTCGCAGTAATAATTTATTTTATTTAATATATTAGTCACAGATATTATACATAAAATTTCTTTCGTAGTTGTCCGGGATTAAAGCGAATCTGGGTTTCAGAGCTATGCGCCGTTTACGGAACCATCCGCCGAGTTGGGCTACGACTCGACGCTGCCGCGACGCGTTGAACGCGCGATTTGATGTGGGTTCTGTACCTGAGTGAACTATAAATGATTGTGTCATCACTTCATCAGTGTATAAATCTACCTCGTGCATAATCTATCCTTCTTCCAAGAAATTTGAACGGCACCGTTTCAACAACAGTGGTAACACATTGCCCACCTTTTGATGAGTAAAATTTGTTGAATCAAAATTTCACGAAATGAGTAAGCTCAGTAAGTATTTTTTGTTACATTTGAGGCAAAAAAGAAAATGTTAATATAATCTAAATTTCCAACATCTAGGGCGGCTTGAACAAAACCCTTAAATCGTTTAATCAGAAGATTGACAATTTCATATATTTTGATTTGATACTACACTCAATTTAATTAAGCTAAAACTGAATTTAAATTTTTTTGTTCTAAGTCGCCATTGGTGATGCAAAGTTAAAGGATTTTTTTGGGCCACACACAAATTTGACAACTGGTGGAGGATTCTACTTTTGACTAAATTTTGGAGAGAGAAAAAAGGAAACGGGAGTCTGTCACGGATTTTCTAAGCGTTTAATGAGGTCTTCAAGGACCCGTTTAATAAGCGTTGCAAATATTAATTGTTGATAAATAAGATTGATAAACAGGTTGACACCATGAAATATGGTAAGTTTTTATACTATCCCTGAACACGAGTGGCTCTATGGACTACTGAAAAGGGCAGAACGAACGAACGTAAAGCAATAAAAAGTAGTGCTATTTTTTAATTCAAATAACACTCTAGTAACGTCATCTATTCGAAATACTGCCTTATTTAAATAATTTTCAAGAAACTCATGCGTGACTACATATGTTATACGATTAATATACATAAGTGAAATTTCCACTTGCAGTGTAACACTCAAAGATACACCTAAACGAGTATTATAAAAATAAACCGGTGTTCAAATGTTTTTTTTAGCCGAAGGCTTCATGCGTTCTCTTTGTGAAGACGTTCCAGTTGAGTCACGCTCAAAGCTACGGCGGCGCGGCGCGGCGAGGTGGCGGAGGTTTAATTATTCTCCACAAGCGAGGGAGACGATAGAAGGGACTAGAGAGACTTTCCCCTGGGAACCCCGTAGTAAATGTTTGCAAACGGGCACAATCTTTGAAATCAACATGGAGTAGTGTTAACATAGATAAGTTTGAAGAAATTTAGATATATTGAGTCCGTGAAATAAGTTTGGAATAATCTATATATTAATATTTCTAGAGAAATTTTCTTTTTAAACATATCACGCACACGGAGGTGTGTGAAATTTGGCCTAGTTAAAGTTTATATGAAGAAGGAATACAGAAATAAAACATTCATAGTATACTGACTATGTTAAGCACATAATAGTCTGTGTTCAAACAGTTGCACAGAGTATAGATTGTCGTAAAAGAATTTTTAAATGTTGCCGACAAATAATTATTGACAGTTTGACTGAATGAGTTTCAAGCTGTGAATTTTGTTTAATTTCAATGTTGGTTATACTCAATGACGTTATACTCTTCGACATAGGCACCTCGATAACGTTCAAATTTACAAAGTTAAAATTACGGTCCGATTTCAAGCACTGGGCGAACACTATTCTTTATAAAATAGTTTTTATGATTATAGAGATTCTGAATTCTGAAGACAATCATTAAAGTAAAGAAAAGTCAGTAAAAGTTGAAAATCTGTCGCCATGGACCATTAAGCAATGGCAACTAAACCTGAGAGCCAGTCTTCCACTAGGCTTAGCGTGCGTGGCTTGAGTCACATCGTCACTTAAGATCAGGTAAGAGATTATGGCCACAATGCTTAACCTATAACTTATGACTATGACTACAAATAATGCGACAACTCCCAAAACAAAGTTATGTAAATTCATAACGTATTTATTGTAATAGGGTCAGCTCTAGTACTTCTATTATATATTTCTAACTGAAAGATCATTTTTCAATATACTTTCAGCGCTCAACACTTATTGAGATTTATAATTTTGAGGCAAAATAATGGAAACTTAAATTTAAAAAAATTAAATGTAGGCGTACCTCGGATTGTTTAATTAGAAAATATTTTTTACAAGTGAAAAAGATTGATAATTAATAAATAAAGAAGAAATTGTTTTTTAAATGAAAACCAAATATTTCATTTATATCCTATAAAAACCATAAAAAAGATTGGGCTCGTCCGGGATTTGAACCCGGGACCTCTCGCACCCTAAGCGAAAATCATACCCCTAGACCAACGAGCCAGATAACAATATAAGTGAAATAATAAATTCGGTTTATGTACGCTCAAATAATAATGAAACTTATTTAAATTAGGATTAGTTCACATATGTATGTAATATTTCTGCCAGGAAAATTCCTGTAGATTCTAGGATTTAATTCTCGAATGCTGCAGAGAAAGGCGCGAATGTCAGTTTTTGCATTTTTTTAAATATTCTGCAGAATCTGGTTTTTAACAGACTTTTGAGGATGGCCAGCATTTTGTTTTTCTTAATATTGCGGTTTTTCTTTTTTTACATATGGCTTGCACCGACCTCAAAAAAATTGTAGGCCTTTAATTTGCTTCGTATCTAATTTTGATTTCGTTTTGTTAGTTAATTTCCTGTATACTTACTTATATAAAAATAGGTATTATTTCATAATTTTCAATTAGTTTTTTTTTTCTGAAGTCGATTTTTTTTTTAATAACTTTTTTTAATTATGAAGACTTTATACGAAAGTGTTTAAAGTTGCTTGAAAATACAATCATTTAAATTAATTTTACAAACTAAGTGATCGATTTTATTTGTTTATTATTGCTATTATTATCTCTTTTCCCCTTCTCTTATTTATATTTGGTATATCCGTATACTTCAACGGTTTTTGCTTCTGTTCGATAAAATTGTAAATTAGGGGCTGTCTATGACAAATCTTTAAGGTGGTAAAGATGAGATCGGAGTAGGTACATAGATTCAGAGAAACACAGAGCTTAAAAAAGAGTGAAAAATAGTAAATAAAAATAAAATAATATTTTGTAACATCATTAAAATGTAACACAATAGGCAGTAAGGTAAACAAAGTATTAGTTTAGTACGTGTACGACATTCAAAAAATATTTTATAGGCTGTAAAGATGCCACTAATCTATAGGGAATAAACACAATACCTTATAGATAGGGAGCCTTCACAATAAGGACATATTTACTCTAGAGGGCACCTATCATAAATATAGATCGCACGTCTTATCTATGTACTAATCGAGACGACTGAGCGTCATCCCATGCCGGTGTCAGTGGGACGGTACGTGTTGCGAATAAGAGGCTGTAATGTAGGTGTAAGGAAAATGGGGTTATCGTCTATGGCACTTTGATGTTATAGACATTTCTATATCTATATATATCTATCAGTATCTATACATAGTATAAAGCAAATTAAACTACGTAATGAGTTTACCACCATTTACATAATTTTTTACGGAAGCTTTAATTGAATGATTTTCGGGCGCTTCTAAGGCTTAGGCTGGCTAAGCATTATGAGATACATCAAAATAATATTCTAAAGAACTGTAGTTCTTCAAAAGCCTATATAAAAATTCGCGATGGCATAATATGAACCATTTTTATCTTGAACATAATAATTAAAAATATTATGTTGTTCGCGAAGCTATTTTCTCCAATTCAGTATTAATCATTGTCCAGATAATTTTGTTAGTTAACTTCGGCATTTAATGTAGATTAAATTGTCCTTTACACTTTTCCATTTAAATGTATACCGTAGAAGATATCCATTATTTAAAATTTAGCGCGATCTAAGAAATGCCACTCAGCAAACCCGGTCGCAGTCGGTTGGCCGGCACTCCCCACCTATGATGAATTACGAATCGCGAGGTAAGCGCACTATTCGTAAATATGAAGTTACATATAACATACCATCACGCCTGTATCCCCGAAGTGTTAGGCAGAGGTGAATACACCCACGGTTCGCCGGGTATGTTTTAGGTCTTATGTAATGACTAACTGAATAACTGACTACACAGTTAGTCTGAGGGGCCCTATCCAAGAACAGAGCCGCTGATGGCTTATACAGCTTTTCAAGGCTTAGGGCACTCAGCCGCGAAAGTGTGGGCAACAAGCGCGCAAGGGTGCCAAAGTGGTCGGACCTTGGCTTGGGTTGTTGCTGTGTTTGCAATGAAGTCCCGATCTGGCTATAATCGTTTTTAAATGGATAGATTATAAGTACGTCACAGTAACCTAGAAACAAAATATAATTAATGACGAATAACTATTGAATGTTTATGACGGTACTATTGTAACTTTATGTAGGTACGATGACATATTACACTTTCAGCGTAACCTAAGGTGATACATAAATAATAATAATTGGAAGCAATCATAATCATAAATTAGTGAAATTCCCGATCAGTTGGCGCGACGCGACGCGCCAAATCTCCGCGTGCTCATCGTTGTACCAAGCGCAAGTGCTTTCGGAGCAGGAAAATCTCGTGATGTGAAACCATCGATTTTTGCCAATGTCTTTTAAATGCTAGCTTAATCAGCTATCATTCACAATTTGTATACCTGTCCTCAAACGCATATTACTGACATCTGCTGAAACTGCAAATCAGTCACCTTTCCTATGATCTCTATCTGTTCTATCTTATAGTGTTACATTTAAGCGGACTATCACTTGTGGTAAACTTGATTACTATATGATAATGCCAAAAAGTGATAAAATATAAAAACTTATGAAATAAAAAAGGTTGGGCTCGTCCGGGATTTGAACCCGGGACCTCTCGCACCCAAAGCGAGAATCATACCCCTAGACCAACGAGCCATGTAAAAGATTCTTAAATTTACTTATATGCTTATATACTTATATATATATGCAATATATAAATAGTAAAATTATTAATATTTTATTAAATGTCATGATAAACATCAACATAGCAATAAAATATTTACCGGATTACATATAGGCCAAAGACCAAATTCTATAATTTTTTCAAGTTATATAATGTTATTGTCATATTTACAAAAGTACAATTTCAAAAACGTACAAACGAATAAAATAAATATAAGTTTATGTGATTCATTGTTTTGCGCTTCAAGTTTTCTAATGTATATCATAGGTACACTCACTAACTTTTTCCAGTTACGTCATTCAATATGTAATAACACGAGCGGTGGGTGCAAACTGCAAGCCAAGGTGACATTCAATCAAGAAGCGCTATAAGTACTTATCATCCTGCGGCATTATCATCCTTCATTCAACATTTAAACCTTGAAAACAATGACGCAGACCAACAATCACCCAATTGAAGACAAGATTAATGCATTATGTACAAGAATTGTAGGCAATAGACACATAAAATAGGGCAAAACGGAATAGCGTAGGTATAAACCATCTTTGGCCACACTGTCACAATAAAATATTAGGTGAAATGAGGGTGAAAACAACGTGCCGAGAAGGAGGTTACTATAAAGCTGTGGCTCCGGAGCCTAGCACGTGTGATTCTGATGAAAGAGAGAAGCGGGAATTAGGTTGAACAGCTCTTCATAACACTCGAACATTTGCTAGCTGATGACCATTTTTGAGATGTGTTGCTAACTACGGTCCTGAATAAATGACATGTATCTCAAGACATGACCACAGAATCTAACAAATGTCTGGAAGCAATGATATTACCTTTTATAATATCATTGACTGGAAGAGTGCAATGTTAAAATCAACTGCCCGGTGAGTCCGCTCTTGATGCATAATCCTAGTGATACGTCGCAAGGAAAGTTTTATTACGAATTCTCCAATAAGTAGATATGTATGCAAAATGTTATTATGTACATTTTATGATAATGATATCAAATATCCCGTTTCTTTAACCTTACTTATCAAGAATGTATGTAAAATTGGCATACATACCATCCCCGGGAGCAGAGGTATTAATATGGTAATTATATCAGATATACAGTACATAATAATAACAACTGTGTGAGGTAAATAAATTTCACAGATAGTTTTTTTTTTTTATAAGAAGAAGAAATATTTGTAGTATCTAAGTACAATCGGAGACAAGGTAAATTGTAAATTGGCAATTCGACAAAAATAATATGCTTTATCGTACTATTTTTGGAACGAAGTTCCTTACGGCAGGCTTGGAGGAGATAGGGATTTTACTGCGCGTCCGAACTGAAAAATACTTACTTAATTATTATCCTCAGAATACAGAACAATTTTTTCTGTATTCTGAGTTATTATCAGAGTTTAATTTCGTGAAATTTTGAAGAGCCAGAAGTGATTTAAATTAAAATATTGTATAATTACCTTTTTTGTTTTGGGATGCAAGCAAATTAATTCTTTTAAAAATCTTAAATTTCAGTTTTTGTTTGGTATCATTTTTGACAATTGACGAAAACGATAGCAAAGTGATACTTTATTATTCTAAATCAGTAGTATAAATGACGACAGTGACATCTTTACTTCATGTTCTAGATTAGAATGATTTTACAACAAAGTTATTTGATTGTATTACGACTATCCGATAATAGATGGCGCTACAAAAATTTAAACGAGTCCATTTGTATATCATTATAATTATGATAAATTTTTAAATCTCTCGTTTATACACAAATAATGTAAAATAATTTGCACAAATAGAACAAACCAAAGATGTTATAATTAAAATTGTAAATCCTCTCGTATTTTTTCAGCTAAGTATTAACAGTACTAAATAGGATTACCAAACCTACTATATAATACAGTATCCAACTACAGCATTATTCAAATAAAAATATTAGGCAACAATATTTATTTTAAACTGTTTAAGCGTGAAGTGGAACTCGGGTCACAGCCCTTATATCTTTCTGAATGAGTCTTTGTATGACTTGGTCATCAAATCTATATTTTTTCAGGTAATAGCCTCGAAAATACGATATTTGATATTTAAAAAGTTAGCAACCCTAGTACTAAAATCTAATCTACTGCATGGGAGTTTCTAAGGAGGAGTGACTAATTATTGTTATTAATATCTGGCCGATCGAGATTCACTTATCTTGCTGAAAAAAAACACCTATTTAGGTAAACTTGGAAAGAAATACATTGTTTTATTTTCACCTGTATTATTTACCTTATTATGTTATCCCTCAAATTTATTATTGTTAAGAATGCTGTTTTATTTACTCTGTACCTACTAGATAGTGCTGTATAAATGTTAATATTTATGATTTTTATGTGGTCGTTTTATTGTTATTGCCTGAATAATATACATTCATATATTTTTAAAGAATTTAAATTAACATACCCATGACTCCAAGCTGTTGCGGTGAGAGAGGAGCAGTATCGCCACCGCCAGAGCCAAGAGAACCCGAAGCAAGTGACAGTCGTTCACTGAACCCCAATGGACTGCTACGACCCCCACTGCTTGCCACTGAACCCATACCTATATAACGACAACATTTAATCTTGTTTGACCTATAATTAAAATATACCAAAATAATTTTAAAAAGTATTTCATATTGCAACCTAAACTTATTAACATCTGTTTTAGAAATATATTATTGACATAAATAATGCACATTTAATTTTAGAACATATAGATCTAAAAACATATTTTACTTAATTTATGGTGACAAATCATCATAAAAGGCATCAATACTAAAAAATGTGCAAGGGTTAAGATAAGCTGAGTAAAAAACATAAAAGCAGCTTACAAGAACTGGATTTCTGTTGAAAAAGCTTAAAGTATATTGTTTAATTTTGATAATATTTCAGTTCAAACATGATTAAAATTACACACAGATAAAGTCACAGGCAACTATTTCACTTTTAACAGTGTTGCTACCTATTGCACTGATGCAATTGGTTTTCCTGGCAATGTCATAACTACTTTATATTTGATCCAAATTTCTTTATGTCAAACATAAAAAAGTGCAACTTACATTTTTAAAACTAGCATAAACTGTTTATATTGGCAGCACATAAAGATCAAATCAGACAAATCTCTCCATTTAACTTGGTTAATTTCTAGAAAGTTAGCTCCACACATTTGTTTATTCAATAAACAACAACAGTTAGATAACAATAATTAGATTAAAAATATAGATTATTGTTTGGTAATTACCTCCATTAGGGCTTCTCATTCGAGATATCCTTTTATTAATGGCCCTTTGAATTCTAGGGTTGATAATTGGTTTAGCTCTTCTTCTTGATAAATATTGTGACAATACTCCAACTACCATTGCACTGGTACCAACAACTCCTATACTCCATAATACTACCTAAAAATAAAATGGAACTAAAAAACCCTAAGTGAAATATAACAATAACCAATTATTCCCTAACAAACAAAGCCAATTTTTTGGCCATTTGAACATGAAGGCTATTTCACAAAGTCAAAAACACTTTACACTGTTAAGAAGTCTTAGATACCAATTCATACTTATAAAAACAGTATCTATCTCGTTTCTTTAATCAGGTCATAAACAAGCTTTTCAGTAAAACTTCGCACTCTACTATTTTGGTGTAGCTGCTGAATAGAACACATAATTATACATAAGACCTTTAGAGTCACATAATTAGGATAAGTTGTAATTTACTCGTTGATATAGATATACTGTTTACTGTTTTTCTAATTTATAAAACCAACCTTTTGGGAAGTACTAAGTTTAATTTCATTAAATGATATAGCTTTTTGCCAATACTTTAGTTTATCAATTAAAGAGCTAGCTTGAATCAAATGCAGCATGATGGAATATTTACAGAATATAAACACTGTTATCTAAGTATTGTATTTAAAATTTATAACTTAAAAATATTTTTTAGGTTATCTGTCAAAAAATATGCATACAATGGCTCAAAAATATTGATAAATTACATTAACTGTTTAATGGTGCAATTTTAAAGTCACTAATATTTATTACAAATTTATTTATAATATCTTTTCAATTAAAATTGTAAGATATCACTGATATTTTCTAATGTCTATATTATTAGAATATAATATATTAAAAGTTAATATTACGACATAAATTTGAATATTCGCGCTAACGCCGCTAAGTAGGAGTGAGGCGTATATATCGGAACAGGTTAAAATAATAGGTATTTACGAGTAACAGTTTGGAACTGTTATCTATTATCGGAACAAGCTGTTCTATTCTTCTTCCTAACTTGGCAACCGGTCCTTTTTAATGAAGACCATTACTGCCATTATCGGGTAAATTATAGTTTCATGATCAGATTCAGTATCTTAACAAAATGGTGACCCCTTGTTAGAACTTTCTAGGAAATTTTTGTGGGATCTCAGAATGAATGTTTTCAGCTTATATTTGTAATCCACTTCACTTATGCACAAAAACCAAACTATATCACGCAAAAAGCCACCAATATTACATAATATAGGGTCAAAAACCTAAGTTAATGAATTAAAATATAAACCACAAAATGTAACTTCGAGATCCCCGAACAAGCTGTTAATATATACTAGGCTGTTCCACCTACTGGTGAGGCGCATTTATCGGAACAGATAAAAAAAAAACAGGTGTTTGAGTAACAGCTTGTAACAATTACCTGTAAAAGGAACAGGTTGTTCTTACGTACCTGTATTGTTTTAGATGTTTTCTCCCTAGCATGCGGGGTAGGAATTTGGATACGTATGTTGCCGGCCACTCACCTCGGGCGTGCTGATGTTGATTTTCGTGGCTTCTATGCACTGCACATCACGCACTGTTGAAGCACTGTGGAACCCCGGGGTTTGTGAAGTCCGAGCTTAACTATTATTTGATTTATTATTTTAATTTGCGACGGAGACGCAATAGTTTTATGCGCTCTGTTAGGCCACACGTTTTGTCTTTTTCTGTTTTTTCAACTGTCACTCGTCGCACGTGAGTTTTTTGGTTATGTTTGTAGATGGCGCTAATTGTGGCCGAAGTAGGAAAAGTTATGAAGGAATATATGCATGCTCTAACAGTACCTTTTACAGAGAGTGTTACTGTTGCAGTTTGGAAAATGTTTTTCTGTGTTGTAGCGTAAGGATGTTTATTATAAATCATTGATTGATGGATTACTTGATTTATGAATTGGTTGACGGATTGATTAATGGATACATTGATTGATGGATGGATGGATTGATTGATTGATGGATTGATAGATTGAATGATGGATTAATTGTATTTATTGATGTATTTATTTATGTATTAATTGATGGATTGCTGTATCTATTGATTGATGGATTGCTGGATGATTGAAGGATTGATTGATGGTTTAGTTGATGGATGGATTGAAGGATTGATTGATGGATTGATTGATGGATTGATTGATGGTTTGATTGAGATAAGTCGATGGATTGATTGAGTTATACATTATTTTATTATGCGTTAGGGCGATAGTTTCGAGCAATTTCGAGTTGCCGATCTATGCTTAACTATGGATACAATTGTTACCACATATTATTATATCCCCACTAAAGCATAACAGGCTGCTATTTTAGAACAGGTTACTGGAATTGTTATTTCTCTGGAACAGGAACAGGTATCTTATTTTACCTGCTATTATAGCTCACCCCTATAAGTTATTATTATTTTTATTAGTGAGATCACTGTATACGCGTTTTTTAATCCTAGTTTTGTATTATTTTTCTGCGTCGCCGCCGCGCGTCGCCACAAGATGATAGTGTATTCGTTATGAAAAATTTTACTTATGGTAAAACATGTGTGGCACACCCATTCGAATTTTCAAAGCGAACTGCTTGGTACGCACGTCCTGCGGTCGGTTTCGCGCCAAAATAACCATTGAGAGAACTGAACTGAGAGACATGGAGTTCTAGAGATTTTGGAGGAACTTTAAAATTTTTACAGAAATGTTTGGCGAATTAAACATAAAGCTATGAAAATAGAAACAAAAACAGCTGGTTATTTAATCTATCTAATACTATTAAGTGAGCAATTCTTGTTTATTTAAGTAATTGGTTTTGCGGAAAAAGCTCCGAGTATTTAAATAGTGTTTTACATTTCAAGTTTACCTAGATATATGCTTTTCTTTTTTATTGTAGGGCATAACAAGATACTACTAGCTTAGTCGAACAACCCAAATTTCAAATAAGTTTCTTTATGTAGACATGTAGATAGTCATACCAGTGTTTACAATTAATTTAATATACTTGTGAGAATAATGCTGTCTTTTTTACCATACACTTCGGTTTCTTACAAGTCTTTTCAGTTTTTTTTTGTAGCACATATTATGCCAACTAATAACTATAGCCAGAACGTCTCCTATCGCACAACCCCCTGGTACATCTGGTAATAGTAAATAAATAGTGTTCTGTTATTTATCTTTGGAGTTCTGTGCGCACAACACATTAGGGATGCTCGACGTTCAACGGTGTTATCGAAACATCAATGTTAGAATTTCCAAAACTTTCCAAACATTAATGTTTCCATAGGGATCGAGGATCCGATGTGGCACACAAAAAAAGAAATCTCGCCAACTTGGCTAGCACCAAAATATTGATGTTAAGAAACATAAATATTTACATAATGATATTGACATCGATGTTTCTCTAACTTTGCTCATCCCTACAGCTCACCTAAATAGTGATGAATCTATACCTACACTATTGAGTAGACTTATGTAACTCATGAATGAGTTGTTTCCAAGTTGTTCAAATGAACTGCTCACTTCGGATGATGCAAAATCGAAATCAAAATAATCTTTATTCAATTTAGGCCTTAAGAAGGCACTTATGACATTCAAAATACTACTGTCGGTTTGAAAAATATCCCAGACATCGAGAAGAACCGGTAAGAAACTCCATCGGGTTTATGTTCAAATGAAGTCCTTCTCCTATGCAGATCTTTGTCATTCAGCAGTTCACTACTACCAGGCTATATCGATTTCTTTCTCATCTTTATTTCCACGTTTTTCTTTAGATGTTCGTCAATATTTTTGATTACCTATGTAACCATTAAAACGTATATTGTAATAAGAACCTTAGAAGCATCGTCTTAACGTTCCTACTAATCATTTAATTTCACTGTGTTAATCTTTTCATTCGTTCGTTATTACTTGAATTTATTTGTTTAGGAAAAGTTACTGTGAATGGATAATAAATAATAAAAACTTTCAATAATGGTAAGTGCTAAGGTAATAATGTGTGTAATAGTAAGTAATGTACCTCTACCCTCCATAATGAAAAGTAATAAAGAAAATCTATTTCTGTTCTGTGCCAAAAAGTCAAACCATTTTGAATGAATTCCTGAATCAAATCTTCCTCCTAAATCATGTCATATTACGTTCTCAATCCATAATAGATGTCGTTCCATTCAAACTGATCTTATAACTCACAAAGTCAGAACGAAAACGAAACTTTACTTTACTGAATGAAATGAAATGATAACTAGGTACTTAGATTTAGTAAGGCAAGGTGAATGAATTTCGCCCAGCCTGCTATCTCAGTTTAAAAACGAACGTGGAGAGGTGCGTCCGTACGATAACACAGCGCTGACACTCTAGAAACTACAAACAGTAATTTTTGTTGTGATTGCAATAATCACAAAAGTGGTTTTTTGAAGTGAAAATTCTTTGCGCGCATGAGGGTTAAATTTTTACGGATGCAACGCGTCACGAAGACACGTCACGAAAATGTGAAACGTTCTGAGAAAGAGAGGGAGAGAGCCATTGAGACCGATTCAGAGAGAGTGAGAAAGGGCGAACGTAATATGAAGCACGAAGCCATGAAGACAATGTATAAACATTGAGTTAAATTTATAAATAAACATTTTGTGATAAATTTGTAAATCATCCTATATTAAGTAATTGTTCAGAGTAAGTAATATATTTGTTATCTTTTTGTTAATAAACAATTTTTTATGTTAATTAGTTTGAAGGTTAGGAAGTTTTAATATTTACAAATAACATGTGGCATTTTAATTTGCTACTCGTCATTTCAAAATTTAACATACTTATTATTTTAATGACAATTAAATTCATTTAATTCCTAACATATTTTCCTTTTTCCCTTCATCTAAGTCTCGGAAATCTAAAGCTTTAGATTAGTATAAATATAAACGAGATTTAAAATCACTTTGCCAATGAAGTTTCACTTCTGACCTGTGTACTTTGTTTTCTATAGTTAGTAATATTTTGCTTTATTTTAATACATTATGATCGCACCGATTGTTTGAAAATCTGTTAGTATTGGTTTTTAGTAAAAATAACAATAAGATATGTTAAAAATAATCGATGTTTGGAATACAATTAAAAACTATTTAAAAAAAATTATGTGCAGGATTGAACCTGCGACCTTTTGGCTCAATAAATAGTAGAGTTGACTAACGAACGGCTAACACGCGGCGACTGACACTAAATAACGTTATAGTTGTGTTGTAGGCGATCGGATCGTCAATTCCCTCGTATTTCCTCGTATACATTGTAAACAAGGTTCCTTACTTGTGATCGAATTGGTTTTTTGGACATTTTCACGAAAACTGTAACTGTTGAAGAAAAAAACAAAACATGTCTGTAGCGGTTGACTCAACTCGAATTTAATTTGATAGATTACAATTGATAATTGCCATATGAAAATCACAATTAATTATTTTGTTTTCGTTCCATGAGATTCTGGTACACCTATACATACATAACATCACGCCTGACTGAATATCGACAAAAATTGCGGTAGATCGTGCAGTATAATTACTCAATATGGCTACCATAATGGTCTTCATATGGTCTTCATCTTCAAGATGACTACTATCTAGTTGCCAAGTTAGGAAATAGGAATAAGTAGAAGACGAGTGTTAAAAAAATATTTAATTGTACATATTAATCAATAATTAAATAAACCTGGCAACACCCTGACGACTGTCAAATTTATCACTGATTCTTTTAAATTTTATTAGCCTTTCACGTTTTCCAATGTTTACTACATTGGAATTGTCGTATCTTTTGATTATTATGGGGATAATTTTATGAAAATTAAGTTGGAAATGATAAAAAACTAATATCATGGAAGTAATACATAGATCTTTGCGTCATCAAACTCTAAGAAGTACCATAGAAGATCTTCCAGACGAAGTGCTGGAATTCATTTTAGGTTTTCTACCTCCATATAAAGATCTAGAAAACTGCATGGTAGTTTGTAAACGTTGGTACATGTGTGCACAAAGTAAGTAATCTGTTTAATTTTTATAACATTTTCAAACAACTATTGTATAGAAATTTGCAATCAGTACTTTTATGTTTCAATTCGTAAAATGATTATTTTACTTCGTTTTCTGTATTTAGTCATAAAAAATAGGCCTAATTATATTAATCAAAATCACTAATTTTTCAGATGTATTACACAAGACGTCAATAAAGCTAGTGAAAGCTGTTGGAGAATTTAACATATTATGGAAAAACATTGCTCCTACTGATATGGTACCCACTATTACAAAAAGATTTTCACATGCAGCATGTGTACTTGAAAATTGTATGTACATCTTTGGAGGCTGTACTACAAATTCCACATCCTTCAATGACCTTTGGAGTTTTGATTTATCAAGGCGACAGTGGGTGAGACCTGTTGCTACTGGCACTTACCCTGTTCCTAAGGCATACACGTCTATGGTTCATTATAAAGACTGTTTGATTGTATTTGGTGGTTGGACTTATCCATCTCTTTCACAATACTACCAGAATATGACAATGTTTAATGAAATACATTTTTATTGTGTTAACACAAATAAGTGGATTTTGGTAGAGGCTACAAATAGTCCACCTCCCATGGCAGGACATTCTGCTTGTATAAAAGATGATGAAATGGTGGTGTTTGGAGGTCTAGTAATGCCAGCAGCTCAGAACTATCAAATACAATGCTCTAATGATATTTGGGTTCTTGACTTGCTTAGTCTTACATGGAGGAAACAAGCTACAACTAAGCCAAGACCATCTCCTAGATATGCTCAATCACTTATCCAGTTAGACTCTGAAAGGGTAATGCTTCTAGGTGGAGTACAAACCCTTCATAATCGCTTTGTATATAGTGATTGTTGGATATTGACAATGAAAGGTTCAACATGGACTTGGAAAGAAATTACTGTAAAAAACAAAGAATGGGCATCAGCAAACATATGGTGCAATCCAGCTTGCAGAGTTGGTGATAAAGTAGTAAGTCTAAGCAGAAGTAGGAATGGTTGGAACAGTGCTAAGCCACTAGTCACTTCAGCTGTTCGGCTATCTGCTATGAGTCGAGCAGAGGGTGCACCAGTTGCTGTTAGAGTGCAACAAAGTTTACAGAGACCTGTTGATAGAGACCAAAATATAAATGGGAGAAGAGGAATTTTGCCAAGACGAATTTCCAATCCTCCTGGACAAGAACCACAAAACTTAAATAATGACCCAAAACCTGGTCCTAGTAATGAAGAAGAAAATCCTCGTAATTCAGTAGCTTATAAAGAAAATTCTCTTGTTAATAATGTTGTTGCTGGTTCTAGTTCAGAAGCTAAGCCGATTGACAATGGTATAGATTTTCTCAAAAAAGATCTGGTATTAAAAAGAAACAAAAATAAGGTGAGTAAACTCTATTTATTATAAGAAGCTGAACTTATATGGTAAAAGCAGTTTATTCATGGGGTATATGTTCCATAAATATGATGCAAATACAGAAATTGTGAATATGGAATGGTAATTTATATGGGATATGTTGCTAGGTGACAAAATAAAAAACAAGTATATAAAAAAATATTACATTGATGTTTTTTATCATATTGATTATTATCTTCAGGCTTAGGCAATGGTTTAAAGAATTTTTAATTTTTTCGTGCTTGGCAGTTTCTAAAAGCTCCTTCAATTCAAATTGATATTTAGCAGTGTCATTAGCAACTTGCCTCTTAAAAAGTCTGGATCACAAACAATTTTCACTGACAGTGAAGAAGAAGCTACAGATGACCTTATTTTATCTTTGAATATGATATGGATGCAAACGACTCCAAGGCGTAAACATTCAAGCATTTCTATTTTTACTTTAAGCGGTAATACAGATATTTTTCACATAAAATCTCATTTTTAATTTCTTTGTTGATATTATAGATTAGGAAAACAGTGGTAGAGACATGTTACTCGATTACAATTTTTGTAACGAATGATGTTGCCAAGTCAAGGAAACAAGAAATGGCCAAGCACTTTTATAATGGTGCTAGAATGACAAAATTTTCATACCCTAAAATGTGGCCAAAGAATTGGGTTAATAACAAATATAAGTTTATAAAAGAAAACTTTTTAATTAATCATCATTGGTTAATTCCACATAATACTCATTGGAGGTTGATGGTTCTGGTTCTTTAGGAACAAGGAAAAAATATTTTTCTTTCTTCCTGATTTGATCCAACACTTTCACAGGTATTTGGTAAAAAGCACATGTCTGCTTTTTAAAAATAATCTCTTATTCTTAGTAGTAAACAATTTAGTGTGCCTAAATTCATCTTATATCTATGATTTTTCTTTGCCATAATCATCATGATAAATAATCTTTCTACCTCAGCAATTAAGGATGGCGGAAGTAGAGCCTTCCAAGCCAAATCACTCCATTAATGAAATATTGATTTACCGCTCGCATTGTAGATGTGTGAAAACAAGTGTTATTGGATAGAAAAACAAAAGTTTATGTTTTATTATAAAAGTTGCTAAATTTGTAGCTAAAATATTTGATATTTTTAGCTAAATGAATCTTAAATGTTGCCAGATATAGCCATAAAATGGCTAACTTGGCAACACTATATTTATAGAAAGATGGAACAATAAAACATGCAAAGCGGCTCCTACTAAAGGACAGAACGTCTACTGTGGCGGCATTTAAAAATACACTTTAGCCACGAATATAGGAATTGGATCGCATTTTTTTAATCTGCGAATAGTGAAAACGCGAATGAAGGAAGCGTGAATAAGGAGCTTTTACTGAATTCTTTTTACAAAGTATATTTTAATGTTAATGTTAAATAATTAATTAATTTGGTGGTATTTTCAGAATAAAGGAATGAAGATTGTGCGGCAATTGCAAGAAGCTAACAAATATAGAATGGCAGCTTTTTCATGTGATTCAACTCTGAATATTTCTCCACCAGAAAATGATCTTGTGAATCAAAGGCAAATTGCTCATCTTGAAAACAGAAGGGAACACTTTCCACAACCAGATAATGCACAACAAAGACAGCCAGCAGTAAAGAAAATTAAACGTAACACTTTGAGTATGCACGTTTTAGATATCTCAACAGTTGTAAATGGAAATTCAAACAACTATGTCTCTTGGCTATGTCCTCGATTAGGTGAAATGAATGGGGCTCCTGAGGAATTAGTTATGTATTCTTTAGTTAAAGGGAATGGTGAACTAATTATGTTTGGAGGTGTTCACAATGATATTAGTATATTAAACTATTCCGAGCATCAAAGTATGTATTCTAATTCTTTACATTTCATTAGACCACCCAGAGATATAATATGATTTTTCATGCCTAGTGTTTACTAACTCAATTTTTTTACTTATGCAATATTTGTTTTAATTTTATATTTGCCTACAAAATGTGCCTCTACATAAATTTGCTTATAAATACCAATCATGCATAATTTATAATAAAATTACTATATTAAATAAAAATCATAATTGTGTTTTTCCTGGTATATACTAAACATATTAACTTGCTAAACTAATTGTTTTAATTTATTTAAAAATAATTTAAGTAATATGTATAACAAAATGAAAAGTGTTCTGTGATTTCTGTTGTAAATATTGATGATTTGTGTATAATAATATAAATAAGTTTATATCTAAACAGTTTGATTTATTAATATAAAATATTATTCACAAAGACTACCTTACTTAAATATAACAATAAAATTTTTATTCTACAGATTCTTTCATAAGACCTCCAAAAACAGCAGCAGGAATTTCCTTTTTCTGCACAGGAGAATCTTCACCATCATCTTCACCACTATTTTCTGACTCATCAATATCTATTTCATCTGGGTTTATTATCTTATCAGAACTATCCTTAAGTCCCTGTGTTTCACCTCGAACAAACAATATATTTCCTTTACTTTGAGCCATTTCTGCAGCTTTTGCTTCTAACATTCTCATGCCATCTTTCATACCTGGAGCAAGGTCTGAAACAGTACCTGCTGCTTGTGAGGCAGAACTTAACATTTGTGCTGACATCATATTAACCTGAGTGTTGTAAGTAGCCTGCACACTTCTTTTAATTCGAAGCATTTCTCTCATTGTGTCTTCATTACCGTGCCTCACTTCAAATTCTTTCCACATATTCCAAAATTCTGCTGTAATGCGTGGATCACACATTTGACTACAATGTGCATAAATTGCGCGTGCTCTATCAATTTCTCCTAAGCGTGTTTCCATTTCTGCAAATCTTATGCACATTTCTCTTGCTCTTTCATCAGTAAGAGTTTCAATAGCTTTTTCGTAAATTTGACGGGTTTTTGGTACTCCATATATTTCAGCAGCTTTCTTAATATAGACATTAAACATTTCAAACATTTGTTCTGGAAGGACTGCAGTAGTAGCCCTTTCATACACAGACATGGCATGTCTGGCTAAACCATGTTCTTCCTCCAATTTAGCATACAAAAGAAATATTGATTTTGCAAATTGAGGAGGACACTGCTCAAGACACTGCTCAAATAAATCTCTAGCTCTTTCAAGCTTTGAACCTCCATATCTTTTCAAAAATTTTGTTAAATATGTATTCCATATATCAAAAACATTAGGCCATTTAAATAATGCTATACCTTTTTCATAAGCTCTGAATGCTTCTTCAAAATAATTGTGTTCTTCCAAGAAAAGACCATAGTTTATGATAATTTGTGGAGTTGCAATTTTCAAGTCAATTATGTGATCATATACAGCTTTACATGACTTGTAAGTACCAAAGCTTTCTTCTAAGTCTGCATACATGGACCAAACTTTTAATGACTTGTATAATCTCATTTGCACAGTTTCAGAGTCATCATGGTAAGCAACTTTTCTACTAGGTAATACAGTTGCTCTCTGCATTAACTTAAGTGCTTGTTCATAATTCTCATGCCTTATTTCCATTTCTGCCCATTCACACCATACAGATGCTAAATCATCTACCTTGGCATAATTAACTTGAGTTGCTTTTTCAAAAATGAGTCTAGCATCTTCAATTTGTTCATTTTTTTCATAAAATTTAGCAAAACCAACCCATAGTGTATATAGTTTGCCCACAGCTAATTTAGGATCAACAGTCTGCACTGCTTCAGTATATGTGTCTATAATTTCATGAGGTTTATCCTCATACAATTTCACTCTTTTGTGCCATTCTGCAACATTGTGTGGATTTTGTCTTAAAAGGACTGAATTAAGTAATAACAGTCTTCTCTCCATAAGATACTCAAACCTTGCAAGCCTAAGTTCCAAATCTATATCTTCATCTTCTGTTGGATTCGATTTTTTTGCAACTTCTTCCATTTTTTTACTCAAACTGAGCTCTTCAAATTGTGCATATGCATCAAATACCTGAGTAAAATCTCTTACAGTAGTTACTGTTTGTATTGCTTCTTCATAAATGTCTCTAGCTCTTTCAAAAAGACCACTTCTTACATAATAATCCGCAAGAGAATTCCAAAGATGACCTAATTGATCAGTGTATCTTCTTAGTCCACCTCTTATTATGGCATCAACATTAAGAGAATGTATTTGATCAGGGTTTTTAGATATCAATTCACATAGTTCATTCCACAGTTGATGGTTCGATTTACCATGCTTGGATTGGAAGTTTTCATTATTGACAATTTGTGCTAATTTAACAGCAGCTTCATCTAATTTATTGATAGATATTAAATAATCAATGTACTCTTCAGTATCTTCAGGACACAACTTAAGATATCTTCGAAATACTCTAACTGCTGTTTCTGGTACATTGTGCTTTTTTAGGAAACTTAAGTAAAGGGGCCATATTCTGTGATGTTGTGTTATGGGTAAAGCTCTTAAAGCACTATCAAAGGCTTTTCTTGTTATAGTTATTTTACTTTGATCAGTTAAAAAGGTACAATAATCCATCCATATTCGAGGCATTTTATGCATAAACACTAAGGATCTTTCAAAGCAATTGTTGACATCTTCGTAACAAGTATCTGTAATGCAGCGACCCCGAATTTGATTTCTTCTAAGTTTTAAGTAATTATACCATAGCTTAAAAGAACCAGGTAATTCTTTCAGAGCTCTTTCATAGATCATATTTACATCATGTTTTGGTGCCGCCTTTTTATGTTCTATGTATCTCAACCAATGTTTCACTGAGAACGGATTTCGCAATATTTCTTCTTCATAAGGAAGATCTTCTTCAGTCTGAAATAAATTTTAGTAAAAAAAAAATTTATTAGATATTATATCCATTCTATAATAACAAAGAATTAACTATTTGTCAATCCAAAACATAAAGTATGCTGCTTTAAGAATGAAAAAAAAAGTGAGTGACCTTTATAAAATTAAATATCAATTTACAAATTTTAGAATATGTATAATGTCAACTGCAGACCATAATTACATGGCAAGAAATTGATTTTCTTAATATTTGACAATGATGGAATGTTGAAATAAAAAAATTTACAGATAATTTTTGGGTGAGAATTCATAATTTTTTAAAATAATTTTACTTATAACCAACCCGATAATAATATATAATTGGTTTCTTGAAAACGGCTTTAACAATTTTGGACGAAATTTTGTATTTAGATAATTTTTCACTTTCCAAGTTTATTTAAATGCATACATAAGTTTTATACAAGATGCTAGGACGCCCAAATATTAAATAAAGTAGATAAATTATAATACTTGTTGATGATGAAATTGTAACTTTTAGTTTAATTTTAAGCTTGCGGGCTTTTGAAAAAATGCTTGTGGTAGAGATGTAGTTATTTAAACACAAAAACAAAATAATGAAGTAGGAAGTAATAAATAAACAGAATAAAGGTTTATTATGGTAACAAATACATTCTTCTAACAATAATTCGGTAATTCGTAGTCTAAGGTGACGAATCAACAGGCACTGTAAAAATATAATTTGGAAAAATGGAAAGTGAGTACTTATGAACAAAACCAGATAACTTACAAAAAATATATCGATTTCTTTTCCGTCGAGAATAGGCATCGCGAAGTATTGAAATTCAGTAAAATGTAAATAATTAAATCAATAAAAAATTATTTTTTTAAACTACCAATTCTGGTATTGTATTCTCTTTGCACCACAGACTATCTTTGCACTAAACTATCAAATGATTTGGTTGTAGGGATGTGAAAAAAAAAACGGTTTTAAAGAATCGATTAATAGTAAACTATTTAAAAAAAAAAGATTGTGTGGTTTTATGAAACCACGCTAAAAGTGAAACATTTTTTCACATTATAGACATTTAACTAAAAATTCAAAAATTAGTAATAGTCTATACACTACACGGTCAGTTGCTGTGAACTATAGGCGCCGCCATCCCTACTCCGCGGCCGACCGTCACGCGACATGTAACATACAGACCAAAAAGTTTGAGACGATCTAATAAAAGTTTCACTTTAAAAATTTAATTCAGGAAAACATTTATTGATAAATCGATTTTTTTTCACTGTCCAATTTTTGTAGATAGTTCTAATTATTTTTGTGACAGTAGGTTTTCAATCAACTTTAATCTTCTATTAACCTGCTAACTAATAGGCCTCTTTATTCAAAACCATTACTGCCATTATCAAGTGAATATAGTGTCCTGATTTAGAACGAATTCAGTATCCCAACAAGATGGTGGCTTGTGGTGTGGTGGTGGGATTTTGTGGCACATCAAAATGTATGCTTCCAGTTTATATTTATAATCCACTTCACATAAACAAAATTACCAAGCTATATCACACAAAGCGCTATCAGTATTACATAATATTAGAGTCTAAAACCTAAGTTAATGAATTCATTTTAATATTATAAAGCTGAAGAGTTTCTTTGTCTGTTTGGTTGAACGCGATAATCTCAGGAACTACTTCTTCGAATGGGAAAAAAAACATTTTTGTTGGATATCCCATTAATCGAAGAAGGCTATAGGCTATATAACATCACACTACGACGAATAGGAGCAGAGCATCAATAAAAAATGTTGCAGAAATAGGGAAAATATATTGCTTTCGAGAGCTTCCATTGCATGCGCTGCGTAAATTGTAAAAGTTACGCAACAACCAAGTGTGACGGAATTGTTTCTCATAATAAGATTAAAAAGTTCTGCAAAGGCATTTGGCTATCTTTTATGGTTGACTTAATATAACTTTTTTAAAGGTAATAAAATTTGTTCTAAAATAATGCATTATTTGCGAAGTTGTCTCTATAAACATGGTATTAATCCTTATCTAAATAAATACAATATTCATCACAAGTATTTAATTTTGAACATAATTATCCTGGAAATCAACTTATTTCAATAAATATCTTAGGAGATATCACAGTTTTAGAATAACTCCAAAGCAAATTAAAGAAAGTTTCAGCTCTTTTAGAATTGTAATAAAAGTACCTAAGATCACTCTTCCTAAACCCTCCCCCCCCCCCCGCCCCTCTCTCGCTCTCTAGTGTTTCAAATGAAGTTGTGCGAGTCAGTTAAAAATAAAAACCGCAACATGTCACTTCTAATTAAAATCGTCTTAAATTTTTAGCTGAACGTAGAAATATTTTACCTTGGTCTCAATTTGGGTTCCGCAACGGTAAGGGTACTATGGTTCAATTATATTGATCAAATGCGATATGACGTCACATACTGTAATGTAAACTTTTAATTAAATCCAGAGGTTATTAAGACTGCAAATCATGCTTTCACTGCATAATATGAAATCCTTGAAGCATTGAAAATTATTCACAAATGTGAAATTCAAATCTGCTTTAAAGCGAGAATTGATCCGAGTACTTTTCAGCGTTTCTTACTCGGTACTCAGTGACAATGTTTTAGGGATATTCGATATATACAATGCGTTTAATTCACTCGATGTTTATATTATGATACATTGGATCGATCCTATGCTTAAAAAACTATTGATTTACTCGATATATTTTCATAAAACATCGAATCAGTAGTAACTAGCTTATAATTATAAGATATAAAATGAAGCTGTGGAATCTAATTCTTCAAACCTTTCTGACAAATCAGAAGATAACTTTTCTTTGTAGGATGATCACCACAAATTTATTCATAGGACCTGGAAAACGACGTAGTCTGATACGATGCTATTTCTAAAAGCTGTCTATTTACTTCCGTAGTCCAGTAAGGCATACTCAATGAGAACCCACTGGAAATTTGGAATGATCTGAAAAATCAGCTTCCTAAGCTTCTTACAATTGCTTACAAATACTTGAAAATAGTGGGAACTTCATTACCATCTGAACGTTTATTTTCTAAAGCAGCACAAATTGTCAAATAGCATCGAAATAGATTGAGAGGGAAACGTATAAATAATTTTTGTTTTTGCAAAGTCTTCCAAAAGAATACTGGATGCAGGACTTTAATACATGAATTTCTATAGTTGTGGATAATTTTTATTTTGGTTGTACTTTTAAATAAACTACTTTTACTAGTAGTCACACGATTTAATTGTATTCGATTTTTTGGAGTCAGGTTTGTAAAGTTTCCCGAAGTTTCTACACCTTTGCAGGAGCCGTGGTAAAAGTTGTTCAATTTCAATGAACAGTACGCTTGAAAATCTAAGATTTGCATATTCTTTGCAGTTTTTGTAATCGTAACAAAGAATATTGTCACATTGGCTTTTTTCTTACTTTGAAATTGGCGTTTTGTATGGGAGGAATATAAAGTCAATTTTTTTTTGTAAAATATATTTAATTAATCAAGATATGCACCGTTGTTATCTGCGCACCTTTGCCATCTCATAGGTAATTCATTGATCCCTTTACTAAAAAAACCATTGGGACGAGAATCAATAAACTCTTTGAAGGCGGTTTGGACTGCCACATCGGAGTTGAATTTTTTTCCTTCTAAGAAGTTGTTTAAATTCTGGAAAGTACGGTCCGGTCCAAGTTCCGGGGAGTACGGTGGATCTCGCAGACATTCCAATTGTAGCTCATCTAACTTAGTGGTTGTTTGTTGTGCAGTGTGTGGTCTTGCGTTGTCGTGAAGCAACAGTGGCTTAGAGCTATTGACCAATGTAGGTTGTTTAACAGCTAGTTCTTCCTTCATGGTTTGGAGTTGCTGAAAATAGATACATGGCTTAATCGTTTGGCCAGATTTTAGAAAGTTGCAGTGAACTACATCGGTGCTAGTCCACCAAACACTCACAAGTAACTTTTTCTGAGTTCATTTTCGTTTAGGGCAAGATTTGGCTGGGTCTCTAGGGTTCAGTCATTGCGACGAGCACTTCCAATTATCGTATATTATCCACTTTTCATCACAAGAAATGATTCAATTATAAAATACCTTCATTGTTGTGTAGGTTGAGCAAAGTAACACAGCAGTCGACGCGTGTTTGCAAGTTCTATTCAATCAATTTCGAAAACTATTGAAAAACTGACTGATTTGGAGCAAAAAGACAGGATATGAACCCAGAACCAATACTTGGATAAAATAGCTTCAATCACTGATAAGTTTTTCCTAAGTACATAAGTTTAATAAAGATATAATCTAATAAATGATTTGCTATTATAAATGCAGCACCTAATCATTCTGTTTCATCATTCTTTACAGAAGTGACTGTTACATCATTAAAAAGAATAAAAAAGGAGGGTACAGTAAATGAAGGTGTCTGGAGTACCCCAGGGAAAAAACGGCCACATAAGCCCACAGTGCCCGACCTAGATAGTTTCGAAATAGATGCTATTTGTAAAAAAATTAACGAAGTAACGAGTTTAGTTAGTGTTAGTGGAATTAAGACGATTGGATTTAATGGATGCAGGGAAACACTTTGCCACTTATTATTGTCCAATGGCTATGAATTTAAGAAAAATAAGTTTTTAAGAACCATGGCTTTGAAACGTAGAGAAGGAAAGTCAATAATTTATTTAGACGAGACCTATGTTTATAAAAACTACAAGCCCAAGAAGTCTTGGCAAGGTCCATCTACAAGTGGTGCAATTGAAAATGTTTCGATAGGGAAAAGTACATAATTGTACATGCTGGATCAGAGAAAAGCCCTGTGCCAAACTCATTGTTAGTCTTTAGCACTAAATCCAAAATGGCGGACTACCACCATGACATGAATGCTGTAAAGTTAATAAATGGCTAAGAGAAAAGCTTAAACTTAATTTAAATGAGCCGAGTGTAATAGTTATGGATAACGCCAGTTACTATTCAATCATTGTAAATAAAGCTCCTACATCACAGAATCGCAAAAATGACATAAGAGAATGGATTACTTTGAATGATATTCGGTTTGAAGAATATCACACAAAAGTAGAGATCCTATGTTTTGTAAAACGAAACACACCAGAACCAATATATGAAGCTGATGAACTTCTGAAGCAGAATGGGCATGAGGTATTACGAATTCCCCCCTACCACTGCAATCTAGCCATCGAGCTGGTATGGAGTTTGGCTAAACATAAGTGGCAAGTTAAAATATTGCCCTGGCCGCAGTGGAGTTAGAGGGGGTTATAAAAGAATTGTTTTAAACCATAACTCCACAGGAGTGGAAGAAAATGACTGATCATGTCATACATGTTTAAAATAAATATTAAGAAAAGACAGAATTACAGAAAATAACTTAGAAAGTTTTATTATATTAATGTAGGAAACAGTGATAGTGACTCTAATGAATCTTTTCTCATGGAAGTTTTAGATTCAGATTTTGATTATAAAAGTAAATAAACAAAAATTATTATAGAATATTGTTTTTGACGTGACAACGTCTTATAATTCGATGGAGCCGGCTGCACGCACGAAAAAACATGACTCATGCGGCGTTACCTCGCTCTGAGGCATTCCATTTAAGGCTTGAAGTGCAAGCGAGAGCGCGTAACTAGTGACAAAGAGGCACAATCGGCCTCCGCGTTCGGCAGCGTTCGACATCTGTCTCTCTCCTACTTGAGTGAGCGATGCGTCCGCGTGGACAGCTGCTATACAATAACACATTTACATGTTTTCGTCAAGTATGAAGTGCAGTGAAAACAATTGTTATTTATCTCTGGTGAAAACTGAATGTGGTGTTAATTACTTATAGCAACGATAATTGCGTCGATAACGGTAATGATTCTTTCGATATTAAATATATGTTCAGTGATATATTGTCTAATATTCGTGCTTTCATCATTAAAATAAATAGCATCGGTCCGCTAGTGCAGCGATTGTAGGTTATGCTATAATTGACAAAACTATAAATAAAATTAAAATTTTCTTTTGAAAAATGATACCATTCCATCAGTATTTTCTTATGACGTTGTCACGTTCAACTATCGTCAGTAAACCGACTTTACAGACAACCGATTTTTTGAAAATCAGATTGCTACATAATACCTAGTCTTATTTTTGATTCAGACGTCATAAACTGATTTTTCGAAATGTCACTTGTTTCTTTAATTTGGATCAATATAGGTAGTGATTTTACATCTCGAAACTTCATTTTACTTTTTCTGAATAGAAATTCGATTTTACACGATTAGCGCTAGCCATTTTAATATTATTATTTTTAAGTTAGCCTAGCCTAAACCATTGCTGGGCAAAGGATCTCCCGAATCCTTCTGGGAACTTGAATTTATAGCAATCGTAATTATCAAAAACTTAGTGGTCAAAAAGTCAAGCCCACGTAGAGAGCATTACCTACGTAATTTATTTTTCACTATATTCATTGTCCTAAATATTCTTTCAATAGATCCATTAGAATGTGTAAGTGACATAACTTTTAAACTTATTCAGAAGTTTAAAAACATTCAGGGTAAAGAAAGTTCATTTTGAAATGGTTTTAAATAATAAATACCTGGAGTATAATTTAACTATCATTTCGATTAAGTGCTAGATTTTCCGCCAGGAGTCTACTGCTAATAACGGGAGTTGATTACCCAAAAATTTCACTAGACCTAGCGCCGAAAGCTCTAAAATGCCGGAGCAGACGGACAGACTAAACATCCATATTGTTGTTTTCTAACATCGATGTTTTGGTGCTAGTCAAGTGGGCGTTCTTTGTTTGGGTGCCACAGCAGATCCTCGAACTCTTTACTAAAATTAGCGCGTGCGTACGCCAATTATACAATGTGCTACGTCAACCTATACAGAGCGGGACCGCGCACCGAGGGCGCGAACGCGACGGAAACGATTCCCTCGTACTTTGTATAACCGACGGCGGATAACACGCTACGGTAACCAGCTGTCTGGAAACCAGTGCGTGCGAGCCCCTCTCACTACGTGCGACCAACCCTGTTCACACCCGAAACTACTAGGCGTGAAGAGGGCGAAACATTAAGGTACACACACGCAGTGAGGTGCCTGCTGGTAGGCGCGGCGATGACGTAGCACGGAGCGGAATGGACTGGGTCGCTGGCGGGTTGAACACTTAGTGAAGGTGCAAAATGACACAGGCACCACAATAAAATTTGCTGTATTCTTCAAGACACAATACAATTTGTTAGTACTATCTTCTGGGTACTGTTTCTTCCAGTGTGTGCTCGTTGGCCCCAGTAGTGCGCCTTTTATATTGTTTGCCGGAGAGCGAGACGGATGATGGCGTCTCTATCCGTACTGCTCATTACCAAATTTGGGTGTGGTCTGTTAACCGCGGTAATGCGCCGTGGTTGCACTATCGCTGTCCTTGTCTATTATTATTATTACTTGTATGCAAAGTACAATAAATCGTTAATATCTCTAATTACAATTATTCAATTACTATAAAAACTATTTCACATTAATGTAGACACAAATACCTATCCAAAAACACTAACTTTAACATTATAGGTTAATAAACATGGTAGTTACAAAGCATTAAACATTGCAACTTTAAAACGTCTTGCGACTCGTTATATACACACTGTTTGGCGTTACAAACATTATAAAACATATACAGAAGGCTATTTTACTTATATAACACAAAACATTACGTATAACTTTTATATAATATGAATTATTGACAATATATGATTTTAGTACTTTAAATGATTATTTTTATTAAATTACAAACATTTTCATAACTTATATACTGTTCTTACATACCTACACGTTATAATATCATATTCAAAGCATTAGAAACATTAAATCTATGATTGTTTGTATAAATTATTCATTCCTACAACTTATATTTACAATTGTTATTCTCGTATCATTACGCTTAGGCCTATGCGTCGCTAACACTTTACAGCACACAAATTTAGAAACATCAATGTTCATTTTTTTCTTAACATCGATTCTTTTATGTTTAACATGAAAATCAAAGCAACGCGTTCATCTAGCGGCCGCGGTGGCGCTAACGGTAGCAATCAAATACTACCATTGTATTGGTTTAGACGTGTTCAAACCAAACGTGTCTTGTTGCCTGGCCGTGGCGATCAGAAAGCGTTTTCACGCGTGATAATAGGTTAGTCGCGATCATTTGATATCGACACGATTTGAACGCTGCACGCAAAGAATTTTTAGTGGTTTTCGTATGTCTACAGTGTTCAGGGACAGAATAAATGCAAAAATATAAAATATTATACGATACAACACACCCATATTATAAAAATGATGAAAAAAGAGACTATACTTTCATTATTATTATCATACATTTTCAACATAAAATTCAACATTAGAAATTATTATTCAATTATTAAAATTAAAGTGTCTGTTTGTAATGTCAAATTAAAAGCTTTTTACTGAATACTTATGAAAGTATATACGGTATCTGTAACCAAAACTTTTACATTTTTGGTCTTGCTTGCACGCAAGTATTGTAGATCGCAACCGCAGCTGCCACCGTGAACGCTGAAACCAGGCTGAAACCTTTACAGATTATTTATCTCTGCTTTACAGAGCCTAACATCGAGTTTGAAACATCTTTATTTTGACATCATATTGAAGTTATTGAACATCCCTAGTGCATTTTACATTACCAAAATGGCGGTTGTAGTTGTACCGGTAGTGAAGTAAAATAAAAATATTATTGCTGATCTAATGCATTTTTTATAATGTCAAAGCAAGGGAAAAGAAAGATAACCGTGGAATTACCGAAAAGTAAGGATCTAGCTAATAGACCTAGTGTGTTTGAGCGTCTTGGCACTAAGAAATCTAACAGCACAAAAAAAACAACTGAACATTGTAGACAGTGGGCACAGCAAGGCAGTTGCGTTTATGGTAAAAGTTGCAAATTTGCTTCGACCCATACATTAATTAGCCCCTCCAAACAACGTGCAGCTAATAAAGATAGTGAACAAAAGCGTATAGTAAAAGATGATACGAAGAGTAGATTACATTCCACTGTTGTAGTGCGATCGGGTCGCAGCCCTGACGGTGAGATCGATAACTGGGACCAAAATGACTTAGAATACGCGGACACGGATGTGCTTGAAAAAAGAAGACAACAGTTGCAGCGCGAGTTAGAATTGCAGATGAAAATGGACTCTACTAAAGACATGCGAAAAGATAAAAAGAAAATTGTCTCTAGCACCTCCTCGTCCAGGAGTTCTAGTTCGTCTAGTGTTTCGTCATCCTCATCAGATGGCAGCTCGTCTTCTTCATCCTCAGGAAGGTAGATATTTTGTATTTATTGTTAGAAATAGTTTTATTTTTAGTGCAACATAATAATAATGTACTTTACGTTATATTATTAGTAGTTGTACTTTAGATTACATACCATCGAATTGAGACCCCAATTTTTTTGTAATTGTTAGATAACTTAATAATTAGGTTAAATATAAAATTTCACATTGTAAAACAAATAGTTTTTGAGAAATATGTTTTTAATAGCTCTTTTTTTTGTAAATTTGAGAATGCAGATGTCAGTTCTAAGCAGTTGTTTTAAATTTCATTTTTGCAATTAGGTAAAAAATATGTTTCAAACCATCAGCTTAATTCTCTCAAGTTTCCAAATGTTTGTTTTAAGTTTTTACGTAATTTTCGTACATTATTTCATATTATTATGTATATGTAAAACATTAATATGTAAATCATTATTTTTAACTGTAATATTTTATCCAAACTTTGTATGTAATTCTTTTTCTTTACAAATTTTTGTTAGTTTTAGAATGGTAATTATTGGTTTGTTTAAGACAAATACTTGGGGCGTTCAAGTATTATTATGTAATGCAATATTGAGGGTGGGGTGGTTTTGTAAAATATTTTGATGCTTTACTAGGGCGGGAGGGGGTTCAAACAATGTATTACGTAACATTGTTTTTTTTTAATTTAAATTTCCCAAGACTGCAACCCTTTTCATTTATGTATTACGGGGAATCCCTTGATTGTGTTGTATGTAATTTTTATTTTGTTCTCACTAGTTGACAACTCTTTTGGTTAGTTTACGGGGAATCCCTAGACTGTATGGCTGTTGTCAGTCTTGATATGTGAGTTCATAGTTTAATGTACTCAAAACAGAGAGATTTGCATCATCACTTGTTCTTGGCCTATAAAAGCTCTCATGAATTGCTGACTTGGTGAGTGTTATGTAACATTTAAGGATGGGGAGGGAGGGGAACAGAAAAATGTTATGACGCATTACAGGAGGGAGGCTCAAAAATCTTTAAAAATTGTGTTACATAATACTTCAATGCCCTCTTCAACATTTAGTACCATTTAGGGCGGCTTGAACCAAATACTGTTTAAAATGATTTAAAATTCATTTAACTAAACATTTTTAACTTACTAAACGTTTTTAATTTAAATGCATTTAGCATTGTCTTGTACCAAGCGTTTGAATTTTACATTTAGCTAAATGTATTTATCATGTCGGCAAAGTAGTTTTGATGTTTCGTTTCTCGCTTGAGTAATAGTTAAACAAGAATTTTAATAAAACCTAAGTTCAATATCCAAACAGTATGCGTTAAGAAACGTATTTCATATCGCGGTATGAACCAGAGATAAATGGTATGAACGTTTTGACATTTTGTATTTGTATATTTTTTAGTTTTCACGCTCGTTTAAAATAAAGTGTGATAAATTGATAATTATCAATTAGTACTCACAGAGTACATTATACATACTGAGATAGTTACTGTGAAAGTGTGAATAGTGCCATTGTGTTGACTGTTTTTGTTTGCTGAATTGAACTTGTTTTTTATTTGTGTCTGCAATTCAACATGAGTTCGTTAAGCGATAAAACTTCTGGGCATCGTGCTAGAGCTCCGAATTTTACAAGAGAGGAACAGGAGTTGTTTACAAGGGTTATCGAACCCTATATGACTATAATCGAATCAAAGAAAACAGATGTGATAAAACAAAGTGATAAGCAGCGATTATGGACTAAAATTACAGAGATATACAATGCGAACACTACCCAATGCTCTCGCACAATAGACAACCTAATAAGCTGCTATAGAAATATGAAAACTAAAATAAAAAAACAACGATCAGAAGCCAAGATGCTCTTAAAAGGTAACTTGTTAATTAAATATATATTTTACTCTTATCACCTTGTGGTTATTGGTTCTATTTAACAATATTGAAATGAAAAAAAACTGAACAACTGAACAAATTTTTCCAGATCCTACTAAAACAGAAGCACTGGTTGTAGCTATTGAGGACAATGGTAAAGATTGGTCATGCATAGCAGAAAAAACTAATGTGCCAATGGATGTTTGCAAAATGGCAGTTGAAGGACTTCAACAAAAAATACAAAGATCAGATAACGAGCATAAAAAGCATGTTATGGGTACAGGTAATTCAAGTTCGTTTTTTTTTTAAATAATTTATACAAATTTTACAAACTAGAGATCATAGGTCTAGGTGTGAATCAACTGGAGAATAAGAAAATAGCTTTATTATAGGTGGCATGCTGATAATTGTCTCTAAATCACTTTCATAATAAATATACTTATAAGTCAATCCTATGTATGTATGTATGGTAATTTTTCATAATTACAGGTGGTGGTCCTTCCACAAGTGACCATGATCCTTTCAACAGGATAAAAAAAATTATAGGACCTCAAATTGATGGTTTATATACACAATATGATGGAGATGCTAAGCTAATGAAGCAATACCAGGAAAGTATTCCTGAAAATGAAAGAGTTGAACCAGTTGAAAGAGACTTTATGAATAAATATGGTAAGGGTTATATGTTACTAAATTAGTTATAATATAAAAAATATTATCTGGTAACGAAAGTAATAAAGTATCTACTCAATTTGAATATGCAACTTATTTTATACTTTGTTGTTTAGACCTGGAAATTGTTGCTGAGGACTATGTGACACACATACCAAAAACCCAATGTACACAAGTCATCGTTGAAAATAATGATCACTGTAAGATTGCAACATAATTTTTTTGAAAAAAAAACTAATTTGCATAAGCAACTATGTATATTTAAAAAAAAACCATTGCCTAGAGATGATAAGAAAATGAATATGCCTACTATAATTATGTTGTTCATGTTTTAGGCAATATTTCACAAGAACTACATGGAACTACAAAAATGAATAGTAATAGGTCTTGTATATTAAAAAAGAAGTTGAGCTCTGCCTTAAATGTTGGTAAGTCAAATCATAGTGGGTCTAATTTATATAAGGATATTCATAAAATAATTTCTAATAAGTAACTATTCTTTATTTTAGAGAAAGCTGAGAAACCATCAAAAAGGAAACAAAATGTCAATGATAGTTTTTCTCGCCTCGCAGAAGAAAAAATTGAATTAATAAAACTAAATAAAGAGGTAGCATCAGAAGAGTTGAAAGAACGGAAATTGAGTGTCCAATTAAAGGAGATGGAGATTATCCATAAAAAAAAACTTTATGAATTAGAAATACTAAATTACCAAAAAGAAATTAAATTTAAAGAAGAAATGAGAGAAAAGGAAGCCATACTTATGGAATTTAAAATTAAAGCATTTTGATTTTATTAATAAATTTATTATATGTATTTTCATTGCAGACTTTTATTTTCATATAAAATTATTATGCTTATTCTTACAAACAGAAATATATTGATTATATGAAAAATTTATTTCTTCTATTACTCCAATCTGAAACAATAATAGAATAGGATTGATAAGCAAAATAATTCGAATAGTATATAAATCTACCAGTATATACATAAATGCACCACTACAAGCATTATATAATGACAATTGGAAAAGTAATAAATGATATTAACAATTTTGATTAATAATGATACCTAGAAAAATATTCTTCTATGAGAATAGTGCATTCTAAGTTGCGAGTACGCTGCTGTGGCTGCATTGTAGGTCTATTTATTCTTATTTCTTCTTGCAGAGTAGGATACTCTTCATCCTCTGGAGGAACATCTTCCCTTTGCTCAATCACTAGGTTATGAAGCACAGCCGTTGCGATTATGATACCTAAAAAAAAATATTTTTTCATAATTCATTAATACATACTTATGTAATTGATTTTATTTATTAGGCAATTTAAACTATAAAAATATATTTTTATATGTATTGAGATACCTGGTATTCTGTGAAGATGAACACTTATTCCTCGAGAAAGGATTGGAAATCGTCTTTTCCATACACCAAAGGCTCTTTCCGCAACATTTCTTGTTTTGATATGAGATTCTTGGTATAAACATTCTGCCCTTGATTGCATATGACCATCTGAAAGGGGTGTCATCATATACTGTGTTTGGGCATAACCACTATCTCCAAGCAAGTGTTTATTAGGATATTTTCCCTGAAAAATAATTGATGTATATTCCCTGAAGATATATTTTAAAATAAACCTAAACATGTTGATTTTATTGTAGTTATACCTGTATAAAGTTTCTCTTTATAGTAGAATTATCCCATATATAGGAATCATGAGATGAACCATGCCATCTTGCAACTACATCCAGAAAGGACAGATCAGCAGCAACTACACACTGTGTGTTTATTGAAAAATAGCCCTTTCTGTTCCGAAATATTTCAGCATTATCTCCACCTAAATTTAAAGTACATACATTAGTATTTAAAAGCTTACAGTGAAGGTACATAAACCATATAATATTAGACAAAGAAATTACCAGGTGACATTATTCTCACATGAGTACAATCAATTGCTCCAAGAGTCCGAGGAAATCTAGCTATATTATAAAATTCTACAGAAAGTTTAGTCAGTTCTTCTGCAGTATTCGGAACTTTAATATATTTGGAATACAACGAAGCAATAGCATGTGTAACACGATGTACTATGTAGCAGGCTGTAGACTCGTGTACACCAATCATGTCCCCACATGAAATCAGCTGACTGCCTGTAGCATAGTATCGTAACGTACATAATAATTGATTCATGGGTGAGATAGCGTTGTTTCTAGAACAAATAGTAACAAAACATGACAGGTAATTTGTACGCATGGGTTGTATGATAAATGCATCATCTTTGCAGATAGGAATCGAGCTAATTAACAAGTATGAAAGTTATAGTTATTTAAAACTTTACATACCTGTCTGTATTGCTAATCAATTCTGGTGTTATTTCTTGTAACAAATATGTAGCGGTACATTTGGTAAGGCGAAATCTCCTTATAAATTTTTCGTCAGAAAGACTTTCAAATAAATTGCTCCTTTCAAAAACTTGCCGCATAGGTCTGTTCAAAAACTGTATAATTTCTTCGTCGTCATCAGAGAAAAGCTGATCGGAATAACTCATGTTTATTTCGAAAAAATTTAACAAAAAAATAGTGAAATTACCCGCGATGACAGTTCACTAAACGTGTTTAACTCAGCTAAACAGCGTCCAGAGCGTATTTAACTTTGACAGATCGGTAAACGTATTTAGCGCCTTAAAAGTGTTGGTAAAAGACGCTTGTTAGATTTAAATAAAAAATTTTGTTTAAATAAAACTTAAACACAATTAAGACAGTTGGTTCAAGCCGCCCTTAGAGTTTGATTTTTTTTAAAATGCTTAATGGCTTGAATTGTGACCATAAATAAATAATTATTCAGATTTAAACAGAAACAAATAATTATCATGTGAAAGTTCATATATAAGCCCTAGATAGAAGAAAAAAGTATGAAAATTAATAGTTGTGAGAATATTTTTAGGACTATCTTGGACTTGTTTATAAGAGTTTTCAATGGATAATTATTTATTTCTAGCAACTTTAAAAAATGTAAGTATTACTTTAAAAGCTTGAGGAAAGATGGTTTAAGTATAATGAGGGTTTAAACCTCAAGCAATTAAATAAATATTAAAAAAAAAAATCAGTTCTAAGCTTATATAAATTTGATTTAGTGTTTACTGGATATGCCTCTGAATAGTGACCAAAGATACCCGTCTCCTATAACTTTATTTATTAAAAACTTTTATTTACTTTTTAGTGATCCAACTGTCTATAAATAATAGTTTGTTTTTTAAAAAAAAAATGTAACATTTTATTTTATGCTTTTAAAAAAATAATTAATTACTAATCTATATACCACAGGGAGCTGATAGAAATGGAGATTTGATCTCATCCCTAAGCTGGAAATGCAATTCAGGGATAATTTAAAAAAAATATCTGTGGGGTTATTTCCCTGAAGAAACTAAGTGATTTGATCATATTTTTATCATTCTTATCATTTGTTTGATTTTATTATCAGTTGTTAATAAAATGATATTTTTTGTATCATACTTTTTAAATATTATTACTATATGATGCCCGCTGGCCGCTCCCATGGCTGTCTCTACCTATTCACAAGTTTAGCTTTTAACACAAGTCAAAGTTAACCTAATTTAGCCACAACTTCTATGAATTGATAGTCAAGCTTAGGGATTTGATCAAATTTCCTTTTTATCATCTCTATACAACATATATACTTTAACCTATGCATACTCACCCATTAAGTAGATATTTAATGGGATCATGGTTTAATCAAAGTTTATGTAAACTTTGATTTATAATTTACTGGACGAAATTGACATCTGGGAATGAACCATGTTAAAATGAAATCGGGGAGCCAATCAAAACAGTTAGATGAATCATTTAGCAATAGCTATACTAAAACACTATGACTATATGCTAGCAACATCAAAAAAAAAGACGGTAGATATCAGCTGTCACTCTTTAGTCCAGCAAATTATAAATCAGCATATTTTTTTGTAGCAATGCCATAATATCTCATTTAATTCTTCATCAAAACTACAAATTTGAAGATTATTTTTAACCAACTTCAAAAAAAGGAGGTGGTTATCATTTTGGTTGTATTTTTTTAATGTTTGTTACTAGTAACTCCTTCATTTATAAACAGATTTAAAATATTTTTTTTTAGAAATGGGATATTTCAATGTGGGTTCCATTTTAATTTAAATGTCATTAGACCTTGGGTTTCGAAGATACACCAGAAAATTCTTCAAAATCGAATGGGAAATCTATAGTGATTGAGATATTGGTAGGTTTATCATAATCCAAGATTAGGTGTACCTAACTAAGGACATTCTGTACTAACTTGAACTGCGAAGACATAACAGAACTCTTTAACAATAAACAACACGAATGTGGAATGTTCCTCCTTTTGCATGTTTTACCGTTTGTGTAATCGGTTGTGTTCTGTGGAACTGTTTGGTATGGTACCAGCAGCTACTTTCCACCATACACCACTCTCTATTGGCAGGGAGTTCATCCTCACACTTTGGAATCTAAATGGTCATGGATAGTCTGGTTTCAGAGGAATATCTTTACACAAACACTCCCTTTGTGGAATAAAAAATAATAGTGCTGATGTTTTCCCAGGGGACTACAGTATTGAGTTCTTCAAAGAGGGGTTAAATAGGTTTTCAAAGGGTCGGCAACGCGCATGTGACACTTATGTGTAAGCGTCCATAAGCTGCGGTGACCGCTTACCATCAGGCGGACCGCATGCTTGTTTGCCACAATCTTTGTATAAGAAGAGGTAGATAGAGGCCTACCTCTATCCCTGTTACCTAGTGCACAGGGAAATATTTTGGAGATTTGTCTATACTTGGGACAGTCCGACTAGTGAAATACCCTACAGAAGATTGCAGCCAAATAACCTAGTGTTATGTTCTTGTGGTCAGTAGGGTTTCCAGAGCTCTTTGGGGTAGCGGGTTCAAGGTCGGCAACGCGCTAGTGATACCTACATGCAGAGCTGGGCAAAATACATGCTTTGCTTTAATTAAAATAAAACTTACAAAATACTATTTTGCATGTATTTAAAATACGAAATACAACATTTTTTTACGTTGTGTATTTGAAATATAAAATACAAAATACAGTAAGGTATTAGGTTATGTAAACAATAGGTCCTTACATATGAAATTAGCGTTTTATATGAAAAAGTAAAAAAAATAAATTAAATTAATTTAATCAATTGAAGTACGCTGGGAGGTCCAAAAGTTCGCGGAATGGAGGGGATGGAGTGGGGATAGGGGCGCACGCTTAGTGTCATACTAATTGGAGACTCATCATTAGTATATAAATTGAGTTTCAGCCGTATTGCGTCATTCGTTTACGAACACTCACCTGCTAAACAAGTCAATTCGGAAGAAAACTGAAACTATGGAGAAAATTGAACACCGTGCTTTGATAAAATTACTTAACAAGAAAGGAAAGAACGCTCAGACCATTTTGAACCATTATGACCGTTTATGGGGATCAGTGCCCTAGTAAATCAATGATTTACAAGTGGCATGGTTTTTTTAAACATGGTCGGGAGTCGATTGAAGACGACCCCCGCTCAGGAAGACCAGTTGAGGCCATCACATCAGACGTCAAACAAGTGGAAAAATTGTACTGGAGGACACCCGTTTGAAGAAAAAACATTTATCTGCATTAGTTGGAGTGTCAGATACCATAATTTTGCGAATACTACATCATTTTGCGAATCCTACATGACCACCTGGGTATTACAAAAGTCAGTCAGTGCAAGATGTGTATCGAGAATGCTCACGCCGCTTCAAACAGCAGGGCGTTGATACTTCAAAACAATTTTTGAAGTTGTGTAAGAGACAAACCTACACAGATTTTGGAGCGGATTGTTACCGGAGATGAAACATGGGTTCATCACTTTGAGCCTGATTCCAAACAAGAGTCCATGCAATGGCATAAAAAGTGGACAACACCGCCAATGATATTCAATGTGTCGGAGACAGCTGGAAGGTTGATGGCTATTGTGTTTTGGGATTGTGAGGGGATAATACTGATTGATTACAAAGAAAAGGGAAGGACCACAACCGGAGAATACTATGCAACGATACTAGAAAAATTAAAGGAGGTCTTCAAGGGAAAACGTCAAGGAAAATTGACCAAGGGTATATTGTTCTTGCAAGACAACGCGCCGGTTCACAAGAGCAGAGTTGCAATGGCTGCTCTGCACACGCATGGCTTCGTATCACTAGCCCATCCACCCTAGAGTCCAGATGTGGCCCCAAGTGATTTTTATTTGTTTCCCAATTTTAAAAAAGACTTAGGTGAAGGTAATTTTCTGACTACAATGGGGTAAAGGAGGCAATTTTGGCTCATTTTGAGGCAAAATATAATACCATTATTATCTATGCACTACCGTCATTTTATAGGTAGTTAATGACCAAAAAAATTGTGGGAGCAAAAATCAGTAAAATCTTTGTAAACAATTTGGACAGCCGCGTCATCGGAATTGAAATTTTTCCTTGCAAGAAATAGTCAAAATTCCGAAAAAAGTAGTAATCTGTTGAAGCAAGGTCGGGGGATATGGTGGGTGTCGGAGACATTCCAACCTCAATTCCTCTAATTCAGCGAATGTCTGTCGTGAAGTATGGGGTCTAGCGTCGTCCTGAAGCAGCAATGGGCTAGAGAAATTGACCCATCTCGGTTTATGTTTAAATGTATTTTGAAGCCATAAGTATTTGAAATACTAACTACAAAATACTTCAGAGTCAGGTATTTGAAATACCAATTACAAATTACATTTTTAAGAAGTAATTGAAATACAAATACAAAATATGTATTTGTATTTAAATTCCGTATTTTAATTACATGTAATTCAAATACTGCCCAACCCTACCTACATGCATCAATAGGCTACGGTGTCCGCTTACCATCTGGTGTGGCCTGTTTGCTTGTTTGTCACCTTTGTTGTATAAAAAAGGCACCGGAACTCCGAAATAAAACAAAGTAACCATGCCGTGTTTGGGTTTCATGAAATTGTCATGAGATGCACTCTACCTTAAGTGATTATAATGGTAATATTCGCTTAATCGAGTCGTGTATTGTGTGTGCCCTTGATTGTCAGAAGACAGATTTTATAGCACCGTTATTTCCGTTAACTATCAATCGTCGAGTGGTCGATTAGTTAATTTGTTGGCATCCAAATCTGACAACATTAAGCCTCCCGAGCTTTGATGCCCCAGTTACTATCTTAGCCTGAGACCAATTATTTCGTCATCAGAGCTTTGATGCCCCAGTTACTTTAGCCTGAGACCAATTGTTTTGTCATCAAATTTTACGTACCCGGCTTCCGGTAGCTCCTCACCCTCCAGTTGATCTCATCTTAGGACTTGCCAATTTTTTTTTATTATGCTCATAGCTCTGCTCCATCCACTAGTCCTTCAGAGTCGGAAATTTTAACACCACTTGGCATTCTACGCCAATTTTTAACAATGATAGAAAAGCACCACATTTAATGACGTCTTTAGGAATTACGTTATCTGATGGTTTGTTGCCGTTATATGCAGCGCATTTAGAAGATCTACCTATATTCGTTTTCAATAATTCAGTTACCTACAGAACGCAAGACTCACTAAAAAGAAAGAAATAAACTTTTCACAAAAACAAAACCGACTCCAAAATACTCTGAAAAAGTGCACTAATTACCTTATTAATTCACTTAAAAATATCCTTTTTTGACGTGACAACGTCTTATAATTCGATGGAGCCAGCTGCACGCACGAAAAAACATGACTCATACGGCGTTACCTCGCTCTGAGGCGTTCCATTTAAGGCTTGGAGTGCAAGCGAGAGCGCGGAACGAGCGTCAAAGAGGCACAATCAGCCTCCGCGTTCGGCAGCGTTCGTCATCTGTCTCTCTCCTACTTGAGTGAGCGATGCGTCCGCGTGGACAGCTGCTATACAATAATACATTTACATGTTTTCGTCAAGTATGAAGTGCAGTGAAAAATTAATGTGGTGTGAATTGTTTATAGCAACGATAATTGCGGCGATAAAGGTAATGATTCTTTCGATATTAAATATATGTTCAGTGATATATTGTCGAATATTCGTGCTTTTATCATTAAAATAAATAGCATCGGTCCACTAGTGCAGCGATTGTAGGTTATGTTATAATTGACAAAACTATAAATAAAATTAAAATTTTCTTTTGAAAAATGATACCATTCCATCAGTATTTTCTTATGACGTTGTCACGTTCAACTATCGTCAGTAAACCGACTTTACAGACAACCGATTATTAACTCATTTGATATTCCTACCAACTATTCGTCTGCCACATATTTTGTTAGGACAATAATATACAATTATTCTTATTTTTGGAGTCGGTGCCAGCCAAGTTTTTAAGAAATTTTAGGAAACTTCTTTCGTCTATCTATCTATACAAATAAATAAAATTGCAATTCGTTTGTAAAAACAAACCCTTATACACGTCAAAAATCAAACGATACCCAGTACAAAATCGTGACACCGCCGCCATCTCTTATCAATACAAAAAGTAATCATGAATATATTTGATTTATTGATATAATATCAACTGATCTATACAATAAAATAAAATTGAAGTACCTGTTTGTAATGTCAAACAACAGTGTTTTAGTAAATGCATTAGAAAGCATATACGACACTAACAAAAAAAAAAAACAATTTCAAAATTTTGGTCTGTCTGTCTGTCTGTTTGTTCCGGGTAATCTCCGAAACGGTTCGACCGATTTTGACGGGACTTTCACTGATAAATAACTGATGTTATAGGGAGTAACTTAGGCTACTTTTATTTTAGAAAAAGAATTAGGGTTCCGCGAAAATAAAATAAAAACTGGTCATGGTGAATCAATTCGGGCGCTTAAATGTCTTATGCTGAGCAAACCATAAGAGATATAGTAAATTAATGTACTACACAATTGTGGACATTAAAAATACCTACAAAAATGCCACAGACTATCTGTCTATCTTTTAAGGAACACCCACAATAAGCACTTTTGTCTTTAAAATAGCCGGGAGCCGGTGAGTAAAATTCGCGCGGGCATTCTGTAATCCACGTGAGCGAAGCCACGGGCACAGCTAGTATACAATACAATTACAAAGAAGAGATTTTACAAATTATTTTACGTTTAAAAAAGCGTGATATAGAGTTTTATCGCTTTAATATTGATAGTTCATTATTTCATAAACGCCTCTTTAGTCTAGTGGCCCTAAACGCGACTGCTATACTGGAGGTTCTAGGTTCGATTCCCAGGTCGAGCAAAGTGTTATTGAGTTTTGCTATGAAATTCTCAATAGCAGTTCGGAGTTTGGCTTTGGTTTGAGTTACAAAACATACCTGGTGAACTGTGGGTGTACACCTCTGCCTAAGACTTCGGGGATATAGGTGTGATGGTATGTTATGTAACTCATATTTACGAATAGTACGCTTAATTCGCGATGCGCAATTCATCATAGGTGCAAAGTGCCAGCCGACCGACCGTGACTGTTTTGCTGAGTGCGGAGTTTTGTCGCACGTAATTTTGAATTTGTGATATCTTCTACGTTATTAATTTAAATGATAAACTGTAAAGGTAATTTTAATCAACATTTAACCAAGTTAACTAACTAATTTAACTGTATAAAGATTTTTACTGAATTGGAGAAAATAGCTTCTCATATAACGTAATTTTAACCGACTTTACCAAAAGGCGGGAGGTTACTCAATTCAAATGTATAATTTATTTTTGGTGGATGTTATGCCATACATTTTTTGTTTATGAACCGTTTTGGATGATTTTTTTTTTTGTTGGATAAAGCATACTTCAAGTGTAGACCCTTTAATTTGATTGTGCATTGGACTTTGAATTTCGAAGATACACCAGGGAATTGTAATTATTATGTTGAAGATAAAAATGGTTACTGTGAATCAACCTTAGGAGATAGACATATGCCATCGCGGACTTTTCTCTAGGCATTTTGAAAAACTGCAATGCTTTAGAACATTATTTGGATGAATCTAATAAGGTTTAGCCAGCGTAAGCCATGTAAGCGCCCGAAAATAATTTTGACGGTTTGATTACAAATAATTGAATTTTCTCTACTAAACAAAATTAAATTGGAATGTGTTGTATATCTGTATAACCCTGTGGTTATTGGTAATTCGACGTATTCCCGTTAGGAGGTGATTGGGATGACTATTTGCGATAATTATGTGCACAGTAACACTTTACTTGTATGCGAGATGAGAGCAATCGTTCTCAATCGTTAATGCATTTTTTCATCGAACCTTCCTTATATAATGGTAGAATAGAGGGATGAATCCATTCTTTCGGCCAAATGGGGGTTCTCCAAATTGAGTTTCACAGATCGGTGAATTTTTCGATTCATCTATCACCTAGCGATTTTTAAAATTCTGCTGCGATAAGATCAGTCCCCGTAGTTTTGTCATATTTTAGTTTCCTAATTGCAGCAACTACCTCCGTTTGTAGAATATATGGTTCTAAAACTGTGCTTATAAATCTAAACTAGTGCTTGGGACTGTCGTGTTGTGGTCTGCACTGTATAAGTCTGCACAATATTCTCTCCATCGATGTGCAATTTTTGTGATCTCGTAGACTGTCTACCTCCATTCGTGTCTTCGACCAACCAGTTATTTGTATCACCTTTTTAAAAAGGTCTGCTGTCTGGTATTTCTCAGCGTACTTTTCTATATTAGCACGAATCTCCCTTAGATGACAATTTTTGTCGCGTCTACATTTGTATGGCGCTGCTTAGATTGCTGTACATTTCTTTATCTGCTGTATATTTATTTCAACGACATTCCAAGTTTCATCTCAATCGGATACCAGGAAGTAGTTGAGAAATGGTTTACAAAATTTAATATTACATACTTACATACGAACATTGTGAGTTAAATAAAAGTCTGTAAAAAAAATAGTTTCTTTTTGGGCCACCCTAATGTATATTATATTATATCAGTGGTTTTGTTACCATCAAACATGCTTTGCTTAGTTTGTAATTAAAATGGGTATATTATGTGAAATTGTGCCCCTATATTTTATACTAGGTGACCCGTACGTATATTTCGCACATTATAAAATGTAAACAGTCCAATTAACAGCTGTCCATGTTAGTTAAACAGATTGTTAATAGATGGCATATTGAATATATTTTATTGGCATCAAGAGATGTTCGAACAACGTTGGACAATAGCGGAGAACATCAGCATTAAAATGATGTTTGAATCATAAATTTTGATGAAGAACTAACGAAGATATTACTTTGCCAGGAAAAAATGCCTTTGGGAAATAATATATTACATCCTTACATATGAATTAGCATTTTATATGGAAATAGTAAAACGAAAAAAATATGAAATTATACATTTAATCAATCAAAATATTTACCATTATTATCTATGCACTTTCGCCATTTTATTGGTAGATCATTGAGTCCATCGTTGAAAAAATTGTGGGAGCGAGAATCAATAAAATCTTTGAAGGCGGTTTGGACAGCCTCATAGGAATTGAAATTGTCCAAATTCCGAAATAGTGGTAATGTATTGGAGCAAGATCGAGGGTAGTAATGTGGGTTTCGGAGACATTCCAACCGCAGATCCTCTAATTTAGCGACCGAAGCAGCAGTGGGCTAGAGGGATTGATCAGTCTCGGCTGTTTAACGGCCAGATCTTAAGAAGCTGTAGTGTATGACACCAGCACTGGTCCACCAAACACTAGCCAGTACCTTTTTATGAGTTAACTTTCGGTTAGGACAGGATTTGGCCGGTCTCCAAGGTTCAACCACTGTGATGAGTGTTACTGATTATTGAAAAGGATCCATTTTTCGTCACAAGTAACAATTCAAAATTCCCTCGTTATTGTGACGGTTGAGTAATGTAACGCAGCATTCAATGTGTGTTTGTTGGTATGCTTCAGTCAATTCATGCGGTACCCACCCATTTCTCGAGCTTTTTCACTTATCCAATTTGTTTTAAGTGAATTCAAATTGCTTTATTACTCACACTGAAGGCTTTCGCTAACTATAAAATAATAAATCATTTTTATTACAACTTAAATTTTAACAATGGCCCCAAACTAGGCATGCCTGTGTCTTGGGAACCTTACATACGAGTTACCATATTATACTTACTCATAATAACATCTCAAATCATTACATTACACATTACTTATTCATTATACTACATACCATACTATTATATAGTATGCAATATAGACACATATTTTATACTACATAAACATAACTACATACAACATACATATTATCATAAATAAAATAACACACAATATAAATGCAACAGCCAAAACCATCACGGAAAATTACTTATAGTTTTAGTAATCAGAGAAGAAGTAAAATGTAAAACTATTTTTGAATTGTAAGTACATCCTCAGTTGTATTATATGTCAGGGTACTTAGCCAGCCGATAATTTTCCTTCTTGCTTCGTAAAGCAAACAGTCTCTAATTGAACACAGCTTCTGTACGTTATTGTAAATATAGGGGCCAATGAATGGGGTTTGCGATAGATCCGCTTCCACGATCACTTTTAATTCTTCATAATTAACTAGGGTCTCCGGCCGTCCACGGGGTTTGTTTCGTAGGTCAAAATTTCCAGAGCGATAATGTTGGAACCAAAAACGTACTGTGCTTTCTTTTAGAGTAGCTCACCCCTAACACATAATTAATCCTTCGAGCTGTTTCTGCAGCGCTGATGCCATGGTGGAAATCATATTCGTAAATAACGCGATATTTAAAACTTTTCATTTTGTGAATAGAACGATGTCAAAGAAAACATTTGATTGCGAAAAAAAATGAATCATTAAATTTGAAACATAAATACATAAGCCTAAATTTGAATTAGGAATTGTTAACCAAATTCCAGATATTTGAGATCAAAGTCGCCAGTTCAACAAAACGCCAATTTCATATGTAAGGACCTAATTTATAACTAGATTTGCCTGTGACTTCGCCGGTTTGGAATTTCGTATACAGTAAAAGCTCTTTATTCGCGGGATGTATGTTAATACAGAAACCGTGAATATAGAATGGTAATTTATATGAAATTATAGGGGATTCAGGCTTAGGCAATGGTTTACGTGGGTAAACGTGGTTACTCGATCACAATTTTTGTAACGAATGGAAAGATGGAACAATAAAACACGCAGTGGCTGTTAGTAAAGGACGGAACGTCTAATGTGACTGCATTTAAAAATATACTTTATGCATTCAGTAATAAGGTAGATTTCATTCTCAAAAACGCCGACCGTGATGAAGGCGGCTTGTGTCAAAGGTGGAAACCAATATAGCGGCGATATCATTTAACAACATACTTTAGGCATAGTTGTAATAAGGTCTATTTTACTTTTTTATTAGTCTATTTGACGAAGCCTTTAGAAAGTATATTCGTTTGGATACCTACATATTGGAATCCGTTTTATTAATGTGTATTAGACCCGCGAATAAAGAAATCTTTAGCCGCGATTATAGGAATTGGGTCGAATTTTTTAAAACCGCGAATAGTGAAAACGCGAATGAAGGAAGCGCGAATAAGCTTTTACTGTATGAAAAACACCGATAAAAAACACATATGTAGGTGTATTGAAATTTATCATCGGCAATTTAACTAAGTTTCGTGTTATGAGAATGTCTCGGATTTCTGAGACGCAGCAAGGTACTCGCGGTAGCAGTCAGCCTTGTTTCACGTTCACTACTTTCGGTCGATCAAAATTCTGTCATATGTTTACGTTGTGAATTCAACCTAATATGTCGTTTGTACAAATTTTTGGGGCGCGTAAATTTTTCTTAGTATCTCTCAGCAGCAAGTCTAACTTGCCGGTAATACTCAGTTTGAGTTGAATTAAAAAGTTTTTTTTCATTCGTTTTAATGATATGTGTTTCTTTTATATCCAGGGAAGCTAAGCGGAAGGGTAAAAAAGGGAAACTAAAAAGGAATTCCAGTACGTCATCAGAAGGCGATGCACCGTCAAAGAAAAAAATTTTAAAGTCGGACTCATTAAAGAAAGACAAAATTGACATTAAGAAGAACACCGTAAAAAAAGATAATAAACTTTTAAAAAAACATGAAACCCCCAAAAAGACTATTACAAAAGTTGCTATTGGGAAAAAGTCTTTATCTCCGGGAAAAAAATCTGGTGGCACCCCTCCGATTACATCCAAAAATATTTCTAAGAACCCATCAAAACATAGCAAGTCTCCACAAAGGAGAGATAGAAATAGAAGTGTATCCCCACATTCAGTAAGAGATAGAGAAAAAGAAAGAGAACGAAATAAAGATCGTGAAAAAGATAAAGAAAGGGAGAAAGATAGAGAGAGAACTAGAGCACGTAGTAGAACACCAAAAAAATGTCGTTCTAGAACTCCTCGACAGCACCCGAAAGATATTAGAAAGAACGAAAGTTCAGAAAGGAGCAGGCCAGTTTCACCTAAAAAACAGTCAAGAAGGGATGCCAGTGGAGATAGACACAGGAAGCGATCAGTAAGTCGTGATAGGGATAGAACACGAGATCACAAAGAAAAATCATTAGAAAGAAGAAAAGATAAACATGATGATAAAGATAGACATGAGAGAAAAGATAGAGGGCGAGAAAGAAAAGATAATAAAAGAGATGATAGTAAAAGACGAGGAAGGGATCGTGGTTTAGGAGGCAGAAGTGCTTCAGACAAGGGTTTAGAAAAACCGAATAAACCTATGGAAAGACTTCTTCCTAGACCTGAAGAACGGTTAGCGGCGCTTGCGGCCATAACAAACAGACCTCTTGACACTGATAAAAATTCTTCTATGTCTAAAGATAGACAAGATACACACTCAGAAAGAGGTGTTCGAAAACAAGAAAGACATGAAAGAGATCGTTCAAGTAAGAGGGATAGAATGGAGAGTATGGACAGAGAACAAGGTGATTATGATCTTGGCTTGGATCGTCAATATGAAAATGACCATACTGTTGATCATTATGATAGAGTTGACGATCGTTATGATGGTGTGCCGAGGGATGAAGACAGATCACCAGTTTATAGTATGCAAGGTAGAGAGAGACATTATGAAGGTGGATACGATATACCAGGGCCTTCTCGGGGGTATCCCGAGGATGATGATAGGTTGTATGAGCGTGCTTCACCGTCACAGCACCATCGTGGTGTAGACATGGGTAAATTTTTTATACTAAATATTAGTCATTTTGCTCAAATGTTCATTATAAGAATGAATTTTTTTGGATATTTAAGGTTATGATGAACGACACCCTCATCGTGATCGTTCTTGGGAAGGCCGTTCTGGTTCAATGGACCATGATCGTGCTTATATGCATAATCGTAAGGAATGGGATAATGAAGAATATCGTTCTGCTGGAGAATGGGGCAGAGAGCGACACTGGCCTGTACATGACACACAGGTAATATTAATTTATTTTTAATAAGTATTTTTATTTGGTAGTAGATTTGTTACTTCACATTGTGTCATTAATGGGCATTGCTTTATTTTTCGCTATAGGTGAGTTTATGTTATCAATCCATGTACTTCAGTGAACCAGTTGATTATACAACAAGAAACTATCAGTACCCTTGCCTTGTCCTGTCCCACATATTCCTGGGTTGTCCTTTTGATCATTTCGGTATGTGTTAAGTCACTTATGATAACTGAAAATATTGCATAATATAATTTAAATTTTGTATAGTCACAAATTATGATTACTTTCAGATGACTGAGTGGGGTGATAAAGACCCTGAAATGGATGGATGGCATCATAGGGGCCATCCTGGTCCTCATCGTGGTCGTATGCATGGTTTGTTTTATTAATGGAGTTTGATTTAATTATAATAAAATTATATAATTTCTTCATATGGTTAAATTTTTTAGATGACTATGGACGGGGTATGAGGATGGAAATGAGTCGAAATGATAAACGACGCGTTACTCGAAGTGAATTGGAATCTAATGTGAAAGAAGCACCACCACCAACACAAGCAGCAGTTCCACCACCACGACAAGAAGTCGAAATTGATGATAAACCTATACCAGACGACCTGAGTGAAATTAGTGATGATCCTGATGACATATTAAACAGAGAAGATGCAAGTTACTTTTATTAATTATTAATTTAAGATAGTTTTGATTCTTTTGTTCTTCAATATTTTTTTACTATGTCTGAAATGTTTTAGATGGGTGATCAAAACATGGAAGATGAGAGTGAAAGTGCAATGCCTCTTGATGAAAGTGCTGCTAAGCCAGACGGATCTGAAAAAGAATCTACACAGGTATGCAATATATATCTATTTCATTAAATTTTATTGTAATTTGTTGTATCAAAAAGGATACTCAATAATCATTATTACACGTTATTAGGCAAAGCAAATAACGATATTATAATAGGTCCTTACATATGAAATTAGCGTTTTGTTGAACTGGCCACTTTGATCTCAAATATATGAAGTTTGGTTAAGAATTCTAAATTCAAATTTAAGCTTATGTATTTGTGTTTCTAATTTAGTGATTAATTTGTTTTCGCACCATTTCATTTTTCTTTGACATCATTCTTTTCACAAAATGAAAAACATAAAATATCGCGTTATTTATAAATATGAGTTCCACGGTGTCATCAGCGCTGCACCGACAGCTCGAAGGATTAATGATGTATATGGCTGTTGACCTACAAAACAAACCCCGTGAACGGTCGGAGACCTTAGTTGAAATGAAGAATTAAAGGTGATTGTGGAAGCGGATCCATCGCAAACCACGTCAGAGTTAGCGGAAGCCTTCAGTGTGAGAAATAAAGCAATTTGAATTCAATTGAAACAGATTGGAAAAGTGTAAAAGCTCGAGAAATGGGTGGGTACCGCATGAATTGACTGAAGCATACCAACAAACACACATTGAATGCTCCGTTACATTACTCAACCGTCACAATAACGAGGGAATTTTGAATCGTATTGTTACTTGTGACGAAAAATGGATCCTTTACGACAATCAGTAACACTCATCACAGTGGTTGAACCTTGGAGACCGCCAAATCCTCTCGTAAGCGAAAGTTGTCTCAGAAAAACTGGTCAACCTCTAGCCCACTGCTGCTTCAGGACAACACTAGACCCATACTTCACGACAGACTGTCGCTAAATTAGAGGAACTGCGGTTGGAATGTTTCCCGACACCCACCATATTTCCCGGAATTTGCTCAAACATATTACCACTTTTTTCGAAATTTGGGCAATGACTTGCAAGGAAAAGAATTCAATTCCAATGAGGCTGTCCAAACCGCCTTTAATTATATTATTGTTTCTCGCTCCCACAATTTTTTCAGCAATGGAATCTGATGAAAGCTTGTGATGTTTTACAGATATTTATTCTTTGGAATATAATTGAAACACACCAATATGGAGGACAGCTTCATAACTTTATTAAATGTATTAACGGTGGCGACATATGGCAAGCTTATGCACTACCAATATTTGTTGCGTTCTATATTATCTATATTTTAATGTTACGATGCGTTATATTTTACAGAATCAACTAGCTACCTATAGAATGACAAAAGAGCATAGATGATTATGGCACATACTTCCATTGATTAAATGTACTATTTCATTATTATTTTTTCGTTTTACTTTTTCCATATAAAACGCTTATTTCATATGTAAGGACCTATTATAATAATTATAGTCCGACAAGTTTATGTATTTCCGTCCTTATATGGCGACAGACGTTGCGGGGACGAGGTAGTAAGTCATTACGTCACTACATTACACTTCACAGTACACCAAAGTAGACAGCATTTTATCTCTGCAGTTTTCTTGAAATAAATACCTACAGGCGCTCGGTAAATAAACACGCACTACAACGTACTACGTATTTGACAATGTATTCACCGAACTAGAGTAAGCGGGATTGGTTCATCGTGTATCACCACAGTATCGGGACTGATGTCGCCAAAAGGATTTAGGTCTGGAGAGCATGCTGACCACACCAAAACATGAATTCCGACCTCAATAAGGTATTTCGATACTACCGCCGCAGCGTGAGGACGGGCATTATCGTACATTTAAAGAAAATTATCCTGCATGAATGGGGCAAAAGCATCACAATCTGTTTTGAAACGTCTCTTACGTATCTTGCCGCAATCAGGGACTCGTTTTCCACTTTGTGTAGCTTCGTACGTGCTCCTAAGGAAATACCACCCCATACCATTACTAACTCTCCACCAGAAGGCTCTCTTCCAACAATGTTACACTCAGCGTATCTTTCTCTGGATTGTCTGCATACTTTCACCCGTTATGTTTGGTTTGGATATTAGTTCTTTCGCATTATCTTGCTTTTACGGAACAAAAATTGGGGGGTCATTATAGAACGTCAAAAATGGCTAACCTATCAGCTAGGCGCAAAAATTTTTAGTCGCGCGCTTTGCTCATCAAGAACGTGCTAGATCTAGCGCAGAAAGCAAGCCCTAAATTGGCAGTAGCGGAAAACGCAGCATTATGATCTCATGACGTCATCGTTCATTTTATCAAGCCCTTAAAGATGACAATCAGGTAACAAGAAAGCACGGAGAATAGAGGTAAGGAGTACCATCTCCATTCATGAAAAAGTGTCCGTCGAAATGCGTCAATTAGGGTGGCGCTGCGGTAGCAAATGAGTAAATTTTAAAGACAGCGTTAAAACATTTTTTAAATTTCGCCCACTTGGACAACTTTTAATATTATTCTTCAATTATTTTTTAAGTTTTACAACAGTAAAAACTATAAAATCACGAAAAAGTATCATTTTCTCTTAGAACGCTAGCGCCATCTTGTTGTGGTTTTGAATTATAATTTGCTGCTTACAGCTGGATTCTTTTTCAGTATGTCTTTATTTTACCTGTATTGTCCATGCAAGAAAGGTAATAAGTGAACTTACAAATGTGACAACTCACCGAACTCGCGCAAGAATCTAAAATGTTTAAATGTTCATTTTATTTCCTGAATGGTGACGTCATGTTTTCTAATAGGCGTTTCAAATCACGTGACTTACTGACAAAAATATTAACTATCCAACTGGGAAATTAAGTAAATAAACAATTACTTTTTCAGATTTGTATTATTTTAGACTTTATCTATCTATATTAATAAATCTGTAGTTCCGTCTGTACAAGTAATTTTTTTCCCAAATTTCCCGATAGGCATACTATATAAACGATACTGATCTCACGAATATCCCATAACATTTTTTGTTGTCTGTCTGTTTCTCTATTTGTATTTCCAGATTTAACTCGAAAACATTTTGACCGAAACTTTGAAATTTTGTATACGGAATGCTTATGTCATTGTTCAGTTGATAGAGTTTAAGAAATTTCAATATTACTTTTAGAAAAGAAATCCACAAAAATGAATTTTCGTTAAATCTGGACCGATTTTGACGACAATTGTACACGAAAAATAATACATGCTATTCTTCAATTGAATTATGGCTTATGAATCGTCAACAATACGTGTAAAAATAAATACATGGGATGTAAATATCTACTGAGTAGTTACAAACGCGTGCGGAGCCGCGGGAACACCGCTAATAGACTGCACTCCACGCATTTCTCTTCCCCGCTACACAACCCGCGCCCATTATCGTCGGTAGTACTACGCCCCTGCCAACGTCTGTCGTCACATTGGACGGTCGCGTACAAACTTGTCGGACTGTATTATAATTATATTAGGATGGTCTACGTCGATAGTGCAGAATTGGTAGCATAATTTTAAAACACAATCTATAATGTAGAATCAACATTTTAGGACACCAGTGGAGCAGCCGAAGAAAAGGAATCTCAAGACGCTAAAGATGAAGAAGATGGGGCAAATTTGGACTTTGAAGAGATTTCGGATGGAGAACTCGAAGAAGAGCGCACTAGAGGTATCCTTATAACAATTTTATTTGAAGTTGATTCTAGGGAGTAGATGAAACCACATTTTTATCGAATTGATAGGTATGTTACCAATTTTAAGATTTAATATGAGTATTTAACTATTTAATTCATTCTTGATCCTGATAATAAAACATTAGAATCCAATTTACTTTAATATGTGTGTGATCATTACGCTAAATTATAACTTTCCTGAATCTATGAATGAACGCACAGTTTTTACCTAACATAAAACATTTATATGATGATCCCTACAACACTTATTTTGTTTGGTAAAATGTATTAAAAGATATGCCTTGTACAAGTAGAAACTGATATTGGTACTAGGAAAACGGTGAATAACTACCGATCATTCACAACGTAAAAAGTATTTTTCATGTTCGTCTTCTTGGGAATATTTTTCGTAACTCATCGTCTGCTTACCTATGTTTTACATGCAGCGTAATGATAGATATAAGTTCTTCCAAATAATTTTGTTAACTATGGAATCGCATATACCAGTATGGAAAATATATGCCTGGGCTTTCATTGTGATTGAGTCTTTAGGATGATATGTAATATTTTCTTTAAGCTGGCCTGGGTGATGCACTGGGAGTTGATTGGGCAAGTCTAGTGGCAGATGTACGTCGCCGCGAACTAACAACTTCATCTGGTGGTGCACGAGATCGTTGGAGACCGGAGCGTGTACTGACACGTCTAGGACTCTCTGTGAATATGGCTGGAAAGGAAATGGTTCAAGAAATACTGCATAAAAATTCAGAATTTCTGCAGGCTGAAAAGCGAACCCTTGAACAGAAAAATGATGATCAGAAGAATGTGGTTGAGCAGAATGGCAACCATGAAAATTTAAAAGAGGTTAAATCTGAAACTTTACCAAATGTTGACTCATTGCATCCTGTAGCTTCCATTCAGGTATAGAATATTTTTGCAATTTTTCAAATAATCTTTATGCGAAAACGAAAAACATTTATAAATAACATCAATGATAATCGTAGCTTATATTATAGCATTTTATATTTCACTATCTTTGGCATGGGGTTTCACCTGCTTTGTTACCTTCCAATTTAAAAAAAGTTGTTTCAAATTGGACTTTGTTAATAGATTAGTATGTTAATACATAACTCCAGCTTTATAATATTATATTAAGTATATATATGGATATTATCAGTTTTGTATATAATCTGATGTTACCATCATATCTGGATCGAACGCTATTTTACACGAATTTCTGTTATTGTACAAATAATATTATAATGCATTATTTCACTCTTAAACGCACACATTTATATTGAATATCATTACTACCGATTGAATTTTCGATTCGATATTCTCTAGGAACATGTTTTTACATATATACATACATAAATCACGCCTATTTCCCAACGGGGTAGGCAGAGACCACGTCCTTCCACCTGCTACGATCCTGGCATACCGCTTTCGCTTCTTCGACATTCATTAATCATTTCATGCATGCTCGTCGGTTTTAGAGTACTCTTGACCTTACCTTTCTTCTTTTGTAAGATAATTACTTTAAAATATTGGAAACATTAAATTTGCAAAAACAGTGAAAATATATTTGTAACAAATATAACTAAAGGAATGTCTTTTTGAAGTGAAAACTTCTTCAGCATCGTTGAAGTTGAAGCAAGCGAAAGTTTGTTGTTGCCATGATATAATTAAAAAGGCACGAAACAAACTTTTTAGACAACACTTATGATATTCCGTCACTGATTGATATTGTGTTAGGTTACAATGGATGTTTCAAATTGAATTTTATTGCCTCACCAAAAGGCACGAAACAAAAACTTTTTATACAACACTTTGACATTCTGTTACTGATTGATATTGTGTTAGGTTACCATGGATATTTCAGATGTGTATTAATCGAAAATTATATTGTGAGCACTTGTATGTACATTTTCATAAACTTTAAATTAGTGTGTTTTTGATCATATTCTGAATTAAAAAAACATAGATGTGAAGGTTTCACTTCTACCACGTGTGAATTGCACACATTTTTTTTTTTGGTATTTCGGTTTTTATGTTTCGACTACATATCCAATACGTACTTAACTTTTTTATTCGTAACAAAGTGCGCCATACTAAATTTCTTAGAAGAACGATTGGCCTTCTGTAGTCATCCTTCCTGGAATTCGTTTTAAAGGCCCTAAAAATTGAATGCCTCTTCTTTTCAATTCTTTTCAACACAATCGTTTTTGCTTAGAGAGCTGAAGTAAACTTGCATTTCGCAATGCTTACATTTTTGATTGGCTTTTCTGGGGTGCAGATGCAGGTGTCGCAGACGACATTATTGGAGCTTGTGACTTGTACTAAAATGATTCAAATAATGTAAGCAAAGTAAATACAGTTACCGGCCGTAAATAATGAACAACGAGCTTATAGAGGGAGCTTAGCTTTCGGATTCGTAGAGCATCGTCTGTCACTCAGTACATTAGGTGACCTTTTGTCGCTTTCGAGCATTGTTAGTGCTCCGTGCGACAGAGACGACGCTCTACGAAACCGAAAGTAGCCGATTATTTCCCTCTTTATCTTAATGTGCATTATTTACAGCCTGTAACTGTACATACATCAAGATTTCCGATTTGTTTATGTGAAATTTTTTAACTTTAAAAATACATTAAAAAGACAAAATAAAAAAACAGTTTATATGTTTTTAAATAAATCATTTTTTATAAAATGTATACTTAACTGGTGTTTAATTATTATATTTTTGTAATTTTATATTTATTTAATATATTATAGGTTAATAAATAACAATAGGATTTTTTATTATTAATTACGTTATGTAATTTACAAATGAAATAACAACGCGCTGAACTATCCTGCTAGTAACTGCCGACGCATGTAATTTTTGGTCAATGTGTTGTAATGAAATCCTAAGCAAACTGAAAATTATTTTCTACTGTATCACAAAATTTCTTACTGTTTGTTGCTATAATACTAATAAGTACCAGTATAAAGCGTACTGTATGATATTTTATAAATTTTACTTTTTTTAGGTTGCTATAGAAAAAAGGAAGCGTCAGCGTGCCGTTTTATTTGGATCTGGTTGTGAGATAACACGCGGATTGAGTGCTCGGCGTGATTTGGCTTTAAGGCGATATTTGTGTCATTTACCAGCAGCAGAACGCACTGGTCAATCTCGTGTCGCACCACAGCCTTCACTTTTCCATGCAGCTCGAGCTTTGCTAATGCAGGCTCCCGTGTCTGGATGATAAAAACATATAATCAAGATTTAAAAAAAATCAAAGTGTAATAACAATTTTAAAGTTTATATAGGATTTATATTCCCTTGTGAATTTTTAGACCATGTTTTAAAGAAAAATTAATACATGTAGATGTTGACTTGGGAAGTCAAGCCTAAGCAGATATTAAATGATAAAAAATAGTTTTTTTTTAATATATAGTGTGAAATTGATATGTGGTAATTAATCAATTTATGTGAATTCAGTTAAAATGTGTGGTGAGCTTGTGGGTATTTTTCGGCTACAGTTATAACAGTGTTATTATGGAGAACTGTGTATTGGTTGGCAATGTATATTTTCATTAACTTTATTTGTTTTTACAATTAGGTAGGTATATTGTCTTTTTGTGAATAGATTGAATATAAACAAAATTGAATGTTATTTTTTTTATTAAATATTAGTCACAAAAAATACACTTAGCATAACACTTGATCCAATAAAAATGATAAATCTGATCCAACAGGATATTCAGTCTTCTGTTCCCCTCTGAAAAAACAAACACAATTATCATTGTTGATGTTCGATATATACTCTCCCGGACTTTATTGTAGGTCTTTTTAATGCCTATAATTATAGCACATTAATTTGCTATATCTCTTATGGTTTACTCAGCATAAGCCATTTAAGCACCCGAATTGATTCACCATGATCAGTTTTTTTTATTTGTGTGGAACCTTAATTCTTTTTCTAAAATTAAAGTAGCCTAAGTTACTCCCTATAAATTCAGCTATCTACCAGTGAAAGTCCCATCAAAATCGGTCCAACCATTTCGGAGATTACCCGGAAAAAACAGTCGGACAGATAAAAAATTTTAAAAGGTGCTTTTTGTTATAGTTATCGTATATACATTCATGTGTTTAGTAAAGAACTGTTATTTTGACATTACAAACAGACACTTCAATTTTATTAATGTTATAGATGGAGAAAACCATATTTGACATTTTAGGGAAGTTGGGCTTTAAAATGTAAGAAATTGTGAATAAAAAAAGAATAATTACTTTTTAAATAGAACAGCTCCAGCAACTCCCTTTATTATGAGGGATGAACCTTTGACATGAAGAATAGCTCCTTCTCGCAATCCAAGCACTGGGAATGCATGATCCATTTCCATATATTCACTTATTCTTTGGTCTCTGGTTTCTCCCTTGTGAGTTTCACTTTCTACTTTATCAATATAATGTGGATTTATATTGAATGGTACAATTCCTATAGCTTCAAAAGTTGGTGGGAAGATTATAGGCATGTCATTTGTTGTATGAATGCTCCTTGTACCTACATTAGTACCAGCACTGCTTCCTATATATATGAGGCCACCATCATCTACCCTCTTTTTTATGAGGTTAACTAAATTATTTTCATAAAGTCTTTTCAAAAGTAAGAAAGTATTTCCACCGCCCACAAATATTGCTTTTGCTAAATTAACAGCATTTACAGGGCTAGGGAATGTGTGTAATCCAATTACATTAAAACCCCAAGATTCTATTACTTCTTTAATTTTTGCTGTGTATTTATCAAAATCATTTTGAGCATATGGCACAAAAATGATTTCTTCTGCGTTATTTCTGTAAAAAAGTTACTCAAATAATCATAATAATTATGTCCATCGATTATGTCAAGATTTTCTTGTACAACAATGATAGACGGTAAGTACTTACTTTTTTAAAAATGAGGTTATTTCTTCTTTAGCAAACTCAAGCATTGAATACCCATGACAATTTGAAGAAGAGAGCAATAAAGCTTGAGCAGGTGGCATCTTGATATAACAATATTTTCTTAGCACTATATGAATATGGTTTGTTTCTAAGGTAGACTTGCACTTGCGTAATGACTGATAATGAAACTGATTACAGTATTTACAACAATAGCGCATTAAATTTGGTTGATAAATCAACATACTAATTCCTACACCTAGGTAAGAAACATTTATGTCGTCCAAAGAGTAAAATTATAATAGGGTCTAGGGATTAGTAAACGATTTCTATTTCTTTATTTTACTCGATGACAGTTCTATTTTGATAGTTGTAGTGTTGTGACCAAATAAGTAATAACCATCGAGTGACAGTGACGATTCATCAGTACTTGATTAAAATAAATAAATTAAGATTACCTGTCGTTTTATTTATTTCGTTTCATTGTCGAGTACCTACCTATACCTACTTATTTTACAACAGCTTCGAAAATTTTGATGAAGTTTGCATTATCAATCAAAAATGAATACGTGTAACGTAATGAAATATAATATTAGTTAATAAATTTTTACAAAAGTATCCGGCAGTAATTTAGTTTCTTACATTTTGTAAAAAAATATCGGGTCTGTTATCGTGTTACGTTTATCGATATAGCTCCAACCCTATCAGTTCTCCGACTCTGGTATATAACCTTGTACGTGTGTAAACGTCATATTTTTATAAAATAATGCATACATAATGTAAAAAAGACGCTCGTTCAAGTTTTCACAGGAGCTGTCATCGAGAAAATCTATGGAGAAAATAAAGTAATGGAAATGGTATAATAGTACATTATGGTACAAGTGTGTAATGTTGGTGATTACCGCTGAGGCGCCATTGAGACCCGAGCCGTTAGGTGAGGGTCTCAAGAGAGCCGAGGACGGTAATCACCAATACACACGTGTATCATACGACGTTTTTCAACACACTTGTGAAGAAAATAATAATAAAAAAACATTTTTTTTCGCTATGGCGGGAAAAATTAATCAGTTTGCGCGCGCATCTAACAATGGCGATCGGCCATAGACTAAAGTGTTAGCTTTACGAAAAATATAGTTTCTAATTTTTATAAATATTACGTATTACAATAAATATTAATATTTGCTAAATGAATAATAAGTTGAGAAATCTATTAAAACTTCTCGATCATGGAGGTAGTTCGTACAAAATAATATACTGTTTAAGGTTTTATAAAACATACTATGTTTTTAGCTTGACGATAATTATTGTTTAGTCTACCATAAAACATATTGTTATTATCTTTTATTTTAGAATATGTCTAGATTTTAATATTGTTCTATTTAACTCTTAGTAGCTCAGTTTTGACTTCCGGTATTTTTCTTTCCGATTGAAAATGTCGGTTCCTTAAATATTGGTTTACTATAAAAGGACGGGCAGTCTGTACTGAGCGAGGAGGCAGGCTGGATGTGCAAGATTAATAGAGTTAATGAAGTAAATTATAGTGAATACAAGTGGACACAGTGATTAGTTATTAAAGTGAAATTATAGTGAAGTATCTTTGGTTTATTCTATCGAATTTGTTTACAATTCAGAAGTGGGATAACATCAGGAATTTTGGTATATTATTACCACCCTGATGTAATCATACGACCACAATATGGGCATTGAACATTGTACTGATGAAGTGATTATTTCGGGTCATATAGAGGTAAGTCATGTAAATGTAAGTCATGTAAAAAGTTTTCTAGATGAATTGTGTGAGTGTAAATAACAACTTGAAGTGCAACGTGCACGTACATTGTAAACACTGCACTGCTATGAGCGTGAGTGTAAATAACAACTTGAAGTGCAAAGTGCACGTACATTGTAAACACTGCACTGCTATGAGCGTGAGTGTAAATAACAACTTGAAGTGCAAAGTGCACGTACATTGTAAACACTGCACTGCTATGAGCGTGAGTGTAAATAACAACTTGAAGTGCAAAGTGCACGTACATTGTAAACACTGCACTGCTATGAGCGTGAGTGTAAATAACAACTTGAAGTGCAAAGTGCACGTACATTGTAAACACTGCACTGCTATGAGCGTGAGTGTAAATAACAACTTGAAGTGCAAAGTGCACGTACATTGTAAACACTGCACTGCTATGAGCGTGAGTGTAAATAACAACTTGAAGTGCAAAGTGCACGTACATTGTAAACACTGCACTGCTATGAGCGTCGCAGTAGCGTGAGCGTGAGCGTGCGATGTGCGCGCAGTAGCGTGCGATGTGCGCGCAGTAGCGTGCGCGTGTTGCGTGCTGCGTGCGACGCGCGACGCGCGACGGGCACGTACGAGGGCGGCACTGAAAATTTCAGGAATCAAGGAAGTGACAACATTACTATTTAAAAATGTATATTGCTTTTTGAAGTATTCTCCGCGAAATTTGACACATTTTTCCATACGATGGAACCAATCATTGAAGCAACCATTCCATTCGAAAGTTGGGGTCTCCAAAATGGCCGTTTTGTAGGAGTCCACAGCTTCTTCAGGTGATGAAAATCTCTGTCCACGCAATTTATTCTTTATTTTAGGGAAAGTATAGAAATCATTAGGGCTTAGGTCGGGGCTGTACGGCGGATGGTTTAATAATTCTATGTTTTCTTGCTCTAAAAACTCTTTTGTTCTGTGCGCGCATTGTCGTGATGGAGGATGATGCGGCGGTTGCCGTTCTCTTTACGGAATTCAAAAACGACCTGTGGCAAACAAAGGCTAGCATACCATTCTGCATTAACCGTTCTTTGTCCCTCAAAAGGAATAGTCGTAAACATGGCCGGTTTTGGAGACAAACGTGGCCACCATTTTTTTTCGTCACCTGATACGATATTGTATACAGCATTTGAGGATCCTGCGTGGAATCTTTCGAGAGTTCTGACGCACCAAGTAACATGAGCCGCTTTTTGCTCTTCACAGAGCGACTCATGCCAATGTCTAAAGATTGCCTGAATTTCGCGGTATGTCACATGTCGATCTTCCTCAATCAGCTTACGCACAGCATCAACGTTTTCTTGGGTGACTGCAGTTTTTGGACGACCTTGACGAGGATCATCACTGAGCTTGACACGTCCACGTTGAAATTCAGCAAACCAGCGATAAATTGTGGTTTTGTATGGGGCTTTTATCACCAATCATCCGGTCAACACACTGTTTTTGTGTTAAACCACTTCGAAAGTCTAATAAATCATCACTCTTGAATTTTCTCGAGTCAATTCCATTTTCTCAACGACTGGACAGGTTTGACAAAACCTTGTGACAAGACCGAGAATCTTTTTAGTCGTGCGTACGGCGCGCGGGTACGTGCGGCGCGCGGCGGGCACGTAGAGTCGTGCGTGCGGCGCGCGGGTGCGCGCGGCTGGCACGTGATCGCGGGGACGCGAAAACTTATCAGGATGGACAAGTTGTTAGCTTTACGAAAAATATAGTTTCTAATTTTAATAAATATTACGTATTATAATAAATATTAATATTTGCTAAATGAATAATAAGTTGAGAAATCTATTAAAACTTCTCGATCATGGAGGTAGTTCGTACAAAATAATATATTGTTTAAGGTTTTATAAAACATACTATGTTTTTAGCTTGACGATAATTATTGTTTAGTCTACCATAAAACATATTGTTATTATCTTTTATTTTAGAATATGTCTAGATTTTAATATTGTTCTATTTAACTCTTAGTAGCTCAGTTTTGACTTCCGGTATTTTTCTTTCCGATTGAAAATGTCGGTTCCTTAAATATTGGTTTACTATAAAAGGACGGGCAGTCTGTACTGAGCGAGGAGGCAGGCTGGATGTGCAAGATTAATAGAGTTAATGAAGTAAATTATAGTGAATACAAGTGGACACAGTGATTAGTTATTAAAGTGAAATTATAGTGAAGTATCTTTGGTTTATTCTATTGAGTTTGTTTTCAAAAGGAATGAGGTTTCTTTTTTTTTGGCTTTCCGCAGATAGCGTTTTAGCCACGTATAAAATGGGGAATTTAAAGTTTTCTCTATTACAGAGAAAACAAAAGTTATATTTGAGTGAAAGTTTTATTTATTAAACACGTACAAGTTGAAATTATCTATTTAAATACGAAGTTGTATGAAATGAGCAAGCAATAGGTACATTAATTTATTTGTTCTATTGATCATTATCTTTTTTGTATCGAAACTTTTTTAAGAACGAAGCACCTCGACCAATAAAATAAAAAAAAACTCTATAACTCACTTGTGAATAATAGCAATGAAAAAGTCAGTTTGATTACAGGTGTCATTATGTGCCTAATTGCGGTGATATTAGAGCCACTTTATGAGCAAGTGTGTTGAAAATAACATTTTTATCATAAAATTTCACAGATTAAGTAAGTACTAAGTAGTGTAAAGGTACATACGATGGACGCAGTGTTGCCAACCCTGAAATCTATTTGATCGTAGAATTCATAAATAAATACGGTCGATTTTTCGCAATTATGTTGTAATATATGTATAATTGAAATACGGTAGGATTACCTTGTTTTTTTTTTAAATCAAAATTTTAGTTAAAAATATAATAATGTAACTCTCTCAAATAATATATATATATATAAATATAACGTAACACTTTAAAACTTTACGTTAAGAAAACGTGTCGTTACCGTGAATCTGTAAATAATCAACGAAGTTTCACATTTAAAATAATCGATATGTTAACATATCATATCAAACACGTCGAATAAACGAAAAAAGCGCTAGATTTGTCGCCGAAAGCGCTAAAATGACAGCACTGTAACCACATGTAGCCAAATAAAATATAGGTAAATTAAACAACTCTAAGTATTCATCTCATTTCAAATCGAACAACACCTAATAAATAATAGTAATAATAACATAGATATTAGTAATGTCTCCAAGATGATAACGCTCTACTGAGGGAATGCAAGAGAATTATGTTGACTTACATTTAGTGTTGTGAATAGAAAAAAACAAAAATATCCTTATGTACCGAAAATAGTCATTAAAATTCGCAAAAATATGCAAGATTTTTATAGAACACGATGGTCAACGGGTCTGATTCATGTATTACGGTGTTTTTGTTACCGTAATTATAACCCTACGGTAGGTGGTAAATTTAGGCTGATTACGGTGTTTTACCGTAATTACGGTGTAGTTGGCAGCACCGCATGGACGTATCATCCTCGTACATTCCATGAACATGTCGAACAATGACATGATACATACATAGTACTTTAGTACTTTTATACTTTAATAAGTTAATTTTATGTACTAATTTTGATTAAATAAACGTCTCTGTAGAGATAACATAATACAAGTGTACTCTGTGGGTAGAGAGTAGTACTTACCTTTATTCTTTTTTATAACGTCTAGATTCCTAGTACGGCGTTTCGAAGGAGTATTTTTCCTAAGCATGAAAAATAAACTCATCGTTTAGAACCGCTGTCAGTAAATCTAGGTCACTACCACAGAGTACTTTTGTATATAGGAGAACACTACAGTGTATAGACATATTTTTGCTGTCACACTTAATAATTTAAAATGGATTTTTTGTGTCATTAAACTTTGCACAAACTACTTTCTAAGAAAAGATAAGGTTAAGAACATTACATTCATTAAGTAAGTATTGTGATTGCATTTAATAAATAAGTCACTTAAGGAGTTTTTGGCGGGATTTTAAAGTGACATGTTGTGGTTTTTATTTTTAATTCATAAACTTAGGTTTTTGACCTTATATTATGTAATATTGGTGGCGTTTTGCGTGATATAGTTTGGTTTTTGTGCATAAGTGAAGTGGATTATAAATATAAGCAGAAAGCATTCATTCTGAAGTCCCACAAAATCTCCCTAGAAAGTTCTAACAAGGGAGCCACCATCTTGTTAGGATACTGAATCGTCATAAGGTCATAACGCATGACACTATAATTTACTCGATAATGACAGTAATGGTCTTCATTAAAGAGGGCCGGTTGCTAAGTTAGGAAAAAGAAGAAGAAGAAGTCACTTATATTTTTATACAAATATTTTTTTTTATAGAAGTGAAGAGTGAAGACGTCACTTCTTGTCAGTGTTGCTGTTATAAATGCATTGAAATTCCCTGTTGAGTTTTTGTCCTTAGGTTCGTCTCGATGAGTAGTTGGTTGGCAGTACTTGATCAATAACTTGAATCAATAAATTGATAAATACTTGATAATATTCAAATTGCTTTTAGTGAGAGTTTAACGCGTCTATTTATATAACGTCATTACATAAGTGTCGAATGTATATTGTAGATGTATGACCTTATATGTTATGGATCCCGCGCTTCTCAGGGCTACGCGCCTAGACTAGAGAAGTAAAATATGTGTGAGACTAAATTTACTCACTTAGGTATTCGTTATTTCATTATCATAATATAAAATCTAGACCCACCTAATAACATTTGTTACAGGTCCTGCGCTAGCTCACTTCGCCTGTGACCGAATGTCCACGTTCCCGAAGGTCTTTTACTTTTATACAGTTTCTTCCAAATGAAATTTCTGATTAGGTACCTACTTAGTTGTAGGCATATTAACCGTTCTTTTTAAGTATTATAAGCATTTAATAATTTTGGGTGGTAAAAAAAAATGTAGTCCTTTTGAAAAAAATATTCAGACAGATCTTTAATAATAAATATTTAATATAAAAAAAAATTTTATAATAGGTATTTATTATTTTAAATGAAAAGATTACAATCACAGGTTACAAATATACACATTTTTTTTTAATAAATACATTCCACAGATAAAAAGTTTTTATAGAATCAAATTCATTTAAATCTAGAAGATAAGTAAGCCTAAAAAGTTCCTGACATTTGCACCTACCTACATCATGTTACTGATTGGCATAAACCTTAAATAGTCTAAATTCATAATCTTAAATTTTCACTATTTTCTATAACTAGGGTTGTTGCGGATGCAATAATTTTGACATCCGCGGATGCAGATGCGGAATATTAGAGGCTCACATCCGCGGTAGCGTATGCGGATTTCAGGATTTTTTAAAGATATTCCAATTTTAAGTACATAAATAATTGAAAATCTATTTAATTGTAATGTTTAATTAACATATTTTGAGAACAAGACTAAACCAGTTTTTAGTCCGACTTATTAGTATTTTGATTTCTGAATTTGTTTAATAATTAAACTTAAAAGTTGGTGAATTATATTTAATAAATAGTAATATTACAGCCTTCTCAGCCACTATCCTATTCCTAAGTGTATTCGCTGGGAACATTGGATGGTGGAAGTGATAAAATATCTACATGCAAATCTGGAGAGAGTTTTAAGTTCCACATGATTAACTTTCTACCAATTAAGTAAATTTTCATTCAAATCGTCTAATGTTAAATAAGTCCTTTTTGTTGGTGGCAACATTTTTAATCACCTTTTCACTCAATATTTACATCGAAATATTCATCAACCACGCAAACAACTTGGACAAACCTAGTGAACAATCACTGTAATCGTTCACAATGGAAATCACGTCGATTTCTAAAACAAAACTAATAAAACTTATAGGATCGTGTCACCAAAGTATGCCTTCCTATTGATCATTTAACAATCACGTGCGAGGCACGCGGCACACTAGCCCGAACCTCTTTCTTTACATGTCGTTACTTACTCGCCTGCGCCTTGCACTTATAATTTCACATCCTTAAAAGCTCCGCATCGATTGATGTGGATGCGAATGGGGTATGCAGATGTCTAAATCAATGCGAATGTTCCGCATTTGCGGATACGAATATCCGCAACACCCCTAGTAGGTACTTATAATATGCTTTCAAAAGCGAATTTCATAATTGAATGCACACATTAAAACTGATTCGCGATATTTAGGACTAACTGTGCCCGCGGCTTCAATCTCGTGGACGACAGAAAAATGAGTAGTGTTTATAAAAATCGTAGATTTTTAAAACCTTAATAACTTTTTATTGAATGAAAATTTAATAATTTTCTTTTTAGTTGTGGACCAAGTATCGAAGTACTATAATAAATAAATAAATTTTTCAAAATCTATCCAGTTTCAGTAGTTTTTGCACGATTCGCACATAATGGCAAACCTCTATTATCTTATTAATTTAGATTAATTTTTAGTTAAATAGTAGTTCTATGAAAATATCTGTCAAATAATATTGAGTAAGTAATAACGGCTCTAACGGTTTGAGTGAAATTGTGTATTTGGATAATCTTGAACATTCCAAGTTTACCTAGATTGGTGTTTTTTTTGCATGACACCGCGTAAAGACAAATATAGACATATTAATTATATCATATTGGATTCTCCTGTTATATACTTAACACTAGGTAAATATTGACTGTTTGAATATTAATAATACTTACTAAATAATACATAATAATAACATTATTTGTCAAGAATAAAAAATCTCTCTTGTTGTGGTTTATCACAGCCGGGGCCAAGGTATCGCCGTCTCAAATCCAGGTCTGGGGGCGCTGATATATCTCCTTGAAGTATATGGTATGCTTGTTCTATACAACTCTCTATCTCTGATTTTAGTTCCTGTAAAATATAAGTTATTTGTATACATATTATTTACAATCATCATTCACTTTTCACGTATTAACAAATAAAAAAAAATTATTGAATATTTTTTTGTTGTATCGCCTTCTATCAAGTTCATATACTTATACTATATATTTTAATTCTTAAATTTTAGCGACTTTTATGCCATTCGCATAAATTCGCATCATAACATAAATAATATTTATTATAAATTTAATAGTAAGAAGCAATTGATTGGAACAGACTAGCCCCATCATCTCAACCTATATTGTTTTTTTTTTGTAATAAATAATAAATTTATACCGATTGATAGATTCTTTAACTATGACCCTAGGTTCTAAGTAGAGCCTCAAATCCTGTTTGAATTGTTTTTTTAAATAAAGCAACATAATATCAAGTAACCTTTAAAAATCCTTAAGGTGCTTTCGTAGGGCGCGGGATGTCTGTAGTCTAAAGGGAAAGTTACGAATAAGGATAACATTTCACATTCGCTATCTATCAAGTGTTCTTCTACCGTCGTATGGGATTCTAATGGGTGTTGCGTTTGTTTGTGATAATTATATTAATTTTATAGCGTAACTCAGTACTCAGTGTAGCGTTATTGTTTTAAAATATTATCTGATAGTAATTAATAAACGCTACATCGCAGGCGCCTTGTGCGATCATTGACATGCTAAAGATTGGACTGCCAGTTTTTTCTTTGCACGGTTTTGCCTGCGAGTTAATAATGGTTGTAACTATACTAACTTATTAAATAGATGCATGATTTATTTATGTAAAAACATCATAATGATATTATTTAAAAAATCTCAATGACTTCACCCTGCACACAATATAGTTACTAGATAGGGTTACACCCATAGAGCAACAAGGCCACCGGCGCGGACTCCGTCCGCAGCGGCGGACCGGAGGCGAAGACGAGTAGCCATACGCAGGCGTTCCCCTCTTTCAAAGTGTAAGTCCACGCGGTCCTACGCGTCTAATAAAACTAGTTGCAAACGGACTGTTCACTAGATTAAATCTAATTGCGCGGCTGAATCGACTTCCCGTGAAAATACCGAATTGTTCAGTTTTTTGGTGCAAAAAGAGATCTGCCACGTCAAATTTACAAAAAGATGGCGTTACCTTTCATATTTAAGTAATTTTAATTATGTTATTCCTATGAATTTCTTCAAAAACTTAAAAGAATTACAATAAAATGGTTGTATTATTTTGGATTTGTTTATCAACACTGATCTGATCCGAGTGTAGTTGCCGGGTCGTAGATAGATATCGATAAAAATGGCTTCGACAAATGAGTCTATACATTCAATACTTTTGATTTGTTTAATTTTTTTAACATTTATTATGAGCTTTATTTTAATACAGCTCATTATTAAAATTGCATTACTTAAGTACAATACTTACGAGTAATAATATATTATGTTAAAAATACTAAGTTCGAACTTCGACCATATTATTTGTTTATTTATTGCAAGTTTCCTAAAGATTCGAATCTAAAGGTTATATGGAAGAACTAGTAATAAATAAAGTCTATATTATAATGTCCACTTGTTTACCTTATTTCCTAAACCGATTTCTCTAATTCATCGATAATGTGTATCGACAGTTGGCGAAGATTTTCCCCCGCAAAAAACGACAGACAGTTTTGTATCAGGAAGAAACGCTATGGCCACTCCCCTCCGGTTCGCTGGTGGCCCGGTGTTGCTCTATGGGCTACAACACTTACTGGTGTAGCCAAGTGATAAAAGCGCTATCCAAAAAGTATTTTTTTTTTTTATTATATGCAGATTTGTAATTATAGCCAAGGTCCAAAGGTAAAAGCGTCCATAGGTACAATACATGACCCTATAGATAGATTCCTACGTGAGATATTAATAAACATAATGTGATGTTTATTTATACAACGTTATATTATTTTTAAACACATAAATAAGTCAGTAAAGTAAATTCATATTATTATCATTGCTGACTAACTTTATGATGACGCACTTCCGTTAAATGATGCACTCGCAGCTCTCAACTTCATCCTGTACTAAACGCGCCAAAAGGAGTAAAACTTTAATAAAGAAGAGATATTGAACAGATTACTTAATTAATTCCCCCCAGAAGGCAGAAACATGTATATGTGTATAGTTAGTCATTTCGTATTGAGTATATCGGAATATTGCGGTTCCAATAGTCATGTACGGAAGTGAAAGCTGGGTGTGGCAGAAAAATCGTGAAAGTAAAATAAATGCAGTAGAAAGCAGAGCGCTAAGAGGTATGCTAGGAGTAAAATTGAGTGACAGGATAGGAAATAGTGTGATAAGAGAACTTTGTGGTGTGTGTGATGTCACACGGACTGAGAAAGGGATGCTAGAGATGGTTTGGGCATGTTGAGAAGATGAATAAAAGAAGAATAACTAAAGAAATTTATAATGCTAGTGTGAAAGGAAACGTTGGAAGAGAAAGGCCTAGACGAACGTTCCTCGATCAAATTTTTTGAGAATATCTCATTTCCTAATAATTTTACGATAAAAATAGTTATGTAATAAATTAAACTATGAAAATTTCCTATAACTTATGTGATAACCTTCTTTTGTAAAATAAATCCTTATATTTAAGCCTTAAGCTTGTTGAACCAGATTTGGCAGCTGAGTGCTTTCAGCTCTCGTCCTCAAGCCCGAGGAAATTGTAAAAGCGTCCTGAGGCTTTAGGGCGTTTAAGTCTAACAGTGTAGTCAGTTAAAAAAAAGTGTGCCGTTCACATGCGGTAGAAGTAAAACCTTCAAAAAACACAAAAATATCTTCTTTAAAATCTCTTTTTAAAAATCCTAAATCAGTGGGACTCCTACTCATACTCGTACTCGTACTGTACGTACAACGGTGCGTGCTAGTCTGGTCGTCACACCGTTAGGCCAATTCAACGACGATCATATTCGTGAAAAAAGGACTTGCATCATGTCCTTGCAATGTATTCTATCTTATTTTCTCGCATAGGTACTAAAACATGTAGATGTATGTGTTGTCTCTTTTTAGTGTCGCTTTTTCGTTTCAAATCACAAAGGCGCTAAAGAAGTTTTGACTAAAAAAAAATTGATCGTTACTTCATATAGATGTGGGTGGCGGCGGGCGCGCTCTGCTAGCGCGGCGTGTAGGTGGTACAGAAGCAGGCCTCGCAGGTGTGCGTCTCCCACGCCCAGCGCCGCTACCGTGCGTAACGTGACGCGGCACAGGCTCTCTTTCAGCGCTAGGCGAGACTCCGACAGCTCTGAAAATTATTTTACCTTACGTAAATAATAAATATTTAAAGTTTGCATGTTTTGATGTTTGATACTCAATCACACAAAAACAGCTGAACGGATTTGAATGAAATTTGGCATACACATAGTTTATAACCTGGATTAATACATACGATATGATACTTTTTATCTCGGTAAACGAATTCTGAAGTCGTAGGTTGAAGCTAGTAATGAATAATTTTGAAGTTAGATGACTCACTGGTAGCGCTGACGTGATTTCGAATCCCTACAATAAGCCCCAGCTTTCGGTGAAGAGAAACATCGTGATAAAACCATAGCATCTTGGTTGAGTATTTTCTAAAGCTCGCCTAGCTAGCTACCACAGTTAGGTTGGAAATCTGTCACCAAGCACCTATAATACGTGTGTTCCGGCAGCAGCACTTAGAGGGTCATTTTCCCCACTAGGCTTAGCGTATTACCAATCTTGGACTACATCGTCACTTAATACCAGCTTATGTGTGTATGTATATATAAATACTAAGTAGATATTAGCAATATTCGATATTATACCTGGAAAGTGAATATTTAACAAGGTATAAACAATGTGTTTACCAAAGAGTAAAATAACTATTAGGGAATATATACACTAGGTATTTTGAAAACCTGTGTGGCACGACACTGCTTGTAAACTGAGTAATTTGTGTTTTTTTTTATTTCAATTGTTTGTATTTACCTACAACATCACAAAAGAAAAAAAAATGATTAGAAAAGCTATAGTGGTTGATGGTAGCGGAAACATAGAAATAAATATTACATTGTTATGTGCATTGTACATTCGCAAAACCAAAATTAAGTCAAATATCAGCGACATTAGCCTCATTAGCTGCCTCATTAGCCTAGTGGTCCTAAGCACTACTGCTATGCTCGAGGTCCTGGGTTCGATGCCTAGGTCGAGCCAAGTATTATTGGGGTTTTGTATGAAAATCTCTGACTTTATGCTTGATTAATGGCAATAGGCTCGCCAGCCGCCACCTATTACATGGGACCTAAAAACATACCCGGCAAACTGTGGATATACATTACTACTCCTCTGCTTAACCCTTCGGAGATATAGGCGTGATGGTATGTTATGTTATTTTATCAGCGTCAGTTCGTATTACTATGTTGCTGGTGTTATTCCATGACGCAGTTTTGTACCCGAGATATAAGTTAACGCATTAAATAGAACAAAGTAAAACGAAACTTTATATACGTATTTATGTATGTGTACTAGTGTTTTTATCATTAACAAATTATTAAAAAATGTTACTTGTAGGAATTTTTATCACCAAGCGAATTAGAGACCGTAACACGGTCAAGGCTTATCCAATTTGATGCTAAATGAAACTAAAAAGTACGTTTGTAGGTGATTAGTATTAATTAAACGAGTTGATTAACTATATTATAGTTTCCCGAATTTTTATAAGAATTACAAAAATGACAGTTGTGTCGGATGGGTTTTTATGTAATAACTAGCGCTTTCTCCCCGGCTTCACTCGCGTAATTGTTACGTCTTATGCCTCATTCTAACTAAATATGACGGATTTTTATAAAAACTTTATTTATTTTATAAAAACCACCTTAGGGGTTGAATTTCCAAAAATCCTTCTTTAATGCTCACCTACAGTGTAAAAGGAATCTGTATGTAAATTTTCACGGCACCTACTCTAGCCCCAGTAGTATGGGCTGTGCGTTTATATGTCAGTCAGTCAGTTAGTTATCCCTTTATATGTATAGATATGTCGATTTCCGTTGACATTTGGCGCCGAAGATGAAATAGTTGGCAGGATAGAAAATGATGAAGGCCTTCACCGCTGGTTAAGAACGCGATGCCAACTCGAACACGTGCAGGGAGTGACGACCGACTCACTGATCATTGTTACATCACACATAACATAAATACTAAAACACTAAATCTTCACATCAATCATAATTCTATTCGATGCCCAATAAATCTACTTTGTTGTTATCAGCCAGTGATTACCGGGTAATTAATATTAAGTGCATGTGAATGGGGAAGTGCAGCGAATTCAGTGGATACTAACGGCACAGGTACACAGATCCACCTGGTGACAACGTGCGGTCGCGCGTTCCTCGCTGCGGCACCCATTTCAATCGACGGTCAATCGTACAACTGTTCCTTGCGAATTTATCGTTCACGATTTTATTCACTGGTTGCGCAGTACTTACTCGACACACGGGACACGCTATTCTGAACTACGTAGCAATACTAACAGTATTATTTGCATCGAGTCTTTAAAATTATTTTACGCATTTATGTCTTTATGGAAATGACGCAGTTGTGACTGCGCAAAATAATAACAAAGACAATTTTCAAGACTTTGTTTTACTTCATAATAGCAAGTGCTTTCAATATAAGTAGATTTCACTAAATAGGTATGTTTGATATAAGTAACTTTTTTATATTTAAAAGTAAACATATAAATTATATTGACGAAAAACTTTGTTTAATGTTAGTACATTGTGCAAAATATTATAGTATCAGTCAATAATTTATGTAGTCTTTATAAATGTTTGTAAATTACGTGGTGAAGATGTATGTGTAAGTAGTGGGGCCTATCGTGCCCTAAATGTTCAACAAGCGCATCTCAATATTGTGTACACAATAGCAATTTTGTGCATCACATATACCTACTCATACTTTTCATGAATAAACAAATTAATTTAAGTATGTAAGGTTACGAATTGTGAATAAAAGTCCCATTTGTACGTTGTTTTTTTTTAAAATATTTAATATGTGGAATGTTAAGGCCATTACTGCCATTAAGTATATTATAATGTTTATGATAATAAAAATACATTGGAATCCGCAAAATAACGCTTTCATTAAATTAAGTATTTGTGAAGGCTATTGGATATAAAGTACTTATATTATATATGTTCTATTACTATAATTCTTAACAGATTTTGATGAAATGTTGTACACCGGAAATATAAGTAATTATATAATTGATGGGTTACAACAATTCTCAATATTACTTTTAGAAAAGAAGTTGAAAAAATTAATTTTTTTTCTATTGTCAACCGATTCAGATCGAATTTTGTAGACGAGAAGCATACACCATACCATAATTGAGAGGCTATAAGAATCGGTAATAATACATTAGAAATTGTAGAGTAGAATTAGTATATTACGCACCGAGGGTTTCTTTTCTTTTCTCCCTAGGTGCGTTTACAATTTTTTTCTCCTCCGGGATGAAAACTTTATATATTTTATATATAAACACGCAGTTGCTAGGTTACCAGGAGATAAAGAAAAGTACGCGCATGCGCACTTTTGCCATCTCACCGGGAGATAATCGGGTAATTTCTCCCGCGTGACAGGGACTAAAAGTGAACTTTTCATCCCGGAGGAGAAAAAAAAGTTTCAACCGATTTTGATAAAAATTGTACACGTGAATACATGCCATTCCTTGCAATTGATACCGCATATGAACTGTCAACAATATGAGTAAAAATAAAATTATGGGATGTTAATAACTACTGTGTAGTAACAAACGCAAGCGGAGCCGCGGGCTCATCGCTAATTATAATAATACACTATAATTTTAGAGTTATCACTACTACCAGGTGCCACATATTTGATAAATAGGCCAATTTGCTATCAAATATAATATTCGAACGAATCTATACAATTAATAAAGTTGAAGTGTCTGTTTGTAATGTCAAAATAATAGATTTTTATTAAATGCGTATGAAAGTATATACGGTACCTATAACAAAAAAATCATTTTTAAAATTTTTATCTGTCTGTCTGTTAGTTCTGGGTAATCTCCGAAACGGTTGGAACGATTTTGACGGGACTTTCACTGGTAGATAGCTGATTTTATAGGAAGTAACTTAGGCTACTATTATTTTTTTAAAGAATTCGGGTTTCCGCACAAATAATAAAAAAACTGGTCATGGTGAATAAATTCGGGCACTTAAATGGCTTACGCTGAGTAAACCATAAGAGTTATTTCAAATTAATTTATTACATAATTGTAGATATTGAAAAGATCTACAAAAAAGTCAGCAGAGTATATATCCATCTTCTAAGGAACACCCACAATAAGCATATTTTTCTTTAAAATAGCCAGGGGCGGGGGAACAAGATTCGCGCAGGCATTCTGTAGTCCACGTGAGCGAAGCCAAGGGCAAAGCTAGTAATAAATAAACCTATATCAAAACGAATAAGTTAAAAAAATTTACTTATAAATAAGTTCAATTTTTAAAATGGAAACTTAAATTAGCTTTTTACTTGATTCCCAGTTTACGGACCTAGGCTTGGGTTACCGCTAGAGAGGGTGGACGTGACGGGTGTGCTGGAGCGAAATTGACCGCCCGCCCTCTGCGGAGAGAACGGTGGTTTCGCGGGCGTGGGCGCTGGCACGCTCTGTTTGGAGAGACGGATGTGTAATATTTATTCGAATTTTCGATGTGATCGTCGGGATCAATAAAAATATTGCGCGGCCGGCGTTTGCACCGGATGTCCGTGGGTGCCGGAACATAAGTGGCGGCTGTTTTTATTAACGGATTCGCGTGGTTCGACGCGGTGTCGAAATACGAACGGGAGAGCTGTTTAACGTAGGCATGTATCGAAGGAAGCTCCATATCTCTATGGAGATCTACGCTTCGAACATACCACGGGGCCCCGGTGAGACGATAGAGGAACCTATTCTGTATCGATTGTAACCGTTTGAAACTCGACTCGGACATATGTGCGAACACGGCGCAACTGTATGTCAAAATTGGTCGAATACACGTCTTGTAGAGCGTGAGCTTATGTCGCGTGGACATTTTACTCACCGAACACAACAGAGGATGCAACCGGCCCAGGACCCACGCGGCCCTGTTCCTAACCTTACGGATGTGGGGTCTAAAAGAGAGCCTACTATCTAGGGTTACCCCTAGATATTTGGTCTCTCTTACATACGGAATCGGATTATCGTAGAGCTTAACAGGTTTAAGCTTCCACGGTATCTGTGACGAATCCGCATCGAAGAGCATCGCGGCGCTCTTCGAGGGATTAACGGCTATACGCCACTCGTTAAACCACTTCCCGAGAGTGGTCACGGAGCGTTGGACTTTGTGTCTGAGGTGGGATCTATTCCTATCTGAGACATATAAGACTGTATCGTCAGCGTATAGGCCTACCTCGACCTCCGGGAGTCGAGGTAGGTCACTGACGTACAGGTTAAATAGGCTAGGAGCCAGGATCGAACCTTGGCTTGATTCCCAGGCGTCGCATCGTACTTTATCTATACATATAAAATGCTTTGTCCTGAATGACTGACGGATCAACGCACAGTCTAAACCGCTGATCGTAGAGACTTTAAACTTGGAGAGTGTGTTCTTTGTATGACTTAGGCATCCGATAAGAAAGGATTTTCTGAAACTCTACCCCTAAGGGGGTGAAAAAGGGGGCAAAGTTTGTATGGGACAACGTAATTCCTTGGTCCAATCTACTTAAAATTTTGCATAAACTTTTTTAACGGAATTGATGGAAGACGTGTTTCGTATTTTATTGAAATTCATCCCCTAACGGGGTTAAAAATAGGTAGAAAGTTATTTTGGCGGTGATTTGTTTCGAAGTTGATATCAAGACTCTTTAGTCCTTGTGATTTAAATTACATTTTATTAGGTCTTTACCTATGAAATTGCCGTTTTGTATGAACAAATTTCAACGAATTTTTTTCATGTATGTTTTATTTGTATTAATCGAAGTAATCACCCATGCAATCAATGCATCTCTGCCAGCGCAGTGGCAGTTTATTGATGCCCTTCTCAAAGAAATCAGCTGGACGGGAGGCAACAAATTCTTCAAAGGCATTTTGTACTGCCTCTCGAGTATCGAATTTTTTTCCCGCCAAGGAGTTATCCAAATTCTGGAAAAAGTAGTAGTCTGTAGGCGCAAGGTCTGGTGAGTAGGGCGGATGACGGAGAACTTCCAACCCCAGTTCTTGCAACTTGGAGACCGTCTGCTGTGCAGTATTAGGTCGCTCGTTGTCGTGCAGGAACAGCGGAGACGAGCGATTGACCAATGCTGGTTGGAGATGTGCCAGCTTCTCCATCATTGTGTTCAGTTCTTCACAGTACACATCTGCAGCAATGCTTACCCCGTTTGGTAACAAACTGTGATGAATCATACCGGCGCTAGACCACCAAACTGTGACCATAACTTTTCTAGGGGTAAGTTTTCGTTTAGGGCATTGTTTAGGTGCTGAACCAGGATCCAACCAACTTGCTGAGCGCTTGCGGTTATCAAACAGAATCCATTTTTCATCGCAGGTAACAATGCGGTTCAAAATTCCTTCATTTGTGTGTCTGTTGAGCAGTGCAAGGCACGTCTCGACGCGTACTTCGTGCTGGCGATCATTGATTTCGTGGGGCACCCATTTTTCAAGCTTTTTTACCTTGCCAATTTGACGCAAATGGACCAATATTGTTTTGACGCTAACGTCGAAAGCGGCTGCTAATTCAGCCGTAGATTGTGTATCATCAGCTTTCACAATCGCCTTTAATTCGTCATTGTCGACCAAAGTCTTCGGACGACCGCGAGGTTAATTTTTCAGGTCGAAATTCCCAGAACGGAAGCGAGCAAACCAGTAACAGGTGGTGCGTTGGTTTGTAGTGTTAGCTCCGTAAACGTCGTTGATGTTGCGTGCCGCTTGTGCCGTGTTGCTGCCACGACAGTACCTACTCATATTCCATAATTACTCGAATTTTTAACGTATCCATGATGCCAAAAAAAGATTGAAATGCGATGAAAATGTAACACTAATCAATAAACAAATGACTACTTTTGGAAAAAGAATTCCATTTTTTTAAAATAAAATTAATTTGAAATTAGAATTCTTAGCCAAACAAAAATTATTTTGATTTGAAATTGCCAGTACTGCAGAACGGCAATTTCATAGGTAAAGACCTATTATTTTGACACATGTTTGAAAACTCAATCCGATTTTATTCAAAAATGGTTGACCTCACTTAATCCATACTAATATTATAAATGCGAAAGTAACTTCGTCTGTCTGTCTGTTACGTTTTCACGCCTTAACCGCTGAACCAATTTTGATGAATTTTGATATAGAGATAGACTGGACCTCAGGAAAGGACATAGGGTACTTAGTGTAGCGAAAATAAAACTTTAAGGGTATAAAATAGGGGATGAAAGTTTCTATGAACAAAATATGGGAACACCAAATGCGCATGCGCGATAATGGTCAAATGACATCGGCTGCCATACCAACCAGTTTGTTGATTAATTGATATTGTTATATTTAATAAGACACGTATTGTATTTCTAATAATTACCTATTAAATGATAGTCCAGTATTCTGTTTAACTACGAAGTACGGCATAATTACTGTTTTATTTTATGATAGGAATATGACGTGCACGGTCAATCGAGGCTCGCGGGAGTTTATATATTCTAAGCGATATACCTATTCAAAATTATCTGGATTATACAGTTTTGCTACAAGTGAATTATTTCATTGTGTTATTCCACATGTGGTGAAAATAAAACTTGGGTGAAAGTTTGTATGAAGAACCCATTCATATTTATGCTTTTGGTAAGAAAGGAATAAAAGGGGTTTCACGTTTTTCAAAAAACTTTAATTGTTGGGACGGTTAATGTGTTGGATTCATATTGGCATATAATGTCAATACCATACAAACAGTAATAATCCCATCTATGATTTTCTTTTGGTTTGTTGTGTTCCGAAATCAGCCGATGAATATGCAGTTATACAGTGGGGTGGTAGGGATTGCGACCATAATAAACATAGTGATAAACCCATCTATGATTTTTTTTTGTAGTTTTTTTTTGGTATTATATAAATATAATTAATTTTATATTAATAAACCTGTAGTCCGGTCTGTACTTTTAATACTTTTCCGATACGCATATTATATGAACGATACTGATCACGAATATGCCATTAATTTTTTTTTGTCCTCCAGTCTGTCTGTTTGTATGTCCTGATTTAACTCAAAGACGGCTTGACCGATCCTTATGAAATTTCGTATACGGGATGCTTATATCATCGGTCAGTTGATAGGGTATAAGAAATTTCAATATTAATTTAGATAGTGTAAAAAAATATATATTTTAGTTAATTCAATTATCTACACGGGAAGTATAAGTCATTTCATGAATTTAAGTAATAAGAATTTTCAATAACACTTTTGGGAACCGTAAAAAAAGGAATTTTCAAAAAATTAAAATTTCATTGTCTTAACCGATTTTGATGAAATTTTATAGACGGGAAGTCTAACTATTTACATAATTAATGGGCTATAAGAATGATCAATATTACTGCTAGAATAAAAAATAAAAAAGTTTAATTTACATCAGTTCTCAACCGTTTCTGATCAAATTTTGTAGACGGGAAACATACCTACTATAATTGAAAGGCTATAAGAATTAATAATACATTAAAAATTGTACATTAGAATAATAGTTTTAAATCGATTTTGATGAAAATTGTACACGGGAAATACATGCCATTCCTCATGTTATACGGCATATGAATTGTCAACTATACGAGTAAAAATAAAGGGATTTAAATAATTATTGCGTAGTAAGAATCGTGTGCGGAGCCGCAGGCACATCGCTAGTATTATTATATAGCCTATGCCACTCTCACAATTAAGACGAACATAACGACACCTCGTATGCTAAAATCCATCAAGCCGTTTAGGCTACAGAGCGTGCCAAAGAAATAGATATATATATTCTCGAAAAACATAACCCTCCATTTTCGCAGTTGGGTAATTATAAAAACAGAATTTTCAGCGTTTAAATTAAATTTAGATTTGACAATTATTTAAAACATGACATGATTCTGTATGTTTCATATTGCATACGACATTTGCCCTAGCACTGGCGTCGAATAGGCACTGTATTTCCGTTTTTTATGCAATTGTCTTTCACCATCTAAAATCGGCTCGGCCTAATGCAAACTGCCGTATCAACCTTTTCTGGAAGCATTCCGGCGTATTTTCACGCCTCTGTCTAACAACATTGGGTTATTGTAGCAAGAGCAAATCTATATCCAAAATGGCTAAATATCAGTTTTAAAAACGTAAATGCAGATAATTTATGGTACATTTATATGGTTGGGGCATAATACGATTTTGCACTTTTGAAACTGATATTGAGCCATTTGCTTCGCTCCTGCGAAATACGTAATTAAGGAGCCGACCGGGATGATATCCTTCATGTTCTCAGTTGTAGCATTAGACTGAGTATTGTTTCTTCATAAATCATAAACCTAGATGAAACAAAATACGATGTTTATTTCGAAAAAAGAGATGATACTTGTAAGTTATTGAAATAAACCTTGACATTTTAAAAACCGCAACACGTCCTAGAAACATGAGACGATAATGTTGGTTTTAAGTAAATTACAATATTTATACTACATGCAAACAAACATTTATATGACGTATAGTTTCGCAATTATTTATTTTTCAAGCGCTGATTTGTTAATTCTTGCTTTTTTAAACACTGTATCCAATCCAATCCATGAAACTGAATTAAAAGACAAGCACCGCTGAAATAGATCGACATCTTGTAATGAAAATCTAGAGAGGTTTTAATTAATTTCATTGGTTAAAAAGAGAGACATAAATCTTAAAAATAAAGCCGACTTTAGAATATTTTGCTTGAAAAGGGACTTTTTAGACTCACTAAAGACAATTTGCATTAGATAGTTATACGTACTTTTATTCTGGTTAATTTTCATTAGATTTTTACAAAGCACTTTTAAATGATTAATTATACGTTCGTCAATAAAAGGCCAAGTTTATGCAGTTAATTTACTAAGCAGTAAAATAATGTTACAATATTATTAGATCCCATGAGACAAAAGCAAGTGAGTATATTAAAAAAAAATACCATTTAACTTTGAATCTTCTCCAATTTTCAAGGCTAATCTTAACCGTAAATCGACAAATATGTGATTTGAATAAGGTATGAATTGTGATAGTCTTTTTAAAATAATGTTTTCTAAATTAAATTGCTTATCGAAGTCTAGAGTTCCTACCAGACTTCCTAGTACACTATGAATTGTGCCGATGTGTCCATGAGATATACACGAACTACAATTTTTACATTGCCATCTCGATTTTAAATCTGTAGGCGATACTGGTAAGATGAGACCGGAACAATTCTTTTCGACGCATTTCAGCGCTGATAAATTTGTACCCATCTCCGTTCGATCATTGCATCTATTACAATTGCACCAAAAATGCTTTGTCTTATAAAGCTGTAGTAGTCGAGTTGGAGTACTCCATAAAAGACCTGTATAACAGGTCAATATTTCTTCACCACTTTCAATATCCATAGAAGCATACACAGACATGTTATAATTCTTATCGAAAATATTTCTTGTATTTGGTATACAGCTGTGGTTTAAGAATGCAGAAACGGGATAAAACCCTCGTATTGGTATCTTATTGTCGTGAATATTGCTTGCTACTCTGAAAGTGTTTATTTTTAAAATGGAGTTAATGGTTGTCATATATTGAACATGTTCAGTAGGGATCTCAAATTTGTGGCATAGTGTTTTTATTTCTTCGATATCTAGCTCATTATTTTCCTTCTGATATAAATCCAGAAATAGTCTATTTTCATGATTTAATAGCAGAAAGCGCAAATGTATAAGGATTCTGGAAAGAGCTTCTGAATATTTAATATAATTCGGTTTTCTAGTCCAATTGACTGTAATAAAATTGCATTCTTTCCTGTGGTTTTCTGATTGCTGACATTCTTTGCAACATATTTTAAGCTGGCATCGCTCACAAGTTTTGCAGGCATGAATAATCTGGTAACAAACCGTGCAAAAGATGTCATCGGCGTGATCAGCTCGCGGGCCAAGGGCAAGAGGTTTGTTGCAGAAAATTAAGGATCCTTTCTTGATAGGCCGAGTTGCAAATAATCCTCTTCCTCCGCGATTTGACTTACATATAATCCAGTTAGAAGTTAATTTTTCGTTAAGATATTCGGTTAATATTTTAGTACTTGGGCAGTCAACGAATTCTTCCATGCTGCCAGTATTGTTGAACTGGTTCTGAATCGAATTGCCTGCTGGATTCAGCAGCGCGCCGCGGTTGACTGACGGCTCTAATCTAACTGGCATCGATGTACATGATCCGATATGAAAATAGAAGCTGGAAATAATAAATCTCATCTGTTTTATGGGGCAATTCGTGTCGAATCTGACGTAATGCGTGTCTGTGTTGTAAACTAGTTTATCTAAAACATTACTAGAAAATAATAATGTGAAGTATTTTCTCAAAAGCTGATAATTTAAAGGTGCCTAATATTGTTAGCAAATATTATCTAATCAAGTTATTTCAATAGGTAGCTTTGGTGAATATCAATTAAAAAATATAAGGACTACATTCATACTTACAATCACTCCTGCGTTTTTTATTTAACGGGATGTACTTTGTGTCCTAAAAGAAATGGAATGCAAGTTTCATGAACTGAATTGTGTGTACATTTGCTGGCTAAACTAGTTAACAAATAAACAATTGCTTTCAAAATATTACTCAGAGTTTCAGGTTATTTACTTAACCTACTCGTACATATTTGGGGCAGACGTAACTTTAGTCACTAACCAGATTTAACATTTGAATTGAGAAATAATTTACTTTAATACTGTTGATGTTGTGTATCAGAATTGAAGAGAAATATTTAATGTGTTGCAAAATTCCTACCGATGTTCTTCATCGCGGTGTTATGCTCCATTTTCTCAATAAATAACTGAATTTTTGTTAGCTTATCCTTTATCATCAGTGGATGGTTTGTCTGGCGCAGTAGACGTTTTGAATTCAGAACCTAAAAAGAGAACTCATTGGGCTGGCTTTCTTGTGGATGTTTGAGCTCATACTTTTTTAGGAAATTTTGTAAGATACATTGTAATTGTTTGGTAGCCAACTGTTTATGGAGTGTAGTTATTCCCTTTTCTACTAGAGCAAATAATCTCGGAGTAATCTTTGTTAAAAATCTGTCTTGGAAAAATCATATACGTGAATCAGCAGAAGAATATTCACTTATATGATCTCTTTGAGGATATATCTGATGTAAAACAATGCTTGTTAAATCATTAATTCAGCCAATCCATGACTACGCGGATGCCTGCTGTCTTTGTGAAAATGGAATTGAAAATTGTCTTTATGATTAAGTAGCTTTTGTTCGTCAGGATTAATATGCAATGCCTAAAAAGAATCTTCATAAATCACTTTTAATATTAAAAAAAAAAATCCACAAAATTCCTTATTGTGGCTTATGTATAAGAGATATGTATATAAAAACACGAACTTTTTTAGATATACTAAAGGTTCATACCGGTTTATACCATTAACCATTACGCTAGCACGCGCGAATAAAGCAGTTCGGCAACACTTCCATCTCCGACATATTTAATAAAATCAATATTTAAGGCTAGCTGATAGTTGTAGCCCAATGTTAGATATCCTAAATCCTATCCATCTTAAATTTGGCTATCATATCAAAAATGTTATTTTTGAATTCAACTGGTAGTTCCAGAGATTAGCATGTTCAAACAAACAAACAAATAAACAAACAAAAAAATTCTTCCGTTTTATTATATTAAGTATAGATTAGTATAGATTATATTCCTATTTATTATGTGGACTTTCACAAATTAAAGAATTATTACCCGATTACGAAAAAAGTCGATTATATATGTTACATTCGACTTATTAAAACGTTGTTTATAATAAAACCTAAACTAGAAATGGCTCTTTTTAATTGTTTAAATTGTTATTTATTGTAATGTACCTACATTATGTTTGCCAAGTAAGCATGCCAGTAAAACTCCCAGTTGGCATGATTTTTTCCAACATCTTCAACAATAATCATCATATTTTAGCCCATTTTCACAAAATCTTAATTAATTAAACACTTAAACCTTCCTCGAATCACATCGTTTATTGATGAAACCGTATGCGTATTTCAATATGCAAAAATAGATAAATGGTGTACAATTAATTAATATTTCGTATCCATTTAGAATTTAAATACTGTATGTTTTCCTAATAAAATAAAATAAATAAATTCCGTCCGGTAGTTTTTGAGTTTATCTCATTCAGACAGACGCGGCGGGGGATTTTATAATATGTAATGATTATGTACGTTAAATAAAATACACAGTACCAACTGAATTAAATATAAATTGGAGTTCTGTTCGAGTAAGTATTTTTTAAATAATACCAGCAAGCGTCGCCAACCGTTAATAGGCAAAATGAAAAGGAAGTGACGTGACCCCCCCTTGTTTGCGAGACACTCTGGGCATTATAAATATGCGCAATGTTTTCTTTGTAAATAGAATAATGCTACTTTTTTTTCCTCAAAAACTGTATCCTTTTATCAACAGGCATCCATATTCTATGACAGACTTCGTGGCAAAGTGTTAATAAAACCATTTACTGGGTCCAGAGGTTGCGTGATCCAATTCCATAAAGCACGGACTTTGATAAAAATGATTCTTGATTTACGTATAAGATGTTTGGTTTCCTTAATAAAAGCTATTTTAAATTTGGGATAAAATAACGTGTTATGTTATCAATCTATTCCAGTAGTTATTATGTTCATACGATAATAAATCACCTATCAATCTTTTTTTACTTTACTTTTTTTTAGGGTAGTTAGAGTTTACCCATAATAATACTTATTGGTGTTCATTGTTCAGTAAGGTAACACTCAAGCCTAAACAAACTACATACATACATACCATCACGCCTGTATTCCCCGAAGGGTTAGACAGAGGTGTACTAATGTACACCGACAGTTCGCCGAATGTTTTTAGGTCCTATGTAATAGGGGGCGAGCCTATTGCCATTAATCGGGCACGAAGCCAAACTCCGAGCTGCTACTGAAAATTTCATAGGAAAAACCCAATAACACTTTGTTCGACCTGGGAATCGAACCCAGGACCTCGATCATAGCAGTCGCGCTTACGACCACTAGGCTAACGAGGCAGTTCTAAACAAACTATCCTAGACATAATACTCTTAAATTATCTCTTAGCATCCATTAACTTTAATGATTCTTCATTTATTAAGATCATAAAAAATCGGAATGTTTTTTATTAAGCATTATGCTTATTATTCTAATATACTAGCGGTGTGCCCGTGGCTCCGCACGCGTTTGCTTATCTACGCAGTAGTTATTTACGTCCCGTATTTTTATTTTTATTCATATTGTTGACAGTTCATATGCCGTATCAATTGTGGAGTTTATTTCCCGTGTACAATTTTTATCAAAATCAGTTGTAAATTATTATTATATTCAACGATTTCTAATGCATTAATGTCTCTTATAGCCTCTCAAATATGGTATGATCAATGAAGTAAGGTTCCCGTCTACAAAATTTGATCAGAATCGGTTGAGAATTGATGAAAATTTAATTTTTTGAATTTATTTTTTAAGCTAAAACTTCTTTAGCGTCGTTGTGATTTGAAAGTCGATGAAACGAAACGAAAAAGCAAAAGTTTGTTGTTGCCACGCAATAATGAATTTTATTCCCTCAGCAAAAAGGCACGAAACAAAAACTTTTTAGGCAACACTTATGACATTCTATTACTGATTGATATTGTGTTAGGTTACCATGGATATTTCAAATGAGCATTAATTGAAAATGATATTGTGAATAATGATTGTGAGTACTTGTTTGTACATTTTCATAAAATTTAAATTAGTGTGTATTTGATCATTTTCTGAATTTAAAAAAAACACAGATGTGAAGGTTTCACTTCTGCCACGTGTGAATTGCACACATAATTTATTTTTTTATTTTTAGAAGTAATATTGACAATTCTTACAGTCCATCAATTATATACTCTCGTATATTTGCCTCGTTAGTCTAGTGGTCGTAAGCGCGACTGCTATGAGCGAGGTCCTGGTTTCGAATCCCAAGTCGAGCAAAGTGGTATTGGGTTTTTCCTATGAAATTCTCAGTAGCAGCTCGGAGTTTGGTTTCGTGCCCGATTAATGACAATAGGCTCGCCCCCTATTACCATGGGACCTAAAAACATACTCGGCGAACTGTGGTTCTGTGGTGGTTCCGGCTTAGAATTGACCCCTCCATCTCTACCCGTGGATGTCGTAAGAGGCGACTAAGGGGGAAAAAAAACTAGGGGATGGGCAGCAGCATCCCCCACTTAAACAACAAAAAGCAATATCTGCGCTCGCCAACCCGCATGCCCAGCGTGGCGAGTATGGGCAATTCCCCCCAATGAAAACGACAAGAACGACCAGGCCCCCAATCCCCGGCGGCCCCGCTTTTCCTAGTTTCGGTAGCGGCTATGGTAACGGCGGGGCAGGGGGTGCTAAGAATCCCCGGAAGAGTTCCAGCTACCGACCCCCACGACAACTGGCCCTGGCAACATATAATAATCGCACTTTGAGGACTGACGAGAAGATTGTCGAGCTGGAAGAGGAAATAGACAAGTTACGCTGGGATCTTATAGGATTATCAGAAGTCCGAAGAGAGGGCGAGGACACGATAATCATGAAATACGGTAACTTGTTCTATTACAGGGAGGGCAACCAACAGTCCCTTGGTGGTGTCGGGTTTATCGTCCGGAAGTTTCTCATTAACAACATCGTGACCATCGACAGTGTGTCGAGCAGGGTAGCGTACCTGATACTCAGAATATCCAAAAGATATTCGTTGAAGGTTATACAGATTTACGCACCGACCTCGGCACACCCTGATGATGAAGTGGAGGTTTTGTATGAGGACATTAGTAGGGCCATACATACCTCGAAAACCCACTTCACTGTTGTAATGGGAGACTTTAACGCAAAGCTGGGCAAAAGAGATGGTGAAGAGTTGGGAGTGGGGCAATTTGGTTATGGGCAACGGAACCCTAAGGGCCAGAGGTTGGCCGATTTTATGGAAAAAGAGGGACTCTTTATGATGAACTCTTTCTTCCAGAAGCCACCTCATAGGAAATGGACCTGGATGAGCCCCGATGGTTCCACGAAAAATGAGATAGACTTCATCATGACCACGAAGAGACAAATATTCAATGATGTCACTGTGATCCACAGAGTGAAAACCGGCAGTGATCACCGAATGGTTAGAGGCACATTGAATATCAATCTAAAAATAGAAAGGTCTCGCCTGATGAAATCTACGCTCCGATCCTCTAATGCTCAACTCCAAAACCTCGAGAGCTTTCAACTCGAATTGAAAAACCAATTCGATTGCCTAGATAGTTGCGTCTCCGTAGCTGATATTAGTAATAGGCTGGTAGAAACTGTCCATGCGGTCGGGTCCAAGTTCTTTAAAACTCACCGTAGCAATAGGACTCAAAAGATATCAGATCAAACCCGAAAACTCATGGCAGATCGGCGTGGTATGGCGCTGCAGTCTTCCGATGACGCTAAGTCCTATAGGCAGCTCAATAGATCTATTCATAAATCCTTGCGACACGATGTCCGGTCTTACAATACCAAAAGTATTAAAGAGACGATAGAGCGGAATAAAGGCGCCAAATTGTTCGCAAGGAATGCATCTATTGGGCAGAGCCAGTTGACGAAGCTGAAAATGGACGATGGCAGCGTAGCGTCCACCAAGCCAGAGGTATTAAGGGAGATCGAAAGGTTCTATGGACAGTTATATACCTCGTCAACTAAGCCTGTTACCAGCCCGGCTAAAGATCCGAGAGCCTGGTGGCCCTGTTCTTCAAGAAAGGTGATAAAACCTTATTGAAGAACTATCGGCCCATCTCGCTGCTGAGCCATGTTTATAAGCTGTTTTCGAGGGTCATCACGAATCGTCTCGAGCACAAGTTTGATGACTTCCAGCCTCCCGAACAAGCCGGTTTCCGAAAAGGATTTAGCACCGTAGACCACATCTATACGCTGCGGCAGATTATACAGAAGACTGAGGAGTATAATCTGCCTTTATGCTTAGCGTTCGTGGACTACGAAAAAGCCTTTGATTCGGTCGAAACCTGGGCAGTATTGCAGTCTCTCCAGCGGTGCCGTATTGACTATCGATATATCGAAGTGTTGATTTGCTTGTACAACAATGCCACCATGTCGGTCCGAGTACAGGAGCAGTGCACGAAGGCAATTCCTTTGAGAAGAGGCGTTAGACAGGGAGACGTAATATCTCCGAAACTGTTTACTGCCGCTCTAGAGGACGCCTTCAAGCTCCTGGAATGGCAAGGAATCGGCATCAATGTCAATGGCGAGTACATCAATCACCTTCGATTTGCTGACGACATCGTAGTCATGGCAGAATCGCTGGAAGATCTTGGCACAATGCTCGATAGCCTCTACAAAATTTCTCAACAGGTGGGCCTTAAAATGAACATGGACAAGACGAAAATCATGTCGAATGTCCATGTGGTGCCCACCCCAGTATCAGTTGGGAACTCTTGTCTAGAAGTTGTTGAAGAATATGTCTACCTGGGACAAACAGTCCAGTTAGGTAGGTCCAACTTTGAAAAAGAGGTCAGTCGACGAATCCAACTCGGCTGGGCAGCGTTCGGGAAACTGCGCGAGGTTTTCTCGTCCAAAATACCTCAGTGCCTCAAGACGAAAGTCTTTGACCAGTGTGTGTTGCCAGTGATGACATACGGCACAGAGACGTGGTCGCTCACTGTGGGCCTCATAAGAAAGCTCAAGGTCGCTCAGCGAGCTATGGAGAGGACTATGCTTGGTGTTTCTCTACGAGATCAAATCAGAAATGAGGAGATCCGTAGACAAACCAAGGTAACCGACATAGCGAAAAGGATTAACAAGTTGAAGTGGCAGTGGGCGGGGCACATAGTTCGGAGAACTGACGGCCGTTGGGGCAGAAAGGTTCTCGAGTGGAGACCACGCACCGGAAAGCGCAGCGTAGGACGGCCCCCCACTAGATGGAAAGACGACATAATAAAGGTCGCTGGGAGCCGTTGGGTGCAGGCCGCACAAGATCGGTCGCTCTGGAGATCTATGGGGGAGGCCTATGTTCAGCAGTGGACGTCCAGCGGCTGAAATGATGATGATGAACTGTGGGTGTACAGTACACCTCTGCCTAACCCTTCGGGGAATACACGCGTGATGGTATGATGGTATCAATTATATAACTACTTTTTTACATGTACAAAATATCATCAAAATGGGTTTAGAGTTAGTGAAATTTTAATTTTCTGGAAATTCTTTTTTTTACTTTTCCTAAAAGTGTTATTGAAAATACTCATAGCTCACCATTCATAGAATGACCTATACTTTCCGCGTACCAAATTTCATCAAAATTGGTCAAGAAATAACGAAAATAGATTTTTGTGGTTTCTTTTTTTCGATTTCTAAAAGTGTATTGAAATTTATTTTACCCTATCAATTGACCGATGACATAAGCATCCCGTTTACAAAATTTCATAAGACTCGGTCAAGCCGTTTTTGAGTTGAATCCGGACATACAAACAGACAGACAGACAACATTTTTTTTTAAATGGTATATTCGTGATCAGTTTCTTTTATATAGTGTGCCTATCGGGAAATTTTGGAAAAATATTAAAAGTACAGACAGGAGTACAGATTTATTAATATAGATTATTATTATTATAAACCAAGTTAATGTTTACTCATATTAATATGTAGAGTAGGAAATTCGTACAGTCATGTAAGCTTAAGCAATAGTTTTAAAAGTTCTCCCACTCGCTAAATATCGTAAAGGTAGAACAAGCTGAATTTATATAAAGAAGGAAAAATAAATGGTTAACTTTTACGCCTTTGTTTGATGAGGGACAAAGTAAAAAAATTGACTTAATGTTCGAATGAAATGATCTATACATTTTTATATTAAAAAAATGATATATAACCTTCTGTTAAGTATTTACAGATTAATACAATAATAATAAAAATAGGTTCTGTAGTTAGTTAAATTTCGGGAGCACTGCCGAGGGTTTTTAAAAAGTCTAAGACAAGACTGATTCTCAAGAAGCTTTATTAAGAATGCTTTTATTTGTTACAAATGTCTCTTTTATAAACTCTTATTCTATAAACACAAAGTGGGGCTGTTTACTATGAAATAATGAGAAATATGTCGCAATACATTCAGTCAAAACACCAGGTGTCTATCAGTAGTTTGCAGACATAATATGGGTTAAAAACGTAACATCAGCATTTCTAACGTATGTACCAATTAACAAGACGTAATAAGAGAGGGTACAGACTGCATAACTCCTCCCCCCTCAAGTTCGAAATTATCAGAGGGATGATTATCACTATGATTATTTCGATAACAATAATTTTTACAAAAACTGAGCTTATATACTAAGAATACAAGAATTAATAGAAATATAATCACATATAACAATAAAGTTCCGGCACTAACACTTTTTACATTAATAATTCTTTCACTTGATGTTTTTAGTTCACTTTCACTGATTTTTAAAAGATTATTTAAATGTTGAAGATTTATTAATTCACTGTTATCCAAATTGATGGGTTCACGTTGCAATTGTTGCTCAGTAATTGTTATTTCGGGAAGATTAATAATCGGTAATTTTGACATCTTCAAATTACTCGTAGTAATATGGTGAGCTTTTAGCGTAATTTCACCAATTTTAACATCGCAATGGTCATCTAGGACGAGGAAGTATGTCCCTTCTATATTTTCTTTCGTTATTTCGTCGTTACAAATTTTTGATAATATATTCTCAGCGTTACTATGAAGAATCCATCTCTCTTTTCCAATTGGTTGTATCTTAATGGTCTTGATTTCAACTGGTACTGGATGACAAGAACTCGTATTCGAAGAAAATTGAATTAATGCTGTTATGCAAGTGTCTTCTGAAGTTGTTCGAGAATCATCCTCGTGACACAGGAACATTTCGTCGTGAAGTTCATTACAAGGTAAAGTGAGCGAGACAAATTTAGACCCTTTTACTAATAGGTAAGGAAATTTAGGAATAATGATGGTGGTATGATTAGAAGGATTGGTCATAGGTATTGGAATTGCTCTGTAGTATGTATAAATTTCATCTCTAATTATTGGTATATCTAAAATGAATGTTATTTGACTTCCTTTTGTATAAGCTTTAAGCTCTATACATTGCTCTATTTTAACTAAATTGTCATAACTTACTGGATACACAAGTTTGTAGAATTTCTCTATCTTTTTTAACAATTCTAATAATTCATTTGAGTTTATAAGAGATTGGTGTAATATTTTTAATTTACTGAATGCCAGAGAAGTTTCAATTTCATTCAACCGAATGTAGAGTAGTTGAAAATTATGGAAAAATAAATTATAAACATTAATAAAATTATGGGTAGTTATATCAATATTAGTTTGATTTATTAATTTTTTTATTTCTCGTAACTCTTTATCTATTCGTATGAAATTGTCCTTCGTGAAATTTGTTATCTTTATCATTGATTCAGAAATATCTGATATTAAGGTTACCTTTTTAATGAGTGTATTTTGGCGTGTCGTTAGAGAATCAATCATATTTTCATATCTTAAAGCATCATTATGATCTAAGTTACCAGTTATAAGCTTAATAATAGATCCAAGAGGATTGAGAAGTCCACGTTTAATTCTAGTTGATGGAGATAACTGTTCTAATTTTTGAATACTAATATTCATTACATAATTCGTTTGAAGCTTTACATTAAAAAGTTGAACATTAGATGTTTCATTATCAAAATGTGTTTTTAAATATTGATTAAATTTAGTATATCTTTTTATATTGAATTCTAAATCCTCACGTATCAGACTTAAATCTAAAATCTTAATTATTGTCCACTTATCATAACTTACACTAGCTTGACCTTGTTTCACAAGGACTATACCGGGATTTTTATCGATTCTGTGAAGTTGAAGGGCGTGAATCCTGATGATCAGAGCCAGGAGCCCGAGGAGGTACCTGCGAAGGTCGTTTTATATCCTTAATAGGCACGTTTGTTTTTCGAGTTTTCATTTTTACAGGACAGATATTTCTGTCAATTTTACCATATACTTGTGCTTTTTGATAACGCGGTTTATCTTTACTTCGCCTTGTATTAACACCTTTTACAAATATAGTGTCCTCTTCTTGAATATCAAATGATGTTTCACCACCACGTTTTGTTTTAATCTTTTCTTTATTTTCAATTACTTTGTCTGTTAAATATTTATAAAGATATTTCGTTCGTTTCATATGATCGTTTACTAATTGTTGCGTATATTGTTTGTTAAAGTTTACTTCAAAAGTACTATTAGAATCAGTGTGTCCAAAAACTACTTCAAATGGTGTAAGACCAGTCGTTGAGTGAATGGTTTGATTGTATGACATAATTGCATAAGTCATAACGTTAGCCGCGTCAGTTATTTTATGTTCATATTTAGCGATACGATATATTTCTAAAATAGTTGAATGGAATCTTTCAATTAAACCCATAGAATTAGGATTATGTGGAGTGCTTATGTGTAATTCTATTTTATAAAATTGTAATGTTTCTTTTAAAAGTGTATTGTTGAATTCAGTACCAGAATCAGCACTGATCTTATTTGGTACGCCATAAAATGAGAAAAATTTAATTAAGGCACGAACTACTTCAGGTGTAGAGCGATTGGATATTTCAAAAGCCTGACCTAGTTTACTGAAAGCATCTATTATGGTAAGGAAGTAGCTTCCTTCTATAGAGAATATATCTATAAATATTTCAGCAAAAGGTTTTGTTTGAGTTTGCGTTAACATTAATTCTGGTTTTAAAGGTTTGCGATCATATTTTAGAGTTTTACAAGTTTCACAAGAATTGATTACAGAAGCGACTGTTATATCCATATTTGTCCAAAAATAATTACGCTTTAATTTCATAAGAGTTTCTTTGATTCCACGGTGACTTGTTTTACCTTGATGATAAGCAAGTATAGTGGCACGTTGCTCTTTTTCATCACCTAAGTATATAACTCTTTTAGTACATTCATATATTTTGACGGTATCTTTTTTAAATAGTTTTATCACGGCATTTGTAAATTGTTTACGGTGAATTTCGCTCTCAAAGTAAAAGAAATATTTAATTTTAGGTTTTATATATTCTAAAAGAAATTTCTTAACAAGGTTAGTGTTGTTTACAGGTAAATGTACTTCCAAAATTTTTTGTTTTTCATGTGATAAGTCTTTTATTGATAATTGGTTTCTGTTCCAAGTAAAAATAAGGATTTGATTAGGTTTTGTGTCGATGGCTTCTTCAATAATGGGAATACCATTCGTATCAATATCTTCAGCAGAATGTATGGTTTCCGGTAATGAACAGGCAGTAATAGTACTGGATGAAGGAGAACGAATTGGGTGAGTTAAAGTCTTATCGGAATCTGAAGGAATAGTTAACGTTTCTGATGAGTCTGAAATTAGTATTGGACTCTCAGATCGTTCAGTGTCACTCACGTTTACTCGTAAGGACATATCGTCCTTTAATATATTTAATTTAATTCGTGATAGAGCATCAGCATTACTATTTTGTTTACCGTTCTTGTATATTATGTCAAAATCGAACTCAGCTAGTCTCAATTTCCATCTAGTAAGTTTACTATTAGGTTCTTTCAGTGAATTTAACCATGCTAAAGGTCTGTGGTCAGTAAATATTGTGAATTTGCGTCCATACAGGTAAGGACGGAAGTGTTTTACTGCCCAAACGATGGCTAACAGTTCCTTTTCTATTGTACTGTAACGTGTTTCTGCATCATTAAGAGTACGACTTGCATATGCGATAGGTTTTTCATTTCCAACTGATCCTTGTGAAAGGACAGCGCCTAAAGCGTAGTTTGACGCGTCTGTTGTTAAAATGAAGGGTTTAGAAAAATCAGGGAACTGTAATATAGGAGCATTCACAAGTAGCTCTTTACATTTTTGAAAAGCTTGAACATATGATTCATTAATTTCAATTTTATTTTTCTTTTTCAAACACGATGTAAGGGGTTGTGTAATTTTTGAAAAATCCTTTATGAATTTTCGGTAGTAGCCTATCAGGCCAAGAAAACTTTTAATTTCAGTGGATGTTCTGGGGAGTGGGAAGGCAAGTACTGCCCTGATTTTATCATCATTTGGTTGTAAACCATGCTTCGTAATTTTGTGTCCTAAGTAGAGTACATCTTTTTTAAAAAACTCACATTTATCGAGAGTTACTTTAAGATTGGTTTGTTTGAGACGATCGAACACTTTTCTTAGCTTCTCTACATGTTCTTGTATACTACTAGAATAAATGATGATGTCATCTAAATATACTAAGCAATGTATACCTTGCAACCCACGTAACACGTTATCCATTGCGCGTTGAAATGTTGCAGGTGCTGTTTTAAGTCCAAATGGCATCCGTGTAAATTCAAAATGTCCCATTGGTGTAGTGAATGCAGTTTTGGGTCTATCTTGTTCATCAACTTCAATTTGGTGGTACCCACTTGCTAAATCCAATGTACTGAAGTAAGTAGATTTCCCTAACTTGTCGAATAAATCATTAATATTTGGTAAAGGATACTTATCATCAGTAGTAATATCATTTATACGTCGATAGTCTACAACCATTCTAAATTTCTGTTCACCGGAGGCGTCCATCTTTTTTGGAACTAGGTGTACGGGTGCACTCCATGGTGAAAACGATTCTTGTATAACATTATCTTTTAGTAATTTTTCAACTTGTTTCTGTATTTCATCGTTTTGCGATGGTGGAAGTCGGTATTGCCGTATGAAAATTGGATCTTCATTTTTAGTCCGGATTCGATGTTTTACTTGATTAGAAAATGTAAGAGGCAGTTTATCACAATAGAATATATCCCTGTATTCAAAACAAAGTTTTTCTATTGCTTCTCGTTCTTCTTGATTAGCATGATCTAATCGGAGTTTCGATAAATTTTGTGTAAGTAATTCATCAATCTCAAAATCATTTAATTGTTGCCCGGTTGATAAATTTATTTTGCAAGTATTATTATTAAGGCTGGTTATATTCAATGGTTCGTTAAAAGTTAAAGTCACACTATCTTGCGAAGCATTCTGCATGACTGTTGTTGCAAATGAATCTTTGCAAGTAACTATAGCGCTAGGCATACGTACTTCATTTCCAAAATTTTTAAAATTAATTATTGCTTCACCATTAATTAAATTTGTAGGCACCTTAACACGGGTTTCAGTGCGTGGTTCTAGCGTTATTTCCCACGGGGGACTATAAATTATTGGAATTTCTGTATTTTGTGTCCGTAAAATTAAATTTTTCATGTCTATAGTCGCGTTCAATATTTTTAATAAGTTAGAACCTATTAATCCGTCATATCTTCCATCTACATTATATATATAAAATTTATGATTCATCGGACTTTTAAAACTTTCCAATAAAGGTATATCTATAACTTCGTCATGTAGGCTACGTCCATGTGTACTAATAACTTCAAAAGGATCAATATATTTATAATCTGAAAAATATTCATCAGCTTTAGCGGGACTAATAAAACTTCTGGTACTTCCGGTATCAATCATTAAACGAGCATCAATTTCAGGAATATAAATATGCGGTAGTTTATTTATGCCGTCATAATTTAAGTGTACTATTTCTGGGGGTCGCTCTTGGAGGCTTTTATAGGAAAATTTACGCATTCATTTTCAGCTTCTTCAGTTTCAACAGGTTCTATGTTTTCATGATAATCGTCATAAGCAGTTTGTTGATTATCGTCAATAAAATAATGATTTTCATATTCTGTATAATCAGGTTGATAGTCTTGGTATTCAATTTCAGGGTCGTTCATTTCTAAAGACTCTATCATATTTTGTCTAATAGGACGAGCTGTGCGCATTGACACATCGCTTGCCTGAAATTGAGGTGGATTACGTTGAGGTTGATTTTGTGGTGGTATACCAAATTTAAATTGTTGATTTGGCATGTTGAAATTAGGTCGGTTTTGTGTATTGTTAAATTGTGGTTTGAACCCTTGTTGATTAGGAATACCGAATTTAAAATTATTATTTCCAAAATTTGGTTTATATCCTTGTTGGTTTAGGTTAGGTCTGAATTGTACATTTTGATTTGGAATACCGAATTTAAAATTATTATTATACGGTTTAAAATTATTTTGTGTTTGGTATGGAATTCCGAATTTAAAATTTTGTTGTCCGGAATTAAATGTATTTGGCACAAATGCAGGTTGAGGTTTGAAATTGTTATTAAAATTATTTGTTAAAGTAGGCGTGAAAAATTGTTGAACTGGTTTAATATTAGATTTATTTTTATTTTTAGAATTGTACTGATATTGAAAATTGACCTCCTCCATGACAACACTTAGTGCGTTTTCTAAAACGGTACAACCTTTAAGTCGCACAATTCGAATTAAATCCTCTGGTAAATTATATAAAAATACATTCAAGCACATATTATTATAGATAATCATTTTAGCGGCTTTGAGGCCTTCATCAGTTAATAAATTGACCTTGGAGAAGAGGGTGCAGCGTGTTTGTTGTATCCTGTTACAAAATTGCGTATATGTTTCACCAACTTTAATTTTTAAATTTTCCAACTCAATTGCCACACACTCTTCCGATCTAGGATCACCAAAATGTTGAATCAAAACAGCTTTTAATTGTTCCCAAGTTGTTATGTCTTCTCTTTCACTTAGTAGAGCAGCGGCTTTACCACATAATCTACTAGTTATAGCATGAAACACATATGTAGTTTGAACAACATTGTTTGATCCGCTAAAATTTCTGATTATATATTCACTTTTTTTAATAAATAAATTTAAAGTATTTTGATCACCATCGTACTTGGGAATTAAACTTAAAAGTTCTTTTGATACTAATTGAATTGTTGATTCATTGTTGCGTTGCATTTTGAATTGTATTTATTTAATTAAACACACACAAAGTAAAATTCACAAAATTAAAATTCACAAAATAATATTTTCAAAATAAAATTCACAAAATAAATCTTATAACAAAATTATCAAAATCAAAATTCTCAAAATTAAAATTATCGAAATTAAAATTATCAAATTAAAATTCTCAAAATTAATATTTATTATTAATATTTCTCAATATCTTATAGTCTATGAAGTCAAATAACTTTCGACGATTTTTATTCGAAAATTATGAAAAATAATTTTCAACGATGTTTGTTTGAAAATTATAAAAATTTGTTAAATAATTTTCAACGATTTTTGTTTGAAAATTATAACAATGTCCAACGAAAAATACAACCACAGAAAATAACAAGGACGAGACAAGGATTGTAAAAATGGTCACTTACAGTCTGCTCGTTCCCATGTCTTGCCGTATAGCTGCTTTCGCTTTTAGGACAGGATCTCTCGGAAATAGATGTGGAACCCGACGTTAACTTATTTATTGGTTCGTAGATACTCAAAATCTGCACATGAGACCGATTTGTAAGACTCGAACACAGACTTTTATTGTTGATTGAGTATCCTACCGACTGCGCCAGTTAAATTTCGGGAGCACTGCCGAGGGTTTTTAAAAAGTCTAAGACAAGACTGATTCTCAAGAAGCTTTATTAAGAATGCTTTTATTTGTTACAAATGTCTCTTTTATAAACTCTTATTCTATAAACACAAAGTGGGGCTGTTTACTATGAAATAATGAGAAATATGTCGCAATACATTCAGTCAAAACACCAGGTGTCTATCAGTAGTTTGCAGACATAATATGGGTTAAAAACGTAACATCAGCATTTCTAACGTATGTACCAATTAACAAGACGTAATAAGAGAGGGTACAGACTGCATAACTAGTTTTAAAATACGCGAATAAACAACATTACTATGAAGTAGAAAAACCTTACTTTTTCAAATGGGTAAAAAGTAAAGAGAAAATTGATACAATTTGTTAAAAGCTCTATCGTAATTTATTACCATTATATAGTAGTAAGTTGAAAAGGTAGATCGAAGGATTAAATATACGGTTTAAAAATCTATTTCTTTACAGATAAAATTTACAACTCTTATGCAACGAGATTTTTAACGAGTGCATGTTTTAATATAATGTATTTTTGGAAAGGCGGAAAGCCGCAGCTCGACTTGTAGGGAAATGAAAACAAACGTTTATGGATCCCTGTTTGTAGCGTTTGAGGAATTTAATCAGAATTATTGAATAAAAAAACAATACTTTTGATGAGATCATAAGCAGGCTTATATTGTATTTTTAGTCTTAGAGACAAATATTACTTAGTTAAGATGAAGATAGCAGTTATCGCATTTAACATATCTGTATGATCTGACAAGATAAGCATTTCAAGTTTACGTGACGTTTATTTGTCACGTATAGTTCGAAATACAATATACTGGTTTATGATACACATCTCTCTCTAATCGTTAGTTTGTATTTCATGTATAAATCTAAAATTTCATATTCACCTTATTTAAATTTAGGTAACATTCAGATATTTTTAAATTAAAGGGAGTCAAAAATAATTTTAAATGACATGGTTATAAATCATTGTAGTCAGTGGATGACTAACAAATTTGTGTCACAGTAATGGTTTTTCATGTATATTAATATATATTTTGTAGTATAATAATATGCAGTATTTTTATAATAAGAACTAAATCTTACCGTGCCAACGGAGTCCTTCCACATCCCCAAACTCCCATATCAAACGACATTGCAGATCGATAACTATTTGATTAGATTTTGGAATATATTTAGTAACACGATGAAGGAGAAAATTCTCTAATTCTTCAACGTTCTCGAAGTCCAAGGTACCCATTAAACTTCCGAGTGCACCTTGTATGGCACAAATGTTACTGCTAGGGACGCGTAATCCGCACTCTATACATCTCCAGGCTGTCGATGTTCTTAATGGTTCCAGAGGGAGTAAGTAGCCGGTACATTCACTTGAGAAACACTTAAGAGCTGCCAACAGTGTGCCCCGTTCTGTAGGGTCTGCACATCTTTCACACTTGCACCAAAAATGTTTAGTTTTATATAAATGTGTTCGACGTGCGGGCGTTCCCCAGAGTACTCCAGAATAACAAGTAAATAATTCAGTACCACTTCGAATGTGTTTTACCGCTTTAACAGTCATTTGTCTTTCGTTATTATAACTATATCTGGTGTTTGATATACAATTATGATTCATTAATCCAGAAACCGGGTACAGACCGCGCATACTCATCTCTTTCTTACCGTAAGGTGTTGCTATTTGGAACGCATTCGTGTCTAAAGCGCAGCATGCTAAAGTCATAAGTTGTTCTTCTTCTTCGGGTAACTCGAAGTATTGCTTCAAATTTCTAATTTCGCTTCCGTGTTGTGGTAATGTATGCGCTTGAAGAGAAGTCAAAAACTGTCTTTGATTGTCATTTAGTAAAAGAGATCTAATAGCTGTCAATGCTTGTGATAGTACAGTATCATCGATTTCATCAAAAGGTACTTTATTTTTCCATCGGGAAATTATATTGCAGTCGTCTTCATGCGTACTAGTATTTTGACAATCCACAGAACACAATAACAAAGCACATTTGTCGCACTTAAAAAACATGTCGCTATCTAATTTGCAACATACAGTACATCCTCGCTGTATGATAGTTCCGGCCCGCGGGCCATAAATAAGCGGATGATCCACGAAGAGCACTTCTCCCGGTGATATATCTTCGATTGCGATCAAACCTCGACCACCGAGAGAGGATTCTTTAATAATCCATTTACAAGGATGTTGAATACCATCGATACAGTTGTAAAGTCCGAGGTGTTCCTTAACCATTAGTAGCAATTGGTCCGACGACAACATCCTGCCGCGACTCGGTCGATGACGGCACTGCACTGTGCGCTCAATGCGAACACAAATCAACGAGTTTGATAACAGTTACGTGGTGATCGGATGTTTGTAACATCGCCAAAAACGTGCGTGATCTTTTCTGTAATTAACCGAGTAGGATCGACGTGCGCCGGCGGTGCGTGCGCCCAATATGAACCTGACGTGGTTTTTACCGGCGTTGCCAAACTATCAGCGAATAGGTCAGGTATCGTAGACTACTATTTGATTTTTCCGTTGCCACTTTATGTCGGTTACCTGAGTTTATTCTACTGACGGTGTGAATAAGAGTCTGTGACATCTCGGAAGTATTCGGATACCTACCTATAAATATAGGTCGAGGAAAAAACTATTTTTAAGTCGGTCTGTAAAGTAATATATTAGAAGCTTCTCAGTGCAGACATAAACTAAATATTTACAGTTTATACAATAATGATTTATATATGAGTACAGAACACAGAAAAAAGAAGTATGTATGTATCAAATGCAAAATATATCAAGGAATAAAACATTTTCTATTTAAACGGTAAATAAGCTATAATGATAATATATTTTAAAAAACCTTAAATTATACTATATAGACATCAAGCTTTTTTAATGGATTAATATAACATTTCATTTCAAACTTTTCGTAAGAAAGTAGACATAGATAATTTGCAATTCAAGTGATAAGTAATAGAAGGCATCTCATATTTATAAATCATATATTTAAACTAACTGTGCTCGCGGGTTCGCCCACGTGGACTATAGAATGCCATCGAACGCGCACACGCGCGAATCATGCTCCTCCGTTACCGGTTATTTTAAAGATAAAAGGTAACCTTAGACGATAGATATATACTCTCTCTGACTTTTTTGTAGGTCTTTTTAATGTCTACAATTATATAGTAAATTAATTTGATATATCTCATATGGTTTACTTTGCGTAAGCCATATAAGCGCCCGAATTGAGTCACGATGACCAGTTTTTTTTATTTGCTTCGTATACCTAATTCTTTTTTAAAATTAAAAGTAGCCTAAATTACTCCTTATAACATCAGCTATTTACTAGTGAAACTCCCTTCAAAATTTGTCCAACCGTTTAGGAGATTATCTGGAATAAACAGACAGATAGACAAACACTTTAAAAATTGTTTTTTTTTTTTTTAATAGATATAGTATACATTTAACATTTAGTAAAAAGGTGTTATTTTAACATTACAAACAGACGCTTCAATGTTATTAATTGTATAGAGGTGCGTCTTTGAATTGGCACCTGCCAAACAAATACATAATAATGAAAATATAAAGTAAGGATATAAATACAATTGTGTATTGACGTCAATGAAGAAAGAAAGTCAAGGAAGAAAGTGTTTGAAGTGTAACAATTACTATAATAATATATTTTCATAGTTATGTTATTATTGTTACTCTGACACAGTTAATATTTTGTAGTATATACACTGTACAATAGAACATTAACATACAACAATAAGTTAAAGCTAAGTTATATTTATTTCTTACTATCTAAAGTGCACGGTTATTGCACCTGTGTCATATTTTCGTTGTCCGTGCATCGATTTATATGGTTGTGGTATCAATGTCATTGGCACGTGCACTTTAACAATGGTTACCTTTGTACTTATGATAATAATACCTTGATCGATCGAGGTACGTAAATTAATAAATAATTAATAATTTTAAAGAATTTAATTTTGAACGGTATAAAGTAGGTACTAATATACTACTATAAAAATCTTAAGCAAATTTAAAAAGTGTAAGTGATTATTCTGTTCCATGGTTTAACCCGTGTAGTCTATCGTTGTTCTCACGTCGAGTACTTGCCTACAGCTTTCCAGATTGCTTGACGTTCATGTTACTGCTCCACTCCTTAAGCGTGAAGTTATATAGTCTATAACCTTCTTCAATATAGGCTACAAAATATATAAATAATTTTTCAAATCTGACTGGCATTTCGAGAGTTTAGCAGGTTCAAACAAATACCTATCTCTCTTAAGTTTTATAATACATATTAGTGTTTACCCGTATGTATTTAGTAAAAACGTTTATTAAAAAAATACATGTGTGTACAGTCTGTTCACACTCTTGTTTAAAATCTCTTTTTAAAAATCCTATCGGGACTCGAAATTTAGACCACTCGTACTTTACATAAAATAGTTACAAGTGTAAGTTAATAGTGTACAAGTCTGGTCGTCACACCGTTTAGCTAGGCCAATTCGACGATGATCATAGCGGTGAAAATCAGGACTTGCATTATCTCATACTCTCGCATACAAAATCCTATAGATGTATGTGTTTGTATTTATTAATGTCGCTTTTTCGTTTCATCGAGTTTCTAATCACAACTATATACATACAAAGTTGTCGCATTTATTAAAGTTGTACACATATGAGAGTACGTTCACGCCCTCGATGTCATGCACAAAGTGGCTACAGGACTTGTAATGCGATCCATACCTTTTGTTCCAAGTCTCTGAGTTGGTTCGACAAACTGACCAGTCTCTGTGACCACTTGTCTAACGTGGACGTTCACAAATGCGCATTAAACAGTTTTTCGGATACGGTTCGATTGGCGCGTGATCCTGTTATCGAAGGCAGTGATTCATTAGCGATGTTCGATTATAATGAAGATGAGTGTCCGTGGTATTATTTTGACGGTTCATTTAAAACTTTGTTGGGCGCTTGTCTTTTCCTATTTGGTTAGTTTCGTTTAAACTTATATCGATATACGGTGTTGGTAGTGTGAGAGGATTCATTGGTTAATTATTAAATACATAAGTTGATTATGATTATCACTGCACATGCCCAATAAGCATCATGTGTAACTTTATAAGTGTATATGTTCTGAAATACGTTACAGAAGAATGGGCTACAAAATAATGAATAAAACCTGGTGCGTGTCAGCTCTATCGCACGACTGGAGTTTACTCTTGATGAAAGATTGTCTTGGAATTTATACAATAGGATAAGTTAAATTATTAATATATCAAATACTTCCGTATAGAAAGAAGTTGGGTATATGCACATTCACATACAAGCGTTCAGTATAAAATGCGCGAATATGTTGCTTTGTTACCACTCGATTTTGCTCCCCAAATTTACGCACCACGAGCTATATTTAAAAAATAATAATAAGGAGTAAGCCCCAAAAAGTTAAGATTTATAGCTGGATAAGGCTTTATTGAAGGTCTAAAATATGTGACTGTCTTTTCATTGGTTATCATTTTGTAAAATGTAGTAATTCAACTACGCAGATTTTGTTTAAATCTCAAACATTATTGCAATTTGGTTTCTATTAATTTGGTGATTTTAGAAAGGAATAGGTATCTTAGAGGTATTATTTTGAATTAAGATTTAATCGCAAAGCATGTGCATTAAATCGAGAACTATGACTCCTTTGAAAACTTTGTTTTTAAATACATTCACTGGCATATGTAAAAATTATTATAACAATATAATGAAATAGCTAAATGATTTGTGAATGGTATTATTAACCAGGTATGTTCGGGGTGCTGCTCAATGGATGGCTTTTTGCTACGTTTATTCACAGTCACCTGTTAATATTCAAAAGTTATATTTTGGTACTTAATCTTTGTACGGCGTCACTTGGAAGAAATCTACTTGGATTTCCCTTTGCGGGATCATCAGCAGTAGCTAAAAGGTACGCATAGATTATTTATTACGTTAGTGTTTTTTGTTAAGAACTTTGGTTTACTCATGGTTTTGTTTTAGATGGCTTTTTGGACCAGCGTGTTGCCAGATTTTTGCATTTTTCAATCAATTCTTTGGTGTCTTTCAAATGACTGCGTTATTTGTATTAGTTTTGGAGAGATATTTAGTAGCGAAATACTATAGACGAGGTTTGTATGGAAACTAATAAATATTTATGTGTGAATATGAGGATCTTGAAGTAATACATTATATATTTTTCCAGAAAAGTCCATATACATTCGATTATATTGGACGCTAATCGGTGTAAGTTGGTTAAATGCTGCGATATTTGCAATTCCACCATTATTTGGGTATGGACAGTATTCTTGTGATTCGACTGGTACGTCGTGCATCTTTCTGTGGCCTTCTGTGTCTTCAGGAGCAAAGCACTTGGGCTTTACTTTGCCCTATATCCTCGTTTGTGCGATAATTCCAATAGTTGCGATGTAAGTTTACAGCTTTGTAATTTCGAAAAAGATTATTTGTATATGTTTTTATGTGTATACTGTTTTAGATTTTATTACATGGGAAAAGCAGTTCGATTGGAAAAAATATTCTACAAAGGTGAACAGCAGAAAGAACAAACACGTTTAACACAGGTAAAACTTTAAGAATATTTAGCGTTGCTTACGTAGTTATATGTACTATACTTATTTTCTCGGGCAACATCTTGGGTTAAATGTCGGTTTATGATTTTGTGCAGTTGGTGCTTCCTTAACTGTAGAAATACAGTGTAAACTCTTTATAACGAAACTCAAGGGACTGAGCATTTTTTGTCGTTATAGAGAGTTATCGCTATATGGAGTGAACAAAAAAACAACCAAATTAACAAGAATTTTTAATATATATGTCTTAGATAATAAATACTTATAAATTATTGTTTACACATATAGTCTGATAACTTTGTCTGACGTTTTTTGCTATGCCAGTACTTGTTTTGTATTATTTTATGTATTCTATTCATATCTAGATATGTGGTGGAATCGTCTTCCTACACATTTCTTCGTAATAGAGAATGACGTATCGCTATAAAGAGTGTTTCAATATGTGGGTTTTAACGCAAACCAACCAAGTTGTGGTCACTTCAACGTTATAGGGAGTTTATCGTTATAAAGAGTTTACACTGTATATAGGAAATGTGCATAAAAATCATCTCTATATGTATCAATAAATAAAATGGTTCTTGTATAAAGTTTGACATAATTTAAGCATCAATGTATACAAACAATTTATTTTATAACAATTTTATATATATAATTATTGCCTTGAAGTTATTTTTGTATTGTAAATAATTGTGTGTATTTGTTTTATAAATAAGTATTGTAGTTTATACATATATTAATTTTCATGGTTAAATAATTTGGGTAACCTTTACATTTTAAGTTGTTCTTATTTAGTAATTATACCCTATATATGATACTAATACTTGATTGTTTATAATTATTTACCTTTTTAAGAGTGTCCACGCGATTTGCGTCACTACCTTAGCGATGTGGGTACCAGCCGCTGTTCATGCAGGATGGCAATGGATCCCTTTGGTTATATTTAGTTACAGACCACACGTACCGCCGGCGTTGGCCTTGGTTGCATCTATTAGCTCAGAGGTAAGTTATTGCTATTAGTTAGTATAACAAAAATTAGATTATCCTTTGTTTTAAATACAAGTTTTTATTACAGTTTCACTTATGATTAAAATACCTACCTTTATAAAAAGTAGTCCTAGGGTCGATTAACTAAAACGTAACTGATATCAGACATGACACATTAATTAGGTATTGTGTTTATTTGTATACAGTAGTTTAATTATTACGTTAATTGGTGTATTTATTAGTAACACCGACACGCAAGGTTACCGAAGAATTATTATTACATATTGTACATTTTCCTTTGGTATCACTGTTTATTTGTTACAATGGGATAAGAAGCATTCTGGTGTTCGGTTCCAGAATAGACATTTATTTGTATTAATATTTAATTAGAAAAAAAAGTACCTACATTTATTTGTCACACACACAGAGGCAAGTTATAGAAAAATATATAAAGAAAATTATATTACCTAAAAATAATTTTAAAAAAGGAAGAACAATTATTAGCAACTGGATATGTGTTTATCAAATGGGCTCCGAGTCAGCATTATGATTTTCACTCGAGACCCATATCTAATAAGATTATTAATTGATAATTAACTATTAAAATGAATTAAATTCATACCTGAATATGCAAAGCTTATAAGCTAAGGTACAGGAATAAGAAGGAATAAGGAAGGTATAAGGTATAGGTATAAGAATAGGTAAAGTTCATACACATGGTTCTCTTTAGTTGCTACATTTAAATGAGATTTGGGTAGATTTTACCGAAATTCTACTACATTTTCAGTTTACGTAATTAATGGATGCCCCATGTGGGTTATAGGTTCAACGCTGCTCTTTTTACTTATAATTTAATTGAATTATGTAAACAGTAACTGCTAGTGATTCCTGTAGGTATCTGTGCATCGTATATCAATTGATGTTGAAATAAGTAGCATAACTATTTTAGGAAAATTTATAATTATACCTATGTGTGTTCTAGTTGGCGACTAGTGTTCCAGTTTTCTGTTATTTGGCTGGTGAGGAGCGACTTCGTGCTGCACTGTTAGGCCGTATGCGAAAGCATTACGCTTTGCTGCACCCGGACAAAGCAAAAAGATATAACCGTGTTTAGCTATTAAAAGAAAATATACATATTGTTTAGAAAGGATTACATAAACCATTATTCAGCTGCTTCGATCAATATTGCTGAAGCATTTGAGTTCAGTCATTTATCTTCGACCGTGTTTCTGCTTACGCTTAAAATAAATATTCGTTTTATACTTGTTTTATCATTATTTTTTACTCTGTCCAAGTATTATTGAATAACAAGGGTCAATGAATACTGGAGACTAAAAATATTTACAGAACTAAATTCTGATTTAAATTTATTTTCTATAACAATCACTCAATAAAAAACAAATCAATGAAATTCTAGCGCTAACTTAATTTATACAAATTTTTCATAATTCTGATTTGAGGTCAATCAATTTACGGATTTCTTTTTTATTTCTATAAAGGTGTTAGCATTATGGCTACAATCTCACCTGGTTTTAAGTGAGGATGTGACCGAAGATGCGGTAACACGCTAAGCCTAAATTATTACGGTAATAGAAAATTTCACAAAAACTAAAATTCAGCTCCGTTTTGATACAAATAAAGCTGTTATCATCTTTCTTTTCCTTTTTTAAGAAGAAAAATCTATGTTCCCTATGAATTCTAAAATGGCTGGAACATTTTTGAGAAATTTTGAGTCAATCTTCAAATTGGCTCAGTGGGGGTGATCCTGTAAAGTTTGGTAGAGATCGAATCAATGTTCTCTATGGTCTCCATAACGGCACAGCGATGCATGGTCGGGTTCACTAATGTTATACTATATGGAAAATAATTATTTACCAGTCAAGTTTCGTAAGTACTGTATTAGTCGTAAATTGAGAATCTAAGATTATTATTAAATTATTAAACTGTTTTGAACCCCCAACACAAGAAGGGGGGGGGGGGTGTTATAGGTTTATTATGTGTAACTGTACGAGGTATATTTTGATGATTATCTAGCTAAGTTACATAAAGCACCTTCCACAGGTCTGACCGAGTCGAAATTTAGTATTCTGTTATTTCAATATTAAAAGAACATGGCAATCTTGACCTTATGCTGCAGGATCATCTGGAATCTGCAGGATACCAAACTTTTCACCATCTTACAGCAGAGATATTATGTTTGGGTCTGAATGATGGAATAGTCTAAATGAATATTCTCACCTATTACATATTAAATTTACTTTTTGTCTATATCATTCCAATGACTGTGTAAACTATGCTTTTGAACTACATGATAAGCTTCGTCGCGCAGTACTTTGATTCCACTACTAAGGAACTTTTATGTAATTAACATTTTATATCCAGCATCTAACTATTTATCAGTATTTCGTTACAATAATAAACTTGAATTATTTTTAATCAAATGATCTTGTGTTTGATTGTTCTATTTGCGGCAATCAATGAAAAAATTAGTGTTAAATAATAAATTTCAAAATACGACTTCCCGTATGACCACCTACACGTTATATAAATTGTATCATAAAACATGAATGCTAGCCAAATAATAATGTTATCTTTGATACGTTAAAGGAAAGTCAATGATCTTTGATATTTTTTTTTACTTTTATTTATGAATGGGCGTCTATTTATTAATTTTAAATATACATGTTTTGAATGAATGTTTTAATTTATTGAAATGAAATTTAATACTGTTCAGCAAAATAAATACATATGTAAAATTCTTGTTACACCAACAACGACGGAATGTCTACTCCATGATCTCAAGTTCGTCTTCCGGTGTTTACAAACGAACTTTTTGAAATTCGCATACATTCACTAATTTGATTTTGGTAATACTATCGACTGACGGTGAAGCAAAACATCGCGAGGAAACGGGAACGCTCGAAAAATGTCCTGTACCATAGTATGAGGGGAAATACAGAACTTTGGATTTCTCAGCGTTTGAAATCGCCAATGCGTCGTGGACTGACTTGGTAAACTCTTGAAAAGGGGTATTTGCCTAGTAGTGGGACGAATACAGGCTAGTATTATTATTATTATTAAACAGCATTGAAATGATATCTAATCTCCCAACATAAACGACAAAAGGCACAGTATGTTGTAAGTGTTAAAGTCTTAGGAACTGCAAGTGAAAAAAAAGTCTCATATACCGTGTCTAATATTAGTCTTTCATGAAAAAGGAACGATGTTATCGGAGATCGAAAGTGCATAGGTACATATTTCAGATCTATTTTTGGCGTGAACGCATTGAGAACTGTAATTAGCAGTGCCAACTCAAACTCAACGTTTTCTGGCACAAATGAGAGACTAAATTTCTTTTTTACAGTGCAATAAACGGATTATTTAAAATATATTTTAAACCACACATCAGATTCTATATAAATCTCTTTACGTTCTAAGTGCCACTTGTTCTCTATGAAATGTAACTCAGTCCAAACAATTTTCTAATAACGATAATGAAACGGTATATCACTATTAACATAATTCTGGAGATTGTAAGTTTAAGCCAATAAAAGTGTAGAAAGGAAAGTATTAGTTGAAGGGTAACTCGTTTAAGCCTAAAACCAAGTCTCGATCTCCTGTATACCTTAATTGCTTTTATTTCTCTACCAGTAGCGCCCTCTAGTAGAAGAGTGCGGGAAGTAAAATTTAGCACTAAAAATTTTTGAAGTTTTATGAAAACTGTTTCAACTCATCTATCTTACCAAACTGGAAACACTGTATTTCTATAGTGATTCTCTCGGTACCGAGAGATCAATAATCCATTGGCGGTCGACTCTTATCATGCCGTCTATCAAGAATGGTTCATTCAAATCGACGTTATTATAATTTCTTTGTGAAATGATTATGAAAACTTGACTCAAGGCATGCAAATTGGACAATAGATGTATCAGGCCGTAGTAATACAGGTCTTACTATAACAGGATTTTCAAGATGTAATTCAAGATCTTCATGTCTACATATTGCTGTAACTACAACATAGTACATTGGTCTAAGTCAAAGATATTATACTAAAAGATAAACTTCATCGTATTTTGTTATGTTAAAACAAGTAAATATATTTGATTAAATCAATAAAAAAACATTCAACAAACTTAATTTAAACATAAACATACTAAATATAACAGAAACATAGAAATCAAGAAAATAAAATTCTTTGAACAAAACATCTCAAATATGTTTATTATGGACGATTGAGTTTTGAGTTTTGAAATTTTTTTATAGTATATCGGCAAAATGAATGCATAGATCTTGATGAAAAATACGGTATAGTCCAGAAACAACAGTGACTGCCGGTGTCAAACAAGTACGAGGAATATTGTAGCAAGGCTAAATAAATCTATGGTAACAGGTAACAAGCATAGTTTAATGATTATTCTGATATCTAATCTCTCCATTGTTTTGGATGGATTCATTTATGCCTACGGCGGGACTTACTATGATGAATTTGATAAAATTAGTAACAGCGGAATCCCATGAAATGAAACGTACATATTATACCTAATTACACAAAAAGAGGAAGACGAAAACTTTGAAGCTACGGATTTTTACAGAAAGTTGGCGATCAATTTTTGATGTAAAAATAAACTAAGAAGACAACAATACATTACAATACAAGAATAATATATAATATATAATAATCATAGATTTAATTGAAGATAAATTACAATTTTGAATACAATAAGTTGAATTTTAGTATACATTAGTCCTGTTTGGAATCCCTGCTACCAAGTACATTCTGACAGAATTGAACGAGTACAAAAGCGTTTCATGTACCACTTGGCATATTCTGATTACAAATGTAAAATCTTGAAAACTTATGAAGAACGCCTTTCTTATTAAAGAGTTATGTCGCTTTGTACTCGTAGGAGGAACTCTGACATCGTGTGTCTTTTTAAATTGCTACATGGAATCACAGACTCCCCCTACATTCTTGAACGTTTGAATTTTGCGATTCCACGTTTGGACAGTCGTTTGCATAACAGAAAAACTTTTTACCTGCCTCATTGCAGAACAAATATTGCTCAACATTCTCCAATATATCGTATGACATGAGATTGATATATTTTCAGGTTCTATTTCCTCTATTAAAAATATTCTTAAAATACTTAAATAATGTAATTTCAATGATTTTAGTTTACTTGGTTTTTGTACCGCCTAATGTGTTTTTTTTTCTATAACTTATGTGCATGCTGTATCCACATCTAGAAGAGTACAATCATTGCATGATTTTACAATATTGCTCATTTCTAATTATATACATAGGTTGTAGTCAGTTTTGTGGACCAATAAATAAAATAAAATAAAATAAATAATAAAATAAAATTACAAAACCTACATTCCTTGTGTGGCTTACACCATCAGTAGATAGTGATTATTATTATTTTGATTTATAATAAAAGACTAAAGAGTCAAAATCTGTACATTGAACATATTAGAGAAAAAAATACTGGGGTAGTTAGTATCTAGGACGGAACACATTTAGATAGTTTAAATCTTTTTATTTTTTTTTACTAAATATTATGCACACCTTTCTCTTGCTCTCCTGGAAGATTGGAAGAGAATGCTTTTTAGCATTAAGTCCTCCAATTGTCCTTTTTTGTGCAGTAACGAATATGTATATAGTCTGAACGTAAATTTAGGATGCATTCTTACACTTATGGACATTTGTGAGGTCTTTAAACTGCGTTTAAGTTATGTACATATAAAAAGGAATGTATGTACATGTAATTTTGTAATATATTTAGTGAAAGCAAGTGAAAAGATACTAAATTAATTCAAATTATTTTATCTTTACATAATTATCAATAAAACCAATAAATAGAAACGTATGTATTTTTATTTTCCAGGACATAGAAGACGATGCTGTACGGTTTGATTTAAATTATCATGAAATTAGTTTGATATTTATTGACACACTTCATTATATTTTCTGAAAACACTTATATTGAAAATTTTAGGGTGGGATTTTATTATTTATTTAAATGTTTTTCATAGATTTTAACGTTATTTTTAAATGTTTAAATCATTAGGGATATCTATTGGGTCTAAATTTTCTACGATAGATGTCGTTGTTTGATGTTTTTGAGCTATCAAGATTTTTATTTTTAAAAAGACATACTATAAAGTTCGTTATTATTCAGTGGATATTATCGGTTTATAAAAATAAAGTTATCAAATAAATTTAGCTTTTCATAAAGGATTGCAAAACTGAATATTTTTGTATGCTTTTATGTCTTTAGATAATATCGGTTAACATTTAAAATGATTTTAGTTGGGTATTCTCAAAGCTTATACCAGTTAAATACCGTAAGGTGAAATTAAAGTGAGGTGAGGTTTTTATTTAGTTGTTGTTTTTCATACACGAAATATACCACCCATACGAAGTCGCGGGCAAAGCTAGTATTACTATAAATGATCAGAAAAAATAAATAACTATGAAAACTCGAGACCTTGAAGGCATTTTATTAAACTAGGTATTCTTCTGTATTTACATTTTATACAGGATATATAGATTTAAATACTTTTTTTTATACATATTAACACCACTTTAACAGTTTTTCCAGCAGCCAGTTATAACTACATTTTCTTAAGGTGTACAGGATTTCTTTAGCAACAAATCATGACAAATTGAGCAAGCTCTTAAGCTGGCAGCTGACGATCACTGTTACTTTTCAATCGCAAGCTTTATAATCTATCACAAATTCTCGATATCGTACTCGTCTGCCGTTTTGAAAGTGTTTGAAATTAAATATTTTATGTAAATGCGAGGGTAGCTACTTATTTAAAATTCACTTTTGTCATAATATTATGAACTAGCCCAGTATCTGGTATTTAGTTTACGTGAAAATCTTAATGCTTTAATTAGATATTGTGTATAAAATTTGTTGTGTATGTATTCACCAACTTTGGGTATATTGATAACTCGGTTTGGATACTAAACATAAAAAATTATTCTTTTTTGGATTTCTAACATTTAACAATCAGTCTCCTTCGTTTGTAACTCTACCTACCATAGAGAATGTATATTCATATCTACGGACATTGCCTTAATTACACACGGTGCTATAAATAAGAAGAAGAAGAAATGATTTTGCTATTTAATGGGAACTAAATGGATTAAAAGTGGACATACTTTTGTTTTTGGTTATTTCAATTTTATTATTATAGCTTGGCCTCTATATGAAAATGATATTGTATTTATTCTACATTTTCCCTCGGACTCAGTCCTATATTTAATATAAAAACTATATTGAAATTATTTCATTAGTTTGCAAGTAATGCGCATTGTAACAAGGGTAAGTTACGATTTTATTAACCTTCATCATAATAAAATTATTAAAAAAAATAGTTTTTTATTTAATATTTCAGTTGTACTAAAAGTAAAATAGTAATTTTATGTAAGGGCTGTGCTGAATATTATTTAATAATAAAACAGATCGCTCGAGATTCTGTATAAAATACCAAGGTACTAACTAATATGTATAGGCACGATGTTAGGATAATCTCTGAAAAAATAAATATTCATGGTTATACATAATATTCTGTTGCATCAAATAATTTTAATGAAATAACCATGGTAATCATGCGCAGGAATATTTTATTTATTTATTTATTTATAGCGTCGCTGAGCGTGTTCTACCGTCTGTATAATGGTAAAAGTTCTGAAGAGCTGTTAAATCTAATTCCCTCCTCTCCTTTCCACAACAGAACCACAAGCGCTGGGCTCGGAGTCATAGTTATACGGTAACCTCCATTTTGGCACGAACTAAAATGTTCTCTATGACTTATCTTTGAAGTACCGTGAATCTGTGGAACCATCTTCCGGCTAAAGTGTTCCCTCCTGTTTACGACATCGGGTCCTACAAGCGTAACGTAAAGATATATCGCTCGGTGGTCGTCTTTGTGTTTTGATTGTACTGTGCTTACCATCAGGGGCAGTGCCATTAAAGTGCCGAGCTATTATTAAAAAAATGGTAGGGTAAAATAACATCATACCAAAAGAGAATTTTAATTATTTTAATTTTTGGTAATTATGTGTAATATGTATCTATACAAGTAGTAACATTAGTGCACAGACATCGCATTATATACGATTGCAAGAATGCCAATAATATAATTAATACAAAGAGACAAAGATTTGTACGAAGAATATCATCGCAGTCAAGTTTTATAAATGATACATTGTATGATCATCTAATTCAGTCATATTATGCAGTAACATAGTTTAAAGATATTGATGTTTAATCTAAAGAAAAAAGGAAGATAATTCGTTCTAAAGTACTATATCTAATTGAACACAACTTGGAAGATATCATTAATGATTAAGAAAAATTATATTAAATATTAAAAAAAATATATATTTTGATACACAAAGGAAATATGGTTTAAGACTACCTTTCTATAATCACAATTAGCAGATTATACTTTAATTAGGTACAATTTTATCTCATCATATCTAACCACGATTGGTCCACAATAAGGCCATATCGTATGGGGTATAGCCATACAATATAACAATAGTACGTACATTATCCAAATACAAGTTTTATAAGAATTGGTAACTGGCCAATCGCTTGTCTTAACAGTAGGTAAAAACATGCTTTGCACACAAAACCGCAAACCATGGTAATTTCCTACTGATATGGGGCATTACGTACATAGCAAGGTTATTTATTGGTACCTTATTCCATATAGCTTACAATAGTTAAACAATCTGTGTCAGTTCATTGAATAGCGCGAAGAAGTAACTTCAACAAAAGTCACAATTATACTTAACATTTATATTGCACCATATTAATAACACTACCTACATATTCACAAAATCGTTAGTATATCTGTCGCTACTCCTGGAATGGGCTCGATAGTTTTCATATAAATGTACATCACATTCATCCGTCATTTGTTCTATGTATTCACAATTATCATCTTCTAAACAAAGATTATAATTATCTTCTGATATTGCAGTTTTGTATACCCTGTTACTGTAGGTATCCTCCGTAGATCCGGTGGAGGATGGTGTCGATGGACTGTTCAACACAATTACTGGGTTATTGCGGTATGGCCCGCGACATGCATCCTGCTATATTTGCTCCAAAGGTGTATCTTGCATCAACTGTTTCCTAGCGTTCCGCCTCTCGATCACGGGAATAAAGAATAGGATCAATCCACTTAGCGATATAGTACCTCCCGCCACGTAGAATGCTGGTATGTAAGAATGAAGTACATCAAATAGCCAGCCTGAAAATATTCACTACACATTAAATTACATGGTTTTAATTATTTACATTACATATTTCAATGATATTAATTACAGACCATAATTACAAATGTACAATACGTATAATTTAAAAAATGATTACAAAACGACATTTCTTCATTCAAATGTACTTCTTCAAATAAAACGAATAATTATTATATTTTTTCTAACCGATACCTATATAAGTAGAAACTAATAAGTTTTATTCATTGTAACTTAATGAAAATATTTGATATATTACCTCCAAAAGGTGAACCTATGAGTGACGCGATCCCTTGGAACAGTAGAAGGAGACCAAAAGCGTTAGTGAGTTTTTCAAGACCCAGAAGATCAACTAACACCACAGAAGTTAATCCTACGTAAGCACCTATGCAAAAACCAAACGTTGTCGCATACAGTGCCAGCCCCCAAAACTCCCAGCAAACCGTCGCCAATGCTGTACCTGAAATAGGTCATAGGATTGACTCGAACTACCTATTTAAGTCATATAGAGATATAAGAAGAAAGAAATAGAAAATTGTATCATACTCACTGATGCCAGCTATCGTGAGGCATATATTATAAGCCAGCAATCTGTTTACCCATGGCTTGTCACTTATATATCCGAGAATAATCCTCCCTATTAAATTTGAAGCTCCAATTATCGATATTAAATACGGTGAATTTTCTACACCTAACTCTCTACTCAACAATACAGTATAAGTGTATGGAATATAAAACCCAATGCTAGTTAAAAAATTGGAAATTGAAAATAAAATGAATATTGGATCTATGAGTAGCGATAAATCTAACATTTCTAAAAGTGCTGCTTTTGATTGTTCTGAACAAGGTAACCATTTGCATCTAGTTTCTTGCACCGGTTTCGATGGTTGCGTTCTTTCAGGAGATGGAGCTCTGAATTTAGCAAGACTGGTCATACTTCCTTGGTATAATACGTCAGGCCTTTGCATGATGCCACTACCATGACGAGAGTAGTTTTGTTTTTGCTCTTGTGGTTTATTTAAAACTGGTTGAGATAACGTTAATCTTGCAACATCTCCGTCATCAACTTTTCCATTTGCTCTTGCCATCTGTTCTGTACTTTGAGATCTTTTCAAAGGTGACCTTGTTTTCAAATGTTTAGGTAGCATAGGTTCTGTGACTTGTGTCCGAGGTCTTTCAGGCACTGGCCTGAACATGAGTCCCAATGGTATACAGTGTAGGATTAAGGCACCAATGATTGCCATTGCACCCCGCCAGCCATAACATGAAATTAATAATGATGTAAGTGGCGCAAATAAAAATGTTCCTAGGCCTGACCCGCATACAGCAATCCCTGGAAAGTGTTTAATCAATGTTATTCTTATAAGACAAGAAAATAAAAATCTAAAAGACGGCAGTCCAACCAGCAGCATTCGTCTTAATTTTTTTAGTATCATGAAAAATTTTAGATGTCAAAGGATCCATAAATTAAATTTCATTAAAAAAAAAACCGATCATACCAGTAGCAAGACTTCGATATCGCTCAAACCATACTGTTACACTGACGATAGCAGGAAGGTAAATAAGACCGAATCCGAAGCCAGCGCCAACACCGATAGTGAAAATAAGAGTCAGCACATTGCCCGCAAATGCAGAAGCCAGCACACAGACCGCTGACAACAGCGCACCAGCTACAGTCACCGCTTGGCAGCCCCATCGATTTACGAATGAACTGGATATTGGCCCTGAAAAAAATTAAAAATTTATACAGTATGTATTACACACACAGTATTTATTCAGTTTCATGGGCTTACTATTATGGCCTGTCGCGCCGGTTCGTTACCCAAAAGAATCAACACTACCTTACTTAGCTTGAATGGGACAGGAAGTGGACGGCCCATTAGTAAACTTTATATATAGGGATATAAAGATAGATAAATTATTGATAGATAAGATATTGTCGTAGCTCAGGTGATCTTGTGTAAAAGTTTTGGAATTAAACAGAATATAGTCATATTTTATCCGTGAATACATATTTGTTATATTATTATTTTCTCTATGTATGTGATATTTTACAGATAAATAGCTTTAGTAAAACGTCACCACTTATTAGAAGTTATTATATTAAAGCAATATATTAGTGTATAATTTCAGACAAGACAGTTTAACTAATGATTAATACAAAACGAACTGCTTGCACGTTTGTATATAAAACACGTCGCAAAGATAAATAATACATGATTTATTTTATTTAATATTCATATGCGTGTATAATGTAGTATTTAAAATTTTTAAATAATCTTATTTCATATTTTCCTTTCTCAATATTTTTACGAAATATAATCATTTGCATTATAAATATAAATGCATTTTGTATAAATTTTATAGCATTACATTAAACATTGCATACGTTTATCAACGGTGATAAGTATGACAATTAAAAAATTATGATTGAAAAATATTAAATTAGGTAGCTACCAGGCGTGAGGCATATATATTAGTCCAGGTTTTGATACCCAGTGCGAGCTGGTTAGTGATATGTAAATGCAATGTTCTAAAAATATTACTCCTTAACATCTTAAAAAAGTACGTGATTGCATATGCCTATCTCTTATACATAAGCCGCAATAGGTAAGATATTTTTGAAGCAATGATTGAAGTGATAGCATGTACGGACACAGCGTTGATCTACGTTAGTTCGAATTCCTACAACGAGCTGAGCTTTCGGTGAAGGAAAACATCGTGATGAAATCATAATATGATGGTAAGGCATTTTCTTATACTCGCCTGGCTAGCTATCACTCTCAAGTTGAAAATCTGCTGCAAAGCTTATAGGTGTTTCAGCAGCTGCACTTGAGAGCCAGTTCCCCCCCTAGGCTTAGCGTGTTAACATCTTGCGCCACATCGTCTTTTAACGTACCTATCAGATGAGATTGCGGGCAAACGCTAAAACCTACAAAGAATTTTTTTTTTACCTGAACTCAGTGTAACCCCCACTAGTATAGAGACGATCCAAGCGGTCTTGCCGTTGCCCTCTTCGAAGTAGGTCAGGAATTCCGCATAAAACACACCGAACGAATAGGTCATGCCATCAGCTGAAATAGAAAGTTGATAAAATTCAGAGGGCGTACTATGTAATTTGAATTTGTTAAATACTTGATGTAACCTGTCGGCTATGCTAGGCGTTAGTCGGTGATGATAGTAATAATTGTTAAAAGGACCTAATTTTGTATTATTAGAGCCATTCAAACGTGATTTATGGACAAACATTCAAACAAACATACTTTCACATTTATATAATATTACACAATATAATTTGTTTCACACAATACATACCTTCAAAAATAGGTATGTAACTTTATCGGTATTGTTACGGAAAATGTTTTGTTACTCTAAGGTCTAAAATAACAAGTTCATCGGAATTTTGTATTTTAAAGTGCATTTGAAAGCATTGTTTTCTAACTCCAATGTTGCAAATTCCAAACTATATTATTAAATTTGTTGTGAATGTACATCCTGTACATACGAGAAGTTTACGTCATCAGTCAATGGATAGGTAATAAGGATTTATCAATGATACGTTTAGAAATCATAAATTATGAGTAAAAGAAAAATACGAGATGTAATAATTACTGCATAAAAAGGCGTACGGTGTCACAGACATAGCTAGTTTAATATATGAAAAAGTCTTTTTTAACGACATTAATTTGTCAATATCGGAAACATAAGCTTTAAAATGATTTTTGAATAATTAATTTTGATGTAGAGTTAACTTAGACATGGCCTTTCCAGGAAAAAGCACCTTTGAGAAATAATATAATTTTAGATATTCATCCCCACCTTTACTCGGGCTAAGTGGAAGGGTATAAAAGGCTTATTCGGTGAAGCTGTAGAAGCCGCAGCGTCTTCAGGGCATCTAAGGCTAAAATTATAGTAAGATCTAAAAAAAAGGAGCGGAGGCTGCACATTTCAGATTACTGAATACAATATACACATGTTCCTTCCTCTCTCCCAGGACGAAGGAACATGTGTATATTATGTTAGTTTAGCTCGAATTTACGAATAGGGAATTAGTCATATCGTGACATATTCGTTATCGCGACAACCGCCTAAGCCGAGGTCTGGCCACTTTGGCAACCTTGTGCGCGAGTTGTCCAAAATTTTCGCGGCTGACTGCCCTAAGCGCTCGCCCCCAAGTCCGATGAAGCTGTAAAAGCCGTCTGAGGCTCCAGGGCACATACGGGTAAAAGTATAGCCGCTTCTAAAAATAGGAGCGCGGGCTTCTTTCTCGTTATTATAGTCGGAAGGCTCACATCGCCTCACTTATTATAGTAATAAAGTCCGTAAATTATATTCGTGGTCAGACATTATCACCCAAAGATATATTATTAGGTATATAAAGCGATTATTTGTTATCAAAAATGAAGCAAAGTAGGTGTAAGTGTTATTGTGTAGTGTATCATCACGCCTTTTTTGGGATAATAATGAGACAAAAATAATAGTAAAAGCGAAAAATTAAAGCTATAGTCAGTGGGCCTATATCCCACCTCCCTTATCGTTTAAACGTATGCCGTCACACATTTCTAAAGTAGGTTAACATGATAGGCATGTAAACAGGTGCATTATCGATGAATCTCGAATACTCCTACAAACAATGGCCGGTGCACAGCGGTATAACAATAGAACGAGTGCCTACATAAAAGAAGCTTCCTCACTCATTCACCGAGATGTATGAGGAAAGTGTAGAGTTTACAATGAGTGACATTTCTATACATCGTACAAATAAAGGAATTACTGACTCATAATAGTTTGAAACAAGTTTTTGTGTATGTAGGTAGGTACTATAATAATATTTGTAACCTTTTATGCAACCAAGGAACAGTGTCTCCCTATAACAACTATAAACGAAACGATACATTTTTTTATTAAAATAACAGTACTATAATAAAATATTTTATTGTTTCTACTATTATTAAAATGATTTTGCTTATTTATACCTGTGTGAGTATTCATATTTTATAACGAAAATTAAAGTGTATTGATAATTGATAAACAGTACTCTTTGTCCTCTCACGACATAATCATCTTTACGTTAAAACATAATTCAAGAATAATGAGCCCAAAATATAACTAGCTAAAGTGGGTGTGGTTTTGGCTGTTGACTTATCTTTACTTATGTTTAGGGCATGGGAGGAGTCGCAGGATGCAATCGGTATATTCTGTGATCTGTCAAAAGCATTCAACTGTGTTGATCACACCACGCTAATACTTCAATTTAAACATTATGGTGTTTGTGGACCTTATAGAGATAGAAAGCAGAGGCTTTCTAGTCTCTTACTGAACAGACCGATGTCTAAAAGAAAGTGTAAATGGGGCAACCTCTTCGGGACCATTAGCTAGAATCGGCGTCCCTCAGGGTTCGATTTTCGAACCGTTATTGTTTCTGGTGTTTATAAATGATCTCCCATTAATAGTTAAGAACTTTGCTAACATTGTTTTTTTTTGGAGACGACACTTCGGTCATATTTCCAGTGAAAAAAAAGATTCGAGGATTAAGCATATAAATACTACTTTACATAAAATATCTGAATAGTTTGCTTTAAACAATCTATTGTTAAATGTAAACAAAACAAAATATAACACATTTGCCTTGCCCAATATCGAATGTTTTGAAAGTAGTATCAAGATAGAATTTAGTAGGCTTAGTTGATACTATTATATTTTTAGCATCACAATTGATGCAAAATTACAATGGCACACATTAAAATTTTGGAAGGGGAATTAAGCTCCGCTGCATTCGCAATGCGGAAGATTCGTCAGTTAACAGATATTGCTACTGCTAGGTTAGTTTACTTCGCTTACTTCTACAGTTTAATGCCCTATGTGATTTTACTGTGGAGTTCAGCAGCTGAGGTAGATACCATATTTGTACTAGAAAAACGGACAGTTCGAGCAATTTATGACATGGGACCTCGTGAAATCACAGAGCAACAAGTTTCAAAAGCCCTAATATATCATGGATAATTTAATGTCTGTTCGAAAAAAAATTGATACTTTTGAATTTGTAAATGACAGGCACAATGTTAATACTATAAATAAATATAAAATAGTAATTCCATCTTTTAGACTTAATAAAACAAATAAAAGTTTTTGTGTAATTATGTTAGGTTCTACATTAAACTTCCTAAGCACATTACCGATTTGCTGAATAATAAATTCAATAATCATATTAAGCAAGTTTTATTTCCCAAAGGTTATTATAGAGTGGATGATGGTGATGTCTGGAAGTGATTCTCTCTCTGTACAGCCATAAAAATGATAATAATAATAATTATAAACAATAAAAACACCGTAAAAACAATTTAAAAAAATCGATAAACCCGATCGAGTGTCTTGGTCTTCTCGATGACTGGGAACCGGTATTAGTGTGTTGACATTCATAAGTGCCTTCTTAGGGGCTAAACTCAATAAAATATTTTAGATTTTTAGTACCAAGTAACTAAATATATTAAATTATAAAGTAACACGATTTGTTTATAGTTAATGATTTCTTCTATTTTCTGTGTTACATTATATAAGTGTACAGTTATTTAGGAATGTAGTGTTGTATAAATAAAAATATAAGGACTGTCAGGAGCTGTACCAGACACCGTAATCATAATTTCTCTATTTTAACCAGAAGTAGCGATTTTATTTGCGTAATTATTAGCCAACCATCTTGTGTAGATGACAACTATCACTTTCATTCTATTACAAGGTACATACTAGTATTGGAGATACACAATATATTTTATCGTATATATTTCATGAAAAGAGAGAAAATATGAAGATATTTTTACATTTCAATTTTATTTGTTAATATTCTACAGTTTGAGATATTGAAATATTATCAATCAAAGTATATATTGTTATTTGTTAAAACGAAATGGTTATATTATATTTCACCCCATCCTGAGTTTAGGTTAAATAAGTAGATATATAGCTATTATATAAGTTATAGGTAAAATATAAGTTAATATTTTACTGAATCTCGTTATTAGAATTGTAAGTAATGTGATATATATGTTATAAAAGTTAATTAAGGTTAAACTTTTGCGATATTCCCTACACTATTGTGATATAAATTCTTAAAAGGATTTCATAATAATCAAAACAATTTTTTGGCGGTATAATTCAAGTACATAACATAATAATATAAAACGCTATTTATTTATGAAATATCTAGACATTCTTTCAGTGACGTTTTATGTAAATGAAACACTAGCCGTGCTCCACTGTTTCACCCATGTTACAATTATACTACAAGTTCTCCACGCTTTGTCATGTTGCTACCTCTAACGCGCCCGTATATCCCTATGGTTGTTCTCACTTCCCGTATTTGCCTACGGCATGCCAGATTGCTTGACGATTCTAGTTACTGCTCCGCTCCTTAGAATCTAGCTATTATATACAAAAATAATTTTTCGAATCCGACTGGTGGTAGTTCCAGAGATTAGCGCGTTTAAACATACAAAAAAAAAGAAAAGCTCTTCAGTTTTATTATATTATAATAGGTTTAAGGTATAGATTAGGTAAAATGGTTATATTTATAATACATACATTTATAATAATACATATTGTATTTATGTATTGTATTCATGTAAGCACATATTCATTGAAAATTATAAATAACTAAATTGCTTCAGTTTATCATATCTATCATAAAAATATGATTGATTTCGTTCGATCGATTTCGTTAACTATTAGTTATATTTATTGTTGAAATAAAGATATCTTGTTGTGTCATTCAAGTTTATGACATTACTAAAGAACAAAAAAATCTGTTTCGGTAATCCAGACGAACTACGGCGCGGCGCGCCTCGTTCAGACCTTTCATGAACTTGTGAAAACAGATTATCTCTCACAATCTATGTAGTGCATTGACTGAGTCAGAAAAACGATGTGAAAACAAACTTATTTGCGTAGATCTGGAACTGCCTTAATGATCGGGTAGGCTAGGCGTCCTACCCATGCGTAACTATGTGACGAGAGTAATGATTTTAAGGTTGATAACGTTAGACTGATAATAATAATAATATGCTTCGTTGTACTTACGTAACATATAAAAAAGTTGGTCATCACGAGACACAAGGCAAATGTGAATATAAAAAAAAGTTTGTGTGTGTGTCAGCTCCTACGCACGACTGAGTTTACTCCATCAGTACGTTAGTCTTTCAATAAAATATATGTAATAGGCAAAAAGATGATTGGTTTACTGATTGACTTGTATTTGTACCTGTACCTGTGCCTGATAAATAAATACACTAGGTAATCTCAACACACGACAAACCAATAGAAAGCCACTGTGAAGATGTTTATTTTATTACTATGTGTATGATGGTCGTGATCCCTACCAATGCCATTAATCTATACATGTTTTAACATGAAACTTTGAAATGATCCAGTCTGTGAATTAAAAAAAACGAACTTGGATCCATACCGCCAACGTTGAACCAAAGCGTCACCACGCCAACATTGGGTCCAACAACCTGTCCCACCCGCCGCATGAAATGTTTCACGTCAAAAACTGTGTGTGTGTATAACTTTTACACGCGGTTGAAGTGATACTTATTTGATTTTGAACACAATTTGAATACATTTTGGTCTAAGTATCGTTCGTAATGTAACGCGTAACGTTACACGTAGTCATGTTGCATAAAGTTTTCTTACAGTATATCCAAAGAAGTTTCACTACAAAAAATGGTTGATTTTGGTTTAATAATAAATAAATAACGTTATAATACCAATATTATACGGTTTGTTAATAACAATGGTATTAGAGTCTATTTTCCGTTGAGTTTTGGTATAATGAGTCATGAACGAAAATGGTAATATCATGGGTAGTATACACCAAAAGTATTCTATGTAACGACTATTGTAATAAATCTCTATCAGATCGTTTTGACTGATGGATTTATTTTCTACAGAATGTTCGTGGCATGTTATTTATTGATATGTAAAATGGAATAGGAGATTAGTTTGGAAATCTTTAGTATTTTTTCCAGTACCTATATACGAGATACCTAATGTATTTTAAAGCAACGAGTAAATAGTATCTATTTATAATATCGACAATTCGGATTACAAAGGGCGTAAAGGACTTTTTGACGAAAATAGCTTTATAATTGTATCATACTCAATTTTTCACGGTATTTTGGTCTGATTTATACCCGTTGTGATATTCGTTAAAAGTGTTATATTTCAAATACGAATTTTCAAATTAATAGAGCTTATAGGACATTATATTAATATATGTGTGTAAAATACAACTGCGCCACGTGAGACATCGATGAAAGTTGCATGAAAATTGTTGTGTAATATATTCTTAAGACATCGGTTCGTATTAAATGACAATAAAAACTAATTTCTTAGAGCGTATGAGTCATCTATTTTTGAAACTATTGACCAAACATTCCAATAGTCATAACAGTAATATAGATCGTGACTTTTTAAGAAACTTCTTCCATGAAGAAATCCTTAGCAATTATTACAAATAGTTGTATACAAAAACATTTTAAATTTTAGTTTTTTGCTTCATCTGAACAACACGACTATTGTCTTTACGCTCAGTGCAATCCGAAGTGTCGATATATCGTTGGAAGTACATAATATAATATATGTATGAATGTAATTTTATTAACATTTTACTTTCCCAATTTTAATAGAATATCCAGAAAATATAGGATTGTATAAATTGAAGAAAGATTCATATTCGCCCTATTCTTTTTACCCACGACGTATTGGCGATTTCAACGCCGAGGAATCTATAATTCTATATTTTTTCCACAAGACTGTGATACAATAAGAAAATTTCTTAAAAACCTTTTTTTGACGCCTTTACTCTGCAGTGATACTTTTACAGTATGTTATTAGTATATTTTATAATACTCATTGATCAACCTTTTTGCTCCTTAAGGGTTATAATTTTTAAACATTCTCTCTTAGTCTGGGCACGCAGTGTAAGCAAGTTACAAAAAAGTACATTCTAAATGTCTATCTACTCTAGCTGTTTTTTTTTATTGATCAATCAGAATTTCTAATATAAAAAATGATTTTGTAATATTTTCTGTTTCAGTTACAGTGGATTATATTTTACTATAAATAATAAAATCTTGTATTATTCTGAATATTCTATTGAAACTGTTATTAGGTTCTAAAAAGGCGTGTTGTCCACCTGGTGTTAATTGGTCACTGTAGTCTATAGGTATATACAACCAACCTCAAAAAGACCGCAGCTCTGAGGCTAGTTCATGGATGGTAGACATACCAGTTTACAGTACAATTATGCTGGTACGTAATAATACCAACTTTCAATATAGATCAAGGCCCCATGAGTTTTGTTCACCGAGGAGCTAACTTCGTATTTGCTATTTGGTTCTGAGGGTACCATCTTTTAGCTACATTTGTACTAGAATTATTGGGCCATCGTCTATTATTCCTGGACTAGTAACCACTCCTGAGGTCGTAGTGGCTAGTGTACCAGTGCGAATTGCTAACTACACCCTTGGGACAGGAACACAACAACGCAAGCACTGCTTTTTTATTGTTATAGGTTTAGCGTTGTGGCCAAAATCGCACCTGATCTTAAGTGCCGACGTGGCCCAAGATAGTAGCGCGCTAAGCCTAGTGGAAGACTGGTTCTCAAGTGCAGCTGCCGGAACACGCCTATTGGTGTTTGGCGACAGATTTTCAGTTTGAAAGTGGTAGCTTGTCAGACGAGCATTAGAAAAAGCCCTATCACCACGCTATGGTTTCATCATGATGTTTTCCTTCGACGAAAACTCAGGATCATTGCAGAGATTCGAACTCACGTTTATTGACGAGAAGTTCGTACACGCTGCCGATCCATCAATGCTCTTTGCGATAGAAATACGTGTAGCAGTGATAATTCCGAAGTAGAACTTTGCACAGGTTCTATCCAGACTTAAATTACAAGCTACAAGCACAACAAGGCACAAGTTCAGCCGTGTATGGAATACTGTTCGCACCTCTGGGATGGATCCGTAAAATACCTCCTGGAAGCTCTGAACAGGTAATGATTCAGACGTTACATTTCATGTACACAGGAACATTGCTTCGCTGAGCGTGTTCTAATTTATGTATAATGGTGAGTTTTTTGAAGAGCTGTTTAATCTAATTACCTCCTCTGATCCTCTCCTTTCCACAACAGAATCACACGCGCTGGGTTTTCGCAGTCACAGTTTTATGGTAACCTCCATCTTGGCGTGAACTAAAAAGTTCTCTATGTCTTTGTCGTACCGAGAAACTGTGTAACCATCTTCCGGTCAGTGTGTCCCCTCCTTATTTCACCATCCTCATTCCTTCATAACGTGAAGACATATTTATGCAGGCCAGCATGGATTATGGATTACCGAACTCTCGGTGGTCGAACTTGTGTTTGGATTGTACTGTGCTTAGTGCTTACTAGTTGCCAAGTTAGGAAGAAGAGGATGTAGAAGAAAACCAGGGGTTCGAAAATTAAAATTTAATAATGTAATAAGAGTTTTATAAATCGCGGTGAATGTGGAATTTTATAAGAACCTGTGGTTTCGTTAGTTAATATTAAGGCTTGTTATTAAGATTTTCAATTGTTTTAAAAAGATACCGAGTGTTATTTATATCTACTTATATCATATACACATTATTGTAAATATAGATGACGAACTTGATAAATAGATTACACTTAGGTCGATGACCATGTATATAATAATGCACTATTTATACTCTAGTAACTACATATATAAGAGAATACAATTGTTCATATAAAATTATTTGCTATGACAACATACTAATATTGTATTTGTATAAGTCGTGTCACAATATATCAAATAAATGTGAGAACCTCTTTTTTCTTTGGTGACAAAGCAGATATTTATTCTATTGTAACTATTGACTATATAGATGTGTGTTGTTTTTAATATAATCAAAGATAGTATCCTATTTGTATGATACATTGTAATTATTTATTTTATTATTTCACTAATAAATACATTTAGGTACAACTACTTGTTAAAGCCATCCTATTAAACCTCTGGGGTTTGTCTTAGCATGCCTGAGGTTTTATTCAACGCGTTGCTGTTTGTAATACACATATGTAGTAGGTAATATAGTAGTGTAGTAGGTAGTAACTATTTTTTTAATTACTATGCTGTTTAATACTAACCAATACTTCGATTTAGAAATAATCTTATTAAGCATAAAAATATATCAAATATAAATTGGTATAATATTATGTAAGTTAAAAAAAATAACTTATATATTTATTTGCATAGTTTTGAATTGATTTTTCTGTATGAGTATATCTGTATTTTAAAGTAATTGGAATTCTTAATTTACGTTATAAGATATATAAAGATGTCTGGAGCTGTTTATCTAAGTTATGAATAATTTGTTTTAATAACATGTTAGTTCAAAGTGTACTGTGTATTAGTTTTGTAACAAAAATGTCTGGATCGGATGAGTTTATTAAATTTTATTTTACAACACCGTTTCAAAAATATAATATAAATTGGCTCAAAAACATTAACTAAATAGGCAATTAAAAAGACATCTAATACAAGTTCAGAGTTGATATCAAAATACAGTGTGTAGCGACATCTCTCGCCACAACTGACGCATCGACGCAACTACGTAGCGACATCTATCGAGCCACATAAGACGCATCCTACTAACCTACATTGCGCTATAGAAATTAACTCTATCGTTGAGTATATATACAAGAACCCGACTACAACAGTCGGGGCAGCTGCCCGCCAGACATAGCACCCGTCTGGCCGGAGGATCCTTCCTTTTCTATGGCGGATGAAGAACTTTACTCTCTGTTCCTCACCTCCGCTAAATGTATATATAATTTTAATAACCGTTTTTTTGGGTTCCGTTTCTCATTAAGGAACCCTTACAGGATCACTTCGTCGTCCGTCTGTCTGTCAAGACCCTTTTTCTCAGGAGTGCGTGGAGGTGTCAAGTTGAAAATAATATCAAAAACTCAGGTCTACAATCCCTTGAAGCTGTGAAAAAATTAAATTTCTAAGTCAACGCAATTAAAAGATACGGCTTGAATATGTCTCATTTCTATACAATTTTAGAGGGAACAAAAACCTATAGGGAACTTCCAATTGACCTACGATCATCAAATTTGGCAAGAAGCAGTGTCTTGTAGCACAAGTAAAGGGAAAATCTGAAAATTGTAAATTTGTAGTTAGATAGTTAATAAGAATTAATTTTGTTATTTGCAGTTGGCAAATTGACCGCGGCATATGTTGATGTATGGGGACAATAGTTTTCCAACGGCAAAGTTAAGTTTGTCCAGTTTATCTTTCCGTAAAATAAAAATCAGCTCCACCTGTTGAGTATTTTCACAAACTGCACAACACCATCTATTAGTGAATAGTTAAACTAGCTGTATTTGATAGAGATGGGTGAAACATATAGGTATATAAAATTATTGACATTTTCTTATAAAATTATTGATATATAATATCGTTATTTTTAACCATGATATATCGATATTTATGTTACTGTATCGATTTATTAATTGTAAACAAATATTTATTTTTACCATAATTATATTTTCTGTCCACTTTTAGTGACAAAACACTGAAATTTAAAATCTTAAAAAAATATATTTGAAAACTAAATGTTATAACCAATACAAATCATCGATATAAGTAATTTTCTTAACAAAATGTCGCTTATCCCTACTCGAATAGCATCAATTTTGTGCTTTAAAAATAACAACCGTAGTACATAGCGACATCTAACGTCGAGTAGCGATACTCTAACACTGTAGTACTGAAGTATCGAATAAATGTCTTTAAAGTGATTGTGTACAAAATAAACTTCAGCGTTATCTTTAAAAAAGAGAGTTTTATTTTAATTATATATGTAACTTGCAGTACCATGTTCGGAAAAAAGAGGACATAAGTTTCCGAAAGTCAAAACTCTCAAAGTAGTGCTTAGTAGTTCTGTGGTAGCGATTTTTTTTAAGTTTTTTGATTTTTTCTTTTGCATGCTTGGTATAATATGGTTGATGATCTACCTTGATGCTATATTTCAAGTTTCTGAGTTACCTAGAAGTGGTCTAGGTTTTTGATGAGTGAGTCAGTCAGTTACAATTTTAGACCTTAATAACTATTCGTGTCAATAACTTATTCGTAAAATTTGGGATTCTAGGTGTTAAACGTTCAAAATTTGTAGGTCTAATAGCTTTTGACATAAGGAGGTGCCGAAAGTAGCTCGAAAAGGTTCGTTTAAATATACACACTATCCGGTGTCGCCCTTTTCGACACTGAATAGAGAAAATAAAAAATGATGCGTTTTCAAAATCATCTTTCGGTGAAAAAACAAACAAGTGATCGTGAAAGATCGTTTTACACGGTATCTAAAATTAATCTATACAATTAATAAAATTGAAGTGTCTGTTTGTAATGTCAAAATAACAGTTTTTACTAAATGCATATGAAAGTATATACGATACCTATAACAAAAAACCCATTTTTAAAAATTTTGTCCGTGTGTCTGTTTTTCTGTCTGTCTGTCTGTTTTGTTCCGGGTAATCTCCGAAACGGTAGGACCAATTTTAACGGGACTTTCATTGATAGATAATATAGGGAATAACTTAGGCTACTTTTATTTTAGAAAAAGATTTAGGATTCCGCACAAATAAAAAATCAATTCAGGTGCTTAAATGGCTTATTCTGAGTAAACCATAAGAGATATAGCAAATTAATGTACTACATAATTATAGGTTTTAAAAAACCTACAAAAAAGTCCGGGAGTGTATATATCTATCTTCTAAGGAACACCCACAATAAGCATTTTTGTCTTTAAATTAGCCGAGAGCGGAGGAGCAAGATTCGCGAGGGCATTCTGAGCGAAACCACGGGCTCAGCTAGTACAAAATATAGTTGAAGACTACGTTGCTATTATTTATTTTTGCAAATAAAGAACATGAAACAAACGCGCCGATAGGCATTGATTTATATTACCTGAATTACTAATTTTAAATCAATGATAAAAGGCCATTTCGAATATCTTTAAATTGATATATTTATAAAATCAGTCAATGTATGGCCTATGGATATTTGAGGTGACAATTACGGTACCTAACTGAACTACCTACATCATTATTTAATCGACAAGACGATGAACCAAAACTAAAACGTATTATTTTTGGTAAGTTAATAGCTTTTAAAATTTCTGCCTACCCTGTTTAAAAACTCTGAGCTCGCCGATGCTCGCTAATTATTTTTGTGAATGTAGCTGAACAATTACGGTATCCTCGGTGCGCGAGTCCCACTCGCACTTGGCCGGTTTTTTTTTTGGAATGTCAATATCATGTGATACTATTCTCTCGGGATTGTAACAACATGCCTATTTTCTTGCAGATATAATAGTTTAATATCATTAAAATTAAGCTTTTTATCTAACCAGGACATGTATAAATCACTAATTTTATTTACATAATTATATCATTACGAATTATCAGATTCGAATATGTTACAACTCAAAACACGTGAGAGTATATTATGTCGTAAAAGTCACAGCAACAGTAATCTAGTGATTCAATTTTATCAAGTTTATTGATTAGACTGTTTGAATTTTGAATTAGATAATATTGTTATCGTAATCGGTAACATAAGATAAGCTACTGAATAATGCACTGCATACAATTTTACAAACAGAAATATTAAAAGTTATTGAGGGGTAAATTGTTAACATTACCGACTGGTGGAGTACACCACCCAACATCCACCGTACAGAAGATCGCAGCCAAATTATCTAGTGTTGTCTTCTTGCGGTGACTAGGGTTTCCAGAGCTCCTTGGGTAGGGGTTTAAGGTTGGCATGCGCCAGTGATACCTATGGTATTACAAAAAAAATACCATCTGGTCGGTGCTTTTCCTTATGCCATGTTTACCCTCCATTTGTCCAACGATCAAGCCTTTCCAACTCGTTCTTCGGGGAACGCATAATATGCCCAAAGAAGGTACACCGTCGGCCGTAATTTGTATTAGACTGTGAACGCGTCATACGATTGTCCGAATTGAAGAAAAATTCGTAACAGTCACAATTCAGTATTGAGGGAACGAGGAAAATTGGTGTAATATATTATTAATGTGAAATGTCTAATGCGGTGAGCCAGACCGTTTGTTGGGCCCAATGTTGGTGTGGCGACGCTTTGGTCCAGCGTTGGCGGTTTGGAGCCGAATTCGTTTTTTTTTAATAGACAGACTGGATCGTTTCGAAATTTCATGTTAAAAATGGATAGATTTAAAATGGTTGGTAGGAATCACCACCACCATACACATATGCAGTAATAAAATAAACATCTTCACAGTGGCTTTCATTTCTTTTATCATGCTTCGGGATCACTCGGTGTATTTATTTCTCAGGTATAGGTACGGTCAGTCAGTTAACCAATCACTTCTTTGCCTATTGCATATGCAAAGACTATTATTGTACATAAGGAGTAAACTCCAGTCGTGCGTCGGAGCTGACACATACATAAACATTTATTTGAATATTGATTCAGGTGTTTCACATCTGCCGGGTGTCCCATGACGGCCAACATTATTCTGCAAGGTGCTATTTTGGGTGCAAGATTGCAATATCTCTACATCAAAATTAATGATTAAAACGTCATTTTAAAGCTTATGTTGCTTGTTATTGTTAAAAGAGTTTAAAAATAATCTTTTCATTAAAATATTAATTTAAAAACTTTTCATTAGCTAATGAAAATATATTCGACATATTATAGGAGGCGCTATCTATTTACATTGTTTAAATTTTGAACGAATATTCGCATGAGCCAACTAGAATATTTAATAAACAATAAGCATATTTCTGTATACAAACTATTTGTAATGTAATTTCTGATCAATACATACTAATATTTGTATTGTTTGAACGCTCTTATTTCGGGAATTACCAGTCCGAATGAAAAAAATATCTTGGGTGATATAACCTGTAGGTACCTATATTAAGAAAATTTCTATACTATTTAAAATCATCCTGCGACTCTAAGAGGTAACCGCGGGTACGGTATACTGAAACTAGTCACCTTTGCATAATTTGCAACAATACAAACATGTTTTCAAATACGAACTGGGTTTCATTAGCGATTTCGTTTCTAGCTAATTAGAAAAAATATTTGCTATTGTAAAATAATATATTAATAATAAATAATAATTTAACATACATATATCTAATCAATGTAAATACTTATGAAAATTAGAGAAAAATGTAGACTATTTTTCTGTATATAGTAGAATTTTTAATGGAAAATTATTCATAATTTTTTTCAGCCATTCCTAATTTCATATAATATAATAATCTTTCATTATATATTTCATAACAAAAATAAAGAAATAATAGACACAATTAATTCTAAATTATTGCTCTTCCGACTTCCAAACACCTCCTAAATTACTTAAATGTTTATTGAAGGAAGTTCTAAATATTCATCCTAAATATTTTTTTGGCACTATGATTATCATTTTAATTGTATTGTTACTTCTCTATATGAAATAAGAATATCTCAATTGAAATGAAATACAATAAATAAAGTATGCGTTAGCTTACTGCACTCAGAGTTATCTTGTGTACTAACAAGTTTGACAGGATCTCGTCATCGTGGGATGTAGGTCATGTGGAGTAAGTTTCTTAATTACAATTCCACTTCAAGCTAACCTTAGGTGACGTTCGAAACGCCGAAATTACGTAATTATCTTGACAATTATATTAAATTGCATAAAAATGACATTTAAAATTACCGAACATAAAAAATCTTTATGTATGTTATCGCTTCATAAAATCATCATCTTCTGCCTTTAGAAGTCTACTGTTGCATAAGCCTCTCCTAAGGTTCGGCATTGGATCTGATCTCCGGCTTTCACAAAATATTACAGCATCTAAATAGAGTAAGTAGTTAGTGAAATGATGAACATTTTATTATAGAAAAGGTCCTCTGTAAACGACCTTTGCAAAAAGGGATGGATATATTACGTACAAAAGTGTAGATAGGTACTGTGTAGTGTAGTGTATAAAAATATTAATTATAATTAGTAAATTTTATTTTTGCACCTATTTCTATTTGTTTTTTCAAAAATTCTATTAGGTAATTAACTGAGAATTTTCAGAAACTTGCGATATTCTGTTAAAAATAGTAACATGGATTCCAAGAATTTATTAATTGGAATTGATTATGAGCACTACTCTGGCCTTGAATAACTTTGGAACCAAATAGCTAGATATAGAAAAGATAGAAGTCTTTAACGTAGGCTTTTGTCGAAGGACAAACTCTATTAGAATACCCCATTGCCGATTATAAATATTTATCTTATTTCGTTTATAAATAATAAACGTAAATACCTATTGTATGTACAATAATAAAGGCTTAGATATTTTATTTATTTTTATTTTTATTAACTTTCAAACCATTACATTTATAATAGAAACCATGATAGATCTTTTTCGTAGACCGTTCAATATCCTACAAGAATGTGTGTTGGTCATTTCTAGATCTCTGTGGTCATTCCAATATGCTGACTCATTATTGACTTATTTCAAAGTATAACAAAAAAATCTCATATCTATTATTTGTATAAAAATAGTAAATTATTACTATTTAATACATCCAATAAAAAAAAAACAATAAAAATAAAAGAGACTTATTTACAATGACGGTCCATAATTAGCCGTGGTTATTTCTTCTTACATAGTTACAATAATGATTTTCTGTAAATTATTAGATTGGATTATTAGATTAAAGGGGATTGCACTTATGACCGTTAAAACACTACTGCCGGTTCAGAAAACATCCCAGTCATCGAGAAGAACATACCGACCACTCGACAATCGTATCTTCAAGTCGAGAAACTCTCTCCGTGAAAACGGGCCTTAAGTCCTATAGCAACGATAATAATCTTGTGGCAACTGACAAGATAGTCATGATGATATTATAAAATTCAATAAAGTACCTAGCTAGTCCGACGGACATTGTTCAGTCTTATCCAACAGTCAATAACTCGACCACAGCGCCACCTATCCCGATTTTTTTTCTTGATAAGTTTCCACGAGCATATCGAACAAACAAAAATTTGTTATGGTTAAATAGTCTTCAGTTCATTAAAAAATCCAATACATATCTAAAAGGATTTTCGTTTATTTTCTTTAATGAATTTTCTGGATAGCCTATTAAAGTTTAATTTCCCTAAAACCTTACTCGGAATATTACTAACATAAAAAAGAGAATTACTCTTATCGGTTCAGCTGTTATCAAGTGACGCGCTTAACAACGAACAACATTAACAACAAGAACAGCAGAAATATGCAAAGAAATTTCTCTGTGACCTACCCCTCTTTAAGCCTCCCCTTCTCCAAGGAAAGGAGCTTTGAAAACCCTACTCACCACAGAAATACAATAAAAGGTTATTTGGCTGCGCTCCTATAAAGGGTAGAAGTATTCCACCAGTCGGGCTACCCCAAGTAGAGAGAAATCTCTAAAGAAATGTCTCTGTGCCATACCTCTCTTAAAAGCCGGGTCAACAAGTATACTATATACTTTTTTGTTATTTCAGTATAATAAAGCAAATATGTATTGCAATAACTTGACGTTCTTTTAATAATTCCTTTAATATAATTTTTAAAACTGTAAGCCAAGGTTTTATAAAATCATTTTAATGATAATATGATGAGCGAAACATAAGTATATTTATAAAACAAAAACGCATCTTACGTAATTTATTACGTAAATAATAGCAATGTCACTACATACTGTGTTTGGTTTGATAAATATTGTAACTGTGGGGTCATCAGCCAAGTTCTGGCACTGTGATAACAAAAGAACAATATTCAGAGGTCAAATTACGAACAGAACTAAATAATTTTAGAACTAAATTTATTGGTAATATTTATAGATGACAATTGCTAAAAATGAACTTTAAACGAATGTTGTTTCATTTCTAATTGTGAATCTTGTGTTATTACAATTTTTTTTATGTTTTTTTTGAATAGTAAAATTCGAATTTATGAGCTTCAAGTAATAATTTAAAAAATGCTAATATTATACCAGTGCTTGGATGTTCCTGTGTATGAACTATTACATTAATTTTAATTTTCAATCACTCCATATAATATATTTAATTTCGTTCTGTTTAAAAAATCCAAATCGGTAGTGTCCAGCGAGTGTCGACTTGTGATGTGTTTAAAACAATATTCGACTGATAAATTATGACGAATATCACGTACTTTACATCTTAATTAGAACCACTTATCATTACTATTCGACATTAAGAACATGTGTATTTAAGATTATGTAGTGACTGATTAGTCTACATGAGTATTATAATATGTTGGCTAATACTCTACTGCATTCTAAGGTAGTTAGTAACAATATAATTATAATGGCAATAAAATAGTAAAATAATAACAATAATAAATGCTTCCATGTATGCATTTATGTTTTGGTAAATGGGTGAGTGAGTGTATGTGTATGATAAGAAGTGTTAACTTATGTAAGCATTCTATTCTATGTGTTATATACGTTTGATGAATCAAGATGAATGTGCACGATTTCTTTTTTTGAATTGTTTTTTAGAAAGGAAAATATATCGAGTTTTGAATTAAAGTTATTCTAGGCGATATCGTGAACTAATTACATTTCAGTACCACTTTCACAAAACCTACAACGAAATTTAAATCCAGGTTGGTTGTTGCTATAGGCTAGGTGAACTGTATGCTACTTATCAAAATATAAATATTAAATTCTCCGCACTGAATGGTAAACTAATATTAATTTTATTATCTGGTTAGTCACCTAAGGTGAGTGATTGAACCCGATTTTGGCACAGGCAAACGATGCAACGTATGTAGTTTACAGTGTACGATGATAGCTCGTATACGCCCGTTCATAATAATAATATTTCAAGTTATACAGTTGATATTCGGAAATGCTGCGTCATCGCGTGACCTATTTTATCTTTTGTTAATATAAAACTCTATATCACTAACACAATCCGTAGTGGAATAATAAGTTAATTGAGTTTATTCCAGATATGAAACTGACGATTTAGAAGCTTATATAATAAATGGCTTAATTCGCTTTGATACTGAGTAATGCGTATTATTGCGAATTTAGCGGGATGTGACGTCACAATTATACTGACCCGTGTAATTCTGACATCCCTGACACGCGAGCTTCATTCTGTATAACGACATTTATAACCCTTGTTTTATTGATCTATGTTCATAACCCTTTATTAGTATGTTTTAAACGTTATAAATATTTAGAAGAAACTAGTAATAAAATTATGTAGTTAAAAAAAATAAAGAAAATGCTATTATCAATCCCCAAAATATTAATAACATTGCTGGCTCCATCACGAGACGCTCGTTACGAAGCCCAATCTATTGGACTCGTCAAAACAAATCACATGAGCCTAAACTCGAGGGGTTTGCTTTTAGCCACTGAAGAGATTCACTATTCACTTCCTGGCTTCATCATCAGATTAGCTCCATGAAACAAAATTATAGTTTTGTCATCCGAACTACATATACCTACAAAGTTTCATTTGGATACGAAAATCAGAAGTAGGTTAAAATTGACTTCTAAGATTTGATTACATTGCTTGTTAGTTATAAATGAAGTTAATATAAGCGTGTTACTTAAAATATCCTATATTTAATTTATGACAAACTGCATCCCGACTTAGTACGTAAAATTTACTTTATGATAGGATACTATATAGTTATGGTTTTTAGTGTTCCCCCAGACGTGTTCAAGTGGAAAATTTATCTCGATAAAACTATGTTGTATTTCGGCATTTACACTTGAGTCTCTTTTCCAGTATTAGTGTCTTATTTTGGCCAAATAACATCGAGTGTAATTATGGATAAACATTCTATAATTAAATAAAAAATGTATCACCTAATCAAAATGAATGAATGTCGTAATATCGAAAATTTCAATCGCATTTATAAATACTAGCGCTTTTCTCACGGCTTCGCTCGCGTCATTGTAGAGTTATTTCCCATATTTTTTACTTTCTAATAGAATTGATAAATACCAATTTTCGTAGATCTATCTTCAAAAATCACTTTTTTCATTAAAAACTTTCATCACCTTGTTGGATATATCACAATTACTCACCAGTTTTGATGAGGTCAGGGTCGGGATACTTGGATTCCACCAGATTCACAGTTTTTTGTATTTTTCTTAAATTTTTGTCGGCAACGGTGTTCGTGCCGGTGCGCGCGCGCGAGAAGAGACGGTTGGAATAGTAAGGAGTAGGGGGGTGAAAGGAGCACCAAAATGGTTGGCAATTGCGATCCACCAATCAAATTGGTCCATATCGAAACGTGTACGTTTTGTTCCGTTTTATGCAGACTTTGACTTAACATACCCCGCCCCAAAAGGGGGTGACCCCTTTTTAAATAATAGTCAGATGCTGGTAAAATTACAAATGATTAAATAGTTTTCTTAGATGTAATAAGTGGACTGTATAAAAAAGATAAATTGCTAAAATTAGGCATAACAATAAAAACAATGACAATAAACTTAAAAATAAAAATGTATGCAGCGTGACTGCATGAAATTAATCTGCTTCATTGTTAAATGGCAAAGGACAGAGCTTAGACAACGATCTAATGAATAATCCTTTGGCTGTTTTTACTTCAACTACTCTAACGACCGAGTCCTGTCCAGGCAAAACCCTAACCACTCGTCCCATGCACCATTGCAAGGGTGGTAACGCATCCTCCTTGAGTAACACGAAATCGTTAACCTTAATGTCATATTTAGAGGAGTTCCATTTGTTCCTCTGCTGTAATGTGTGAAGATATTCGTGACTCCATCTCTTCCACACGTCTGTTAAGATCGATTGCAGTAAATGCCAACGTGACACCAAGGTTAAACGATTATTAGCAGGCAGCTCAGGTACAGCTACGAGAGGAGCTCCGATAATGAAGTGCCCGGGGGTTAATACTGATAGATCACTAGGGTCGTTAGACATAGGGCAAAGTGGCCGCGAATTAAGTATAGATTCTATTTGAACCGATACGGTTGTCAGCTCCTCAAAAGTTAAGTTACGGTCTCCTGTAACTCATTTTAAATGCGTCTTGCATGATTTTACAGCGGCTTCGACCAGTCCGTTAAAATGAGGGCTATGAGGAGGTGAGAAACTCCACTGAATAAAATGCTCGGATAAATATTGGTTCAAGTTAGGATCTCCACGGAGTTCCTTTGTAAAATATTTTAGAACATTGTGAGCACCCTTGAAATTAGTTCCCGAATCAGTTCGGATCTCTTTAGGAAGTCCGCGTCTCCCTACAAACCGTTTTAACGCAGCTAGGAATGCTTCTGTAGTTAGGTTACTAACTAATTCTATGTGAACAGATTTTGTAGTAAAACATACGAAGACACATACATAGGCCTTAACAATCTTGGCATTCCGAAGCGAGCTAACCTTAACATTGAAAAATCCAGTAAAATCAATTGCAACAGATAGAAACGGTCTGTAAGATTGGTTAACGCGACTGAGAGGTAAGTTACCCTTAAGGGTTTCTGGTGGTTGATATTTCAAGCGGAAACAACGTAAACATTTAAAAACTCTGGTGCGTATAACGCGTCTAGCTGATAAAATCTAGAATTTTTCTCTAAGCACCGACATTAACAAATTAGGTGCTGCATGTAAATACTTTAAATGATAATAATCTATCAGGAGGACGGTAATATGAGAATCATGAGGCAAAATTAACGGATACTTAGCTGTGTAAGTAAGTGAAGAATTAACTAGTCTACCTCCTGCTCGTAAAAGTTCATGATCGTCAATAAATGAGTGTAAGCGTCTTAACCCAGTGCTGCATAACTTATTACCTCTGATAAAATGAATATCAGCTCTAAAATGTTTTTCTTGAACTACTTTGACTAAAGTTAACAAACTATTTTCTAATTCTTCACTAGATAGGCGGTTATGCATTTTAGTTTTGGTTTTGCAATTATTTATAAACCGCAAGCACCAAGCCATAACACGTGTAAGCTTAGTGAAGGAACTGAATTTGCATATTAAATTATTGAAAATTTCCTCAGTTGATTTATTTTCAACTGCTGAAGCTGTAACCTTACCCTGGTTCTTTAAACCGGGCAACGAGCCGTGTTCAATTTGTTCACATGGATGAGGCCACGAAGATTCGTGACGCGTCACCCATACTGGACCCCACCACAGTTCATGGTGTACCAGCTCTTGAGGTGATATGACACGCGACGCGCAATCAGCAGGATTTAGTTCGGACGGCACATACCTCCAGAATTCAGGTGAAAGTGTATTTTGGATTTCGCTAACCCGATGAGATTCAAAAACCTTAAGCAAGTGTGGTTCCGTTCGTAACCAGCACAATACGATGGATGAATCACTCCACGCATACATATGTCTCAACAGGTCCGTCTCTGATTTTAAGCTGACAGAAACGCGTTTCATTAAACGAGCTAATAATAAAGCACCTGATAATTCAAGTTTTGGTATTGTAAGTTTTTGTTTAATTGGGGTCACGCGTGTCTTAGATATAAGAAGATTAATGGTCACCCTGCCACTGATATTGGTGCATCGCATGTAAACACATGTTGCGTAAGCAGTGTCGGATGCATCGCTAAAACCATGTAAATCGAAGTATGCGACTTCATTTGACAGAACTTGTCGCGGAATAGACAGGCTGGTAAGATAACTTAAGTTATTACAAAACGATTGCCATTTAAACATAATTAAAGGTGGCGGTATTTCAAAAAGTATAATATTACGTAACTGAAAATGGAGAATAATGTCTACTATGTTGTGTTGAGGTTTGGGTCCAGCTAATGAAGTTCTATTCATAGAACGTAATGCAGTTGAGAGATCAACTGGCTGTGTGTGGCCCAGATTGGCATATTCTCGGAAAAATTCCTTATAATCTAATTTTCTTTCGAGTAAATACAACCTTTCAATTACGGAGGTCCTTGTTTCTCCTAAAGTGTGAGTCCCTTGTTTCAAAGGTAGTCTAACCTTAAACCTACCGTCACGAGTACGCGTATGCGTCTGCTTAAAATGACCTTCGCAATAGATGTCGTCTGGAAACTGTATTTTATTTTGATTTTGAGGCACTTCCTCAAACTCCCAGAAACGTTTTGAAATCTCGTCAATATCAGTAATACATGACAACGTATGAAAGACTTGCTCATTATTACAGTAATTAACGTCACCCATTAAAACCCACCCGAACAATGTTTCAAACGCTGTAGGTAAATTATTCCCAAAAACTAATTTATTGCCGTTAAAAATGCGAGCACATACTCCGGCACCCAGCAGTATATCTATTGGACCCCTAACGTTATACTGTGGGTCGGCGAGTTTTAAGTTATCAAAACATTTTAATAATCTACTATTTATCGAAACGCTCGGTAAATCGCATGTAATACGCGGTAATACGAGCATATCAACGTACAGTGATGAATCGTTATTATCCGGTTTCAAATAAAGTTTTAAATAACCCTTTACGTTAAAAGTATTTGTACTGCCTATACCCGTAATAGATGCGTTCGATTTACTATATTTTGCGTTCATTCGCTGTACACAACTCATTGTAATGAAGTTAGTCATGCTACCTGGATCAAGCAGCGCTCGCACCTGTTGTGTGCGACCTTCACTATCAAGACTAACGTTAATGATTGCGGTAGCCAGAAGCGAATGATGTTGAGAGTGCACCGACTCATGCGCAGTCTCTCTGTCGTGCTCGTGAGAAACATATGCATGCGAGCGAGATAGATCCACGTTTGGCATGTCTGATTCAGGAATGTCTGAACGGCGTTGAACCGGGGTAATATTATGCGAATGAATTGAATGAATATTATCATTCGGGGGTAGTTGAATATAATTAATATCTTCAGTGTTAGTTGTTGTCGGGTTTTCACTATTTGTATGTAATAAGGTGTTATGTTTACGGCTACATATTTGACACCGCGATTTAGATATACAGTTTATAATACGGTGTGCTCGTAAACAATTAAAACATAAACTTTTGGACTTTACAAAATTAAACCGCGATTGTGTGTCCATGTTCATAAATCTTGTACATTTAAATAAACAGTGTGCACTGTTACATAATGGACAGCTGATTGTATAGTTTAATGTTTGCTTATTCGTCTCTTTCTCGACTGATTGATTATCGCGCATAGTTGTTGATGTGAATGACGTTTTGTTACTTCGAGGAACAGTTTTATTCCCGCTGTTACTTATGTGAATGCCTGAAGTCTCCAAGGTTTTACATATACTATTTAGGAATGTTATTAAGTTGTCAAAGGTTGGCATGATTTCATTCTGATAGGTTAATTCGAATTTAGAACGTAAGTCGTTATCTAGTTTCCGTACAAATATGTGTAATAATAAAAATGTCCAGTCGCTAACGGGAAATCCGAGACTAGTAAGTCCCCGCGTATTCTCCTGAATATTACTTATAAAGTTACGTAACTGAGAAACATTCCTAACAGATACTGTAGGTAAAGAGAACATTGCGCTCAGATGTGAGTCGGCTATTAATCTTTTGTCATCATACCTATTTATCAATATTGAACGGGCCACTTCATAATTTTGTGGAATATTAGTTAAGTGCTTAACTAAGTTTAATGGCTCGTGCGAGAGACAACTGAGTAGGTAGTGTTTCTTCTGAACAGGACTTAGCGATTCATTATTGTGTATTAAGCAGTCAAACAGATTTATGAAGTTTGGAAAATCACAATAATTACCCGTAAAATGCGGTAGATTAATTTTAGGCAAATTTATATTAGTACTGAAGTTATCACACATTTTATCACTAGGCTTAGAACTACTCGATAATGTTGGAACAATAGATTGGTGTTTAACTTTTATTTCTATAAATTGTTCTTCAAACGTTAGATATTTCTGTTTTATTGACTCTAATTGTTCAGATTGAGAAGAACCAAGTTGACATAACAAATTTAAATAACAGTCTTCAACGTTTTGTTTAATTTCACTTAAATCAGCACACTTCAATTTGAATTTTTCAAGGAATAACGGATCGTTGAGATCGCTAGATAAAAGTGAATCGTGAATATTACAGACTTTTTCGATATAAAAATCAAACTTTAATACCAGCATCTGATTATTTCTAGCCATTTTTGGTAAAAATAGAAAAATTACGAAAGTTGAAATATGAAAAATGAAATAACGGACGGTTGCCGTATGTGACTTTTCACTAATTCGGCTGCGATTAGGACCAGATTTGTTGGATATATCACAATTACTCACCAGTTTTGATGAGGTCAGGGTCGGGATACTTGGATTCCACCAGATTCACAGTTTTTTGTATTTTTCTTAAATTTTTGTCGGCAACGGTGTTCGTGCCGGTGCGCGCGCGCGAGAAGAGACGGTTGGAATAGTAAGGGTAGGGGGGTGAAAGGAGCACCAAAATGGTTGGCAATTGCGATCCACCAATCAAATTGGCCCATATCGAAACGTGTACGTTTTGTTCCGTTTTATGCAGACTTTGACTTAACACACCTTTTTCACAACCTAAGGGGGTGAATTTATAAAAATCCTTTTTAGTGTTCACCTACAGTGTATACATATTTTCAAGAAGCTAGCCCCAGTAGTTTAGGCTGTGCTTTGATATGCAAGTCAATCGGTCAGTTATCCTTTTATATATATAGAAATTACCTACATTATAGTTATATGCTTTCGTTTATTACTCACTTTCAGAAAAAGAGTATGTCGGAATCCGTCGGAATGTCTAATTAAAGACGCACAATTGCTTTGGTAGCTTACTGAGTGTTAAAACCTTTGAAGTTTTTCTATCAAAACATCGTGTTCTTATAGTGATTATTTATTACATCTATGTATATTAATTAAGTCCTTACATATAAAATTTGCGTTGTATATTATGAAATTATACATTTAATTAATTGAAGTATGTATATACCACGATTATCTATGCACTTTCGTCATTTCATAAGTAGTTCATTGATTGTGGAAGCGAGAATCAGTAAAATATTTGAAGGCGGTTTGGACAGCCTCATCAGAATTGAATTTTTTTCCTTGCAAGAAATTGTCCAAATTCCGAAAAAAGTGGTAACCTGTTGGAGCTAGGTCCGGGGAATATGATGGGTGTCGGAGACATTTCAACCGTAGTTCCTCTAATTTAGCGAACGTCTGTCGTTAAGTATAGGTTCTAGCATTGTCCTGAAGCAGCAGTGGGCTAGAGAGATTGACCGGTCTCGGTTGTTTAACGATTAGCTTTTCCATCATGAATTGCAATCATTAACAATACAGATCTGCCGGTATCGTCTGGCTAGACACCAGCACTGGTCCACCAAACACTCACAAGTACCTTTTTCTAAAACAACTTTCGCTTGGGACCCGATTTGGCCGGTTCTCCTGGGTTCAACCACTGTGATGAGCGTTTCCGATTGGCGTAAAGACCATTTTTCGTCACAAGTAACAATACGATTCAAAATTGCCTCGTTATTGTGACGGTTGAGTAATGTAACGGAACATTCAATGCGTGTTTATTGGTGTGCTTCAGCAAATTCATTGGGACCCATTTCTCGAGCTTTTTTACTTTTCCAATTTGTTTCAAATGAATTAAAATTGCTTTATCACTCACACCCAAGCCTGCCTCTAACTTTGACGTGGTTTGCGATGGACCCGCTTTCACAATCATCTTTAATTCTTCATTATCAACTAGGTCCTCCGGCCGTCCACGGGCTTTATTTCGTAGGTCAAAATTTCCAGAACGAAAACGTTGAAACCAAAACGTTCCGTACTTTCTTTTATAGTAGCTTCCCCATAGACATAATTAACCCTTAAAGTTGTTTCTGCAGCGCTAATGCCACGGTAGAACTCATATTCGTAAATAACGCAATATTTTAAGTTTTCCATTTTCTGAAAAGAACGATGTCAAAGAAAAATCAAACTGTGCGAAAACAAATGAATCACTAAATTCGAAACACAAATACACAAGCCTAAATTTGAAATAAATTTGAATTTGGAATGTCTAACCAATCGCCAGGAATTTGAGATCAAAATGGCCAGTTCAACAAAGCGCCAATTTCATATGTAAGGATTTAATTTATGTATTTGTACCAAATGTATATTATTTACGAAGCATCATTTAATAACCAATGTAGGTAGTTAAAATATTATAATAGATGCTCTATGCTGAATATTTATATTAAAAATAATTCATACCACAATATTTATTTTATTCGTTAAATTTATTTGTCAGGTATTAGGTAGGTAGGTACTTTGAAGGTGTTGCAAATATTGGTATGTTTAAACAGTACGAAATTAAATATCACTGCGGGTTATCAACGTTTCATATTACATTGTTGTATATGTAATATGTATATCAAACAATGTAATCATATCATTGTAATAGTATTAATGTAAATATGAAGTTGTAAACATGTTTCCAAATTGTCGCGTTATCTCATAATAGGCACTTTGAAATTTGTTTTGCAAAATCACAATATTTTGAATACAGTGTCGAGCAAAATTGCACGTGAATATAGGTGGATATTTATAATGGAACGATATATAACAGTGATGTGATCGTCTAGGCTAAACGATTTATTGATCAAAGAAAATTTCATGATTAATCAAAATATGATTCTATTTTTATACTGCTAAGATAGTTAACAAGCATATGGCCTGCCGATGGTAAGCTGCTACCGAAGCCTATGGATGCCTGTAATACCCTAGGTAGGTATGTAGGAACAAAACACAAGGTTATTTGGCTCCAATCTTCTGTATGGTGGAGACTATCCACTAATCGGACTGCCCCAAGTAGAGACAAATCTCCAATGAAATTTCTCTGTGCCCTACCACTCCATCCCCCGGAGCTCTGGAATCCCTATTCACCGCTTTCACAACTACTCTACAACAACTCTACGAACTTTTGTAGATTGGACGTATTCCACATTCTCTAACTTTGTGGAGTGAAAGAAGATGTAGTTATACGGATTGAGAAAGGGAGGCTTAGATGGTTTGAGCATGTAGAGAGAATGAATGAAAGAAAAATGACTAAACTAATTTATAAGGCGAGTGTGAATGGGAGAGAGCGTTGGAAGAGGAAGGCCTAGAGTTAGACGAACGTTCCTTGATAAAATCGGAGACGCGCAAGCGTAGGTACCCTATCGTTGTTATCACTTCCCGTACAGGTTGCCAGATTGCTTCCATGCGTTAATTCTGACATTCCTTATGGTCACATGGTGAATTTATATAGCTTATACCCTTCGTCAATAAATATACTATAAAATGCAAACAAACAAACAAAACAAACACAAATAATCTGTTAAGCTTTATGATACTAATTAGTATAGATATAAGTATATATTATTAACTAATATTATATGATTTTGTTTGAACGATTTTGTCGTTGGGTATCAAAGCACATATTCTTTGCATGTGAGGTTATTTATTCTGTAGATAATATTTTTTTATCTATCCTTTTTACATTTCAAAACCAAGAAGTTTCAAAGAATCACATTCAATCACTGTCAATTGTAACATCAAAGAGTCGATATTGTGGAATATTAGTGAAGCACTCCAATAGCTTTTACGACATTATTTCAGTGCTCGGGACAGCCATAAAAGAGAGGTTTCTGTCAGACGACAGGACAACGTGCACACTTACATCTCTCCATACGATAGATTATACGACTCTTGTGGTTTATTGAGCATGATTTAACTTAAACTTTTTAAGTTAATAGCCAGTAGTTATTTACGAAGTGTATTAGCCTGTTAAAATTCTGTAACAAACAGCGCATTTGTTTTGATTACTTTCTAACGACATTTTCAGTGTTGTTTCACTTTAAAAACGTTCAAGCTACAGAAAGTTTTGGGGTGCATGAGTTCTTCTAAACATTTCATATATGCATGTATATTTTGAAACATTGGAGTTAACCCGAAGAATTGATTATTGACGTGGTATCACGGAATTTTTTTTAGTATACTAAGGACCATTATTTTTGTAGAAAATTGTAGTTATTAACGATTAACTTAACTTAACTTACTTAACAAAAATAAATATTTAAGGTTAGCTAAGAGGTGTAGTGTAATGTTAGATAGCCTATACTATATATACCTCGTGAATATGGCTATCATATACAAAATGAATTTTTCGAATCCGAGTGGTAGTTTCAGAGATTAGCGTTAACAATAAAAAAAAAACTCTTCACCTTGATAATATTAATAATACGGCTGTGCCCGCGGGTCTGCTCGCGTGGACTACGGAATGCCGTCGATGGGGCGAGAATCGTACTACCCTTGCTCCCGGTCACTTTAAAGACAAAAATACTTATTGCGGGTGATCCTTAGAAGATAGAGCATATTCACGCTGACTTTTTTGTAGGTCTTTTAAAGAGCTTTTTTACTCAGCTTAAACCATCTAAGCGCCCGAGTTGATTCCTCACTATCATTTTATTTTATTTGTGTAGAACCCTAACTCTTTTTTTAACATAAAAGTAGCCTACGTTATTCCTTATAACTTCAGCTTTAAGTGAAAGTTCTGTCAAAAAAACTCGATCCAACCGTTTCGAAGGTTCTCAGGAACTTGTTTTCGATACCGTACTTATACACTTTGATATGCATTTAGTAAAAAATTGTTATTTTAACATTACAACAGACACTTCAATTTTATTTATTGTATAGATTTATTCTATCTTATCATCGTTTTGTTTTATTTTAGGACAACGAAGTGACTACACTGTACCTGTTGGTGAGCAAAATGTAATCCAATAACATCGGCGACTACAGTAGGTTCTACAATCCATTGTTTGTCGCCGCTGTAATGCCGGCCTGCTCAAATGTTTCTTCACGTTATGCTTGAAGGACTCCAGAAAAAGGGAACACACTGGTCGAGAGACAATTCCACAGTTTCATAGTACGGCAAAGATAAGACGTATCAAACGTCTTTGTTCGTGTCGAGATGGAGGTTACCATAAAACTGTGGCTCCACAGCCTGAGTAGAACACGCTCAGCGAGGCAAATGTCCCTGCACAGCTGAAGGGGCTCGATGAATTTAGTAATGTATGCCTCATTTACAATTCTTACAGCTCGTATCTGCAACCTGCCCAAGGCTTTGCGAAGCTATTTTGCGAATCCGTTCAAAGGTGCGAACAGTATTCCATACAAGGCCGAACTTAGGGCCTTGTAAAGCAAATATAGCTGCTCGGGCGTGAAAATCCATCGCACCCTGTTCAGGATTTCGAGTAGAGGATTCGATCCCGGTCCTTTTTTGTAATCCCGGGATTTCGGTATTGTCTAAAGATAATTCCGCGATCCGGGATTGTAGATGGCTAATGAAAAGTCAGAATACTATATAAAAATCTGCTTTTAATGATTTTTTTATTCACAAAATAATAAAATGTTCATAAAATAATCAGTTATAAAAACAAGAAATTAAAATTCAACTTAAATCGCTTAAAATAAACAAACTGTCTATAAAACTATAAACTCCTAAAACAATTATCACATTAATTAGACTTAAAATTGAGTAATCGTAATAACATACGTTATTCTTTAAGACAGATCAACATCATTCATTTACAGTTAAAGAAAACCAAACCATTTCAAACTCGCCTTAAAATAAACCAACTACTTCTATCTAGAACACATAAAATTAATACGTCAAGCTTGCAAAAAAACATAATCAGACGTAAGTTCCGGTAACAAGCACGTTACTCCACTCTTTTCAGAGATCAATTTTCACCTTATTAAATTAAAATGACCATATATCATGGTTTAAAATGGTTAGAAACATTACCTACGTTCTTAATTGTATTGCGAAAATAAAGTTTATGACATAATAATGCTTCCAATGTTTCTTTCGTCTCCAAGCTCAGTCGGCGCAAATGCTAACTAATCAAATCACATGGAAAACTAGACAAAATAGACAAAATATCAAGTAATTTTTAATTTCTAATCTCGTAACTCCCGGGATTTGTCAAATACAATCCCGAAAATTTCGGAACCGAAATACAACCGGGATCCCGGGATCGAATCCTCTAATTCCGAGTTTTCGAGATGTGGCGGAGATGACACTCTCGATGTAATTAATCCCTGGAGTTAAGGTCACTGCGAATATCCACACATAGGATAATGTGCCTTTATAATGGCAAAGGAATTTTTCAAATAGTCGTGCAGTGGTTCCTGAGATCACCCTTCACATATACGCACAAAATTCACACTCTCCCTTTACGTAATCATAAAATTGTAATTATTCGTATACCAGTGTTAATAGTCGGTAACATCATAGGTCAGGGATCTAAAAATTTAAAATACGTCCAAATTTGGAAAGCGATTTAGTTTATTAAACAGTAAAAAGTACACACAGTAAAAAAACCGACTATTTTTTTTTTTGTCTCGAGTGAAAAAATGTTAGTTTTTGATGTTTTAAGAGACCTCTCCAAAGGACAGCTCAAAAAAAAAATTTAAGAGGTCGCTCCAAATTTTTAAAAATTTCAAAAATCGTCAAATATGGTTTTTTTTTTAAGTTTTTTCTTGTTACGGTAAAATTTTATCTATTATTGTACTAAATAAAAAAAAAGTATGGAATTAAAATTTGAATATCAAAAGGTCGCTCGAAAAAATCTAAAGTAATGCACTAATAAATTAAAAAAAATTATGAACGACCTTTCAAAATTTAAATTTTGAACGGAAACTCTCAGATTTTTTTTTTGATCTCTAAAATTTTACCGTAACGAGAAAAAAAAACAAAAGAAAAGAAATTCGATTTTTGACGATTTTTGAAATTTTTAAAATTTGGAGCGATCTCTTAAATTTTTTTTTTTGAGCTGTCCTTTGGAGAGTGCTCTTAAAACATCAAAAACTAACATTTTTTTACTCGAGACTTAAAAAAAAAAAATTGGTTTTTTTTGCGCCACCCTAATATATATATATATATATATCATCATCATCATCATCATTTCAGCCGCAGGACGTCCACTGCTGAACATAGGCCTCCCCCATAGATCTCCAGAGCGACCGATCTTGTGCGGCCTATACATTTGTTATAAATTAAATCGTACTCGAAGACAGTATTCTAGGTTGATTGAAGCTTGTCGCCGAGAGATGGCACTACTGTACATTTAAATCGCGCTTTCGATTTATAGTTTTGAAATACTGAGGTGCTACGCGGTAAAATATTAAATAACATTGTTTAATAAGTCCGTCTGTCTGGATTGACTTATATTTTTGTAGAAGCGCTTGTTAGCTGGCCGTGTGTCGCTAAATTGGCTTTCTAATGGAGGTGGTGAGGTTTCATATAAAATATACATAGTGATAATTAACCGGAAACCGGCGGAAACCCATCTATGATTTTTTTTTGGTATTATATATATTATTATTATTATCTATATTAATAAATCTGTAGTCCTGTCTGTGCTTTTAATATTTTTCCAAAATTTTCCTATACGCATATTATATGAACGATACTGATAACGAATATGCCATTAAATTTTTTTTGTCCGTCAGTCTGTCTGTTTGTATGTCCGGATTTAACTCAAAAACGGCTTGACTGATTCTTATGAAATTTTGTATACGGGATGCTTATATCATCGGTCAGTTGATAGTAGGACTGTTGATATTTTTTAAAATATTGGATTTTCGATATATCGATATTTTTAAATATATCAATATCGGGTTTTGATATATCGAAAAATAATATGGACATTTCGATAAATCGACATTATTTTTAAAAAAATCGCAAGTCAGCTCAAAAATGATTACACAGTTTATAGTTCAGTATATTTAATAAAGAAATAAAATTAAAAAAATGTATATAAGTGTTAGGTTATAGTTCTTAGTAATTGTTTTAAAAATTTAAATAATAGAATTATGTATAACAATATTTTTCAGTAAGAGTTTAAAAAAAATACTAATTGTATTATATGTTCAGCTGTTCGACTTCTACGATTATTAGGCACTAAAACATTGATTGTAGAAGCAACTCGTTCAGATACTACAGATGTAGCAGATGAAACTAAATATTTAACAGCTATTTCTGATAGCATGGGAGTAAAATGCCTACTATCAATCCAAAATTTCAGGGCGTTTGAAGACCTTGAAATATTTGGCTGATCTAAATACTGGTTTATTTCAGCAGGTATGGTACCAAAACTTCTGCCAGAAACTTCATTGGCATTGTCCATATTTTTCAAGAGCATATCTTCATGTCGATCCCATAATGATCAAGGTATTTCTTTTTCTCCACGTGGAGAAGTGCCTACTGTAGGTGAACACTTGCTTTAACCGCTACATTACATTAAAACAGTAATTTTTCATAACCTCTCTTTTGGAAGTTTTTGGCGGTATTTTGAAGTGACATATTGTGGTTTTTATTTTTAATGCATTAACTTAGGTTTTGTGACCCTTTATTATGTTATATTGGTGGCGTTTTGCGTTATATAGTTTGGATTTTGTGCATAATGTGAAGTGGATTATAAATATAAACTGAAAGCATTCATTCTGAGGTCCTACAAAATCTTCCTAGAAAGTTCTAACAAGGGAGCCACCATCTTGTTAAGATACTGAATCGTCATAACACATTACACTATAATTCACTCGATAATGGCAGTAATGGTCTTCATTAAAGAGGACCGGTTGCCAAGTTAGAAAAAAGAAGAATAACCTCTCTTTTTAACTTCGCTCAATATTAACCACAGACTAAACTATATAGAGCCTAGAGGTAGAGATACTAACTATTCTAAGCTGATAACGCTGACATTGACAACAAACAACAATTGTAAGTAACGTAAATACTCCAATATCATAGATTATAGTCATTTTTTTACCACAGAGGTATATCTATACAAAATTACATTTCGTTTTAGGATAATAAGTAAACTAGTAATACAGAAATAACATAATATAGTGTAAATGAAATACAGTAGATTAAGCTTACGATGGTTTTGTAGATTAAATAAATTATGAAAAAAAAATTACACATTTATTTTAAAAAAAAATATCGACAATCGATATCTACATTTCAATATCGAAATATCGATATATCGACCATAAAATATTAATAATAAATATCGATAAATCGCAATAATAATATCAATATTTCGATCTATCGATATTTTATCAACAGTCCTAGTTGATAGGGCATAAGAAATTTCAATATTACTTTTGGATAATGTAAAAAAAAGAACAAAAAATATTTTCGTTAATTCAATTATGTATACGGGAAGTATAAGTCATTCCATGAACGATAAGTAATGAGTATTTTCAATAACACTTTTGGGAACCTTAAAAAAATGAATTTTCTAAATTTTTAAATTTCATTAATTCTTAACCGATTTTGATGAAATTTTATAGACGGGAAGTCTAAATATTTACATAATTAATGCGATATAAGAATTGCCATTATTACTTCTAGAATTAAAACAAAAACGAATTCAAAAAGTATAATTTTCATCAATTCTCAACCGATTCTGATCAAATTTTGTAGACGGGAAACATACATCATATTATAATTGAGAGAATTGATAAGAATTGTTAATAATGCATTAGAAATTGTAAATTAGAATAATGGTTTTCAACCGATTTTGATGAAAATTGTACACGGGAAATTCATGCCACTCCTCAATTGATGCGACATATTAATTGTCAACAATATGAGTAAAAATAAAGGAATTTAAATAATTATTGCGTAGTAACAAACGCGTGTGGAGCCGCGGGCACACCGCTAGTATAATAAATAAACATTGTCGTCTAGTTTAACTCGGTAGTAATAAGAATTATTGAGTCAGTGACCTCCATGGTTTTATTAAGACCTCGAACACTGCATCTTAAAGGTACAAACGGAGTTAAGTTTTCTGAAATGTAGAGTTATGCAAAAACTACAATTATATTTTCATTAAAATTAGTCGCTTAGGGGCCCTGGAAACTAGAGCCTCTGACGGCTTTTACAGCTTCACCGTGGTTTAGGGGCGGGCGCTTAGGCACTCAGCTGCAAATGCGTGTGTGGAAAAAAAGAAAAAAAAGTTTTGTAGTACTTCTGTTAAAGCTATGACAAGGGTATAATTGCAGTGATACAGATCTGCACAGCCTTCCTTTAGAATAATAAGTACGTGTTTTGTCTAAGCTCGATTTACTCGAATGATGAAGGAATTATTTTTATGGCTCGTACCGTAGAATAAATTATAGTAGGTACTCCGTTCTGTGGTTTATGATATAATCATTCATGTTGCAGTGAATTTTACGTTCGCTTTATCGAAACTTTTGGATCTAAAACAATAGGATCATATTGTATTTACATAAATGTATTATGAATTTCAATATATAGTAAAAATATTTTCTGCGTGTTATTATGTAATTATCTTTGTGAGCCGACATAGTCGTTCCTCAAAGCTCGCTACTGGCACCGATCTCTACGATCCTTCACTTTCCTGAAAGTCGCTTACAAGTAAATCGCACACAATAATTGCACTAATTGTACGACTGTACGACTATAATACTTTTTTTTTTAAAATAATTTTTTTCGTTCCTGTTCTACGGATAGACCTTTTCGTACTGAAAGAGTACGTACTACAATGTATACTATTACAATGATTCAAAGCAAATTAGTGGACGAAACAGTTTATTCGAACATAATAATGCTTCTACAAAACTGAAGTATAATTTTACCTTTTGTGAGAAAATTTCACTAAACTGTTGTATTTTTATATTTTATGACACACATTATAATTTTATTACCATTTCCCAAACTTAATGGAAAGAGTTTATTATAGGGACAAAGAATTAAGGAAAAATGAAACATTTTTTTAATGTCATAAAAACTAAGATGTAAATCACATCTTCTTTTCAAAAAGTAATATTATCAAATGAATATTCTGAAAGATAACATAGTTATAACGTATCAAATTGCGATTGCGACATATTTTATAATGTCAAAGTATTTACGATACCTTTTTATCATGACAAGGAGAAATTACGTAAAATTCACTACCTTTTATTCGTTTATGAAGGTTAAAATTTACATTTGGTACGGCTTTAACCTACATTTTTTATATTACAAAGGTGGCAAACAAGCATACGGCCCGCCTGATGGTAAGCGGCAACCGTAGCCTATGGACGCTTGTAATATCATACGTATCACTAGTGGGTTGCCGGCCTTGAATCCTCCTGTCCAAGGAACTCTGGAAACCCTACTTACTGCAGGAACACAACACAAGGTCATTTAACCGCAATTTTCTGTTGAGTGGAGGTATTCCTCAAGTCGGATTTCCCCAAATAAAGAGAAATCTCCAAAGAAATTTTTCTGTGCCCTATCTCTCTTTGAACCCCTCCTTCCCCAAGAAGCTGTGGAAACCCTACTCACCGTAGGAATACAACACAAGGTTATTTGGATGCGATCTTCTGTATGATCTTCTTTTTGTAATTTGATATATAAACGTTAAAATTATAATAAATATTTATTAAACAAAATTAATAGACTTAATATTAATGGAATAAATATGTTTGGTTTCATTTATGTTTGATAACGTATTCGTATTTTATTGGGTAGTCGAATTGAAATATTATTTTTTTATGCTATTTGGTACAACATTTATTTAATAACAACATATGAAATTGTTATATTAGTAATCCTAAAATTTATATCTATCTTATTATTATATTCCAATTAACATTCTTGTTACTAATACTATTGTGTTAAACTGCAATCTAATCAACCCAGTGTACCCATAATATGGTAATTAAGTATAATAAACACAGCAAATTTAATAGAAAATAACGAACCACTAATGGGTTGGCGACAACTACACAAATTAGCGTAAACAATAAAGAGTAACGGATGAAAAATACAACTCTGATGAGATTAAACACCCGACGCGACGTCGCGCTCATCTGCTATCTTACTTTAAAGCACAAAATATAGCATAGTTCTGTCTTTTTCTCTCCTCGTGGCGTTACGTCACTTTTGTTAAAAGTATGTTTCCGCCTTATTTCTCACACGCAATGAACAACACGGCCACAGGGTAAGCTAAAGGAAAACAACGAAATGTGCATTTTGACACAATTACTGTAAAACTTTGAGTAATTTATTATCAATATATTAGGTCACAATAGGCATAATGAACATGGTATTAGTAGATCAGCGGTCCAGTATATGTTTTGATAGATTACTACAGCAAATTTTCATGTATACAATTAATAAAATTGAAGTGTTTGTTTGTAATGTCATAATAACAGCTGTTTACTAAATGGGTATGAAAGTAATATACGATACCTATAACAAAAAACTAATTTTTAAAATTTTTGTCTGTCTATCTGCTTGTACCCGGGTAATCTCCGTAACGGTTGGACCGATTTTGAAGGGACTTTCACTGGTAGATAGCTGAATTTATAGGAAGTAACTTAGGCTACTTTTATTTTAGAAAAAGAATAAGGGTTCCGCACAAATAAATAAAAACTGGTCACGGTGAATCAATTCGGGCGTTTAAAAGGCTTACGTTGAGTAAACCATAAGAGATATTTCAAATGAATGTACCACACAATTGTAGACATTAAAAAGATCTACAAAAAAGTCAGCGAGAGTATATATTCATCATCTAAGGAACACCCACAATAAACATTTTTGTCTTTACAATAACTGGGAGCGGGGAGCAAGATTCGCGCGGGCATTCTGTAGTCCACGTGAGCGATACCACGGGCACAGCTAGTTATTTTATAAATTTGAAAACCATCTCTACATCTAAACTCGAATTATATAAACTTCATGGTACATAATAAATTGTATGCTGTTATATCGAAGGGTCAGTTGTTTTAACATACTTCTGTGTAGTTTTAATTCTGTTATATTTTTGTATACTACCTAAATAACAGCAGCTATTTGCTTGTGTACCTATTTATGAAGTTAGCATAAATAAAGTATTTTAAATCTTATTAAGCTATTCCGTTAAATAATTCTTTTTAAATTAATAAAATTACGATTTTATTCAAGGTTATATGCAAATACCTCATAATAATAGTAATTATAAGTTATATAAAAGTTACGCAGTTTACGTATATTAAAATTTGTGACGTTATCACATTTTTACTATTATAAATAAGAAATCTATTTAAATCTTTTTGTAAATCCTCAAGAAACCTTTTTACCCTTTTTGCTTTATATATATTATCATAATATTATGATGAGATGAATTGACATCAAGACAATTTTTAACAAGAAACAAAACCAACTTTAATTATTCTGAAGTTCCCTTGTGTATCTTCAAAGTTCAAAGTCCAATGCCAATAAAATTAAAAGGTGGTTCACCCCTATCCAACACAAAAAAAAAACATCCAAATCGGTTCATAAACAAAGAAATGATGGTATAACATTCATAAAAAAATATACATTCGAATTGAGTTGGGTCTTTTGTTAAAATTAGTTAAAAATAAAAACACGTATGATTATTGTATAAAGATATGTATGAATATCATGAGGAAAATATCCTTTGATAGGTATTGATACAAGTTTTATTATGCGTGTGAGAATAAATGAAAAAACCCGTCACGAATCGTAAGCACAATCCGGGCCTGGGCAATAATCGATTAAAGTATGTTTCATAGTACTTACTATAAGCGGAACCGCGGGGTTCATATCAGTGCAAGTCGTCATTTGGCTACTTTTATGAGTAAATACGCAAACTACTACTATTAATTACTACTAGTAATGCTCATGAATCGTGACTGAAATTATACTAGTTATTAAAAAAATAAACTCACTGAAAACATGTATCATGAACGAAGCGTATACAACCATCCACCCCCACCCGCCATCTGGAGGAGGAGTCGGACTCTCCGAGCCTTCTCTGGACGACTCCGCTGTGTGAACACCATTACCGTTCTTCGCATTCTTCACCGCACCGTGTGACATTTTCTCAACAATTAAAAACTTTCTTTGGCACTAAATATTTAGCTATAAGGCAGATGATACGAACTATGAAATATTTCAAAATATTTTCTATTTCCGTTAATATTAATAAAATAACTCTATGAAGTGTATTGTCGTATGATATGTATCTTTTATATTCACGATACTTTTATAGCAAATTGTAGAGGCACTATGTAGCGAGATATTGCTTATATAAACAAAAAAGTAATAGTATATCTCGAAGAGTTAGCGGGGAAAATTTTAATAACAATAAAAGGAATATAATATGTTTACTATCTATGATCATAAACCATTCTCTAGCGCTTATCTGCGGTTTAAGATCTCAGTACCGAAAATTAGTTTTATTGAATAAACGCAGAACATCTTCCTTGTGGCGTCCGTGTGCTGAAACAAAAGAAAAATACATTATCAGAATATTTGGATTTTTCATACATAGTTTAAATCTATTAATTAATAATTTAAAAAATAGCGATGAACCTAACCTAACCTAACCAAACACAAATATTTCAGATCAAAGTGTCCAGTTCAACAAAACGCCAATTTCATATGTAAGGACCTAATATTTCTACATAAGCCTTATTAAGAAGATATTTTGAAAGCAAATTATTAAGCCTTGATTAAGCGAGTTGAATGCAGAGCTAAGGAATTCGATAGTGTTGTGACCTAATTAGAATTATTGCTGTCGATAATATGGATGTCGATAAATTTAAACGTTATTTTAAATTTAACATTTCAATCTTGGTTAACATTAATGAAAAACAAGGTAATAATTTATCCAACACATTTTTATTAATTATTTCACACAGATAAGTCAAACTGAAAAATACATCTCTGAAATATAATCATCATCAGATCCATTTTCCGTCATTTTTCGTGCTTGTTTGGTGGACTCGGATTAGTCATTATTAGAAACAAAAATTAATACGGGGTCATAAATTGAGTATTAACGCGATCGGTAAGCGTACCTATGATAGTTGTCGAAGACTACACTCAGTACTCTAGCAGTAATGCCGCGTGAGGCGAAGCGTGGGGACGGCGCTGTTGTGGGAGATGCTTCATCTTTTCACCTCAGGCCGGCAGCTGCATTCATCTCGCGCGCTTACTATCCCTAATCAAACGGTTTACATATTTTTAATGTTCATGCATTATGTAACATGGTATAAAAATATATTTGTTATATAGCGGCTCCCAATTTATCTTTTACTATCCTTTAGAAAGTAAAATTGAAAGAAAGCGAGGAAGATGAAGATCTAGACGAAGCTTTTACCAGTAGCTTATATTAGTCTTCAGAAATTAGATATGATAGTAAAAAAGTATTTTTTATCATATACTTATACGAAGCATATTCGATGTCCCGGTATGACCGAGAGTCCACTCTGATGTACAAATTCATTTCCTCACATACCCTACCAATATCGTGTAAACACGTTTTATCGAACGTGACATTATACATACAAATTTGTGGTCCAATACAAATACTGAAACTGCTCATAATTAAATATATATTACGTTTGCACTGATAATATTATAATTTTGTTTATCATGCGTTATGTACGATATTAAACCATAGAGTAGATAAATAAGTAGGTACGACGTACGTAAACATTCGTTCATTAGAATTTCAGAGATAACATATAAATCAAATTATAAATATTCTACGATTATGTAGATAATTTATTTATATACAATATGTGTAAATGTGAGATATAAATAGAATAATATTACACGAGTAGTAATCACTGATTGCATTTCACTATCCATTTCAGTAATAAACAAACCTCATATTACTATTCTCGGTTAAATAAGCCAACAATTTCATGAATAAACAATTATACAAATTGTCGAGTGTAGATTACCTAGGGCTTCAAATACGATAGTTTGAATCGATTCCAATATAAAGCGATTGTTTCTTCAGTTCAGGCGAGGTGAGGCAGAACACTTCAGGTGTTCAGTGGTTACAATGGTCAATACATATTGTCATCATACCATCACTCCTCTAACCCCGAAGGATCTGTTAGAGTGCACTAACGTACACCCACAGTTCTTCGTGTATGATTTTTAGGTTCCATGTAATAGGGGGCAAGCCTATTGCCATTACTCGGGCACAAAGCCAAACTCCGAGTTGCCATTGAGAATTTCATAGAAAACCCAATAGGTAACACTTTGCTCGACCTGGGAATCGAACCCAGAACCTCGATCTTAGCAGTCGCGCTTACGACCACTAGGCTAATGAGGCAGTTCAATATCCAAATACATATATCTAAACAGTAGTTGTGGTGACGCCACAAACGCATGGTTGTGCAGAAAAAAATATCACAACAAGTTTCCACCCGTGACTTCGTCTCTGCAACTTTTATCCGTGGCTTTCGAAACTCCCGTTACCATACAGGTTCTTTTTACTGCCTGGTCAACAGGTAAACACAACTGTTTGTCCCGTTTTTCGTTTAAAAAAAAGTCAGAGATTTCTCTCTCCACTATGTAAAGTTTTACCCTTCATTATAACAATAATCTTAACACAAAAAACAACAATAAAATATAGCAGTAACTCTAATAACTATTAACGAAACAGTATCAAATAAGATTATAAAATCGGAGCGCGTCGTCGTTGCGTGACGTAGGCCAGTACGAGACTAAGATGTAAAAAAAAATGACGTTGCCTAAAGTACAACACTGGAGCTTAAGGGGAAGTTACAGGGCTAGCGGGCGGAGGGTTACATTCCAGGCGAGTCTCAACTTATCGCGCACGGGTAGTGTACCTGCGGCTGCTCTCACGTGGACTACAGAAATCCGTTGACCAAGCACCCGCGCAATTCGTGCTACCCCGGCTCCCGGTCATTTTAAAGACAAAAATATTTATTGTGGTCACCCACTCCTTATCACTCCTTAGAAGATATATGCTCTCGTTGACTTTTTTGTAGGTCTTTTTAATATATATAATTATGTATTACATTGAAGCACTCGAATTGATTCACTGTGAACAGATTGTTTTATTTTCGTCCTAATTATTTTTCTAAAATAAAAGTAGCCTAAGTTACTCCTTATAACATCAGTTATCTGCCAGTGAAAATCCCATCAAAATCGGTCCAACTGTTTCGTTGATTACCGGGAACAATTAGACAGATAAAAAAAATTAAATTGCTTTTTTGTTATATACTTTCATATGAATTTAGTAAAAAGCTGTTATTTTGACCTTACAAACAGACACTTCAATTTTATTAATTGTATAGAATATAGAAATAATAGTATGGTATTTATATTTGCGAAATGATTAATTAGTTACTTTTTCTAACAATCCTTAGTCCACTACGGTGTAAGCAGTTAGCAGTGATGTAATATATGTAAGATATAACAAAAGTTGACTTCATTTAAATATCTATAATGCGATGAAGATTAATTTCTACATAGATACACACATATATTGAAAAAATTATGTAATAGCTTACTACTTTGGCAGATCTACTTAATATTATAAAGGACTAATACCAAAAAAATATTAACTAACCTTGTGCTACATAATGTCTATAATCATCTAGATTATCTATAAATATATTATACTATGTATTATGAATCAATAATGGATATAAGTTATTAAGCGGTTGTAACTTTACTTTTTTGAATTCTGGTCTCAAGGGTCGATCATTCGAATGTTTGACAAATGTATGCTATTCCGAGACTTCCCTTTATAGGTGGTAGTTATCAAGTTCATTCAATCGGATTTGTGTCGATGATAAGTTGCAAGAAACACTTTATGTTAATATTTTTCTTTGCATAAATTCATTCGTTTAGGATATGTATGCGCTTCTTTTCAGACTTACTGATATAATACTATTAACGTTTTACGTATTTATTAATAAGCGTAATATATTAAGCGAGGAAGGATACAAAAAATATAAAATACGGATCACGTGTAAGTAGAGGCGGGCTTAACAGACACTGACGTATACTTAACAAATAAATAAATTACTGACCGCAGAGCAAGTTAAAAGTAGAGAAAATGCATATATAGATTGAAAGATATTTTTTTTAGTTCTTTGGCACAGTCTGTAGTCTAAACATTAACATAAGAGGTGTCGTTACATTCGTTTTATTTATTGTCACATCAACGACACATTCACACAATATTACGATAAGAAATACATCACAAGTTGAGTACTGGGTGAAGTATCTTTACAGATGTGCCCATCTTATTACTGTATGCCGCAGTATAACACCAATAAAAACAAAAACAAATTACAAATACCAAGATCGCTACAAATCAAATGAAATAGCGCATGATTCATACAATTTCGAGCGAAAATTCCAGAACGACCATTTAAAGATGTCAATATCAACATTATTTTTATCATCGCTGTATAATTCTTTAGGGGGATTCAAAGGTGAACAGATATTAGTTCTGAAATGTGTTTTAGAAAAGGTTTTTTGAATAGGAAATCTTGTTATCTTCCTAGGATTATTTAGATTTAATTCTTGTAATACATCAGGAACTAAAATAACTTCGTTAACAAGCTTATATATAATTTTAATTGTGGAAGTAACGTAGGCTATTTAATATTTAAGTAAGTACCACGCCAGAAATGAAAAAATAAGTTAGATTATTAAAAAGGAAACAAAAAACCTAACTGCAACAACAACATGACGAATTTTTTTTTCTTATTGATTCCCAGACGTCATACTTAAATATTATATAGCCTATGTCACTCCCACAATTATTAAAGTGAAACAACGACATCTCATATCAAGCCGTTTAGGCTACAGAGCGTACCAAAGAAATAGACATACATAAATACATACGCTCGAAAACATAACCTTGCTTTTTCGCTGTCGGGTAATAAATGAAAAATAAACCATGGAAATTTAATTCTAAAAGGTTATAAAGTTATAATCAGGTTACAAGCAAACTGGGACAAATCAAGAATGAAGAAGGTCTGTTAGTGAAAATCTATTTAAACTTTTGAATTAAATATATTTTATAGTTTTTGATTATTATTTCAAATTATAAGTATAATACAGTAGTACATTTTATTTATTACTTGCTTGAGCATATAGCAAAGAAAAAACACAATCCATGGTACACTTTACATTGTTCAAACAAAATGTTATAGATTATAGAGCTTGTTTTTATCTTTTTTGTGAAGTTTCTTTGTTTGTTGTTTTGTTTTTAATCATTTAGTTTTTAAATTTTTTATTTTACTATTAATATACTCAAATTGTGTACTCAAATATTGCGATAGAAGACTTCATAAATATGGATCTATAAAATATTCAAGCAAAACCTCAATAACAAACATATGCCAAGGTAAACCAGCTCAGAACACTGTTAACGAAAATATATTATCTGCCCTCTCCATAATACATATTATTATATCTGAACCTACTTACATTTATTTTATTTTTTAATTAAGCAACTTCTATTCATTAAATGTTGATGTTTCTAGTATAAAATTTAAGATTTGTACTTTTGAGATTTTGACTTCATTTTGAGACAATACTCAATTATTTTTATCGTTTGTTAGTTTAGCGTTTTAACCATAATCTCATCTGATGTTAAGTGACGATTTGGCCCAAGATCGTGACACGTTAATCCCAGTGGAGAAACTGTCTGTCAAGTGCAGTTGCCGGAAGATTTTTTAATTTCAGGTTGGTAGCTACCCAAATGTGTATAAGAAAATACCCTTACCACCATGCTATGGTTTCATCACGATATTTAATTTCACCGAAAGCCCAGGCTCATGGGATTCAAACTCACTTCGATCGACGCGGTGTCCGTACACTCTACCACTGATCCAATAATGCTTAGATTGTTTTTACAAAGAACAGATATTTCTTTCATTTCCAGATCAAAAACATATTCAACGTTTAGAACGAGGCTAATAACAAAGCGAGTCAAATCGTAACCTTCAATATATTTTATTACTTGCTTTATTTAATAGGCAACAGGAATTTAATAAAGTTAAGAAGCAAGTAGACGAGGGAAATATAAAATGATCGATCGATAACACTGCCTGACTATTGCCGCCCATATTGATAACACAGTTTCGTAAACGAGACAAGTGATTTGTTGATAAGCTACAATATGATTTTTAGGTTATCTGTTATTTTATCTTGATCATCTCACTATTGCATGTGTGCTGTTGTTAACGAAAAATAATATAAATATTGAGTTGTGAAAAAACTACAAATTTTTATTTCAGTTCTGATCTATGTATACTATATTAATATATAATATTATAAGCTCAAGAGATTGTTTGTTTGTTTGAACACGCAAATTTTTAGACCTACCAATCAGATTTGAAAAATTGTCATTATATTTTATAGACTATTTATTGACGACGGTTATATACTATATATCTTCACGCTACTACTCCACGGAGCGGAGTAGCAACCATGAACGTCAAGCTATCTGGCAAGCTGTAGAAGTACGAGTAGTGAAATCGTTATGTTACCAGACACATACAATTACCCATAAATGTTTCGGCGGATAAAAATGTGTACGAGCTTCCATACTTCATTATTTCTTTTATTAATTATTAAACTTTCGATATTGGCATCGGTATTGTATGGGCAAAATTATGTATCGTTTCATCTCTGTATAAAATAAAAATAAATGATTCTTTGTTTGTTTGTCTCTTATGTGTTCCTAAATCATACTTCGCGAATGCATTTAATATTTGGTGAGTTGTTTGCACAATCACGAAGGTTCTGTTTTAGTACAACCAGCATAGGTCCAACCAAATAGGTGGCGCACGAGTCCTTTCATTTCAAAACTAACAAGAATGAAGTCACCGGCAAACGTCAGTTTATAATAAAATAAATAACGACTTACTTAGCACAATATTTTGTTAGCCGTTTCTGAACGGACATCTCAGGCACCTCTTTATCAGCGCGCGATAAGAGGTCGAAGTAAGATCGAGTTCCTTTATTAAATCAGTAACTTTCTTGACCCTTTTAATGTTATTACTTGTTAGTCATCTATATAAAAAACTTTATGATTGTAATGGAATTTTCCATATAAAAACTGCCATTTATATTATTCTAATTACAACATTGTCCGAATTTGGACCAAAGTTTATCATTAAACTAAATATTTTTTTATTCAGTCCGTGAAATAAGTCGGTCTATTGTGTTCTAACCAACACAATGAAAACAAAAATTTTATAACTTAGTACCTACTCGTATATTCAAAACTATAATAATATCAAGAAGTATTGAGGTATCCAAATTCAGATTATGTTTAATACATTACGGTGGATACATAATACATTTTAGCGATTTCATAGCCATTTCTACAATAGCTTACTCTTGCCAAATACCTAATTAAGGGACAAGTCATCATTATGACACAATTGTCTTACTTTTAGGGTTCCGTACTTCAAAAGGAAAAAAGGAACCCTTATTTGATCATTTATTTGTCCGTCTGTTTTTTCTGTCTGTTCACATTGACGTCTCTTTCTTTGATTGGTAAGCACAGATGAATACAAACACAACGGCGACCATTGCCATCGGTGGACTCCACTGTCATGCGAGACACGGTACGAAAAAGATAAGACTTAGAGAACTTTTTAGTTCGTGACGAGATGCAGGTTATCGTAAAATTGTGACTCCGAAGCCCATCGCGTGTTGTTCTATTGTGGAAAGGAGATCAGGGAATTAGATTAAATTATCGTTTAGATGAAACTGTTATTATTTGTAGTATTATTTAAAAAAAAAAAAATATTAGCAAGAATGAAAGTAATAGTATTATAATACTTTTCATTCATTCATAAGTTACCGTTTAATCCAAAATCTCACATTTTATTAAGTGATAATTGCTAAAAATGGCGAATATGGTGTCATGTTAAGTGCATCTCCCGGAACACCAAAAGTCACTTAGCGAAAATTCTTAAAAAAATCGTCTTTATTTGCAAAATTCAAAATACAGGATTACTGCAATAACAATAATCTGCCAATCCCCGTATTAGGTAATAAATCCTTTGTCGCTGGAGTCCGATCAATACAGTATTTTTATGTTGGTGATCGTAAACCGGTAAACATAATTATTTTTATTTACGTGCCATAAATATAATACACACATATATATACACACGCATATACCATGTTTATTGTGATTATGACTTGAATATGACCTCGAATGTATGATATTTCAAAATACTTAAAAACCGTTTGACCGATCACCATAAAAGTTGATCTAAGAGTTTTTAATTTTAATGAAGACGGTTTTTATGCTATCCCTAAACGCGATAGGTGGCGCTGTAGTCGAGTTACTGACTACAGGAAAGAGTAGAAAAGCATCTGGTAGGCCAGCTGGTTGCAATATAAAAGCTTATATTTATTGTAGCTGTTGTATTATGTGAGGGTTCTGAAGAGCTGTTCATTGTAATTTCCACTTTACCTTTACACAAAAAAAAACTTACGTACTAGGCTTCGGAGTCACATTTTTACGGTAATCTCTATTTCGGTACGAACTAAGAAGTTCTCTATGACTTATCTTTGTCTTACAGTGAAAATGTGGTCATGTGTGTGAACCATCTTCCGGCCAATGCGTTCCCTCCTTACGACATCTGGACCTTCAAACGTAATGTGAAGAGATATTTATGTAGGTAAGCATGGATTATGCATTGCCGATCTCTTGATGGTCACTGTTGTGTTTGGATTGTACTGTACTTAGCATCAGAGACAGTACCGACAATTTGCTGAGCTACTATAAAAAAGCATTTGGACCAAAGTTTCTTGGTCCTAGATCCAAACGCATTGCCACTGAACGAATCTGAATCATTATATCTAATTGCAGAAAAAATTAACACTACATATTCAGTTTTTACAATTAGTAATGTTATATGATTTATTACTGCCTAATTGTACACGCACATTGTTCATTCAATGTAGGTTATATCTGATATAATTTTGGCAACCAACTTCAAAAGTAATAGGTATTCAATATGCTCACATAAAGTAAGGTTTAATTTCCATTTAGGCAATAGAAACTGAAATTAATAATCCCTTAAAGTTGACCCCTAAGCACAAAGGGAGGTTAATGAAAAGTTTAAATTTTAACAAAGGAGCCTATTGTTATGACAGCTTAGTTGATTTTTCGTATACTTACAGAACGGGAAAATTAAGTTTATTTTTACGAGCTATTTAGGTAAGTCTGTTATGATTATTTATGTATTACATGTTACGTCTCTTCGTACAACTTAACTATTATACCGTCTTTTACTTCATTGCAAAGTTTATGCTCAATGCTTAATTTTGAACATTTGTTGAGTATGTTAGCAGCATGGAGTGGTATTTCACACAGGATTTAAATTCCATGTGTATGTATTTTAAGTTTGGACTGTATCCAATATGCAATATCGTCTTTTAATTAAAACAAATAATCTACCTAATGTTAATACTCGTTTACGTTGAATGCTCTTTCAGGTAATTATAATAATTAAAAAAATATATCTACCAGGATTTTTATTAAAAATATATATTAATCTATGTAATTTTTTATAACGCATAACAAACGAAGAGCACCTCTGTTTTTATGGTATGAAGTAGCGAACAGGAATGCAGTATACCTGATGTTAAGTGGTCACTGCAGTCTATAGCTATTTGTAACCAACTACAGAAAGACCGGCTTCCAAGTGAGGTCAACACCGAATAATGATCTAAGGCAGTTCGAAGGATGTTTTTTCGAAATAAAAATAGGTTTTTTATAATTATGGGTAATATTAATAAAAAAAATATTGAAGTTTTACACAGTAGGTATTGTAAGGAATGAAAATTACGAAAGGTGTATCATGCATCATAATAAATAGTACTTTGCTAGCAGTATATGCGGTAAGTATTAATAAACTGGATTCACTCTTTCAATGAGTTAATCTTGTAAGCATTTACACTATACATATAAATATGTAGTCTAAATCGATAATAAATATAATTCTACATATTGATATATGTATTGTTATTGCTATTTGTTCCAGACAATAAAACAATTAAGATATTACTTATCAACTTGATACAATATGTCGACATTTAATTGCTGTTGTTATTCGCATGTCATGTAGGAATAATAACAAGTAAGTACATAAAACAAAACATAACATGAAAAAATTAGAATATAGTAGGAAATAAAATATATTAAGTAATTGTCATTACAAATATCATAACAAAATATCTATGAAACGATAACAAAATATCTTTGTTGTATGCATGTCAAAGATCTCGCGCCAGAAATAAGATTTGGCGTCGCGTTCGCTTTTTCTTAGTTTCGCTGATACTTAATTAGGTACCTACTAAAAACTACTCACAATAATATTACTTTATAAAATGTAATAATCAAAACAGCATTATATATTTTAGGAATATTGCTACATAAGCGAAACATAAATATGAAGCAAGTAAAGTAACACACACGAGTACCTGTGAGAATATGTAAATATGGTGAACTAATATCGTATACACAGTTCAAGGCGTGCTATGTAACAGTCAGAATCACTTTTATTCCCAAACTAAGAGCAATAGTCACAAAATAAAGAAATACGATTGCTGCAAAACAATGAGTGAGCACTTATTGTTTTGAGCGGGCGTCGTATCGCGCGCGCTCCCGCCCTCCGACTGACCACGAAAATAGCAGATAACCAAGGAAACATTACTGAAAGATAAATCGGTTTTTGTTGTGAAAACGAATAAAGACCATTCTATCACACGAAATATAAGTTTTGAAATATAATGTATTATGTTGGAGCGTTTCAAAAACCTATATGTTGAGGTCTGGACTTTATGTGATTTTGGAAACGACTATAAAATCCAATATATTCAATAACTTCTTGATTCGTGTACCTTGAAAATACTATTTCAATAATCTCATTAAACTCTATATATTATATACTCGTGTAATAATGTCGGAGACGTATTTTAAGAATTACAAACAATCTCAAATAATTATAATTTTTGTATACCTACTACCTAATTAAAGCAACTGTGTTTTCATTATTCATAATTTTAGATCCAAAATTTGATAATAATTTTAGGCATTAAATAGTATTTTTTTTTACTTCTGTATTTGCAATGTTCAGAATTTATGAAATTTTACAAAAATATTTTTTTTATTGTGATATTGGGAATGTAATCTATGATATGGCGAATAAATTGTATTGTTGTTACATCCCATATCTGCGTAATAATGAATATAATAGAACTCTTTATGTCTCCAGAGCTGATTATATATTGCTATCCTTGTTTAGAGCTATCATGCTGTTCTTATGATATTTTCCGACTTTTGGGTTGTTTTGCCTGGAAGTTGACTGCCCACTATAAACCACCTCTCCGGTATGGCTTTAAAATTTGAATTGGCTTTCGTCTTCTCACCTTATAAAAAGCTCTACCCATTCCTAAGCTCGTAATTCAGCAACTAACTTTCTCAAATTTCCACATTTGGTACTCAATTCACGAAGGTGGTATTGAGTATAGCGCGTTTTATAGCTTTATGTGTAATTTCGATTTAATGGATGTTTCCCTTTATGGTATTTTCATATTTCGGCACTATATGTATACGTGGAAGGGTACAAATACACTTTAATTGAAAGTTATACTTTTCAAATACTGAGAGAGTTTAGAAAAAAAGTCATCATGGAGTTGACCGAAGATTATCTATACCATCGAGATTTGTTTAGAAATTTCTAAAAACAGAGGTTCTTGATCAAACGATAAACAGTGTTCAAAATGTATGTTCATCTTACGGCGTAATTTCAAGGATGCGTCATGCAGTTCTGCGAACATACTTTGAGAAATAGGTTCGTCAACAAAAGCAGTCATAAATATTTTATGTCTATTGATTATAATTAATGTCTTTTTTCTATTATTCCTTTTATAATTATAAAAAATTAAACATTCGATACATTTGGAAGTAGATTTTCATATACTACTTTCCAATGAAATTAAATGCCTGCAATTAAATTACAATAATGCTTTACTGATAGTTTAAAAGTAGAATTTAAGAACCCATTTTAGTACTTATTACATACGAGGGGAGGTCCAAAAGAACGTGGAATGAAAGGGTTTTAAATAAAATGAAACAATAAATCTATTTTTCCTTTTCAATATAATCACCCTTAGGCTGAATACATTTATTAGATCTATGAAATAACTTTTGTAAACCATCGTAAAATATTTTTTATTTTTTGCCTCAAAATGACCTCCTTTACCCCATTGACGTCGGAAAAGTTCATACCCCTTAAGTCTTTTTTTAAATTAGGAAACAAATAAAAATCAGTTGTGGTCAGATCTGGACTGTAGGGTGGGTGGACTATTGATTCGAAGCCATGCGTGTGCAGAGCAGTCATTGCAACTCTGCTCTTGTAAACCGGCGCGTTGTCTTGCAAGAGCAACACACCCTTGGTTAATTTTCCTCGAAGTTTTTTCGTGATGGCCTCCTTTAATTTTTGTAGTATAGTTGAATAGTATTCTCTGGTTATGGTCGTTACCCGTTCTTTGTAATCAATTAGTATTATTCTCTTACAATCCCAAAACACAATAGCCATCAACTTTCCAGCCGACTCCGACACTTTGAATTTCTTTGGCGGTGGTGTCCCCTTTTTATGCCGTTGTATGGACTCTTGTTTAGACTCAGGCTCAAAGTGATGAACACATGTTTGATCTCCGGTAACAATCCGCTCCAAAATCTCTGCACATTCGTCTCCACACAACTCCAAAAATTGTTTTGACGCATCGTCGCGCTGCTGTTTCTGAAGCGACATGAGCATTCTGGGTACCCATCTTGCACTTACCTTTGTAATACCCAGGTGGTCATGCAGGATTCGCAGAATGATGGTATCTGATACTCCAACTAATGTACATAACTGTTTTTTCTTCAAACGGGTATCCTCCAGTACAATTTTTTCTACTTTTTCGACGACGTCAGATTGTGGTGGACTTAACTGGCCTTTCTGAGCGGGGGTCGTTTTCAATCAACTCCCGACCATGTTTAAAAAGACCATGCCACTTGTAAAGAGCGTTCTTTCCTTTCTTGTTAAGGAATTTTATCACAGCACGGTGTTCAATTTTCTCCATAGTTTCAGTTTTCTTCCGGATTGACTTGTTTAGCAGGCGAGTGTTAGTAAAGGAATTACGCAATAGGTTTTTTTTGACTACATTGTTAGCCTTAGGGGCCCTGAAGCCGCTGCGGCTTTTACAGTTTCACCGAACTTGGGTGACGCAATAGGGCTGAAACTCAATTTATATACTAATGATGAGTCCCCAATTAGTATGATACTAAGCGAGCACCCCTATCCCCACTCCATCCCCTCTATTCCAACTTTTGGGAGGTCCCAGGCAGCGTATTCATGGCACCGATTCAACAACAAACACAGAATAGACCGATCGATTTTGAATATTAACATATTCAAGACTATTTGTCTTTTCTTTAAAGTGAAAATGAGTTATTAGTAGAAACAACTAAAATCTGTAACCTAGAAATCAGTATAAATGAATAAAATATTTTTAATAAAATTAAAGACGTTTCAATGTCGAACATCAATCGAATACCTATCCTTACTGCGATTATTAGAGATAAGCATAACCGATATAGTCTAAAACCCCTGTTGATGTCGCTAGGTCAGATTAAACTCTGACGCTCTGCATTTCGTGAAACAGCTTACACATGATCGTACCGAATGTTACACACGATCTTATATCCAATTTATTTTAGTAATTTTATCGTTAGGATTTTATCTGTCGAAGTTTACGAGATAGCTTACCGTTTTGGACTGTTCAATTTATTATATTTATTTCAGTCAGTTAGTGGGAATAGTGATAAGATATTGATGATATACATTGGCCGATATGTTAACGTATTTATCAGTTTATGTACCTGTCTATTGGATCAATATAACCAAATCACAGTGGATGGAACAAAAAAAAATTCAATTTTACTTCAAAATAATCATCAACAAAGTTTTTTGTGAAGTTAATTTATGAATATATATTTATTTATTAAGCTTTTCATAAAACTGAGATTAAAGTTTCCTCTATTAAGTAAACTTTTAATATTTTCCAATAAATGGAGCATAAATTAAGCCAATTTAAGAAAATTGGCTCAAAATATTGATATAGTCATATATGTATAGCAAAATAATAGTACATTATGGTACAAGTGTGTAATGTTGGTGATTACCGCTGAGGCGCCATTGAGACCCGATCCGTTAGGTGAGGGTCTTAAGAGAGCCGAGGACGGTAATCACCAATACACACGTGTATCATACGACGTTTTTCAACACACTTGTGAAGAAAATAATAATAAAAAATTATTTTCTTCATAACTAGTACTTGTAGAAATTTTAATTAATAAATAACTAAAATTTCAACAGTGACGAGTTGTGAATTTTTTTCGCTATGGCGGGAAAATTAATCAGTTTGCGCGCGCATCTAACAATGGCGATCGGCCATAGACTAAAGGAATGAAGTTTCTTTTTTTTTTGGCTTTCCGCAGATAGCGTTTTAGCCACATATAAAATGGGGAATTTAAAGTTTTCTTTATTACAGAGAAAACAAAAGTTATATTTGAGTGAAAGGTTTATTGATTAAACACGTACAAGTTGAAATTATCTATTTAAATACGAAGTTGTATGAAATGAGCAAGCAATAGGTACATTAATTTATTTGTTCTATTGATCATTATCTATTTTGTATCGAAACTTTTTTAAGAACAAAGCAACTCGACCAATAAAAAAAAACTCTATAACTCACTTGTGAATAATAGCAATGAAAAAGTCACAGTTTGATTACAGGTGTCATTATGTGCCTAATTGCGGTTTTTTTTTTTTTTTTTTTTTTAGATCTGACTACACTGTTAGCCTTAGGGGCCCTGAAGCCGCTGCGGCTTTTACAGCTTCACCGGACTTGGTTCCTAATTGCGGTGATATTAGAGCCACTTTATGAGCAAGTGTGTTGAAAAATATTGAACGCGTGTCTTTTTATGATAGTACTAGCAAGCGCTACCGAGTTTGTACGTGATGATAAAAAAAATATATTAAAGATCTAAATATTTTGACCCTGTTTGTCCTGAATGATGATTTTGATGATACATCATTTAGGAATAATGCAGTTACCAACGACCAAACAATATATACAAATAAATAAAATTTAAGTGTCTGTTTGTTTGTAACCAGCTTTTGTATTTTCTAATATTGCAGAAACAAATACAATAATAGATATAAATAAATATGGAAATATAAACATGGAATGACGTCATTAAATATCAATAAGGCGATCATTATTCATTACACTCACTCATTCATTCAACCATTACAATGTCTTGAATTGACTCCCTCTCTGTACATCCACTAAATCTATATTAATAATAATATTATAAAGAGGAAAGATTTGTTTGTTTGTATTAAATAGGCTCCGAAACTACTGAACCGATTTGAAAAGTTATTTCACTGTTGGGAAGCTACACTATCTTAGACGGACATAGGCTATATTAGATTTTAAAAAAAAATTAGGGATCGTACTAAAATCCTAATAAGGTAATCCAAGGTAAAAAAAAATTACCTAAAATATTCTTTACATCGCGTGTGCTACAAAAACTATTGATGATAGAATAAAATAATGTACTACAACTTTGCAGAAAACATTATTATTTACAAAAAGTGTTCTTTTATTTATAATTTTAATTCACAAAACAATCCGATATTGTATTATATCGTAACAAAAAATATGGTGCACAGACACTGCGGAGAGCATAATTTAACAGCACCATGTACGAAAAACGGTATCTGTACAAAAAATTACCCTCGACGTTTTGTCAACGATACCCAAACCAGAGAGGACGGATATCTAGTTTATCGTAGTCGTGACGCCGAAAATGGAGGACAGTGCGCTATGCTAAATATCAGAGGAAGTAGGTTCAATATAGATAATAGATGGATTGTCTCTTATTCTCCACTATTTTGTAGGACGTTTAACGCTCACATAAATGTGGAGTACTGCCACTAAGTTCAAGTTATCAAATACATTTGCAAATATATAAATAACAGATCTGACCAAGCTACTTTTAGCGTCAGATACAAATGTAAACTACGTGAATGGCTGGTACATAAGTACATCCGAAGCTGTCTGGCAAATATTCGAATTTCTGATCCACGAGCGGCATCCTACAGTCTTGCGTTAGCTGTCCACTTAGAAAATGGCCAAAAGATTTATTTTACCGCAGAAACGGCAGAACAAGTGGCCCAAAACCCACGTGACACTACTTTTCTGGCTTTCTTTGAGCTCTGTAATGAAGGTGAATTCGCAAGAACACTTCTATACTATGAAGTCCCGCAATACTACACATGGGCTCATAATAAATTCATAAGAAGGAGGTGTGGTGTGGACGTAGTTGGCCATCCAGGCATAAAAAAGATGCCGCTTTAGGAAGAGTCTACTGTGTACATCCTTCTTAATCAGAGTGTTTTTATTTTAGGATGTTGCTATATCACGTTCGCGGTCCAACCTCATTCGAGTACTTAAAAACCGTTGAGGGAGTTCTCAAAGAAACTTATCAAGCAACTTGCCATTCCAAATTTTTGCACAAATCGTGATATCCTTTTGGAAATGTCTCTACACCAGATAGTCCATAATTTAGTAATTTTAATACATGTCGTGTACGCTGACATTGAAAATTTGCACGAAAAGGACTTTCGTTGGTTGTGTTCTAGGGCAATAGTGACACCTAGGAATGATACGGTGAACGAAATCAACAATTTGATTATTCAAAAAGTCCCCGGCCAAATAAAAAATTACAAATCAATCGACACTGTAACTAATATCGAAGACGCAGTCCATTACCCACAGGAATTTTTGAATTGTCTAAACCGTTCTGGACTGCCACCACATGAATTGACGTTAAAAAGCAGCAAAATAAAACAACGTCAGATATCGTTTACAGGGAAGCTCTGATTCAATAAATTGAATGGCTTTTGTTTTATATAAATGATCTTTTTACAAAAATTAGAAAAAAATAATTATACACTCATTAAAAAATAACAAAAAATTCATAAAAATAAAAATAATAGTTCATTAAAATAATAATATTCAAACTTTCTTTATAATTTTCTTTTAGTAGGTAACCTGACGCAAATAGAAGAGTTTATTCGTGTGTATTATAATTTTAATTTTGAAATAATAAAAAGATAAACCAGATAGTTTTTCTTGCCGGCTTTTCTCGATGACAGGATTGTTTTCCAAAGAGGTAGTGTTTTGAAATTCATAAGTGCCATTTAGGGCCTAAATTGATTTTCTTTTTTATGGTAGAAAGGAGGCAGAGGGCAGGTTGCGCACCTGATGGAAAGTGATCACCACCGCCCACAAACATCCGTTACACCCGAGAGCTCGCAGATGCCTTGCCGGCCTTTTAGGGAAGAATAAGCTCTCTTTTGAAGGTCACCAGGTCATAACGGCTCGGAAAGATCTCAAGCGACAGCTGGTTCCACAGAGTGGTTGTGCGAGCAGAAAGTGCCTTAAGAAACGCACTGTTGTGGAATGCTGGACATCGAGGTGGTGTGGATGTAATTTACGATTATGACGCGATGTCCGATAGTGAAATTCAGCAGCCGGGATCAATCCAAACAATTCCTCGGAAAACTTCCCATGATAAATGCGGGAGAAGTTGCAGAGAGAACCAATATCTCTATGCAGAGCCAATGGATCAAGCCGATCGGAAAGAGCTTGATCGTCAATAACTCGACCTGCCCTACGTTGAATTCGGTCAAAACGAAGTAGCTGGTACTGGAGGGCTCCCGCCCAGAGATGAGAACAATACTCCATGTGGGGTCGAATTTGCGCCTTATAAAGATTTAGGCGATGAGCCTACGTGAAGTACCGTCTCGCCTTACTGAGCTCACCAAGCTTCTTTGAGGCCAATTTGTCCTAACTTTCCAACTGACCGCGGAACTGAACGTCACTCGAAATGACGACGCCAAGTATTCCGATACTGGCTGTGGCAGACAGGGGAGTGTTATCATAAGAAGGTGTTGCGACAAATAGTGACTTTTTAGCGGTTAACGCGCAGACTTTTGTCTTTTTAGGGTTGAACTGGACTAAGTTTAGTCGACCCCAGTCCGAGACTTTAGTTAATAAAGACTCGACTTGAGACACAAGTTTGTTCCGGCTCTCATCGACGTATTCTCGAGAAATATTGTTATAAATGTATTGATTATAAATGTTTTTGATTTGGTAGGGATATTATATACCTCCTTATAAAATTAACATTCATTTATATTACATATAGTACGCTCACGTAGATACTTATGTATATATCACATTTTCTACATTTTTAATAGGCTCTGATTGATTTGTCCAATCCTTTGTTATATCTATATAGGTGCTGACTTTAGTAGCAAAAACAGAACAAAGTAGAAAACGTTTCCAATTGTTGAGCGAGTTTTTATATTATAGCATAATAAAAAATAGGTGAATTAACATATTCAAATATTGTAGGAGTAATTTAATAAAGTGTGATTGTATGACTAACGTTTGTACTTATGTGACTTACTCGGAGTGGCCTAATTCCGATCGTTTGTCTGTAGAATCACAGTCAGTAATCGGACTGTCAGCCACCGATCGAACGGTCAGTAAGCACTGTGTATGAGCAAGGTTACGTAGACGATGCATATTCATTATTTATAAACTAATGAACTCGTGACTATTCAAATTCACATTTGTTAAATGTCGACGTTGATTCAGTTTCATAAATTGCGTGAAAATAAACAGAGAATTTCTTCATTATATTTTACACGCGTATTTCTAACTTTTGTATCTGTGTATAAATATGTAAATTGGCTGTATTCCAGATCTTGGTGCATACTCTTTCCTCTCATTCAGCTAATAAAGTGTCTGATTTTCTTTATTAAAGTACTGTACGTATTGCTTACACACCGATGAAGTATAATCCAAGATGACATTTTGAATATTATATCGTTAGGGAGTATTTTTAAATATCTTGCCGCGTCGGAAAAATAATAATTGAATATGTGATATATACGAAAGCCTTTAGTTGAATGTATATATTCATTCACAATGACATAAACAGGCTGGTTAACGAGTTCAATTTTTGATAGAAATATCATAAACTTTCTTTATATTTTCTTTTGTTGTTTTTTTTATCCAACTGATTATACTGTTAGCCTTAAGGGCCCTGAAGCCATTCGAGTCGAGTTGAGGTTTTGAAGTTTCACCAGGCTTGAAGGCGAGCGCGGAAGGAACTAAGCCGCAAAAGCGGGGCTACAAGTACAATGGTGCCAAAGTGACCGAACCTCGGCTTGGGCTGTTGCCGTAGGTACATGCAAAAAACGTGATCTAATTCCCTATCCGTAAAATTCGATGTTATATATTTATTTTCTTCTTGTATCTTATATATTTATAGAATATTTCCCTGTTGTTAACCAGGATGAGGGAACTATGATAACTCAGTGGTGGCGTGTACGGGGTATCGTGTAGGGAGAAATCTACAAAGAAATATCTCTGTGCCTACTTCTCTTTTCCTTTCAGTGAAGGAAAGCATCATAATACCATAGCAGAGTGGTAGGACATTTTCTAATACCCGTCCGGTTAGTTACCACTCTCAAGTTGAAAATCTGTCGCCAAGCACCCATTTAGTATATTCCAGCAGTTACACTTGAGAGCCTGTGCTCCACTAGGCTTTGCATGTTACCATCTTGAACAACATCGTCACTTATCATCAGCTGAGATTGTATCCAAACGCTAAAATCTATAAAGAATTAATAAAAAAGCTTAAAACTATTTTCATAACGGATTTACCATAATAACTAATTGTATCACATTTATTTATATCGAAGTTACGAAAACGATTGAATATTAATATTATTAACTTTGGTGTCAAAAAGCACAAATAAGAAAATGAGTAGATATAATGTGCCTGTATTTGGCTCGAAATAATTTCTGATTTTGGTATGTTGTTTTGTAATAAAGAAATACAATATAAAAAGACTTTGTATTCATTAGCAATAATTTAATATCTCCTCGATGTGGTAATGACGTTGGAGCGTTGTCACCTTTGATTTAAAAAAAATCCTTTTGTATCAAGTACACGGCATGAAATGAATAATAACGTAATTTCAACATACAAATCTATAATCTAAATGAAATGTAATAATCGGAAAAGCAAAGAGGAAAGCACTAGGTACACCAGTCAGCGATATAGCCTCTAGCTTAGAATAAGAAATCAATAATTTTGTATTTTTTGACATATGCCGTTACTTGTAGATACATTGTGTCGGTAATACATCAGTGTTGTGGACAGTCGGTAATAATTGATGGTTTAAAAAAAAACAATCAATTAATCGATTGTATATTGATTGTTTTTAGTACGGAATATATGTAAGACACTTGTCGAAGAATAACAGCAAAAAATGAGGTCATCGCGTGTTCCAAAATTTGCGTAGGTAGTTACTTTAGTAGCTTGAAAAACGTCATTCTCGCTAATCCGCCTTGTTATCACAAAAATACATCATATTATATATAGGAAATCAACAATCGATTATTTTATTTCAACAGGCCTCTTAACGCAGTAGTAGTAAACCCCTACTCTTGAGCCGAGAGGTCGCGGGTTCGATCTCCGCACATAACCGACTTTTGTGTGATAAGCATAATTGTTAGTTGTGTGTCTGGGTGTTAAATATCTGCATAACATGTATGTATATTGTATTAGCTTTTAGTATTTTTTAGTTACCATAATACGAGCTTTGCTTTGATTAGAATTAAATGGCCGTGTGTGAAATTGTTTCCCCATATGAATTTGTGTATCCAAATACTTATTTATTTAATTAATCGATAGTGAATCGATCATCAGCTATCTATCAGTGAAAGTCGCGTCAAAATCGGTCCAACTGTTTCGGAGATTACCCGGAACAAACAGACAGACAGACAAAAATTTAAAAAATGGGCTTTTTGTTATAGTTATCGTATATACTTTCATACGCATTTAGTAAAAAACTGTTATTTTGACATTACAAACAGACAGTCCAATTTTATTACTTCTATAGATGCTTGTTTTAATTTTTAATAAACATTCAGAGAATATAGACTTAAAAATGATATTTGAATCATTAATTTTTATGAAGAATTAAGGGAGATATGAATTTGAAACAAAACCAGTTTTGAGGAATAGTTTATAGAGATTAGTAAATATAGGCGGATTGCGAAAAATTCGTTAGTACATGAATGAGCGGGTACCAAGCGAAATTGAATTTTATTTCATAACGATTTGGCCATCCTGTTTCTTACATGTTTACTACAAAATGTTATAGTTTTTTTTTTTTTTATGTATCAGAGTGGAGTTATTATTTGTGACCTTACTAGAAACGAGTAGTGGAATAAATGCCGGTCACTACAGAATTTTGTAACTTTCATTTTAAAGTTCTCCCACGCTAAAGTACAGTAACTGCATAAAATAAACTTTCGAGTAAGTAGATATTTAAGCCAAGATTGGTTCTTGAAAAGGGCCTCAGCGAGTGACGACATCTGATTAAGACCGACGCACTCTAATTTTAATTTCATTGACTGATTAATCATTTCACCGCGGTTAGAGCTATTCTTAAAATATATATCGTTCCGTCACGCAACAAGTTCTTAGTGAATTCCTAAGAACTTAAACGGTATGTTACCTTTAGATTGAATTAATTATATATATACTTAAAATAAAATAAACTTTTTTATAAAGTACTTAGAAATATGCTCAGGCCTCGTGGCGCAATGGTAGTAAACGCTACTATTAGGCCGAGAAGTCGCGGGTTCGATCCTCGCCCATGACTGACTTTGTGTGATGAGCATAAATGTCAGTTGTGTGAGTCTGGGTGTTAAATATCTATTTATGTATGTATATCAGCTGTTTAGTTACCATATTACAAGCTTTGCTTAGTTTGAAATGAAATGGCTGTGTGTGAAATTCTGTCAAAAAAAAAACATGTTATATAAATGAATAGGATTCAGATGCGTTGATTTTAAATATTCGAACATTGCAGTTTTTAAGGAAATTGACAGTTATTGTGCTTACTCCTAGCATAGTGCCTTTTCTGTGGTGATAAATTCTGCCCGAGATAAAATATAAAAATGCAGAATATTCAAAGCGTAAGTATTATTAAATCGAACACATCGTACGAGGTCGACTTAAAATCGCCCACGTTCACATCAAAATGATTTCCACTAATAGTGTCAACACGGAATTATCACGTGCTTTAACAGTGAAGGAATCGTGTAGAATCTTACTCAGAATAATATATAATGCTTTTAGAATAAATTGAAGAAAAGTTTTTATAAGTATGTAACTAAAACCAATTCTTTAGAATGCCGTTAAATTACTTCGAGTGTCGTCGTATATTAATCAGCACATTAAAACATTAAGATAAGAAAATATAGATTTTATTCTTATTAAATTTTTAAATTGTTACCTTGTATTTGTGAAAATAGACTACTAACAAGTTTACAGAGAATTTTACTTTACAAGTTCTGCAGTGAAGAAAGGAAAGGATAATAAAGAATAAGTAAAATTAAAGAGAAAATTATCTTTTTGCATATTATTGCCTGCTGATTGAGGGAGATGATATAACTACACAATACGACCCTAAAGAGGAGCAGTAAGCAAGAACGTCAAGGACGAATTGGCAAGCTGTACGGGAAGAAAAACAATGATAGAAAGGTTGTGCTTGTGGCGGCGCAGCGTCGCGTGGTGGTGAGTTGGTCAACTACATTTAACAGTGGTGATGCCGTGGAGTATTATAGCTAGTATTCGTCGTATAGGGTTTCGTTCATGATGGAATTTATAAACTCCATGTTTGTTGAAAATTAATTAACAGTAGAAGGAAAATAGCTACCTAGGCAAAAGTTCATTATCTTATTATATTGACACAAAACTGCTGTTATTTCTTGTAAAACATTATTTCAACCGTTATTTTTTTTAATTAAATTTTAAAATAAACGGTTTATTAATACAAAAAAACTACGAAAACATAGTAGTTACGTATAAAATTATTGTTGTCCGACACTGATTGATGTATCATTTATCCCAGTTGAAACAAAACGATTTATTTTGCAAATAAGTGGAGTAAATATTATTAAGCGTTCACCGAAACAATATTCGGCCAATTGAACCTCTCGACTACAAACATAATACTCCAATTTTATAGGGTTGTCAACAATATTAGTATACTCTTTTACAGCATGAGGTAAAAGATGGTTAAACTACCCATAAGTATACATAATATCCAGACATATCATTATCATCATTTGGAAACACGACTGGACTGGCTCAGGCTTAAAGTTAAACAGATCTTTCTTAAATTAACAATTATTTATTTTTGAGACTCTTCTCAGAAATACAAAGGACGCAATGAGTAGTCATTTACACTAGCGAGTGGCGATTGAAAACACAGTGAAATAAATAATTATGTATTTTTCCACCACATGGTATTACTACAATTAGGTTTCAAATTTTTTTTAATTAAAATTATTTTTAATTATAACGGTATATTTGAAGAAAAATTGAAGTGAAAGTATATGGACATTCGTGGTTCGTGTTTATGTACGCACAGCCCTGAGTGTTAGGACGCACAGTGGCAAGTAACGCGATTATAAACGCCTGATCGAGGCTCACTCACTGTTATTGTGTTAGTACTATGTAACTCTATGGTGCGACGTTGTTATTACTTAGCTGTTCAATGAATTTACAGCCCTGATACGGAAGTCTGTCGTCCCATTTATTGTTGTATGTCGTTTCATTATTATTTTGATAAAACCTTGTGCCGGAGCAGAGACAACGCGTAATAGTAAAAAAATATTATTTGAGCTGTTTTTATGCCCGATTAAATTACAACTTTGTGGTCTTCCATGTAGTTGTCATTTATCCAGTACTAGGTTCCCGTCGGCGGCTTTACTCGCGTAGGATACATGTTTGGTACAGTTTTTATTGTAATTGAAAGCAATATGATGTTTTTTTTTTATAAATCTAAAGCGAAAAAAAATCTTTCCCTTTGCCTTACAAACTTTGTTACCCTTTTTCACATCCCTTAGATCATAATAAACGCTAAAACTCGTGTTTCATTAATTCTGTCGATATATCAAGTTTCAAATAAATCTGATCGGAAATATACAAACTTTACCATAGGGTCTTTACCCCTTAGGGGTTAAATTTTGAGAAATCCTTTCTTAAACGATGCTAACGATATAATGTCCTGTACATTGTTTACATATTCTTCAAATTTAAAAATTATATTCTTAGTAATTTGGGCTTAGAGATGATGACTCAGTCAGGCTTTTTATATATAGAATACAGTGGTATTTTGTTTGATTTTTATTTATGTCACTATTAGAGAGAATAAAAAAAAACAACAATATGTGGATGATGTTATTTGTATGGCAATAATAATAATGCGAGAATAAGTATTAATAAAGTGGGGTAGTCCACTTAGTTGATGCAAAATAATTTAATACCCAGAGAACGCAGTTAGACTGCTTCACCTATTATTAGTATTTATTCTTGACATAGCTCCTCCGGTAACGAGTAGGATTTATCGTAGTTATCATCACAGTTCACGTGTGGTTAAAAATAATTGATACAACGAAATAAACGTGATATAAATAAGCTTCAATGAAACTCACAACGTGTATACATAATTTATTTTCTGATCAATACTTTACTATACAAAAACTTGTTTGTGACCATCTTAAAATTAATTTTTGAGTTTTAGTGTATATTATGTCAATTTCCTTACGATAGTTTTCTTTATCACTGAGCAAGTAGTAAGAACGTATTAAAGTAAAAAAATATGTATAAATAGCATCCGCTACTTGGTAAGAAAATTTTCTTACTTAGAACTACATTTGTACATTGGCAGTGCTAGCCTGCTTAGCTACAACAACATATTGCCAATTACCAATTGCCATCTTCGTTGCCAAGCAGCTATCAGTGTTTTTCTGTAGTTGGGCTTTAGAGCTAATCTGGTTTCTAGGGTATAGATCGCCCATAAACATTTTAAGTTAGGTACGATACAGTCCTGTATATTTATTGTCGATGCCTATGCGGTTAGTAGTAGAATATACAAGTATTTTAACTTATTTAATTATAATAAAAAGTAAATTAATATATTTGTATGTTTGAAAAGTAATTAGAATTACCCCAGATAATTATTTCGTTAGCAGAAAAAAAAACAAGATCATCAACCAAGGTTAAATAGTCACGGAGGTAGTAATTTTGTGGTTTCATTTTAGTATAAGATTAATCAAGCGGAATTAAAAATAATTCTCAGTGAACATTATATTAACTTTTGTAAAAATATTCTTGTACTATAAATCCAGCAGTGCACTAGTGCATTAATTACCTATTTGTAAAGTGAAAACTATTAATTAATTATTAAGGGGTATTTTATTATTATAAAACTCATGATTAAATACTAGTTTTTATTATTCAAAAAAATGTGCATTTTAAGTGACATGAAAAATAAAATCACTACAAAAGATAGATTATTAAATATAATTTTTAAAGCATCAAGACCCAAATTTTAAGAAAATGAAATAACTATGACATTATGGTTACACATCTTAATTTTTAAAATGATATAAATCAATTAATTTTACCTCATAATAATGTCATGTAAAACGCATTATGGAATATTTTGAGATAAAAATAATATGTAGCATCCTAATCATGCACCTTTAGAAAATCACAAAAAGAAAACTTGTAAAGAAAGAGAATAACTGTATGAGTCAATAACTCATGAAGTAGGAACCAATGTTTTATTATAGAAAAAATCTACCATTGTATAACTCCAGAAAATATGAATATTTCACATTTGTACAATTACTCACGACCAAAGACCGGAGGACTCACGACACCCGAAGAGATTGGTTAAAAATGGTTGGTTAAAATTAGTTTAATAAGAAACATATAAAATGCGATTTATGTATGTTGTGATAATTATACTGTGATTACTTATTTTGTTTTGTAATTTTATTTAATATCTTTATTAGTTTACGATATTTTATCCGATTTTTTTTTCTTATCTTCTATGTCATATTTTTCTTACTAATATTTTTTTATTACTTGGCAAACACTAGTGATGTTGTACACGATGCCATCCATATATTGACACCTAATTTTAATTAAAAGTAGACATAAGAGATTATTTGCACGTGCTAAATCATAATTGAAACAATGTGGATATTTTTCACTATTTGTGAAGTTAAATTACGGATTTCAAAACAAAAGAAGGTATTTATTATTATTTAATTGTCTCTACTCTTTTAAAGACTTCATTGTAATTTTTAATTAAGTAGTACTTATTTAAAAGAAGATCTCAAAAACAGTGTAAATTATTACAGTTAGGTAAAATTGGATTTACTCACTTAACCGTTTTTTATTACTGCAATAAATATATTGTGTTTGAAACAAGTACGTACCTAGTTCCCTAAATCAACTGCCAACGTCGAATCGATATACACCTTTGTTTTGATTTCATCGCCTTAGCTGTTGTGTTTCCAAAATTTTCGGATCATTTAAAACTATCACTTTCAGTTCAAATATTCAAACTTTACTACTAAATATAATATTATGGTTATATTTAAGATATTTTATGTAGGTATACTCTAAGTGTAATAATATTAATAATGTATATAGGCCGTCTGAGGTTATGTCTAATGCGAAGAGACCGCGTGCAGCGCTTACAGCGCGGCCGGCGGTGGGCGACTGAATGCGCAAAGGCGGGCGGGAAATATTTTCTATCTTTGCTTTACATTAAGTCGTTAGATGACGGTTTATTTGACATAATATGTACTTTATATATTTTAGATTCGATTTTATTACCTTTAAATGTTACTGATATGTACCGTTAAATAATACCAACCTGTATGTGTCCTACTGCTAGGAAAGTTTTCTTTCCGAGGGAAGGCGAAATACTACTGACTACTACAAACACCTACTATTAATTTTCTATTACAATAAAAACGATAGCTTGGTGTAAGCGACAGCAATGTGTCATGTTTTGCGTGTATACTTATATTATACTAGCGGTGCCTCGCGGGTCCGCACCATTTATTATACAGTAATTATTTTCATCTCATGTTATATGATTCCCATCTACAAAATTTGATAAGAATAGGTTGAGAATTGAAGAAATTTTTATTCTCTGAAATTCCTTTTTTTGCTTTTTCTGTAAGTTGTATTGACAATTCTTTTGGCGTGCCAATTATGAAATGACTTATACTTCTCGTATACAAAAATTTCAACAAAATTGGTTAAGAAATAAAATATGTAGTATATTACGCACCGAGGGCTTTCTCCTCCGGGATGAAAAGTTTATATATTTTATATATAAACACGCAGTTGCTAGGTTACCGGGAGATAAAGTAAAGTACGTGTATGCGCTCATTTGCCATCTCACCGAGAGAGAATCGGGTACTTTTCTCCCGCGTGACAGGGACTAAAAGTGAACTTTTCATCCCGGAGGAGAAAAAAATTTTTTTTTAATCATTTCTAAAAGTAGGTAGGTATTATTGAAAATTCTTATAGTCTATGATTATTGACTGATGATATAAGCTTTCTGTATACAACATTTCATAAAAATTGGTTGCTGTTTTTGAGTTAAATCCGAACATACAAACAGATAGATATTTTTTTAAAGTCGTATCCGTGTTCACTTCGTCAGTGTCCTTTATCCTAGATGTCTTATCAGGAAATTTGAAAAAAGAAATATTACATACACAGAGAGAATTATAGATTTTTTTTAATATTCATTAACACTTGAAGAATCTACTTAGTAGCAAACACTTCACATTACGATGCGTTCAAATATTTGGGCCACCTAATTGTATTGTAATTGTAATTGGATTGTATTTGGATACAGTTTTATGATAACGTTCGGTAACAGAATCCTTTTCCTAAAATAAAAGTAGCTTAAGTTACTCCTTAAACCATCAGCTAACTGCCAGTGAAAGTCCCGCCATAATCAGTTTAACCATTTCAGAGATTACCAGAAACAAATAGACAGACATTTTATTTAAATTGGTGTTTTGTTTTCAGTACCGTATATACTTTCAAATGAATTTGGTAAAAAACTATTATTTTGACATTACAAAGAGACACTACAATTTGATTAATATCAGGGAAAAATTAACAATTATTTTATAATTCGCATTTATTTCTATGGTAATTATATTTTTTTGGTGTTCTTGCTTGAATGCCTTATTCTTGTAATAAATAATCCATTACCTAAGAATATAAATAACTTTACTTACATACAACTAAATCCATGTGTTTTTATTTTGTCTGCTAAATTACATAAAAGTTATATTTTACACCAAAAAGTAATTATAGTCTAAATTGCTCTAAACTTTTAGCGAAGTTGGAATTATGACTAGTCCCTGATCGAGGAGGGGCGAACTGGGGTGTCTGCCTTGGATGGCTATATAACGGGGCGCCAAGTTTGTTGAAAATCTCAAATACTGCAGAAGATGGGCGCTTAAATCGAATTTTTGTCCCGGATCGAAAGAATGGAAAATCGAGAAACTTGTAAAATAATTATTTAATTGTGGAACATACTAAAAAGTGTACCGACACCAAAAAATATATTTTTTTATGGTAACTTCAGCTTGGCTTCAAATAAGTGACTGTTGTTGTAGGAGAACTTGTGAATCTACCAGCCAATCTACAAAAGTGTTGCATTTTCATATATTTATGTTTAACAATCAACCTCTTCACCACTATAAGGAGCACGCCCCCCGCAACCCGCACTTCACCCGATTGTTCCAAAACTATAATACAATTTTAATTCTAGTCTACTACTGTAATTAAAAACAAAGCTAAAGAATATGAGACCCATAATGTTACGTACTGTCGCAAATGCTTAGTAGAAAAATTACATGCGACATAAAACATTAATTACTGTAGAGTTAATTAAACAGCACAGTTCTCAAGCCTGAAATAGTCATTAAAACTCGATTAAAATTATATACGCTGGTAACTTACGTAATTCGAAATAATGTTTGTATAATATTGTTCGTAAATATTGTATTACTTCAAGTAGTGTATAGTGCCTTGTGCTTCAATGATACTTCTGTAATGAAAAAATCACATTTTGAGGCAAAAATTACGGAAGGGCAAGCCGTATCCTTAACAGATTTCCATTTCTAAATAATGTTTGTTCGTCTTACAAATAGAAATACATTCGTATTCTTCATAAAATTCGTATTCATTCAAATAGTGCATACTGCCTTGTACGTAAATAATACTTACGTAATACAGAAATCACATTTTGAAGCAAAAATTATAGGAGGGAAAGCCGTATCCTTGAGTAATTTTCCTTTTCAAGCGCAATTATTCAACTTGGGTGCTCTATGTTCTGGTACGATTTTGAACAGTTGGACAATTCTCACGTCCGCACATTGTTTAGATCACAATAAGGATATAAGAAATATGCGGATACAAGCAGGTAAACTAAGTAATATCACATATTACATAATTTTTAATTTTTATTCAAATAGATTATTATCCATATTAAAAATATTCCAAACTAGCTACAACTACAGCTATAACTAAAACTAGCTAGCAAGCTTGGAATCTACCCAGATTGCAGATAATTTGTGAATTATATTATGTTTAACTCATATCTAATATTATAAAGTAAGCAATTCTTGTATCATTTAACCAAGTTATGTTCATTAATGTCTGTAACCACATAGGAGGGTCATGCACGAACTTGTCGGGCTATAGTTAGCTTGCCAAACATTATATACTGCGCATTTCAAATAGTCAATAATTTGAACACAGCGCTTATGGGCAAGTATGCTACGGGAAAACTTTTAAAACTTATTTAGATAAAGTTCTATTATTGTAAATAAGATTCGTGAAACTGTTAGTAAGCAAGAACACAAAAAAAACGATGTAAAAAAAATTAAGTTATTTCTGGAGTGTATGATGCTGCCAGTCCATCAAAAAGCAGACCTATTAATATCACTTGAACATTTTTGGAGTGATGAGTTTAAATTCAAATTTGTATGCGTAAGACCTCAGAGGCATAATAGAAACATGAAAGGATTTAAAGTGCCCACGTATAACAATTATTACGGACAAAGATGTACAAATTATTTATTTCCAACTATTTTTAATAACATACCGTGTGAAATAGAAAGTAAATGCTTACAAAAAGATCTTTACAAAAACATTACCAAGTGTCTTTGTGAAAGTTTTCGTATAAATCTTAGTTTGGGATTAATGTAAAAATAAAATGCAACACTAAATAAATAATTATATAAAAGGGAGCTACGTCTGCCAACAAAGAGCGATACAGTTTGGCAGAAGTAATACTAACTGAGTTATTTGAGTACCTTTATATAAATGTTTTTTTTTGTTCATATCCCGAATTATCCTTAAAACTTCCAAGGCCATAAGTGCTCTACATTGATATATATATCTGCAGACCTCGCATAGATATATAAAACAATATATTACGAAATATTATAATACTTTTAATGAGTTTACCTATTTTTATAGGTTCCAGATTCGTCTATGATTTTAAAGCGAGAGTATACCAGGTTGAAACATACGTAATACATAATAAATATAATATAAGTGCCCAATTCGCATACGATATAGCTTTGGTATTTTTAAAAAAAGGATTACGTTTTGGAAGGTACTGCCAGAAGGGAATACTGGTAAATACTAATAGGTGGATGAATACGAATGAAAAAAACTTTCTTGTCACTGGATGGGGATGGACGAAGGTATGATTTTTAATTCTTTACTTGGTTTTTAAATTGTGATTAGAGGGGTTTTTAACATACTTTAAAATAAGACGGAGGCTACTCAATTCGAATGTATTTTTTTTTAATGGATATTCAGCAATCTGCAGATTCTTTGTTCATGTACCGATTTGGTTGATTCTTTTTTTGTTTCGTAGGGGATACCTCAGGGATGGTCCCATTTTAAATTCATTGGCATTGTACCTTCAACTTCGAAGATCTACCAGGGAACTCTTCAAAATCATTGTATTGGTTTTCTTTTATGTTGAAAATAATCTTGTCGTAATCTATATTTATAATAAAAAGTAAAGACTCGAAATCTGTAAATTTTAAGATATTTGAGACAAAATACTATGGATGTCTAGAACAGGGGTGGGCAAACTTTTTTGATTAGGGGCCAGAGAAAAAAAATTCAGGAGGGGCTAGAAAATAAAATAAAATATTTTGAAATCATTCAAAATTTAATTATTAACGATAAATTTACAAACGTAGTACCTACTTGTATTTATAAAAACCTTTAGTGGGGACGTTGGTGGGCCGGATTAAAGCCTTTCGCGGGCCGGAGTCCGAATCATGGACAAAACACATTTAGATAATTTTTGAAATTTTTGTCTGTCTGTCTGTTTGTTTGAACGCCAATCACGCAAAAACTACTGTACCGAATTTAATAAAATTTGGTACGATTGTAGTGTATAGTTTGAAGGTACATTTAGGATACATTTCTACATGTATTGTATGAACAATTGGATGGTCTATAAATTGCGTTTATGAACATAAAAAAGTAATGTATATATAAGTAATACTATAATTAAAATATATTTTAAGTAAAGAGTGAAATTATACGAAATTAAACCAAATAATTTTATTTGCCTAAATTAAAACACCTGACAGAAAGTGGACGGGATTTTCTCAGTATTTCATTACTCTGAAAAGAGTGAGCTTCGTCCCTTCATAGGAAACTGGGGAACACCGTCAGGCGTCAAGTGAGACTTTTTACTGAACGAAATTTTAAGAAAAAAAAATGTAATACTCGCTTGACACAATCACTGTACAGTATACAAACAACGGCAACCGTCTATGACACAAATTTCATTGGCAATCGTCGATGTCATGCTGGCCTGCTGAAATGCTTCTCCACGCCTCGTTTGAAGGAGCTAATATCATAGGGCGGGGGGAACATGTTGGTCGGGAGACTATTCCACATCGGCACGGGAAAAGGTAAGAATTAGAAAACTTCATATTTCGTGCCATGACGGAGGCTACCGTATAGCTGTGGCGTCGTAGACCAGCGCAGGTAGTTCTGTAGGGGAAGGGAGATGATGGGATAAGGTCAAACAACTTTTCAGAACATTCACCATGATACAAACGATAAACCTCGCTCAGCGAGTTTACGCGACTTAGAAACGAAAGTCCCAGGAACAGTAATATGTCGTTAGTTATTAGGTTAAATTCACAGCGAAGACGTATGGGAGAATATCCATCAATTGAAAGTAGTGAATGTGAGGCAAGGCTAACAGCTAAACATGAATACCACGATGTGTCTCTGGGATCCGAGACATTGAGAAAGCATGAAACACGGTTAAGTCGAAAATGTTGAATTTCTGAACACCTACATATCTTTTTTTTATCGCTTGTTTTCATACACGATATTCCAAGCGGACGAATTTGCAATTTTTACAAAAATTTGCTTTTTTGTACCAGCTAGCCAAAGTTACCTGTTCTATCCTGTTCAAAATGCCTTTTTATTGTTCCTTTCTTGAATAGTCTCTGATTCTCAGGACTTGGGCTTTAAATATAAATGTCGTGAAAATAATTCTAAATTGTCGCACGAATGTGAAAACATACTTATGTATTTTTTTACTCGTAATTATGTAGGAAAATATACCTACATTTTAATAAGTCAACCCAATAAACTTAAAATAATGACAGAATTCCTCAATTTTTGAAACATAAAGCATTATAATCATATTCTATGTATTTGTACTAAACTTTATTAAATTAATTTTCTACACTAAAACCAGTCACAAATATATATATTTATTACATATTTGGTCTATGACGATTTCATACTATAGGCGAGCAATTCTTGAATATATACATTATTACATATAATATGTATATATCTGAGCTTACATATATGTCTTTTGGTTTCTATTAAAGGAAATGGCTTGAACAATTTTGATGAAATGTCGTATTTAGATAATGTTATAGTACCTATCCAAGTTTATCTACACAGGTATTTCCTTTTTTCAATGCAACTAGAGATGCTTGACCGCCTAGGTACTGTGATTTTATTGCTCTAGTCGGGATTTTTTAAATTATTATTAAATTGAACTGAACAAAAGCAGTAAAGTGAAAAGGTTGTATATAATATAGAAATTTGAAATATATAATAGATACATTTATTATGATGTTTGTAATACTCTGCGCATAAGAATTAAATCATCGATTTATATAATTATTAGCGGTCGGCAAATAATCGAAATTCGACCAGCGACTTTTTTATAATATACTATGTATTTTCTGTTTGAAATTTGCAGTATGAACCTAAACAATGAAAATTATATCACTTGCTGTCGCTTTTCATTGAGTGACAATATCAATATTTTGGGGGGTCTAAGTTCAATGGAACTGGTCGGTTTAGGATTCGCAGTATTAATTTATTTTATTTTATTTATTGGTAACAGATATTATAGATAAATTTTAGCTTTCTGCACTCCTCCATATAAACTTTAACCATGACAAATCTCACAGTCTTCCGTGCACGCAATACGCTTAAAAAGGGGTACAAAGATTTTGCTTCACGTATTAATATAATGATTATAATATTTTCAAGTACGGCGGACCAATATCTGAAGTAGGCTTGATGATGACACACTTAGGATTCGTATCGTCTAAATATTGCGGTAGACTTCATCAACTGACCATCACACCGGATATGTTCTGTTTGTATGGCGAGGGGTCCAGAGACACGTGCAAGGGAGATTCAGGAGGTGGCGTGTTGTGGAAGGGGTAAGAACTAAACGATTGACTTCGGTGGCTAGGAACGGCGCAACGTGACCTGGCAGTTGAGGCTTTGCGTGGTATGAGGTGAAAAGGGAAAATGGGTCACGCTCATCATTTTATCACGTGTTGTTAATTGATTTTTGGTTTTCATTTCACGTATCCTAAATATATTTGTAATTATCACAATTTCAATCCTGATGTTAAGGGATGAAGATTGTTATATACTTATGTATTAGGTAACTTAGAAGTGTGGTTTTGCTTAATAAATAACATTTGTAAACCACGTTCCGCTTTTTTTGGCCGAATCTTTTCTAATGTGGTTAACTTTTATTTAAATTTATAAAGTTAGTTTATTTGGCCCTATATTGTAATATTGGTGACATTTTATGTGATATAATATAGTTTGGTTATTGTACAAGAAAGAAGTAGATTATAAAAAATAACTAAAAACATATCTTTCGCGTTGCTACAAAAACTGCCTTGTTTGTTCTAGCAAGGAAACCAACAGCGATGGTAAAAAAAATTTATAACCACGTGACATTTTCAGTACTTTATATAAACATACCTTGGCAATAAATAAGAAGACAAACAATGTGTTTGTTGTAATTAATAGATAGTTTTCTTTCAAGAAATGTAATTATAGTTATATTATAAGTACTTTAAAGTTTGTTTTATTACAGAATGATCGTAGGGATAACATCACACGGCGATGGCTGCGCAAAGAAGTACAAACCAAGCGTTTACACGAATGTCTATTACTTCAGAAACTGGATAAAGCAACAAATAGAAATATTTATTGACATTTATTGTCGAAAAATAGGTAAAGCAAATTAACATTAAAGCAAAGAACATTCAATACCGAAATACTTTTAAATAAACTGTAAATTCCAATATATTGTGTCCTTATATTTTTTATGATTATAATAGCAGTGAGTTAAAGGAAGTCTTGCGAAATGTCGGGGATCGGTTCGCAATATTTCTTCATGAGTCTTGAGCAGTTTAAAATGATCCACCTGAACGTAAAAGAATTATGTTCATTGTTTAATAATTCAATCTTATTATATTAATTCTCGGAAACGGCTCCAACGATTTCGATAAAACTTTGTATTTAGATAATGTTTTACATTCCAAGTACCTATATCTAGATAGGTATTCTTTTTTGTAAGACACCAAGCAAAGCTCAGTCGCCCAAATATTTAAAAATATAACACATTAATTTTGATAGTCTTTCGTAAATATTTTCACACCGAGTTTATTTCACATTCTCATACTATAAGTACTATAAGTAAAGCAACACAAATGGTGTTACAAGCGTTTATAGCATACAGTAGCCGCTTACCATCAGGTAGGCCGTACGCCTGTTTGTCACTTTAGTTGTATAAAAATAACATAGATGTGGATTAAGCCAGAGCGGAGCTTGTAGCAAATGATACTAGGAGGACTTAGGTTTTGTATTATAATAAAATAAGTTAGTAAAACACTAAAAAATTAGATTACCTGACCTGACTTGACCTGGGCTCATGAGTGTTTTGCAACTCCCAGCAGCCACTTTCGTGGCTTAGTATGTCAAAATTTCGGCTAGATTGTTACTTTGGCTTGATACTAACATATAAAAATAGATATACTTGTATATAAAATCTACATACGTTGGTAACAGCAAAAATTTTGACTGTTAAAACACACCATGCAATTGAACTGCTAAAAAAAATATTTGATTGATTTAAATATATTACCTGTGAAAATAAGATATATTTGTAAGAACAGCTACGTTAGTTTCGTTGAAGTCGGTAGCTCCAAACGATACCAAACCGACGAGTAACTCTTTATAAAGTGCCGGACCTCCATTATCACTCAAACGACGTTCCTAGAAATTATTATATTAATTAGTCGTAAAATACTTTTAGCTGTTGTTATTCATTTTGATCAAAAATACTTTTCCATTTCGCCAATTTTTATATAAACGGTTAGGTAGTTGTCTGATATTGATGTTACTTTGATCGATTAATTTGGTAACAAGGTACTAACTAACTGTTTTGGTCGAGGCAACGTTACTTTAGAAAACTGTGTGCCTTTCATTAAGATCTTTACAATCTGTGTACGAACGATTTTTAATTTGTTTTTCACAGTCACAATATATGACACTCGGCTTATCATAAAAGATAAAATGTTGCATGGTTAATATTGTCTAAAATGTATTAAGAATTAACTGGAGCAAATTAAATACAGCAAAAGTGATCAATTTTAAAAATTTACATATTGACTCAAAAAATGTTTTCCATTTCCTTGCGTATCGCACAAGTGACACTGTTTCCTGGAATTAAGCATTAATTTGGATATGTCGAACCCAGTAATGTTATTTGGTCTAGACTTGTTAAATCGAGTAAGACAAGTACAATAGATAAATAAAAGTAACATTTCTTATCTCATTACTGGCTAGACTTTTACGACAATGGGAAGACGTGGGCGACGCGGCGTTATTTATAGTTAAAATCTTCATTACATACGCATACTAACCGGTTGATATTTGACGCAAAAATTAGAAGGAGTTAGAAGATTTCGATAGTATTTTGAGCATTCCTTTTTACTCATCACGACCATTTCAGACCATAACAGCATGTTCACATATTTGGCTAACAGATTCTGAATAAAAAGTAATAAAAAATGTAAAAAAACCGTTATGTAAGACTTAATATATAATTTTTAATAAGTAATAATTGCGGTAGAAATTTGTTTTTTAAAATCATCTAGTAATGGCGTTTCTCGGAAAGTCGGAATAAGGACTACACCGCATAGCGAATTCTGACCGCGCGATAATTTTTCCTGCGGTTTACAATCGACGTACTGAAACTTAATTTATACACACAGCGAATAAAATTCCTGACAATTTTGGTCAGTTCTACCCAGTTCTCAGCTGAGACGTACGTATATGGACAACAGAACAAACATCTTGATTTGCCTTTCATTAAGTCGTAAAAGGCGTGTCAAAAGATATGACCAATACTGGATTCACTCTTTTAGACCAATCAAAACACTTTTCTATTTAAAATACCAAGCCTTGCCAGAATATAACAAAAAGTTTTTCAGGTATTTTAGAATGACTAAACATAACCTACACAAGATCGCGGCTAAATATCCTTGTGCTGTGTTTCTGCGGCTAGTAGGTTTTCCAGAGCTCCTTTGGGAAGGGGGTTTCAAGGTCGGCATCGCACTAGTAATACCTAGTAATAATAATTTTACCAAGTAACAATATGTAGAAAGCAGTTTCAGTCCACGAGAGACTGTCGATAACTCTAAGACTATATAGGTATGCTTCCCTAAAAAAACAAAATTTCCAAGTAAATTCCTTCCCCCAATAGTGCATTAATTATTATTTTGTCAGTTTTCTTATGCTTGAACGCTATTATACTTTGTAAAATGTAACTCGGTTCGTATGACAGCTCGCACTGTGACTACACTAGGGAAGTGCTAGTTTAAAGAGTTTATTATCAAGAATCAGTTAGTTACCTAGTTAATAAAAAAAAAAACAATAAAAATTACTCTAATATAATAATTTTTTAACGTTTATTTATTAAAATAATTATTATTATTTAGCAAGCAGTGTAGTATTATTGCGTGCAACATAGCCTAAAATCAATTATTATATTTATTATTAATACTGAATCATCTAAGTATGTATAGGAAATTATACGTAATATATAATAAATATTACAAGGGATAATAATTATCCAATGTGTTAATCTGAGATATGAAGTACCTCTATTTCAAATTGCATCAAAATAATTATGTACAGCCACGGTCTCGTTGCAATTTTATTTTATTATACTCATAAATGAATAAAAAAATACAAACCTTTAATTTTAGCTTGTGCGAGCTATCATCGTACATTACAAGAATGCATACGTTCCATCATGTTCCTACATCGAAATCGGCTAACTAATTTATCAATAAATCAGTGTTAATTTTGCGCTCAACACGAACGGTTGTTCTTTAACATTCCTTGATCGCCCGTTTATCATTTCCTATAAGATTAGAGTAGGCTACATCCAACAACAGAGCCCATATCATTTGTATGCTGTTGTATTAACAATGGATAGGGCAGGAGACGGAGAACAGAATTGTCAAAAAATTTAGTCAGTTCATCAAGGATATACTTTGGAGCGGGTGTGGCTTATTTACGTTAACATGACTGAGAAGCTCTTTTATTTGCTGTGCTAGGTGGTTTATCCATTTGCACAGAATGGTATTACGGTTTCTGCTCTGTTTTAATTATGATTAACTATTTATTGATAAATAGTATAAAAGAAAGTGTCTAGTTGCGTCTCTCCGATTGTCTGCTTACTTCTTCTAAACCACGTAACTGATTTTTATACGGTTTTCGCTGTCATTCAGAGATATTTTTTATGAAAGGTTTGTATGTACAGTATAGTCTAATAAAATTTTTTGTATAGTAGAAAAAATACAATGGTTTGTTATAAAGTCGTCAAAAATCAATTTTCGGGTGCTTACATGGCTTAAGCTGGTTTAATGTTAAATTAAACATCAAAATAATGTATTAAAGAGTTATAGTTCTACAAAAAGTCTAAAGAAAAGTCTACAATGCATACGTTTATCTCCTAAGGATAACTCATAGTAACCATTTTTATCTTCAATATGTTAATTAAAAACATCTGGTTATTTGCGAAGCTATTCAGTATTGATTTTTATGCAGGTAAATGTTAGTTAACTTGGTAATTAAATGTATATTAAAATTGCCCTATATATTATTTCATTTACATGTAAATACCGTAGAAGATATCATGGCTTCAAAATGACGCGCAATCAAAGATATATCTTGCAGTAAAAACGGTTAGCCGGCACTCCACGCCTATGTTTAATTGCGCGTCATGAGCTAAGCGCATTTTTATAATACCAACAAGCTTCGCTTAGTTTGGAATAAAATGGCTGTGTGTAAAAATTGTGTCCCATTTTTATTTTTTTATACAACATAGAGCAAGACACTGCCTATGCCTATACCGACGCGGGAGAAGAAGAGTGCAACATCTTCCTCTCAGTAGTGACACACGACTGAGAGGCCAACCGTCCGCGCCGCGTGAATTTTTTTTTCGCAGTGCAGAAAACATTCGCGCAAATTTAAATCTTACCGCGATGCGGTGGGTTCTGTGGCAAAACACAGATTTGGTTGAGCAATTATTTCCGCGCAGTTTTTTATAAGTGCATATAGTTCCATACAATTTCCTTGATTAAGTCACGGCACATTACGGAAATAATCGCGAGGCGAGAATTCGCTATGCGGTGTAGGCCTAAGAGTTAATAAAATGAAGTTCCTACTTGGGCAAATCCCTGATCAATCCTTTGGTGAAGCTGTAAAGCGCGCTAAGTTTGACGTCCCCTAAGCTAACAGTGTAGTCAGTTCCTAAAGAAAAAAAAAAAAAAAAAAAAAAATGATCAATCCTACACTAAAGAGCGTCTCGTTTAGAAATTTAAAACGCAATAAATGTAAGATCGATGTAAAAATTTTAATAATGAATAAGCAATTTTTTGTATTTAAATACCTACCTGTTTGTTATTTTTATTTTATAAAAATATTTACTACATTTACGAAAACGCCATCTCTTATATAATAAATGAACTATTTCTTCTATAGTAAAGACATCGTGAACCAAGAAAAAAGTTTTAAAATCTGTTTTAAGATGGCAGCAGTAGTCATCAACCGTACTTTATCTAGCAACGTACTTCAAAAGATGCTGATGTTATTATTGTATACCGGCCATGGGAGCCTATCAAATCGAAGGTTTCCTTTTTTTTGTAAATGAGATTCGTATTTGTTTTGGATAAAAATGTCGAGACGGCGGCATTAAATTGTAATTATTATAAAGAGTGTTGTATACCACACCACCCCATCCTGATACATCCACAACAGTACCAATCCGTAGTACGATATTAGGACCCACTAGTATCGCCTTTGTTATGTTTTCTGTAAACATAATGTTTTCCTGTGAAAGTAGAATGACATAAAATTATAATTTTTAAGTACATATCTAATCTTAAAAATTATATTTTAATACACTTTTTTTAATACAACTAAGGTGGTAAACAAGCATACATGGTACATACGTACAAGCCTGATGGTAAGCTACTACCGTAGCCTACGGACGCCTGTAATATCATTCCAAAGGAATTTCTCTGTGCCTTTCCTCTCTACCAGAGTACCAGTATTGGTAAATTATGCCCAGTCATAGTTTCAAATTGTACAAAACAACTTTCGGATATTATTTATCGCGTAGATTATGGGGGATCTCACGTGAAGCGGGCTACCAAAGTCAGTTTCTGAAATTAGTTGAAATTCGGCCTAATTGAGGAGGTATAACAGTGTGCACATATTTTTTTAATGATGTTTATTTATCAAGTTATGGATTTTCAAACAATAGTCGATTTTCTTTTAAATAGTTTTTTTAATAGAATAAATTTACGATAATATATTAAAAATAGCGAATTATATAGAAAAAATCCTGTTCTTTTTTAAAATAACAGGAAACTTTAAAAAGTGTACAAAACTGGAAGTAAGTATCTAAATATTTCAAAACGAAACTTGACTATTACTTCGACCAATTATTTTTATTTCAAAATATAGCTTAAAGTATATTTAAAACACTAGAAGTTTTAAATTGGGATCTGCATTAGATAGGGAGATAGGTGGATTAATATACATAAATGTTCCACTGAGTGTGATGTCAGGCGCTACTTATGTCGGTCGGGTGGTTTGTGAAATATCACATTAAAACTATATTTAATTAATATGTATCATTCTGTATTAAGCGTGGTTAAGCTCTAGTAATAATTTGGGGTAGGTATTGTTCCAATAAATAAAATATAAATAAATTTTTCTATGACGTTTATTTGTCAAGTTATGTGCTTTTAAAGAATGGTGGAAATTATAATTCTGATTTTTTGGAAGTAGTTTTTCGAATAGAATAACAATAATAAATTAAAAGTAGCAAATTTTCTGTGTTTTCTAAAACAAAATGAAACTTGAAATAATATTTTTTTTATGTTACATTCATCATGTTTCTCACACTCATACCTTCTAAAAGTACAATTAAGCCGAATAAGAACTAATTTCAGAACCTCACTTTTTTTTCCTTGTCCGCTTCACGTGATATGCCCCATGTAAAAAGCTTTAGACTAACGAGTAAATAATGATCTTTAGAACTGTTGGAAATTTTAGTCGATTCATCGCTTAAAATAAAAATATCTGGGCGTCCGAGCCGTGCTCGGCGATGTCTTATAAATAAAATCAAAAAAACACCTATCTAGGTAAATTTGGAATGTAAAACATCTAAATGCAAAGTTTTATTGAAATCGTTGGAACCTACCGAGAAACCTATTACATATATATATACAAGAATTGCTCACTTAATCTAATAAGATAACAAATAACCTATTTACAAAGTTTTATAAAATGGTAAGACTGAGATTAATTTAAAAAGGAACATGTTTTATTCATACCTACTTATTTTAAATAGTAAGTTATTCTATATTTTACCTTCAGAACTAATAATGCTATATCGTTGTTCATACTGCTTAGATGTTGGAAGTATTCGTGTATCTTTACTTGCACAATCGGAATTATTTGGCTGTAAAATATAAGTTGATATATTACAATATTTTATATCAAATAAATGAAAAAGTAATTTAAACTAAACATTCACCACTTTTGACATAGCATCCGTTTATGTAAGATTTAATAACCTATATAAATAAATCTATATTGAAAAAGTGAGGTTGTCCGCACATAAAGCAAGATTACTGGATAGATTTTGACCATTTTTTTGTTTTACTTCTTAGATACTTCGTCCTAATCAAAAAAAAAAAAATTCACGATATCTTCATTTAAAAAGTTGTTGACAGCTAAATAGCTGCCTTACATCACAAAAAATGTACGTAAAACTGGCATATATGCCATCCCCGGGAGCATAGTTATTAAGGTTTTAAAAATATACGATTTTTATATGCACTACGCGTTCTTCTGTCGTCCACGCACGCGCACAAATTAAAACCGAAAAAAAAACCGTAGAGAAACTGTTTTTTTCGAAACTTATTTCTTTAAAAAGTGTTTCTCATATTTGTAATCGGTTCACATATCTAATAGCTATAAATATTAATTTCCTTTTAATTATAAAATAAGACAATAAATAATAATATCATATAGTAATAATTTGTGTAACTCTATGCTAACAAAACAATAATAATAATATCTTACCCGTGTCCTGATAGTGTATTAGAGCCAACCTTCACTATACCTTCCTGAAAGTTTCCCGCAGTGAGACAACTGGCCGCTGTGATAACTATTTTACTCTGCAGTAAAGACCCAGAGCAGTACAAATTACTATAAACAATTAACACGTGGAACGGTACGTCGTTTATTGTGGCAATGTATTTGTGCTGCACATTGTTACTGACCGACGAGCCTGATTTAGATTCTTGTGGCAAATATTTGCAAGAAGCCACCGGAGACCATAATGTTGTTAGAAGTAACCTGTGAAGACGTATCAGATGGTTGATCGAATGTGACGATAACGGAGCATTATTGATTATAATTGATAATGTTCTTATACTATATATATATTTGTGAGTGACCGAACTTGATTTTGATGTCTTGTCCAAAAAACACCCATCTATGTGAAAAGCCAATCACGCAAAAACTACTTGACCGAATTTAATGAAATGTAGTATGATTGTAGCTTATAGTCTAAAGATACATTTAGGATGCATTTTTACACGTATGGATATTTGTATGGTCTATAAATTAATTTTACGCAAAGGAAACATTCTTAAAAAAAAACTGCTTTCACAGATTTTCTAAAAAAATCTTACCCTTATCGATAATAGAACCAACTAAAAATGCAAAGAACAGACAAGCATTAAGTTATTGTACCAATCGATAGAGTCCATGATAAGGATACTCTCGAATACCAAATGTATCTTACAATTACAGGGGACCATGAAATTTAACAATTTGGACATATCTAACTAACATGAAAGCAAATTTATATCTATAGAAGATATAAATTAAAATTATTATATTCATACATTTTAACAAATTAACTGAAGAGTTGCTCGAAATGCGACCGGAGACCCATTATCATTGTATTTCATTGCACACGAGTATGGTTGGTGTTTAACTCTTCAGCAGCTCAGCAGCAGCAACACTCAAAGTATGTCACCATATTTAATTAAAAAGTGGAGTTGTCTAAATTAACTTCTGTGAACGTTGTACGCGTCTCTTTCCACCAAATTTTCTACCATTCGCCACAACATCAAAGAAGTTAGTGCACATAGAAATTTATTTGTGGATGTCTCTCTCCTTGTTGGCCACTTTTATTGTATAAAAAAGAAGGCAGTACTTACTATTTGGATAACTCTCACTAATAATTTGAAACTTTGTGGCTTTAAAGGCAGGCTTCCATGTCATCAAATTATTCCTCATATGGTATTGTAAATTACTATTGTGAAATAGCGGTAAAAATGAACACAAACAGCAAACAAAAAAAAAGAAGAGATTATCGAGATATTCAGTCAAAAAAGGTCTCTAAATTTAATCTTAATTTTTTTTTTCATAACATCTTGTGTAAAAAATAAACGTAATCTTGCCAATTACTTCATGTAGAAATGATTTAGTTCATAACTTTTTTCAGATACTTCACACATTATCTTTTCTTTTATTTTGGTACCTACTATCATCGTAGAATTCTAAGAAAATGATTTTCAGAGTCTGTGCCCTGTATCTGGGGACCGCTGGCACCGCCATAGTAATGGCAATGCATGGTGGTGGTATGGCATTTAAAATAACTTTTACATTTTTAAGTAATGTAGGAAATATTAGAATAAAATAGTTAAATTTCATGATCTCCCTTAATTGTAAGATACATTGTCATAGACCTTATCGATTAGTGCAATAACATAGTAAATGTCAATTTTATGTATTTTTTAGTTGGTTCGATTCCCGGTATATGTAAGCTTTTTTAGAAAAACTGTGAATTCAGTTAGTATTAGGTACCTAAAATAAATAAAAGAATGTTATCTTAGAATAAAATTTCATATCTTCAATATGTAATATACTTTTACTTCATGTCCCGTTCGTTTTTTCACCCTGTATTACAGAAATAATATACCTATTTAATAGAAAAACACAATAAGACTTTGCTCGACCTAGGAATCGAACCCAGGACCTCGAGCATAGCAGTCAGTCTTTATCTCTTTTAAATAATATCGGTATGATTGTTAAACTGTGATATCCGGTTAGCATTTAAAATAATATTAGTTGGGTATTATCAAAGCTTATACGGGTCAAATAACGTAGGGTGAGATTGAGGTGAGGTTTTTGTTTATTGCCTGTTTTTCATTCATTAAATTCACGTGGATGAAGTCGCGGGCACATCTAGTTATAAATAGAAGCGCATATATATTAAAAATTATATCACAAATTATGGGTGGTGGGAATAAATCCAATCAAAAGTGCTTGATTCTAATAAAAAAAGATAAAATGTTACGATTATATAAGAAAAGATTTCACGTAAACAACAAAGTGAACTCGAATCTCGACTGAATACTGTAACTATGAAATCTCAAAGATGGAAATTCTTTATACACTCACACAATCATCTCGCTTCGACGAAACCAGAATTAATTCGGGTCCCCCGCGGCTCCTGCATTATGTAGAATATTTTCGAGAGTTCGCTTGTTAGTGCGGAGATCTCGGCGAAACTCGAGTCATAAAACCAGGGAACAATAAACAAAAAGAGATTGCCAACAAACCGATAAAGCAGATTTGTATTTGCAAGTAAAACTACGTATTCGTAATAATAGTTCGTCAGGCTGAATCGTCGACGGTGTTATTACCGATTATATAAAAGAGCCAAAGATTTTCCTATAGCAGAAATATGATTGCAATTTGCTATAAGTAAACTTGTTTTTATTATATAATGAATGAGACAGTAAATAGTTTAACAAAATATTTGCTATTTTTAACTCTAGTAGTCAAGGTGTTATTTTATGACACAAGCCTGCAAAATAATTGTTTTAGGTCCCATTACAATAACAAAGTATATTAAATTAAAATATAGCGTTGGTTTTTTACAGTATACCGTGATTTATTTTTATTGTATATGTGTATACCTGCAGTTTTTGGTTTTTGATTTAATAATCAAATATAATGCATATAAAACTTAATGTAAGTATCAATAGTTCCTCGAAATTAATATAAACAAAAACTATTTATAATAAATTAAAAAAATTATCAACAATATAATTTATGCGTTTAATTAATACAAAAATTAAAAGTTAGCTCCAGTAGTGTAAAGAAAACGAACAAAAAATTTTTTTCCAAAAAGTTAAGCTCATTATAAAAACACATTAGTACTAAATATCTAAATTACTACAAAAGTTTTCTCAGGGGGGAAATATCGCGGGTCTGCGTGATTATTTGTTGTTAACATATTATGATAAAAATGAATATTATGTTTAAATTGTAGATATTGAACAAACGACATTTAATTTTGGACACACCACTTGGTTCAGTTTTTATCTATGCATAACTAAATTAATCATGAGACGTCCGTAAAAAAATACAATGCTCCATAAGAATGAATAAACTTTATAATATTTTACACGTAAAATTTTATGGGAGTCCTGCAGAACCATATAAATATATGATAATACAAAAACTAAATTTAAAGTTTACACTTTGGTAAATATTCCAATTTGCGACCTTAAAGGACATATAGTTACATTACGTATTGCGTTTGTAAAAAGAAAACTTGCAACAAAGTACACGGTCGCACATTAAACACCGGCAAATAGTGTACTGTATCTTTATCCATTTGGACTGGCAAACGATCCACTCCCTTGTCAAAGGACAAACCTTTTTATTCTATTTTCAATGAAAAAAATCGTAGAATGTTGAATGGAAAATTCCTTCTGTTTCATTGGTTGTTTTGCATTATAGCCACGTTATCAGAAGAGAATCTCTAGAATGGATTTGTTAACACCCACGCGCACACGACGAACAAATGAAACTCTAAATTTCTTAAAAGTTTCTTTTATTAAAAAAAAATCCATTTACCTGCAGTAATCTTAAAATTATATAATAGCCTCCTTAAACGTAATACTAATCCAATTCAGAACGGAACATTCAAGTTTTACCTTTTTAACAGGACATTCTTTATCTTTAATATATAGATGTTGTCTATAAATTGTAGTATATAAAATCTGGGTGACAGAGGATAACTCGATGTTTTGCAAAAAAAAAACACCTTCCTAAGTAAGTAATCTCGGAAAGTATAACACAAAATTATGTAACTACAATATTTCATCCAAATCGTAAGAGCCGCTTCCGAGAGTCCAGTTACATATGTTAAAGTACAAAAAATTGCTCATTTGATAATACTATTTATTAGACAAGTACCTTTTTACGAGTTACGATGTAATATTTAATACTCACGTGAACTATTACTTTACGTTTCACAACATTAGTGTGTATTTCTTACGAGATTTTTAAGAAAACAAGCTTGCTACACATATAAAACACATCTCCATGAACATACATAATCAACCATAAGCTTTGGACCCGTATTTTTTAAAGCGATATAACAAACTACTTGGGTTATTTGGATATGTATAAACGTAACTTTATTTACTCTACGCGTCTTTATAATAATTATGATGGTATATAAGTAACTTACATGTGAACTGTGTTGTTAATGTTCATGGTATATACATTTTGATATGCAAAACATAACCGTAATAATAAAATCTCAAAAGAATTGTTAATAAAATTCTTAAGACCGACTGATAGACAACGCAAAACTTAAAGTGGTCTACTAACATTAAATTTTGCTTTAAAGAGTTCCTTATATAGCGTAAGTGAGTACAAAGAAAGGATTTTTGTATAATTAATCTACAGAGGGATTAAATTGGAGGTGCAAAAATAGTATGATTTCTGAGATGGAAATCTCTACCCTTTTTTTACTTTTCCTAGTTGCCTGCAGCTTGCTAAATTGCTGTCTAGCGTCTGCTCATTGTTACTGCTTCGCTTCTTCCTTAATAAATAGGACAACGAATGCTGAAAGAATTTTTGAAATCTGGCTGATAGTTACAGATAGCGCATGTAAACAAACAAACCCTTGAGCGTTATAGTATTAATACCTACAGTTTAATATCTAAATAGGCCATTATAATAAGGGGTCTCTCTGCTTATTCTTGAACTTCAGATATGAGATTACCCAAGGCTATGTTAGGTATACATTTGTCTCTGATGTAACCACGAGGACGATACTTGATAATTTTAATAATTATAAACTTATCTGATCACTTTGCCGGTACCTTATTCCCGTTGAAGAGGAACACGATCCCTAATGAAAAAGTTTTAGAAAGGAGGGTGACGTACTCGTAATGAGTCCCTTTTCATTGAATTTCAGATTGTTTTATCTTAGATTGCTGTAGCTAAGTTCCTTTTGTTTAATGTACGAGGTTCCCGAACATTTAATTAACGATTTAAAGTAATAATAATATAATAATTAATTGACTTGTGTGTCGTGAACAATTCGACTAATTCGAGCTTCCTTGCTTGTTAGTTTGAACGCGCGTACATTTTAAAAGAGGTAGAGAAAAGATAAATTTCTTTGGAAAGTTCTCTCTACTTGGACAGCCCGACTGGTGAAATACCTCCCCTCCACCTTACAGAAAATCGCAGCCAAATAACGTTGTGTTATGATCCTGCGATGAGTAGGGTTTCCAAAGCGGTTAAAGCAGTTCGCGAGGGCCTCGACTTCCGACTTAACAAAAATCTATATTTGAGGCTATCTGAGAGTTGTAGCCTAATCTTAAATGGCGTATACTAGTCCTCGTGAGTCTGCCTATCATATACAAACAAAAAAATTTCAAATCCGACTGATAATACCAGATATTAGCGTGTTTAAACAAAGAAACAAACTTATATTAGTATAGATGATACGACTCTAAGAACCGGAGAAGTAAACATGAACGTGAAACAATCTGGTAAGTCGTAGACAAGTACAGAAAATGAGAACAAAGATAGGCTGCAATAGGCTTTATTATATAACAAATAGGCTGATCGCATAACTTTATCACAGGTGAAATCGTGTGGTACATGACATAACATACCATCACGCCTGTATCCCCGAAGGGTTAGGCAGAGGTGTACTAATGTACATCCACAGTTCGCCGGGTACGTTTTTTAGGTCCAATTGTAATAGGGGGTGAGCCTAATGCCATTAATCGGGCACTAAGCCAAACTCTAAGCTACTACTGAGAATTTCATAGAAAAACCCAATAACACTTTGCTCGAACTGGGTTTCGAACCCAGGACTTCGAGCATAGCAGTCGCGATTACGACCACTAAGCTAATGAGGCAGTTACAGCCGTGTGGTGTAGATATATAGAAATCTAAAAAGGCCTTCAATATTATCACAGTTGAAATGATTTTTCGAGTCTTTATCATTTAATAGTTCTGTGTCATTCAATCGTATAAAATTTAAGAAACTACACGTAATCGGAAATCCATTCGTTCATAAATCCATTGAAGTAATTAATATTGAGTAGATAGGCTAATCGAAATTGTATAAATACTCTGTCAAAAGTATACAATTCTAAATCATCTTATTAACCTTAAGACGATTTAAATGTTCTCTTTATAATTGTTTCCTTATTGTACCTCAACCAAATGAGGAAATCGAGTCTGATTGTAAAGGCAAGCCGATTGTTGTTTTAATTATAGACCAAATTAAATTAAAATTTCAGCTCTCTGTTTAAATAGTACAAATTAATTGTGGGAATAAGTAAAATATACTTGTTTATAACTAAACGTATACAACTTTATTGATTGTTACTTTAAATAATATGTGTTGATTTGACTAGGCCGACGTAACCCCCAAAGGGTTAAAGGCCATAAAACTAAAGAGGAAAAAAAAAACATTGAATAAATTTTATGATTAGGTAATTTTATAATTCTATATTTGGGAAAATGGATAAAGATTCATAAAAAAAAACAATAGATTAGACTAAGTAACAATCAGTTTTTATTATAATTAAACATAAAAATCATTTAGGAACAAAACAATCACCTAGATACAAATTAAACAGATAAAAATCAACTACTTACAGTACCGCACAATTGTCTCGAATCTACCCACTTAAATATTAACACTCAGAGTCCTTGAACGATGTTACCACGACGAATGACAACCGACAAATACGGCCGCGCTAGAGCTGCGCGCTGGTTTTACACCCTTTTAGTAGGGTATTCCTTACTCGGCCTCTCCTGACTGTGGTTCGTCCTTGACCATATAGCTTCTGGGCTCTTTCGTTGAAGTCTCAGTTGTTTAGTCTCTTTCCTGACCTTCGTCTTCAAGTAATGGCATCGATGTCCGGCAACTGCGCTCATATCACTGCCCTGCTGATTCTCTGGGATTACATCGTCATTATCGCCATCTGGAAAGTGTTGAAAGTTTGGAGTCTAAATTGCATTTTCCAACAGGTATAGTAATAAAGCAATGTAAGCAAGTGCACACACCGAGACAACAAACATAAATAAATAACAAAGGTAAGTATGTAGAATAGTCAGCGTCCCGACCATTATACACACTCACCGTACATTATCATTTTTGGGCGAATAGCGCCGCGTGCGACTAACGCAAATGACTAACGTCAGAGGCGACTAACGCCGGGTGCGACTAACGCAGATGACGACTAACGTCAGAGGCGACTAACGCCGGGTGCGACTAACGCAGGTGACGACTAACGTCAGAGGCGACTAACGCCGGGTGCGACAAACGCAGATGACGACTAACGTCAAAGGCGACTAACGTCAGAGGCGACTAACGACGGGTGCGACAAACGCAGATGACGACTAACGTCAAAGGCGACTAATGCCGGGTGCGACTAACGCAGGTGACGACTAACGTCAGAGGTGATCAGCAGGGGTGCCACCAGTAGGCACACTGACCAAGCAGCGGACCAGCAAGATGCCTCAAGGCGTCTCGGTCACCACATGTCACTACTGCTTCTGTAAACAGTCACCAACACAACAACAATGCAAAGCAATTGTATAAATCGAGAACCTTACCATAAAAAAATATGGCACAAGTCTCGGGGCACCATTCACCTTTCCATGGCACCATGTATTGGGCAGCCGCTTGAGTCGACTTTCCTTTACTACCACTAAGTAATTTTAGTTCATAACGACCGTTTGGCAGTACTTTTGTGACTCGATACGGCCCCCGCATCCCTGGGTCCAGCTTGCCTGTCAATTGTGAGTATTTGATGACAAAGGCTAGGTCACTAACAGCATATGTCCGTGGATGATGTCTGGATTGGTTTACTGAAGTATCTTGATTTTCCCGATTCTTTCGAAGATGTTCAGCGGCACGGTTCCTATTGGCTTCCCTTAGGGCATCTCGATTGTTCATAGGGCTGCTCACGGCAACATCTCGCACCAAAGAACGTAGTACTGGGGTTGTGGCTTCGGTACCTATCATCAGACTGATTGGGGAAGCTTGGGTAGTCTTCTGTTTGGTAATATTGAGGACCAGCTGAAGCTTCCAGAGAGTATCAGACCAGGAGGCATTTAAATGGCCCACCTAGACACGTAACATGTTAAGGACCGTTCGTACGTACCTTTCCACTTGCCCATTTGAGTTATGCATTTCTGGGGTAATGTAATGCAAATCTGCCCCCAGTTCTGGCACCCATTGAACAAAACTTCTGGTTTCGAACATCCGGCCTCGGTCGGTAACCAGCAGCTTCGGGACGCCAAACAGTGAGATAGCCTGTGTGTTTAGCTTTCGAAGTTCGTTGGCATCTTGATGATACATCGGGTACAATAAACAAAATTTTGTGAAGGAGTCTACAAGTATTAGTACGAATTTATAGCCCTCGGACATCGGTAAAGGTCCAAGTGCGTCCACGTGTACAGTGTCGAATGGAGTACTAGGCTTCGGCCAGGACGATATGTTTTGGAGCGGGGCCCTTGGTACCCGCTTTTTCGATATACAGACCAAGCAATGTGAAACATATTTCCTAACAAATTGGCGGAGGCTAGGGAACCAAAAGTGTTTCAGAATAAGATGCAAAGTTTTCTCATAACTAATATGTTGGTGTTCGTCATGAAATATGCGTAGTAGGCTAAGACGATGACCCTTAGGAATATAGCATAAGATGCGTGGTTCTTCGCCTACAGGTGAATATTTGTAGTACAGTAATTCATTTCGTACCACATAACGATCTGAATCTAACTGACCTTCCGATAGTTTTTGTATCAAGTCTCTAGTTTCACTATCGGCCGCCTGCGCAATCTGTGCCCAATTACGTGGGTTGGATACTTGGTGAATTGCGGCTACCGGGTTCCGGCTAAGGTAGTCGGCATGCTGCAGCATGACACCTTTTCGGTACTCCATGGTAAAGTGGAAATCCTGGAGGTATATCCAACAACGGGCTACGCGAGGGAGAAGGTCTTTCTTACCTTGAGTTGATTTCAGGGCGTTGCAATCCGTGATGACCTTGAACTGGATACCTACCAAATAGTGACGGAAGTGCTGCAGGGCTCTGACCACTGCTAATGTTTCCAGCTCGTAGCTGTGGTATTTACTCTCAGCTCCCTGTGTAACCTTGCTAAAATACGCTACCACATGTCTGCTACCATCAGGATGTGTCTGCATCAGTAAAGCTCCATATCCTGCACTGCTCGCGTCAGTATGGACTTCAGTGGGAAGTTCATGTTTAAAGATAGAAAGAATAGGTTCGTTTGTCAAGCACGTTATTAAGTCTTGACGAACCTGTTCTTGCTCAGGGCCCCAGTTAAACTGAACTCCTTTTCTAGGCAGCAGAGCGATACATGCCGTCTTAGTAGCGTACCCAGTTATGTACCTGCGGAAATAACCCGCAAGCCCAAGGAATTGACGGAATTGTTTCACGTTTTTCGGAGCTGGTGAGTTTTTCAATGCCTCAACCTTTTTAGTGCTCGGTCTTACCTGACCCCCACTTACTAGTCTACCTAAGTATTCAACTTCAGTGTTTAGAAAGGAACATTTCTTTATGTTAACTGAAAAACCGGATTCCGTCAATTTTTGAATTACCTTTTTGAGGAGTTCAATGCCATCCTTCACTGTGTTGCTCAGAAGGAGCACGTCATCGATATAGACCAGTACGTTACCCCCATCAATGAACTCACGCAAAGTATCGTTGATGATACGCTGATAAACAATTGGAGAGTTTGTCAAACCATATGGCATCTTCAAATACTCATAATGGCCTTCGGGCGTGACGAACCCTGTGTAGTGTATACAATCGTCCCTAATCCTCACCTGATGGAAGCCGGTGGCCATATCTAAACAGGTGAAGAAGGTGTACCGTCCAAGGCGATCGGTTTGATCGTCAATGAGCGGGAGCGGGTACCTCTCCTTCTCTGTGATGCGATTAAGTGCTCGAAAGTCGACACACATACGGTCAGTACCATCTTTTTTCTTCACCAGTATTATGGGGCTGGCGTATTGGGATCGAGACTCCCTAATGATACCCTTATCTAGAAGGTCCCTTATTATTTCGCTGACTTTCAGTTTCTCCCCATAGGACAGCTTATATGGACGGTAAGATACAGGAATAGAACTGGTGAGTTTTATTTCCATATCCCCGGTGGTAACCGTAGTGGTTGCGGTACCCGAGACTAAAAAATTCGAGAAAGGCGTCAACACAAGCATTAGTGATTCCAAACCATCATCCCTCAAAGGAGACCTTACTAGAGAGTTTTCAATAGGCTGCGCTTGATTAACCTGCTTAGTGGCACCTATTGCATGGGTGATGTACTGTCGGTCTTTCGTACGTACATACATAACCCCATCACGATTAAGGACATCTGTCCCTATCACAATTGAGGTGTTCATACAGGTAGATGGCACTACGACTAAGTCAGCTTCTAACGAGATATCATTTAACTCAATAGTGACAGTGACGTGTGAAGTAGCAACAATTTCGTGTTCACTAATGCCTTTTATCGTACGTCTTGTGTATTTAGGTTAACATGAAAGGAACTTAAGGACGTCAGAAGAAATTAGCGCTATATTATGGGCACCACTATCAATAAGTACGTCCATCGGTATACCTTGGACAACTGCAGGAACTATATCGAGATTTGTGGAAATTTCGGTTTTGCACAAGTTAACATTTCGTTGGTTTCTTGGTTCCGACTTGTTCTTTACAAAACACTTGTCCTCCGTGTGACCCGTCTTTTTGCAAAAAGTGCATGTCACCGCGGACTTGGCATTGGGAGCAGTACTCGTGTTCGAGGTATTATTGTTGTTAGTTCGTTTGTTCCTATTACAGTGACGTCCTGAATGACCGCGTTGAGCACAATTATAGCATTTAATTCCCGGTCGTGAAGCTGTTTGAGAGTTAACATGAGTGTTGTTAGATTTAGCACGACTCTGTTTAGCGTAAATCGATGGAACGAGACTAAGTCTCCGAACGCTAAGTTCGCGTTTGCCGTTGCGGCTCTAATTTGAGGGTTATCAATACCTCGTATGACTATAAGAGTCTTAAGCTCTTCAGATAAACCCTTAACTACGCGTAAACGCAATAATGTACGTCTCGCGTACTCAGCGTATGTCGTGTATTTGTCGGATGTCGTGTTCATGCATTCAAACAGAATGTTAGCGTAGTCCAACTTCCGGGGGCAGAGAGGTTTGAATTCGACTTTGAAATTCGACCACGTGCGATCGGTTGTGACCCATTCATTTAACCATACTTTGGCGTCACCTTTTAGACACGATGCTACACGCGACAGACATTCCCGATCCCCCCAACCGTTCGCAGCCATAGCACGGTCTACCTCTGAACACCACAAGTCAATGTCATGTGTGGACGGATCAAAGGTGGACACGTAATAATCGAGAGAATTATTCGATTTTAGAGACTTAATAGCTTCCGCCAAAATGGTAATAGAAGAAACGGACACGTTATCGGAACTGTGAACCGCGGGGTTATCACGAGTGAACGTCACGCCCTCGGAATTGTCCGCGCACGTCTTAGGAACGTCGTTCAAGTTAACAAAACTATTCGAAAACAATGCGGCGTCACTATTATCGTTAACTGTGGGTACATTTTTTGCTAAGCTACTACCCGCACTATCGTTTGGAATCGGCGTTATGCAGCTATTACTAGATTGTTCGATTGCGTTTAGTCTTACTAAAATGTTATCCAAAGTATCCTTCAACGAGTCGCTACCAACCGAACGCGACACAGGCGAACGTCAAGAAGGCTAAGGCTATAACTCCTCGAATTGTGTCTCGATATTCGGTTATGAGGGTAGTTACGCCTGTGTGCATTGTTGTCTGAATCGCGAGATTCGCTACGGTCCCTACGAGACGAATCACGTCTAGTAAAGCGTGACCTACTTCTAATCCTAGATCGACTACGATTCCTTTCCCTAGGCATGATTGTTAGCGGCAATAAAGTAACCTATATTTCAAGTATTGCAAACAGAAAGGGCGATTATCTTGCTCCTTGATGACTGAATTAATTGAGATCTTTATCCCACTTCTGAATTTGGGAAAATGGATAAAGATTCATAAAAAAAAACAATAGATTAGACTAAGTAACAATCAGTTTTTATTATAATTAAACATAGAAATCATTTAGGAACAGAACAATCACCTAGATACAAATTAAACAGATAAATATCAACTACTTACAGTCCGCACAATTGTCTCGAATCTACCCACTTAAATATTAACACTTAGAGTCCTTGAACGATGTTACCACGACGAATGACAACCGACAAATACGGCCGCGCTAGAGCTGCGCGCTGGTTTTATACCCTTTTAGTAGGGTATTCCTTACTCTATATATTTATGTGTAACTTTATTTGTTACCTTTCACGACTAAATCTCTGAACCGATTATAATGATGTTGGGCATAGAGGCAGCTTCGAACCTGAAGGTCGTATGACGGAGATGAATTCTTGCGAATAACTCCTTTAAATAATTACATTCCTAATTACATTCCAACTCACTATGTAATAATTTATATATATGTACATATATATAATATATTACTCTGTTTCTAATAAAAATATATTTATAATGAAGGTGTGATATTGACAGAAAATTAAGAATTACGAAACTTTAATTAGAGCTCACTGACTTTACTGAATGAAAGCCTTTTCCTTCGAGAAGTCACGTGCCTAATTCCCACACACGCGCAAGACACACTGGCTAGTTATTTTAAATATCGCGTAATTCAAATTCTGTTCTTTTGTTATTTCCTACGAGAATATTTATCGAACTTCCAGGTATTAGTTGTCGGTATTACATGTAAGCAGCAAGGGACGTTCGTTTATCAAACATATCATGTAATCATAACTCATATAATATATATACGGCAATATATGTAGGGCTTAATGGTTAAATTAATTCGCGGTTAAATGTGTACATGAACGAAGGGTATCTGGTTGTCCGTCGTAATTAAATTGTTTTTGTAAATATTTCAAAGGCTTTGAAAAACATCAGATTAATTAAAAAGCTTAAATTCGGGCAATATATACCCTCATTCATTATCTAATATATTATGTATACTTTCTAATATTTTATTAACATATTTCTATATATAAATGGTTGATTCTTTGATTGTTTGTACGTTCCCAAACCATTCATTCAAGAATGGTGTTGTGGCGTTCATACTTCTTTACTGCGAACTTTTTATAGGAGTTTTGAGATGACATGTAAGATTTTGAAGAATATAAAAGAAGAACTCTTGTCAGGGACGATACGCTTTGTTATATGGTATGATATTTTAAAACAGATTTGACATTTTAATATGGAGGCTTAAATGGCCTTAATGTGTTGTTGTGCGCACATCCCCTCAAGTTTCTGTATTAGGACAACCAGTTTACGACTTTTGGCATGCTTCATTTCCAAGATAACTATAACGGAAACACGGGTAAAAGCTAATTTGAAATAAAACTTTATTTTTTACTTTTCTTCAGACTATAAAACATGTTGTGTTATTACTAAAGCAGAAGCTAATGAAAATTAATTGTATGTAATATACATAAAGTTGCGGGTTGAAATTACTTAGATAATATCCGTAATAGAAGCCTTTTATTACAGTGTTTAGTCGAGGCAGCTTTTAGTAGGAGGTATGTGGGTTGGCGGGCTCAAATGTCCAACCCTACGCACGGTAACGTCTGTTCTTTCCATTTGCCAACTCGCAAAACGTGATGCTTTACTTTATCATCCGACGCTGGCGTGACAGTGTCACTTATTTCGGGGTAACACGTACTTTCTTTATCTTGAGCCTAAAAATGGGTCATCTTTCAGTTTAGGCTTTTACACAAATATACATATAAAAATGTATATGTTTAAGCGGTACAGATAAATTTTGATTTTAAGCCTTTGAGGCCTATTCTAAAATTAAAAACTATCTAATACCCGCTACTTCGTCCGCGTGGAATTTAGTATATGAAAAAGAGTTATCAAATCATGTTAAAATTCTGTAGATATAAAATAATTCGGATTAATTTAATTTCACCACATCATCATCATTAATAAATAGTTTAAAAGAAAGTCGCTATCCGTATCTGTCTGTTTGTCTACTTACTTCTTTTAAACCACGCAACGGATATTTATACGGTTTTCACTATTATTTAGAGATTTTTTTACGGAAGGTTTGTATATAAATTATTTATTAAATAATTGTAATTTTTCAAAAAGCCTATATAAAAATTCCGCGTTGGCATATATATGTCTATTTCCTAAGGTTGGCTCACAGTAACTATTTTTATCTTCAACATAATAATTAAAATATTAGGTTAATTGCGAAGCTATTTTCTCCAATTCAATACTAATCTTTATCCAAATAAATATCTTTCTTAACTTGGTCATTTAGTGTAGATTAAAATTGTGTTAAGATTATATTATATCATGAATTCAAAATTAAGCGCAACCAAAGAAATCACTGGCAGCGAAACGGTAGGCCGGCACTCTGCACCTATGTTGAATTGCGTCTTGCGAGTTAAGCGTACTTTTCATAACTATGACGTTATGAACCATCAATAATAAAGCGATAAACTCTAAATCATGCTTTTTTAAACATGAAATACACCTCTTTGTAATCTATACCCACCCGTGTGAAGCCGGGGCGGGTCGCTAGTACTTTATACGTAAACGAGATGTATACACCGTAGAAATGCACATACATGTGAAAATGCTAATTAAATATTATTATAGATCATAAAATACCATCATACAAAATTTCATTAAAATTCGGTCCAGTAGTTTCTTTGTGATGCACGTACAAATTAACCGAGAGGCAGACAGATAAAAAACTGTCAAAATATTTTCTGTCCATGTCTCTAAATCCTCTCAAGTCTTTTGTCTGAAATATTTAATGTATAGATTTTTTACTTTATATTCTTTTGTTATAAGTGTGGAGGATAAACAGAACAATATTTTTAATCAGCATAATAAGTTCAATGTACAACTCAAGCATATAAAAAGCAGCAAAATGTTATGTAAAAGTTAGTATACATATATAACGAAATTGGAAAGTTAGTATATTCATCTATCATCTGTATATATTATTTCTGAAAGGTGTTTTTGTGGAAACTCATTTAATGCTACATCAAAATTAATGATTCAAAAATCATTTTATAATGTATGCTTCCCAGCTATTGATAAAAAATAGATAAATAGTTTAAAACTTACATGCAAGAGGCGCCATCTATTAATGTTTAACTTACATGACAACCGTTAGATTATTTGTATTTTACTAGCTGACCCGCGCAACTTCGTCTGCGTCATATAAGAGAGATAGAGAGAGTGGGTCGTACACACTGTATTATAGGTACCGCCCACCTCCCACATTATTATGCATAATAAAAAGGCGCTCACGATATTTGATCATTATTTTGCTGCCGAGTTATTTTAAAACTGTTGTATCTCTTAAGATATTCATTTAAATCAATTACTGTAAAAGGCAAATTTCTTCAAAATTAAATACTTGTTATGAATAACATATTTATTTTGATAAAGGATTAACACCATATTTATAAAAACACCTTCGCGAATAATTCATTATTATAGAACAAATTTTATTACCATAAAAACCGTTATATTGAGTAAACTTTAAAGGATAGACATATGCTGTCGCGGATGTTTTTTAAAAACTTTGTAAGAGAAATAACTTTGTCCCACATTATTGTTACGTAACTTTAACTATTCATGCAGCTCACGCAGTGGAAGCTCTCAAATGGAATAAATTTCCCGTTTTTGCAACATTTTTCATTGATGCTCCGCTCCTATTTGTCGTAGCATGATATTATATAACCTATAGACTTCCTCGATAAATGGGCTATCAAACACTGAAACATTTTTTCCATTCCAACCAGTAGTTCCTGAGATTAGCGTGTTCAACCAAAAAACTCTTCAGCTTTATAATATTAGTATAGATAACGTGCGAGATATTTGCATGGGTTAGCTTGTTTACTTTGGTGTATATCCAATATGTCCTTTTATTAGGTAAAAAAACATTAGGTGACATCCTTATTGTGTTTTGTATCCTTGAACTGTAAAAGGCAATTCTAAGTAAACACCAATGTTGGTTACAGTGTTATTGTGGAATACTTTGTTTACATGATATACGTAGGTCCGAATATAGAGGTTGCGTCGTTTCGTAGCGGGTTGTACTCGTAGTTTGCGGCACTCGGCAGTCACGCTACGGCGGCGGCTACGAACGGTCGCTACGACATCACGTGCTACTGACACTGGGGGTACGCACGCGATCCGTAATGTTTTGTGCTTTGACCCTGTTGGCATTGCTTGCCACGGTCCAAGGACGAGCGGTAAGAAACTATTTTTTTTCCCATTTATTATTTTTTGACTTAAGTATTTATCACGTTTAGTATTAAACTTATCAATATTTGAGTTTTGGAAAATTTCTTATTTCATTTAATCTTACTCATATGTATAAAAAATTTAAAAGCTACTTTAATATTACTATGAGATACAACTGAGCTGATATACCCGTTAATAATACAATTAATATCTTTACTTAGATAATTGAAATGTCCCTAAAATTATTATACTATTTAAATCATAATATTGTCCAAATGAAAATATCAAACACTTTTCGTTATTGCATTTAAAAACCGCGATAACGAGAAAAATTTATTAAAAAAAATTTAAACTTGAGTATAATTATTCACACGGTATTGATTTATTTTATTTCATTATTATTACACAAATAAAAAGCAAAAATAACAGTTTTATTAACGGGGCCTGTAAATATGCTTAATGTAATTCAATAATTAGCTTTCAAAGTTGAAATTTGTTGTGATTAAATTATACATATTATGTTATTGTATACAGTATTCGTTATTTTAAACAAAGTAATAATAAATGTATAAGTTGATTACTTATAAGAAAAAACATAAAAAAAGTAAGTAAACGACAAGCATATAACAAAAATAGTTTTTCCGCTACATAAATTTACTGATTTACGTTTATTGAGTAAGATACAAATAAACTGTATAACGTAGTTTGAAATGATTTTTGCTTAAACATGCATGGAAATATTGTCATTATTTTCGAAAAAGAACACGCGAAGTATTGAATTTACGGACATGCCAAGAATGATAAAAGAGATCCAATCAAAGAGTATTTAATAACCCCAGCACGCCGTTTCATACAACATTGCTGGAGCGTAGTAAAGTTCCAAATTAAAAAAACGCTCCTGAAATGGATTTGATTTTCTTTTTTTCGTAAATTCGATACTTCGAGTATTCTTCTTTCGAAAATAATAACAATATTTCCATGCATGTTTGAGAAAAGCACTCTATATATGCCTCGACGGAAATGGCAATTACCTATCTCGTATTAGTGAAGTCCTCGCCTACGGCTCGGCCTTCAAACTCATACTCAACCTACAATTGCCTATTTCATGGCCTTTGCAATATTATACTATTACATCAGTACATACAAATATGAACAGAAACAGAAGTATTTATGGACAAATTACGATTAGATTTGTAAAATAAAACGGATATGAAAAATATGAGTATATTTATTTTATAAATACATTTTACGTTAAGGTTAACTTTTACTGTGATAATTTATTTTATATATTTTAGTTTCTAAAGAACGACTAAGCGGCCTATTCTAGGCAGTAATTGAAGAAAAGTTCTCAAGTGTACGGATTTCTTTTAAGCTCTGGCAATAATGAATTTTAAATTAGAAAATGTATGCAAATTTCAATGACTTCGGGCTCCAAAACTCGTTTGTTCTAGAAAGTAGATACCTATAGAATTCTTGTGGTTAAATACGATATTTATCAAAAGTAATGTAAATTCTTATTCTCTTAAGTCTTAGAGTACTATCGGTAGTTACAATTAATACGGTAATACATTTGGAAAGAATAAATTCACTCATCAGAAAATAAAAAAAATAAACGAAAATATTGTAATAGTTACACCGTTTACTCATTACCCAAATTAATTTTAGTTATATTCAAATGTATTCTATGTGTCATATTACAATTGGGGTTACAGTCACCCCAAGGGGTTAGGTTGAAAACTCCACATTACACTCGTTATCCACCGAGGGTACAAAGTTAGAAATGTTAAGCGCCATCTTAAACTACTAATAGCTGTTTACGCAAATAACATACAGTAAAATATAGTCAAAGCTGTTAATTTCTATATGGAGAAAATTACGTATAATCAGAACTAATTGATGTACATACTCATAGTAATATTACTAAAATGAAAAGTGATTTGATGATTTCTTAAAGAGCTGTATCTGCACGCGAAGGTTTCGAAGAATTTTAAAAAACTAGCTGTACCTGGCCGCTTCTATGACGCTGTCTCAATCAAAATTTTATTACTTCTTCATACGTATGAACTCTTACAACTATATTAAAAAATTCCGTGCATGTTACGCTAGAATCTCTATTAAATATAATAAGATAGAGGCGAGTACGTCAATATCTCAACTGTGCATTCATTAGACTCTGTGGAGACCGTTTTAGTAACATTACATTTTTATATAGACATGTTAAAGTTATAATGAAAAGAATTGAAAACAAATACTTTTAATTAGTTTTTTAATAACCAAGGTTACAAATATCTTGACCATCTCTAGGTCTTTTTTTCAACTTTTTTTTTTATGGCACCTCTGTTCTTCGCAATTTTGTCAATGTTACGCCAATAGAATATTTTTCTTATTATTCTTATAACCTTGAAACAAGGTTCTCTTGTCAAAACTATCTATTGTGTTATTGCGGCAACTTAAAAAACATGTTCCTAATTATTATTTATATTAACACTACTTGTGCACAATAACCAAATAACATCACGTAAAATGCCGCCAAAATAACGTAATATTATTATAATGTTTTCTATAAAATAAGTTTATGATTCTATATAAATAAAACCATCACAGGCAGATTAAGATTGCTAAAAAATTTATTAAAATTACTATTAACATATACCGTTAAAATTAGTTTAACATTACAATTTTCTTAAATTGTTAAATAATAAAATAATGTTTATTAATGCATAATATGAAATAATAATGAACAATAAGGAATAATAACATTATAACATCTTCAGTCAGTTTTGGTCACTTTATAAGATATTTTTGAAAAGTAATAATAGTTTTACTAAATACAGCCTCAATCCCGTTGATGAAAAAAAAATTATGCAAAAGACTGAATTCATTATAAAATATATACATTTAAATAATAAATCTATACATATAATAAAAATGTAACTGAACACTGTCTGTAAATGTAGAATATATATGAGAAAAACTATTTTTGGGTGCTTTTATCAACGCAATAGAACCCAAAATAATGATTGTTAGAACTTTTGTCTGTTTGCCTTTGCGTTTGTGCGCGCTAATCTTAGAAACGGCTTAACCGATTTGGATGCGGTTTTCACTAATATATTGTGTTAAGCTTCACTTAAAATTTGGTGTTTGTTTTATTTCAATTAGTTCATAAATAATTAAACTTTTTTTCACAAAAACAAAACCGACTCCAAAATACTACTTACTCTGAAAAAATGCACTAAAAAGTAAAAAATAATTAAGTTATTTATTTACTTAAAAATATCCTTTTGATATTCCTATGAACTATTCATCAGCCACATATTTTATTAGGACAGTAATATACAATTATTCTTATTTTTGGAGTCTTATTTTTTATATAAAACGCGCAGAGAGCCACGCTGCTGTGCGGCTGAGTGTCTTAGGCGCTCGCCCCCAAGCAAGCCACGATGAAGCTATAAAAGCCGTCTGAGGCTTCAGAGCCCTTATAATAGTATAGTTAGTTCTAAAAAAAAGCCCTGTCACTACCTGTAGCATTGAGTTATTCGCAGGAAACGCACGTATTTCGGAGACGCACTCCCGGATAACAGCTACGTTCGCTATATGGACGTAGGCGATTTTACGATACTATCCATTATTACAAAACCCTCTCTGTATTAAATTGTAATATATATTTTTAAATAAGGTTAGTAGTTAAATAAAAAAAAAACTGCATATATTACGGTCTTACAATTAAAATTTAAAATATAACTATTACACATTTCCTTTGCTTTTGATATAAATTTTATAACCGAAGTATGTAACAGTGTCGAAGCCATAAGATGTGTTTGTAAATATGGGAACAATGGGAGCGACTAAGCAACAGTGTGGTTCACAAATAATAATAACGATGAAGTTATGAGGTTGCAGGCTGGCCGATATATTAGCTCTTCTGTGGCAATTTGACGTATTTTAAGTTTTACGATTTATGAAAGACGTCACCCCATTATCCATCTTGACATACATCTTGAAGGTAGACAAAAAGTGTACTTCAACCCTGATAATGTGGTAGAGCGTGTAGAAAACCCAAGACGAATCACTCTGGTCGCAGTCTTTCAACTTTGCGAAATAGATGCATTCGCTAAGTTACTTTTGTACAACGAAGTTCCATCATATAATACTTATAATAAACAACAGGGTATTTTTAACCGCAGAAGACGTGGAACAGCTGTAGATATTGACTCAGGTGTTTTTAAAGAACATATTATTAGCAGAGTTTATACAGTGCATCCGAATAACTGTGAATGTTTTTACCTACGTTTACATCTGCACACTCTTCGAGGGCCTACTTCTTTTGCCGAGCTCAGGAAGATTGATAATAATATTGTATACCATATTTACCAAGCGGCTTGCCGGGCACTTCACTTACTAGATGGTGATCAACGCTGGGATGACGCTTTGTCCGAAGCAAGTATTAGTGAAAGTCCTCATCAGTTGCGCCCTATGCTTGCAGTCATACGGTGCTCTAAGCACTTTCAGATGCCGCACAGATGTTGCATAAATATCAGGACAAATTAGCTGAGGGCTTTTTCAGGCACGCACAACTAACTAGGTAATGACAACGCAATTAATGATAAGTTACGCGAGAATCACTTGAATAGTTGTCTGCTGGCTTTTCAAGATATAGCGATATCTATTGAAGGTAATCCTATTTCATCATTTGACAGTGAAAGCATCAACAGAGATTACGCGATTGAAATAAACTATGACCCTGTAGAACTGACCGAAACTTTACAAACTGATGTCTCCAGACTAACTGAAGAACAGCGTTTAATATTTAATATTCAATCATGTTTGTCGCAGTGAAGAGAGTGCTTTGGGAGAAATGCTCCCGGAAAAGCAGGCTAAGCAGGAAATAGTGTCTCTATACCCCGGATTTCTCTCATTCCAAACAGTTTTTCGTTTAGTTTTAAACGAGTCCAGTTTTCAGTGAGCCTATGTTACGTAATCACAATTAATAAAGCCCAATGTCAGATGTCTTCCGCGCGGTCAGCTTTATGTGGCTCTATCGCGTGTTAACAATTCTAGGAATATTTATGCTTTGAACCCCGAAGGTTATCGTCTAATATCGTGTACCGAGAAGCATTACTGTAAGTTAGTTAATGAATTAAATAGTAACTTATTTCTGCCATCTTCTTTCTATTTTCTTATAAAAAAGATAAACAAATACATGAGAACTTTTTGCTGTTAGAAATTCTGGGAAAACTCAAAAATTGAAGCATACGCGACTAAGTCGCGGGCAGCAGCTGTAAGAAATAATGCGTGTAATCGTTTTTTTTTCTTCAAAATACCAAGTACCTAAGAAGGTAAAGACAGTGTTAATAAACTGTCCACGTGGACGAAGTCGCAAGCAACAGCTAGTAATGAAATATTTCATTATTAAAAAAGTATTCACTTATATTAACATAATAAAATTATTGTATAAAAACAAGTTTCCATTCAAGAAAATCTCACTATTTTATAACAAGTGGAAATCTATATTCGTTTCGTTTATCTTTATGATTTCTACACACTTTGCTTGTATGATTCGATGTCATGGAATATTAAACAGGTGTAAATATAATTTATAATAACAATTAAAACTTACACATAAACAACTAGATCGACTGAATCGACTGCGAAGTCAAATGAAGGACTTGAGAATTCAGTATGTTAATTAAGTTATGGAGAAACAGCTTGTTTGAGGGCTACTCGGTGAGTTCGTTTAGAGGTTGAAGAATGAATACCAATTAGCGTTGTCTTCTCTAAAGAAATAAATTCGAGTACCAAGTAGGTATCAATATAAATATCAAGTATCAAGTTGGCAAGTCTTTACTATTGTAACTTTTTATTTTCGCTTATTTTACTTCCTCAAAATATTTTCTAATGTTTATTCTATTTCCTCATTTTAATATCTTATTTTTATATAGTAGCATCGCAAGGTATCGGCACTGTGCCAGATTGCAAAAGGTTATCAACGCAATGACGATTTTTAAGAAATATATGGGAAAAGTTTTTTTGCGATTTCTGATATTTTCAGTACTCCCATAGTATTTGGTCCCATTGAGTTTATTGATCCTTATAAGAAACAGGGTCGAAGTTTTTGAGTAAATGACCCATTTTCTTGCTGACTGTAAAAAAACTGTAAATGTAGTTCAAAATGTCTGAAAAAGGTAAAAATGGTCTGCTCAGAGAGTTTTCCTGTAGTAACAACGGTTAAGGTACTCTTACTGCCCCATCTCAAAAATCCATCACTGTATAACTGGTTAATCCCGAAATGTGACAAACATAAATAGAGTCACTTTGATGGGGTTATTACCATGTGCATGGTTGTCACGACCCAGTCGACTACAGATCCCTACCTTAAACACGATATAATCTAAAAGCTATACTTGACAAACTTGTTTGTATAGTCACGAGCATATGCATATTGCATAACTGCGTAGGTTCCTTTTACATCCGAATAATAAACGGATTAAAAAAAAATACCTGTGCAGTTTAATTTGTTCATGTAATACTGAGCACGTGTGGCGTTTGCTTGCAGGTGTCTGTTCTATAGAGATTGCAGGATAACAAGAACATGCAGTGTGTGACTACATAATCGTAGATACAGATGCCATTAATCAAGGCTAGCATTTAGATTATTTCACAAAAAAACCGTCATAGTGGACTTTATAGACACATCTGAGTCGTGCCTTGCGCGTATATTTAAGAAATTCGTATGCTCTTTATAATGTGGGCATACTAACTATTAATCTTTTATGTGGTAATAATATAGGGTATGTAGGTGCCCTGCTTTTTAATTTATGGGATCATTGCTAATAATAGTTGAAAATATGTTTTCCTTTGTTTTTCTTAAATAATTAAGATAGTTTTTTAACACGCTTTTATAAGCTTCATATGTATGTTAGTATGCTTGTAACGGAAACTTTAAACATGATTTTGACCCCCTTCAAAACGTCAGTTTAACTCGAAATTTGGCATACTTATTAAGGACCGATGACAATTCAATATTTATATTTTTTACTTAAGTATTTTAATAATATACCATGAATACTATTTTTATTCTTCAATATTGCAAGCCATTTATTAAAATTAATATGTCGAAATGAGTCGCTACTGCAGAGTGCATTCTTTATCCTGTCAGTTGAGAGCAGATTTAGCGTCGCGTGTTTGCACTCAACCTAGCTCGAGATTACCTGGTCGGTATTACTGTGCAGGTATATATAGCCTAGCGTGTATGGCCACTTTTAGGAAAACAATTTTGCCCAAATCGGTCAGCGAGTTGTTTTCATTGAGCTGCACGACGTGGTCCAATTTACTTTACTAATAATACGTGGAAATTGATGTATAAGAAATGTGTAAGAATTATTTTTATTTATCCGCTTGAATAGTAAGAAATCATATATGATATAGTTATGAAATCATAAGCCTATAATAATTAATAATTATTATATCATTATGAAAACTGCAATAATACAATAAATAGGTAGGTAATATATTGTATAGCCACCCACATACGAGGAAAATCAAAATTGTCAGTACATTGCTACAAAAGGATACATTTTGTCATTTCGCAATATCCGCGACACATAACGTGTTACAAATATGATATTGTATTTCTCATTTCTTTCGTTTACTTCGATATATGAATGCAATTTCCAGATAAACATTTATTTTACGGTATACTATACCTATATAATAATGGATATGAGTATATATGACTGACTGTATGAGATTGAAAAACTCCAACATAGTTACGACCGATCACCATTAAAGTCGGTAGATATAAGTGTTTTTTTATGAAGAAGGTTTTATGCTATCCCTGAACGTAATAATCTAATCACCCAGAATAACGTCTGCGGTGTCCAAACGAAACTATTAATAAATTAGAAACTATTAGAAAAATATCAATTACCCATTATCATTTTAAAATTTACTGAACATGTATTGACTATTTCTACATAAATAATTTGATACGATAATAATCTCACAACGTATAATAAAAATTTTTGTTCTTGAATAAAATACAATTTTAAAATTTTATCCATTTTATGTTTTCATATTTCTTTGCAAAATATTTTGTGAATATTATTTACGATTATGATTTACGAATTCAAGATTATTCTTAATAAGAAAGAATACTAAACCTCGTTACATTTCTTAAAGTATATTTGGGTGTAATAATACCTAAGCTACATTAACATTATCTTATAGTTACGAGACCCTCGTCAAGGGAGACAATTCACGACGTAACATTATGATAATGTGTAGGTGAACATCAGCAACACATGGGTGTTGCCAGAGGAAGGGTTCCCGGTGTTCTATCGCTACTTCAGGGACCGCATCTCGTGGTACGAGGCCGACGCGGTATGCCAGTTCCATCACGCTAATCTCGTTACAGGTAAGTGTTTAATTTATAATTTGTTGAAAATATTTTATACTACATTTTAGTGTTGTGAACCGGTTACAATTATCACAACCGGTTTTTAACGAGAATTTTAAAAACTCGTTTTCTTTAGCTTTTATTTTTTAAAGGTTTTATTTTCTTTATATAAAAAAAAATACATATTAAGGAAAGTAATGTTTAAGTCTGGTTTGTTTTAATTATTAAATTTATTCAAGTCATATTTTTTGGTGAAGAAAATATATTTGATTGAAAATGTCATCTAGTAGTTTGCACTTATCCTGCTATCGAGAACATGCACTCTGAAGGCACAGAAGTTGCCTGCACCGATGTTGTGCGATTTTATTTAAGGGGATTGAATACAGATCGCAGGTTTGAAACGGTTCCATCGGACAAGGTTGCTTGTGACAATTGTTACTATATTTTACTAGGATATAGGATTCTAACAATAAAGTAAACATAACTATAACACAAAGAATAATAAAAAATCATAGTACCTCGTACACCAATTATATAATAATATACTATACTTTAATACAGAGATTGTAAAGTGATTTTGGTTTTGGTGGTTAAGGCATTATTTGGTTTGTTTAGTCGCAAATGACACACTCTTAGTTTGAAAAAAACTGGTGTTACCGATATTATAAAAGAGCCGTTTTTTAGGTTCACTCAAACTTGTTCACATCTCTACTACGTATAGATAATAAATAAGTTCATTTTCCTTATTTGTTGCAAAATATTAAATACGAACCACTGAAATATAACAGATTTCTTAAAAAAAAAAATAGGTTTTAACGTTTGATCACAATATCACCTGATGTAAGTGGCGAAGGCGATGTGCCCAGAGATATTATTAAAATGCGAAATCTAGTGGAAGATCTCGCAATTCGATTTTCGATTTGAGGGTGGTAGCTAGTCAGGCGGGCAAAAGCTCAGGCTCATTGCAGTGATTCGAACTCATGTTAATCGATGCCGTATCCATAGATGCTACCACTGAGCTATAATCGCTTCATAATTGGAATGTCAGTTGTGTCCAACAACATCTTGAGAACAGATACACTCAAGTCAACCTCAACTATACGTGGTGCACCTTACCGAGTAAAGAATGAGGAAATTATGATAACTCGACTGGGTCGTAACCACCATGCGTATGATGAAAAGCCCGTCGTAGTGATTCGCATATGCGCGTCGGGTTTCGGGCTTAGCCAGTTTTTTTTTTTCTGACTGATTACACTGTTAGCCTTAGGGGCCCTGGAGCCTCTGACGGATTTTACAGCTTCACCGTGGCGTGGGGGCCAGCGCTTAAGAAACTCAGCCACTAAACTCAGCTGGTGCATATCCAGTTACTATTTATGCAAGCTGGTATGACAGGGGCGACTGGTGCGACATTGTTGATTTCACGATGGATTCCACCATTTTTACTACTTTTCTATAATTATTATATTTTTAAAAATGTACAGGTTTTTATTGGTTTATATTTAAAATACGTTATATAGTGGTTTAAAGATTTATTTTAAATGAAGTACTTTTGATATGATAGATAAATAGGGTTATTATGGAATCCCTTTTAAAACTTTATTCAAAGCTGGATATCATTTTCAGCTTCGGAGTAGCCGGGGTTGAAATTAAAGAAAGTTGAAATGGCTCTTGTAAGTTAGTTACTTGAGTAAATCAGGGGTCCGTGATTGTTTTTCCTCTTAAATACTGCCCAAGTAAAGTTTTACAGTATTACACAACAAACTTCAGCTAATTAGCATTGCTTTTTCAAGTTAAATTAAATGTTAACTGCTCACTAATATTTAAATTTTGCTTCATTGTATTTTTTTTGCGTTATAACCATAAAATATTAGTCTTTAGATTTTTTTGTGGTTAATAAGTTCAAATTAATATGTGCATATAAATTAATATATTTTATTTAAAATAAAAAAATGAAATAGCAGATAATGGTAATTGAGTTTTTTTTTACAAGCTTTTATTTAACTATAATATACTATTATTATACTATTGGGTCAAATCTTGGAACTAAATTATTACCTACTTTCACTTGACCGTTTGGGTTGAAATTTGGAATACTTAGTAGCTTCGAGGACATTGCAATAATATGACATTATTAAGCTGACCTGAATGCTGGCAACAGCAACACATTAACAAGATATCTTTCTTCATCGTATTTAAGTTTGTTGGATATGTGTGTCTCGATAAGTACTACAGTCTTAAATTGTGATCATGGTATATAAAATATTGTTTAAAAAATATACAAGGTGTCCAGAAAGGGTATCGGGTATTTGTAAGTTCAATGAAACAAAAATTATTTGTATGCAATAAAAAAGTTTTTTGTTTATTATTAGCATATGAATTGGAGAATTATTTGGAAAAGATGATTTTATCCAAATGATGACCGTTACGTTGCTGGCACTCTTCTAAACGGAAACGAAGATTGGCGATAACACGTTGACACATAGCTATCGATATTGCTGCCATTTCTGACCTGATGTTTTGCTTTAACTGGGTTAGATTCGTCGGATTGTTTTGATAAACCTTACTTTTAAAATAAAATAATAGCAAAATAGTCAAGCGGGCTAAGGTCGGGGCTTCTGGGAGGCCAGTTGATGTTACCCCTTCGCGAAATGACTTTATTAGGGAATAATTCGTTAACAACTTCCATTGAGTCATTTGAGGTATGGCAAGTGGCCCCATCTTGCTGGAACCACGTTCTTGAGTTGAAACCTGCAAACTCCAGCAACTCTGGGACCAAAAAATTTCGCAACATATCGCAATAACGGTCACTATTCACATTAATTGCTCGGCCTCGTTGATCTTCATGAAAATAAGGACCAATTATGCCTTTAGCAGACATAGCGGCCCAAACAACGACCTTTGGGCTATGCAGGGGTCGTTCATGCTTTCGTCTCGGATTCTCCACTGCCCAGTACCGACAATTCTGCTTATTGACATGACCATTCAGGTGAAAATTTGCTTCGTCACTGAACAGTATGTTGTTAAAGTTGTTAAATCGCTGCAGCATTTCGTTCGCAAAATTCAGTCGATTAGCATAGTCCGTATCCTTCAATTCTTGAACCAATTGAATTTTATAGGCTTTTAGATGTAAATCTTTCTTTAAAATCGAATGTAAAGACGATTTTTTGATGTTCAACGCTTGGCTTCGCTTTCGGATGGATAAAGACGGATTTTGACGAACCGACGCCTCAACTTCTCCAAATGTTTCTTCATCGCGAACTGAACGAGGACGACCAGAGTTTTGAATCTTAACTGTCGCACCTGTATTCTCGAACATCCTGATCCATTTCCTAATGCTATCGTCACTTGGCGCATGGCGTGTACGATATTCCGCACGATAGAGACGTTGAGCAGTCACTATTGAATCACCATTACGATAATACGCTCGTACGCAAAATGCGCGATGCGTCCCCGAGTACTGTTCCATCGTGACTAAAACTCCACAAAATGGCGGACGCCACGAACCCCTCCCCGCACCCTTTAGACGCCCCGTTTCGAATATGGCGCGAAAACAAATACCCGATACCCTTTCTGGACACCTTGTATAATAAATATGTAGATTATTTTAAATTATAAAAGAGATTTTAATAATAATGGCACTATAAAAGGTACGTTAATTTTTATTATTATCAGTATAGATTCATCAATAATAAATAAATTATTCTTTGGTAGAAATAAAAACACTTTTCTAGTTCAATGTCTTCTTGTTACTTCCAATTTAAACTTAAACACTAAATAGGATTCTATTATTCCTTTCGTAAGTTTATTTGGTCTTATTTATTCATTATAACTAGAAGTGCCGAAAATTTAAACATAGGGCACGCTAAGCTGACATGAATTTAGACTATAAAAATCTATAAATATAAATAATAATTTTGTCACAGATATATAAAGTCTTTCAAATCACAATTTGTGGTTAGTGTGGCTGTTTAAAAATCTCCTAATGTTTTGCATATGACAAAGATAAGATACTCCTGTCTAATATAAGTAAATAACAGAGTGGTTGATTACGGTCTGCAAAGTTTTCAATATATTGCGGAGTCCCCTGGAAAAAACTGTGGGTACAAAAAATGAAAACATTTTCTTCAAAAGTGGGTACAAAAGCGATTAATTAATTTTACTAATCCATAGCGCATCTGCATTGCAGAATAAATCATTTTTGTGAGCGTATTGGATACTTATAATTGAAAGATATCTAACGATCATTACTCATTGATTGTGGGTTCTGATACCAAATCTAAAGAAATTAATTCAAATCCTTCAATGAGCCCGAAGTTTTGGTAAGGAAAATATTGTGATGAAACCCATTGCATTAGGATTTTTTATATTATTTGTCAGCTACTACTTTCAAGTTGAAAATCTATCACTTAGCAGCTATTAGTTCCAGTAAATGCATTTGAGAGCTAATCTTTAGTCACTACAGAAACAATAAATATATGCGAAAGAGCTTTCTAAGAACAGCAAGTCCTTTCGCTCAGTCCTTCTATATTATACTACAGTAAAGGCATGGAGTGATGGTAATTAAATATTAACCTTTTAATTAAATTTAAGGTAGGTATTTGTTGGATGATCATTTAGTTTTCTGTTTACTTAATGGCAACTGTGTTCATTCATAGTTCTGCCAGCGTCACGTGCATAGAATTATTTTGAATCTTCACACATAGCCCTAACATGATGGCGGCTCTCTTGTTAAAATTGTCCAGAAAGTTTTTGTGGCTACTTAAAATACACGTTCCTAGTTATTATTTATAATCCTATTGCGCTTGTGCAGAATTATCAACCTACATCACGTAAAATACCGCCAAAGTTAAACAATATAGGGCCAAATATTATACGTTTATGAATTAAAATAAACCACGACGTGCCTCATTTAATCATTGCCATTAAAAGGCAAATCCTTATGGGCGAACAAAAAGGATACATTTCAATATTCTCAGGAGCCGTTAGTTGTAATCGCCGGCAATCTAACGTAAACCTCCATTATCGTTGATGGCGCACTCGACCCCTCGACAGACACATCAGGCCGTCACAAATAAATGTACGTACCGATAAGAAAATGCAAATATTTAGAAGATATTGTATTCCCCGGTGAATAAAATCATAATAGCGTGTTACGGTTTTATTTAATATTTTTATATCACGCAACCTCTGAAATGAAATAGATGTATATTTTTACATTTCTCCATGTTAGGTTTGAATAATAATAAGCTTGTAAAAGACCCAGTGCTGAAAAGACTTTTTATGAATGAAGTCATATGCTCACTCACCACTTCAGCCCACGAGGTATTGGTGAAGTCAAGCACCGAGAAATCCACAGTTCTATATTTTTCCCATACACGGTGGTAGGTACTACAAGAATATTTCTCAAGTTTTTAGGTTTTTTACCATTACTTCCGTCACCGTTAGCAGATATTGTTACTAATTTGGATTAGTGAATGTATGACTGCCTGATTAGCCTAGTGGTCGTAATCGCGACTGTTATGCTCGAGGTCATGGGTTCGATTCCCAGATCACGCAAAGTGTTAAGTATTGGGTTTTTCCTATTAAATTCTCAGTAGCAGCTTGGAGTTTGGCTCTCTGCCCGATTAATGACAATAGGCCCGCCTCCTAGCTCCCGCTTAGGCCTCGTGGCGTAGTGGTAGTAAACCCTACTATTGGGCCGAGAGGTCGCGAGTTCGATCCCCACCCATGACTGACTTTTGTGTGATGAACATAATTGTCAGTTGTGTATTACCATAATACAAGCTTTGGTTAGTTTGGAATTAAATGGCTGTGTGAAATTGTGTGTGTCCTTATAAATATATATATGGGACCTAAAAACATACTCGGCGAACTGTGGGTATACATTAGTACACCTCTGCCTAACCCTTCGGGGAATACAGGCGTGATGGTATGTTGTGTTATGTTATACGAATTTCAAAAAAATCCATTCGTGTAAACTACTCGACCGCCGCGACTTCCTACATATTTTAATAGTTAATACGAATGTTTCTATAAATAAATATTATAATTGTGACAATATATTCAATTTGTTTGAATATTTATCCTATAATCACGTTTGAATGGCTGAGCGGGTTCTAATGAAATTTGGTATTGAATTCGGTTATATCGTGGAATAGGTCATAGGATATCACCTTCTTATATCAATTATCTAAAGCTTAATTTACTTCCAGCGAAGCGAACGACTATCAGCTAGTAGTTACTTATAAGGCGGCGAAATAAATTCATTTTTACAATGTAAAATTTTCGTTCTTCTTTGATTGATTTAGTGTATATTTCATTTAGGATTTTTTTACTTATACTTGCAGTTTAAAGGTTTATTCTAAAACGATAAATGACTTTCAAATACCTATGAAACATTTACCTATTTTCTGATATAATCAATAAATGAAAAAAAAAAACATAAATCATGAACATACCATCACGCCTGTATCTCCGAAGGGTTAGGCAGAGGTGTACTAAGGTACACCCACACTTCGCCGTGTATGTTTTTTAGGTCCCATGTAACAGGAGGCGACCCTATTGTTATTAATCGGGCACAAAGCCAAACTCTGAGCTGCTACTGAGAATTTCATAGAAAAACCCAATAGCACTTTGTTCGTCTTGGGAATGGAACCCAGGAACTGGATCATAGCAGTCGCGCTTACGGCTACAAATAATCAATTCCTTAGATTAATTTAGCAGATTGATTAATTAATAGGTTTTAAAATCGCAGACGTAGTTTGAATATGGACCTGGGGTTCGCACGATTTTTTTATACTTGTAAAGGGTTGCGTATTTATTAAAGTTTATAAAGGTGTTTGATTTGAAATCCGCCCCTTTCCGTAGGTAAAGATGAAGTTGGTTGTCCTTGTGATAACTATAGTGTGACCGCGAGTGCTTTAACGCGCCACATGTAACAGCGCGGAGTGACGCGGGGCGGTACGCAATACACACGTGAGACAAAATATCCAAAGATGGGTTGTGCTTTTTTATTTCGTGATGTGATTTATAACGTCACTGCATACTTTCGTAAAAAGAAAGCAGATAAAGGTATAAAACAAAAATGACGTTACTCTGAAAAAACTGTGATAAATGTAACAAAGGAAGGAAATTTGATCTACCTACTGAAAATTTGGGTCGTTTAAAATTTACTACCCCAAAAAAAAACCAAAAGCCGTAAAGAAAATATGATATAATGATTTATTGATGAGTACCTCAACATTTTAATTTTCTTTCTGGCTTTTTAAAATATATGGCATTTTAAAGAAATTACAATATACCTATCTCCCACATATACTTACATTTTACTTAATCAATGCAAGTACATATCATAACTATCATAACAATTAAAGTATTGGAAAGATTCTGTGTAGTATCGATCTCATGTAAACTTGTGCTTTTTTATGCATACCCCAGCACAACATCCATCAATCCATCAGCCAAGACGCTGTTCAACGCTCACGGTCAGTCTATAGCAAAACATTAAAAAAAAAATTTTTTTACCTATTATTACAACGATTGTTAATTATTTTTTTTACCTTAATGTTAATCCGTCATTGATCTGGCTGATTAATTCCTAAACTGTAAATATTTAGAATAATACACTGGAAATTATGCAATAATTCATTTTATTATATAACATTGAGCTATCAATAATGAAGCATATTATTATTATGAAATCAATTGACAAATGAAATAATATAAATATAAAATGATGAAATAAATTTTATTTCTAATTTGTATTCCATCAATCAGTATTATATAATCGACCAGAACATTAAATTTCCATCAGACTCCGCACTGGCTGTATCTAAAGTCATTATGTTTCCATAAGTAAGGGTCGGTTTCATCATAATACTAACAGCTCCGAGGCTGGGTTTCCAATATCAGAATACATCGTGGCCTAACCAATTTGGAATGAACATTCTTCAATATCAACGTCGCAAAAAAAAACATTATGGATGGTTATACATTTACTACACTACTGATAAAAACAGAATGAATTTACAAACAATTTGATTTCCTAGACGATAGCATTGGTTTATTTTTGCACTAGTGTATATCATTAACATAGTTTGAGCAATAACTGTTTTGTAATTAATTTTTGTTTTTATATTTTTTATTGTTTCTATTAGCTGTATTTATGGAACCTAATGAAAAATCAATACATAAGTATTATATTAATTGTTTATTATAATGTAAAAACTTTTAATATCTAAATATAGTCTAAGTTTATTACTTAAACCTTAATAAAATGGTATAACTTTCGTAAGTAAAGATATAACAGAAGACCGACATTATTTGTTTCTCGACTCATTTATTTCAAAGGGCACAGTTGAAAACAAAACAATACCTACTTATTCGTCTTTGTCTGCAATGAGCCTGACGCGTCATTGTAAGTCTCCCCGAAGATCTTGTCGAACAAATCCTTTGTAACACAACACGCTTTTGTTCTGACAATGAAAACTTAAATTAGTTTTGTAATACTAATGAAGATCGAGTTATACTCTTTTCTAGGTTTTTTTTGACCAATTTGCATAATTTTTTTTTTGCTATAATGGGATTAAATTGGATTTTGAAACACCCTGATTAGAATGTTATTGGATTTTATCTGAAAATATAATACCGTGGATTTTCATTCAATGTAATAACCGTAGTTATAAAACGTAGTTGAATTTCTAGTTATTAACAGATAGTGAGCATATAGTTAATTTGTAATTTTATTTTCACACGACACAAAATGTTTGAATGATAATTGCTATAGTCACAATAACAACTTCGTTGGAGTATAGTTCGGCCTAGGTGATCTTTAGATTAAGTACTTACATTTTAATTGCTTTGACAATATTTCATGTAAATAATTATAACACTGTACCATTTCTCATTTCCCTTAGTATAAAGGCGTCAAAGCGTAAGGCAAAAGGGCGTCAGTACTGTCAGGTTTGGACAATATAGCACGGAAGGCACCTTTATCCCACATATTGTGCCCAAGGGAGCCCTACCAGACTTTTTCTCTATGTCTTGTTCCGGACACATTCCATCGATGCGTGACGAATATCATAGGCTTTATCGCATCGTTCACAATTAGGTGAAGTACGTTTTTTCATCAGATATAAAAATAGATTTATTTAGGGCCATGTGCCCGGACGCAACCTATGGCCGATAACAATTTGACTTCTAGACTTTTTCACATTAGTGGACCACGTGGAGGCTCGCTTTGTGGCATTCTGTGGAAAATTCCTTTTTCCTTTGATCTGAGTTCGCAGCGCTCTTTCCAATTATCAAAGGATAAATGGTTATATTTTGTTAAAACTTCGATATAGCGGGGAAAACCTAGCTAAACTTAGCTAAATGTTTCCTCATTACCGTATAAATAACGTGAAGTTGCTTTTATTAATCTACGTATAACAAAAAATAATACGGTCGTAATATGAATTCTTAGTTTCCCGTCGAAAACACGTTCGTAAAATAACATTCCAAATTTATCAGCTTCGAAACAAAAGGTTGAATTACAGTCACCGTAATTTTGTGTTTCTGTCTAAATTTGTACTGAACTTGACATCGGTTTCCCCGGAGCGAATATAAAATTACCTCCGAACATGTTACATAATAGATGTAGTATATCTTTGGGCTTAGTTTGCACCACTGTGCTTAATGATCCACTGTCTGAGGTTATGATGATTAATTATGTTGTCTGTTTTGTTTTCTTAGAACTATGTTTAAGTGATTAAGTGAGTTTTACTTCTTATAATGACATTAATGATATATAGATAGATACCTTTCATTGTCATGTATGTTTATATATTATCAAATACTATTTTTGATTCTATGGCAGTCGAAAACAAAATTTCAAATTTCGAATTCGTTGCCTATGACAAACTTAATGATACATATATTTGTTGCTTATATCTTCACTGCGAGATTGTAAAAACGTTTGTAATTTCACAACTTTCCGCGATCATATAGCATAAACAAATAACAAAAGCAGAATGGATACTAAGCCTGATAACTAACGAATATTACAAATCAAAAGAAAGACACTATGAAGATGTTTATTTTATTACCTACTATGTGTATGGAGGTCGTTATCCCTACCGACCGCTTATAATCTATCAATGTTTTAAAATTAAACATTGAAATTATACAGTCTGTCTATTTAAAATAAACGAACTCGGCTCCACACCGCCAACGTTGGGGCCAAAGCGTCGCCACACCAACAGCCGCCAACATTGGGACCAAAGCGTCACGCCAACAACTGGTATAACCCACCGAAATCTGTCTTCATATTTTGTGCAATTCCTTAGAAGTAAAAAACGATCACATAACTCACTGGAGTACGCTTACTAAAATTACTCTCGTATCATAAAGTTTGTTATAATATTTACCTAAAAAATGCATTTCACACAACATACTAAAAATAAGCACAAATTAATTACCCAAAGCATCTCCGCGATTTAGCACACAACATATAAACTAAAGTAAAGGTTCAACAATCGATTTTTCGATTCAACGGATTTGTGGACATTAATAAATATATCGGTATTGAGCCATGTTTGAGGTATAAATAGGTAATATTTAGATTTGGAATATCATACATATTTTACTGATACTGATAAATCTCATATTCAAATAAACCAATGCATACATTTCATTGCAATACATTATAGAATTAATAATCAAAACAATACTCAATAGCTTATTTTATACTAGGTCCCGTTATATTTTTTGCAGTACAAGTGAAGACATTGAGGTTAAATATTATATCCAATTTTTCTTGATCCAATCAGACATGGCTGCTCGATTTCTTAAACTAATTTACCCTCATAATTTATGCCAAACGTTCCTAATAACGCAATTTATTACAGCCATAAGTCATAATAGATACTAATTTTTGAAAGGTTTATTACTTGTGAAATAAGTCTTGAATAAAAATTGATTACAAAAATTAACATTTACTAAAAAAGTAAACAATAAAAAATAATACAAATAATAATTATTATTTTACATAATTAAACATGTAATGTTTGTCTATTTTATAAAACAGATCAGTGATTTCGAGTAATGATGACTCAGAGCCACTGAGCCACTGAGTTTTTTTTAGAACTGACTACACTGTTAGTCTGAGAGGCCCTATACAAAAACAGAGCCGCTGATAGCTTTAACAAGCTTGGGGGTGAGTGCTTAAGGCATTCAGTCGCGAAAGTGTGGGTAACAAGCGCACAAGCGTGCCAAAGTTGCCGTACCTTGACTTGGGCTGTTGCAGCGATTGCAATTAAGTTGCGGTCTGACTAATTCCCTATCCCTAAAATTCGAGCTAAACTAACATATACATGTCCCTACCTCATGGGAGGAAGGAAGGAAAGGTTCCTCACAGAACCTATGTACCTATGTGGTGTGCAAGTATGTGTGTAATGATGTATGTGGGTAGCTAAGTGATTGTAAGTGAAGTGTCACTAGTACCGCGCGGGTGGCTGACAGACTCAAGGGTTTCACACTGAGGAACGGACCTAGGCTTGAGTTGCCACGAGAGAGGGAGGTCGCGGCGGTGGGTGTGCGGGACCGAAGTTAGCCGCCCATCCCCTGCGGAGTGAACGGTGGTTACGCGGGCGTGGGCGCGAGCACGCTCTGTTTGGAGAGATGGTGGAATGGTATTTGTTTATTTCCTCGATCTTATCAACGGGATATCTACTAAGTACTGACTAGTAACTATAGTGTACCGAAATTATGCGTCGAAAGATGTGGTTTGAAAACTACAATGAACTTACGGAGAAGGAAAACATTATGGTGTACCATAGCCATAGTTATCGATTTTCTAATGGCGTTCGTTTGACTAGTTTCTTAAAAGAATTTTCGCAATGTGTACCGTTTGAAAACTGAATTTATAGATATTTGATACTTGAGTATTTGAGAATTTTTAGTGGGTATTTAGACTGAATTATTACTTTACAAAATTTCATAAAATGTCCGTCTGTATTTGAAATTCTGACACGAAATCAAACTTCTCTGGAATACCGACCGTCTAAAACGCAATCATTACTCTAAAACAAAACACAGAATAAATATTTATAGTATCTGCCGATCGATGCTCACTTACTTCTCGTTCAAACATAAACCCTCTAACAAATTAGACATAGGGTCCCAAAAGTCATTTTAGTGTGAGCATTCGCTAAATTATAGCACGAGTTCCCCTGTCTAATCTAATCGCGGTGTGTAACCAAAAACTTGTAACTAGTAAAAAGTTATTTAATAATTCACAATAAGAGCAATGCATTTCTATATTAGGACTTTAAATTTATTTAGCAAATATTTATTTGCATTTGTAATTTTTTGTGAAACCGAAGCGATTTATTCCATTTCAAAGGGGCCAACCCTCGGCAAAACAAATCAAATTTTTTTTTACATTATTACCACGGTGCCGGTTTCGGAAACATCATAAGTAAAAACCTAATATAATGAATTATTATAAGAAACTAACAAACGCGAAAACTTACTTTGCATGATTATTCCAAATTTATAAACATAGGTAACTTCAAGAAAAAAAATGTTTGACCAAAGACGTCTCAGTCTTCAGTAGTTTTGCAAATCCGATAGTACTGATGACTTATATAGATTGTTTCTCAGTATGGAATATACGTCGGCCCATCGAGCGATGACAGCAAAATAAAAGGTCATCGCGTGTTCCGAAGCAGAGATAAATAACAATTCTTAAGCTTGCGTACTTTAGTAAATTGACGAGCTAAAAAAAGTTAATTGGCACAAATCTTCTTTGTAATCGTATACATACCCGTTATTATGTATTGGAAATTAACAATCGATAGTTTTAATTTAACAATAGACTATAATATATTTTTATGAAATGCAATGTGACAGGAAATGAAATTAAATGTAATATCACTTTGATATAATAAGAGTTTGTCTTAGAAAAATAAAAGAACTGAAAAGGTTTTAAATAACTAAATATAAGTAATACTAAAACGTGATAAATAATAATAGTAAATGAGCAAAGATGCAATAAGTTAAAAAAAAGATATACTCAGACGAAAACAGACACAAAACTTAAAAAGTAAAGGAAATATGAGGACTACAATAAGAAAACTCGGATCTTTACAAGGTTAATTATAAACAGCTATATGTAGAGTACAGTGCTTACTAGACATAATAAGGAGGACTGCAAAATAATTGTTGGGTACATACCACACGCCTGTATTCCAGAAGGGTTAGGCAGAGGTGTACTAAATGTACACCCACAATTCGCCGAGTATGATTTTAGGTCCCATGTAATAGGGGGCGAGCCTATTGCTATTAATCGGGCACGAAACCAATCTCCGAGCTGCTACTGAGAATTTCATAGGAAAAACCCAATTACACTTTTGCTCGACCTGGGATTCGAACCCAGGCCCTCGCTCATAGCAGTCGCGCAAACGACCACTAGGCTAACGAGGCAGTAGGCTACATCATAAAATAAAATATTTAAAAAAACATGCAATCGACGATTCGCTTTGCGTGAGTCGGTAATTTACCGCATACATTGGTATATCGTCTGATAGTTGACCCTTGGTCTTATATCACGAAAAATGAAGGTTTTAGCGTATTCCGTACATTTCCCTTTTTATAGCACCGTATTTCCTTTTCGTGTTGCGGCTTAGTAAAAAAACTTCTAGGTTTTTCAGTTACGAGGTCGAGGTTATACCCACCTTGAGAATGCGTAAAACTGAAAGTAAGATAAATGTATAAAAACTTTATTAAATATTTTGATATATGTTAACTTCAGTAATAAAAGATGAAAATGTTTTTATCTTATCTCCTTTACATATCTTTTATACATATAGATATATATATCTATTATACATATTCTTCTGTATGATTGGAATAATTTCCGAACCGGTAGTAGTGTTTTGACTAGAGATCTGCGGTTTGCCTGCATAAGTGCTTTGTTGGGGCCTAAATTTAGCAAAGTATTTTTTGATTTTCATTATAAAAATCAACGTCTCTTTACCTGTCTTTCCTTTTATGTTCTTTTCACGCGAATCCCACTTATCCGATTTACATGTCTTTTTTTATAATTCATAACTATGTTATTACCCTACAAACCTACAAAAAAAATCAGCAATAGCATACTTATGACTATCTTCTAAGAATCAACCAAAATAATAAAGGCGGGCGGCCGCGTGGCTGGGAGCGGGGCAGCACTATTATCGTGTGCGCTCAACCGACAATATTTTACAGTCTACGGAGCGGAGCCGTGGGCATAGATAGGAGTCTATAAGCAACCGCCTGTTAAATAGAATATGAAAAATATATTCATAATTTTATTTGGTTTTAAACATCATTATTTCATTAATAAATGTATAATTTACTTTCTTTCATCTTTGTAATTTTCATACTATAATCTCGTGTATAATTATTTATCCATACTAATATTATATTATAAATGCGAAAGTAACTCTGTCTGTTTGTCTGTTACGTTTTCAGGCCTAAACCGCAAAGACAATTTTGATGTATTTTGGTATAGAGATAGATTGGATCTTGAGAAAGGACATAGAGTACTTTTTGAAGCGAAAATAAAACTTTAAGGGGATGAAAGTTTGTAAGAACATCAAAGTGCATGCGCGGTAATGTCGGCTGCCACGCCAACTGGTTTGTTGATTTATTGACATTGTTATACTTAATAAGAAATGTACTCCATTTCTAATACTTACCTATGAAATTATAGTCCAATATTCTTTTTAAGATTGTCTGAAGTGTTTTTAAACTCTTTAACTACGCAGTGCGGCATAATTACTGTTTTATTTTATGATACAAATATGACGTGCGCTGTCAATCGCGGCTCGTGGGAGTTTATATATTCTAAGTGATATACCTATTGTAAATTATCAGGATTACACAGTTTTGCTACAAGTGAATTATTTCACATAATATGGTGAAAATAAAACTTGGGTGAAAGTTTGTATGAAGAAAGAATTAAAAAGAGTTATTTGATGAAAATTGTACACGGGAAATACGTGCCATTCCTCAATTGATACAACATAGTACTATATAAATCTAAACGCATTTAAAACAAAGGAACTATTTTTTGGCTATTATAAACAAAATAAATGTTAAATATCGAAATTAAGTATCTCCTTTGTAGTTTTATCAGGAAATTATAAAAAAAATCTGTTAATACGTTCAAAGATAAATATTTTGCAAGTTCGTTAAAGTATTGTATACGTATTTATCTTTTGAACAAAACTTAAAACATATTAAAATAAATTTCTTTTGGCCCGTTTACTAGAGAGTGAAATTGAGAGCTGCGGGCACATCATGTGACAGAAGTGCAAGACTGTTTAATCAAATTGCAATAACGTTTATTTATAAAATATTAAATTATTTTCATACAATTAAAAATAATTGTAAGTCTGTAAAATGAATTTGTGAAATGTAAATGTAAAATTAACTTTATATTATTAGCATGCGGGATAAACAAAAATCTATTTTTGTTCTGTTACGGTAAAGAACTATAACTTATTACGTACGTACATATATATATATATATATATATAAATTGTTGTAATAAATATGTAATTCTATCGCATTATAATTTTTACAGAGATAAACATAAAAAGGTACATGTACCAAAGGACGTTTAATGTTAGTCAGAGGCTTATCACGTCCGCAGAGGCCTCGGACCCACGATCGTGTTCGAGGCGGGGCAACAGTCAGCTACCGCGAACACTAAGCCTTTATGAAGAAAGGAAAACCCGAGCTTGTCGTAAAAAACGAAGGTCCTGTCTAGAAACGTGACTTGGCATTTTGTTTATGACATTGGACTTATTACTTATTTATAAAATACTAGGTATTTGCCTGCTACTTCGTTCACGTGAAAATGAACTACTTAGCCTCTACATAAAAGCATAAATATGTGTGGCATAGACCCTACCTACTATTAAGTCCTGAAAACTAAATTTAAAGCATCGAAAACTATTTGAAATACCAGGTATGTTGACACTGCGCCCCCACGCCACCTATTGTGCATTGATGGTACTATATCTTTAACCTTCACGTAAATACTAATAACTATGGTACAAACTTTTCACTTAACGGATGAACGATGAGCGAACGCTTTATTTAGAAAAAACATTTACCATCTCAATTACCAACATGCAAAAATGATTAATTTTTATTAACCGACCTCAAAAAAGTAGGAGGTTACTCAAGGCGAATGTGTTTTAATTTCATAGCATTGGACCGTCAATTTCGTAGATACACCAAGAAACTCTTCAAAGTCATTGAAGTTAGATTTCTTTTTTGTTAAAAATTGTCTTGTATAATTAAATTACAATAAAAGAATTCTTAAATTACGGATCATCTCAATTGTATACAATGCTGTAGGTAAACGTAAAACTGTATAAAATTCTATTCTTAGGAAAATTTATAATCTGAGATTTGTACAATTTATGAATGCGATACAATTAAGTAATTTATACTACATACTGTAATATATCTATACTAATAATAATAAAGCGGAAGAGCTTTTTTGTTTGTTTGATTGTTTGTTTAAACACGCTAATCTCTGGAACTACCAGTAAGATTCGAAAAATTCTTTATTTTTTATGATAGCCAGACTCACGAGGAATTGTATAGGCTTAGATTATAACTATCAGCTAGCCTTAAATATTGATTTTTGTTAAGTAAGTCGGAGGTGAAAGCCCTTCCGAACTGGTTTATCTGCGTGCGCATGCGTAATAGTTAATGATACGTAAATACAATGTCCTACAAAAATATAGGTCTTTAGTATATCTAAAAGAAAGTCAGCGATAGCATATGTCTATCTCTTATACAAAGCCACAATAAGGTATTTTGCAAATTTTTTTGTTGTTGAAGATTTAAAATTGATTTATGAATATTATTTTGAGGTATGGCATATTAATCCTTACGAACCAAAGTAACTTTATCATAAAGACAATTTTGTGAAGTAAAATTTTACTCTTTATAGCATGTTATTTGGATACCAAGATTAGGAGATAATGAAAAATTAAAATGTACCCGGATTGACGTTGCGGCGTTTTGTCGTATAAAATGAACACGGTTGAAACCGTGGGACACAGCTAGTAGCTAAATAACTATGAGATATGAATTATACACAATAAACTCTATTATATTATTATATATAATAAGATCAACAACACAAATAAATGTAACTTAGTAATTCGTGGGCTGAAGTCTTTGAGTAAGATCGAAACATGATGTATAAGTTGTAATCACTTCATCGACAATTTTTTCCGAACTACGAAGTTGAATTCTCGTTTCCCAGTAGGTACCTAAGTTATAATTCACAAAGTTACGAAAGTACCATTTATTTCACCGGAAAAATTCCAAATTATATTACTTTGGGCAATATCCGATTGTAATTGAAAGTTCGAATGAAATATAAGCACAATGGTCGAGATATTTCAATTTCGAGGTTTCGAAACAAACCTTTTAATTAATTTATATCAGATACCACGTTATTCAAAGTCGTGAAGGGAATCGGAAATTATGAGATTATTTAAGTTTTATGAATACTAACTGTCGCCCAATTATCGAAATTCGACCAGCGACTTTTTAATCATAGATTATTTTCTGTTTGACATTTGCAATATGATCCTAAACAATGAATATTAAATCACTTGCTGTCACTTTTCATTGAGTGACAATGTCAATATTTTGGGGGGTCTAAGTTCAATGGCACTGTTCAGGTTAAGGATTTGCAGTATTAATTATTTTATTTAATATATTAGTAAAAGATATTATAGATAAATTTTAGCTTTCTGCACTCCTTCTCCTTATAAACTTTAACCATGCCAAATCTCACAGTTATCCGTGCGCGCAATACGCTTAAAAAGAGGTATAAAATTTTTGCTTCACGTATTAATATAATGATAATGTCCCACTATTGGGCAAATCTTCTCTATGGAAAGCACGGACTTAATTACCACGTCAGCCTACGACTTATTGGCGATTTCAAACGCCGGGAACTCAACAATTCTACCTATATTTTTTACAAGAACACTTCTTAAGCTTTCAGGTTTCATCACGATGTTTCCTTCACTGTCAGCCGATCGATAGTGTTACCAATTCAAATGAGTGAATGTACGGGAATACACAAAAAATCGTTGATACATGCGGACATCGAATCGAATTTTCCCGGTCAAACCAATTGAACAGTAAGACTTTTTTATTTACTGTTTGTTTATTTATTACTGCTTATGCAACGTAAAACACAAAAAACTTACTCATTCGTAAATTCCTTCCTCCAATTTTTTATTATTCATAGTATTATAATTATGACGGTAAAAACGATTTACTTTTATAAACAACATTTTTCGCTAGGATCTGGCAACAGGCGAGTTATTTTCATTCGATAAATTGCACGAAGGTTATTAATAATATTACCCAATGAAATTTCTGGTAATGCAAAGTTAATATGGTATCTATTGTTAATATAGAATTCTTCGCATAAATTTCCTATAGTTGTTATGACGGATAATAACAAAAAAATATGTACCTTATATAAAACCATGAACCACAGTGTGGGCACTATCTTAGCCCTTGCCAAATCGTTTATTACGTATCATAGACTGGCTACAATGTATTTGATGGGGGTATTATACCATTAATCACGCTATAAAAAGCCAGTGAGACCTCGCAAGTGACTTGGAAGGTTAATAAATGATAAAAATGTTGTCGCACGCTGGTCAGGACTTTGTCACTAACACGATAGAAATTATACAATATCAATTCTAAAGATTCGAATGTAAACACAGTATCTGTACAATTATTAAAATTGAAGTGTCTGTTTGTAATGTCAAAATAACAGCTATTTACCAAATGCATATGAAAGTATATACGATACATAAAACGAAAAACCCATTATTAAAATTTTGGTCTATCTGTCTATCTTTTCGTCTGTCTGTTTGTTCCGGGTAATCTCTGAAACGGTTGGACCGATTTTGACGCGACATTCACTGGTAGATAGCTGATCTGAGGGTTCCGCGTAAATAAAAGAAAATGGTCACGACGAATCAATTGGGGCGCTTAAATGGCTTACGCTGAGTAAACCATAAGAGATATCGCAAATTAATGTACACATAATTGTAGGCATTATAAAGACCTACAAAAAAGTCAGGAAGAGCATACGTCTATCTTCTAAGGAACACCCACAATAAGCATTTTTGTCATTAAAATAACCGGGAGCGGGGAAGCAAGATTCGCGCGGGCATTCTGTAGTCTACATGAGCGAAGCCGAGGGCACAGCTAGTTATATAATATAATTTTTATTAGGTGGCGATCAATTTGGACGTGCTTATATTAAATGAAAAACTTACATCTTGGTTTATTATTTGGTTAAAATTACTCGGCCAACTTTCCACCACGCGGCGCGGCGCGTGCCGGCGTCGCCAACGCACTCGTGTACCCTATCGTTTTTTGACCTACACTTTTTATGGTGATTGCTCCGCTCCTAAGCGTTGTAGTGTAATGTTAGTCATGTTAACTTAAATCTTCCTCAATATATAGGATATTAGTAATTACTTAAAAATTGAAACACATATTTCTTAATTAAAGCTTTTATATTTTAAGTATACTGTATTGTAAGGAAAACCGTGTTTTCCGCATATCTATCACTTTTTATTAAGTTGCACTTGTGTAGTTAACTAGGGATAGTATTATGAGTCATAGATGTATGTTTTGGTTAACTTATAATTCGTCAGCTGTTCTCTCGGTAATCACATATATGTGTCTTAATTATAGTTCTAGAGATTAGTGTGCTCAAACAAAAACACTTGAATTTTATAATATTAAATAGTATAGTATAGATTGTGTCTTTATATCTCATATCTGAAAGATATAATACAAAACTATATTAGAATGCAACTGATTCCTTTTGCAGAAAACGTAATCTCGTAAAGATGTCTGATAACCCTCAGCCAAGTTAAGCTTAAAGTCTTTGTTGTGTGAAGTTCCTTGTAACATAAACACTGAATAGGGTATAGCGTAACAACAATCTTACAGCCTTGCTACCAATCTTGTAACTATAATCTACTTAAAGATTTAAAAGTACTTTAGCAAATTTGTCTTATAATCTGTTATATAGTAGGTACCTACATAAATCGAACAAGATTCATATAAAAATCCAAAACCTTCATGCCACTGTACAAAGTACAAAATGCAATAAAGTATTAAAGCATTAAAAAAAACATTGAATTTCTCAAACGTACTATATACTTTTAAATATGTATACATATACCTGATTATATTGATTTTAACGCGACTGAAATTTCAACTGTCTAAATTAACTCAATAGAAAATGTATGTACACCACATCAACTGGAAAATAAATGTGGATAAATTACAAAAGTCTAAAATAAAATAAAGGCAGTATATTTTGAGTAACGTTATTAAATTGCAAAGAAGTTTTGAGACTTGTGGCTTGTACAAAGTTCGAGCCGCCGCGCCGTGGCGCGGCGCAGCGCCACGTAGTTGTGGAATGCATCTATTTATTATTTAAATTCAAGTTTACTAAGAATTCTAATCTGTTTATATAAACTGATGAAACCGTTTGTAGTCGAGACACAATAGTTACTATAATATACTAGATGTGCCTCTCGGTTTCACTTGTGTTAATTTTAAGTCAATCGAACATACAGTTTTGGAGATCTCGTGATGACTGAGTGAGTGGTATTTCGCTTATTTATTATATTTTACATTAATAGGAAAACTTACAGTTAATAGAAACAGTTTTAAAAATAACAGAAATTGAAGGTCGATTACAAGTTTCCACAAATAGAAAAGGTAAATATAAACAAACAAGAAAGAGAGTCAGCCACGAAGAGAAACAATAATTAACACCACTAAAATTACATAAAAATTTCGTACTGAAAAAGTCTGCACAAATTGCGACTCGGAGAAGACAAACACGTGTACTAAATAAGTCAACACTATCATCTAAAGAATTAAATTGTTTACACGGCCGGTTTAGAAATGAATTCTGTCTAAGTTAATGTTGTCCTTTCAATTGGTACATATAAAAGTTTAGGATGTGTATATTATATTAGATACATAGATTGTGATTTGTTTACGTTTGAAAACTAGCCGAAGCCCAACTTTGTGACCTTTAGTGATTATGATCATCATCATAACAGTTTTAATTCTGTACTTATGGCTAATCGATCGGCAGCCGGTTCATCAAACGTATTGAACATCATTAAAGGTCATTCATTGAATTTCAATAATAAATCTTAATAATTGGACAGCTGATGAAATTATATGTCGACAATGATTTATATTAACTAGCGGTCGCCCAATGATCGAAATTTGACGAGCGACTTTTTAATCATAGACTATTTTCTGTTTGACATTTGCAGTATGAACCTAAAAAAATGAATGTTGTATCACTTGCTGTCACTTTTCATTGAGTGACAATGATAATATTCGGGGGGGGGGGTCTAAGTTCAATGGCACTGGTCTGGTTTGATTCGCAGTATTAATTTATTTAATTTAATATGTTGGTAACAAATATTATAAATAATTTTTAGCTTTCTGCACTCCTTCTCCATACAAACTTTAACCATGCCAAATCTCACAGTCTTCCGTGCACGCAATACACTTGTGCGCAAAGGTGTCTGAAGCTTTCTTCTCGCGTATTAATATAATGAATCTGTAGAAGAACTATTGCAAAGGGAGGATCCTCCGACCAGACGGGTGTTATGCCTGGCGGGCAGCTGCCCAACGGTTGTATTTTTTTTTTTTTTTTTTTTTTAGAACTGACTACACTGTTAGCCTGAGGGGCCCTAAAGCCGCTGCGGCTTTTACAGCTTCACCGGACTTGGGGGCGAGCGCAGAGGGCACTCAGCCGCGAAAGTTTTGTGGACGACTCGCACGAGGGTGCCAAAGTGGCCGGACCTCGGCTCGGGCGGTCGTCGCGTTCGCAAATAGGTCGCGATCTATTCGAATCCCTACACCTACGATTCGAGCTAACTAAATATACACATAGGCACGTTCCCTTCCTCCTGGGAGGAAGGAAGGAACCGTGCGTATGTGTATTCAATAATCGGAATGTTTCTACACTAACTAGCGCTAACTAACTAGCGTAAAAAAAAAAGGTCCCTCACAGAACCTATGTACCTGTGTGGTGTGCACGTGTGTATGTTCATACGTGTGTAGTGTTGTATGTAGGTAGCTAAGTGATGCACGTACAGTGTCACTTGTATCGCGCGGGCGGTTGCCTGACCCAAGGGTTTCACACCGAGGAACGGACCTAGGCTTGGGTTACCGCTAGAGAGGGTGGACGTGACGGGTCCAACGGTTGTAGTCGGGTTCTTGTATATATACTCAATTGAAGAGTTAATTTCTATAGTGCGATGTAGGATGCGTCGTATGTGGCTCGATAGATGTCGCTGTGTGTCTCTACAAATCTACTAAATGCATGGTGCCTTAATGAAAGAGTGTTCATCATGTAACAGACAAATGAAAGAAAGAAAATACATTTATTTGTTAATACAATACACACACAAAGTGTACAGAATAAATAAATGAAGATAATATTATAGTAATAAAGTAAAAAATAAAAGTAAAATTTCTCAATAACATTAACAAGATTTATGTTTGAGATTTGTGCATACTATATCCTAGTTTGGGGCATTGGCATGAATTAAATACCTCGAGTTCAAATAGTCACTGAAATGAACGTCGTATGCGATTATAAAAGTACTCTTTACTAGGACCATAGATGTATTTTATATCGATAGATTAATGATGGGATTCCGCGTTGGTTTAACTAGATGCCGTGCTACCTACAAACAACAGCTCCTAGAATACGAGTGTGCGAGTACAAAATTGTGTTGTGAACTTCTAAGCTTTACCCTATTTATAGGAAAAATATTTTATACAGACCAATTATCAAATACATGTTATGACTGTAGGTTAATAATAAATAAATGACGAATAATAAATGAACGGAAAATTTATAAATGTTGTATAAGTGTAAAATGTAGATTGTTTATTAAATAAAAAACTCACTTACTTGTTATTGCTACCAAAATATTGGATTTATTTATACGTATCCGTTTGTGAATTATTGTGTTTTGAGAGAGAAAAAGAGTAAACAACTTGTGAAAGAAGGCTAATCATTTATTCAGCACCGTATTAATTTGACAATAGCAAAATATTCTAATTAAGACACAAATACCTATACAGCACAACAGTTGATAGAAAAAGTCTACTATTTATTTATCTATCAAGTCATATTTTAACCTGTACAGCTAATTTTGTTGATTAGTTTTACCTTTAAACCTAAAGTAGGTTTTACGACGATACAAATTCAAACTTCTTTTACATGGATTTATTTGAATATTATTAGTAAAACTGACTAACAGCGAGCCGTGTATGCGCTAATGCAGGATTGCTAGGATTCCGCAGCCCATTAGTATTATGCTATAGTCCAATGGTCTAAGTAACAGTATCCACAGGAAACATAAAATAAGAAAATAGTAGTAATAATGACTACGCTAAGCCCTTGAACAGAATTTTATAAAACTTGTATGGTGGTAGCTTGAAGCTTTAAAAATAATATAAGGTGCATTGAAAACTAACAAGCGTGCCGAATATTATTAAGGCGGCATCTAGTTGTAGCGCGAGGGACAACCAATAATTAATCTATGATTATGTCAATGTTAATGCCGCAATTAAGCATTAATACACAATTTGTTTAAACAAAAAAAATTGATTATTTGGTGTAATCGTTATTTTAGGAGTATTAGTTTATTTATTAGAATTCTCTTACAAAATTATATTTGTTGTTAACAAAAGTTTGAAGTTAGAATAGACAAATTTTTGTACATTTATCTCGTTTAACCCTTATTAGAGTTATATTTGTGAGAGTATATATCAAAACTAGAATATGAGATGAAGTCTACGTCCCGCGCACTTTTACAATTTAGACCTAAGTATGTGGCAATTTTTGTTCTAAGCTACGAATATTACTAATATATAAAATACAATTTGTTTTATGTTCGTTGTAAAAACAACGAGTGTATCATATTGAAAGCAAAATCAAGAGAAATAAGAGCGAAAATACCAAAACAAGGAATAAAATGGATTGGAAAATTGATGACTACGATTCGTGACTCAATGCAATATCCGTAGCAAACGAAAGGGTTGACTTTATTCGATTAACTACCAAAAATTATTACTAAAACTAATAAATTTTATGTGTTAGGTGTTATATATATTGAGTAAAAAGATAGGCCATCTATTTATCTCTGTACATACTTTAACGATATATGTTAGGCAGAAAACTCTTAGCATCAGACATCCGAAAATTTAGATGCACGTTTTTTATACGATCCATAACAATATTATCTTTCTTTCTTCAAGAAAATTCACTTACCTCTAAATATTTGAAAGGGTCTTAGGCTATGAGTAAGACCGTGGTATTACACGAAGTGACTTGAGTTTTTACGGTAATTTCCGAATACACTCACGATATAGGCGGTTCATAAAAATATTTTTATGTTGGCACGCGAAAATTTCCTGGCAGATAAGCAGTTTATTAAGTAGCATAGAGTAGTTTAATGCCTGGAAAGCTAGCATTGTAAATGAGCAGAGTCCCATGTTTAATGAATGATGAATGTCTATGAATAATGACCTAAAAAGCGCTATTTAACTATCATAATAATTTCTCCTATTTTGTTTTTACAATTCTAATTTCTAACAATTAATGGTCATTTTATTACGCAACGGAACGTTGGTATTTAACTTCGAAACTGATGGATGTAGGTAGCAAATCAAACTATAAATATTTTTGAACCAAAACTACGTTCCGGTTACGGCTTATATTTACTAAACAAAACTAACGATCGTTTTTTTTTACATTCGCCTGTACTCGAAACGTGAGTGAAAAATTAATTTGATGATCAGTGCAGATACGAAAATAGGTTTTTTCCGATAGGCTTCAAAAGCTTTTTCAATTTATTTCCGAAGCACCGATTGAACGTTGATGTTTTGATTGTGTGTAGCATACTGGTATTCGTGATGCTGTATTTTATTTTTTAACAGTCTATTTAGTGTCGTAACTGACGTGCAAACGACGGTACTAAATTGTTTTAGTAGCCTGCCTGTTTTAACAGCTCGGTTAAATATTATGTACGTTGGATATTGGATACTTACATGAGAAATGATTGTACTATCGTTTATAATTTGGTATGCGTCATATTAATATTAATTTAATTATTAATACAACAAAGATTATTTTGGTCCTACTTTATTTTATATTATAATATAAGCTGTGCCCGCGACTTCGTTCGCGTGGACTACAGAATGCCGTCAAGCGGGACGCGCTCGAATCGTACTACCTCGCTCTCGGAAAAATGCTTATTGTGGGTTATCCTTAGAAGATAAATACATGCTTTCATGACTTTTTTGTAGGTCTTCTTAAGATCCACAGTTATTTTCTACATTAATTTGATATATCTCTTATGGTTTACTTGGCGTAAGACCAGTTTTATTTTATTTGCACGGAACCTTAATTCTTTTTCTAAAATAAAAGTGGTCTAAGTTACTCCTTATAACATCAGCTATCTGACAGTGAGAGTTCCGGCAAAATCAGTCCAACCGTTTCTGAGATTACTCGGAACAAATAGACATTCAGACCAAAAATTAAAAAATTGGTGTTTTGTTATGAGTACCTACAGTATATTGTATATTTTCATATGCATTTGTTAAAAAGCTGTTATTTTGACATTAAAAACAGACACATCAATTTTGTTAATTGTATAGATAGAAAATAGATAAAAATTATCATTACTTTTACAGGTTGGTAACTGAGTTTTTTTTTAGTTTAGTTATTATAATAAATTCGTGTAGGCATATCCGAGCTGGATCAAGTATTTATATGAGAGTTAATATAATCTAATCTAATGTTTATTATATTAATGAAATATATATAATATATATATTAAATTGATGAAAAATTCTACACAGAAACTATTTGTCATTCTAAAATAAAAAATAAATAAAATAATATTATAATATAATCATAAATAATATTCCTAGAAAACGTAAAAAAAATCGGCCAAGTAGCGAGTAGCCCTGAGGGTTCCGAACTGATTATTGATTACATTACTTACCGTACTTTATTGTACAGTATTTTACTTAAATATCGTTTGTATATTATCCTTATATTCTTTAGTAACTTAACTTCCACGGATGGTATTTATACCAATTTTACGTACACTTTGTACCCATTGTTTTATTTGATACCCATATCATGGGGCTGCATAAAATAACTGCTTCGCCATATTGTAATCAGAATGACGTCACTTAGATAACCTTGTATTGTCATCCAAACTAAACGTGTATGCAAAATTTTCTGCTCAATCGGGTGGGAATAACTGTTTTAAAATTCAGTCGCAAGATTTCACTCATACTAACAACGCAAGTACTAATATTTCACGAAAGAATTAATTACTGCGTAAAAACGCGTGCGTAGTTAGTTTGTATTAATGTTTTTTATTTACCATAGAAATCGATTATATTGTAGAACAAACCATAAGATACTTTTATAAATGATTACTATGGAATAATTTAGGCTTGTCAAAGTAGGTGGGTGTCAGCTAGTATTTCAATAAATCAATTTTAACATGTTTATTCGTCGTAGGCTTATTATAAATGAATGTGGTAAAAAAGGCATTTTCCGGGATTTTTTTGGACAGTATATAACGAGTAACATAACATAGTCTTGCTATGGCAATTTTATTACTTTTCAACTTGGCTAACTCCCAAACAACGTTAGAAGTAGTATTTAAACATTAATCTATCGACACACGTAGACAATATATTTTCTGTGCTATGGATTCAGTCAGTTTTCAAAATGAATGCTTGCTTTAGTAAATGTTTTCAAAGCTGATTTTTTGTTTTGGCCTTTAACCCTTAGAGTTACGTTGGCCCAGTTGTTTTCACGCATTTTACTTGAAGTAACTAGCAATATAATCAAGTGGTATACCGAAATCTCGTCAGTACTGTCAGGTTTTGACCATATAGCATGGAAGGCACCCTGACCCCACAGACTCCAAGACCAAGACGCTCTACCAGACTTTCTCTTTCTGTTTTATTTTGTATACATTCCATATGTATGTATGTAATTATATATTATTTACCTCCCTATGTATTGACTCACCTTTACCATTAATTATTAGGTCAATATTTGAAGGACATTGGTGTTTAGCTACAGTATACGAGCACTCAGTGAGGCATAATCTAGTTTATTAGCGGATATAAGGTGAGGTGGGGCTTTATTAAGGTTGTATATAGCCTGTCCACTCGGCTGGAAGGTGTGTCCGTTATTGATCGTTGGCCGCTCTGTTTTTATCAAGTTCTTTCATTAAGTTAAAGAGCTTGGATATACATTATGTAGAAAAGTAGCAATATCTGGAAGATTTTTTTCAAAATGCATTCATGAACGCCATGTTATGCTGATTTCCTTTACTAATTGTATTGACAAATCAAAACCTTATCAATACAATTGATAAAACTGAAGTGTCTGTTTGTAATGTCAAACTAACAGCTTTTTACTAAATGCATAAGAAAGTATATCCGGTGCCTATAACAAAACACCCAGTTTTAAAATTTTTGTCTGTCTGTCTGTTTGTTCCGGGTAATCTCCGAAACGGTTGGACCGATTTTGACGGGACTTTCACTGGTAGATAGCTCATTTTATAGGGAATATCTTAGGCTACTTTTATTTTAGATAAATAATTAGGGTTCCGCACAAATAAAATAAAACTGGTCATGGAGAACCATTTCGGGCCTTTAAATGGCTTACGCCTTTAAGAGATATCGCAAATTAATGTACAAAATAATTGTAGACATTAAAAATAACTACAAAAAATTCAGCAAGGGTATATATCTATGTTCTAAGGAACATCCACAATAAGCATTTTTGTCTTCAAAATAGCCGGGAGCGGGAAGCAAAATTCGCGCGGGCATTCTGTAGTGCCCGCAGGCGAAGCCGCGGGCACATCTAGTAATATTTTTTTTTTCTATCAGCAGTCATTTCAGCAAAATGCTTTTTGAAGGACTTTATTTTATTACACGATTTGAGTAAAAATAGGTATAAAAAAATCACTATTCTCTGAAAATATCTTTAAAAGTCAGGAATGAACTAAAAACATCAAGTATTTAGTCGTAGTTTCGTAAAAGCATTTAATTTACGAACACATTCAAAAGCTTATCGCTCTGATTGCGTAATGTAACAAACATTGACCAAAAGCATTGTACTAGTGGCAAATGTGGTACAACTCCAGAAAAACAGGGTTTGTTGAGAGACAAGAACTTATGTGCAGTCAACGACCAAGCCGAACTTAAAACAGCAAGACAAAGTTTCTAGATTTTCTTTTAATTAAACTTTTTCTTCTTCTTCAATTTAATAGATCAGCTCTTGTCCATGGGTCAGTTGCCACTGTTCACTATCCTCTGCCTTTCTTTTGACCTCTCGATAGTGCACGACTCTCACCTTATCCTTCACTAGTTGGTAAAAGCGTCATCTAGGTCTTCCTCTACCTCCTTTTCCTTGAATTTGTCCTTCCAAAATTGTCCACAAAAAGAGATACAGTAGGTAAAAGATAAAAATTGAGATAGAAACATCAAGATTTAAGTTTTCTTATTGCGTGTACGTTGACAGATCGAGACTAAAATTAACCTAAACAGATGCAAAATAAAAAACCCAGACAATCTGTTCCAATCCATTCCATATCTTTTTAAAGTTGATGAACCATTTCCATTAGTATTTCCCGCACTGGTCATTAACATTTGAAAGGTGGGCGATAATAGGCAATTAAGTAATGAATAAGCATAATTTTAATTCATAGTCCAATAATGATATTGTATTCGATGGGTATTTAAATAAGGATAATTTTAGTTGTGAAACGAAAATATTAATTAGAATTTAATAGATCGATCCATATATAAATATATATATATATCGCTTCAATCAATACTGTAATGTACACAAAAAAAAATGGTATGCTAATTAATGATATTGATATTCAATAGTAGAAAATCAAACCGAGTGTATTTTTGTTATCCACAGAGAATTAAAATACAACTCGCTCTTTTACTGTCATCAGAAAAAAAATCGGTATATTAAAAAAATATGAATCCTACGTATTCCTACTTGTTTTATATACTTCATTAATTTAAATCGATAAGTTTATCTTCTAAAAGTTACGCTATTACTTTAAGAAGCGATTTGAAACGAAATGAGCTTTTAAGTATCGACCCAAATCCACTGATGCCGATTTGAATACTTTCCATTCAGAGCATTCGCCTGATAACGATTAAATTTATTCAGTAATGCGTTTTCAATTCAAATTCTAAGTTCACGTAACCTCTTTCACCAAAATCGTTGAAGAACAATATCGAGATACTGCCTTCCTTGATTGTGTAACTTTGTAACTTCGTATCTATTAAGGAAGTTACAGAATTGTATTAAGACCATGAAGTAATACGTATAGTAAGAGAGAATACTATATATATAATCGCCTAACAGTCAATACTCAAAAAAGACAAATCATTACGTTTACGAGAAAGAAGGAGCCAATACTACAGTCATACAATATCTACGACAATCCAATCGGGGGAGTATATTTAGTAAAAGACCTCGAATTAAATCTTGATCATGAGTTGCTTTTGATTCAGCAAATTGACATAATAATTAAGAAAGCGTACAAAAGTTTAGGCTTTCTTTTTCGAACACGTTCTGTATATAAAAATTCTTTATGTATAAAAATATTTATTGAGCATATTTAACAAGCGTTCTAGAATAAGGGTGTACCCATATGGTCGCCACAATATAAGAATTATATAAAAAAAACTATAAAAAATTCAAATGAATGAATATCATGAATATCAAATCAAATGAATTAATCTATATGTAATTTTTTCTCATCATATGAAAATAGTTGTCATGACCACAAATTATTATCGTTAGAAAGCCGGAGAATAGTTGTAGACACTATTTTCTTATACGATATTATAAACTCTCGATTGGATTGTCCAGAATTACTTGCGGAGTCGAGTTTTTGTGCCTCCAAACGGCGCGGCGTATGCACCACACATCATTACTGCAACAAAAATGTCATCAACGCTTAAATCGAACTCACACGCATCTCGAATGTACAATGAGCAGTAATTTCAATATATACATAGATATTTTTTCAACATTATGAAATTGGATACCGCAATAGTTATCGACAATCCAGGAATCTTCAGTTGCTACTGGGTATTCTTAACTAGGCCCTTGCAATGTATATCAGGTATACTGGTATTCGGGCTCATAAATTGGTTGGGGGTATGCAAAATTATTTTGTTTTCAAATAACCTTATATTAAAAATCAGAGATGACTCTCTTGGGAGTGGGACTCGAACGGATACCGGCGCGGTGGCTTACGTCTAACGACACAGTTTTTTTCGACAGTTACGGTACTATAAAAAGTTCTGTGCCGTTTTGTATATTTCGGTTTAGCGTTTGGAGAGAATATATTTGGAGCCTGGAACATTCGATAAACATCATCGGCGGCGAAAGGTAAATGAGCCTTTATCCCATTTATAGTGTACCATATTTGGCGGTTGTGGTATCTACTTCCAGCCAGTTTAAAAATATACAGTCCCCTTAACAGAAACAGAAGTAGCTTATCACACCCAGTGTAAGAGTTGTGGTTGCCATCCCAACTGAAAACTATTTTATATTAGATAAAATAGTAAACTTAGTAGTACCTACTTAGCAAACTTTTACTTATATCATAAAAGGCAAGAATAATATGGCCGCCCACTGAAGCCGAGATGTTTAAATTTCGACAAATAGAATTGCATGAAAATCTTCATCTCAATTTTCATTCTTCATTGTTAACTAAGGTTTAAAAAGTTTATGGTTAGAGCAATTTTTTGGTTTGTTAGAGCAGTCAAAACATCACCAAATTCAATTATCTCTGTATAGACGTACAATTCAATGAAAAATTCAATACCAATCGAATTAAAAATGTTAAATTTATCGCAGCTTATCATCATATCTGATATCCTATTTCCTATTTCACTTCCCCTAATTGGAGGTTTATGTATGTATAAACCTTATTCTTTACGCCACTTATATCCTAAGCTCTAGTTGAATTTATCCCAGCTTCTCATATCTGATATCCTATCTCTTATTTCGTTTCTTAATTAGTGGCCTATGTGTGTATAAACATTATTCTTTACGCCCTGATATCCCAACTTTAGTTAGATTTATCCCCGCTTACTATAATATGTGTTATCCTTTCCCCTTTTCATTTCTAAATTCGTAGTTTTTGTGTATTACAAGTCGACGTTTATTTATTGTATGGCAATCCATCAATCGTGATATTGTTATAGTGTTCATAGTCCGCTAAAGAGAATAATGTGAGGCGGAATACACAAATTCGCTCATCCATCATAATGATATACACATCGGTTAGAATGTAAACCGAGGCAGAGTTGTTTGCTATTGCCGTGCTATATAGTAATATGTAATGTATAGAATACAAGTAATGTGTTCACCGGTGGAATATTAATTTGTTATTTATGCATTGTTTTTATGTTGTTATAGCGTGTTCAAGGATAATAATGTATCCTTTGAACTGGGAAATAAATTGCTGGTAAAGCAGACTGTTTAAATAATTATAAAAAATATTAATAAGTAGTATAAAATATTAGGTTTTTTTTTATAGAAGCACGGCAAAGCGATGGCACTATGACTGATATAAATACAGCAGCGACTACCAAGAAATATCAGCTAGCCATCGCTGGTCGCCAAAGTTATCCCAGCCTTTTTAAAACCTCTCAGAATCTAGACATGTAACATTGGCTGATTCCAAAAAGAAAGGAGAGTCGATGTGAGGGGTTTATCACTATGTGCATAGTGATCGTGAGTGTCAAACCCAGTTTTGTGTAGATCTTCACCACCTGTTTGATTACTGGATATAGTCCGGCTGGTCCCTAAGCGTGCCATTATGATTGGCGCTACACCCAAAGTATGTTGGACGCGATCCAGTCGGATACGATAATTATCGTTTCCTACCACCAGCCACTTAATCTAGCTACTTAATAGGTTGCGGTACCAATGTACTCAGTACTTATGGTCATACTCATGCAATCTCTTATCGAATGACATGTCATAATGAACCGATCAAAAGAGTTGTATTTTTAACTCAAATATAAGCGCACAATATAGGATGGTACGTTTTAAAATGCACGGTCATTTTAAATACAGTGGAATCGAAGCACGACCTTTCATCGACTGTCATTTCTCATTATCGGACTCTAATCATATTCATATACCTACTTCATCGTGAGGCCTTTAATTAATGCATCATGATGAATGGATAATGAACTAATTATTTTTGTATTCTATAATATAAATATAGTATTGCTTGTATGTGGTACTTTACAGTGTTTGAGTCATAGTGGTAAATCTATGGTACTAAGTCCTCGAATGATAATTTATCTAAATAAATGATAATAAAAAGATTACTAGGTAATATGGAAAAATAGAACATGGGACTTTTTACCCGATTGCAAAAACAGAGGGTATTTTTTTCGAATGTGTGTATATCTTTTTCTTTGGCAGGCTCTGTAGCCTAAACGGCTTGATGGATTTTAGCAAACGAGGTGTCGATAGATTCGACATAAGTAATTGTGTTAGTGACATAGGCTAATATTTAATTACGACGTCTGTGAATCAAATAAAAAGTAAAAATAGAAAGAAATATATAATATAAAGTGTTTTTGTTGCAGTCTCGGGGCTTTTGTTTCATTTTTAATAATTAAGTTTTTTATTTGATAATCTGGGGACCCTCGTATCAATTCTGATGCCGTGTACGTATGCAAAATATATAAACACAAGTTTTCTTAAATTCTTAAAAAAGTTCGTCCGCCTGGTACCTTTACTTTACCTTTTTATTATTATTTTATACAACTAAGTTGGCAAACAAGCATATGGCCCGGCTATTGGTATGCGGCCACCGTAACGTATAGACGCATGTAATCCCATAGGTATAACTGGCACATTGCCGACCTTGAACCCCCTACTAAAATGAGCTCTGGAAGCCCTACTCACCGCCGGAACTCAACACAAGGTTATTTGGCTGCGATTTTCTGTAGGGTGGAGTTATCCCCCAGTCAAGCTGCCCCAAGTAGAGATAAATTTCCAAAGAAATTTCTCAGTGCCCTACCTACTTTTATATTGTCAACAGTTAGAGGTCCCGCCAAATAAAATGGTCGTTCGTCTCGGAATTCCACAGTTTTAGGCCGCCATTTACAATTGCTATTATACATGGAGGTTATGAAATAATAAGTAAATAACTATTTAATCCTAGCCTTCAAATTGTCGCATGCTGAAAAAAACTAGCAAATATGAAATTTTCCATAGAGAATATTCTTTTCAAAAATATATTGGGTATTTTCCGATAGTTAATAACTGAATCCGGCCGGCCGGTCCACGTCCGAACGACAAGCCGTGTCGGACACTTGACACCGAACGCCAGACGCAAACAACATTCGCCCGTTAATTGCTGTCAACCGGCGCGCATACACATCTAACAACGGATATTTATTTATTATTGTAATTGTATTTACCCAACTAAAGTTACTGTGTTTTATTATATGGAAGTTTTTTTCTCTTTGAAGTGAAAACTCTTTAATACCGTTCTAGGTTTGATTAGCGTTGAAACAAGAAAGCAACACTAAAAAGAGACAAACATACACATCTACTTATATAGGCCTATCTCAGAATTTGAATGAGATAGAATATATTTTCATAATTATATACACGGTTAATACAGTTTCTGATTTTTATACTTATGAACGTAGCCGAACATGCGAGTTGACTGTATGTTTAAAAATTAAAATAAATTATTGAGTAATATTGGTCTATAGATTGATTCATTTTTTAACTTTGTACAGTTCGGTGAAGCTAAGGACGTGATTAGCATAACTACTTTTTTGTGTCGTTTCAATTATCGAATTAATTAATTACTAGAATGGCTTTAAAGAGTTATGGCCGTTTTCAATAACATATCTGAGTTTACTATCCCCGATTAGTACATATTTACTACTATCTTTAACTTAAGACAGATATCGGCTTCCCTCTTATCTAACCAAGCTATAGGATGTGGATATATATTATGTAAATACGAAAAGCTATTAATTGTAGGCTATTGAAATGAAAAAGTAAGGACAAAAGGTTATATTTGTCTGTCTTTAGTAACTGAAAAAACCGATAGATAGGTTATTGGAAACGGCCGTTAATCAATAACTTTTGTGAAATTCAAGTTTTAACAGTTCTGGAGTTATTGTGGAAATTTGAACAAGCAATGATCGAAAAATGAATATACAAACATACACACGCATAAATTATGTAAGTATACATACATAAAAAAGTCTGCCGTTAACGGTGTCGTCTGAGACAGATTTGGCTTTAAGGATGTATCGCGATAAAGGCAATCTTGCCAATTTACATAATACGTATTTCACGAGTAGGCAAGGTGAATCACTCGGCTTTAGATACCTATATGTACTATGTTATATACAATATACATATATAAAAGGTACGCAATTACGTATCGAATATTGATTCTATATACTACTCGTCTAATATAGAACCTGAATATCAAACTTGAATTATTGAAGTTTAAGGTTTTAAAATTTTTTCACCTTTTGACCATAAGATATGAAACTATGTTCATAATTTCAAAAAAAAACAAATCCGAACTAAAAATATATTCGAAGCCGTAACCGTATGTTATACACAACTTTCGAATCATTTCGGATAAGAATGAAGTCGAATGAGAGACTGTTCAATAATAAAAATTACTTATAATTTAACTAATAATTATCTAAAATAAAGTTAATAATTTTTACCTTGAAAAATCTTAGATCCATAACTGCAATTATACGAAATTAATGGGCATCTGAAAATGTAATGTGCATTATTTGTATACATCCATGCTATTACACTAAAACAATTTTGGTATATCGAAATTTCAAGTTTTATATCTCTATTTTGTACAAAATATTATTCATTGGCATCCACGATACTCAGAATATTTACATAGCTGGCGTAAACTATTTTCTTCAAGTATCCATTTCAGATTTATTAATAAAATCAGATTTGGGCGAAAGGTTCTCATATATTTTTTTCAAACTTTGAGTTCGATGGAAAAATATTTATATTTGTTTAATAATTTTAAGTATATCGAAAAAAATACTACTTAATAAAACTATAATTAGGTACATAATAATTGTATAAATAAACTTTTCTCCAATAATTTTATGTTACAACATGTGAGAATTTCTGACAGAAGTATCCATACTAATATTATAAATATGAAAGTAACTTTGTCTGGCTATCTGTTATGTTTTCACGCCCAAAACTGTTAACCAATTTTACTAAATTTTGATATAGAGAAAGATTGTATCTTGGGAAAGAACATAGGCATACTTTTTGTAACGAAAATAAAACTTTAAGGGAGGAAAATAGGGGATGAAAGTAAGAAGAACCCATCAAACCAATTTTAATGAATTTTGGCAAAGAGAAATATTGGACCTTGGAGATGGACATAGGCTACATTTTGTCAAGAAAAATAAAACGTTAAGGGACGAAGTAGGGGATGAAAATTTGTAAGAAGAACCCATCAAACCAATTTTAATGAATTTTGGCAAAGGGATAGATTACCTTGGCGAAGGTCATAAGTTATATTTTGTCGCAAAAATAAAATTTTGAGGTATCAAAATAGGGGATGAAACTTTGTATAAGAAACATATCACACCAATTTTAATGAATTTTGGTATAGAGGTATATATTATTAGACCTTAGAGAATGACTTGGAGTACCTTATGTCACGAAAATAAAACTTGACGGGCTGAAATAGGGGATGGAATTTTGTATGAAGAACCCATCATGTCTCAAATTAGGGATAAGAAAATTCATATTTATGCTTTTGCTAAGATATAAAAGTGGTTTCACATTTTTCAAAAAACCTTACCACAAGCCTGTACTATATGGGATATTAATTATTTTTGGATGTTTTATTGGTAAACGGGTAATGTGTTGAATTCATATTGAAATATAATTACAATACCATACACTAGTGATAAACCCATCTATGGTTTTTTTGGTTTATTGTATTCCGAAATCAGCCGGTATATATGGAGTAATATAGCGGGGTGATAGGGATTAGGACTATCATACACATAGTGATAAACACATGTATGATTTTCATTTGATTTGTCGTGTTCCGAGATCAGTTTGCGTATATCCAATAACTTTCTTGATCGTGAATAAGCAATTCATATGATGTATCAAAACTGATTGTAAAATTACGTATAAGTAAGAAAGCGAGAAAAAAAAATTACAATCCAAATACATCAGCGACCACTGAAAAATCAACAATCTTTTACCCGTCCCCGCTCTCTTGCCTACCTGCGTAAATATCTATGGAGACTTGTAACCACCATCCAATCGAAGCATGTGGCGTACTACGAGTTGCTGATCCTTGGATTTAGCTTAATACTCAACTCGGTACAATGGCTCTATTATATATTCTGTTGCGTGTAATCTCAACAGTTCCTTCCCCTGCCACAACACGGTGACATCCGGATGTAAGGTTTAATTCAAGGGATTTACTTAAGGTGGGTAATTTCCGTCAGAGACACGAACTAGCAATAGAAATTCAAACGCTTTTATATTAAAATTTTCGATTATGTAGTAACTACAAACGTAATTTAAGCTATGTTATTGTAAACATATATACATATAATATACAAATATACATACATGCATATACTGTGTGCGTTTAGTTAATTATATTATGTGACATTTTAAATATTTTCTTTATTATTTAGTACTTAACTACCACTGTTAACATTGGATATAAGTTATTGGACAAATTTTCATTTCTTGACCATGAAACGTGGTAAAATCAATAGTTTCAATAAAATTGCTTATCACGATCTGTATGGTGGTAGAGATCCAATGAAACACGTCTGACTCCAATAATTTTCTTTATTAATACCTGTGAATAAAAATAAGTACCTATTCATCTTGAAAAATGACATGCAAAAGTATGAAATATGTAACTATAATATTGTGCATAAGAAATCATTGAGAGTTGCTATGAATAAATGTAATTCCAGTAATTACTAATCTATGCTCTAAGTTAACTGAAACAGAAATGTAGTAAATTTTAGTTTATATGTAATATATTTAACTTTTTTTAAACACGTAGTCCAATAAATATCTTACCCATGAATGGAGTTCAAAATATGTGGCTTATGTACATTGTACAGACAGAAATATTAATAAATTCTAATCAGTTACCTAATGTACCCATTATAGAAACAGAGATAAACAAAAATTACATAATAGGTAAAATTATAAATATCACATTAAGTTTCTTCAATGGAAAACACGTGGATTTGTTGCAGAGCTCGTCCGCATTTTGAGGAAAGTGAAATTTACATAACGGGTTACATTAAGGTGATAAAATTTTCACGTTGGCTGCTTGGATTGATGTAGCTGAAGCGGCAAGTCAGTTTCTCAAATCACGTTCCCTGTAATAGTGGTTACAGCGAGCTGAATCCATTTTCTCGTGTACCTATAAAGCCCGTGGAATAAATACTGGGTTGGTACGCATGTACCCAGAAATGGCTTCAAATGTAGTTATTGAGATCCCGAAGGCTAAATTGCGGCTGGTTCAGTGCTTCAGTTTAATATAAATTTCCTGATTCTATATTCCACTAAATTCACGAATTACATCGTTGAATTTTGTGTAGTATACAGAGCATAGGTACATTATACATTCTAAATTGTAGAACTTTAACTTTTGATGTTAGTGAAGGTCGTCGTTTGAGATTTGTTAATAACTACAATTCCGCAGTGATACTTTTCTGTTTTGTCCCGTTTAATTATAATTTTCAAATGTAGTTTACATTAATTAAATTCAAATGAAAGTACAAACTTACATTGTTACAGAGAAGAATTGTTTTACAGTGCTGTTTTGTGCTTTCTATTGGTTAAAATTTAAGTAGGTAAATGGTTCGACTAATTTCGTGAAAAGAATATATAAAAATAATGATAGACATTTTTGAAATGTATCTCTTAAGGTTTAGTCAGCATAAGCCATGTACGTGACCAAAAGTCGATTTTTTATTGACGACTTGGTTACAAAACAATGAATTTTCTCTACTATACAAAAACTTCATTAGGATTTCTTTAAGAAATCTCTAAATTGTAGTAGTTTAGTGACTTTCTTTCATACTATTTAAAGATTTAATATATTCAGACACACATCAAATAATTCATATTGAACCATGTTTGTCACAGAAAGACGTAATAGCTGTTAATCAGTTTCAAGCGGAAGTTGCAAAACATTTTGGAATTAATTGTTTAAGATGTCCGAAAAATAATGCTTCCGTTAATGATATAATAATTTAAAATATAACCTAACGAATTCATTATACTGGAATTAACTGGTACCTGGTATTATTATAATTGGTATTTCAATGCAAACAATATAAGTAATGTAATCGAGTTGAACCGCGACTAAAACGTTCAAGTTAAAAATTAATGGAAAACGTGTACATAACTCTTAACAGTATTATTATAAAAATACAGACCGCTTCCTTTGGTTTACTTTGGTACCGCAAACCTTCGCAATGCGCAAGTTATCCTTACGTATCAAACTAAGTACAACGGGCTAGAGGTTTACTCTGTAACTAACTTCAATCGATTCAAACTCGGTTGAAGATAAACAAGCAATAAAGTATCGTAAGTAGCGGGTGGTGGGACAGCTAAATGGCATCACAAATATTGACTTGGCGGTTTCTCGCAGTTTTCTCGCAGCGGGCGGAGCGCCGCGAGACTTTCTGGCTTTCCGCCAGATACTGTTTGTTCCCATGTAGCACGAGGTTTGATGTAGAAATTTCAAACAACAATACTGATATGAAACATTTTTAATAGATCATGTATGCAATTTTTCATATTATATTTGGCAAGAAAATGGAAACGGAAACGGATTGCATTAACCATATTGATATTTTTTAAATATAAAACTAGGCCTCTGGCACGTAGCCATGACATGCTTTTACACCGTTATCTATTATTTTATCGTACAATGATATCAGGTGTCATCATCCTTTAACATAATTATTTATTTTATATTATATTCAGTGTGTATTAAAAACTCCGTCGGATCTGTGAAGGTGTTATTAGGTATCAATATTATATTCTCTTTATGTTATCTATCTCAGATTATAAGTTAAAAAATTACCCCTACATAAAATGTAAAAAAAAATTAGTTACATGAGGAAACTTACATGGCAATACAGGCGGCGCTTTAAAAATTTGCTAAATTTTAGAAAAACTAAAACTAAGTAAATATGTTAATTTTAAATCACAATAACATCTTTATTTCCTTAATAAATAAAAATTTGTTATTTTTTTTAAATGGGGCGAAAAGTCATTGGGGTACCTGTATATCCTTTTCGAATTCGTCGGGGTTTTTAATAAATATTGTTTATATATATATATATATTCATTAATTTAATTTTTAGTGGGTTCGTATCAATTTTTTTTGTTCGTTGGTATGTACTGAGAATATTATTATTCATTGTATTCTTTGTTAAGGCTTTGATTTCACCTTAAATTATTGTGTTCACTTGACCGTGACGAAACCCGGAATGACGACTCGCTTTGATGCTTCGCATTTCGTAATCAACTATTTTATATCTACTGCCTTTTCATAGACAGCTTTAGTTATGTTACGTTAGTGCTGTTATATTATTGTCTTTTTATAAACAATTCCATAGTTTCACAGTGCGGCAAAGATTTAAAGTAGCGAATTTTTTTGCTCGTGCCAAAATGGAAGTTACCGTAAGCGTAAAGATTCTTTTTTGTACTGTGTTCATTGAAGTATAAAATGTAAAACTAATCATAAATTTTATGTTAAATATCCTTCATGGGAATTAACGATCCTTTTCTATAACCTAAACTGCCTCTTCAAGTGTTTTGATAAAAGATAGAAATTACAATAGCCCTAGCAAAGTGTAATAACTGAATCGTTGAGAGAGTATAAAATATGACAGGAAAATTAATTAAAATACGTTTCTTATTCACAATGATAAATTACTTTCGAAGTAAAAAGAGGTTTCTCCTGCGTATAATGCCACAATGTGTTATTACAGACCGAGTTAATCCGCTTTTGTTATGAGTTCTGAAAGGATTTATCGGGGTTTATCCTTTACTTTTACTTCGGCTCGATATAGTTACTATTGAATCAATGTAATTAAGTAGAAATAAGCCAATATAATAAAATCATTTCTTATTACAAGCTTAATTTTTTTTTACCTTATTTATGACTATTATAAATATGAAAAATCTTACGTAAAACGAAAACTTAATCTATACTAATATAATAAAGTGGAAAAGTTTTTTTGTTTGTTTTAACACTCTAATCTCTGGAATTACCAGTCTGATTCGAAAAATTATCTTTGTTTAAGATAGCCAGAGACTCACGAGTAATAGCTATCGAACAATAGGCGAAAATACTCGGATAGCTTTAAATATTTATTTTTGTTAAGTCGGAATTGGCAGCCCTTCGAACTGTTGTATCAACGTGGCGTTATGGTTAATGATACGTAAATACAATGTTCTACAAAATATTGGTCCTTAGTATATCTAAAAAAAAGACCACGATAGCCAAAATAAGGACTTTTGCGAATAATTTTTTTTAGACTAAAAATTTATTTTATGAGCAATATTTTTAGACATAGTATATTAATCCTTACGAACAAATTTACTTCATCATAAAGTATCTTATTATGGGCTTATGATCGGCTTACATTGGTGCGTTGGCGGCGCGGTTTTTGTCGAATAAAAACACAGGTTGAACTGGGGAGCACAGCTAGTTCATAAATAAAACAGTAATAAGAATATATACTTGCAATATACAATAATTTAATAATATATATAAATAAAATGATTGCGGTTTGTCTTTGTGCGCGCATCACGCAAAAACTATTCAATAGATTTTGATATATTTTTTGTTTGTTTCACTCCTTACATACTTGGTTCTTTATAAAAAATATCTATATCACGATATCTACATACTGTAAAAAGTTATTACAGTTTTAAAAAAACTACGATTTTTATAATCATCATGCGGTTTTCTATCATCCCCGCTAGCAAAGCCGTGGGCACAGTTAGATAAAACACGTAAAATTTACGATTTTATTGTACTCTCATTTTATATAGAAGATTATAGATTGTAACCTATCTATATAATTAATAAAATTGAAGTGTCTGTTTGTAATGTCAAAGTACCTAACCGCTTTTTACTAAGTGCATATGAGAGAGTATAATTCTATAATAAATTATAAGTATAAGTAATTTTTTTTTCTTTCTGTTGGTTCCATCTAATCTCCGAAACGGTTGGAAAGACTTTTACGAGACTTTCTCTGGCAGATAGCTGATGTTATAAGGAGTCGTTTAGGCTAATTTTGTTTTAGAAAAACAATTAGTGTTCTGCGCAAATAAAATAAATTAATATAAAAAAAGTAGTGGTTGAATCAATCGGGTGCTTGAATGGCTTACGCTAAGTAAACCACAAAAGATATATCACATTAATGTAGTACATAATTGTAGATATTAAAAAGACCTAAAAAAATTTAGGGCGAGCATAATATGAATATCTTCTTCTAAGGATCACTCGCAATACACATTATAAATAAATATCTTTAAAATAACCGGGAGCGGAGGTAACATGATTCGCGCGTATGCCCGATCGACGGCAGTCCACGTGAGCACAGCCATGGTCACAGCTAGTTACATAATAATTTTGTATATATATAATGATATTATACAAACAAAGACGTAATTGCGATTCTCAGTAAACATAAGTTTTATTATACATACCATATCTAAAACATTTAATAAATTACATTTTCTGTTTAACAAAAGATTCACTCACCTGTAAATATAATAAACAACACTTAAAGCCTTTATTTCAGGTATTTTTATATTCTTACAAATATAGAAAATAAATTATTTATCCTTTTTCTCAAATCTGTGTAATTTTATGAGAGTTTTCTGTTCATAGTCATCAAAGAGAATACAATTATACATAAGAATACTCATAAAATATCTTCTTTTTTTAAATATATGACGTCACTTTTGAAATCAATACCTTTTTCATAGATAACGCGGAAGAAACAAACTTAAGAAAAGCGCTCGATAATGAGTGTTTTCTTTACATAATAAGTGTTTTTTTAGAAATCTTAAGTAATCACAGTTGTATCACGTCAAAGTTACGACCGATAAAGAACAATTTTTATTTATATTTTAACGCATTATAACTTTTTAAATTAATATTTATTTAATTTACATATCGTTCGTTCATTGGCTTGCTTCAGCGCTAATATAGTGAGTTTTAAAGGTATATGTTAAATACTTACGTATAAGGATTAAGCAAATCTTATTTGTCAAAACTTCCGTCTTAGCGGCTTCGTGTACCAGAGTTAATGACGTCAATTTAAATACGAGCGGCTTGTCGGCTTCACGCCCCTCTTCGGTTATGTAAATTTCCCGTTCACGTCACCCCCTATCGGCATAGTTTCTTCGCAGCATAGTTTGACATCTAAAATTGGCAGTCAATATAGTGATTATATCATTCTGACTTGAAGGGTTTATATATATGTAGTATCAGAGACTATAGTCGAACAAGTTCGTGTGCGACCGTCCAATGTGAGAGACGTTGTCATTATTATCTTTTCACCAAAATATATTATCTACTAGAAATTTTGAAGTTTTAAATTAAATTATTTCTATTTGGTGGTTGTGGGTAGTAAGTAGGGAATGTACTTTTCTTTTTAATAAAAATGTAAATTTTCCTTAAAGTTTAATAAATCAAAAACAATTTGAAATTATAGGAAGTAAGTAATATAATATTTTATCAACTATTATAAATTGCGTAATCGCGACTATTGTGTACTGAAGTTTACCTAGATTTCGTTTTGGCCGTTGTGACGTATGATGTGTGACGTAATACTGTTTACTTTAGTGTAAGTTTACTTATGCGCCTATAGCACGCAATTGTGCGCGCTTCTTTTCCCTGCTGAATTACCCTCCCCCCGTTATCGTGATTGTATCTCGCCCCTCCAACGTCTATCGGAAACAGGACGGTCGCGCACGAACTTGAACGACTATAGTATCTGATAGCATCTATTAATTTCATTTACTATAGTTTAAATGATATAGATAGTTATTTAAAATCTAACCTTATCAATGCTATTTGTAAAACCGTGGTGCAGTGGTAGTAAGCCTTACTATTGAGTCAAAAGGTCGCGGGTTGGATCCTCGCATATGTGTGACATTTGTGTGATGAGCATAATTGTCAGTTATGTATATCAGCTGTTTAGTTACCATAATACAAGCTTTGTTTAATTTGGAATTGAATGGCAGTGTGTGTTTTTTATATTATTTTTTTATATATAAATACTAGCTGTGCCCGTGGCTCTGCTCGCGTGGCCTACAGAAGGTATTGTAGTGACTCCGCTTCCATCCACGCCGCGGCGGAGGTCGCCCACCGGTTATTTTATGGATTAAAATGCTTATTATTTTATTTGCGCAGAACCCTAATCCTAAATTACTCCTTATAACATTAGCTATCTGCTAGTGAAAGTGTCGTCAAAATCGGTCCAACCGTTTCAGAGATTATCCGGAACAAACTGGCAGACAGATAGACAAAAATTGTAAATTAGTTTCATGTTATAAGTACCGTATTTACTACTTTCATATGCGTTTAGTTAAAAACTGTTATTTTGACATTGTAAACAAACACTTTAATTTTATTATTTGTCTTTATTGCAACTGTAATCAATTTGTAGATAAGTAATTATCGTCGTATTGTCTTCCCTGATATTACTGGATCTTAAATGTACACCTATACAACTGTGTATGTATCTGCATTCTCTACTGATAAACTTATTACAAATTAATTATTGTTTTAAGCATTTATTGCATAACATTTGCACCATGATTTTAACCGATCACGTCAAACATTAATTTATTATAATTAAATTTTCTATTTACGAAAAATTTATAAATTAATGAAGCTGTTAATTTAAGTCACATTCAGAGGGTAGCAATCTGAATTTGTATGCAGCGGTAGTCACTAAACTCGCGCCGTGTGAAATGAAAGTAAATAAGTTAACTAAAGTAATTTCAAGCGATGAAATCCTTATTCAACTCAGGAAAGATTCTGTTTCTGTAATATAAACTTACAACTAAATTATATATTATATCATAATCAAGAAAACAATCCACTGGATAATAATTGTGTCTATTTAAATATTTATGAAAATTTTCCCTTCATACTACTTACTATATTCTATATACACTAAAAACACGTTCTATGCAGGAGAAGTAATTACAGAAAATGTATTCTTTGTTCTTATGGTTGTTGCAATGGATAAATAAACTAGTTTTCTATATAGAAATAAAAACTTTCCACTAAGTCTGCTACTGTATGTAGATTTATAAAAGTAAAAGAAATTTTGATCACAAAAACTGATACTTGACAACATATAACCAAATTGTTAGACATTTGCACCTCCAGGCATAGATTAACATTTATTTTTCCAAGTACCGGATTTTCACTGTTGTTAGTCTTTTAAAGTTATGCAAGCTCAATGGTAGTGTGTTCGGAAACCGTGTCTATCAACGTGTGTTCAAATCCTACAATTAATGTTAAATTTTGGTCAAAATATCGGGATAATCATAAATATTATGGGGTGGTAGAGCATTTTCTAATGCAGTGCCCGTTTGGTTAGCTACTACATATAAGTACGGAACTATCGCCAAGTACTTGTAGGTGTGTTCTGGCTCTACACTTGAGAGCCAGATCCATTTGTAGAATTAGCGTATTGTTATCTATTGTTATATATATTGTGGTAAATTCTTCGTATAACAATTAACAAGGAAGTTAATTATGGAATGGAATAGACGTATTAATGATGGTATATGTTTCGGTTACTATTTTGTTAATTTCATTTTAGTGGACACGACAGCGCAGTACGACGCCGTTCGAGCCTACCTCAAGGAGTTGGACATCTCGAGCGCTGTATGGGTTGGTCTCATCCGCAGTAATCCGGATGGTGATTTCACCTGGACGTAAGTTCTTGTTAAATTCTTTAAAATATGTTCTATAAGCAAACACTTGTGTCATGCATGATTTTTCATGTTTCATCATTATCAAAAGATCATTCTTTATCTGTTATTAATAAAAGATAATTTTTAAATATTATTAGAACTATTACTACGAACATTCTTTTTGCAGATAAAATGATAATTCTATAGGCTTAGTTAATTTATCAGAATAAGGTTACCAGTCACACAGAAGTTGAAGGGTTATAGGTTAGCGTGGTATGAGAATGTAATGAAAAGGGATGAATCTCATAAAACTAGAAGAATGTTTAGTATGAAGGTGGACGGATACGAGTAAAAGAAGACTGAAGAAGGTAGGGATGGATTGTGTGAAAGATGATGATTTGCGTATAAAACTTGTGAATACTGAAATGACATTCGATAGAATAGAGTGGAAGAAGAAGACATACTGTGCCGATCCTACTTAAGTGGGATAAGAGGTAAGAAGAAAAAGGTACTAATAGCTATTCTTACAGTGATTATCGAGGAATGAGCGGTGATGGATATTGGAGTTCAGCACCGGATGGACGCACGGCACCTCTATGTGCTGCTGCAAATCCAGCTGCCGATTACCGCTGGGAAGCACGAGCATGTGGGGGGCCTACTGTTGCCTCATTTATATGTGAATTACCCGGTTAGTTTATAAACTATTTATCAGATTCCTTTATTTTTAATGATTTCTTTGTAATACAAATGAAAGTAAATGTTAAATTTTACATATCATTTTTCGGTGTTCGAAGTACATGAATATTTTGTTACTTGTTTTGAAAAGTTCTTAAAACCCTCATCGATATGTACTGTAAAGGTAAATTAAATGGATTTATAATGGCTTTATAACCATCTTCATGTTTTTATATCAAGAAATTTTACATTGCATTTTTCACACAGTACCTCAATGGGCTCTCGGTGACGAAGGGTGCATGGTACGAGCTTTACCAGCCTTGACTATCTTGTATTTACCTGAGAGTGCTGCCGTCCAACTGACAGCAGATTGTGGCTTGGCTGAGGTGAAGCGGATTGAATGCACCGGCAACGTGGTATGGGTTCCGAAATCTGTTTCGAAGTAGGAATATGTATATTTTGATTATTATTATAAAGCTTATATTGATTTCTTTTTATAGAAACGAGAAGATTTGTTACAAGAACTGTCGTGTGTTGAGGAGGATGACATATCAAGCACACTTGCTCTTATATCTATCTCAACTTCACCAGCATCTACAGATGCTCTATACACCGATGAAGATACAACAAAAGAAACATATACAGAAGAAAACCTTACAACAGAACATGAAGATGATATAAACCAGCGAATTAACACGACCGGTACTTCTGTACCACAGATTCTCAAACTGACCAGTGAAACGTCTACTAAAATAAAAAATCCAAACAGAGTTGTCATTTCCAAAAGTATTAATTTAGATGTGATTCACAATAACAATTTTCAAAGTAACTTCATTCCAAAAATTGTCAATCAAGAAAAAATGCTAAGTGTAGAACAGTTAGAAAAATTAGAAGATGAGAAACTTATGCAACATAAAATGTTACACGAAGAAATCGCGCGTCTCGGTAATCTAGACAATATATTCACACAGCCCACTGACCATTTTGTGCCACCATTAGTAATGGCTAAAGCTAAAATAAGCGACGATATGACTGTTTTATCTTTGGCAGAAAAACATGCGCAACAACTAGCTGAACAACAGCTACCAAAACAAGATGTTCAGTATGGACAAACCAATATCTCAAGTATAAAATATTTGAATAAATTATTACCACAGAGCTCAGTATCAGAAACTACTGAAATTCCATTGATAAGTTCTACGTGGTATATAAAACCTATACTAACAGAAAATAAAGATAAATTAAAAAATAATCTACCCAAAAAATATAATGAAAAATTTGACGCAAAAAATAAAGTATTTAAAACATTGGATTACAAATCGGCTATAACTCAAATTACAAACAATTACAACCAAGATTTACTTTCTTCCAAAGAAGTAGAAACTACAACTATAAATATGATACAGCATGATACTGTTTTAGATAAAAGCGAGGATGATTCAGATATAGATCTCACGGTTGTCATAAAAGAACCTGCGACAGGAGCTGGTAATGAGTTAATTTTTAATAATTATTCAGGCGATGTATCTAACTTGGAAAACATGAACGAAAGTTCAATTGTCCATGAAACTTTAAATGAATTTCCAAAAACCGTTAGTTTATCGCCAGTAACGTCTCAAGAAAATTCAACCAATAATCAAAAATATGAAAATTTTACGTTTAACCATAAAACTATAAAAATAACAATGCTTGCTGATAATAAAGAGAGCAATAATTCAATTGTATTTGATGTAACAACTAAATTACCTGTTTTCCAAAATAATTCTCTTTTTCAAAATAATCTAAATTCTAATGGTATACAAAAACCTCTGAATATGTCTACCTTCACAAATAACGATCATATAGAAATGAGCACTAAAATATTTACTACCACACCAAACAGTATGGAAAATTATACAGAAATTGCAAACATTACCAATAATTTAATTTCAAAGGCAAGATTAGATGTAGTACAAAAAAGTTATACCGACGAGCACAAAAACATTAATGAAGGTGAAAACGAAATTTTTTCTACACCACTTACTACTCATGTAAATGTCTTAAACATAACTGAAGAGTCTAGTGATCTGAGATATTCTACTATTGCTAACATTGTAAATGTTGACAATAAAACAGATGTATTTTACACTACAAGACTACATGAAGAACTCGAAAAAAATATTAATGAGACGTCGGAACTAGATGATTTTCAATCACCTTTACTCTCAGCGGCAAATGAACCTTTGCATCGACCAAATCGATCTAGAAGACCACAGACGTCACAGAATCGAAATAAGTTCAACCCATTTCGTATTTTAGGTTAAAATAAATTTTCGATTTAATAACACGATTACTACGGAAGTTTTAGTAACGACTGAAGAATATTTACATGTTCTAGATTAGGTATAGTTGATCATAATCACATATTATGTGATGGCACGGTGCACTTAGCTGGTATCCATTATTACTGACGATGACACACAGCATTAGAAGTTTTTAGCAGGTTTCTTCATAAAAAGTAGGTGTAGGTAATATTATATTTACTTCATTTTATTTCGCTTCAACATAGACTAAGGTAACATAGTCAATTCGTCTTAAAATTAACAATTAGCATAGCTATGAATCTTGTATAATGATAAGATTTAGTAAAATATAACGTCAATAGAATGAATGTTGGCCAAATCAATGAAAATAGTTTAGTTCTGTAGTTTATGAGAATTATTATATTACGTCTTACTATTTAAATTTTAGAAAATTTATCACTTGCCACTTCTTATTCTTTAAAATAGCAATATTTACTCTTTTTGTCATATCATGAGTCAAACATAGTGTTATAATGTGTCTATAAAACTTTACATAATAAGGTATAATTTACATTATTTGTTAAGAACATTTTAAGTTAGGTAATTAATAATTTTAGTTTATTTAATTGAATAATCTATAATGGCTGGTGAAAAACATAAATACAATAATAATTTAGGTATAATGCAATAGTCAACACCAGCAACAAGGTTTACACACATCCGTATATCATCATATAATACACGTCAAAAAAAAAAATACACAAAATTGTTATTCATCCTTACTAACAATTTTAATCATATCTAATACTCATATGAAGCAGAACAAATACTTTTACATGATTTATACATTGATTACTCGTTTTCTTTTTTAAATGTTTTGATATATCAAACAGGTATTCTGTCCACCTTATGTTAAGTGGTCTCTGCAGCCTATAGTTATGTGCAAACACATCTTAAAATTATCAGTCTTTACCTGCTGCATTCGGAATAGAATATTTAATAAGTATGCAATGTTTTGTTTTTAATATTTGATCATTCATTATTAATATAAAATTACATATTATGTACGTATAACGGAGTTCACAAATCATATCATTTATTATTAAGGGTGTAATTTATTGAATGTAAGTTTATGGTCAATTTATTCAATATGCACAAGTGAATTAATATTAACACTAAATAACAGTATGTGCTGAAGTGAAATTTTATTTTACGTTATCAAAACTTGTTTTAGTATTATAGTTATTAGAATAATATGTTCAGCCATATCGTGTTTCTCTTTTTATCATAATTTTTACATATTAATTCTTATTCTTCATTTGATAAATGTTAAAATCTCAAATATTTTATATTATGTAATTTTTTTTTTAAATAAAGATGAGTTTAAAGTATAGCTTAGTTTTATTCAATATCTGCAGACCATAGGTATTCTGTGAGGTAAATAAGGTCGACAAAAATTATTATATTATAATCCATTGCAACTAATTTGGTTCCTTACCGTCTATCGTTGTTGTTGCAATAGTTCCATTTAATTGAATCGTACCATAGGGTTATGTATTTACTGTTTATTATATAATATACACATATTATTTCTAAACACAAACAAATAAAAAATCTACAAAAAAAAAAACATGATTATGCATAGGATGCAAGAATTCACAAAAAACTGATTCTTATCCAGTTACCTTTTAAAAAAGAGCCATACAGAGCACATTCTAGCTTAAAAAAGCCTAGCAGCTAGCTTTTATTAGCATTTGCCTTAAATCATATTTCCTTCTTGTACTTCACATGTACCATTCGCCACTGACGGGATGTATTATATATACTTTAAATAATTCGTTAAACTGTCATATGTATAAGGAAAAGGTTAAGACAATGTATAATTACTAAATAACATTCCTTTTAATATATTTCTTATCGAGAACGTTAATACTGATAAACTCCCAGATCGCGCTCAATAATGTGACCACTAGTTAATGGGACTACAAAACATGAAATGAGTTAGTTACAATTCTCTAATAAATTACGAGTATTTATTTAGCTAACTCGATAATTGTTAATTTGATAACTTTAGAACTGACTGTTAGCCTTAGAAGCCATGAAGCCGCTGCGGCTTTTACAGCTTCACCGAACTTGGGGACGAGCGCTTAAGGCACTCAGCCGCGAAAGTAAAGACAACTCGCACGAGGGTACCAAAGTGGCCGGAACTCGGCTCCGGCGGTCGTCGCGCATTCAAATAGGTAATTCCCTACTCCTACAATTCGAGCTAACTAATATCTAATATATACGCATAGACATGTGCCCTTCCTCCTGGGAGGAAAGAAGGAACCATGTGTATGTGTATTTAGTGATTTAAAAGTATTTCTACACTAACTAGCGCAAAAAAAAAGAAAAAAAAGGTCCCTCACTGAACCTATATACCTGTGTGGTGTGCATCTATGAATGTACATCCGTGTGTAATGTTGTATGTGAGTTAGCTAAGTGTTGCATGTATAGTGTCACTGGTATCGCTCGGGCGGCTGCCTGACCCAAGGGCTTCACACCGAGAAACGAACTTAGGCTTGGGTTGCCGCTAGTGAGGGGGGGGGGGGTGGGAGAGAAGTTGACTGCCCGTCCTCTAAGGAGAAAACGGGGGATACGCGGGCGTGGGCGCTGGCACGCTCTGTTTAGAGAGACGGTAGAATAATACGAGTTTGCTTTTTCGACACGATTGTCCGGGTCGGTAAAAATGTTACGCAGCCGGCGTTTATATCGGGGGGCAGTGGGGTCCGGACATAGGTAGCAGCTGCTTTAATTAACGAATTCGCGTGATTTCGCGTGAAATCTTCAGTTCGAACATACCTAGGGGCCCCGGTAAGGTGGTAAAGAAACCTATTCTGGATGTTTTGTAACCGTTTAAAGTTCGATATTGACATATGTGCGAACGCGGCGAAACTATATGTCATAATCGGACGGATACACATCTTGTAGACCGTAAGCTTGTGTCTCGTGGACATTTTGCTTACCAAACATAACAGAGGATGTAAACGGCCCAGGACCCAGGCGGCCCTGTTCCTAACTGTACGGACGTGGGGTATAAAAGAGAGCCTACTATCTAGGGTAAGAGTTCAAGAGGTTTTGTGCCTCTGCGGCAATCGTGAGGAATCTGCGTCGAAGAGCATCGCGGCGCTCTTCGAGGTATTAACGGCTGTTCGCTAGTCGTTAAACCACTCCCCGTAAGTGGTCACGGCGCATTAGACGCTACATTTCAAGTGTAATCTGTTCCTTCTAGAGGCTCAAATGACTGTATCGTCAGCGTATAGACCTACCTTGACCTCGGGGCGTCTAGGAAGGTCACCGACGTATAGACTGAAAAGACTAGAAGCCAGGATGGAACCTTGGGGGACGCCTGAGCGTACGGGGTGGGGTGTGGATTTTTGCCATTATTCAACACCAAAGACATATCACCAAGTTCAGATTAATCTCCATGGTTGTAAACATTTTATTTTTTGCATAAGTAACGATATATTGTGAGTTGTAAACTTCCGCGGTTATTTTTCTCTAATTTTGTTCTACACGTAACGTTTTTATATCGTTGATTGAAAAATTGTTAACTCAATTTCAAAATCACGAAGTAGTTAAAACTAAAATAAAGGGTAAAACTGTCAAGAACTCTGTACATATGGATAACTTGATTATCTTAATAGCTTTCTCGTGTAGCCAGAACACATTAGAAAAAATAAATATCTTAGAAATAGATACATACTATATAATACTCTTATATTGTGAGTTGTGACCTTCCTCAGATATTTTTCGCCAATTTTGTTCTACACGTAACATTTTATATCATTGATTGAAAAATTGTTAATTAAATTTCAAAGTCACGAAGTAGATAAAGGAGGTATTGTCCATAGGTCACTGTTTAGATTCATACTGCAAATGTCAAACAGAAAATAGTCTATGATTAAAAAGTCGCTGGTCGAATTTCGATTATTGGGCGACCGCTAGTTATTATAAACTGTTGTCGATAATCTGCGGTTCGGTAATTTGCTGTTAAGTATCATTTGTAACAATGACACAAAAAATAAAAGTGAACTTTATTCCGTGTACTCAAGGATTATAATCGTAAATTCGGAAAATTCATTATTTGTATCGTATCTTTGTGGGCAACGTTGTAACCAAAATTACAAGAAGAAGAAGAAGAATAACGTTGTAAAAATAATTTGTCATTCATTGTATAGGAATAATGTATTACTTTATTCGTTGTTCTAATAATGACCACCTCTAGTGCTTACGATGAGGCACAGTTCCACCATTAAAAATGATATAACAAAAATTGTTCTAAGCGTTTACGAGCAAAAGTTGGATATACTGATCTGCATAAACCACAAATAATTATAAAAGCAGCAGTTATCGTGTCTAGAAACGGCCTGGGGAATTATAATCCATACTAATATTATAAATGCGAAAGTAACTCTGTCTGTCTGCTACGTTTTTACGCCTCAACCCCTATTCTAATTCCGATGAATTTTGTTATAGAGACAGACTGGACCTTAAGAAAGGATATAAGCTACTTTTGTAGCGAAAATGAAACTTTAAAAGATGAGAATAGGGGATTAAAATTTTGTAAGAAGAAAATATGGGAACACCAATGCGCATGTGCGGTAATGGTGAAATAATATCGGTTTCCACATCAACTGTTTTGTTGATTTATTATGCGCATGTGCGGTAATGGTGAAATGAAATCGGTTTCATTGCCAACTGATTTGTTGATTTATTGACATTTGATAGGAGTCTATTAATTATTAGATGTTATTAGCTAAGCTAAGGGAAAGAAAAGAAATGGCAGCGCGTGAACGGAATGACATCTATATTACACAAAACGGAACAGGAAATAAGAAAGTGACAAATGACAATGCAAAAGACAAATAATTTTTCCAGACAGTTTTAAGTTACTGGGCTGCGTTCATATTCCAACAACATTGATACGCCATAGATTAAAATAATAATATAGATACCCCACATAGTACAAACTTTTAAAGATTTTAAACTCTTTAACTACACAGTACGGCATAAATACTGTTTTATTTTATGATTGAAAAGTGACATGAGCTGTCGACCGCGGTTCGCAAACACTGCGGTCGAAATGGAATACCATACACCATTGCTATTTGATATTACTTGTAGGTGGCATCACTCGCGCATGTTAAACGTGGAGTCTATATAGTCTAAGCGATGTACCTGTTGTAAATTATCTGGATTATACAGTTATGCTACAAGCGAATTCTTTCATTGTGTTATCCCACATGCGGTGAATATAAGACTTGACGGGATGAAAGTTAGTATGAAAAACCCATCATGTCTTAAATTAGGGATATCAAAATTCATATTCTTGCTTTTGGTAAGATATAAAATTTTCACATTTAAAAAAAAATTCTCCAAGCCGGTACAATAAGGGATGATTTTAATCATTTTTGAAGTTTTATTAGGACGATTGATGTGTTGGATTCATATTGGCCTATAATTACAATACCATAAACATAGTTATAAACCCATCTATGATTTTTTTGGTTTGTCGTGTTCCGAGATCAGTCTGTGAATATACAATAAATCGCAGACGAAGTCGCGGGTACCAGCTAGTGATAATATAAATATTGTATTAGCAATTTATCTTTTATGCATCGGGAAGGTTAATGCGTTTATACTATTTCCATTTCTTTATTTTCTCGATGACAGTTCTAATTTGATAGTTGTAGTGTTGTGACCAAATAAGTAATGATATCGATCGCATATATTACAAGCGGCATGCAGGAAAATAAGCTTCGGTCGCCGAAGAAAAAACGCCAACCACGTCGTGTGACATCGGTTGACAACTTCGACGCTGATGCTATTCACCGTCATATATATCACTATCTTGCGCAAAGATATTCCAACACTTAAAAAAATTGTTGATTCTTTACGTGAATGTGGTTTGTTCCTTGGCTAAAAATCGTCATTAAGCTTGGTTAGGAAAGAAATTGGATTGTCTTATAAAAAATCGGACAAACGTAAAATATTGATGGAGCGTCACGACATTGCTATGGCTCGCTGCGAATTTTTGAGCGAAGCCAAAAAGATATCAGATTGGTCAAATGTTATTTTCACTTACGAGACTTGGTTAAATGCAAACCACACAGTATCTAAGAACTGGATTGACGACACCGCCTCTTCTACTAGTTCAGTGCCAGTGAAAAGGTGAACGCCTTATCATATGCCATGCAGGGTCTACGAAAGGATTCATGTCAGATACTTTACTGGCCTTTAAATCCAAGAAAACATTAGACTACCACGAAGAAATGACCGCGGAGATTTACGAAAGATGGTTTCAAGAAATGGTGCAATCTCTAGAAGAACCGTCCATAATAGTTATAGACAACGCTACATATCACTCCAGACAAATTGATAAAATTCCGACGCAGACCAATAAAAAACAAGAGATAATTGACTGGCTCCAACGTCATGGCGAAAATGTGGATAGTACTTAATTAAAAGTACAATTAGTGAATATTTTAAAATCGAAAATAAGCCTCCCTAAATCCCTAAAAGATATGTTATCGACGAAATAGCTGCCGATTGTGGTCATTGGGTTCTTCGACATCCGCAGTATCATTGCCAGTACAATGCTATAGAACTAATATGAGCTTGTCAAAGGACACGCCGCTGGAAACAATACCCATCCCCTTGTAAGAAGCCAAATCCAAAATATACTCAAGCGATATTTTTTTAAAGGTTAATTAAAACCATTTAGTTATTTAAGTAGGTAGTATAACTCCTTTTCTATAAAATCTTTTTAGTTAAGATTAGAGTTAAGGATATGTGTAATATTTTTTTTGTGCTATTTTTGGTAATAAACAGATGAATTTTTTTTTTTTTTACGGCAAACAATATGTTAGATTTATTAAAAAATGCATGTTCGGAAGTAACTGCCGAAAACTGGAAAAAAATTCTGAGAAGAACCCAAAACATTATAACGTCGGATTGAGAAATTCATGTGGCATTCCATAATATAAAAAAAGTACAGGAACTTATAATAAATGTTGGGGAGAGCTTATTGAGTGACAGTTATGATTCATCAGATTTTGATTAAAATAAATAAATAAAGATTACCTGTCGTTATAATTATTTCGTTTCATTGTCGAGTACCTACCTATACCTACTTATTTTACAACAGCTTCGAAAATTTTGAAGAAGTTGGCATTATCAATCAAGAATTAATACGTGTATCATCTTGTAATGAAATATAATATTAGTTAATAAATTTGTACAAAAGTGTCCGGCAGTAGTTTAGTTTCTTACATTTTGTAAAAAAATATCGGGTCTGTTATCGTGTTACGTTTATCGATATAGCTCCATCCCTATCAGTTTCTCCGACTCTGGTATAACCTTGTACATGTGTGAACGTCATATTTTTATAAAATATGCATACATAATGTAAAAAAGACACTCGTTCATGTTTTCACAAGAGCTGTCCTCGAGAAAATAAAGAAATGGAAATGGTATAGTATAAAATCCTCCGACGATATACTTAACATAAATTATGCCTAGTTAATATCATTCCGACCTACGTAGATACTGTAGTCGTCCCTTGAGTTTCCAAGTTCCGGGCCTCCTAGCTAGACAGTTGAGTTCGGAAGTGTGACCACGGGGATATAGCCAGTCTATGAAAAGTTTCACTATCCCTGAAGGCATTAATGTGGAAGTTATAACTAGAAATAAGACGGGAGTAAATTCGGAAGTTTCCAGACACTCAACCGCAGTCAATATTTGAGCAGAGCACTTCGCTGCCACCTTTCCCAAAGCTGGTTTATCGGGAACACCAATTCAATTTTCTTATGAAAATTGTCTTTCAATATTATTTATATCACCTTCCACAGAATAGATTGTTTTCTAGAAAATCGACTTAATGAAATTAGGTAAAATACACTCTGATATAGTTTTGAAGTTTTATCGTTCATATTTTGTTATTTTACAAAGAATAAAATTATTATTATTATAATACTCAGAACATTATGTTAAATAAGCAACATTAAAAAAAATGTTTTTGATAATTTAATTATTACTTAACTGTCAATAGTTAACTACAAAATACATATGTATTTACAATAACTCATAAATACAAATTTATTGGTTCGCTACATACATTCATATACCGGTATATGTACCTATGTATGTATACGCTACAAACAGAGCCATCATTGCTTCAAAATAGCAAAAAAGAAATCAAAAGTGACATTACAGTTATTTATAGAATTGAATACTCATGAATACGGATAATATATGATCCTTATTTAACGCAGGGTACACATACATGGAAAGCCCATAAACATAATGGTGCGGACGGCTGGCATTCTCACAAAAAAATCACACCTGATATGGAGCTACGTCATACTGTCGCGCTGAATCTGAAAGGGAGAAGGTTTTTTGGAATTTTGTGAAATTATTTACGAGCTCACTAAATTAATTATTTGAATTTTTTTTTATTAATTAAATAAAATTATGCAATCAACGTTATATTGCATTTTGTGATAATTTTTAAAAAAAGTCACGTTGAGCTCTTTAATTGTCTGAAACACACATGATAAAATTTCATAAATAATTTATGTCAATCTTCATAAAATTCCTAATTTCAAATATAAATAATACATTGACAAATATACATAGGTGTTATTGATTTTTAAGACGAGTGTATATATATATATATATTATATACTAGCTTTTCTCCCCTGGCGTCACCCATGTTGACTGTAATACATATTTGTAAAGTTTTTTATTGTAGTTGGATTTATATGTTAATTATATTATTATTACCGACCCCTTTTCTATTCTTTAGGGTACAATTTTGAAAAACACCGGTTTTATTAATTATGTCGAAAAGTATTTTCCAAGTTCCAATGCAATTTAATGAAAAAAATACAATTTTTCATACAAATACGCCACCCTCAACAAAAATTCGAAAATTCGAGTAATCCGTTCTTAAAATCAACACCCTCTCCTAATTTTACATTTCTATCCCTAGTAGTTTTGCTTTGCTGATTGATAATGAGTCAATCAAGATTAAATCTTTTATAAAGAACATTATAGATTATTGAAGACCGAATCCAGTATACTCAAAACCTTATTCTAGCTTCAACAGTCAAACCTAAATAGCGAAAGTCTGCAGTATGGAAATGCAAATCATTTCTATCCCAAATACAAAAAGGTCCTCATTTTCTAGACTTCAAAACACGATATCGACATGTCACATATGTCGGATATTCGACTACCAAAATATAGAACAAGAGGTCACAAGCGAATTTGGCTCGTCTTATCCATTATTCAGAGTTATCGGTCTTGTTACCGCCGACCGAATCGATTATCTTAATGGAGATTAAGTGTTTATTGGCATTTCCTCTTTCCCGGGAGCCTTAAAACCATAGTTATCACAGCGTAGTATCCATCTGAATAATTAAAATGCAATGAATAAAGGACGAAAGCTTTTATCCGCCTTTTAAATTCAGTTGACAGATTATTTTACGAGTGATGTGCGCTAATTAGTGACGGTATTAACTATAACGAGCTGTTTTGTTATATTTAAATACTTGATACAGTAGAATTATGTTTATTTAAAAATCCCCTATGCTAATAAACCTGATATACAAAAATCCTGGTTCTAGAAAACATATTTAAATTTGAAAACTATGGAAATCGAACTACTTATAGGTTATTAAACATTAAATTATCGAACCGATATTAGTATATTATTCCCAAAAATACATAAACCAAAAATTAGAAAGGATATTAAGCTATTTATTAAAAAATATTTTAAAAAGGCATTTGTTTATTTAGTTATAAAGATGTATCTGTGGTATTCATGATTTTAAGCGGTCGTCGTTTGTGAACATACGCTATGTAAATCACTTGAAATACATAGAATTTGCCTACTTGCGGTGAGCTGATCCGTGAGGCACAAACCAAAGGATACATGTGCCACGAAACCCTGTCTCGCATTTAATAAACAAAATCTTCAAATACACCTAATACTTACCTTAGGATTGGAAATATTAACATTCTGAATATTAATTAAAGGAATCTCGAAATATCTTGAATTATTTCATGAAATGAACAAAATTCCTTTTACTTAAACTTTAAGGTTTATAATAAATTTTTAACTAACTTTCAGCTTAATTTGTAGAAATTTATAAGGTGTATTAGGAATGAACAATAGCAAAAAACTAATTTTAATATACGTATCAAGAAAGCTATTAATTTGTGTCTGGCTTTCCTTGGATAAGGTTTTGAAATTTTATTACCTGCTTGAACGTTAAAAATAAAGTCGTTCATTTATTAATCCACAGTGAATTATGGTCTGTATTTTTCTCGGCATACGAGGTAAGCTTTAAGTAAATAATAAATAAGATGTAAAATTTTCAAATTACCTACTGTCAATCGTTATGTCTAGGAAAACAAAACATTATATTAATTAAAAGCTTTTTTTTTTAATCACAGCACATACCAAATAGTAGTAAATCGTAAATTTTAAAAATAAATATTTTAACAGAGTTTTGAAATTGCTTGACAGAAACGGTATTCGTGTAAAATATTTACGGTCCATGCAGCCTGTACCCTTGCCACTATCTTACAGTGAACAATGGATCGAGCTGTGGAATGCGCAGAATAAGTGGCCTAAATTGTGTTAGCTTGGAACGAGTCCCATCCCACTGCGCCGCGCGGTGTATTCGACTCTGCCTATATTGAACTGAGTGGATGCCGACTGTGGTGCACGATCCCAAATTGAATAAATGATGGATTCTGAAATTGAATTAGAAACGAAATTATACGATACGTTATGACCCACTATTCATAATTAGAGTTTGATCATAATATTATAGTGATTATTCCTTGTGGTACTACTTTAAGGACTTTTAGCGGTGACTATAAAGAATGTTTAGTATAAACATAATAACTTGACTAGATAGTGGTCTTCACTTGATTTTCAGTTAGAATAACATTGAACCATTTAACTCAACAATGCTACAGTTAAGTTTTTTTAAGCAAACTGTATTTTCTTGTTCTTTTTGCATTATTATCATCTATTACTCGCAACGTAAATTTCATTTTAGGTCTCTGTTATTAGAATTTAGAAGTACATACTCGTAAATTTAGGAAGACTCACTTAGATTCTCAAAAAATCAATATTATATATACTAGGTACTTCATTTAATTTAGTCCTTAAGAAGGCATTTATGAACATTAAATACATTAAACACCGGTTCGGGAAACATTCCAGTCATCCAGATAAACCGGCAATAAACTCGATCGGCCTTATCATTTTAATGAGTGAAAATTAATATGAACTCATAATAATTACAATAGTTCTGAGTGGAGGTGTACAGAGAGGGAGTTATTTCCAGACATCACTATCATTTTCAAGATGTCATTTTCACCTTTGACAGTGATACCTGTTTGAGATGGTGCTTGAACTTATTATGCAGCAAATTGGTAATGTGCTTAGGTATCTAAATTTAGAACCTCACACTAGAACCTACCTAAAAAAACTTTTATTGATCTAAATCTAAAACATGGGATATTTATTTCTAATATTAAAACTACTATATTATAATATTATATTGGTTGTTTACAAAAACTAGCTTATCTAAGTACACAGTTCTCTCGGCAGCAGTAAAGGCAGATCGATACGTTTGTTGACAGATTGACTGCAATACCTTCGACTATATAGTTTATTAGATATTTCTGCTAATGCTTTATTTACTACGGGGAGTATTATTAAAAAGTAGTACAGAAGTAACAAATAAACATTATGCCAATTTCATAATTAAGAACTAATTTTGAGAGGTAGGGCACAAAACATTTCTTTTGAGATTTCTCTCTACTTGGGACAGTTCGACTGATGGAATCCCACAGAAAATCGCAGAACCTTGTGTTGTGTTTCTGCGTTGAGTAAGGTTTCCAGAGCTCCTTGGGGTAAGGACGTTCAAGGTCAGCAACTCGCTGTTTGGTACCTATGGTATTACAAGCGTCTATAGGCTACGGTAGCTGTTTACCATCAGGGTATCATACGGCTGTTTGCAGTGGCAACAGTTTTTTTATTCTTAATTATTTTATACAAATAAGGTGTTATTTATGTTTAATAGTTCTACCCTCGATGAGAGAAAACTCTTATTTATCGCAATCACTAGAACTAAGTGATAACAAGATAACGGTGACCAGCGAGAGATCAACAATCAATCGACAGTCGGCACTGCCATGACAGCCTATGCTGCGTAAACAGAAAATTGATATGTACCGGCTAATCGGAAAATCCAACGCACATAAGCGAATCACTAAGTCACACTATTCGCCATCAGCATGACAATCGCAACTCAATCGGACTCTATAGCCTTACCATCCTAATATGCCCATTACTTCTTTACTCGGCTAGGTTAGGCAGGTGATGTTGGCTTGGATATGTCAAGTCTTAACATATTAATTGACCCCCTTATATTGACCTCTATTAGATTGGTGAGACCGAATTTCTTTGCGGAATTACATTCCCTTAAATTCCTCTTCACTGATAAAAATACAAGCAAAGAACTTAGATGATTCTTTGGCATTTCCTTATGGTACTTACGACTTCCATAAAAGTTTATATTTTCATTAGGCTCGTAAATAGTGACAAGGTTAATAAAGTTAAATATTATTTATTAACTTATCATATATTACACAATATGCATATTGAACTATAATACTGATATATTAAAATTCAGAATGAAATCATAGCAATAAGTTTCTAATACAATATTCAATCTAGATAAAAGGATCAATATCCATCGATGTATAAAATCTTGTGGATGCTTGCCGCATGCATGCCGTTGAGCCGCACTCGAGAATTTATCGAGTTGTGGAATGCATGGAGTAAGTGAGCCAATAATTGGGTTTGGTTCGTCCGTGCACCGTCGCGTCGAGTTGTTCAGCCGATGATATCGATAAGGTACTGTTATTTTGTTGAGGTACGTTAAGTAAATTAAGTATGAGAAGTTATTTTAATAGAAAACTGGAAATAAAATAAAATACATTTAAAAAAAACTAAACGTGTGAAATCAAATTAAATGATGCTAGGGCATTTTCGAAAACTCGTCAACACTCAAGGATTAAATCCATAGGTACCTTTCTATAATAAAATGATTAATAAAAATATATTCATAATTATGAAATAGCCGATAACTCACTTATTCGACTATAAATTGAAATAAAATTATTCATATGAGCTACAAAAAATATTACTATTTAACTATTTGATAACTCAAAAATGAATGAAATAAATCAATCCAGCGAGAAAATTCAAGGTAACACCATGATCTCTAATTTTTTTAAATATCTAACATGAAAAACTCTATTTTATTGAAGAAAAAAGCGAAACTTTCAGAAAACAGTAAAAAATCATCTTTAAAATTTATTTAAAAAAATCCTAAATTAACAAAACTCGATCACTCGTACTGTAAATACAACGGTGCGTACAAGTCTGGTCGTCACACCGCTAAATCATTTCAACGACGAGTACAGTTGTGAAAATCAGGACTTGCATTAACCATGTATAGTGTATTCATTCTCTCACAGGCTAAATCCTATAGATTATTGTATTTGTCTCTTTTTACGATCGCTTTTTCGTTTCTTCTAGTTTCAAATCACAACGGCGGTACTAAAGAACTAAAAAAACATTTAATAATAATTTATAAATTCCAAACATTTATAAATTTAATAAGCAAATGGTGCCAAACGCTATCGTCTGATTGCTCTGTAACATAATTGGAACTCTAATAAAAAACGATTCAGTCGGGTGGAAATTAAATGTAAAAAGGAAATATTTAATTAAGCCAGAGTTACCAGTGTTTCCCGTTGAAAATATCCTTATCGAAATCCTTCACAGTCACACGAAAACGAGCTATTGATAACAATAAAAAATGTTCACTTTTTCTCGTTCTCCTCGTTATTATAGACATACAAACCAATAGATACTCAAAGGAAAGATTTATTCTTTTTAACTTTTTCTTTTTTTGTTTTATTCATAATTCATCCATCCACCGACTGGACATCCGTGCGTCTCAAGGTCTATTATTGAAAATCAGCGCTGACGTACTGTGAAGCTATATTGCAGCATGTAGGTGAAAGCGAGGCCGTTGTTAGGATATACTAATTGATATACAAGTTTGTAGCGATGTTATCTGGCCAGGTTATAGGATAAATTTTGTTAGATATAGTGACTACGAAATAAGAAGTGACGATAATGGTGAACCAATGCGGAAAAAGGCCCTTTTGGGGCGCTTAAATTGCTTGCGCTGAGTAAAACATATATATATATATTATATACTACAAAATTGTAAATCTTAAATATACCTATAAAAATATCCCGCGATTGCATATGACTATCATATAAAGATCACCCACAATACGCATTTTTGTTTTTAAAATAATCAGCGGGTGATTGCCGTGTGTGGGAGCGGGGGCAGTGCAATTCGCGCGTGTGCTCGACCGATGGGATTCTATAGATCACGCGAGCGGAGCCGCAGGCACAGCTATTTATAACAGTAACTCGTAAGATCCTTTCTGTTATTTTTATGATAGAATGAAGGCTCCATTGTTTAGGTACGTAGAGTCGTGAATTCCAAAACCCGTTCTGTTCATCCATCTGTTCGGAATTTTCGAATAAATTACCGCTTATATAACGTTACTAATGAATAATAAACTAGCAATGTGCCGCGGTTTCCCGCGCGTTTATTATGCAGTACTTAATTTCGTTTCGTAGTTTTATTTTTACTCGTATTATTAAAAATTCATATAATCTATAAACATAAAGAATTATGAATTTAATATTAAAATATTTAAATGCAGATCAGTTTAGCTTAAGGTAATGAATATGTACCTACATACCTATCCAAACAAATAAATCTGAAATTTGTCTGTACCTGCATGTAATTATTTTCCAAATATTGTGATATAGTTGAACTAAATTTGACATTTAAATTTATATGTCTGGATTTAACTCAGTAGCAGCTTGACCTATATATCCTATAAAAATGTTTAAAATTTGTCTAAAAATACAAGACGAAAATAATTACTGTGTATTAAATTTGTGCGGAGCCGCGGGCACAGCTAGTACAATATAAAATTTTACGTTGAGTTGGGAACAGGGCGAGTACAACAACTTTTAAGATTGATGAATTTCGTACCTCTAATGTTTTTTCCTTCCTCTTTTCCAGTATTAAAAGCAGATAGCGGAGACTTTTCAAATTAAGTAGCTCCGACTTAATTTGGGTTCGGAGAAGTTTTATCTGTGACTTAATTACTATCTGCAAATGAGCATTAAGGGGAAACATCACCAGTTTCTTGTCCTCTTTGAATTCAAATCACGTTCTGTTGTATCTCGAAATAATACTATGGGATTTTTTTAAGAAGAAAGAGATTTTAAACCTAAGTAGCCAGGCTATCATTAAAAAATGCTCTACCGCCATGAAATGATTAACATCACGATGTTTTCATTCACCAAAAGCTCGACTCATTGAACAGATTTCAACTCACGTGGATAGACGCGTTGTCCGTACAAGCTACTACTGGAGCCGCATAAGAAAAAATTCATTAAAGTTGTAAGAAGCATAAAACCACAGAGACACAGCGTAGCGACTTTACACTTTTATTCTTTGTGCTATATTGACTTTTAACATCATTCAACTAATTCTTTGTAATACAATTTCTGTTTAGCAAAACTCGTTAAAACCGGATACACCGATTTATAACGGAAATCGTTTTATATTTAATAAGTTCTGCATGAAGCCTACAAAGTGATGAAAAACGCCTTCATTTAAAGTCACTAATACAATTATCTGTATAATTAATAAAATTGAAGTGTTTGATTGAAATGTAAAAATAAAAGTTTTTTTACAAATGCATATGAAAGTGTATACGATACCTGTAACAAAAAGCCCATTATAAATTTTTTGTCTGTATGTCTGTTTGTTCCGGGTAATCTCCAAAACCGTTGGACCAATTTCGACAGGACTTTCACTGACAAATAGCTAATGATATAAGGAGTAACTTAGGCTACTTTTATTTTAAAAAAAGAATTAGGGTTCCGCACAAATAAAAATAAAGTGGTCGTGGTGAATCAATTCGGGCGCTTAAATGGCTTATGTTGAGTAAACCATAAGAGATATAGCAAATTAATGTACCACATAATCATAGGTATTAAAAAGATCTACAAAAAAGTCCGGGAGAGTAAGTATACATCTATCTTCTAAGGAACACCCACAATAAGCATTTTTGTCTTTAAAATAGCCTGGAGCGGGGGATCAAGATGCGTCGGGGCATTCTGTATGCCACGTGAGCGAAGCCACGGGCACAGCTAGTTATAAAAATATAAAAATAAAAATTATATTAAATATAAAAATGAAAACCTCCCCAAAAATATATACATTCAGATACATAGGAAGGATGTATGTTCAGATGAGGTTATTTTATTATAATGTACTTATATTACGAATGACGCACCTTAAGGTGGCCTTCCACAATTCATGGTATTGCGGACGGAGGTGGACCAGCCCGCACCGACGCGATGCACCATGGGAGGAGTGCCGTCTGTGAAAGCGCAGTCAAGTCCGAAGGGGTGTGCCGGATCCGCTGCAAGTCAGTAACTTTAAAGGTGCGATGCTAGCATTGGAAACTTATTGGTGTACGATGCGTGGTTTTTCGTGGACGTCGGCTGTGGGACCTCATTAGCCTGTATCTGCGTGGTCATATTAGCTCTAACAGTTGTATTTACATTTCTCGCAACAGAAATACTGTTTCGTGAAATTGTACGAATATGGCATCGTTAACACAATTATCATTATTTGCAATAATATAATTTAATATTGTATTCAGAACAAGGACAACCAAGCTCTGCCATTACATTTGTATTGCGTAACGTGTAAGCATGTTAGAGATGCTATAATTAAGCTTAGCATTGTATCGTTAATTATATGATATATCGTGAAATATTGCATATTTAACGACGACTTAAAACCAGGAAATTATAAGAATAAATTCCGCGTTATTATGATATTGTAATTATCTAGCGTTATTTCGACCTATAAGAAATAGATACATTATTTAACCACCTTTGTTAAATCTCGCTAATATTAAACACAATTATTATACACTAGCGATGTGCCCGCGGCTCCGCACGCGTTTGTTACTACGCAATAATTATTTAAATCCCTTTATTTTTACTCATATTGTTGACAATTCATATGCCGTATCAATTGAGGAGAGGCATGTATTTCTTGTGTACAATTTTCATCAAAATCGGTTGAAAGCTATTGCTAATGCTAATGCATTATTAATTCTTATAGCCTCTCAATTATAGTAGGTATGATATCCGTTTCCCAGCTACAAAATTTGATCAGAATCGGTTGAGAATTGATGAAAATTAAACTTTTTGAACATTTCTTTTTTTTACGGTTCCCAAAAGTGATAGTGTAACTTCTCATTACTTATCATTCATGGAATGGCTTATACTTCCCGTGTAAATAATTGAATTAACGAAAATTTTACATTATCTAAAAGTAATATTGAAATTTCTTATACCCTATCAACTGACCGATGAGATAAGTACCCCGTGTAAAAAGCTTCATAAGAATCGGTCAAACCGTTTTTGAGTTAAATCCGGACATACAAACAGACAGAATGACGAGAAAAAAAAATGGCATATTCGTGATCAGTATCGTTCATATAATATGCGTATCGGGAAATTTTGGAAATATATTAAAAATACAGACAGGACTACAGATTTATTAATATAGATAGCAACATTTATATAATACCAATAAAAAAACAAAAACAATCATAGATGGGTTTATCACTATGTGTATTGTGGTCGCAATCCCTACCACCCCGCTGTATGACTGCATATGCACCGGCTGATTTCGGAACTAGACAAACCAAAAGAAAATCAAGATGGGATTATTACTGTTTGTATGGTATTGACATTATATGCCAATATGAATCCAACACATTAACCGTCCCAATAAAACTTCAAAAACAATTAAAGTTTTTTGAAAAACGTGAAACCCCTTTTATTCCTTTCTTACCAAATGCATAAATATGAATGGGTTGTTCATACAAATTTTCACCCAAATTTTATTTTCACCACATGTAACACAATGAAACAATTCACTTGTAGCAAAATTGTATAATCAAGATAATTTAGTAAAGGTATATCACTTAGATCATATAAACTCCCGCGAGCCGCAATTGACAGCGCACGTCATATTCCTATCATAAAATAAAACAGTAATTATGCCTTACTGCGTAGTTAAACAGTTTATATACACTTCGGCAAATCTTAAAAAAAATACTGGACTATAATTGAATAGGTAATTATTAGAAATACAATACATTTCTTATTAAGTATAACAATATCAATTAATCAACAAACCAGATTGACAATCAACAAACTGGTTGGTATGGCAGCCGATGTCATTTCACAATTATCGCGTATGCGCATTTTGTGCTCCTTTTTTCATAGAAACTTTCACCCCCTATTTTCTACCCTTAAAGTTTTATTTTCGCTACAAAAAGTACCCTATGTCCTTTCCAAGGTCACATCTATCTCTATACAAAAATATATCAAAATTGTTTCAGAAGTTTAGGCGTGAAAACGTAACAAACATACAGACAGACAGAGTTACTTTCGCATTTATAATATTAGTATGGATTAAGTGAGGTCAACCTTTTTTGAATAAAATTGGATTAAGTTTTTAAACATGTGTCAAAATAAAATCTAATTTAAATTACAAGAACTAAGGAGTATTGATATCAACTTCGAAGCAAATCACCGCCAAAATAACATCCTACCTATTTATAACCCCGTTAGAGGATGAATTTCAATAAATTACGAAACATGTCTTCCATCAATTCTGTTAAAAAAGGTTTAAACAAAAATTGAAGTAGATTGGACCAAGGAATGATGTCGTCCCATAAATACTTTGTCCCTCTTTTTCACCCCCTTAGAGGTAGAATTTCAGAAAATCCTTTCTTGTTGGATGCCTACCTCATACAGAGAGCACACACTCCAAGATTCAGGTCTCTACGATCAGCGGTTTAGGCTGTGCGTTGATCCGTCAGTCATTCAGGACAAAGCATTTTATATATATAGACTAGCTGACCCGGCATACGTTGTTTTTCCATGTATATTATTTCCAGGAAACATTTTTTTAGTTCAATAAAACTAACTATCTACTATAAGTGTTCAGGGATGTACTTATAATCGAAAGCGTTATAAATAATAAAACGATGCTTTATTTAGGGTAATAAATTAATGTTTATTAAAGTAACGAATATATTTTAAATTACAATTCTTGATAGCTATCTATCTAAACATCAAAAATTATTATTCATATTTTTACTATCAATTATGGCAGTTGAAAAACAAAAATTAATCTCTTAGTGCATTAGAGTGTACAATATTCTTGGTTAGTCCGTCTTTAACTAACACAAACAAACTGGATGGTTTTCCAACGCGAGAACATGCCACATATAGTTGTCCGTGGGAAAAGCATGGTGTTTCCAAATCTAAGCCACATACAGACAAAGTCTGGCCTTGTGACTTATTAATAGTCATAGCAAATGCCAATTTAATTGGGAATTGAGTGCGTTTGAATTCAATTGGCACATCTGTAGGAATCATAAGGATTCGAATATGTGAAATATGTGATCGATAAGATTATTTTGCGAGCCGATGATTGTGTAGAAATCAGTCTGTAATTTTATGCATCCAGTATTTTCATGTACAGCAACTTTCCCATCGCCAATATCTAACAGTTGTTTAGAGAAAGTTTCGATGGATGGATCCTGAAGCATTTGAACGCAACGCGCATGTTCACCGTCAGTTGTACTTTTTCAACATTACGCCATAGTCGCGATGATTTTAAGCAAGCGTTCATTTCATCAGCGTACGTTGAACGTGGAATAACGGGAAGTGTTTGTCTGAAATCACCTGAAAGGAGTAACAAAGTGTCGCCAAATAATTTATCGTTGTTTTTTATATCCTTTAATGTCCTATCCAATGCCTCAAGCGAATGTTTGTGTGCCATAGTGCATTCATCCCAGATAATAATTTTACATTGTTTCCGCACTGTGGCCATAGACGATTGTTTTTCTATGTTGCACACAGCATCTGGATTATTTTTAATGTTCAACGGCAGTTTAAATGCTAAATGAGCTGTTCTGCCTCCATCTAATAAAGTTGCTGCAATGCCAGAAGATGCAATGGCCAACGCGATGCAATTTTTTGATCGTATCTCAGCAAGAAGTAGCGAAATAAGGAACGTTTTGCCAGTTCCACCTGGTGCATCCAAAAAAAGAATCCTCCTTGTCCTGCCGAAACTGCCAGCATAATGCGGTTCATTCGGTCATGCGGTTCATCATTTAGTAATGGAACATTGCGACTAACAATGCCTGCCATTTCCACAGTATTGTACTGTAGTTCACGATTCATATCTGTGTTGAGTAAGTCAGATGCACTTCGATTCGGTGAGCTCATACCGAAATGACTGATTGGTAAATTCGCAATAACAATGCAAAGATCCTCGATAGCAATCAATGATTCATTGTACATTGCCTCACTGAATGATATCGTTAGATCGTTGTATATAATCCTGGAAAAAAATATCTGAATAGGTAACGCTGTGCTCGAGTTATTGACTGTTGGAAAGGGCAGTATAAAAATGTTAAATGATTTATGTACCTTTAACTAAAAATAAGCGAATGTTAACGAGGTAAATGGATTTAAGCTTTAAGCCATTCATTTTAGTTTCTGACAGAATGAGCGTCGAGCAGCGCAGCGCCGCGCTCCCTCGTCTACACCTCACCTGTCTCTTGAAAGCTTCGTGATTGAATTACTTGGATAATTTAACAGGCTTACCCACTAGCTGTTTACTTATTTACATTAATTTAGTATACATATTCATTATTCAATAATAACATATTAAACAATTAATAATTAAAATTACAGACCTAACGTTATTATTGTTTTCTTATTACGATGTTCGATGATGAAGTCTTAATAATTAACGATATTTCATGAATTGTCATGATATTTTTTTACAACTTTAGTAAAATTTATAACTTCACTTTCATTACATGTTAAAATTTCATTTCTTTTGCATACTTCAATAAAGTTTATTTATATTGAGTTTTTGTAACTAATTGAAACTTTCTTTCATTAACTAATATTTTGTTCTTCGCCCAATAATACAATACAGTATTAGGTTTAAACGCTATCTATTTTTACAGTACTTAATATTATTATTTTATTTATCTCTAACCTGTATGAACTTTTAAAATAAAGTAACTTAACTATTAGTTTCCAAATTAAAACAAAATGTATTTAAGTATTACAGAACAAAATATGTGGGATAACATTTTAGACACATATGACAAACTAAAAAATAAATACCGGTAAAGATTCTTGAACACTGTTACCCGAATAGATTGCAACTATTACATATATAGTGAAACCCCTGATAGAAGAAGTTAATTACGACATGCCTTATCTCGTGGTCAAGAAATGAGTTCAGTAGTTTTATAAAGCAAATCCAAATACAAAAAAGTCATCAAAAACAATATGCAATCTTAAATAGTTAAAGATCTAGCTTACTAGTTTTGTAGAAAGTATGTACAGTATATAACTTTACCTAAAGACTGTTGAACTTGAATGCTAAAGTTGTTTGCAATTGGTTTCAAAGTGGACGTATTCGCCAAAGCTTTTGTATGCACTATGCAAAACTCGCTTTTGCTCACGAGTTCTCATGGGTGCTCTAGCGAAGTGGATTATATTTTCAAGTTAATATTAAATTTTATTTTAGAACATTGAATGTCTATATTTATTGAAACACTTAGCTGAGTTATGTTATGGTAGTTTATAGATTTATTAAACTCATTGACTATATTAACAGATATTTTATCTATAATTTATTTAAAAGAAACTTGTTTTCTTATTGATATTTGTTGTTGGACATTGGCTTTCCTGACAACTATTCATTTTATTATGATTAGAACTTATTTATATATGATTTTTTTTTTTAAATTAAATGGGGGTATCCTTATGATATAAAATTATTTAAACTAATAAAATTTAAGTGTCTGTTTTGTAATGTAAGTAATGCGTGCAAATAAAATAAAACTTGTCATGATGAATCAAATCGGGCGCATAAATAGCTTACGCTGTTTAAACCGTAATAGTTATATCAATTTAATGTACGACATAACTGTAGACATTAAAATATTCTACAAAAAAGTCAGCGAGAGTATATGTATATCTTCTAAGAAATACCCACAATAAGCATTTTTGTCTTTAAATAACCGGGCGCGCGGTAGCAAGACTTGCGCAGATATTCTGTAGTCCACGTGAGCAAAGTCACGGGCATATCTAGAATACAATAAAAACGTATGAACTCGTTATAATATTTGGATTTTTTATACAGGATCGTAGCAATTAACCACTTGGCTCTCAAAGTCACACAAATGTACGCTAAAATTGGCATATATTATGACATCCACGACATCAAAGTTATTAAAACGGTTTCAGTTCAACAGATTACTATCAAAAACTGCTTCAAGAACTAACTGCCAAAAGAAAATGACGTCGAAGTGTGAGGTTGACGTTGAAGACTTTGGTGATGTGTGCACCCGTGTAAGTTCTGTAGTAGTACAATCAGTTTAGAAGGACAAAAGCTAGTGTATAATAAAAATCAATCCGTCTATTGGGAAAACAAGTCTTATTCTTTAGCATAGAAGGTTCAACGGGATAAGTTACTTGGGACAAAAGTCTACTACTGGTCTATTTTAACTAAAAAAGTTGGTAATGGTTAAAGTAACGTTAACTGTAAGTAACTCTCTCGAATGGTTGTCTAGTGGCCATACTGAGTACATCAGCAGCTTCAGACATGTTTAGTGGTTGCGAGCAATTTAGCGAAGCACTTAGCCCGCTCTACTCCGTCCCGCCACGTTAACTCCGGCGATGCCCTTTCTACCGTGAACCTGAATATTATATATACCTAGTGTCTATCCATAATATTTGAATATTAGATAACCTCGTCCTCTATTTAATTTTGTTCAAGTCTAACTTATAAAATATATTCTAGGTAATGTTTTGGATCAATAGTATTCTTTTTGCTTCTGCCAATGTTCTTTTTATGTTTATTTACTTATACTGAACTAGTTTTCATGAAAATAATAACAACAATAAGAATAAAAAGGAATATTATTTATGTAAGACTATCAGTGCCCGCGGCACCGCCCGCGTTAACTACAGAATAATTGTTTAAGAAAATATCGTGATATTTCTTTTTCAATAAGAACCAAGTACCTAAAGAGTAAAATTAAAAAAAAATAATCAAAATCTATCCTATGATACGCGCACAAGTGCACAACGGCAAACCTATATCGGTTTATTTATATAGAATACTAGCAGGGTACTCGCGGCTCCGCATGAATTTGTTACTACGCAGTTGTTATTTACATCCCGTAATTTTATTTTTACTCATATTTTTGATAATTCATATGCCGTATAAATTGAGAAATGGCATGTATTTACCGTGCACAGTTTTCATCAAAATTGGTTAAAAATTATTATTATATTCTACGATTTCTAATGTATTATTTATTGACAATTCTTATAGCCTCTCAATTATGGCACGATAATGGTCGTCAATGAATGCTTCCCGTCTACAAAATTTTATCAGAATCGGTTTTGAATTGATGAAAATTTAATTTTTTGAATATATCTATTTTTACGATTTCTAGGAGTAATATTTACAATTGTTATAGCTCATAAATTATATAATTACTTCTACTTCCCGAGTACAACATTTCATTAATATTTGTTCAGAATTCATGAAATTTAAATTTTTTGGGATTTCTTTTTTTTACGATTCCTAAAATTCTCATCGCTCATCAGTTATGGAATGACTTTACTTTCTTATAACAAAATTCCATCAAAATCGGTCATGAATTAACTAAAATATTTTTTTACGATATATAAAATTAATATTGAAATTTCTTATGCTCTATCAGTTGACCAAAACATAAAAAAATTAATGGCATATTCGTCGTAATCAATATCGTTGTTATAGTAGTATGCCTATCGAGAAATTTGGACAAAAAATTAAATGCAGAGACAGAACTACGGATTTATTAATATAGATTAAAAACATAGCCGTAGTTTCAAGTTTCAGACCAAAAGATTTCAATAGTAAACAATTAGACAGAATAGCTGTGGACTGGGAGCCGAACCAATCAATATTAATTTACTTAATAGCAGATCTTCTTGTTCAGTTTGTTTTATATAGTGGGAAAGCGACAGCAGGGTGCCTGATGGTAAGCGTAGTACAATCCAAAAACAACGATGACCACCGAGAGATCTTCAATCCATTGGCAGTAGTATTGTCTCAGCAGCTGGATATAGGTGCACTGGCTAATCCCGACACGCGACAACTCAAAAGAAAGTCGTCGTACAGATCCCTACCACCCCGCATAAAATTAAAACCAATCCCCACAAGCCCGAGTTAAATAGGATGTCGCATTGGTGACGTCAGTGTTATGGTGCTGCTGAGTCCAACGGTTACGGCGCATAGAGAGCTGCTCACGTGTTGTGAGTGCTATTCATAATGTGAAGAAGAGCGAGTTCTTGGACTTTAAGGCGGTGGTAAATGCCCAAAAACCGTGCTCGCGATTAAAGTGAGCGGTAATGAACTAATACGGGTCTATCAGTTTAAGTATATACCTGGAGCATTATGTTACCGACGACCTTAATGACTAAGTGGATATTGAAGGGAAGGCGGTCCGATATAACATATTGGTACGCAGGTTTGCACCTTGTAGCGAGCAAGTAAGAGGCTTTTAAAGCTTATTGCCAAGTATTTTATACGTGCAGCCGGTGGAACAATTATACTCTGTGGGCTATCAGCGCCCTGCGGGTGCAATATAATAACGGAATCAGGATATTGATGGGGCTACCTCGTTTCTGCAGTGCGTTTGGTATGTTCACACAGGCACACGTCGATTGCTTTCATACCATCGTCAGATAAATATGTGCTTCATTGCTCTGCAGTGTGTGGGCCAGCACCAACTTCATCCTGAAAACCATAGCAGGGAGGTACAATTCTTCTATGAATACTTGTTCGAAGATGTGTCACAAGAAGCGAACTTGTTACTAAATATTAACTTCTACTGGCATAGATATAAGATCTTTTTTCCTTTTTGTACTAACCAACTATAGATGTTACTTATGAATTAAAGCTTTTTTTTAAGATGACGGTCAAATGTGACGTCACTCGTTTCATTTACGGATTGCAAAAAAATATATATGTACCTATCTTTATATTTCATTTATCAAATTTATATATTCATTCCATAGATGTATATAATAAATACTACATCTATGGTTCATCCAATCTAATTTTTGACAACTATCACTAATTTAAGTTTTGGTAATCGGTTTTTGTGATTATTTTACTTTTTGTAGTGAAAATAATTTCACTCGTTCGTCTAGTTAGCTTGGTCACTTTGTACTATAATTTCATTGTGATATTACATTATACCTATATTAAAGTTATTGGAACACAAGAGTTTAGCTGACCAATAAATAACCAACCTGTTACTGAAATATCCAATCACTTTAATAATTATAATTATGTTCTAGCGATGGAACGATGCCTGTAATGTTTAACTATATGATAGGTAAGCACGGGAAATATTTACTTACTGAACAAAATCTCTTGTGAGAAGTTTTCCTGGAAAAACTTTCTATACAACAATTTTAAAGAGGCAAAGTTTATATGTTTGTTGAAGATAATCTCTGAAACTATTGATTCGACTCTTGTTTCTCTAACAGGGGAAGCTTCATTATGTCTGAATATTTATACATGTTAAATCAACGTAAACAATTCGCGGGCAGTTACTAATATAAACTAAAGCCTACATTTCGAAATTATTTAGATCCTAAAAACTAGCATTTACAAATTTATCAATTTATTTAGAAAATCCAACAGCATTACAGACTATTTTAGTTTACAAATTGATCCAATAAAGGATTCCACAGATTAAACTATTAAATTAAGGTTTCTAATGTAGGTAATAACAAAATAGTAAAATAATAAATGCACATTTATGCATATATTTTATCGAATGGATGAGTGAGTAAGTGTACGTGTTGTAATGTGTGTAAATAGGGTAACTAAATCTAAAGTTCTAGTCCTAAAACATTGAGCTATCGTTTATATAATCAGTGAAAGGTTATCCGCCCTTGAACGTCAATCATGGTGACTTGGAAAAAATGTTTAGAAATTTTCTCTAATCCGATTGTACGATGTCTTACGGTAGAATTTTTACTTATTATTTTAAGTGATCGCCTTTTGCCCTCGACGACGTCGTTTAATAAATGAAAATGTACATTAAGGAAAGTATATTTCTTAAGGTGTGCCACACAAGCATTACGTAATTGAGTGTACCTATAAGTGGTGTTAGGAAGCGTGTTTGTCCCTGACTGTTTGTTCAATATTGGCCAATATTGAGCCAAACAACGACTTGTTTGCCGGAATTGAATTCGCGTTACATACAATATTTATAGTACGTTTATTGTTATCTTTTGATTTCAGGTAAATTGCTTGTCAACTATAATAGTACTATAACTTAAGTTTTAACTTACTTCTTAATTTAACAAAAGTTTAGTAAAGTTTAAGTGAAATTGATACAATTCTAGCAATGCACCAGCTGTGAGGCGCAGGTAGATCAAAAGTGGAATGATTATAAACAATTACCAGTTGATGAAATCTACATGAAGTGTTCAGTCTTATTTTTATTTGATACTAGCTGACCTTGCGCAACTTCATCTGCATCATGTAAGAGAGAGAGAAAGGGTTAGAGAGAGTGGGTCTTAGGCTCTATATCCTGAGAATGTTTTTATTCTGCAGAATAAAAATGCGCTCGCGGTACTTGATCATTATTTTGCAGCCGAGTTATTTTAAAACTGTGATATCTCCTAAGATGTACATTAAAATCAACTACTGTAAAGGGAAATTTTAATCAAAATTAAATAATTGTGATGAATAACGTATTTATTTCCATAATGATTAATACCATGTATATAAAAACACCTTTGCTAATAATTAATTATTGTAGAACAAATTTTATTACCATAAAAAAGGTTATATTAAGTAAACTTTAAAAAAAGAGGCATATGCTATCGTCGATTTTTTTTTAAAACTTTTTAAGAGAAATAATTCTATCACACACAATTGTTGCGTAACTTTAACCATTCACGCAGCGCACGCAGTGGAAGCTCTCAAAAGGAATAAATTTTCCCAGTTGTTGCAACATTTTTCACTGATGCTTAGGTCCCATTGGTCGTAGCGTGATGTTATATAGCCTATAGCCTTCAACGATAAATGGGCTATCCAACACTAAAACATTTTTTCCTTTCGAACCAGTACTTCCTGAGATTAGCACGTTCAACCAAACAAACAAACAAACTCTTTCCAGCATAACATCGACTACTGCCGATGAAATTTGTGTCACCGACGACGGTCACCGTTGTTTGTGGACTGTACGGTACTTACCATCAGATACTCTAAAGTCATTTTACCGAGCTAGTATAAAAAAATACATACTACAAGTCATTGGTTACTTTTCTATCTATTGTATTTATTTTTTGTAAGAACTTAAGATATTATTTTAACCAAGTTTACCAAGAAATAGCTTCATTTTTATAAATGAAAAACTCTATTATAGTTGCAACTAAGAGTAATAAAAACAACTTACTTTCTTAATGTCGTAATTTAAGCTCTCCGTGAATTTTCCATTTTAAAACGCATAAAAAAGTAAAAACGACCAACTTATTTGCACCAGGTTGAGAAATTTAACGGCTAGTAGAAGCGCAGTACGGGACAGCTGCATAGAAATTAAATAAAAGACATTTTTTATCACTTGATCTATTACTGTAATAATATAATAAAACGGATGAGTTTTTTGTCTGTTTGATTGTGTATTTTTTTTAAACTCGCTAATCTCTGGAACTATCAGTCAGATTAAAAAATATATTTTTGTATCATGATAGCGAGATTCACGAGGAATAGTATAATATGCTATCTAACATTTGGCTACAACTCTCTGCTAGCCTCAAATAAAAAGTGGAAGTGTTCTCTAACTGCTTTATCTGCGTGCACTGGCGTAATGGTTAATGGATAAAAATATTGGTCCTTAGTATATCTAAAAAAAGTCCGCGATATTATATGCCTATACATAAGCTACAATAAAGATTTTGTGACAAAAGATTGTTGAATATTAAAAAATGATTTGTGAGCATTATTTTTAAGCTCGGCATATTTATTTATCCTTACGAACAAAAGTAATTTCATCATAAAGATAATTTTATGAGGTCAACCTTTGCCCTTTCTAGCATGCTATTTGGACACATAGTTTAGGAGATAATGAAAAATTAAAATTATTTGTACTTGTGGGAAGTGAGAATAATAAACAACTTATGAACGTTAAATTGTAAATCAGTTCGAAACGTTAACCCACGAAAAGAATTGTCAATGTTATTTATATATGTTATCTCAACCTTTATCTGTATCCAACTTTCTAATATTGATGTTTTCCGGTCCACAAAGGTTATTGGACGATTTATACTTTTTTATTTAAGCAATAGTACGCATACCGATATTATAGCTCTAGACTAGTTTACATAGCATAAATTTCATATTGTCCACTAAAAATATATGTGTGGAAAATAAGTTTGTTCTAAAAATCTAAAACATGTAAATACAAGGTGTCCAGAAAGGGTATCGGGTATTTGTAAGTTCAATGAAACAAAAATTATTTGTATGCAATAAAAAAGTTTATTGTTTATTATTAGCATATGAATTGGAGAATTATTTGGAAAAGATGATGTTATCCAAATGATGACCGTTACGTTGCTGGCACTCTTCTAAACGGAAACGAAGATTGTCGATAACACGTTGACACATAGCTATCGATATTGCTGCCATTTCTGACCTGATGTTTTGCTTTAACTGGGTTAGATTTGTCGGATTGTTTTGATAAACCTTACTTTTAAGGTATCCCCATGCAAAATAGTCAAGCGGGCTAAGGTCGGGGCTTCTGGGAGGCCAGTTGATGTTACCCCTTCGCGAAATGACTTTATTAGGGAATAATTCGTTAACAACTTCCATTGAGTCATTTGAGGTATGGAAAGTGGCCCCATCTTGCTGGAACCACGTTCTTGAGTTGAAACCTGCAAACTCCTGCAACTCTGGGACCAAAAAATTTCGCCACATATCGCAATAACGGTCACTATTCACATTAATTGCTCGGCCTCGTTGATCTTCATGAAAATAAGGACCAATTATGCCTTTAGCAGACATAGCGGCCCAAACAACGACCTTTGGGCTATGCAGGGGTCGTTCATGCTTTCGTCTCGGATTCTCCACTGCCCAGTACCGACAATTCTGCTTATTAACATGACCATTCAGGTGAAAATTTGCTTCGTCACTGAACAGTATGTTGTTAAAGTTGTCAAATCGCTGCAGCATTTCGTTCGCAAAATTCAGTCGATTAGCATAGTCCGTATCCTTCAATTCTTGAACCAATTGAATTTTATAGGATTTTAGATGTAAGTCTTTCTTTAAAATCGAATGTAAAGACGATTTTTTGATGTTCAACGCTTGGCTTCGCTTTCGGATGGATAAAGACGAATTTTGACGAACCGACGCCTCAACTTCTTCAATTGTTTCTTCATCACAAACTGAACGAGGACGACCAGAGTTTTAAATTTTAACTGTCGCACCTGTATTCTCGAACATCCTGATCCATTTCCTAATGCTATCGTCACTTGGCGCGTGGCGTGTACGATATTCCGCACGATAGAGACGTTGAGCAGTCACTATTGAATCACCATTACGATAATACGCTCGTACGCAAAATGCGCGATGCGTCCCCGAGTACTGTTCCATCGTGACTAAAACTCCACAAAATGGCGGACGCCACGAACCCCTCCCCGCACCCTTTAGACGCCCCGTTTCGAATATGGCGCGAAAACAAATACCCGATACCTTTTCTGGACACCTTGTACATTCCTAAAATGTACTTTATCAGTAATCGGATGGAAACAAATATCTTTTAGTCCAAACAACGAAAACGCGTTTTCATAATAGTTTTTCTGAACTGAAGTGTAGATCTTGTTGCGCAGTGTTAAATCTTCACAAGAAACTTATTACTTTAATATGTAAATATTTTGGGCGTAGTCAGGATTTTGTTCCGAGGGGCTGCCAAAGAAAATCTAGTGTTAGGTTTTTTATTTTATTTTACTAACTTGGTAACATACAATACTTGATATAAGTACGGTACGTTCTAAAAAAGCGAAGACCATCTAATGATATTTTATAAGTAGATAGGGTATTGACGCTCTTTATATGTCATCGTGAATGGTGTTCAATTGCCCTCAGTTTACTTAAGGCGATTTTAAATAGCTTTTATTGTGAATATAACGCGTCTATTTATAAAACGTCATTGAGTCCATCGATAATAAATTCCATTAATATTCATCATCATCATGCCGGCCCGCTGAAATACGTTTACACACTGTGATTGAAGGATCCAATCTCATAGAAAGGAGCGAAAACGTTGACTGGATGATAGTTCTAGATTCGTAAAACTAGCAACGCTTACCAACACCATGCAGGGAGAGCAGCGCTGCCTGTCCCTAACTACATTCATGGTAAATATAATATAAACAGAAACTGATACATAGGTATAACTTAAATAAATCCTTACGTTTTCTTACACAGTTTTGGTTCTGCTAAAATCTGTAGATATCAGTAGAGTTCCACAAATGATTATTTCTTATATCTTAAAAGATCATAATTATAATGTTGATAACAGTGCTAAAATAAAGTACAAAAATATTACTACAAATAAATTGTAATGCCTTAATAAACAAGCTAAATGATTAAAAGGGAACAGAAAAACTCGACTGGAACAAAACACCTCACTAAAAAAATATACTTTTGTATTTTTGCTTTTTATTTTACTTGTGTATTATATAGCCTATGTCACTCCCACAATTAAGATGCATCTAGAGACACCTCGTATGCTAAAAGCCATCAAATCCATCAACCCGTTTAGACTACACAACTTGCCAAATAAATAGACATACACACATGCGCTCGAAAAATATAACCCTCCTTGTTCGCAGTCGGGTCATAAATAAGACTTCGTTCGTTTATTGCTATTGTTTGATTTATGTCAATTATGAAAGGTATTGAAGATAATATTTTTATACATTTAGTGAACCATCTGTACCGTTTCCATTTTGGCTTCATAAACCAAAAACGATGTTTCAAAATGTGGGAGAGTATGTACGTGTATGTATGTTAACAAATAAAATTCAGTCATTTCATAGTGTAATATACCTTCTTTCTGTGGTAATACAATAGAACAATAGTTCTACAGTAATATAATATAGTTGAAGTGGCAGATGTGCTCTAAATTACAGATGTAGCTCATTTCAACACATGGTAATCAAATATACATGAAAATTATTTATTATGTAGTTTTCTTTATGACTTGTCTTTACTACAAATAAATTGTTGTATTGTTTTATCATTATTATTTAAAAAAGAAGATTTTGAAGACAAAAATAGTAAGAAGTAAAATCGATTTCAGTAATAGTGACGCTTCAGTTTATATCACCAAGGTTATAGCTGTATATGCAACATAATAAAATAGTTATCATATTAATAGGTCTTTACCTATGAAATTGCCGTTCTGCAGTACTGGCCATTTCAAATCAAAATAATTTTTGTTTGGCTAAGAATTCTAATTTCAAATTAATTTTATTTTGAAAACATGGAATTCTTTTTCCAAAAGTAGTCATTTGTTTATTGATTAGTGTTACATTTTCATCACATTTCAATATTTTTTGTCATCATGGATACGTGAAAAATTCGAGTAATTATGGAATATGAGTACCGTCGTGGCAGCAACGCGGCACAAGCGGCACGCAACATCAACGACGTTTACGGAGCTAACACTACAAACCAACGCACCAACTGTTATTGGTTTGCTCGCTTCCGTTCTGGGAATTTCGACCTGAAAAATGAACCTCGCTGTCGTCCGAAGACTTTGGTCGACAATGACGAATTAAAGGCGATTGTGGAAGCTGATGATACACAATCTACGGCTGAATTAGCAGCAGCTTTCGACGTTAGCGTCAAAACAATATTGGTCCATTTGCGTCAAATTGGCAAGGTAAATAAGTTTGACAAATGGGTGCCCCATGAACTCAATGATCGCCAGCGCGAAGTACGCGTCGAGACGTGCCTTGCACTGCTCAACAGACACACAAATGAAGGAATTTTGAACCGCATTGTTACCTGCGATGAAAAATGGATTCTGTTTGATAACCGCAAGTGCTTAGCAAGTTGGTTGAATCCTGGTTCAGCACCTAAACAATGCCCTAAACGAAAACTTACCCCTAGAAAAGTGATGGTCACTGTTTGGTGGTCTAGCGCCGGTGTGATCCATCACAGCTTCTTACCAAACGGGGTGAGCATTACTGCAGATGTGTAGTGTGAAGAACTGAACACAATGATGGAGAAGCTGGCACATCTCCAACCAGCATTGGTCAATCGTTCGTCTCCGCTGCTCCTGCACGACAACGCGCGATCTCATACAGCACAGCAGACGGTCTCCAAGTTGCAAGAACTGGGGTTGGAAGTTCTCCGTCATCCGCCCTACTCACCAGGTCTTGCGCCTACAGACTACTACTTTTTCCAGAATTTGGATAACTCCTTGGTGGGAAAAAAATTCAATACCCGAGAGGCAGTACAAAATGGCTTTGAAGAATTTGTTGTCTCCCGTCCAGCTGATTTCTTTAAGAAGGGCATCAATAAACTGGCACTATGCTGGCAAAGATGCATTGATTACATGGGTGATTACTTCTATTAATACAAATAAAAAATACATGAAAAAAAAACGTTTAAATTTTTTCATACAAAACGGCAATTTCATAGGTAAAAAAGACCTAATATATTACCTACTCTGTAGAGGACATAGATAAATACAAAAGGAAATATTGCCCAAATTTAGTAAATCAAAGTCTGGTTCTATATTAAACCGACATCCAAACATCAGGACACTGAAAAATTAATATACTTTATTATATTGGTTTTTAGACTAACAATTTGATATTTCAAAATGATTTCACGAAATTAAAATTGACGTTCACTTGGGAACTGAATTCAACTGTCGGAAACAAGAACCCCGGTACTGTACATATACACACACACACACACACACACACACACAATGACCGACATTACTGTGTGCATAGAGACGGTAAAATTTTTCGCTTCTGAATGTGCTCGAAATGCATTCTATTTCTATTTTCCCATCTGAAAAATAAAATAATTTCGTTCGTTAGTTATTAAAGAAGTTTTTATTTTATATACTTGATTTTTAAATTAAAAGCCCACAAGAGTGCCTACATACCACTACTCTACATATAAATATATATTGTCAAATAAGGTGGCAAACAAAACTATAGCCCGCCTGATGGTAATCGGTTACAGTAGCCTATGAACACTTGTAACACCAGAAGTATCACTTCTTGCTGACTTTGATCCTCTTCACCAAGGATGTCTGGAAACCCTACTCACTGCAGGAACACAGCACTAGGTTATTGACTGTGATCTTGTAAGTTGGAGGAATTCCACCAGTCGGGCTGTCCGAGGTAGGGAGAATTTTTCAAAAAGATTTCTTAGTGCCCTACCTCTCCATATCAATAAATTTTGTCTTCAGTCACAACTTTGACTTCTTCTGCTTAAAACTGACAAGGCAGATTTACTATCCGACTTTTCCTATGCGCTGTACAAAATCATTTTTTAAAATAACGCAGTTTTGAAGACAGTCATAATAGGTCCACTACTCCTGAAGACTTTTCGAGACGGATCCACCATAAATAAACCTTACATTAGGTACATATATTTTTCATACAAGCAAAGAAATAAAATCTTTTATGACATCATATAACTAAGTAAATACTTTTATTCGTCCAAGACATTTGATTCAGTTACAGATTAATCCACTCACGCTAAATAAAATAAGTTTTTAAAATGTCTAGTCAATTGATCACGTCGTAGAGCCTCTCCAGTTTCCATTATCGTCTATAATGAGATGAAAATTCGATTACACGCTATGCGAAATTATATACTTCAAGGACGTTCACCCTCGTCACAATGTTTAAAAGGTTACATGAACTTGTCTGAAACCTTGATGCTAAATAATCACAATAGTGTTCACAATGTACGAAAACTAATTTCCGTAAACTATTACAGATTTATTCGACAAAAATGTACAGACCAAAATATTAAGTGCGGGACTAATACACGCACAATTTAAAAGCTTTAGAGAAATATGTATGTAGGATGTGTGCTTGTATGTTCTGAATAAAGAAACATTCATATTAACTTCTTTTAAAAATGTTGCCGCGCTATGACGCCCTATTATCCCACATGTATACAAAAACATAAGTATATTTAATTTTTAAGATTACTGATAGAAAACTTCCAGTACTTTGGCGTAAACAGTACACCGGCGGACGGTAAAGCAGGGTATTTTAAATATTCCAGTGTAAATTCGTACTTATATAATGGTAACAAGATATAGATTCCAAAGCTCAGAAACCGATGACGGAGCATCAAAAGGGTATTTCTATCTGAGGTATTGAAGAACGCGCTGGAGGATAGTGCGGCGGGATGCGAAGGCATACCACTGTATACGCTGGAGTCTGTAGAATACAATCGCGGGGGAGAGGCAGCACAAGTGGGTGTGCAAGTTGACCGTTCGCAGCATCGCAAATCCTCTTCGATGTCCTCCCCTGTCAGCTGTCGGTTTGTGCAGGCAATATTTTTTGTTTAAGCATTTACGGTTCGGTTCTTCTTGGTAATGCTCGGTTCTAGTCGGGCGGTCAGCTCGTCCCTCGATCTCCGAAACCCTGCGCCGCGCCACTTGGCCCGACCGCACTTGTACTTCGTTCTCGCTTATCAGTACTTCATTTTGGCACCGTTGAGCATGTCTCGCTTTCGCGGCTGAGTGCCTTCAGCGCTTGCCTCAAGCCACTGTGAAGCTGTAAAAGCCGTCTGAAGGTTCAGGGCCCTTAGGGCTAATAGTAGAGACAGTTTTAAAAAAAAAGTAAGTTCTGAGCCACAATTTGTATGTTAATGGCCCCGTTTCTAAGGATTGTAGCATGATGTAATAGCCCTATAACCTTGCTCAATAAATAGGCTACAAAATACATTTTTTTTAGTATGACTGGCAGTTAACATTAACGCGTTCAAACAAAAAAAAAACTGTGGAGTTTTATAATATTACAAGGTGTCCAGAAAGGGTATCGGGTATTTGTAAGTTCAATGAAACAAAAATTATTTGTATGCAATAAAAAAGTTTATTGTTTATTATTAGCATATGAATTGGAGAATTATTTGGAAAAGATGATGTTATCCAAATGATGACCGTTACGTTGCTGGCACTCTTCTAAACGGAAACGAAGATTGGCGATAACACGTTGACACATAGCTATCGATATTGCTGCCATTTCTGACCTGATGTTTTGCTTTAACTGGGTTAGATTCGTCGGATTGTTTTGATAAATCTTACTTTTAAGGTATCCCCATGCAAAATAGTCAAGCGGGCTAAGGTCGGGGCTTCTGGGAGGCCAGTTGATGTTACCCCTTCGCGAAATGACTTTATTAGGGAATAATTCGTTAACAACGTCCATTGAGTCATTTGAGGTATGGCAAGTGGCCCCATCTTGCTGAAACCACGTTCTTGAGTTGAAACCTGCAAACTCCTGCAACTCTGGGACCAAAAAATTTCGCAACATATCGCAATAACGGTCACTATTCACATTAATTGCTCGGCCTCGTTGATCTTCATGAAAATAAGGACCAATTATGCCTTTAGCAGACATAGCGGCCCAAACAACGATCTTTGGGCTATGCAGGGGTCGTTCATGCTTTCGTCTCGGATTCTTCACTGCCCAGTACCGACAATTCTGCTTATTAACATGACCATTCAGGTGAAAATTTGCTTCGTCACTGAACAGTATGTTGTTAAAGTTGTTAAATCGCTGCAGCATTTCGTTCGCAAAATTCAGTCGATTAGCATAGTCCGTATCCTTCAATTCTTGAACCAATTGAATTTTATAGGCTTTTAGATGTAAGTCTTTCTTTAAAATCGAATGTAAAGACGATTTTTTGATGTTCAACGCTTGGCTTCGCTTTCGGATGGATAAAGACGGATTTTGACGAACCGACGCCTCAACTTCTTCAATTGTTTCTTCATCGCGAACAGAACGAGGACGACCAGAGTTTTGAATTTTAACTGTCGCACCTGTATTCTCGAACATCCTGCTCCATTTCCTAATGCTATCGTCACTTGGCGCGTGGCGTGTACGATATTCCGCACGATAGAGACGTTGAGCAGTCACTATTGAATCACCATTACGATAATACGCTCGTACGCAAAATGCGCGATGCGTCTCCGAGTACTGTTCCATCGTGACTAAAACTCCACAAAATGGCGGACGCCACGAACCCCTCCCCGCACCCTTTAGACGCCCCGTTTCGAATATGGCGCGAAAACAAATACCCGATACCCTTTCTGGACACCTTGTAGTATAAATATAATGTAGGTAATGATCACAAATTATCAGCATTAATGTGGCTGCTAGTAATTTGTCGATAAAATCATTTTAGCCGGTTAATAACAGGGAAGCACTCTGTTATATGAATAAAACCATTATTTCGACCCTAAAATCAACGAGTGCGACTCAATATGAAATGACGGTTCTATATAAAACATTTCTAATAAATTAGAATAACAACGCTGGAACTCAATCAGTTATAACATGTTAAAAGTTTATTGAACTAAATCTGCGATTAAGTAAATAATTAAGATGTTGATAAAATTAAGTAAAAAATGTTATTTTTTAAAGTAATTTAAAATTATTATTTTTTTTGTTATTATTGAAAAATGCATTAACAATCCAAAGTTATTCTGGTAAATTGTACATATCATAGACTATAAATATTTTGATCTGAAACTTGAAACATCTTGTTTAATCTCACTTATGTATATATGTATTTCGTTTGTTTTTTTTTTAATTCAATATTGTCTTTTAATTATTTTTGCAGTTATTGTATACAAGGAAACAATTCCATTATTAGAAATAAAAAACAACAAAACAAAAAACACTTTTGTTCAGAAGACAGAACGCTGATGTGATATTCAACGCACACACTTTATACTATGCAGAAAAGTATAACCCTATGTACTTAGAAGCATCTTCTTGACGCCTTTTAGACGGTATTTATTGTACGTTAAATAAATAAAAATACAACGTTTTGTAGTTATTATTATATATATATCAATATTATAAAGAGAAAAATTTGATTTTTTTGGTTTGTAATGGATAAACTCAAAAACTACTGAAGCGATTTAAAAAATTCTTTCACCAATATATAGCTACAATATTAGCGAGTAACATGGGCTATATTAAAATTTGAAAAATTAATTTATTCCTCATAAAATATCGATTGTTTTACACAAAGTAAAAATTGCCTACACGGGTCCGTTGGCGATGTTTGTCGTATAAAATTGACACGGGTGAAACCGTGGGGCACAGCTAGTTTATTATATATTCATGAAAACTTAATAGAAAGGTCTATGTTCCATAACTATGTGTAACGAAATTTAATCATATTTAAAAAGTCCATTAATCAAGTGTATAATTATGCAAGATTTAAATATTCAAACCTTGAATGGGTCATGGTAAGTATCGATCGAGTACCTTATGAGTAAAGCTAAAATTCATGACACTTCACACACCGATCTTTCCAATTGTAAGTTAACAAATGTCTGTATATATTTGCCAAACCCTTGTTAGCACTCGTTCTATGCAAAAGGTTTACGTCCGTCCCGTAAATAGACGTCTTACGTCGCGTCGTCAGCTCTACGCTAATGACGCTGAACGTTCCATTTGTGTCACTCGTACAACGCTATGTTAGAGAGTTTGCTGTTATGAATGCACGTGAATTTATGTATGTAGATGAATTTATTTGTTGGTCTCATAACATGTTTTGAAATAGGATAATGTATTAAAATGTGTCATCTTTCTTGGATTTTTACTATTCATCAAATGCAACAAATGAATCAATGTTTATTGAAAACTTCTCTATTGGGTTAATAATGTTAATATTTATAATCTTTTTAAGCTGAAAACTTCTTTAGTAACGTTGTGATTTGACACGCGATAAAACGAAATCATCACTAAAACGAGACAATACATACACTTATAGGATTTAGCCTGCGAGTGAATGAGATAGAATACATTATACAGTATATTTTATTATCTGAGTTTCTTCTTTGTACGTGTGTATGTGCCTGCAAATTACGAAGCCTTGGGAAAAGGCGTAACACTGACGTGGTGTATTCGTCACGTGTATCGTTTATGTGAATATTTTTATATTTTTTGAAAGTTTAACATCTACCGCGTGTGAACTGCAAACATGTTTTTTTTAAGTTATAATACTGTTTTGGCCGGTTTATAAAAAAAAATATGAGAGTGAACTTTACAATGAGTGCACACATCGCAACAAAAAGTCTAAACTATGAAATTGCTTCCTAAACCTTTAGTTTTTTGTAAGGTAGATAGTCCACATTCGATATCACGCGTCACATAAAAACTCGTGGTAGTCGAGTAGTTTAGACCGGCGAAATATCGATTCGATGTCCGTAGATTCGAACCCCATCGCGTATCTACTAACGAATTTTTCGGAATTCGTGTACATTTACTAATTCAAATTGGTAACACTATCGGCTGAAAAAACACCGTGACTCGTGAGGAAACATAACGCTTGAAAAATGTTCTCGGAGTACCAATTACCTATCTGGGAAAAATAGAGAACTGTGGATTTCTCAGCGTTTGAAATCGCCAATAAGTCGTGGGCTGGCGTGATGCTTAAGCCTGTGCCTTCCCTTGAGAAAAGGCCTTTGCCCAACCGTCGGAAACTTATAGGCTGATATTAATATAGACGGCACTTAACGAATAATTGGTCCCTTTATTAAGCAAAAAAAATTTATTTAAAAAATTCTACCAATCAAAATTGCAATACAAATTTCTGTTTGTGTCTATAGACCATAAAGTATTTTTTATAAGTATTTTATTACAAATAAGTTACGGCATCGTCTCTAGTGCTGATAGACAAGATAATTTATAGAGAGCATGTTTATTTTTCTCAGTGGCATTTTAATATAGTTATTGGATTTGACATAAAAAATAATATCTATAAGAAAGTGGGTGTGTGTACTTACAAGTATGTACGCGCGAAATATGTTATAAGTACTTATTTTATGTAATCAAAATGATTTTTCATTTAATAAAATAAGATAGTAAAATATATAACTATAAATAAATTTTATATCCCATACAAAATACCGGTCACTCAAAGCATCATTTTAAAATTCACAACCTAAAATAGCTGCAACGATTATACTACAATAATTTACATAATACATATTATAATACATTTTAACTTCCATTGTTGTTAGAGTTCAAAGTTATAAGACTTGGAACAAACTTCAAAGTCTGTACAAGAGTCACGAGAAGTTGTAATCTTCTTAGTTCCTGTGACAAGTTTTATAATAAATGAATTTGACAAAATTTGTCGCTTACCTTATATAATAGATCAGGATTTTTATACTGTTGAACTTATCATTATATTAGTTAAGCTGATTTTTCTTCTTTTTAAGGTTCCTGTAGAAATTATACCTCGATACTAATTTTAAAGTTTATTGAAATACTGTACATAATATGTAGTTACAATTATGACAAGACAAAAAACAAAACTATACATAATCAAAGGTACGACGCGACAAGAGAAGTGGCGCCACACTTCGGACCAATTAAGAACTAAAAACTGTTCTGTTCAGAAACAAATTGTTCATTTTATGTTTAATATAATTTTATCTCAATAGTTCCGTACCCCAAAAGGAAAAAGGAAGCCTTGTAGGATCACTTTATTCGTCAGTCTGTCTAATATCAAAAATAAAAAACAGGCCTACAATCCCTTTGAGCTCTGAAAATATAAAACTTTTTAATCAATCATATTAACATTAACATTGGAGTTTTTGGCGGGATCTTGAAGTGACATGTTGTGGTTGTTATTTTTAATTCATTTACTTAGGTTTTTGACCCTATATTATGTAATATTTGTGGCGTTTTGCGTGATATAGTTTGGTTTTTGTGCATAAGTGAAGTGGATTATAAATATAAGCTGAAAGCATTCATTCCGAGATCACACAAAAATTCCCTAGAAAGTTCTAACAAGGGAGCCACCATCTTGTTAGGATACTGAATCGTCATAACACTTGACAATATAATTCACTCGATAATGGCAGTAATGGTCTTCATTAAAGAGGACCGGTTGCCAAGTTAGGAAGAAGAAGAAGAAGAAGAACATTAACATTGTCGCATATTTTGACACTTGCAAGGGAATTAAAACCTATAGGTTTCTTCCCATTGACCTACAATCATGAAATTGGGCAAGAAGCAATGTCTTATAGAGAAGGTAAAGAGAAAAAACCGAAAACATAAGTTTGTAGTTGCATCATAAAAAATACGATTATAAATTTATTTGCAGTTGTAAACTGACCGCGACCTATGTCGATGTACGGGGACAACAGTTTTCCAACAGCAAAGTTTAGTTTATTCCTCAATCCAGCTTATCTTTTCATTCTAGAATTCCCGTGACGGACAAACTATTTCGGTACGGGAATCCAACTAGCACTTAACCCGCTTTTTTGCTAGCTTTTGCCCAGGACTACGTTTCCTTTGTCTTAAAAATGAAATAACTCGCATGCATGCAAACTGATTGTATTAATACAGAAACTTTAAAGTTATAATCTTTGGTTTTTAATATCTTCAAAATCGATATGTTCGGGTCGCTCAGCTATGTTATAAAGCAATTACTGGTTCCAATTTATTGTTTAGTTAAATCAAAGCTACTTCACGGCTGTCACTCTGATATTATTAGCCCGTTTGCCCAAGAGGCACGTCTTTTGTCTTTGTCGGTAGTCTCTCGGGGATCCTTTCTGCTAGCTATCAAGAGTTGACATGAGCAAATTGAAATGTCAGCTTCACGTAAATTGACTGCTAAACTGTTATTACCTAAACAGGCTATATATATTGATTCTTATGTATAGTAAAAAACAAAGGTTTAAAATGAAGCTTTTAGGTTGTGTTATTAGTGAAACTTATATTATCTTATGTTGATAAATATTAAAAATTTATATGTCTCATGAGTAGCTAAAATTAATTTTAAAGCAAAAGTAAATTACACAATAAATGAATAACATAATGGAGTTCTCGACCTGACTATCATATTGTGTTTTTTATGTTAATCGATTTTACGATATTTGGCCCTATACTATGTAATACTGGTGGCATTTTACGTGATATTATTTGATTATATGCTAAGTGAAGTGAATTATAAATAATAACTAGAAACATGAATTTGAAGATGCCACAAAAACTCATGGAACTGTTTTAACAAGGGAGACGACGTTAGTAAAGCGTTGCTAAAACTCTGCAGATTAGAAATATATTCTATCTACATGACAATTGACCTAATTATGTATATAGTTACGTGGCTATTAGATAGGTCAAATAAAAATAACATTATAATGAGATTTTGTTAAAACAGAGTTTAAAAAAGACAATACCTTTCCGCAATGAAATAAATAACAAACCTTGTCTGTTTTCTCATTTATTTATTGCTGTTAATTTGCAGGTGATAAGATTCTATGGGTAGTTCAATGTAAAAACAGGTTTAAAAATAACGTATACCCATAGATTAATGATTGGTTTCCCCGTTGCGTCAACAGCGCCAGCTTCAACCAATAATAAATCTACGTATAATATACCTTAAACCTTTTTACTGTTAATATTGCCTAAAATAGCCTTGTAAATTAGAACCGACTCAAACTAATTTAGTATCCACTTACATCCTATGATCTCGGAATACTCATTTACAGTCCAAATATACGTCGTCTATATGGATTCATAATTTTAACCCTTAATTTGCATATAATGAAAATTATGAAGGTACTGACGCTCCCGCCTCCATTAAGACAGTATAAACCGATAAAATTATGTGACCTCATTTGTTACTTAGTCGGACCCGTTGGGGCTTTGCGTGAGAAATTACCAAAAGCTCCCGAAGACATTTATTTCAGCCTGATACTCCAATAAATTTTGCTAAAAATCGGTTAAGGATTTTTTAATAATAAAAATACATTAGAATTTGGAATGATAGTATGACTGGAAATAATCCTATTATAAGAACAAATATGTATATTTATATAAAAAGCTTTTTACTGTGTATCTATATGTATTTTTTTATAAAAGTACCAATCACGACTTGTCAAGTTGGAAAAAGACGTAACGGTGTAATTTAAACGTAACCCTCTAAGCCTAACGGTTTATCATTTTCATATATGCCGGTTCATGATAATTATTATATACATTTAATATTCCGTTACATAGCGTTTACCGTTAAAATTCAATGTTAAAGTTATAAAAGATTTTCTTATAAATGTATATAAGTTCTTATATATATATATATATTTATCCGACAAAGCATTCTTTTTTGTTTTAGAAAAACTTAAATAGATTTCCAAAGTTTGCAAAATGAAGATTTGCCTTTAAAACTTCAGTGCACTAAAACGGCAGTCTATCTGCAAAACTGTAACAAGAATTCTTAGAAACGATACGACTGCTGATCTCGAAACTCAATTTACTAGCAATGGATTATTCCACAGAAACACAGTAATGCCCATTTCATTGTATTAGAATACAGATACTTATATTATTAACATTGGACACACTGACATTAATATATTATGGAAAAAATAAGGATTCGGTAGGCTGATCGCATTGTCTTTACTCTATATGTTAGCGTGTATTTTAAAGAGAAGTATCTACGTCGGTATTTCATAAACACTGCTCAGAACCTGTTAATAATTTGATTAGCATACGTTTGTATTCGATTCTTGATAGTAGCTAGGGACATCTGAATTTATACTTTCCAATCCTACTGTCCAAACTATGTAATATATGAAATAGTTTGTATGTGTATTACTCAGTCACGCAAAAACGGCTTTTTATCATGATAAGTCGCGGTCAGAGGCTGGTATCCACTAACTAGTGGTCGAGTGCCACCTATCCCAAATTCTTTTTTTTTCTTAAAAATATGGCAACGAAATCTTCACCAAAGGAAAAAAAAAGTATATCCTCCGTTCAAATCATGAGTTAAACTGATTAAAGAAATCCAATGGAAAATATCAATTTCAATTTTTCCCCATAAAATCATTTTTCGTACTATTACTAGCATTTATAAAAGGTAATCAGCCAAATCGATCCAGCCGTTCTCAACTGATGCGCTTATCAAAGAACAGCGTTTAATTTTTATTTATACATATACATTTTGGGCTTGATAAAATATGTCTTTCACGTGTGGGATAAAGTAACTATCCTCGAGATAATATCTATACAAAACTTTACATTACTTTTTATTACCATCATCATCATCATTATCATCATTTCAGCCGCAGGACGTCCGCTGCTGAACATAGGCCTCCCCCATAGATCTCCAGAGTGACCGATCTTGTGCGGCCTGCACCCAACGGCTCCCAGCGACCTTTATTATGTCGTCTTTCCATCTAGTGGGGGGCCGTCCTACGCTGCGCTTTCCGGTGCGTGGTCTCCACTCGAGAACCTTTCTGCCCCAACGGCCGTCAGTTCTCCGAACTATGTGCCCCGCCCACTGCCACTTCAACATGCTAATCCTTTTCGCTATGTCGGTTACCTTAGTTTGTCTACGGATCTCCTCATTTCTGATTCGATCTCGTAGAGAAACACCAAGCATAGCCCTCTCCATAGCTCGCTGAGCGACCTTGAGCTTGTTACCAATACTATATTAATTAATTAATTACTATTATATGAACATCAACAAATAGCAGAATATACAACCGTAACAATAAGAAAAAGGTTTTCTATAGAGTTCATATATGCTCATATATAAAGAGGAAAGCAACATTATATAAACATCTATAATGTTTATTTAATTTTCAATATCTATAGATATATTACATTTTACTAAGCATACTGTCAAGACATATATGAAATGCTAAAATACAATTTACAAAGACTTAAATTATATTATTATCATATTATGTATATATTATTTCACAAACCAAATTAATATTATTGTAATAGAAATAACAAAAATAAGAATATTATCTACCAATTATTTCAATTAACTTAAATTATAATATATATACTTACATATATATATGACGACTAGGGTCATTTACTTCGACATGTGAAATAAACTGTAAGCGTTGCTCTGTAAACAAAGTTTTATTTCATTAAATTTAATAATTAATTAATATTTTACACTAATATACACTAAATATAATATCATGATAATTTATTACATCACACATCTGTCACCTTTTGTATGTCACAATATTCTTTTTAATAATAGATAAACTATATATTATATAACTATATACTAAACATATTAAACCTACAAAACTTAAAATAGAATTAAAGAAATATATTTTCTTTACATATATTAAGTATGTTGTATTTTAAAATTCGTTAAATAAAAATAAATACCTATATGTAGGTAAATAGATTGGACTATGTTTATATACATATATTACGTTACGTTATGTTCGTAGAACTCTCGTTCTGTCATATTTCCCTCGATGTAAATATTTGAATAGGTCAGTAAAGGCGGACAGGACATGTCAATTTGTCCATGTCACTCTCTGAGGCCGGTCGATTCTCAGCGACATCGGCTGTGTGCACACGACCACTCGAGCTGAATAAATTTGAAGAAGAAAATGATAATATAGACATACCAAGTAACCAAATACTATTATATCGGTATATATCTATACATATATCACGATATTATATTTACCTTTATTAATGTATCCACTTATTATGTCGCATAACAATACTTTTATCGCAATTAATGTTGAAGTATCTAATAAAATGGTTTGCAAAGCAGTTGAATATACATTGAATCATGAGAAAAATCCGGGAATACGTAGTTTCCACGAAACTTTAATGCAATAAATTTTTTTGCATAGCACGCTTTAGTTGTTTATCCGCTAGCGAAATGCGGTCAGCGCTTTGTTGTGAATTCGAATTCAGTTCAAAAGTGGAAATATTTACGTGTGCTACATTTAGAACTATGTATCAATTGACATAAGAGCTACCTACTTAATAACAGTCAAGAATAATAAACAGTTTTATTTATTACTAGCTGTGCTCGCGGCTTCGCTCATGTGGACTACAGAATGCCATCGATCGAGCACACGCGCGAATCTTACTCCCACACTCCTGGCAATTTTAAAGATAAAAGGTCTAAATATGGGTGTTACTTAGAAGATAGACATAGACTCTTGCTGACTCTAACGTAGGTATTTTTAAGATCTGCAATTATGTAGTACATTAATTTGACACATCTCTTATGGTTTACTCAGACTAAGCTATTTACGCGCCCGAATTGATTCACCATTAGCAGTTTTTTTTGCGCGGAACCCTATCTATATAACTAAAATAAAAGTAACCAAATTTAAGTAATCGGCCACTGAAAGCCCCGTCCAAATCGGTCTAACCGTTTCAGAGATTACTCGGAACAAACAGACACACATTCAGACAGACAAACAAAAATTTTAAAAATTGGTTTTGATTTAAGTACCTATCGTATATACATTCACTAGCTGACCAGGACAACTTCTTCTGCGTCATATAAGAGAGAGAGAGAGAGAAAGCGTTAAAGAGAGTGGGTAGTAGGAAAATCAAAATGAAATTAAATTTGATCACCATTCGCCCTCCCCTCCCCACATGAACGTCCGCCTCCCACATCATTCCGCATAATAAAAATTCGCGCGCGGTACTTGATCATTATTTTGCTGTAGAGTTATTTTAAAACTGTGATATCTCCTAAGATATTCATTGAAATCAATGATGTAAAGGGCGACTTTGTTCAAAATTAATTACTTGTGATGATTAACGTATTTATTTCGATTGGAATAAATACCATGTTTACAAAAACACCTTCGCAAATAATGTATTATTTTAGAACAAATTGTATTACCATAAAAAAGGCTATATTGAGTCAAATGGACATGCTATGGGGGACTTTATTTTAGAACTTATTATGAGAAACCATTCCACCATACATAATTGTTGCGTAACTTTTAAATTTTAAGTAAGCTCTCAAAAGGAATTAATTTAAAAGATCACTATTAATTTTTATATTATTATTATTTCTCTGTTAAAAATGATAATAATACCCAAACGATACACTGCACAATTTTAACATAATACACAGTTTAATTATAAAAATCAATAACGAAAATAAAATATGACGTGAATAGAAATCGAAACTCAACGCCATCTACAGGATATCTACGCAACCTAGGTATCAAATTATATTAGAGAGTTGTATCGATCAATCGATGAATTAACTTACACTGCCATCTATTAGGAATTCATAGAAGTAACCAAAATAAACACTATTGTCGATTATTAAATTCATAGTTTCATTTACAATAACAAATATTGAGATCAATAATAGAGACAAAAACTATCATTCAGTAAAAAGCTGTTATTTTGCCATAATAAATAGACGCTTCAATTTTATTAATTAAAACTGTATAGATAGTTGAACATGCAACTTGTTTTCTATACATAATCAAGGACAAGCATAGTTGTGAAAATCAGAACTCGCATTAACCATGTATAGTGTATTCATTCTCTCGCAGGCTAATGTATATCTTTTAATTATGTTCAGCCATATCTTTTTTGTTTACAAACCGATTTAGATGATTCTACTTCTGTTGGAAGGGGGATACCATAAGGGTGATCCCATTATAACTTCATTGGCATTGGACCTTCGACTTCGAAGATACACCAGGAAACTCCTCAAAATCATTAAAAATGGTTTTCTTTTTTGTTAAAAATTGTCATTTATTGTTTAGTAGCTGGTCCAGCAAACATTCTTCTAACTTTTTATTATATTTTATATATCAAAGCAACTGTTCAACAAAGTCTTTGACCCGAAAGTATAAGGAAGGTCTAATAATTAAATACACCTCAAGTGAAAGTGTGCCAAAAATCGTAGACACAGAACTTTGTTGCCCTATGGCCCTATGTTTTTGACCTATGTCCGACAAATAACGGCACAATATAAAAGCGAAAGGACGTTGCCTGTTTCTTTTTAATAAACGATAACTTATAACAATAATTTTTGTATTATATACTTTTTCTTGTGGTTTTAGCGCCGCAAAAAACACTAGCCAGCTTAATATTTATAAGCCTTCGTATTATTTTCTATTATTCAAAGTGAGGCCTAAGAAGATGGCGGCTTCCATAATAAAACTATCTAGGAAGTTTTTGTGACATCTCAAACAAAATGCATGTTTCCAGTCTATATTTACAATTCACTTCATATACGCGCAATTACAAAACTATATCATGAAAAATGCCACCAATATTACATAATATAGGGCCAAAGAACCTATGTTAATGAATTAAAATAAAAACCACAACTTGGCAACCTAAGATCCCGCCAAAAACTCCTTGTATTATATCTTTTCTCCTTGTATTATTAAAACTAACAGAATTTACTGAAATATCCAGTTAAATTATTACACCTACTAGATGTCCCATGTTGTACTGACCTTTCCAGTAATCAATAGCTCGACCACAACGCCACCTATCGCGTTCCTTCTCCATAAAACACACTTAGATCTATCAACATTGATGGTGCTAAACTCATTTTTTTAATGGATATGCGTAACAAAACAAAAGAAAAATGTGAAAAAATTAAACTTCGAATTTCACTCGACACTATTGTGTAATAAGGGCGAAATCTCTAAGCCGAAATTAACATAAATTTTAATACAAACAGGATATATCGCACATTATACAGACAAAAAAAGATTGGGCTCGTCCGGGATTTGAACCCGGGACCTCTCGCACCCTAAGCGAAAATCATACCCCTAGACCAACGAGCCAGTTACTAAACTTTGGAAAGAAAGCATTAATTTAATAACTAAGTGTTTTTTAAATATAATTATGTGAACTCATGATTTTTTATTGTAATTGACTACATATCTATTCAGAAACACAATATATTATTACTTTAAGACCCAAAACATGAGACATATTTGCCACATTTGTATATATAATAAATAAATACCTTGGCGACCGAGCTATGCTCGGTGTCTTATATTAAGAAAAAAAACACCTATCTAGGTATATTTGGAATGTAAATCATATCTAAATACAAAGTATCATCCAAATCGTTGGAACCGTTTCCGAGAAACCAATTACATATACATATACAAGAATTGCTCATTTAATATAGTAAGATATAACTAAATGCAGTAGAAATTAGAGCGCTAAGAGGCATGGTAGGAGTGAAATTAAGTGACAGGATAAGAAATAGTGTGATAAGAGAACTTTGTGGTGTGAAAAAAGATATACTCACACGGATTGAGAAAGGGATGGCTTAGATGGTTCGGGCATGTAATGAGGATGAATAAAAGAAGAATCATAATGTATAAGGCAAGTGTGAAGTCCTCGAAGTAATCAAGGGACGTTCTGAAGAAAGGTCTGGTCAAGAGCACTCTAAACCTACGATAATGCATGGAAAAATTGATATGAATGTTGAAAAAGCGAAAGATGTATGCCAAGATCGTAGCAAGTGGAAGGACGTGGTCTCTGCCTACCCCGTTAGGAAAGAGGCGTGATTATGTATGCATGTAATTGTTTATTACAGCAATTTATGATAATTGTTATCTTATATAAATAAAATGATAAAGGTTTGCCATTGTACGAGCATCACGCAAAATCTAATGAATAAGTTTTGATTAATAAAAAAAAAATGTTTTTCTTCTTTTATACTTGGTCAATATAAATAAATTATCACGATATCTTCATCAACAGTAATTCTTTTTGTTAACGCGTGCATAACCGTGGGCACAGTTAGTATATAATAAACAAATCTTTTAAATTATTTTATTTCAGCACTAAACTCAAAGGTTAATTTAAACTGGAAGGGAAATTATATTAAAAAGTTTTAATTTAGAAAAAACTAATTCCAACATTATTTTAAAATTAAAACACAAAAACTACAAAAGGTTGGGCTCGTCCGGGATTTGAACCCGGGACCTCTCGCACCCAAAGCGAGAATCATACCCCTAGACCAACGAGCCGCTTAAGGACTGAGTAGAAATTATTGATTTAAAATAAAATCATTTACATATAATTTACTTAAATTATTGTCAAATTTAAGTGTGAAATTCAAAGAAGACGTGAATACATCTTTATAATATGGGATATTAATTTTGTTGTCATCCTAAATCTATAAATAAAAATTAAATGATAATATATGGTTTATAATTATATACATAACTATATAAATACATACGTGATTGCTAACCATGGGTCTCATAAGAATGCTCAAGGTCACTTAAAGCTATGCTCGGAGTTTCTCTGCATAATCGAATTAGAAATGAAGAGATCCGCCGAAGAACCAAAGTCACCGACATAGCCTAAGAAAAGCTAGACTTGAGTGGCAGTGGGCGGGCAACGTACCTCGTAGAGCGGATGGCCGATGGGACCAAAGAGTTCTCGAGTGGCAGCCACGTACCAAAAGACACAGCGTGGGTAAACCCACCACAAGGGGTCCGACGACCTGGTTGTGGAAAGCTACTAAATACGGACACCACAGAACCGGTCTTTGTGGCGATTTTTGGGGAAGACCTATTTCCAACAGAGGACATCTTTCGGATAAAATGACGATGTTGGTAATATATATTACTTTCCATGATGTTAACTCTAAATTTTTTTTTCTAAATAATATTCAGTATTTTTTAAACATAAATATTAATGTAAAATATATCACTTCTAAATATAATGAATAATTTTATTGTTTTTTGTTACTATATATTTAATGTATTCCGACAGATACATTTGAGAGTCATTCCCGTAAACGCTAAATCTATAAATAATAAAGAAAAACTTAAGTATAATTTGTATCGTTTAATAACAATACATCATGCAACTTAATATAATATGTACTTTAATCAAAAATGGATTTACCGCTGTCTTGATATACGATAGCGAAACTTGGGTGTCAGAAGAAGTATGAAAGTAAAGAAAGAATAAAGAAGGACTCCGTCAATAGAGTTTTTTTTTTCAAATTGGATCTTCTGGTCCTTGGCGGGTTTTGACAAGATGTGATCTCTATCTAGCGTGAGATTTACCCTATAATTTTCAAATAATGTAATTATTAATTTTTATTCTTTTTATTTTGGCTCTCTGCTTAAGTAGACAATTTTGCCAATGTTAATTGTGACAAATACACGTTATAGAATTTAGTTGCCAAATGTTCTGTGTACTCTAGAATAACCTGTGAGAATTAATTTATTTTACTAATGTATTTTGCTTCATGCCACTAAATATCTAAGTGTTAATATTGATATCTTCTATGTACTATACTTTTTTTTCTATACACAAAGTACCTATTTAATATTGTCTATGTATCCGGAAACGCGAAAAACTCAAAATGGTTCACTATCATAATTTTATCACCAGTGCATGGTGGTAGCAATTACGGTTTTTCATTACCGTTTTTTTATTGTTCATGGAATTTTGTTTGGAGTTTTTAATTTTGAAATAATTTGTGTTAATTAAAAAAAAATACATACTTCGTTTAAATATTTATTTTCGTTCTTACAAATAATCATATTCATCATGTCAACTTACAAACAATATTCAGTGCTGCTTACGTTCAACAAACATTAAATTAAATTATGTATATGTCTTTTCTCAGTTTTCGCTAATGCCATTATTTATATGCAATATCTAACAATTTTCCATCTTATATTTTACACTTTAAAAAAATTGTATAAATAATTAATTTAAAAAAAAACTTTATCCCGTTTAAGCCCGGATACTTTGAAACTTACCTTACGTTAAAACTATCACTACGTGCGAATTTGCTCAATATCGAAAGGTTTTTTATATAACACAACAAGGAGAAGTCGTAAAGTTTGGGATAGACGTAGGTATATACGAGTATATACACAACGGGTGCACCTCCGAGGCACGTCGTAAAATGTATCGCCTGTCGATTTATTCATGCTGTCTGCCACCTAAACCGAATCCCGCACTCGGATCGAATCTTGATTGCTAAGCGCCTATCTGCACACGTAATACGGAATTGTATATTAGTTGGTATGTATACACTACGAAACCAGTTTTTTTGTGGATGCTGGCACATTAATTTATATATTACTAAACAGGTTTAAAATTGTAAGATTTTTAAGTTAAAACTTATTGAAAATGTATATCTATACAATTAATGACCTTGAAGCTTGTCTGTTTTTAATGTCACAGTTTTTTACTAAATGTATATGAAAGTATATACGGTACCTACAACAAAACACCTTTTTTTTAATTAGACCGATTTTGACGGGACATTCACTGGCAGATATCGGATGCTGTAAGGAGCAGTTTAAGCTACTTTTATTTTAGAAAAAGTATTAGGGTACCGCGCTAGTAAAAAATCTGGTCATGATGAGTCAATTCGCTTCAAATAATTCACATAAAATATGGAAACTATACAATTTCTTATATTCTGTTCTCATTGTACATAATTTAATAATGGAATATATTAGCGTCGACAACCTTTTTATATTTGTTCGTATTGATATATTATCATTTTTAATAAAATTATCATTTTATAAAATTATCATTTTATAAAATATCAATAAAGCGAATGACCTTTTAAATCCTGACATTTCAATAATGTAAGCAAATACAGAAACATTCGTTACTTTATTTTGTGACGGCAGATGGCACATAGAGAAAGGTTTTAAATACTAATGGTCATTATTCAACCCATTTGTCGCGAAGTCACCGAGACTAATGACTCTGCGGTTCCTGACAACTTTATTTCTCCAAACAAATTCATGTATTTGAACCAAATATATTTATAATAACATTGATAAATAGATGTGGGTTTAAATTATTATATTTTAAAATTTATTGTTTGTCTGCGAAATTATCTATCATGTTCCAAGATTCCAAGCCCGGTGAAGCCGTAAAAGGCTAAGGCTTCAAAGTTCTTATGGCTAACAGTATAGGCAGATCGAAAAAAAAAACCAGATTTGAATAATATTACCTTATGCGTTTTTTTTCTAATTTGGTATATTAGCTTAACCGTTTTGCAAGTTGAAGTGTTCTCTAAGTATATGTTTGTTAACTACAAAAATGGTTACATTTTCTAAAATGCATTTATATTGCTTGAAAGATTGACATGACTGGTTTTGAAAATTTTTATTACGATACATATATAGATCGGATTGATATATTAATTAAAAATTTTAAGACTGACTGACAAGCTACGTACATATTAAACGAGTGGGTCTAGAATTGCAATTTTTTTTTACAGGAGTTCCGTATATAACGTAGGCGAGCATTAATAAAGAATTATGGAAAATTTATCGTTTAGGGAGTGGATTTAAATGGGATATTTCTTAAGGAGACGTGTCTGGTAAGAAATTCCATCGGGCACATGCCTACTAAATCTATAAGTTGTAGGAATTTAAGGCAAACTTAGCATGTTTATTTTAAAATATGTATGTATATACAAACATCGTACAATATATCTTTACACTACCATAACTTTTCTCTCTCTCTCTCTCTCTCTCCCTCTCTTTGTATATATTTCGAGGGCATTAAAAATAGACGAATACAGTAATTCCTAGAAACGCATTTTAACTCATTCTCTCACAGCCTAAAACCTATATATACATTTATAGCTATCTCTTTTTCGTTACACATTTTCGTTTCATAAAATCCAATTCACTCCAAGAAGTTTCAATTCAATAAAACATAAATCCGTTATGTAAAAAGGTAGTGAAATAAGAAAATTAAAACTAAATTATTCAGGCAACAACTTCGAATGTAAAATCATAGTCAAATCAGAATGGAAATATTCAATGTGAAATGAATACTTTAATAACGTTTTAATAATTCATTTTCTTCTATTTGAAACAATCTGCGCTGTATGACTATCAAAATATTTATAAGATGGTTTAATAACTTTGACGCAAAGAGCCGAACAAGAAGCTCTAAAGAACGAACGTTATAAGAACGATCTACTGAACATAACATTCCAAATGTTTATAAATGTATAGTATTTGTATTTTTTTTAATTATACTTCTTTTGATGATTTTAGTAGAGGGTACAAATGTAAAATTGCGAGCTGCACGCGCATCGTGTGACGGAAATGCGACATGATGACATTAGCTGTCAACGATAATAATGTGAATTCATTTTACTACTTTTATTTTTGTAAAAATAAATAAGTTAGTATAAATAAAGAAATAAACATCAAATGAATGTAATTAAAATAATGGTTTTATTTATATAACGTTAAATTTTTTTTACACTTTGAAAATAAAAGTAAATAAAAGTCAGTAAAATGAATTTACATGTATTATCATCGATTACGATTTGATCGATCGATTACGTGCTTACTCATACTTAAGTCACATAAGTAGTTCAACATCAACAAAATCGGGTACAGCAGTCGCTACAAAGCGCATTAAAGGACTGAACGACAATGCCCTGATTAGCATATTTTTGTGCATGTTCAGAAAATTGAGTCTCTGTAGCCGAATTCGACCAGGATAACACACACACACACAAACAAGAACGCGCGCGTACACACAAACAAGCACGCGCACGTACACACAAACACACACATAAATAGTAGTGATGTAAAGCGGTACGAGAAAAACCTAAAAAAGATATATTTTTTTAAATACCGGTGTAACTTGTTTTATGTTCAAGAAAAAAGCCTATCTTCCACTAGGGTTAGCGTGCTACTATCTTAGGCCAAATCGTCACTTAAGATCAGGTGAGACTGTAGCCACAACGGCCACAAGCCTATAACGATAAAAAAAAAAAAAAAAAAAAACAATTATGCTTCATTCACTAGAATGATGACTTAGTTTAGTCATGAAAATAAAGCAGTAACATTAACTCATTTCATTTGTTAAACTTTTAGCTTTTTATAACAACGGAAATTTAACCAAAAAAAAACCAAATTTTTATTTGTTTTAATTTGTTAGCTTTAATTTTTTTTGAAATATTAAAAGAACGTAAAGAGTAAGCGTGTCAAGGTGTACTAAGACTCTAGATGAATTATGGAAGCGAATATCGAAAATTCGCAGTACGCATGACGTAATCCATGAAAAGCTATTATATCTGTCGGGAAATCTCATTTCCTCTCCGAGAAAAACGGACCATATCTCGGTCGGTTAGGAAGTGGGTCGCAACTTCACTCAGCAGACTATTCTTAGTATATACCTGTACCTCACTGTGAAAGAAGTTTTCTAGCTCAACATATTTGCATTTTGAAAATTCTTTAATAATACTTTAACACTAGCTTTATCCGGCGGTATCCCTCGTGATACATTTTTAGTAACTCTAAGTCACGCTAAGAGATATATCAAATTAATGTAGTACAAGTCAGCGCGAGCATATGTCTATCTTCTAAGGGTCACCCACAATATGCATTTTTGCGTTTAAAATAACCGGGATCGGGGGTAACACGATTCGCGCGTGTACCCGATCAACGGCATTCTGTAGCCCACACGAACGAAGCCTCGGGCACAGCTAGTAATATTATAAGTATAGATTATAAAATAAATATAGCTAATCTTCGAACCAAGAAAACTAAATTCCTTATTAATTCACAAGATAAGAATCAGAATGTTATAAGTATTATCGTGATATTTATGAAGGCCTGTCTTACTCAGATATTCAATTAGTTATAATAGGAAAAATGCATAAACATAAATTTAATATATTTATTAAAGGTACTTGAGTAAACGAATGTCCTATAGTGTTTTACATATGGAGGGTAAAGATAATGAATGAGTTGCGACTCAATATATTAAAAACTAGCTGTGCCCCTCGGTTTCCCCCGAGTTTTTATCCAACAAATACCGCGCCGTCAACGCAACGGACCCGTGTAATCATAATTGTTATCACTTCTCGCAAGTACAAATTATGTATTTTAATTTTTCATTTTCTCCTAAACGATGTGTCCTAATTACATACTATAAAAAGAAAAATTTAAATTGTTTTTATGATGAAATAACTTTGGTTCGTAAGGATTAATATAATAAGCCTAAAAATAAAGCTCAAAATCAATTTTTAATCTTCAACATAAAAACACGCAAAATACCTTATTGTGGCTTATGCTATTAAGAAATAGGCATATGTTACCGGAGACTTTTGTTAGGTATACTAAAGAACAATATTTTGTAGAATAGGTATTATATTTACGTATCACTAACCATTACGCCAGCGCATCCGGATAAAGCAGTTCGGGAACACTTTCACTTCGACTTACTTAAACAAAAATCAATATTTAAGGCTAGCTGAGAAGTTTAGCTTAGTTCCAGATAGCCTATACTATTCTTCGTGAATCTGGCTAAACTGGTTTAAACAAACAAATAAAAAAACTCGTCCGCTTTACTAAATTATTAATAGTATAGATATACACTGACTGACCTCGGAACACGACAAACCAAAAGAAAATCATACATGTGTTTAACACTATGTGTATGATGGTCGCGATCCCTACCACCTCGCTATATTACTGTATATACACTGACTAATATCTGAACACGATAAACCAAAAGAAAATTATAGATGTTTTTTTCTTTCTCACTGACTATACTGTTAGCCTAAGGGGCCCTAAAGAAATAGAGCCACTTATGGCTTTGACAGCTTCACCAGGCTTGGGGGCGAACGCTTAAGGCATTCAGCCGCGAAAGCGTGAGCAACATGCGCACAAAGGTGCCAAAGTGGCCGGACGTCGGCTTGGGCTGTTACCGCGATTGTGAAAAGGTCGCGAACTGACTAATTCCCTATCTGTAGAAAATTTGAGCTAAACTAACACATACATATAACATGTCCCTGCCTCTAGGAGAAAGGAATGAACATGTGTATATGTATTTAGTATCCTGGAAACATGATCGAAAGTAACTATCGTAAAAAAAGAAGAAAAAAAGGTCCCTTACAGGATCTATATACTTATGTGGTGTGCACGTATGTATGTACATATTGTGTGTAATGATGTGTGTGGGTAGCTACGTGATTGTAAGTGCAGTGTCACCAGTATCGCGCGAGCAGCTGCATGACTCAAGGGTCCTACACCGAGGGAACGGACCTAGGCTTGAGTTGATGTAAGAGAGGGAGGACGTGACGGGTTTGCGGGAGCGAAATTAGCCGCCCATCCCCTGTGGAGGGAACGGTGGTTTCGCGGGCATGGGCGCGAGCACGCTTTGTTTGGAGAGACGGTGGAGTAGTATTTGTATATTTCCTCGATCTTATAAACGGGATCGGTGAAAATATTCGCGGCCGGAGTTGTTCGCGGGGGATGTTCGGTTTTGGGTTTTAAGTCGCGGCAGCTTTCACCAACAGATTCACGTGATTCGAAGCAGTGTCGAAGTACGATCGCGTAAGATATTCAATTTACGATTCGACCAACGTACCAAGGGGCTTTGTTAATTTTACGTAAGAATCGGGTTTAGAGGATTTGGAATTTATTAATGTTGACCTTTGACGTATGAGCGAATGTAGCGCAGCTTATATGTCATGATAGGACGGACATATGTCTTGTATAATGTAAGCTTATGTCTCAGGATCATTTTTCTTAGTATCAAGGGTTGCAGTCTATGTGTATTGTAAATCATCCTTATTTTTTAAAACACGAAACACTGTTATTTCTTCCTAAAAGCATAAATATGAATTTTCATATCCCTAAATTTAGAAATAGTTTGTTCTTCATACAATCTTTCATACCCTATTTACCTCTTAAAGTTTTATTTTCACGACATAAGGTAAGCCAATGTCTTTCTTTAAGGTCCAATATATCTCTATATCAAAATTCATCAAATTTGGTTTCATGCGTTCTTGGTTCAAACCTTCATCGTCTATTTCAGGGCGTGAAATGCAACAGACAGGACAGACAGAGCTACTTTCGCATTTATAATAATATTAGTATGGATTATTCATTTCATTATGCTGTCGTTCTCTATGGTGTCAGTAAATTACCCAATAGCAGAATAACGACAACAGTTTATAATAATAAATTTTTGAAATTAATTCTCTCTCTCTCTCTCTCTCTCTCTCTCTCTCTACACCTTTCTTTGTTTCTCTTTAACCGATACTTTAGCATGGTAAAAATAGCAAAAGATCGATTGTTGTGGTGTCCTTTTTGTTTTCTATAATAGGGATTTTTATATTGATAACACAAATCTGAAAAGTGAATAAAAGAAGGTCGATTTTTTGGAGTGATCGATCTTTTTCGGAATGAATTGCCTAGCAGCGATGCGGCACTCGACTTGCTTATGTGTTTATATCCAACTTAGGGTGACCACTTATTAATATGATTCATTATATATGTGTAAGGTCAACCTCATATTGGAAAGTTCCAAATTCTCTGAAACTGTACATTTTTAACTTTATGTAAACTTTCAATAATCATCATTTTACAAACCAGTTTCAACGTTTCAGCCAATACAACTGAAGAGCTATTTTATAGCATTTTTATCGAACAAATGTTCGACGTGATTTTTTAAATTGATATAACTTTTTTATTTATGAACTCATTGAAGTAAAACCACACTAAATGTTAAGTCAACCTTACCAAAATATATTATTTGAAACCGTTTCCAAATCAGTTATGCCGTTTCTGAGATTAGCGCGCACAAACGTTGGCAAACAGACAAACACAAAAATTCTAACAATCATTGTTTTGGGTTCTCCTGTGTTGATAGAGACCCCCAATAATAGTTTTTCTCATATATCTTCTATGTATAGACATCGATCAGTTACGTTTTTATTATATGTATAGATAGATGTAGATATGGTGGTCGCGATCCCTACCACCCCACTATATTATTGCATATACACCGACTGATCTCTGAACACGATGAACCAAAAGAAACTCATAGTTGGGTTTATCGCTATTTGTATGGTGGTCGCGATACCTACCACCCCTCTATATTATTTAATAAACACAGACTGATCTCTAAACACGACAAAGCAATAGAAAATCATAGATGGATTTATCACTCTATGCGTATGGTATTGCAAATCATCCCTTATTGTACCACCCTGCCGATTCATTTTTCAAAAACGCGAAACCCTTTTATTTCTTTCTAAAATCATAAATATGAATTTTCATATCCCTAAATTGAGAAATAATGGGTTCTTCATACAATTTTTTATCCCCTATTTGACCCCTTCATGTTTTATCTTTGCGCCATAAGGTACCCTATGTCCGTCTCCAAGGTCCAATATATCTCTATTCATCAAAATTGGTTTAACGGGTTCTTCGTACAAACTTTCATCCCCTATTTCACCCATTAAAGTTTTATTTTCACCACATAAGGTAGCCAAAGTCTTCCTCCAAATTCCTACATATCTCTATATCAAAATTAGGTTCTTTATACGAACTTTCACCCCCCCATTTCACCCCTTCTAATTTTATTTCCAAAAGTAGCCAATGACCTTCTCAACCAAAGTTCTTCAAAATTGGTTCAGCGGTCTAGGCTTGAAAATGCAACAGACGGGACAGAAAGAATTACTTTCGCATTTATAATATTAGTAGGTATGGATTATTCAATTCATTATGCAGTCATTTTCTATAGTGTCATTTGCCAATTAAAATACTAACAGTAAATTATTACCCAACACCAAATTAACGAAAACAATTTATAATAATTAATTTTTGAAATGAATTCTCTTTCACTATGTACCTGTAATAAATTCTCTCTCTCTCTATACCTTTCTATGTTTCTCTATAATAACTGATACTTTAGTAAGGTAAAAATTACAAAAGATCGACTGTTGTGGTTCCCTTTTAATTTTCTATTTTAGGGATTTTTATATTGTTAATACATAAGCGAAAGTGAATCGGAAAAAGATCAATTTTTGAGAGATCGAACTTAGACATCGATTTTTTTGGGAATCGATTCATAAGAGTTCGCTTCGAATCAATCTTTTTCGAAATGAATTGCCATCCCTAGCAGCAGCGCAGCTATATTCAACTGACAATATCCAGCTTATGCAGACCCCCTTTTAATATGATTTAACACATAGATTTGAGGTCAACTTATATTGGAGATTTCATTTTATTAAACTCTTCATTTTTTAACTTTATGAAAGGTTTCGATCATCATCGTTATACAAACCATAATATACAGATAGCTAAAATTTCAGTCAATTCAACTGAAGAGCTATTTTATAGCATTTTTATCAAAAAAAATTTCGACGTGATTTTTTAAATTGATATAACTTTTTTATTTATGAACTTATTGAAGTAAAACAAACACTAAATGTTAAGTGAACCTTACCAGAATATATTAGTGAAAACCGTTTCCAAATCGGTTATGCCGTTTCTGAGATTAGCGCGCACAAAAGTTTGGCAAACAGACAAAAATTCTAACAATCATTGTTTTGGGTTCTCCTGCGTTTATAGAGACCCCCAATAATAGTTTTTCTCATATATCTTCTATGTACAGACATCGATCAGTTACGTTTTTATTATATGTATAGAATAGGTATAGATGTTCGATAAATCGAATGAATTTAAGATAACCTTATTATAACAAATTGTAATTTTGTTAATGTCAATGTAGTATGCAGCCCATTGATTATTGTTATATCAGAGCTATTTTGATAATTTTGATTTGCTTGGTTCAGTGAGTTTCGTTTCAGAACTGATCCGTTTATATTCAACTATCGATTGGTATTCTCCGTAGTAGGACAGTTATTGTTTTAAGAAATGTTAATGAATAGTTGGAATGATACATTGTTGCAATAAAGATATTGAACAAAAATCTTACAGCGTTTTTCGAACGTTTTTTTTTTTTTTTTTTTTTTTTTTTTTTTTTTTTTTTTTTTTTTTTTTTTTTTTTTTTTTTTTTTTTTTTTTAGAACTGACTACACTGTTAGCCTTAGGGGCCCTAAAGCCGCTGCGGCTTTTACAGCTTCACCGGACTTGGGGGCGAGCGCAGAGGGCACTCAGCCGCGAAAGTTTTGTGGACGACTCGCACGAGGGTGCCAAAGTGGCCGGACCTCGGCTCGGGCGGTCGTCGCGTTCGCAAATAGGTCGCGATCTATTCGAATCCCTACACCTACGATTCGAGCTAACTAAATATACACATAGGCACGTTCCCTTCCTCCTGGGAGGAAGGAAGGAACCGTGCGTATGTGTATTCAATAATCGGAATGTTTCTACACTAACTAGCGCTAACTAACTAGCGTAAAAAAAGAAAAAAAAAGGTCCCTCACAGAACCTATGTACCTGTGTGGTGTGCACGTGTGTATGTTCATACGTGTGTAGTGTTGTATGTAGGTAGCTAAGTGATGCACGTACAGTGTCACTTGTATCGCGCGGGCGGTTGCCTGACCCAAGGGTTTCACACCGAGGAACGGACCTAGGCTTGGGTTACCGCTAGAGAGGGTGGACGTGACGGGTGTGCTGGAGCGAAATTGACCGCCCGCCCTCTGCGGAGAGAACGGTGGTTACGCGGGCGTGGGCGCTGGCACGCTCTGTTTGGAGAGACGGATGTGTAATATTTATTCGAATTTTCGATGTGATCGTCGGGATCAATAAAAATATTGCGCGGCCGGCGTTTGCACCGGATGTCCGTGGGTGCCGGAACATAAGTGGCGGCTGTTTTTATTAACGGATTCGCGTGGTTCGACGCGGTGTCGAAATACGAACGGGAGAGCTGTTTAACGTAGGCATGTATCGAAGGAAGCTCCATATCTCTATGGAGATCTACGCTTCGAACATACCACGGGGCCCCGGTGAGACGATAGAGGAACATATTCTGTATCGATTGTAACCGTTTGAAACTCGACTCGGACATATGTGCGAACACGGCGCAACTGTATGTCAAAATTGGTCGAATACACGTCTTGTAGAGCGTGAGCTTATGTCGCGTGGACATTTTACTCACCGAACACAACAGAGGATGCAACCGGCCCAGGACCCACGCGGCCCTGTTCCTAACCTTACGGATGTGGGGTCTAAAAGAGAGCCTACTATCTAGGGTTACCCCTAGATATTTGGTCTCTCTTACATACGGAATCGGATTATCGTAGAGCTTAACAGGTTTAAGCTTCCACGGTATCTGTGACGAATCCGCATCGAAGAGCATCGCGGCGCTCTTCGAGGGATTAACGGCTATACGCCACTCGTTAAACCACTTCCCGAGAGTGGTCACGGAGCGTTGGACTTTGTGTCTGAGGTGGGATCTATTCCTATCTGAGGCATATAAGACTGTATCGTCAGCGTATAGCCCTACCTCGACCTCCGGGAGTCGAGGTAGGTCACTGATGTACAGGTTAAATAGGCTAGGAGCCAGGATCGAACCTTGGGGAACGCCTGAGCGTATTGGACGGGGCGTGGACAATTCACCTTCCACTCTATAGCGAAAGGTGCGATCTGTTAGATAGTCGCGAATTATTTTAATTAGCCTATCGGGGACTTCAAAGTGATACAACTTGTAGATCAATCCCTCGTGCCAGACCTTATCGAAGGCCTTGGCAACGTCGAAAAAGACCGCAAGTGTACGGCGGGGTTTATATATTTCAGCAAAATTAAATGCAACGTGCTCCGTGAGGCGGTGCACTTGATGAGTGCAAGAATATCTAGCACGGAAACCGAATTGCTCAGGCGGATAGAGGTCTTTCTCCTCTATTACTGACTTGAGACGGTTCAGAAGGATCCGCTCGTACATTTTCCCTAAAGTATTTAGGAGACTGATCGGGCGATAGCTGTCGGGAAGCGACGCGCTCTTGCCGGGCTTACGGATACCTATGACTATGGCCTTTTTCCAGGCGGCTGGAAAATGGCAGTGGGCTATGGCTACATTGAAGATGCAGACCAGAAGAGCTATGAGGCGATCGGGAAGAAGTCTAAGTACTTCATTCCTGATCCCGTCGGGACCTGGTGCTTTTCTAAGCTTAAGGCTTTTTATAATGGAAAGAACCTCCTCAGACGTGACTGGGGACAGGGAGTCTGTCGCGGGGAGCTTATCCAGCTCCCGCACGCATCCATCGATACCCTCGACCCGGTCGGTATTTGCATCGACACTGTTCGGAGAGCACTGGCTCTCCAAACAAGTGGCGAGGCACTCCGCCTTGTCGCTGCTATCGAAGGCGAGCGGTATACCGGGACCCCTCTCGAGGGGGGGCATAAGATAAGAAGCCTCTATTTTGAGGCTGTGAGCTAATTTCCAGTAAGCCAGATGCGACGGCCTTAGCCCTTCGACGAGGGCGTCCCATCTGTGACTTCTGAGTTCTAATATACGGGCTCTAACCGATCTTTGAAGTGCGCGTAAACGTGCGCGGTTTTCCTCGGTCGGATAGTGGTCGTGCGCACGAGTCGCCGCGTTCTTTTCCGTCAACAACGCCCGCACGTCGGCAGGGAGTACGAAGCGGCGATCGCTCGCCTCTTCGACCTCTCTCGAGGCCTCTCCGATGCCGGCCTGCAGGTGGTCGACCAGGGAATCGATCGCGAGATCTACGTCCGCAACGGACCCCAATACGTCCGGGATCCTATCTAAGCTGGACGAGGACGGCCTGTCCGCAAGATAATGTTTTAGCTTGGCATAGTCAACCACTTGGACCGAAGGAGGGCTAGAGTAGTCTGGTTGACCTAGCTGCATGATGACCGGACGGTGGTCGGAGTCGAGCTCGTGTACGACCCGAATGAGTCGTAACCGAAGCGCGATACCTTTAATGAGAGCTACATCAAGCACTGTCGGCATACAGTTGTCTTGAAAGTGGGTGGGAGTGGGTGGCGCTATGACATCAAAGTTTAGCACGTTCGTTAGCTCTTCGAGTTTAACCCCATTACTGGAGTCTCTCCAATTGCCAAACGAAGTGTGTCCACAATTGAGGTCACCCGCTATAATGACCGATTCACCGAGCGAAAGTAGCTTTTCTAGGTCAGACCTGAGAGGCTCTTTCCTCGGCGAGAGATAAACTGAGACTAACGTTATGGACGGGTGGTCGGTCATTCCTAGTCTACACACGGATACTTCCATATTGGTAAGTATCGGAGGATCTACCGGCGTACAATATAACGATCGTTTGTAATAAATGAGAGTGCCGCCCCCGCGGCCGGCCCGGTCATTTCTTACAATATTGTAGTTCGCGATTTTTGGATCACGTTTAGCACGCTTTAAGAGTGTCTCCTGCACTAAAAGAACATCTACTTGGTGATCTTTAAGAAAGGTCGCGACGAGATCACGCTGCGGATATAGGTTCCGTGCGTTAAAAAACGAAAGATTTAACGCTTTCGGTTTAAACTTTGCCATTGAAAGGCCCTAAGTTATTATTACACGCCTCACGGTCGAGACGTTGTAGTGTCTCTGAGAGGCGGGGGAACGCGCAAGCGGTCTTGATGAGACCGAAGCGCTCCAGATGGTCATTGTAGTCAATGAGCTCGCGGATATCGTGCTCGCGAAGGAGCAGTATCATTAAGTCGTTACTATTAACGACAGCGTTAGCGGGCGCGCGGGGCGCAGGCGCGCGGGGCGCGGGAATATCCATAGCCATAAGGGGCTGTGGATTGGGGCGACGGGGGCCCCATGCGTTCTGCGATGAACGCACGGGTTGCGGTTGCACCGCGCGGGGTGCGGAGAGGCCGGCGGTGGCCGGGGACTGGCGCGGGACCGGCAGCGCGGGAAATTCCCCTGACGCCAGCGGGGGTTGCGCTTTGATGGCTGAGGTGGGGGGCGCCGCCCGGGGGGCCGCCTGCCTCTGCGTGCGTGGCCGCGTGGTACGCGGGGCCTTGGGGCAACCGCGATAATTCGCGGGATGCCCCTCCTCCCCGCATAACACGCAGCTCGGGGGGACGACGGAGTCACGCTCGCGCGTGCACTCCCGTGTGGGGTGGTCCTCTCGGCACTTTACGCACCGCGGACGAGAATGACAGTTACGGGCAGCGTGCCCGTACAGCTGGCAGTTGTGGCACTGCGCAGGCTGGTGGTTTTTGTGTGGGGGCTCCACGTTAATCCCGGAGAGCCCGCACACCGTCTCTAGCTGGAAGATGGCCTTTCCCTCGGGGGAAAGGTCCAATATGGCCACTACCATTTGTAGTGGCCGCTTATCTTTACTGTACATCCGGTGTACTTTCCGGATGGGATAACTTTGCTCCTTGAGCGAGGAGCACACCTCCGACGGGTCGAGCTCCACCGGAATGCGGCGGATGACCACTCGGAGGACGCGCTCCTCCGCGAGCGAATACGTATAAAATTGCAGACCTTTCTGCCGGAGGAGGGTGGTTAGTTTACGGTGAGTTTCCGAAGAACTCACCGAAATAGAAATCCCGTTGACTATGTTTCTAGCCTTGTGGTAGTCGAGTTTGAGTCTGCGCATCTCATTGCAGACTCCCATCCAGGCTGCCTTGTCCCGGATTATGATTGGAGGTGGGGCACGCTCTTTTTTCCCGCCGGCGGGCGCGGGGAGCTGGGAGGACGCGGGGGCGGCGGCGCCCCTGACTACTGCCTTAGCTATTACCTTAGGCGCCGGTTGAGCAGTCGGACTGCTACGCGCCGTTCGCTTACGCGACGCCACGACGGTGAAGCCGTCGTTCTCGGTATCCATCTCCGGAGATGGATCCGGATTCGCGGGCGAGTCTTGTTCGACCGGAAGGGCCGAAAACGAATTTTTCGTCTTTAACGCGGTTTCCGTGGATCGCGCGGGACGTACGTACGGACTATTTTTGGTAACCCTAGATTGTGACCGCGAATTTCGCGGCCCTCGCCTGACGGAGGCGGGGCTTGACCCGCGCGATTGGCTAGTCGGGACAGGGGGCGTGGCCGTAGGCGCGGCCATGGCCCCGGATGACGCGGCGGACAGGCGCGTAACGCTGCGCGCGGGACGTTTGGGCGCGACGCCGACTGGCGCGGCGCCAGTAGATGTAACGGTCGCGGCCGTGACGTCATCGGCCGCCTTGCTACCTGAAGCGGCCGCCTCGCTACCTGAAACGGCCTCATGACGGGTCGCGGTCGCAGCGGTGCGACGCACGCAGGCGTTCTCAGGTAGATTACGGTATTCCTCGTCTAGAGAGGGACACCGTAATACGACGAAATTTTGATAGCGCTGGTATTGAAACTCCAGCGCTTTCATCCTGGCTTGCAACTTGCCTATGCAAGTGGCCAGGTCGGCAACGTTATTTGCCATGGCGGCAGAAGAGGGAGGACAGTGGGACATTTTTATTTAATTTTAAATTTAAAGGCCTCCCTGCCTTAGGGGCAGGGGGGTGCGCCAAAATATTTAAAAGACTATCGGAGTCGGCAAGAGACCTGTTGTCAAGGTGCAATGACACACAGGAAGGACCTATCAACCCTAAGGAGCCCTAACAAGCCCGGGGCCGAGGACGCAGACCGGTAATTAAACCGGGCTAGGCCCAAACAGGTTCCCGGGGATGGAGTGTGCAGGATCGGAAGGTTTGGCAGGAGACACCTGGGGCAAGACTATGCGATAACCGCAAAGGCCTAGATTCCCAGGCCCGTCCGAGTCTGGCTGTTTGCCTCTGAAGGAGACAACCAGCGGGCTGCTCGGGTCACGCCCCACTTGCCTTCGTTGGCACCGTCAGGTATCCAGCAAGTGACCACAAAACCGTGGATTTACAAAAAAAAAAAAAAAACAAGCAAGTCGCACCGAAAAGTGCGGTTTACCACGCGAGCGTTAGACACCAGTTGGTTTACGTCGTAATTGCAACAATATATTTGAAATAAATTCCAAATATAAGATCGCAACAATTAAGTCACGTGATGGTCAAAATTGAAAACGGAGCGACACGTCCGTTCGCAACAGTGACCAAATCGGAACTCTCTTTTCGAACGTAAAGGTAGTAGATTGATGTAATATTTTGTGAGCTGAGGATGGGCTCGAGTCTCATAAATCTGACCTCGGAGGGGAGAAAATTATGAGTGTCGCTTGCTGATTTCCTAATACATTTTTTTTTCTTTAAGCGCAATATAACAACTACACTATTTCATAAGACAGAGCCTATGATTTAATTATTGTTTATGATATTTATATTAAATGCCACTTTTATATATATTATTAAAAATTTAAATGACACATAAACATCCTTTGTGATAACATCATTAAGAAATAAGTAACAAGTAAAATTACACTACTTATTACAATCACTTTTTATAAATAGACGCGATATACTATCATTAAAAACAATTTGAACATGGTACAAATTTTGTTATCAGCGTGTTGAAACAAAAGAGATAGGAAATCGCAGCGTAGGACGGAAACTGTTGTGAAAAAAGAACAAAAGTTTCTTCTCGCTCACGCCGATATCAAGTCGAAAGTGCACTAAAAGCAATTGCCCACCATTCACGATTGCATGTAAAGAGAGTCAATGCCGTATCTGCTTATAAAACATCATTTAATTATTAAGCTATCGCGATTTTATTGGATTTTATCGCGTATTTATTTAACCTGGGACTAGAACTTCTATACAATTGCTTTAATTTCAATCTGGTTACACAGTCTGCGCAGTCTGGGCAGTTTTTAATAACTACTCTCATCTGGTCTATGTGGCCACAGATGCGATTAACGGATTTTACACTACGGTAAATGTAGTATAAATAGTGTGTAATAGATATAGTAGTCAAATTTTCCCTTAAATTTAAAAACCAGAAAACTATCGTTTAATTGTCACTACCTTGGTTTAGAAGTTGCTTTAGTTTGAATCCTTGGATATTGTGGGATTGTAGGAGATGAAACTGCCGATGTTTAGGCCAAAAATGTTGCAAGTTGTGGTTATGCACATCCACTCCAAGACTTGCGTGCTTTTGCGAAATGAGAACCTTGACAGTCATAGCAAGATCATTGGATAAATTCTGAGCCACTCAAGGGGAAATATTATAAAAGCATTCAACAAATAATTCGCTATAAAACCGTGTTTCATTTAAATTTATGTGGGTTACTACTATTGCCCATTTTCGTTTAGCTCATTTTTTTTATAATAGCTCGGCTAATTGACGATACTCTCCCTGACGGTAAGCACAGTACAATCCTGATACAACGGCTACTACCGAGAAATCGTAATCCAACGACGGTCGCCGCTGTCATTTCTGCATTGATTTAACTGGATGTGCACAGGCTGATCCTGAGTCGCGACACACAAAAGCGAGTCACTATGACGGACTTTTCACCACATGCATGGTGTACGCTACCCAGCCGGGCTAAACCGCTATCGCCATTTCCTCATTCATTGCTCAGCAGGGTGCACCACGTGCAGGAGAGGTTAGCTTGGGTGTTTCAGCTTTAAAGATATAATTTGTTTTCTTTGCGAAAATACCATTAGGTTAGTACCATTAGACCATTATCTATGTTAATACGGTATGATGAGGGATCCGTGGATTACATGTTATTAAAACTGCTCCAAATTGTCTTGTTCCCCAATTGTCCGCTAAATGATTTTCTGCCTTGTAATATTGCTCGTCATACTTTCATAAATGTTACTTACTTAAGTGTGTATTCCATTTTAATGAAATATTCACTGCTTAATTTATCGCAATAATATAAAACTCTATGAAATGAGTTTTGAAATGAAAGTCCTTAGTTCCTATCTATAAAGTTATGCTTTCTATTTATATGTTTAACAAATAGGTTTCATTAGTTTAACATATTATATCATTTTATAATATCCCTGCAGATCCCATAACAAAATATTATTCATTAATTTACTGTTTTATGTTGTGTTATTATGTGTTTTGTTTTGTTATTCTTTTTTTACGGATTTTAACGGCCGGTCAACTGTATCTTCTTTACTAGGCACGAGTTCGGCCGTGTAAGAAATTCTGTTCGTTTCTCTGGGATGGATCCGCAAAATACATAGACGGGCTGTTCACATTCGCTGTTATGTTTGTGGACTGTGCTGTGTTTACCATCAAGGACAGAACCGTCAATGTGTCGAGCAATTATAAAAAAAAAACTACAGTACACCGAACATTTAGCAACTAAACATAAAATAAATACTTAAAAAGCAAAATCCTTCGATAATCTTAAAATTAACGAATATGCTAAACGTTTAATTTTTACGTACGTTTTTGTACGTAACCAACGTATTAACAAAAGAGAATATCTCTAGAAGTAATAATAATATATTATTTGATAACAAAGGTCTGTATCAAATTATATTCACCCACAATACTAATTACGTAAGTCTCTTTTATATTCTTGGGCGTCTTATCACGGAAATCTCCCGAGACGTCAGTAATTACGGCAACAGATACAGTTAATTGCGTCAAGAACCTCCGCGGGTTTCCTAATTTTTGCCTATTGTTTCCCGAAACTTACAGCTTCTTCCATTTGCATATATTTTAATAGATGCTTAAAATTTATATTGAAAGTTTAAGTATGTAAATATTATATATGAGACATTTAATTGTCAGATAAGCGTGGATTTACTACCCAATTTCATAAATGTTATCATCTGCTATTATCTCTTAGTACTGGGTGGTAAACAGGACAATTGTGCCCAACTGAATCTCGACCACCATACACCAAGTGAAACACCCGTTATAGTGGCACGCTTAGGAGTGTCGCGTTTCGGGATCGACCGGTGCTATATCCATTAATCAAGCGGAGTGGTAGGGGGTACAGACCCAATTGGATCACGACCACCATACACATCGTCAGAGTGACCCTCTTTTGGTTTGTCGCGTTTCGGGATAAGCCCGTGTATAATACCAGGGGCAGAGGTTTGCTTCGTGGTTGCCACTGTGCTACTAAAAAAAGAATAACTTCTTTTTTTAACCTAATAATTAAAAAAAAAAACTTTTTTTCTTCATAAAGTGTTATCCGCCAACAAATGTCTAGAAAAACCCTTACAAAGCTGCAGTTGTCGAGTTACTTGTATAATGAACTGACTCGAACGAGCTGAGAAGGTAACACGTGTTCAATTCATCGCGGAGCCGTCAGCCAACTCAGCAATACTCGCTCGTCGCAATTTTTCCGATGACGGACACTTTTATAACAAATCACACAGGCACAGCAGAACGCGGAGACCGTCTCGCTTTGCTGACTCATCACTCTGTCGCTGATTATTATGTGTCGAGGTGTTTTCTAGGAAACAGCTATTCCAATTACTACGTTTTAATAAATTTTAAAAGTTTACACCAATTATTGGTTAGTGTTTACATATTAAAAAATACTTATTTCGAGTTTTTTATTCAATTAATATATTTATTTATTTCAACACACATATTTCATAACTTTACCGGTAAACAGATATTCAGCTAATATGATTTTTTATTATTTAAATAAGAATTAAATTTCATATTACATAAGAAATACATCAGTTAAATAGTGCAAATTTTATAAAATAATTATATGATTATCAATAATAATTTTTTTATATTATTTTATTCATCTTTTTGTACTGTTCATATAAGAGTTATATCATTTATTATAAGTAATTATTCCAAAAAATTATAAGCATAACAGTTAACTACTGAAATTAGTTATGGAACATTATTTTTATGTTTGTGATTCACCAATATCGTCACTGTTTATTTCGTACATTACTTTATGTAAGAAAATATATGATATAGCGTAACCAGTTAACATAACTATGTATTATAAAAATGTAATTTGGATAAGTAGGTCTCGCGTGAAAAGATAAACGAACAGACAAACGGACGTTGATTTTTATAATATGTATAGTATATGATTATACTTTATTATCTAACATAATATTCAACAAAACGTAAAAGGATGAGAAGTATAAACATTTTTAGAAGTTTAATCGTATGTATTCAATTTATTTTACATACAGATAGATATTTCGAAGGAACTTTTCGAGACGCACGCCTTGACTATTAACTTCAAACGTATCATTTCGTTTCCACTCCTATCGGCAATATTCTTCGTTTTACTTTCTCATATATCCAAAAAGAGTAAAGTATTCATATATTCTCACGCGTAATATGTCATCGATAATACATTAGGGTCGGAGTCTAATGGAATAACTATAGCACTTTAATGTGTCTGTAATATCATTTATTCATACATCTATTCCTTCAATTTATTTCTAAAGTGAAATTCAATTTATCATTCTCAGTAACGAGACCGATTTACGGCTGACTGAGTCTTATTAAGCAAATTGATTTTAATCTAATTTTGATTTATATCTGAATGTACACTTATTAAAAAACTTGCTAATAATTTATCACCTGATGTTAAGTGACGATGTGACTCGAGATAGTAGTCACGCTAAGTCTAGTGGGAAGAATGGCTCTGAAGTGCTGCTGCCGGTACACATACAAGTGCTTGGACAGATCTTCAACTTGAGGGTGGTAGCCAGCCAGGCGGGCATTAAAAAATACCCTACCTATGGTTTCATCAGGATGTTTTCCTTCCCCGAAGGCTCAGTCTCATTCCAGGGATTCGAACACGTCGATCGAGGCAGTATCCGTACACGCTACCACTGAGCTATAATTTCTTCAATTGTTTGAAAAACTATAATTTTAGATAAATTTAATTTTATGAAACAATATGGAATCCAAACTTATAATAAACTACACCCATAGATTAACAAAATGCCGCTCTACATACAAACAATAACTCTTAGAATACACCAAATTCATATCGTTACGCGTAGTGATTATTTAAATGATGCTAGTGTGTGTGAACTTTTAAACTTGACCCTATTCATAGTATCGAGTTTACGGATAAAGAAAATCAAATCCATTATAGGAACGTTTTTTGAATTTGGAATATTACAACGCTCCAGCAATGTATGTAACGGCGTGCTAGGGTTATTAAATACTCTTTGATTAGATCTCTTTTATCATTCTTGGCATACCAAAGTAAGTCTCTTTGCTTAGTACAAATTACGTTCACGTGGCTGTATAGCCATAAATGCGCTTACCTTTCGGCACTGATGATAAATAGAAAATTGGCAGCAAAGCTGAACATTCTTCTTGATGTGTTATTTACATACTTAATAATAACATTTTCTTTTAGTAATTGCCCCAATATGACTAATGTAACTTTTAATATTAATTAAATTAAATGTATAATATAAAAAGTATGTTTTATTTCCATGCATGTTTGAGAAAAGCACTATATATGCCTCGGCGGAAATGGCATTACTATTATATAAATCAACAATCAAATAAATATAAGAAAGGATAAAAATATGTAAACGACGAATAATAAATGAATGGAAAATATAGATGGGTAGATTGGTTATTAAATAAAAAACTTCATTAATAATATAAAATATAATGTTATTCATAATAAAATATCAAAAATACTGGATTTATTTGTACACGTTTTGGTGCTTGAATAATTAAGTTTTAATAAAAAAATCGACACACAACTTATGAAAGAAGCCAAATAATTTATTCAGCGCCGTATTACTTTGACAATAACAGAATATGATGCTATTCAATGCACAAATATACGGCAAAACAGTTGGTAGAAAATATATATTCATCTAACAAGTCATAATTTAACATTGACAGCTACTTTTATTTATTACTTCATCCTTTAAACATAGAGTCGGTCTTACGATGATACAAATTCAATCTCCATTTATATGAATTAATCCTGACATAAATATGATTGAATATTAATAGAAAAACTGACCAAGAGCGAGCTGTGTATGCGCTACAATATTCCGCTGCATTTTAGTAATTTAGCAGTCCAATGGTCAAAGTAACTGGATCTACAGGAAACATAAAAAAGACAAATAATAGTAATAATGACTACGCTAAACTTTTGAACTCAATTTTATAAAATTTGTATGGTAGCTTGAAGCTGTAAATAACATAAGGTATATCGAAAACTAACAAGCCTACCGAAAATTAATAAAATAAAATAGTTTTGAAAAACTAAGCCGATCCTTTCTTCGTAAGCGAAGTCACAAGCGTTAACTAGTATATGGTAATAATAAACTTTAAAAAAACGCTCAAATAATATCTAATCGACCGCAAAAGTTTCATCCTCAGATACACATTTTCAGACATACACACTAATAATATTTATACGTAATAGAACAACACACATTAATAAAACATTTGGGTAATTTCATGAATATTACACAGGTACGCATTGAATAAATATTCTCTTTTAGTTCTGAAATATCGTCCTTTTTTTCTGAAGTTGGATCAAATATAATCGTTAAAAATATAATTAGTAACATAATAATAAAATCTTAACCATGGGGAAACTTGTTTTATACGCGGTAACACTGAATGCCGCCATTTCATATTTTTTTGGTTCATGTTATTTTACGTTTATACAATAGCATTATATAATAATTACTGATAGTATGTGATCCCAGCATCTTTAGTATTTATCATAGTATGGTTTTTACATAGTTTAACTACGCATTAGTGGCAATTAACTTTGGATTAGAGCGAGCTTCGACCAATAATTAATCTATGACTACATCACTGTATTAATATAAGTAGTAAAATAAATACTCGCCGAAAAGTAATAGAAAAATCTGCTCATGAGCGTTCTAACGATATGGGATTTTTTTTTCACAATTTATTACAACACGCTTGAAAAAAATATAACACACTTTACATTTGTTACATAGCTAATTTATAAGTGTAAGTACATATCTTAGAAATCGAGCGAAGCCGCTAACCGATAACAGTAAAATTCTGTTTTCCATTTAGAAAAATATAAAATGGAGTGTTCCATTAAACACACTTCAGAAAATCCAGATAGCGAACAAGAACAAAAACAAAATAAGGGTAATTTTCTTATTCGAAACCATCTCCAAACGTGCGAGTTTATCTTCGTAGGAAATTCAAATATACATTTAGGGAGCCCATGTTGACAAAATACGGAGATATTCAGCTGGAGAAATATTCATCACATTTATGTAAATACACAGAACTTTTATAAAAAACCTCTTTTATCTATCCGTCAAATACATCAAATCTAATTACCTACTTTTGCAAATAATAAGTTACCCACTTCATCAAAACGCCTTTCTCGTAAGCGTTGTTTGGGCAATTTTCCTTTATTTTGAATAGATTGTGCAGGATAGCAGGAAAACAGCGCAAACGCTGCAGTAGGCGTGGCCTGCCACAAGAGCAAGATCGCGTCACAAGTGCGAGCGAGACGCACTATATGTTTAGTTTATATCATATTTATAGCCTTTATATGTATTGTTTTTAAGTTATTGTTAAATTATTAGAAAACCTTTTAGTTTCAACACACGAATATAGTTTTGTATAACCAATAGAGATATAGATAATAAGAAACACATTTTGCCATGGAGGGGACTTCGTACTCACGCCGCACTGTCGCCCCTCCAACAAGACCCGCTTAGCCGCCCCGTCGAGCGCCATAAAAGGCCGCGCTCCGCGGTACCAATTCTCCTCGCCCGACTGCATCCTCTGTTATGTGCTGCAAGCAAAATGTCCACGAGACACAAGCTTACGCTCTACAAGATGTGTATCCGTCCGATCATGACATATAGCTGCGTTGCGTTCGCACATATGCCAAGTTATAACTGGGAACGCTTACAAGCCATCCAGAACAAGTTTCTTCACCGCCTTACCGGTGCCCCCTGGTTTGTTCGTATAGAGGATCTCCATAGAGATATGGACCTTCCCTCGATACATGCATACGCCAAACACCTTTCTCGCTCGTATTTCGACACCGCGTCGAACCACGCGAACCCCTTAATAAAAGCGGCAGCTTCTTATGTTCCCGACCCCAACGCCTGCCGGAGAAAACGCCGGCCGCGTAATATATTCACTGACCCGCCCGACCAAACCGAAAAAGCTAACGCGTTCTACGCCGACACCGTCTCTCCAAACAGAGCGTGCCACCGCCCACGCCCGCGTAACCACCGTTCTCTCCGCAGAGGACGGGCGGTCAACTTCGCTCCCGCACACCCGTCACGTCCACCCTCTCTAGCGGCAACCCAAGCCTAGGTCCGTTCCTCGGTGTGAAGCCCTTGGGTCAGGCAGCCGCCCGCGCGATACAAAGTGACACTATACGTGCAACACTTAGTTACCCACACACAACATTACACACGTATGAACACACACACGTGCACACCACACAGGTACATAGGTTCTGTAAGGGACCTTTTTTTTTTCTTTTTTTTGCGCTAGTTAGACTAATGCGCTAGTTAGTGTAGAAAAACCATTCCGATTAACAAATACACATACGCATGGTCCACTCCTTCCTCCCAGGAGGAGGGGAACGTGCATATGAGTATATATTAGTTAGCTCGAATTCTCCTAAGATTAGGGAATTAGTTAGATCGCGACTTTTTCGCATTCGCGACGACCGCCCGAGCCGAGGTTCGGCCACTCTGGCACCCTCGTGCGGGTCGTCACAAACTTTCGCGGCTGAGTGCCCTAAACGCTCGCCCCCAAGTCCGGTGAAGCTGTAAAAGCCGCAGCGGCTCTGTTTGACGATAGGGCCCCTAAGGCTAACAGTGTAGTCAGTTCTAAAAAAAAAAAAAAAAAAAAAAAAAAAAAAAAAAAAAAAAAAAAAAAAAAAAAAAAAAATGATAAAGACATTGTCAGCAAGTAGATAGTCACAAGTGAATATTGTAAATAGTGATCAATAAAAGTTGAATATATAGTCATCGACGTATTTTTACTCGGCAATCCAGTAATAGTTTTCAAAGTGCGGAAACCACGGAATCAATAGTCCGTAGTATAGACCAGAGCTATCGACTGGTCACTTAATAACCCGCACATCGTCTGGTCCTTCGAGCCGGATCTACGAGTAAGAATCGTCGAATTATGGTGAAAAATTCAACATCGAAACCGCTCTACAATGCCTATAACAAGATCAACAGGAAGACGGGCTACACCACCAGTCTCAACTACTTCGACTACAGGAACCACGGATGCCACTACGGAATCGACAACAGAATTTACTACGGGAACGTCTACCACTATGACCACGTCCTACGTAACAGCAACAACGTCGACCGAACAAACCACCACCGTGTCCAATCAACAGACAGTCGCAGAAGCAACGCCGCCTAGCAACCAGCAAGTTGTTAAATCTATAAACAGCCACGGGAATCGAACGCGTCAAACAGATAGAAATTCTAAGAAGAACAAAGCTCCGAAGTCATTGCGTTTAGCCAAAGCTAAGGCTAAAATATTGAAATTGAAGCTACAACTAGCCAATGCAGCGCTTGAGGAGATAGAAGCAGAGCACAGTGAAGACGAAGATTACGATGACATATCGTCAACAGATACAGGAGTGAACAATACTCAACGTATTCACACATGGTTGAATACAACACAGCTCGTTGCAATCGATCAAGCCGAAGTATCAGAAACAGGCCAACCGCCGATAGAACCTACTCCAGTGATCGCTGCCGTATCCTGGGGCAACGAGGTGACTAGATCGGCGGGAGCTACTACCGCACCACCGCCGCCGCATACTTCAGCAGCCCTACCGGGTATCGAACAGCCAGCGATCATAACCGGATCGCAGCCAACAGCAGCCCTGCCGGGTATCGATCAGCCTGCGATCATAACCGGATCGCGGCCAACAGAGACAACAGCAGCACTGCCGCCGGGTGTCAACAGTAAACGCCTCTACGGCACCACACCTCAGACAAAGTTTGTCACCTCACCGTGGCGATCAAACGAACCGACGGTACAACAGCAACAGACTAGTGCAACTCCGATGGCCACCGTCGTAACACAGCAACCTCAGAGTGTCGATCTACATGAACTGGCATCGAGCATAATGTATGCAGTACAAACTGCACAAAATCGACAACCTAGGAACTCGGAACTACCAGTCTTCAACGGGTCACATCAAGAGTGGCTAAACTTCAGAGCAGCTTACTACGAGTCCGCGCACCTACTTAGTGCAGTTGATAACATGTCACGGCTGAGAAGAAGCCTCCGAGGAACCGCCAAGGAAGCCGTACTAGGCCCACTAAACACAAGTACCGACCCGTCGAGAATTATACAAACCCTAGAGATGCGCTTCGGACGTCCGGAATCCATAGCTTCTGCAGAACTCGAACGCCTACGGACACTACCTAGGCTCACAGAATCACCGCGAGAACTTTGTACCTTTTCTACGAGGGTAGAAAACGCTGTTTCTACACTACAAGCACTCGACTGTGCTCACTATCTCTACAACCCGGAAGTAACCAAACACACGATAGAGAAGCTAACACCAACGTTGAAAAGACAGTGGTACGAGTTCGCGGCGACGCAACAAAGAGGCGAACCCGACCTTATGAAATTCACTCACTTCATAAGACGAGAGGCCGATCTATGCAGCCCGTTCGCGCCTCCCGAATATATCGCCGACCGGCCAGTACCCGACACGTACGCACGTCGACAACAGCGGGTATATACTGTACATGAAGAACAAAGCAACAAGTATTGTCACCTGTGCAAGCGACAGGGACACAACATCGCGGACTGCAACGAGTTCAAGGAAGCAAACGTAAATTCCCGATGGGATATAGCAAAGAAACATCGTCTTTGCTTTCGGTGCCTACGATACCGCACGAAGGTACACAGCTGTCGCCCTAGGAAGTGTGACGTAAATGGTTGCGTCTATAAGCACAACAAGATGCTTCACTTCGTCAAACCACTTAAAGAAGAAACAGAATCAACAGACGAGAAAGTCAATTCAGCGTGGTCGCCTCAAGTCGCATACTTGAAAATTATACCCGTGCGCGTATCTGGACTGGCGGGAGCGATGGATACACATGCCCTCCTAGACGACGGATCAACAGTCACATTAATAGACGCAGCGCTAGCCGACCAAATCGGAGCCACCGGACCGGACGAACCGCTACATATTTTGACTTACAACGGCGGCTCCGGGACGGATATGAAATCAAGCAAAGTTAGTTTCACAGCACGCGGTACAAACAACCGCGAAGAAACTATTCAAGCACGCACGGTCAGCAACCTACAGTTAGCAGCGCAGCGAATACCCAAGGAGGCCGTCATAAATCTCAAACATCTCTATGACGTCGCTCGATACATACAACATCAAGATGCCAGACCTAGGATCTTAATAGGTCAGGACAACTGGCACCTCCTGTTGGCATCAGAAGTACGATCCGGTAAACGAAACCAACCAGTGGCATCTCTAACACCACTAGGATGGGTCGTACATGGCAACACTACCCGGACACTAGGACGCAAAATCGACTACGTGAATCACATTGACACCGACGATCGCCTGGATGATATAATGAGAGATTTCATAGCGAAAGATAACCTCTACATAGAACCAAAGAAGCCCAACAGCGATCCAGACGAAAAAGCCCTGCGTATTTTCGAAAATAACACTAAAATAACCCCGGGAAGCAGAATCCAGACAGCGCTCCCGTGGAAATCGCCGGAAGCTACGTTACCGGAAAATTACAACAACGCCTTGAAGAGACTTCTCAACATTGAACACAAGCTCGATCGAGAACCCGACCTCAAAAAGAGGTACCATGAACAAATGGAGGCCCTAATAACCAAATGATACGCCGAGCCAGTCCCTCCGACACCGACGGGTTCTAGAATATGGTACTTATCCCATTTCGCCGTGCTCAATCCATCGAAACCAAAGAAGCTCAGAGTAGTACACGACGCCACCGCCAAAACCGGAGGTATATCGCTTAACAGCCAGCTGTTAACAGGCCCAGATCTATTACAACCACTACCGGGAGTTATAATAAGGTTTCGTCAACACCGCATAGCCGTCACCGCAGATATCTCGGAGATGTTCATGCAGGTAGAACTCCGAGAAAAGGATCGAGTCGCCCTCCGGTACTTGTGGCGAGGAAGCCGTCGGGACAACGAACCTCCGGAACAGTACCGAATGAAGACACTAATTTTCGGTGCATCAAGCTCTCCGGCCGCAGCTATTTATGCTATGAACAAGAACGCCGATTAGTACAAACAAGATTACTCCGAAGCGGTGAAAGCCATCCGAACAAAGCACTATATGGATGACTATCTCAACAGTTTTGAAAATATAGAAAAGGCGATAAAAGTTACAAGAGAAGTACGTGAAATACACAAACGTGCGCACTTCAGACTCGAAAAATGGACTTCAAACTCATCAGATCTATTTAAGGCGCTCGGAGAACGCGAAGTAGAACGTCGAATTGACCTACAAGATAACGCTCTCACCGAACGAGTGCTAGGCTTGATATGGGATCCATCCAAAGACGAACTTTCGTTTAATCTAAACATGGCGAAAGTTTCACCGGCGCTACTACAAGGTGACACACCCACGAAAAGGCAGGCACTGCAACTAGTAATGTCGCTGTTTGCCCCTTTGGGGTTAGCCTCTCCAGTGACCATCCGAGCTAAACAGATACTACAAGAGGTCTGGAGACGCGGCACAACCTGGGATCAACAACTAGAGCCAGACCTAGCTGCGAGTTGGGCGAACTGGCTGACACATCTAAAGCATCTTGACGCAGTATCAATACCTAGGAGCTACCAGAACTTCACCGCCTCAGCATCGCTACAACTACACGTGTTCACCGACGCAAGTGAATCGGCCTACGCCACCGCACTATACTGGCGTACAACCACAGAAGACGGACAGATCAACGTGACCCTTATCGCCGCGAAAGCCAAAGTCGTTCCGTTGAAGTTAACATCAATACCACGACTGGAACTGCAAGCCGCGGTACTGAGAACTCGCATGGCCGCCGCGATCAAACAGGAGCACGAGACACAACCGCAATCCACTACATATTGGACAGACAGCCGAACAACACTAGCGTGGATAAAAGCGGGCGCAAGAGCTTTTAAACCCTATGTCGCGCACCGCATCGCGGCTATAGAAGACAACTCAAAGAGCAACGAATGGCGATGGATACCTACAAAATTAAACGTATTGGACGACGCCACAAGAAACCCACCGGACCACTTCGATCAAGATCACCGGTGGTTCCGGGGCCCTGATTTCCTCTGGAAGGAACCGGAAAACTGGCCAGACAACATCGAGATCGCATCTATAGCTACAAAGGAGGAAAAAACATACACAATATCAAATTCAACCTCCGCCCGGTCTATCGAAGCCCTGCCGGACGTCGCTCGATTCTCGCGTTGGGAAAGGTACCTACGCGTTACCGCAAGAACACTGCAATTCATCGATATATGCGACGACCGAAGGAAAGTGTGAACTTCAAGAAAAACAAAGATTCTGATCCGGAATGGAAAAAAACCAAGACCGAGACACCGAGACTCCAAAGAAACAAACTTAAAACCATCGAGATAAAGCATCGACCGCTCACTGCTAATCTCCTGAAGCGAGCCGAGGAACTCATTCTTCTTACATCGCAGCAGGAATCTTTCAAAGAGGAACTCGACGCCCTCAGGAGAGGGAAGCCTATACATCGAGACAGCCGACTGTTCCCACTGAGCATAGTACTGGACGGAAATAAACTCCGATTAAAGGATAGAATCGGAGCCATCGTCGAAGTACCCGAAACATTGAAAAGACCCCTGATAGTCGACGGCAATGACCGCGCCATTAGGCTATGGGTCGACTACGTGCACCGACAACTACACCACGCTGGAGTCGAGACCACAGTAAATGAATGTCGCCAGCATCACTGGGTGCTCCGCCTGCAACCGACAGTAAAAAACATTGTCAAGGGGTGTATATTATGCTGCATCAGAGCATCGACTCCGCCGCGACCAGCCACCGGGGACTTACCACCGTGCCGACTAGCACACCACCAGAGGCCGTTTTCATTTACCGGACTGGATTACTTCGGCCCTCTCACAATTACGGTCGGGAGAAGTCACCAGAAAAGATACGTAGCTATATTTACCTGTCTGACAACACGCGCCATCCATCTAGAATTAGCGGCATCCTTAACCGCGGATTCCGCTATCATGGCGCTTAGAAGGATGATAGCACGTGGCGGCACTCCCGTACAGCTATGGTCCGACAACGGTACGAACTTCCATGGAGCAGACAAGGAGTTACGACGTGCCATCTTCCAAGCAACAGCAGAAGAAGCATCAAAAAACTTAGTTGACTGGCGATTTATACCGCCGGGCGCTCCATTCATGGGGGGCGCATGGGAGCACATGGTGTGCTCCGTGAAGACCACGCTCGCAACCACACTGCACGAGCGCTACCCTACCGAGGAGGTGTTATACACCCTCCTTCTCGAGGCCGAGAATACGGTTAACAGCCGACCTCTCACCCACGTTGCAGTCACCGCAGAAGATCCAGAGGCTCTAACCCCAAACCATTTCCTCTTGGGAGGTTCCGGGCGCATCGGGACACCAGGAGAATTCGCCGAAAGAGATCTCGACCTACGAAAAAGCTGGCGCAGCTCACAGCGACTAGCGGACGTATTTTGGGCACGCTGGCTTAAAGAATACCTCCCCGAGCTGCGCAACCGACGGAAACCAGGAGGACGAGGGCCCGAGCTTAAGATGGACGACGTAGTACTCATCGTCGACGGGAACCTGCCTCGGAACGTGTGGGTCCGAGGACGCATCTGCGCCACATACCCCGGACCCGATGGAACAGTAAGGACAGTGGACGTCGCGACCAAGAACGGTATCCTGCGACGTCCCGCAAAAAAGATCATCTTAATAGAAGCCAAGAATCCTGCACCGCTGGAAGTTACGTCGCCGGGAACGGACGACGTACGGCGGGAGAAATGTGCAGGATAGCAGGAAAACAGCGCAAACGCTGCAGTAGGCGTGGCCTGCCACAAGAGCAAGATCGCGTCACAAGTGCGAGCGAGACGCACTATATGTTTGGTTTATATCATATTTATAGTCTTTATATGTATTGTTTTTAAGTTATTGTTAAATTATTAGAAAACCTTTTAGTTTCAACACACGAATATAGTTTTGTATAACCAATAGAGATATAGATAATAAGAAACACATTTTGCCATGGAGGGGACTTCGTACTCACGCCGCACTGTCGCCCCTCCAACAAGACCCGCTTAGCCGCCCCGTCGAGCGCCATAAAAGGCCGCGCTCCGCTGTACCAATTCACGCTCATCAAGTGCACCGCTTCACGGAGCACATTTTGTTTAACTTTTCCGAGTTATCTATACCCCGTCGCACACTGGCAGTCTTTTTCGACGTAGCCAAGGCCTTTGATAAGGTCTGTCACGAAGGATTAGTCTACAAGCTGTACTCCCGCGAAGTCCCCGATAGATTAGTTAAAATCATCCGCGACTACCTCAAAGACCGCACCTTTCGCTACAGAGTGGAAGGTGAACTATCCACACCCCATCCCATACGCTCAGGCGTCCCCCAAGGTTCCATCCTGGCACCTAGCCTCTTCAATCTGTACGTCAGTGACCTACCAAAACTTCAAGAGAAAGTTGAAGTAGGCCTATACGCTGACGATACAGTCATATACTCCTCTCAAAGGCAAACGAGAAACCTCAAATGTAGAATCCAAAGAGCCGTGACCACTCCCGGGAAGTGGTTTAACGACTGGCGAATAGCCATAAACCCCACAAAGAGCGCAGCGGTGCTCTTCGACCAAACCGCCACACAGATACCGCAAAAACTCAAGGACAATCCCCTTGAACTCTTCGGTAATCCGATCCCCTGGGAAAAGACGACCAAATATCTAGGTGTAACCCTAGATAGTAGACTCTCCTTTATACGCCACATCAATCTGGTTAGGAAAAGGGCCTCCTGGACCCTCGCCCGATTGCATCCCCTGTTATGTGCTGCAAGCAAAATGTCCACGAGACACAAGCTTACGCTCTACAAGATGTGTATCCGACCGATCATGACATATAGCTGCGTTGAGTTCGCACATATGTCAAGATATAACTGGGAACGCTTACAAGCCATCCAGAATAAGTTTCTTCACCGCCTTACCGGTGCCCCCTGGTTTGTTCGTATGGAGGATCTCCATAGAGATATGGACCTTCCCTCGATACACGCATATGCCAAACACCTTTCTCACTCTTATTTCGACACCGCGTCGAACCACGCGAATCCCTTAATAAAAGCGGCAGCTTCGTATGTGCCCGACCCCAACGCCTGCCGGAGAAAACGCCGGCCGCGTAATATATTCACTGACCCGCCCGACCAAACCGAAAAAGCTAACGCGTTCTACGCCGCCACCGTCTCTCCAAACAGAGCGTGCCACCGCCCACGCCCGCGTAACCACCGTTCTCTCCGCAGAGGACGGGCGGTCAAATTATTATGAATCGTTGCGCTAGCAACATTCATTATTTTTAATTCACTGGTCATAGTATTCAACACTTCAATTCAACAAATTCAACACATTACAAAATTTAAATTGGTTTTACTACCTTTTAAATTTTATAATCAATCCTCAGCTAAAGTAACTTTTCTGAAAATTAAGATATGTATTTGCATAAGTACCTACGCAACGAAGATAAGTTTGTGTCTAATACTGTAACTACCTGATTATTTTAATGCCATTTTTGCTTCTTTTGTTCAGTTTTCAATATTTTTACTCAATTAACGTTTTCGTATTTTGAACCTAACTTAACTTACATGCTAATAATAAATTTGGAAATCTCGAAAATTTCATACATTGTTAAGTATCCTAATAATATATTCACCCAGATGGTATTATATGTCACAATCGTATTACCAATAATAATATATTTATTCCTTTGAGCTATTTATTAAAAAAACATCTAGATATATTCTTAATAACGTCAAAAGGAAATTAGCTAAATTCGATCGTGGCGCGATCCACATCAAAAGGATTAAGTGGATCCGCACACGGACAGTTTACGGTTATTTAGACAGGATTTATTTGAGTAGGAGTGAAATTTAAACAGATTAACGATCGCGTTGCGACCCACACTGATGTTTTACTTAACTAAATATTGATACTGTTTTATCAAGTTCTAACTAATACTAACGGGATAAATTATCTACGTTGGATTTCCGCAAAGTAACGTTTTCCTCAATCAATTAATACCAAAATATACCATAATTTATTCATCAGCACACTTCTCATTAACGTAAGGCGAGCTCATATCCAGCTGTGTATGTAATGGATAAAAAATGAATTGGCGGCTGGAGAAATAACGGCAGTTCTAATAATTATAATATGTAATGTTATATAAATATTCAATGAGCGTGTGACTAATGAGTCCACATGAGTTCATTTGTGCTCATCAAGTGGCAAACCTAAAGCAAATTATTATTGGAGCATTAATTGCGACACGATAACCCCGACCCTCCGTCTAGCGTCATTTGTTTAATATTAGTTTAAGGTCTTTACATAAGAAATTAGCGTTATAAATTGAAAAAGTAAATCCAATTTTTTTATAATTAAATTATACATTTAATCGACCTAAGTATGTACCATTATTACCTATGCCATTTTAAAGGTAGTTCATTGATTCCATTGCCGAAATATTTGTGGGAACGAGAAACAATAAAATCTTTGAAGGTGAGTTTGGTCAGCCTCATCGGAATTGAATTTTTTCTCTTGCAAGAAATTGTCCGGTTCCGAAAAAATACATATAACACAATACAGTAATAAGAAAAAATGTTTTTGTATACTTTGTGTACTGTCAGGAACTCAGTTCGTAACAAGTCATGTGTTACGTATTTTAAACTCTTTTTTTTTTAAGTGTGCGGACCGACTTTCTGCAAGCTTTGATATAAAAAAATATAATACCTGGTAATGTTAAAAAATAACGTTCATAAAACTTGCATTAGTTCGTATTTTTTATATCATTAATTATTTTGTAAGTAAACGACCGTAGCCCTGAATTTAAATTGGAGTTTTCTCTTATGGCCAGCAATAGCCATAAAGCTAAGTGCAGTTTGCTGTAATCATTCCACAGAGCTCAACATGGCTCGCTATATGTTAAACATTTTTACATTTCGTATTCAAAAACTAAATCTTTTCATCATACTTAATGAATGAATTTCGCAAATATTTATAAAGTGAAAACTTTTCTATATCTTTTGTAATATCATACTAATTTTAAGCACTTCGAATCAATTTATGAGGTAAATTACAGCATAATCAAATTGCTTAATCTATATTAATAAATCTATAGTTGTGTCTGTACATTTAATATTTATTCAAAATTTCGTGATGGGCATACTAAATGAAACGTTACAAAAAAAAAATTTGTTTGTTTGTATGTCCGGATTTAACTCAAAAACAGCTTAACCGATTCTTGTGAATTTTTTTACACGGGATGCTTAAGTCATTGGTCAATTGATAGGGCACAAGAATTTTCAATATTACTTTAAGAAGTAGGTATTGAAAAAGGCCTTAAAAAATATTTTTGTTCGTAAATTCTAGCAAACATTGACAACTGTGGGTACTTATTCAAATTAACTGACAATGTAATAAACAAACGAACTGAGAAACATGAGCGCGAAGACACTCGAACGCCCCCGAGTCGTCCCGATCTCCGCTCACGTGCGATAACACCCGAACGCTCCCGAATATCCGGTATCCGTTATCTAGCCAAACCACTATCCGTTTCATCTCTAATTTTCACTAACACTTCCAAAAATCGTAAAAAAAAAAACTATTTTCCTAAATTCTTGATTGATTTTAATGAAATTTTTTAAGTATAAGTAATTATATAATTGATGGGTTATAAGAATTGATCAATATTAATTCAAGATATACAAAAAAAAAATCATCAATTCTCAACAGATTCTGATCAAATTTTTTAGACGGGAAGCATACATCATGTTGTAATTTAGAGGCTTTATGAACTGATTAAAAATCGTAGAATGGCATATTTTTTAACCGACTTTGATGAAAATTATCCACGGGAAATACATACCATTCCTCAGTTGATACGGTATATGAACTTTCAACAATATAAGTAAACATAAAATTACGGGATGTAAATATCTATTGCGTAGTAAAACGCATGAAGAGCCGCGGGCACACCGCTAGTATTCAAGTATTATCTATGTTCTCAATAGAACACAATAATATGATATTTATTTTAAAATATAATATAAATTTGATATGTAGTAAAAGACAAAAAAATATTCTACAGTAAGAATCGTCCTTCAAATATACATTATTTTTTAGTAACATTCATTACGAGTAAGGCGAGTTGGCCCATTTTTTGTTTCCGACACGCTGAGCAATTATAGAATTTTGAACGAGAACGAGCTCTCTCAAGTCGTTGTAGGTTGTTCAAACAACTTGTTAGACGTGGCTCCGCCTACCAATCTACCAGCTACCTGACTTGACTGACGTAAGTAATTAATATACCTTGAGAATACCTACAAACTTTATATTAATAACTAGCGTTACCTACCCCGCGGCTACGCAAGCCTTTATAACGCAGTAATTAATTTCGTCTCGTGATTTTATATTTACCCATATTGTTGACAATTCTTATAACCTATCAATTGAGGACTGACATAGGTACTTACCGTATATACAAAATTCATGAAAATCAGTTTCGTTTTTTTAGTTAAATCTGGGCATACAAACAGACATACAGAGAAACAAAAAATATTTGAAAGTGTTATTCGTGATCAGTATTCTTTTAAATGTACGTATGTAAGAAGTCATACCTACATCTTTGGAGTAATAAAACAAAAATAATTCCAAAACTGAAACACGGATGCCAACAAACATTAATTTGATTGAAATAATGTGTATTTAGACAACGTTAAAAGCCTCCCGGCAGCTAGATCTACATACACTGGTCGATCAATAAGCGCGATAAACCAAAAGAGAGCGATCTCAATGTGGATGGGTTTATAACCATGTAAATGATGGTTGAAACCCAGTCAGGTATAGATTTCTACAACTCCGGAATACGATACCTCGATGCGTAGCACTACTTGGTGTTGTCACCTGTTGTACATGTATGGTGGTCACCATCCAGTCAGAAATAATTACATATATTTTAGTTATTTCGAGATATCTTAGTACCCTATTAAACGTTTTAATATTACCTACTCCAACATTTTGGTTTATAGTATTCAATGACAACAAAGTATAAAATGGACGGAAATAGAACAATATGTTAATATAAATATTACGAATTTATCTATTCAATATATCACAAACATACGTATATCATGAAAATTTAGTAGATGTATAATACTCGCAGCCGGTCCGCTACTTGCCAGGACAACCCCCAAGGGTGTGTATGCTCGTAAATCCAGGTTTGGATGTTTGTTTATGCATACTGCGGACCGTAGGGAACTAGTGTGCGGTAATATTGCAAAAATATACACCTAATACTTACACGATAAATATTCGGTTCGTGACTTGAAATATAAAATATTGGTAAAGGCAATTATTTATTTACTTAAGTTTTTATATTACTTACTTCGTTTATATCATAAAATAAAAGATAAAATCAATAAACGAGATTTTTTTATAATTGGTAAGTTACAAAAATAATAAGCTGAGAAATAAAAAACTTTAAAAATTATTATCAAGAGAAAAGATTATTTGAAAAAAAAAAAACAGTAATATGTAAGCAATTCACGACTTCTTATAGTAATAACATAAAACATTATATTCTACATTTTGCCACATTTTGTAAAGAACAACTCAAGCTCATAAACAGTAGACTGATGTAAACGTGCTCTTTGACACATCACTTTTATGTCTATACAAAGGCAATAATAATTCAATATAAGTAATAAACGAACGCGAGTATCTGTGATGTAATAAAAAGCGAAATGTGCGTGAATGCGTAGGCGAAACAATAAATTTCGTCGTAGAGTCGTGATTCATGGGCTCGCTGGCCCAGCCCGAGATTACGTGCCCTGTCCGAGCGCTTGTCACGCTGCTGTTGCTTTACTACAACTATAATTTTCGTGCATTGAAATTGTGGATTCATTTCTGGCAATTAATTTCACTATAGCTTTTTACTTGATATTGATTTCTGTTATATTAATCAGTATCGCCTTAAAATAATGTTTCGATCCTATATTTTTATGTGAAACTCAGATCAGTACGCTTTATCTAATTAGTTATTGAGAATCTAATTGTAGATATTGGTCTGAATTATTCCAAGAGGTAACAAACAATAAAGAAATAAATTGTACTATTCCGTAAATTACCAAACTTGTATTTGAGGCCGTTTTGTTAAACCAAATACTATTTCAACGGTTTCAAATCGATGGAAACAAAACAATAATGGACATCCGTGTATGCTACAAATTCAAAGCCAAATGCTATAAATATATTATAGTGAAATCCTAAAACCACTCCAAATTGTATACAATTTTTAAAGCATAAAACGAACTATATGTTGTATAGGTAATATATATTTTCAGTGAACTCTCCTTATAATCGAAAAGTCGACGTCTCCTTCAAACTTTTCTCCATTAAAGGCCTGTCAACCCACCAAGGGCTGGACGAAATCGAATGCCCAAAATATGATTGATGGTCTTTTCAACCCTCCTGATGCTTGCCAAATTACAGCTTCACCCAGTCACGTCCAAAACAAAAGCCGTTATTTATTTCCCATTTTTAACGTTTTTATTAGTTTTAGAATAATCCTAACAATGGACTCTGGAATAAATGCTGGATGAGTTTGCATAATAATTCTATGGAATTATTTAAAGAGATATTTGTTTACATACATTTTGGAAATTTTGGATTTATTTAGTTATTAGTAATCAAAATATATTATGTAAAACATCGAATCCATGTATTTGCATCGCAGTTTATGATCGTATTCTGTCATTGTTTCGACTTATAGCCATTGTATGTAATTCTAATGTTGTTAGGTGCTTTGTCGGAGTCTAAATTGAATAGACATTTTAAATTTTGAATACCGGTTAATAGCAAAATGCACTCAAACACAATCACGGCTCCAGAAATACATAGTTCAAATACATCGAAGATGATCAAATCCTGATAACCTAATTTAATTTACACACAGCATTTAGTTCCGATCCTAAACTAGTTGATACTAAGGAAAAATATGATGTAAATTTGTCGAGTTAGTATTATTCGTAAGGGAGTTGATTTTCAATGCTGTCGAGCTATCAAAAATACTTTCCTCGACAAAGAGGTCCTGACTCTTCGTGTACAATCGACAATGAAAATCGCTACAAAAGTTCGACTGTTAGCCGAAAAACGTCTATCAAATCAGTACTTCGTCGAGTAGAGGTGAGAGAGTTCTATTGAAAGGTCTCCAAGCTTTGGTGCGTGTCCTACGATCGCTTTGTGATCTCGCCCTTTGATCTCTCACTATGAAGTGATGCCTGCTCTGAATTCTTGCCACCTTTGACCAATCCTTTTCTTTATATTTTATAGTAGAGGGTTTGATTGTCGGTTAATATTATTGTCAAATAATAAATTATTTTTAATTTATAATAATCTATTGTATTTAAGTATAAAAATAAAGATTTTTTATAAATAAACTAGGGGTGGCACGCGGCACCGCAGGCGTTTATTAAGCAGTAATAATTTTCGTTTCGTAATTTTATTTATTTATTTTACAATTATAGCCTATTAATTAAACAATGGCATAAACTTTGAACATGAACTTTGTGTACAAAATTTTAGTTTAATCAAGAGATACAAGCAGACAGACAAAAAATATTTAATGGCATTTTTTTTTAAATAATAGCTCGGCAGTTTGACGGTATTGTCCCAGATGGTAAGCACAGTACAATCCAAACGTGATGAGTGTCCTTTGTATGGCGTCTATCAGGAAATTTACAAAAATAATTACATGTACAAAACACCTATTTTTTTGGTGATGCTAGTAGAAACCATACCAACAGCTAACATTAAAGAAAAAAAACCCAGCCAAGTGCGAGTCGGACTAGCGCACCGAGGGTTTCGCTATTTATAGGTACAGCTACATTCACCAAAATAATTAGGTAACATTGTTGAAGAAAGCATCGAATAATTGTTACGAAAAGATAAACTATATTGAGGGAAAAGCTTAACTTTGCCGTTGGAAAACTGTTGTCCCCATACATCTATTTATGCCGCGGACTTTGCAAGTGTTAAAATATGGAACATAAACAGCCATATCTTTTGATTGCTTTGACTTATAAGTTTCATTTTTCACAGCTCTTAGGGATTGCTGACCTGATTATCTGATATTAATTTCAACTTGATACCTCCACACACTTCTGAGAAAAAGGGTCTTTACAAACAGACAGACGAACAACGAAGTGATCCTATAAGGGTTCCTTTTTCCTTTTGAGCTACGGAACCCTAAAACATACTTAATATATCTACTTGACAATTTTATTTACCTCCAAAATTGAAATGGGTAATTAAATTAGAATACCAGTATAAAAAGACATACATCTTACGAAATAAACCGGCTGCCAGGATTAGCAAGGCAAATTGAAAATGCGTGCTGAATTTCGAAGTTGATCACGTACGGATACTTGCTAGGAATGCAAGTTTATTACCAAAAATACAAAGCTGGCTTGTGATGGATCAGACACTTGATGTTAACGTTTAGATAGTGTCTGACTACTGAAGGGTTACAAATTACAAACGAAAACTTACTGAATTTGGTTAGGAATTGTTTGTAGTTTCTCTAAAACTCACCTTAAATTGTGATTGCCTTATTGTTAAATAGAGCAGAATAATATGCAATTAATATAAGTGGTCGTAGGTAGTCTTATTTATGGTAAGAGAAAAAAAAAGTTTCCTACAGGAACATCCTTCATTGTACCTTTTTCTATATATTTTTCTATTGGCTTGCAATAATTTACGTCGCAAAGAAAACGCTCATAAATATTGCATTTTTATTCAGCATCCAGTCCTTATGCAGCGAAATTCAAGAGCTATTATTTAAAAGTACGATCACGTACTATCTAGAATTCCGTCCAAAGAGTCTTGTCGGTTTTCTGACTCGACAATAATATCCATTTTACTCGCTTACCACCTTCAATTTCCATAAGTTTCTTAGCGTCGAGTAATAGACGATGTTTCCGTGAATATTCTCCTTTGAAGTTAATAGACAGGGCTCTTCATTTTATGAACATAAAAATATGCGTTAAAAACGTAATTATTTCGCTTTACTAACAAGATTATCTGTGTATTTTTGAAGTGAAAACTACCCTATGCACGTTGTGCGATTTCTTTACGGGGTAAATCTTAAGAGTTTGAAGCACCTCGCGTTCGTGTCATTGACATGTAACAGTTTATCTATAGTATTAAGTAAGACATGTAGAATTTTTTGTTAAAATATACATTACTATTTTACATTTACTTTCAAAGTTAACTCTCTTGCAAACGAGCAGTGTACGATGAAAATTAAAGGACTCCTAATCGTTATTGGGTGATCGCGATCGTAATAAGAGAGCCAAAGTTTGAGTGAATTAGAACATTATTTCGAGAACCCTGTGGAACGCCGACTCTAGCCATGGATGCCGAAGAGGTTGCCCCATTTACACTTACTTTGAGACAGCGATCTGTTAAATATGATTATAGAAAGTCGAGAGAAGGTCCACACACACCACAATGTTTCATCTTAATATGAGCATAGTGTGTTCAACGCAGTCGAAAGCTTTTAAAAGATCACAGAATACACCGATTGCATCCTGCGACTTCTCCCATGCCTCAAATATGTGACTTCATAGCGTTGCACTAGCATCAGTCATATTCGATAATATGATCACTTATCATCAAGTGAGATTATGGTCAAAAATCAAACCTATATTAATATAGTAGAAAAGATAAATAGCGAGATTTGTAAGCACAATGAAGCCTTGTCTCTTATATATACATTAAAAAGAAAAAAGATTAAGTACATAGCAAATCAGAAAAATCTGAACACTTTTTACACAAGAAGTAAAAGATTATAAATACCGTGATTAATTTGAAACCGTTGAGAAGGTTAAATAAAACATTGTGTTGCGGAGGTTGAATATTATAAAAGCTGCTTTCAGAGTCCTTCCAACCTTAACTGGCCAGAAAAATACACGGTTCCTGAATATAAAAAAAATAAAAAATGTTTAATTTCTTTTTCATAAAAAGTCGCAGTCAGCCTTTGTTAAGGATATTTTTTATGATGAAACGAATAACCTTTTTAGAGTCAACGGAAATAAAAACATAAATAAACAAGGAAAGCAAACTCTTCTTTTATGGCTGCAGAATTTTCAAAGGGTTTATCGAGAAATTGTTATTTTAAATGACAATTTGTTTTGTTTACCAAATTATCGACACTCCTGGAGAGTTTGAAATATTAAGATTTCTAAATATACAACCACTGTAAATACCTACAAAATAATGTTGGAATAATTAATATTTTTTAGCCAATATCTTTACAAGAGCACTTTATAGAAATGTGAATTTTGGGGAGTGTTCATTTTATATTTATAAAAAAGATTTCTCAAAATTCACCCCCTAAAGGTATGAATGTGAGTACTAAAGTTTATACGGGAAACAATATTTTTCAGATCCAATTTATTTGAAACTTGATATTAATACATATTGACACAATTATTGAAGAACGTAAACCTATCGGCGTTTTTCAAAATTCAACCCCAGGGAGTTTTGACGGGATCTTGAAGTGAAGTGTTTCGGTTTTTATTGTTAATTAATTTACTTAGGTATTTGACCCTATATTATGTAATACTGGTGGCGTTTCGCGTGATATAGTTTGGTTTTTGTGCATAATTGAAGTGGATTATAAATATAAACTGAAAGCATGGATTCTGGGAAAACTGGGAAAACACCCACAAAAACTCCCTAGAAAGTTCTAAGGAGAGAGCCACCATCTTGTTAGTAGAAAACTGAAATCGTCATAAAACAGGACACTACATTCACTTGATAAAGGCAGTAATGGTGAAGACCAAAATGAAACTTTAATGAAGATTAAAGAGGACTAGTTGCCATGTTAGGAAGAAGAAGAAGTCAACCCCAAAAAGGGGGTAAAAAAGTTAGCATATGAAATATTATTTTTCTGGTCTGATTTATCTGTGCGATCTGTTCCAGAGTTAGTTCCAACTTTTTTTTTCTGAATGACTATGCTGTTAGACTTTGTGGCCCTGGAGCCACTGACGGCTTTTATAGCTTCAAGGCACTCACTAACAGCAACCTGATGATTTTAGCACCAAACAGTAGGTATAATCAACAGCGTGGTATGGTATACAAAGAAATGTGCTTTATTGAATTGTAACTTTCTGTCGATAGCTTTATTCTCATAAATTATGTTTATTAAAATATACAACTAAGGTGGAAAACGTTTGTATGACCCATCTGATGGTAAGCGGTTACCTTAGCCTATGGAAGCTTTAGAACACCATAGGTATCACTAGCGTATTGCCGTCCTGGAACTGCCATTCCACAAGCTATGGAAACCACATTCACAGCAGGAGCACAACAATAGGTTATTTTGGCTACGATCTTCTATAGGATGGAGGTATTCCACCAGTCGGGCTGATCCAAGTAGAGAGAAATATCCAAATTACACTGCGTACACAATTTGTTGATTTATATATGAATTAGCTGCGAACACTCACTAAACTGGGTTATTTTTTGGCCATTAAATTTTCTGGATTGTTCAAAAAATTTCGAAAATATTTGAATGTCGTATAACACTTGAAGTTAATTCTAAATGTTCTACAATGTTTACCGATTGCGTTCTTGCGATCATTTTCGAGTAATTGAGGATTTTTTAATACATTTTTGAACATGACAGAATATTATCAAAATGTTTAAAATAATCCAGAAACTTCTTGACCGATAAAATCTTTTTTAATTATTTTCATATATTTAAATATATTTTAGAATTTTACAGAAAGTTTTAAAACTTTCAGAACAATCCAGAATATTCTAGACGACTTAGAATATCGAAGATCGTTCTCGAATGTTCTAGAATATTTTAGAATAATATGGAACAATCTAGTAAGAAAATAAGATATATTCATAAAATATGTTAAAAAAGGATAAAAGTATCTCATAACACCTTTTTTGCCGCCCAAAATACCACGACCAAACCACCATAGTGTACCATGCATGCAAGACCCAAGGCTACTACCACGCATAAACACCACAGATCTGCAGTGAATAGGTTTGGCTGCAGAGTGAATTGAAGGCATAAACACCTTAATTACTCTTTAATTTTATGGTCTACGCAAGCGAAGCTGTGGGCGGAAAGCTAGTAATTAACAGAAAGTGTCGAAGCATCGTGATTAAGCCCGTACCTTCCTTTGAGAAGAGGCCTTTGCCCAGGAGTGGGACACTTACAGGTTGATATTATTATTATCCACAAAATCTGCTTCTATCCTAAATTTTATTAGAATTCGTCGAGACGTTCGAGCATCATTGAAGGATAAAGATTTATACGAACATACTTTTACGTTTATAATACTAGTAAGGTAAATATGTAAAGGTAATTATAACCTAATAATAAAATTATGAAAAATTCGTCAAAACGGCAACTGTTATAAGTTTATAACGCAGCGCAATGTGAAACGAAATGGAAGCGAGACGCAGTGGCCGTGCGCTCGATGGAAATTGCAATATCCGAACTAACTAAATTAGACACGAGTCGTGAACAACTAGAAACGGCATCACAAAACAAATGAAAACAAATACTGCTTGGAAAAAATCTATTTATTAAAGAACGCGTCTTAAATTTGCTTCCACCTTCCACAGTGGGAGGCAATTCAAAAAACTAATGATAACAAAACCTGGGGAGTCCGTTTGTGATTGCAGCTACATATCTTTATTCTACATTAATTCGTTACCTAGAGTGAGGACTGTGACCGGTGATGCATCGCGTGCGGAAAGGTGACACGCCGCCATTTCGCCACGTCACGTAATTTCTATTTTGTATAAATTTTATGACTCTGGGATATTACGACGCTCGATTTAATTTTAATCGACAGCTCTCATCAATATTTATCGTTTGTAGTTATATACAAAACTTCAGTGTGGTAGTAATTGTGAATATATGTATATTACGGTAAAGTTAAAAATGAAAAAAAAAATTATAATTTCGGCCTATACTCGATAAGAACCCAAATAAAAATATAGAACTCCTACACGGTTGGAAAATGCTTCTCAATAGCAATCCAATGATACCCATACGAAGGACTGAAGTGGTGCCTGGAACGTTAAAAAGCATCCGAAGTAGTATTTGTAGTTGTAGTTTGTAATTCTGATATTCTGTTGCCTGACCTGGCCTGGGTGACTGGGACTGAGTGGAAGACCTGGATGATTTAATATGAAGGTGATCAGTCTATTATTCATATCGAAGCTTAGAACCGTTTTGTCCTTATGATTAAACATATGGAAATATGAAATGAAACAACACGATCTTAATACATTTGTTTTCATCGTCAAACTAATACACAACATAATTTTGTTTATAGTTATTTTTTACAACAAAATGTTAATATGTCAGGTCTGGTATACATTTTGGAAAATGTTTAAATAATAAAAAAACAGATTATTTGGAATATCCATAAAATTTAATATTGAATTTTAAAAAAAATTACATTTATGTAAGAAGTATATGTTCTTACTTCTTTGGCCTAACAAAATACAAATTTTATTCAGTGTGCCAACAACATTACAAGTTAGCCAGCAATGATAATAATGCAAATTTACATTTTTGATTATTTTTTTTCATTGTGTAAAAATAATTTAATGGCGTATAAATATATTGATTAAAATACAACGAAAAATTCTTTTTACTCAATTAAAGCAAAATATCTAGGCGACAGAGATGTACTCGGTGTCTTACAACAAAAACTTTCTAGGTAAACTTGGAATGTAAAACATTATATACAAAGTTCCATCCAAATCGTTGGAGCCGTTTCCGAGAAACCAATTGCCTACGCATACATACGACATATATACATATAACCAATGCATTACTTATATACAAGAATTGTTCACTTAATAGTATTAAATAAAAGGAATAAAATGAATATACATTATTACGATTGACGGCTAACTTCATCATGCACATTCATAGCACAAGATGCGCGCAGAGCTCTCAATTTTACCGTTTAATTACTAAGCGTGCCAAAAGAGGTATAACTTTTATTATTTATACAAAATAATATTATAGTAAGTTAAATAGATATTGATGTATTGTGGCTTATCTAGAAAGTTTCTAAATCAATTGAATTAGGCCTGGTGAGAGATTGGATCGCACGAACCAGCTTAACTAAACTTGATTACTCAAGTTTGGATAACAATGTCACGGTGATGTCCGGATTATTATATTTATACTAAGTTTCAATTTTTATAAATAATTATGTTTTCGTTTGTAAATATAAGTTACTACATATTAAGAAGATCATATATAGAATTGCATAATTAATTTTTTACCTATCAAAGACGAAATTAGTCATTTATTTTATCGTCAATCTACAAATCCTTTCCGTATCCTTGTACAATGTGATTTGAAATAAATAAAGTTCATCATACTAAAGCTAAATAACACTTACATAATAAACTGGAAGATGCAAAGACATATTCACTTGTTACAAAAAAATTATTAATAACCCACATTTCTATAAAAAATGTATATCCTTAAATATTCTAGTAACAAAAAACATCAGTAGATACGTAGACAGTGTACAGAGCTACCTACCTCTAACAAGTAATCCCTTGGGTGAACACTGTATATACAATGTCCATATGAACTTACATTAGTACTTTGAAACTTGGTTATATTTATAAAGGTTACTAACATTCTATAGAAAGTGACCAACATTTTATTTTTTGTTCCTATAATATTATTTATTTTATTCAAGAATAATGTGTAATGACCTTAAATTTTTTAAATATTCATAAAATAATGTGATAAAAAATTTGAAAACTACTTTCTATTCGAATGAATACATTAAAAATTTTAGAATATGCCAGTATCTAAAGAAAACCTTTTTAAGCATTACCACATTTTATGATTTAAAAGATACTTAGGAACATAATATTTTATCGACTATTACACAATACTGTATTTTTAATAATAAAAATACATGATTATTTTATTGAGTAAACACAATAATTTTTTTATAAATTATCATACGCTTGGAACATATCAACAGGCATTCGAATATGGGCGACTTCGCAACAGACTAAACTGTTACCATTTTCCATGCACTTTTTATTTGTATCAGCTATGATTCTGTTTAAGGGGCACGCCGATACTTTCAAGCATAGACCTTTGGACCTTCCGCATTCTACCAGCAGTGGGTCTGGATACAGAAGATAATATAACATCACAAGAAAGTAAATTGTAAATATTAATTTTTTTTATCACATAACCCATTCATTGAGACCATACATACCAATGAGCCCAAATACGATATTTCTGCTGTATGTTGGTGAATAGTTAGGTATCCTGCATATTGTAGATATTGCTTCAATATAATGTCAATATTGCTATGTTCTTCTTATATAATTGAAGTAACAGAATACCAAATTTCCATTTAATTAGACCTGCGGAAAATTCTTGAAACGGCTGAGCTGATTTTCTTGAATATTAACTAAAAATACCCTAGATCAAACCACATTTCAATTTTTTAAATCCGTTCAGCCGTTTATGATATACTATGTCACAGGCAGACTACAGATACACACGTTAAACATATAAAACAACACTACGCTGTTTGCGACGGGAATTATAAATGATTAAATGTACAAAAATTGAAACAGTAAAATAAAGGCGATACAGTACTGAAACGCAAATAAAATGTATCCCTGCTAATATTATTATTATTATATAATACTAGCTGTGCTCCACGGTTTCACCCTTGTTAATTTTATCCGATAAACAGCGCCGATCGCACCAGCCCTATCATAATTGTACTTCCCGCAAATACAAATTATTTAATTTTTCATTATCTCCTAAACTATGTCTCCAAACAACATGCTACGAGTATATAAATTAAAATTTAACTTAATAAAATTGTCTTTATGATTAAGTCCCTTTTATTCGTAAGGATTAATATGCCATATCCAAAAATAATGCTTATAAATCACTTTTTAATTTTTGACAAATCTTTGTCACTATATACCTTATTATGGCTTATATATAAGAGATAGGCATGTGCTATTCCGGACTTTTCTTAAGATATACTAAGGGCCAATATTTTTGTAGAACATTATATTTCCGTATCATTAACAATTACGCCGCGCACATGGATAAAGCAGTTCGAGAGGGCTTCGACTTCCGACTTACGTAACAAAAGTCAATATTTAAGGCTAGCTGAGAATTATAGCCTAAGTGAATCTGGCTATCATACATATACAAAAATATTTTTTCGAATCCGACTGGTAGTTCCAGAATTATTATTTATTGTTTTATAATTATGTTGTTATTTTTATCTTACTGATATAATAAATGTGATAGTGTGTATGTTTAGATGTTTGGATGTTTGTTACTCAATAACGCAAAAACGGCTAAACGTATTGTTCAAAACGAATATAGTAACAAATCGGCGGGTCACTGATCGAACGAGATCCGCGCCTACATTCACTCGCTACTTCCATTCCATTGTCTTTGAGAATTGTAAACGCTCTATTAAACGAATTTTATATACAAAATAAACGAATTATTGATACGCAAAATCCATAATGAACACGTATTTTAAACGCTAAGTATAATATGGTAACTCGTATGTAAGGTTCCCAAGACACAGGCATGCCTAGTTTGGGGCCATTGTTAAAATTTAAGTTGTAATAAAAATGAAATGAAAAAAATGAAATTTGGCAGACAGATAGTCTATGTATGACCTGAAAAAATACATAGGGTACTTTTTATCCCGGATAAAACCATAGATTAACCACAGTTATCAATTTATATTTGTGATTAATTTATGTTCGATTGTGAACTACTTTCTATTATTTTTTCACTTTAATATCTACGTTCAAAGTGGCAAATTTATTTAGGTTTACTTTCTGCATTAGATTACATGAATATATGTTGATAACCAATAAGGATGACACCCCAACTTTAATTAAAATAAAATAAAGTTTTAATGACTTTAGATGAAATTTGGCACACTGTTAGTTTATAGCCTGGATTAACAAACAAGATACTAAATACTGTTCTCAATTTATATCGTTTTCTGATATTCACACGAATGAAGTCGAGGGTACAGCTAGTTCGTAATAAAACTTCTATTGTTCAAATTATCAGAAGGTAAAAATACGACTCCATATTTCATTGATAACGCCTACAGTATAAACCTTTCTAGCTAACTACGATATTATTCCCTGAAAATACATTTATTGGTAAAAGAAATCGTTGTTATAACTACACAATTACATAGATACAAGAATCGATAGCACCTATATGACGACATTTGGATCGCTTCAAAAAGAATCTGGGAGTAAACGAATCTTGAAAATTTGATTTTACGTGTTGAAAATCATTCCGATGCATTAATATATATAAATTATTGCATCCTTAAAAGTAACATAAAAATATTTTCAAATGTGAACAAAAATATTCCATCAAAAAAGTAGTGTTATGGTCACGTGACTATGTGTGACGTCATTGTTAAATAAATAGAACTGGCTAAAGCGAAATAGATATAATTAGAATATGATTAATAATATTTACGAATTTACTGAGCACCTACATTAATACATTAAACATATAATTTTATACCAAAGCATTTTTTACTTAGTAATAAATTTTTCGTCACGTGACTCGCAAACAAAAACTGAATTGTCCCAAAGAAATAAACATACGTTTTTCTTTTTAGATTAGTGTTATTTTAGGCTTTTTATCAATATACCAATATTATTAAATAATTATCTTTAACTTTCAAAAATACTGTCAACTCACAAAATGTAGATATCTTAACTAAAATATGAAATTATCATTCTAGCTTACGCGAAACACTAGTTCTGAACAAAGCAATATAAACAGCGTTGGCCACGACCTAATTAAAACAAAAAAACCTCTCTACTTTGTTGTTCGCTCTACCACTAAATGTTAGTAGGTAACTTTGTGGATGAGAAAATTAGCGTTTCATAATTAGTCCCGTTTGTACTTTGATATCGTTGTTTCAGTACAAAAGCCGGTAATTACTTAAGTAATTAACAAATAGGTATCTTACATATTACTATGGATATTTAAAATAATATAGCTTGGTATTCGAAGCGTTTAGGTACCTAATATTATTATTCCACTAACGACACCATAATTTTTTTTAAATAATGGCCTTAAGTACTAAATAATATAAGCTCGGCGGAAAACTCGCCTACATACGAAATACTTTTGATTGCAGGCAGTTACTATATAAGATGTCCATTAATTTCATCGCAATAGTTTTAATCTATACTATACTTACAATAAAAGAATAAAGAGTCGAAATCTATACATTGAAAGCCGCCTCCACAGGCTTGGCAAACAACGGCAAACAGCAAACACCAAACAGCAAACACAAACGTGTGGATAGGTGTTTGCTTGTGTTTGCCTGTTTTTGTTTGTGTTTGCCAGTGATCGGAGTCGATGTCGGTTTTTGTGCACAAATCAAAGGGTGTTCGACAAACATGTTTGCGATGTATCCAAACGCTTGTAAGCAATCAGTTGTACGCGCGAGCTTGCGGGCGGCGGACGAAGTTGCTAGTGGTTATTATTCTTATTAATTATCATCCACCATCGTCGTCGTTTCCTTTTTTTAACACGCTTTTATTAGCTTCACCTGTATGTATGTATGTATGTATGTAACCGACCCCTTTGAGCTCGATTTTGTCCTACTTTGAATGACCAGATTTAATTCAAACTTTGCACACGTATCAAAAGTCGATGACAATGCAATAATCCGATCAAAGCATTCGATTATCCTAATTAGATTCGCCAGGATTAATTAATTTCTTTCCGCATACTTTGCATACGAGTAAGAGAGATAGAGCTAGTGCGCGAACTACGCATGGGTGCAGTTCCACACTTACTCTTTCGGGCATGCAAGGTTATACAGTTGATCATGCAGTCATTTATTTGGGTCCGCGATTGTTTGCTGCTGGACAAGCTTATGTAGCACTTAGTCGTGGAAGATCCTTGGACGGTATACGAATTGAAGAACTTGATTGCTCAAAATTAACAGGTGCCGCCAACAGATTCGCTCCTATGATTATAATATTTTGTAGAGTGATTACGGATTGAAAATTCCATACTCAAGCATTAATGTGACTGACTGTATATGTAAATAAGGTTGCACCTCTATGTGTCTCGCTGTTTATATTGGCATCATAGAAATCTTTGAATATGTGTTCTTAACCAAGATACAATCGGAACACATTTGTACATATTAAGGGCGGTTGATAGTTAGCAAATCGAACTAAATAATTTATAGTTTAAAAAATTTAACTAAAAAATGAAAAATAAATAATAGTTTAAAAAAACAAAAAAAAAACACGCTTTCATAAAAAATCCAACTAAAAAACAGAAAATAAAATTTAATAAATTTGATTAAGTACAGTGTAAAAAAAAATGAATGTACATTATTGTAAAAAAGCGTGGGGTGCATAGTGTCAATAATTATAAACATTTTATTGACAGTTAATGAGTAGAAGAATCATCACTTCGTTAATATAATATCTTAAAAAGCGCTTTGAATACACCCCACGCTTTTTTACAATAATGTACATTCATTTTTTTTAAACTGTACTTAATCAAATTTATTAAATTTTATTTTCTGTTTTTTAGTTGGATTTTTTATGAAAGCGTGATTTTTTTTTGTTTTTTTAAACTATTATTTATTTTTTCGTTCAATTTCATTTTGCCTTTTCTTAAAATAAAAATAGGTCAACCCGAAAGTAATCGCTGCCACAAGCTCGACGTCCGCCATGTTTGCCTAACCGGAATATACTAACACGTTCGCCAAGCATGGGGATGCCGTGTTTGTGTTTGGTGATTGTGGTCGGTGTTTGTCACGTGTTTGGTGTTTGTGGCAAACGCCAAGCCTGTGGAGGCGGCTGAAGATATTTGAGAAAAATAATACGGGGGGGGGAGGGTTTAGAATCATGGGCAGAACACATTTCGATACTTTTTGAAATTTTGTCTGTCTGTCGGTATGTTTGAACACCAATCACGTAAAAAATACTGGACCGAATTTAATGAAATTTGGTATGATTGTAGCTTATAGTCTGAATGTACATTTAGGATACATTTTTACGTGTATAAACTTATACAATATAAACTTTATATAACAGTATATTAACTTTTGTATGGTCTATAAATTGCGTTTGGGTTATATACATATAAAAAGGAATTTATGTGTATATAACTTTGTAATATATTTGAAATATTTAAAATATTTACTGAAATTAAATGAAAAGATACCAAATTATTTAATCTTTACATAATTTTCAGTAAAATCAATAAATGGAAATGTAGGTATTTTTATTTTCCAACAGTATTCATAGATGGCGCTGTACAGCAACTTGGTTTAAATCACATATTATATATTTTCTGTAAGTACGTAATAATTTAAGAATAGGCTTTTAATATGACTTCTAATTATTTTCAGATAAATTTTAATGTTATTTTTGAATATTTAAATAAGGGAAGATATCTATTCTATCTTGATTTCTACGATACATGTCGTTGTTTGGTGTTTTTGCGCAATTATGATTTTTATTAAATGACACTAAACAGACTTACTATAAAGTGTTATTATTCTCTGGAAAATAACGATTTATTAATTTAAAGATATCAAATAAATTTATCTTTTCGTGTGAAGGATTGCAAAATTGAACATTTTTTATGCCTTTATGTGTATGCAGGGTGGAAAAAACAAACGGGACATGGAGGAAAATTATGTTAAATAATGCAGATATCAAATTTAACTCAAAAACATTCTTTTAAGGATAAAATCTCTCAAATAAGCGTTGTGTCTTACAATAAAGGTGACCATGAAATTTAACAATTTATAAATGTAAAAGTTATTTTAAATTTCTTAGAATTTAACGATGAGTGTAGGTACCCAAATAAAAGAAAAGATATTGTATGAAGTATCTGTCAAAAGTTATCAAGTAAATAATTTCTACATAAAGTAATTGACAAGATTATTATTACTTCCTATAATCATTATCATTGTCTTACTAATTATACGTTTTTATGTTGTAGGAAGACGAAAACTGACTGAAACTGACCGAAAAGCCTCCCACATTTCATATTTGTTTTTAAAATCACAAAGTCTCAAATGATTAGTAATAGGTATCCGAATAGACAAATACTGCCTGTTCTTTTTTATAGAACAAAGCTGGCCCAACAAGCATACGTTCTGCTTGATGGTAAACAGTTACCATAGCCTATGAACGCTTACAATACTATGGTATCACTAGCACGTTTCTAATGGGTAATTTGACTGTGATGTTCTGTAAGGTGGAGGTATTCGACCATTTGGACTGTTTCTAGGTGAGAGACACCTTGATAAATTTCTCTATGCACTACCTCTCTTTGATGTTGTTGCGAATGATAGAAAATTTGGTAAACGTTGGAAGTCTCAAGAGACGCGTACAACGGGCAAAGCGAGTAAACTGCTGAGCTGCTGAAGAGTTAAACCCCAGTCATAGTCGTGTACTATGAAATACAATGCAGTCATAATCTGTGCATACAAGATAATGGATCTCATGTCGAGCAAGTTATCACAGTTCATTTGTTAAAATGTATGAAAATAATAATTTTAATTTATATCATCTTTACATATAAATTTGCTTTCACGTTAGTTTAATATGAACGAATTGTTAAATTTCATGGTCTCCTGTAATTGTGAGATACAATATTCATTCGAGAGATTTTATATTTATCATAGACTCTATCGATCGGTGTAATAACATAGTGCATGTCCGTTTTAGCATTTTTAGTTGGTTCGATGTTTCCCAGTACACAGATAACCTTTTTTAGAAAATCTGTGAAAGCTGAAATATAATTTAAAAAAAAGAATGTTTTTATTTTGAGTTTAATTTGCTATCTTCAATATTTAATATACTTTTCCTCCATGTCCCTTTTTTTCAACTAGTATATTTATATATATAAATACCACCACGACTGTATTCGCTGAAGGGTTATGCAGAAGTTTACTAATTGTACACCCACATTTCGTCTGGTATGTTTTTAGATCCCATGTAATAGGAGGCGAGCCTATTGCATTAATCGAGCACAAAGCCAAACTCCGAGCTTCTAGTGAAAATTTCATAGGAAAACCTAATAATACTTAAAATGAATATAAACATTTAAAATGATTTAAGTAGGGTATTTTCAAAGCTTATACGGGTCAAATACACCCTAAGGTGAGATTGAGGTGAGGTGAGGTTTTTATTTAGTAGCTGTTTTCATTCACAAAATATGCCACATGGACGAATTCGCGGGCACAGCTAGTACATGTATATACATGCAGAATACGATTATCTACTTCCATATAATTTCTTTTTGAATAAGTATAGCCGTTATTTGATAGGCAAAATGAAATACGTACTTGATTTATCTTCAGATTTTCTTAGAAATTTATCGTAGTTTTCTCGGTGACGATATAATTGTCTTTCACATTGTACGTTTACTAACATGAAAAAGTAAACTGCAATTGCTAACATGTTTGGAACCAGTGACATTGTTTCATTTAAAAGTACGAATCGAAATAATCGATCCAGAAAATAAAAACAATGAACTCACTATCACCACCTGCAAATCGATAGTCGACAAGTTACGAACACAATAGATTCTTTACGTTAAAGAAACATCGAATAACAACACAATAGCTACAAATTCTTTGTGAAATGAAAAATATGATTTTAGTTTTTTACTTGATTGCGAAAAAGAAGGGTTATGTTTTTCGAGCCTATTTATATATATAATTATTATGTCTATTTCTTTGGCACGCTCTGTAGCCTAAACGACTTAATAGATTTTAGCATACGAGGTGTCGTTAGATTCGCTTTAATTGTGGGAGTATTTTCTCCAATTCAGTATTAATCTTTATCCAGATAAATATACTAATTAACTTGGGAATCTACAGATTAAAATTTTCCTTTACTTTATAACATTTAAATGAATACCGTAGAAAATAATACAGATTCAAAATTACGCGCAACCAAATAAATCATTCGTTGCGGAACGGTTGGTCAGCACTCTGCACCTATGCTGAATAGCGCGTAGCGAGCTATGCGCATTTTTCATAACTATGAAGTTATGAACTATCAATACTAAAGCGATAACCTCTAAATCATGTTTTTTAAACATAAAATACACCACTTTGTAAATTGCACCCGTGCGAAGCTGAGTCGGGTCGCTAGTAATATATAATCATAAATTTTAAGTTGCCACAAAGTCTCCTTGGGCGATTTTAACATGAGAGTCAGTATCTTTTTAAAGCGTTACTTGAACTCTGAAGATTGGAAAAAAATTATATCCATGTGACTTTGATATAATTGTGTTATAAGCACAATTACCCAATAAGAAGGAGAAGAACTAGGCACCAGGATATATTTTTCTTACTCTAATATAATAGCCAGTAGCCACGTTTTAACCTCATACTATCATTGAAAAATAAAGGTTTGTCTATTCCGGCGTTTTAATTATTAATAACAGTGATTTACAGCCCAGAAATCTCCTCATCCAATATATTATTAGAACAATCAATATCTAATTGAGAGTTTTTGTTTAATAATAAAAATACATATTTATTATATACGTCATAATAGTGAAATGAGTGTTCTGCGACTTATTGGAGAGTGTTCTTCAGTTGTTTTCTAGTCGATTAATGGAGGTCAGCATCTTCCACAGGTCTTACCAAGTATAAATTTTGTAGTATGTTACTTCAATGGTATTAGAAGAACATAGTAACGACTCATTGAAATAGTCAATAAATTGGATATTAGTGTAGGGGGTTTTTTAATTTTCGAAATCTATCTTGTTATTTCAATAAAATACTTGGGGACAAAGTGAGGAATTTTTAAAAGCGACTTTTAATATTTTTTATTTTATTTATCATAATAAATTTTCGTATTAAATTTAAATTCTATCACATGATTTGAATCTGTGATTCAAATGACACTGAATCAAAACCACGAGATTACGCTTGTGATAAATGACTGCATTTACATATACATATATTATAACTATAGGTGGGCTCCCGACTATGCACGCGTTTGTTTACTACGCAGTAGTTATTTACATCACGTAATTTAATTTTTCTTCATATTGTTGACATTTCATAATCCGTAATCAATTGTGGAGAGGCATGTTTTTCCCGTGTACAATGTTAATCAAAATCGACTGAAATTTTTTATCCTATTATACGATTTCTAATGTATTATTGACGATTCTTATAGCCTCTCAATAATGGTACGATTTATGTTTCCCGTCTACAAAATTGGATCAGAATCGGGTTTCTAAATTTAATATTGAAATTTCTTATACTCTATCAATTGACCACTGACATGAGCATCCCGTGTACAAAATTTCAAAAGAATCGGTCAAGCCGTTTTTGAGTTAAATCTGGGCATAGAAGTAGACGGCTAGACAATAAAAAATTTAAGCGCGTATTCGTGATCGGTGTCTTTCATATACTATGTCTATCAAGAAATTTGAATAAAAAATTAAGTGTAAAGACAGAACTACGGATTTATTAATTTAAATAAGTATAGATAACCACAAAGTGTAATAACTGTATTATAATAGATTATTTAACTATGGAAATAATGTTGAAATACATATTATATAGTAATAGCCGCTAAAACTAATTACATTTAATATAAATTATAAATTATTATTATTTAAAATTGCACGGCGTTTCAGTATTAAACAGAAAATACAAAAATAATTAAAATTATTCACAAGCAGAGCAAAGGCATACCAAAAGGTTTGTTCTTATTTGCGAGAGCACTCACCCTTCGCAAATATATTGCCACTCGAGGGTCTTCGCTCTCAAGTGTTGTACTGAAATGGAGCTTTCTCTACCAAACCGACAAAGTAGATTTACTCAAAACTTATAAATGTATTTTTTTATAAAACAAATGTGGCAAACAAGCATACGGCTTGCCTGATGGTAAGCGGCTACTACCAAAACTATCATCAGTGCGTTGCCGACCTCGAACCCACTATCTCAAAGACCTCTGGAAACCCTACTCATCGCAGGAACACACCATGTTTATTGTCTGTAATCTTCTGTGTGGTGGAGATATTCCACCAGCCTGACTGTCCCAAGTACTTAGAGAGAAGTATCTAAAAGAAATTTCTCCGTGCCCTAATCTCTCTCTTCTTTTTCAGTATATTGTCCATAATAATGTTGTGAATTTTTGAGTGAAATTAATGCGGTTAAGAAAATACTTAGGACAAAGGTATATAACATCTTATTGTAATTATTTTTTATTTGTTATCACTCTATGTCTCTACTGAAGTTGGTTACAAATCTATAAAATGCAATGGTAAAATCAAAATAATCTTTATTCAATTTAGGCCCTAAGAATGCACTTATGAAAGCCAAAACACTACTACCGGCTCGAAAAATATCCCAGACATCGAGAAGAACGGGTAAGAAACTCGATTGGGTTTTTTTTTTCAACTGTACAAGTGTTAATATAATAGGTACAATAATAATAATTTAATGGATGCACAGAGAGGGAGTCACTTCCAAACATCACTATCATTCACATAATGATCCACCCTTTGACACCTTTTGACAGTAAAACCCGTTCGACATGGTCTTTGAACTTGTTGTCCGGCAAATCTGTAATGTGCTTCGGAATATTATTAAAGAACCTAACACTATTACCTAAAAAACTTGTATTAGTCTTACTAAGTCTAAAACACTTTACGACTAATTTATCTCTATTTCTAGTATTAACATTGTGCTGATCTTAAAAAAACCTAGCTTGACTAAGTTTTAAGTTATTTAAATAATTAATAGTACCTAATACTAGTCTGTAAGTGTCTCGGTGCTGGGCAAAGATGCATCTTCACGAAGGAAGGCATGCCCACGGAAGGCCTACGATAATTAGCGATCTCAAACGCCGAGAAAACTACAGTTCTATATTTTTCCAACATACAGTGGTACTACAAAAATATTTCGCAAGCATTCTGGTTTCCTCGCGATGTTTTTGTCCATAGTCAGCCGATAATTGTACCAATTTGAATTAGTAAATGTACGTGAATTACGAAAAATTCTTTGGTACTTACCGGGGTTCGAAACTGCGTACATCGAATTAATATTCCACCTGTCTAAGCCACTCTGCCACCACGACTTAACAATTGATACTTTTGATAATTGCAAGTGTACATTATAAATCACACAAATAAAAGTAAATACTACTATAAGTGAAAGAAGGTATTACGTTACAATTTGCATATAACATTTCTTCTTCGTACGAAAATAATACAGGCATAAACTTTTTAAGAGAGCCAGCACCTTTAGCCGCATGGCGAGAGAAGCTGAATGCAACGAGCCGTTTTTCCTAGCTTTGCAAATGGCGAGCGAGCGTAAAGAAAATCTAGAGCGCGCTGCGGACCACGTAAAACTTAAATACACTTTACTTTTTGTAAAGGAGAAAATATTATATTTATAAACTTTATGTTTTAGATTAATATTGAGGTATGCTTTGTTACCTTTTCTTAATTTTCTTAAAATATATAGGTAAAGTACGCTACTACAATAATGAAAAAAATCATGATCGAACTTTATAAAATGAAATATGAACTTAAAAATTTCTGAATACTTACAATGTCAACCGCAGACCAATATAACATGTCTAGAAGAAAAATAAAACTTTTGTCATTATTTAACCATTTTGGAATGAAAACATTTTTTTTTAGATGAGAGTTTTTAACTTATTTTCATGTGAAAAGTAAAAAAAAATGTTATTCGACCATCCTAATGTATAGGTAATATTCCTTGCTATAATATGTACGGTAAATAAAGGTATAAATGTTAAATATCCTAAATTCATTCAAGAACCAAAACACAATATATTTTAGTATACATATATCATGAAGAATCTGTTACCAATTTACAGAAATTATCACTACTAAAGGTGACGCTTTGATTAATATTAAGTCTATAATATAATATAAAGTAATATATAATAATATAATATAAAGGATATAATATAGTAATATTAGTGGTATTAGTAAAATTCACCATATATGTAATTATCGATTATGGTGTTACATATTTACAATATAAAATACATTCTCGTAATGAATTCTATTCTATATTTTCATTAAAAAATCAAAATAAACTCTATTACATGTTTTTTTTTGACATAATTGAGGCTCCGTAAATCGCATATTGACTTGCAATAAATACATTTAAAATAATTTATAAAAGAAATATATTTGTAAATAATAACATCTTATGACTTGGCTCTAAAGATAAAGCAAGCATTAAAGAATAGTATCTACTAAAACAAAATATATATCTATCTTAAAACAGTATTCTTAAAATAGAATTTCTTCTAAGAATTATCCGTCTATAATTTGTAGCTACGAACGTCCTTTGTCTTCGGACAAAGATAAGTAATATCTATATAAGGTAAACTATCAATATTAACTGTGGAATATCTGAATTAAAAAGGTCATCAGAGTACATAAATTTGAAATTCAAGGACCGTTTGAGATATGAAAATAAAATCAGGTATGAACTTGCGATTCAGCAGAGCAAGAAATTTACATTTTACCTTCGCGAAAAAAAAAATGTAAATCAGAGTTCAAGTAATTCTAATAAAACAAGGTATGTAAGGTAAGTATGCAGTACTAGGCAACAAATAAATTATGTTCGAATGTACCTTCTTTAAGCTAAAAATATGCATAGGTCAATCATATAATGAACAATGGTACTGAAAGTGATATAAGAGTAAAGAAACTTACCAGAGTACTGCTTTTCCTGAAGTTTAGGAGGCTTGAATTTCCAAAATGCCTTCCTTAGTGCTCATGTATAGTTTAAAAGGAAGCCGCATGCAAATTTTCACAATTCGAGCCCTAGCAGTTTGGGCTCTACGTTGATATGTCAGTCAGTCATTCAGTTATCCTTTTATATGTACTAGCTGTGCCCCGCGGTTTCACCCGCATATAATTTAGAAGAAATCACTGATTGATGATTTATGATAATTCAATAAAGACAATATTTTTATCGAGCGGCCAGATGATCACATCGCGGCATCGCACGACTCCCTCGCGCCGCGAACTACTATAGATAATATACCCGAGCCGAGTGTTGAATTATTTTAATTTTGTATTATCTCTCAAACTATACGTCCAAATAACATGCTGTAAAGGACAAAGTTTATCTTCATTATAAATTGTCTTTATGATGAAGTAACTTTTGTTCGTAAGGATTAATATGCCATCCTTAAAAATAATACTCATAAAATCTTCAACAAAAAAAAATTGCAAAATACCTTCTTGTGGCTCATGCATAAGAGATAGATATATGCTATCGCTGACTTTTTTTTATATATACTAATAGCCAATTTTTATGTAGAACATTGTATTGACGTATCATTACCCATTAAGCCAGCGCATGCGGCTAAAGCAGTTCGCAAGGGCTTCGATTTCCGACTTACGTAACAAAAATCAATATTTAAGGCTAGCTGGAAACTGTAGTCTAATGTTATAATTATAACCTATACCATACCTGGTGAGTCTGGCTATCATATAAAAAAAGAATTTTTCGAATCCTACTGGTAGTTTCACAGATGAGCGTGTTTAAACAAACAAACATAAACTTTTCCGCTTTATTATAGTATTAGTGTAGATTTTACATATTTTTTTTAATATGGAATGATTCGTATAATTTATAACCAAAATTTTGTAGTCCTTACCATTTCAAATTTCGAACTCTACGTCCCTATGAGGCCGTGTCCTAAAAGTGCATAACCTCTTTAAGCTTAGAAACTTTCAAATGAGGTACTATAGGTAATATAGTATGGTGACTTTCGAGATATTCCAATTTTAAAGAGTATTTGCTTTTTTTTAATTGAGTTCAACCTTTTTTGAATAATATCAGATTGAGTTTTCAAACATGTGTCAAAATAAAATGTAATTTAAATCAAAAGCACTAAGGAGTATTGATATCAACTTCAAATCAAATCACCGCCAAAGTAACTTTCTACCCCTTTTTAACTTAGGGTATGAATTTCAATAAAATACGAATCACGACTTCCATCAATTCTGTTAAAAAACGTTTATGCAAAATTTGAAGTAAATTGAACCGAGGAATCACGTTGTACAAACTTTGGCCCCCTTTTTCAACCCCTTAGGGGTCGAATTTCCAAAAATCCATTATTATCGTTTGTCTTCGTCGTACAAAGAACACACCCTCCAAGTTTCAGGTATCTACGATCAGCGGTTAAGGCTGTGCGTTAAACCGCCGGTCATTCAGGAGAAAGCATTTTATATGTATAGATATAAACAGATTAGTAGGCACCATGCTACTTTCAGTCATTAAAATCAGGAATTATGGACATACCTATAATATATATAACATATATATAATGGGCATGGACTATGTAATTAGATATTATTTTGATTGTATGTTAACTTGTACGAGAATATTAAAATAAACTACCTCAAATCTTGTTGAAATTTGTTGACTATCTAGTTTATCTGCAACTCTATTATAGTGGAATATCATAGATTTAAGTAAAAAAATCTATTTAAAAAATTTGAATTACTATTCTACTATAGTAGTTAGGTGGACCACAATAGCAAATGGTTCGACCTCCTCTCCCACAGGTGAAAGCTACGTCACCAATGTGCTGGAATTCCCTGGAAGATCCACGAGCAACGTTTGTTTGTACACGTGTGGACGTAACTGTCGCTCCCTTCGAACTTAACAGTCACGGGAGTAAGTGCTGCATTCCACCAAATTAATATTAATGGACGTTGTTTTTATTTTTTATTTTGATGGCCTATCATGATGATTATGATGATAGTGATAAGTAAATATGCGAAGAATTCTTCATATTTCCTTTTTATTAATGAGTAGCTGGCCCCCAGCAGACAACGCTCTGCCCCTTCAATAACTCGACCACAGCGCCACCTATCCTGAGTTTATTTCCCTCAAAACTTTTTCAGGACCATAACGAACAAAACAAAAAGTATAACGCATATACATTATTCGAACCGTGAGTTACGGCCCGTGGCCTTGAGTAAAATAAAAAATAATAATTAAAGCAATTTAAGTTTTCCCAGCATTTTCCGATTTCCCGCAATTTTTTTCTATGGAAAACCTTATCCAGACTAATACTAACATTAAATAAAAATAATTATTAGACAAATCGGTTAAATTCCATTTCATATTTATTAACCAACTTCAACGAATGGATGTTCAGGCATAACTTCTTTGTTTATGATCAGATTTCGATGATTCTTTTTTTGTTGGATAGGGGTGAACCACCTTTTAATTTTATTGGCATTGGACTTTGAACTTACAAGATACACCAGAGAACTCTTCAAAATAATTGAAGTTGGTTTTCTTTATTATCAAAAATTATCTTATTTAAATAGATATATAAACTATGACTGATGGAATTTCCTATCGGCAACATCTTAGGAATCAACCTATTTTTAATCCCCTTATACACTAAAAAAAAAATTATTTTAGTCATCTCATCAAAACTTCTGTGAAAAGTTTTATTCTTGTAGTTTTAGACTGACCAGTTTAAGTTGAGTTAACTGTCAAACTTAAAAATTTTGTTACTTAAGAGGCAAATTTAGAGGATTTAATGAGAGAATTAAATGTTAGTCTCATTGTAACAAGTTTTAATAATTTTAGTCACAAATTATGCGATAGCCTCCCGCACCTTCGAATACAACATTAAGTCAGTCTCAAAGGGTGCATCGTTACCAATCCGCGTAAAAAATTCAGTTCGGTCGACTGGCATGTTTTATTTAATGCTGGGCGCATTGCGGCCCGTTTAAATATTTAGCAAGAACCGTAGAGACGAAGTGGTTACCGTCCCCGACAGTAGGCTATGCTTTGCTGACTATTTTGTTACCTATGTTAGCATCTCTAGAAAAGCCTTCGTAACAACTTAGTTAGTTACATATAGCATGGAGATTAAATGCCTTTCTTAGAGAAGAGTTTTTATAAGTAGGTACTGAGATATTTACCGGCAGAAAAATAACTAATGGAGATAGTACGTTCATTTAAAAAAACGTTATTTGTAGATGTGTATTTAAGAAATCGATATTCAAAGTGTTAAATATTAATGTTAAAAATGTTAATAGAAAAATAGTATTGATTGTACTCAATACCTCCGTCTGCACTTCTCCATTCAAGTAAGTCACATAAATATTGTCCGATTATTTAAAATTATTTAATGTCATTGAGATATGTTGTTCTTCTTCTTCCTAACTTGGCAACCGGTCCTCTTTAATGAAGACCATTACTGCCATTGTCGAGTGAATTATATTGTCAAGTGTTATGACGACTCAGTAGCCTAACAAGATGGTGGCTCCCTTGTTAGAACTTTCTAGGGAATTTTTGTGGGATCTCGGAATGAATGCTTTCAACTTATATTTATAATCCACCTCACTTATGCACAAAACGAAACTATATCACGCAAAACGCCACCAATATTACATAATATAGGGTCAAAAACCTAATTAAATGAATTAAAAATAACAACCACAACATGTCACTTCAAGATCCCGCCAAAAACTCCCATTACGATATGTTGTTGCTTAATGTGTTTGTTTGAACTTCAATAAAATAGAAATAGGTAGTTTATGTGTTTAGTTTGATTTCAAAATGAGTGACGATAATAAAATAAAAGCAAAATCACTGGTTGGTAAATTAACTGTCATTACTCAGGAGTTACATTTTAAAAATTTTAACAGCTATATTGACAATCACTGATAAACAAAAACTAAATCACAACATGCATAAGGCCAGTCATTAAATCGAGCCCGCAACCTCTTGTATCAATATTTATTATTATTATTATTTATTTATTTTCACTAATATATTTCTTGACAAACTTCAATTGAAGGCCTATTATACCCATGGGGTTTGTCTTAGCATGCCGTGTCCTGAGGTTTTATTCAATGCGCTGCGTGCCGATTTATTCAATAGTAGAAGAGCTTACTAACATTAAGTCACGAGATATAGTAACAGAAATTTCATTAGGCTTATGAGGATTTTAGATATTTTGAGAAGGTGCTTATGTCTTTTCGATTTAATGTGTTTAGTTAGAGTAGTGACTTTTAATCTTTTAACTTAACCTTCTTGGTGTTTACGTGTTTGCAACACTTTGGAAAATGATTAATCGGGGTCGCATCCACATCTGTTGGATTTTGAACTTTGCGCTGTTCGCGGTGTTTGTTGGAGTTTGAACTTGGAAAGTTTATTCGTAATGTTGAAATTTAGATAACAATGCTACATGTTTGTTACATGGCGCTTTGGTTTGGTAGATAAGTATAATAGGTACATTTACATAATAAAGTACTTCAAATAGGGTTACACAAATAATCCTGTTACTCGTTTGTGAGTTTTCTAATGGTACAGGTAGGCATGTATATGGTACGGCAACAAACAAGCGTTTAGTTCACCTGATTTAAGAGAACACTGCAATTTAAGCTATTTATAATCAACCTTCAACAATGTAATGTGTCGACGGAATGTGATTGAGGCTTACTGAGGACAGTTATTAAAGTTTCTAGTTGCTGAGAAACGTAGGTACTGAAGACTGATTTGGAATACTTCGTATATTAGTGCGTATTGCCTGATGAATATTTTTAAATTTATTTTAAAGCATAAAAATATCTACTATCTGTTTTGTATTACCCAATATATACCTAAATATTATAAATGCGAAAGTACATCCATCAATTATCACGCTTAAACGGCTGGACCGATTGTAATAAAATTTAGCATAGAAGTCGAAATTGTGAAATAGAATAGCATATTTTTATAACAATATGAAAAAATACCTCCAGCGAAGCGGGCGACCACCAGCTTATTTGTTTTAATGAAATGTTTGTTAGCAACACAAAAACGTTTAAAATTCTCTGTAAAAGCTTTACTAGGACGGTGCACTTTTGAGAAGTTTTACGCTACTTTCATTCGGAACTTGAAGCCAATATAGCTCGCCGCGCCGCTCGTTAAAACTTGACCTCTTTGAATGCAACAGAGATTAAAACACGCTTAAGAAACACAAACGGAGTTGGAAGTTATAACGTGGCGCGTGGAAACAGCTTCTGTAATATTCGGTAGAAGTTCTTAATTAGGTAGGTACGTTGCTTGGTTAGCATATGCAAAAATATTGACAATGTTTATTCACTTACATTCTTCAATATTTTTTAAAGTGCTTTCTAATTTAATGTTGACTAGATTTAAATTGGAGCATTGTGTCGTATAATGTTGATAGATAATTTATAATATTCCTTAGATAATATCATTTTAAGCGGTTGCATTTATTTGAAATGAAAGGTTAAAAAGCTGTTAGTTTTTGCAAGTATGTAATTGACAGTGAAAAAAAAAACATTAAATGAACTTAAACAACAAAAGGAACAACATGGTTAATTTATGAAAAATCTAAGAAAAGATGTAAGAATAAAAAAATAAAATTAAAATATACAATATAACAAAAAACTTTTGTTAATAAAGGGATGTGAAAAAATTAACGAAAAAAATTACGATCAATATTCATAAAAATATAATATTTATATTACCAATGTTGGTTAATATTATAACTGACATAATTATTTGATGAAAACAGTTATAATTAAGAACATTTTAAGCATTTAATTGGATCTCTCAAAAAAATTGCTAATGATTTTTATTTTGTTAAAAATCTAATAAATATTTGCAATGATAAATCGAACATTTCCATTATTGGTTGGTTATGAAGGATTTCGCCCCGCATTTGATAGCGTCCGGTCCTGCTTCTACGACCATATCTCTCGACTGGTGGGTCACGAGTCACGACCTCAGTTCTACGGGCATTATTATTCTGATGTCACGATTGGCTACTGAAACTGCTAGTGCACGGGAACCCCAAATCATCACAGACACGGATCTAGAGTTTAAGTTTGGAGTGAGGTCATAGATTGAATTTCTCGAAAATTCAACATAGAAGATATCGACACAAGAAAACTTATTTGCTGTAAGTAGCAAAAATGTCGTAAGTACACTGAAAAAACAGTTAGGTTCAGATTTTTTTTCTATGTCGAATGGTCTGGGTCTCATACCGCTACGATGAAAAAAATCTAATTAGCAGTAATATCTTTGAAAAATTTACAGGTTCAAATTGCTGCAAGTCTCCTAAAGAATTGCGTTTTTTGTGCTATTCTACTTACAGTAAAAGTGCAGTTCTACTTTGCACCTGATATTACTTACAGCATTCTATGCATATCTTATAGCATGTAATGCAAATATGACGTAACTAACTTATAACATTTTATTTATACAAAACATCCAATATTCTCTTAATTTAAAACAATACATTGGTAACAGTATGTTTTTAAATATCCCCTTACATCTTTTTAATGTTACATAATTGTTAAAATATTTCAAGTAAAGCATTATTACGTCTGAAAATATGTTTATGGAAATTAGCTGTCTCCATAGAAATCAATAAAGTAGGTACGGTACTTACGACATTCTTCAGTTATTTAAATGAATTACAGTCAGTTGTAATTGTAATTAATTGCTATAGGTAGTAAAAAAACCTATTTCTCACAACTTTAGTAAAAATGTTTTTATTGTAGTTAGTGAATATTATTTTAACTAAAATATTTACAATAAATAAGTTTTATGTCACTGATAATTAAGAAAATTATGATTTTTTCTCATTTAAATCAGTGTTTTGGTTCTGTTGAAAAGTTAGGTTTTGGCTACTTACATCAAATAAGTTTTCTTGCGTCGATATTATAAAAAAAAAAATAGAATTTTCTAGGATAACTGAAAATTATATAACTTTTTGGGTGGTCAATGATTTTTATGCCTTCTTTCTTGATCTGCGCCAGGGTCATTATTATGTACCTAATCAACAACCGTAAAAAAATGCCTGCTAATTAATAAGTTACTCAGTTTTATTGAATAGCAATTTTTGCGTTTATTTAATGGTTTAGGTAAATAAATAGTTCTAAAAACGTAAATATATTATTTAGTGTAACGTCAATATTATATAAACAATCGTTTTATATATGACATGATAACAGCTTCATACCTCATTAGTGTGAAGCGCTCGCGGCGATTTTCAATTTAATGCAGGTCGCTGGCCACTAATTCGCTTGCATGATTGAGATTTAGATTTTTGTGTTCCTCTGCACACCACGCCGGAACCAACATTTCACGTCGCTTCTTTTCAAGCTGTATACTTAGTAGAAAATTCTTAAAATAAGTTAGTATATATATTAGACAATACAAAATTGGTCACAATATAGCCCATAAACGTAAGTTCATGCAGTATATTGTCGGTCCTATGTTATTTATTTCATTGTGGTTTATCTTCCTTTTATCGCTCGATGTTATCGCTTTATAATAATAAACTGAACTGCCTCGACGCCGCGCCTGAACCGCTTAAATACCTATACTAAACGATCGCAGAAAAATCATTTAGTTGGTATGCCTACTCGATGACATAATCGAGGCGGTAAGCCCTATACATGCGTGTGTAAACTGCGATGTTTATGACGCGAACATGTTTTCGAAGTCCTGAGAAGGTTGTAGCTGCATCGAGATATTTCGGGAACAGGACTTTTCTATCTTTTTCATCGGGTTGTAACAGGTCGTAATAATATTATACATAGGTATACCTAAGTCAGATAAATATTTACTAGCTGGCCGGGCAGACGTAGTTCTGTCTTTTTCTTTAGTTAATCGACGACAGCACCATCTATCGGGTTATAACATATCTGTAAACCATCGACTTGATAAAACTGAGTTCAATCGGTCAAGTCGTTCAGTTACACGACCACAAACAAACTAACACAAGATTTTTATATAAGTATATGAGACATTTTTTTCGTTTAATATGTAACTAACAAAATATGAATCCGAATATTCTTATTCTTCAGTAATACCATTATCACAGACGTCTTTAACATTTACTCTCCAAGATAATTTCAATTTACATAGTTTATATTTATACGATATGTAAATAATTCATTATTACTTCAGTTATTACCTGACTGCGAAAAAGGAGGGTTATGTTATTCGCGCTTCTGTATGTATGTATATCTATTTCTTTAGCACGCTCTGTAGCCTAAAAGACTTGATGGATTTTAGCATAACATACGAGTTGTCTGTGGATTCGTCTTAATTTTGGGATTGACATAGGCTATATGTATAATATTTATGTATGATCTCTGGGAAACAAATAAAAAGCATAATTATAAAAAAAATAATTAGTTAAGTGGTTTATGTTGCAGTCGGATTTTTTGGTTTCCTTCTTAATAATTTAGTTATTTATAGATGAGATAAAGCTGTCTAAAGTCACGGGGACATAATTCTACGAGATTAGTGCAGAAATGCCCAAGTTCTGGGAGTCAAACAAGACATTATCTCTCTTCTATTCTGGTTACCACTGCTCTGGAAGATGTTTTTATGGTTCTGGATTGGGAAGGACTAGACATCAATGTAAATGGCGTGTTGAGCAACCAAGCACTTTCGGTTTGCCCAAGACATAGTAGTCTTGGCTGAGACACTGGAAAACCTAAGTGCAATGCTTGATCAGCTTAAGTAAGTAAAGCCTCTGCACTACTTTATTTTATCGATTCTTTTGATTATCGATTTTTGTAGAGATAAAATAACCTAAAAGAATTTTGGACTCTAGATTAAGATCTAAGTTGCTATTTATTTGTATAAATGCTACTTTGCATTTACCACCTCGCAATGATGAATTAATTTACAATTCTATTCAATACTAATAGCCTAGTAGCAAGCAGTACCTGGCCAAAAGTTGATGTGGCTCAGACTTTTTAAAATTGAAAACTTCTTAGCACCAAACGAAAAAACGACACTAAAAAGTGACAAACACATACATCTAGGAGAGAATGAGATAGAATACATTATACAATATTAGTGCGAGTTCTAATTTTTACCACTAAGATCATCGAATTGGCCTAGCGGTGTGACGAACAGACTTGAACGCACTTGTATGTATACTATAAGTGGTCGACAGTTCGAGTCCCGCTGATTTAGAATTTTTTTAAAGGTATTGAAGAAGATATTTTTATGTTTTCTGCCGCGTGTGATCTTTACACATGTTTTTTTTCTTCATAAGTACCTAAATAATAACTTTCGTTTTTGAATACGAAAATTAAAACTGTTTAAATTTCAAAACAATTGCTGAAGAACTTTCTGAGCTTTAAGATTTTGAGAAAAGGAATATTTACATTTGTATGAATATAGATTATATGGCCTTATCTACCAAACGTTCATAAAGTGGTTACATTTTATGTATTTATATGTTGTGTTTGAGTATGTACATACATATCTATATAATATGTTGGAATCATTTGCTATTTATGCGTACGCCGTAAAGTTCAGATGAAAGCCACAAAATAGGTAATTTCGGTGTATCGTTCGTTTTATACCCTTTTTGCGATAATACGTAAAAATTTCGGTACGCTTATTTATTGTCTGTAAGGACTAAAATAATATAAAATGGAAATATAACTTCAACTGTTTGCATAAATATTAAAATAAATATGTTAATGCTAAGCTAACTTTTTAACCGACTTTATATGAGAGGGAGGTTCTCAATTCGAATGTTTGTGAATCCGCTTCATAACGTAACGCATTACGCCGCCATTAATAGTAGCATAGTTTCAGTAAATTCTAGAAATACGCTCGTAGCCTAGCGGTAGTAAGCGTTACTGCTATGACCGAAGCCCTTGGTTCGAATCCTCCGTGGCTTATTCTCTCTTTCGTTTGGTTTTTTTTTTATTAGTTTAAGTTATCACTCTATCGAGCATCCCGAGAAGCACAATTTTTTTTTATATAGCTGTTCAGGCATAACTACTTTGTTTATGAACCGATTTGGATGTTTCTGTCTTTGTTAGAAAGGGGATACGACAAGGGTGGTCCCATTTTAATTTTATTGGTATTGGACATTAGACTACGAGGATACACCAGGGAACACCTCACAACCTCAACAGGGCAATCTTTTTTTTTTCAAAATTGTCTTGTAACATTTAGGTACTTACATCTTATATTATTTTTATACTGGTTCGAATAAAAGACTGCTGATGGTACATTCGCTGTATACAATAAAATTTAAAAACTTCATTTAATAGCATGATAAGAAAGTTTATTGAAAATTGTGTTGAATGCTCCTCGGTAGTTGGTACATGATACATAGTATATCCTAAAAACTGATCGCGACACATTGCAAATCAAAACGTTGCTGTTATTCATACTACATCATTCGTCACTCGTCAGATTCGCTAGTATAATGTTTTTAAAATGGAGTGTATAAGCTATCTAATATCACCCGTTGATATTTTTCTTCTTTTTTATATATTCACTAACATTTTTCACACCTGCCAGGCTAGGCATTCCGTGACGACTACCTTTTTTTTCTTTAAAAACACCGTAATATTTTATTTTTGTATTATGCCATATTTATTTATTTTCATAAACTAACTTTTATGCTTATTATCTGTACAAAATAATTTTGATGTTTCACATCTACCAGGCGTCCCGCGACGGCTAATTTTAAATTGAAACATTTGAAACTTTATTGGGTACTAATAGTGCTCCCAACTACTCCGTATTAACGGTTAAAACAACGTAATCAGCATGAATCCACCACGTACCGTAGGACTATAGTTACGGTAGCAAAAAACACCGTAATACACGAATCCTACACCTTGAAGATCGCGTCTTATATAAATCTTGCAAATTTAAAATAGTTTATTATTTTTTGTAAATGAAAATTATTTTTGCGAATTTTAATTACTATTTTCTCTACCCTACGATATTTTTGTTTTAATCTACTGACAACACTAAAAATAACTCAATATAATTCTCGGGCTTTCCCCCAATTGAGCGATATCAACTTGGAGATATTACGCTAACGAATTCACTAGGTGCAGTTCGATTTTAATTTAGATGAATACTTACAACTTTAATTTACCTAGTTTGTACCTAGTATCTTATTTGACTACAGTTCTGCAGTGCTGCCATTTCAGCGCTTTTATCGTATATTTTACGCGTTTGATGTGTTTAGATATCGATTATTTTCGATTAACGACAGACCGGTTGTTGGTGTGTCACAACGCTTTGGTCTATACATTAGGGGCATTGGTGGTGTAGATCCAAGTTCGTTTTTTTTATAGACATACTCGATCATTACAAAGTTTCATGATAAAACATGAATAGATTAAAAGATGAAATATCTTGTAAAATAGTCTGACCTCACGTGTAATTAAAGAAACGACATTAAAGTTTATTTTATAGTTCTGAATTTTTAAGTTTTTACAACTTTAAAAAACGAAATATCTTGTAAAAACAAGGTTTCTTCGCATTTTATATGAAAACTCAAGACATAATTTTTCAAAGTTTATTTATATTTATTTACAGTAATATATGTGCCGTTTTGTTTGATGACTTTCTGCCATTTTGTGGGTAGAGTCATGATCCCGTTGCTGTCGAAACTTTGGGACTTCTGATAAAAAAATCGCGATAAATAGTTTAGGCAGTCCTCTCTTGATGTTAACCTTACAGAACCTAAAGAATTCTGAAGAGACCGAAACAGGTAAAAATCTGAAGGTGCAAGGTCAGGGCTATATATTTATGGTGGATGCACTAACACCTCCCAGCCAAACTCTCTCAATTTTTGCTGAGTGGCTAAAGATGTGTGTGGTCTAGTGTTATCGTGATGAAAGTCCTCATCCTTCCTGTTGATCAATTCCAGCCGCTTTCTCTCAACTCCTTCCTTTTATCCCATCAGTTGTTGACAGTAGAGATCCGAATCAATGGTTTTTCCGGGCGGTAAAAGCTCATAATGAATAATGCCCTTCCAGTCCCACTATACACACATCATCATCTTATTTCGAGTTAGCTCAGGTTTAGCCTGAAGCCTGGTTAACCTTAGACCACGATCTTTTTAGCACGTTCTTGTCGTACGTGATCCACTTGTCATCGCCAGTTATGAATCTCTTCAAAAACGGCTCGGTTTCATTACGTCTCAATTATTAATCGCAAATGAGTACACGGTTCATTAGGTTTCTTTTAGTGAGCTCGTGTGGCACCCAAATATCGAGCTTTTTGGTATAGCCAGCTTTCTTCGAATGTGTTAAAACTGTTTTGTGGTTAATTTCCTGTTCTTCAGGTACATCGTAACAACTGAAATGCCGATCTTGCTCCACTTTTTCAAAAATGGCATCCATTTTATTCGTAACAGGGCGACCAGAGCGAGGTGCATCTTTAACATCAAAATTTCCGGAATGAAAACGTTTGAACCAACTTTGTGGTACTCTTACTGACACTCTCCAGCAGGGTCTGTTGTCTTCTTTAAACTTGATTTTGCCCTTTCTTGCACACATGCTCATTTTTTACATGTAGTTGTAGATATTGTATACTACCTGAAAAAATAAGAACGGTACAACAATAAACTGGTCACACTGACTGCCTTCTGTCAAGTCTGTCATTACTTATTTTAATGCAAAATTTGCCTTTAGATTTGGTTAGATTGAATCGCCATTGAAATACATGAAACTTTCTGAATACTTTTATTTCAATCGTTATTATGGAACTTACGGGTATTTCGTATAAAATGTCCGCTAATGATTATAGAAAATGTGCCAATTGCGGAAGAACTCGTGCTGAAGATATGACCGTGACCTATCATAGATTTCCCAATCCAGGAAAAGCTAATATTATGAAGTAAGTAGGCAGTATTTGTTTCATTCATATAGTTTAAGATTTCGTAAGTACTGAATACGAACCGATGCAGGACTGCTGGGCTCAAATTTTCACAGATACACCAAGGATAAAATCTCATACAAATTGTAAGGTTTGATTTCAAATGATTTGGCTCGGAATTGGGGGTTGAAATTGATAGCGAATAGGTTTCTGATTATAACGCTACTACTGTCAATACAAGGTAATTCATTTTTGAAAACAATAAAAACAATTCTTACCTCAAAACCTAAAAAATGTTACATGCCAAAACAAAGATTTTAAAATGAAAAAGAAAATTACGATTTTGTTGTCGTATTATCACTCTATTAACTTTTTTTTTTATGTCTGCTTTGTCAAAACAAAACTTAAAAAACGAAACGCAAGAGCCTAGACTGAACTGTATTTGTATAGTATCTCAGCAGAGCTTAACAATAGTAAAACAACCTATAATTAAGCAATTTTGCAAAAGCTGCTGTTTTATTTTTAAAAAATCTACAAATAATATGTCTAAATCTATTTCTTTTTTTCAGGGCTCGTATGTGGGCCAAATATTGTTGGCAAAATGAAAACTGGACTTCTATAGAATCTTTACACTCACTCTCTATTACAAACAAAGTTTTATGTGGAAGGCATTTTAATTCATCTCAATTTTATGATAATAAAAGACAAAAACTGAGCAAATTTGCTGTTCCGGAGTCAACCGAAGTAAATAAACTAGAATAGTTCTAATTAATAATAAATTATTAATAAATTTTACACAAGCTTCTTAACGTAATTGTGTGTTTGTTGTGTTTCCGGCACCCACTACACAAGTCTCAGTACAAAAAATTGGGATGAGGCAGTTGTTAATATTAATAGGTACTAAGAACTCCATCTATTAGTTATTCCAGATCATAATCTGGCTCTCTGCCCAATTTATACGAAGCCGTTCAGCTGTTTCATGGTGAAACAGTAACAATCATCAAAGCACACAAACTTACACATTTATAATATTATACTAGGATGTATTATGTAAAAATGTATGCTATACCAGTCATAGAGACTGAGTCATAAATACGCAATTGTTCCTTTAGGGTGCCGAAATGAGATCTAGCACCACCTGAAAAACTTGCTAGAGCTGCCCCTGGCAAGAATAGCGGTCAGGTAGCGACCTTACGTCGAGATACCTCATTTTAAAAATAGCTTAATGTATATAATATGAATCAAAGAAGTATGATTTGATAAATTAACTTGAGGTTTTCATTAATTACAGATTGTAGAGCAGTTGAAATTATCACAAATTGAAAAAGAACCTTCTACAAGTGCAGAATCACAGCAATCTTCTGTGGAAGTTTCGAGAACAGAATCAAATGACATTGCAATGGCTTTAACTAAATCTTCTTCAGTGCCTTCTGCTAAATCTATAAAAAGGAAAGGAATTTTAAGTGCACTTAATGTGTCTAGACTAAGTGAGATGAGTCATAGAGAAATTCAGCTGTATAAAATTTGTAAAAAACATGTCAAAGAAATAATGAGACTTGGACAAAAATTGAAAAACATGACAAAATCAAATTTAATCAAAGCGATTTCTGAAAATGATAGTTTGCAAAAGTTATGTGATATGAATATTAGTAACTCGTTTCTAGTGTTGCTCCAAAGTCAGATGAAAAATGGCCCTAGAAAACCAAAAGGGAGAAGAAGATACATGTTAAACCAAAAAATTATGGCTTTAGTAATTTACAAAAAGTCTCCGGCTTGCTACCGGCTACTGCGAAGAATATTTGCGTTGCCATGCCAAAACTGTTTAAATAAATTGCTTAATAGAGTACCATTGAAAGCTGGAGTAAACAAACACATATTTACCTCACTCCAAAAAATGGCCCAGAAACAAACAGACGAAGATAACATATGTATTTTATCTTTTGTGTTATGACCCGAGACTTGATGAAATACAAGGTTTCCAAGACCATAATAATCAAGGTAGGAGTAACGAAATTGCCACAAAAACACTTGTATTTATGCTTGCTGGCATAAGAAAAAAATGGAAACAACCCATTGCATTTTATTTTTCTTATTCATTAACAGCCAATAGAATGACATTCATGTTAAAAGAGGTAAAATTTCACTTTTAACTTGCATTGTTTTTCCCTATATATTTTTATATTAATATTTGATGATGACTTCACTTTGGTGTGGTTGGAACTATGACATGCATAATATTTTTTTCTTTTCAGATTCTTACAGAATGCTTCAATTCCAGTGTCAGTGTGATCGCAACTGTATGTGATCTAGCTACAGTTAATATTAAAGTGCTAAAAACACTAGGCGCAACAACTAGAGAACTTTATTTTATACACAATGAAAGGGAAATCGTAGCTATATTTGACCCGCCACATCTTCTTAAATGTACTCGAAATCTGTTTATAAAACATAATGTTGAGTGCACAGCTGATTTTCAGAGCAATGACAAGATTGTAAAAGGTAAAAAGTATACGTTATACTTCCCGTGTACAAAATTTCATCAAAATCGGTTTAGATTTTTATTTTTATTATATGCTTTTGGTTTTTTTTAACTATTTCTAAAAGCTTTTTGAAAATTCTTATAGCCTATTGTTTGACCAATGACATAGGCTTCCCGTGTACAAAATTTCATAATAATCAGTCAAGTCGTTTTTGAGTTAAATAAGTTACACTATAAATGCAATATCGAGATCAAAGAACTTAACTTCATACTTTTACTAGGCTTAGGAACACTGCATATTTTTTTTTTGTGAGATTGGTATTTAAAAACATATTAAAAACTTAGAACAACGAACATAATTATTTTCTAGTAACATTTTTTTTTATTTCAGGCATCGCGAAATGGAGTTACATAAAGTCATTTTATACACTTGACAAAAATAATGCAAATTTTGTTTATGCTCCTGCATTAACAGATTATCATTTGCATCCAAATGTTAAACAACAGATGAGAGTCAAGCTTGCAGCACAAATATTTAGCCACTCTGTCACAGCTGGCATATTAGCGAAAATCGCATCAAGTAAGTAATAAAAACCCCTAAAAAGCTAAGAATCGTAGATAATTGGCCCGAAACGATTGGGTAATTTTATAATGTCTCAGAAACTTTTGTACCACTAGAACACTTTGCATAGCGTCATCTATTAATAACCGTGTAAAGTACATGTTTGTATTTATTTTTAATGAAAATTATGTGAAGATTGAATAATTTGGATAAATTTTGTACCATTTTCAATAATATATAATAGTAAATCTGTAGTCATGTCTGTACAATTAATGTTTTTAAGGACATACAATATAAAGGACGCTGGTCACGTATATGCCCTTAAAATTTTTTTGTCTGTCATTCTGTTTGTGTCTATATTTAAATCAAAAACCGCTTGACCTCGCTGGTTGATCCCACGCAAATATGGAACCAACCTGCGATACGAAATAAATAGCAAATTATGATGCGAATATCCAGCGAGAGAAGTGTATGCAAAATGTCATGCCAACTCACCGGTACTGCGTTCCGTGATAATTCCTGGTCGGCGCCGACGTGGTTTAGCTATACATTATATATTCAAAGTTCCTGAGCCTCACGCACCCACTGTACACACACTGGCTTGATGACACTAAATTCTGGAGAACGTGGTTGACGAGGAATGTCCGAGGCGAGCGACTTTGCACAGTGCGGACGTGACGATGTTCCGACGAGAGTGTATATCGCGAGAGCCGGTGGCGACAACAACAAATCGAAAACCACCCCCACTGGATATCATAATGCTTAGCGACGAGAGAAAATAATTAATAACAAACTACCTACATTAATACGTGATGGTTCTTAATTACGCGGCTGCAACATTCCGCCCACCAAAATACGACGTATTTTAAAATAAATTGCCAAACAAAATACAAACGAAAATAATTAATGGAACTTAATAACAAACACTAACAACGAAAGTAAATATTTAAAATAAATAGCGAAATAATAACTAAATGAAAATAACAACAATTAGTCGTTGCCAGGTAGAGGACAGAGTTTCACTAAAGGCCTTTGTAAAAGACCTGTCTGGGTCTTGACCGTGGCAACGCGAGAAATGCCGTCTTTCCCCGGGTGTAATCGCGCGACACGAGCGAGCGGCCATTTAAGGGGTTTAGCTTGTTCATCTTTAACTAAAACCAGCGATTCTAGTTTAAGTTCTGAGGTGCTGGTGTGCCATTTAGAACGCTGATTTAGAGTATGCAAATATTCCGTATACCATCGCTTCCAGAAATCGTGATGGAGTCTTTGCAACAGTTGCCAACGATTCACACAACTCAAACGGACATCGGATAAATCTGATTCGGGAAGCGAGGTAAGCGGTTCCAAAGTGAGGAAGTGACCAGGGGTCAATACAGCCAAATCGTTGGGATCCGATCCCATTTCGCATAAGGGGCGCGAATTGAGTAAAGCCTCAATTTGTGTTGCTAAAGTTAAAAATTCTTCATAAGTTAAAATTTGATAGCCAACAACACGAGCGAGATTCGTTTTGAAGGATTTTATGTTTGCCTCCCAAAGACCACCGAAGTGTGGTGCAGCAGGGGGCTTAAAGCTAAATTCAATCGTCTCAGACGAAGCCGCCTGTGGCATAAGGGTTAGCAATATGTTATGAGCGCCAACGAAATTCGTACCGTGGTCGCAGTGAATGCGCTGGCAACGGCCTCGGCGAGCGATAAATCTACGAAGAGCGCCAAGAAAGGCCTCGCTTGTTAACCCTACGACAAGCTCAATATGTATCGCCTTGATGGCGAAGCATATGAAGAGGCAAATATATGTCTTAAAAGTCCTAGCACCGCGATAGCGTTGTACATATGTTGGAAAGGGACCTGCGAAGTCAATACCGATGCACGAAAAAGGCTTAAGTTGCGAAACCCTCAACTTAGGGAGGTCTGCCATGCGAGGTATGACAGGCCTTGGATTGGTGCGATAGCATTTGATACATTTAGATAATCTATTACGGATGGCACGACGAGGCGACAAAATCCAAAAGTTTTGTGCCAACAGAAAATTGAGGGTGCGAAGCCCTGGATGTAGATTATCGTTATGACACTGATCGATAATAAGCGATGTGAGACGATGTTGACGAGGTAACAACAGAGGGTGCTTGGAATCATAATCTAGATCCGAATGAGTGAGTCTACCGCCCACCCTGACGAGACCATCTTTGTCAAGAGACAGATTTAATTTTTGTAGTGGCTTGGGTAAAAGCAACCCCTTTTCCAAGCCTTGAATCTCGCTTGCAAAGCTCGAGTTTGCATTTTATACAAACGTCAAGACAAATTTTTCAAAGTTTATTTAGATTTAATATAATATTACGTCCATTTTGTTTGACATTTTGCATTTGTGGGTAGAGTCATGATCCCGTTGCTGTCGAAACTTTGGGACTTCTGATAAAAAAATCGCGATAAATAGTTTAGGCAGTCCTCTCTTGATGTTAACCTTACAGAACCTAAAGAATTCTGAAGAGACCGAAACAGGTAAAAATCTGAAGGTGCAAGGTCAGGGCTATATATTTATGGTGGATGCACTAACACCTCCCAGCCAAACTCTCTCAATTTTTGCTGAGTGGCTAAAGATGTGTGTGGTCTAGTGTTATCGTGATGAAAGTCCTCATCCTTCCTGTTGATCAATTCCGGCCGCTTTCTCTCAACTCCTTCCTTTTATCCCATCAGTTGTTGACAGTAGAGATCCGAATCAATGGTTTTGCCGGGCGGTAAAAGCTCATAATGAATAATGCCCTTCCAGTCCCACTATACACACATCATCATCTTATTTCGAGTTAGCTCAGGTTTAGCCTGAAGCCTGGTTAACCTTAGACCACGATCTTTTTAGCACGTTTTTGTCGTACGTGATCCACTTGTCATCGCCAGTTATGAATCTCTTCAAAAACGGCTCGGTTTCATTACGTCTCAATTATTAATCGCAAATGAGTACACGGTTCATTAGGTTTCTTTTAGTGAGCTCGTGTGGCACCCAAATATCGAGCTTTTTGGTATAGCCAGCTTTCTTCGAATGTGTTAAAACTGTTTTGTGGTTAATTTCCAGTTCTTCAGGTACATCGTAACAACTGAAATGCCGATCTTGCTCCACTTTTTCAAAAATGGCATCCATTTTATTCGTAACAGGGCGACCAGAGCGAGGTGCATCTTTAACATCAAAATTTCCGGAATGAAAACGTTTGAACCAACTTTTTGGTACTCTTACTGACACTCTCCAGCAGGGTCTGTTGTCTTCTTTAAACTTGATTTTGCCCTTTCTTGCACACATGCTCATTTTTTACATGTAGTTGTAGATATTGTATACTACCTGAAAAAATAAGAACGGTACAACAATAAACTGGTCACACTGACTGCCTTCTGTCAAGTCTGTCATTACTTATTTTAATGCAAAATTTGCCGTTAGATTTGGTTAGATTGAATCGCCTTTGAAATACATGAAACTTTCTGAATACTTTTATTACAATCGTTATTATGGAACTTACGGGTATTTTGTATAAAATGTCCGCTAATGATTATAGAAAATGTGCCAATTGCGGAAGAACTCGTGCTGAAGATACGACCGTGACCTATCATAGATTTCCCAATCCAGGAAAAGCTAATATTATGAAGTAAGTAGGCAGTATTTGTTTCATTCATATAGTTTAAGATTTCGTAAGTACTGAATACGAACCGATGCAGGATTGCTGGGCTCAAATTTTCAAAGATACACCAAGGATAAAATCTCATACAAATTGTAAAGTTTGGTTTCAAATGATTTGGCTCGGAATTGGGGGTTGAAATTGATAGCGAATAGGTTTCTGATTATAACGCTACTACTGTCAATACAAGGTAATTCATTTTTGAAAATAATAAAAACAATTCTTACCTCAAAACCTAAAAAATGTTACATGCCAAAACAAAGATTTTAAAATGAAAAAGAAAATTACGATTTTATTGTCGTATTATCACTCTATTAACATTTTTTTTATGTCTGCTTTGTCAAAACAAAACTTAAAAAACGAAACGCAAGAGCCTAGACTGAACTGTATTTGTATAGTATCTCAGCAGAGCTTAACAATAGTAAAACAACCTATAATTAAGCAATTTTGCAAAAGCTGCTGTTTTATTTTTAAAAAATCTACAAATAATATGTCTAAATCTATTTCTTTTTTTCAGGGCTCGTATGTGGGCCAAATATTGTTGGCAAAATGAAAACTGGACTTCTATAGAATCTTTACACTCACTCTCTATTACAAACAAAGTTTTATGTGAAAGGCATTTTAATTCATCTCAATTTTATGATAATAAAAGACAAAAACTGAGCAAATTTGCTGTTCCGGAGTCAACCGAAGTAAATAAACTAGAATAGTTCTAATTATTAATAAATTTTACACAAGCTTCTCAACGTAATTGTGAGTTTGTTGTGTTTCCGGCACCCACTACACAAGTCTCAGTACAAAAAATTGGGATGAGGCAGTTGTTAATATTAATAGGTACTAAGAACTCCATCTATTAGTTATTCCAGATCATAATCTGGCTCTCTGCCCAATTTATATGAAGCCGTTCAGCTGTTTCATGGTGAAACAGTAACAATCATCAAAGCACACAAACTTACACATTTATAATATTATACTAGGATGTATTATGTAAAAATGTATGCTATACCAGTCATAGAGACTGAGTCATAAATACGCAATTGTTCCTTTAGGGTGCCGAAATGAGATCTAGCACCACCTGAAAAACTTGCTAGAGCTGCCCCTGGCAAGAATAGCGGTCAGGTAGCGACCTTACGTCGAGATACCTCATTTTAAAAATAGCTTAATGTATATAATATGAATCAAAGAAGTATGATTTGATAAATTAACTTGAGGTTTTCATTAATTACAGATTGTAGAGCAGTTGAAATTATCACAAATTGAAAAAGAACCTTCTACAAGTGCAGAATCACAGCAATCTTCTGTGGAAGTTTCGAGAACAGAATCAAATGACATTGCAATGGCTTTAACTAAATCTTCTTCAGTGCCTTCTGCTAAATCTATAAAAAGGAAAGGAATTTTAAGTGCACTTAATGTGTCTAGACTAAGTGAGATGAGTCATAGAGAAATTCAGCTGTATAAAATTTGTAAAAAACATGTCAAAGAAATAATGAGACTTGGACAAAAATTGAAAAACATGACAAAATCAAATTTAATCAAAGCGATTTCTGAAAATGATAGTTTGCAAAAGTTATGTGATATGAATATTAGTAACTCGTTTCTAGTGTTGCTCCAAAGTCAGATGAAAAATGGCCCTAGAAAACCAAAAGGGAGAAGAAGATACATGTTAAACCAAAAAATTATGGCTTTAGTAATTTACAAAAAGTCTCCGGCTTGCTACCGGCTACTGCGAAGAATATTTGCGTTGCCATGCCAAACCTGTTTAAATAAATTGCTTAATAGAGTACCATTGAAAGCTGGAGTAAACAAACACACATTTACCTCACTCCAAAAAATGGCCCAGAAACAAACAGACGAAGATAACATATGTATTTTATCTTTTGTGTTATGACCCGAGACTTGATGAAATACAAGGTTTCCAAGACCATAATAATCATGGTAGGAGTAACGAAATTGCCACAAAAACACTTGTATTTATGCTTGCTGGCATAAGAAAAAAATGGAAACAACCCATTGCATTTTATTTTTCTTATTCATTAACAGCCAATAGAATGACATTCATGTTAAAAGAGGTAAAATTTCACTTTTAACTTGCATTGTTTTTCCCTATATATTTTTATATTAATATTTGATGATGACTTCACTTTGGTGTGGTTGGAACTATGACATGCATAATATTTTTTTCTTTTCAGATTCTTACAGAATGCTTCAATTCCAGTGTCAGTGTGATCGCAACTGTATGTGATCTAGCTACAGTTAATATTAAAGTGCTAAAAACACTAGGCGCAACAACTAGAGAACTTTATTTTATACACAATGAAAGGGAAATCGTAGCTATATTTGACCCGCCACATCTTCTTAAATGTACTCGAAATCTGTTTATAAAACATAATGTTGAGTGCACAGCTGATTTTCAGAGCAATGACAAGATTGTAAAAGGTAAAAAGTATACGTTATACTTCCCGTGTACAAAATTTCATCAAAATCGGTTTAGATTTTTATTTTTATTATTTGCTTTTGGTTTTTTTAACTATTTCTAAAAGCTTTTTTGAAAATTCTTATAGCCTATTGTTTGACCAATGACATAGGCTTCCCGTGTACAAAATTTCATAATAATCAGTCAAGTCGTTTTTGAGTTAAATAAGTTACACTATAAATGCAATATCGAGATCAAAGAACTTAACTTCATACTTTTACTAGGCTTAGGAACACTGCATATTTTTTTTTGTGAGATTGGTATTTAAAAACATATTAAAAACTTAGAACAACGAACATAATTATTTTCTAGTAACATTTTTTTTTTATTTCAGGCATCGCGAAATGGAGTTACATAAAGTCATTTTATACACTTGACAAAAATAATGCAAATTTTGTTTATGCTCCTGCATTAACAGATTATCATTTGCATCCAAATGTTAAACAACAGATGAGAGTCAAGCTTGCAGCACAAATATTTAACCACTCTGTCACAGCTGGCATATTAGCGAAAATCGCATCAAGTAAGTAATAAAAACCCCTCAAAAGCTAAGAATCGTAGATAATTGGCCCGAAACGATTGGGTAATTTTATAATGTCTCAGAAACTTTTGTACCACTAGAACACTTTGCATAGCGTCATCTATTAATAACCGTGTAAAGTACATGTTTGTATTTATTTTTAATGAAAATTATGTGAAGATTGAATAATTTGGATAAATTTTGTACCATTTTCAATAATATATAATAGTAAATCTGTAGTCATGTCTGTACAATTAATGTTTTTAAGGACATACAATATAAAGGACGCTGGTCACGTATATGCCCTTAAAAATTTTTTGTCTGTCATTCTGTTTGTGTCTGTATTTAAATCAAAAACCGCTTGACCTCGCTGGTTGATCCCACGCAAATATGGAACCAACCTGCGATACGAAATAAATAGCAAATTATGATGCGAATATCCAGCAAGAGAAGTGTATGCAAAATGTCATGCCAACTCACCGGTACTGCGTTCCGTGATAATTCCTGGTCGGCGCCGACGTGGTTTAGCTATACATTATTATATATTCAAAGTTCCTGAGCCTCACGCACCCACTGTACACACACTGGCTTGATGACACTAAATTCTGGAGAACGTGGTTGACGAGGAATGTCCGAGGCGAGCGACTTTGCACCGTGCGGACGCGACGGTGTTCCGACGAGAGTGTATATCGCGAGAGCCGGTGGCGACCACAACAAATCGAAAACCACCCCCACTGGATATCATAATGCTTAGCGACGAGAGAAAATAATTAATAACAAACTACCTACTTTAATACGTGATGGTTCTAAATTACGCGGCTGCAACACTCGCCTTATGAAATTTTGTACACGGGAAGCTTATGTCATTGGTCAATTGATAGGCTATAAGAAACTTCAAAAAAACTTTTAGTAATAGTGAAATAACTTTTATATATTACTTTTAGAAATAACAAAAAGAAATCCGAAATTAAAAAAAAACTTAAATTATTCTGATGATATTATGTACACGGGAAATATGTTATTTTATAATTGAATTAAATTGCTATTTTTATACCATACAAATGTCCATGCATATCTTCTATCCTTGACTCTTAACGCCGAAGTCGGCGTAGATGAAGCGAGAGCTGATGCTGCGGTAGCATCTGAGACGATAGATGAAGTGGTAGGAGCTACGTTAGCATTTGACGACACCGAATTATCAAAGTGCAATGTAGTATGGTGAAGTGCGTTGCACTTAAGACAGCAACTGTTTGACGAGCAAGATTTAACCACATGACCTTGACGAAGGCAATTCACACAACGATTATGTTCCTTGACGATGGAGAATCGATCACGTGGGGTGCGATCACGATAAGTGGGACAATTCGCTAAGGCATGCTGTGCCTTGCACAAAACACACAAGTTATCACTTGGTGTAAGTGGATTCACTATCAAAGCCTTGGCATTCGTAATAGGCGCGCGAGGGTGCCTACCATAAGAATCCTGAGGCGCGGATGCGGGAGACGTGCGCACCGTGCGGGAGTAAGATGTGGGTGAGGATACAGCAACGGCACCAGAAGCGGCGGCGCGATGCAGTCGCACAGGGGGGTGCGCTGTACTTATCTGAGGCTCGGCAAGCTCGAGTGCTTGGCCGACCTTATTAAGATATTCCAGAAGGGAGTCAAAACTTGGTATGTCTTTATCATCGTTCTGCAATTCAAAACGTTGACGAGTATCACGATCAAGTTTATTTATTAAAAGGTAAAACAAAGGGAAAGCCCAATCTTTTACAGGTAACTTCAAATTCCTTAATACCGCGATGTTCTCCTTGAAAGTATCCACGAGACGACGTAACTCACGAGGAGAGTTCGATTTAAGAGTTACATTTTGCAACTCCTCCCAATACCGAAAAGCTAATTTACGTTTGCATTGATAACGATCAATCAAGGCGGCGTACGCATCTAAATAATTATTTCCTGAAAGAGGAAAGCCTTTCAAAAGATGAAGAGGTTCACCGGAAAGAAGCGAAATTAAAATAGAAAAACGTTCGATATTCGATAACCGTTTGTTATGATGTACGGTAGTGTTATACATGTCATAAAACGAACTCCATAATGTAATATCACCATTGAAGGTCAATAAGTTCAAACGAGGTAGTTTGACATTTTAAATTACAAAATTAAACTAATAAAAATAATTTAGAACGATAAAAAATTGAATGGACTGTATATTAACGCTAATTCAAACAATAAGTTAACCAAGTAATATTAACTAATTCGAGATTACAAATAAATATTATTAATAATACATACAAACTATAATTTTAGTCTTAATGCTTATTCCAATAAACATACGGAGTGATGATATTGAAATAAATTGATTAGATTTTAGATTGTTGTAATTTAGTGGTTACTGCCTACTTAATTTTGTCAAGTAATAATGGCAGTGACAAAAAGAAAGCTATTTTTATTTTATGAAAACGATATTATTACGATATTACCACGATTACTATGTCACTTCTGACAATGAACCAGGTTAGCCGTATTCACTATGAGAAGGATCCGTGCCCGTTTGGACCAAACTTATGGTTGATCCCACGCAAATATGGAACCAACCTGCGATACGAAATAAATAGCAAATTATGATGCGAATATCCAGCGAGAGAAGTGTATGCAAAATGTCATGCCAACTCACCGGTACTGCGTTCCGTGATAATTCCTGGTCGGCGCCGACGTGGTTTAGCTATACATTATATATTCAAAGTTCCTGAGCCTCACGCACCCACTGTACACACACTGGCTTGATGACACTAAATTCTGGAGAACGTGGTTGACGAGGAATGTCCGAGGCGAGCGACTTTGCACCGTGCGGACGCGACGGTGTTCCGACGAGAGTGTATATCGCGAGAGCCGGTGGCGACAACAACAAATCGAAAACCACCCCCACTGGATATCATAATGCTTAGCGACAAGAGAAAATAATTAATAACAAACTACCTACTTTAATACGTGATGGTTCTAAATTACGCGGCTGCAACATTCGCCTTATGAAATTTTGTACACGGGAAGCTTATGTCATTGGTCAATTGATAGACTATAAGAAACTTCAAAAAAACTTTTAGTAATAGTGAAATAACTTTTCTATATTACTTTTAGAAATAACAAAAAGAAATCCGAAATTAAAAAAAAACTTAAATTATTCTGATGATGTTATGTACACGGGAAATATGTTATTTTATAATTGAATTAAATTGCTATTCTTATACCATACAAATGTCCATGCATATCTTCTATCCTTGACTCTTAACGCCCCGCCCCCGTTCATAATATTTTTTCTTAAATATCTTTAATGCATAGATTTCGACTCTTTACTGTTTTATTATAATTATAGATCATTGGATCTAAGAAAGCAAACATCAGTATTGCTTATATTCCACAGATGGTTCTTAATAGATCTAAGCAGCAATATAATTAGTAGGAAACTATTTTATTAGTCTTTGGCCAGGAATCTTAACTAATGTTAATGTTAGAGTCATAGGTGATATGCATGTGTAAATATTTTTTAACTAGTTCATTTTGAAATAAAACAATGTTTGATGTATTGCTTAGAATATTTTTTTCTTTTTTCAGATGAACTGCCAGCTGAAGCCCATGCCACTGCAACTTTTGTCCAAAAGTTTGACGAGCTATTTGATGCCGTCAATGCAGACAGTTCGGACCTGCGAAGAGGGAAAAGTACTCTACAAACCTCACCTCCCGCAGTCCTCATATAACACTCTTCAGGGAAATGAGGCAATTCATTTCATCAACGAAATATCTGGGCAGTAGAACAAATCCTCCTTCTCAAGAAGGATGGATTCACACCATTAATGCAATAGAGAGGCTGTGGAAAACTTTACAGGCTATAAACATTAAAAGCCTTTCCACACGTCGCCTAAATCAGGATCCGTTAGAAAATTTCTTCAACTGCGTCAGATATAACTGTGGATCAAACAATAACCCCACTATTCAGCAATTTGTGGCTGGTGTTAAAACAGCTGTTATAACTAATTTACGGCACTCGGGACAAAGGAAGAATTGCGAAGACGACACTGCCATTTTATCAAATAATTTAGCAAGCTTCTTGACTTCAGATATCCCAGTTAAAAATGTAGAAACTACAGAAGAATTTAATGTCGATTTTATAGATTCATTGATAGCTGACGCAGTGGAGGTCGAAGAACAAGCGACGCCTGAAAGTCAGGCTTGCGGATATGTGTGTGGTTATATTTTCAAAAAACTTCGGAATAATAATTGCCTAAAATGTCCTGAAGCATTTTTAACCGAAACTAATGAATCCATACACATATTCCCATGTTTTAAAGAATACGATCAAACTTCAAAGTTATAAAACAAAATATAATGGTTGCGTTAGATCACGTGGACTTCACATTTCTAATTAAATGTATAATTCATTTAGACACGAACATACAACACGTAAAAAGAAGCACCTTCTATATTGTAAATGCAATAGGAGGAGAAAATGAAAGCCATGGAGAGAAAACTTCGGATTTTAAGAAATAAATAAATAATCAATACTGACAGTTTGTTTTAATTTTCTTGACAATTATGGATAATATTAGGAGCATGAAGAAAAATCTGTAATTTACTAGAGTATAACATTATCAAATAGTTTCTTTAAGATGCTGTTAATGTATAAATCTAGTAAATTATGGATTTTTCTTTATGCTATATTCGAAATTTGGAAGTTTCATTGGAATCGATCGATTTAAATTTTGCCGCATTTTGAGTTTTAATTGCTATTCCGCAAGAGCTGTAGTGTTGTAGGCGTGTAAAGCTATGGTCGCAATTTTTTATATGACAGATACACTTCTTCTCTCGGTAGAGAGTAGTATATTCTTTGCTCTCCAGTATACTATATTTATCTATGACTGACACTGCATAAGGTCCATAAACATCACAATTCTTTTTCGCTGCTTGAGTTGAATTTTTATGCCTTTTTTGTAATAATATTTTAAACGTACCTTTTAATATGTTACCAAAACCCGCCAGATACAAATAGTACAGCCAAATAAATTTTATAACAAGGATATACCTACGTTATGCGAAAAAACCTTTTCCCAGACCTATTATTACAACATCATTGCAAAAATCTACTGTATTTTTTGATGAATTCTACCATCAAATATATTTCAGGGTTGGCAGCACTGTTTGTCTGTGATCAATGACGTAATTAGAAGTGGGCGATTAAGAATGTTTTATTTAATCGAGTTATTCGAATTTGAATGAGTTACTTAATGGAGATATTTCAATCATGAGTGAACATTTGCAATTGAATTATGATTACGAATGGTAATTCATAATCGAGTCATTTACGTATACTCAGAGGTGGGCGATTATAAATGATAACTGAATTAAGATATGTACTTATTGGGGTGTTTATTCCCCATTTTGGGGAAAAATAATGTCGGTGGAGAAATTTTGGGAAAACGAAAATGATGGGGAAAATTTTGGCACCGGGGAAATTTGGGGAAGAACTTTATCTGCATAGCCGTACTACTAACTACTATTTCTACTCAGGGTTCACAATCTAAAGCGTGGCAATTATTGTACTTTTAATTTCGAAATTATCGTTTTTCTCTGTATTGGACCAAAACTATCGTACTTCAGCAATTTCTGCTCCAGACGACCAATTTTTTAAATTCTTATATTGTTAAAATCATCGTATTTTCTTATAATTTGCTATCGTACGAGGGCATGTAATTGTCATAAATGCAAGATACGTACACGTACGGTTGTAAACCGTGCTTTTGCTAATGCCATCTCTGATATTTTAAAAGAGAGAGCTTTTCACGTTTCTCACGAGTGAGTGAGCGAGTGACACGTCGAGTGACATTACCATGCAAATTAAGATTTTTCCTAATTTACGATAACGAACTCTTCCTATGTCATTCTCACAATTAAGACGAATTTAACGATACCTCGCATGATAAAACCCCTCAAGCCGTTAAGGCTACAGAGCGTGCCAAAGAAATAGATATACATACATACGCTGGAAAACATAACACTCCTTATTCGCGGTCAGGTAAAAACAAATGTTACAATGCATGTGTTTCTATAATTTTTATGGCAGATAAAATTTGTATTTCATATTAGATATGTAGGTACTGTATAAATTATGCGGTTGTGGTTATACTTTGTTATTTACTATGTCGCTTAATAGGTCTGTTATCTATTTCTAAAGTTACTATACCTACTGATAAAAAATCAATACAACAGAGAAGAACGAACGAAGAAAGCAACTGTCACTCCCATAAAGCCATATTTTTTTATCTGGTCAGAATACGTTTTTATTCACAAATTGAATGAAGTAGTTAAATTTTGCTTATTTAAGATGGTACTTTTATGGTTCTGAACACATATGCCCGCCTCTTAAAGCTGCCTAAACTAAAAATAAACAAAAATTTAAAGGAATAGGCAGGTTTAAGTTTTTTGGGGAAAAGTTGCTGAAATAGTATCATTTTGGGAAATTTTTTGTCCGCCATGGGGAAATTTGGAAAATGCAATCTGGAGACCCTGTTTGTGGCATACATACTCTACTTAGTCTGTGCGTATCTACATTTTACGTTGATTATAAATATGTTATAATGTTAAATTGGTTTAGTAAAAAAATATATCGATAAATTGTGTTGCCTACTTCTATAATATTTGGTCGTGAGATAAAAATGTTGTGGTCATGGGTATGTTAAAACCACCATTATTTCAATTGATGACAAAATAATATTACAACACAATATAAAATATTTTATAAAATTCTAGGGTGCTAACTCACACGGCCAGCTTGGTTTAGGTATAGTAAATGAGCAAGTTGAGAAACCTATAAAAGTAAACATAGAATTGTATGGAAATAAAATTAGACAAATTGCTTGTGGAGGCGCTCACACTCTTCTTATAGATACTGAAGGAAAGCTCTTTTCCTGTGGATGGAATTCGGATAAACAACTAGCCAGGGATAACGAAGTTTATACCTTTGAAAGAACATGGAAATTGAGCGGGATACATTTTTCAAATATTGCATGTGGTTGGAACTTCAGCTGTGGTGTAACCTGATGACCATTTCCTCTTTGTATGGGGTTCTAACAGTCACGGCCAACTTGGCCTGCCCAGGAATGAATTCCCAATGAATGTGAAACCTATTAGACTTCAAGTTAATGCATGTGCTGTATCTATGGGGCTAAGACACACTGCAATTATAAACTCAAAAGGTGATGTATGGATAACAGGTTGTGGAAGGCATGGTCAACTTGGTTTAGGTAATGACAGATTGTCTTCTGACAGATTTGAGAAGGTTCCCATATTTGAGAAGATATCTCACATTGCATGTGGACATAGGCACAGTGTTGCATGGAGCACTGACAAAAATGCCTTATTTGTGTGGGGTGACAATAGACATGGTCAGCTCCTTCTTGGTACAAAGTTATATCCTAAAGTATTTGTGCCACAAAAAATAGACATTGATGTAAGGCAAAATGTAAAAAAGCTGTTGACTGGCTGGTCAAATATACTCCTTTGGTTGGAAGATGGCACTCTTATGGTTTGGGGTTCAAATAATTTTGGACAACTAGCAACAAATATTACATTGTTTAGTGGAAAACATACTCATATTAAATTGCCAGGTATGTTTATACAAGTGGATAGTGATAAAGTAAAAATGTATTAATTAATAATAATTGTTCTTTGCAAACTCACAATATGTATAAAAGATTTATATTTAAATATTGTTATGTACAAAATATTAAATATCAAGCCAACTGACTAATGGGTAAAGTTTATCATATTGTACATTAGTCAAGATTATTATGACCAATGGTTTGTATTATTTGAAATTTTTATGACAAAAATATTAAATACTTAGAACTAGGGAGACATTCCTTGATAATATTTTCTAGATAATGCTGTAATATTTTTGATTTTGAAGCTATGGGAATGTTCTTAGAGTTCCAAAGACTAAAAGCTTTATTTTTTTTTGCTTTTGATATTTTGTTTATTTTGGAACTCCAAAATTTTTTTACCAAAAACTGATAAATTTACATGAAACAAGATTTTTTTGTAAATCGCACCTACAGTAAGAAAAGAGCATTAAACACAGGTAACTCAGTAAAATTTAATGCCAACTCAATAACTCAAGTGCAGTATTGAGTTAACTCAAATTTACGCCATGCTGCAGCAAAATAGTACACAGGAACACAAGATAAGCGAGTTAGAGAATTGTACGAATCTGATGACCGCACATGGAGGTGTAGAAGAACTATTGCAAAGGGAGGATCCTCCGACCACACGGGTGTTATGTCTGGCAGGCAGCTGCCCAACGGTTGTAGTCGGGTTCTTGTATATACACTCAATCGAAGAGTTAATTTCTATAGTGCGATGTAGGATGCGTCGTATGTGGCTCGATAGATGTCGCTGTGTGTCGCTACATCACTCCCCTCCGAGACCAGAGGTCGATAGCAGGTTGAGTCGTCCATACATCATCTAGTGATGCTTGCCGGGCCAGTGGGATGTTCCAGTGAGTCGGAACCAGATGCCGCATAGTTCACGGTGAGTCGGAACTGTCTGCGGTGATGCCCCAGTGAGTCGGGGTGATGCCCCCAGTGAGTCGGGGTGATTGCCCCAGTGAGTCGGGGTGATTGCCCCAGTGAGTCGGGGTGATGCCCCAGTGAGTCGGGGTGATGCTGCAAGAATGCTCCAGTGAGTCGGAGTGTTGCCGTGATGCGTAGTGGCTGGCTGCTGCGTCGACCAGGAGAGAAGTGCGTCTCTGCTTGCTGACCGGCCGAAGTGCAGTGTGCTGTGCCAAGGTTGCTGAGAAGGCTGTGGGTGATGACCAGGAATGCGCGCGTCCGCTGCATGCTGGTGGTCAGGATACCCTTAGTAGCCATGGATGCTGGCTGGCTGTATAACTCGCTGCTCGAAAGCTTGTGGAAGTGATGATGACGTCACGATGTAGCTGTGCGAAGAAGGTTGCGCTGACGTTCATGCTCGGGGTCACCAGTGTAGAAGAACTGTTGCAAAGGGAGGATCCTCCGACCAGACGGGTGTTATGTCTGGCGGGCAGCTGCCCAACGGTTGTAGTCGGGTTCTTGTATATGCACTCAATCGAAGAGTTAATTTCTATAGTGCGATGCGTCGTATGTGGCTCGATAGATGTCGCTGTGTGTCGCTATGTAGATGTCGCTACAGAGGCTAGTAGTCCGGCTCGCTGCACTGAAGTGTGCTGTACACCATCTCATTTGTAATAACTGTGTTAGTGCAATTGCGCTGCGTAACACAGTCCATGTCTAAAGGGCACAATTGACACCTTCAGTGAGACAAGTGCTAAATTGTTAAAAATACATAAAATGAGTTTCGTACTTCTAAGTTCTTTAAAACCATCCTTATATCTAGAGGAATAAAGATGCTTGTAAATAATGTAAGGTATATTTCACAAAAATAACAATTATTTCAGAGCAATATTTGCAGAATAAATGTTTATCATGAAAAATTACAAAACATTCAGTTATGTCCTTGTCTTACCAAAGTTGTGAATTGTACTTTTAAGAATATAAAACTAAATAAACATTTTTTTTATAAAATTTAAATGTTTGTGAAAACTTCAAATTATTTCATTAGTGAAGGAATTAATTACTTTGGAAATATCTATCATAATTTATCATTGGTTGATATTGGATAAGGAAATAGCAAAATAAGAAACGCAAAGAAACTAATTTTTGTATTACTTTCAGATGACAGACAAATTAAGGATATTGCATTAGGGTCAGAACACACAATCTGTTTGGCCACAGACAATACTTTATGGGCCTGGGGTTGGAATGAACATGCTAACACAGGAATAGTTCAACTTGATGAAGAAAAATATATCAATATCCCAATGTTAGTGCCTTTAGAAATAGATACTGGAGTAAAAATAACACAAATCTATGCTGGAGGAGCACACAATTTTATTGTTACAGAAAATCATGAGAACAACAATAATTCTGCTGATGAAAAAAGATAGCATCTAAACAAATACTAGGCCAAAATAATGTGATACTTCAGATAACTTTATACTGTTTTTTAGTAAATGTTTATTTTAAAGTTCATGAGATGTGATCAAAGTAAAAGAATTATAATTATTAACAATGACTATACGCCTGTATATGTATATACCTACCTATTTGCAGCTGTTTTTAAAGATCTAGGTATAAATCTCTTCCTGATTTATTTCAACTATATACTCCTTAGACCTCTTAATATAAAATACTGCAACATTTAATTGTTAATTACTAAAATATATAATATGCATATCTATTCAATAACATATAATTTATGAAAGCAATTTAATGTTAGTTATATGAAACAACATAATTTAACAGTTTCTGTACCATGGAACTTACATTAGGAGTTAGAATGTTTTTTTTTGTTTTCACTAAAATGTTCTCCTACAACATTCATACTTTATTGCCCCTACAAGATTCACAACCATGACTTTATTTTTAAAAAGTGAGTTTTCTATCATAAGAACACCTTTATCAAGTAAATAAACATCAATTCTACACATATTTTATAAACAATTTTTTCTAATAAATTTATTGAGAACAAGGTTAAAATGTAGCTCGGGTCCTATGACAGATTTAATAAGCGATTTCAGTACGATATAACATTGTATCGGGGTCTTTTTCGATTGTTGATTACAAAAGACATTTCTGTAGTTACAACCATGACTTACATTACAATATTTATAATCTATACTAACAATAAAGTTGTAAAGTCAAGCTTTTTACATTAAATATATTAAAGAAAAAATACTATATGTAGAGGAGTTAAAAAAACATTTAGACACTTATTGAAATTTTTTTTATCCGTAACGTCAAGTATGGATGGTGTCGCAGATACATCAAGTACCTACATTAATATAATACTGTTACGTTTGTAGGTAAAGAAAATGCCGTTATATTTCGCGTAAACATTTATTCGTACGCAGTATACTTCAGTTTAGTCGTACTTAAAAATATCTCCATGTTCCGCTTGCAAAAAAAAAACAGGGTTAAAATCACTAGAAACGTCTCGAACTTTACATAATTGCTTAGAAGGGGAAATGTTTTATTTTTAGTGTATTGCTTGTTGAAGACTAGTGTTTTTAGTACCCATACTCGATGTTTCGAGTAGGTACATTCTAGCGGAGTCCAAAGATTCCTGGAATACTGAACTTTTCTATTTTTACTCATTTCGTAACAATACGATAGTAAAACAATAATATTTAAAATAAATATCGATAAATAAAATAAATTTTAGGAAATAAAATAATTCTTGCCGTCGCTTCAAGGCTACATCTGTTAGGATAAATACTAGTCTAGTGATAATCCAAGTCCGGTGAAGCTGTAAAAGCCGCAGCGGCTTCCCTAAGGCTGTGTTGTCTGATCTAAAAAAAAAAAAAAAGGTACTGTGGTCGACTATTTGGGCATATCGATAAACATAATATCATTACTTATTCTGAATGTATTGTACATATTTAAATATATAAAATACATAGTTAATCATAATTAAAACATTGAAGAAACCGTTATACTATTTTGTACAAATGGATATACTGCCTAGCACAACAAATAAAAAGAGCGAAATTGTGGAATGCCTCCCTTAATCAAGATGTTGATAATGAATTCAACTTAAATAAGCCACCCTCTCCAAAGTATATTTTTGATAAACTAGAAATCTTTTGACCATACTGTACTCCATCTTCCGCCATATCATTGTCAATACAACAGCAGAGATTTTGGTTTTTTAAAATCCTAAACATATGGTAATTCAACTGCAACGAGATTACGAGACCGTACAATAATTTTGATGAAATTTGAGATAGAGATAGATCATAGCTCGGATTAACAGATAGGATATTTATTATATACTAGCTGTGCCTGCGACTTCGTCCACGTGGCATATTTCCTGAATGAAAATCAGCAACTAAATAAAAACCTCACCTTTCCTCATTCTCACCATGGTATTTGACCCGTATAAGCTTTGATAATACCCAACTTAAATCATATTAAATTTTAACCAATATCAACAGTTTAACACTCATACAGATATCTAAAAAACATAAAGACTGATTGCTATGCTCGAGGTCCTGGGTTCGATTCTCAGGTCGAGCAAAGTGTTATTGGGTTTTTCTATGAAATTTTCAATAGCAGCTCGGAGTTTGGCTTTGTACTCGATTATTGGCAATAGGCTTGCCATCTATTACATGGGTCCTAAAAACATATCCGACGAACTGTGGGTGTACATTAGTACACCTCTGCCTAACCCTTCAGCGAATGGAGTTGTGATGGTATTTATATATATAAATATACAGGCTGCAAAAAAAGAACGGGACATGAAGTAAAAGTATATTTAATATTAAAGATAGCAAATTAAAATGTATGTATGTATTTCCTTTAGGAAACATTGTTTAATTTTTTCAATTATTATAACAGCATTTAAAGATTTTCTAAAAAAGCTTATCTGTGTACTGCAAATTGAACCAACTAAACATGCTAAAAGCAGACATGCACTATGTTATTGCACCAATCAATAGAGTCTGTGATAAAGAAAAAATCTCTCAAATGAACATTGTATCTTACAATTACAGGAGACCATGAAAATGGTTGGTTCGATTCCTAGTATAGGTTTAGGTAAGCTTTTTTAGAAAATCTGTGTATGCAGTTAATATTATTTCAAAAAATAATAGAATGTTTCCTTTAGGTAAAATTTGATATCTTCATTATTGAACATAATTTTCCTCCATGTCCCATTCGTTTTTTCCATCCTGTATACATACATACATAAAAGCATACAAAAATGTTCAATTTTGCAATCCACAAAAAACAAAAAGAAATTTTGCAAAACACAAAAAGATAGGTTTATTTAATATCTTAAAATTTATAATCCATTATTTTCCAGAGAATAATAACGCTTTGTAGTAAGTCTGTTTAGTGTCATTTAATAGAAATCATAATTGCGCAAAAACACCAAACAACGACATGTATCATAGAAATCAAGATAGAATAGATATTTTTACATAATTAAATATTTAAAAATTTATCTAAAAATATTTAACAATGATAATAAAAATCCATTCTTAAATTATTATTATACGTTCTTAAAGAAAATATATAATACGTGATTAAAACAAGCCGCTATATAGCGCCATCTATGAATACTGCTGGAAAATAAATTACTTACATTTCCATTTATTGATTTTACTGAAAATGATGTAAAAATAAAATAATTTAGTATCTTTTCACTTCATTTCAGTAAATATTTTAAATATATTACAGAGTTACATACACATACATTCCTTTTTATAATTATGTACATAACCTAAACGCAATTTATAGACCATACAAATGATCATACGTGTAAAAATGTATCCTAAATGTACATTCAGACTATAAACTACAATCATACCAAATTTAATTAAATTCAGTCCTGTAGTTTTTGCATGATTGGTATTCAAAAATAGCGACAGACAGACAAAAATTTCAAAAACGATCGAAATGTGTTTTGTCCATGGTTCTAACACCGCCCCCCCCTCCCGTATTATTTTTTCTCAAATATCTTCAATGTACAGATTTTGACTCTACTCTTTTATTATAAGTATAGATTACGTATAATTTCCATAACATACTTAGATAATTCAGTATCAATAATAATTATAATAAATGATTTTAGCCTATGCTGCACGCAATAATACTACACCGGCCTTGTTTTATTTGAATGTATTCTAAAGAGTAATTATAACATTACTCTACAATTAAATTAATAATAATAAAATAATATACATTACAAAAAAAAATTATGTGTGCAATTCACACATGGTAGAAGTGAAACCTTCACATCTATGTTTTTTTAATGCAGAAAATGATCAAATACATCCTAATTTAAAGTTTATGAAAATGTACATACACGTACTCACAATATCATTTTCAATTAATGCACATTTGAAATATCCCTGGTAACCTAACACAATATCAATCAGTAACAAAATGTCATAAGTGTTGTCTAAAAAGTTTTTGTCTCGTTCCTTTTTGGTGAGGTAATAAAATCTCTTTTTACTGTTGCTTTCGCTTTTTCGTTTCATTCGTTTTTTCGTTTTATTGACTTTCAAATCACAACGATGTTAAAGAATTTTTTACTTCAAAAATTAAATTAGAGTAATTTGAATTGATATTTTTATTAAGTAGGTAAATGATTCTCGATATACTCTTTACACTAGCATATGCCTAGTATAGTCATAGTGATCACTTTAATACGACTGATACGACCGGAGCTACATTTTAGAAAGTATATAATGTCTTTGTGACGTTTCACTCTCAATACCTATCATATCAAAATCATTAATTTTAAAAATAAATGCCTATTGTCATTCAAAAATAAAATTACGATTCTTTCTTCAATCTACATATCTATGCCGCATGTTTATATAATAAAACATAAACATTACAAATGTGATTAGGGGGGCCAGACGCACACACAATGTCTCATTGAAAGCTGGATTTACCCAGGTTAACTGTGATCCTAAACTATAGAGATATACAAAATAATGTACAAAACCAATCGAAATAAGCTTCTATTTTCCATGTATTCTGAAAATTTAGTGACACATAGGCCACAAAAAAAATTGTTTTTGTTATTACTGGTTAACTTATTTATAATATCTACATTTTTATCAACTGTTGTAACAGTAAAGTACTTAGAATACAAAAATTTATAAGCAATTTCTGTTGTTTAATTTCAAATTAATAATAAAACCAAAATCAATTGATTTCAAATTCATTTTTAACAGACATGAAGATAATTCAAATATTCCAATTAATAAAAATATTAATTTTGTGTCATAAGCCATAAAAACATATTTTTTTAACAATTAAACATCTAATAAAACTATACTAGATTATACAGCATTGAAACAAATCAATACCCAGGTGCCTTAAAACAATCACAATTAAATAAGAGCTCATAAACTACACTTTTACATTAAATTGCTACCTTTTCCTCTCACCTTTTTGTGTCTTACGTTTTTCTTTTTTTTCCTCTTTTAATTGTTTTTGTTTCTCCCTGCGAAAAATATAAACTAATATTAATGCCTACTTTTTTTAGATTTATAAAAAAAAAATGTATGACATTTTACCTAATATAACTTGTATAATTACAAAATTATATTGAAATATACTATATACAAGGACAAATGATGTACACATAAGTTGAGAAGCAAAACTCAGGATATTTCATCATGATAAACCCCACTTCTTTGTATTATAATTATTATTTTACTGACATGTTTTATGTATAAAACATCTTAAGCTAATGTTTACACCCAAATTCATTGCATACAAATTATTTCCGCTTACCGGTCTTCTTTATCTTTATCTTTTTTCCGTTGGGCTTCTAAACGTGCTTGCTCACGGCGCTCACGTGCAGCAGCGGCAACATCTGATGCATTTGTGTTTTTAACCAAGTCTCTACTATCTTCTACCTCTTCATTGTCTTCATCTTCCTGTATTTATACAGTAGAAGTTGTGTAGGTTTAAAGATATTAAATTTAAAATTAATTAATATTAACATTAAATAGGGTTTCCCCATCTGTAAATTATACAAAAAAAATAGTTCTATTTAATGGACAATTGATATTGAATTAATTCCTTTTGGTACAAATGAGGTTCATATTCATTTCTTCCAGCTGATCAGTAATGGAGATAAAATTATAAATCAGTAGATGGTCTGATTTTCAATCAGAAAAAGATATCCATTTAAAAAATATGAAAAGAACTAAAATTTATATAGATACCTTGTATACAAATATTATTTCATAAAATACATTTGTTACTTTAGATATATCTAGATTATGTACATTATCACTCTTTCTTGTTAAATAAACAGATGTTAGTAAACATTTGATTGATTACACACAAAAATCTCATTTTTCATGGATTTTAATTCTATATATTACTTGCATTCTAATAATTATTAGATTTATGTATGATTTATTCAGAAATTCTGTTCTACAGAATTTGATGATAAGGTTATTGCTCTTCTGTATTTGTAACTCATTATAACCAGAATTGTAGCATGTTTTCGAATTAAAATCATGTTTACACCTTTTTCAGTGAAAGTGAATATTTCTGCTTTTACTTCTACATGACTATATTATTTAAAATATTATACAATAACATGACAGTATTTATACTGTAGTAGCTGTGCCCCACAGTTTCACCTGTGTTAATTTTATGCGACAAACACCATGCAGCCTTAATAATTGTTCTTCTCGCAAGTACAAATTATTCTAATTTTTCATTATCTCCTAAACTATGTGTCCAAAAGCATACTCTAAAGAGAAAAAAATTACTTCATAAAATTGTCTTTATGATGAAGTAACTTTGGTTGTCTATGTTTGGTTCATTGTTATTGATTCTAATATAATATTCATATTTATAACCTATCTTTCATTTGGATGTCCTAACTGAAAATTTACTTACATATTAGGAATATTGTGTTAAAGTATAAAAGTAATCTAATAGTTCTAGTGATAAATAAGACGAAGAAAATGATAGAATCAAAACTAAACTACGGTTTAATAAAGCTATCCAAAGATTATAATAAATTTGTGAATTTTTTTTCACTTACTATATTTTATTAATTATACCTCATTATCAGAGAGCTGACTGTACTGAGAGAGAATTGCTTCTCGTATTTTTTTTTCCTCATCTGTATATTCTCTGCGAGCTGTAGTAGCAGGCGCCTGAGATTCCAAAAGCTTGACCAGACGATCGTCCACATCTGTTATAGGTTTTGGTACTTCTTCTTTCGGTCGACATAGTTCCCATTTCTCTAGTATTTCTTCAACATGCACAGAAATGTCTTTTTCCTATAAAATGTATAGCTATTTATTAATTTAATCATAAAAGATGCAAGGCGTGCTCTCTATTGTTGAACTTACCACTATTTCCGATAATATACCTTCTAAAGCATCTTTTTTATCATCTGCATTATCATCACTATCTAAAATACCAGAAATATAACTACCAAAAACCCCCTCATCTGTTTTTAATGACCGTAATTTCTCAATTAACCACGGCTCGAATTCACTCGCCGCCGCCGCCATATTGCCTATTTGAATTTTGACCACAGACTACTAGATGTACAAGTAATTTTGACTTTTGATTGACATTTCGTTGATTTCGTCAAATGAATAAGTGGAGGTGGGGGACTAGAGATATCATAGAAATACTTTATTAATATATTATACCAATACTATAACAATGATAACCAAAGGGAAATAAGTCCCCAAAAAATATTCAAAAATTTGCAACAAGCATTTTGGACAAGAATGTTTCCGTCATACGTAAAACGAACAAAGCTGCGTTCTGGTTCTGCACCTACAATATCCATGCCAGTTTGTTATTTTATGATTAATAATGTTTATTTTAGTATATAATAATTTTTAACAATAGCCATGGAAAATGGGTAATAACTTTAACTTTTTTTTTATTTAGTTAAATGTGTTTTGTATTATTACACTTTCATCCAAAGGAGCATCGCTCAAAGGCATAGATTTCGTAAATACTAATAATACCCGCAGCTCTTCACGCGTTAAATATGCAACAATTTCTTCATATTTTTGGCCATAGCGTTTCTTCCCGATACAAAACTGTCTGTCGTTTTTTGCGGGGAGAAATGTTCGCCTACTGTCGATACACACTATCGATAAATTAGGGAAATAAGGTAAGCAAGTGGACATTACAATATAGGCTTTATTTACTACTACTATAATTTATTATTTAACACAAACAAATATAGTTAGAGATAGTTTTATTTGTCACTGGTTTTTAAAATGGATTAATTTTGTATAAATATGACAAATACATATTTGTGATTTAGTTTTTTTCATTAAGAATTAAATTCTTGTATCAGTATATTTTGCCATTATTAATCTTGCCAGTTCTAAATTATAATTTGTAAAATCACTTTGTCATCATGTGTCCTCCTGGAATAGTCAGAGTAGTCAAACACACTCCTGTCCACTAAATCAACACCATCGATGGTTCACCAGTCAGCTGCCGGCCCCGCCACCTAGGCACTGAAAAACTGCGAAAAGCATAGCAAGAATTTAATGCAATGTTTCAATGTGGCACCGCACGACCTTCCAGCAACAGCAACTCATGGTCGTCGCCCCTGCACCTCGCTCCTAAGAAGATTGTAACTTGGGACTATGCGATAACCACAGAACAGTTAACGCCCGCATCAAACCGGACAAATAACCATTCTAGCACATAAAGGATTTTGATCCACCATATTTTCTACTATAGATTTAGTAAAAGTGTACCAACAGATACCTTTCAATAGCTCTGATATCTTAAAAACAAAATTATGATAATAACACCTGTTAGACTTTATGAATTCCCTTATATGACCATCGGTCTCAGAAATGCTGATCAGTCCTTTCAAAGTTTTATCGATGAACTGAAGCGTGGACTCGATTTTTGTTATATTTACGTAGATGATATTTTTATCCACTCAACTGGGAGTTCCCATCATATTCAGAACCTCGGAATTATTTTCTGGCGCCTTCAGCAGTACGGTGTGATAATCAATCCAGTAAAATGTGTTTTTGTAGCAGTATTGTTTTTGGGATATTGCATCAACGCCAAAGACACTCACCCTTTCTGACGTCTTCATCCATGTGCTTCGCAATTATCCTCCACCCAAGACAGTGCAAGGCATGCGTAGGTTTCCTCGGCAAGATAAACTTTTATCGTAGATACCTACCTTATTCGTCAAAGTACCAAACGCCTCTCATCGATAACGTAGCTCCAAGGCAAGTAAAGGTACAAAACCATTCCCCTGGATGCCTGAACTATAAAATGATTTCGAAGCTTGCAAGGAAAGCTTATCAACAGTGATTATGTTGTACCATCCAAACCAGCAAGCGCAAATGAGTCTATTCACTGACGCGTCAGGAACACGTATTGGCTGCCGTCTCCAACAACGCAAAAACAAACAGACAGCTGGCAACTTCTAGCTTAACTCAGCAAGAAATTAACTGCAAAGCAAACAGAGTGGCCCACCTACTATAGAGAACTTCTTGCCATTTATGAAAGCGTGCAGCGCTTTAAGCACTTCCTGGAGGTGCAACATGTAACTATTTTCACAGACCACACGCTGATCACTTATGCTTTCCAGCAACGATGAGAAAAACTACCACCGGCTGAAGGTGGCGGATGTCTCGCGTGGAGGCTGTATCTTTAAAAGATGACTTCGCAGCACTTGAGAATGCTGAAGCCGTTAATGAAGAGCTGAAAAAGCTTCGTACTAGTTTTTGTCTTAAATTGGAATTGCTTCACATTCTAGGCACAAACATGCAGGTGACGTGAGACACATCCACTGGCAAGCCGAAACCATACCTACCCGCATCATTCCGTTGCTCGACATTTCAGAGACTCCACAAGCTCAGTCACTTCAGCGCGTGTACAAGCGCTCGCCTGGTGTCTGATCGTTATGTGTGGCCCTACATATGCAAAAACTGTACGGTTTGGGTTCGCTCTTTCATTTCATGCTAACGCTATAAAGCCTCCTGTCACGTAAGGTCGCCGTTAGGAAATTTTCCTGGAATGTAGGCTCGTTTCCAGTACATCCACTTGTCATCATGACAGATCAAGGGCGACAATTCGAATCTGCCCTTTTCGCTCGTTTATTGCAGAGTTGCGCAATGAAACACACCCGGACAACAAGATATCACACGCAAGCAAATGGAATGGTAGAACGCCTTCACAAGCAATTGAAAGCAGCACATATGTAGCCATGGCAGTACATGAAGCACGGCTCTACCGATCGTGTTGCTTGGAATACGCACAGCACTGGAGGAATACCTACAGTGTTCTTCTGCAGAACTTCTCTACGGCGAACACCTGCAGTTACTCGAAAAGCTCGTCGTACCGTCAACAATCAATCGTGATACCAACATAGAGGACTTTGTAGCCAGAATTTGCTCCAAGATGGCTAGCATACGTCCCACCCTGGCATCACAACACGCACATCCATCATCATTCATCTTCAAAGACCTGCAAACGGCAAGCCAAACGTTCTTGAGGGATGATACGGTGAAGCGTCCATTACGGCCACCCTACATCGTGTCCTATAAAATTTTAGCTCGAAACCACAAAACTGTAACGCTCGAGGTTGCGGGCAAAAAGCATGAGGTCAAAGTCGATTGCATGAAACCAGCTCACCAGGAAGTCGAACAAGACCAACAAGAGTTGACGACAGCTACTTCCACACCAGCACCAGTCATCAAGCCTACATCCGCTCTTCCGACTACAAATTGCACGTCATCCACTATTCCACAACATGACACCTCATCCCCTGTTATACATTCCAGAGTCCTTACACACACTGGTCATAGAGTTAGGTTTCATGATATCCTAGATCCGTAGACTTCTTCTAAATTCTGTGGGCTGTAATTTTCTCCGTAGGGGGATGATGCGGCTGAACGCAGCAAATCGTTTTTAATTTAGCCATATCCTATTTTACGTATATCTGTCTGGCTGATAAAGTATGTCTTTGTAAATATTATTACTACATCTGTTACTCAATTCAAATCTATATATCAAGCAAGAGTTGCAAAATATATAGCAATAATTCAATTGTCGATCTGTATTTTCATTTAATATATGAGCAGACCAAACATCCTATAAATCAAATAAAGTAGTATGAGATTTCTCATTACATTAAAGTAGAAATTACTGCTAATCAGTAAAATATAAATACACACTTCAATCTTATTAAAAAATATCTTCAATTTTGTATATACTTATATTTTTTATAAATTAGTTATTTTATGTATTAATAAATTTGTCTGTATATTTATTTTGCTACCTACGCAATAAGCTACTAAACTATTTGATTAAACTATTATTAACTCCGTATAAAATTAATTAATTAATTTTATTATTATTAGGTTAATTACCTAATTAGTAATTACGACCGCGACTGTGCCAGCATATTTCATTCTATGTGTTTCACTATAAATAATGTACTCTGTGGAGTTTGCCTGCCGCCTACATCCTTCATACAAATGACAAAGAGTAATAGAGTTTTTGGCGGGATCGTGAAATGACGTGATGTGGTTTTTATTTTAATTTATTATCTTGGGTTTTTTGACCCTATATTATGTAATTTTGGTGGCTTTTTGCATAATATACTTTGTTTATTGTGCATACGTAAAGTAGATTATACATATAAACGGGAAAAATAATTTTGAGAAGCCAGAAAAATGACAAAAACTTCTATAGATAGTCCTAACAAGGGAACCACCATCTTGTTTCAACTCACTTTAAAGTGTAGAAAAGACTACGAATGATTAAAAACGTTGACACTGGAAAGAAAAACAATAAGAAGATGAATTGTAAACATGGATTATAAATACATTTGACTTGGCTGTAATGTCTAGACACCTATGCCGTTTCCTTTCAAGAAAAATAGGAAAAACTATAGCGAATTTAGGCATGGGTAATATTGCTTTTACGTTATACCTTATCGTATCTTTGTATTGTCTATCGATATGCAATACTGTGTCTATATAATTGAATATTATAGATATTGGTTGATTCGACGTAACTTTAGTATTGAAACGGTGTGAGTTAATATGACTTTTTAACGTTTTGGTTTACTAAAATATTTATGTGTGGTTAATTACTTCAGTAATATTCAAAGAACTGAATCCTATGTTCTTTATGATAGCACAATTGTGGCAAACAAGCATGCGGCCCGTTTGATGGTAAGCGGTTACTCTAGTATACAGTAAACTGCATTACATGTTTATATAGGTACAATATACAAAGTTAAAACAAAAAAAAACCTAAAACAGCATGTTATTTATTGCCTTATATGGTTTAAAGTTATTTCTATTCATGGTGATAATTTTATTCGAAATTAAGCATTAAAACCACTAACCATTAGCTTTAAATTTAGTAACATTAGTGGGTAATCTATTTCTCTCAAATATAACATTCACTCTTTCGCGCGTACTTGGTTTATATCATCACTTTTGCAAGAATCGTCGAATCGCCGAATTGGATATTCCATAGATTGATACCGTACTACAGTGACACGAATATTTTTGTGTGTGCGTTGACTACGTTACAGTCACAATATTTGGATATCCAACACATAGTTAGCGCGGTAATCGATATCTAGTATTGAGTTTTATAAAGATTTCAGATATTGTAGCTATGTACGATTTGTATCGCCCAAGCCTAATAGCAATCCAAAAAAAATCCTTGTCGCGTGGTTCTGACAAAGTTTTACATTATTGTAATTTAAACAAATTTTCCAGTAAAACAGCAAGTGTGAAAATATAATGTTTTTTACTTTAAATCAAATAAAACAGAGGCTAATAACAATTAATCAAAGCATAAAATAATATTAACATTTAATCGATTAGGTATATTGTGTATGTTTTGGTTCCGTTGTGCATCACTATCCGGTCATTTCGCTCTCAATTTCAACTTTTCAATAGTCATTTAGATTTTATCTGTGGCTTGTGAAATTGAACAATAAACTAAAAATTTCTATTTCAAAAAGTTCTAATTAATAAATTTATAAGAAAATGTCTGCTCGCTACGACAGAGCTATAACAGTATTTTCTCCAGACGGACATTTGTTGCAAGTAGAATATGCGCAAGAAGCCGTAAGAAAAGGTTCTACAGCAGTAAGTATTGCTTATTGGTTATATGTGTTTTCGATGAGGAGTAAAAATTTCATAAGTTATGTTTTTATAGGTCGGGGTTAGAGGTGGTGATGTTGTCGTCTTGGGAGTTGAAAAAAAGTCTGTCGCTAAGTTGCAGGAAGAGAGAACCGTCAGGAAGATTTGCCTACTCGATGACCATGTCGTTATGGCTTTCGCCGGCTTAACAGCTGATGCTCGCATCTTGATAAATAGAGCTCAAATAGAGTGTCAATCTCATAAACTTACTGTAGAAGATCCTGTCACGTTAGAATATATAACTAGATATATAGCTGGTCTCAAACAGAAGTATACACAGAGTAATGGCCGCCGTCCCTTTGGAATATCGTGTTTGATTGGAGGATTCGATTATGATGGATCACCTCATCTCTTCCAAACTGAACCTTCTGGAATCTACTATGAGTGGAAGGCTAATGCAACAGGAAGGTCAGCAAAGACTGTTAGGGAGTTTTTGGAGAAGAATTACACTCTTGAGGAAGTTGCAACAGAAAATGGTGCAGTTAAGGTATTATTATTATTTTAATATAGAATTAATAATACTATAATTACGTAATAAAGCCAATGAAACATAGGCCACTGGTTATTTATAACATTTTCACATAGCCAAATTCACATGGTTAATATCATATAATTTACAGCTTGCAATTCGAGCTCTCCTAGAAGTGGTGCAATCTGGGCAAAAGAACCTTGAAATAGCAGTTATGAGACGAGGTCAACCCATGCAAATGTTAGACTTGGATACCATTAACTCATATGTATCTGTAATTGAAAAAGAAAAAGAAGAAGAGGCCGAAAAGAAAAAGCAGAAGAAGTAATAATTTATAACATATTTTTTACTTAATAAATGGCATAAGGTATTTTAATGTTATATATTTTATTCAAGTATTAAGTAAGTCTATGGTTATGGAGATCTGAGAATAAAGTTCCTTCAGATCTGATCCACACTCTTGATTAGGATCCCAATCTCCATGATAATGGTTAGACCGTTCATTGTTTTTCTGAAAACCAGTACATATTTCATATTAATTTTGCTTACATTATTTCTTGTAGTTAAAATTAAGAATAATTTAATTTTAAAATTAAGAAAAATTAATTTATGTAAATCATCAATCATCATGTCAAAATTGCTTCTTGCAGGTTATTTTTTTATTTTACAAGATATGTATGAAATTAACAGAAACAATATTTAATATTTTTATTTATTTATAGAATAATATAATCTCAGGTTTCACCTGATTCTAAATTAAGCATAGATTGTAATATGGTAGCTTATATCACCTTATATACAGGGTTATTGGTAATTCAACAAATTCTTGTTAGGAGGTGATAGTAGTGACCATTTGTGATAATTTCAACCCTCATATGCATTATGCAAAAGTGAACCAGTTGAGTTATCATGTTTTTTAACTTTTTCAAAATAAGTCAAAAATGCTACATCAAAAATTTATTTAAAAAAAAGTATCAATTTAAATCTCATTTCTTCTACTGATTTATAAAAACGATTAAACACCTCTATCACCTGCTAACGGAAATTTGTCGAATTACCAATAACCCTGTATACACAAATCTATCTATACTTTTATTAAAAAGCTAACAATCTTGTTTGAACCCATTAAGTTTGAAAATTTATTTGGAGATTTCTCTCTACTTGGGGCAGCCTTACTGGTGGAATACCTCCACCCTACAAAAGATAGTGGCGAAATAACCTTGGGTTGTATTCCTGCTGTGAGTTGGGTTTCCAGAGCTTCTAGCTAGGGTTTAAGGTCAGCGAAGTGCTTGTCATGAAATATATTATGTATTACATGCGTCCATAGGCTAGGGTAGCCGCTTACCATCCAGCGAGCCGTATGCTTGTTTGGCACCTTTTTAGTATTAAAAAAAACTATCAGTTTGCTTTGGAAAAAAGTTTTTTATGTTTGAGGTGGCCAGTTTATTAAAAATTTTAGATTATATAACTTCACCCTGTGACCCTAAGGAATAAAGCAGAAATTTAACACATATAAAATTGTGGGCCATTGATAGTTGACCAACACAGACCTAAAAATTGGTTCATAATACAAAAGTTTGTTCCATGTGCATAAACTATAACCTCTGGGTACAACAATACTACTACTGTCACTGTCATGAGCCAAAATCTAGAGGTCAAGGTCAAGATCTAGAATAATAAAAAGAGCTAGCTGGATAGGCAGACATTGTTCTGCCCTATCTGGTAGTCAATGGCTCGACCACAGCACCACCTATTGGATCTTAAAATATGTATAAATGATTGTCTCAGTAAAACAAATACATTATACAATGTAAATATGAGCTCAAAATAGCTTTAGTCAAGATTCACACAACATTTTTATATATATGAAGATAATACAATTAAAATTTTGATACAAAATTACCTCAGACATTGTGATATCATCATTTTGATCATTGCTTACAGAAGGCAGGACACAATTCAATGAATTATGAATATTCACTTTATTCTCATCTATTTTTCTAGCAATATCCTCATCAGCATCATTGTCAATATTAAATTCAGATTGTAGCTCCACACTAGAACAGTTCTCAGTAGGTTCTGGATCAAGCACTGGCATGTTCAAGAACTGTCCAGCAAAATTATCATTTGTTTGAGAACAACTATCAACACTGAAATTTATCAGACTATCTTGAGGATTGTCACTGAAATAAATAATCTCACATTAACATAACAACACTATAAGAATAAGAGCTTCTACATTAATTTATTACAATTTAATTTATATTTTACAAGCTGAGCAAAATACCTGTGGTAACTTTTTATTACATTTGGGAAACTATATTATTACAATCTTATTACCTCTATTTTTATTAATTTTCTAATTTTAACTATGTCACAATTATAGACTTTAATTTCATACTCACCTGCAATATGAACTATTTTCTGCCATAATTTTACAGGAATATCCTTCTGTAACTTCTGCAGTAAGGTTAGGTAAGGTAAGGATTTTGAATCAAAGAAAGGAAATATGTAAGAAAGGAAAGAGGGTGAACCTGTTTTGGGGAGATCATTTTCTGATTTTACATTGTTGTTTTCTAATTGCCAATCCAATTCCGTGCCTTCCTCGTCTTCACAGAAATCATCTTGAGAATCTGTATGTTAAAAACTATATTGATGTATTAACAAAAATATATTAGATACTTACATGGCTCAAAACACTGATATTATATATCATACTTTATAAACACATAAAAACCTTATAAACAGCAAAGTATTATCTACCTATTAAATTAATTTCTATTTGTTTAATTAAAAATATATTAATATTAAAATAAAAAATTGATTGTGTGGTTTTATGAAACCACGGTAAAAGTGAAACTTTTTTCACATTATAGACATTTAACTAAAAATTCACAAATGCACTACATGGTCAGTTGCTGCGAACTATAGGTGCCGCCATCCCTACTCCGTGGCCGACCGTCACGCAACATGCAACACACAGACCAAAAATTTTGAGATAATCTAATAAAAGTTTCACTTTAAAAATATATTTATTCTCTAAGTAGATGTTTCCTAGTAGGTTATAGTGATAAAGTATAATTTTATTATTCTTCATATATAACTTATATTAATAGCTTTCTCACATTGGAAAACAAATGAAACTGACCTTCATATTCTAATTTAAAACTATTAAACTGCTTTGGTGAATTCTGTAATAGTACATCTTGAGCAGCTTTTCTAAGGGCCAGTCTGAGGGCGCGACGTGCCTTTTGAAGTGGAGTCAAATATAATAACTGATCTACATTTCCATAAAACCCCTGCAAAGACAGAGTTGAGAACAATTTCTTTGTAGTATTAAACACCAATTAATGAGCGAGACAAACCTTTGGCTTATAATGTTTCTTCATAGCTAAAGCTTTTCTAGTTATTTTATTAAGTAACTCGGGTCTTCCGTATTGAAAATAATCGTGAACATACTCATGCATATATGGGTTACTCGAGTTGCATAAAGGATCTTGTAAATGTGAAGTGACTTTTCTGAATCCATATAAATTAAGTTGCCTTACAAAACTCGAAATATTAGTAGTTTTAAAAACAGAGTGATCACATTGTAAATAATTACCGAGAACACGATAATTTAATAAAATTGTTCTCCCTGTACCACCCCAGATAATTGCATCTGTACCCAAATTTAGCAGATACCATAATTTTTGCGGAAATCTCATTTGAAACACTGCGTTTTTATCGTCTTGCATTTTCAACAATGGTGAATTGAAAATTATAGTCAAATGTGGCGCCTACGCGCCTAGAAATGAAAGTAGGAGTGAGGCGTATATAACGGAACAGGTATTAGTAACAGTTTGGAACTGTTATTTGTAAAAGCTGTTACTAAATACAACCTGTTCCACATACTAGTGGGGTGTATTTATCGGAACAGATACAAAAAACAAGTGTTTCAGAGTAACAGCTTGGAACTGTTACTGTTTCAGTTAGGAACATGCTTTTCTGAATTCTAGCGTAAGGATGTTTATAATAAGTTATTGGTTGATGGATTGATTGAAGGATTAATTGATTGAGTGATGGTAGATTCATTGTTGGATTGATTGATTGCCATTCGTTATAATGATACGGTAGGCCGATAGTGCATACGATTTCGAGTTGCCGATCTATACATGTATTAATCTATGGATATAAGTGTTATATCATATACAGGTTTGGTAGCCAAAAAGTCGTGTATCAAACGCAGCCAGGGGTTAGATGGGGTCATCAGCTGCAAAAAAATGTTCTACGTGAGGTCCTTAAGGTCAACCCCTGCAGAGTTATAATTTATTTTGTGTTTAATGAGAAAATTGACTCTTTTTACTAATTCTTATTAAAATTCGAAAAAAATCTACAGTCTGTATCTTTTTTATAATTTTCACTAGATTGGTACTGATGAGTACTTGCGTTAGACATGCTATTTACGGTTGTTTATTGGGTGTCTTGAAGATAATATTAAGTTTTAGGAAAAAAGTAATTCTCAAATCATAACTTTTTATTTACTTCGGACCCCACTGTGAAAAAAAACTACTCTACCGAAAAAGTGACCCTGTATTACAAGTTTTAGCACATTAAATAGGGATTCTGAAAAGGTATAACACATGGCCATGAGTGGCTCTAATGTCTTTTTGGGATGAAAAACAAAATACCGATTGTGAAATAATTGTTTTAATAAAACAAAACATTTTACAATAAATACTCTAAATTCCTGCCTCTGACCATAATACATAATCTGCACCGTGTAATAAAATTCCTACGTAACCTACGGAATGCACCTATGTTGTTAATAACTTGTACCTTAGCAAATTCGAGCTTTTGTCGCAGTTCTTGTTTGCTATTGTTCTCTCCTTGATAAACTATTTCTTTAAAATAGCCCCAAAGAAAAAATCTAATCAATTTAAATTGGGCGACCGGGGTGGCCACGCAATAGGTCCGCCTCGACCAATCCGCCGGTTGGGGAAGCGCTCGTTCAAATGATCTTTAACTGCTCGAGCGTAGTGAGGCGCCGCGCCGTCGTGTTGCAGCCACATTTCTGCTATTTTTGCTTCTGGAACCTCAGATTCATTAAGAATTTGGTTTAAATTATTTTGTAAAAAATTTAAATACAGAGCACCATTCAGCCTTGCTGGCATTTCATGCAGCACCAACTGCTGGCCAATTATACCAGCCCACATGTTTATACCAAACAGATGCTGGAATCGATCATTTCTTATGATATGGGGGTTATTGTTCTAAAATTTGACTGATCCGTCAATAAATACATTGTTGAAGAACTGCGAATCCTCTCTGTGGTATCTTAGCATCTCTCTACAAAACCTCACTCTAGGTTCATAGTCACCGGGCAGCAAAGCTTGCACCCTTTGCACGTGGTAGGCGTGATATTTATTTCTTCTAATGATATGTTGCACCATCGATCTTGGAGCCGGACCTCGGCTCGGGCGGTCGTCGCGTTCGCAAATAAGTCGCGATCTAATCGAATCCCTACACCTACGATTCGAGCTAACTAAAATATACACATAGGCACGTTCCCTTCCTCCTGGGAGGAAGGAAGGGAACATGCGTATGTGCATTTAGTAAACGAAATGTTTTCACTAACTAGCGTAAAAAAAGAAAAAAAAAGGTCCCTCACAGAACCTATGTACCTATGTGGTGTGCACGTGTGTATGTTCATACGTGTGTAATGTTGTATGTAGGTAGCTAAGTGATGCACGTATAGTGTCACTTGTATCTGTTTTTTTGGTACCATTTTATCTGTTATAGCTCACCCCTACTAGAAAATAGCGGTGATCGAATATGAGTTAAACTAATGCAATCATTTGATTAGGGAGATATCTCAATTATAACCATTAGTAATTAATAATAGTTATATTTACTAATTCGATAGCATTACTAACTAATATGATACTACAACCTTTTTTTTTAGTTCATCGGTAAAAGAACTTCGAGTTTGCTGCGGAATCTTGAAGTGATATGTTGTAATTTCTTTTTTTATTACTTGGGTTTTTGCCATTAAATTATGTAATATTGGTGGCGTTTAGTGTGACATAGTTTGGTTTTGTGCTTATGTGAAATGATTTATAAATATAAACTGGAAATATACAAGTTGGGTTGCCACAAAATCCATTTAGTTTCAACTCACTTTGAAAATTAGAAAAGACTACGTGGGCTTAAAAACATTGACACTGGAAAAACAATAACAAGAAGAATAAAAACAGAGGACACGTCTTCGGCCTATAAATAAATGACTTCTAAACATGGATTATAAATAACATCTGACTTGGCTGCAAAGTCTACATACCTTTCTACCTAAAGGGGAAAATAATTGTTAATTATCTCTGGGGAAAACTATACAAAAATAAACGTCTCTGGTAGACCGTAGTCACAATTGTTATTTATTTCTGGTGCTCACCAAGGATATTTTTTGTTTTGACGTGACAACGTCTTATAAATTGGTTTGCCGGGTGACACTTCAAGAATATGCGTTACGCTCCGCTCACGTTATGCGCTCACAATGAGAGCGAGTGAGAGGCACGCGTCCCTTCCACTCGGGCATGGTTAGCCCGCCTAAGAGCGAGAGAGACAGACATAAAGTCGTTGTCACGTAAAACTTTCGCCCGTATACCGACTTTACAGGCAACCAATTTTTTTTTTTTTTCCTTTCTTTGTGTGAGGAAAGAGCAAAGGTATATAGACTATACAACCAAGGCAGATGTTGTTTTTTTCATATTTAGGTGTATTTAATTCATGTTTTTTTCTAATTTTCAAAGTGAGTTCAAACAAGATAGTGGCTCCCTTATTAGAACTATCTCTAAAGGAATTATAACAACTCATTATGCGTTTCTCGTTTATAGGTACACAATATGTAACAAAAACTCTGTCAGATCAGTGAAGACGCTATTAAGTATAGGGACCTGGTTTTATCTATGTAATTCTTTTGAGATTATAAATAAAAATACCCTGAATAATATTTAAAACAATTTATTTACATGACGAAACTTAGATGGCAATACAAGCGACGAAGGTACGGGTGCACCGGCAAGTACCATAGCACAATATTTCGACTTTATGAGGTAATGCCTCAGAATACAGAACAAACCAGAAACCGCGAACGCACATAAAACTGAAGATACAAAAACCACTCTTAAATGGAGTGGTTTGACGTTGTTGCCATTAGTCACTCCTTTGTAAGTAGCGCGTCGTGACGTATTGTACAAGTGCCAATTTTAATTTTAAAATGCCGTCTTGTGTTATTCCTACATGTGAAAATGCTGCAGGGATTATAAAAAAACAGGATGGGATCACATTTCATCTGTAAGTAGCGCATTCTAAAGTATATTTATTTAATTGTTTAATTTATTTTACATTTAGAAAATTACGCGTCCATTTATTAAGTGTTGCCATTTTATTTTCATCGAAAATTTTACCCATTTATTTTTTTTATACTCGTGTAGAATACTTACTATTTTTGTGTATATAGAACCTTTGTAATTTTACTTTCCCTGCTGATGAAAATAGAAAATCGGACTGGATGAAAGTCATACAAAGAGCACGGCTAGATGAGTTTTGGAAACCATCAAGCCGGAGCGTACTTTGCTCTATTCACTTTGAAGCGCAATATTTTTATGATACAAAAGGTGGTTTGAAAAGACTGAGGAAAGCAGCTAATCCAACTAAGGTAGATATAGTCATAATAATTACTATATTTATATTGTATCCCTCCTGGTGAAAATGTCTGTCATGTATTTTGAAGTAAGGTTTTGGTCCACACATATATATATATATATATATATATAATATATATATGCTCACGCCTGTAATCCCCGAAGGAGTATGCAAAGGTATAACAAGTATGCCCACTTTTCGTCGAGCTTATTCGTCCCTCATCGTGATAAGGGCGAGCCTACACCGGGCGCAAATTTCAGATTCCGGGCTAATGAAACTTCGGTGAATTAAATATATGAATAATACTAACGTTCTATTTCAGTATTTGGCCTTGACACCAGAATTTTCCGAGTTACCCATAGAAACCTATGATAATAATGTTTAATTTTTTTTTAATAATATTGAAAGGCAAACAAGGCACTTAATAGATATACTTAGTTACAAGTAAACTAATGTAGTAAATAAACACTAGTATAACAGTAATAAATGTAAAATAAACTAAGTAAGGCCCATGGACATTTGCAAGCTCAGGCACAAAGTGCTATTACTAATGCGTTTCCATCCGTGAGGACTGAAATGTCATGCCTTGTACGGCAGAAATATTCTGTATTTAATTAAATTTTTTGTTAATCTATTACATGATACAACAACATACAACTTAAGGCTTTTCATTTCAAGTTACACAACCACAATCTCCTGCGAGATCGAACTCAGAGATCGGTGATGTCAATATTTCTGATTTGGAATCTGTGTTTGATACGCCGAGAAAGGTCAAACTTAAATCTCAATTACGACGAAAACAATTATTTTGTGAACAACATGTTCGACGAATGAAAACATTACAACAAAAATACAACAGATTTGCCAAGAAGTACGAATCTTTAAAAAGTATATTAAAAAAATTAAAAAGCAATCCATGTAAATAAATAAATATTTTTAAAAAAATATATTTTCTTTAGTGTTATAAGACTACCCCAAAAAGTGGGAAACCGCTCCCGAGCTAGCAACATTATGCGTATGGGAAGTGGGGCAGGTGCGGGACGTACGTATCGTTTTGGACACAGTGCAGCGTATGTAATTATTCTTGAACGCGGCTTCTGGTTTTTTCTGTATTCTGAGGGTAATGCCCCTATTTGACCAGAAGTTCCGTTTGTCATCGTAAAATCAAATATTTTGCTCAGATTATTAGATTAGAGTACGATGATTTACGGAGCACAATCACAACAACGGAAAGACCACCCCGGAAGCAATTTTTTCGCGACAATTACCTATTAACGCGATGCAAAGTTGGAATATTACCTACACCTGTGCTTAGGTCCTGGTCAAAACACCATGAATTTTATTTAAAATAAAAACCACAACATGACACTTCAAGATCCTGTCAAAACTCCCTACCAGAGACAAATTTTACTCGTCGTTGACATTCAATATGTCAAAATTTTGTCAATCTGTCAAATCTGTCTATAGAGATGCCAACAAATAAAAAATAGTAATATATCGCTATTCTATAACTAACATCAACAATGTTGAAGAGAAGATTGATTTGTGCGTTTGGTAGTACATACTTATAAATGCAACAGTTCTTTTTAATGATGAAAGTTAATAAATCAACTCATCGTAGAAGACTGACGGACGATAATTTGGAAAAATCTTTACGTCTTTGTATCAATGCAATTAATCCAAATATCGATGGATTAGTTTCCCAAATTGAAGCTCAAGTGTCTCATTGATTTCGGTGTATTTAACTTTCGTAGTTTGTAACAATTGCAAATTTAACGATTTAATTATAATGTAACATTTTTTTAAATTTCATTGTGTTATTTTAATAAATTGTACTATAATAACATTGTCGTATTATTTCATGTCTAATATCTATCGCAAAAAAGATTATCACTACTTTAAAATGCACTTAGTGCTTTTAAACGCGGCCCGCGAACTTATTTACACGCTAAAGTTTGGCCCTCAACATGTCAAAGGTTGCCCATACCTGCTCTAATTCATGCTTTTTAAAACATAAAATACACCATTTTGTAAATTGTACCCGTGCGAAGCTGGAGCGGGTCACTAGTACATAGTATAAAGTAAAGTCACTTCCCGCGGTCTATCCCTCTGTATACTGAGATCTTTTAAACTACGCAACGGATTTATTGTGGTTTCCACTTTAATTTAGATAATTTTTTAAGGGATGGTTTATATATCCAGTATATTTCAATTAAGTTTTTGTTTAGTGGAGTAGAGTAGTACCATTGAATCTTCTATTATTTGTAATCAAGTTTATAAAAAATACTTCCTACTACGAAGGCTTCAAAACAGTGACACTAGCACGTGCTTTTTGTGGTGCTAAAACAAGAAGAAGAAAGTTGTGTTTCTTAGGACTTTGAACACAGATTTTTGCTTACTTTGGTTTGAATACCAAAACATGGGCTAAAAATATTTTAATTGCTCTTATAAAATTCTGCCCAAAAAGATCAATAAAGGTTTTAGGCATATAATAAAGTAGGTTATACTTGTCTTATGACTGTATTTGATGAACAATGAAGGTGTTCAACTTAGATAATGTTACAAGAGTTTATAATAAAGGATTCATTAGATATAATGTTTTGAAAAGATCATTATAAAATATAGTACTTAGTATAAGTCAGTGTTGTACATATTACAGTAAACACACTTATTGTGTATTAATTAAATTCTGTATTTCTGTATTAATTAGCGTACGTGTTAATTACATAGCGGCAGGCTTCGGTGTGAGTGATAAAACAATGTTAGTTCACTTGAAACAAATTGAAAAAGTGGAATAACTCGAGAAATGGGTACCGCATGAATTGACTGAAGTACACCAACAAACACGCATTGAGTGCTGCGTTACATTACTCAACCGTTTCAATAACGAGGGAATTTTGAATCGTATTGTTACTTGTGACGAAAAATGGATCCTTTACGACAATCGGAAATGCTCACACACTGGTTGAACCCAGGAGAACTGGCCAAATCCTGTCCCAAGAGAAAGTTGATTCAGAAAAGGTGCTGGCGAATGTTTGGTGAACCAGTGCTGGTGTCATACACAACAGCTTCCTAAGATCTGGCCAGACAATAACGGCAGATCTGTATAATTGTCAACAATTGCAAACCATGATGGAAAAGCTGTCCGTTATACAATCGAGACTGATCAATCTCTCTAGCCCACTGCTGCTTCAGGACAACGTTCTATCCCATACTTCAAAACAGACGGTCGCTAAATTAGAGGAAATAGAGGTTGGAATGTCTCCGACACCCACCAAACTCCCCTAATCTTGTTCCAACAGAATACCACTTTTTCTGGAATTGGGAAAATATTTTGCAAAGAAAAAAAATTCCTGATGCGGCTGTCCAAACTACCTTCAAAAATTTCATTGATTCCCGCTCCCACAATTTTTTCAGCTATGGAATCATTGAACTACCTATAAAATGGCGAAAGTGCATAGATAATAATAGTACATACTTTGATTGATGAAATGTATTTTTTTTTTGTGTTAATTTTTCTATATAAAGCTCTAATTTCATATGTAAGGATCTAAAATTAACTTTCTCTTACTATCTTCGGTCAACCTAATAGTAGTGTCATCTTTGTAATCACATCCAAACTCTTAGTAAACAAATGCTAGCTTACATCGCCGAATTTTCCAGACATAGAACAGAGGAAAGTACTTCAATTCTTTGACTCGAATATCGATATTAAACTTCATGAAAAAATTAGAAACGCATAATCAAAGACAGTCAAGGTTCTCGCCTCACTGCGCCGCGCAACGCCGTGATTTGCCGTGAAAACATCGGGATAAAATGATAAGTCGATTTTTAGTTTCTATTTCGATGCTGATCACTGATGTAGCTCTCGCATTTGAACTGCAGTGACATTTTTAGTTTTTGAAATTATTTTTATTTGAGCTTTCCTCTGATTTGCGTTTCCTATAATGCTGCGCATATTTACGCCTTAATGAAACATCTTTAATTTTTTGTACACTTTCATTTTAATACACATTTTTACATATATTTTGACGAATATTTTTATTGTTTCACTTTGATTCCTAGTGGTGCTTCTCAAGCTCTCTATAGTGCCTAATCTCTTATCTCTAATCTTCTTCTTATTATCTCTAATAATCTCTTAGCTAAATGTGTTCCAATGCGATACACTACTAGTAATGAATAAGGTAATGAACTCGAGCCTCTTACCATGCTTGACATTCGGATGCCAAACTTGGAAATTCACTGCAAAAGCCAAGCATAATATTACCACCTGCCAGAGAGAAATGGTGGCAAGTATGCTTAAGATTAAGAAGATAGACAAGATAAGACACACTGGGATCAAAGCAATAACAAAAGCCACAAATGCCCTGAGTTATGCTCAGAAGCTCATGTGGAAATGGGTAAGACTTGTAACGAGGCTCACAGACCAGAGATGGACCCTCAAAATTACCATGTGGGGAGGTCCACAGGGTAAAAGAGGTAGAGGAAAACAGATAACACGACGGGAAGATGAAATTAAAAAAAATGCATTCCTAAATTCGTGCCAAACAGCTCAAAATAGATAAATTTGGACATGCTTGGAGAAGGCCTTTACCCAATAGGGGTTCCTGACTTAAATTAACTTAGTAAATAATTTTTAATATTATGTAATTTACCAAAAACAAATAAAGGCTTTTTAAATTTATATATTTCAATATATATAAACTGTATATTGTATATTACTGTATTACACAACGCTAAATCTTAATAATCACGAGCAGGCGCTTACACTAGCACGATGACGTCACGGGAAAAACCAATGCTGCACGACAAAACCGTACATACAGGCATACCCTATCCATTGTGACTAAATAGTTGTTATCAGATTATTAGTCTCGTAGTTATTAGCGATTGAAATCTGACGGTATTTTGTATTACGGGAAAGTTTGACCATCTATCACAGATCACAGTATTTCGGGCGATTACACGTATACACTTCATAAAATATCGATACATTATTTTATTTTTTTCAAATTAAACATTGATGTATCGTATTCATCCCTACCTAGCAATTACCAAACATAGGGATGCCTACTTAAAGAATACATTAATTTTTATTTCCATGCAATACATCGGAATCATGCATTGATTTTTTCTGCATCAGTTAGAAACTTGGATGCTTTCTCAAAATCGCGTATTCTTTCTAACATTGCATCACAAAACTGTAGTTAGTCCGCTGACCCTCCATACATACAAACCACAAGTTTGAATTATTTATTACTTCTACAACAGCTCTTTTCTTGTCCGCACGCCAGTTGTGTGATAAGGAATCTATGTAACAAAGAGAAAAAAAACGACATGTCATGCAAACCTTAGCTAATTCAGTTGTTGTTCATTAAAAAACACGAAAGCAGTTCCGTAGAATGCGTGCTATCATACACTGTCTATAATATAAAAGGTGTAAAATAAAAAATAATGATTAATACAGTTCACAGTATTCGTAACAAGGTTTAGTTGCGTTAGTGTGTTAATGCAATACTATGACGTCACGATAGCGCGCCAAAATAACGGGTGTTTAAAGTGCCCAAATACGATTACGTTTTTTAAAACTATTTTTGAAAATAGAAGTATTTGACTGACATATTTTTTACGATTATCTAACGATATAAGGCGTCAATAAAAAAAAAATTATTTATCCTATTGTTCGAAATTAAATGATTTGATATTTTATAAAAATACATTGATACATCGAGTACATCAACAGTTTTTCAAAGCTTCGGATCGTTTGATGCATCGGATTATGAACATCGAGAGAAACGATGCATCGATGTAATGTTGTATATCGAATATCCCTAAGCAAACTATAAACACAAAATACAAATTGAGTAAAGTGTAAGTGTAAAATACATTATGTAGTTTATATACCTACAGTTTCCTATCTACAAAATACTCTGCTCTGTGCTTACAGCGAAGGCCGTCAAACAAAGGGTGAAAGTATCAGATCTGTAAAACCGGCCGGATTTGTGTTAAATTCAAAGTACTACGATTTTAGATTACTGCAAGACGTGCTTTAAAACTTAAAACACAGGAACAGTTTTCAAATCGTGCGGCAATCTGTCAGAACAATAACAGTTATTTCATTGAAGAATTCAGGAAAATTCATTGTTTTGAAATTTATTGCGTTTAAATGGACAAAACAAGGTAAATACTAATCATTTCAATGAGTTAAATAGCTATATTAAACTTTCCATTTTACATGTTTTATGTTATAGAATATTTTGCCTCTGTGCTTTACAAATAATTTTGCCTCTAACCCATTTACTTTAAATATTATTTAAAGTTTGCAAATTATGTATGGATATTTCTCTATTTTGATCCTCTTACTACCTATAAAATGGCGAAAGTGCATAGATAATAATAGTACATACTTTGATTGATGAAATGTATTTTTTTTTTGTGTTAATTTTTCTATATAAAGCTCTAATTTCATATGTAAGGATCTAAAATTAACTTTCTCTTACTATCTTCGGTCAACCTAATAGTAGTGTCATCTTTGTAATCACATCCAAACTCTTAGTAAACAAATGCTAGCTTACATCGCCGAATTTTCCAGACATAGAACAGAGGAAAGTACTTCAATTCTTTGACTCGAATATCGATATTAAACTTCATGAAAAAATTAGAAACGCATAATCAAAGACAGTCAAGGTTCTCGCCTCACTGCGCCGCGCAACGCCGTGATTTGCCGTGAAAACATCGGGATAAAATGATAAGTCGATTTTTAGTTTCTATTTCGATGCTGATCACTGATGTAGCTCTCGCATTTGAACTGCAGTGACATTTTTAGTTTTTGAAATTATTTTTATTTGAGCTTTCCTCTGATTTGCGTTTCCTATAATGCTGCGCATATTTACGCCTTAATGAAACATCTTTAATTTTTTGTACACTTTCATTTTAATACACATTTTTACATATATTTTGACGAATATTTTTATTGTTTCACTTTGATTCCTAGTGGTGCTTCTCAAGCTCTCTATAGTGCCTAATCTCTTATCTCTAATCTTCTTCTTCTTATCTCTAATAATCTCTTAGCTAAATGTGTTCCAATGCGATACACTACTAGTAATGAATAAGGTAATGAACTCGAGCCTCTTACCATGCTTGACATTCGGATGCCAAACTTGGAAATTCACTGCAAAAGCCAAGCATAATATTACCACCTGCCAGAGAGAAATGGTGGCAAGTATGCTTAAGATTAAGAAGATAGACAAGATAAGACACACTGGGATCAAAGCAATAACAAAAGCCACAAATGCCCTGAGTTATGCTCAGAAGCTCATGTGGAAATGGGTAAGACTTGTAACGAGGCTCACAGACCAGAGATGGACCCTCAAAATTACCATGTGGGGAGGTCCACAGGGTAAAAGAGGTAGAGGAAAACAGATAACACGACGGGAAGATGAAATTAAAAAAAATGCATTCCTAAATTCGTGCCAAACAGCTCAAAATAGATAAATTTGGACATGCTTGGAGAAGGCCTTTACCCAATAGGGGTTCCTGACTTAAATTAACTTAGTAAATAATTTTTAATATTATGTAATTTACCAAAAACAAATAAAGGCTTTTTAAATTTATATATTTCAATATATATAAACTGTATATTGTATATTACTGTATTACACAACGCTAAATCTTAATAATCACGAGCAGGCGCTTACACTAGCACGATGACGTCACGGGAAAAACCAATGCTGCACGACAAAACCGTACATACAGGCATACCCTATCCATTGTGACTAAATAGTTGTTATCAGATTATTAGTCTCGTAGTTATTAGCGATTGAAATCTGACGGTATTTTGTATTACGGGAAAGTTTGACCATCTATCACAGATCACAGTATTTCGGGCGATTACACGTATACACTTCATAAAATATCGATACATTATTTTATTTTTTTCAAATTAAACATTGATGTATCGTATTCATCCCTACCTAGCAATTACCAAACATAGGGATGCCTACTTAAAGAATACATTAATTTTTATTTCCATGCAATACATCGGAATCATGCATTGATTTTTTCTGCATCAGTTAGAAACTTGGATGCTTTCTCAAAATCGCGTATTCTTTCTAACATTGCATCACAAAACTGTAGTTAGTCCGCTGACCCTCCATACATACAAACCACAAGTTTGAATTATTTATTACTTCTACAACAGCTCTTTTCTTGTCCGCACGCCAGTTGTGTGATAAGGAATCTATGTAACAAAGAGAAAAAAACGACATGTCATGCAAACCTTAGCTAATTCAGTTGTTGTTCATTAAAAAACACGAAAGCAGTTCCGTAGAATGCGTGCTATCATACACTGTCTATAATATAAAAGGTGTAAAATAAAAAATAATGATTAATACAGTTCACAGTATTCGTAACAAGGTTTAGTTGCGTTAGTGTGTTAATGCAATACTATGACGTCACGATAGCGCGCCAAAATAACGGGTGTTTAAAGTGCCCAAATACGATTACGTTTTTTAAAACTATTTTTGAAAATAGAAGTATTTGACTGACATATTTTTTACGATTATCTAACGATATAAGGCGTCAATAAAAAAAAAAAAAATTATTTATCCTATTGTTCGAAATTAAATGATTTGATATTTTATAAAAATACATTGATACATCGAGTACATCAACAGTTTTTCAAAGCTTCGGATCGTTTGATGCATCGGATTATGAACATCGAGAGAAACGATGCATCGATGTAATGTTGTATATCGAATATCCCTAAGCAAACTATAAACACAAAATACAAATTGAGTAAAGTGTAAGTGTAAAATACATTATGTAGTTTATATACCTACAGTTTCCTATCTACATAATACTCTGCTCTGTGCTTACAGCGAAGGCCGTCAAACAAAGGGTGAAAGTATCAGATCTGTAAAACCGGCCGGATTTGTGTTAAATTCAAAGTACTACGATTTTAGATTACTGCAAGACGTGCTTTAAAACTTAAAACACAGGAACAGTTTTCAAATCGTGCGGCAATCTGTCAGAACAATAACAGTTATTTCATTGAAGAATTCAGGAAAATTCATTGTTTTGAAATTTATTGCGTTTAAATGGACAAAACAAGGTAAATACTAATCATTTCAATGAGTTAAATAGCTATATTAAACTTTCCATTTTACATGTTTTATGTTATAGAATATTTTGCCTCTGTGCTTTACAAATAATTTTGCCTCTAACCCATTTACTTTAAATATTATTTAAAGTTTGCAAATTATGTATGGATATTTCTCTATTTTGATCCTCTTTATTATGGTGAACCTACTTGTTAATTTTCAACATAAAGGTGTTACTATTTAGTTTAAATATCATTTGGTTATTAAGGCTACACTCAACAAAAGAGAACTTCCATTCTACAATATAAAAAAAAACATTGAAATTATTTTCCTTCATACTACAATATTTATTTTTTGTATTCATTGGCATGTATTAGGTACACAGTAGTAATATAAAAGATAAGGTATTATGTTTTATAAAATTATTTAAACACTATGAAAATATATTTGTTTTTAGTAAAGATAAATTTAAAACATAAAATTAAATACAATACACAACTGGTTATTATATATGTTAGTTTTTAAAATTTACAGGTTTTCAATGTTACTACTTGAACCGGGAGAGATATATTTTGAAGATTACTCATGTACCTTGAACAATGAATGTTCTCTGAAACAAGGCAACCCAATGGAGGGACGATTAAAGCTATGTTCCAAATCTCTTGTATTTGAACCTAGAGAGTGGAAATATCCACTAATAAAATTGCAATTTAAAGATTGCCTGGGCCTCTCAGTTCCAGATGAACTTGAAAAAGATAGCATAATTAAAGTTAAAATGAAGCAGTTTGCTGAAATGCTACAAGAGAATATATTAGCACCATATAAATTTATTTATGAGGAAAGAGATTTCTTTGCCTTCTTTGATTTTGCTTGTGCTGATGATTGCTTAAGTCAGATGCAGCAACTACGAAGAGCTTCAACTTTACATGCACCTGAACATAACAGTATGGTAGCCACCATTCTACACTCCAGATATATGAGGATGGAGTTTGACCCAGTTATGATGGATGACTTTACAGAAGAGATTATGTGTGAATTGCAAGCTGAGAAAATATCACCACTGGTTAGGCATCAAGGAAAATTGGCAGTCACACCTACCAAAATCTATTTTCAACCATTTAGTAATGTTGAAAGTGTAAGTATATTTATTTACTATCAATGTTTTCATTTATTATTAACACAAGCGTCTTACAAAAAAAAAAAACACCTATCTAGGTATATTTGGAATATAAAACATTATCTAAATACAAAGTTTCATCCAAATCATTGAAGCCGTTTCTGAGAAACCAATTACATATTAGGTCTGGGAAAAAGTTTCTTCGCATTTTCATATGTAAATTCAAGACATTTTTTCAAAGTTTATTTAAATTTATTGACTAAAATGGGCGCGTGCGTACGCCCATATACAAATGTGCTACGTCAACCTATACAGAGCGGGACCGCGCACCGAGGGCGCGAAAGCGACGGAAACGATTCCCTCGTACTCTGTATAACCGACGGCGGATAACACGCTACGGTAACCAGCTGTCTGGAAACCAGTGCGTGCGAGCCCCTCTCACTACGTGCGACCGACCCTGCTCACACCCGAAACTACTAGGCGTGAAGAGGGCGAAACATTAAGGTACACACGCAGTGAGGTGCCTGCTGGTAGGCGCGGCGCTGACGTAGCACGGAGCGGAATGGACTGGGTCGCTGGCGGGTTGAACACTCGTGAAGATGCAAAATGACACACAGGCACCACAATAGAATTCGCTGTATTCTTCAAGACACAATACAATTTGTTGGTACTATCTTCTGGGTACTGTTTCTTCCAGTTTCTTGAGTCTTCAGCTTGTGGCACCCGTGTGCCGGTTGGCCCCGGTAGCGCGCCTTTTATATTATTTGCCGGAGAGCGAGACGGACGATGGCGTCTCTATCCGTACTGCTCTACCTATCCAAAAACACTAACTTTAACATTATAGGTTAATAAACATGGTAGATACAAAGCGTTAAACATTGCAACTTTAAAACAGCTTGAAACTCGTTATTTACACACTATTTGGCGTTACAAACATTATAAAACATATAGAGAAGGCCAATTTACCTATATAACACAAAACATTACATACAACTTCTTTATAATATGAATTATCGACGATATATGATTATAGTACTTTAAGTGATTATTTCTATTAAATTATAAGCATTTTCATAACTTATATACTTTTCTTATATACCTACACGCTGCAGTAATACATTCGAAACATTAGAAACACTAGATCTATGATTGTTTGTATAAATTATTCATCCCTACAACTTATATTTACAATTGCTATTTTCGTATCATTACGCTTAGGCCTATGCGTCGCTAACATTTACAGTATAATATATGTGCCGTTTTGTTCGATGACTTTCTGCCATTTTGTGGGTAGAGTCATGATCCCGTTGCTGTAGAAACTTTGGGACTTAGTTGATAAATAGTTTTGGCAGTCCTCTCTTGATGTTAACCTTACAGAACCTAAAGAATTCTGAAGAGACCGAAACAGGTGAAAATCTGAAGGTTCAAGGTCAGGGCTATATGGTGGATGCAGTAACACCTCCCAGCCAATCTCTCTCAATTTTTGCTGAGTGGCTAAAGATGTGTGTGGTCTAGCGTTATCGTGATGAATGTCCTCACCCTTCCTGTTGATCAATTCCGGCCACTTTCTCTCAACTCCTTCCTTTAATCTCATCAGTTGTTGACAGTAGAGATCCGAATCAATGGTTTTGCCGGGCGGTAAAAGCTCATAATGAATAATGCCCTTCCAGTCCCACCATAAACACAGCATCACCTTATTTCGAGTTAGCTCAGGTTTAGCCACAGTCCGTGAAGCCTGGCTGACCTTAGACCACGATCTTTTTAGCATGTTCTTGTCGTACGTGATCCACTTGTCATAGCCAGTTATGAATCTCTTCAAAAACGGATCGGTTTCATTACGTCTTAATTATTAATCGCAAATGAGTACACGGTTCATTAGGTTTCTTTTAGTAAGCTTGTGTGGCACCCAAATATCGAGCTTTTTGGTAAAGCCAGCTTTCTTCGACAGTGCTAAAACTGTTTTGTGGTCAATTTCCAGTTCTTCAGGTACATCGTAACTACTGAAATGCCGATCTTGCTCCACTTTTTCAAAAATGGCACCCATTTTATTCATAACAGGGCGACCAGAGCGAGGTGCATCTTTAACATCAAAATTTCCGCAATGAAAACGTTTGAACCAACTTTGTGCTACTCTTACTGACACTGCATTAGGTCCATAAACGTCACAAATATTTTTCACTGCTTGAGTTGCATTTTTGCCTTTTTTGTAATAATATTCTAAAATGTATCGAATTTCTTCATTAGATTCACTCATTTTACAGAAAGAAAAACATGAAAAATAGCAGGAAACAACTTTTTTCCTTTTTAATTTTTAATGCTACCAAAACCAGCCAGATAAGAATAGTACAGCCAAAGATATTTTATAATAAGTTTATACCTACGTTATGCGAAAACACTTTATCCCCAACCTAATATATATATATATACAAGAATTGCTCACTTAATATAATAAGATTACTGTGCTACATTATCAGAATTCTATTTTATTTTTAAGGTTTATTGTACATTTTAAAAGATACTATGAATATTATATTTTAACTTAATTAACACTTAAAAAAGGACCACAGATTTCTTAAGTTTGTTCATTTAGGTGCATTTAGATTCATTTCATGTATTTGAAGCACAAATTTAAATTTCTCCACTAAAACAAATAATGTCAGCCAACTTTTCTTGATTTTGCTTGCCTATGTGTAAAACAAAACACTTAAGTTTAACAGATATAGTAGTAATAATATTTTAGTAATGTATTCAAAGTACAATAAATAATTATTAATTTCTTAAATTCTGGAATGAGTCATTATCATTCCATTTTAAACAGAGGTAGTATCCACTCTATGTATTTCCTTCCTTGAAGTTTAGGTAAATGTATTGTACCTTTATTGAATCTATGAAAATAACACATTTTAATATATATTTAGGAGTTTTTGGTGGGATCTTGAAGTGATATGTTGTGGTTTTTATTTTTAATTCATTTACTTAGGTTTTTGACCCTATATTATGTAATATTGGTGGCATTTTGCATGATATAGTTTGGTTTTTGTGCATAAGTGAAGTGGATTATAAATAGAAGCTGAGATCCCACAAAAACTCCCTAGAAAATTCTAACAAGGGAGCCACCATCTTGATAGGATACTGAAGTCATCATGAGACATAACACTTTATTAACTTGATAATGGCCGTAATGGTCTTCATTAAAGAGGAGTAGTTGCCAAGTTAGGAAGAAAAGAAGAATATTTATTTAATACTAAATATTAACAATTAACAATGTATTTTAAATTTTCCGTATTAAGTTTTCCTTTATTACAATGAGTCAGTCATTTTTCGTGAAGAACATTACAGATTTGTCTGTATGAGTTGTCTTTAGAATTATGAAAATGCTATTTAATGCTGTTATTATTGTCTCCTTTGAATACGAGGACCATACACTTTTTGTCTTTTTCTATACATTGGATACATATAAATCAGCTTTGAGGGATAATTAGCAATAATTTAATAAGAATTTGTTAATATACTCATTGCTGTGTATTTTATATTTTCAGAGTCCAATATTGAAGCTTAAATTGAACCATCTAAAAAGGATTTACAAAAGAAGATTTTTGTTAAGGCAAGTTGTATGTATCCATTTGGTTTGTTTTGTTTTGAAGCTTAACTATTTTGTTCGCTTTATTTTTATATATATAAAAATAATTCTTATTTACTTACTTGTAGTGAACATTGTTGCTTAATGTTCCGGAGTAGGTTTTCTGAATTAATTTAATAAAATTGTTCTTTTTTTTACTATTTTCAGGGTTTAGAAATATACAGTCATGAAGAAAGTTGCATTCCTCACATGTATCTCACATTTCAATGTGAATATGATAGGGATAAAATATACAGCATGCTTGAGTCGTCACCTAACGTTAACTTAGAGAGTGTACATGCTGAGGAAATGACATTGCAATGGCAAAATGGAATTGTCTCTAACTATGACTACTTGATTTATTTAAATTGGTAATTATTCCTCTTTTTTTGTCAGTATTAATAAAAAAATAAGAGTAGTTTCTTGCCTTTTGCCTTTGCTTTTATTACAAATCATTTGGATTTAGAAATATTAGCTTATAAAATTGCATATTGTAATCAATGATAGAAGTTTATTGTAACTTGTAGTAAGTTATAGCATTCTGTAAAATTCAATTCTGAATTTTGTTATTTAATTTTAAAGTGATGATGGATGGATGGATTTATTTCGATTGACGTAGATTTGAATTTTAGGGATGTTATGAATGTTCGTATTCGCATTCGCTTCATTTAATGCAAATGTTTTGCGCATGCGAGTGGACCTAAATTCCTCATGCAATGACGTCTCTGATGTGCAATCTGCTTGCACACTGCCATGTGAAATCAAACCCGAATTGAATGCATATTTGAGAGAAAAACAAGCCTCTCTCGGGGAAAACCCTCATAACTGGTGGATAAACAAACATAAATATTAAAAAAATTCGGATATTTCTCGCAAGTATTTCAGCGCTCCACATGCCAGTATACAAAGTGAGCGATAATTAACAGGCTTTATAATATATGAGCTACTGTGAAATCGCTTAATGGGGAAAAATTTGTCAAGTTATTATTTTGAAAATATAATTTGTCATTTTTGAAATATTTTTACTAATTATAATTATACATTTAATTTGATTGTAATTTGAATATTGAACTTAACTAAATTCAGATTTTTTATGCATTCTCAGACTGCGCAATCGTGTTTGCACATTCGCATCCGTATTCGTGAATTTTTAAAATATGACATTTGTTACATCACGGGTTTGAATCCTATAAACAACCTGAGTTTTCGGTGATGGACAAGACATCGCGGTGAAACCATAACCGCCTACTTACCGCCTGGTTAGCTATTACCCTCAAGTTGAAAGTCTGTCTTCGAACCCTTGATAAGTGTAATTGGGTAGGCTGCACTAGAGAGCTAGGCCTCATAGAAATTTCTTTGAACATTTCTCTATACATGGGACAGTCAGACTGATAAAATAACTCTACCCTACAGAAACTTGCAGCCAAATAACCTTGTGTTGTGTTCTCTTTATAAATAAAATGATTGAGGTTTGCAGTTGAGCGCGCATTACGCAAAAACTACCGGATAGATTTTGATGTTCTTTTTTTAGTTTTACTGCTCAGAACCTTGGTACGTATAAAAAAAAAATCACTATCTTAATAAATTTGCTATAATTAAATCTCTTAACAGTCTTGCAGATAGAAGTAAGAATGATCTAACTCAGTATCCGGTTTTCCCTTGGGTGGTTGCCGATTACACATCAAAGGTTTTAGATCTGAACAAATCTGAAACGTTCAGGGATTTATCCAAACCCATGGGTGCGCTTAATTCAGACAGGTTGGAAAAATTAAAAGAAAGATTTAATGAAATGTGTGAACCGAAATTTCTATATGGTTCACATTATTCCGCACCCGGGCTTGTATTGTTTTATTTAGTGAGTATTTTTTTTCGCTTTATTTGTACGTCAGTTTTGGACTTTGAAATAAGTACCTAACTGAGAATAAAAGGTGGTAAAAATAACTTTTTATTTTTTACAGGTACGTAAATATCCCCAATACATGTTGTGTTTACAGAACGGAAGATTCGATCATCCCGACAGAATGTTCAACTCCGTTAAAGATGTTTATAACAATTGTTTACGAAATATGTCGGATTTTAAGGTGATTTTTGAATTTCATTACATAATCGATTATATTAAAAGGCAAATTAATTTAGTTTTGTATAAAATCGTTGCAACTTATTTAGTTGGACTCAATAAACCTTGTTTTTTTTTTTTAATAAGAGGCAATTGGTTGTCCAATTACTGCCTTCATAGTATCATGAAGGCCTCTATGCTGGTCTCTAAGGGCCTTTAATGCTCATTGTTGAGCGTTGTGACACCTTCAAAATCTGTTGGTTTTCTCGGGATGATAATCATACTAAAAAGTTTAATGGTTTAAAGTTATTTTTTAATTGTAACAAAGAAATTGATTTATATATTTAAAAAAATGTTATCTATACAATTAATAAAATTGAAGTGTCTCTTTGTAATGTCAAAAAACAGCTTTTTATTAAATGCATATGAAATTATTTAACGACACCTATAATAAAAAAAACAATTTTTAAAATTTGTATTTGCCTGTCTGCCTGTTTGTAATCCCTAAAAGGTTGGACCGATTTTGACGGAACTTTCACTGATAGATAGCTGATGTTGTAGGGAGTAACTTGGGCAACTTTTATTTTAGAAAATGAATTAGGGTTCTGCACAAATTAAAAAAAAACTGGCCATTGTGAATCGATTCGGGCGCTTAAATGACTTACGCTGAGTAAACCATAAGAGATATGGCAAATTAATGTACCACATAATTGTAGGCATTATAAAGACCTACAAAAAAGTCAGGAAGAGCATACGTCTATCTTCTAAGGAACACTCACAATAAGGATTTTTGTCTTTAAAATAGCCGGAAGCGGGAGCAAAATTCTCACGGGCATTCTCTAGTCCACGTGAGCGAAATCACGGGAACAGCTAGTTTGTAAATATATGTTGAAATTTTACGAACTGTTAGTTCATAAGCAACGTAGTCAGATTGTAAACTGACGGTAAATGATGACCGGACACAATTAATTTTCAATTTTTGAAGTTGAGTCTATTATGCAAAATCATTATACTTGAAAATGTGAATTTACAAATGCTAATTTGTTTCTGACACTTGCCGGCTGTTGCGGCGTTTGGCTCTGCTCGTGCTTTATGATCACAATTTTAACTTAACCTAACCAATCCAGTTAGAACCTTTTGACCGTTGAAGTTGAGAAAAAGTTGGTAGACCTAAGTGTATTTTTTCAAGGAAAAGGTTTTTATGCTATCCCTTAACGTGATAGGTGGCGCTGTGGTCCATTTATTGACTACTGAAAAGTACTGAATAACGTCTACGTGGCCAGCTAGAACGATAAGATTCAGAAGAATAAAAAAATAAGTTGTATTAACTTTCAGGAATTAGTTCCTGAATTCTATGATATCGAAGGTAAAGGCGATTTTTTAGTAAATACATACGAAATAGACTTCGGTGACAGGCACGATGGCACCAAAGTGAATGATGTAACTTTACCTCTCTGGGCTACTAAACCCGATGACTTTGTGTTCAAGCTAAGGGAAGCATTGGAGTCTGAATTTGTATGTAAACATTTGCATTTGTGGATTGATCTTATTTTTGGTTATAAACAACGCGGAGAAGAAGCGATTAGAGCGGATAATGGTAAGTATCTTATTCTATTTTATCTTCTTATCTTATTTTAAGCGTTTCACAATATAATAGATATCGTATCTGCAAAATTATGTATCGTTAAATCCCTAGTGGCATCCTTAAATTTACTTATTATTATAATAATCGGATGTTAATCTTTTTTAATAGGTAGGTTTTTTTTAACAGAAACCTAGCCTCAAAACGCGTATTATTGAAAATAATGTGAAATAAAATTTTCAATGTAATAGGCGCAACATAATATATCGCTCAATAAAGACTGCAATGTCGCCGCTACCATTACGCCCAGCTCTCCCGCCTGCTAAGAAAGAAAAACGTCGTCGTTTCGCGCGTTTTAAATTGTTAGCTGTTGGGTATCGGTTGATAAACGATCGGGGATCCCGATCCCGTATTGGCAATGTTACATACCTGAGTGATGCCTATCTTTATAAATCTGAAAAGTGAATCATAATCTAAATAGAAAATTTTATCCAGATCGTTAGAGTTATTTCCGAGAAATCAATTATACTGTATATACATAGATTTTTCATGCATTTTTTCATTTTATTTTATACTAAAAATAAAGTGCAAAAGCATATTGCTTCAACTATAAAATACCGAACATGAGAATTAAATTAAATCATTTTCATGCCACGGTGCACATTTATCCGCGGTATTAACATAAAATAAAATAAATTCTTCTGAAAAAATATTTTATTTATTGATGAATTGGTGTGTTGTTACATTTTTAGTCTTCATTAAGATAAAAAGATACTAATTTGAAGGCGAATTAAAAAAAAACACATGACACGTTATTTACCCAAACAATACGCGAGATAATAATCAAAGTTAGAATGGATCACCCATAAAATATATATATTACGAGATGTCGGCGAGTACTGGGACTTTAATTTTATTTTATTTTTAAAATCGTCATCACAGTGATAAAGAAAACCAAACCACAAATTTTTCGATGTCCACCATATAAAAAAATCTTTTCAATTATATAGAGTTTTTTTTCAAAACAATTAAGAAACAACCAGTACCTATTGTAATTTACAGTATTTCACCACGTATGCTACGAGGGCTCAGTCGATCTCGAATGTATTTACGATATGAATGACAGGCACGCGTTGGAAGTACAAATAATGGAGTTTGGACAAGTTCCAAAGCAGCTTTTTACGAAGCCACACGTCAGAAAGATTACACATCGAGTCGCCAAACCTTTGTCACTTTCCGATGAGAGTGCTCCCACATACGAAATGGAATGTATCGATGTAATTAGACTGCACAAGGGGGCGGTGACGTGTGTTCTGCGACAAGGAGATAGGATTATTTCTGTGGGACGTGATGGTACGCTTAAAGTATATGACACTGCGCACAAAAAGCAAATAAGGAGCGTAGCGTTGTCGACTACGCCGCTGAGTTGTTGCGTGATGGTTGACAATGATACCGTCGCTGTTGGTTCATGGGACAATGAGATGTAAGATATTTATCAAACTACTTATGATTTATTATAAAAGTTACACGTTATTCATAGGCGTAACAAATTAATTACCCTGCGAAAAGGGAAGGTTATGTTTTTCGAGCGTAAGTATATATGTAATCATGTATTTTATGTCTGTTTCTTTGGCATGCTCTGTAGACTAAACTGCTTGATGGATTTTAGCATAAGAGGTGTCGTTAATTCGTCTTAATTGTGGGAGTGACATAGGCTATATCATTTTTATGTACGACGTCTGGGAATCAAATAAATGCAAAAATAGAAAAAAAAAAATTGTAAAGTTTTTTGGATCAGCCGGGTTTTTTAAACGATTTAGTTTTGTATGAAATTAATATTTACAATATATAAAATCTATTCAAGCGTAAAGGCATTAACAATAAGACCATAACATTCTCTAAAGCTTGCTAACTGCCATCTTCATATTGAAAATCTGTTGGCAAACATGCTAAGTAATACAAAAATTACATAATGAAATTCTTAATGTTTACTGGCATACAATGCCCAGCTTAATATGATTTTTGAAAATTAGTCTCCTTGCATGGTTTAATAGGTGATTCCCGAGATGTTAATGCTCGAAATCCCATCGGGCATAGCTAGTATAATTTAATCTGTAAAATTCTTTAACAGTCTTGAAATGAATCGATGATATTTACTCACAAAAAGTTTATAGGATTACTCATCGTGCTTATTGTAAAATTATATTAATTTCAGATACCTGTATGATGTTGAATACGGGAGAGTCGTGGAAAGTTTTCGGGCGCATGATGATTCAGTGAGCTGTTTATTATGGTTACATAAAGGTAAGTTCTGGTGTTTAGTGTGTTTACGTTTTGTCACGCTGACGTGTGCCTGCTTGGGTTTATATAAATAACACAGCGTTATAATATTATATGTTCATGCGCTAACAGCAATCGCATTGTAATATAACATCGCAATCTACGCTATTTTACTTATATCAGTACTATATTTGTTCTTTTTTTAATGGGTTTTGTTGTGTTTAAACTTTTATGCGAATGTCACATGGCTTGTATATTTTTCTTCTGAGTTCAAACAAGTCTAAGGACGCTTTATTAAAATTGTGGGTATCTGATAAAACTGTCCAGGTATTTTTTACGTTAACTTAAAATTCATTCTTCTAGTTATTATTTATAATTCATTTCATTTGGCGCACAATAACAAAACTATAACATGCAAAATTACACCACAGAGTGCGAAATAACGTAAGTTCATGAATTAAAATAAAATCAGCAACATGACATAGCAAGATCTCGCCAAAAACTCCTATTAATAACACTTACTTAAAAACATTTTTTATTTATTTTCTTTTCTATCTAAGTAGGGTTGGCACTCGGCACAACACGTTTTCTTTCTTCCATCACGTCAACCTTCCTAAGCGTCTGTCATCGCCCTTAAAGCCTTCTACTACTGCTTTGAAACTCTAAGAAACTCTTTTATCGGGCTTTAGTACGTTCATGTATCCTTAATTTTAAAGCCAATAAAGAAAAAATATAATACAAGGAATATTTAAATTAAGACTTCATGTCCATTTTATTAATGTTCGTAACTTCCTTTATTTATATAATATTGTAATTAAGTACATTTTCATTTATCCTCGATACCGCATAGTAAGTATAATAAAATTAGTAATAACTATTATAATATATTATATTATACTATATTGTTAACGGGTAAGCAAATATGCTTGAGCCAAGTACAATATATTAATTGGCTTATTGTTGCTGTTTGCATGTTATTAGTGAGCGATGTTTGCTTTATCGGAATTTGGGTGTGTGAATTGATTTTTATGAGTATTGTTCGGAGATTTTTTGTAATACATTATATATAATCATTTATGGTTATGTATGGCAAAAGAATACCTTCAACGTTGCGCTTAATGTTTATTATATTATTTATTTATATTTATTTGTTTCTTTGAGCTTATATACTTAGTTACTTATGAACGATAAGTTTGTTTTCATTTATAAAAAAGGGGAAATATTTCAGAATATCTGTTAATATCTGGTGGAAGTGACGGCGTTGTTCGCGTGTGGGGTAATATTGGCAGAACGGGGCAAGCCCTTCGCGGATTGAAGGCCGAGTTCGATCATGACGGGAAGATAACTTGTGTTACGTATAGGTACATAATTTTACTACATGTAGCATTCGAATTATATTTAACATTTAAAACTGTTATTTCTAAAATCTAATTGTTTCATAACTGTATACTGTGCGTTTTAAAATGAGAAGATAATCGCGACCGCGCCAACTTCTCTCACTGTTTAAACGAAAACAACATTTATACAAGCTAAATTATTAAGAAGGAAACAAAAGCCCGGCTGCAACATATACCACTTGACTAAAAAAACTATTTTTCTATTTTTGTCCTTTATTTGAAACCCAGACGTCATACTTAAATACTATATAGCATAATTAAAATTTAAAAATTAAGACGAATATAACGACACCTTGTATGCTAAAATCCAACAAGCCGTTTAGGCAACAGCGTGCTATAGAAATGTGTATTACTTTATGTGTATGTGTATACATACATACATATGTACGCTCGAAAAACATAACCCTCCTTTTCGCAATCGGGTAATAACCCTCCTTTTTCGCAGTCTGGTAAAAATATTCTTATTTTTATTAGGAATAAAAATTTACGCATTTAGTTGTTGTGTATATTTTTTTGTATTTTATGCCTTATTTAGGTACAGACTTATCATAGAAAAATATAGAATCGCAATTCAAATTCTTGTAAGTAAATCTAAGTCTATTATACTAAATATAAAAAATAAAATTCTTTCACTAATAGAGAGCTATATTATCCCTAAGTGATAAAGGCCATTTTTTTTTTAATTTTATGTTGTAATGGACGCGGACGATGTCGCGGGCGGTGTTAGTAGGAAATATAAGCCTTTGTATTTTATAAATTTAAAGCTGATCACGTGACATACAACATGGTTTGCAGAAGTTAATTTTTTCCCGATCTTATAATTGTTTGTTGAAGTTGCATCGTAACACGAAGTAAGATGGCGATTTGACAGATATCTTTTTATTTGAAACGCATAGCACTAATAATACTGTTTTATATAAACTCGTTACAACACGTGTGTGTGATCTTCGTAGAGAACTTTATTAATTAATTAATAATAACATACATTTACCAGGCTAACACTAAAACTAAAAATAATTTTTAAAAGCTAATTGAGTAACAATCAAGTTACTTGTGAATGTTGTTAAGAACCGTTTATTGGAACTTACTAATATGCCTTTACAAAACCGATTTATTGTCTTTGTTAAAAATTATAAATACTCTCATAAAGTATGCATACTTTTACAATTGTATTAATCAAGTAAGCTCGAGCAGGAAAATGGGTGGTTTTATTAATAAACCACAAACAAACAATAGGTCACTTTCATATGACTGATTGAAATATTATAATATGTTATCACTTATCATGTACCTACAGTCTAAAAGCAAGTCAACTAGATACAATTTATTTATTTAATAAAGTTCTCAGCTTGTTGAATATGAATATTATAACCTAAATTTGTAATTTATAGTATATCATTTAGCCCTTAATGATTTTTTTAAATTTTTTAAATGTATATTTAATTATTAATATCTGAAAGATAAAATAAACTATTGAATTATACCTAGCTGTAAGTAATTTTCCTATTACGATTTTTTCAGGCGTCGACGACACGAGATCGATATCATAACGGGAACGAGCGATGGTGATGTTTTTATATGGGATTTCACGTCTAAAGAGCTCGTGACTAAAGTACCCGTATATATTTGTGAAATGAACAGCATCTGTTTTGTGTTATCCGATGACAGGATGGTCACCGCCAGTTGTGAGGGAGATTTTGGAGTTACCGATCTCAGTGTCTTGCATTCGGTAATTATTTTTATTTGTTTTCTAATGACAATATCTTGCATTAAAATGCATTTTATCATTTTACCGGTATAGTATACAAAAATTACCTGTCCATTAATTTCGAATTCGAATGTCGAACTAATTTTGCACAAGTGTAACTATGAGGTACAGATAGTTATATGTATATACATTAATGTTTTGTATTAAATATTGTATATGCGCGATATTCCTTTAATAGAATAAATCAGTACTAACGCTTAGGTATTTAGTAGCATAAAGCAAAATACATGGACATATTATTTAAAAACTATAGATAAATCACACGCGAGGGAGAGAGAAGTCCCAGATGATATTAAAGGAAATATGTCTCCGAAAAAAAATAATAATTAAAAAATACACTTCTGGTAATTAATGGATGTCCCCTTGTAAAGTATCAACAATATGTTAGCGTATGTGTGTGTTGCGGCAGCTGCACTATAGAGACAGTCCTCCCACTAAGCTTAGCTAATTACCATCTTGTACCACATCATCATTATATTAAGAATGTAGTTATTTGATTTGACAAGCGAAGCATTCATATATTGTTGGGCCAACGTTTGTCAAACTGAGTTACATATCATCACTAGGTTTACCAGAAGAAGCTACCGGAAGTGGTATCGTGCCTCTGTTGGGACGACTGTAACACATTGTGGACAGGCGGAGGCAACGGCGTTCTCAGGCAGTTGAATATGCTCACAGTTACGCAAACTAACGAAATTAAAGTTCACGATGGTGCGTATGATATGATTTATTAATATATCGACGTCCGGTATGGATAACATCTTGATTTTAATTGCAATAAAATACAATTGAACGCTAAGTAAATAAAAAAAACTCCCATGTGGCTGGACTTGAGAGCCAGTCTTTCACTAGGATTAGCTTGTTGCCATCTTGGGCCACATCGTCACTTAAAATAAGTTCAGATTGTGGCCACAACTTTAAACCTATAACGATAATAAAACCTTATCTCTACAACTAATGGATCATTAATTAAAATTACCGCTATATATTATTTAAGGTGTGTTTGTGGCAACACCGTTTTCCCCTGAATTCTTCATCAAAATTAATTATTTGCACACATAATTTTAAAACTTAGGTTTCCCCGCTATTGACGAAAAATAGACAAATAGTTTAAAATTAATATTTTCGTTAAAACTATATTTTGAACTTATAATGCGTTATTTATATGACATTATATTTTTTCCAGCTTTTTAAATCCATAACGATTAATAATTAACTTTATTTTAAATTGTCCAGTTGCCTATTCAAAAATATGTATCATCAAATTTAAATGTTGAATAATGATAACAAAGAAATGAAGATGATATAACGGCTCTTCTGTGATATGAGCTAAATGAGTTACGATGTTCTTCATAATTGTTATTGTTATGGTCATTATTAAAGCAATAAAATGGTTAAGATCTTTAATAGGAGTTTTTTTTTGGTGGTATGTTGGTTGATTCTTGATCTGTCATGTTGTGATTGTTATTTTGATTCATAAAGTTTTGTTATTGGTCATGTATTATGTAAATATGGCGCCATTTTATGTGATGTACTTTGGTTATTGTGCATAACTCAAGTGAAAACTAAATAAATCTTAAATTATCATAAGTTGTATAAAATAATCTTTAAATTGTCATAGGAACTGTCTAGTCAGTTTTAAAAGGGTAGCCGCCATCTTGTTAGGGTTATGTTCACGATTACAGGAATAATTACAAAAATATTCTATTCACGTAACTTTTATCGAATTATGAATGAACATAACTGTCATTAAATAAAAAGGAGTATATTTTTATTATTGCTTTTTTTTTTTGTTTCAGGAAAGATAAAAAGTATTTTCTATGACAAGATCTCACAAACTTTAGTCACCGGTAGCGAAGACAAAAGTATAAAGTTATGGAAGCTGTCACATCGGTCTTGACACTACCTTTGACTACCCTGAGTCAATAGAGATAATGACTACTTTAATTTATATATTTTTATTTACCATTTACAGGACTTTGTGATGTTATGTATAGGAATGAAGTATTAGTAATAGATTAATTTTATTAAAATAATATTTTAAAATAATAAGTTGTTTTATGCCACATCCTGCACGCGTATGCGCATTTCACGGCCTATGAGTTCCCTCCTTCTTTACGACGTCAGCTCCTTCAAGCGTAAGTAAACGTGAAGAGATATTTATGCAGGCCAGCATGACAGCAGCGACTGCCGATGGATTTCGATCTCTCAATAGTCGCAGTTTTGTTTGGAAAGTACTGTACTTACCTATCATCAGGGTACGGTCAATTTTTCGAGCTATATATACTATATAAAAAACAAAACAAGAAAAAATAAATGTTACAAATTAATGAAGATTCCTGCTAAGACTGGTCGCGTATCATCAAATAAGACTTGAGGCTCGGTGCTTATCTATACTAATATTATAAATCTAAAGAGTTCGTAAGTTTGGTTGAACATGCTGATCTCCGGTATTACTGGTTCGAATGGAAAAAAGTTTCAGTGTTGGATAACCCATTTATCGAGGAAGGCTATATGACGTCACGCTTAAACTAATAGGAGCGGAAAATCATTGAAAAATGTTGCAAAAACGGGGGAAATTTATTCCTTTTGAGAGCTGCCACTGCGTGCGCTACGTCAATGATTAAAGTTAATGAATTATTTGCGAAGGTGTTTTTATGTATATGGTATTAATCCTTATTGAAATAAATACTTTATTCATCACAAGTATTTAATTTTGAACAAAATTGCCCTGTAGTGCACTGTAGTAATTGATTTAAATGAATATCTTAGGAGATATCACAGTTTTAAAATAGCCAGCAAAATAATGATCAAATATCGCGAGTGCATTTTTATTATGCAGAATAATGTGGGAGGCGGGCAGCACCTAATAATACAGTGCCTACGAACCACTTTCTCTAACCCTTTCTCTCTCTCTCTCTCTTACATGATGCAGACGAAGTTGCGCGGGTCAGCTAGTCGTTAAAATGGAGGAAATGCCCTTAGTCCCTACAGTTAAAGAATGAATCGATTAACGGCCGCTTTCACTAAAATATCTGAGTTTACTATACCCTATTAGTACATATTTGTAATAAGTACTATCTTTAACTTAAGACAAAAATCGGCTTCTTTCATCTATTCAAGCTATAGAATATGGATATATATTATGTAGATACAAGAAACAACGCATAGATAGGTTATTGAAAACGGCCGTTAAACATTTCCTGTCCCGATAAGCGAGTAAAATACACAGAAATATCCACTTTACTGATGGAAAAAAAAACACGATCGAGGAGCACTACAAACAGCAAAATGACAAAGTGTCTTCCTTTACCGTCAGCCGATACGTTAATAAATATGTAGTTTCAAATAAGCAGATCCCTACTATGTACGTGAGTTTTAAAAACTATGACTCTTAAACAGTTAAACCTGCGGGCATTGAAACGAAATTCGACAAGTCCAAACTATTTGGCCACTACGTTTTCCCAATTTTTCCCAATACGGAAGTTTTCATGGTTGAAAAGAAAACAAATTGATTAATTTACATATAAAAATCTCGTGTCACGGTGTTTGTGGTCGCACTCCTCCGAAGCGGCTGGACCGATTTTTATGAATTTTTTTATGTATATTTGATAAAATAGGTACGTCGTAAAGTATTTGGCATCAAAATATACCTATAACCCGAAATTTTCACCTTCCTATCCCCACCTTCTCATTTTTTAATCGCGATTTTAGTATTTTTATAAACATAAACTTTATTTTTTATTCGGCGCGTTACCGAAGAGATCCGAGTATTCCCCAAAAAATTGTTTATATATCTAGGCGAGCGAACCTGCGGGCAACAGCTAGGTGATTTATATTAATAACTGTAGTTCTGTATGCATTTGTATGTATGGGTTAACTTATTGTATGTACCTATGTATTAACTTATAGAAGGCTTGACCGAATGAATAATAAGGCTTAAAAATTATCAATATAATCTGAAAAAAAAAAGTAAAATTACGAAATAATTACTAGAGGCAGAGACTATAGGTAAGCGCACGGTGCCGCAGGCTCAGTTTGTAGGTACCTATAAACAAAAATCATAAATTTATCGTGTTAAAGTACTTTGAACCAATTTGAATGTAGTTTACATTGATCCCGAGGAAGGGATCTATGTTAGGCTTTCATATCACTATGCTTTCACGTAGGGGCTAAGAAAAAAACTTTATTTTTAATTTGAAGAAATTATAATTAAAAACTAGGAAATAAATCTCAATTTTAATCCAGATAATTAGTTAACGTGGATCATTTATAGTATTTTTCAAGTAAATTAAGATTCGGGAACCAGCTTGTAAATAATAAGTTATCTATCATTATTCATTACCCATAACGATCTGCTATTGTTCAAAGGGCGCAAACTCTAATTCAAGTTTAGAAAATTTACTGTTAATAGCAAGTAAGTATCCAAATCTGATTAACAAGCTTATTCGCTTGGCATCAATTGAATTGAACACTATATTATACATAAACTATTCTTTAAATCACTCTTATTTAGTTAGTCTTTTAGAGATGATAATTGTTTTTAACAAACTTAAAAATGAGGAGGTTCTCAATTCGATTTTTTTTTATGGATATTCAACCAGTAACTTCCTACTTCTTACTACTAACTATTATACTTACTATTATTTTTTGTTGGAAAGGGATATCTCAAGGGTGGGTCCTATTTTAATATCATTGGCATTGGATCTTTGACTTTGAAATTACTGCAGGGAAGTCTTCATATTGATTAATATTGATTTTCTTTTTTGTTAAAAATTGTCTTGGATTAACATATTTGCCAGAGATTGAGATAATAAATGTTAAAATATCAGGTATTGTTACATTATATGGTGACAATAAATGATTTACTCTCCATATTATTTATTTCGTGCAGTCCTAGTAGAAAAATGAACTGAGTGACCTCGAAAACATTCACTATCATCGGACGTACGAGGTATCTACACGGTACACACGTCCGTAATAATACATTGATATAATTAAAAAGTATGTTTCTAGAAAGCCCTTCCTTAGTATTATAAAAATAAATGAATGATTCGTTTCATATTTACAGTATTATTAATTCAAATGCGACCATAGATATAATATGCATACTATCGGAGCGACAGTGTTTTCGCAATGTTTATGTATCCATGGACCTTGGTAAATTTAAACAATATTTTTGGTTGGACAAAGACGCGCGCTGATTAAAAAGCTCACTTCGTTAAACATACTGTTTTCAAAGATAACTCGAAGGGAATCGTCTTCTTATGGGTGGTACTTAGAATCACATCTCACCTGAAATTTTCTAATTGTGAAAACATTGTTTTTCATTAGTAAGACCAATATTATTGCAAAGGCCGTGAAATAGGCAATTGCAGGTCGAGTATGTGTTCGAAGGCCGAGCCGTAGGCGAGGACTTCACTAATACGAGACAGACAATTGCCATTTCCGCCGAGGCATATATAGTGCTTTTCTCAAACATGCATGGAGATATCGTCATTATTTTCGAAAAAAGAACATGCGAAGTATGGAATTTACGGACAAAGAAAATCAAATACAATGCAGGAGTGTTTTTTGAATTTGGAACATTACCACGCTCCAGCAATGGTGTATGAATTAAATACTCTTTGATTGGCACTCTTTTATCATTATTGGCATGTCCGTAAATTCAATACTCCTCGTGTTCTTTTTTCGAAAATAATGACAATATTTCAATGAATTATTGAGAAAAAGTGTTTTAAGTAATAGAGAGTAATAGGTTCTTTAGTAAGATCCCTAAGCTTATTACCTATTTGTCGGAAAATAAGTTCAAGGAACATGTCAAGCAGACACTACTGTCAATAGGTTATTTTACAGGGTGGTTAATGATAGCGACGTCTGGTAATGACTTCCTATCTGTACATCCACTAAAGTAATATAATTATTAACTGTACACATTATTCTTACAGAAAAAAAAAACCAATCGACTCTTGCTGGCTCTTCTCGAAGACTGGGATGTTTTCCGAACCAGTACCTAGTAGTAGCGTTTTAACGTTCATAAGTCCAGCCTAAACTGAATGTTTATGAACTGAAACTAAAGTGTTTTTCATTTTTATTCACTTTTGATTATTTCCAAGGAAGAGGGAATAAGTTGGAATAGCAGATAAAATGAACCACTGATTATAGTTACCAATTAGTAATATAATTAATATTTAAATTATGTGACAATTTATTAAGATAGTTAAAATACAACAATATAATATCTACACAGTAACAGACTCTACCATAGTTTTCTTAATAAGTTCTCCAAAATTTTCTGTAGTCTCTACAGTATTGTTTTCTGTTGGTGTTTCAGCAGTTTGAGACTGTAAGTCAGAGGCGTCTTGAGTTGTTTGGTCTGAATGGTCTAAGTTTAAGAGTGTGTTGTGACTGAACCAATTTTCGTCATTTTCTACTGTTTGTAACTTATTACTAGATTGATATGGCAATGTCATTAAAGTTGTGTAATGAGTACCGGTTTTGCTATCGGTACTTACAAATTCTGAATTGTTTTTATACATATTATCGTAACTGTTTTGATTCATAGTATGGTACAGCGTTGAGTTGTGTTCGTGCATAGTTGTATTAGGCTTCTGTGAATAATCTGGTACATACATATGACCGTAATGACTGAACATAGACATTTGTGAATTGTGTGCAAATTCTTCGAAACTAGTCGCTGAGAAGCTTTGTATTCCTTTGAAATGGTGATTTTCTGGGTGCTGTTCGTATGTGTAGTTCTGATCGCAGGGAAATCTTTGCATATTATTTGACATAAGATTAAAACCCATACTGTTTGGAGAATAGGATGGACGTTTTCCTTCGAGTAAATTTGAAGTGTACGGATTAATATGACCGAGGTGATTATGTGTGTTCTCAAATTGCATTATAGTATTTTCATTTGCGTTTATATTATTTTGATTATCTCTGTAACCATACGATATGTCTTCATGAATTGTTCTTTGAGTAGCAGTATTATTTACATTACAATGAACGTTATTAAAACTTCCCGAATTAACACAAGACTCTACTTCTATCCGAGGTGTCAAATTGACATCACGTAACAAACCGTCCTCATGACTGAGACAACGTTCTCTTTCGTACGACGAATTTGATAAACTCGTAGCATTAGGGTTATGCGCTTCTGCCCACTGTCTTTTAATAGTTTCTTGATTTTGTTCGTTTTTCTTTTCCATTCCTAACCTCATTAATGTTTGAATGAAATGGGTTCTCACTCGTACAGGATTAAACTCTATTCTTCCAGTAGTATTACAGCACCCATCTCTAGTGCATCCGCATGGAAAATTTAACCTATCCACTTGGCATTTTATGCCAGCTAAACTGCATGAACAAGTATCTGGGTTGCATGTCCCTTTACAGGCACACCCGCAAAATTCGCGTGACGTCCTGATGTCCCTACACTCGTTTTTTTCATATCCCTCAATTTTTCTTACGCCCGCTGCACGCAATAGAGCTCGCCTTTGTCTTGTAGGTACAGGTTGTAGAAAATAATAACTGTCTAAATCTAATTCAGATTCCGAAATATCACTGGCTTCTTCTTCAGTGTCACTATCTTCGCTGGAAGAAAGCGATACCCCTTTTAACGTGTGTCGTTCGTTCTTTAATTGCTGAAGAATTTGTCTGTGCAATCTTCTTTGTTCTAATGCGTGTTCAGTTAGAGTAAATTTTTGTACGTGCGAATGTTCCCACTCCATTCCTAAGGTAGAGCCACCCTGTGAGGGCACACATGAAAACCCTTGTGCTCTAGGAAAATAATATACCGTCACGTTATCAAAATTGATGGTTACTTTTCGTTTCTTAACGTACGTATTATCTGCTACTTCAGTACATTTTCGTTTTAAGCTACTTCTTAAGGGAGTCACGATTTTATTTACCGGATTTGGATTGATTTCTTTTTTATCATCATTACTAATTTTATTACATTTATCAGTACAATAATCAGTTTCATTACATGAACTGAAATTGCTTATATTACTTGATAGTGCAAGATTAAAACTAGGTAATTTTACATCATCAATTGCTTCTGAACCTAATCCTGAATCGCTACCTTCTGCACGATCTTGTACTTCTTCTTCTCTTTCGTTATGTGCTGAATCTGGTGGAAGGCTTCCAAGTGCTGAATCTTCACTATCTGCTGAAGCACTGTCGGTTTTTATATCATCTATATCACTTAGTGTATCATTGTCATCTATTTTTACTGCATAATCTATTTTAATGTCACTACTCTCATAAAACTGAGAGTTACTACTACTGATTACATTACTTTGTTCATCGTTAGAACTAAGATCTTCACTGTGCGTGTCACTATCACTAGTTTTTTCGTCTTTCATAATTGGATATAGTTCATCTGTCTTATCTGTAACTTCATTTGCTTTGAATAAATTATCGCTGCTTAATTCCTGCTTTTTGTTAGGTAGTTGGTCAGCCAATTTAAGTGTATGGTCATCCATGGTTACCTGAAAAGACACAAAAAACTCATGTAATTTTAATCATAAACGTATTTATCGTATTCATAGACTTCTTTAAAAATTGAATGAAAAATAATAAATTTTTAATTATTATTTAACCACAAAATAAGGTTTTATTGATTATTTTCAATAGTGACTTTTCTAAGCTTTAATGAAAACAAAATCTGCCCAGACATTCCTAAAATATACGATAATATATAAAGAGTAATTATTGTAAAGTATGTATATAAGTGGCTAAACTAATGGCATATTTAGATGTTATAATGTAAATGTAGTAACGAACTTTTGTTTTAACCACCTGCAGCACCCTGCGCGAACGAGCGGGCCAGCATTATAAATCAAACAAAATGATAATTCAAAACCGGTACCTATTTCAAAAGGCTGTGGCCTCGGCAACTTCATCGATGGTATCCGTCTGGCCGCCGCTGAACCCTCCAGTCCATGATGACCACACGCGCACACGATCACCGTTCCTTCCAACTTATCACCATTTTATTATAGAATTGAGTGAACATAATTTATATCAATTATTCAGACAACACATTATATCGTGCTGCAAAATTCATTCTAAAGTCACAATTATATAGAGTTCAATTTTATCACTTCACTAGACGAACCGTTGTATTATTCCTATGTATTTATTTTCCGTCTTATTTAGACAACAGCGTTCGTTGGAATTCATTTAAAGACATTTCAGATTAGTATTTCAATCAAAAACATGTATATTGGCTTATAAAATTAATAGAAATGTTTTACTTTTCGGTTAAATATTTTTACATGAAATCGTAAATTCTCGGATAGCGAACACTTTTACTACACCAATCTCACAGTCACCACCTCGCGTAATCGTGTTGGTCGACTCGAACGACTGAGCGACGCAGGCACGTTGTAACCCATCTGAGTTGTAAGCTTATTTCTTTGATAGAATAGAGCGTGTTATGTAGCCTTCTGAATTTGGCAGCGTATGGAATGCGTTGTTCAACGTCACGTTACCTCTCCCCGCATACCTCGCTCCGGCCTTGCGACCCTCCGCTCCGTATTCGCCTGAACTCGCGCAAGCGCGTTTCGTTTTATTGTTAATACTGGGATACCTCACACAGACTAAAATTCCCATAGTTATTATTAATACCTATTGAAATATTTTATTAGACGCTAGTTGTACCCGCGATTTCACCTGTGTTAATTTTTTGCTCTGTTCCTTAGGATGGTAGTTTGAAGTTATGTAGCCTAGATCTGTCCTAAATAAATGGGCTACATAACGCAAAAAGGATATTTCAAATCGGACTAGTAGTTCCTGAGATTAGCACCTACAAACAAATAGACTCTTCATATTTATAATATTTCCACTCCCTTCGCTGGGCGTATGATTAAAGTGTCCTATGGCTTATTCCATAACATAATTGACATACATGCCAAATTACTTTAAAATTCGCCCAACCGTTTGAGCGTGATTGATGTACATACATTAAAATAAACGTACCATCACATTTACAAAACAGAAGACACTACACTCGCTTCGTAGGACGATATATAAAAGAAAAATCCGTTATGTCCTATTCTACGACATAATCGACTACTGTGCCGAATTTAATTGGAATCAGTCCAGCCGTTTAAGCGTGATTGATGGATAAACGTACTTTGATATTCATAGTATAGTTACGTATATTTGATTATACTAGCTGTGCCCGCGGCTTCGCTCACGTGAACTACAGAATGCCCGTGCGAATCTTGCTCCGCCGCTCTCGGCTATTTTAGAGACAAAAATGCTTATTATGGGTGTTCCTTCAAAGATAGAGTATATTCTCGCTGACTTTTTGTAGGTCTTGTTAATGCCTACAATTGTGTAGTACAATAATTTGCTATAACTTTTATGGTTTACTCAGCGTAAGCCATTTAAGCGCCCGAATTAATTCACCATGACCACTTTTTTTATATGTGCGGAACCCTAATTCTTTTTCTAAAATAAAAGTAGCCTAAGTTACTTCCTATAATATCAGCAATCTATCAGTGAAAGTCCCGTCAAAATCGGTCCAACCGTTTCGGAGATTATCTAGAACAAACAGACAGACAAACATTTTAAAAATAGATTATTTGTTATAGGTGTCGTATATACTTTCATATGAATTTAGTAAAAAGCTGTTATTTTAACGTTACAAACAGACACTTAAATTTTATTAATTATATAGATTATAGTGTACGGATTATACTTATAGATTGCATATCAATTCATAAATGTTAACGTATCAAAGGATGCTATAAAGCAAATAATATTAATTTTCAAAAATCAAAGTAAAATTACTATTTTCTATATAATTTTATTACTATTTCTGATAATTCTATTTAATAAAATGTTGGCAACATAGGTTCACAGTCTTTCCTCTTGGCTGTTGGGCGAGCTCTACATCTCTAAACCGAAATACCCTTCTAAATGTAATCATGGTCATTTTTTATTATCTCTTACTTCGTTGATAAAACTATTTCTTGCATATCATCAAAGCCATTAGGTACCCTGAGCATAATTTTACGCGTTGTTATCCCACTAGAAGTATTTTTTCGGTCATGATGCTTGAGGTCACCAACCGCATCTATAGGTATTTAAGGATCATCATTCATCACACAGTCAAATCTGAAAATTTGCGTCAGTCTACGTAGATGACAATGAGGCTTGATTCCTCAGTCATACCACTTCAAATAAATTGGCACTCTCCAGCTGTAGACATAACGGGCGAGGTGTCTTACTATACATGCCAACCGGCACGTATACGATAATCAATAGATATTTTCAGGAGGCTTTCGTGGAGGGCGAAAGCGACGCACCCATAGCGCCCTCTCGTTCTCCCCTTTAATTTTTACAGAATACAGTAAATTCTCAGACAAATCTCATTTTATTATATCATACTGTATGCAATATTATAATTAAAACCTTAGTTACAATGTTTACTTATGTTGTACCTAATATGTTATTATATTTGCTATATTGATTCCAATTAATATTATCAGTTGGTCAAGGTCCATTGTCACTGTGAGGGACAGCAGCTAAGTTATACATATCGTATTTATTGTATTACAAAAGCGAGTAATTTGAGCCATCTACAACATGGGACCTCGCAAATCATAAAAGAACAACTTTGCTCATCTAATACATACTTAACAATTTGATGCATGATCCCAAAAAACTTAGATAAACTAGATTTTGTAAATGACCGGCATACTTTTAATACTAAAAATAAACATAATTTATCCCGTATTTTAAACTTGTAAGTCCGATATTTTTTAATATGTAATTGTGTTAGGTTCTATCAAAACATCCCAAAGCATATTATCGATTTGCTAAACAATGGCTTCAAGGATTTAGTAAACCCGATTTTACTGTCAAAAGTGTTTATCACTACCTACGTGAATGGTAATGATATCTAAAAAATGACTCCCTCTTAGTGCATACACTAAATTAATATAATTATATTATTAAAAAACTTGATCGAATTTCATGCCGGCTTTTCTGAATAACTGGGATATTTTCCGAATAGGTAGTAGTGTTTTAACGTCCATAAGTGCCTTCATGTTGTTTAAACTAAATAGATTATTTTTGATTTTCGATTAAGACTTCCCAAGATATGTGATAGTACTTAATTCCCCGATTTCTGCATTAAATCATTCCTTACCACTACTCACTTGGTAATATTTGTTGATGAGTACTAAAATGCTTACAATATTTCCTTTTAAATCATATTTTCTACTTTCACTTCCACACAACTTCTCATCACAATTGGTAATATCGACAAATGATTAAAAATATTTTTTTAAATATTCAATTAAGTATATAAATTGCAAGTTTGGTCTTGCCAAATGGAATTAATATACTACGTCCTGGTAAAATCATCCTATTCCATTCAGGTGTAGTTCCGGAACCAACCAGATTTTAATTAAATTTCCTTTTTTCACCGAGTGAGAGACGTGAAAACAATGGAATTTATACTTGTAAATAGTAATATAATATTTGTTTCATTTGTTTTATTTAGAAATACAAGTTGATCTTACAGCTAACAAAATAGTACATATATGTACCAGTAAATAAAATGTAATAATATTTACTTTATCTGATGTACTATTAAATTTTAATTTTTCCATCCTCTTAATTTTTTTCTTAGGCTATCTACATTGTCTATTTTAGTTTTTCGGTGTATAAACGCTTGAGTATGGCTGCGTTTCCATCAGAGATGTGCTAGGCCAGGCGCGACTCGAAGAAAAAACTACCATTAAGATTACTTCATTTTTCTAGCCTTGCTTAACGCAGCTCTGGTGAAAAAGGCTAACGATGTAGGTATTTGTAGTTGAAGGTACATACATAAAAGCTGTATAGCTTTTACGTGTGCGAGGGACGCGAGCGAGGAATGTGTGCAAAACAGTTTGAGAAACTAGAGCTACTGTACTACCAGTCAACGTACGCACCTCGTACAGCTTTGGTAGAAACTATCAAACCATTTCACAGTTGGTACGCACATCTCACATCGCACATCTCTGGTAGATACTCAGCCTAAGATTGGCATGGTTCTACAGTCTACATCGTAAGCCCGCAAACTTTTCCATGGCACAAGGTTTTTGTTCTGATGCCAAATTCTACATAACATTTATTAAATCAATGGTTTCACCTAATTATATATTTTTATACCTTACTCAGTATTTAATGTCCTTTTTATTAGTCATGAGTTATTTGTGGGATTGTCACAATTCATAAAACGATTAGGTATATGGAACTTTTTGACCTGTGCATGCCCTTCTGTTGGCAGTCTATGATAATAAAGAAATTTTAGTTTAATACGGTACATATTTCCTTAAATGTTTACCAGTACCTGTATTTGTAATTCATAATCTTTATTTTTAAATGCCACTGCTATAATATTTTGACCTCTTTATTGTTACTTATGGCTCTTTGCAAATGACATTAAACTAATGAAGATTAAATGAATTTGGTTCATCTTTAGGTCTAAAAAATAACTTATATGAAGGATAAAACAATAACCGTTTCGTAAAACTCCATCTTTAAATAATAAAAAAATAATAATACTTTTCGAAATATACGCATAGACAAAGATAATATCTAATACTATTACATAATTGAGGAATTCTAAAATATATAATATGTAATTGTTTTCTCAGAAACAGCTAGATTTAGGTGAAATTTTGTATTTAGGTAATATTTTACATTCCATGTTTACCTAGATAGGCGTTTTCCTTTTCTTTTTTAGACCCCGAGCACAGCTCGATCGCCCAGATATTATATTTTAAATTGATTTCTAAATGAGTCCGTCCCATAAGTTTGACGTTGACTCACTAAAACCGGTAACAATGTAGGCAGGTACAGGTAGGTACTTCGTTTTCTGAGCATTGTCATTGTAGAAACAAGTTTTTTATCTCATTTCTAACTGTATACTGCGCGGTGTACCGCCTCCTATCTTTATGTTGGTAGTACTAGGACATCATATAAATGGTGTAGTATCTAATATCTATAGTAGGTACCTACGTACCGGATCCGTCGTATCGTTCCGTACCTAGGCACTAAACCTAGGTATAAGTTAGGTATATACCAAACCGTTCAGTTTATTTCCCTCAGCCCAGTAATTCTATATAAAAAGATTTTGTATTTTGTATTGATATACATTTTGAAGTAATAATGGCTCCGTGATTGCGTGCTCACGTCGATCAACGTAGGTTCGATCCTACATTGAACTTGCAGTGAAGTAAAAACATTGTATTGAAATCATAGCATAGTGGTAGAGCATTTTCTAATTTCCAGAACATAGGACACAGAGAGAACTATCTAGAAATTTCTCTCTACTAGAGGGCAGCCCGAGTGTTGAAATACCGCCACCCTACAGAAGATCGCAGCCAAATAACCTTGTATTGTGTTCTTGCGCTGAATAGGGTTTCCAATGGTCTTTGTGGAAAAGGTGTTACATGCGTCCATAGGCTACTGTAACAGCTTACCATTAGGCGGGTCGTATGATTGCCACCTTGTGTAAAAAACTGTTACTTTCAAGATGAGAATCTGTCGCCAAGCACCTATAGGCGTATTCCGGTAGTTACTTAGTCACTCTAGGTTTAGCATATTATTTATTATCTCAGGTTCTCAGGTCACATCGCGGTTACTTATTATTGGGTCAAACGTATAAAGGATAATAAAAAAAAAAAAAAAACAGTAAAGTCCACGACCGTGTGTTTTGACCTAAGACTTATATCATATTATGTCACAATGTGATCCGACATTCAAATTTCAGAGCAAGTAAATATCAGATATTTATAAGTTAAAAGGAATATTTAGCGTGTTTTTGTCGTTATAGTTTGCGTTCATACTTGTATGTGATAAGATGCACAACATAGCTGATATCAGGGCATTACCCGCGTTACATACGTCATTTTTATAATGGATCGTTTGGATATTCTTATATTCTCATATTTAAATTTAGAAAACAATCATAATTCTAATCTATACAACTAATAAAATTTAAGTATCTGTTTGTAACAGGTTTTTACTAAATGCATATGAAAGTATATTCAATACCTATAACAAAAAGCCCAGTATTAAAATTTTTGTCTGTCTGTCTGTTTGTTTGTTCCTTGTAATCCCCGAAACGGTTGAACCGATTTTCACGGGACTTTCACTTATAGATAGCTGATGATATAAGGAGTAACTTAGGCTACTTTTATTTTAGAAAAAGAATTAGGGTTCCGCACAAACAAAAAAAATTGGTCATGGTGAATCAATTCGGGCGTTTAAATGGCTTATGCTGAGTAAACCACAAGAGATATAGCAAATTCATGTAGCACATAATCATAGGCATTAAAAGGACCTACAAAAAAGTCTGGGAGAGTATACATCTATCGTCTAAGGAACACACACAATAAGCAATTTTGTATTTAAAATAGCAGGGAGCTGGGAGCAAGATTCGCGCGGGCATTCTGTATTCCACGTGAGCGAAGCAATGGGCGCATCTAGTATTTAATATAATTTTTTGATCAGAATCATCATAATTCTGCAATTCCAATGAGTTCAAAAAAAATTCTACTTAGAACATTGTGTTTACCACTAAACATCTGTTGATCATTGTTATATCTCTTTATCTGGGGGCACGGGAGTGCTTCCGTCAAGTCGAGTGCAAGGCCCGGCCGTACCATCCTTTTCTCGAAGCGACTTACGGCACTTTTGACCCCCTGTACTTTTGTTGTGCATAAAGCAAGAAGTTTAAATTTTTAGAGATCACGAGTACATAGTATAACTTGCTATATTGCCAATATAACCAATAATACCTTGTACTTTACGAATTATCGCTAGTCAAAATTCTTTAATTTTGTCATTGACACACCCACCGATCATCACAATTCTAAGATACCTTTAGCGGTGTTACAAACTTCAAATGGAGAATTTTAGTTGGCGTTTAGCCTATATAGGAAGGAAAAAATGAAAAATCGAATTATTTATTACATTAAAAAAGAAGATTATTAAAAATTATGTTCAACTAACGCATCGCACTTGAACGCATGTTTGGTTTACGCGGTTGGAGGTTGGAGTGGGCAGCTATTGGCCATGCTGGTGGGAGGGACTGCGGGCGGAGTGGAGTGCAGCTACCAAAGCTAGTATGCTGAAAACTGTCACCTACGGTTCTGTATCCGAATTCAAAGCGGCCGCTGCTATGTATAGTGAGTGGGTTTTAAGAAAACCACTAGCTGACGGACAAGATATATTACACGAGAAAAAAATTGAGGATGACCTATAAAAATAAATGAGATCTCATCAAAACAATAAAATAAAATAAAAATTCAAGTCTCGCAACGCAGTTCTTTCACCACAAAAAGTTGTGAGATCTCATGTAAAATTAAATCAGTTATTTAGTGTCTAAGGAAGCGCCTATTCAAGAACTTTTACCCGTCAACATTTATAGTAACCGTGTCAATATTAGGACACCTCTATTACTATAATAATTATAATGACTTGGCAATTGAACAGCACCATAATATAAAAGAATAATCTACTATTTCGATTAATAAGTAAATCAACGTCATGCCAACAGTCAGTCTGACCCGCCGTATTGAGTAAGTATATGTTTCACATCAAAGTTTTTTTGCATTTTATAGCCTGTTGTATTGAGGAAGGTTATAATGCTATAACTATGTCTTCACTTTACGTCCCTAAAAAGAGCACAGCAGTAAACATGAACGTCAAGCAACCTGGCGAACTGTAGGCAAGTACGGGAACTGAGAATAACGTTGGCGACGGAGTGGAAGAAATTTAACAGTAAATACCGCCATTGAATATTAATTCATTAGTAAGGTTATTACAAGGTCATAATTAATTTGCTGTGTTAGTATTGTTGATTTCTTTTTTTTGTCATGGTTATTTTAATAAATTAAAGACATCTCGATATTATGTTATTTTATTTTAACACGACACACGGTACCCACTCTTTTGTATTATTACACTGACAGGACGAGACAATACATGTTTTTTTTAATCCATAGACTTTAACAAGTATGGGTCTAAAACTTGCAATTTAATTTCAAAACAGTTATACCAATCGACTGAGCTGATATTTTACGTACATGTTTAGTTTGGATGATAATGCATGGTTAGGTTAAATTACTTCACTCTAAATCCAGTATAGCGGATTTACAAAGATGGCGGAACAGTTATTGGGTATCAAATTAAAGAGTTTGCTGCGAAGAATGTGAATAAAATATTAATAAACAATATTTTTTAAACAAGCTTTTATTCAACATTTCAATAATTTTAAAAGATTGTTGCGCAAATGAAAAAAGAGAAAGTGGAATTTAAACTAAATAAAAATCACGCGTGATACAAACTTTTAAAATTACTAGCGATCGTCCTAAAGTCGAAATTCAACCAGCGACTTTTCGATCTTAGACTATTTTCTGTTTGACATATGCAGTATTCATGAACCTAAACAATGAGTATTATCTACATCACTTGCTGTCACTTTTCGTTGAGTGACAATATCATATTTTGGGGGGTCTAAGTTCAATGGCATTGGTCGGTATAGGATTCGCAGTATTTATTTATTTAATTTAATATATTAGTAACAAATATTATAGATAAATTTTAGGTTCACTTATTAATGTATAGATTAAAAGCTTGTCATTAAAAAGTTTTTAATTCATATTTTTTATTGTTACTAAGAGGGGATTCTAAATTCCGATTTTGCTAGTAAGACACGTTACATGTTAATCGTTCGCATGGTAGCATTTAACATCAATAGCAAACGTAACTTCAATTATAATAGAAAAGCTCGGGTTACCGTGAATAAATTATAAGTAGATGTATAGGTATATACGGGGTGTAGCTGCGCAGACTGGGTGGCGTGGTGGCGTGGAGACGAGGTCGCGAGGTGGCAGACAGGGGTAGATTATATTTCGTAGCACTACCGCTCGCTGGTTCAAGCTCGCTTTATTCATCACCGCTAGTTGCAGTTGCTTCCCGGCGTATAACACAATGTTCCCCTTACATAAGTTGTGCCTTACATACGCGTACCTATGTGTGTGTGTTTTATTCTTTAAGTCTTCCACGTTTCATACACACAGGCACATAGAAGCATTAAATCTTAAATCAATATTTATATAAATAAAATGATACAGGTTTGCTGTTGTGCGTGCATCATGTAAAATCTACTGGATTGATTTTGATTTTTTTTGTGACTTACTCCTCAGATACTTGGTCCTTATATAAAAAATATCATGATATCTTTATAAACAATAATTTAGTAGATAACGCACGCGGAGCCGCGGGCGCATCTAGTAATTAATATAATATGAATTTTAATATTGATTTGATTTGTAAGTTGATTTTTATCGGTCGATAACGACTTTTACTTGAATGGTGTGAATTTATTTTTGACTAGTATCGGGTTTCAGAGATTACCTTCTACAATCATAAACTCTTTTTATAACAAGATAATATAAAAAAATCAGTGAATTTGAGGAGTTGGTGTACCTTCGAATAAAAATGTCCAATACCAATAAATTAAAATGGGACCAACCTTGAAGTAATCACTTTTCCAACGAAAAAAGAATCATCTAAATTAGTTCATAAACAAAAAAAAAATGTCTGAACATCCATAAATAAATATATATACTTTCGAATTGAGTAACTTCCACACTTTGTTTTGAAGTCGGTTAAAAATGTGTATGTACATAGTAGTATACTTATGCAAGTAAGAAGTAAAATTTTATGACGTAGAAAAACAAAAATAACTCCGAAAACTTTATCCCTTGTGCCAACATGACGAAGTTAGCCATCAATGTTAATAATGTAAATTCGTTTTTTAACCGACTTCAACGAAAGACGGCAGGTTACTAAATTCTAATGTATATATTTTTTATAAATGTTCAGCCACAACTTCTTTGTTTATGAACCGATTTGGATGATTCTCTACATTGAGTTATATTTAAGTATATTCTACACAGATAGTAATAAGAAATTAGAACATATTAAAATATAAGGTTTAAAGGTTAAGGTATATTATATACGCGGTTATTTATACTTGAACTTATTAGGTGTCTGTAAATACATAGTGTTTATATTATGTATTATACCATCAATGTAAGGAGATACTCATATAAATTTGGTTAACTAATTTTATCATTAAATCAATATTTTAGGAACACTATATATAGCGCACAAACTTATTTTACGAACACGCACTCTTAGTTTTGTAAAAAGACATTTGCTCAATAGTTTAACTTTTTTTAATACTGTCTCGACAAAATGACTTTAGAGCAGGGACGAGCAACCTTTTTGATCAAAGGACCAATTTAATTTTAATTTTTTTTTTGGTGGGCCGCACATAGTTTAACTCTTATTAATAAATTACGAAACTTTATTTATAATAAATATTGGAATAAAAAAATATAAAATTAAAAAGAAGTAAAGAGTTCATATACATCAGACGCATCGCGTCCGTCTGCATGTTTGAACAAGTCACTGACAAGTGTGCATCTCGTCACAAAATAATCGCGCAGAAGTTGCGCGTTTGTATTGCACGTTTAAAAACGTCGTCGATAAGTATTCGCCATAAAAAAATATTTCGGTTTAGTATGTACTTCCATTTTATTATAACTAATTTAATAACAATATATTGATGAAAGAAAGTCGATAAAATAAATTCAATTTTAGAAATGCTTGGCGGGCCAACTGTAGCCTGCGGGCCGCGGGTTGCTCACCCCTGCTTTAGAGCACTTGATGGTAAGTGCGGTAGTTATTGGTAGTCGTCAATATCATGCCTGCCTGCAACTAAGGTGGCAAATAAACGTACCTGCGGTCCGCCTGGTGGTAAGCCTTTACCGTAGTCTATGTACGCTTGAAACACCAGAGGTATCACTAGCGCGTTACCATAATTGAACCCCCCTTCTCAAAGGAGCTTTGGAAAGTTTACTCACCACAGGAACACAACACAAGGTGGCTGCGTATCTGTAGGATGGAGAAATTTCAAAAGTCGGGAAATTTCTAAAGAGATTTTGTGTACCATACCTTTCTTAAAAAGTGATATCCTTATAAGGACAAAATTAAATAATACTTAAACGAACATCTATAGAACATCTCTAGGTAAAGCGTTCGAATTTTAAAATGATTTGATATTAATCTAATCTAATACTATTAAGTGAGCAATTCTTGTATATACTTTTATATTTGTAAATGGTTTATGGGAAACGGCACCAACGATTTGGACGAAATTTTTTAGTTAGATAATGTTTTAAATTCCAAGTTTACCTAGGCAGGTGTTTTTCTTCTTTTTCTATTAGACACTGAGAGCAGCTCGGTCGCCCAGATATTAGCAATTAAAAGGGGGAACCTTGAATCAGTATAAAACGTTTGTAATCAAGGTTTTGTATCAAAATGAATAAGGAATAAGGATAGATATCATAAGAATAATTTATAAAAAAATGCTGTGGAAACCGATTTTAATTTGGTGACCTGTCTCTCTCTCTCAATTTATCTAAGATTTGTATTCAGTGGAGATACGACTGCATAATTTTTTTTTTATTATTATATTTTAAGCTACTATAACTCAGTTTTCATGTTCAGGAGAATAATTGTATTTTGTAATAAAGTTGTCGGGGCAACAGCGCGCAGCTTTCGACCGCGTACCCAGACAGCGAGCTAATATAAATTATGAATGTCTCTTGCCTTAATCTATATCATCTATATAAATTATCTATATCCAACCAAAGGGCTGGTCACTACCTCGGTCAGTGTACAAACATTCACAACCAGAGGTGTTATGGAATTCCGTAACCGTAATAAAAAGTATCGAATATCCCAATTAAAAAAATATCTGAAACCGTTACAGTATCCGATGTAAATTTATCGAATAATTTCGGATAGGGGCGGAGTCGAATACAACAATGTCCATTACAGAAAATGATTTAAATTTAAGCAATAATCTTTTGGAAATAAAGTTATTATTGTTTATTTACAATTGTTCAAATAATACCCATTTTCCTTCTAAGTACAATTTTTTTCACAATCTAATATCCATAACTGGAATTATCTGAAACTGTCATGTCGGTTAACTAATTTAATATCCGTACCCACAACCGAAATATGATACCTTCTCTTTTCCCTGTTCAAGACCTATAATTTTGGAAAGAGCATTTCGACGTCAGGTTGAAGGAAAAAGAATTTGGTACAGAACTCTGCAATGTGAGTCTCCTCATATACCGTACTCCACTAATGTGAAAAAGTCCAGAAGTCAAATTGTTATCGCTTAGGTATAGGTTGCGTTCCGGGCACATGGCCTTGAATAAATTTTGTTACTTGATGAGAAAACACACTTCGCCTAATTATGCAAGATATGCATCACGTTTTGATGGAATATGTCCGGAACAACATACAGAGAAAATGTCTGGTAGGGTCTTAGATAGACCCTTGGTCTCAATATGTGGGATCAGGGTACCTTCCATGCTATATTGTTCAAACCTGGCAGTACTTACTCTCTTTTGGTATATAACTGCATTGATTTTTACTTCAATTAAAATGTGTTGATTTAACTGGGCCGACGTAAAGGTAATAAAACCAAGAAAAAGAACATATTATTAAAAATAACTAGATTAATAATAAAAAAATTAATTTTAACTATTTATCTATAAAGTAACAGATTAATTGTCAAACCTGTTATAAAGTAATGTTTAGAGTACGACAGACAGACATGGCAGACGTCGAAGAGATAGCAGTTGTTTCTCTATGTTGTGTTAGTGTACATTATTATTATATTCAAGTATACAGGCAGAGATTACTGAACTCAATTTTGACTGATTCTGCCATTATCGAATAAAATTGCAAAAAATATTGAATTTAACATATGTAATTTAATTAATGAGACTGATAGCCGCGCACGCTCTGTGTGTGGAGGGTCGGTTTGTGCAAGTTGGCCAACGCGTTCGAACCCCTTTGATTCGGGGCTCGAGTAGTATACTTAAGTCTGTATAATATGTTTCTAAAAATACATATGTAAAGTTTTTTTTTCTGTTACTCATGATGATTAATGGGTTTTACCTTACTTGTTCTAGAATATAACACATTTTATAAAAGCATTTAGTAGGTACCTAAGTACTAAATAATTGTTTTCATAGTGTACGTCAGACAGCTGAAGGCTGAAGAAAAATATTTGCAAAAGACCGTTACCGTGAAATTAAGGCTATTATAGCCTAGTGGAATACCACTACCCAATACAATATTTACCAATATACCCATAACATACCCAATAGGGTATGTAAATATTTAAAAAAAAATTTTTTTTTTTTATTCGGAAAACTGCAAATAAAAAGCAAATTTAGAGAAGAATTATTCGTGAGAAATAGTGTAATTTTTATAACCTTCTTTTATGATTAGGTACTAGGTAGAGCATTTTTTAGTTTTCGCTTAGTGGTATTGGGTATGAAAATATTCTAAATAAAAAAAAATTGGAAAAACTGCAAGTAAAAGCCAAACATAAAAAATAATTATTCTTGAGAAAGAGTGTAATTCTTGTAATGTAATTTAATACGTATTAAGTAGAGGATTGAGGTTGTGGAGGAGGAGGTGATATTGGGTATGTAAATATCCAGAACTTTTTGTTTGCGAAGCCGCAAGTAAAAATCAAATTTTTATAAATAAAAAAAACATTCGTGAAAAATACTATAATTCTTGTAATTTAGTGTGAATATTATGTACTATAGAGTTAGAACATTTTTTGTTTGTCTCTTATCTAGTTTTCCATTAACATTCTCAGTTTAAAACTCTGTATCTAAGTACTTAGCACTCCTATAGTCATGGTCGAGCCGTGCCGGCGCGGGGGTGCAAAGTATGCACAGCAATCGGGTGCGAGCGGCAGCCTACTAGTACTAGAGGCGACAAATAAAAAGTTAAGGAAATCAGGCCCTCTAAATATAATAGAGTAGAAAAGGCTATGTTTTTATCTCTATTGTTTTAAAAATACCTAAGTTTATCTAAATCGCGTCCTACTTTTTTCAGGTAACTTAAAATAGAGAATATTGCATTATTTAAAGCAGGTAAGCATACATACATGTATCAAGGATATGTAGCTAAGATTATCGTAGATACTGACTGCCTAACAAACGGATCTGGCGGAACATATAAAGAAGAAATAAATAATTTATTCATAAAAACAAGACATACATATTAAAAAACATGGCAGTGCAAACATAAAAGGCTTGACTGCGCGAAGGTTCTCACCCACTAAACCGCACGCATCGTTTCAGTTATTACAGCCGCTTGCGCGGTGGTGCGACACGATTTTTGCGGCAAGCCTGGTTAGACAACGATCGGGCACGCAGTCGGCATAGTGTGTATAATGTGTACTACCTAATCTTAACCATCTCCGCTACACCGATTTCTGCCCCAAGCAGCAGTGCTCTCGTTTCTGTGTTCCGGTCTGTACGATGTGGTTAGCAACAAAGAAAGACGAGGGATTCCAACTCACTTCTCAGGAGTAGTAACCTATTCATAATTTGACTGATTTAGTCTCCGGTCTTTTTAAGATTACTTATAAATAGCCTGCAGCGATCACTTAACATTGGATGAATTGCATGATTGTTTGCTACTTTGTACAATTAAAAAACATAACGCACGCATTAGACAATCCTTCTCCCCATGATTTGACCACAGTGGTTTTGTTACTCAATAGATCATGCTCATTGTAGAATTCAAACACAATAATTTCTCATAATTTGTTATACTTTTATACATGATGTAATCATATTTCTATCCACCTTTGTTTAATGTACAAATTGTAAGTGAAAACTATAATTAAGAATACAAGTTTTCGCAAAAATCGATTGGATGGATTTTTATTATGGAATGCAGGCACGCGCTTATCCTCAATCTTATCTGTTGGTATCTGAAGATGAGCCTGAGAATGGATCGCATTCGTCCAACAAATTTATTCTTCACCAGTCACTCTTCTCATGTACTCTCGACTCTCGAGTTACAAGTAGTCAGGAAGGGCAAAAGGATGCGTTGAAGGAAATATTTACTCAATTCCCATCGATGCTCTAAATTGAGCATTTTTTAACTTCATCACCAATAAGCCAACGAGCTTGACGCAACACTGATTTAAGAGTGGGTAACTGATTTTTGGCTAAACTATCTCAAAGGTGACAGCAGTATTACACACACCGTACTTGTGCAAGGCTGAAAGCTGGTCCGGTGTGAAATACCGCCTCATGTTAACTGTTTTCGTTTTCGTCTCATTGGAGTGCTCGAAGTTGAGATTAATTTTTTATACTTACAGTTATCAGCACAGCGGAATGACAAATGGTTGTTTTGCTTATGCACTTACTAACTACATTAAAAATCATATTTGAGGGTGTTAATTTATCTTGTCTTCTTCTTTTGCTTATTGTACAAATAAACGGCAAATATCCTAACGTGTACTAAAATTACAACCTATTCAGTGAATACGTTATCTTAGTTTGACATCACATTTACAATAATATGCGTCATATTTACATCAATTTTACAGATATGATGTATGGGTCGGATATTGATCGGGTGTTCACTGGGGCACTTCTTCTTTTTTTATTCAATGGTTCATCAATTTTTCTACCAACTCTCGTAACCTCCCGTGTTAAACTTGACTAAGGCGTTTTTGTGGCAGCTCACTCAAAATTCATGTTCCTGGTTATTATTTATAATTATTTTTGCCTGTAAACAATAACCAAACTACATTTACTAATAAATAAACGACGAAATTGTGATTTGGCCCTTATAAATTATTAGGATCGTCAAATAAATGACAAACATTCATTACTTTTTTAACCGTTCAACCAAGACAATTTAAAATAAAAAACAATTTCAATGATTTTGAAGAGTTTCCTGGTGTATTTCCGAAGTTCAAGGTCCCTTGAAGCATCCCGTATCCAATAAAAAAAGAATCATCCAAATCGGTTCATAAAAAAAGAAGTTATGGTCGTCTTTTTTAACCGACTTTAAAAAAAGACTGAGGTTACTCAATTCGAATGTTTTTTTTAATGGAAGTTCAAAGGGACCTTAAGGGTGGCCCTTTTTTAATTCTATTGGTATTGGACCTTCGAATTCTAAGATAAACTAACCCTTACCCCCTTAAATACCCCTTAAAATCATAGAAGTTGGTTTTCTTTTTTACTAAAAATTGTCTTGTAGTTACAGTTAAATGGTATTTTTGTTGTGAAATTGTCCAAATCGTTACGACAATACAATATTATTATGCAACTGACAATGAGTTATGTAAGTTTAATAAATAGCCAATATTTTGTGAGCGGGTTACGTGTAGATTGCATCCTTGTAAGCGATGTGATGTAATCTATGAAAGGTCGGTAGCCGCAATAACCTGGTATTTGGTATTTCGAAGCCGCACTCTCAGCACGTAAAATAATTAAAAATGAAATTGCTTTGGATTTCTCATCTCTACCTAAATTTAAAAACATATTTTTTTCTATAATTTCACGGCAAATGTGAATATACTGTGCTTTAGTAAGCGGAAGGCTGTGCTTCTGTTCATAGTGACTCTTTTTGGATTGTCGCGTTTTAGGATCAGCCGAGGCTTGCGAGTGTCCACGAGTTTGATATACACTAGCTGATCTCGAAACGCGATAATCCAAAGTGAGTCACTGTGGCGGGTTTATTACCATATGCATAGTGGTCGCGACCCAGTCGATTATTGATACCCTACCACCCCCTTGATTACTAGATATATACCGGCTGATTCCGACGTCTGACAATGGCGGGTGCTACACCTGGTGTGTGGTGGTCGCGATCCAGCCGGCTACAAATGTCGTGTCCAATACCATCCATACCATCCACCAATACAATAAATAATAAGGTACTTTTAATTGAAAGTTTATGTTTTTAGGCTTTACTGACTTTACAACTTCATTGGGAGGTGATTATACTTCAATTTTTTTCCTATCTAGATAAAAAAAAATATAGGGTAGGTAACTTTTAGTCAATTAATATTAGGTCCTTTACATATGAAATTAGCGTTTTATATGGAAAAGTAAAATGAAAAATATATTTACGAAATAATGCATATAATCAATCGAAGTATGTACCATTATTATCTATGCACTTTCGCCATTTTATAGTAGGGGTGGGCTATTATGAATGATTTACATATTCGAGATATTTCGATGATGAGTGATAATTCATAATCGAATTTCGAATATGAATGATCATTCATAATCGAGCGCCTTTGATGTATTACCCAGAGGTGGGCGATTATGAATGATGACTGGTACCTATTAAAAACGAAGAGTGGAAAGATAAAAAAAATGTCGCGCAGTCGTAAACAAAGTTCTTTACAAGAATATATAAAACAGTTATTTAAAAAAAAAGGTCATTAGGTCGTAATAATTACTAATTTAATCAAATTAGTAATCATGCATTAGTAATTACTAATGACTATAATCGAGTTATCTTGAGTTATCTTCATAATCGAATGATTACATTAGTATATCTCATAATCGCCTACCTCTATTTTATAGGTATTTCATTGTTCCCATCGCTGAAAAACTGTGGGAGCGAGAATTGAATTTTTTCCTTGCAAGAAAGTGGTAATCTGTTGGACCAAGGTCCAGGGAGTATGGTGGGTGTCGGAGACATTCCAACCGTAGTTCCTCTAATTTAGCGACCGATTGCCGTGAACTATGGGTTCTAGCGTTGTCCTGAAGCAGCAGTGGGCTAAACAGATTGACCATTCTCGGCTGTTTAACGGCTAGCTTTTCCATCACGGTTTGCAGTTATTGATAATACAGCTCTGCCTTTATCGTCTGGCCACATCTTAGGAAGCTGTAGTGTATGACACCAACATTGGGTCCACCAAACACTCGCGTACCTTTTTCTGAGTCAACTTTCGCTTGGGACAGGATATGGCTAGTTCTTCTGGATTCAACCGTTGTGATGAGCGTTTCCAATTGTCGTAAAGGATCCAATTTTCATCACAAGTAAAAATACGATTTAAAATTTCCTTGTTATTGTGACGGTTGAGTAATGTAACGAAGCACTCAATGCGTGTTTGTTGGTATGCTTCAGTCATTACATGCGGAACCCATTTCTCAAGCTTTTTCACTTTTCCAATTTGTTTTAAGTGAATTAAAATTATTTTATCACTTACACCGAAGCCTGCTGTTAACTTTGACGTGGTTTGCGATAAATCCGCTTCCACGATCATTTTTAATTCTTCGTTATCAACTGGGGTCTCCGTCCGTCCACGGGGTTTGTTTCGTAGGTCAAATTTCCAGGGCGAAAACATTGGAATCTAAAACGTACCGTACTCTGTTTTACAGTAGCTTCCCCATACTCATCATTAATCGTTCGGCCTGTTTCTGCAGCGCTGATACCACGGTGGAACTCATATAACACGGATATAACGTGATAATTTTAAGTTTTCCATTTTATGAAAAGAACGATGTAAAAAAAAATCAAATGGTGCGAAGACGAATAAATCACTAAATTCGAAACTTAAATACACAAGCCTAAAATTGAAATAAATTTTAATTTGGAGTTCATAACCATACCTACGCTAGATATTTGAGATCAAATTTACCAGTTCAACAAAACGCTAATTTCATATGCAAGGACCTTATATTTAGTAACAGAATAACTCCGTTAATTAATTTACGCACAAAATATGAACTCATGATATTGTAATCAAAATTAATTTGAACTAAGAGCTTTAGATGTATGGAGATCTTGTGTAATACGCAGCGAGACGGCACTCTGAAACAGTGTTCATTTCTGGTTGACTTAATAACTGAAGTCTTCACTATACGATAGCTCGAACAAGAGTGACCTTTCCTAAGTATTATTCTACTCTATGGAATCACCTCATTCACCTCAAGCAACGGCTTGCTTTAAAGTACCTGCGGTCATAAAGCACACCTGTTTCATATCATCATGAGACCATGATGATATTTATCATGCCCAACCAATAGGATGCGGGTCTAAAGTACGAATACTAAGTCATTACTACTTAGGTATATAATGTATATATACATATATTTATTAGTATATTATTTAATGTGACGTGTTGGTAGTTGATACAGCAAGCCGGTCCCTGTAACAGTTTTAAAAAATGTAGCAGATATCCCGGATAAGTCACACACAATCCGTTACCAGCGTCAGCAAAAATGAAAAATTTATTTAATAGCAAGACAATTTTTTAATAAAAATGTTTTTTTTCCATAACAACAAAACCGACTCTAAAATATTCTTACTTACTCCGAAAAAATGCACTACAAATAAAAAAATATTTCGTTATTTATTTAAATTTTTTTTTTTTTTACTCAATTTGATATTCTTACGAACAAATGCCTCTACCACATATTTTATTACGACAATAATATACAATTATTTTTATTTTTGGAGTCGGTGCCAGCCAAGTTTTTAAGAAATTTTAGGAAACCTAAAATTGACAAAATATGTTTAAAGTTACGTTAATTTCATAATATAGCAATACCAAATTTATCCAATTTGCAAATAAACACAACAGTCTAAAGCCACACCTTAATTACAAATAAAACTATTTATAAAAATGAAGAAAACAGGGACTTAAAGCGAAATCCTTTGAAATCTATTGACAAATGAATACATATAGGTCGTGTAAAATCTAAATTTACCATAAGGCGATTCTGAGCATCAAGCAACCACAATCGAATACAATTACAGAATACACCTTAAACATACAAGAGCAATGAAAACTTAGTTATCGGACACAACTATTAAAGATATTCTAGATGCAATCAACTTAAAATGTAATTTAATTAGATGTATATTTACGCTACTTCGTTACACGTTTGTTAACCTTGGCTGGCACCGACTCCAAAAATAAAAATAATTGTATATTATTGTCATAATAAAATATGTGGTAGACACATTGTTCGGAATGGATATTAAATTGAGTTTAACAAAAGGATATTTTTTAAGTAAATTGAAGTAAATAAATAACGTAATAATTTTTTTTTGCATTTTTTCGAAGTACAATATTTTTTAATCGGTTTTGTTTTTGTGAAAAAAAAACTTCCTTTTTGTGAATCTTGCGTTCTGTAGGTAAACTGGTTTATTGAAAACGAATATGGGTAGATCTACTAAACGCGCTGCATATAATGGCAGCAAACCATCAGATAATATAATTCCTAAAGACACCAATAAACGTGGTACTTTTCTATCATCAATAAAAGTTGGCGTAGAATCCCGAGTGATGTTAAGATTTCCGACTCTGAAGGACTAGTGAATGGAGCTATGGGTATAATGAAAAAATTGGCCGGTCCTAAAAAGAGGTCAACTGGAGGATAAGGACCTACCAGAAGCCGTGTACATAAAATTTGATTGCGAAACAATTATTCTCAGGCTAAAAGATAGCCATTAAAAATATTCATATACATTCGAATTAAGAACCACCTAATTATTGGAAGTGGGTTAAAAATACAAATTATTTTATTGTATGGATAAAATTCAGATTTGAGAAAAAGGCAGATGGTGAGTTCAGAACAAGTACCTACGTACTGTAGAGTGTAGGTCATTTGGCTATGTGTGCTTGACAACCTGGTAATAATACTGTAGAAATACGTGCGTTATTAACTTATTATGCATATAATGTTTTCAGAGTAATAAAAACAAATTCCATTGTTAATTTTTGAATATTTATATCACTCCAGCAGTGTACTTGTTGATGCGTCTGTAATCCAAAAACTGATTTTGTTTTTAAAATAAAGAGCCCAGTGACTTGTATTTAAACCAATTACATCCGGAATATCATAATTGGACTAAATTTATATCCGCCATCTTGTTTTTTTTTGTTCTTCTTTTTTTGGGTATTAAATTATCATACCTATCCCTAAAACGGTTCTAAAGTAAGCGTTTAAAATTTTTGGTGGCCATCTTGTATTTTTCGAACTAGCTGTGTAATTTGTTTTGTGTAGTTTGTAGAGCAGAACGTGCTCAGGAAACACAGCTCAACGTATTCTTAAAATGCCTTCATATGACTAACAGTTGCTTACATTTTAGCATACCTAAACTGATCGGCTTTAAGCTTACGATTTAACTTTATAGAGCAGATGGGCCTTAATGAACGATGAAGCATGTGTAAAATTATACAATTTTACATCGACGGCTGTGCATCACGTTGAAAGTAAAATTGGTTATTGGTATCTGTAGGTATGCGTAAGTACTTTTCGTAGTGACCTCTGTTAAGTTTGCTCAAAACGATTTTGTTTCGTAACACTCGTTGCTCTATGTTAGTGGAGTAAGTTCATAGGATTTTCGCTAGGTGGCAGCACTGTTATACCAAAGCTTACAATTATTTAAAAAATCTGTCTTTAAGTAGCGTAGTTCTAAGTGCTAAGTATACTTGTCTTGTCTTACCTTTCTAGGTATGCTATATTATTACGAAAGCATTTTTTTGAATGTTTATCAGCTATAAATCTTCATAACCGATTGGACGCGTTTAATGAAATATGGCATCGAAGTCGATTATGTCGTGGAATAGGACACATAATACTTTTTCATCTAGCAAAGTGAGCTTATAATTAAGACATAAAGTTGCTGGCATTCAGGTTTTTATTGAAAAGATTTGTACAAATACTTTTATAGTATTCATTTTTATAAGATAATTTCGTGTTATTAGGACCGTTACACAAAGGCTTGGCAAAAAATTTCGCGTTCATGAAAATGTTAGAGATGGTTCGGTAACCCTTAAAAATAAATCAAAATATACTTTATTCAATTTAGGCCCTAAGTAGGCATTTAAGAACATCAAAACTCTACAACCGGTTCGGAAAACATCTCAGTCATCAAGAAAAACCGATAGGATAAAACTTTTTTATTTTCATTTTTGTATTATAATCTATACAAATAAATAAAATTGAAGTGTCTGTTTATATTGTTAAAATACTAGCTTTTTACTAAATACATATCAAAGTATATATGGTATGTACCTACTTCTAAACAAAAATAATTTTTCAAATTTTTGTCTGACTGTCTGTTTGTTTCGGGTAATCTACGAAACAGTTGGACCAATTTTGACGGGGCTTTCACTGGCAGATAGTTGATATTATAAGGAGTAACACAGGCAACTTTTATTTTAGAAGAAGAATTAGGGTTCCGCGTAAATAAAAAAAATCGGAGATACAACGATTTTTGGGTAATTAAATGGCTTACGCTGAGTAAACTATAAGATATATATCAAATTAATGTAGGTATCAAAAAGTCAGTTAGAGCATTTGTCTATCTTCTAAGGACCACCCGCAATAAATATTTTTGTTTTTAACAGGTAGCGGCAGTAGCACGATTCGCGCGTTTAGCAAGATCAATGCGACGGCATTCCTACTAGGGTTCCGTTTTTTCATTTTCGGTACAGAACCCTAAAACACTGAAGACTTAAAGAGCTTATTTCACCGTCCAATCTATCGCGCTCGATGTCCGGGGAGAGCCGGGGGGGGGGATCGCTTTTGGCCGCAGGATCGAGGGTCGCTATTGGCTGGATTCCGCGGCCAAGAACTCCCCTGCCCTGCTCCCGGAATTCGGATGCGATAGATTGGACGGTGAAATAAGCTCTTTAGAATAGGTCACAAAAATATAAAAACTTTATTATAAAGACAGGAAGCGACACATAAATGTGTTTTGAAACAGTAGATTTGTAGCAAGGCCTAAACATCCCACGTTGCAATAAAAAGTATTATACATATTTTAGAAAGTGGTTAGCACTTATAAAAGTAAAAATCGTTAAAGAATGTTCATCAGACATTTGCTTAAAACACAAAAAAAAAACCATTTGAGAAGCAATGATGGGTCAGTGGTGGCGATGTGGCGTGTACGAACACCGCGTTGATCGACGTGAGTTCAAATCCCAGCAATGAGCCTGAGCTTTCGGTGAACGAAAACATCGTGATGACACCATAGCATGGTGGTAGGACCTTTTCTAAAGCCCGCCTGGCTAGCTGACACCGTCAAATTGAAAACATGTCGCCAAGCATCAATAGGTGTGTTCCAGCAGCTGCACTTGAGAGCCAGTTTAAACGAAGCCATAAAGAAACAAAAAAAAGAATGAAGAAACGCCACTTCTGCACCTATTCTTGCTAAAAAGCAACAGTGCTCGCGCTTTTCTGTTCTGATTCATTTGGTAGCAGTCTTCTCTGTTTAGTTTTCAGATCAAACTGTAGGTGATTGATCTAGAACCGCATGTAAGTATGGAGTTGAATAAAAAAGAATCTGTAATTACTTAATTAGTAGATGCATCATAATCCGATGCGTTAATGCAAAAACAAGCCATGTGGCATATCAATAAATTTATTAATAATTTATCACCAAATAATATTGCTGTTTCAGATCACAACATAGATTTAATATAAGTACATTTTTTGTCGCTGGTTATTTTTTTACAGTAAAAATATATTGAAATATATACGAGGGGATTTTTTTTTTTTACATTTATATGGAAATATAATAATTTAAGATACAGCACACTTAAATATAAAAAACATAGAATAAAGTCTGATATACAACAGTATACATAATATCACGGTTAAATATGAGCAAAGAAATTTATAGTATTAGGACGAACTAAATGTTCCGTTTTCATTGAAATTTACTTTGTATCTCCAGTAACTTACATATCGACCTTTAGATAAAAAAATTACACAAATAAAACTATGTATCTATTTATTTCTCATAAAATATGTAAAATCATTGCTATATTTTTACGTAAAAATACATAAAGTATCAAGTCAACTGCCAATAACAAAACCATCACTTTCCCACATTAAAGTACAATTGTTTTCTATACAAAAAAATTAAAGTGTAATTTTTTTTCATTACGCCACTTTTTTAAATTAAGGGACACTATACTATATACTATAGTCACGTTATTTCATAATGAAGAAGTGGCCACCGAAGAATGGACAATCCGGGAGTATACAACTTTTAAACGGTTTTTGAATCACTTTATATGTTAAAAATAAAATACCTATGAATATTTTTTTTAAATATAAGTAATTTAAAAATATGCCACAAAAGGGCGGCATTATGTCCATGTGACCGCACGTGATGTCATCAGTCTGTAAATAAAACTAAATTTAATAGTATTATGTGCAAAGTTGAATTTATTGAATATCAGTAGAAGCTTATAAAATATAAAATTTTAAAGTCACTAAAACACTACACTTACTAATAATTTAGAGTCACTTGTCACAAAATAACCTGAATATTACTCAACAGTGTCTATAAATATTGTAGGATGACGCGGACGTCAGGTTTTCTGAATGGTGTTTCCAATCACACGACTCCCAGAAAAATAAATAACATTGAAGTCTGTTCGTAATGTCAAAATAACAGCTGTTTACTAAATGCATATGAAAGTACATATATACAAATATCTGTTTGTTCCGGCTAATGTCGGAAACGGTTGAGCCAAATTTAACGGGTCTTTCACTGGAAAATAGCTGATGTAATAACAAGGAGTAAGTTAGGCTACTTTTATTTTAGAATAAGTATTGGGGTTCCGCGTAAACAAAATAATAAGCACTTTTATCTTTATAATAAATGGCGGGCGACCGCCACCGCGCTGTGGGTGAAAGCGGGATCACCACAACACCGACGGCAATCTGTATTCCACGCGAGCGGAGCTGTAGGCACAGCTACTAAATAATTAATATAGTAAATTAAAAAAAAAAGGTAAATAAATTTTATAATTCAGGTTAGATTGTGGCCAAAATTCAAACACAAGAAAAATATCCAAAAAAAAATTCGTAATTTTTATACTGCAAGATATTCATTACAAATGTAATTTCGTTAATGTTAAACGGTTGTTATACTTAATTAGAATATAATATTATATTGGACAAGACAACTATGAGCAAAATTATTTTTTTAATCTACTAAATAAATCACAATAAGTAATTATTCTTAAATATACACACATTTACTCCTTAAACAGAAGTTATTAATTTTTAATGATTTTGGCACGTAGATTCACAGTCCCCTGCGTTTTCACAGCGAGATTATTCTATCCTATATTAATAAATTATTACACTAGAAACTAAATAAATCGTTATTTAAAAATATATCTAAAAATGTTTACTTAATTACTTATGTTTCTTAATGGACATTTAAAACATAGGTATTTATAACTACACATTACTATACTATTAATATCTAAATGAATACATTTTATTAATACAATTATATATAAATGTACTAGAAATGAATTTGAGAATTACACTAAATAATGTACTGTTAAATAATTAGGAGCGAGTGACACAATATTCATTTTTAGGCGAATATTATTTAATTTTTGTTTAAAGTTACTACAAATATATGAAATATATACTAGCTGACCAGTGCGAATATTTGGCATGATAAACAATATACACATTCTAACAACCGTCATTTTAATTAAACCGATTGTTTATAGATGACGCCTCGCTATATGTTATCAAGTGACATATTTCAATAATACATTAATTTAATTTAATAAATTTTCCGTCAGTAGCTGAGAACATAAGCTTTACAATGATCTCTGAATCATTAATTTTGATGAAGAATTAAAGGAGATAATATGGTGTTGCGAGAAAAACACATTTGTTGTATATTATGCGGGGAAGGTACCTATGCACTATACAGCAAACGAATTCAGGAGTTTTATATAAAGAAGGTTTTGTGATGCTTTTTTACATTATCGTTATAATTACACTTTTCTGGGTCTTTACTTACAGCATTGTTAGATGTAAGAAGAAAAATCGTAAAATGTATAAAGTTTTTATATTCTGAAAACCATAACCACATATCGCAATTTCATTTTTAACAAAATATATCTATCAGGTATTTCAGGACTGCTAATAGTGAACTTGTATAAAACACTAAACAAAATTTAGATGAAATAATGTATTTATAATTCTATCTTTTTATAACGCAATCGAATTATTGGGTTGTAGCGAAATCTCTCGCCACAACTGACGCATCCTACACATAGCGACATCTCTGCCACAACTGACATCCTACATTGCGATATAGAAATTAACCGAACAATTGAGTATATCAAGAACCCGACAACAACCTTTGGGCAGCTGCCGCTAGACATAACACCCGTCTGGTCGGAGGATCCTCCCTTCTCAATGGTTACCCCCTACAGGGTAAGCAAAAATAATGGAGTGAAATTTCTGTATTATTAAACTCTGAACCCAATTCAGATCATTTGATACTTATCAGTGCCTTGTTAATTTCAGTATCGATGTACATTGTATTTCAATTGTACATTTATTACTTTCATATACTCACTCATGCGTTACTTAATCTAACACGTTTTAATTAATTCCTTGTTTTTATTACATTCAAGGTAATAACGACCCCACTTAAAACGCTATATCCTTAATAAGCAATTCTTGTATATAAATAAATTTATATATATGTAATTGGTTTCTCGTAAACGGCTCCAACGATTTTTACTTTTTACGTTTCTAGTTTTCCTAGATAGGTGTTTTTCTTTTTTATTTATAAGACAACGAGCACAGCTCGGTCACTCAGATATTAATGTATTTAAATGAGTATTTATTATATATCAATATGTGAGTAAATCAAAATCTATAAATACATTGGATAATAAAAAGAATTACTGGTTACTTATTTATTAGATAATGATATTATATTTATACTGAATAATACCTATAGTTGAAAGGATGAAATCTAGTTTTATTCAAATACTTAAATCTATTTGCTTAATATGATATAAGGAAATCGAATTTATCTAAGCCTTAATTTAATTCTTGTATTTGACTTAGATTTATATAGTAGAACTGTATCAATTGCTAAATTAACCATCTACGCACACATAAAAGATTTATATTTCATTGCTTTTATTTTCATTATAAAAAATAGAAATGAATGGGAAAAGTGTAAAAAATTACTACAAAAAATTTTAACGACATCACTATGAATTGTAGGGGTGAAAGTTGTTCGATTCGTATTAAATGGAATTTAATCTCAAATCTTAAATGGATATATCAAAAATGTTTTATATGCACTACAAATTAAAACTCAATTCATACTGTAGTTTTTTTGTTCATATTTTTTATAGCAATAGTAATAATAATGTTAAACCAGAAAATGCTACAAATCTGCTATTAAGTCATTATAAGTAAACTGCAAATGTCCTTCATCTACAAGGCATTGAAAAATGACTGAAAAGTGAAGATCAGTTACAGTGGGTACGAGATGTCACAATGCAGTGAACAGATAAGAGTTGATGATAGTGTCCACGGAGTTTGATAATAATTAGAAAGGTTTCTTCATTAACAAACAGTTCATTACAAACAGTAATTCGATGGCTCTAATTCCAACTGATGAGACTGAAGTTTCTAATATTATTACAAATATCAAAAGTGACTGTGTAACAGGGCTAGATAACATTCCCGCTAAAATTATAAAAACCGCGCGCAACAACCTCATAAGACCAATAACATACGTTCTAAATCTATGTTTAGAAACTGCTGTATTTCCAAATATCTTTGAGAAAGCCCTCGTCCATCCTATCTATAAGACTGGTGCTAATGATGATGTCAGTAATTATCGGCCAATATCGATACTGTCTACTTTATTAAAATATTAGAAAAAATTCTTAACAATAGGCTGTTGAACTACCTTCGCAAGTAAAATATTCTTGTTCGGTTTCAGTAAAGGTGAACTGAAGATGCAGTTACTGAATTGGTCAATGGTGTTGTCCACCATCTTGATAATAATGTCAAACCCTTGTGTATTTTTCTAGACTTACCCAAGGCATTTGACACAGTTTCTGTGTCATTTCTTATGAACAAATTGCACGTTATTGGAATTAGAGAGCTTGCTTATGACATTTTTCTAGATTACTTGTCTAATAGAGAGTAATGTGTTAAGATCGATAATTTCATTAGTTCCAATGAATCTCTAATCTACGGTGTACCTCAAGGGAGTGTGCTAGGCCCTGCACTATTTTTAATATATATTAATGATTTTGTAAACTAAGCCTGCATAACTGTCAAATTTTTACATACGCGGATGATGCAGCACTTCTTATACATGGACCTAGTTGGGATCAAACTAAATAGTATGCTGAAAATGCTTTATATACAGTTAAAAGTTGGCTTTCCACGAATTATCTTACTCTAAATCTCGACAAGACTGAGTTAATAACTTTTTCTTTAAACAATGTTTCCCAAACATCAATTCATTAATTTTTTGTTAAAGCACATCATTGCGACAGGATAGAAACCTGCAAATGTACAGAAATTACCCGCACCAATGAAATTAAGTATTTAGGCATATTCATTGAACAAACGCTTAAATGGAATAAACATCTGGAAACCGTAACAAATCGCATAAGGAAATTAATCTTCGTACATACAACAAGTTTGCACCCAATCATAATTGTATTAATTTTATTTGTAGTCTAATATTAATTCTTGTAAGGAACCAACTGCCAAAATACAGGTTATCCTAGTTTGGTAGTTGGGGACACTCTGTATCTTTCATCTCTGCTAAATAAAAAAAAAAAAAATTATGTAAAGTATTCGATATACACTTTTATCACCGAGGTATTTTTGCACAATAGTACTAAAAACAATCGTAAATTCTATATGTATTATCAATAGACCGACTTGATAATTATACGACGTCATGATGTTATATGGTATCATAATAATAGGTCTTTACCTATGAAATTGCCGTTCTGCAGTACTGGCCATTTCAAATCAAAATAATTTTTGTTTGGCTAAGAATTCTAATTTCTAATTAATTTTATTTTAAAAACATGGAATTCTTTTCCAAAAGTAGTCATTTGTTTATTTATTAGTGTTACATTTTCATCGCATTTCAATCTTTTCTGTCATCATGGATAAGTTAAAAATTCGAGTAATTATGGAATATGAGTAGGTACTGTCGTGGCAACAACGCGGCACAAGCGGCACGCAACATCAACGACGTTTACGGAGCTAACACTACAAACCAACGCACCACCTGTTATTGGTTTGCTCGCTTCCATTCTGGGAATTTCGACCTGAACAATGAACCTCGCGGTCGTCCGAAGACTTTGGTCGACAATGACGAATTAAAGGCGATTGTGGAAGCTGATGATACACAATCTACGGCTGAATTAGCAGCAGCTTTCGACGTTAGCGTAAAAACAATATTGGTCCATTTGCGTCAAATTGGCAAGGTAAAAAAGCTTGACAAATGGGTGCCCCATGAACTCAATGATCGCCAGCGCGAAGTACGCGTCGAGACGTGCCTTGCACTGCTCAACATACACACAAATGAAGGAATTTTGAACCGCATTGTTAACTGCGATGAAAAATTGATTCTGTTTGATAACCGCAAGCGCTCAGCAAGTTGGTTGAATCCTGGTTCAGCACCTAAACAATGCCCTAAACGAAAACTTACCCCTAGAAAATGATGGTCACTGTTTGGTGTCTAGCGCCAGTGTGATTCATCACAGCTTCTTACCAAACGGGGTGAGCATTACTACAGATGTGTACTGTGAAGAACTGAACACAATGATGGAGAAGCTGGCACATCTCCAACCAGCATTGGTCAATCGCTCGTCTCCGCTGCTCCTGCACGACAACGCGCGACCTCATACTGCACAGCAAACGGTCTCCAAGTTGCAAGAACTGGGGTTGGAAGTTCTCCGTCATCCGCCCTACTCACCAGACCTTGCGCCTACAGACTACTACTTTTTCCAGAATTTGGATAACTCCTTGGCGGGAAAAAAATTCAATACCCGAGAGGCAGTACAAAATGCCTTTGCAGAATTTATTGCCTCCCATCCAGTTGATTTCTTTAAGAAGGGCATCAATAAACTGCCACTGCGCTGGCAAAGATGCATTGATTGCATGGGTGATTACTTCGATTAATACAAATAAAAAATACATTAAAAAAATTTGTTTAAATTTTTTCATACAAAACGGCAATTTCATAGGTAAATACCTATATTATAATAGTTAAATTATCGGTGTATGTAACTACACTACTAGGGTTGCTGCATATACTTTATAATAAAGTATTGCACGTTGTTTTGAACTTTCGTATAATTCTACTCTATACTAGAAATAAAGTAGGTACATGAAAATACTTTCCAGATTCATAGTTTTATGATTAATTTAACGTAAAATCTACAAAAAAAAAAACCAAAAAATGTTTGTTGTAATTTAAGATAAAACCTACTTACATTAATCGCTGAAGTAAAGTGTGACAGCCCTAAACAACACAGTACGTTATTATGTTTCATGAAGCAACCTTGCTACGGATTTCTTTCAAAACCTTCCTGTTGTCGAATAATTTCATAATATATTACTTTTACATAGCAGCAAATGTTCATTGACACGTTAATTACCTAGGTATCTAAATTTTTTTGGTGTTAAAATAGTGTTTTTTAATTATTTGTTTTATTAAAGCCTAAGAGTTTGTTCGTCTGAACGTGCTAATCTCTGAAAATACCGGTCATATTAGAAAAAATCTTTTAGTATTTTATAGCCTATTTATTGAAGAAGGCTATTGGCTATATAACTTCACGCTACGACCCTAAGGAGTGGAGCAATAATTATGAACGTCAAACAATCTGGCAAGCTGTACGCAAGTACGGAAAGTGAGAACAACGATAGGATATAAGATACAACGCACCAAGCGCGGCGTAGGTGGTGCGGCGCGGCGCGGGCTCGGTGGAGAGTTTTTCGAATATATTTAACACGGGTGAAACCGTGAGGCCCCAAGTCACGGTAAAGCTGTAAAAGCCGTCTGAGGCTTCAGGACCTTTGATGGCTAATAGAAAAAAAACCGTGAGGTAGGTGCACACCTGGCAATATTTGAGTGTTTTATTATGTAATGGTTGCTATGAAAGTCAACATTGATTTCCCCTCCTCATATTTTCCATTTTATTTTCCATAATTAGGACTTCGGTGCTTAATACAACAAAATGTACATATAAATGTCACATGTCAAATCGTCACTTAAAACCAGTTGAGCTTGTGGCCATAACAATAAACCTATAACGATTAAAAATGTAGTAGGTACCTCATAAGTTTGGGATTATTCTAACTTAAAAAAAAAAAATGTGTCGGTTTGTGTGTAGTATTCTGCTTATCCATTTTTATAAATATATCTTACTAAGTATTAAGTTTCGATCATTTATTTACAAATTAAGGGATTCAGTAAGTTTAAAATGAAGAGGTTTACGAGTTCATAACAGAGCTTCACGTGTACTTACTACTATGAAATATAAAATCTAATAATATTAAGTTTGACTAGTATAGTGACGCCTATGGCTCTAATTTGACTTGCGGGTCTCAAGAGGGCGGTTCTGGAGGGGCTGGTGGGCCAAGAGCCGGTGGCTGCAGCAGCTTAGCTGCGGCCGGCAAACTGGCCAGGTCGAATCCTGGAGGCTGGACGATACCTGCCGCTGTTGCAGTTCCTTGTAAATACGCTACGAGCCTGTAATGGGATATAAATAATTATGTCAACGAGTAAGTAATTACAAACAAACATAGACGTTATGTCAGAACATCCATTAAAAAAAATACGTTAGAATTGAGTAATCTCCCGTCTTCTGTTGAAGTCTGTTAAAAATAAAAATACAGAAAAGGAAAATTAATTACAACACTTTTGTTTTTGGAAGTTTGTTATCAAACTTTGTAATAAAATGTTATAGAACAAAAAATATATAGCTACTAAAATGTACTTTTTCTATGGTCTGTGTGAAAGGAAGTATATATGGCACTGTAATGAAATTTCTTTGAAATGAAGTCCCAGAATAGTTCAATCTCCACCTTACAACGATGGTGTTCCTCAAAACGGAAGAGATACAATTTATATAATCATTGTTGCAAGATAATTACACAAAAAATAGTATTGTTGGTTTGCCTACAGTATGTGTTTGAATGTGTCATCCTGGCCAATTTCGGTTACAGCCTCTTTTAATTTCTGAACATTTACAAAATTATGTTAATCAGAGCATTTTTTTTCTGTTGTCCTAATTCTGTTGATGAAGGTACGAGCGCATTGCGAACATGTTAAAACTCCACTCTTACAATTGTAAGGTATCAACACAGGTAGTCTAGTCTCCAAATCGTCTCAATTATTATTGAGATTATCACAGCGCTCAGTTTTAAAGGCATTTGCCTTTATTTATCATTATAGATTTAGCATTGTGGCCACAATCTTACCTGATCATATACAATAAAATTATAATGAGGCATATTATAATATCCGATACTGATCACGCTATTAATTTTCTTTTGTATGTCTGTCTGTTGGTATGTCCAGATTTAACTCAAAAACAGATTGACCGATTCTTATGATATTTTATAACGGGATGCTTACATTATTGGTCGATTTATAGAGTAGGTATATAAGAAATTTCAATATTACTTTTGGAAAACGGAAAAAAATATTTTCATTAAGCCTTAACCAATGTTGATGAAATTTTGTACACGAGAAGTATAAACCATTCCCTGAATGTTGTGCTATAACAATTGTCAATATTACTTCAAGAAATGATAAAAAAAGGAGTTCATAAAAATTAAATTTTCATCTATTCATATATCATTTTGTAGACGGAAAGCAAATTGAGAGGCTATAAGAAACGTTAATAATATACTAAAAATCATAGAATAGAGGTATAGTTTTCCACCGATTTTGAAGAAAATTGTATACGGAAAATACATGCCATTCAACAATTGATACGGCATATGAATTGTCAACAATATGAGTTCAAATAAAACTACGGCGTGTAAATAAATACTGCGAAGTAAGAAACGCGTGCGGTGACGCGGGCACACCGCTAGTTAATTATAAATTTGATAATTAGAACACAATTGATTGGCACAGACGAGCCGCCTCGTCAATGGACATATCACCTAATTAGTACAATAATATACATCCCAACGACTACTCCCATATATGATTGTAAACTTAATTTTTGTTTACGTAGGGGAAATTATTAACACTTTTGCTTATATTACCTCCTTAGCTCCTCCAAAGCGCTCGCCTGCATCATGATGTAATTTTTAGCCAGAAGAAGAGTCGCTATCTTCGACAACTTGCGGACTGAAGGCGAGTGGGCATACGGTATCACTCCGCGAAGTTCGTCTAAAGCATCGTTCTGAAACACGTCAGATGTATGTTACGTAATTAATCCTTTGTTACTAACATTGCTCAAAATAACTATTTTATATACAAGTCCCCGTTTTAACTATTTCTATTTATGAAACACTTTAAATACAATAGTGACGTTAACAAAGCATAAAACGTGTGAGTATAATAAATCACAAGTTGTGGAGGCGACTACAATTTGTGCTATAGGTAAAGTTCCATTTAAAATTTGTTTTATTTATGCTAGCTCCACCCTACAGAGGATCGCAGCCAAATGACCTTGTGTTATGTTCCTGCAGTAAGTAGGGTTTCCAAAGCCCCTTGGGCAAGTGGGTTCGAGGACGGCAATGCCTATGATATTACAAGCGTCCATAAGCTACGGCAGCTGTTTGCCATCAAACGGACCGTACGGGCAGTACTTGATGGAAAGTACATTGCAGTTTAGAAGTAATGGTAAAGGTTGATATCAAATTTCACCGGCTTTGGCGATGTCTTGAGGTCCTGCGGAAATGCCTCGTTTGAAGGACCCTATATAACTAAGGGATATTATAGGAAGGGAACACGTCGGCCGCATGATTCCATATCGTCATAATAAGGCAAACATAAGAATTTGCAAACTTCTTTTTCTTGCCGAAATAGATGCTAACGTGGTACCTACTGTAGCTTCATATACCAGCTCACGTGGTTCTGTATCAATTTGTAAATAAGGTAAACATTAATCTGTAATTTTTTGAAGCTGGCAATGGCACAGCGGTAGTATGCTTGAATACTACAACAACAATGACCCCGAATTCCTACTGATGGAAAATATCGTGACACAATCATGCCAGCAAATACGGCGTTTTCTTTTTTTAAATTGTTGATAGGTTTTGCGTTTTGACCGTATGCTAAGTGATGATGTGGCCCAAGATGATGAACACGCTAAGCCTAGTGGGACTGACTCTCAAATGCAGCTGCGGGAACACACCTTTAAGTGCTTGGCGTCAGATTTTCAACATGAAAATAGTAGCTGTCCAGACGAGTATTATTAGAAAATTCTCTACCACCATGATATGGTTTCATCACGATACCCACAATAAGCATTTTTGTCTTTAAAATAGCAAACATCAAACATGATTCGCGCGGGCATTCTGTAGTACACGTGTGCGAAGCCGCGGGCACAGCCAGTTAACACATATACTTATTTTTATTATGCCTCTAAGATAAATCGTTTTGGAAAGATTTATTAATCAGGAGTAGGTATTATTGATTGTCCGAAGTAACTGAAATCTGTTTACCTTTACATAAACCACAACAATCCTTTTGAATGAAATAAACATTTACATTTTTGTATTAGCATAAAAAAGTTAATTCAAGTTTATAATATCGGAAATTCACCTTACCAGGTCATGCATGCGTCGTCTCTCTCTAGCGTTTATATTTAACCGCACGGTTTTCCCTTGCCGCATCTTCTGCTTTCCTTTGCCTTCATTTAATGTCCTGGAAATAATGACATTCTTATACCACGTAATATATTTTTATTTTTATCATTATTTTTATTGACTTTGTCTTGGTATACAGCTGATGTTACAATTATTTAATTATTATATCAACTTATAAATTTCCAACTAAATATTTTTTAATGTATAAAGTAGCAATAAAGAATGCAGTCCATCTGATGTAAGTAATGACTGCAGCCTATAGCTGTTTGTATAACCAACCTCAAATAGAACCGCAGTCCTAGCTGGGGCCAGTCAATGATAGATTGCTACTAAAAAGGACTCAGGCTGAAATCTATAGAGAGTACTCAGACTACGCTCAGACTTATCTCAGCCTTAAGTTCTGAAACTGAAATTTATAGTCGCATATTTAGCATTTGCTCAGCTTTACCTGAGTAAAGTTCAAGTCATCGAATTCGATAACTTTCGGAAAACTTGGGTATTATACGAATAAAAAAATAGTATGGCATAATAGTGACGTAACAGTCATTTTATGTACTTGTTCAATCATCTGTATTGCTTAATTATCATTGCCATATGCTACATAGAAATGACAGTTTTACTACGTACTATTTTTTTGTTTGTAGTTGTTTCTCGTTATTGGTTTGAAACTTTAATCTTTTTATTTTATGTATGAATAATCTGTCATTTTTACTTTAAAGCAAGTTGAATATTATACAATTACACAATTTAAATTCTATTTTAAATAGCTTTTTGATTTTCTATGCATAATTCGTGATTTATTTATTTATTTGAGGTGAAGAAATTTAATATTCCCGATGCAATATCGAAACCTTAATTGACAGTTACCAGACACTTCCTCAGTTAAAGCTAATCTTAAGCTTAGCTTAACTCGACTATAAATTCGAAAGCTAAGATTGCGCCGAGTAAATACTTAGCGAAGTTTGAACTAAGCTAAGCTTAAGGCTGAGTACGCTCTTTTTTAAGAACTGACTACACTGTTAGCCTTAGGGGCCCTAAAGCCGCTGTGGCTTTTACAGCTTCACCGGACTTGAGGGCGAGCGCAGAGGGCACTTAGCCCGAGTACGCTCTATAGATTTCAGCCTAAGTAGCTTGTAAGCTAGTGCGTGCTGTCTACCACATCATTTGCACAGAAACACAGCAGCTCGAACAGCACTACTTTGCAGCAGAAATAAGTGTGATGGCGCAGTGGTACTTGCGCACTCGAACTTTCCACAGATTCTACCACTCTTATGGATAATGAATTTTACATGAGAGAGTCATGAACCTAGTCACCACGCCATCCATTGATGTAGTGTCAGTTTTAAATGCCAAGAAAACAATCTTATATATAAAAATCATGTGTTAGTGATTGTGTGGACGTGTCTTGATGGTTTGAGCTCAAATTCACATAACACATTATTTTGTTTTATCGAGACGATGGTTCATAGCTATAGATTCAATAGGTGTCGCTTTCATCGGGTCATTAACTGCCGGAAAAGGCAGAACAACGTCTGTCGGCCTAGCTAGTATTAATATGAAACAATACAAAGTTATTATGCGTCGATATTTTGATAACTAATTTCTTAAGTATATGATTATTTTGATATTATACCGATTTTATTTTGATTGCGATTTTTTGTCGAATTACACCTTTAAAGCTGAGACGGGGATATTTTCTCCGACTGGGTCGCGACTACCATGCATGTGGTGAAAAGTCCGTCTTAGTGAAACGCTTTTGAGTTTCGCGTTTCGAGGTCAGCCTGTGCATATCCAGTTAAATTATTGCATGCTGGCATGACAGCGGCTACCATCGATGGATTACAATATTTCGGTGGTCGCTCTTTATTTATTTTATTTTATTATATTTAAAAAAATAGTAGTGCCTGTGAGAAATCGACTGCGGAATTACTACCGCTATACCTATTTCTTTCGCAAACTAGCGGTGCCCGAGCTGCTGGGTCCCGAACCAAAGGGTATGATTGTCAACACGCACTCGCATACGAGGTTTTCAAACTCAGTTCTTAGGTATAGCAATCTATTATTGATTGGCCCAATTAGAATGCCGTCTTATTTGAAATTGGTTATAAATAGCTTTAAGCTGCGGTAATCCCTTAACAGCTGACCAAAGGTGTATCAACCTATTATTGATTGGCCCTAGTTAGAACTGCCGTCCTATTTGAGATTGGTTATAAATAGCTTTACGCTGCGGTAATCACTTAACAACTGGTCAAAGGTGTAGCAACCTATTATTGATTGGCCCTAGTTAGAAGTACTGGCCTATTTAAGATTGGTTATAAGTAGCTTTACGCTGCGGTAATCACTTAACAACTGGTGAAAGGTGTAGCAACCTATTATTGACTGGCCCCAGTTAGAAGTACTGGCCTATTTAAGATTGGTTATAAGTAGCTTTACGCTGCGGTAATCACTTAACAACTGGTGAAAGGTGTAGTAACCTATTATTGATTGGCCCTAGTTAGAAGTACTGGCCTATTTAAGATTGGTTATAAGTAGCTTTACGCTGCGGTAATCACTTAACAACTGGTGAAAGGTGTAGCAACCTATTATTGATTGGCCCTAGTTAGAAGTACTGGCCTATTTAAGATTGGTTATAAGTAGCTTTACGCTGCGGTAATCACTTAACAACTGGTGAAAGGTGTAGCAACCTATTATTGACTGGCCCCAGTTAGAACTGCGGTCCTTTTTGATGTTGGTTATAAATAGCTTTAGGCTGCGGTAACAACTTAACATATTATGATCAATCAATGATGATCAATACGGTTTTCTTCATACAATTTAGTTTAAGGATGAAATAGTCTTTGTAGAGCACATCAGAGCAAGTGGCTGCTTGAACCGAAACAATAAGTTGGTATTGTATTACGGTCGTATAAGAGTTAGGCAAGGGGGACCACTTCCAATGAAAAACGAGTGCATATTTCAAAATGAAAATAGAATGTTTAGACACGTTTTTATAGTAACTATTTTCGATGTGAAATTATGCGTTTAAAATGCGGTCAAGCATAAGTATTACGCAGGCGCCGTAATTATGAAAAGCTATGAAATTATATGAAAATATCCCCGTTAAATTATTACGGTGCAGCCAGAAACTATAAAAAATATAATTTAGCACCACTCCGTTACACTTTTTATTTATGTACCTAAATATTATTACAATAATTAAGATAAGTTTAGAAATACATTTTTAACCGGATTTATTAATAAATTCTTAATTTGCCAGGTCAAGGGTGTGTTTATGAGGGTATTTCATACGTCACTGTGTAGGACTTTACAACGTAAACAAAATAATTATTTTAAATTCGTTTTCACAAATATAAATAATGATGCATTAAAATAGTTTGAAAGTAATTTACGATATAACTATATATGTACTAACTTAGTACTTGAATACTAATTAATAATTACATAACTGTAAAGATAAAAAGATATTTCCTTCTTGCACAATGTATTTAATTCATGTTTATACAAGTATAAGATTTTATTTAGAATAGGTACTTCTCGCATATTTATAGCAAAGTAAAGAAATAAACTTCTTGTTCAAAATTTTTTTAGACAAACTCTTAGCAGCCAGACCACTATGTTATTTGTCTAATTACTAGTAAGAATATGTATAATATGATAATAGGTAGGTAATACAAACACATGGAAATATATACGAACTAGCGATCGCCCAATGATCGAAAATCGACCAGCGACTTTTTAATCATAGACTATTTTCTGTTTGACTTTTCGGAGGTCTAAGTTCAATGGCACTGATCAGGTTAGGATTCGCAGTATTAATTTATTTTATTTAATATATTAGTAATATATATTATATATAAATTTTAGTTTTTTTCTGCACTCCATATAAACTTTAACCATATAGAAATCTCACAATCTTCCGTGCACGCAATACGCTTAAAAAACGGGGATAAAGTTTTTGCTTCACTTAATAATATAATGATGATTTGTCGTGTCGAGATGTGCATATGTCTATAATAACTAACACAAATCACCGTCAGTTTTACGCAAAGGGAATGCGATATATAATTCCATTGTGCACAGATGGTACACTATAAGTACACGTTATTGTTTAGTTTACCCTCAAACTGGACCTCGGGTACTTTAAATCAAGTTTTTATTATTCAATCGATATCACGAAGTAATGCATATTATACATCTAAAATCTTTTATTTTGTCTTAGCAAACTCATTAAAGAAGGTGCGTGCATACAGTAGAAGCTTGATAAATTAAACCACGATAAAAATAAAGTTCAATGTTTAAAGTTCAAGCTAGAAGAAGCTTGAAATCTCCTTTACGAATATATGAATTATAAGAAGCATTGGCCTTCTGTAACTGCATGTGCAAAGAAAAGGTTTATATTATGTAGCATTTCGATTGAAAATAAAATTGATTTGGTACGTTTGAATTCTATGAAACAAATATAAAAAAAGTTTTTGATGTCGGATAAATAATAATGAATGGGAATCTATATTACAGACGTAAAATAAACTACGTTTATACCTTCTATAGGAATTTAACATAGTTCTTCTAATTCGAATCCCTAAAGTACACAAGCTAAATTAAAAACTTAATAAACCGCTCGACACAAATACCCTATTCATTGAGACCATTCCAATGAGCCTAAATAAGATAATTCTCCTGAAAGTTGGTGAGGTGTTGGGTATTCTATGGATTCCAGATGACGCTGCAGCATCAGGTCAATGTTTTTTAATATAATTCTATTAACAGAATACCAAATCTCGGCTCAATCAAACCCGTGGAACGTGCTCACATATGTTTATCATCTATAAAGGAGCTGATAATCTTCAAACGGCTGAACAGATTTTCTTGAATCATAGCTAAGTACACTCTCGATCAAGTCACCTTTCAAACAAAAAAAACTAGATCAAAATTGGTTCGGCCGTTTGTGAGCTACGATGCCAGAGACATACAGACCACACAGACACACCGACTCTATAAGACTATAAGACTCTTTTTGTGTCGGGGGTTAATAAATGAACCTGACTAAGTAAAAATATTAACCTTTAAAAACCCCATAATCCTTTTGTAATTTAAAAACTCTTACTCAAAACTATTTCTCTTGAACTTTAAAGGTTCTACTAGGTTTCTGTATATATGTATACATTTTTATAATGCACGTAAGTTTCTATATTTATTTTGTATAACAAACTAACATTATTGATGTACAGCTTGATTTTATAATTAATTTAAGTTTCCAAATTGATCTATTTAAAAAAAACTATGACGATAAATAATTACATATATTTATAATTTATTTATCAAGATTTATTTTGTGTTCATGTAAAACGTATGCGCTTAGCAAGAAAATAATATAGTTCTTACGATAAATTGAAATTAAGAATTTATATCTGTACGGATATTGTAAACAATAGTTTATTGTGTACGTATATTTCTCAAAACTTCTTTGAAATTCAATAGGAATATAAATTTCTATTTTTAATAATACCATTATTTATTTTAGAGAGCATATTAATCCCATCGTAACCTTAATTTAATATTTACAAAACTAACTTAATATTTTATATTGTTTTACAACTTACCTTTGACCATAGCTAGTACCCGGTTCAGGCTGATTTTCATCTGATGGGTAACAGTGTTGTGTGTGTGGTGGCTGCCCTCCTTGCATATAAAAACCACCTAATCCAACAGCCCCCAGCGGCGTTCTTCTCCCCGGTACAGATTGCGGTGGTGAATGTGACTCGCCTAAAGGCACACCATCCCATGTTCTTCGCCCCTCCATTATTTAAAATTATAATTAAATAAAAATTAAAACATTGTATTAACCGGTTTAAAAAAAATAGAACGTTTGTGTTTTGAACCGTTTGTAAGGACAGTTTGGCGGGCAGTGGTGAGAAGCAGTGGTCCACAAATCGATCGGGATACGCAGATGGGGTGCGCACCCCTCTCATCTCTCCGCACTGTGCGGGGATGCGAATATGATTTGCCGTCGCGTGTGTGACAAGCCCTTGATTCCTAAATGCATTTTTAATACTTATCAGCTGATAATAAGGTCGTCAGTATAACTCACGTTCACTATAAAATGCGTCATTAAAATCTTAAAATACTGCTTGCTCTTGAATGTAGTATATTAAAGCCTTGGCTTTTCTAAAGATCATAATATAATGCATCCATTTGTTTGTTAAATTTAGTCAATAATAGGTAGCCTTAAATGGAGCAGGGTTCATTGACACGAAATCGTGATCCTGAGTCGGGTACAGTCTGATTAATATAGCGATGAAAATATATCGATACCTAATATGAATAACACCGTAACTCATTTAGCAATGGTTTTTAGAAGAGCAGTTAATTCTTTTTTTTTTTAAACAACTTCATGATTTTTTAGCTTCGTAATTGAAATGTAAATGAAATGATACCTTTAATCAAAGCTTTTGTGGCTCAATATTTGTGAGTTAATTAACGATGATATTATACATGAAATATGTTTTTTTAATATTTTACAATGTAAATATTCTTACAAGTAAAAATTTATAGTATTAGTCTTAGAGAGAAGCTGGAATACTCAAATATAGTATTTTTTCTGTATTTGCTTACGTGTAGGTAGTTGTATATTATTAGGTCCTTACATATGAAAATAGCGTTTTATATGGTAAAAGTAAAATAAAAAAAAATATTATGAAATTATACATAAAATCAATCGAATTATGTACCATTATTATCTAAGCACTTTCGCCATTTTAAAGTTAGTTCATTGATTCCATTGCTGAAAAAATTGTGGGAGCGAGAATCAATAAAATATTTGAAGCCAGTTTGGACAGCCTCATCGGAATTGAATTTATTTTCCTTGCAAGAAATTGTCCGAATTCCGAAAAAAGTGGTAATCTGTTGGAGCAATGTCCGAGGAATATTGTGGGTTTCGGAGACATTCCAACCGCAGTTCCTCTAATTTAGCGACCGTCGGTCGTAAAGTATGGGTGTAGCGTTGTCCTGAAACAGTTGTGGGCTTGAGATATTTACCAGTCTCGGTTGTTTACCGGCTAGCTTTTAAATCATGGTTTGCAATTTTTGACAATACAGATTTGCCATTATCGTCTGGACAAATCTTATGAAGCTGTAGTGTATGACACCAGCACTGATCCACCAAACACTCACCAGTAACTTTTTCTGAGACAACTTTCGCTTGGGACAGGATTTGGCCGGTTCTCCTGGGTTCAACCACTATGATGAGCATTTCCGATTGTCGTAAAGGATCTATTTTTCGTCACAAGTAACAATACGATTCAAAATTCCCTCGTTATTGTGACGGTTGAGTAATGTAATGCAGAACTCAATAGGTGTTTGTTGGCGTGCTTCAGTCAATTCATGCGGTACCCATTTCTCGAGCTTTTTTACTTTTCCTGTTTGTTTCAAGTGAATTAATTTTTTTATCACTCACACCGAAGCCTGCCGCTAACTCTGATGTGGTTTGCGAATGATCCGCAATCCGCAACGATCACCTTTGATTCTTCATTTTCAACTAGGGTCTCCGGCCGTCCACGGGGTTTGTTTCGTGGGTCAAAATTTCCAGAACGAAAACGTTGGAACCAAAAACGTACCGCGTTTTCTTTTACAGTAGCTTTTCCATACACATCATTAATCCTTCGAGCTTATTCTTCAGCGCTGACGCCACAATGGAACTTATATTCGTAAATAAGGCGATATTTTAAATTTTCTATTTTGTGAAAAGAACGATGTAAAAAAAAATGGTGCGAAAACAAATGATTCACTAAATTCGAAACACAAATACACAAGCCTAAATTTGGAATAAATTTGAATTTGGAATTTCTAACCAGACGCCAGATATTTGAGATCAAAGTGACCAGTTCAACTAAACGCCAATTTCATATGTAAGGACCTAATACTTAAATTAAAGTTACGATGCTATTCAAATTATCACGTTGGCAAAGAAAATATGAACCAAAAAGTAAATACTAATACTATGAACCAATGCTATAAAGCTCAATTTTTTTTTTGTAGGTACGCGTTAGAATCTGGCACTGCCTGTCAGATTAAAAAATATCTGTTTATTAAAGAAGGTTACAGGCTATTTATTATTTCACGCTACGACCGTAATGCCCAGTCATTTAGGCTATACGGGTGTGATGGCGGCCGGTGCCGCGGTGGGGAGATAGTGGGATAAATTTAACAAGAGTGAAACCGTGGGGCAGACCTATATATTACTTTAATATTTTTAGGAATATTGAGTGCAGTGAATAAGTGATGGACAGATTTAAACAATAAATGAGAATTAAAGAATGGACACAAATTAAAAACACAAAGTTTGGTAAAATATGCATTATAATTTTAAGAAAAAGTTTTAATAAAACTTCGCCATAATTCTTATAATTTTAACTTTTTTGAGATTTCTAACGCTGAACGGAGCATTTCGCGTATTAGTTTAAACCACTACTTTAGGAGACATATATATGTAAACATCCCTAAATTATTAAAATATTACAATGAAATGATTGAAGATGAATGAATGTAGATGAATGCTCCTTTATATTGAAATAATTCGTAATGACGAATCAGGAACTGGGTTAACTGAGTTCGACTGAATAACAGATAAAAACAACATTGATCATTTCCTATTGGATTTATTGTTCAATTAGATTACGGAGGCAATGTGTGAGATAATGTAATTACCCTCTTCACACAAGCATTTACTATTTAGAAAAAAATATATGGTAAAATTCTAAATGTTAGTTAAAAATATTATTTACGTGTTCTAATTTTCTAAATCGTTTTTCTAGTTCTTGTGTTTAAAACAGGTTCTAGTCTGATACTAAATTTACGAATAAATACGAGTGAGAGAGTTACGAGTAGGTACTTTCTTCATCGCTGACATATTTAATCGTTTCTTTTTTTGTGTCACTATAAATCTTGTATGAAATTTATTCTACTACTGGGTTGTACCAGTAGAATAATTTAAAAAACTTAAGCTCGTTTTGAAAAAGATACAATATGATTTTTAATCGTTTTTCATATTTAAACACTTAATTAAAATACATCAAGATAATGGTGATGCGATAGGAGAATTTATCGCATAAAAAACTTTCGATTCTTTACTTTATATTTTACCATTCAAATAATACCTTGCTTAATCTCGCTATGATTGAGGTCCTGGGTTCGATTCCCGGGTCGAGCAAAGTGTTATTGGGTTTTTCTATGAAATTCTCAGTAACAGCTCGGAGTTTGGCTTTGTGCCCGATTAATGGCAATAGGCTCGCCCTCTATTACATGGGACCTTAAAACATACACGGCGAACTGTGGGTGTACTTTAGTACACCTCTGCCAAACCCTTCGGGGATACAAACGTGAGGTGGTATAATACCTTTGTAATGAAATAGTCTATACCGATAACTGTAAGCTTCAAGGCATTTATATAAAACGGGTTGTGATCGGGGAAACAAAAACTTCATTGTACACGTAAAGAAATTTTTTATATTATCCAATCTAATCATTTTAAAATTATTTACAACTTATTCCAATCAGTTCCGATCATGTAAATCTTAGAATAATTATTTACATTTCTCACAATCCATATCTTTAACAAACATAAAATAAATATATTTTAATATACATGCAAGCAATCCAGCAATATAGACATTTAGTTTAATTCAATATTAAGACATCGGCGATACGCTGGACTGCAGAATACAAATTGAATTTGTTTAAAAACAAAAATCTTTGGTATATTTAAATTTTGTATCATTCCATAATAATATTTTCTTTGTACATTAATAAAATAAATTCTGTGATTATTAATTCTTATTCTGTACCACAATACTCCTCTCTTGCCAAATATTCAAATGTCTTTTCACAGCCCTTATCCTATGACTAGAAAATAGGTATCAATGTATAATTTATGGAAATCCATAGAAACTGTTGAACAATATAATAAGCCTGTATGAATAACGATTATTAAAATGTATAAAGCAGAATATTTATAAAGATAAAATACATTTGTAAAATTTTGAACAATCTCAGTAATAACTAACATTAATACTGTGTAAAAATAGAAAATTGTTATCAAAGTACGTATATTTATTTATAAGGTTTGTCTTGAATTCAAAAAGTTCTATTTAAAATTTCTTGTATCCAATGCTAATCTGCAACTATCACTAGGTACCTTATTCATTTTTATGAAATATAATTTATATTAGATACTATTTCAAAAGGTAACATAATAATCGTTTTTGTCAATAGGCCTTTTTTATGTAATAAAATTAAATATTTAATCAGATTTAATTTTGTCGACATTAATCTTATTATATGACCGAAATGAGTATTAAATAACAGAGCTTATTTATAACAAAGTGCACTCAACATTTGATACACGCTTTCTTTGGCACGACCATACTTGAATACTAATTCAGGCATACTGTAGCAATATTATTGTCCAAATTTTGTTCAAATACAAAACTTTATCATTATCTAACACATCACTTGCGCATAAAGCAGGGCAGGCTAATATGCACGAACTTATCGACTAGGATATCAGATTTTTGGTAACAGTCATAATTGCCGCAGTACATATTCACTTTCTTCCGCACTTACACCTTTAACTAAATATATGTCTCAATTGGTTTACCCTCAGTGGTTTGTTGTTCATGTTCTGTATTTCAAAACTGGTTGTCTTCTCCATATATTTATATTATTGAGCTAGACATAATTTACAATGTAATTGGTTTTGCCATTGTTCCACTGATGAGAAAAGGTGATTGTGAAGTCAGCACTGAGTGATGGTGGCGGAGAGTTGAGGAGGTGCTGCGTAGCGGGTAGATACCGGTAAGCAGACGAGCCAGACGGCGCTGGCTAAGCATCAGCGCGCTCGGTGCGCGGGCGTGGTTGTAGGTCAGGGTGCGGCTGCAGCAAGTGGTGGCCGGGCCGGAGCGGGTACTCGGGGGCAGGCCACCATCGAGCCGCTACGATTTGCGTGGCTATTATTCGCTGCTCCACCTGAATATACATAATCCCCGTTAACATACTTTAATTATATTCCTACTTCCACCGTAATATTCAACGCATTATTCTCTGGAACTACCTAGTTAGATTCCAAAAAATTTTTTTGCTTTTTATAACCTATTTATTGAGTAAAACTATGGGCTATGCAACTTCATACAACGACTCTAAGGAAAGGAAAAATAACCATGAACGTCAAGCAGTCCGGTAAGGCAAGTACAAGAAGTGAAAACAACAAAAATGCCAAAAAGGCATTAGGTTTAGGCTAAAGTCTAAACGATAGCGGCCGCCGCGGTGCAGTAAAGAGTCGGTCGAATAAATTTAACACGGGTGAAACCGTGGGGTTTACAGCTAGCTCAATTATATTTTGACAAAAATGTGCAGTATTTATGTCCTGAATTACGCGCAATAATTTTCATATATTTCATTATAAAAAATGACAAAACAAGATGCTTTCTATTCAACGACACATTCGTAGTTATATCAATAATTTAAAAAAATATTTACCTATGAGTGAGCCGAGCATTTTCGTGACTGAAAATTTCCTTGTACGCTGGGGCGTCCGCACTTCCGCTAACAGTCGGTCAACACACCGATAGAGGTCGCCGGAGTTGTCAGCAACACTTGCCTCGCTGAATGACGCACCGTGTGCTGCGCTTATCGTCTGGCCCTCTTTGGTTGTAACCTAGAACAATGATAGTATATTTTAATTATATAAAAAAAAAATTCAATATTAAGCCGATTAAAAGATATCATACGAGAAAGAATGCAAAATATTTTTTTATATGGACGAACATACTAAATGTTCCTTTTGTCGTAAAATGTGGATAGATAAAGTTAAAGATCTAGACCGAGCTTAGTAACAGAGTCGATATAATATTTTTAATTTATTATTACAAATTCAAAGTAAGCCCATTATAAATTCATCCTGAATTATAACGAGGTTACGTAATAAACGTAACGTAAATTTTATATTTACTCTATTCTATTATATCTTACATATAATGATGTAATTACGTTTGATTCTATGAATTAATATTATATAAAGCAGTATTTATTTTTTCTAAATACAAACATACCTACACACTTTTAATGAGTGAAAATAACCTGTGAATTTTTACGTAATGAAATTATATTCCTTCAGTTTTTATTTTAAAACCTCTAGGTTCAACATTTTTAATTAATGACGTATCACTAACGTTTAGAATATATACTTCATCATTTAAATCTGTTAATATCATTTAAAATACATTAGGTACTGTTAAAATAACTTTGTTTTGCCCGTTTTACGTAATTTTATATTGTGTATGAGAAACCCCTCGTAAATTTAATGTTAATAAATTCACTCTTCGAAAATGGTTTATTCGTTAGCATTATGAAATACATAATTATTGTCTATCGTTTCACATTGCCTACGAGTCAGTCCCTTTTTAGAATTATCGCGTGTCCCTTTCAACGGAAGAATTTATATAGTAATAACCTACATAGATATTATAATTATGTATTATAATATATACATTACACAATATACAGTAAAAGGTTTAGCAACAGTTTGATAGCATATGAGACGATATAGAAGCTGTTCAATGTTGTAAGGCTTGTATGTACATTATTAGACGGTCTATTATGTGAATAAAGTCTGTATAGTTCGGAGGAAAATGACAGCTCCTGCAAACAGAGGGAGACAGCTCGCCGACATCTTTGTTCACACCGACAACGTCGAAACTTTGATGTCGCTTCACGCTTCTATTATTTATGAAGGTATCACTATGTGGAACACAGACATCATTGTTTTTATCTATCTAATGTTTATTAATCAAAAAATCCCTCATGGTCATGATAATTTAAAAAAACCATTGAGATCAAGGGCTACATAATCAGGTCATCATTTTACTTTATCTTGTATAATTGTTTTCATTACAGTTTAGTGCTTTAGTGGTACAGAGTGGTTTTAATCTAATATTCCTTTTATGAACGATTTATGATTCTTTTAAAATTTACATATTTACAAGTACATATTATATTGTAGTTATTATTTGAATAATGCGATATATTCACATAGGCTAAAAACCAATGTTCAAGTACTAGTCAGTTAAGTATATATTTAGTAACTATTATAATAAGTTTCTTAACATCTGATAATTTAGAGCTGAATCTCATCCCGATATTGCGAATTACTACGTGAGTCATTTTTCACACTCATTCCTGTAAAAACCAAATATCTTAAACAACCATAAATCTGAATCAATAAATACGTATTATTTCTGTGCGCTTTTACAGTTATTACCTATAAGTCAAGATCAAATTCAAACAAAGGTACTGAAGTAGTATTGCACATAAGCAATCAATCATCACAAGCTGTTGGTTACGTGATATTTATTAGTAAATTGTAATCGTATTTTCTTCTTCATACCTTTACCCCACCAAGGTAGGGTCGGCACAGCATGTTTTTCCCTTCCACTTTCCTTTATTGACTGTCATCTAAGTATTCACATCTCTTATCCGTCTATACCTTCCCCTTTTTTATCTTTATAGGTATAGCGTTATGGATGATTTTAAATGACGACATCCCTCCTCATGACATGTCCATACCATGCTAACCTATAGCCCCTCAACTTATCCATTCTAGTTACTCCACACATCCATCATAACATTAGCATCTCTGCCACATGTAATCTTCTTTCATCCAGTTCTTTCGTTATCTAGCACTCGGATCTATACATCAAGACAGATCTTAAAATAATGTCTTATGTTTTATAATCCTTAAAAAGTATTTTTGCGATAATTGAACTGGAGAGTTTTTAAAAATTCTGTCTATTGTGTACACCCACTAATAAAATCTAAGAACGAATAAAATGTCTCAAAATGTAACACAAAATTAAGTAAGTTGTTGTTTATAGCTATATAAATATTATTCCAGACAAATTGTATTAGGTTCTCCCTATTTTAAATCTCAAGAAAGGTTCCTTGTGTATCTACAACAATTTTCTTTTTATTGTATAAAATCAACTTCATTTCAGAAAGTTCAAGTTTATTATTATTAAAATTTATATCTCATTAAAGTTGAACTGAAATGTAATACCACATCTGACATTTTAAAAAGGGTTTATTCTATTTAACGATTTTTTTCAAAGTTTCAGTAAGTTTCAGTAATTTAGTTTTTTAATCCGTAACTTTGAATTGGATACTTAATTTTACCAGGTACGTCTATATAAATATAATAGGAAAATTGATTGACTAACTGAAATATCAATGACAGCCCAAACTACTGAGGATAGGATCGTGGTAATTTGTATGCGGGTTCCTTTTAAACTGTAGGTGTGCACTAATGAAGGGTTTTGGAAATTCAACCATAACGGCGATGAAAAAAGGGATGAAACTTTCGGGCTATGAAAAATCTGCCATTTTTAAAGATAGAGCCATGAAAATTGGCATTTAACAGTTAACATAACATAACTCAACTCAATTATGTCGAGAGCGACGCCGCAGGCAAAGCGCTAGTATATTATAAAGTTCTTAGAAATTACCATTGATTATGATAACACATTGTATTTTAAACAATAGTAATTTGTAGAATAAAAGCCTATGATGTGCGTCATTAGTACCTATATCCAATGAAAAGGTACTGTTAATGTATTTCAACGTATTTATTACCTAGTTATAATAGATATTAAAACAGAAAATCACAGTTCTTACTTGTCGCAAATGGTCCAAGTCCGTTTTGTTTCCCAGAAGCGCCAGAGGCATTGTTACTGATGTGCCGGGGGATCCATGTGCAGGGTTCCCATTAGCTGGTGCTCTTTTCAATATGCTTAGCACTTCAGTAGCGTATTCGAAACTACTTCTGTCTGTTACTGCGTAAACGAGCAAACAAGCGTCTGCCCATTGTATCTGCAACAACAAAAATAAAAAAAACTTAATAAAGAAACGAAACGTTTTTAATCATCGTTGTTGAATACAATATTTTCTACAGATTAAGGAGTTGAGGAGGTTCTATTTGAGGAGTAATAAGTTAGCGTGATAAGCGCACGTCATGAGAAAGGATCAAAGTCATATAACTAAAAGAGTGTTACATATCAAGGCGGTCGGATATAGAAAAATAGTAAGACCAAAAAAGGTATGGGTGGGTTTTGAAATGAGTATAACACAGAGTAGTTGAGAAGTAATAAGTTAAGAGTAATAAGTAATAGTAATAAGAGAAAAGATGAAAGACATATAAATAGAAAAGTGTTAAATATCAAGATGGTCAAATATAGAAAAAAAGGAAGATCAAAGAGGTATGGATGGATTTTGGAAGGAGTATATAGAGTAGTTAAAGAGTTATAGGTTATGGTGATATGACACGTTATGAGAAAGGATGAGAGTCATATAATTAGAAGAGCGTTAAATATCAAGATGGTTGTTTATAGAAAATAAGGAAGACCAAAAAAGATATGAATGGATTTTGTCAAGAATTATAAGTGTATAATTAATGGCGTGGTTACTGAGATGACAGTTGATAGGAGTAGAGTAGAAAAAGTAAACTTGACTTGCTGATCTTATTTGGGATGGGATAGGAGGATGACGATTATTTTTGATACGAGATATGTTAAATAAAATAGATTTTTAAATCGTAAATGTGTATTTTGTTTGGAAAAATTACAAACTTGTGGATGAGCAGTAACTCATTGGATTGTTTTGCTGATCTTATGATCCGGTATTGACGTAGTTTGTTTTTATTACTACTCCCAGAAGTAAATTCTAGGTTAAAATTAAAGTAATGACTATGAATTAGCTCAGGTTGAAATACATGATTACTTTATTTTATGTACATTATTTAGAAAAAAAGATTTTTTTTCTAAAAATTAAACTTTACTTGAATTTTGAAAATCTTTCTTTTTAAGTGTTTATTTGGATAAGTCCACTTGAAGTAAAGTACTGAATTTAGATAAGCATGAATAAAAAGAGGATAAACCAACAATATAGAACTAAACATAATGCATCCGTTTAAAGAGACTAGACGAAGAAGAATGTACGCGATTAATTACAGCGTCGGAGCCAACATTCCTGCTTAAAATTAGCCGTTGAAGCGATTCACGGGCGCTCCCACGCCGCGTGCTCTCTCTCTCTTTGCCACCGCGTCGTGAAATGCGTTTGAACTTTTTCATTCATACCGAGATACGAAACAAATTTTGTGATTTTGTAACGATCAAAATTTACGTCAGATAACGGATCGATATCTTCCTTTATTAATTGTAATAAAATTTCAATAAGTTATCGACCTTCCACTTTTAACATTATAAAGAATATTTCGAAAATTGGGCGAACAGGTACGAGTATCTGTAGGTTATTTTATACTTTTATTTTCAAGATAGGAATTTTGTGGTATCCGTTATTGGTTTCTTTACGAAAGCTTACATGTGATAGTTATTTTTCTCTATCGACATAGAATTGTGACGAGCAGGATATTACTAGACCAACAGTCGCAGGCAAAGTTCCAAAACGTATGCATAGGACATTTTATTTATACCTCTAATGTATAGAAATAGCAAGAGTAAACATTTGAAAATGTCTATAAAAATTTATTACGCGTAAGGAAAGTATAGTGCTTATTGGTAAAAACTGCGTAGATGCCGATTGCCATCGATTTTCCATTGAAAAACTTTATCCAATACCCATTACTGAATATTATTAACAGTGTCAGAAATAAGTGTGTAAAACCTTTAAATAAGACACACCATAATATTTAAAAAAAAACATCGCCTCAAACTGTCGTGATCACGAGATTTGCCAAAAGATTGCTCGATTTACTGAAAATTTTCTTCATATAATTTTTTCACGCATGTCTCATTCTATTACCTATGTATAAGTTGCTCGATATGGTGATAGAAAGCCTTTAAACTTTAACATCAAAACAATAACATTCATTTTGACGATACTCTTTTTTATGGTAAGGTTTTATCTGACTTTGTCCAAAACGTATGACTTTCCAATAAGCGTGTGGTTTTTTTTTGTAATCACTCCGATGAACACAATTACATTGGCGTTTGGCTTTTAATTCCTTATTGGTTTGCAATTGCTTTGTGCTTTAAGTATTTTATTTCTTTTTTATTTTGTGGTGGTAGCTAACCACCCGCATGCATAAATTAACCAGTTTCTTAAAATATAATTGCTATATTATCCATTCTGCTTATTTATGATTGCAGCAAATTGTTAAAGAGTTACAATCTCTCTAATATCGCGCGCGATAGGATTGTAGTGTTTGGTAACTACTATTAATAATTATTTAGAATTGTAAATACAGTGAGTCATACAACTGAACGGGTCACTGGAACAATTTCATGCTTCTAACATTATATTTCAGACGATTAACCTAGTTGTTAGAATGTAAAACGGGTTCAGTATGTTGGCAATCTTGTAAACGGAAAGGTTCCACCAGGTACTTTAGTTACACAAGTTTGCAAATCAATAGATAAATGTTGTTAAAAAATGTGGCTACTTTTAGAAATATCATTTCAGTCGTGATTTGAAAATGGAGCGTAACTTTGTAGGGCGCTTACAGAAATAGTTTCTACAGTAAGGAAGTTAAACACGTTCCAATATATTTCGGTCTCATCATTAAAAAAAACTCATAAAATTGTAACGTTAAATTAAAATTTCAGCAGCTCAATTTCGTATAAAATCACAACCTTGGTTGTTATTTTCATGATGCTTGAAGAATCCTTAATCTTCTCGTGATTTAGTTAACTAATATTGTTGTTTATAGAAACTAAAGGTCGGGCATCATTTGTTTATTTTATGCTTTCAAAGGGAAGATAAACTTTATCTTCTGCGCAAGGAGCAATGTTCCTTGTTAATTGCACATTAATTTTCAAAATGATATCCTATAACGTTATTTGATGTCTTCTGGAATAGCCCTGTACTTACAGTTTCGAAGGTCGAGACTAGAACTAAAGTACCGGCTACGTCGGGATAAGTTGTTCACTACGTGTATCTCTATAAGTATATTATTGCTCGAAGGTGTTTTTTTTGTTCCAACGCTATATCTCTTTTAATGCTTCATCAAAATGAATTATTAAAACATCATTTTAAAGCTTATTTTCTCCGCTATTGAAAAACAGTTTACAATAAAATGATCGTTGAAAATTATTAAATAAGTTCTTCATTACTAGTGCCATCAATTGATACAATTCTTGTGAAGATATATATAAATAACATGTACGAGACGCTATCTATTAACAATGTTATAACTAACATGACAACTGTTCGATTATTATACATAATAATGTGCTAAATATTTTATTACTGAGGACAGTGAATGTGTTTATAAAAATATAATGTAACGCAAATATTCTAAAATGATTGTAAGTCGTAGGCAGATACAAAATCAAATAGCTTATTAAATGTACCTGTTCAGTTGGAAATTTGTCTGAATTTGATCCCGATACGTCTATGACCTCTAGTTCTACTGGCGTCCCATTTATTGGTACTGTTTGTCTATAAAGGAGATCTGCAAAAAATTAAGCAATAATGAATTATCAGAAATAAAATGTATAATTAATTATAATATAATTTGTTCATTTTTATACTGACCTGTGTTTGAATGGTATTCTCCGATGTATCTTCTAGTTAGATAACGAACGATAAGAGCTGTAACAATGATAAAAAAATAAAATTGTTTTGTGTTCTTAATAGCTATATTCTACATTAAAATATATTAAAAGTTATATAATGTAATATAGTTTAAGTTGGAAATACGGAGTGTTATTATTACAGATTTTTAAATACTTTTCATTGCTTTCATCACGTAAAACATAGCTTGATGTTAGTGTTTTTATTTATCAAATCCGTAATCAATTTGGATTCCAGTGTAGATCCAGCTGCCGGCCGGTTGACAGTGACGACTGTCGATGGATTGTTCATCTCCCGGTGGTATTGTGGTTACAAAAAAGTATAGTGTAACTGCAAAATAAGCTACTCTGCATTGATATCTTAATATTAACTTCTACATAACAAGACTATCAAGTCAATGTTGCGTAAATTTTCGACGATTTACTACTCCACATTGTTTTATAAGTAATTGGTACAAGTTCGCGAATATACGAGTAGATTGATTGGAGTTGTTTGGTTTTAAAACAAAACGAACGAATGTTGTACCAATACTTGAAATGGTTTACGGTACTGGCTATTAAATCTGTGTTTCATTGTCGAATGGAAACTGAAGATTTTCGGAATTACAATTAGTTATGAATGATAATAAACGTTAATCGTATAAATAAAATGTTCAGAATGGAATAGCAAAAATAAAATGTCGTATCAAGATTTATGTTTGCTGTCAAAAAAATACAAACGGAAGTACCTAGTAGAAATATTCCACAATTTTTGTTTACACTGAGTCTACGGTAATGTTGTAATTATGGAATCATTTATTTTAAATTTTATTATTGTATCTATTTATATGTAGGTAAGTACATAGCAGGTAAGAATTCGATCATAATATATTTATTAATTAGTCATAATATGTTGTTACAAAATTGGATCGAACCCAGTTCTGTGATCTTTAAAAACCCTATATATAAAAATCTTGTAGTGATCGTCAAAATTCTAAACGACTTGAGTTCAAATTCATGTAATATCTTTGATTTATTGATAATATGGTTTAGTTATGTTAGGATAGGATAGAAGGCGTTGTGGTTGAACTATTAACTACCAGAAAGGGCAGAACATCGGCCAGGTTGGCTAGTAGCTTTGTAAAAATGAATATATATGTTATTATATTTTTAACTGAGGAATTCATTGAAAGCTGAGTAAAATAGGGCACAGTAAACGATATCTTAAATCATACAAACAGTGAAAGTTACGTATTGAGTTTATATAAAGTTTTTAAATATGAAATCCATCAAATTGTGACAGACACTTTGAGCATTTGGGTCACGAGGTAGGACTAACGGGCAGATCTGGAATTATGAATGTTTTTTTGTTAATTTATTCACATGCTCGCTCTAAAAACGGAGAACGATGAGTAACGTCTTTTTATATGTATTTGTTATTTTTTACTACTCACCAGATTTGCCTACTCTAGAACTGCCTATGACAGCGATGCGCACGCGTGTTGGAGTTGTGCGTTCGTCTCTCATGACTGCAAAAACGTTATTCAAAAATCTGAAACAAAATAAAATACATTAATGCATTAGAATATAGTTTTCAAAATGACCTAATATTTTTACTTCGAAATTAACAAAGATTTTTTGGACATTAATTGTTAAATTTATTCGACTTCCCCGCTCCAAGCCGCGCCGCGCCGCATACGCACCCTTTTTTTCACTTCCTGTACTTGCCTATATGACTTGCTAAACTGCTAGACGTTCATGGATACAGCTCCGCTCCTTAGGGTCGTAGCGTGAAGCTATTTTACCTAATAATCTTCCTCAATAAATAGGCTATAAAAGGATATTTTCAAATCCGATGGGTAATTCCAGTTATTAACGAATTTAAACAAACAAACTAAACAAATAATCTTGGTGAGCTTTATAACAATTGTATAAGATATTAAGTTTATTTTATAAGATTTTAAATCGTATCGGTCGTACCAAACAAACGGCCCATAGACGAAAATTCATCGACAGTTAATGTAGCTCTGTTGAGATGTTAATTACGCCTCATACAAGACCTAACATTTTTATATAATCTGAAAAAAAATATTAGATTATAATACTAAGGTGATTAACCTACAAAAGAATGCATAACTAGAACAAGGGCGCTTCTAACTTCTAATAGCTTTGAGCTTTGGTGAGTGTCATTAGAAAGTGTTGAAAATTGTAATCCAGATTAACCAGATTGCGAATTATTTTGTTTTTCTTTATTTATTTTATACCAATTTTTATACAATCATGACAAGACACGTCTTATGTCAAAATAGAGTTGGAAATGATATCATGCAATAAAGTTCGTTTTAATTTGACAAAAATCATTTCATTAGATACAATTTACGTAATAGAGATGTCGCCTTCTCTTCCTAATATATGTTTTAAAGTAATATTTCATAATAATTCAACTGTACACAGCGTCGTATATAAAATCATTGGCGATTCAGATCCAATATATAATGAGCTGTAGGATTGCATGACGTTAGCTCTACAAATCACGTCACACTAATCATAGAGTCAGATACGTCACGCTAAAACTATTCAGCAGTGTTTGCGTGAATATTTTGTGTGCATCTTAGAATTTATAAGTATGAATAGTTGTATCTAATACTATTAAGTCAGCAGTTCTTGTATATAATATAATATATATGTATAATTAGTAAAACGGAAACGGCTCCATCGATTCGGATAAAACTTTGTATTTAGATAATGTTTTACAATCCAAGTTTACACAGATATTTATTATTTATATGAAATAATACTGCTTCTCAGATTTACAGTCATGTTATCATGTATTATTAGTCGTGTATATCCAGCAATACTTATATTAATATAATAAACATTTTAACAGTGACTTTCTTTTGGTTTGTCGTGTTTCGGGATCACCCGATGTTTTTTTTTAATTCTTTCTTTTTTCTATATTCACTAAGATGTTTCATATCTGCCGGGCGTCCCGTGACGGCTAACTTTTTAAAACTAATTTATTATCTGACCCGTCCGAATGTTTGGGACATTAAAGAATTTAAATAATATAACAGCTATTGTAGTTTAACGGGTTGTTAAGAGATGGCGCCTCAACAAATGGCATTCTTATTGAAAAGGTTTTTACTCACGTTTTTAACAAAAACACCAATTTTAATATATCTGTCTTTTTTTCATCGACAGCGGAGAATATAAGTTTTAAAATTTTCTTAGAATCATTAGTTATGACGAAGTTTATGGGAGGTGTGGTGTTGCCACAAAAATTCACGTTTGAAATTAGAGATTGTAAAATTATTATCGCGGTATTTTTATTTAAAAAAGTTTTTCTATGTGTTTGCAATGTTTTTCATATGTAACTACGCACACGTATTTTCCCAAGCTAATAAACAGATTAAAGTTGATATTTTTGTCAATGCTACAACCATAAATGTTTGAAAATGTGAAATCGTTCCAAAATAGAAATAAAAAATAAGATGTTCATCGTTAACGTTCGCTTCAACACTGCATTCATCTAAAACCTATTAATAAAATAAAATACTAAAATCGGTATATTTATATAGTAGGTGCAATATGTTGTACCGAGTGAGGCATTTCATATTTATACTTTGAATCAGTCGGTCTGCGTCAGAACCCACTGAACAGTTGAATAACCTACACAAACAACATAAAATAACGCATGCTAGTAGTGGACGTTTTGACAGCAACGTTTTGTTATGTAATAACGTTTACGCGGTAAATTACCATTAATTAGTATTTTCACTCTTATTCACGACAAGGCAGAAAGTGTCTTGAACGTCGACATATTCAGATGCAGTTTCTATGTTGTTGTAAGTACGTAAAATACATGAAATAGGTACGCGGTTTCTGACATTGTTCGGACTAACATAATAACCGATATTATATGATTCACCCCTCAGACTCCCATGGTGAATCCTTAGTCCCGTTTGTACGTTTCGTTCTAGAAATAAAATACAATATTTTACTATCAAATAGACATTACATTTTAGAAAGGATAATTTAATTGAAACTTCTCTAATATAACTGAATCGTGTAAAGTGTATTCTATCGTATTCTATTGTACAAATATATATTAATCCACAATTAGACTTAATAAATAAATAATTATTTATTTAGTTTACAGTGAAATCGGTACCTAATTTTAATACCTAATATTGCGAAACAATTATATTTACTGAAATGGATAAACTATTATTGATTGTGGTTACAAAGACTTAGCACATTTGCTAATGTCAAAAATTATTACCATAATTTTTTATTATTTTTTTTAGCTTTTTGGTGACAATAAAAGAAGCCAGAAAAAGAAATAGATTGTATATTTTATAATCTGTGACAGTTAGGTATTTGAAAACACGTGGCACGTAAAACGTAAACACGGAAAAGCTATTGGAGAATTTTAAACCGTTTAGTTCTTACTTTGTTGATATTATATATTGATTAAGCCAGAAGCCGCCGATGTCCTTATTTTGTGAACAAACCTAAGAATTAAATTTAGAAATTGATGTAGAAATCTTCAACAATACATAATCATATTAACCGTAGTATTATTGAGAACTTTTTTATGATTTTCATAAAGAGTGTTTGTCATCACCGTAATGTTTAAAACATAATTTTATTATTATATATAAAATAACAACGCATTCCTGAGATATGACTCGATCTACTTTTATCCTTTAATATATTTATTTTCTTATTCGAGCTTTATTACTGTAGAAATATTATGATAAAGATGTTGATTGCACGTTTGTTGTAAAAACATTTAGTAGGTAAGTAGTTGACTAGGATAACCTATTTTCATCACATCTCGAGTTTTAATTTGTCCTATTTATTTAAGTAAAAAATACTATGTACAATAAATACAAACTTAAAAATATAAAACTGAAACCATAATTATTCAATTTATCGAGAAAAAATTATCCAGACGTGCGTACATCATAAATATAAATGTTTGCACTCAAATTTATAAAAAAATATGTTTAAAAAAAATTCATATAATTTTCCATGCACCGAAGATCTTGGCATAGTGAACTACAGTTGCCGCCCAGATCATTTACGGCGACAACGACGCGACGCCTTCCTTTATTTATGTTTGGCGCCAAATAATATCATTCAGTCGCCCGGCTCGATAGAGTGCTGCCAAAAGAAATGTCCGCATTTAAAATTCTTTTTTCCTCGTGACGTTATTAATTTAAACTTAAAAGTTATATAAATGTTTCACATTCAGGATGTGACGTTAATTGTATACTAAAAATGGAATAATAAAATAACATCGTATTTTATTACAATTGCGCTTGAAAATGATACAGGTGCTGTCTCTTGCTCATGCTCTCATGCTCCGTGCGTAATCCTATTCATTTTAAATGTTCAGATTTTGTTGTTTTTTATTGTTTGAGTGGCGTGTATACATTGTATTTATTGCCCTTCTTAAATTAAACTCAAATTTTTGAGTATATTGGCTGCAATGTACGAAGCACTGATATTCGCTTTAATTTTTATTCTAGTGGTAGTTGTGCCCCACGGTTACACTTCTCCAAAACAAAAAAAAAAAAAACAATCTCTTGAGATTTATAATATAAGTATAGATTTTTTTTATCGCATCGTATATTGGTCAATGGTCAGTAAAATGTAATCATAGCGTATAATAACAATTGCTCACTAAAGTCATTTGATTATTAACTACGTGCTATTTATTCACTTATCATCCCATTAATAGTTACGACGAATAATTAAGTAGCGATCTCCTCACGCCGCACGAACAAGATACAGATTGCAATCTCTTACGATGTCCTACTTATATATTTATCTTATGTCCAAAATATATATCTAAGCAATGTGTCAGTCAAAACACCACATAATATATTATGTAAAAGTAATATGTTATGTCATTTATATTATATAACATATAAAGGTCCTAAGTAAAATAATGTTTTGTGTAATACTTCATCATCACAATCTCAGTCGAAAGAAGACGAATGCTGGAAATAGGCCTCCTCCAAAAATCGCCGGAATAACCGGTCCTATGCTGTTTGCATCCAGGGTTCCTACAACCTTCACCAGTTCATCGGCCCACCTTGTAGCAGGTCTGCTCACGCTGCCATGTAATACTTAGGTAAAATAAATTACTTACTACCATATGACGAAGTTTTATAATAATCATATATTAGTATCTAAAGATAGGTTTTTTAAATAAATTTGGTAAGAATTATTAACATTTATAACTGTAAGAGTACAAGAAATGTGGGCGTTGTAGTATAATATGCAAACAAATTGTAATTGTAGTGGGAGCTAAGCTTTTCGTGGGTGGATTCTCTTAGAGTGGTTATTACAAACCTTTGTCGCGAAAACCAGTGGGTAGTTAACGTAAACTTTATCGTAATTAAGATCGCTGCATCTATTTGTAGCGGAGATTAGTGCTTTAGAATCTAAGGCACTGATTGAAGAATAGCTATGATGTATGAATAATGGTATTTAGGATCTCGAAAACAAATAATCTTTGAAATAAGTTTATTTTAATTTTTTTAAGTCGAAATTCATATTATCTTTGGTCATTTCTTATCATTATATCTATAATCTTATAATATTTTACAAATTTTGACTAAAATGTGAATTATATTCAGATAAGAACCATACTACCTGGGGAAACAAGAACGTCTGTAGGATTCTATTTAAAAAACATGTCAGTTTATGTACGTTAAAACACTAAGATGCTATTAATTAGTCTGTTATTTATTCAGGTATTGATAATACAGAACGCTTGGCATTTAAATAAAATGTCTTCCAAGAATAATTAATACTTATAGGGCTAAATTTATACTTGGCCTTTGCAGCAGAATTTCACCCGCTGTGACGCTCACAAATCTTGGAAAGTACCACTCTATTAGAAGGTCTTTAAATCCTCGAGAGAATAGGTAAAGGACAGGACCTTGAAAGGAAATCGTCGATTCAGGGCTGTTCAATTCCCTGTTACAGTACACAAGGTCGACTGCCGAGAACCTTGGACCTTGAGCCATGTGTTGACACTGGCAGTGATTGAAGGTTGACGGCCCCATGCCGAATTGCCTCTGTCCTTGTAACAAATGCTGGTATTAAATATATCGGTAGCATTATTATACAGAACGGTTTATTTTAGGCCCCTATAAGACATTATAGATATACGTTTATGAATCCTACTTGACCTTTGTTAGATGGTTTTGGTATTATTATAGAGAGAATGCGAATTTTGTGAGTTTTTGTGAGTTGAATCACTGGAACTACCAGTTAAGTTTTGAAAAAAATGTTTTCAATTTTATAGTCTATTTATTGAGGAAGGTTGGCTATATAAGTTCACGGTAAGACCCTAAAGAGTGGAACAGTAAAGATGAATCTGGAATGCTGTAGGCAAGTACGAGAAAAGTGACAACAACAGATGCGTTAATGGAATAAATTTAAACGGAAAGACCGTGGGGCACATCTTACCTTTAAATAAATGGTCGAGTATTATGGCACTAATTTACTCCTAGCATGTACCTAAATTAATATATCTGGAACCCACACACTTAACAATGATCTGTGAAAATCTAATTTACAATTAGTACAGTTTGCGTTGCCAGCAAAAACAACAAGCAATACGGCAGTAAACCTAGTAAGCGAGTTCTTAAGCCTAAATACCACAGTTCATGGTTGAAACTGTTTGTTTTCTTTTAAGAATTTTGGAAGCGTTTAAAGATACAAAGTTAGCAATTAAAGTCGAAACGATAATTAAATTATACAAGATTAATAATAAATTAATGCTGGCATCTTGTAAGATTTTACTTAGAAAGCGTTTACTTAAGATAAGTTTTATCAGGAGCAATTTTCAATGTATTCCAAATGTTAGAAACATCACTGTTAGTAAAACACGGGGTGGTTGTTTATTTTTATTTTTGATGTTGATTTCTTTAAAAAGAAATTTACTCAATTTATTCAAAACGAGGAAAACTATAACAGCAAAGATTGAATAGTTATTGTTAAAAGTAACAAAAATTAGAGCGCATAAATTTTCTTGACTTTACGACTCATGTTTTTGAAACATTTATCATTATTAGTCAAAACATTGTTTAAAATTAGGTTATATATGCGGACATTCATTTTTAGAATTGTCCGGAGGCCTTTTTATTATAATTCGTTTATTCTTGAAGTTTTTGACTCAGATATGATTAAATTTAAACAAAATTGTAGGGAAATAATGATAATTAAGGTAACACTACAAAATGCATAGTGCAGTGCCGTACAACGCCGCGCGCTTCGCTGCAGTCCAGTTCTGGTTAGTGCAGTCTTACCTTAACGGTATTTTAAGAAGCACTTAAAGCACAGTATAATGGTGGTTTTTCCTACTTTTGTATTGTAACACAGTAGTATTAGCTTCCTATGTATCACTTTATCTAATCCGAGTTTATTTTAAGACGAAGTTTTTCCATATTACTTGGAATTTATTAACGTAACAAACATTACTAATTACAATAATTTATTAAGCATATTGTCAGAGGTAGATTTAGTCAGCAAATGGCCGGTAGCAAATGCTACTGGGGAGGGAGGCTAGGTTTTATATGATAATAAAATAAAACACAACTTGCACAAACAAACTTTTCTCGATGCAATGTGAGAAAATTTACAAATAACACTGGACAAAACAATTTCTATAAGTAATTTATATTCCGTTTTCATAGTCGTCACAGTAATTCGAAATTCTTCGCGGGGTCCCCAGAAACGAAGGGATAAGTTATGTATATGGCTATTCCGACCCTGCATATTATACTAATTAGTACAAATTACAAATTAGTACAAAGTATTTTAGATATATTAGTTGTATCTTTCCTATAACTATTACATCTGTACCCTACTTACAAATTGTATCGACTGATATTCGTATAATTATTGTCAGTAAGTACTAAATACATAATTGTTAAGGCACAAAAACCTGCAATTATTGAATCTTGATTTTTGGTTTACAATAAACAGTAATTACTAATGAGTTTCATTTACACAGGTTTTAAACTCTAACAATTACTTCGCATAGGTAAATAATTGTTTCAAATTACATTCGTTTCTTAACGAGGGCGGTGACTTTTAAAGAGTCTTTGATCGGAACATTCACAGTTTATTGCGGACTGAAGGTTTTGATTGCTGTTTAATGTAAGAAGTGAATAATGTAAACGGCCGTTTATTTCGTACAGGCAGAGAAGATAGAAAATGAAATACTTATTTTTGAGACGTTTATTCAAGGTTCATTCTTTGAGATTTAATCAATTTTATTTTATTAAATGAATATCAACAATAGTATGAATGTGTAATTTATATGGTTTAATTTCAATTAAAATATCAAATAATAATTTGTGGTGATGGAATGAAAATGGTGACCATATTATATGTCTTAATTAGAATTTGAATTAATGAGTGAATGTGAAAAAAGAAACCTCCTAAGGAAAGATTTTACGAGAAGAATTTGTGCCTATTTCATTGATCGAAAAGTATAATATTAACCAAAGACAACTAAAGATTACATATTTTTTCTATTGATAGAACGTTTTATTAAGTAAAGGTAAGTCGCCGAGGATCCTGTGACCTAGGCTTGACCCGCTCTACAAGTCGTGACTGGGTCATCAGTATCGAGTATACCTGGGACTTAGGACTTATTTACATTATTTCTTATAGTAGAGCTCAATTTAAATAATTGAAAGTGTTTTTTTTAATTTACAAAAGGCATATGAATTAAATAATACATTCTAGAAGTCTTTATTTAAAACTGTGATTTATTTTCTTTACTTTGTTTTTCATTTTAATCCTGTGCCGTTTAAGTATAATGGCTGAAACAAACTATATCCTTTTTTAAATCATTCAAGTAACAATAGACACTGTTGGTCATTTCGCGTATATTTATATCCCAATAAATTACGTTGTAAAACTGTTAGTACAATAGTGTAGTAAAGATAATGTCCGAATTCAGCGTGTACTTGACCTGGTAGTATATTTTTCACTACTGAAACTGTTTCGTCGCGGCGCGCTGGCGTATGTAATGAACACTTACGAAACCTTTGTTACATAAATTTTACATACCTACACACAGATAAAACTAAAAAGTTAAATGTTATAAAAAACGCTTGTTTACATTTCGATCGTTGAATTTATTAATTTATCGACAGGTGGTGTTGAACTGAGAAGTATTCCTGGGAGTTTTATTTGTCATGAATTAAATGATCGATTTTAAATTGTAAACTTGACCTACTTTGAGTCATAAACTAAAATACCTGGGCGACCGAGCTGTGCTCGGTGTCTTATATACAAAAAACGAAAAATACCTATCTAGGTAAACTTGGAATGTAAAATATTATCTAAATGGAAAGTTTCATCGAAACCGTTGGTGCCGTTTCCGAGAATCCAATTACATTTATATTTACAAGAATTGCTCACTTAATATAATCTAATAGTCAACAACATTATATTTCTCACTTCAGAACCATTAACACCGTTGTTATGACTATATTACTAAAAACTTATTTTTTTACTTTTGGAGTAGATTATAATATTTTGCAGAGTGCGGCGTCGATCGATGTGAGTTCGAATCCCGAACTACGAATTACGAAACATCGTAATGAAACCATAGAATGGTGGAAGGGCATTTTCTAATTCCCGCCCGGCTAGCTATCTGCTACAGGTTATCGAGTTGAAAATTTGTCAACAAACACCTATAGATATGTGCCGGTAACTGCACTTCATAGCAAATCTTTCCACTAGGCTTAGCGTGTCCCCATCGTCAATTAACATCAAATGAGATTGTGGTCAAACGCTAAAACCTATAAAGAATTTTAAAAATCTATACATATATATTTACTTGTCCTGGATTGCTGACTAATTAATTCATTAACGCTACCTTTGTAATACAAAAAAAAAATCTATAAGCCAAATACTAACGAATGTTTCATACTTATTATAATGGGGCATCACTATGACGCGAGCGATGCCGCTGGCAAAGCACTAGCATATTTATATAGTAAAGATAGGTTAACGTACTTAGCAGCAAAATATTATTTACTATAATTAGGTGATATCCGCAGATGTTCATTCACGTGCAAAGTAAACCAATTCTAAACAAGATCGAAATTTTCCGATCGTATGTAGGAACGTATTGGTCGTAAATAACATAGGCAATGAATGATATTGCACAAGAATTTTCGTAATGCGCTATTTTTTTACCGACTTAAAAAAAGGAGGAGGTTCTCATTTCGAATGTTTTTTTAATGGATGTTCAGCCATAACTTCTTTGTTTATGAACCGATTTGGATGTTTTTTTTTTGATAGGAGATACCTCAAGAGTGGTCCCGTTTTAATTTCATTGGCATTGGTACTGTAACTTCGAAGATACACCAGGGAACTCTACAAAATCATTAAAGTTGGTTTACGTTTTTTGATAAAAATTGTCTTGTCTCATTGTTATATAAGTATTGTAGTCGAAGAAAACTGAAAGAGAACCGAAGAACACTAGGCAGTGGTCAAGATAATCACCGTCAGTTAGGGCGAATGTCAACTAATTATTCGTTTGAAGATATATTTTATTAGAAAACGATAAAAATAAATCCGTATTTGAAGACAATAATATGCATTCGAAGATCATTTTTTTAATCATCAACATATTTGAATATAAATCATTTGATTGCCAACTTTTATTTTTTGTATTGAACGAGAGAAAATATTTACTGTTATTTTAACCGTAAATCAAATTAAGTTTGTATGAATGGAGTTAATGTTTTGTTACTTTTCTTAAAAGCACGAATATAAGACAATACAGAATTCTGATGTGATGGATTTGTTTGTTGTTTTTAAATCTAGAAAAGAAGAAAGGTATATCCAATTTTGTAAAATTTATATTATTATGTGCCGTAAAAGATATTATTCCCTGTTTGTTCGGATTTATGTTGAATTTTATTATTGACGTTCATTCACGGGATCATACTCGTGAACGTAATAATGAACGACGTCTGACAAACGTGCAAAATATTTATCTTTATCATAAATTCTTACGAATATAATACACTATAAATATATTTACTCAGTGGATAACGTCAAAGATCGGGAGGAATAGTTGGCAGAAGGACCATTTTTAGTTGACGGTACAAAGTTCGGACGGATGTTTTCTATATGAACCCGTAAATCTTTATTGACATATTTTAAACTCGGCAAAGCGAGCGACACTGAGTTCATTTACGTGGAGCTTTCAAAAGGATAAAGCACTGGAAAATTACTCTCTAGTTTATCTGTCAGAGCACTCAGTTGTCCGCTGTGTAGATAATACAAATTAATGGGTGTGTTCATACAATATTTTATCACTTGTTTGAACGTGTGTCGTTTATAAAGCTGACGAGATTGTTTGTTTGTTTAAACGCGATAATCTCTAGACATACAAGTCAGATTTTAAAAATTGTTTCTGCATTTTATAGCCTATTTATTGAGGCAAATTATAGGCTATATAACTTCACGCTTCGACCCTAAGAAGCAGAGCAGTAACAGTGAATGTGAAGCAATCTGGCAAGCTGTATGCAAGTACGGTAAGTGAGAACAATTATACGCTACAGCAATGCACATGGAGACAGCGCAGTGAATAGTTGGTCAAAAAAATTTAACACAGGTGAAAACGTGAGGCACAGCTAGTGTTAATACAAAAAGGGCTTATGGATTATGTAATTGGGTTGTTTGTGAGCATGGCAGAAACTCCCTTCCGTATCCATGAATCGGTATCGTTCCGGACTCGATCGGAAACAATATTTATAGAAAGCTACATTTTGATTTTCAATATTCATTATTATTATATGCAATATTAGCGCTTTGCCCGCGGCTTAGCTCGCGTTATAGTTGGGTTATTTCCCATTATCCCATTATATTTATCCTAACCGAATTGCTAAATATCAATTTTAATAGATTGATCTCCATAAATTATGGGGTTTTCTATCAGCTCACCATATCCTTACTGAAGTAGGTAGAAAATATGAAACACCAGTACTTCGTGACGTCGCAAGCCTCATTTATTTCTTTCAAATTGATGAATGCCTTTATGCACCCTACGGACAGTAATTTTTCGGTCAGCCATGGCTTCTTAAAATTGCACTCGTAATGTCATGAAATATGATTTTTTATCAGTCTCAATCCATAATTTTAGTTTCTTTATACTTACATTTTAATGTAAGTATATGTTAATAATTTTCAACTTAATTTACAAACGTTATGTTAATTTACTAATAGCACCAATTTACCCGATATAGCACTTAGCAGACACGAGCTTTTGCAATAATGTATATTTAAATTGATCTAAACATTACGGTCTGTAATGCGAAACGGATGAGAGATCCACGTGAGTTTATGTTCACTTCTGAGTTCTGTTGATATGTTTGTGGGCCATTATTGGATCACGTTCCCTTCCATCCCTCGTGTTAGATTAATAACACTTTATGTCAATAAATCTAGACGGTATATTAAATATTTGTCTATATTACTATTATTGTAAAGAGGTAAAGTTTGTAGAAGTTAATTTCTAAAACTATTGATCTGATCTTAAAAACTCTTTTACTAGTAGAAAGATAGATTATCCTGTAATGCTATTTTTTATTATTATTAAATTTTAAATCGACCTAGCGATGTGACGACCGGTCTTATACGTATTATTGTATGTACAGTAGGAGTGGTCGGTAGTTCGAGTCCCGCTGATTTAGGTTTTAAAAAAAAAAATTAAGAAGATTTTTTTATAGTTTCCGAAGGTTTCACTTCTACCGCGTGTAAATTGCACACATGTTTTTATTCTTAATTAATTACTTAATACTTACTTCCTAAGTTAATAGTTATTACACAGTAATTAATTATTAATTACTATGTTTGTTACCTTTTCACGACTAAACCTAAACCGATCGCAATGAAATTTGTCATACTGCTAGCCTGGGATCTAGAGAAGGATATAGTACGAGAAACACGCAAACGAAGTTACGATTAAAAAACTATTTATTCATAATTTCCCAGAAATAAATTATTGTTTATAATTTGTAAATTTTGTGATATAACGTAGCGTATATAATTGCAGCGGGTTGGTAGGATACCTGCACCCGACAGGGTCGCGATCACTATACGTACCTACCTACACATGATAATAAAAACGTCACAGTGACACTCTTTTGGTTTGTCGCGTTTCGGGATCAGTTCCCGAGAGAGTGGCTTGCATGCTGGCATGACAGCGGTGACCGGCGAATGATTGCTAATATTTCGGTGGTCACCTTTTTTTTGCGTTGTACAAGCCTCATGGCGCAGTGATAGCAAGCATATTGAGCCAAGAGCTTCCGGATTCGATCCCCGCATATGAATGACATTTGTGCGATGAGCATGATTGTCAGTTGTATGTCTGGGTGTTAAATATCTATTATATGTATGTGTATCAGTTGTTAAATGGCCGTGTGTGAAATTGTGTCCCCATATTTATTATTATTTATTTGATGTACTCTGTTTCCATAAGGCGCAGTGCAGTTACTTTGCCAAACTAGTATAAAAAAATGAAAATACACAATTCATTGACTGAAGTGAGTTCGCATTGTAATATTACATAACCACGCCGCACCGCATCGCGCCGCGCCGCCTAGCAACTGTGGCACTCCCTCCACTTTGCAAGCAAAGTGCTCAGATTCGACGAGCACCTACACAAATATATAGGTTGGTTTCCGATGTTCCTCCGTTACATTAGATGAAACCCTTCTCATATTTTATGAGTGCTACCGCAAATATTATTTTACCAATTATCTTTTATGAAAGATACTTTACTGTTATTACATTATTGTTATTATTTAATTTTTAATTTTAAGTACCTATGTAATAGTTTTTTAAATTAATATTTTTGAAATATCATTCTCTAAACTTAAGGTTACCATAATTCCGGAAATTTTGCTAACTTGTACGGAAATTTGTTTCTTTGTACGGAATGCGGGGGCAATTCAAGATGGTTCGGAATTTTCACACAAATGATGGAAGAATAATGAAACATTAAATAGAAATAAATATCTATAATTAAATCGATCAAGTATCAACAATTATAATTCTTAAATTAACATATTGATACAACATGTAGATAGATACATTATGTGTAAGTAACAAATCAATATTTCGCTTAATTTAATTTTTTAAAGAAAATGTCCGGAATTTTCTCCGGATATTCTTTTTTTACCTAGGTAACCCTACTAAACTTCATAACAATCTCTTTATAGACTGTTTTGGTAATCAATGCTTTTTAGAATTTAAGTTTTAGATTGCCATAGGAGGTTGAGATCACATTTGAGGAAGTACTCCTGTATTTAAGAAAGTAAGAAGATGATTTTATAGTTAGTTAAATGTTATAAATATAAAACTCATTGTATTTAAAAATAATTTCTTTTTATTTTTTAAAAATAGCTTTGATAGTTATACTACGCAATCGAGATTATCGGTCCTAATTATTAATTTAATTATTATTTACATAAATCAAATTTGACTTTGATACTAATATAAAAATGATAATAGTAAATAAAATAAATAGTTAAGAAGACGGGATGTCTAAAGGAGATGGTGTTACATATAATATATGTATTCTATCTTTAATAAAATAGAAAATAATAAATCTTTTAATAAAAAAATACCCTTTGAAAATCATACTCTAACATTTAAAAATAATGTTTGTCTTTATGTTTTGATCCGTAGTATCACACATGATCTACATAAAAAATCCCCGAAAAATATTTTCAATTGCGGGTTTTTTTTGCGCAATAATGACATTTATATTATCTAACACATTAAGAAATCACTTTTTAACTATCTCAAAATATATTGGTAACCGCAGACAAGAGCTAGTATAAAAATTTATATAAGTAACGTTGTTGCTATGCTGTTACCTACAAAACAATCCAATACAAGAAACCCTTCAGTTAGATTGTTTACCCGTTTATTGGAAATTCGTAATTGCTTAGATTGCACCATAGTTGGTTAATATTTTAGATATAGAAAATGATTGAATGGGAACAACCTATTAACATGACGTTATATTATACATCCTTTCATCATTTGATTACTTATTTACAAAAATGTTTAGAGCGTCTCATCGGTCAATTAAGTCTTTCAGAATATGGGGTGATATATCTATAACATAAATATCAATTCAAATTAATTAATTAATTACTTTATTTATGTAGAACTAGCGTGGTTGTCATTATATAACTCAGAAAATAGTATTTTACCGGAATAACTAGACGAATAGAGTTCTTAGTAATTAATGAATTTACCACGTTCTTTTTGGTTTGAGAAACAATATTTATATATATCACTAGCTGACCCACGAAACTTCGTCTACTTCATATAAGAGAAAGAGAGAGAAAGGATTAGAGAGAGGAGGAGTGGGTCGTAGGCACTGTATTATAGATACCGCCCGCCTCCCATATTATTCTGCTTAATAAAAATGCGCTCGCGATACTTCATCATTATTTTGCTGCAGAGTTATTTTAAAACTGTTGTATCTCCTAAGATATTCATTTAAATCAATTACTGTAAAGGGCAATTTTGTTAAAAATTAAATATTAAATACTTGTGATGAATAATGTATTTATTCGATAAGGATTAATACCATGTATATAAAAATACCTTCGCAAATAATTCATTATTTTAGAACAAATTTTATTACTATAAAAAAGGTTGTATTGAGTAAATCTTAAAAAAGAGTAATATGCTGTCGCGGATATTTTTTTAGAAGTTTTTAAGAGAAACAATTCCGCCACACACTATTGTTGCGTAACCTTAAACATTCACGCAGCGCAAGCTTTCAAAAGGAATAAATTTCCTCCGGTTTTGCTACATTTTTCATTGATGCTACGCTTCTATTGGTCGTAGCGTGATGTTATAAAGCCTATAGCCATCCTCGATAAATGTGCTATCCAACACTAAAACATTTTTTTCCATTCGAACCAGTAGTTCCTGAGATTAGCGTGTTCAACCAAACAAACAAACAAACTCTTCAGCTTTATAATAATAGTATAATTCTAAGACAAATCAAGATAACTGTAAAACTTGTACGTATACATCGAAAATTGTATTGCTATGATAAAACTAAATAATGATGAATATCACCTGGACGCCTAGCTTGTAGATCTGATATGTTATAGTTAGAAGTTGATTTTGTTAGGATTTTCAATTAAGTGTATATTAAAACATGCTATGTGTACAAATAATGTAATTGCAACTACAAAAAACAAAATTTAAATAATTTTCATAATATTAATTTATTTTATTAAATATGAAACTTTTTATGACAAAATTTTATAGATTTTACATTTTGCGAAGTTAATAACATTATTAATCAAAGGTCCAAAAAGGACATGTCCATTCCATCGTAACCTAAACTTAGCATTTCCACAGTGTTTACTTTACTTAGTGTATTAATAACAAACTTCCATAAAATCTTGACTTCCTTGCAAGATTGCTACATATACTGAAGTGAGTTTGAAAAAATTTTACAATACACATTGAATGTGTTATGATCTACTTTGTATTTAATTTAAAATATTTTAGCAATACAATTTGTACTAAATAAATGAAAATGATATATATTATGAACTGTTTATTTTTAAATTTAGCACATTGCGGAAGTCTAAGAACAGTGAATGAGACTCACCTGATTGTAAACGGACAGGCGAAGAGGCGTCCCGGGGTGACAGGTACAGGTCGGCTGGACACGGCGACAACAAAACACCAATCGATCTCAACAACAGTCTGCACTGAGCACTTGTTAAATTTCACTATCCCTTTATATAATTTTTTTAAAGTTCAACTTAAAAATGTTTCAACTTTTAAGGGAATAAGAATGTTTGTGTCTGAGTAGAAACCTTCTACTGCCGCGACGTTTAGCGTGTTAAAGCGCTTACGAGCGACTGGGCGTCCCGCAGACATACCATCTTATATATACGTAGAGTTACATCCACCCGTCCGCCCGCCCTCTGCGTGTATTTGTACATGCAAATATATCAGTGGAATTCAGCGCCTAATTTTCGCTGTCACTGCCTTATGCCGACACAATGAGAGCGTTGATCTCTGATCCGCCTGCATTCAGCGACAGCTGACCAAATTCTTTGCGACCCAAGGATGGCCGAATTACTCATATGGTGACCGTGCTCTAAGCCATATATGGATTTAATGCATTGATTTTAACTGTTTATAATTAGATACTATTGATTTTAAGAATAGTGTTGTACTATTAGTTATCTATGCAGTTTTCTTTAATAAAGTACTTTCTGGAGAGTCTGGGCTTGCACCTTTTTTATGTAAAAAACTTTATAGAGAAGAGCTTAAAATTAACTGGAAACATACAGTACAGCGAACTGGCAGCTTAATATAGTTTTAAAAAGTGAACTCAAAAATATTTTATTGTGTCTTAGTTACATAATATTATTATTTGATATAAATTGCTATTACTCTTAATATTATTTATTGCTTTTCCCTTTATTTTTATGTTGTTTTAAATTACATATTGCTAAACTTACATGATATCCTTACGTGTAGGTAGGTAGTTTATTGCTGCGGTTGCACTTGTTTTTAGTAGTTTATTATTGTAGTACTAGGGTCTACAGGGATTTATACCCGTCTGTGTCGTGACCACCATGCACATGGTAATAAACCTGTCACAGTGATTCACTTTTGGTTTATAGCGTTTCGGAGGTACCTCATGTATATCCAGTGATGACCGCCGATGGATCATCGATCTCTAAATGATTGCCGTTGTTTTTGGATTGCATTGTATTTCCGATCAAGTAAATTGACGTAGCCACTTTCCTCTACAACAATAAAAAAAAAAATTCGAAGCATTTATGAAGACTGCCGACAGTAGAGAAAACTTAAAACTGTGAATTAACGAATGAATAGAAGTAACTATTATTAATATTAATAATAGAATTAAGAAAATACCAATATAATTTAAAATAAGAAATACTAACTTTGTAAAATATAATTGTGTAATATAAGAATTTTTTTTAATAATCGTTAACACGTCACGTTACCATATCGATGACGACTTACATGAATTTACTCCCTATCCAAACCTTCTTAAAGATCTTTTCACTTCAAAAAATATATTTACTAATATTCAAAATGGATCAATATGTAGACACTAAGATAATAAATTTCGACTTAAGAAAAATACATATAGTAACTGGTTTATGAAGTAAATTTTATGTATAATACAACCATACGAAACAACGTAAAATCTATGAGATCCACAAAACAGAAGCGTGAAAAATCATTTATCATATTGCACGATTGACATTAATAGGCTATTATTCGAAACAGCCTCATATTTTCCAGTTATCAGAGTAACGATAATAAATACAATAACAAGCTCGAGAGAAAATGATTTTCCAGCTAACAAAGAAAGAAATATTACAATATCGGTAAAGCTTTCGATCATTTTAAAGTTAACAGTTTTATGTTAAGCGAATAGCGATTTGAACGGCTTTACACAAAAAGAAACCAGATCAAGGATACAAAATACAATCTATAGTTCAACAAACATCGGATTTCCCAAACAATTTTTATTGTTATTGGCAGATCAGGCGCATGTTTCTTCTCGTGAGGTGTCGATGACTGATATACCGTTTTGTTTTACGATTTAGCAATTTCATTTCATAAACTCTGTTACAATGCCGAACGATATATGTTGAGACACGAGAGACTGATTCAAATTTATTAAATTAAGGGAAAACCCATTTTGAAATATATTTTTTCACTCTTATTTCTTGTAAGTAATAAAAAACCTTAAAAATAATGAGTCTGCGAATTGCTGCTAAAAATTATGTTTTACTTTACACTAACTGGCTCTATAGACGTTTTCCTACCCTTTCCCGATGATTAATAACTGCGACCACAGCACTATCTGAATTTAAGGGGCAGTGTGTCGCAAATGATAATAAACTAAGGTTCGAAAAGTACAGGTTATTAAGTCCAACTCTGTTGGAACATATAGCCACTGCCTGGCAACAAATTTTTCACTGGAGAGTATTAACAGGTAGGCACCAGAAAATGTCCTACTGTCTTATGATTTGAACGAAATCTCACTTAAATACTACTTCCGTGTTTATTTATTTTTAAAGTGTCTTCTACAATTGCTTACACTAATAGGTATTACAATAAATTAATTTGAGTTATGAACTATGATAAGTGTAACAATTTCTTACAGACAAGCACCGCATGGATATTTTGTGTTACGATGATGTTATTAATTTAAATACTACACACTCCAAACAAATAAAAATCATGATAGAAATTAGTGAAAGAACCCTGTTACCTATATAGTAGGTACCCATTACAAGATTGTATACCGCTCGAGTAGATATGCACCAATATTATTAAAATGCATATCAATAATAACATCACTATAGATAGCTATTTAAGAACTTTCAAAACCTAGGAATAAGTGAAATCGTTCACTATTCAGGTAATTTATTCGTGTTCAGGTAAGTGTATAATTTTTGCTATATTATTCCATATACCTAACATAAATAAGTAACAAGACAATTTTAACAAAAAAGAAAACTTTGAAGAAGGTTTTGAAGAGTTTCCTTGTGTATCTTTGAAGTTGAAGGTCCACTGCCAATGAAATTAAATTGTCCCGTTCCGTGGTGTTCCCTAACAAAAAAAGAATCATCCAAATCGGTTTATAAACAAAGAAGTTATGGTATAACAACCATTAAAATAAAATTCGAATTGAGTAGCGTTAGTCTTATGTTGATGTTGATTAAAAAGGAGTTTTTTGTTTATGGCAAAGTATCTACACGGCGTCTGATGGTAAGTATAATCCTAAAACAAAGGCAAACATCAAGAGATTCACAGTCCTCACGGCAATTGCATATACACTAGTTGATTTCGAAACGGGTTAAATTAATGGAGGGTCATTGTAACGGATATCATGTGCGTGATGGTCGCGACCCAGTCAGTTACCGATACCTCCTATACCATCCCGTTTGATTACTAGATATACAACGGCTGATCCCGGAACGTTACATGCCTAAGTACGCCATTATAACGGGTGTTACCGCTGGTGTCTGGTCGTCGTGATTCAGTCGGATACAAATGTATTACTTTCAAACAAACTACTAAGTAATACATAAAAAATTGAAGAGTATTATATAATAATTAACAAACACCTTAACTGTTTGAATATTTGAATTTAAGAATAAATAATAGATTTAATTATAACATAGGGTTAACACAAAGGCTGAAATTTGATTGAAAAATTATGAATTACCTATTTTCACCTTCATAAAATCATAATCGATAAAAGATTGATTGAGCAGATCTTCTAATCGAGTCCAAAGCAAATAAACTTTCAAAAAATAGATGAACGTAAATAAATTGTGTCTTAAAATACTTAGTAGATTATTCTTAGGTAACTATTTTAAAGTTTGACGTAGTTATGTTTCTTTCACTTTATCCTTTTCACAGCGTGATATATTTCATGGAGTACATGTTGAACATCAAAGAACCATCAAAGCAAATAACTTTTATTACAGTATACTAGATGTTCGTTGGTACATAAGTCTTTTCAGAACTTTTATCATTGTTATGGGTAGTGACGGGTATGAGCATGTACCTAACCATTCTTAAAAATTCAATATGTATATTATAAAAGAAAACATTCTATGTAAAAAAAAAAATTTTCATTATGAATTCCATCTGTTGAACTAACATATATATAGGAGGCACCATCTAACGTCACAGCTGTTATTAAAAACATGATGAATTCAGGATCTTTTGATATATTCCAAAGGTCGACAACGACAATAGACATTATATGATGTTGAATCAAAGAGATTTCCTCCCGGTACTTACGCGGCGGATTCCGGGAAAAGCATGAGTGGTCTTCGTACACTGTTTACCTACTCTTGAACCGTTATTTTCAGAAATATAGTAAGTTTATGAATAAACGTATATTGGTGTTTAAATAATCATAACATTTGTGTTGTGAATCGCAATAAGAAATTTACTGCGGCGTGTACAATTATGAAAGCTTTGTTGTTAAAAATTACAGTTTCTGTTGTCTTTTTTAATTTTTGCGTTAAAATATAAGAGAATATAATACATATATAGGTAGTTGTTTATATGAAATATTTCAGATAACTATGCAGTAAGCGTACCTACTGCATAGTTTAAAGCAAGCATTATTAATTGTCTAAATTGACCTTCTGATCGAAGGTGGACTTGCAGATTGAATTATATACGTACCTCTACTATAATGAGAGGTTTATGATATAAAGTTCTGGTATTTTCTGTTAATATCTAGATGAGGTTTCAAGAAAAAAAGAAAAAGACTTATCTAGGTAATCTTGGAATTAAACACAAAATTTTACCCGAACCGTTGAAGCCGATTCCGAGAAACCAATCACATACATATATTTAAAGTACTGGATAGATTTTGATCAATTTTTACCATTGCCTACGATTTCTTCTATCGTCCACGCGAGTGAAGCCGTGGGCACAGCTAGTTATGTATAAATAAAAAGTATTTAATACTTACTATAATTTAGATAGATTTATTTATGTCTTCCAGATATAAAAATCGGACAAGTTGCAACTACAGTAGAACTTGCTCCCTGAAGGTTTCGAACCCATTACATTACATACTGTACATTATTGTACAGTCTTTAACATAAATCATGTTTATATAATATTCTTATATTTCTATCTCTGTCTGTCCGTCTCTCTGTCTGTTAGTGCATTTATAACTCAAGAACCACTCGGTGAATATTTATCATTATTTTATAGATGTTTTTACTAAAAAGGTTTTAGGCTATGTTTGTTATATTATGTTATGTACGTTATTTAAAAAAACATAAGGAAAAACAAGTAACGATATTATAAAATCAACTAGGAAAAATAACTACCAGTACGCTTTTTTGGAATACGCTATCAAACCCGTTAATTATGGGAAAATAGAAACCCAATACAAATAGGCAATAAAAAAATCTTCTTGTACAATTTACTAGACATCTGTGTTAACTAGAAAGTTATAAAACTACTATAATTAACTTTAATTTTCAAACCACGATGAGTAATTTAATGTTACAGAAGATATCAAAAATATTTGTTATATGTTAAAAACATACGTGAAACAACAATAACTTGACCCGGATCATTATTTATTATTAGGTACATTTACAAAATTACATGCATAACTTGTAGGGGCTTTCAAAATTGTATGTAGCTTGGAAGTACCCTGTAGGTTTTGATAATCAGTTACTGAGTGTGACTTTTATACTTTTTTTATTGAAGGGCTGTATCTTTTTATTGTATTAACCTAGATACTTGATTTTTCTACAGTAGGTTGGGGTCATAAATCTTAGTATTCGGTATTAATTTCAACGGTATATACCTTATGCACTTTTCGAGAAAAAAAACTTGTTATAATTTTGTTGCATTATTATTTTACACTGGATTAGAAATTTCTTATTTTATGATTTTTCTCTTAACTTTTGTTAAAATACCTCATTTTGTACCAAATTTCAAGACTATAGACCTGCGGGAAGTACCCTATATGTTTTGGTAATTGGTCCCTGAATTAAAACTTTTAATAGGAAGGGCTGTACCTTTTTATTGTGTTAACCTAGAAACTTGATTTTTTATAGCAGTTTGAGGTCATGGATTGTAGTATTCGGTATTAATTTCAATTATATACCACATGTAATTTCCGAGAAAAAAAATAAAACTTCATACATTTTTTTAACTTTAATCCCTTATTTTTCGATTTATACATAAACGTTAGTTATAAGACCGTCCTTAGTGTGTAATTTCACTGTAGGTAAGAATGTAGGTCTGCGGGAAAAACATTATAGGTTTTGGCAATCGGTTCGTGACCGTTATTTTTCAACTATGAAGTGCCGTATCTCTTTAGTACGTTAGTATATAATATACCATATGCTTATGATATTAATTTCAACTTTATACCTCAAAACGTTTTCGAGAAAAAGTGTCTTGACGCACGGACAGACAGCCAGCCAGACTGACGGACAACAGTGATCCTATAAGAGTTCTTTTTTTTCATTATGAGTTACGAAACTAATAGTTTGTCTGGGCTCTTCGAAAATCCAGGCTTTGATACTTTTCCCTTTATGTGGATATTAAACCGTATCGCTGACCCAAATATCAGCTCTCTAAGTAATGGAAAAGTACTAGTTCTTTTTGATTATCACGTCAGTCAGTGTCGAATTTTCATAACTTTGCATTCATATAACTTCTAAACGGTGGAAGTTGAATAAAACTTAAAAAAACTTGGCATTGTATGCTTCCATAAGTACTCTTAGTAAGCGAATTTCAACCTTTTACAATAACCCTGTGCTGCTAGACAAAGGCATGAAAATATGCTGCAATGCTTCCAGTAGAGATGGTACGGCCGTGCATTGCGCTCGACTTGGCTATCGTGCCCCTAGATACTTTAATAATTAGACTAAAGTAGTAAAAATTAGGATAAAACAATAAGTGCAAGTTAATTAGATAATACATAATATTTAATTTAATTTAATATAATAAAGCATAAGATATATTTTTGTTTGTTTTTTTTTTAAAACACGCTAATATCTGGAACTGTCAGTAGGTATTAAAAATTTATTTTTGTATATTATAGCCAGATTCACGAAGAATAGTATAAGTATTCTAACTAGCGTTAAGTCTGCTAGAGTAAGCCTTTAATTATTAATTTTTGTTAGGTAAGTCGGAACACAAAGCGCCCCCGAATTGCTTTATCAGCGTGATATGTAAATACAATATTCTTCAAAAATATTGGTTCTTAGTACATATATCTAAAAAAAATCTGCGATAGTGTATGCCTATCTCTTATATATAAGCCACAATAAGGTATGTTCCGATTTTTTTTTTGTTGAAGATTAAAAATTTATTTATGAGCTTTATTTTTAGGCAAGGCATATTAATCCTTACAAACAAAAGTTACATAATAGTAAAGACAATTTTATGAAGTAAAATTTTGCCCTTTGTAGCATGTTATTTGGACATAGTTTATGAGATAATGAAAAGTTAATATAATCTATACTTGCAGGAAGTGAGAACAATAATTATGGTAGGCTACACGGGTGCGTTGGCGGCGCGGTGTTTGTCGGATAAAAACACTGGTGAAAGCGTGGGGCACAGCTATTTTATAATAATATCATAGTATGTAAGGTCAAGTTTTGTAACGTTCGATAATAAAAATAAAAAAAATTATAAAACAAAATCGCATCTAAATACCTTTCGTAACATTCGTAGAGCTAGTTAGCCTGTCGTAGAGGCGCGTAGCAGTTATGTAGCCGCAGCTTATTCGTAGTACGATATTACTACATATTTTTTGTAAAAGCTTATTAAAATAAGCTATGCAATAACTAGAGAGGTATATAGTACATTATTATAATAATGAAAACCTCTAAACTATAAATTATTTTAATATTCGTACATGTGTATACTGCCCACAATTCTCTACTTACATAGCATAATTTTACATAAATTATTCTTTTGATAACAAACCCCATTTAAGTTTTTTTATTGTTCCGATATTTAGAATATCATACATATTTATTTTTAATGTTTTGAAACCTTTATTTTTGAACTGCTTTTAGATGTTATAGATTAGTAGGCTTTTATAATGCTCTGTATAGGTATTTTACATAAGTGACGATGTGGCCGAAGGTAGTCACAAGCTAAGTTTTGTGCGGGGACAGGCACTCAAGTACAAAACAGACGCAGGATCTTGGGACAGATTTTTAACCTAGGGGTGGTAGCTAGCCAGGCGAGCATTAGAAAATGCTCTAGCACCATGCTAAAATAGTAATATTTATTTATTTCAGATTAACATCCAATCCGTTGGAGCCGTTTCCGAGAAACCAATTATATATATATGTACTAGCTGACCCGCGCAACTTTGTCTGCGTCACATAAGAGAGAGAGAGAGAGAGAGAGTAGGTCGTAGGTCGTAGGCACCTATAATACAATTCTAAAGGAGCTGAAATGTTCTTCGTTTTATCTACGAACCATTTGAGCACCATTCGCCCTCCCACCACATGAAAATGCGTGCGCGGTACTTAATCATTATTTTGCTGCGGAGTTATTTTAAAACTGCGATATCTCATAAGACATTAATTGTAATCAAATGATGTAACGGACAATTGTGTTCAAAATTAAATACTTATAATGAATTACATATTTATTTCGATAATGATTAATATATCATATTTATAAAAACACCTTCGCAAATAATGCATTATTTTAGAACAATTTTTATTACAATAAAAAAGGTTATGGTTAAGGTTAGTCTACCTTAAAAGATAGACATATGCTATCGCAGACTTTTTTTAGAACTTTTTAAGTGATACAATTCCGTCACACATGATTGTTACGTAACGTTAACCATTTACATAGCGCACGCAATGGAAGCTCTCAAAAGGAATAAATTCTCCCCGTTCTTGTAACATTTTACACTTTTATATCAGCATCTAAAGTCAAACGGGCATGTGATTGCTCCTCAGTTTCTTGGCTTCTAAAAATTTTCACATCTCGAACTCTGCTAGAGCTACGCCCTAGATCAGATTTACGCTTGCGAAGCATATCTGAAGTTAAATATGTAAATAATTAGTAATGAGAATAATAATAAACGAAATATCCCTAAGTTAAACTACTACCCAAAACAAAACTTCTGTATTTTACCTAATAACCCAAACGAAAACAAAAAATAATAAAAGATATGTAAACAAATCGAATTCGTTGCAGCGCAAAATTTCAATATTCACATGTATGCGACAACGACCCATGTATGTATTATTATTATGTATTATTCCCGATGTATTACTTTACTCTATGTAACGACATCTACCCTCACATTATCGAAGTTTTTGTTTCTTTATAATTAAAAGAGGTTTCAGTTAAATTTATTTGGTACGCCTATTAATTTTAACATATTTTATTTCTAAATATTATATGTAAAAAATTTAATTATGTTTATACTATGTACGACTTACTCGATACTTTATATATACATTTACTATTTATTTGTGCAGGCCGCACAAGATCGGTCGCTCTGGAGATCTATGGGGGAGGCCTATGTTCAGCAGTGGACGTCCTGCGGCTGAAATGATGATGATGATGATGATGGACGTATAAAAAAGTATTTTATATATCCATGCCATTTACTATGAGTTTCGTAAAGTTTCAATCTAGTGATAGATTATTGAACTACTTATTGAATAGATAGCTGTCTAACAGTCACAGATGTATTCAGAAACACATGATGAAATAAACTTTGTATAATTATTTAGTTATTACTGCATATATACCTACTGTAGCCGGAACCCGACAAACCGAAAAAAAAATCATAGATCGGTTTATCAAGGTGTGTATGGTATTGACATTATATGTCAATATGAATACAACGCATTAACTGTTCTAACAAAACTTCAAAAATAATTAAAATCATACCTTATTATACCGGCCCGCGGGAAGGTTGTTTGAAAAATTATTTTCCCTTTTTATTCCTTTCTTAGCTAAAGCATAAATATGAATTTTCATATCCCTAATTTGAGACATGATGGGTTCTTCATACAAACTTTTACCCATGTTTTATTTTCACCACATGTAGAATAACACAATGAAATAATTCACTTGTAGCAAAAGTGTAGAATCCAGATAATTTACAATAGGTATATCGTTTAGAATAAATAAACTCCCGCGAGCCGCAGTTGACATTGCACGTCATATTTAAGTCATAAAATAAACAGTATTATGCCATACTGCGTAGTTAAAGTGTTTAAAAACACTTCAACCAATCTTAAAAAGAATACTGGACTATCATTTCATAGGTAAGTATTAGAAATACAATACATTTCTTATTATGTATAACAATGTCAATAAATCAACAAACCAGTTGCTGTTGACAACTATGTAATTTCATAATTACTGCACATACGCATAATAAATCAACAAACCGGTTGGTCAGGCAGCCAACATTACCGCGCATACGCATTTGTGTTCCCTTAATTTGTTCTTACAAACTTTCATCACCTTTTTTTTACCCTTAAAGTTTTATTTTCGCTACAAAAAGTACCCTATGTCCTTTCACAAGGTCCAATCTATATCTATACCAAAATTCATCAAAATTGGCTCAGTGGTCCAGGCGTGAAAACGTAACAGACAGACAGTGTTACTTTCGCATTTATAATATTACATTTATAATATTAGTATGGATATACAAGAATTGCTCACATATTAGTATAAGATTTACATACACAAGGACAATCTGTAAGTTGCATAGTTACACACGCTTTTTATTAAATTAGTCCAATTTTCCTTTTTTACCTAAACGTTTGTTGCTTAATCTTTTTCTCTGTACGGTTTTCCCACTCTTCACTAGGTTCTCGAACATTCCATTTTCCTTCTCGACGAACGATATCTGACAGAGTAAGAGTTTGTTTACTTTTAACTCAGTGTTACTGAGATTTTTTTTCATTTTGGAGCATTACCATAGGATCGCGAAAGGTTTTACGCGATGAACTCGATTGGTTGTCATCTCTTTACTATATGAGGTTTTGTGACTTTGTTAGGCTCGAAGTTAATGTGTTGAAATTCGATAATATGGTCAACTTGCGTCTGAATGATATTTTTTGTTTATACCCCATTTTTTAATAATGTACGTTGGTTTTGGTGTAACAGAGGAACACATATGGTTAAGTTGCGTGTGGGAAGGGGCAAGTTGACTGTCACTCATTTATATTTTCTAACAAATTGTCGCTAGTTCATAATGAAGTTTTCCTTCACCGAAAGCTGAGGCTCACTGTGGGGATTCGAACTCACGTCAATTGACGTGGTATCCCGTACATGCTACTACTGGGTCATCATTGCTTCATAATGTTTTAGGGCATATTTAATGCCAGCCTTTATAGTTATCACCGTCAAGATTAAAGTCTATCGCTTAGCATTTATCTATCTTACTTGACACTTAGTTGTCTTCAAAAAAGTGTACATGTAAACGAAACCCCTATAGGCATCTTACCAAGTCGCATGGACACAACATCAAGTGAAATTGCGGTCAAACAATAAACCTATAAAATATAAATAATAAAACATATGTTTACATAATATTATATTTTATCCTGTTATTTAATGCAAGTGTCACTAATAGTTTTCGAGAATGCGTTTTTCCGTTATTCATCACTCGTCATAAGAAATTTTCCTGTTTACACTCTACAATTAAGTGGGGCAAAGTGGACACAATTTCATTCGTCAATTCACGCCCAGTCTCGATATAATCTAGTCCAGTCGTAATATAGTTTAGCGAACGCGTAATCTTATAGAGTTTGACATGGTTCCCGAAACGAATGGCGGTTGATTGCGTGTCGAGTCCCTTGCGGTATAAAACGTCACCTTAGCCCGGATATCCACTTTCAGTTATTTATTGTTTTAAGAAACGAGCTCACAAATTACTCCTAAACTAATAAACCTTGTTAGTTATTGACTGTTTTTACACGATGATATACCAGTAGGTTGGGTAATAGAAACATAATACACTCATGGACATATTTAAAGGAAAGCAATAAAAAGGTAGAATAATAGACAATATTTTGTTAATCCATTGTCATAATACCAGTATTATGTAATTTGAAAAAAGAAAATTTTGAATAGAATTTTACTTACGACTAACTAACTACTCATTTGGAGTTTTTGGCGGGATCTTGAAGTGACATGTCGTGGTTTTTTTTTTTTTTGGATACTGAATCGTCATAACTCATGACACAATAATTCACTTGATAATGGCAGTAATGGTCTTCATTAAAGAGGACCGGTTGCCAAGTTAGAAAGAAGAAGAACTACTCATTTGTTTTTTTTTGGCTATCTGTTAATTTCTTTGATACGTAGTGTATGAAATTCTACAGGTTTTTGTTGTATTTAACAAATTTAACATTATTTCTGTTTTTTTATTTTTGACAAAAAATTGTTATTATTTAGTGCAACGAACTTTATTTGATGAACTGGAGTGATAATGCCGGATCTCAGCGTTGCTCAGGTGTCTAAAGCTCTAACTTTAACTTGTAAATAGTTCTACTTATAATGAAGTTGCTAAAACATTACCAGTGTTCAAGTCTGTGATTCTTCGCAATGTGAAACGAAACCGGCAGACTGGAGAGTATACAAGACGTAAATGACAAGGTCGCAAAAGAGTAACAATATAGAGGGGCTACAGATTTATAACAAGCAGTGTCATCAGAAACCGCACTTCGATTTCTTCCGAGGTACGAAACAGGCTGAAGTTCGACAATTGACAGTTGGCACTAAAACGATTAAAAGAAGACTTAAGGTGGCTGGTATAGGGGCGAACTTGCCCTCCAGAGGCCCTTTGCTCACCGCAGGTTATCGAGTAGCTCGGTTCAACTTTGCTTGTTCACACCGAAATTGGGATGATGATGCTTAGGAACAGTACTCTTTACTGGTGAGCCCAGATTCTGTCTTAAGTTAGATGATGGAAGGATCAAAGTATGGAGATGACTAGGAGAAAGATACGTGGAGCATTGTTGGCAGAGAGCCGTATGGTGGAGGGCCAGTATTGGAAGTGGGGTGGTATATGCTCTTAAAGCACGTACGGAGCTACATATCGCAGAAAATGGGTCCCTGATTACGGCAAGATACGTAATAAACATTTTAGAGCAGATTGTAATGCCTTTTGCCCCATTCATGGAGTATAATTTTCTTTTAATGAACAATAATGCCTGTCCTCACGCTGCGGCGGTAGTATCGGAGTACCTTACTGAAATTGGAAACCAAATTTTGGTGTGACCAGCATGCTCGCCAGACTTAAATCAAATAGAACATGTTTGGAATAAACTGGGAAAACAAATTAAAAATAGAAATCCAGCTCCAGCTAACCTAAGGGACCTCAGAACAGCATTGGTTGAAGAATGGAACCTAATGCCACAAAGCTTCATTGATAATTTAATAAAAAATATGCCCAGACGGATGCAGAGAGTTTTGACATTGAGAGGAGGCAATAATTTTCACTATATTAGGTCAAAATTCCATACAATTAAAATACTTGGCTTACTGCCTCTAATTAATTTGTTTTTATTATTCGTTTAGTCTAATTTTTTGTATTCAAATATTTTAATTTAATTAATTGATTCTATTCAACGAATTTTAGAAGATTATATTGTAACGGGTATCCGCCGGGAAGGTATACTACTTTGTTTTACCGCCATTTTGGTAATCATTAGTCTTGACAGTTCATATTTGGCAGTCGTGAAGTAGGCACGTGGCAAATTTATTATGGAAAAATATTCGATAACCAACGTGTTTTAATCGTTAAAACATTTTATCAAAATCAATCATCGATTACTGTGACGATGAGAAAGTTACGTGAAATTTTTGGGAAAAACAACGTGCCAACAAAACGCACTATTTATCGTGTTGTGACTGATTTCGAAGAAAGAGGGTCTGTAAGTGATAGGCTCAAGCATGGACCACAACGTATTGCAAGATCAGTTGAAAACATTACTGCTGCTCAAGAAAGTGTTCAAAACAATCCATCAACCTCAATTCGACGCCGTGCTCAGGAGCTTGGTCTTCAAAGAACAACTTTGGCCACAATTTTGCACAAGGATTTGCATTTGTTTACATTTAAAATTCAGTTGACACAAGAGCTTTTTGCATAAGACCATTTACGCCGCCGAACATATGCCAATAGGATGTTACAGCTTACCCATGACAACCCCGATTTTCATGTAAAAATCATAATGAGTGACGAGGCACATTTTTATTTGAATGGATATGTGAATAAACAGAATAGTTGGTTCTGGGCAAAGGAAAACCCACAAATTATCCATCAGTCACCTTTGCATCCATTAAAAGCGACAGTCTGGTGTACAATTTGGTCAGGAGAAATCATTGGACCTTACTACTTTGAAAATGAAAACGGCGTAACAACGGTAACTGTGAATGGGGAGCGATATCGTGATATGATTGAAAACTTTTTAACACCACAACTACATGCTTTGGGCTTGATTAACATGTGGTATCAACAAGATGGTGCCACATCGCATACAACCAGGATTACAATGGAATTACTGCGAGACCTCTTTCCACAACAAGTTATTTCAAGAAATGGTCATGTTGATTGGCCTCCACGGTCGCCTGATTTGACTGCTCCGGACTTCTTTTTGTAGGGATATCAGAAAAGCAAGGTTTAAGCAAACAAACTAGAAACGCTTCAGCAACTCAAACAAAATATTCGTGATGAAATTAATTAAATACCGCGTGAAATGTGTGAGAATCTAATGAAAAATGTGCTCAAAAGGTCTCGCATTTGTGAGGTTAACAGAGGCGGACATTTATCTGAAATTGTATTCCATACATAATTGCCGACATTAAATAAAACATTTATCAATATAAGATCCATTCTCTTTAATTTAATCAAAAATTATAAACAAACAAAGTAGTATACCTTCCCGGCCGACACCCTGTACAAATAAATGTTTGCACTTAAATTTGCCCCTGTTTTACTGCGTTCTTTAAAATATATCCATGAGTTAGAGAGTTGGAGATTATAGCAATAAATATAAGTAATGTACAAAATAAGCGAGCATGAAATAAGAAAAGCTGTGTAAGATATGAAGAATGGAAAAACTGTAGGACCACATGGTACACCTGTTGAAGTATGGAAGTTTTTAAAAGCAGATGGGTGGATGTGGCCGACTTTATTCTTCAAGAAGTTGTTGAAGGAGGAGGCAAGCCCAGATAAATGGTGCAATAGCATAATAGTGCCCATTTTGAAGAATAGGGAGATGTAACAACTACCGAGGAATAAAGTTAATGTTACGTAGTATGAATATATGGGAAAGGTTGATAGCTACACGAATGAGACTAGAGTGAAGTGACCCAGAACGAATTCAGGTTTGCCTGAACGTTCTTAACAAGAAAAAAAAGAAAAAGAAGAACACACGTGCATAGAAACATTTGAACGTATGCTATCGATTGAAATAAAATAATACATCCTTATTAATTAATACCTAAAAAACTTAATACCTAATAATTAAATAAATATAGCATGTTATAAATAATAGTAACAAAAATTAATATAAAGTTAAAATAATGTTATATTTATATATATTTTTTATTGGAATAAAATGGAAGTATTTACATTTTACATACGTCATTAAAAGTTGAGAAGATATTTGAAATGAAACGTCAAAATGCAAAGAGCCCATAATAACGCTAATATCAACAAGTTGATTCCTCGTACCGTGACACATGACCCGGTTGTAAGTGGGTACATTATATCTGGAATGGGTTCGTAGTAAATAATTACCGGAAAAACAGAATATAATGCAACTTATACTAACAACTGCCCGCGACTTGTTCGCGTTAATCTATACTAATATTATTCCCCACTTCTACACGGGAACAAAACATATCGCTGTACGCGCAGTGCTTATAAGAATCATGGTTTCTTAAAACTTTAATAACTGTTTATTGAATGAATATATCGTGGTACTTTTAACCCTCTGTGTAACCCTTCATGTTTTAAAAAACCTTTCTTAGTGCTCACCTAAGTTATATTAGGAACTCGTGTGCAAAATTCCATACTTAATTCCATCCCCACTGGCTTAAGCTGTATGTTGTCTGTCAGATAGTCTTAAGAATTTTATTAAGTTGAATACTACCAAATTATAAATATTCCACTGTTGACAAAATACTATAAAAAAGTAGGTAAAAATCATTATTCGTATTCTCTGTACATCGATTGACAAATATAAAATCTGAAAGACAATACTAATACATAATATATAATGTAAAAAATATTGATAAACCCGATCGAGTTTCATACTCCAACTCGGTAAGCACATTTATAAATGCCTTCTTAGGTCCTAAATTGATTAAAATATATTTTATTTTGATATTATTTTTGAAAGTAAGAGGTATTGATAGAATTGAAGTAGAGTTGAAACTAGAAAGGACATACGTCTGCAATGTACTAGTCACCTATATTTTACGTGTGTCATTAGGTCTTCTGGTGTGTAGTGACTATGTAAGTCTCGTGGGCGGACGTATCGACTGCTACTCGACAGTTTATTTTTAGATAGCACTTGTGAGGCAACCATTGCTGTTTATCGTATTAATTCACTGGCAACCACCCGCTACTTTGTTCACGCTAATTATTGCATAAAACTTAATAAGAATAATAATGGTCTATATCACTCAGGGATTAATGTTGCTTACTATCAAATTTCTTAGAATCCGATCAGCAGGTCTAAGGATAACATTCTACAAATATGCAAACTGTACCTCTTTAGTAGTTTATAATATATAGATTTGTAAACTGTTATATGATAAATACCATGATAAATTTTATAATGTGCATAGATACAAATATGTCATACATAAATTCATAAATTTACAATTATCCACTGTAGACGTTCTTTTGTCTGCTTCCAATAAATATTTTAATATATTGCTATTTTTATAACTAGACACGTTGAAAATTCTCGAATAGAGAAATTGAATGGGTGATGATAATAATAAGAAATACAAATAGAACCAAAAGTGTAATAAAGTATTAATTCATTCATTCTATTAATCTTTTTTGGTACGTTGATTGACAGTAGGCTGAATTTATTTTCAGCTGTGTAAAAGAACAATTAGTCAGGCCAATACAGTAAAAGTTACTCTTTATGAAAACGAGTTTGTAATCTCGTAAAATATATGAGTAAGAACGATATCTGACTGACTTCAATTACATATAAAAGATTCATTAAAATTTATTTGTAAACAAGTGGGTATATTCAATTAAATTCAATTCCTTTTGTTCGTTTTAAAGGAAGTTGTAACATGCTTTCTTGAATCAGCTTTTTGTAATTTAATGTTCATTTCAAATGTAATCAAAGGAAACATAATTAGCAGCGTGTGCATGCGATGTCTTTGTGCATATCACATACAGGATGTCGGATATTATTTTGAATTTTGCATTTCTGTGTTTATTCGTTAATTCAATATTTAGGTGTTTTAAATGTCGACGGACATCTCAACGAACCAATTAAATAGTACCATAAGTAAATGCTCTTATTGGCGCCGGCGAAATTATAAATTACTTTTTATGAGTTGAATATTATGATTCATACTTACGGTCATTCGTGCTTCACTAAAGTTTAATTTACCCAGTTTAAATACAAAAACAGTTAAGACTCAAAAATTCTCTAATCTAAGAGTCAAACGCAAACGAAAAGTGACTATTTATTAACGCCCTGTGCAAACACAGGCGTGCTATAATAAGCTTAACGTGAGTATCTGTGTGTGTTTATCCCATCATAGCTTCCAAATGGCTGAACCGTTTTTGATTTAGTTTGTGTTTGTTTGAAAGGAGACATGATCGACAGTGTTCTTAGCTATGAATGATGAAAATCTGTTCACTCGTTTGAAGATTATCAGCTTTTTTCCAGTTGATGAATGGATGTCAGATGTAAGCATCTTCCACAGGTATGATCGAGTAGAAATTTGGTATTCTGTTACTTCAATTATATTAGAAGAACATGGTAACATTGACCTGACGCTGCAACATCATCTGATTAACTCCCCAGTAATTTACAGCAGAGCTATGTTTGCTGGAAGTCTGAACATGACGGTAAAAAAGGGCAATTTTCGTTATTTTAAAAGGCTTGCTAGTGTTTATAATAATTATTTTATGAAAAAAATCAAAACTTAGTTATATGCTAGTGGTATACATAAATGTTACGGTATAAAAATATTTGCTCTAGTACCATTATCCAGAGAGAAAACAGGGGTATACGTTTGTATGGACAAAACACTGCCCGCGTTTCCTCATAACCATAAAAAAGAAGAAAAATCTAAAAGTGAATTGTTAGTAACTGAAACTATAAAAGAGATGAGGTCGAGCATGTAGACCAGACTGTTAAATCTGGTTGTTTTGAGAAATGTCGGATAAATTATTTATGATGGATTTAGAAAAATTAACAACGCATTCGTCAATCGAAAATATAATTAGAATAATAGTTTAAAAGTTCATAGCTTAGTAACAATACTATATATTAATATGAGTAAGAGTTTTCCTTGAATATTGGATCGTACCTACTTACGTGTACATTAATTAGTTCTGTCCTTCTCGGTCCCTTCCCTTATAACCTTACATCGCATTGCACGAAATATCGTAAAAATAACTTATATAACTACGTACTTATATTTTGGAACAAAACAAATAATCGTATAAAGGGATTTTGCCCACCCACATAAATAATTTCAACAAAAATGTATACAAACGAGTTTTTTAAAATAGAAATTTATTACGTCTTACATTTATGTTGAAGTTTCGCTGGTTGGTTTTTATGGAAAAAAAATCTACAATAATTATGAAATATTGCTTATTTACAAATTATTATTTGTTGCATATATCGTTTGATGTTGCCATTCGTTGTTTTCATAGCCGTGTTTTACTGTGTAGGTGTTACTCATGACGTTGTTTTAAAAGTACTTATAAAGTGAAAACCTATGTAAAAATATTTTTCATATTAAAATTATGCCTAATTGGCTCTTTGAGTCGTACTCCACGTGCCCATTGTTAACCAATGTGCCCAACATGAAACATATTTTTTTCGATGTTCATAATTTAGTAACTGGGGTATTTCTATTGATTAATGGTGGACAGGCATGGCGTTGTTAGGAGTAGAACTGAACAAAGCGAAGTAAAGGAAAGAGATAAAGCAGGGTGAAAAGAAAAAGGCTTGATGTAGTTTTCAGCATGGCCGTGTGAAGCCAGATGGTTATTGAAGTATTATTAAAATATAAGTAGGATTTTTTGAACATACAACTAAGGTGGTAAAGATGTTTTCTCATGCATGCATGGAAATATTGTCATTATTTTCGAAAAAAGAACACGCCAAGTATTGAAATATTGAAAATTGCAGTAGGGAAATCTCATAAATAGCCAAGTTTAGGAAATGGATATAAGAAAACGAGTAATTTTAGCTAAAATATGGAATATCTTTTACACGTTAAATTCCAATCTTTAAAATCTACTATGCTTAATTGTATGAGCCTAAAACATTTTAATTAATGATAAGACAATAAAATTAATATATTCTTATTATATCTTGCGGAACAATTTTTAATCTTACAAATGTGGGGTTACGTAATATTTGTGTAGGTTTTTTATTTACGTATTAGCTCAGGTTATTTCGTAGATTTGTTTGATTCTCGGATTTACACACGAACAGTATTACTTTTGCCTCTTTAATTTCTGATATTTACAAATCTTAGATTTAAACGAATTGGAAATGTGTGAATTAGAATTTCAGTAATACAATAAAGTTTAGATAGGTGCCTTGAACAAACGAAGGCTTGAACGTTTGTCTGTAAAAAAGGAAAAAAGTTGATTGTCACGGGACGCCCGGAAGACGTGAAACAGTTTAGTGAATATTAAAAAAAACACCGGGTGATCCCGAAATATGACAAACCAAAAGAATGTCCCTGTGAAGATGTTTATTTAATTACTATGTGTTTGATGGTCGTTACTCCTACCGCTCCATTTGATTGTTGGATATACACCGGGTGATCGCGAAACACGACAAACCAAAGGAAACTCACTTTGAATATGTTTATTTTATTGCTATGGTGGTCGCGATCCCTACCAATCACTTTTAATCTATCAATGTTTTAACATGCAGCTTTCAAATTATCCAGTCTGTCAATTAAAAAAAACGAACTCGGCTCCACACCTCCAACGTTGGGACCAAAACGTCGCCGTCGCTGTTGTTACTCCAGCAAACGGTCTGACCCGCTGCATGACATATTTCACATCAAAAATTAAAGTGTTCCCATTTTCCCAACAACAAACCATAATATGTTCTCTCTTGTATTGGTCGTTCAACGCGATTTCTATTTCCTGAAAATTATATAAGAACATAAATATTGAGTAAATATCAAGGTCGCTGTGATTCTATTCACGTTTTATGACTTTTGCACAACGACTTGAATTATAAAACAGTATAAACTACTTTGTCAAATATCCATCACTATAAACAAAATACAAGTAATACATTTAAAATATTTTTGGGCCTTATCCAAACACTCAGTGCCATGACAAAATTAATTTTCATCATATGCAGGTAACGCAAATGTAAAGGTAATGTAAATTATAGAAAATAAAAAAGTTTTAACTGTATAAGACTGGTAATCGCTCGCGACTTTGTTCGCTTTAATTATGATATTTTTAATTGGAATAAAAAATATCACTTGGAAATGTAAATTGCTTTATATAAATGAAAGAAATTTCAGAATCGGATTAATAGTTCCGGAGATTACCCCCTAACAAACATACTCATAAACTTTAGCTATTTATAATATTGGTAATAGATATACGGGTGATTCCATTCTATGATTTTTTATGTTCTATTTCTACCTTTATTTTATGTTTGTCCACGGATAAATAAGTCAGTACCGTGACATGTAAACATTCGAAATTTTATTCTCACTTTAGACACTTATAAAATGTCATTGTTAATTAGAAAAACCAGTTTTAACACATTGGCCGACAATTTAATCATGCTGTAGCATAAATATTCCTAGAGGGATAGTACTATACTGCGTTTTTTAATCCCATAGAGTAAATTGACAATTACTAATGTCAAACTTGAAAATATTGTTTCCACATTTATCTTTTTAGTGCTGTGCTACCGTATATTTTATATTCCACACATTTTTATTAATTAATTAAAATATTTTGTGTTATTCAACATACAAATTTGGTTATTTAATAAACGTAATCTTTTAACATAATATATAATTATTATTATAATATAATATTACATTAAAAATGAAGAATCAGTTAGGAACAATAATGTTACATTGTTGACATTTTTTTACCATAGTTTAAGCTTTAGTGTACACAAGGTTGTATGCATTTTTCTTTGATTAGGTATACGAAATCAACCGTGTGAAATTCGAAAACCATCTAAAATTAACCTTTTTTTATTGAATCACATCTTGAGTTATAAAAATAAAACAGTATACATACTTCGCCCACGATTCTCTGCTGTATTCTGAATCATGCTGACATGTGTCGCCGTGAAAAACGATTTTCCAGGTATATGACGTTTTGTTCCAATGACACTGCATTAATATTCGTGCCACTAAGTTATTTGTCAGTTCTACTCATTAAAACCTTAACGAGACAATTTATTTCCTTAAAACGGAGGTCCTCCGACAATAGCAGTTTCAAAGTGTGATGTTCATATTCACCTTTTTTTTAAAACAAAACATTACATTCAGAAGCTTTTAAAAATACAGTCACTTCAATAATTTTTATGTTAGGAAAACATACCATTAAATGTAAGAAGGCAGTGATTTAACTTTATTTTATAGGCACTAATAAAGGAGATTGTTTATTTCAGTATTGTAGGTGGAAGCGGAGGTTTGAAATATATGCCTTTACTGAACGGTGCCTGAATTCGATGGCACCGAGCGCGCCGCGACGTCGCGACGCGGCGGTTTGGCGGTGCGGGTCGTTCCTCCGAGAGCCGAGAATTCTTCCGCGACATCTTAATCTCGGCATACAAATTTGTTGGGCGCCGTTGCGGAATCTCCGCGGTATGTCAAGAGCGCGGTCAAGCACCTTACCTGTTGATAATTGATGATTACAGTCTCTGTCATCACTTACAAGCTAAGACGTGATGAATTTTTCGAACTATCGTGTTACCACAATCACAGACATGATGAACCGAAGGTAATAAAATACTACGATTAGAAAGCCGTGTGGTTCACAAGCGATGCCATACGGGACTGTTAGCGAATTTGTTTAAAGAATCCCGTATAGCTACGTGCCTCTTGTTTGTCACGTTTTTCATAAAAATCCAAAATTTACATCATAATAAAGAAAAGTCTACGTTATAATATTAATGGATTTGATTTTAGCACCTACCTATACTATTTTTTGTTTCGTTGTTTTTTTTAAATTGGTTATTTTATGATAATAAGCCATTTATTCCCGCTTTTTAAGTGTATATTAATATTAGAACCGATTTTTCCATCAACAGATAACTATACTTGAGAAATAACTTTTAAATTTTGTAAGGTTTTCCATGCTTTATCCGTCATTACATCAAAATGATTCCTCAAATAAAGTTATCTGGCGATTGAAAAATCGACCCTTTATAATAAGGCGTCTCGTATCAGTTCCCAATAATTATGGCAAACCTAGCTATCGAACTACCTCGAACTTATAAGGTTTAATGAACAGCAAATAAGTAGGTTAATAAACAAGCTGTCTATTAAACAAAATAATATGAAACAAAACTCTTACTGTTTGGTGATACCTATAATCTAAATTCAGGAGCACGGTCATATCTCGGTCACGTACTGTTCTAAAATAAATGTACGTGGCTTTCATAAGTCGTACATTATTAAATCTCATGTAAACTTTTATTACGAGAGCATAAATAAAAATAAATATAATATGTTAGTGATGAAATAAAACGAAAGCTTAATTTACTTCATCTAAATATTTTTCTTAGAAGACCTTATTGTAATACTTCATACAATTTTCATAACAAGGTGGAAATTCATGTCAATTGAATATTCGCTGTAAATGTTACCTTGATATATGTTGTAATAAATTTTGTTTGCTTTACGCCAATCTGTATAACACTGTAGATATTGAAATACAGTGTAAACTCTTTATAACGTTATCCTTTATAACGATAAACTCCCTATAACGTTGAAGTGAGCCCAACTTGGTTGGTTTGCGTTAAAACCCACATATTGAAACACTCTTTATAGCGATACGCCATTATCTATTACGAAGAAATGTGTAGGAAGACGATTCCACCATATATCTAGATATGAATAGAATACATAAAATAACACAAAACAAGTACTGGCATAGCAAAAAACGTCAGACAAAGTTATCAGACTATATGTGTAAACAATAATTTATAAGCATTTATTATCTAAGACATACATATTAAAAATTCTTGTTAATTTGGTTGTTTTTTTTGTTCACTCCATATAACGATAATTCTCTATAACGACAAAAATGCTCAGTCCCTTGAGTTTCGTTATAAAGAGTTTACACTGTATTACATTAGTTTGTTAACAACTTTGAACACGTTGCGACCTAGTAGGGAGGCTAAGTTAAATTTCTTATAAAACAAAGTGAAGTAATCTCGTTTTGGGCATAACCTATTTATTTATTTTTTATCAACGTTTATAAAATTTGAAGTTTAAATAGTCGTGGTGGGCTATCATGAACGATTTACATGTCATAATCGAGATTTTTACTAATTATTAATATTGATTCATAATCGAATGATTGCATTAGTATATCTCATAATCTCCCAGCATTAGTTAATAGCTTATTTAACAATATTTGTTATTCATAAACGGTAATTATCTTTAATCAGTCAGTTAATAGAGAAAATAATTGCACGTGCCGTGTCGTTAATCGCATCGGCGCTATACAGGTCCCAATGTTCATACAAACAAAGGGCTTAAGCTGCCTGTGGAAAATTTCTATTCCATTGTTATTGTAAACAGTCCTTTCAAATCACAACAATTAGCTCAACATAAAAGGTTTGTGCAATAATAATTGGCTGTCAGCGAATTTTGAAAACAATTATGTATTTGGTAATTAACGATTTTCTCGCATCATGTCGCGTGGTTCATCGTCATAATTATTGCTTAAAAGTCCATAATACATGTAATCGTGTATATAGAACAAAATAACGCCTAGTTAATATGTCTGTTATTTTATTATGAAAATTTATGGTCTAGAAGTGAATTAAAATTTTAAATATTACGTAAATGTTGGTATTACTGGCCGGGAATAATTATAAAAGTAGCAAAAGTGATCTCCCATGCAATATTTATATTAATTTAGCAGAGTTTCAGTACATTTCTCTATAGGAGGTTTGTTTGTAATCAATTATTGCGTATCGCAGCAATAGGTTCGAGAGTGAACGTGGTTCGCGAAGCTAGGGCCCAGCGTACGTCACGCGAATAGTACGGCGCGAACCTTCTCGAACAAAGTTAATTTCGTGAAATAATAGAAACAGCGCTACTACGTCAACGGCTTAGTTTACAGACAACAAGTAAAGTCACATAATGTACAGGTTTAAAGCCAAGTAACCTCTTCAATATAACTGGAGAATATAGTGATTCGAAAACAGGAAAACTTTCGCAGTACAATTTTGTTTTTGGAAAGTCGAAAGGAAAGTTTAAGATATAAATAAAGTAGACATAAATAATAAAGTAAGTAATAAACGTCTGAAGTTATGACAGCCATTTGAGTGATTGAATTATTATACGACTTATCGTATTTGTTTCATAAGGGTAATGCATTTTTAAAAGGTACTTTTTCATCCTTAAATGTATATTACTAGCTCCTGCCCGCAACTTCGTCTGCATGGACTTCAGAATTGGGTACTGAGAGCAATTAAAAATATGTCATTTACCGAGATAAAAAGTATCTTATGTGATTATCTGTGTGCTAAATTTGTTCCAAATCCGTTCAACATATTTTGCGTGATTGAGTAACAAACATCCAAACATACAAACTTTCACACTTATAATAATAGTAGGATTTCGCAATGGTGCTTTTTGTTGCAACTCTATATCTCCCTTAATCCTTCATCAAAATTAATCATTCAATACTAAAGAGTTTAAATAGAATGTATTTATTAAAAAAAAAACATTGTTATTACCATCTGTTGATGTTAGATTCGTTTACATTCTTTAATTTGCGAAATATTCGTACTGTTCAACTAGTATTCAATAAAGGTTTTACTCTTCTCGGAGCTAGAACACATATTTATAAACGTATCTAATATACAGATTCTTATAATGTTTCCAACAACAATTTTGTTGTCTCTGCTATTTCATTAATTTTTCATGGTAAAGGATTTATTTTATTTAAGTAAAATATAAAGATGTTCCATAAGTACAATTCTCATCTGTCTATAGCTTTAAATTGTAGCATTATTAATTTAATGTGCATCAGAAATCGTGCGTTAAAACGTTGTTTGACTGTTTGGTTGAGCCATGTGATCCCTTCGGGTAACAACACGTGATTTCATTTAGAAATATACATTTTACAGTTAGACGACTTTGTATGACTTATACCTAGTTAAAGTAAACTTTATAATTGCCTGAATTAATCAATATGTCTTCTAAATAAAATATAAAAGGACTAGCGGCCCGCCCCGGCTTCGCACGGGTATTTAACAATAATTCCAAAATAAAAATTATAATACACACGAATAAACCCTTCTATTTGTGCCAGGTTACTAAAAAAAGAAAACTATAAAAAAAATTTGAATACTATTATTTTAATGAACTTTTATTTTTATTTTTATGACTTATTTGTTGTTATTTTTTATATATTTTTTTGTTATTTTTTAATAAGTGTTTAAATTATTTTTCTAATTTTTGTAAAAAGATCATATATACAAAACAAAATACATTCAATTTATTGAGTCAGAGCTTTCCTGTAAACGATATATGATGTTGTTTTATTTTGCTGCTTTTTAACGTCAATTCATGTGGTGGCAGTCCAGAACGGTTTAAATAATTTGAAAATTCCTGTGGGTGGTTGACTGGCAGAGAATGCCTTAGGTATTAAGTCCGCCATTGCGTATTTAACGTATAATGTGTAAATAAATAAATAAATAATGGACTGCGTCTTCGATATTAGTTACAGTGTCGATCGCTTTGTAATTTTTTATTTGGCAGGAGACTTTTTGAATAATCAAATTGTTTATTTCGTTCACCTTATCATTCCTAGGTGTCACTATTGCCCTAGAACACAACCAACGAAAGTCTTTTTCGTGTAAATTTTCAAAGTCAGGGTATATGCGTCTATTAAAATTTCTTAATTATGGACTATTTGGCCTAGAGACTAATCCAAAAGGATATCACGATTTCTGCTTAAATTTGGAGTGGCAAGCTGCTTATAGGTATCTTTGAGAACTTTTTTTTTTAACGTGGCAACAGTTCTTAAGTGCTCGAATGAGGTTGGACCGCGAACGTGATATAGCAACATCCTAAGATAAAAACACTCTGATTAAGAAGGATGTACACCGTAGACTCTTCCTAAAGCATCTTTTTTATGCCTGGATGGCCAACTACGTCCACATCACGCCTCCTTCTTGTGAATTTATTATTGGACCATGTGTAGTATTGCGAGACTTCGTGGTATAGACTTGTCTTTGCGAATTCATCTTCATTACAAAGCTCGAAGAAAGCCAGAAAAGTAGTTTTACGTGGGTTTTGGGCCACTTGTTCAGCTGTTTCTGCGGTTTAATAAACCCTTTGGTCGTTTTCTAAGTGGACAGCTAACGCAAGACTGTAGGATGCCGCTCGTGGATCGGAAATTCGAATATTCGCCAGACAGCTTCGGATGTACTTACGCACCAGCCATTCACGTAGGTAAATAAAAGAAAACTTATTGTGGCATAACTATAATAGCTAGAGATATGCTATCGCGATATTTTTTGTAAATAATAATGTGTTATGTAAAGTTACAGTACATTATTTTATTCTATCATCAACAGTTTTTGCAGGGCACGCGATGTAAAGAATATTTTATGTAATTTTTTTACACATTGAGTTACATTATTGGAGTTTTAGTAAGAATCCGTAATTTTTTGAAAATTTAATATAGTCTGTCACTCTGGGATAATGTAGCTTCCCAACTGAAAGAATTTTTCAAATGGGTTCAGTAGTTTCGGAGCCTATTTAATGCAAACAAACAATCAAATCTTTCCTCTTTATAATATTAGTATAGATAACTAAATGTCTAGCTGACATATCAACGCACAGCTCTAATTACCGGGGTTAGGACTGCGAAAATTTGCATGAATTCCTTTCACACTGTAGGTTAAATGAAGGATTTTTGAAATTCAACCCCCAATGTGGTGAAAAAGGGTGTGAAAATTTGTATGGAAATCCGTTATTTTTGAAGATAGATCTACGAAAATTGGTATTTAGCAATTCAGTTGTAAAGTAAAAGAGATGGGATATAATACAACTATGACGCGAGCAAAACGGCGAGCAAACCTTTAGGTATATTATACTAGAAACGAAAAGTACGAGCTTCAGTTTTTAAGTTTTTGTTTTCATTTCTTATTTTCTTCTTATATGGCAAGTGTATTTATACACAAAGTCAAGTGAATGGAAAATTTTCTAGTATTCAGAGTTCAAGCAACGCTTTAAAGAAATGGTGGATCTCTTGTTAAATCTGTCAATGTAGTTTTCGCGGCAACTTCAAATTCGTACTTCTAGTTGTTATTTGTAATTAATTTCATTTGTGCACAATAACCAAATTATATAACACCAAATTCCACAAATACTATATAATATACGCCAAATACGTAAGTAAGTAATTAAAATTAAAATAAAATTAAAATACGTAAGTTATTGTATTAAAATAAAAAAAAACACAACATCGCAGATCAAGAACCCGCCAAAAACTCAATTTCTTTTAATCCAATCGCGGATCCTTTGACATGATATACTTTTAAAATTATATGATCATAATTATTAAGATTTTCTTTGTACTGTTTATCTAATAGAGGAATGATGGAATAAAATATGATATTTACATTATGTCCAACTATTAACACAAACTGAAAAACCTGTACCTAATTTCTATGCCTTTGTAATAATAAAAAAAAGTAGTGGAATTAAATACTGAAGGGAAACTTCTATGTGTGCGTTTTTTAATTTATATTTTTTTTTTGTTATGTAGGAATACTTATAAGTACTTTATCTATACATATAAAATGCTTTGTCCTGAATGACTGACGGATCAACACACCGCCTAAACCGCTGATCGTAGAGACCTGAAACTTGGAGGGTGCGATTCGATAAGAAAGGATTTCCCGAAATTCTACTCCTAAGAGGGTGAAAAAGAGGGGCAAAGTTTGTGTGAGACAACGTGATACCTTAGTCCAATCTAGTTCAATTTTTTGCATTTTAGAAAAAGAATTAAGGTTTCGCACATATATAAAAAAAAAAAATAGTCGTGGTGAATCAATTCGGGCGCTTAAATGGCTTATTCTGAGTAAACCATAAGAGATATAGCAAATTAATGTACTACATAATTATAGGCATTAAAAAGACCTACAAAAAAGTCTGAGAGAGTATTCATCTATCTTCTAAGAAACATCCACAATAAGTATATTTGTCTTTAAAATAGCCGGGAGCGGGGGAACAAGATTCGCGCGGGCATTCTGTAGTCCACGTGAGCGAAGCCACGGGCACAGCTAGTTCTTAGTATAAAATGGAAAAAAACTTGTATTTTATATGTCAGGTTTGGAAACAATATCAACAACTAGCTTCGCTGGTGCAATGTTATATTAGATCCTTATAAAAAGTATCGTGTCATATTTTTTGATATAAATACCAGATTTTATTATAATCTGTCAAGCCGCTTAAGCATGTTTGATGGCAAACATTCATACAAATGTAGGTACTATCACATTAATCATATACATATTGTGTGATTCGATAGCTGTTTTAAATTTGAAATTAAGGTAGTATTATGGCATGTGCACGGTTCCACTCACCTTGGGCTGTCGCAAGTCGGGTCTTGTGTCCCGGGACGTGGCTTCGCTCCAGAGATGGGTTTTTTCCACACACGACACAATTTAATAATAATTTTTAGTGATTTTGAATATTAGCGTGCGCGAGCGATTCAGTTGTCGCAACGGCTTCTCAACGACTCGCAGATGGCGCTAGGCGCGTCACATACCCGGGTGAGCCCGTGTTGCCATTTATGAAAACCCAACACATATTATATCTAATATATTACATTAGATTAAGTATAATTAAATTAAAAGTAAATTAATACTAGTGTTTTATTTTAATATATATAAATTTTTAGTCAAATTACAAATTATTATGTTATCTATATTCATTTCCCGCATATGCATGCTTCATCATGATTTTGTTCTTGTTTTCAGTAATTTTTTTCAAAACATACGGGTAATATTTCTTTGTAGGTACCATTCTAATGCTAACAGTTTTTTCCTATTATTACCAAATTGTGTTATTAACTACTCAAATCTTTTTAATTTATTTATTTAAAAAAAATTCCGTGATTTTTGATCCTTATCAGCAGTGATATGAACTGTTATTTAGAAAACATAAAACTATAATTTTAAGAAGATTTTACTACGCATTTTAGTTGTTTGTCATCTGAAAATTCGCCATTTTTAAATATATTTTTTTAGGATTTTAACTCACAAAGTTTTTTTATTGTTTTTCTAAACTTTTAAAGTTATACCAAATCCAATAACATTCAAGTTCAAGCCTCTGTTTAGAAAATAGTTCAAAATATTATTGTCTTGTAGTAATCAAAGATATTTTTCTTACTAACTTTTCAGTACGTCCAAAAGAGTAGGCAGGCAGAAACCTAGGGCCCGTACTGGGAAATACCTACCGGACAGACAATGCGAATATAGATTGAAAATGTACTTTTTTACGGCTTCAATAGCTCAGGATTTAAGTCAATGAAACTACAAGTTTGCTTATTATTGAAATAACCGATTTCGTATGAACTTCATAATCGGTGTACAAGGTTTCTTTGCACATTTCTACGAAAGAAATTTGTCATCTCTTCAATGCATGTCTGAATCAATTTATTGTTTTTTTTTGGTTCCGTGCCTCAAAGGAAAAAAGGAACCCTTATAGGATCACTTAGTTGTCCGTCTGTCCGTTTATCTGACTATGAGTTAAGGCTCTTTTTCTTGGAGCGCGTGGAGTCATGTTGAAATTAATATCAAATAATCAGATCTGCAATCCCTTGGAGCTTTGAAAAAAAATCAAACATCTAAGTTAACGCAATCAAAAGGTACGGCCGTTTTGCCGCATATTTTAACACTCATTTTAAAACCTCAAAAAAAATTGTGATTATGAACTCATTTTTACAGTTGGTAAACTAACCGCGGCATATGTCGATGTATGGGTTTTCCAACGGCAAAGTTAAGTTAGTCCCTCAATATACTTTGTATTTCCGTTAGAATTGTTCAGTGGTTTCTTCAGTAACGTTACTTAATTATTTTGGTTTATGTTGATGTATAATACGAAACGGATAACGGACGAATAACACGGATATATCATGATATTATTTCACATATTATTATCGCATAAGGATATTTCCACAGACTTGTTGACAGATATTTATTCTAAAATATAATTATAAAATCAGTATCTTTATCACTCAATAATTCTAACCGTGGTAAAAGAAAATTAACACGCAATTATAATATTTGATAAAGATCATTGCTTGTTTTGTAATTATGAGCATTTTGTAGTAATCCAATATTGACGTACAGTATTTTTGTAAATTGCACACAGATATATATATGTATACCGTATATAGTACAATTTACATACTTTAGATGAATTCTCAACCCGATATTAGATTGCATAGTTTGTACATCTATATATTAAATGTATCTCACTGTGAAATAAATGACATTATTGAATTTCTCAAACTTAAGACCTCAAAAGATATTAAAAAATATCACAAGTTCTAATTCGGCGTGAATATAGCTTTCCAGCAATAAATTTGTGACCCAATGACATTGAATTGTAACTGCAGCCAATGCCCTCGTTATAAGATTGTCTAAACCAATGATAAATGTACACTCATTCATGTGTGCACCATAAAATATTATATCTCTTTGATATGAGTGCATCGTTGCAAAATATTATGCTGTTACTTGACAATATAAGTATGTTTATTTCATAATAATTTATGTTAAAAATTTGCTCGTGTCGGGATATAAACTTCAAGGTTCAAAGAAAGTAGTCAAAGTGATTTATTGTGGATGCGTTCTAAAAGTATTTTAGAAGTTTTTTTGTAATATATTTTTGTTCTAGTAATATCAGAACACTCATTTAAGTATAAAGTCGTGTAATATGGTGAAAATTGAGGACATGAAGACTTTGGAACTTAAAAGAAAAAAAATTGGTACTAAAAATAAAACTCAACAATAATATTCAATTCTTAAAAACTTAATAAAGTGTTCTAGGTATATATTAGGATTTACTAAATATTTATAATACCTGCTAAACACATCATGAATAGAGAAAAAGCGTGTTATTGGTGCCAAGAGACAAATAAGATATAGAAATACAACGAGTTTCAAATGAGAAAATAATCGAAACCGCGTCAACTTCACTCACTGATTTTTAACCGACTTAAACAAAAGACGGAAGGTTATTTATTTCAAATGTATGTTCATGTATATGTATTTGTAAATGTATGTATGTGTATGTATGTATGGATATTCAGCCATAACTTCTTTGTTTATCAACCGATTTGGATGTTTTTTTTTGATAGGGTATTATACCTTTTAATTTCATTGGCATTGAACTTTGAACTTCGAAGATATACAAGAGAATCATCAAGGATCATTGAAGTTCGATTTCTTTTTTGTTAAAAATTGTCTTGAGAAAATTGTACTGGCAGCAACAAAAACATAAAAAATAAAAAATAAAATAGTAGGTACCTCTGTCATGAATAAAATATTTGCTAAGACAAGAAGATATTTAGATTATCCAAGCAGCATGACACTACAGTGAATTATGTATGAGCAATCAATTAGATTACAAATTTAGATACTGTGCAACGAATTCTAAACTCTAAAGCACCTTTCACCTTAACGCACCTTCTTTATGATAAAAGAAAGGTATATTTTTCATTAGTTGTAATAAATTGTATTTAATTAATTTATCAGCATTATTCTTTGTTACTTCTGGCTGAAACAGAGTAACACCTATGTGGTATTTCTGCCACGGAAACGTTTGTTATAAATTGTTAATCTGAACGTGAAACTGTCTAAATCTGAACTAGTCGCGGAAAACAATAAAAAACAAACTAATAATAATAAAAAAAATCGCCATCGTTGTTCGGTCTTCCCATACTTGCCAGATTGCTTGACGGTAATAGATACTGCTCCGATCCTTAGGGGTGTAGCGTGAAGTTATAAATATAGTTTCTAATCTTCCTCAATAAAAATGTTATAAAATGTAAAAAAAAAAATTTTTTTTACTACGAATAGGCTTGCGTTTTGCAACTACCTCGCCTGATCGTAAGTGATGATGTGGTCTACAATGGAGCACGCTTGCCTAGAATGTATCTATTAATTCGAGACTTGAAGATAGATAGATACCCAGGTTGTAATTATCGGGAAATACAAAATCGGGCAAAATGTTCCACTCTTTAGCGGTGCGCATGATAAATGTTGTAGCAAAACGCTTTGTGCTCACTGGTGGAATATCTGCCATAAATCGATGACGCTTTGTCGTGTCTCTTGCTGTCTGATGGTGGAAAGGGGACGGGGGAATTAAATTATGCAATTCCAACGCACCCATATTTCCAAATATTACCGCCTTTAAACAAACAAATAATCCCTTGAGATTTATGATATTATATAGTAAGACTATATATAGATATCTCCAAATTCTAGAATAGAGACTGCGAAGGCGAAAATACTGATTACAAATCATATTTGCATAGCACGTGTTTTAGATGAAGTTCTGCGCACCACAACAATGAGTCATGGCCCGGCTCGCAGCGCGTCGAAATCCAGGTCATACGCGGCCTCGGGGAAGGCCACTCCGCACTTGAGATCTGATCCGCTTTAGCGTACACGCATGGTTATTTGTAAACAGACTCTGGCCCGATGATAAACAAAATGCACTAAATCATTTTTATCGTCACAATCAAATCTGATATTAAATGGCGATGTGGCCAAAGATTTTTTAACTTGAAGGTGGTAGCTAACCAGGCGGGTATTAGAAAACTCCCTACATGCCATTTCATAAAAATGTTTTCCTGCACCGAAAGCTCAGGCTCATGAGTCATTATTGCATTTACACACATTAACGTTTATTATGAAATAGCTGTAGCAGTTGTGATAATATATTTTTACGATGGCAAACAATACAAGCACTCTACCGAGGAACTATAATAAGCTATGAATAACTCAGTGGGAGCGTCCTTGAACACTGCTGTCTCGAAAATACGTGGGTTCATAATCAATAATGAACTTGAGCTATCAGTGATACAAATATTGTCATGTTATGTTATGTTTGCACCTTCATTATATGGCATTTTTCGACTCTTTTCCAACTTATTGTTTTATTTAAACAATATATTTGTTATAACTGAGATTACTGAAAGCCTTTCTTAGCTTAACGTGTTACCAATTTCGACTACGATTTCTCAAGTGCTTTTGTTTTTCTTTAATCTTTTTTTTGTAGCAGCTCGGCAAATTGTCTGTACAGTCTCTGATGGTAGAACTTTTTAGTTCGTGCCGAGATGGAGGTTACCGTACAATTTTGAAACCGAAGCCCAGAGCGCGTGGTTCTGTTGTGGAAAGGAGAGTAGGAAATTAAATTGAATAGCTCTTCAGAACAGTCACCATGATACACACAATTTTTCCTTTATCCTTCATTAAAATTAAATTCGAAAATAGTATTATATAGGTAATTTTAGATTGTATGGCTAAGAATAACGCGCTTGCTTAAATTGCAATTTTGCAAATAGTAATTTATAACCGGAACAAACAAGAATATGTAGGTACCGAGGTTTATAAACACAGCTTTAATAGCTTTAATCATAGCAAAGTTTAATTTTGATAATGACACTGGTCACTCAGAAAGAACAGGTTATTTATGAAATTTTGAGAATAGATTTATTATTAAATCACTTAGTACGTATCAAATAAACTCAATACAAGTCGTAAGTAAGTCGTATTTTTATTTACAAAATATTTAATGTAACAGGTGGCGCCATCGGTAATGTTTCCTTTAAAAATAGGGAGTTTGTATTTAAGTTTATTATAACATAGTTATGACTTCCTTTTTTTATCGTTATAGCTTTAGAGTTTTGTCCAAATTTTTAACCTGATCTTAAGTGACGATGTGGCCCAAGATAGTAGCACGCTAAGCCTAGTGGAAGGTTGGCTCTCAAGTGCAGCTGCCGGAACACAACTATTGGTGTTTGGCGGCAGATTTTCGACTTTAGAGCGGTTGCTAGCCAGGCAGGTATCATAAAAAGCCCTACCATCATGCTATTTTTTCGTCATGATTTTTTCTTTCACCGAAATCTCAGGCTCATTGCAGGGATTCGAACTCACGTCGATCGACGCGGAGTCCGTACACGCTGCCAACTGAATCATCATTGCTTCTCAAATGTTTTTTTTGTGTCTTAAGAAATGTCTGATGAACTTTCTTTAATGATCTTTAATAAAGTATCATTAATAATGTGCAAAAATTATAAAAAATTGCTCATTTATTATTGAGAGAGTTCCGGGTAAGTTTGTTGATATTTTCGAGGTACAGTATCTTTTGTGCATAATTTATGTATGCTAACTACAAAGCACTTATCCTATAAAAATATGTAGATTAAATTTACATAAAGCTTTGACTGATAAGTGAAGTACGCGGAATATAGGTAGGCTTTAAAAGAGGTAGGCCACATAAAAATGTCTTTGGAGATTTCCTTCTACTTGGGGCAGTGAAACTGGTGGAATACTTCCATTGCCTAGAGAATATCGTAGTCAAATAACCTTGTGTTGTATACCTGCGGTGAGTAGGATTAACAGACCTCCTTGGGGTAAGGGAGTTCTAGGTCGGAAACGCGCTTGAGATATCTGTGGTATTACGAGCGTCTATAGGCTAAGGTAGCCACATACCATCAGGCGGGCAGTATGCTTTGTCACCTTAGTTGTTTAAAAAATACTAATATTTCCTTAGCGACAGATTGTCAAATTAACTGACCAGTTGATCATCAGAAAATGTCCGATCGTCATAGCAGAATTTCATTAATTGCCTTTTACAGAACACTTTGTTTTTTTTTTACAATTCGGATCCATATAGGCGTATGGTGGTAGGGCTGTTTTACCCGAATGGGTCACGAGGTCGCGACCTCCGTGCATGTGGTGAAAAGTTCGTCATAGTGACTCGCTTTTGCGTGTCGCGTTTGGGGATCAGCCTGTGCAAATCCAGTAAAATTAATGCAGGCCGGCATAAGAGCGGCGACCTCCGATGGATTAAAACCTCTCCATGGTCGCCGTTGTGTTAGAATTGTTCTGTACTTACCATCAAGATAGTATCAATTCGCTGTGCTACTATGAAAAAAATCACTTCTTACTATTTGTTCTCAAATTAACATTACAAATACAGTAATGTTACCTTCACATTTAAATATAAATATCAGAATCAGGTTTTTGTGAATATGATGTTTTAAAGATTTTTGAGTGTCTCTGTCTGATTCTTCGAATGTAATGTAGAGAAACGTACCGCGTTTCTGTGACACATATTCTGCACAGCTGTCACACACCGCTAATTGTCGGTAATACGAAACTGACAAGTTTCACAGTCACAGCGACCTTTACGATACTATTAAAGTTTTATTCATGTAATTTGCATTGACTTTAATAGCGCATTTTTATTATAAGCCTTCATATATGTAACTGTTGGGATTACCGACCTTCGGGCCATACTGATATGAATACTTGTCGTACTCTATTAGGTGTAATACAGTATCCTATCATCTATATATATAAAATGATGACTGACTAACATATCTACGCAGGCATAAACTATTAAGGCTAGGACAGTGAAAATTTACAAGCGGGTTATTTTACACTGTAGGTGAGGTTTTTAGAAATTCAACTCCTAAAGTGTTTGTATATAATATATGATATGGCGGTAGGGCTCTTTCTAATGTCCACCTGGCTAGCTACCACTGTCAAGATGAATTCGCAAGATGAAAATGAAATGTCGCCAAACATCAATAGGTGTGTTCCGGCAGCACTGCTGCCCTTCTGGGCGGTATAGGGCATAATATCTGTATTTGTGAATGGAAAATTACTTCAATTTTGCTGCCAGGTATTCTTCACGGTAATTCTATAATAAGCCAATATAAATTTAATGGACAATAAAATTGATGAGGTTTTAATGACATATTGAGATAAACAGAATCGTTGTTTATTTACTTCAGTTGAAATGTTTGTCTCGATGAGTCAGACATACACTAACATGTTTGTTTTCTCCAGACAAAAAATATTTTACGAACTTATGTTCACTTATTTAAAAACAACAGGCACGGCATTTAAATTTATATCTATAATACCTAATATCATTTTTTCCAAGATATACATTTGCTACTTAAGTAGTTACTTATTTATATTTTCCAAGTATCCGTGAAATAAAAGCTAATCAAATCGAGAACATAACAATAACAAACTCTTAAAGTTCTCAAGTTTTTACGCATACAGTTGTTTACTTGTTTATCCAAGACAGATGTGACAGCCTAGGAGGGGGTCACTACAATGCGTTTGACGTAATTAAAATAAGAATTACATAACTGCTACTCTGGGTACAATATTTAATATAAAAATGATTGTTTGCTTATCTCTTGTTCCTAAACTATTCAATTGATTGTGACGGAACTTTGGTGAGTTGTAGGTTCTGTTTTGGTGCAACCAGTTTCCATTCGAAATAACGGAAAGGAAGATGTTGACAAAAGCTAGTACAGTTTTGAAGTAATGATGGCTCAGTAGTTAGCGTGGACGGAATCTGCGTCGATCGTCGTGTGTTCGAATCTCTGCAATGAGCTTGAGCTTTCGGTGAAGGAAAATATCGTGATAAAATCATAGCATGGTTGTAGGGCAGTTTCTAATGTTCGCCTGGCTAGCTACCACCCTCGAGTTGAAAATCTGTCGCCAAACACCAATAGGTGTGTTCCGGTAACTACACTTGAGAGCCAGTCTTTCTTCACTAAGCTTAGCGTGCCACTATCTTGGGCAATCGCCATTTGAGATCAGGTGAGATTGTAGTGGTGAATGCTAAATTTATACCAATAAAAAAAATTATTCACAGTTTCCTGTTTGTATTCAGTTACTCATTTAAATTGAAGTAATAAATGTATGTAATTTGTTATACCCATAAAATTATTTAGACGTATCATTTAATTGAATATATTGCTTTTATACTGAAAAATTGCTATAAGATTAGTAAGAAGATATTAACATTATAAATGTTGTTATTTACAATATCCGGAAGCGATATTTTTTATCGTTTTTATCATATTTCCAATGACTATAATATCAATCATAAAGAGTGCACTTTATGTGCTCGAACAATGGCCTTGTTAGTCCATCAGAACGGGGCCTTGGCCCGCGAGGTGTATGTATGCACATGACAGATATATTGGAAGTATAATTTGAGCATGTTCCTCTTCATAATAAAGCGTGCAATGTCAGATGTGGTTGTCGTCAAGTTCTGGCAGAGAGCGGTAGCGGATTGTCGAGAGGTGTCGGGTTTTCAATGCAGCCATGAAACATAGTCTAGGCAATTTTCATCTCTTTAGTTTGTCAGTCTCGAGATGAAATGTATTGGGCTTACTTGACAGATAAATTAACTACATAAAGTGTACTGATACTTGATATTCGAAATTCCTAAATTTAAATCAAAAACACTTTATTCAATTTATGCCCTAAGAAGGTACTTATGACTGTCAAAACACTATCACCTGTTCAAGATATACTCCATTTATCGAGAAGAATAGGCAAGAAACTCGATCCGGGTTTATCATTTTTTTAAATTATTTAAGTGCTAGCTGATACCCGCGACTTCGTTTGCGTATAATTGGATATACACAGACTGATCTCGGAAAACGACAAACCAAAAGAAAACTATAGATGGGTTTATCACTATGTGTATGGTGGTCGCGATCCCTACCACCCCGCTATATTACTGCATATACATTATATATTATACATGTATATTATATATAGATGGGTTTATCAATGCATGTATGGTATATGCCAATATGAATCACATTAAGCGTTCCATAAGACTTCAAATATAATTAAATTCATCCCTTCGTACCTTACAAAGCCTTTGCCTTTGGCTTGCGTGAAGGTTTTTTTGAAAAAACGTGAAACCCCTTTTATTTCTTACAAAAATTTTCATATTCGTAATTTGAGACATAATGGGTTCTTCATACAAACTTTCATCCCCTATTTCATCCTTTCTAGTTTTAAATTCATGGCAAAAAGTAATCTATGTACATCTCCAAGGTCCATTATATCTCTTTATTAAAATTCATTAAAGTTGGTTTGAAGTTTGTTAAAAAGTCAGAAGGTTGTCTGTTCAAATCACACCGGGGATACGACATGTGAGATAACACAATAAAAGATTTCACTTGTATCAAAACTGTATAATCCAGATAATTTACAATAGTCATATCAATGCAATAAACCAACAAACCAGTTGGCGCGGAATCCGAAATCATTTCACTAACTGCACATGCGCATTGGTGTTCCTACATTTTTAGGTATATATTTTCTTCTTACAAACTTTATCCCTTATTTTCCTCCATTAAATTTTTATTTTTGTGACAAAAAGTTGTCATGTCCTTTCCCAAAATACAGCAAAATTGGTTCAGCGACTTGGGCGTGAAAACATAACAAACAGATTTACTTTCGCATTTATAATACTACTCTGTCAAAAAAGTACCGGGAAAATATCAATAATACACAAAATGTTAGTTATTCATCCAAATTTAATTTATCGCCTTCAAAGTATGCTCCTTCGGAAACGATACACTTACGCCAATGGTAGTTCCAAATATTAGCGTGCTTAAACAAACAAACAAAAAACTTTTCCGTTTTATTATATTATTAGTATTAGTAAGGTATAAATGTTACGTTTTTCTTTATGGATTGATTCTTATAAATTTTAACAAAAATGTTCTAGTCCTTACCATTTAAATTTCGAATTCTTCGTCCCTATGAGGCCGTGTCCTAAAAGTGCATAACCTCTTTAAGCTTAGAAATCTTCAAATGAGGTACTATAGGTAATATAGTACGGTGACTTTCGAGACATTCCAATTTTAAAGAGTGTTTGCTGTTTATTTAAGTGAGTTCAACCTTTTTTGAATAAAATCGGATTGAGTTTTCAAACATGTGTCAAAATAAAATGTAATTTAAATCAAAAGCACTAAGGAGCACTTGATATCAACTTCGAAGCAAATCACCGCCAAAATAACTTTCTACCGCTTTTTAACCCCGTTAGGAGATGAATTTAAATAAAATACGAAACACGTATTCCATCGATTCAGTTAAAAAAGTTTTATGCACAATTTGAAGTAGATTGGATCAAGGAATCACGTCGTCCCATACAAACTTTGCGTCCCTTTTTCACCCCCTTAGGGGTAGAATTTCGGAAAATCCTTTCTTATCGGATGCCTACGTCGTACAAAGAACACACCCTCCAAGTTTCAGGTCTCTACGATCAGCGGTTTAGACTGTGCGTTGATCCGTCAGTCATTCACCACAAAGCATTTTATATGTATATTGTATAGCTTTATCGCTTGACATTCTGGTAAGAATTCCGAGTCCACAACTCGCGATAGTCAAAGAGAACAGTCAACATGGCTTTGACTTTTGATCAACTTTGGCGTGGTTTTTGCGATTTCGGTTCAGTTGGAAGGCGCTACTCCGAAGCTTGTTGACTAGTTTGCATGTTAAACTCGTAAACCCATGTCTCGTCGCCAGTAACATTGCGTTTCATGAATGTTGGGTCGGATTTGACTCGTTCTAGCATGTCCTCAGCGACTCTTATGCGATTGAATTTTTGGAGAAAATTCAGGTCTTTTGGAACTAGCGAAACGGCAACAAGTTTCATACCCAAGTGATTATTTAAAATGATACGGATCGACTTGCGATACACAGAAAGTTCAGCAACTATCTCTCTCAAATTCGAATTAGGATTTTTATTCACTATTTCCTTCACTTTTGCTATGTTAACTTCAGTTGAAGACGTTGATGGCCTACCAGGGCAAGGTAAATCTTCACCGCTTTTGAACGCTTTGTACCACTCAAAAACACGTGTTTTTGATAAAGTCGATTCCCCGTAAGCCTTTTGTAACATTTCAGTGTCTCCGAACACGAAATTCCATTGGCGATGCAAAATTGAAGACAAGCTCTTTGTTCGATGTTTTTGTCCAATATAAAATTCGCGATACACACTAGATATGATCCAACTAAAAACAACATTGTATTTAATCTAAATAACAGATGCAACTCAAACTCCGCGCCAAAATGAAAAACAGTTGTTCCAATCTAACAAAACAAAACAAAATTGAATTTGGAACCATAAACAAATTAACCATTCCCGATGCATTTTGGCTGAATGTATTAACATATTATAATCTAATTATATATAATAATAATATGGATGGATAGTATGGATTGTTTAGTGGATATACAGAGAGGGAGTCAATTTCAATGATTGTGATAATCAACCCTTTCGACAGTAAAATTTGCTATAAAAGATTCTTGAACCTAATATCGGATTTATTTTGAATCAGTTTAACTACATCGTCCTCTAGAGGACTAAAACTAAAATTAGTTAAACTCAATTTTTTCATAATTTTTAAATAGCTTCATTTGTATAGTTATCTTTTGTATGCTACTTAGTATGAGGGATCCTCAGAGCTATATAAATATATGAACTTGCTTGGTGATAACGCGTTTTCTAGTATTTGTCTACCACCTTAAAATAGAAGAAAAAAACGTGCTCTGTTCTATTAACATTATTTTTAACAAAGAAAACATGTATCTTTGAGGATTTTTAAGCTTTTTGCGTATAATATATAATCCTATCCTATCATTCAGTCGTATACGTCAATAAAATTAACAACACAGTCTTTGTTCAACTCAGGAAGTTTTAAAGATTTTATAGTTCTTTTTGCGATTATGTTTTGGATAGTTTATCATTCTGTCTGAACATTTAATGTAAAACACGTTGTGCAAAATGTTTTTAAGTATTATATTCATAAGAATATTTGAATTATGAGATACAAAGTTTAATAATATTGTAAGCAGTATTTTCTTATTATATGACCTTTTCAGTCTTCATACTCGTTAGTGCTACTCTCGAGAGGAACTAAGTGACATCTCATTCAATGAATTATACGCCTACAACGCCGTTTCCTTACATCCCAATCCTGACACAGTTTTATTTCGGTTCAAAAAGAAACAAATTCATGGACAGCTGTTGCTTCATTTCAACACTAAACGGTATTATAATAAGTATTTATTATAAGCATTGTTACTATCTATATTTACCAATAAAAAGCATTTACATAAAAGCGTTAAATTAGTACAAACTACAAAGCCCACGGCCCAATTTCAAATAAAACTTACGACCTTATTTCTATAACATAGGAAGTTTAGTGAAGACTCATATAATTTATGAACCGCGAAGACAATATTTTACGTTCATAAATACAGACTAATTGAATTATTTTTTGAATCATTATTGCAGCCAAGTGATGCAATATTAACTACTGATATGTTCACGCCTCTAGAGATGAACGTACATTAATTTTAAGAGAGAAATAATTGATGTTATTCAGCTGAATAAATAATAAGTGTAAAAAATGTATATATATATAATATATATATATATATATATATATATATATATATATATATACATGTACTTAATAATAATGTTTGAAATTAAACAAGACAACAATAAGAGCGCGTAGGAGAGAATATTTTAAACAATTCTATTTGCCTATATTTATTTTTTAAGGTTTAAGATATATTCAAATAAATTTTTGGCTTGAGATTTGGCTACTGTAAAATATATAGAAAACAGTCTAATCCCCGCAGATTCACCAGCGTTAAATTACCATTGTACATTCTTGTTTCAAACATAAATTATAACTACTGTCAGGATGGGTGACATTAATTGTTACTGCTCCGCTGCTAAAGGTTCGTAGCTGGATCTCAGAGAGCCTATAAGCCTCCTCGATAAATAGGCTATAAAATACAGCAATATTTTTTCAATTCTGATTGGTAGTTCCAGAGATTAGCACGTTCAAACACATAAACATAACACCAATCGTTTCAGCTGTCTTATTAGTATAGATAATAAAAAAATATTTGCATCGAATCCATAATGAAATCTTGTTATTGTGAGCAACAGTTATCTATAATCATTTCGTGTTCCAAATTTCCCTTCGCCAGTTTCGTTCAATTCTTGAGAGCGAGATATGTGAGAGCATGCGGCGTGCTTCGCAGCTTGGATTCTTAGGGCTATCGGCATCCGGCGTGCGGCGTGGCGCGATGCCGCCATGCCGTGGCGAGTGCAACTGGCACTGCGCCAACTATGCGCGTACGCCGCTAACCCGCTGTGGAATCTACCGGGAAATTATAATTTTACAACCGTCTCACAGATGTTGTCGTTAATGTTCCTAGAAGAAAAATTACTCACTTATAATCGAACTGTTTTGTATATCGACTTTCGTAGAATGTCACGATCCACGCCAATTGTTAATAACAATTATACGAAAACACACTTAATGTTTATTTACGGGGTCCATACGCGGGATATAAAAATTAGATGTGAAAGTCAGAATTAATTTGTTAAACATTCACATTTTCAAAGGGTTTTACTAATGAAAATTATATTTGTGTTTAACTCAATAAGTTATGATTGTTATTATTATTATTATATTAGGGGAGAAAGGTGGCCACGTCATATGATAATGTTCTAAGTTAGTAATGAGTCGTATGGTGTTTTATAAACAGATGTAAATAACAATGATTTGTACTTATATAATATTGTAAAGTTCTAGAGATCGTTTGTTTGTTTCACCACGTTCCAGAGGAACAACCAGTTGGATTTGAAATCTTTTTGTATTTTCTTGCCTATTTATTAAAAAAAGCCATACCTATATAACACAGTATAATATAATATATAATTGTATATAGCTATATAAAGTTGCACAGGAGCAGTAACCGTGAACGTCAAGCAATCACGAAAACTGTAGGCAAGTACTGGAAGGGAGGACAAATGAAGAGTTGGTGCCGAACCATGGGATTTGCTAGTATATTTTAACAATAAAACACATTAATTGCAAAGTTTGTACAACACCTTGAGATTTAACAAAAAAGGCCTTGAAATTTAAAAAAAAAAACTTAATGGTTGGTTCCTTGTTCAACAAATCCAAAAAACATATTGCTATCTAGATTCGTTCCTAATAAATTAACAAGTAAATCTTAAAATAGTAAACAATTTATTTTTTTGTACAAACTTTTACGCAGAAAACCGAGCAAGTTTTGAATTGAAGTACTCCATGTAAATGTAATTGTGTTGAAATGTATTTTCAAAATAGAAAATATACGAAGGATAGTGATAATTTTTCACATAGAATATAATTTAAGCCTACTCCATATTTTTTAGCCCCATCAGCACTGCCACATCCAATCGCTGCGCGTTCTGGCGCCGACTTAATGATTTATTATATTTTACACCACCAACATGATGGATATTTATTTTCAATACAAGAAATCAATATTTTTTTCTCATAATTCCTCGTAATGAAACTAAGCTAACCCATGAATGGCGGAAGTAATACTTACTTACTTATAAAGCACAAAATAAAGACTTTGTTGTTGTAACAATATATTTTGAGTATTGAACTAAGAAATTCACAGAATTGCTAGTAACCAAATATATTGTAAAAAAAATAATATTAAAATGATGTGGTGTCGTGGGACACCAGGTAGGAACGAAGTTCCTTCGGCTAATGTAGAATCGACACAAATTGCAAAAAAAATCGTGCTCAATTTTATGTAGGTTTTCTTGATTTTTCTCTTAAATTTTGCTGATTAGTTTTTATTTAAGTACAAGAAAGTATTTAGGAAATTCAGTATTTTAGGAAATAATAAATTACTTAAAATAAAAAAAATGATAAGAAAATAATAAAAGAAAGAGGGAGAAAGAGAAAGGTATTATACACTACTCGCTTGTGTATGCGACTGTCGCGCCTGCGCACGTCTCATTTAACGGTTTTATTCCACGCACTTTTTTCCACGGATTTTTTTTTACGGTTTTACTATCACATTTTTTTTCAGATCGGTCGCGCAGCAAAATCCCTATCACCTCCAAGCCTGCCGTAAGGAACTTCGTTCCAATAGTAAAACTTTTTAAATGAGCTTTTATTCAATACTAGCTATGCCCGTGGCTTTGCTGACATGGACTACAGAATGCCCACGTGCATCTTGTTCCCCGCTCCCGGCTATTTTAAAGACAAAAATGCTTATTGTGGGTGTTTCTTAGAAGATAGATGTATACTCTCCGAAATTTTTTTGTAGGTCTTTTTAATGCCTATAATTATGTAGTACATTAATTTGCTATATCTCTTGTGGTTTTCTCAGAATAAGCCATTTAAGCGCCCGAATTGATTCACCATGACCAGTTTTTTTTTATTTGTGTGGAACCCTAATTCTTTTTCTAAAATAAAGGTAGCCTAAGTTACTCCCTATATCATCAGCTATCAATGAAAGTCTCGTCAAAATCGGTCCAACCGTTTCGGAGACAGACAGACATATATAAATTTGAAAAATGGTTTATATACCATCATACTATATATATTGTGTGCTATCATATACTTCAATATGTATTTAGTAAACAGCTGTTATTTGACACTACAAACAGTCACTTCAATTTTATTATTAGTATATATTAATATGTTTTAAGCTTTAGTGGAGAATAATCATTAATGGTAATGGCGACCATACAATAATAGCCGATATCTTTGGTCGCCTTTGTCTTTGGATTGTACAATGTTTAACCATCAGGCAAAATGCCATCACTTTGCCTTAGTAGGTACTAAAATAAAGACAATGTATATTTGTTCTTCTTTGGCATTTTTTGTTAGGTACTAGGCGATAAATATTTCACTTACTTTTCTTTATGCAAAGAAATCTATAGGCCATGCTATATGATATATATGAACCATGCGAGCCCCGTATACTCAAAACGGATTGTTTTGTTTACCGATAAAAACTCCAATAGGTTAAGCAATGAGTTCTGTATGAATTGATAAAATAATTTATAGCAGATACTCATCAAATATATTTACAGAAAAAACAGATGCGCCTCGTGCCACGTGTGGCAACAGTAATATTTAATTTCTAATTTTTTACGAACATTAAATACCACGTACTTGCTATGTCAACCTTCAACAATGACTGCGAACAACTGTAGATTAATTTGCAATGTTGAAACATTCGTGGAAAACATTTATCCGATGAAAGAAACAAATGAAAGCCTTGACTAAACATATTATCACTTTTAAACCTGTCTTAACTTATTATATGAATATTAATTTATTTTACTTCTTTTTAATGCATTTGTTAGTTTTTAAATTGATCAAACATGTTTTTCGATGAATTCGTCTTTATTAGTATTTTTTATTTAACAAAATTAATTATTTTTTTTAATTTTTATAATTAGATTTACGTAGTTATGTCTTGTTAAAATAACAAGGAATAATTTCCTTGATTGTTGATTCAAGTTTAAGATTTTGTTCAATAACACAAATAACCTTTTGAAATCTCGGGGCCTACGACATCTTTAAAATAAATCTATACAATTAATAACATTGAAGTGTCTGCTTGTAATGTCAAAATAACAGTTTTTTACTAAATACATATGAAAGTATATAACGATACCTATAACAAAAACCCATTTTTAAAATTTTTGTCTGTCTGTCTGTCTGTTTGTTCCGGGTAATCTCCAAAACGGTTGGACCGATTTTGATGGAACTTTCACTGGTAGATAGCTGATGATATAGGGAGTAACTTAGGCTTCTTTTCTTTTAGAAAAAGAGTTAGGGTTCCGGACAAATATAAAAAACTGGTCATGGTGAATCAATTTGGACGCTTAAATGGCATATGCTGAGTAAACCATAAGAGATATAGCAAATTAATGTACTACATAAATGTAGGCTTTAAAATGACCTATAAAAAAATCCGGGAGAGTATACATCTATCTTCTAAGGAACACCCACAATAAGCATTTTTGTCTTTAAAATAGCCGGGAGCGGGTGAGCAAGATTCACGCGGGCTTTCTGTAGTCCACGTGAGCGAAGCCACGGGCACAGCTATTTCTAAATATAAAAGATACATCGAACTAGAGATTCATTGTTTAGGTAATTTAAAACAAAATCTATATTCAATGAAATAATGTTTGATAGACCGTTAGATAATATTTGTTCTAATTATCTATTAGGTTTTTATTTGTTTCTAATAATCTAAGGCTTTTCAAACATTGACTTTCAACATAATCTGGTTTAGGAAGGTCAATACACTTATGAATATTATTACGGTGCACGTTACGCCTAATGTATTCGACTCACGTAATTCATCACATATTTACGCATACGTGATGTTGATGAAACGCGAAAATTGTAAATTTTTCTTATTTCTTTTATGAAGGATTTTTATATAGAATTCAAAATAAGCATTTCGTCACTATTAGTCGCTGAATCTCAAATGCAGATTCCGAAATAACCGAAACAAACTAAACGAAAAGTGTTTATCGACATATATTATTTACAGGGTTTTTGGGCACAAGAATTAAGTTAGTCTGGGTCGCGACTACCATACATCAGAGGACTTAGCCAAGTTGACTTTCTCTTACGAAAAAAATGTATGGATTTGACATATCTGATCACATGATTTAACGTAGAGTCACGGTGAAGTTGTAAAAGCCGTCAGAGGCTCCAGGTCCCCGAAGGCTAATAGTATGATCAGTTAATTGAAAATAAAAATAAAGCGTAGAGATACTTCAAATCCATGCTTTTTTACCCGACTGCAAAAAAGGAGGATTATGTTTTACGAGCATATGTGTGTACGTATATTATGTATGTCTATTTATTTGGCACGCTCTGTAGCTTAAATGGCTTAATGGATTTTAGCATACGAGGTGTCGTCAGATTCGTCTTAATTGTGGAAGTGACATAGGCTATATCTTATTATATTAAATGAGCAATTCTTGTATATATTTATGTAATTGGTTTCTCGGAAACGGCTCCAACGATTTGGATGAAACTTTGTATTTAGATAATGTTTGTACAAACCAAGTATACCTAGATAGGTGTTTTTTTTAAGACACCGAGTAAAGCTTGGTCGCCCAGATATTAATATTAAAGTGCGACGTCTGGGAATCAAATTAAAAGCAAAAAGAAAAATATATTTTTTCAGTCATTTTTTTTGTTGCAGTCGGTTTTTGTTTTCTTTTAATAATTTAGCTTGCTTTCGTTATCGTTAGCGTTAACAATAATAATTGTAGAAAAGGTAACTTGGCTAGGTCTTGATAGGCCCAGATGTAAAACACACCATAGTAGTACCTAAAGGCGCGTCGCGTTCCTAGATGGAACGGTTTATGTCTAGTAATCATGTGGTTGTAGGGACCTGTATCCGACTGGGTCGTGACCATCATGAACATGGTGATAAGCTCCTCACAATGACTCTCTTTTGGTTTATCGCGTTTCGGGATCAGCCGTTGTATATCCGTCTGCAGAGAGGTTTACAGATCTATATGACAGTGACAGCGACGGGGATTTTAGATTCCACGGAGATCGCCGTTTGTTTTGGGTTGTACAGTGCAACAACTTTAACGTGCAAATATATTTAAAAAAAAAATAGAGTGATACTTAGTAAATCGGGAGTATTTAAACATTATTTCATGTTTTCATCAAAATATTTTCCTACGCCGTAAGCTCATACACATTGTACCTATGAACTCACGTCCTTGGATGCGGTATTCGACTTTGTTTCCGCAGCGCTAATATCGCTTTAATATATGTTTATGTTAATGTTTACAAGCGGTTATATTTTCGCTAAATGTTGTAATAATAATATTGTAGTATACTGCCAGTAGACTGCAATGTATCAATCCCGAAAGTTGAAGTAAACGTGTTTTTATTTTTGATTTACGTTTTTTGTAGCTCGGTAAATTAAAGGCACTATTCCAGACGGTAAGCATAGAACAATACAAACACAACGTCGACCACAGAAAGATCGAAATTTATCGGAGGTTACCGCTGTCATGCCGGTCTCTATAAATAAAATATATAACTAAACAGCTAACTGCAAATGTCAAACAGAAAATGGTCGATGATTGAAAAGTCGTTGGTCGAATTTCGTTCACTGGGCGACCGCTGGTTTAAGTAAATATCTCCTAACCGGTGTCAGTCACTTTACAGTAATGATAACTTTTATAATATATTGCGTTGTTTAATTTTACCTATATAATTATCTTATTACTAAACTTCACAAATACACAATATCCTTGGGCGGAATTCTTCAAATGTGAAGGGACATTTAAGCAGGCCTACATGATAGCGGTGACTGGCGATGGATTGTAGATCCCACGGCGGTGGCCGATGTTGTTGGATTGCACTGTGCTTACTACCAAATACAATACCGTCACATTGGCGTACTACGCTTGCCATGCCATGTTTAATTGGTTTCTCATAAAAACATAAACATACCATCACGCCTGTATCCCTGAAGGGTTAGGCAGAGATATACTAACTATATACTATATACTATACTATACTATATACTACTATATACTAACTAACTATATCGTCTTTACATATAAATTTGCTTTCGCGTTAGTTTAATATGAACGAATTGTTAAATTTCATGGTCTCCTAAGTGAAATATACAATGTTCATTCAATAGATTTTATCATTATCATAGACTCTATCGATCGGTGTAATAACATAGTGCATGTCCGTTTTTAGCATTTTTAGTTGGTTTGATGTTTCCCAGTACACAGATAATCTTTTTTAGAAAATCTGTGAAAGCTGATAATATAATTTAAAAAAAATTATGTTTTTATTTTGAGTTTAATTTGCTATCTTCAATATTTAATATACTTTTCCTCCATATCCCTTTTTTTCAACTAGTATATTTATATAAATAAATACCACCACGACTGTATTCGCTGAAGGGTTAGGCAGAGGTTTACTAATTGTACATCCACAGTTCCCTGGGTATGTTTTTAGGTCCCATGCGAGCCTATTGCCATTAATCGGGCACAAACCCAAACTCCGAGCAGCTAATAAGAATTTCATAGAAAACCCCCAATAACGCTTTACTCGACCTGGGAATCGAAGCCAGGGCCTTGATCATAGCAGTCGCGCTTATGACCACTACCACCATGTCACATAGACTGTAAATATTTATATAAAATTTGAAATTTAAATAATGTTTATATAGATTGATGTTCTTATTTCCAAGACTCCGAGCAAACTCGGTCGCCCAGATATTGTTTATAAAGTTATTATTGAGAGTAAGTAATATGTCTGTGTAGTGGTTATGTCGATACATTAAACACAAAATATGTATTCAATTAGTTAATTGTTTTAAAAAAGCACAAAGTTTATGTAATACGCTAGCCCTGCCCGCGGCTTCGCTCATGTGAACTACAACAGAATGTTCTCGATCGGGCACATGCGCCAATCTTATTTCCCCGCTCCCGGTTATTTTAAAGACGAAAATTCTTATTGTGGGTGTTTCTTAGAAGATAGACATATACTCTCGCTTACTTTTTTGTAGGTATTTTTAATGATTACGATTATGTATACATTATTTTGATAGATCTCTTATGGTTTACTCAGCGTAAGCCATTTAAGCACTCGAATTGATTAACTATGACCAGTTTTTTTATTTGCACGGAACCCTAATTATTTTTCTGTAATAAAAGTAGCTTGCGTTACTCCTTATAACATCAGCTATCTACCAGAGAAAGTCCCGTTAAAATCGGTCCTAGCGTTTCGGAGATTACCCGGAATAAACAGACAGACAGAAAAAATTTGTAAAAATTGTTATTTTATTTTGTTATGTATATCGTATATACTTTCATAGGCATTTGGTAAAAAAATATTATTTTGACATTACAAACACACACTTCAGTTTTATTAATTGTATATATGTAGATTGTAATAAAATGACACTATAAACTCATGTTAATAAAGTGTAGTTTGTTGTTATTTTTTTACTATATAAATCTGTCCTAGCTATGATAAAAACGGTTATCTTGTACTTAACAATAATAATAATTCCAACCTGTATGTGTCCTAAAGCTGGGCAAAGACCTATTCCCGAAGGAAGGCACGCGTTTAATGATCACGCCCGCTTACGGCGTATTGGCGATTTCAAACGCAAAGAAATCCATAGTTCATCCCATTTTCATCATTTTTCCCATATACAGTGGCATTAGAACAACATTACTCAAACGTTCAAACTTCCTCACAATGTTTTCCTTCACCGTCAGCTGATTGTATTACTAATTTAAAAATAAGTGAACGAAAAAAAAAAAAACGTTATTACATACCGAGGAACGAAGCTGCGGACATTGGAACGATAGACCTGTCGCGTAGACAATTCAATTTAGAAATAGGCAGAAATATATTAAAAGTGGTAATCTTACAGAAATGTAAATCTTACGAATAAGTAAATAATTAATTTTAAAACTATTAAATGTTAAATGTAACTACAATTATTAAAGTTCGATACCGTTTAATAAAGTTTTTACCCAACCTAATATAAGAATTACTTCCAAAAAATCACACTTCAGAATTTTCTCCACCTCCGTCAGGTCAACAGTTGAATTCTTCGTCTCCTCTGCTAAGTCACCAGAAGAGCCCTCAGAAACAAAATTTGAACTGTTGGGGTTATGACTCTCAGAACTGCGTCTCACATGAAATATGAGAATAAATAAAATTTCAATGATAAATAAGTCTTTAATCTTCAACTAAAACAGGAATTTTGACGATAATTGAGTTAAAAGTTGATAAGTGTTTTAAAAACTCTTCAAATATTAAATCTTCCTCCAGACAAATATTAAACTTTGTTCAACTAAAGAACAATAAGTGTGATGCTAAAGTTATTGTTATTATCTCATATTATTATGAGGACTTATACTTTTCCAATATAATAAGAGAAATAAAATATCTAAGCAATTTTTTACTCCACTTCTTAAACAATAAAAAACCAAAATTCTAATTAAAATTATACATAATATAACAATGCCGATGAAAAATATATAAAAATGAACGAAGTAATAGAAAACAGACAACTCAACAAACAAAGTAAATAAAAACAACCTGTCTGATGACTTTGGTTTATATATGAAAGTGATATAAGTATATATGAAAGTGATAATTTATAATTAATAATAACATAACAATGAATGAAATAAATTGGTATAAAGCCAATCATTACAACCCGCCGATCTAAACAACACAACCGTGGTAGTATTGTCCTAACGATAAAATAAATATTTCATCAAGCAATGTTATTTTCTTTGTTATGACATTGTATAGTTGTAAACACGGTCAATAGGCCATTTTAATTTTAAAGAAAATATTGTTTTAACGACATAAAAATTCCGAAGTGAATTAACCTTCGGTCCGTGGGCTACGTTACCGTAGTAACGAGGGCGTGTCGTAAATCGTTAGTGATATTTTTGGCTGCCCGCAAAGAGCCCTTCGATCATCCATTTCACTGGCTATATACCTAAGTAGCTGGAAGAGGCACTCAGAGGAGTACGTTTATTATTGTTTTTTTTTTTTTTTTTTTTTATTATTATTCTATTCCGTAATTTTAAGTTAACCTTAAGTGCTTACGCCCGGTAGGACAATTAGTGTGTGACTGGATCGCGACCACCATACTCCAGGTGTAGCACTCGCTATAGTAGCATGCTTAGGAGTGTGGCGTTCCGGGATCAGCTGGTGTACCTATACCCAGTAATAGGTCGTGACTACCATGCATATGATGATAAACCTGTCACAATGATTCTCTTTTGATTTGTCACGTGTAAAATAATGCCATGAGAGTGAGGATCGGCTATGGGTTGCTGATATGTCGGTAGTTGCCCTTGTTTTTGAATTGTACTGTGCCGATACTTTGACGGATTACTATAAAAGAAATTGGAAACCTTGCTACCAACAACAATCTAGTGGAAAAAAAATCTATGATAAATTAATAAATTATATCGAGATAATTCTTTATTGAAAAATAAAGAACTGAATTAGTGTTACAATTAATTAAAATAATATTGTTGAATATATATTATATAATCTGTAGTTTGTTTACGTTTGCATTGTAAATGTCAAGCACATAATAGTTTGTGGAAAAATAGTCGCACAGAGTAGAGATTGTCGCCAAAGAATTTTAAAATGTTGCCAACAAATAATTACTGACAGATTGACTGAATCAGTTTTGAGCCGTGAATTTTATGCAACTCCAATGATGGTACAATTCTTTGACAAAAGAACCTCAATAACGTTCAAACATAAGTTAATAACTGGTTTCCGCATTGCTTTAATCGCCAGCTTCAACCAATAGTTAATGTATGCGTTCAAATTTAAAAATTTAATAAATTACCGTCGAAATTCAACCACAAGTAATAATAAAAATATACAATGTATAAAGAACACGTTCACCCAAATTGAACATCATATTTCTTTGCCAAATTTCATTAGAATCCATTTATATGTCTGTTGTATTCCAGTCAATACATTCTTAGGGTATCGAAATAGTTTGACCCTATTCCTTCGGAACTTCAGCGTGGGAAGGGACGTAGTATGTTCGACAGTATCATGAAAACCACAGACCGACCCCGCCCGTGGCTTCTATGATCTTTATACGTAGGACTGTAGTACAACACCTACGGCTTAACGAGATTGATGGATTCAAAAATATATTTCACGGTCATTGTAGCTTTTATAACTAACTCAATGGGAAACTTTTCGTAATGCCTCAGCGAAGGCCTCGTTAACCGTGAATACCGTGTTAATTGGATTTATTATCTTTTCTGTTTTTCAGATCGAAATTTGACTGGTATATCAAAACATTGATAATTATAAAAAAATATATGATAACAGTTTTTAGTGAAATTTATGTGCGTAGACGATAAAGTAAATAATTTTTTTCATTTATGTTATTTGTATGTACGATATATTTTAAAATATATTTATACGTCGAAGATATAATGTATTATTGCTATAATTTAATATAATATATTATGCTTATCAGTAAAAGATTCATAGTTAAATATAAATGTAATCCTTACTTATAATATTATACGTATGAAAGTGAGCTTGTTTGTTACTTAGTCACGCAAAAGCCACTAAACGGATTTGGATGAAATTTGGCACACAGATAGCTTTATAACCCATATTAAGACAGGATAAATTTATCCAGGTAAAATTGTTTATTTTTTTTTGTTAACGGGAGCCGAACTGTGGTTACAACTAGTATTATAATATAGCCTAGCAAAAAAACTCATTATAAATGGCTATTTTATTTGAGATCATATAAATTTCGAAAGCGGCATCATATTATTTTACCACCAGTGCGCCTCTTCCATCTCGGGCCTGCATTTACGCGGTGACGCACATGCCCAGGTCCGCCACCTGCAGACCCATTTAAGGCGGCCGGAGATCATCACGCGGTCTCCGACACCTGACTCGTTGACCGCAGGAGGGGAGCAAGGTGTTACGCTCCCGCTCCCTCCCTGCCTCCTCTTTCGCAAGCATGACTTGCTCGTAAAACGAGGAGACAGAGTTCCACCCACTCTCGCTCTCGACCATAGACAGAACTACGGCCGGGAGCGAGAGATCGGTGCCGATTGTCGCGACAACGTCGCGGCGCAGCGAGTCCCATGCGGGACAGACGGCTAGTGTGTGCTGCGCAGTATCTTCTGCGCAGCCATAATGATGGCACCCAGGAGCGATCTCCCGGCCTATGCGACACAGGTAACTCCTGAAACAGCCATGTCCCGAGAGTACCTGCGTCAGCCGGAAGGTGAGGGTGCCATGCCGCCTCCGGAGCCATCTAGCCAGAATTGGCCTGATGACTTCCACGGTCGCCACGCCAAAACTAGGGTGGCTAAGTCGCAAGTCCCACACTTCCACCATGGGATTTTGGCGAAGCTCAGACCTGTACACCGCAATCTCTCGCGGCATTGGTCTCTCACCCCGCCTCAGCGCCTCCTCGCGCCATCTAAACAGCAGCGCTAGGGTTCTCGCTTTGAGATCCCATGGTGGAGATCCAGCCAATAGGGAGGCTGCTTCGAACGAGACCGTACGGTACCCTCGGACAGCTCTGACGGCCATCATTCTCTGCGGTTTACGCAGGAACGTGAGATGACAGGCCGTCAGGCTGTCCGCCCACACTGGAGCCCCGTATAGGGCCATCGACCGTACGGCTCCCAGGTAGAGCTTCCGGCAAGCGGAACCGGATCCCCCAAGGTTTGGCAACAGCCGCGCAAGTGCAGGCGCTGTACCCATGAGTCGGGGGGTCAGCTATGCTGCTATCGAGGATGATGCCCAGGTATCTCATCGTCGACCCTATGCCGATGTTGACGCCTCCCACTACGATCTGGGACCCTTGAGGTGGTGCATTCCGAGGTCCATGAAAACACAGCTCGGATTTACCTAGGCCCACCTCTAGCCCCAGATGCTTTATTCGACCTACGACTTGAGCCACCCCATCTGAAGCTAATATTGTCGCATCGCGGTGCATCTTCCCTCGCGCTGTGACTAGGGTGTCGTCGGCATAGCAGACGACACTGACACCGCTGAGGGTCGCACCGCGTATCGCCCAGTCATAGCCGATCTTCCACAAAATGGGGCCAAGCACTGACCCCTGTGGAACACCGCTAGACATGTCTCGCCGACTCCATCCTTCCGGACCCGGGAAGGTGATGGTCCTCTGTCTTAAATAATTCTCGACGATGCGACGGAGGTAATGAGGCACTCCATGGTACCGGAGCGCCTCTCGTATGCTGCTCCAGGATGTCCTGGATGCCCAGGGACACCGCCAGCACCACTTCGCCCTGGGAGATTGCATCCTCCGCCAGACTCTTCACGTGCGTGATCGCGTGTATGGTGGAGCGCCCTCGGCGAAAACCAAACTGGTTTTCGGCTAAATCCGGCCCCACTTCCGTCAAGTGGTGGGCGAGGCGGTCTGCAATAACTCTATGAGTTTGCCCACCTCGTCCAGCAACACGATGGGGCGGAATGCGGACGGAGTGTCCACTGGGCGTCCCTCCTTTTTGAGCAGGACCAACCGGCCGGTTTTCCAGCACAGCGGAAATCGATCCTGCTCAAAACACGCTGTAAAGAGTCTCATCAGTCGGGACTCCAGGACTTCGTGAGCCAGGACCCATGCACGGCCTGGTATGCCGTCGGGTCCTGGAGCGGTGTGCTTCGACTGAAGCCGTCGCACCGCTCGGCTCAGCTCTTCCCGGGTCACTTCGGGTACGTAGCCATCCTCGTCCGCGTTGGTCGCCAAAGGCGAAGCCATGCAGGGAGGGGTACGTATCTCTTTTAATATATCTAGACCTACTTTAAAAAAAATGTTTTTCCATCAATAACGCGCAGATGACTAGACGGTTTCTATTGAAAGTCGATTATATCGTGGAATAAGGTTCTATGTTACTTTTATAACGAAATATTCAAAAGTACGACCTGGGATGCGGGCGGGCACCAACTAGTAAAGAATGTTATAATTTTAGAGTTCGTAAAATAGATGAAACCCTAAAAAATATCTCCTTTAGGTATCCCGGTCACAAAACCACAGAAATATGTCAGTGTGTACCACAGGAGCGAAGGATGCTTTGACTTAAACTTTCTGCAGTAAATCCTCCGTTAACCTAAAATGCTCAAACACTTTAATATCGTTAGGAAAGCTATGAAAACTAATTATGTAATTATAAAAAAAAATAAAGATGAATACTTTGTTATAAAACACGTTTCATTTATCGAAGTAAAAAAATAAAGTGAATATGGAAGTAACACATAAAATGACGAAATAAGTTCAATAGACAAAAACTCTAAAACATTTGATTTTTTCCGATACACGAACACAGTGAGTCACGGGTGAAATATCCCAACATTGAAAAGCTTAGTTTTTCTGACACAATTTCTTTTAAAAACACTTCTACTGTTATGATTTCCAGATTACATAACATCGAAATATCGGCCCTGTTTGATGACCACATTCGACCCAATTTTTATGTCTGTTAGATTGCAATATCATGAAACGCTATCATCAGTTGTTCTAGTTACGAACTATTAATGAACACGTTGAAGAATATAATTCAGTCGGATGTAGGTCTTTAATAAAATAAAAAATTTGCAAAAGAAAACAAATCTACCAGATTCCATTCATAAAATTTTCACTCTCACGATGTTATGTAATCATATTAAAACGAATGAGGTTACGGACAGATATTATGTAGTAGATTAGACAGTAGCAGAGCGATCTGGAATTTCTCATTTTCATAATTATTATGAATTATATGATACAAAAAGAAATGTATAATTTTACTGGACTGAGAATACAATTGAATTAGCTTTTTCAAAAGTAAGTTCTATATAAGTGCGAAGGGGTAACGAATTACATCTTCAGCACTGAGACGCTCAAGCCAACCTCACCTACACGTGGTGCACCCTGCTGAGCAACTAACGAGGAAATGGCGACAGTGGGGTGGTAGGGCTGTTTTGCCCTACTTGGTCGCGACCACCATGAATGTGGTGAAAAATCCGTCATAGTGACTCGCTTTTACGTGTCGCGTCTCGGGTTCAACCTGTGCATATCTAGTTATATTAATGCAGGCAGTGATGACCGTCGATGGATTAAGATCTCTCGATGGTAGCCTTTGTATTAGTATTACACTGTGCTTACCATCAAAGACAGTACAGTCAATTTGCAGTACTCTACTAAAAAAAAGTAGTAAATTGTTGTGCAGTTGCTGAATTATATTACTCCAAGCCTTCTAGTTAGCTATAATTTTACAAGATAAACTTCTTTTGATGCGTTTAGTAAAAGTTAAAATGAACAGCTGTGCGCGCAACATGATGAAGTTAGCCATGAATAATGCGAATTCATTTTAAAGACTTTTGTGTAAAACTCATTGAACGTTATATAAATAAACATTATTTTAGTCGATTTTAAAAATAATATTAAAATAGTAAAGAACTGGTTAAAATAATGCTGTTGGCACGCAGGATAATTATTTGGAGTAATTTTTGTTTTGTTACGACAAAATTAAATAAATTTAACATCTTACGTGCGAGCTCACAATTTTTTTACTGAAGTGAAAAATTCTTTAGTACCGTTGTGATTTGAAACGCGATGAAACAAGAAAGCGATAATAAAAGAGACATATACATCGCATACATACATACACATATATCTATAGGATTTATGTCAGGGATTAAGATAGTATACATTACATGGTTACACGGTTAATGCGAGTCCTGATTTTCACAACTATGATAGTCCTAGAAATGGCTTAGCGATCTGCTGACTAGACTTGTACGCACTGTTGTATGTACAGTATGAGTGGAGGGTAGTTCCGAGTTCCGCTGATTAAGGATTTTAAAAAGGGATTTTATTTAAAGAAGATGTTTATGTGTTTTCTGAAGGTTTCACTTTTACTGTTTTTGAACGGTTTTTTTTTAATAAAAAAAATATTAATATATATATCACAGATATAATGTGTGTGGGTACGGAGCCCTTGTTACGCGGACACGGTTACGGCACGGTAAGCAATTTAATTCTTGTTCTTGTTTCTCCGTGTAAATTACATCAGAAATTTTTAGGAAGTTCCTGCCGTTAATATTCATATAACATTTGCAAATGCTTCATCTGTTATTGAAGATTGTATATTTCTTATAGCAATTCGAGTAAGCGTAAAAATGCACCTCGAGGTCTTATTTCACGATTATCACGGCCTTACCGTGAGTTTAAAAAAATATTTCTTTTATATCTGACATCCGTGTTAATGAGACTTTATGAAAAGCGTAGGTATAGATAGCTATTTGTAGTAACTAAAAGAAATATTTACATTTCAATGATTCGTATTAGAATGCTGTTTCATAGTTGTAAACAGAAAAATCAATCATAGATATTCGGAGAATCAGAGTCCATGAAATGTCGAAGATAAACGTATCAGTCCAATAATAACTAGACGATAGAAAAATGTTAAGAATTAAAAAAAGACTTCTATAATTATCAAATGATTTTATTTCATTTTTAATACTACGTTTTTTTATTATTAAAGTACCTTTAAGTACCTATTTATACACCAGAAAATAATAAGATAACTACCAAGAAGACAGAAATTTGTTTATAAAAATTAAAACCAAGTTCATATAATAGTTTAAAAGTATTTTAACCAATAATTTGTATAGTTTATGCCTATTTTAAATTTTTTATAATTTATTATCATGTATTTTAAGTGAGCGTTGGTACGTATTTACTTATTGAAATAGGTGTCTCATGTAGGTATTTTTTTACTTTGTATCACATTTGAAGTTATGCCCTGTTGCCCTGCCTGGGCACAAATAAATTTCTTTGTAGATTTCTGTCTACTTGTGGCAGTCCGACTGGTGTAATTTTTTTTTATAGTAAAAAGGGGGCAAACATGCGTGTGGCGCACCTAATGGAAAGTGATCACCGCCGCCCACAAACATCCGTAACACCCGAGGGCTCGAAAATATGTTGCTGGCCTTTTAGAGAAGAATAAGCTCTCTTCTTGAAGGTCACCAGATCATAACGGCTCGGAAAGATCTCAGGCGACAGCTGGTTCCATAGAGTGGTTGTCCGAGGCAGAAAGTGCCTTAAGAAAAGCACTGTTGTGGAACGCTGGACATCGAGGTGGTGTGGATGAAATTCACGATTCTGACGCGATTTCCGATGATGAAATTCAGCATCCGGGATCAATCCAACAATTCCTCGGAACACTCCTCTACTATACAGAAGATCGCAGCCTAATAACCTAGTGCTATGTTCCTGCGGTGAGTACAGTTTCTAGAGCTCCTTTGTATAGGAGGGTTTAAAGTCGGCAACGCGCTACTGATACCTATAGTATTTAGTTTATTACTAGTGTCCTTAGGCTACGGTAGCAACGTACCATCACGCAGGCCATGGTTGTTTGCTTTCTAAGTTGTATAAAAAAAAACCTATTTTTTTAACGTAGAACGGCAAAGTGACGTCATTGTACCTCATAGTGAGCATAATGCAATCCGAAAACAACGGCGACCACCTAGAGATATAAACCATCGCCAGTCACCACTGTCATGTCGACATGCTAAAGTTTCTCTTCGGCGTTACGTAAGATTAATGATGCCAAATTAGCACTTTCGGTGCTACATGTAGCACTATTTTAACAAGTCTTGCACTGAAAACTAGCATATAGCACCTAGAACTATTTAGTAATCATGCTTATCATTTTAAGGCAGAATATATACCATACAATAAACAAACAAATACGAATAAAATCGATTATAGTTTTTAATATTTCTATTAGCCTAGATATAATGATTTGTATAGGATAATTCCATTACAGTCTATTATTGCAAAAAATAATAATTAAAAACGAGAGGCTGTTAAAAGGTAATTTTTGACAAAAAAGAAAACCAAGTTCAATGATTTTGAAGAGTTCCCTGGTGTATCTTCGAAGTTAACGGTCGAACGGTTGAAAATTCCTAGCAATCTAGAACCTTCTTAGATGTCTTATAGTACCCACCCGTTATGCGTGTCTAGTTTAAGAAGATAATATAACTTTTGATTTAGATTTTGAATTGATTTATATTATTATATGTTTGAAGGAATCCACGTTGTAAGAATTTGATAATGATTTTCATATTACTCAAGAAGTTTGATTTTCATTGTATGATTTTTTTAAATATGTTTAGGTATGTATTTTATAAATAATGGATCATTAAATTCGATCAATATTAAAACAAAATTTCGGTTAAAAAAAAAAACAAACTTAGAAAAAGGGTTAACATGACGATTAAAACTTTTATTTTTATATAGAACAGTGAATGAAGCTTCCAGACGTCTCTAAATATAATATGGTATATTATTACATTTTGCCTCCCGGAATTAATAGTGTGTTGTCATACAAACCAAAATTGCTTGTTTACGATTCAATAAATTTACGATTTCATCGTTACAACGGATCATAAATGTTATACAATGCAGAAATATTTATTAATTTTTGAAACATTATGAAACAATCAGACGTTTATATTAATTAAAATGTAAAATATTTGTTATCGAACTTATAGTTTACTGGTTTTTTGGGTCAACTTTTGTTATGATAAATTAATTAAGTAGTAATAATGTACAAATTAAAATATATCGAAATGGGGCTCTGGGACGAATCTTGGGACAAGTAATAAATATTGATAAATTTGTTAAGGAGATTATTTATTAAAAAAAAAAAAAAAAAAATAAATCGTTCTAATAATTGGAAAAAGTAAAAAAAAATTAGAACTAGACTCTTCTTATTTAATTAAAAAAAAAAAACAGAATCTATAACGTGTAAGTATTCAAAAAATTATTACTAATATATCTTTATTATGATCTATATTCTGACTAACCAAAAAATTATCGTTATATTTCACGTAAACAAGAAAAATAATAATTTATAGTTGTCGGCCTCGATCAATCATGTTCCGTTAAAAATGTTGTCCTCTGTTCAGTATCATTACACGCAACTCCATTCATTAACTCGTCACTAGGCGTTTGTACTAGATTCGAGGGAATCCAAGTCCTTCACCGTCAAAACATGTTGGCAAGGCGAGACCGAGTTTCTAGTCTCATGTGTTCCGTAGAAAACTAGATGATTCATTGTTCATTTGCACAGTCAATTGACTTTGGAATTATATTTCAATAACGATCATATTCGTGATGATGGTTTGGTTTAGACAGGTGGAATATTGATTCGAAATCAACAGATCTGAACCACAGCATCTACTAACGGTTGTTTTGGAATTCGTGTACGTTTTCTAATTGAATTTGGTAATATTATCGTCTGACATCGAAGCAAAAAGCAAAACATCGTGAAAACCTGAACGCTTGAGAAAAATTCTTGTGGGAAAATATAACTGTGGATTTCTCAGTGTTTGAAATCGCTAATAGGATCTGGGCTGGCGTGGTGATTATGCCAGTTCCTTCCCTCGGAAAGAGGCCTCGGCATTGGTACATTCAGACTGGTATTAATTACTATTAAGAATTATTATAATTTTCTTTGCCTTTCAATTTTGATTAATTTTTGGTACTTCATTTATTTCAAGTACCTTTTAGTTTTAAGGTGGAAGACAAGAAAAAAAAATTTGAGTTCTATTTTTCCGACCACCATACATGTGTATATTGATATTGTGTTATTATTTTAATTTATATGACATACAGCGGAGTTTCTTAGCAGCAGGAATACTAATAAAGTCAGTATTGTGTAACTGTAAAAATCACTTAAAAATAATATTCTTTTAATATACTACAAAGGTGACAAACAAGCATACGATCTGCCTAATGGTAAGCGGCTACCGCAACCTATGGATGCTTATAATACTATTGGTATCAATAATGCCTTGAACCACCCTACTCCAATAAGCTCTGGAAACCCTATTCATCGCAGAAACACAACACTAGGTTATTTGTCTGCAAGTTTTTGTAGGGTGGACGTATTAAGCCAGTGGGACTACCCCAAGTAGACAGAAATCTCTAAAGAAATTTCTCTGTGCCCCGTAGAGCAAGTATCCTTTAGCCGTCTTATAAACTTCGTTACGGGACGCAAGATATTGAACCTCTGTAATATTTGGCGACCTGCCTACACGTTATGTACTAGCAGTAGAATAAACACACGTACGTTGCAATATCTTTAAACACACCATTTTATAAATGAATACCATTGAAATTGAGATGTACCGGAACTCACTCTGTTTTCTCACGTCTGCGAGGCGGCGCGCGGCGTCGCGTCGACATTTCTATGCAATAACAGTCTGTTGTGTTTAGAGAGTCGGCACAGTACTTCGCCTTGAAATAAAAATCAACAGAGAGAAAATGTGTTTATTATACATTACAGTGGCATCTTATATTAAACTATTTTCTTCGTGACATCATACTGTATTCAGCATTAGATATAAAAGGTATTTCTATTTTAAAATCATCTTAGAAGTAAAAGATAATTCAAAAATCACTACCGTAGAATATTTTAAACTTGAAAGTGATATTTGGTTTTTGGTGGTAAAACAAATAAGTTCAACTTTTAGTTTTTCTTGTTTTGGCGCCGCAAAAAACACAACCACAAACTTAGTAATAATATTGTATTATGAAATCGGCAGGGGTATTATAAATTGATATGTTAATATATGCAGTGTATATGTACATACTAAATGTTGACCTATACCTAGTAGTAATTATTATTCAGGTACAAACTTACTGGTAATTTCAACTAAAGGTTTTTTCCAAATGTCAAAAGTAGCCAACTAACGTCGGAACCGTATAACATTGGTTACACTACGGATTTGAGAAAAACATTACATATTCATCTTTACATTTTTGACGTATCCAAATACGTTTTCCTTCGTAAATGTATTTTTAAATATTTACAAAATTATAACAGAGGTCATTGTAGGTTTGTCTTGAAATCAATTTTTACTGTTTATTCAGAGCAATACTTCACGGTCAACACGGAACACACGTTGATTTTAATAAAATATCTTATGTTCAATGGCTAAACATAGTGCCATGTTTATCACATTTAAATATGAATTGCAGAAAATTCATTTTGTGTTTAAAACATTGAATAACAAATACAACTTAGGTGGCAAACAAGCATATGGCTCGCCTAATGGTATGCGACTATAATAGGTTATAAACGCTTCCCCCTTCCCCAAGGAGGTTTGGAACCCCTACTCAAATCAGGAACACAACACAAGGTTATTTGGCTGCGATCTTCTATAGGGTGGAGGTATTCCACCAGCTGGACTGCTCCAAGTGGAGAGAAATCCACTTTTTTATGACATTGTTTTTTTTCTTTGTTCTAATTTGTATGAAAAAGTATATCTTTTATTTATTTACGATTTTAATAAATGTTTGTTCATTTGTACATTTCAAGGCTACTCAGTTGTCAAGTCCAAGGTACTAAATAGAAGCTTCGTTTATTAATTTAATTATTAAATATAGCGTTGACTAAACTTGCACGTGTCTGTATTGAATCGTGTCACGTGCTACCAACAATATTCCATTTGTATTCAGTTCTCAAAGAGATGCCTGCTATAAACACTGCCCAAACATGATACTGTTTCATGATTAACACCAATAAATTTAATTTCATCTAATAAGTACCTAATACATTTCCTTATAAAATTTTGTAATATGTGGAAATCAGTTGTTTTTGTTCCAAAATCTCAATTTGTTCTTCCATTGCTTTAAGTTCTGTTCTTGTCCCTTCCAGTTTACTGAAACCTGAAACTTAAAAAGTACCTTGTTTAGTATTAAGATGATTTCCGCTACCAATAGATGTCACTGAACCATTTTTATTCTTACCGCGAGTTAAGATTTACTCTGAGTTATTACGATAACTATTGTCGCAACTAGAGGGCGTTATACATTTTAGAAAAGAGGCATTGTTTTGTCTATTTAAATATGTTAGTGTATCTTTGTAAAAATTTATCCTTCCTTGTCATATAAATAAAATAGTGGTCATTGAGTGTTGAGTTGTGATTTAACATATGGTGCCGAAACTCGGGAATAAAGTGAAAAAGTGCAAAGTGTAATAAGTCCAACAAAAAACTGTAAGTAAAGTGAAACTTAAATAAAGTAAAAAGACTTAGAAAAATTGAAAATTGAAAATTGTTGAGGACTTGTAAAATTTTGTTGAAGTTACAAACACTTAGAGAATTTTAATTCAGTCATCTCTGACTTGTAAAAATTTTCAACAATAATTCAGTCACAATAAATTTCATAAAAAGAATAATTTATTAAGTATTTAAAATACATTATTTGTCAAAAAATATAGAGCCTCTCAATCAATTATTTGTCATGCAAAAAGATTTGATAGATAAATTATTTAAAGCTGAAAGCAATTTCAAAAAGACGTCAAAAGAGAGGATGAAACTACCCTACATAGAAACAAAACTAGAAAAAATAGAAGTGTATTGGACGGATTTCAAAAAAGGACATAAAAATATAATTGTTCAAGTCAATGATGAGGATAAAGAATCGAAACCGTATTTCACAGAAGATTGGTATGAAGTATTTGAAGATAAATATATATCTTATAAAAGCCTAATTAAAGAGAATTTGTACAAGATAAGAGCAACGACCCTGGAAACTAGAGAGGTTTCTGCACTATCACATTCCGGTTCCAGTTTCGAAGCTAAGCTTCCCACGATTCATCTACCGTCATTTTCAGGAAATTACAAAGACTGGCAAACATTTTATGACATGTTTGTTTCTTTAATTATAAGCAATAAAACATTATCACCTGTACAAAAACTTCATTACCTGAAAAGTAGCTTGTCAGGCGAACCAGAAACGTTAATCAAGAATTTCCCAACTACAGATGCGAACTTCAGTGAAGCATGGGAACAATTAATCAAACGGTACAATAACAAACGATACAACTGCAATTCCATATTACAAACATTGTTTGCACAGAAACAAATTTATAGTGAATCGGCAAACGCGATCAAACAGTTATTAGATATAACTGCTTCTTGTTTAAAGTCACTGAATAATATAGGAATAAGTACTGATACTTGGGATGCAATCATCGTTCATTTTGTAGTGGCAAAACTGCCACAAGAATCTCGCCAACAATGGGAATATCATCTTAGCATGAAGTCTGACGATTTACCAACTTGGTTACAGCTTCCGTAATTTTTAGAATCGAGATTTAGAACAATAGAAATGATCGAAGGTGCTAAATATATGAGAACCAATCAACAGGTTGTCAAACCTGCTCTTAAGGCAAAATCATTTCATTCCGGCATACAAGAAGTACCAACCGAGCGAAAAAATACGGATGTAACCTGTTCATTTTGCGATGGTTCTCACTATTTGTACAATTGCAAGCAGTTTGGTCTAAAGTCAGTACAAGAGAGACATGACTTTGTAACAAATAACAGATTATGTTTTAATTGCCTCGCACCAAATCACTTTGTTAAGAAATGCCGACAATCTACAAACTGTCGTAAATGTGGCAAACGACATCATTCTCTAATACACACTGTTTATAAAAGAGAAATCGATAACAATCTAGTAAATCAAGAGACTACGAAGAAAATTAATGTCACACAACAACACACAACACAAGGACACAAGGACAAGGAACACAGACAGCGCATATTGTAGCGAACTATTCTAGGGGTGATACACAAAGCTACAACGTTTTATTAGCCACAGCAGTTATCAAAGCAAGATCACAAAACGGTTTAAATTATATAGTTAGGGCATTGTTAGATCAGGGCTCACAAGCTTCGTTTGTAACCGAGGCTACTGTACAATTACTTGGACTCGAAAGGGTACCTATTAATGGTTGGGTGTCAGGTCTGGGAGATGGCCATACTAAGATCAAATATATGGTATCTATACATATAGAATCACGTCATACTCCGCATCATTCACTCCAGGTAAATGCATATGTTCTAAGCTCACTTACGTCAATGTTTCCAACTTGTAATCTTTATTCACCACGATGGGCAGAACTGGAATCTAAGCCACTTGCAGACCTAAATTTCACAACTTCGGGTAAAATAGACCTTTTGCTCGGGCTGAGGTTTATAGCGAAAATTGCTCAATGAAGTTATTAAATATCCTCAAGGTAATTTAATAGCTCAAAACACCATTCTTGGTTGGGTAATATCAGGAAAATTAGCACAAGAATCATTAGTAGAAGAACGTATTTCAAGTCTGCATATACACATTACACAAGAAGAAAATTTATTAAAGCAATTTTGGGAATTTGAGAATGAACCAAATATCATACAAAGAAATTAACTCAAGACGAAATAAAATGCGAAGAATTTTATGAATTAACTACGACGAAAAAAAGAAGGCAGATTCATAGTAAAATTACCTTTTAATATAGAAGATCCAGAATGTCAATACGGAAATACTTTAGATGCAGCTATAAAAGATTTAACTACTTAGAGAAGAAATTACACAAAAATCCAAAATTTCATGCAGAATATAGAAAGGTTATAGAAGAATATATAACACTTAATCACATGAAACTGGTAGATCGAGAAGATATAGATAATCCTAGGCATTTATTTACCACATCACGCTGTCGTTAGAGAAGAAAAACAGACAACGAAAGTACGAGTCGTATTCGATGCTTCGTGCAAGGGTAGTAATAACGTGTCACTTAATGACAATTTCTTAATTGGACCTAAGCTACAGCAAGATTTAAGACATCTGCTAATGAGATGGCGAACTCATAAAATCTGTATCATAGCAGACTTAGTTAAAATGTATCGTCAGGTTCGGGTAGCTGAAGAGAATACAAACTTTCAAAGGATTTTATGGAGGGATCATAGGAATGAACCAATACCACACTACAAATTATTGACGCTAACTTTCGGGACAGCTTGTGCACCTTATCTCGCAGTTAAAACTTTACAGAAGTTGGCGGAAGAAGAACAAGAGAAATATCCTATGGCCGCAGAAATAACAAAGAAAGATTATTACATAGATGATTTAATGACAGGTTGTGAGAAGGAAAGTGAAGCGATACTTATTTTTGAAGAACTTAATAGCTTAATGAAATCAGGAGGGTTTGAGCTTCAGAAATGGAGCAGCAACAACAAAACATTACTAAATTATATCAGTGAGAAGTACCATAGAGAAGATAATTCAGTAATTATTAAATCAGATAATCAGATAACATGATAGGTATGAAAGGTAATAGGCATATGTTGGAATAGAAAGACAGATAATTTCGAATACACAATCAATTTACCAGAAATCCAGAAAATAATTACTAAGAGACAAGTTTTATCCGATATCGCAAGGTTATACGATCCCTTAGGGTGGATTGCACCCGTAGTAATAGTCGCTAAATTGTTCATCCAAAGGCTATGGAAATCAGGTCTTGGGTGGGACGATGAAATCAGAGACGAATTATTAACTGAGTGGATTAAATTTAGAGGAGAATTGGGACAAATCAAAAACATTATTGTGCCAAGATGGTTGCATACATCATCTGAGTCACAAATAGAGCTGCACGCATTTTCAGATGCATCCAGGTCAGCTTATGCGGCTGTGGTGTACCTTCGTGTAACTGATGAGCATAAAAATATTACAGTGAGTTTGATATCGGCCAAAACTAAGGTTGCACCAATTAAAAGGAAATGTCCATCCCAAGATTAGAACTTTCAGGTGCAGCTCTTGCTGCAAAGCTTTTGTCTGAAATATCACAAGTGATGGGCATATCCAAAAATAATCTATATGCATATACTGATTCAACTGTGGTGTTAGCATGGTTGAAAGGACCTGCAAGTCGTTGGACCACATTTGTCAGTAATCGCGTATCAGAAATTCTGACCATAATGAATTATGAACAGTGGGGTCATGTAACTACCGACTTTAATCCAGCAGACTGTGCATCTCGCGGACTAAAGCTAGCACATTTAATAAACCATGATCTATGGTGGAGTGGACCTACATGGTTAACGGAGACAATTGTAAAAAGAAACTTACCTAATTTAGAGGAAACGCTCGAAGAAAAGAGAATAGTCAAAACCTTAACTGCTGTAAATAAATTGCAAGAAGAGTTACCTTGGGAAAGATTTTCATCATTAACTAGAATGTTAAAGGTTTTATCATATTGTAGAAGATGGGTGTTTGTTTACAAAACACCAAAAGTGAAAGGCTACAGTCAAACTTTGTCTCGAGTGAAGAGATGGAACACACATTACACAATTGTATTAAGAAAGTACAAGAAATAGATTTTGGAAGTGAAATACAACTAGTAAAGACTCAAGGTCACGTACAAAAGAAAAGCGTACTACATACACTTTGCCCGATTTTGGACGAAATCGGCTTGTTAAGGGTTGGCGGACGAATTAGTCTGTCTAATGTGACTTACGACAACAAACATCCGATTATTATGCCAGCTAAGAATTATCTCACCAAGCTTTTAATAACCGATGCTCATCAAAAAACTCTACATTGGCCCACAATTGATGTTAAACTATTTAAGAGGAAAATATTGGATAGTGAGAGCAAGAGATCAAGTAAAGAAGCATTACAGAGAATGTGTTACATGTTTAAAGCACTCTAAATCTAGAAGTAGACAGTTAATGGGACAAATTCCAGTAGTCAGGCTTAAGCCAAGTAAACCATTTATATCAACAGGAGTTGACTACGCGGGACCCATTAACATAAGATTTTCTCCTGGAAGAGGGGCAAAATCTTATAAAGGATACGTCTGTTTGTTCGTATGCATGGTCACACGTGCAATCCATTTAGAGGCTGTCACAGATTTGACTGCCAAGGGATTTATTGCAGCATTTAGACGATTCACATCTAGGCGCGGCCATTGCCGAGATTTATATAGCGACAATGGCACAAATTTCGTTGGAGCAAATAAATTTTTAAACGACATGTTTAATGCTGCTAAATCTGAGATACCTAACGAGATTGCAAAAATACTCACCTTAGAATCTACGACGTGGCATTTTATCCCGCCACACGCGCCAAATTTTGGTGGCCTATGGGAGGCTGGCGTGCGCTCAGTTAAGACGCATTTACGGAAAGTTATCGGAGAGGTTACCCTAACATATGAAGAGATAGCAACAGTATTGACGCAAGTAGAAGCTTGTTTGCATTTGCATTTCGATTCTGAATAATAACCCCGAGGATCCTCTTCCACTGACACCTGGTCATTTTTTAGTTGGAGAGCCTATAATTAATATTGCAGATAGAGATTTTTCAAATATAAACATAGTAGGATTAGATAGATGGAAATTAACGCAAAAGATAGTAAATAGTTTTTGGAAAAGATGGTCAAAAGAGTATTTGCTTACATTAAGTCAAATATATAAATGGAATAAAACAATTTGTGAACCAGAACTTAATGATGTGGTAGTAATTAGGGATGAAAATATACCACCTGCAAAATGGATGTTGGGTATTGTAGATCATAAATATCCTGGACCTGATAATGTAACTAGAGTAGTAACAAAAAAATGTAAAAGCGGTTTGCTCAAACGCCCAGTTAATAAAATTTGTGTTCTTACCAAATAGGAAATTATCTCTAACAGTTCATCGTATATTGTCACGGTGGGCGGTAATTTTTTTTGAGTTTATTTGTTTCTCGTTGTTTTCTTTTAGTGTGTAAGTGAGGTTTTTGTTACTTATATAAATAGAAGCAAAATTGTGTTTATTTTACTTATTAAATGTAAGAAAACAGCTCATATCACATTACATTAATTATGTTTCTCATAAATATATTTAAGATTTGTATTAAAGGAACAAGTCCTTGGTGGGCGGAATGTTTAGTATTAAGATGATTTCCGCTACCAATAGATGTCACTGAACCATTTTTATTCTTACCGCGAGTTAAGATTTACTCTGAGTTATTACGATAACTATTGTCGCAACTAGAGGGCGTTATACGTTTTAGAAAAGAGGTATTGTTTTGTCTATTTAAATATGTTAGTGTATCTTTGTAAAAATTTATCCTTCCTTGTCATATAAATAAAATAGTGGTCATTGAGTGTTGTGTTGTGATTTAAAATACCTATTTCAATGTTTTCTTTTGCTTAATTCTTATTTAGATATTAATACGTGAATAAAAAGCTTTCGGTACCTATTTATTTAACGCAATAGCGTGCACGGAAGACCGTGAGATTTGGCATGGTTAAAGTATATATAGAGAAGGAGTGCAGAAAGCTAAAATTTATCTATAATATCTGTTACTAATATATTGAATTAAATAAATTAATACTGCGAATCCTAACCAGACCAGTGCCATTGAACTTAGACCCCCAAATATTGACATTGTCACTCAACGAAAAGTGACAGTGTTAGCGACGCATAAGCCTAAGCGTAATGATATAAGAATAACATTTGTAAATATAAGTTGTAAGGATGAATAATTTGCACAAACGATCAATAATTAAATGTTTGTAATGTTTTAAATATGTTACTATAGCGCGTAGGTATGTAAAGACAGTATATAAGTCATGAAAATGTATGTAATCTAATAAAAATAATCACGTAAAGTACTAAAATAATATATCGTCAATAATTCATATTTTGTAAAAATTATACATAATGTTTCGCGTGATATAGGTAGAATAGCCTTCCGTATGTAAGCTCAAATAGTACGTATATAACGAGTCACAAGACGTTTTAAGGTTGCAATGTTTAATGCTTTATATCTCCCGTGTTTATTAACCTATAATGTTAAAGTTAGTGTTTTTGAATAGGTATTTATGTCTACATTAATGTGAAATAGTTTTTATTGTAATTGAATAACTGTAATTAGAGATATTAACAATTTATTGTATTCTGTATACAAGTAATAATAATAATAGACAGAGACAGCAATATTGCAACCACTGCGCATTACCGCGGTTAACGGACCACACCCAAGTTTGGTGATGAGCAGTACGGATAGAGACGCCATCGTCCGTCTCGCTCTCCGGCAAACCATATAAAAGGCGTTCTGCCGGGGCAAACGAGCGCACACGGGTACCACAAATTGAAGAATCAAGACTCAAGACTCAAGACTCAAGAAACTGGAAGTAACCGTACCCAGAAGATATAGTATTAACAAAGTGTATTGTCTTGAAGAATACAGCAAATTTTATTGTGGTGCCTGTGTGTCATTTCTTCGCATCTTCACTAAGTTCAACCCGCCAGCGACCCAGTCCATTCCGCTCCGTGCTACGTCATCGCCGCGCCTACCAGCAGGCACCTCACTGCGTGTGTGTACCTTGATGTTTCGCCCTCTTCACGCCTAGTAGTTTCGGGTGTGAACAGGGTTGGTCGCACGTAGTGAGAGGGGCTCGCACGCACTGGTTTCCAGACAGCTGGTTACCGTAGCGTGTTATCCGCCGTCGGTTATATACAGAGTACGAGGGAATCGTTTCCGTCGCGTTCGCGCCCTCGGTGCGCGGTCCCGCTCTGTATAGATTGACGTAGCACATTGTATAATAGGCGGCCGGCTCCGCTTCGGGTCCGCGCTCATTTTAGACAGCAAGTGATGTAGATAATACTTATTGTTTATGAATACTGTAAATGTCAAACAGAAAATAGTCTATGATCAAAAAGTCACTGATCGAATTTCGACCTTAGGGCGATCGCTAGTTTTTATTATTCTGCTACAGTACTCTAGATTTATTGTGAGTTTTATTTCGTTTCACGATACGTCTAAAATAATAAGTATAGATAGAGGCAGTAGTCCGGTCAAAATGGACATTTCAAATAACAAAAATTCCGACAGAGCTAAATTTTGGTAGATACCTTGGGTACACCAGTAGAAATAAAGTGCCAAAAGTCCCCAGTGATCCCATGGGTGCTAAAAAAGTTATTCAAGATCAAAGTCAAAATGTTCTGTTTTTTTTTTATTCACCTTGTAAACGGTAAATTTTATCGAAAATATAGACCAGACAAAAATTGTAGGTCATAAAATTATCCACAAAAATGTTCCTTATACTTTTTTTCCTAAAAATCACCATTCCTAAGATATCGGTATTCTAAAAGTTATATAGCATATAATTATACATATAAGTTATATGCACTACCTATGAGGTAGTATATTTGGCGCTTTTTTTTAACGTGGTTTTTCCGGTAGACCTTTTCCACGATCTGTTATAATGGAGTTTTATGGGAAAATACTGTATTTACTGCATAATGATTAGTGATATTGATATAGGTGATTATTTTAAACCGTCAAGTTCTAATTTATGTTAGTATTTGAATCTGATTCACACTCTTCAAATTCGACTTCAACAGTCATGTCTTCTTGCTGGATGTCCATAAATTGTTCAACTGAAGATGAATCAGCTATCTCTTCATCGATATCACACGAATCTTCGTTTATAGGATTCAATTGAACATTTAGTACACGCTGGTGAATATGACAACTCTACCCTACACTACTCTACTCTTCTACAGCCACATTTAACACTACAATCATTTTTAGAATTGCAAAAAAAAGTGTTTAGGTGTTTTTCCGGAGCAAGTGGGAGGGGGTGGGAGTTTGAATCGGTTCCAAAATATTGTCTGTTAATTTCCAGCCCCAGTCTTCGGGGTTTAATTGATTGCCAGGCCATGCCTGAACTTCATATAATGCTCGATACAAGTGTTGATAAGCAGAGGCCGATGTTGGAGGAAGACAAGATAGTTGTACTTGTTTCTTTTTCCTTGTATTTTTTGCAAAAGTTAAATATGTATCTATAAGACTAAATCCTAAATCTTTATAAAACGTAAATTCGACCCCACATGGAGTATTGTTCTCATCTCTGGGCGGGAGCAAATACCAGCTTCTTCCTTTTCACCGCATTCAGCATAGGGCGGCTCGAGTTATTGACGATAAAGCTCTTTCCGATCGGCTTGATCCATTGGCTCTGCGTAAAGATGTTGGTTCACTGTGTATTTTCTACCGCATTTATTATGGGGAGTGTTCCGAGGAATTATCTGGATTGATCCCGGCTGCTGAATATCACCATTGGACATCGCGTCAGAATTGTAAATTCCATCCACACCACCTCGATGTCCAGCGTTCCACAACAGTGCGTTTCTTAAGGTACTTTCTGCCTCGCACAACCACTCTGTGGAACCAGTTGTAGCCTGAGGTCTTTCCGAACCGTTATGACCTGGTGACCTTCAAGAAGATAGCTTATTATTCTCTAAAAGACCGGCAACGCATCTGCGAGCCTTCTGGTGTTGCGGATGATTGTGGGCGGCGGTGATCACTTTCCATCAGGTGCGCCACCTGCCCGTTGGCCCCCTTTAGCGTAACCCAAATGCGTAAGCAAATACAAATACGCAAAAAAGCAAATACTTTAGCGTAATCTATTGAATCCTTCATTTTCAAATAATTTTAATACTGATGTTTTACCCCTTCTGAATATTGCTGATGTCGTATCGCATGTAAAAATAAAATATGGTTTTAGCATTTTGGATAAGCAGATAAACTTTTTGAAAAGTATATCTATTTTTGCTGTTCAGCCTTTCTACGTTTTAGAAAGTGAATATTTTTATCAATTGGAGTCCCTGCAGTAAGCAGTACTAACAAATCAACATCTTTTGATTTTAACCTTGAGTAACTTTTTTAGCACCCATGGGATCAATGGGGACTTTTGGCACTTTATTTCTACTAGTGTATCCAACCAAGGTCTCTAGAAAAATTTAGCTCTGTCGGAATTTTTGTTATTTGACCACTATTTTTATGTCTAATTTGACTGGACTACAGGTACTTGAACACAGTGTAATATGTTTATAGCTAGCTTAAAAGCTCCTGCTTAGAAGATACTTGCGTGGTGGCATTAGAGAATTTTCTAATTCACCCACAGCTATCTATCAACCTGAATACTACTATTGTAATGATAATGATGCCTGAAAGTAACTCCACAAAAGTAATATAATTATTACATAAACTATAACATTATTTAAACAACTTATAAAACATTGAGCCTCCTTAGGGTCTAAATTGAATCAAGTATTTTAATTTTGAAGATGAAAATCTGTGGCCAAGCACCTATAGGTACGGTCTTGTAACTGCTCTCCATGCCAAGTTCTCTTCTAGGTTTAACGTGTTAGCGTTTACTCTACATTGCCACTTAACATCAGCTGAAATTGTAGTCAAATGCTAAAGTTTCTTTTTTTACTTTCTTTATCCGAGTGTTTCTTAACTTAGATTTTATAAAGGATTTTTGTACTTAATGCAATGTTTTAGAGATAACGAGAAATCAGTTTTTGAATTGTATATTTATTATTTATAAATCTCTTACAATGTTAGCATATATTCTTTCTCATTATATAACGTAGAACGATGGGAACTTAACCTAAAAGCATACATAAATACCAAACATCGTAAATATCATAAAATATAGAAACGTACGGTTAACATTTTACTACGTAAACATAGAGAACGTACTGATTTCACCATCATAATTTTTGAATTATAACACAGAAGTCTTTATTCTAGAACAATGAACCTGAATTAGAAATACAACATCTTTATGTTTGAAATACCTTATTTCACTCTGACTTGATCAAACTTGATAACAATATTAGCAAAACGCTTATAATGTTTTTGACGATTTCTAGTATTACGATGACAGTAGCAATTATTCATAAATCATGTACAATACCTGCAATCGGCTAAACCTATTTTGATCTATTTTTTTTTTATTGGAAGGTGTTTGATTTGACTTAGCTATGATTCAAGTAAATCTGTTCAGCCTTTTCTTCATTATCAGCAGACCTTTTTTGGTTGATAAATAGATGTGAGATTTTCCCACGAGGTTGATTGTGTTGAAATTTGATATTCTGTTACTTCAATGATATAAGAACATGGCAACCTTGACCTAATGCAGAATACCTAACTCTTTAACAATCTACAGCAGAGATATTGTGTTTAGGTTTATTGGAATAGACTCCAATGAATAGGATACTTGTTCCGGAGGTTTAATAAAATTAAAATGTATATTGTACTTATATATTTAATTGGGATGGTTAATGGCAAATTCATCGTTTTTTTTGTATAATAAAGATATTGTTTTAAGTGTATTGAACTTTGAAGGCTATCACAGCATGCTTATTTGGTAGATATTCATGCGTTATGTAGAATACAAAAGTAACGGAAACTGAATAAAAATATACCACAAAAGAAAATAAATATAAACAATAATATTGTACAATCCGCGAGTTGACTGTATGTTTAAAAATTGAAGTAAATGATTGATTAATATTGGTCTACATATAAAAAGCTTAAAACGATACTAATCTGGAAAAAGTAATTGTTTATTTATTTAAATTTGCCTAAAGAAAATTAAATTAATATTTTTTGTCTGTAAGTCACGCGACTTGAAACACCGATTAGAAAATGTGACGTCACCATTCAGGAAATATGAACGTTAAGGCTCTTGCGTGAGTTCTCAACTTATCATACAAAATGACTTTTAAAATGAATGATTACGTCACGGGGCCTTAATGGACCGTTTTGAAAAAAAAAACTTTTTATGATGTATTAATGGAAAAATAATTATTCATACGTATTATTTACAACATAAATTGTTTAAAACAATTATCCAAAAGTTGTCAACTCACGGATTAAAAGTTATATTACAATTAACAAATGAACATATTACAATTAACAACTGAACAACCAATTATAGACGTTAATATTATTATACATTTACAAAATTGTTTAAAAACAACAAAAAAGTAATGTTGTACTTCTACTTCCTGCCCTTATCCCACACTAGGTGGAGTCGACACAGCACGTCTTCCTCTTCCACTCCAGCCTGTCTAGCTAGCTAGAATCCTAAATCTAGTCTCTAATCCAGCTCTATCACCCGCCATCTCTGCAGTCACTCCCTGCACACGCATATCCTCTTCTATACAATAAATTATAAAAAAGATTAAAAGTTTATTTTCACATCCTTTGACAACACTAAAGAAAGCCTTTATTTTTAAATAAATTTGCAAAAATTCTCTGAAGAACAAATTTACTGCAGTACATAAATTGTTAAATTACCTACCTAGGATACCTACGCGGTGTAGGTCAATGTGTAGGTACCATTATTTTTAGTTAAATGCGGATGATTAATTATAACTTGTGAGATTTTGTAAAAGTAAACCAAGTCGATTAATTATCTGCAAGTAATTAGGCAAACCACATATCACTGTACCATTATCGTAAAAAATTACGATCTGTACAAGATATAGGCAAAATCAATATTACAATCGCAACGTGTGTTTTCATTACTTAAAATAAGAAAAAGTGTTTCTAAATTATTATTTTACAGCTAGTCCATATATCAATGTCCTCTATAGAGCTAAAAGCACGAACACAAATTACAAAGAAAATTATTTAAAACCTAGAGAACAAATAACATATATTTTCTGACTCAAACCTACAATTAACCTCGACCGGCCGCGGTCGCGAATGTGTAACATTTTTTTCCTTCCGGCATATTAAACAAAAAAACAAATAAAATAATTCAACAAAGTAGTAAAATGCTAAGAAATATCCAAGGCCTCGACCTTTATCGGCTCGCCGATGCCGCGATGTAAGTACTGGGAGTGGAATATATCGCTATTAAACGTGTTGCGAAATCACAGGTCATGTTCTTCAATGTTTTCAACCAAACGTTTGGACAAGTACCCACTGATAAACATGTTCTGCTACAGGCGTCCATAAATTTTTCGTAATTTACATAATTTATATAACGGCAAGGTTGTTGCTAGGAGTTATATTATGATAATTACACATGAATCTAAGGTAATAAAACTTTATTACATTTTTATTATTTGAGAATTTTAAATAATTGGGTGTAATACATTTTTTATCTTGTTCACTTTAATATTAATGTGGATGTACCTACCGGTCACTTGCATAAGGGTGTTTTTTGTATGTAACTATTTGTTTTGTTTTCACATTTTATTTTGTACTACCAACAATATCGTGTAATGCGCGTCAATTTACTGAACGCTACGGAATATCTCGCCATCCGCGCCGCGCCGTTGTTCGCAAACGAGTAGATATTTACGTTTTCCCACAATACTGCTGATTAACTGGAAGAAATTGTTTTATGGCATTATGCTTGCCAGTGTACGAAATAAAAAGTGCAATCAATTATTTATTCAAACTTACTTAGACTTATGTAGAGCGAATAATAATATAATTTCCACTTAAATATGTGCACATCACTGAAATAAGAAACGTTTTACTCAAATTTATGTATTGTAGCCTATAATTAAAAACAAAATATGCATGTAAAATCTAATTCCACTTGAAGTATCTTAGTAAATAGTCGGCATATTGTTGATGATATTAACCATGCAATAAATAAACTAAGATAAACCTTAAGGGACAGAATAGACATGCTATTAAAATGCATGCTCTTCAACTGCTTTTATAAGCATGATCGATACTGACACTGGTTTCGACACACATGCCACTAGATAGCAATTGCTCAATAATAGCATGCTTTCGTGCTATTTATTAGCATGTCAATCTGTACCTTTAGGTTTTGACGTAGTGCGATCAGTTAGAAATTGGCAACTGGGCGTAGAATGTAATATTATACATAGATTCATTTTGTCTTCTAAGCTCCATCTATGAATATACATAAACGTGACATTTCATGTTTTCGAAACAATATTATCCATTCATAATACCTTGAATTTGATTTAAAATATGAGTAGTATGAGTAATAATAACTATTTTTTTAAATAAATGTACGGTAACATTAGTTAAGCGATATATTATGAACTTAAATAAAATCTGTGTTTAGATCTGTAAATGCAAATGTATTTGAAACTATTGTTATTTTGCTATATTATGCTAATAAAGCTCCGTCTATAACTGCACCTACTATAGTTTCATGTCTTTGGAAGAATGGTATCTAGATAGAAATGGATGTTGATATATTAATATTATTATTTATTATAATAACAATATAATATATGATATTATAATATTGATGTGGGATGTGTGTCAAAAGTGTTCAGAATAAAGACCCTGTAATTCTTTAAATCTTCTTTTATTTAATATTTATAAATTATAATCGAAATCGTAAAAACACATATTCATTCTTCAACCAACTTGACAGATCTGTCCTGTTGCCAGGAAAAAATTTAAAATACCTATCTTACTCAAATGTTGCTGTGTTAGAATGTTCTATTCTCCCACACGGCCATCCTGCTCCTCGTCCGACCCGGGCGAGCTTGAGTCATCATCCAGGCACCACATCTTCATCATGTCACTGCTAGTAGTTGTCTGCAAAGGACCCTCTCCACTTAGCTTGCTGACAGTGTACCGGTCATTCTTATTAACTTTTGTTACTTCATAAGGGCCTAAAAATCTTGAGCCAATCTTAGTTCTTCCAAATTGTGTTCTCTGAATAGCTACTATGTCTCCCAACTTATAAGAAGTTCCAACTTTTCTGTGATTGTTATAATTTCTTTTGTTCTCTTCTTGTACCTTGGCTATTTGCTCCTTAGCGCTAGATCTCAAAGATTTTCTTTGACTGTCAAAGTATTCAATTGATTCCTCTCTCAAAATTTCTTGCATCTGGATATCTTCTGTATCATGAAGTTGTACACCAGTCATCAGTTGAAACGGTGAAGTTCCAATACTTCTATGATACGTACCGTTAATACATCTTTGTACCTTGGAAACATGTTTGTACCACTGGGCAGAATTATGTACAGGGAGTTTAGCCAGTAAGTTAATAATAATTTGGTGTATACGTTCCACTTGCCTATTGGCTCAAGGTTGGCCAGTCGTTATAACGTGATGTATAATATTTTCTTTTTCACAGTACTTTTTAATATTTTCTGATGTGAATGCTGTTCCTCTGTCTGATATTATTACTTTAGGAGAGCCAAATATAGCCTGCTGTTGCTGTAGCTTCTGTAGAACTTCTTCAGTCGTTAGTGTCTTCGTCGGGTAGATCCAGGTAAATTTGGTAAATGCATCAACAATAGTAAGTATATACTTGTAACTTTTAGCAGTAGACGTCATAGGGCCCACATGGTCAATATGGTAAGTCTCTAGTGGTCTGTCTCCTTTATTTAATGGGTGTAAAAATCCTTCTTTCTTGCCAGTCTTTCTTGACACCAGTATGCATTTTATACAGTTGTTAATATGAGCTTTTATCTTTTCATGTAGATTCTCTATGTAAAATTCTCTTAGAATTAGATGCTCTGTTTTCTTAGCTCCAAAATGACCATTACCATGATTTCTTCTTATTATTTCGCTCTGCATCTTCTTTGGTACTACAATAAGAGATCTATCACCAATAACCTTCTCCTTCCAAATTGTAAAATTTTCACGTATGCCGATGACACTGCCCTTCTAGTTTATGGCACCAGCTGGGCTGACACTAAAATACACGCGGAACTTGCCATACGCATTGTGATGGACTGGCTAGGTCGGAACAGTCTAACACTTAACTTGATTAAGACAAAATTTATAACTTTCTCTATAAACAGTACTTGCCAACCTCCTGCTTCCTTTCAAGTTAAAGCCCACACATGTATACAACCATCCTCAGATTGCCAATGCATTTCTCTTTCTCGTACTTCTGACATTAAATATCTTGGGGTCATAATAGATGAGAGATTGAACTGGTACAAGCACCTTGATACTCTCACCTCGAAGATACGACGGCTTATTTACATATTTAAAAATCTTCGAGAGGTAGCAGACAAAGACACTATAAAAACAGTATACTCGGCCCTGTGTCAGTCTCTCATTTCTTACTGCATACCAATTTGGGGTGGAGCCGTGAAATCATCCATCATTAAGCTGGAAAGAGCACAGAGAGCTGTTTTAAAAGTGATGATGAACTTACCTCGCAGATACCCGACTATAGAACTTTACAAACTTGTAGGACTCCTCACTGTGAGACAGCTGTTTGTGCTCAAAGTTATACTAAAAAAACATAGCCAAACCCCATCTTTGAATAATACTACTACTCGTAGCGCTAAGAATATTTGTCATGTAGATAGACATCGTACCACATTTGCCTCTCGGCATTACAATATTATTAGCTCACAATTATATAACAAAATAAATAAGTCAATTCATTTAAATAACTTAAATAGATATGAAGTAAAGAAAAAAATGACAAGTTGGTTGCAGGGCTTAAACTACATAGAAATTGAAAAACTAATGTCCAAATATACATAGTAGTAAGTTAAAATGAACTACATCACATAAACACACCCACTTACACATCTACATAACCTACACACTTTCTATTTATACACATAATACGTGCACACATAATAACATATTTATGTACTCTAAATATTACATGGATCGATATCATACACCAACCTTTTATTGTTACCCCGAGTCACAGGCTCTTTGCCTAGTTCGGGTACCGGAGATATTTTTTATTTTTTATACAAAATATAAAAAATGATTCAAGAATTGTCTACTAAAAACCATACTAAACTATATTTTAATTGAAATTCTTTGTTAAATACTATGGTCACTAATAAATTATTATTATTATTATTATATTATTAATTTCTTTATATAAAATATTGTTCATCATACTATAGTTTTCATATGGTTCTGTTTCTAATATTTTGATAATTAATTTTAATCGTTCATCTTCTTTCTGTGCCTTTTGTAATTTTGTAGTAATTTCTGTGATCATTAGCACTGGGTGGCGGCTGAGAGCGTCTGCGTGCTTCATTGATGAACCTGGTCTATGTTCAATTGTGTAATCATACTCTTCAAGGAAGAGTGCCCACCGGGCTACTCTGGGTGGTAAGTCCTTCTTTTTAAGTGTTAATGTTAGAGCTGAACAGTCAGTTAAAATCTTAAATTTTATTCCTAGGAGATAAACTCTAAACTTCTTTAGTGCTTCTACAATAGCTAATATTTCTAGAAAGTAACTGTCATATTTTCTTTCAGAGTCTGAAGTCTTTCTACTCATGTAGTAGACAGGATGCAATTTATCATCTGAATTGTTCTTCTGCATTAAGACTGCTCCATAGGCATCAATGCTTGCATCAGTATGCACCTCTGTCTCGGCGTCCGGATTGTATATTTGTAGAACAGGTTGACTACATAATTTTTCCTTCAATGTTTCAAATGAGTTGTAACAGTCCTGATCAAAATTAAATTCTTTATCTTTCCTTAGTAAATTAGTTAAGGGTCTTGCTATTAGAGAGTAGTTCTCAATAAACTTTCTGAAGTATCCTGATAATCCGAGGAAGGATTGAACTTCTTTTACTGTCTTTGGAACTCTAAAATTGGTTACGGCTTTAATTTTCATTTCTGAGGGTCTGACTTCATTATTCCCAATATGGTAGCCTAAATACTCAACTTCTTTCTTCAAAAATTGACATTTTTTCCAGTTTATTTGTAGTCCATATTCTTCAGCTCGCTTCATTACAATTTTTAATTTCTGTAGCCCTTCTTCTTCTTGTTTTACTTGGAATATTGACATCATCAAGAAATGTTAATATTGTTCTATCTAAAATCAGGTCTCTGAAGATCCAGTATACATAGCGCTGGAATACTGAGGGAGCGGTAGATAATCCAAATGGCATTTTACAAAATTCATATCGTCCCCTCGGTGTCACAAATGATGTGTACTTTCTACTTTCTTCTTTAACATTTACATGTTTAAATCCATTCTTCATATCAAGTGTTGTGAAGTATTTAGCACCTTGTAGTTGATCTATTTGGTCTTCTATCAGTGGAAGGGGAAATCTATCTTTAATAATATTTTTGTTTACTTTTCGATAATCTATACATAAGCGATATGAGCCATCTTTCTTTCTGGCTAACACAACTGGAATTGCAAAATCTGAAAAACTTGGTCTTATTATTTCATCTCTTAGCCATTCTTCAATTCGGTGATCAATTACATTCATCTCAGCAGGAGCAACACGTCTTGGATTTTGAAAAACCGGCATTTCATCTGACATAATTATATTCATCTCAACGGGACACTTCTTCTTATAAGTTGGTATATAATCATCTATCATCTTCTTAATAGTGTTTGTGTATTTAGTACTTCCAATATCATAATCATTTTCTTTATATTCCACAGGTAGACATATAGTTGTTATTGGAGAAACTTGGATTTCATCTTTTGTAATATTCAGGTTCACATGCGCCAGTATGTGTCTTCCTAACAGAACTTCTATTGGTATATCATTATTATTCACAATATGGAATTGAGCTGGAAAACTGTAGCCTTGAATCTTAATAAAAGTTGTAAAAGTACCTGTAGTCTCTATTCCTTTATTTCCTAGTCCAGTCAACTTTATTGTATTACTCCCATCATATTCAGTTATTTGTAGTTCTTGAAACTGCTTGTTTGTTATTAAATTAACATCACTCCCAGTGTCAATCATAGCTTTTATAATTTTATTACCAATAGTGATGTCACTGTAACACATGTTATTATTAAGACCTTTTACAGCCATGTTTGTATTATGATGAGGTATATTAGTGTACTTCGATGAAATATGTTCAAATTCATTACACTTAAAACACTTAGTTCCTTTCTCTTTATGTTTGCAATCAGGCAATAGATGGTCGGTTTCACCACAGTTGTAGCATCGTTTCTTCGGTATCTGTCTACGGTCTTTAAATGAATTAGGTAAAGACATAGGCTTAGGTATGTACTGTGTTTTAAATGAAGACTTATTCTTAATTTCAGCATACAAATCTAATTTTTTCTTGAAATCTTTGATGTTAGCAGCCCCATACAACATTGCTTTGTTTAATTCTATATCTCTAATACCGTCAATAACGTATTCCATTAAAGCAGCATCTTCTACTGTACTATTCATAGCCAATTCCTTCATGTGCAAAAAATATTGTTGGCATGTTTCACTGTTTCTCATCTTACGTGCCGCTAGCTTTTTATGAACAGCAGCACTATTTAATGTTCGTTGAAATTCTTCTTTAAGGGCATTTTTCAAATCACTCCAAGTTTTTATGTCACGTAAAGATCTTAGGAATAATTTTGCAGTACCGACGAGAAGACGTTTTGCATAAATTAATTGTTCTATATTACACCACTGCATTAAAAGGCCTGTTTCTTCGATATCACATATCCAGGATTCGATCCCATAAGTATCGTCTCCACTAAACGGTGTCATTGATTTTTCCAGATCGTTAAACGAGATACGTGGCGGTATTACAGTTGATAATTGAGCATTTTCTTCTTCTATGATTTTTTTAGGCGGCATTTTCGGTGTTTACTCTCTTACTATCACTAAACAGGTAAATCTTTCTCATAAAATGGAAAACACTTTCAACTTCTTTCGTAGTTAGTTATACTTCGTTGTTATTTTTCTTGTTCTTCGAGAAAGTTCTTCCGAATCCGACTTGTCGGTAGGTAAGTCATAAATTTGTAATCTTCGTTCGTAATGCTTCTTCAAACTTCACATTTTTTCACCATCCCGGACGAGCCCCCAAATTGTGGGATGTGTGTCAAAAGTGCTCAGAATAAAGATCCTGTAATTCTTTAAATCTTCTTTTATTTAATATTTATAAATTATAATCGAAATCGTAAAAACACATATTCATTGTTCAACCAACTTGACAGATATGTCCTGTTGCCAGGAAAAATTTAAAAATACCTATCTTACTCAAATGTTGCTGTGTTAGAATGTTCTATTCTCCCACATTGATAAACTTTAAAACCGTTTGACCGATCACCGTAGAGCTTCTTCAAAATTATTTTTGGGCGCTTACATGGCTTATGCTGGCGAAACCTTATGAGATAAATCAAAATAATGTTCTAAAGAGTTGTAGTTCTATAAAAATCCTAGAAAAATCTACGATGGCATATGTTTATCTCCTTAGATTGACTCACAGTAACCATTTTTATCTTCAACATAAAAAATTAAAAATACCATATTTTCGAAGCTATTTTCTCCAATTCATTTTTAATCTTTGTCCAGATAAGTTTATTAGTTAACTGGGACATTTAATGTAGATTAAAATTGTCCTTTACAGTTTTCCATTTAAATGAATAGGTACCATAGACGATATCAAGAATTCAAAATTACGCGCGATCTAAGAAATCCCTTTCAGCAAAACCGGTTACGGTTGGTTGGTCATTACTCCCCACATGATGAATTATGCGTCGCGAGCTAAGCGCACTTTTCGTAGCTATGAAGTTACATAATATACCATCACGCCCGTAATCCTAAAGTGTTAAGCAGATGTGTTCTCCGGGTATGCTTTAGGTCCCATGTAATAGGGGTCGAAACTATTGCCATTAATCGACCACAAAGCCCAACTCAGAGATGCTACTGAAAATTTTATAGAAAAACCCAATAACACTTTACTCGACATAGGAATCGGACCTAAGACTTTGAGCATAGCAGTTGCGTTTAGGACTACTAGGCTAATGAGGTAGTTATGTAGGTATGACATATCAATCAGGCTTTTTTAAACATAAAATATACCACTTTGTAAATTGTACCCGTGCGAAGCTGGGGCGAGTCGCTAGTATATTAAAAAGCTCAAGAGATTGTTTGTTTGTTTGAACCAGGTAATCTCTGGAACTACTAATCAGATTAGAAAAACTATTTTTGGATTTCATAGCCTACTATATATTGAAGATGGTTATGGGTTATATAACTTTACGCTACGACTCTGAGGAGCTGAGCAGTGACCGTAAACATCACGCAATCTGGAAAGCAGTAACATAAGGAAGTGAAAACAACGAATTGTACATAGGTGTATAATAATTATTTAAATCCCTTTATTTTTACTCATATTGTTGACAATTCATATGCCATATCAAATAAGAAGTGGTATGTATTTCCCGTGTACAATTTTCATCAAAATCGGTTGAGAACTATTATTCTAATGTACAATTTCTGTTGCATTATTAACAATTCTTATAGCCTCTCAATTATAGTATGATGAATGTTTCCCGTCTTCAAAATTTGATTAGAATCGGTTGAGAATTGATGAAAATTAAACTTTTTTTAATTCTATAACTAATATTGACATTTCTTATATCCCATTAATCATGTAAATTGTTAGACTTCTCGTGTATAAAATTTCATCAAAATAGGCTAAGAATTAATGAAATTTTAAATTTTTGAAAATAGTTTTTTACAATTCCCAACGGTGTTATTGAAAATTCTCATTACTTATCAGTCATGGAATACCTTATACTTCCCGTGTACATAATTGAATTAACGAATATATATTTTTTAAAGTCTTTTTTACATTATCTAAAAGTAATACTGAAATTTCTTATGCCCTATCAACTGACCGATTATATAAGCATCCCGTGTACAACATTTCTTAACAATCGGTTAAGCCGTTTTTGAGTTAAACTCGGACATACAAACAGACAGACGAACGGACAAATATAATTTAATGGCATATTCATTTAATATGCGTATCGGGAAATTTTGGAAAAATATTAAAAGTACAGACAGGAGTACAGATTTATTAATATTTAAAACCAAAAAATAAAACCATAGATGGGTTTATCACTGTTTATATGGTCATCAATCAAACAAATCATTATCTGCCAATATGAATCCAACACATTAACTGTCCCAATAAAACTTGAAAAATAATTAAAATCATACCTTATTGCACCGGCCTGCGGGAAGGTTTTTTGAAAAACGTGAAACCCTTTTTATTCTTTTCTTACCAAAAGCATAATTATGAATGGGTTCTTCATACAAACTTTCACCCAAGTTTTATTTTCACCACATGTGGAATAACACAATGAAATAATTCACTTGTAGCAAAACTGTATAATCCAGATAATTTACAATAGATATATTGCTAAGAATATATAAACTCCCGCGAGCCGCGGTTTGACAGCGTCATAAAATAAGACAGTCATTATGCTGTACTGCGGAGTTAAACAGTTTAAAAAAACTTCAGCAAATCTTAAAAAAATACTGGACTATTATTTAATAGGTAATTATTAGAAATACAATACATTTCTTATTAAGTATAATAATGTCAATAAATCAACAAACTTATTGACGTTGACAACGCTGTCATTTCATAATTACTGCACATGCGCATAATAAATCAACAAACCAGTCGTCTTGGAAGCTGATATATCCATTTTACATACTTTCATCTCCTATTTTTTACTCTTAAAGTTTTATTTTCACCACAAAAAGTACCCTATGTCCTTTGCTAAGGTCCATTCTATCTCTATACCAAAATTCATCACAATTGGTTCAGCGATTTAGGCGTGAAAACGTAACAGACAGACAGAGAGAGTAACTTTCGCATTTATAATATTAGTATGGATGAATAGTATGGATTGGTACAGCTAGTAGAGAACAATTGTATTATAAATTTCTTAAAAGAAGAACATTATTGTTTATGTTGTAAATGTTGCAGCAATGTTTTGGATAGACGCTACGGCTGAATATAATTCAGGCCGCTAGTTGAAACGGCGCGGCGCGGCGTCGTGTCGTATAGTAAAAAAGCCAGACTGTTGATTGAACGGCTAATTAAGCTAGTTCCCTGCGACGTATATATATTTTATTCATACTAATAAGTAATTGAATTACCACACTCTGTGGAATGATTAAATAAAAACATAAATTAATGTTAACAATAGGCATAACGTTTATTAATGTTACTAGGCTTCCCGTCTTACAATATGAATGTAAAACTTTTGCTGTTCTACGTAACATTTCACAAGTTAAAATAAAAAAACATAATTCTTGGTAATATTACGTAGTCCTTATTTGAAAGACGAGAATTCAATGAAGTTTTACCTTTTATTCGAGGTTAACAAAAGACTTCGCAATAAAAATACAATTTGTTTTGCAGCTAAATACTTTTATGATGTTTTTTTACATAAAAAAGACGTTATAATATGATTCCATAGAGTATTGTAACTCAAACAAAACAATGATTTGTTTTTCATTATATTGTGCCTTTAAAGCTAATTTACTACAACTTAAAGAGCAAAGTAATGTATGATCTAAAAAAACGATAGCTTTTGGTAGGAATTATATTATTCATGGTCGATTAAATCCGAAACAAAATAAAATTATGCACAATATACATAATACAATGAAACAAAATAAATTTATTTCTCAGAAATATTTGTCAATCATCGACAAACGGAGTTAGTGTGTATTCCAAACTAGGTGTGCCCACAGCTTTGCTTGCGTGGACGACAGAAGAACGCGTAGTACTTATCTAAACAATTAATAAAGTTGAAGTGTCCGTTTTTACTGCCAAACCTAAAGGTTTTTTACTAAACGAATATGAAAGTATATAAGGTAAGGTAACAAAACACCATTTTTTATTTTTTTTTGTCTTTCTGGCTGTCCGATTAATATCCGTAATAGTTGGACAGATTTTGACGGGACTTTCACTGGCAGATAGCTGATGTTATAAGCAATAACTTAGGCTACTTTTATTTTAGAAAAATAATGAGTGTTCCGCACAAATAATAATTAATTCGGGAAACTACTACTATAGGGCGCTTAAATGGCTTACGTTGAGTAAACCATAAGAGCTTATATATCAAATTAATGTAAAACATAATTGTACATCTTAAAAAGAGACACGTAAGAGTTAGCGAGAGCATATGTCTATCTTCTAACGATCACTCACAATTATCCTTTTTGTCTTTAAAAAATCCGGGAACGGGAATAGAACGATTCGCATCTGTGCCCGGTCGACGGAATTCTGTAGTACACGCGAGCGCAGCCGCGGGCACGGTTAGTAAAATAATAAAAACTCTTAAAACTTAATATATTTTATTAAATGAAGATATCATAATAATTTTTTTTTTTGATAAGGACAAAAGAGTGTAGTAAATTTGTTGAGTAAAAGAAAAAAAATGTGATCAAAATTTATCCCGTAAATTTTGCGTGATGCGAGCACAACGGCAAACCTCTATCATTTTCTTTATACAGGTATTAATAAATCAATCAATAGCATTATGTATATAATCTAGAATAACGGCCTCATTAGTCTAGTGGTCGTAAGCGCCACTACTATGCTCGAGTTCCTGGGTTCGATTCCCAGGTCGAGCAAAGTGTTATTGGGTTTGAAATTCTCAGCAGCAGTTCGTAGATTGTCATTGTGCCCGATTAATAGAATAGGCAGTCCTCATATTACATGGGACCTACACATTACTACACCTCTGCCTAACTCTCAGGGTAATATGGGCGTGATAGTATGTTTTATATTTATGTTAAATAACGGAAAAATTCTGAAAACTAATAAAGTCGAGCACATTAGCATAATATATCCGTTTCAAAACAACTTCCGCTTGCCTGATGATTTAAATGGAACAAATATAATAATTAGTATTTCAGTCATAGTTTTAACATTATAAATGCACGCCACTTGTAATAATATAGAACACCATTGAGCTCAATATAAAAACAACTTGAAAATTCTTAGAGTATCAACGCTGAAGCCGGTTTAGTATATTGGAACGATATAGTGATTCCATATAAAGAACGCACGATCCAATTACCTAGATGTCTAGAAACAAATCAACGACTCGTTTATTTATACGGTGTTAAATATTTTTATTAGTTAGGTACGAGATTAGTTTTATGGACTAGCTATGAGTAACGCTTTGCTTTAGTCTTCATCAGTCTTGTATGTAGGTACATATGTATAACACAGTAAGATAAACGATAAAAAAACACGTAATAATAATAATAATAATTCGTTTTGATTTTTTTTCTTTTCTTGAAATATTTAATGTTTAGATAACTGAAACATATTTTCTAGATTTGCAGGCCGCCTTACAGAAAGGTCGCAGATTCCATTTGACGAGATTTGTGTGACGAGCATATTTGTCAGTTTTGTGCTTGAGTGTAATCTATAAATGTATATAAATCAGCTATTTAGTTACTATAATACAAGCTAGGCTTTATTTGGAATTCAGTGGCTGTGTATGAAATTGTATCCTCATATTAAACGAAATAAAAGATAAATTATAAGGCTGGATGAGTTGGACGATGCTAAGAAGGAAATTGTATCTACTTTAAGATTAGTGAAGCGCTTTAGTTTTCAGCCTTCTATGAAGGTAATGCTGTAATAAACATTTTTATAAAACTATTTTGCGCATTTAATTTTTATTATATCTTACTATATAATAAATAAAAATCGGAAGGCGTGACCCTCACAACACATTTATGAAGGAATAAGCTCCCGAGCGATGATACGTCTTTGATAGAAACATAAACAAATTGCTCGACCTAGATGTTCAAGAAATACGGGTAAAGTAAAATGACAAAGGTATAAAAACCATTCCAAGGCAAGGATCGACATATCTTTTTTTGCTCCAATACGCGAAAGAGCAATAACCTGTGAATGAAAGAGGAAGGTGACATATTATGGTAGAAATTTCCACCATATTTTGTGAAATATATAATGGATGTATGTGAAAACAATAAAGTAAAGATTTTTCAATTAAGATATAAATTTGACGTAATTAATTACTTATTCGAGATTAATTATTCAATTGAGCGTAACTATAAAAATTAATAAATTTAAGTAACTCTTTGTTTGCAGTTCGTTTTCAGGTTCTAATAAGATTTATTTATTTTACAGGAAGACTAACAGCTATCTATCAATAAATATAAATAATTACCAGCTAGCTGATAGAGACACACATCCATTTAAAACTCCTCACAGATGGTATACATTTTTTATTAACACACAACTAGCATCCATGTCTCCAAATGCACAAACACTGCATCATCATACTACATTATCAAGTAAATTTTAAGGAATATATAAAAAAATATTAAAAATTCAGGCACAAAAGATAAAGTGAAAAAATTACTCCAAATCGACACTACTAGAAAAATGCTTAAAAATGTTCTGGCCTTGTTTGTAGTGGTGTTCAAAATATAACTATTCTCACTCATACAGTTTATGAGAGAGATTCCCAACTCGCATAGGAAAGAGTTTCGCCCTACGCAGATGCTTGGTCGCGACATTAAAAAGTATTTTAGATAGAAGGTAACACAATAAACCTACCTGTACATTTAGTAATTTAGTACGAAATGGAAATTTTACAAGTAATTAAATAACTATTAATGGCATACACATTGTTCTTAAATATATTTTTTTTTATTACGTGGTTATAGGACTCGACAGTAATGTCTGAATAGATCGCAACTACTATTACACCTACATAATGCTCAGGTGTGGGTGTGGGGTGTTCCGAGATCGCCCGGTGAATATCAATCAAGCTGGGTGGTAACGCGTTCTATATGTATATCTTAATTCATATTCTTTTGTATGTATACTTAGTTCACACGTTATTTATTCTATGTAGTATATGCTACGCCTTATTTAGAGATTTTAGTTGAATTTTAACTTCTTACTGATTATTTTATGAACGTTTGATTATTTTGTGAATAAAAAATAATTAAAAGGCAGATTTTTATATAGTATTCTAACTTTTTATTATTTTTCGACAACCCGATATCCCGTGATAACGAAACAGGGCCGGGATCGAATCCTCTATATCTAACGCTTCGCACGCTAATTTTTAATTTGTGAAAAGTATCAATTGTATTGATAAAAACATTACGAGGATTTTTTAAATAACAATTATTCAAAGCGAAATTGTGGTGGAATCAGTATCGCGAACCAGCGAGATACAACATTACGAGTACCTGGTAAGTTCCGTTCTCTTTCCCATAAAAATATTTCCACCGCAGGGCGATGAACCCTTTATAGTGACTCACTCCTTTTTACATAATCCAGCTGCTGAAAGGCTTGCAGGCCAGCATGACAGCGACGATCAGCGAAGGATTGCCGATCTCTCGATGTTCATTGTTGTTTTTGGATTGTATTGTGTCCGTGAAGCACGGCTCACTTTGCCGTGCTACTAAAGGAAGAAGAAGGGGAGATTTCAATACAAGTGTTTATTCTCACCCGGTATTCAGGAATAATATAGCAAGGTGCTTATGAGAAAATAAAGTTCTTGTAAAAGTTTAATCTTGTGTGTTATTCATATTAATGATAATTTAAACATTTTTTTCCCTTCTTTGCTTTTTGTATATTGTGTTTTTTTATTATTATATTAGTTTTTATGTAGTTATTTGACGTAATTTCTTATAATCCTCTTATAACTTTTTTTATTATTTGTATTCTTTTCATATATTTTCGTCTACAAAGTGCATGTTGTGATTTCCTTGAAAGGCCAAGTGTATTTTATTTTTCGAAATGTTTTTTTTTTTATATGTGGCTACTGCATTTAATGCACTGACCACTGGCGGTCCTAATAAAAAAAATTTCGAAATCGAAAAAATTTCATGTCCGCTCTCTTTTAGCTTTTTCGTTCTTGAAATATTCTAAAAGTCGCTTATTATCGGTGTTTAAATATAAATAAGTATCGATTAAGATGCTATTAAGAACGTTGACGTCTCTAGGTCGATTCAGAAGGCCGGCAGCCATCATATGGATGGAATGGTTTAGACTTTTATTTAATTCTTGACGCATGATAAAATGTGCATCTATTTATTGGATAAACATCGTAAATTTAAGATAGTCTTTGAAGTCATAAGGCGGAAAAGTTGCTCCATTCATATATATATATAATGAATGGTCGCAGATAGCAGTAGATTTATAGAGTTTTCATAAATTGTCTACCACAGTTTGTCTTTATAGCCTAACGATTAAAATTTCTGGAACGTTGTCCGACCTGTAAACTAAATCTTAATTTGAAAGCTCTGTAGAATTTGATCGCATGAATCCAGGAGCGTAGTCAAGTAATATATTAAGTAAAATGTATTTTCAGAAGACCACTTTTAGGTAGGCTCTCATAGAGCATAATGTAATATTTAATAAATATTATATTTAATCATTATGTATAATATCCATTATAATATTTATTTACTCTAATGTAGAATATAATATTTATCAAAATTATATTACCAACAAACCTCTATTAAATATAAATTTTTACCTAATGAATCTAAGATTTTACACAGCATTGGTTGGACTGAATTAAATCACTTAGGCGTTGTAAATGTTATCACTTGTTAAATATATTTGTTTCCAAGACAAACAATAAAAATAATAAGTTTTGGTATAATATTCAAGACGTCCATCATTTTTGTCAGTTTACGTGGCATTGTTACATATTAGTGATTTTGCTGAAACACAATTTTACATTTTATTGTTTTCAATTTGTAAAGAAATGGCTTTAATAATCGGACTATGATACTGTTATGTTGGAGATAACTGATATATAAAGTACGCATTTATACAAGTTACTGATTTTTCATGCTTAGGAGGTAGGCGGTAGAATGCTAGGTAGGGAAATATGTAAGTTTTACTAATAGAGGCTAGATTCATATGCAAATAATTTTGAATGTACTTGTCTGATTATGATATATATTATTATTAAACAGATTATGAAGTACGACCCTGTATTGGAGTGTTTTCCACTACGATAGTCAACACACAGTGGAAAGTGCTGCTACTTAAGTTCAAGATTAACGGTCGGAAAGTTCGGCGGGTCATCGACTCGTGGGTACTGTATATTCAACTGATCGACTTCTAATTGCCCAAGTCGATCTAGACATTTACGTAAACAAACTATCAAGAAAGGGATTATAATAATGTATACTGACTGTATATGTATAAACAGCGGACTATTGTTTTTCATTTTAATGAACAGTTTTTGTCAGCCATCCATTTTGAAAATATTGGAAACTAGCTGTGCCTGCGGTTTCGCTCGCGTGGACGACAGAAGAGCGCGTAATACTTACAAAAATCGAAATTTGTTAAAACTTTAGTAACCTTTTATTGAATGAAGATATCGTGATTTTTTTTTTGATAAGGACCAAATATCTAAGCAGCAAAACATACTTAATTGTTTTTGCGTGATGCTCGCCCAACGGTAAACCTCAATCATTTTTCAACATCAATCATTCATTTATTTAGATATGCATGGACCAGTTCAAGTTTAAGTTAGTTGCTCTGTAAAATTTGATACTGATATAAAACATAAATAATATGTGAAGAAGAAAGATCGTTTTATGAAGGCTGATTCTTCTCAAATGTTATTACAATGAATTTTATTTTTTTGTAACGAAGTTGGGGTGGTAGGTAAACTGAAAAAGTAACCGACCAACCTATACTACAAGAAACAAACAGGATTTTCAAAGCTATGACAGTTGCAAGAATTGGCCCAGCTGTGTTACGACTAGATTTGTACACACTGTTGTAGTTTGATAATAAATAAACAGTAAATAAATAGGAACTTCATTACTACCGGGTGTCCTACGATATCTCTCGAGTTTTTATACATATATTCTATAAAGGTTTAGTGTTTGACCACAATCTCGCATGATGATAAGTGACAATGTGGCCTATGATGGCAATAAACGAAACATGGAGAACCAGGCTCTCAAGTGCAACTGCTGTAACACACTTAAAGGTGCTTGGTGACGCATTTTTCAACTTGAGAGTGGTAACTAGACAAGCGGAAACTAAAAATTGACCTACCACCATGCTATATTTCATAACAACTAGGGATCGCCCTAAAGTCGAAATTTGACCAGCGACTTTTTGATCATAGACTATTTTCTGTTTGACATTTACAGTATTCATAAACAATGAGTATTATCTACATCACTTGCTGTCACTTTTCGTTGAAGTGACAATGTCAATATTTTGGGGGGTCTATGTTCAATGGCACTGGTCAGGTTAGGTTTCGCAATATTAACTTATTTAATTTAATATACTAGTACCAGATATTAGTTTACTGCACTCCTCCATATAAACTTTAACCATGCCAAATCTCACAGTCTTCCGTGCACACAATACGCTTAAAAAGGTACCGAAAGCTTTTGCTTCACGTTTTATAATATATAGATTATGAAACCTAGATTGATATACACGATGTCCGAATATGCTGCTACCTGTGAGCTATCATCGCATTTTTATACAACATTGAAAGTATGTCCATTTTTTTTGTACACGGGAGGCTTAAAATGTCATTCGTCGATTCACAGGCTATTAGAATTTTCAATATTAATCTCAGACGTAGTAAAAAACATTATTATAAATTCTTAACCGATTCTGCTGAAATGTTGTACACGGGAACTATATGTTATTGTATAATTCATAAGCTATAAGATAATAAAACTTTTAAAAATCGTAAAAAAAGTTCTCAACCGATTTTGATGACATTTTTACACGAGAAGTATATGTAATTTTTCAATTGATAGACCATGATAGATTATATGAATTGATAGGTAGATAACCAAAATAAAAAAAGAAAAAAAAGTCCTAATATAGGATTTTTGTAAAAATAAAGTAATTTAGGAGGAGCTAAAAGAAACCAAATATTTTACAAACTGTGTTATAAATATTTTTTTATAAAGGCGTTTTAAAAAAATAAATTAAAATGAGATTTTAAACAGTGTCTTGTTTTGGGGTAGCAGTATTTTTAGATGCTAAATTTCTTTATAAATAAGCTGTTGTTATTATTTATTCTTTATGCTTTTGTATGTTATTTCACAACTGAGTCCACTATCAATGATTGACAATTGAAACACAAGCGTCCAATGTTTATTTATTTGTGAATAATGTTTTGTATTTTGTTTTTCCTTTACATATTGAATGTTATTGTAAAAGGTATATGTCTTAATAGATTTGAGGGAGAACGACCGGTTAAACAAAATTGAAATTTAAAGTATCAACCATAATTCCAAGTAATGTTTACAATCAATTTAATGTTTATTTATCAAAATAAAAATAGAAAATTTTCAATAGCTTCTAAAATGTTTTTTTTTCAAGTATTAAATGCTGTTACAGGTTTTATTACTCACTAGTTATGCCCTGCTGTTTCACCCGTGTTATGATTATTTAACTAACTCTTCTACGTTCTGTCGTCAAGGCATCTACGTAGCCTATCTTTGTTTTCACTGTAATACTCGCATACGTTTTGCGACATTGCTTGACGTTTATGATTACTGCTCCGCTCCTTAAGGCGTGAAGACCCTTCTTCAATAAATTCTAACTAGTATTATAAATATGAAAGTGAGTTTGTTACTCAGTCACACAAAAATGGTTAAACGGATTTCGAAGAAATTTGGCACATAGATACCTTATAACCCGGATTATGGATCGTGTAGACGGCGCCTGCAGAAGCGTCGCCGCCGCATGATTGCTATATCGTTGTATCTTTTTCCTAATACATTGCTAGCCACGAAAATTTTACGTGTAGGAATAATGAACATGTTGACTTTAACTTTAAAAATTGTTAATGTTTGCATATAATAGGTATATCTAAAAATTGTCGAAAATTTTGATATTCATCCGAAGATAATCACAAAACTTACACTCATTTTTTCGTAGACCTTTATTACCCGACTACAGTGAAGCGAAAAGGGGGATTATGTGTTTCACCGTTATGTATGTATCTGTACGCGATTTTCTTCTAATCCACGCAACATAATTTAATAAATGAGATATCGTTAGAAGCGTCTTGATTGTCAGCTGGTTATATAATTTCACACTGAATTCAATATGAAGCCCTCTAGAGGACATGAAGTCTTGTATTAAAAAAATTTTTTTTGAATCGTGTCGTGTTGGGTATCAAATGAAAGGGCCGGCCAGCCACTCGTATAATGTCATCTGCCCACCGGACATTTGGTCTACCCCTCTTTGTAGTGGCTGATGGAGCGTTCCATGATGTCAATCTGTGAGTCCATCAATTGTATTTCAACCGAGCTATATGGCCAGCCCAGCGCCACTTCAGTTTTTATAGTGACATATAGCATCAGCAACATTTGTCTTTTTTCTGATATTTGTATCGAATATTAGTATAGATGCAATATTTTCTGTATTATGTAAAAAATATTTTCTTTTATTTAATTTTCCAGAAGTTCGTGTACTTCTTGTAAACAGCTATAGAAATGTAATTACTGAAATTAACTCATTTCTTAAATTAGACATACGTAAGTATATATACCACATCTTTGTACGTAAGAGATACATGAAACTATAATTGGTCTAATAAAAGTCTAAACTTTAAATCTCAAACGACTTCAGGCGCCATTTCATTAGGTTATTGCGGTTCATAACTATTTATGGATTTCGTCTGTTTAACCACTGAACATATATTTCATTGTAATAAATTTTATTACATTTCAACAACAATTTTTAGATGATTAATAAATATGATCATCACTGTTTCAGGTAATTGGCAACACCTTAAACAAAATTAAACGATGTAAATATTTTATCACAATATTTTACAACATTGAAATTATTGCTGATACACATATTAGGTTTATTATACAGAGATGAATAATTAATTATACTATATGAATAATTATTTTATAGTAACCAATTTCTGAATAAACAAATTTTATTAAGTCATTAGTTGTGCCCGCAGCTACGCTCGCGTGGACTACAAAATGCCCTTGATCGGGTACATCGGCGAATTGTGCTATTCTGCTCCTGGTTATTTTAAATACAAAATTGCATGTTGTGGGGAATCCTTAGAAATTAGATATATAACAATGATGTAGTACATTAATTTAATATATCTCTTATGGTTTATGCAGCGTAAGCCATTTAAGCGCCCGAATTGATTCACCTTGACAATTTTATTATATTTGCTCCTAATTCTTTTTCTCAAATAAAAGTAGTCTAAGTTAATCCTTATAACACTTGTAATCTGTCAATGGAAAATGGAAGTCCCATCAAAGCGGTCCAACCATTTCGGAGATTACGCGGAAGAAACAGACAGATAAAAATTTTGAAAATAGATTTTTTGATAAAGCATCGTATTATTCTTTCATATGCATTTAGTAAAATTTATTATTTTGACATTACAAACAGACACTTCAATTTTATTTATTTATATATATTTACAAGTTTTGTTTTTATGAAGTAACAAAACAGTACTTTACAAAAATTATGCGGAGTGGTAGGGTTTCCATGTACTTACCTGCGACTACCATGCACATAAGCTCGTCACAGCGACTCGGTTTTGGTCTGTCACGTTTCGAGAGAAAAAAATAGTTTAACTGTTTACACTGTTAGCCTTAGCGGCCCTGAAGCCGCTGCGGCTTTTAAAGCTTCACCGAACTTGGCGTTTCGAGATACGACATTATACCTACATATATATATAGTGTACAGCTACCGAGAGGTTTGCAGGGCGGCATGACAGCGGTGACTGTCGATGGATGGTAATTCTCTATGTTCACTATAAAATATAGTATTTACTCTTTAAAAAAAAAACAATATTTACTATAAATTAGTAAGATAATGTGAAATGAATGAAACGTAAATACTTCATATTAAAATCTAACAGCACCATGCGAGCTTAATTGTAACTAAAACCGAGTGATTTTTGAAATAATTTAATAAAAGATTCAAAGGAAAGTTTCACAAAATTTTCCACACGCTTTATAGTCGAGTTCCTGATCTGTCTCGAAACTGCAACATATTTTTTTATTAGATTTAATCTTTATGAAAATTTTTATCAAGAGCTGAAAGTAAATGTTACTTTTAAAACAATCAACGTTAGGATAGCAAATAGCTTGTGTTTAAATTAATTTTAACAACCTAAAAAAAGTAACAAAACACTCTAAATGTACACAAAAAAATCAATATATCAAAATTATAGTTCGTTTGTATAAAAATTGTGGCAAAAGTCGAAAATCGAGCTTAGAACCTTGGAAGCCTATCATCTAACACCTAGAGTATTTATTTTTGTGTTACGCATGTATGCAGTTCATAGCTTAATTGTTTAGGTAGGTACATATTATATCATAATCTCTTTCGTTTTGCTTTTATTGAAAAAAGTAGTTTAAATGTCACATAATATCAATTTGCAATCTACATTTCTTACGGTATTAATTAATGTTTTTACTATTCAATAATAATTATATATCATAAATCCGTTAATTATCGCGAATAAAGGTAACTCAATATTGATAAGTGTAAAAAAGTAGGTTTTATATTAGAAAATTTTGTAATTTATATTTGAGTGTTTTACTTGATAGTGCAGTGACAGGTTATTTAGGTGTGACCTCACTTCTCGACCTGGCCTTGGTACATGAGTTCAGAATCAGTGTACTACATTGAAAGTGTGTACATATTTATCAATCGCCAATATTGGGTATCATATCTGAAATATAAAAGGTGCTAAGTGTGAAAACTAAATTCTAACAAGACAGTTTTAAACAAAATAAAAATAACTTCGATAATTTTGTAGAGTACCCTTGTGTATCTTCGAAGTTAAAAGTCCAATGAGAATAAAATTAAAATGGCACCACCCTTGAGGTATTTCTTTGAGGTATTAAAAAAATAATCATCCAAATCGGTTCATAAACAAAGAAGTTATGGCTGAACATCCATAAAAAAAAATATACATTCGAGTTTTTCGAGAATTAAGAAACCTCCCGAAGATACACGAGGAAACTCTTCAAAATGTTGAACTTGGTTTTCTTTTTTGTTATTAACAATTGTCTTGTTCTTTATATTGCTTAATAAAATTTGTATACTAAAACCTAGCAGAGAATATATCTATGATTTGAAAAAGAATCATTCATATAAATCAGCTAAATATTTCTCGAATTATAAACACGCTAACGTATAGACTTTTATAATATGTATATAAATGCAAAGTTATATGTATATAAATATAATTATATTTTATTTTATATTGTATGGTGACAGATTTTCAACTTAAAAGTGGTAGCTAGCTAGGTGAGCATTAGAAAAAGCCCTACTACCATCATGCTATGGTTTCATCACGATGTTTTCCTTTACCGAAAGATCAGGGAAAAATTAATTAATTACTATTAATAAAAAAAAATGGAAACAATCTTTTATTTAATATTTCAGATGTAATAATTTTATTATCGTATTCTTCTCAGCAAACCCTTTCATTTGCATAAGGGTGTGCATACAAAAGCTGGTCCGCCACCTTTGAAAGCTCGTCATATTGGGTTTAGATGAAAGTCACTAACATGCTAACCATGATTATTAGCATAGTCATCTAAAGAAAACGTGTAAGCAAAAAATTTCAGCATAATCGGTAGAGGATAACTGTTTTAAAATACTATTTGCAAGATTAGACCGATTCTAACAAAGCAAGTTAAATAAAAACTTGTAAAAATACCGCCGTCACTTTGCTCTAATACTAAAGACGCTAACAAATTATAGACGGTATGCAATTATTTGATCTGGTGCTGTCCTTATCTTTCTACAAATTTTCTTCTAGCAATTTCCAGAGATAATTTAGAACTAAGCATGAAATTTGCTTTCCAATTTTAAAAGAAACACTGTTAATGTTCCAACAGATTCAAAGATCCATTCATCGATTACTAACGTTAACTCACTATTTATTTCAAGTTTATTTACTCTAATTTACATTATACAGTCAGTTGAATATCGAGAAGGAAAATTTGAGGAGATAAATATTTATAAATGCGCGATATAATTATATACTCGTAAATGAAATACTCGGAAATGATACTATTTTGATGAAATGATGACGATTTGTCACTTTCAATCATAATATTTAAAAGTAAACAAACAAGCCGTCGGAAAATTTTCTTAACTCCATAAATAAATTAATGAATGGCTGCCATAAAATTATGTGGTACCACGGTGGGCTTATATGCTTGTTAGATTTATTTTCAGATTCGTAATACTGATTGCTTATATTACAACATATGCCATAAGAATAAAAATAACGAAAGATTTTCAAAAACAAAATGAAACCACTTTTACTGGAAGAAGGAAAATACATACACGCAAAAAACTATTTTTGTACTAAAGATATAGAGATATTTACTACAAATTGTCCAACCGTCTAAAGGTCTAAGCTACAAATAGCTGATTTGGTTACTGACCTTTATTCCCACTTCGAAATACTTAAAAACTTTTAAACGAAACCCAAAATACATGTTATATTTATGTACAAAATTTTCTTTCATATATTTCTCAAAAGTAAAATTTTCATATATTTCTTTACTCATTTATTTTTCATTGGAAATTATATTCATATTACACTAGAGAACCACCTGTTTGAACTTCTAAATAAAAGGTCGTTGAAATCTTCGTTATCCTTTGAAATCCCCGAGCACCTATTTAGCTGTCTTGACGGCCAATTTCCTATTTGAAGGGTGCCAATTGGGAGTCTCCCTACAAGAAACATGATGCAGTGTTACTCCAGGTCAAAGTTCGCTTTTCTCAGGTCGGGTCATTGTACGCAGTACCGACTGATACAGTCAAATTCCATTCAGTAAACCAGGTTATATAAAATACCTTGAAGAGATTCTAAAATGAAGTTTTAATATTTTTAAGAATATTACATCATTTTCAATAATTCTCTTGCATTATATGAGCTGAAAGTCCTCTATATAGATTGCTTCTACTATCCTAAGATAGTAAAATAAGCAATTAAAAATAAAAACTTTCAATCTGATGACGGACTAAAACTATCATTTGCATGTAATCCGGTGAGTGAGTGTATGTAGTGTGCCGGAAAACTTCTAGTTACAATGAGCAGATGAAGGGTAGTCGCTAGAAATTGCCTTCGCTAACAGCGACACCACAACACATCAGTCGACTCATGACCAAGACTTGTGTAAGCGTGTAACCTGACCGACAGTTCAAGCAATTGAAAAGTATGATGCGTCCTACACTAGCTTTAATTAAGTAGCTACTAGCTGGGTTTATTTTGTTCACCACGGTTTCACTTGTGTTAATTTTATCTGAAAAACACTGCACCGCCAACGCATCCGTGTAGCTTCTCGCAAGTATAGATTATTTTAATTTTCCATTATCTCTAAGTATATGTCTAACTAAATAACATGCAATAAAAGGCAAAATTTAACTTCATAAAATTCTCTTTATGATGAAGTAAATTTTGCAACTAAGGATTTTATTATGCCATGTTACCTTTATGTACATATCAAGCAGTAATTTATGTATAAGTAATACTGTAAGCATACATTGAAATTATACGAAATTAAACAAAAATTTTTTTTTTTTTAATTTATTTCTTTTAACTAATAAATTTTAAAAAACATATAATATTTTATGAATTTTTTATATGAATTTTAAAACTCATATAATATTCATTATAATAGATATTCGTAGATGGCGCTATACGCTATATTGTGTTAGGTTTATCACGCAATAAAACTGTCACGACTTTGGTTTGCTTTTTATTCTCACACTTAAGTGTATTTTCTGCAATGGCTCGTATTAGCAATTTTAGGCTGGTATTATTCATTTTGTTGGTTTTTTAAATTTAAATTTTAGTATTAAATTTTTAAAATTGCGTTGTAAAATTTAACTATTTCGTTTTAAATTTCTACTATAGATATCATGGTTATATTTTTTTTTTGCAATATCGATGTCTAATGTGTTATAACTTTTACTACATTAGACATACTATAAAGCTTCATATTATTCACTGGATGTTAACGGTTATTAAAAATAAAATTATTAAATAAACCCGGCTTAATGTTGTCACAGATATTAAAGGACAACATTATTAATTATTGTATGCCATGTGCCACTTATAATCAAATAATAATAAGATTTTGAACACAGATTTAGTTAAGGATGATAATATTGTAATTTTAATAGGCAACAGTTTATATATTAAAAAAATTATTTAATTAAGTTAACTGATTAACTGTTAAAATTGGATGTGGGGAAAATCATGTTGTGTGCTTTTCCATATTCAATATCCTTATCAGATAAAAATAATAACATACATATGTTAAACAATTTTATACACAATATGACATGTCGTCATAGTGACAAATTTATATTTTTTGACATTAAAAAAAAAAAAAAATCTTTTACATTAACTCAGGGAAGAATGTTCCTTCCCCTTAAATATAGACGAGACATAGCTACATTGATAGCATATAATATAAATAGGGTAAGCAATGTCATATAGTGTGACTAATGATACTGCTAATAATAATATTTTTTTAAACCAATGAATATGACAAAGGGGAAGTACTACATTACAGTATACCATCAAAACATTAATCGCTTCTCCGGCAAAATATTGGACTTAGAGTTATTATTAGAAAGAGAGAGACTAGATATATTATGTTTACAAAAACTTGGCTTAAACCTGATAAGATGTTATTTGCTGTACCACACTTTACAGTTGCTAGTATTTATAATCGGATGACCACTGTCGGTGGTGGTTATATAATATTATTAAAAGATAATTTAATATTTAAATATCGAAAAGATACATGTAGTCTCTCAATAGACCGTGTTTGTGAAGTAGCTTGTGCAGAGATGGAGGAATTTATTATATTATGTTTGTATAGATCTCCAGCGTCGAACATTTTACATTACTTTAGAACTATGGAGGAAATTTTAATGAAAATATGTAATACAAAATAAGTCTGATTTAGTCTGCGGTGACTTTAATATTGACATTTTGGGTTCATCACCAGAGGTCACAATGTTCACGTCGTTATTTAGATGATTTAATCATATCCGCTTTTTAATCAGCCAGCCAGAAGCACAGCCCATACTACTTCGTGCATTGATAATGTTTTTACTAACTTTGAAACCGTTAGTAATAGTATTATTACTGGGATAAGATCGGACCATCAAGCACAGCTTGTTAAAATAAATTGTAACACACCTAGCGAAGCTTGAAAGAAATTGGCTAGAGTTATATCAAAAAGTAGATTAGATCGCTTAAATCATAATATCAATTTGAAATTATCGACGGCCAATTTTAATAGTATTGATCCCAATTTCAATTACGATTACTTATTTAATATTATAAGAAATGAATTTATTAAAAATTGCCCACCCAAGATTAGTAGTGTTCGGAAAAAAAAAATATTCAGTTATTGGGCAACCAAAGGAATTAAAAAAGTAGAGACTATTTATATGATTTATATTTCAGAAAATCGATGACAACTAACGAGACGTTTCATACTTATGTTGGGAATTATTCAAAAATATTTAAACGTGTTTGTATGGATGCCAAGGCGAAATTTCTAAGTAACAAAGTGCTTGCATCCACTAATATGTCCAAGATTGTTTGGAACATAATAAATAAAGAAATGGGCAAAAATAGGAAAAAAGACGATTCGATAAATCTGACTGTCTAAGGGGTGCACATCTCAAACAGTTCAGAGGTAGCAACTGTTTTTCGGGAATACTTCACAAATATACCACTAGAGGTCACAAAAAATATTAAATCATCACCTAGTAGTGGTGCAGCATCACTTTTAGAAAATCTGAGTACACCTTTAAATTCAAAATTTAATTTATATCTATTAGTGCAGGTGAAATAATAAGATTTGTTAAGCAATTAAACTTAAAACATACTGAAGACATTTGGGGAATGTCAGTAATGGTAGTTCAGTCTTTAATTGTTAATATTTCACAACATCTAGCTCATATATTTATTCAGTGTATTGTTGGATAAAGGAATTTTCCCCAGTATGATGAAAATAAGTAAAATAGTTCCATTGTTTAAATCAGGCTGTAGGAGTAATATTGGAAATTACAGACCAATTTCTGTGCTTCCTTCGATTAGTAAGATTTTTGAGAAAATTATGCTAAAGCAATTAGTAGAGTACTTTAATAATGAGTTCAAGAATCATGTTAAGCAGGTTTTATTGTCAAAGGGGTATTATAGGGTGGCTGATTACGTGAATGATGGTGATGTCTGGATATGATTCCCTCTCTTTACATCTACTGAAAATGATAATATCTGTATATAATTAAATACTGTATAACCAGTTTAAAAAAAGAAGATAATAAGATAAAGCCGATCGAGTTTCTTGTCGGTTCTTCTCAATGTCTGGGATGTTTTCCGAACCGGTGGTAGTGTTTTGACATTCATAAGGGCCTAAATTGAATAAAAAATATTTTGATTTGATTTGATTTTAAGGATTGCAAAGCCTTAAATTTTTATATTGAACTACTCAATCCATATGTTTTCTGGGTAATATTGGTTAATACTTTTTATGATTTTACATGAATATTCCTCAAATGGCTTTTGATTTATTGCGTTATGATTTTAATTAATATTAAATTAAAATGCCTAATAGAAAGTGGAAGAGATTTTCTCAGTATTCCATTGCTCTAATAAAGAGTGAGATCCGTTCGTTCACAGGAAACTGGGGAATACCGTCAAGCAGAAGTAGGTGATTTGAATCGTATATAGATAGTGAATCTGTATATTGCTACAATATCGAATCATATATTAAATAAGAGACTATTAAAGTTTCTAGAAAAAGAAGCTATTTTATCAGAAAATCAATATGGCTTTAGAGTAGGCAAATCCACTGCTCTAGCAGTTTCCTCTCTTACAGAATTTGTCGCTACAAATATTGATAAAAAACACAAATGTATTGGTGTCTTTTTAGATCTGGCAAAAGCGTTCGTTTTTGAGTTAAGTTCACAATATTATAGTCTATCTTGCTACATTATGAATGTAAGGTAAGTTAAAAAGGAACAAAAAAATTTTTACAAAGTACCTTGTTTTCTCTTTTAAAATTATAGATTTGTGATAATGTTAATAAGATACAACAGTGTTATACTAGGTATGTCATATGTAGGTACCTACTATGTAGTAATATATCACTGGAAGAGACTAGCGTTTGAGATACAGGCTCGGCCTAGTTCAGGCGCTAGGTTTCATTAATTAAGAATAAAACTATTGTATTTCCTAGAAATAAGCCTCATATTTTTGTAACTTGTTATGGTCAAATTAAGTTATTATTATATCGGCTTGTACTAAAACTATTGTTCAAACACTATACTTATATCAGTAGGTATATGATTTGATGTGCATACGACTCGAGCGACTAGCGATATACCTTTTTCATATCGAATCCAACAGAGTAAGTGAAACGCAAGATTAGCAGGACGCGTGATGTATGAAACAGAAACAGGCATAATCCATACTACTGTAAACCTTATATTCTAAGCTATATATTCTGAAAATTTTTCTTAACGTTTTGGTAGGAATTTACTAATAATATGAATTTGTAATCAGCAACAAAGTTACAAAATTCAACCTTAACCTTAAAATAATAGACAATGTTTATGCACCGGTTCATTTGATTTAGCGTAGGTTGACCTATGGCCTTGAAATACGAATTTTGGCCAAGTGTTCATGGAACACTTGTATGTGTCAAGTTTGATACTTTCGAAATACATACGCCTGCAATATTTTCTAGTCATTCCATAAATAGATAACAGTTTATAAAAATAAAATAAAATAAATAAACACACGCTGATGAGATTACTAACGTCATATCAATCTTCATAATATTGAGGAATATTTATATGGAAATTACCTCTATAATAGTTATCCATATTATACGTAATATAATTATCTCAATTAATTACTGTTTGTCTACTACAGAGAACTCTACTGTGTAGATAATTTATATTCACTTTAATTCACACGCAAACGGATAAATTTACTGTCAACGAATTGAGTTAAGTCTAACAACTCAGTGAAGAGCCTTGATGACTTTATTTGGGAACATTGGCCTGATCCTTAAACTTTAAATAAATTTAATCACAGTGTAATAAACTGTTTGTCTACGTAATATTACGACGCGCGACGCTTTCATATCGTAAATTTAAGATTACACTCTAATTGGGGCAGTGCGACTGGTGGAATACCTTCACCCCACAAAAAACCGTGTGAGTAGGGAGTCTAGAGTTCCTTGGAAGTCGGGGGTCCATGGTCGGAAACGTGTTAAATAATACCTATGTTATTACAAGCGTCCATAGGCTAAGGTAACTGCTCATCATCAGGCTGGCCGTATGCTTGTTTACCACCTTATTTGGGCAAAAAGATGAAATACGATGAGCTGCATACGTTGATTCTTGTGTCTTCACCAAAATCGCAGTCAATTACTTATCACCATGTAGTAGGTTAATAACTTCTTTTTATGTCTTTGTTAGGTGGTAGGACATGACAATTGTGTCTAAGTGGTTCGCGACCACCATACACCAGCATTAACACCCGCTTTAGTGGTACGCTTAAAGGTGTCGTGTTGCGACATCAGTGGTTCTATGTCCAGTAATCAAGGGGGTGGTAGGACCAGCATGAACATGGCGATAAGTCTATCACAGTCACTCTCTTTTGGTTTATCGTTTTCCGTATCAGCCAGTCTATATCCAGCTGATGAAAAGCTTGCAGGCCGACGTGACAGCCACTACCGTCGATAAATTGTCGATCTCTCGGCAGTCACCGTTGTTTTTGGATTGTACTGTTCTTACCATCCAGCACAAAAATATAAACAAATTCTGTTAATTGAATGTAAGTACTTGTAAAGTTTATAATTTTTATATTTTTATTGTAATAATTAAAAAAAAAAATTATCTTCATAACTCTATAAACAAAAATTAAAAAAAAAGTGTTTTAAAAAATCCTATATCAGCTGGACACGTAATATCGATCATTCGTTCTGTACGAACAGTAATGCGTACAAGTCTAGTCATCACATCTATAGATGTGTATTTGTTTTTTTTAGTGTCCGTTTGAAACTTTTCCCGCGATGAGGAACTTTGTTCCAATAATTTATATAAAAAACAACAGTTTTCCGACTTCACAATGAAAAAAAAAAAGAACAAGAAAATACAGCTCTGTTTCTGAAACAAAACATGTCAATCATTGAACTGGAAATGCAAAAACAATAGACGAAATTTATTTACAATAATTTGGATGTTTACAAACAACAATATATTTCTCACTATTTTTCAAAACACACCTAAATATATACTAAATACAAAAGTTCATTATCACTAAGCATATGAACGTACATATTATATCGAACGAAAAATTTGCGACTTAAAATTACAAAAAACAAACGCACATTGGAATCGCAAAAACACAATTATAAAAATGAATAACTAATAAACTAAACTAATTAACTAACTAAATTAAAGGCTAAAATCAACACTCTTCATTGAGTCACTGAACTTTGGAACACTTGACATAATTTCGCTTAAATTTGCGAAGGTTTAAGTAGTTAAAGGGGTCTTCAAATTATTATTTGAATCTCGTGGATTATCTCTTCCTATATACATAAGATTTATTCGTTAAATGATGGCTTGTAATTATGGAACAGGCACTCTTCTATTTTATGTGAATTGAGATTAAACTTTTATTAGCTTTTAGTTGTGTGCGCTTAAGCAAACTTATCGAGTTCGATCTTCACACATGGCTGAGTTTTGTGAAATAAAAATACAATCCTGTAAATATTTCACTGCTGGGCAATCTAGCCTCTTACTAAGTAACGGAAGTACGTGCTTATTTATCACTCCATTTTACAACGTATTGGCGATTTCAAACTTTCTATATTTTTCCCACAAACATTAGTACTATAAGATTATTTCTTATGGGGTTAGGCCACTATGGGTTTTAGTGACTCATCATAATTAAAAACTTACAGTAGCTGCTGGTACGGCTGTGGACCCTTCCAAAATAGAGAATTCATCTGGAAAAACGCTGCTTAACCGCTATTTTCAAATAAATTATTCTATAGTAATTGTTTTACAGTTAATCATAAACTTCTACCTCTAAAAACTCGATGTATTTTATATTATTTCTGAGAAAAAAAATCACAAAAAACAACATTCAGGTTTCTTCACAAATCCAAATTCGTAAATTTACATTGTCTAAGTCACTCTATCAGTTTTGTGTCATGAGAATAACCGTGATTATATAAATCAATGGAGAATAACTATCAGTTATGTGTCTTCATGTTAAATATCTATATTATAATATGGTATATCAGCTATTACAGAGGAAACCGGAACGCTTAAGAAATGTTCTTGTAGTATCACTGTATGTGACAAAAATATAGAAGTATTGATTTCTTGGTGTTTGAAATCGCCAATAAGTCGTAGACTGCCGTGATGATTAAGCGCGTCCTATCCCTTGGCAAGAGGCCTTCGCCCACTAGTGGGACTCATACAGGCTGATATTATTATTATTATATCATCTGCTTATAGTAAGAAATGGAATTCGAGATCAAAAATGTATACAAAGAAATGTCACTGTCAGGTATATCGTTTCAGAGTTAGTCTGCATTTTCCTATAGACTTATTATTCATTAACTTAATTCCAATTCCAATTTATTTCTTAAATATTGTAATTTTTAAATTAATTTGTTTGTGTTTGTATCTTTAATTATTTGAACTCGTATGTTCAGTGCTTTTTCTGCATAATAACGCAAAACAGGTTTCCTATGACTAGCTACTCCGTCCTTATAGTCTTATATAAAGCTAATGTTATCAAGCAATCTTAGTGTTACTTTCTCTGTCTTTTAATTAGCTATTTGTTTATTTACTACATGTTTTAAATACTCATTGGTCGTTACATTTTATTTCTTACAATCAATTTAAATAATTATTTCATATTTTTATATCTACTGTATATAAAACTTATCAAAGTTACATAAAAAAGTATAAGAACTTTGATAATTATTGTACAAGTTATATATTTTTTCACATTAAAATATCTTACAAAGGACGTTCAATAACCGAGTCGAAGACCCATGAAGACATTTGTAATAATATTATACATATTACGTTTATAACAGTACTCACTAAGGAACAGCGACCTACATGGAGTGTTTGCCACAGAGTAGGTACCTATGTCGTCTATATCGTATACACAATAACATTTTAATTTTGGTCTATTTCTCAGCTATTTTCACATACTACTACAACTGTTTAATACGTCATGCGTATTGGTGGCCAATATTTTGTTATTTTATTACTAACTGTAATGGTTAATATTTCAGTATAACCTTTACTTAAGTGTCGACCATCATACTTAAGATAAAGACGATATCATGCTAAGATAAGAAACAAGTGTTAAGGGGCGTTATACAAAAACCTATATCGGTAGATGGTCCCCAAAGATTTTTACTTTGAAGATAAACTTTGTTTTCACCGATAACAAAAACTCATTGTAGTTTTCTAGTTTTTCGTTATCCATCCGCTAAATACATTCCCACTGGGCTAGATGAAAGAATTTTAAATAAGATCAGATATTCCAGATTCTTCTCCCAATAAACACACAAATTTTAGCTCTTAGTAGTACTATCGATTGTAGAATAGAAGTATGAATGGATTTATCCAATATCACGTATAGTTAGCAGAAGGATAAACTTCAAATATAGTCCAACAGGTTTCTAATATTGGGTTCTCGACCCCTGAATCCATAATGCCAACTTCATACCACCCAATAGACGTAAATAGCCACTATTGTTATCTTAGAAATCAAACCTTACAAGACAATAGTAACAAAGCAGAATGTCATTGTTTGAAGTATGTATTTTGTACTACATGAAATACTTTGTCACTAACACGTACTTTAGTTAAGTTGTATATTGCAAATAATAGTATTGTTTTGTCCATTGATTTCGGAGAATAATTGAAGTGTAGGGGTTGAGTAATTAACAATGAAGACATTTAAGCAGATATGACCTATATGCAGTATACATTATTATACCACTAAATAACAAACGAAAATCGCGAAAGTGGGATTTTGTTGTCTTCTTCCCCTTCCCCAAAAGACAACAAAGTAATTATATTCGGCGAAGTTTTACAAATATGACACCGTTCAAATTGATGTATGCATCCTTTTTTTGTAGTAAATCTTGTTTTATTTTTGGTAAATTTCGTATAAACATTTTAACCATTCAATACATGCCATACTTTTATAGTCTGCAACTATTCTCAATAATTGGCGTAACTAATTTAGATAGGTACAACATTTTAGTGGTTTTAGTAAAAAGAATATGTAAGAGACAAATTGCTATTCAAGAAGAAAAGGAACTCATTTAGACCAAATTAGGCAGTTAAACCATTAGTTATGAAATTGTTTCTTTTCATTTGATTTATTGAATGAAAGCTACGTTTTAAAATAAAACTTAAAATCGAAGCAATAACAAGTACCTATTTACATAAATGTGGCATTATGATAGTTAGATATATATGTATATTTTGTTAGTGTTTGCGTGTTCACATAATATATTCACATAACCTAATATTTGTTTTATCGAGACTATGGTTCATAGCTAAGTTAGGATCCAATAGTAGCGATGTGGTTAATCCATTAACTTCAGAAAAAGGAAAAACAACGTCTGCCGGGCCAGCTACTTAATCGATGAACTAGTTTTTGCTTATACATAATATGTTATTGGAAAAAAAACCATTATTGTTACAATTATATACAGAATTTACTGTAATGTAGCTAAATCCTCATATACCTTTGCCTCATGCCAAGCTTTGCTTATGTAATTTATTACCAACCTACTTTCCAGAAGACTTATACAAAATAATTTTCCTACAATAACCTTACTCCCCCAGAGGACGGACGATATCTCAATTATAAAAATTTTTTAAATACATATTCATTAAAAAAAATCTACAATGTGTAATCTTTCTTATAAATGTTTTACTGCGATTCATTTGACGTTAATGAATAACGATACTTGTATGCACACAATTTAACACAGTTGCTCCACCAGCTTTATGGGCTTGAGTTTTTTTTACCTGACTGCGAAAAAGGAGGGCTATGTATTTCGAGCGTATGTATCCCTATGTCTATTTTTTGGCACGCTTTGTAACCTAAAGGGCCTAATGGGTTTGAGCATACGCAGTGTCATTCGTTAGATTCGTCTTAATTGTGGGAGTGACATAGGTTACATAATATTTAAGTACGACGTTTGGGAATCAATTTAGAAGCAAAAATATTTAAAAAAAACTATATTTCTTAAGTCGTGTTTTTTTGCTGCTGTCGGGTTTTTGGTTTCCTTTTTAATAATTTAACTTGTTAACCTAATATTTTTATAATATTTAACAATGTATATTATATGTTCATAACAGTTATTTAACTCTTATAATAATAATGTATAGCCAATGTTATATCTAAGCCATGTTTCTTCAAGAATTTTAGACTATAAAATATACTAAGAGTTCGATTTTAAAAAGCTTGAATATTTTTATTGCCATAACCACTTACATTGTTTAAATCATTTCGATATTGTTAAAATAATAGTGATCTACCCATCTAACTAGGGTTAGGCGTTGACACCGCTAAATACCTGCCCACTCGCCTAAAAACAGTCTGAAAAGTTATATTGACAAGAGACTGGTTACATCTGTCGAAGAGCTGAAAAAGAGTTCGAAAGTGGAGAATACGTGTAGACAAATGTAGTGTGGGTAGTAGTAAGAGCGGTTGATAATATTCGTATAATAGTTGGAACCGATTGGATCCGTATAACCGAAAATTAAGAGTAAAGGTGCGCCCTTAAAGAAGTTGGACATACAGCCGCAAGCAGATGATAGAATACAATTATATAATGACATAATTAATTTTATGTTCGCAGGTTCGAACCCTGGCTACTAACGAATTTTTCGGAATTCGTGTATATTTATATTTACTAATACAAATTGGAAACACTATCGACTGACGGTGAAGGATAAAATCGTGAGAAAACCAAAATGCATGAGATATGTTGTTGTTGTACCTACCACTCTGTGTGGGAAAAATATAGAGCTGTTGAATTCTCGGCGTTTGAAGTCGCCAGTACGTTTTGGGACCTATCAAGTGCGGACAGATGGAGTCGACAAACATATCATAGCATAACGTTCTGCGCCGGCGTGATGATTAAGCTGGTACCTTCACTTGAAAAGAGGACTTGCCCAGCTGTGAGACACTTACAGGCTGGTATCATTACTATTGTTATTATGATTAATGTTAGATTTTAATACATTATTGTAAAATAATTTAAAAAGAAAATGTTTAACGGTCTTCAGTGGCATTAAATATAATAATTATCACTTTCGCCAAGCTAGCTCAGTCTTATAAATAATATAGTCGGCATATAGTTGAAAGGTTTATTCAACCACCATAATGTATTACACAATCGTAAGTTAGGCTACTTATATGTAATAATCAGAAAACACGACAGTCATTTTAAAAGACATTCTAGAGCTCTTCTCTTATTATCTGTCAAATTCAATAGAACTAACAACCTATGCGTATACAACCTATATAGAGTAATCATAGTACCTAGACGGGAGAAGTATAACACGGCGTCTGGAAGTACTAGGGCCGGGTTGTCTTACTATAATCACGATAAAAAATATAATTTCAAATAACCATACAATGCACATTTTTTGCAGTTTACGGTGTTTCACAGATACGAGCGTACTAATAACTTGTCTATGGGTTTACAGATAGCATAATATTATGTAAATATCATAAAAATTATTATATCTGATGTGACATAAATAATGTCAGATCAGTTACATCATTTTTATCCAAATAGAAAATTATTATTGTATTGTAATTTTTATTTCTTATAAGTTGAAATTTATCTGATATAACTTTTTAAAGCTAAACATGTCATCGCAAACAAAAAATCATATTAAAAAGGGATGCAACGGAGAACACCGCTGAGACAAGAAAGGTCTCAAGAGGCATTTGAAACTTGTTGGGACGAAGCGTTAAGAAAACCCGAAGACGAAAACCTGTTCTATACAGCTAGTGTTCATTTTCTCAGAAAACGTCTCGAAGATAAAACTGAACCGTGCCCAGAAAAACAGAAAGACTCATCACGAAGTTGTTGCAGTATCAACACATATCCGGAAGAGAAGACTAGACACTCATCAAGCAAGGAATACTTAAACTCTCAACATTGTCAAGAATCAGATCCAATCGTCGAGCCTTCACTATCAATGCATCAAGTATTACCGTTCCCCAAAACAAACAAAGTTGGATTTTTTACACGTTTAAAGAATAATTTTCGGAAATATTGTCGCACTGTACCCTTAACTGAAAGCGAGAATACAGATGAAATTGAATCATCCAAATTCGTATCGAACTTTAAATTTCCACGCTGTGAGCATCTAAGTGATTCCCATTCGTCGTGGTTGTTTCAGATTACTGAAGAAAATTCAAATGGAAGTGTGAAAATTACTGATAAGAATACTTCATACTGATAAGATAACTTCAGTAATCACTCATGAAATATGTCACTACCTAATACGCATGGTGCATTACTTTAAAGGAAATAGGAAAAAAAAAACCATTTAAATTAATTTTTCTGTCAATGTAAGATATTAATAAACTATATAAATTACTCAAAACTAAGTGTTAGATTCAAAATTAACATTTATTAAATTATCCTTTATAGGTTTTAGCTTTTGGCACAATATCACCTGATGGTAACACGCCAAGCAAACTAAATGTAGTTGCCGGAAGACACCATAGGTACCTGGTGACAGCTTTTTACTTTGAGGGTTGTAACTAGCCAGGCGGAAATGTGAAAATACCCTACCATCATGCTATGATTGTATCATGAATGATGTTTCCTTTATCAAAAGATCAGGCTCATTGCAAGGATTTCATTTCACATCACTCGGACGCAGTGTCCGTACACGCTCTACTAAGTCATTATTGTTTGAAAATGAAGGTATTTCGATATCTTAGAGTCTAGAAACGTCTAGTACTGTTAATTCTCCGTAGAAACATGTAAATAGGACAGAAACCATACTTGGCACCCTTCGTCGGTTATCGCTAACTAGGTGCGACGTACCTACATTGAGCTTTGTGGCGTAACATAAGGTTTCTCGGTCGTTAACCCTTTGATTATTAATGTTATTCATGTTACTTCTTGTTGTAATAATTTTACTGCCTTTGAAATCTTTAGAGTCTAATCTCCAATCGATTTTCGTGTCAAATTTTTTTTATAACATAAAACCAAGAATTACGTTATACACATTCATAGATTTTGAGAAAAGTAATAGTTTTTAAAATATTTTTGGGATAAATTTAAATTGACCGCAATTACGAGTCACTCTCAAAATCACCTCAGCAATAGAAAATGCGATATTGTTAGGTTTTATGAATTATGTTTGCAAAATATTCACTGGAAATAGACTATGTTTGAATAAAGTGGCATATTCAAGAGGAATTTTTATTTGAGAAAGTGTAAGACAGATTTATAAGATGTTGAAATGATAAAATTAATATCCTTCTACGTTCAGACATGTTAGCTGATTCAAATATTATTTATCCTTCTTCTTAATACCTACTAGGTCAAGCTTTGTATCATAATTTACAATCGGACAGAAAGGCGAACGACCTCAATCTATGTTTTCGAATAGTCTGAAGTCTAGGTTCAACTGATTAAAGAAAAATAAACTTAATCGTGAGAAAACGTTGTTTTCTTCTCATAAACAGACTTGTGACTTGTACTACAGTTTATATTATCAAAGTTGATTTTCTTCGTTTGTCGTTAGTAGATAAAAATATCGTCAAATATTTTACAGTTATAGCAAACATATATGAGCTATAACTTCTTAGGATAATTTTTTTTTTGCGTGTACCAAGACCAACAGCAAATAAGCTTGCGGACTATATTCGTACAAGTTCGTGCGCGACCGCCCTATGTTTCCGACAGACGTTGGCGAGGTACTATTGGCGATACGGGGGGCGGGTAATGTAGCGGAGAAAGGAAACGCGTGCAACCGCGTAACGTAGGTGCGCAAGTGACAGACAGTACACCAAAGTAAACAGTATTGCGTCTTAATTCAAACGTCCAAAACAAAATTTTGATAGACTTCAGTACACAATCGTCGCGAGTACGTAATTTATAGCTAATGATTAAATATTGTATTACTTACTAATTTAAATTTAAAATTGTATTTGATTTTTAATAACTAAATGTACATTTTCTTATTAACTCACAACATTATCAAATATGTAAGTAGGTAACCAAAGAAACACAGTCACAGGGCAGCCCTAGTGCATGTTTATCTTCCGAGTGGCTGCAGATAATTATTTCAAGACTAATGCCGAGATACCATCTGTTTACTTTTGTGTAATGTATAGTGGTGTCGTGCTGTAGTCCCCGTCAACGTCTAAAACATAGGACGGTCGAGCACGATCTTGTACCACTATAGCATGACAGCGATGACCGTCGATAGATTACCGATTTTTCAGTTATAGCTGTTATTTTTTGATTGTACTGTGCTTACCATCAGGTACAGTGCCGTCACTATGCAGTGCTACCATTAAAAGAGTGAATATAATATATAATAAAAGTGAATATATAATACTTAATGTACGCGTGTTAAAAATTATACTATTCATACTCTAATTCTTTTTCAGAACTTGCCTAAACAAGTATAACTTAAAAGTAATATTAGAAAAAAGTGAACACAGATATAAGTATAGAGACGTAACAACTTCGTTATATTACTGAGTCATTTGGAGGATATAGACGCTGAAATATCATGGTTGACGAAAGATTTAAAATTCCAAACTTTTGTTCATTAGTAATTATTAATTGACGACGGTGGTGCAACACCCTGTTGATTTTAACGAATATGTTAAAAGTTTCATTACAGTTTATTTTTAGATTGTCACTGATTATTTTTATTGAACCTTGTGGTCCCTGGACATAAAAAGGATTGGTAAATGTAATATCCAATCGATATAATATGTATAAAGATATTATTAGACATTCATAACTAACAAGAATGTTTATTGCTTACAGGGTGTGGCTTTACCCACCTTTAATATTTTTCAAATCTTTAAAGGTTATATATAGGTTACTCGTGGGTTGTAAGAAAAAATAACAGAATTTCGACAAAGATACTTATTATATTTTATTAACCTTTTATATCAAAATTCTACTGTACTATACTACATACCTAATTATATTTTTTTAAACTCAACTACAATATGAAATTGGCATACATTTAAACTATTTTAAATGATTAATTAACTCTAGTTGACATTGCGTTCTTTCAAGAAAACTAAGTATTTTATCACAGGTTTTTGACGATTTTCATGGTATAACTATAATTAAATCTAAATTGGATAATAATCAAAACTATCAAGTAAAACTAATACGTAAATAAAATACAATCATAAAAATATTTAACACAAATCAAACTACATTTTACATCATGAAACGTTAACTTAAAGGAATAAATTCCATTATAGGTGCACCTGCATTATTTTAACACTTAGATACGAAATCTTTATACCTATTTTTTTATGGTCATTAAAACTATTAACGCCGGCCATACATGCTTCGGTTTATCTGTACAGGTGTACCTTTGCATCACTATATTTTTATGCAGTTCTATTCGTCGAAATGTACACAGCTCCCCTCCGCTTCAGTGGACAGGCAACCTAATTATAACTAATCTCGAAATGCCCTTTACTACTCGTACTAAGCAGACACAATGTAAAAATATATTTGTTACCATTGTCACTCGAAAAAGAGCATTTACGCAAAACACACGCAGCACACGCTCTTTTACTCACAAGAGAATAAAAACTTTTTAAATTTTGAACAACCAGGAATTATATAAATTATGTATAAAAAATTGCAAGTATACATGACAGAAGTGAAATTTTTTGAAATAAAAATCAGTGATGGGTTTATTACTATGTATGGTGTTCGCGATCTTTATCATCCTTATCTTAACTTTTTTTTCTTTAATTTTTAGTGTTAAATGTAATTCATTCATTCTTATTTCTATTCATAATTCTTTCTTTCTTTTCTTCCTTCCTTCTTTCTTTCTTTCGTTCTATCTTTCTTTCATTCTTTCTTTCTTTATAACCTGTTTAATTACCGCATTTACATGACTGCTCCCTAAGCGCGAGCAACCAAAAGAAAATCAGTAATGGCTTTATCACTATGTTTATGGTGGTTGTGATCCTTGCCATCCCGCTTTACTAATCTATATTATATCTAACTTCTCTCTCGTGTAACGGATATGACCTTAAACCTGACGTGTCCTTGAAATTTCACTCTCAATTAATCACCACCTAAGAAGTTTTCTCCCAGTCAATGGTATAAAGTAAAGTACATAACTCGTGAAAAATAATTTAATCTCGGTCCTTGTATCCCTCGAATTAAATTCCCTCTTTCTTCACTTGTTGTGTAATTTACTATTAAATAACGTATTATTATGTATATATTAAATATAGCATAATTATAGCCATTACATCGAACAATTTACAAAATAATATCGGTAACTAATCTTTGATTATTATTAATCCAAACTTACTTAATATGATGGTAAACATAAAACATAATTAAATGTATCTATCTCAAAGTGGTCAATATCGACATCCAGGGGTTGACGAGGATCTGAAAGAAGTCCATGTGAGTGAAAAAAAAAATTATAGGTCGATGAGATGTTAATGAGGGTTAACGACAGTGGATCTCATTTAAGCAGGTCGTGACCATGAATGGAATAACCCACACAAAAATATAGTAATTATTTATATAGGTACATAATACTTCCTTGTAATATATAATAGTGTCTTTACATATTCATATATCTATATAAAATAACCTATGAAATAAAATAAAAATGAAAACATTTATTTCAATACATTTTAAAACACATTTAAAAACATACGTGATGAAGAATCTTTTAAAGTAAGTAGCACTATATCAGCAGTAAAAAGTTAATATTAATTAAGTCAATATTAGGTAAACAGAACAACATGGCAAGTGGTCTACGAGACGAAAAGACTTTGGGCCTCTGGTTTAAATCTTTCAGTCACGTTGCTTTTAATTAATGAAACATACATAGATTAATTAGGTATTGATTTCGACTGGCGCTTCAACTACATATCGTCGGCGTACTATAAAATGCGGCAATCAATACTACGCGGATTTGGCGTATTGTATTCAATCATGCCGATAATACTGTCACGTTGACAATCTTTACTTACAATAGTCACTACACACTACGATATTATGTTGCCGTATTCTAAGAGCTTTTGTTTTGTAGGTAGTGCCGTAGCGCGGTATCTAGTTGAAACGCAACCGGAAACTAATAAATAATCTATGGAAACATAGTCTTTATTCTTCTTCCTAACATGGCAACTAGGCTCCTTTAATGAAGGCCATTACTACCATTATCAAGTAAATATAGTGTCCTGTCTTATACCGATTTCAGTATCCTAACAAGATGGTGGCTCCCTTGTTAGAAACTTCTAGAGAGTTTTTATGAGATCTCAAAATGTATGCTTTCAGTTTATATTTATAATCCACTTTACTTATGCACAAAAACCAAACTATATCACGCAAAACGCCACCAATACTACTTAATATAGGGTCAAAAACCTAGGTAAATGAATTAAAAATAAAAATCATAACATGTTATTTCAAGATCCCGCCAAAAACTCGGAAACATAATCGTGCATTGAAATAATAAATAAATTTTTTAGTGGTGTTTAATTGGACGAAGATTTTTATTTTATTTTTTTGTAATGTAAGAATCATAAATCTAAGTAGTTCATTCTTCAAAGCTGGCAATTTACAAATCGAATAAGCTAACAGATAATAAATCTGTCAACAATGAAAAAAATAGCAAAATATATTAAGTGTCGTATGACTATGTTGCAAAGTGTTTAAGAGATCTAAATTAAAGTCCCCTGTCACAAATGATGTATGCGTTGCGTTGCCTTCAAACGTGTCCCACTTTCAAGATAACTGAATGCCCTCCTCCTTCAGCTGTCTCACGACGTCAGGGTTAATTTCCTCCTCGCGGAATTTATATCCGCAATTGATCATTTCCTTCGCTACATTAATGTTTTTCCTTAACGACTCGAACCAAATTGTGTAGGAATAGTCCGGCCAAATACCGCCATATCGCTCTGGTAGGTGGTCCGGATTGATGTGTTTATGGAGAGAAGTGAAATCGTTCCCGTGGAAATAGATTTTCGAGCGCATTACGTTGTCGAGAAGAGGTTTGAATATGTTGTAAATTTTGTCGAATATCCAAGAGTGGTTGACGATATGGATCGCGTAGGTATTCGCCGGGTAACATGACTGAAACAAAACAATTTATGATCTATACTTATTTTATTATAAAGCACAAGAGATTATGTGTTTGTTTGACTACGTACTCTCTGTAATTTGTAGTCAGATTAAAAAATATATTTTTGTAATTTATAGCCTATTTATTGAGGTACATTATAGGCTATTGATCTTTACAGTACGAATCTAAGGAGTGGAGCAGTAACTATGAGCGTTAAGCAATCTGGCATGCTGTAGGTAAAAAGGAATTTAGAATAACGATGACTACACGGGTCCGTCGGTGGATGGCGGCGCGCAGGAATGTTAGTAGAATAAATAAGGCACAACTAGTCATATATATTTTAGACTACACAGGTACTTAATATCTGTATGGATTGAGGAACTACTTCAAATTTTAAAAGGAAACTCGGACCTTTATTAACTAGCAAACTAGCTGATTTTGCAGTAAAATGTATCATAAGTTATATGAATGTAAAAGTGGGTCCTCAATGTAAATGAACTGAGGAGTCACCTATAACTTGGAAAGTAATCAATGAATAATTTTGAAAATGTTGTATCATTTAGTAGTAATTGTGTATGGTACCTACTAAAAATTTAGGTTAGGTACTGCTGAAATTCAAGAAAATACAATACTTTTAGTATGGTTCCTCGATCTATATACAAAAGCGTGAATTTTCATGAAAGTTATTGGTCAATTAATATATTCAACTAATGCTCGGTTTCTGACGTACTTTTAACTTTAGTTTATCTGTTTAATGATGTTATTTGTTCAATAACTCATAAACTGCGTTTCTGAACACACCATCATACGATAAACTTCATTTAACCAGTTAACTCACCAAAATGGGCCGTTTATTTATTCATTAAGAGCTGTTTGACGTTTCTTCTACTAAAACCAACCTAAAAATATTCATTTTTTACATACATATTGTCTGTATTTTAATATTTTAGCAAATTTGTATTTCATTACACTTTTACGTTACATGTATCTACCTAATTACTTTGCAGGTAGTTATTTAAAAAATATCTTGTCTCTTATATTTAAAAAATTAAAGTTTTCCTTAGCTTTTTCTTTACATTTTACATAGTAATGGAGTTATGCACAAAGATGATAATAAAAAGATTAATGACTATAAAATTTAACCGAAAAGGAAAAATAATAGGTACCACATACGAAATACGTACCTAAATACAAATATCTTTTTTAATGTTTGATATCTTGACAAAGTAGTAGATGGAAGAGTCATCTAGTGACAATATAAGAAACTGATTATTGGTCTCATAACTATTGAACCGCTCGTTGAGTATTCAGAAACTCAGTGATAGTTAACCGACGTTTATCTTATGCATAATTTTCTTGAAACAATAACTAGTGACAGTTTCACTGAGATCTTCAGAAACCGAGTTTAGCGGAGGTGTGAGGAACAGAGAGTAAAGTTCCTCATCCGCCATAGAAAAGGGAGGATCCTCCTTCCAGACGGGTGCTATGTCTGGCGGGCAGCTGCCCCGACTGTTGTAGTCGGGTTATTGTATATATACTCAACGACAGAGTGAATTTCTATAGCGCAATGTGGGATAATAGGATGCGTCCTATGTGGCTCGATAGATGTCGCTATGTGTCGCTACGTGTAGTTGTGTCGATGCGTTGATGCGTCAGTTGTGGCGAGAGATGTCGCTACACGAGCATCACTTACTGGTGGCTGCGTCCGAATTTGTAACATAGGTATAAAGTAGTGAGACTAACTGAATTTAGTAAATAAACGCATTTTACTTGGCTCCTCTATCCTGACGTTCTGCATATAAATAATTGACTGTTTTTTACTGTGAATAAATAAATTAATACTAAATATCTACGTAAAATTCCACGTTATTTATATATTCAATATCTGGGAAAAAATAGTTTTCGATATTCCTTAAGAAATTCGCTAACATAAGTGACAATATTATATTGAATTGAATAGAAATATATACTAAAAACGAACAGTATTATGATATTTATATAAACATGGGCTAGAAGTAATTATTCCATCACAAAATATAAAAGGGAACCGGAAAGTACCTGATGTCGTTTCTACGTATGTCCATATTCGTTTGTCATTTATCAGGTCATTGTGTAATTCAAAGTGACTTGATTACTCGTAAAAAGTTTTTTTTTTGTAATCTATGGTTAAATGGCAAGCCAATTACCAAAAGAGGTATATATTAGGCATTGTATGCTTTTTGAGTTTCACATGGGTAGTAACGCAAAAGTTGCTAATAAAAGCATTTGCGATCTTTATCCGAATTTATTAAACGTTCGTAAATGCCAACGGTAGTTTCTTAGTTCAAATCCGGTAATTTTGATCTTTACGACTCGTATCGATCAGGGAGATTAACAACTTGAGACAAAGCTATGTTAAGGGCCGAAGTGGAAGCAAATCCGTATCAGACAAACGAGAAACTGTCAAACACTTTTAACCAACTTTGGTCGACCATCCAAGAACATTTGAAGTAGAGTCGGAAAGTAAGCAGAGCAGTATTTGTGTCCCGCATAATCTGTCCGAAGAAAACAAAGCTATCTATTAAACCGCATGCAAATTATTGCGTCAGCGGCACAATACAGAAGAATATTTTGATCGCTTGATCACTGGAGCTTGAGATGAAAAATGGATCCTTTATGATAATCCAAAATTCAAAAGGCAGTGGTTTTTTCCGAATGAATACCCTAAAAGTACAGCTAAGCCAGGTCTACATCCAAAAAAGGCGTTTTGTGTGTCTGGAGGAGTATTCGCGGGGTGTTTTATTTTGAAATGCCAAAACCTGGACAAACTGTGAATGCAAACCTTTACTATGAACAATTGGATTGAGTGAATCAATCTTTAATTGAGAAGTGGCAAGCGATTGTGAATAGAAAAGGCGTTATTTTGTAACACGATAATGCAAGACCGCACTGCGCAAGACGAAGTCTGGAAAAAAATAATGAATTGGCGTGGGAAATATTGCCTAACCCACTATACTTGCCCGATACTGCGCCATCGGTTTTCCATTTATTCTGATCGCTACTACATTTTCTAAATGGCAAAAAAATTTAAAATTTGGTTCATGTTCAAAATGCCGTCTCCATACATTTAAAACAAAAAAAAAACAGTTAATTCTTATCGATCCGGCACTGAAAATTTGGACACTAGGTAGCAAAAGGTTGTTGATAACGAGAGTGGTTACATCCATTCATTAAGAGAGTTCCGATTTGGTCTTGATCGCGAACGGACCTGTCGCTCCGTTTGTGCTCTCGACCATCACGTGACTTAATTGTTGCGATCTTATATTTGGAATTTATTTCGAATATATTGTTGCAATAACGACGTAAACCAACTGGTGTCTAACGCTCGCGTGGTAAACCGCACTTTTCGGTGCGACTTGCTTGTTTTTTATAAATCCACGGTTTTGTGGTCGCTCACTGGATACCTGACGGTGCTAACTAAAGTGAGCGGGGCGTGACCCGAGCAGCCCACTGGTTGTCTCCTTCAGAGGCAAACAGCCAGACTCGGACGGGCCTGGGAATCTAGGCCTTTGCGGTTATCGCATAGTCTTGCCCCAGGTGTCTCCTGCCAAACCTTCCGATCCTGCACACTCCATCCCCGGGAACCTGTTTGGGCCTAGCCCGGTTTAATTACCGGTCTGCGTCCTCGGCCCCGGGCTTGTTAGGGCTCCTTAGGGTTGATAGGTCCTTCCTGTGTGTCATTGCACCTTGACCACAGGTCTCTTGCCGACTCCGATAGTCTTTTTAAGTTTTTGGCGCACCCCTGCCCCTAAGGCAGGGAGGCCTTTAATTTAAAATAAAATAAAAATGTCCCATTGTCCTCCCTCTTCTGCCGTCATGGCAAATAACGTTACCGACCTGGCCACTTGCATAGGCAAGTTGCAAGCCAGGATGAAAGCGCTGGAATTTCAATACCAGCGCTATCAAAATTTCGTCGTATTACGGTGTCCCTCTCTAGACGAGGAATACCGTAATCTACCTGAGAACGCCTGCGTGCATCGCACCGCTGTGACCGCGACCCGTCATGAGGCCGTTTCAGGTAGCGAGGCGGCCGCTTCAGGTAGCAAGGCGGCCGATGACGTCACGGCCGCGACCGTTATACCGACTGGCGCCGCGCCAGTCGGCGCCGCGCCCAAACGTCTCACGCGCAGCGCTGCGCGTCCGTCCGCCGCGTCATCCGGGGCCGTGGCCACGTCTACGGCCACGCCCCCTGTCCCGACTAGCCAATCGCGCGGGTCAAGCCCCGCCTCCGTCAGGCGAGGGCCGCGTAATTCGCGGTCACAATCTAGGGTTACCAAAAATAGCCCGTACGTCCGTCCCGCGCGATCCACGGAAACCGCGTTAAAGACGAAAAATTCGTTTTCGGCCCTTCCGGTCGAACAAGACTCGCCCGTGAGTCCGGATCCATCTCCGGAGATGGATACCGAGAACGACGGCTTCACCGTCGTGGCGTCGCGTAAGCGAACGGCGCGTAGCAGTCCGACTGCTCAACCGGCGCCTAAGGTAATAGCTAAGGCAGCAATCAGGGGCGCCGCCGCCCCCGCGTCCTCCCAGCTCCCCGCGCCCGCCGGCGGGAAAAAAGAGCGTGCCCCACCTCCAATCATAATCCGGGACAAGGCGGCCTGGATGGGAGTCTGCAATGAAATGCGCAGACTCAAACTCGAGTATCACAAGGCTAGGAATATAGTCAACGGGATTTCCATTTCGGTGAGTTCTTCGGAAACACACCGCAAACTCACCACCCTCCTCCGGCAGAAAGGTCTGCAATTCTACACCTATTCTCTCGCGGAGGAGCGCGTCCCCCGAGTGGTCATCCGCCGCATTCCGGTGGAGCTCGACCCGTCGGAGGTGTGCTCCTCGCTCAAGGAGCAAAGTTATCCCATCCGGGAAGTACACCGGATGTACAGTAAAGATAAGCGGCCACTACAAATGGTAGTGGCCATATTGGACCTTTCCCCCGAGGGAAAGGCCATCTTCCAGCTAGAGACGGTGTGCGGGCTCTCCGGGATTAACGTGGAGCCCCCATACAAAAACCACCAGCCTGCGCAGTGCCACAACTGCCAGCTGTACGGGCACGCTGCCCGTAACTGTCATTCTCGTCCGCGGTGCGTAAAGTGCCGAGAGGACCACCCCACACGGGAGTGCACGCGCGAGCGTGACTCCGTCGTCCCCCCGAGCTGCGTGTTATGCGGGGAGGAGGGGCATCCCGCGAATTATCGCGGTTGCCCCAAGGCCCCGCGCACCACGCGGCCACGCACGCAGAGGCAGGCGGCCCCCCGGGCGGCGCCCCCCGCCTCAGCCATCAAAGCGCAACCCCCGCTGGCGTCAGGGGAATTTCCCGCGCTGCCAGTCCCGCGCCAGTCCCCGGCCGCCGCCGGCCTCTTCGCACCCCGCGCGGTGCAACCGCAACCCGTGCGTTCATCGCAGAACGCATGGGGCCCCCGTCGCCCCAATCCACAGCCCCTTATGGCTATGGATATTCCCGCGCCCCGCGCGCCCGCTAACGTTGTCGTTAATAGTAACGACTTAATGATACTGCTCCTTCGCGAGCACGATATCCGCGAGCTCATTGACTACAATGACCATCTGGAGCGCTTCGGTCTCATCAAGACCGCTTGCGCGTTCCCCCGCCTCTCAGAGACACTACAACGTCTCGACCGTGAGGCGTGTAATAATAACTTAGGGCCTTTCAATGGCAAAGTTTAAGCCGAAAGCGTTAAATCTTTCTTTTTTTAACGCGCGAAGCCTACTACCGCAGCGTGATCTCGTCGCGACCTTTCTTAAAGATCACCAAGTAGATGTTCTTTTAGTGCAGGAGACGCTCTTAAAGCGTGCTAAACGTGATCCGAAAATCGCGAACTACAATATTGTAAGAAATGACCGGCCGGCCGCGGGGGCGGCACTCTCATTTATTACAAACGATCGTTATATTGTACGCCGGTAGATCCTCCGATACTTACCAATATGGAAGTATCCGTGTGTAGACTAGGAATGACCGACCACCCGTCCATAACGTTAGTTTCAGTTTATCTCTCGCCGAGGAAAGAGCCTCTCAGGTCTGACCTAGAAAAGCTACTTTCGCTCGGTGAATCGGTCATTATAGCGGGTGACCTCAATTGTGGACACACTTCGTTTGGCAATTGGAGAGACTCCAGTAATGGGGTTAAACTCGAAGAGCTAACGAACGTGCTAAACTTTGATGTCATAGCGCCACCCACTCCCACCCACTTTCAAGACAACTGTATGCCGACAGTGCTTGATGTAGCTCTCATTAAAGGTATCGCGCTTCGGTTACGACTCATTCGGGTCGTACACGAGCTCGACTCCGACCACCGTCCGGTCATCATGCAGCTAGGTCAACCAGACGACTCTAGCCCTCCTTCGGTCCAAGTGGTTGACTATGCCAAGCTAAAACATTATCTTGCGGACAGGCCGTCCTCGTCCAGCTTAGATAGGATCCCGGACGTATTGGGGTCCGTTGCGGATGTAGATCTCGCGATCGATTCCCTGGTCGACCACCTGCAGGTCGGCATCGGAGAGGCCTCGAGAGAGGTCGAAGAGGCGAGCGATCGCCGCTTCGTACTCCCTGCCGACGTGCGGGCGTTGTTGACGGAAAAGAACGCGGCGACTCGTGCGCACGACCACTATCCGACCGAGGAAAACCGCGCACGCTTACGCGCGCTTCAGAGAGCGGTTAGAGCCCGCATATTAGAACTCAGGAGTCACAGATGGGACGCCCTCGTCGAAGGGCTAAGGCCGTCGCATCTGGCTTACTGGAAACTAGCTCGCAGCCTCAAAATAGAGGCTTCTTATCTTATGCCCCCTCGAGAGGGGTCCCGGTATACCGCTCGCCTTCGATAGCAGCGACAAGGCGGAGTGCCTCGCCACTTGTTTGGAGAGCCAGTGCTCTCCGAACAGTGTCGATGCAAATACCGACCGGGTCGAGGGTATCGATGGATGCGTGCGGGAGCTGGATAAGCTCCCCGCGACAGCCTCCCTGTCCCCAGTCACGTCTGAGGAGGTTCTTTCCATTATAAAAAGCCTTAAGCTCAGAAAAGCACCAGGTCCCGACGGGATCAGGAATGAAGTACTTAGGCTTCTTCCTGATCGCCTCATAGCTCTATTGGTCTGCATCTTCAATGTAGCCATAGTCCACTGCCATTTTCCAGCCGCCTGGAAAAAGGCAATAGTCATAGGTATCCGTAAGCCCGGCAAGAGCGCGTCGCTTCCCGACAGCTATCGCCCGATCAGTCTCCTAAATACGTTAGGGAAAATTTACGAGCGGATCCTTCTGAACCGTCTCAAGCCAATAATAGAGGAGAAAGACCTCTATCCGCCTGAGCAATTCGGTTTCCGTGCTAGATATTCTTGCACTCATCAAGTGCACCGCCTCACGGAGCACGTTGCATTTAATTTTGCTGAACTTTATAAACCCCGCCGTACACTTGCGGTCTTTTTCGACGTGGCCAAGGCCTTTGATAAGGTCTGGCACGAGGGATTGATTTACAAGTTGTACCGCTTTGAAGTCCCCGATAGGCTAATTAAATAATTCGCGACTATTTAACAGATCGCACCTTCCGCTATAGAGTGGAAGGTGAATTGTCCACGCCCCGTCCAATACGCTCAGGCGTTCCCCAAGGTTCGATCCTGGCTCCTAGCCTATTTAACCTGTACGTCAGTGACCTACCTCGACTCCCGGAGGTCGAGGTAGGGCTATACGCTGACGATACAGTCTTATATGCCTCAGATAGGAATAGATCCCACCTCAGACATAAAGTCCAACGCTCCGTGACCACTCTCGGGAAGTGGTTTAACGAGTGGCGTATAGCCGTTAATCCCTCGAAGAGCGCCGCGATGCTCTTCGATGCGGATTCGTCACAGATACCGTGGAAGCTTAAACCTGTTAAGCTCTACGATAATCCGATTCCGTATGTAAGAGAGACCAAATATCTAGGGGTAACCCTAGATAGTAGGCTCTCCTTTAGACCCCACATCCGTAAGGTTAGGAACAGGGCCGCGTGGGTCCTGGGCCGGTTGCATCCTCTGTTGTGTTCGGTGAGTAAAATGTCCACGCGACATAAGCTCACGCTCTACAAGACGTGTATTCGACCAATTTTGACATACAGTTGCGCCGTGTTCGCACATATGTCCGAGTCGAGTTTCAAACGGTTACAATCGATACAGAATAGGCTCCTCTATCGTCTCACCGGGGCCCCGTGGTATGTTCGAAGCGTAGATCTCCATAGAGATATGGAGCTTCCTTCGATACATGCCTACGTTAAACAGCTCTCCCGTTCGTATTTCGACACCGCGTCGAACCACGCGAATCCGTTAATAAAAACAGCCGCCACTTATGTTCCGGCACCCACGGACATCCGGTGCAAACGCCGGCCGCGCAATATTTTTATTGATCCCGACGATCACATCGAAAATTCGAATAAATATTACACATCCGTCTCTCCAAACAGAGCGTGCCAGCGCCCACGCCCGCGTAACCACCGTTCTCTCCGCAGAGGGCGGGCGGTCAATTTCGCTCCAGCACACCCGTCACGTCCACCCTCTCTAGCGGTAACCCAAGCCTAGGTCCGTTCCTCGGTGTGAAACCCTTGGGTCAGGCAACCGCCCGCGCGATACAAGTGACACTGTACGTGCATCACTTAGCTACCTACATACAACACTACACACGTATGAACATACACACGTGCACACCACACAGGTACATAGGTTCTGTGAGGGACCTTTTTTTTTCTTTTTTACGCTAGTTAGTTAGCGCTAGTTAGTGTAGAAACATTCCGATTACTGAATACACATACGCAGTGGTTCCTTCCTTCCGAATGAATACCCAGGAGAAAGGGACAGCGTAAGCCTAGGTCTACATCCAAAAAAGGCGTTTAGTGTAGTCTGGAGGAGTATTCGCGAGGTGTAGGGATTTCGAAATGCCAAAACCTGCGACAAACTATGAATGCAAACGCTTTACGACCGAACCAATTGCCGATTGAGTCCGAATCAATCTTTAATTGAGCACCCTGGCAAGCGATTGTCGAATCCACAAAAGGCGTTATTTCGTAACACGATAATGCAAGACCGCACTGCGCAAGCCCCGAAGTCCGGAAAAAAATGAATTGGCGTGGGAAATATTGCCAAGCCGCTATTACTTGCCCGATACTGCGCCATCGGTTTTCATTTATTCAGATCGCTACTACATTTTCTAAATGGCAAAAAAATTTAAAATTTGGTTCATGTTCAAAATGCCGTCTCCATACATTTAAAACAAAAAAAAAACAGTTAATTCTTATCGATCCGGCTTTGAAAATTTGGACACTAGGTGGCAAAAGGTTGTTGATAACGAGAGTGGTTACATTCATTGATTAAAAATAAAAGATTGTTAAAAATTTATCCCTTTGAATTTTATGTAAAAAAACGACATTACTTTCCGGTCCTCCTAATATCTCAATGTAAAAAGGTATAAAGACCGACGTAGGTAACCCAAAGGATTAAAGGCCATAAAACCAAGAGAGAGAGAAAAAGTTAGAATAATTATAGAATCGATATGAACTGTTTACATTTTATATAATTACTATAAATTAATTTGCATCGAATTATAATACAGTTATTACATAAATGTTAAATAAATTCTTATAATATAAGTTAATTACATAACACAATATATAAACAATAATAAATATTGTATTGAAAATAAAGAATTTTAAAAATGTAACTTAAAAGTGCAATAACAAACGACCTTCATATATTCACAAAACCAGATAGATTAGTATTCCGGTTTTTTTTTACTATTCTAAACATCTTACTCCGCCTAAGGTCACATTCGTATTACCTATTAATAATTTGTTGTAGATTATGATATCTTAAGCTGAATCCGAACGTCTATGATACTTTGTTTGGGTGGTACCTACCTAAATTAATTAATATAGTTGAATTAAAAAAAAATGTTGATAAACTCTATCGAGTTCCTTGTCACTTCTTCTCGATGAATGGAATGTTTCCTAATCAGTAGTTGTGTGTTAACACATTCATAAGTGCCTTCCTAGGGTCTATATCGAGGCAAATATGACTCAGTAGTAGCGCGTACGGACATCGTGTCGAACGACCGGAGTTCTAATTCCTGCAACGAGACTAAGCTTTCGGTGAAAGAAAACGTGGTGACCAAACCTTAGCATGTTGATAGAATATTTTGTAATGGATACCTGGCTCTAGCTACCACCCTCAAGTTAAAAATCAGTCGCCAAGCACCTATAGGCATATTCCGGTAGCTACCAGCAGCTAGCCAGTTCCCCCGCAAGACTAAGCGTGCTACATCTTGTGCCATCTTCACTTAACATCAGATGAGAATGTGGTCATGAATAACGCTAAATCTATATAAAATAAGAAAATGGAAGTATTTATTAAATTTATATTTATTTTAAAAAAAGAACAAATCTTGTGTAAGCCATTGATGGTTTAAAAAACCGTAGATAGCCCCCTATTCTTCTTCTAACATTGCTTCCAATTTGGTATGAATATTTATAAAAAATTACATAGGTACACTAAAAAATGACAACAATGTATTTGATTATTATCATTATAAATTGCGTAATAAAGCAAAACAGACGTTTAAAAAGCCATAACAAATTAGTTATACTTCTGAAGATATGGTATAATCTTATCAAAGAACATGTTTTTGCCATAGAATTAACTTTATGTGATTTTTTTTTCATTAATTGCAAGAAGTTCTTTTAAAAGCTTATCCTATCTAGATAGATTCGCTTACATAAGTACAAATGAATACAATCCAATTTTCAGGAACAAGTTTGGAGACTATACTGCCAGATGATTAGGAAGTTTTCAGAAATTGAAATTGAGGTCCTTTTTAATACTAGCTCAGCAAAATAAATGTACAGCAACTGATTGTGAGTACCGTACAAACCACAAACAATGGTAACCGTCGGTTACACAAATTTTATCGGCAGTCGTCGATGTCAATCCGGCTTGCTAAAATGCCTCTTCACGTCTCATTTGAAGGACCCAATGTCATAGCATGGAGGGAACAAGTTGGCTGAGAGATTATTTCACATCTGCACTGTAGGTACGGCATTTGCAAACTTTTCAAAATTTGCGAACCTCTTTGTTCGCACCATGGTGGGCGCTACCGTTAAGCTGTGTCTCTACACCAGTCCACGTGGTTCTGTAGTGGAAGGGAAATGATTGGTAATTTCTATGTAATTTACCACTTACCACTAAAATTTTAATTATCTTCGCTGCAACTGAGGGTGTGCACTGCCAAGCGTGTTGGGTGCCAAGGTCTTCCAAGTCGAACAGAGCAACTCCACCAAGGATTTGTGTACGAGGTTCCATCATGCCCAGCTCCAATGCAAGTATCGTCGCTTTAAATAAATCCTCAATGGGTATTATTTTAGGGTCCCAACAACCTAAAATAACAATACATTAAATTAACATAATAACAATGTTAAATACGTCAAAGGTAATGTTTTTGTATTTAGGTATATACGTTCATATACATACCTAATTACAGGACAAAACAGAGTACATGGAAGATAGATAAAGGCTTTTGCCGGAATTAGTATCCGGGGTTTACTCATAGTAGAAGAAGAAGAAAGATAAAAAATACTTTTATTATATTATTTATTTTTATTATATATATTTTTTTTAATTATATTATTTATTTTATTACACTCTACTTGTCTGATCTCTTATACTTTACTTATGAATTATAATAATTAGATGGAACGAACTTCACTTGGTGTCTTGCAAAAAATAAAAACACTATCTAGATAAACTTGGAAAGTAAAACAATATCTACGTAAATAGTTAGAACCGTTTCCAAGAAACCAAATACTATATAATATACACGTATGTATATAATACGACAATCATTTACAACAATGAATTAAATATGTTGTACAATTATTGCTAACTTATTAGTATAAGGTATATACGAGTAATTTAATATATAACATTTTTGACAAATTCGAAGTAGGTAATTCAGAAAAACAATTAACATTATTTTCATTATTAAAAACTTTTTTTTAAAACCATTCTAATACATAGACATAAATATTCCGGTTAAATTATTATTCATAATATGAAGAAAAAAAAACGTTAACCAAGTGATAGGAAAAGTGCTGCTGAAATGCAATATTTTAAAGCTAAATTTACCGATTCTGTAGATAATAAGTCTTCGTCCATCTTGACCGCGATATGGCGGCACAGCTATAATGTTTGCATCCCCGATTGCTTGGAGATCCAGAGGATATACGTTATCAAATAACTCGGAATTCTCTTCTTTAAAACGGTAATAGTTCACGAGCTGAAACATATAGACATTTCTGATGCGTATTAAATACAGTAAATAACTATCACCTATTAAACAGAATAGTTAAATAAAGATTTGAAACAAAAATATAGGTGATTAAAACTATAAAATTGTAAACAGAATTTCTAAATCGTATGAAAATATCTTTACTAATATTATAAAGCCGAAGAGTTTGTTTGTTTGGTTGAACGCGCTAACCTCTGGAACTAGTAGTTCGAATGGAAAAAAATATTTCAGTCTTGGATAGCCCATTTATCGAAGAAGGCTACACAGGCTATATAACATTACGCTATGATCAATAGGAGCGGAGCATCAATAAAAAAGATTGGAAAAACGGGCAAATTTTATTTCTTTTGAGAGATTCCAATGCATTCGCTGCGTAAATGGTTAAAGTTACGCAACAAACATGTGTGATGGAATTGTTTCTCTTAAAATATTTCTAAATAAAGTCCGCGATAGCATATGGCTAATTTTGGAGGTTTACTCAATGTAACCTTTTTTATGGTAATAAAATTTGTTCTAAAATAATGAATTATTTGCGAAGGTGTGTTTATATAAATGGTATTAATCCTTATCGACATAAATACGTTATTCATCACACGTATTTAATTTAGAACAAAATTGCTATTTACAGTAATTAATTTAAATGAATGTCTTAGGAGAGATATCACAATTTTAAAATAACTCGGCATCAAAATAATGATCAAATACCGCGAGCGTATTTTTATTATGCAGAATAATGTGGGAGGCGGGCGGTACTTAATAATACAGTGCCTACGACCCACCCTATCTCTCTCTCTCTCTCTCTTACATGATGGAGAGGAAGTTGCACGTGTCGGCTAGTTATCTCTTATCCACTTGTCAACTCCTCGTATTATTAGTATTGTTTAGTCGACTGGCAGCTCTTCGAGTTGATGCGTGTGTATCACTATCACTATTTTTTTTTTGAAATGTTTGTCCAGTCTATTTTTATAAACAATTCACTGATGGTGCAATAATTACAATCTCTGGAAGAGTGTTCCACACTCACGCATAGTAACTACTCATTTAGACAAGAAGTGTATTTGAGGGTTACTATCACATAAAGTCTTGTATAATTTCATGGGGTATCCTATTAAATGTGTACTCATAGTGTACAAGATATTAATGTCTGGTATGTTGTAGTATCCTTTTAATATTATGTGTGTGTGCCGATGAAATCATCTCTTGTTCTTGTTATTATTTATACGTTTATGTTAAATGTTTGTTTTTAGTTTTTTGTAATTTTATATGTACACGAATATAACTATGTACAGTGTAAACTCTTTATAACGTTATCCTTTATAACGATAAACTCCCTATAACGTTGAAGTGAGCCCAACTTGGTTGGTTTGCGTTAAAACCCACATATTGAAACACTCTTTATAGCGATACTCCATTCTCTATTGCGAAGAAATGTGTAGGAAGACGATTCCACCACATATCTAGATATGAATAGAATACATAAAATAATACAAAACAAGTATTGGCACAACAAAAAACGTCAGACAAAGTTATCAGACTATATGTGTAAACAATAATTTATAAGCATTCATTATCTAAGACATGCATATTAAAAATTCTTGTTAATTTGGTTGTTTTTTGCCCACTCCATATAACGATAACTCTCTATAACGACAAAAAATGCTCAGTCCCTTGAGTTTCGTTATAAAGAGTTTACATTATATTTTTCATTGTTATCCGAAATTGCAGTTCACACCTTTATTTATTTGGTTATAATAACAGTTTTTGGTTTTCAAAATGTGTAATGTTTTTTTATGCTGTGGTAACCTTTAATTAATAAGTAAAAAAGTAACTAAACTTAAATTATAATGCACCGTATTACTTTGTTTACAAAAAACTTACTTTTAAGATTTGGTTTCATATATTCTTAATATTACCTTCATATTTATATATTTACGTGTTTGCTCAACCGATGTTAAGTTATATTTTCAGATACTAGTGTCCGGTCCGTTACGGAAGTCTTTGGGCAAAATTTGTACTACTCATTTACGGTGTTAATCTAAACGCATCTGGTTTAATATGGGAAAAGCAAACTTTATTATATATTCCGCCACCTTATTATGTATTTCGAAACAGTAAAACGGTAGCAGAAATCGCTGAATATTTGCTTAGAAATCGCGAATTCGCATTACGTAACACCTTTAATCTACCAAACACAATCTAATTTTGCCATTTCGAAGCAAATATTTAGCGATTTCTGCTATCACTTTACTATTGCGAAATACGTAATAAGTGAGCTGGTCGTATATGTTTTAGGTTTGTTACGGAAATTTGTAGGAAAAGCTTGGCTAAATTGTAATTTAAAAGGGAAGCTGCTTTGCACGCCACTTTTAAATAGAGATCTATAGAGAAAGTGTATTAAAACATTGTTCGAATATGTAGTGTATAATTATTATAGTTCAAGAAATACAGAGGTGAAATATAAACTGATTCCATTATAATTATATAAAATTAACAATTAATATACCTACAGTGCAGAAGGTATTGTAAAGTTTTCCAACTAATATAATTAATGTCGTTGATTCACATCTCTCGATGATAGTTGAAGACTAAATCAAAAGTTATTTCGAGGAAGTAAGGAAACCTTTCATACCAAATATAACTTAAAATAATATCCGATATTTTTAGTCGGTCGTTTACAAAGAACAAAAACTTACTCTTCATTCCATGGTCGATTAAAAAAGTCTTAATTTACGTAGTTGTGTTACATATCCTGAACGCCGTACGAAATGTTGAAATGGTAAAAAAACGAGATTCGACGAAGATTAAACTCATTATTGTCTTATGAACAGCGTACCTAAATAAGAATAAATACATACAAGTCTGTGTGCTCTCTGTGGGACGAAATTTCGTGCACGAAGGAATTTAATTAAAAATTCGTCATCCATCCGATGTAGTTTACATTCACCGCGTTCTGTAACAAAAAACATAGTTTTGTGAATAGTAATCATAACATCGAAATACTGTAATTATATACTGAATGCACCAGTCACGGACATCTATAAAATTAAATGACCGAAATTAAATTGTTCAAAATCCTTTATGGATGATATTATGTTTTAAAATCTGTGATCAATATTAATGGATGCTACATTAAAATAAATTGTATTATGTTTATGTTCAAATAATATACCATCAAATGCTACAGTATCTGACAAAAAGTGGGCTTCGATTCTATTCATTGTTTTCGGTTGAAACAAATCTATCCAAATCTAATACATATAAACCTAATCTTTCAACTTATTTTAGCATGATTACATATTTTTATATTTGAAGTATGTTTTTCATTCCTCTTCGAATGCGACTAAAGGTACTTTCGTATATACATTAACAGTTTAAATGGACCCTGTATACTTATCAATATCCTTGACTAGCAAAATGTTTAACAGTGATTGTTTTAAATTATACATAAATTACATAGCATATATTATGTAAATATCAGATACCTGTTACAATAATAGCTTATTATTTATGTAATCATTAATATGTTATCCGGGAGGAGACAACTTTTAAATACTTTACATGTTGAAAATAATAATTAATATTTACTCGTTAATAAAACGAGTAATTATGTACGTGTATTAATAAAACGACTAATTGTGTACCTGAAGGTTCACGTATGACTTCATCATTGAATAAATAAAACGAACTTTAAAGGTATTGTTTGCAATGTTGAGTTTACTAAAATTTCAGTATGAAATTTCTCGACACCTATATAATATTTTTAAAGTCACTATTTCTACAATTAGTAATAATTTTAGAATCATTTTACACGATATAACCTAATAAAAATAACACTCAACTGTATATATATATTATATGATGACGTCACGTATTCTAATCCGCGAGTTGACTGTATGTTTAAAAATTAATGTAATTTATTGAGTAATATTGTTATCTACATAAAACACCTAAAACAGTACAAATCTGGAAAAGGTAATTGTTTATTTATTTAATTTTCCCTTTGGAAAATTATTTTTTTTTTGTCTGTGAGTCGCGTGATTTGAAACGCCGAGCCGATTAGAAAACGTAACGTCACCATTCAGGAAATATGAACGGTAGAATCTTGTTGTTGCCACATTGCTTTTGATTTTAAAATTATTGATTCCACTGCACAGACATTAGAAAAAATTAAAACACTTTCATTACCCATTGAACAAAGAAAATTAATTACCTAACTATTAACTTAGTTTACTCACCAATGCAAAACGTCAAGTTATTTGACAAAAAAAAATTACTAAGCTCTTAGAGTCAGTCGATTTAAATTTATGTAGATTTGTGATTTGTTGGTCATGTTAGCACATAATACTCTTATGTATTTACAATCACAACAAAAAATTTTTAACAAAAAAGAACTTCAATTATTTTGACGAGTTTTCTGGTGTATCTTCGAAGTCAAAAGTCCAACGCCAATGAAATTAAAATGAAACCACCATTGAGGTACTTACTCCATTTCTAACGAAAAAAAAAAAACACCCAAATCGGTTCATTAGCAAATAAGCTATATCTGAACATCCATAAAAAAATACGATCGAATTGAAAAACTCCTCCTTTTTATGAACTCAGTTAAACAAAAAATATTTATCAGAATAAACCAAGTTATTGTATCCCTAATCTAGCATTGATATACAGGATTGCAAGAGGAAGTGGTTCCCTAAAAGTTTCTTGAACTCTTTACTGGCGCAGTGTCTGACGGTAGTGTTTAAGATGTGTGAGCGGTATGAGAGCTTCTTATTTCTATAAATAATTTTTGATTTAATATAAAAAAATCATTCACACCCATGGAAATCAAGAAGGAAAAATTAAATAGTTGTATAAAAACATACTTTAAAATAAGTCAACAACCGGTTGGTCAGTTACATAATGCACTAAAAAAGCACTAAGCAATGTTCTCGGTTTTTCTTTACTTGTTTTAGTGTTTAACTAATATTATATGTACGAGGGCGGCACTGAAAATTTCGGGAATCAAGGAAGTGACACAACATTACTATTTAAAAATGTATTTATTGCTTTTCGAAGTATTCTCCGCGAAATCTGACACATTTTTCCATACGATGGAACCAATCATTGAAGCAACCATTCCATTCGGAAGTTGGGGTCTCCAAAATGGCCGTTTTGTAGGCGTCCACAGCTTCTTCAGGTGATGAAAATCTCTGTCCACACAATTTATTCTTTATTTTAGGGAAAGTATAGAAATCATTAGGGCTTAGGTCGGGGCTCTACGGCGGATGGTCTAATAATTCTATGTTTTCTTGCTCTAAAAACTCTTTTGTTTTGTGCGCGGTGTGAGAACTCGCATTGTCGTGATGGAGGATGATGCGGCGGTTTCCGTTCTCTTTACGGAGTTCAGAAACGACCTGTGGCAAACAAATGCTAGCATACCATTCTGCATTAACCGTTCTTTGTCCCTCAAGAGGAATAGTCGTAACATGGCCTGTTTTGGAGACAAACGTGGCCACCATTTTTTTTTGCAACACTCCGTGAACGAATAATTTTTGTTGGCTTTAACTCATTTTCGAACACCCAAACTCGTGGCTGGTTTTTTGTTTCGGGTTCGTACGCGTATATCCAGGATTCGTCACCTGATACGATGTTGTATACAGCATTTGAGGATCCTACGTGGAATCTTTCGAGAGTTCTGACGCACCAAGTAACGCGAGCCGCTTTTTGCTCTTCACAGAGCGAATGCGGTATCCATCGGGAAAACAACTTTTTTACACCTAATTGTTCATGCAAGATTATTTGTATTTGACTCATGCCAATGTCTAAAGTTGCCTGAATTTCGCGGTATGTCACATGTCGATCTTCCTCAATCAGCTTACGCACAGAATCAACGTTTTCTTGGGTGACTGCAGTTTTTGGATGACCTTGACGAGGATCATCACTGAGCTTGACACATCCACGTTGAAATTCAGCAAACCAGCGATAAATTGTGGTTTTGGACGGGGCTTCATCACCAAATGCAGAAATCATCCGGTTAAACACACTGTTTTTGTGTTAAACCACTTCGAAAGTCATAATAAATCATCGCTCTTGAATTTTCTCGAGTCAATTCCATTTCTCAACGACTAAACAAGTTTGACAAAACCTTGTGACAAGACCGAAAATCTTTTTTTAAATAAATAAATTGTATTCGATTTTTAAAACCAAGGAGTTTTCAATTAAAAATATTTTAATATGACAGGAACAGTGGAAATATTCCATTCCTGATACTTTTAGTGCAGCCTATGTATTCGTATTATTAGTACAGCAATATTTATAGCACACATTCAGAAAATATAATTCAAGTTATTTCAATCATAAGTCGATTTCACATTTAAATGGCTTCCGTCCACAATTACATGGTTCAATACCCTTTGATATCAGTACCTAACCGCGAAGGCACCCACACCCACACTCAGTATGGGCAATATAGTGATTTTATTTCAGCATACATTTTATCATTGTTGCATAAATGTTGTCAAATGTATTTCGGTACTTTGCAACAATGTTTTTTTTTTTTCATTAATGTCATTGCACGTATCTCTTATCGGGCACGGTAAACCTATCTATTTTGAATCAATTACAACATGTCTCATTTAATTTCATAGATAAGATGATTGTCCAAGGCATTGTGTTTGTTTATCGAATTGTATAAATGCCAAGAATAGAAAAATCACGAATCTTAGATATTTTTGCAAAGAATAGAAATGTCGCTATTATATAATATAACCGGCTGTGCCCGCGTCTTCGTCTGCTTGGACTTCTGAATTGGGTCTTTACCGGTATAAAAAAGTGTCCTATGTTATTAATCCAGGTTATAGGCTATCTGTGTGCCAAATTTCATCCAAATTCCTTCTGCCGTTTTTGTGTAATTGAATAACAAACAAAAAATCGTGATCGCGATCCCTACCCCGCTATATTACTGCAAATATACCGACTGATCTCGAAACACGACTAAACAAAAGAAAATCATAGATGGGTGTATCACTATGTACCTATATGTTGGTCGCGATTCCTACCACCCCGCTATATTACTGCAAATATACCGACTGATCTCGAAACACGACTAAACAAAAGAAAATCATAGATGGGTGTATCACTATGTACCTATATGTTGGTCGCGATTCCTACCACCCCGCTATATTACTGTATATTCACACCGACTGTTCTCGGGACACGACAAACCAAAAAAAAATCATATAAGTATGCGTTTATCATTATGTGTATGGTGGTCGCGACCCTTGCCATATCGCTTTATTACTGCATATACACCGAAAGATCCAGTAACGCGACAAACCTGAATTAAATCAGTTGGGTTTATCACTGTGTGTATGGTACTGTAATTATAGGCAAATAAAAATCTAATTCACTAACTGTCCCAATATATCATCTCTTATATTACCGGCTTGCGAAAAGTTTTTTGAAAAACGTGAAACCACTTTTATTTCTTACCAAAATCATAACTATATATTTTCATATTCCTAACTTGAGATATGATGAGTTCTTCATATAAACTTTCATCCCCTATTTCATTCCTAAAGTTATATTTAGATAGACTATGTCCTTCTCCAAGTTTCAATATATCTCTATATCAAAAATCATTAAAGTTGGTTCAGCGTTTTAGGCTTGAAAACGTAACAGACAGACAGACAGACAGAGTTACTTTCTCATTTATAATATTAGTATGAATAAAATATAGTAAGGATAGTTACCATAAATCATATCTCTGAGTTCATAAATGGCCTGGAGACGTGTGTTGGGGTCCTCGCCGCAATGTTCCCGCGCATACTCCTTCAACTCTGTTGGAGGTTCACCCAGCTCCAAGTCGACGCTGTAGTCTGGTGACGGCATTATTGCCTGGAATATGTATATCATTTTTTTAGTATGTATCATTTTGGTATGCCTAATTCTTTATGATATTACTTGATTCAATATTTATTGTTCTGTAAACAGAATTTCGATATTATTTTGATGTGTAATTAAAAATAACTCTTATATTTTAACCCCCGAAGCAAAAACAGGCATGTTATAATTTTAACGTATGTATCCGTATATATGTGTATCTGTGTCTGTATGTGGCATCGTAGCTTCACAAACGGTTGAACAATTTTACAATTTTTTTTCAAAGTGACTCAGTCGATAGTGAAAAAAATCGGTTCAGCCGTTCGGAGATTGTTAGCTCTTTTCTAGTTGAAAATAGATTTGAGCATTTTCAACAGGTCTGATTGAGTCAATATTGGGTGTTCTGTTACTACAATGGCATTAAAATAACTTAACCTGATGCTGCAACGTCATCTGTAATCTGTAGGATACCTAACTCGTCACCAACTTACAGAGATATCATGTTTGGGCTCATTGGAATGGCCTCAATGAACAAGTTGCTTGTGTTGTGGATGTTTAATATATTTTAAATTTACCTTGTTTTTAATAATACAATAATTTATATCCTCGGCATTAAGTGAAATAATAAAAATCAAACGAACAAATTTTTACTAGAAAATCACAATTAAGATTAGTTAGATATTATTAACTCGTCAGCTTCCATATTAAGGATCACGTCTAATTCGCATTTTTTTATTTTTGGTATTTTGATGTTCTAAGCACACTACTCTACCTTTGCTTTAGCTAAAATATAAATCAAAATTCAAATTTTATTTTAATATTGATAAAGAGGTGAAAATTAATCTAAGTACATAATACGTGGGTACGTATAATTTGATAAATACTATTGTAATATGTTCTGATATTAAGATCTAACACTCATTTATTTAATGTGGTGCGTTAAAAACAGTTGAACATAAAAAGTTTCCAGTATCAGTGCATCCGCTGGTTCTTTAATACCGCACTTCTATATGGAAGCTACAACTTGCATTATTTGTTGCATAAGAAATAAATTATCGTGTTTGTAACATTTCACAATGAATTTTGTTTTTAAATCCTGACTTTACTCGATAGCTTTGTGCAGAAATAAATAAGAAATAAGACAACAATTCAAGAAATAAGTGGTGGTAGAATATTTTAGTTATTAGTGAAAACATAGGAATGAATGAAGCAGAATGCTTAGGGTTGCCACTTTTAATTTGAGCCAATAAAATCTATTGGATTGTTAAAGGGAAAAGAAATATCTGAATAAAGTAACTTGTAAGGTACCTATCAGTGATATCACACGCATATGAATGAATATTAAACTCAATGTTTAATTGTATTGAATTGTAATTTCTAGGTACTTATTAATAGTTAAAATCTACCACAGCCTCGAAAAACGTCGATAAAATATTTTCTTGTCTATTAATAATCGACGCAAAATAAATCCTAGAAACTATGTGATATAAAATATTGTCACGTAACCTAGTGGTTCTAAGTGCGACTACTATGCTCGAGGACCTGGGTTCGATTCCCAGGTCGAGCAAAGTGATATTGGGTTTTTATATGAAATTATTAGAAGCGGCTCTGGGTTTGGCTTTGCGCCCGATTAATGACAAAAGGTTCACCCCCTGTTATATGCGACATAAAAACATTCCCAGCGAACCGTGAGTATACATTAGTATACCTCTGCCTAAACCTTCGAGGAATACAGGCGTGATAGTATGTTATGTTATAAAGTTATAATGTATAATTACCAGACATAACTTACAATACTTTATTATAAAGCACAGGCGGCAACCCTAATTCTTCTAAATTTGGAATAAAACTTCTGTCTCAAGTTCGAAGGGCTTGCTTGTCTCTAGGTTATATCGATGAATACATCAGATTAAACAAAATAAAAATTATTTTCTTCATTGTCGCGTAAATACTAGTGACTATTTGAAATTAATATAAATTATTTATTACTTGATAACTGTTTATGATCAAAGTCAAAACATCTTATTATTATATAAGCTAATATAATATTATCTGTGGTAATATATATTACGGAGAGTCAACTGACAGATTGAGTTGTACTCGGATGTGCTTCCTATAAAAGTGCCTAATACAAAAAATCTATAATTTTCATATATATTTTGTTTCCAAATAAACTAGGAACAAATCAAAATACCAATAACCAACCATGTTATAGTGGACCAATAATCACTATTACAGTACGTAATTATTAACATAGTACTCCGTAAAAACGCTAATTTGGAGTTACGATATTGTTTTTAAACTTGCCGATATAGATGAAATTACTTTTGCAATCTTGATAGAAGGGAAGAATCAGATGAAATGAAAAAGAGTTAAAATTTTAGAAAATATATCTCCTAACCAAGGATGCATTTAGATAAAAAACAAGAATGAAAAATAATATTATAAAAAAGAAAAAGATTTTACTCGTCTCAGACGGCTTTTTAAAGTATTATGAAGCCTTATGTTTTAGTACCTACAAATAATTTCAGCTTTAATTTTTGAAATGCATACATAAATTATTATAATTTAAGATCGGATTATATATTTTTCTTCAAAATTATTGCTTTCTTACCGTTACCAAATAAAGATGTTTGTATGAATTTGTATGCAAAAATGTACTCCGAGGAATTTGACTTAGACGGTATTGAAATTTTGTATGGGAATCGCCACTTCGGATCACTTTCAGTAGATGCTGTTCAATAGATATAATAAATGGTTTCAATAGATAGTGAAATCTATTAATTTTTTTTTTAATTTTGTGGATTTTAAGAATAGATTTATTCCCGGTTTGTCAAGTAGATGCTTTCGCTCGCACTTTGCTGTATGCTGAACTTTCAAGCCACTATACATGGAACACATCATCACAAGGAATACCAGTTGAAGGACATCTAAATGTATTTGCTTGAGACGTCTTGGGCCTCATCTACACCATTTATCCAAATAACGACGAATGTTTCTATCTTCGATTGTTGTTGATGAACATTCGTGGTCCGACGTCATTTCAGCAACTGTGGACTGTTAATTGTTATATGTGTGCAACTTTCCGTTAGGCGTGTCGACTCTTACAGTCGCCTAAAAACGATTCACATTGGGACAACACGATTTAAGATTTCGTTATATCTTCATCGCTGTATCAAATTTGCACATGATTTGCGATTATCATATCCACATGTTTCTTTACAAATCTGAACCATTTGTAGATCAAATACAAGGATCATATGTGTGATGATATTTTGCATTATGATCTGGAATAGCAGCGGTTTTGTTTTGTAGGTGGACAAACTACACATATTGTCCCTAATTGCCGCTGAACATGCAAACGAACGAGAAACAGTCTTGTAACATAGCTAAAATATTGCAAAAAAAATGGCGAAGATACTACAGACATGAAATTGATCATTTGGGACACAATGCACGACGGCCCACAAGAGGTCACTGAAGGCGCTGGACATAACATTGAAAGATCTCCTTGACAATAAAGAAATGATTGGTGGAGCCATTATTCTGTTGTTTGGTGATTTTAGTCAGACTTTTTCAGTTATTCCATGATTAACTGTAGATGATGAACTAAACGCTAACTAAACTAAACTAAAATCATCAAATTCATGGCAGCGTGTGAAAACACTCCGACTTAACATACGTGTTCTTTTGCAAAAAGATCGAAATGCAGATTTTTTTACGAAGCAATTGTTGGACATTGGTAATGGAATAGTCGCAGTTGACATCTCAACTGGATTGCTCACTGATTTCTGTCAGTTGACTGATTCGAAGGAAGAGCTATTTCGCCATGTTTTTCCGTAGGTAGCGCAGTATTCCAAAAACCATAATTGGCTGAGCCAATGAATCATATTGTAAGCGAAAACCGAAGATGTCGATGATATCAACGTGACCATTCAGAATTTCATTCCGGAACAGTTGTTTTCCTTCAAATTGGTTGACACAGTTATCAACCAGGATGAGGTTAGTCAACTGTCCCACAGAATTTTTGAATTTGCTAGAATTGCCTAGATAACCACTTCACAATTTGCAATTGAAAGTAACCTCAGTCATATCCATTTTACGTAACATCAATCAAGCTCGACTATGTAATGGAACGAGATTGGTTTTGAAAAAGCATATAAACAAAGCATCTTCGAGGCGATGATTATCAAGGGAAAGTACAAAGGAGAAGATGTTTTGATTCCGCGTATCCAGATGATTCTAACGGACTTTCCATTCGATGTTAAACGGCTGCAATTCAAAGTGCTTCGTGATGATCATCAAGGCCAAATTACAAGGACAGTTTTCGGAAGTGGCTGAGCCAGCTGAGAAGCTGTATTTAGTACTTCGTTAAAATGCTCAGCCCAGTGATCCAATACCTCGTTATGATCCGTGAAGCATTTTGACTTGTCTTTGAAATAAATTGGCAAAGTTTTATTATGTCGATGACCAAAGATGGTCCTGACTCTCATAGAATTTACCAATCTGCTTTATGTCAGCAAAATGTTGCAGCTCCATAACTTTCATCGCGCACCAGTGGTTTTTAAGCATACGTACTTTTAACTTGAGCTCTCGCCGTATGGTTCTTCTTTGTATAGCGGTCAAAGAATCCTGCAGCAGTCACCTTGAGTTTTTAATGAGCTTTATAACCTCGGCGTCAGAGTCATCAAACCAGCCCTGATTTTTCTTTTCTGGCTTTCCAACTACACGTCCAGCAACATCATGAAGCGATTGTGCTAAAGATCGCCAATGCTCATTAATCGGAATCTTTGAATCAACCGAAACTTTAGAAAATCCAGAGTTAAGTTGTCGTTGGACCTGATTTGAGATCGTAAGTTTTGTGAAGGTATTATATGCACAGTAGACATTAAATGGTATGAAATTTCTAATAATATGTTATAACTGAAATTATTGTTTTTTGTTTTGTTTTCATATTTTTTGTCCACAAAGTGATGTTGTAACTGCTATAAAAAGACTAGTGCAGTTTCTTCTTCGAATTATGTTTTTTTTTATTTTATTATGGCATTTAGATCACTGGCTACCTACTATTGGTACAAAAAAAAGTTTCATCTTTCTCACACTTTATATCTGAGCGCAAGAATGCGGAAAGGCATTGTTGCTTTTCAGCAAAAAAAACGTCTATTCATTGTTCATTGGGTTGTACTAACAAGAATACTTTAAAATATTATAAATATCTCGCGGATCTAAACAAAATTTTTAATCAATAATATTAAAGTAAATAGACCCTATTTTAATTTATATCTGAGTTTGTTAAGTCTGCTATATACTTTATTTAAATATAATGTGGCAGACACAGTGCCAAAGTGACTCTGTCAATCTGTTCATTACCTTTTCACTAGTAATGTGGGTAAGGAGATAGTAGGAAAAACATGCAGACGAAGTTGCAGAATAAAAATAGTTTGTTATATATTTTCATATAAAACTATCGCAAAATATCAAAAATAGCTATAACATGCATATAAACTTTAATTAGCGCTATTTTATATGTAAATATTAAACGCTTTTATATGTACCTACATAATTATAGTATAGATTGCAGTTATTAATAATTAGTTTGAGATCCGTGTCAAAGGTTTTACGCATAAATTGTTTTCGTGACATCATTTCCATATCATGTATTGATATTATCTAACTATACACTTCGTTTCCAAAGTCTTCGTTAAATTTGAGAGAATCAGCTGCAAATTAAAACTGGTAATAATAAAATCGTGGTGGACAATGGTTACAGTAGTCAGTACATCAGTAAAGATAAATCTGATATCCCCTAATAAACTAATAAAGTAAAGTTAAATTATGAGCCCCTAATATACCATAAAACAAGTATCAGGATAACATAGAACAGAGAAAGTAAAGTGAAATAGTTCGAGAGAATATACCTCGTTACGTTAACTGGCTGGTTAACTAAAGGAACAGGCTCGCAGACCTTGAACTAGTCACGAAATGGTTGTTGTCTACATAGGAATAACTTTCAAATGAAGACTAAAATAGGTTCCTACAAAAGTAGATTAAAGTATTGAACACATATTTTCTGTATAGAGAACAAATTATTGTTCTTGTCAAGGTAAGTTCATCAAATTTATTTTTGTGCCGTTTATTATCATAATAATATTTTGTAAACGTTTTATTCAAAATGAATTTCCATAAATACTATTCATAATAATAACACGGTTATATGTTTAAAGAAACCATTGCAATGTAGGTATTGTTAGACAAACAATTACAAATTTTATTACGTGAGAAATGTAAAACATGTTAACGTAATTTAACTAAATTCATTTTAAAACTTCAACTGATGCAATTAAGTTTTATTCGTGTAAGAGATAGAGGTACTAAGTATGTACTTTACAGTTGATTCCTTGACCGCTGAGCACACGAAGTTAGTCGTTAAGCCTTTTTAACTATAGGTATTGCAGCGGATTTTACTCCATACAAAATTATTCGTATCTTTTATTCCTGGATAAGAGCACTAGAGTAAATATTCGTATACCATACAGTCTGTATCTACCACAGCCATGGGCTTCTTATGTTTTGATTTTTTCATACCTAATCATTATAAGAACAAAGTGCCTTCTAAAATTATTAAAATTGTACAGGTATACCGCCACGTGATATCAGACATCCATTAAACAAATTTGACGACTATAAAAATAAAGAAAAAGCTTTTCATGTATTATAAAAAAAAGTTAGTCTAGTTTTGGAAGTGGCAAAAAGGGAGCTGCGGTTATCTCTCTTGCGCTCTATTCGTTCGTTCAGGCACAGCCGACAGCAATTGATTAAGGTTAATACGTATCATTGAAATGTTTTGCGGACCACGTTTCCGCTTAATATTAATTAGACATTAATAAGATTTATGTATAAATGCAGTACCTATATAAATGTTAAAATTATCAGATAAATCCTATCTAAGAAATAACAAGGAAACAATTTGAGAGGTTTATATGAATATTTTATATACTAACATCAATAACCTATCACTAAAAAGGTGAAGTGAGGTAGAGTACTTGTAAGTCCACTAGTACTTACATAATAACAGGTTATCTCAGTAAGGATTACCTTACTGAGTTTGTTGCTCTTGGTGAAGGTGGAAACTTAAGGTTAACTTATGATAAAGTTAGCAATACACGAAAATTTATAGATAAATAAAAGTATTTAACTATTGTAACTATCGGTCTGTATATTATTATAAATGACAACAGAACCGACGTTTCTCATAATAAAACTATTCTGTTGAATAAATAAATATTTGAAACAGGGTACCTACTCAAACTTTTAATTTCTAGTTAGATTTTAATTGTATAAAAACCATAATCAATCATCAATTGTCAATAACAGCAAGATCATACAAGAATTTTTAAATTCAACATGAACTGAACGTGATGGATACACATTATTTCTTACTAATCGCATTATATCATATCTAATGTGATGTGATCGCAACAAATAGTGTCTAGAAAACTCAATTCATGTCCACTGTCAAGTCAGTAGTCTATAATTGCCAGGGTCTTATTTAATTTTTAGTACAATCCAAAAATCTATAGCAAGTGTCTGCATATTAATAAATAATTTGCTTTGTGCAATGCAGACTCATATATCGTTTTTTTATGGTTTTTATATAAAATCTATATACTTACCATATTAAATAATCTTTAATATTAATATTGAAGTAAGATTACAATTAGTTTTCAATTTTTTAAATACCTACACCACAGCGTGTTGCCAAGTTAGCCATTTTATTTGCTTTGGCTATATTTGGCTATTTCTTTTATCATTCTAGCACATTTATAAAAGTGTTTAGCCATTTCTTGTTTCCTTGACTTGACAGCAATGTTAAAGCTGATACTAAAACAAAGAATATTATTGTATAACAAAGGTCAGTGTTAGATACGCAAGTAAATATTTCTAGAAATCATTTATAATTCATGAATACTTATACATATTATGTTAATGTAATATGTGCAATAGCATAATGTAATATGTAATAACATATTACACTATTTCGTAATTTTAAACAGTGTTTTCTATAATAAAATCATAATCTTCCGTTTACAACATTATATCGTCATAGGACTACAATTCTAATGTATCATAATGTTCAACGAGTTAGGTTGGTATCCTATATTGAGTCAGAGCCTTTGTATAAAAAAAAGACGAAAGTTCTCAATTCAAATGTTTTTTATGGATGTTTTGTTTTTGTTTATGAACCGATTTGGATGATAATTTTTTGTCGGAAAAAGGATATCTTTGTTTTTTATTTAAATAAAACAGCTCGAAGCTTGGCCCTGGTCAAACTTGATAGAAAATAAAGCCAACAGCCGAGGATGATACGTATTCGTTCAGTAAAAACTGATTCACTCTTATTTTGAAGTCCATTATGATACCACGAGTCAGGAGAAACAGTAGCGGTTATCGAGTTTGCATAATAAACGAAAATAATAAGTGCTTCGTGTTAATGTTTCGTAATTCGTTTGGATAGAAGTCTATACGGCGCGTCGTAGTTCTGAAATGGAATGGAGAGAGTGGTATTAGTTGGTGTAGTTGGCAAGCGACTCTACGCCGATGTTCCAGACTTGTTGAAGTAGACCTCATGTTGAAAATCTGTCGCCAAGCACATATAGGCGGATTCCGGTAGCTGCACTTGAGAATCAACCCCTATAGGCTTAGCGTATTGCGATCTTTGGCCGCACTGCCATCTGATATCAGTTAAGATTGGGAGGTCAAACGCTAAACCTATATAGAATATCAAATAAAGATAACTACAGTCTATGACAACCTTCTGTCGAGTAAAACCTTCCTTTCGTTTTTACCACTTGGTAGCACACGTCTTTCTTTATTAAGAATAAAGGGTTATTAAAAATATTGTGTAATCGTGCTTGCAAATTACTTGGCTTCAAGATCACTGACATATTTCCAAAAATGCATGTATTAATTATGCAGTATTAAATCTTAATAAGGAACAAATTTTATAAAAGTCAATCGCTTATAATATTATGATTATTTCGATCAAAGCGATCATAAAATTTTACAACAAACAATTATCGAAATCAATTCATATTCTTCAATGTTGTGATTTGATTTATTAGACTGCCATTTCGTTTATAGCTCACAAGGCTAATTGAATTTCAATTTTTGTTCTTCGAACACGACAACGATGTGGGCTGTTGCTAGTGTTCATGTTAAATGTATTGTATTGTAACAATGTTATTTTATAGGTAGAGCGGCATTGATGCTCTTTACATGTCATCGTGAATGGTGGGCAATTGCTCTCAGTTAATTTACGACTTGATATACCTGCGTGAGCGAGAAGAAACTTTTATCCTTTTTTAATAATAGAGTTTCCACCTTACGCTGTGATTTCCTATCTCTTTTGTTTCAACATGCTGATGACAAAATTTGTAACGTTTTTAGTGAGAATATAACGCGTCTATTTATAAAACGTAATTTCATTGTAATTTTAATGAACATAATTAAAAAAGCGTTACAGTTTAAATTGATATACTTATTTATTGTACTATTTTCATATATTTTTGTATACAAGATGCATATTGTGATTGCCTTAAAAGGCCTAGTGTATTTAATGTGGTTTTTTTAATTATTTAAAATACACTGACAACTGGCTGTATTATTGAAAAAAAAAAATCGTTGTTAGATTTCTAGGCTTGTATAATTTACATAGGTGTATATAATCTACATCTATGATAATTTACATCCTGAAATGCCATCAAAATGAAAACGAATACTATAAAATTTAGTTCCTAAAATGGACTTATATAAAATTTGTAGCAATTGTAAAGAGACGGGACGAATTCATACACATACACTCATGGACATATTTAGAGAAACGCAATAAAAAGCTAGAATAACAGAAAATATTTTCTTATTTCAAGAAAGAAGAATGAAGATTTTCAACAGAATTTTACTTACGATTTTCATTTTGGTTTTTTTGGCGTGATCTTGAGACTTGAAGTGAAAAGTTGTGGTTTATATTTCTAATTCATTAACTTAGGGTTTTGACCCTATACTATATAATATTGGTGGTTTTTTGCATGATATGGTTCGGTTCTTGTGCTTAAGTGAAGTGGGTTGTAAATATTCTCGTAAACTAAAAGCATGCATTTTGAAATGTCACAATATCTCCATAGATCGTTCAAATAAGGGAACCACCACCAGCTTGTTAGACACCACTTTGAATAAAATACCCACACCAAAACATTGACGCTGGCGAGTGCTTTTTGCGATGCCGAAACAAGAAGAAGAAGATTTCTTTTTTTTGTGTGTGTATCTGTTCTTTGATACTTAGTGTATGAAATTCTGCAGGTTTTTTGTTGTTTTTAACAAATTTAACATTATTTCTGCTTTTTTGCTAAAAAAATTGTTATTATTGGGTGAGGGGAACTTTATTTAATAATTTTGAGTGTTAATGCCGGATCTCAGCGTTTCTGAGGTGTCTTAAGCTGTAACTTTAATTGAAAATTGTGTCTAAGGAAGCCGTTTGCTCATTGCAGGTCAACGATTAGCTCTATCCAAGTCCCAACCGAAATTGGGATGCTGACGCTTGGATAAAAGTACTCTTTACTAATGAGTCCAGATTCTGTTTTAAGTAATATGATAGAAGGGTCAAAGTATGGAGACGACCCGGAGAAAGATACGCTGAGTTTAACATTGTTGGCATAGAACTTTATGGTGGAAGATCAGTAATGGTATTTGCTTAGGAGCACTTACAGAGCTACACATCGTACAAAACAGGTTCCTGACTACGGCACAATACGTAACACACATTTTAGTGCATATTGTAATGCCTTTTGCCCACATTCATGGAAGATAATTTTCTTTTAATACACTATAATGCTCGACCTCACGCTGCGGTGGTAGTATCGGTATCGGTTTTGGATAATTTGGGAAAACAAATTAAACAAAGAAATCCAGCACCAGCTAACATAAGGGACGTCAAAACTACATTGGTTGAAGAATGGAACCTAATGTCAAACAGTTTCATTGATAATTTAATAAAAAGTATGCCCAGACGGATGCAGGCAGTTTTAACAGCGAGAGGAGGCAATACTAAATACTGATTGTAATAACCCATTATGAAAAAAAAAAATAGTCTAATAAAATTCCTTACAATTAAAATACTGAGCTTATGCCTCTAATTTATTTTGTTGTTTCGTTTAGTCTAATTTTTTTGCAATGTTAATTTAATTAATTGATTCTATTCAAGGAATTTTAAAAGCTTATATTGTACTAATAAATTTATTTTTACTTTAATTTGCCGCGTTTTTATTGCGTTCCTCTAAATATTTCCATGAGTGTATTTTGTGTAGAGATTAGTTTCAAGGTTAGCGAGTTTATACGAGTTTAAACTTTAAAGAGGGAGCGATGTTTAACCGGTCTTGAGGATAAGAAATAAAAAGATCGTATTCTGTACCTTATATAAATAAATACCACCCAAAATATGGTGATACACAAATATTTTATAAAAGAATTACCAATATTTCGAATTAAGGAAAATAAAATTATTTAACGCACTTTCTTTTCGACAAAAAGCATATTAAAGAAGCAATGAGAATGCATATTAACCATAAAATTTTACAGTCTTAAGGTTTTAAAGAACACATTTTAATTTTTTTAAACGATTTGACGTTAAAACTGAGTGGCCAGATAAAGAAACCGACATAAATATCACAGAAGATAATTTTTTAGAAAGTATTATTTTGTTAAAGAATTTTGTTTTTATATACCTCGATGGTGGTAAACAAGCATGCGGTTCGCCTAATGGTAAGCGGTCACTGCAACCTACGGACGCTTGCAACACTAGAAGCATCAAATGCGCGTTGCTGATCATCTAAAAATCTACTTGCTCCCTTTTTGAAGGACCTCATACTGTAGTCTCCTGGGAAAACCTCAGCAAGGCATTTATTCTACATCTGGTGCGTTTCCGGAAGGAAAACTCCTCTGAAACCAGCCTGTCCGCGACTATTTAGATTGCAAGGTGTGAGAAAGCATTCCCTGCCGATGGTGAGCAGTACGATGTTGGAAAGTAACAGTTGGCATTGATTCGCATAATTCCTCGGAACACAACTAATTATTGAAACGGTACAACTCGCTCAAGGAGGCGAAGTATTTCCTCAGACTTAAAAGTTCGCTACCGTTCGTGAGTTTGGGATCGTCAACGATTCTCACAACCCGTCTTCGAGCCGAGTCAAATGGACCAAGCTGGTATCCTGGTGCTCCTGCCCAGAAGTGACAGCAATATTTCATATGGGGTCGAACTTTTGCACAATTGCAGTCTTTCCCTGCTTCGCTCTATTCAACATACAGAGCTTTTTGGGCACCAGCTAGTAAGCGGAATAGTAAGAAAATAGTTTCTCGAGTCTGAAATTAAAAACTCACAAAACCAGTCTTAAGGTCTTGTTTCAGGGCTTTTATTTAAAAATCCGTTGCAGCATATAATCGTTATTCCTTTAAAATCAACTAAGAAAAAATCATACTTTTCAAGGGATTTATTTTTTTAATCATATAAAATCATTAAGTAAAATCATCTCGTATACAATACTATAATGATTTTACTACCTGTTTATTAATAATACGAATTTTCAGTATTTTTACTTTTTAATTTTATTTTTAGTAAAAAAAAAAACTTCATTAACATTCCTGAAATACGAAAAATTCTGCAAATCGAATTTTTCAGGTGATATAAACAGACAATATTCGACATTTAGAGAGTGTCCCCGTTATATTTACAATCCGATAGGACGGTTTTTTTTGTTATACGTAGCTTTACGATTATAGTTATTATATTTTTTACTTATTATTAAGTATAGCAAATGAAGACAAAATAAAACAAGTAAATTATTTAAATATGTGGGAAGTAAGTTTTATATTTTTGACAACCCTGGCTGTTATTGACGGAGGTCTGTGCTCCACTGATCAATATACAGGCGAAAGTTGTAACGGGAGCTGTCGCACCGTGTTTATGAGTATTTTTAAATATTTTAAAACATTTATTTAATGTGTGTGCTACGCAGATTCAATAAACATCATTTTATATTCTACAAACTGGCCGATATTACACAGAGAGTAAATATTGCATTGACTACTGCTAAAATGAGTTATTGTTGTTACCTACTTCATCATCTTTCTTAGAATCCTATAACGGATTTTTTTATATAGGTAACAAACATGCGTATGACCCCGCCTGATATCAAGATTTTTCCGTAGCCTCTGGATGCTTGTAACGCCACAGATTTCACTGGTGCATTGCGGACCTTGAACCTCCTTCCCCGAGGATTTTTGGAAATACAAAACAAAGTTATTTGGTTGCGATCTTCTGTAAGGTGGCGGTATTTCACGAACTGGGCTGCCCCAAGCAGAGGGAAATTACCAAAGATATTTTCCTGTGCACTACATCTCGTAAACATTATCTGTAACCACTTCTCCGAAACGCAAGCGAAGCATGTTTTTTTACAAAATGTAGTAATTATATTAAATGTCTACTGCCTATATACATAGACCTAATTTATGATGAAATTGTACCAACAAAAAACTTGCGTAGATAAAAACTGAAAACAAGTTAAATTTGAATAGAATGATGTTTTATGTGAAATAACAAATGTTAACACTTGTTTTATTGTAATTGTAATATTTTGTGTTTGCTCATAATGAAACATAATAATATGTACAATCTTTGTTGGATAACATTTGAAAAGTTATATTTTTATTAGCACAAATTTAAAAAATCCTTAATTGTATAAAAATATAGAACAAGCTTACTTAAACTTTGGTTTTCATTAGTATATACTCTAATAAATGATACTGTTTAAAACACTTGACATCTGAATGTCACTTTTAACCCGATTATGGCATGGCCATAAGGTAGGGTTATGTTTTTAGCAATCTATATATGTTTGTTTGTAAATACGTATGTTTTACCGTAGTGTCTAATCTACTCACTCGATTTTGACGAATAAGGTGTCACTCTGTTCGTTATTATAGTCTATAGTACATAGTACATTTTATACGCACAAAATCAACATGATGGATGATACATCCAAAAAACTGGAGGTCTATGAATTTTTTTTTTTGCTAGCTTGTTGAGTATGATGTCATATGAAAGAGGAGAAAATTCAGGTCATAAATATTAATAAAATATAGCAAGCGATAAAAAAACAAGTCGGATTTGGAACTTTTTTATTTAATTATAGTTATTTCTTTCCGTAGTCGGTTTAGAGTTTTTTAAACGTTTTGCTGTAATACGTAATACTTGTTTTGTTTGTTTACGTACGTTTTATAGTAATGGATTTAATCGAATTATTAATAATAATAATATTTGATTCCGTCAATACAATCCGAGAAATTTGATACATAATATACTCTCGATTAAAATGAATATATTTGTCATATGAATTGCATCAAACTACAAAGGGATCAAAGCATGAATAAGATTAACTCTAATTTTAAAGTAAGATGCTGACTTCCGAAATGAATCTCTTTTAAGTCGAAAGTGAACTGAGAGTAGGTAATTGCCGCTTATTCACGATGCCATGTAAAGAGCGTCAATGCCGTATTTATTTACAAATTATCATTGGTAATAAAACAATTTTTTAAATCATTTTTGACATATCCTTTTTATAAATTTTAAAAATTCACACTCTTTTTACTCCGTTACGAATTACTTTTCCTTAATACCGGCGCGGTAATACCGCGGCGAGTAACCGCCTTACGTTGTGATTTTATATCCCTTTTGTTACAAAATGCTGCATGAAAAATACATATCCCGATTAATTGAAGTGGTTGAATTATTATTATATAATTACACACTGCGACCCTTAGGAGCGGAGCACACACATTAATAGTTCGACAGTAGTGTTCTGAGTGCCTTCACAAGTGCATCCTTAGTGCCTAAATTCCCAAAGAGAAGAGACATGTATATACGTATATTTAGTTAGATCGAATTACGGATAAGGAATTAGACAGATCGCGATGTTCCATATCCGGCAACAGCCCAAGTCGAGGTTCGGCCACTTTGATACCCTTGAGTTTGTTGCTACGTTTTCGCGGCTGAGTGCCTTAAGCGCTCGGCCCCAGGTGAAGCCTACTTACACACGACAGCGAGCAAGGAAACCTCAACCAGGTTAAGGAAGGTAAGGAAGTCTTATTTCCTGGGCTTCCCATTGCTGCCTGCCTTTTTTAGCCTAGTAGTCCTAAGCGCTACTGCTATGCTCGAGGTCCTAGGTTCGATTTCCAGGTCGAGCAAAGTGTTATTGATTTTTTCTATGAAATTCTCAGTTGCAGCTCGGAGTTTGGCTTTGTGCCCGATTAATGGCAATATGCTATTAAATGGGAACTAAAACATACCCGGCGAACTGTGGGTGTACATTATTATATCTTTACCTAACCCTTCGGGGATACAGGAGTGATGGTATGTTATGTTATTACTAGGTTCACTACTAATCTATCATATAAATAAATCAATTTTATTATTATACGTAAGTCATATTAGTCACATACAATTGCCGATGAGACGAACAATGCACGTTGACATGTAATCCTTGAACTTTAAATATTTGCCCTTGAGCTTAATTTATGGTCATCGGAAAACAACATCGGCCGCATATGTTAAGTAAGTTCCTAAATATGTAATATCGTGCCACGTTATGTACGTGGCGAGATTCATATTAACATAGCTAGATATTTATTTATTTATACGAATAAGTGTAAACATAATATTGGTTGACACGTAGAAGATGTAGAAGGTATTTTAATTTAGTAGTTTGTTGAATATACCCACCCATGCTGATACTGATATACTGTCGACATCTCTCATACATAACAGGCATAAAGACTTTTTCATCGCACTCATTCAGAATATATTCGTGTCGCAGAATGTCGGGTGCTCTAGTATTTAAGCAAGGTTTACAATGGTCGACAATTATCGTCATTTTTTTTCACATGTTATGTCTAATAGCTAAGGTGGCGCACGATATTTTAACTTCCTTAACTAATTCTTGTAATATAAACAACACACTTATGCATAATTAGCGGTGCCCCATTATTCCGCACTCGTTTTTTACCGAGTAATTATATTCGTCTCGTAATTTTATTTTTATAACTAAAATCTATTAATTAACGAATGGCATATACTTGCCGTGTACCAAATTTCATAAAAACCTGTTGAGAATCAATAATTCTTTACGATTAATAAAAGTATTATTGACGATTCTTATACATTTTCAATTGAGAAATGAAATAAACTTACCGTGTACAAAATTTCATATAAATCGGTCAAGACGTTTTTGAGTTAAATATGGATATACAAACAATTATGCTACATTCGTGATCAGTGTTCTATATGATATAAGTAGATGTCTAACAAGTTTATAAATTAATTACATTTACAGTTAGAACTACAGATTTATTGATATACTAGCTGTGCCCGTGGCTTCGCACACGTGGACTATAGAATGCCCGCGCGAATCTTGCTCCCCGCTCCCGGCTATTTTAAATACAAAAATGCTTATTGTGGGTGTTTCTTAGAAGATAGATATATACTCTCCCGGACTTATTTGTAGGTCTTTTTAATTCCTATGATTATGTAGTACGTTAATTTGCTATATCTCTTATGGTTTACTCAGCATAAGCCATTTAAGCGCCCGAATTGATTCGCCATAACCAGTTTTTTTTTTATTTGTGCGGAACCCTAATTCTTTTTCTAAAATAAAAGTAGCCTAAGTTACTCCCTATATCATCAGCTATCTATTAGTGAAAGTCCCGTCGAAATCGGTCCAACCGTTTCGAAGATTACCCGGAATAAACAGACAGACAGACAGAATTTTTTTTTAAATGGACTTTTTGTTATAGGTATCGTATATACTTTCATATGCAATTAGTAAAAACTGTTAATTTGACATTAAAAACAGACACTTAAATTTTATTAATTGTATAGATATAGGTACATAATAATATAAGTAATATTAATATAGATAATACACATAAAAAGGGTTTTACAAAACATTCGTACCATTTGATACCTGATACCAATACTCTGAATCATCATAAACCGATCAAACACCACAATGTATGTACCATGTATTTGTCATTTGATAACTCATATTTTAAACCATAATAACCACCTGTCTTTCGATAAGGGCACCAAAATGACAATATTAATTAAAAAGCGATTTTGTTGCAATATGTAACGAACCTGTAATTTTTATTAACTGTCTGATCGTTTTACCCGTCGTCGATATCTCAGGAACTTTAACACCCTAAGGAATGAGTTTAAAAATCTTAACTTTTTTTATGGAACTTCTGTGTAATTTCATGCTACTAGACGCACTAGTTAAATCTGTGCGTTGTTTATAAGCTTTAAGAATTTTATTATATAGATTAGCGGCATTATTAGCGGATTATCCATGGGTGCTCAAACAGTCGATGTCGATCGACTGGACGAACGTGAGAGCTTTTCGATACGATCACGGAAATTATTAAAATGTATAAAATACTTTACCTTGAAAGTCTCGCGGCGCGGCGGCGATCACACATACGTCATTTGTAGTCCATGTTCACTTTGCCTTTAGTAAAACTGTATTCGCGTATTTTATATATGCAGAGAGAGAGAGTGTCTGATTCCTTTTAGTATTTGATATATGAAGAGTAATATCTGCATTTGAAAGAAATAGCTCTTCAATCAACAGTATTGTTCGGAATTAAATATCTGCGTGAATTAGCATTTTTTGAAATGAATAGAATTAAATCTAAATATCGCTACCAGTTAACTAACGAACGCCTTCATCTCGTTTGTGGTTAACAATAATATCTTGCAGTCTTATGAAAAGTACGTAGATGAGATGCAGTGTTATGCGTCAACTTCCCCATTTTTAAGGGTAGTAAAATCCTTTTCATAATTTTTCTATCGTTAGTAGAAGATTGCTGGATATCGCGAACACTGTAAGTTTGAGAGCCTCTGATTTTTACTATAGACAAACATCTTTCCTTTTTTTCAATAAATACTTTGTGATTTACTTAGAAAATAATATTATTTATTATTAAGTATTCATAATGTTTATGCGCTCTAATAAATAAATCTCCCGACAAACAGATCGGCCGAATTCATGTCACGACTTAACAAAGGAAGGACACAACAAAATATAAATCTTGCTAAAATATAATCAAGTAATTATTTTAGTTATTAACCATACTAATTAACGGAAACCGAAAGTCGTGAGCGAAAAGAATAGTGGAAATCAACTACCTACCAAATTATATTTAAAATATCAGTGAATTCAACAAACTATCTCCTCTTCTGCGTGATATACAGTGAAACCTGTGCAAATGGGATTCCGAAGGACAAATAAATGTCCCTTTTACAATAAAATTATGTTAGACCTAATTCATTAAACTAGCGGTCGCCCAATGTTCGAAATTCGACCAGCAACTTTTTAATCATAGACTATTTCCTGTTTCACATATTTTGCAGTACTAACCTAAACAATGAATATTAGTATCACTTGCTGTCACTTTTCATTGAGTGACAATGTTAATATTTTGGGGGTCTAAGTTCAATGGAACTGGTTGGGTTAGGATTTGCAGTATTAATTTATTTAATTAAATATATTAGTTACAGATATTATAAATAAGTTTTAGCTTTTTGCACTCCTTCTCCATATAAACTTTAACCATGACAAATCTCACAGACTTCCGTGCACGCAATACACTTAAAAAGGTGTCCGAAGTTTTCTTCTCACGTATTAATGTAATTATAAGAGTTTGTTTGTTTAAGCGCACTAATCTCTGGAACTACCGGTCAGATTTGCATATATAACTTTACATTACGATCCTAAGAAGCGGTACAGTAACCGCGAATGTAAAAAAATAGTCAATATGATAAATTATCAATAGACAGCATACAATTAATATTTTTTTATATAATCAATAATAACTTTATTTGATCATAACAAGATACAAAAATATGAGGCTTATTTCTAGGAAATACAATAGTTTTATTCTCAATTAATGAAACCTAGCGCGTGAACTAGGCCGAGCCTCCATCTCAAACGCTAGTCTCTTCCCGTGATATATTATTACATAGTACGAGCTACATATGACATACCTAGTATAACACTGTTGTATCTTATTAACATTATCACAAATCTATAATTTTAAAAGAGAAAACAAGGTACTTATAATTAAAAAGTAACTCAAATAAATCGTAATTTAGCGATTTAAACTGATAATCACTATAATAGTTGGTTATCATAATTAATGTGTATATGTTCGGGGTATCGTTTTTGTAATAATTATAATTAAATATTAAATAATCTGAATCATAACCGAGACGTTTACCGCATACGTAGACGGTTGCCTGGAACCTTGAATCCTAAAGGTGTTCATTAGCGACTACTTTGTTTTAAATCAATGTTAAATAGTCACTAGCATGAATCGACGGTTTCGCCCACGTAAAATTATAATTTATGCAGCTAAACAGTTAAAAACATATTAATTCTAGTTACTGCGAAAACTCGTTAGATTCTTAACGATTTCTAAAAAAATGTGCGAAATTTTGAACCCACACGAACAATTGCATAAACAATAAACAATTAAATATTTTAAGGGTGTCTATTTTTTCAAAAATTACTCGAAAGCTATTGCTGCCAGAGAAATTATTTAAGTGGATTCTTATAACAGAGAAAAATTGTCAAAAAAATACGTGAGCTCCCAGGACTCCCGTCTCAATTGTTAATACTTGTCTTTTAATGTCGAAATTAGTAGACATAAAATAATTTTAACCCCTTTAATTCATTTATAACTTTTTTGTTGTTTAAATAATTCAAAACAACTAAAAGTATTGCATGTCGATAGCCTCATTAAGTTTGCTAAAAGGTCTCCACGAAGGGAAATAATTTTAGAAACATTAGTTTAACAATTATCGGTTTGAAAGGTAAAAAAAAACTCTAAAAAATTGGTTAATTAACAATAGGTTGATTTTCATAAAAATCAATGGATTTTTTTCCTGACGGAATATTTTTTCGTTTAAGTATCTATATGATATAATATTTTTGGAGCTTATTCCTTAAGGATCCGATTTATATATAAGAACCCCGCTATGGAAATTTTATGAGGAGTAAAATTTATAAAAGCGTTAACAAAAATGTTACGATGACCGTTAACAAAAGCGTTACGTTGAACGTTAACAAAAAGCGTTACGTTTTCACTATGAAATCATATTGTATACATACATAATCTTGCTTTTAGATAAATCGTTAACCACTCAGTCACTCAGTTCGTCAGGCCCTAGTCCGTCAGTCAGTCAGTCAATCTATCAATCTGTCAATCAATCACCTCTTTGCCTATTGCATATTCAAAGATAAGCATACCTAAGGAGTAAACTCCAATCGTGCATTGGAGCTGAACACTTTTTTTTTTAATTTTTTAATAAATAATAAAGTTATTAGCAGGTTTAAAAGTATCATTATGCCACAGCATTCAGCGTGTGAAGTCTTTTGAACATTATATATATTATGTATATTTATTAATTTCTCTAGAACTAATCTTTTTTCGAGTATTTTTTTGAAAAACAAGACATCTTTTAAAAAATCTTTAATAGTCTTTAAACTTTTTTAATTGTTCATGTGCGGGTTTGAAATTCTCATTACGGATTTAAAGAGGTATCGCACGTATTTGAACTCACAGTAATAAGAATTAACGTTTTTTAACTTAGTTACTAGACTAAGAAACCAAATGATTCGTGTCAAGGTCCAATCCATCCATATATATACTAATTTTTGCATCGTACATTTCAAGTTTCTTGTACACATTTCATATTCCCAGGTTCTGTAACCACCTTTCACTGATAAGTTATACTTGATAATTATGAATTTTTAAATTTGTTCCTTTATCGATAGCGTGAGATGTTTTTAGTGCCGTGGTTTAGAACCTGGAGGGTGAGACTCAGAAGAGGCGCAGAATATGTCAGAGAGAGAACCAAAAATATTTAATAAAAAATATTTATTCAATATTTTTTAATATAAAAAGCAGATTCTGTAGACTTTTTTGCGCAATTTTATTGATAACGTTTACGTTAAAGAATTGCTTCAGAAATAGTGTAAAACAAAACTCGTAACTTATTTAACACTAAAAAATCAAATAACATGGAACAATATATTCGGAACATCGCATACGGAATTTGGGATCGTTATAAAACCTTGTAACTTCGATGTTGTAAACTACAAATAAATATATGTTAATCGAAATAAAACATATTACTGAACTTATTTTTAATGCCACTACGACATTTGGACAAAGCCTAATCTAAAAAAATCTATAGTTATAAACAAAAATCGACATTTTTTATGGTCACAAACTCGTGGAATGACCTCCTCGATTTTTTTATTATTAATCGAAGGCAATCGATCTCCTAAATTAAACATTGCTTCGGATATATCTACGCCTACGTACTATTAGTAATACTAACTATAGACATAGAACATAATAAAAAAAAATTGATAATCATAAAACTGTAAAATAACAGCCATCATTAGCAAATTATTACAGCGATTTATCATACATTAAGTAGTTATAAATCAATATCTAATAAAAATAAAATAAAATTAACCCCGACTTTTCATTATTGTATCTCATGTAAATATATACAAAGCTTACTAAAATAATTTATAACAGATAATCAAATATGAGTTATACACAGCTTCAAATTGGGTTAATTATACAATCTAACTTTAAGATACTCATTATTCCGACTTCATTTCGTTTATTTTACGTCGAGTTGAAACCAAAATTAAAGACTACAGAATGATTCAAATCTCATATATGTATATAGCAATTCAACATTCAACTTATTGGTCAGTGTCAAGAGTTTATAATTGGCTTTAATTGATTCGATACTCTTTTCCATGTAAGTATTTATAAAAATTTGTTGCTACGAAAATTAAATTGTATTATATGTTTAGATTAGGTATATCGGATAACCCGTTTAAAATCTACAGAATGAAGAAACGATCTCTCTATATTTAGGAAATTGAGATACAATAACTGTGCATAATTTACATTTTTTTTCTAAGCAAAGTATTCCGTTTCATAAAACGTTACATTATTACGAAAGTGAACTTTTGTGTTTGATGTCTTAATGATAATTTACAGATCAATTTTGTTCATGTACTAGGAAATAAACAGATGTGGAAAAATTCATCATAATATAAATTTACTTCATTGTGAATTATGTTAGTAATGATATCATATAATTTAGATCAAGAATACAAAAGCGGCTCGTAGTTTATTTTATAATTATATTCCTTGAACTAGTTATGTAGAACGACGAAGTACGATAACAAAAATAATTCCACTCGTTCATATGTAGGCGCAGATAATATTTATAATATACCTAAAAATTATATTGCAAGTATACTCAAAATATATCATAAGTTATACTATGATTAATTTTGCTTATTAGATATTTTATATTACCTATTTATATTTATTTATTTTATAATTTATATCTTTTAGAATTGTCTGAAAAAGTAACTGACCTTCATCGTAAAAATCATCAAATTTTTTTTTCGAGATGAATCTCGAATAATTGTTAATCTTTAGGCTTTAGCAAGGCTGTATCTGGAAAGTACACTGAAAAAAGTCAGACACTGTATGTGAAACGAATAAAAATATATCTACTTAATGATTTTTAGCTTTCACTTAACATTTTTAAATAGACTTTGGACATTTTGAAACAATATAATAAATAAATAACAAAGTAATATAGCGTTTGACCGATATCGCATCGATCGACGTGAGTTTAAAACCCTGCAATGAGCCTGAAGGAAAGGAAAGAAGCCTGAGCTTTCAGTGAAGGAAAATATCGTGATGAAAACATAGCATGGTGGTTTCTTCTGGAAGCTTTTTTTAATGCCCTCTGGCTAGCTACTATCCTCAAGTCGAAAATCTGTCGACAAGCAACAATAGGTGTGTTCCGTTAGCTAAACTTGAGAGTCAGTCGTCCTACAACGCTTAGTGTGTCACCATCTTGAGCCACATGACCTACTTCGTCACTTAACATCAGGTTAGATTGTGACCTGTAAAAAATACTCTACTCTTTATATACATGGCTCGTTTTCCTATAATATATTTTTTTGTCATACCTAGCAGGATGCCACCCGGGTGCTATGCAGTGTGCACCTTTTGCATCGCTAACACGGCTCAGCACTGGGTTTATGGACACATCGGTAATTCACCGCGTAATATAATATTTACTTAAATATATTTGCAACGAATAGTAGTTTAGAAAAGTACGTGAACGAACAAATAGACTTCATCAAGGTCACCGCTCATTGACTGCTTGAACAACATACACTATAAATAATGAAAGGTATTTAGGTGAGATTTAAATAGGATAAAGATTAGTAACCAAAACATAGCCATATAAAGGAAATGAATAATGGTTCAGATTTTTATCTCAATTGTCAATTATTTCTATTAAGATTTTGAGTGATTTAAAAATATTTAGGTACAAAACAGCTACGGCCAGTTAACAGATATTGCCACTGCTAGATTAGTCTACTTCGCTTACTTCCATAGCCTAATGTGTTATGGTATTTTGCTGTGGGGTTCAGCAGCTGAGGTACCATACATACCATAGGTATGTACCATATTTATATTACAAAAACGGGCAATTCGTGCAATTTACAACCTAAAACCTCGTGTATCACTAAAGAACAAATTTCAGGAATATAATAACTTAACTTTGCCCTCCTAATACATCCTTGATAACTTAATGTATATTCGTAAAAACTTAGTCAACTTAGATTTTGTCAAAGATCAGCACAATGTTAAGATCCCGACGCATATTACTGATTTACCGGACAAGTTCAAGGACCATGTCAAGCAAGTTTTAGGTTATTATAGGGTGGATCATTATGTGAATGATAGTGATGTCTGGAAGTGACTCCCTCTCTGTGCATCCACCAAATTACTATTATTGTTATATTAACATTTGTACAGTTGACAAAAAAAAGATAAACCCGATCGAGTTTCTTACCGGTTCTTCTCGATTTCTGGGACGTGTTCCGAACCGGCAGTAGTGTTTTGACGTTCATATGTGCCTTCTTAGGGCCTAAATTGAATAAACTTTATTTTGATTTTGATTTTTGAAACCTAAAATTTGAAGATTTTAGATTTTTCGACCATTTTTCTATTTAGTATTTAGCATAGTTAACATTTTGAATTATGTTTTTTTTATACAACATACGTGGCTCCATAGGTATCTAGTGCGTTACCGACCTTGAACCCCTCTATCCCAAAGACCTCTGGAAACCCTACACACTACAGGAACACAACACAAGGTTCTTTGGCTGCGATTTTCTGTACCGTGGAGGTATTCTACCAGTTGGACTGGTATTAAGTAGAGTAAAAACTCCAAAGAAATTTCTCTGTGAAACTTTCTTTCTTCTTTTTGTGAAATTTTTCTGTGTGTATTACCTTCCTGTCCTTTTTTCAAATATGTTTTATTAATAATTAGCTAACAAAAAAAAAACTATTCAATTATGTTACTTCACTATGTACTAGCGTTCATCTGTGACTTCTTATACGTTTAATACCAAAGATATTTTATAAATTGATAAAAGAAAATGACTACCTATAGTGCGTTTTTTATTGCCACGGAGTAAAATGACATTTCATGTGTTGCTCATTTATTGTGTTGATAAGTGTTTAAGCGAGTATATAAACCACTAAATGTGAATACTAAATAAGGGAGATAAAATCGCGTCCCTCGTAGGCCAACGGAAGCATTATATTTTTTTTCTCCTTTACATTTTATAGTTTCATGAATTATGTAATCATATAATAATTAATTATCGGGTATGATAAATAAAACAAAATATTTCAAGTAATAAATAAAAACCCTCAGTTCAGTATTTAAAATATTACGATTCAAATAATCGTAACGTATAATATACGGTAGCACAACACTACCTAAATAACAATACCTAAGAACATGAATAAATGCGGAAACATTATTTTCAAGTTTGATATTAGTGATTGTTAATTTAATCCGTGGGATTAAAAAACGTAGTATAAAGGAAGTAATAGCTTTTCACTGATATAAATGTTAATCGTCAAATATTTATCATAATTTATTGATATATATTTGATAGTCACGTGTGTAGTGTAATATTGTTTACAAAGCAGCTAAAGTATTATGTTAATTAAAATATAAAATTTATATATAACCGTGTCTGGCGTGAAAATGTTGAATATTAATATATGTATAAGAATATGTTAGAAATATATTAATTATTTGCAACGTATGTATCCATACTAATATCATAAATGCGGAAGTAACTCTTTCTGTTACGTTTTCACGCCTAAACCGCTGAACCAATTTTGATGAATTTTGGTATAGAGATAGATTGGACCTTGGGAAAGGACATAGGGTACTTTTTGTAACGAAAAAGTTTGTTTATTAGTGGATATTGTTATACTTAATAAGAAATGTATTGTATTTCTACTAATTACCAATTAAATGATAGTCCAGTATTATTTTTAAGATTGGCCGAAGTGTATACAAACTGTTTAACTACGCTGTACGGCATAATTACCGTTTTATTTTATAATAGGAATATGACGTGTGCTGTCAATCACGGCTCGTGGGAGTTTATATATTCTAAGCGATATACCTATTGTAAATTATCTGGATTATATAGTTTTGCTACAAGTGAATTATTTCATTATGTTATTCCACATGTGGGGAAAATTTAACTTGGGTGAAAGTTTGTATAAAGTACCCATTCATATTTATGTTTTTGGTAAAAAATGAATAAAAGGGGCGTGTTTCAAAAAACCTTCCCATAGGCCGGTAAAATAAGGTATGATTTTAATTATTTTTGAAGTTTTATTGGGACGGTTAATGTGTTGGATTCATATTGGCATTTAATGTCAATATCATACAAACAGTAATAATCTCATCTATGATTTTCTTTTGGTTTGTCGTATTCCGAAAACAGCCGGTGCATATGCAGTAAAAAAACTGCAGTCATCATTCAGTCAGTCTCATTGTATGTCCGGATTTAACTCAAGATCGGGTTGACTTATATCATTGGTCAGTTGATTGGATATAAAAAATTTCAATATTATTTCTAGATAATGTAAAAAAATATATTTTCGTTAATTCCACTATGTACACGGGAATTATAAGTCATTCCCTGAATGACAAATAATGAGGATTTTCAATAACACTCTTGGAAACCGTAAAATAAAGAAATTTTCAAAAAAATTAAAATTTCATTAATTCTTAACCGAAGTTGATGAAATTTTATATTCGGAAAGTCTAACAATTTACGTAATTAATGGGCTATAAGAATTGTAGATATTACTTCTAGAATAAAAAAAAAAAAGTAATTAAAAAAATTTAATTTTCATCAATTCTCAACCGATTCTGATCAAATTTTGTAGACGGGAAACATACATCATACCCACTATAATTGAGAGGCTATAAGAATTAATAATGCATCAGAAATTGTACATTAGAATTATTAACTATTGTTTTCAACCGATTTTGATGAAAATTGTACACTGGAAATACATGCCATGCCACTCTTCAATTGATACGGCATATGAATTGTCAACAATATGAGAAAAAATAAAGGGATGTAAATGATAATTGCGTAGTAACAAACGCGTGCGCAGCCGCGGATACACGCCTAGTTATATATATAATAGATGTTTTTGAATGTTTATTTGGAAATATCATCAGTTTTTGAGTTAGGCAAAAAAGGTAATAGGGTTTTTTTAATTCTTTAAATTTTACATTTTAAAGGATTTTATGAAAACAACCCTGCCAAAATAATATTATTGATAGTAACATACGATACAATGTTTTAGGTGTAAAGGAAGTTGGTTCGTCCAAAAGACATATAAATATGAAATATAGTATTAGTAGGTATTCAAATTAACCTTGACACGTAAAAATTATCTTATATTCGTATATATATTTAAAATTTAATTACACGTAACATCAATATATATTACATACCATTATAGATCGTAACACAAGTACTTAGTAGTATATCTACGTTTTGAATTTAACAACTGCAAGCACGAACCCTGATATACTCGAAATGTGGTATCGTTATCTATAATAGAATATATAAACTTATCTCTATTCACCAATTTAATCATTATTTAGGTTAGTAAATAAACAAATCAAAGTCAACAATACTTCATAATATTACATCAACGATGTAAAGACTAATTGACTAAAGCATAAAGTTACTCAATTAGCATTTCTAACGTCGATATTAAATAATATGTAATAATCGAAATCATAATATGTATATCATTAAATTTATCTTTGATTAAGAATAATACCGGTCCATATATTTTTTTTAAATCTACTCACATATGTATATATTGTTTATATAGTTGACATTTAAAATGTACATAAATTAAATAAAGTAAATTGTGCGTAACGTTTTTACGAAATAAATTTACACACACAGGTAAGTAAACTTTTTGTTGCAGTATACGAAGCCAATTAAAATTTTCATGCGTTTAATAGTATTTGATACAGTAAAGAAATATAAAAATACTCACCCTTGAAATAAAGATGTAAGCGAGAAACGGTGCGCGCGCGCGCTCCTAGTGCGCACAATAAACTGCGCCAGTCTACTTCGACGGCACCCGCGCACAGGCTTTTGAACCTAGAACCCTGAGTCGAAAATCCTTAACCTTGTGCTTTCATATTTTAAAATCAAAAACAATGTACATCACACAGTAGTAAGTTACTAGTGAGTAAACACTATGAATCTGACGGGAACTGCGAATACCAATAATAAGTGTGATTCGAGTAAGATTCGTTTAGATCAGATAGATCGTCGTACCGTGTTTTATACTTAGGAAGACTAATAATATTTTTTTAGGTAATAATGTTAGGTTCTATAATAAGATTCCGAAGCACATTACTGATTTGTCGGACAATGAGTTCAAGGACCATGTCAAGCAGGTTTTACTGTCAAAAGGTTATTTACCTATAAGGTGGATCATTATGTGAATGATAGTGATGTCTGGAAGAGACTCCTTATCTGTCAATCCTCTAAATTATTATTATTGTACTACTATATTAACACTTGTACAGTTGGAAAAAAAAAGATAAACCTGATCGAGTTTCATACCAGTTCTTCTCGATGACTAGGATGTTTTCCGAACCGGCTGTAGTGTTTTGAAGATTTCTAAGTGCCTTCTTAGGGCCAAAACTGAATAAAGATTATTTAGATTTACTCTTTTACTTTACGTTTTCCATAAATATTTACTATTTTTTTAAATAATAAATACTATAACTGATAAATTTGTTAGTATTTAGTGGCAGTAGTTTTTGCGTGACGCGCGCACAACGGCAAACCTATATCATTTATATTTACATAGATTTTTAAGTATAACAAGAAAGTCAAATTAGGGTCATATTTTGCACATATCTACTTATTTCAAATAGAGGTATGTAATATCCTTAAAAACCTGCACAATTTAGTAAGTGGAATTAATTACAATAAGGAAATAAAAATTATTAATTAACTTAAATGATTAAAAATTATAAATGAATTATAATATAATAATTATTATTTAACTTTTTTAATTAAAAAAACTTACTTTAACCTGTGACTTCGTCCAGATGAAAATAGTAACAGTACTATGCTTTGCAAACAACGCGTTTTATCGAGATGAAGGTTTCCTTACTAGCTCTGCTAATTTTCTGCAAAAATTATTAAAATAAAGGTTTATTACCATACCAGTATAATACCCCCGGTGTTATCACCTGTTTTTACATGAACACATAACATAACATACCATCACGCCTGTATCCTAGAAGGATTAGGTAGAGGTGTACATCTTGCCGGGTATGTTTTTAAGTCCCATGTAACAGGGGGCGAGCCATTAATCGGGCACAGAGCCAAACTCCGAGCTGCTACTTAGAATTTCATAGAAAACCCCAAAACCTCATTGCTCGACCTGGGACTCGAACAATGGACTTCGAGCATAGCAGTCGCGTTTGAGACCACTAATGAAGCACTGATTGATAAAATATGTCATAAATCCAATATCCTTTCAATTATTTCGTAGCAAATACTTTAATGTATAGATTCGACAAATTTACTATTTTTTACTAAAACAATTGTTTTTTTTTCTCGCCTATTTTATAAATGTGTGATGAATACAGACCAGGCATATAATAGTTTATGTATATTGTTTATGGTTATATATATTGTAAGTTTATATACATATATATTGAGGTTTGCGTAATAATCTACTGCATAAAAAATACTAAGGTCATCTTTTCCGTTCTCAGCTTGCAACTTTTGGGTTCAACATTTTTATTCTTAACTCTAAGGAGTTAGGTAGGTTTAGGTAAGCCTAAAGACCACGAATTCATTCGCGTTAAGATGTTTTACTATTCCACAGGAATTACCTGTTTTACCTAGATTAAACTGTCTTTTACCAATTTCATTCACTAGTTTTACATTGTGTCTTGTTATTGGAGTTTACTGCTTAAAAATCGATTTTATGAGGAGTAAAATTTATAAAATCGTTAACAAAAGCGTTACCTTTAGCGTTAATAAAAAGCGTTATGATGTGTGTACATACATCTTGCTTTTAGATAAATCATTAAACTCTTAGTGAAACAGTGAATCAATTAATCACCCCTTTGCATATTCTAAGACAATTGTACTGAAGGTATAAGACATACATACACATACATTTTTTTATCCTTTTTTACGGAAAAGTGACAGCGCTGTATTTGATGATAAGCCCAGTACAACCAAATAAAAACAGTGCCCGCCGATGTCGTCGCGGTCATGCTGGCCTGCAAGCCGTTCGGTACACTGTACACTGTCTGCTCCCGAAATGAGACAAACTAAAAGAGATTCACTGTGAAAAGTTTATCGCAATGTGCACGGTGGCTGCGAGATCTGTGGTTGAGACCCGGTCGGGTACAGATCCTTACAACCTCGTTTGGTTACTTCATACACTGGTCGATCCCGGAACACGACATATTTAAGCGTGATATATGTATGATCCAGTCGGACACAATTGTTATGTTCAAACAGCCAGTATTGTCGCATGACGTATCCTATTACCCTGCACAAAATTATGTTGTTTAATTGCTACAATTATCTTTTCTACGAGAAAAGAAATGGTTTTAGTAAATTCTTTGTAGGCAAGAGCATGATTTAATTTGAGCACATTTAAATAGTAACCATAGTTTTATACTATAAATTTATTCTAAATTATTACACTAATTTGCTATGTCTCTTATGGTTTACTCAGCGTAAGCCATTTAAGCGCCCGAATTGATTCACCATGACCTGTTTTTTTGTTATTTGTGTGGAACCCTAATTTTTTTTCTAAAATAAATGTAGTCCCGTCAAAATCGGTTTAACCGTTTCGGATGTTACCCGGAATAAACAGACAGACAGACAACAATTTTATAAATGGGTTTTTTGTTATAGGTATCTTATATACTTTCATATACATTTAGTAACAAGCTGTTATTTTGACATTACAAACAGACACTTCAATTTTATTAATTGTATAGATGTTACAATTTTATTCCAGTAAAAAATCTTAAACACATTTGTTGCAACAATAATATCATCAATTAACAAATTTTGTATAAAGAGCTTCCGATTATTATTAAATTTTTTTATTGAAATATGTAAATAAATTTTTTATGTGTATACTGAATTTACAAATGTTGAGATCCACGCGAAATGGTCTTAATTTTCATCACAAAGTGTATAAAGTTCATTGATGTAGTAATCGTAATCGTTAGATTTCATATAGCACTTGTTTCAATAACTTTTATGCTGCTGCATCAAAATGCGTTTTGGTAGATTATCATTTATTGCATTGCATTTTTTATTGCATCTAGTATATAAGCGCTATTTTCGAAATTCAAACTTCCGCGGAATGCAATCTTTTGTGGTGTTTCATTACTTGTAATTCACACTTTATACTCGACAGGTAGGCTAAAGAATAGGATGCAACTTTACTTTGTCTTTCGTTTCTTTTAATATTCACTAATCAGTCATCATCATCATCTTTTCAGCCGAAAGACGTCTACTGCTGGACTTAGGTCTCCCCCCCAAGGAATGCCACAACGACCGCTCTTGTGCTGCCCTCATCCTTGGGCTTCCGGCGACCTTTTCCAAGTCATCGGCCGTCGCCGTTAGGGCGGTCTGGTCAATCAATATTTTCCGAGAATTTTTTAATTTTTCCTGCTATTGATTATTGTATATGTAATTGTTTTCAGAGAAATGGCTCTAATGATTTTATTTAGATAATCTTTTACTACACAACTTTACCTAAATAGCACTGTTTTTCTTTACTTGGTATCCACCAAGCAAAGCTCAGTCGCCTAGAACAGAGGAAGTTTCTTTGTTTCCATATTACGTTTGTATGTATAAGCGATTTTTTAATGAAAATAATAACGTTTTTACTGAGATTATTTATATACTTATGGAAAGGTTTAGGTGTATAAAATTTTAAGGTCATCATATTTCACAATATATAACCGACTTCAAAAAAGGTAACTCAAAATTATGAAACAATAATTTTATATTAACACGAAATTAACAAACAAAACAAATTAACAACACAAAACAATCCTTTTAAAAAAGTGGCTATCTATCTATATATTACACACTAGCTGTACCCCGCGGTTTCACACGCATATAATTTAGAAGAAATCACTGATTGATGATTTATAATACTTCAATAAAGAAAATATTTTTATCGGGCGATTAATCTCTCAAATTATGCGTCCAAATAACATGCTGTAAAAGACGAAGTTTATTTTTATTATAAATTAATTGCCTTTATGATGAAGTAACTTTTGTTCGTAAGGATTAATATACCATTCTTAAAAAATGCTCATAAATTAATTTTTAATCTTCAACAAAAAAAAATTCAAAATATTTTATTGTGGGTCACGTAAAAGAGATAGATATATCCTATCACTGACTTTTTTATATATATTATAAGCCAATATTTTTGTAGAACATTGTATTGAGGTATCATTAACCATTAAGTCAGCGCATGCGGCTAAAGCAATTCGCGAGGGCTTCGACTTCGGATTTACGTAACAAAAATCAATATTTAAGGCTAGCTAGAAAATGTAGCCTAATGTTATATAACCTATACTATTCGTAGTGAGTTTGGGTATCATATAAAAAAATAGTTTTTCGAATCCGACTAGTAGTTCCAGAGCGTGTTTAACAAACAAACAAACAAAACCGCTTTATTATATTATTAGTCTTAGTATAGTATTACATTTTTTTTTTAATATGAAATGATTCTTATAATTTATAACCAAAATGTTCTAGTCCTTACCATTTAAAATTTCGAACACTACGTCCCTATGAGGCCGTGTCCTAAAAGTACAAACCTCTTTAAGCTTAGAAACCTTCAAATGAAGTACTGATATAGTACCGTGATTTTCGGGATATTACAAATTAAAACAGTATTTGCTTATGTTTTTAAGTGAGTTCAACCTTTTTTGAATAAAATCGGATTTAGTTTTCAAACATGTGTCAAAATAAAATGTAATTGAAATCAAAAACACTAAGGAGTATTGATATCAACTTCGAAGCAAATCGCCGCCAAAATAAATTTCTACCATTTTTAACCCCGTTAGGGGATGAATTTCAATAGAATACGAAACACGTCTTCCATCAATTCTGTTAAAAAATGTTTATGCGAAATTTGAAATAAACTGGACCAAGGAATCATATTGTTCCATACAAATTTTGAACCCCTTTTTCACCCCTTAGGGGTAGAATTTCGGAAAATCCATTCTTATAGGACGCCTACGTCATACAAAGAAAACACCCTCCAAGTTTCAGGTCTCTACGGCCAGTGGTTTAAGCTGTGTGTTGGTCCGTCAGTCAGATAATCAGGACAAAGCATTTTATATGTATAGATCTTCTACACATAGTATAAAGTAAAGTCGTTTCCCGCTGTCTGTCTCTCTGTACGCTTAGATCTTTTAAACTACAGAACGGATTTTAATGCGGTTTTCACTACCATTAAGAGAATTTTTCACGGAAGGTTCATATAAATAACACATTTCAATAAGTTTTTGTATAAGAGAAAATTCAATTACAATTTGTAATCAAGTCGTCAAAAAATTAATTTTGGGCGTTTACATGGCTTACGCTGTCTAAACCTTATGAGATACATCACATTAATGTTCCAAAGAATTATAGTTCTTTAAAAAGTCTACAAAAAAATCTACGATGACATATATCTATCTCTTAAGGTTGACGCACAGTAACCATTTTTTACAAATATTACGTTATTTGCGAAGCTATTTTCTCCAATTCAGTATTAACATTTATCCAGATAAAATTGTTAGTTTACTTGGGTATTTAACATTGTGCTATACATTTTTCCCATTTAAATTATAACCGTAGAAGATATCACGAATTCAAAATTACGCGCGAATAAAGAAATCCCTCCAGCAAAGCGGTCGCGGTCGGTTGGCGTCACACGTTAAGCGCACTTTTAGTAACTATGAAGTTACATAACATACTATCACTCCTGTATCCCCGAAGGGTTAGGCAGAGGTGTTCACCCACAGTTCGCCGGGTCTGTTTTAGATATATTATATTCGGGCACAAAGCCAAACTCCGAGCTGCTATTGATAATTTCATAGAAAACCCCAATAACACTATGCTTGAACTGAGGATCGAACCTAGAACCTTGAGCATAGCAGTTATGTTTGGGGCCACTAGGCTAATGAGGCAGTTATGAAGTTATGAACTATCAATATTAAAGCGATAAACTCTAAATCAGGCTTTTTTAAACATAAAATACACCACTTTGTATATTGTAACTGATTGTATAGTGCTTCAAAACTACAATTTAAAAAAAAAAATTATAAATAAAATGGATCCAGCCGGATAGTAATTTGTTATCCGATTGATTCTGAATAATTAACAAATAGCCGGTTTAATCTTAAATTGATATGTTGAAATCTTAATAACATTTTACTACGTATTCTATATAATGTATATTACTGCATTTCAATCAAATTATCTCTGCATAACTCATAATATCTGCTACTTAATTAAGACTTGAATACTAAACAGATTTATCGCACTTAAATTTAAATAACTACTTCAGACATATATCTTCTTTTTTTTAAACAAAAATATAATAAAACTGACTTCTTATGAAATCTAATCTTATACTATAAAGTAATCAATTCTTAAATATAATTATGTTTTCTTCTACTTCGGTACAAGTCGTATTTTAAATTAATTCCTAATTCCCTCTTCTCACTTTCATAATAGAACCATAGGAGTTTGGTTCCGGAGCAACAGCGGTAACCTCCATCTCGGCACGAACGAAGAATAATGCTACGTCATATCTTTGCCGTACGGTGAAGCTGTCTCAGGGTCAGTGATACCCTTCTTGATACAATAAGGAGTCATTGAAATATCAAGCGAAGAGACGTTTGAGCAGACCGGCATGACAGCCACAACTGATGATGAATTGTAGATCTCTCGGTGGTCGCAGCGTGATGTTATATAAGTAATAAGTAGGCAATAAAATGCAAAAAGAGTACCTATGCTGGTAGTTTCAGAGTTTAGCGCGTTCAAATAAACAAACAAAAAGACAATCTCTTGAGCTTTATATATAATATTAGTAGCATAGATTAAAGATTGGTGTCCGATGGCGCTTCAACTAGATACCGTCGGCGTACTATAAAAATGCGTCAATCAAAACTACGCCGCATCGGCGTACTCCGGCCAGTGTCATACCGGCGATACTGGCACGTTGATAATCTCTATTTTAAATAGTTACTACACACTACGATATTAAGTTGCCGTTTTCTAGGAGCTACTGTTCGTAAGTAGCGCAGTATCTAGTTGAAGCCGTGCCAGCGGAATCCACTCATTATGATTAGTAGGTACTACAGAGTACTTTATAAGACATCGTATAAATGTAAAACCATGTAACAGATACCAATAACAGGACTGTCTGTGTGAATAGATATTTATATGGAACAAAATGCATCGATCGCAATAAATTATATATGTACTTACTTACATGGAATAGGTTCGAACACTTGGTTTTATATGCCCTTTAATCCTTTGGGCAACGTCGGCCTGGATTAAATCAACGCATTTTATTTAAAGTAACAATCAATTAAATTGTATACCGAAAGGCACCCGATCCCACATATTGAGACATTTTCTCTCTGTTCTCTTCCGGGCAAACTATCTCGTTACACAAAATAACATATTGTATGCATTCAGAAACTTACACTGACGTAACATAACGTGTTATATCATCTAATAATATTTATTGTGAAGTTTATTATCAACGATCACTCTTTATATTATTTGCCAATATGGTACAACAATATGTCGTACATAATGGACACGAAATCACGATCGTGATAAATTAAAACGATCTAATACTCATAAAATTCAGTTTCATCAACATTTGATGCTTGATATCATTGCATATTTTACTAGATGTGCCCCGCGGTTTCTCACGTGTTAAATTTTTGGGACCAACTCTTCACTGCGCTACCGGTAAGCTGGTGCATTGTAGCCTGTCGTTGTTGTCAAATGTGCGTGCCACTGACACTGCCACTGCCACTGCCACTGCCACTGCCACTGCCACTGCCACTGCCACTGCCACTGCCACTGCCACTGCCACTGCCACTGCCACGGCCACGGCCACTGCAACTGCCACTGCCACTGCTACTGCCAGATTACTTTATGTTCATTTATTTATTTATGTAAAATGGATGGCCAGTGGCCAATCACTACATTTAATTTATATCTACAATAAGTATTAAAAAAAATTCAGTGCATTTACCTTTTAAGTCCACCACCACATGCATAATTTGTCAATTTACTGAATAGAATAGATTTTAAATTTTATTTCAATCGTAGAGTTAGTAATGATAATAAAAAAAGCCAAAATGTCCAACAAAACGAATAAAAAATGGATAACGTAAATACACACATAAAAAAAAAAGGAAATGTCAAAGTAGAAAGTTGAATAGGTCAAGAAGAAGAAAAATGTAATATCAAAATAAATAAAGCATGTCTTAACAAAATCACATAAAAGATACAATCATAATACAACCTGCAGAAAATTAACATTAAAATATTAACAAGTTAATAAAATTTAAATAAATTCTTAAATAAATCTCCCAAATACTTCACAACGTTATTTTTTAAATCTTGCAGCGAATCTGCAAATAAATCTGCCGAGTCACCAAGGTATTTGTAAAAACGAGACGGCCTATAACATCGTAGTGTTAAAACCCAGATTGGTTCTTGCATATCGAGTTTGGAATAATGGAATCTTATAACTGAGATATTTTCTGAGGTCCTAAGTTATGTAATTTATAACCTTTCTCATTGAAATATAGGTTCAAAGAGTTAATTACACATACTAGTGCATTCAAACAAACAAACAAACAAAAAAGTAATCTCTTGATTTTTTTATTATTAGTAGATGTGTTATTATTTTACATTAATATACCCAAGGAAAACACTTTCTATTCATAACAGAATTTTAAATATTAGGTACCTAGCCATCATACTTGTTGACGTATTTGATTTTGTGCATAATATATAAAATAGATAAAACTATAAAAACTTAGGAATAGTTTAATCACTAGTTATACCGAAATAACAATGCGGTATCCGTTTTTTGAAACTCGTTATATATAATAATATATAATATTTTATATTATAAATGTAAAAGTGAGTTTGTTTGTTACTCAATCACGCAAAAACGGCTAAACGGATTTAGATAAAATTTGCCACCCAGATAGCTCATAACCCTGATTAAGACATAGAATACTTTTTATCCTGCCAAAGAACCAATTCTGAAGTCCATTTAAAGAAAGTTGTGGGTGCAGCTAGTATAAATATAATTAATAATAAGTTGATAGTAAAGAAAAACGTCGTGAGAAAATCTGAATCTTTGGGAATTGTTCTCGTGGTGCCATTATATATTAAAATAATGCAGAATTATGTTACCCGGTGAAGTATATTATTTGCCCGGTGTTGGCTATCTTTGGGAAACGACCTTTGCCAACACAGCGTTGAAACATTATTGACAGGCTGACATTATTTTTTCTTTATACATATCATCATTTGAATGATGAATTTAATTTATTTTTGAACACTACGTCGAAAAGTTAAGCGACCATATATTTAACATAGCAAAATCAATCATTGTTTTACTGACCTAAACGTAGCGTGATCAATAATAATCGATATTGTGCCCAATTCAATTAGCCGCTCTATCCCAATTGAATTGGTTCACACAGTGAATGTTAGGAAAACGAGTTTCACGGTGATAAGGGAGGAACTGTTAATTCTCGTTGCAGCGGTAGAGCGAGTACACACCAACCTCATTCTCTCATCCTCTTTTGCGTACTACTACGTTTATCAGAGAGAGTCACGGGAAGTGACTTCCCATAAAGTCTTCAGTTACCGATCAAGAATTTGCCGTCATTGCCTAGCCTGTAATAAAAAAATAGATCACGACGTCGGACAAGGTTACATTCATACAGAAATACAGAAAGTAACTCTAAAACCATTACTAACCTAAACTAAACTAATACATACTATAACTATTAATATTTCTTTTATGGAAGTAACATGCTAACTAATTAATATTTCGTTCTTTTTTACACCCAAATAACTTCGTCAAGTACCTAATCAATTAATTAATTTCCTATTAATTGACATTTGTACTTTATACCTCTTTAAAGGAGTAAAGGATCTTATGATGAAAATCATGGTATAAGGTGGATAAAAAATATAGATATAAAAGATAAATCTGATGTCCCTCCTTTGATTATTTTTATCATAAGCTGAACCTGATAGTATTTACATCGTAGTCAAAAGTAAAATACGAGTTTAACAAAATAATAAACAACATGAAGTACCTAATAAATTATTATTGGAATCGACATGCAAAATATTCTTTAGTACCATCTATTGTTTATTAATAAAAGCTACTGTACATTTCATTAAAAACGTCTCAAAATAAAACATTAAGATTGGAAATAGTACTCGATTATAATAAGCGATGGCGCTTTTCTACAGGTTTATGGATTGCCTGCATACTTATGCTAGGAGTATTACTATTCTGTATACTGCATACCTAGCTCAAAATTTCAAAGATGTTTGTATGAAAACTGAAAACGTAAATAGTTAATAGTTATCCAAAATTTGGATAATTACATCTGTTACATCTTATACAAGTTTATTCAAAATAAATTAATCCGTCTCGTAATTCATCAGAAAATAACCTTTTTTAGTTAGTGTTAGTAGTTTAGTAGGTACGACTATGAACTGTTCAAAACCAGAGATATTTGAACTGGTTCAAACTATAAAAACAACAAAACGTTCCATATCGTATGATATGAACACGGAACTTTGATATTAATAGTTTGGTACTTATTTTCATTACTCATTATAACTTACAAAGTTACAACAATTTTTATTTCTTCTTCTTCTTTTGGCTCCGCAAAATGCACTTGTCAGCGTCAATGTTTTCAAGCCTTCGTAGTAGTAGGTATTTTATTCAAAGTGGCGTCTAACAAGATGGTGGCTCCTTTGTTAGAACAACCTAGGGAGTTTTTATGAGATTATATTTACAATCTACTTCACTTAAGCACAATGTTTAGGGTCAGAAACCTAAGTTAATGAATTATAAATAAAAACTACAACATGTAACTTCAAGATTCGCCAAAAATCCAATTGTTATTTGTCTCTAATTATAACTTTACCATTGTTCACAATTTGACTTCGTTCTAAACACAAATGCGTAGGTAATTAAATACTAAAACATATATTTTCAGAAATATGTACTTACTATAGTGCGTTTTATATTCCCACGCAATGAAATGTGGAGGTGCAGGTTTATTGTGTTTTTAAAATGTTATTTCACCAATCGGTACTAATTGTAAACCCGTACGAGATATTTTATATACTTAGGTATATTCAATAGGTGATGTTCTTTTTTTCAAAAACATTGAATCCTTTATATCTGAAGCCCAAATCCCTCCCTCAATCTCCCTTAAGAGACAAATTAGTATCGCGTTATTCGCCGTAATATAATCATTTTATAGTTTCTTGAAATATGTAACGAAAGTAAATGATCTAATTATAATATACGTTGGTTTAGTTCTTTGTATAGTTTTGTTTATATAATCAAAGGTAATATAATATATTTTTATATATTATAATTAAAAATATATCATATATATAAATTATATATAATATAATGTATTATATATATTTCTAATGTATATAATATAATATACATATTTAAAAATGTTGATATGTTTTGATATCAGACTTACTTTTTGACATTGTGTAGATATTCTATGTTCGTTTTATTGTATGTTTAATAGTGTCAAAGTAATAAAATCAAGGCTTTTTGCCTTCTTGGTAGGTACTATATATTAGGAACGTTCAAAAGGCAGCAATTTGAATGTTAATAATTTTACCATCACGAATATTTATTTGTAAATTTAAATAAATCATACGAACTATAGAATAACGTTGATTATTAGTACCTACCTATACATTTTAAATAAAACATTTTACACGCATAACGAACTTTGAACTGTTGACTTGAATTGAATAATCAATGTAAATCACATCATTGACTAAACCATTAGAGTTAAATAACAACACCATGATCGAATAAATGAAATCATGTTTTAATTTATTCGAACGGCACATGCATACTACCGCACGTAAATACCTACATGTAAATAATATTACTTAGAAATTATTTGCCATTACATATTTTAAAAAACGACAGCATGAAAAAATATTTTTTTTTTCATTTTCTTATGTACTGGCTATTTTTTTATTATTAATTGTTATTATGGGCGTCTTTTTATTAATATAATGAAAACATTTCGAACCACAATAAACAATATGGCCCCAATACAAATTGGTTAATCTACTTTTTATCATGCATGCAGGATACAAGTCACATCACACTAACTATAAATATAGTAGTAGCTCAACTTTGGCCTAGCGGAGATAGTACTAGTGGTTATGTCTTGAACTACGAGTTCTGTTCACGAGGTCATGAGGTAGATTCTCAGATTAATTCTGATCGAACGTCTTACAACCTAGGTACTGTATAGGTTTAGCGCGTTACCATCTAAGGTATGCATACCATAAATGCTGAAAGGTCGACCGGGACATTTGGTGTAGTTTTGAATCCCAATCATAAATAATTTAAAAAACTCGATAAATATATAAAGAATCTTTAATGTATTCTTTCATAGTTACACTTAGACGTTCTCTAAATTTGTTTTCCTAGCTTTGAATTTTTTAAATAGATACCTGACTTTTTTAGCTTTGCACATGATAATTTATAAAACTCTTATTTATAAACTGTACCTAATCTTAAAATAGTATATCCATTTTTTCATTTCTGACTAAATTACTCAAGCGGGAAATCTTACTTGCTAACTGGGATACAACGCTCCAAACTAAGGACATGTAGGTACGTATAGCGTATAGCGACCCAGGTCTAAGGCTATCGCAACAGATTGTGGTCAAACTCCAGACCAGCTTTCGAGTGCAGCTGTTGAAACAAGTTGCCTTTCTACAGTAGTTAATGCTTTTTTTATCGTTAATGATTTAGCCACAATCTCACCAGATTTTTAAGGGACGATTTAGACCAAAATCGTATCATGCTAAGACTAGTAGGACGAGTGGCTCTCAAGTGCAGCGGCCGGAACACACCTATTGGTGTATGGCGACAGATCTTCACTTGGTGCTACCTACCACCGTGTTATGGTTTCATCACGATGTTTTACCTTCACCGAAAGCTCCGGCTCATGTTTATCGACGCGAAGTCCGTACACGCTACCAACTAAGCCATCAGCATCAAACCCATACATTCTTACGTTCTATTAGCAAGTTCGTTTTCTATTAGCAAGAAAGACAACTTAGCTAGGGCCCAGGTGTAAAAGATTCAACTTTTTTTTCATTTTGTGTTACAAACAAAAGCGAAAGTACTAAAAACGAGTACAAATAAAGCACTATGAGTAATGGCAACATGAAAAAAGTATTTCTTGTATAAGTCGGATACTAGGTTCACACAGCTTTAAATGTTGTATTTAATATCGCCGGCGTAAAGAGGTTTCTCAGCATTAGACTTATTGTATCATTGTCGTTCATTATTTAAAATGAAATTATACCTTCCACATTGTTTGATTCAATGATAAATATCTGGGCGACCGAGCTTCGCTTGGTTTCCTACAAAATACTTAAAATGAAAAACGCCTATCTAGGTAAACTTGGAATATAAACCCTTATCTAAATACAAAATTTCATCAAAATATTTGGAGCTATTAGCAAAAAACTAAGTACATATAATATAGATAGATAGATCGATTAGCCTAGCGGTCCTAAGCGCGACTGTTATGATCGAGGTCCTGGGTTCGATTCCCAGGTCGAGCAAATTGTTATTGGGGTTTTCTATGAAATTCTCAGTAGCAGCTTAGAGTTTAACTTTGTGCCCGATTAATGGCAATAGGCTCGCCCCCTATTAAATGGACCTAAAAAACATACACGGCGAATTACTGTAGGTGTACATTAGTACACCTCTGCCTAACCCTTCGGGGATACCGGCGTGATGATATGTTATAATGTTATATAGATATTTAAATTACAATAAGATAATAATTATTTCAATAATACACAATGCTTCGCTTGCAATCTTTGCAATCAAGTATTTCTAAGGGACATCTAAATTGGAAAGTAAAAAATAAAATAAAATTATATTTAACTAAATTACATTGTACATTTATTGTAACGATGGTCCCCAAACTATGCATGCCTGTGTCTTAGGGACTTTCCATACCAGTTACCATATTATACTCATAATATTACACATCATTATATTATCCATTACATATTTATTATACTACATACTATACTATACTATGTTACATGCGAGATGGCGTTAGTTGTCTTTAAGAGACGTGTTTTCTATGTTACAACTATATACATTACAGACACATATTTTTAACAACAAATAACATATTACTTTATTCTTTTACACAAATCAATATCACAAACAATACATATATTCATAAATTATTTATTATATACCAAATAAAACATACAAAATACATATTATCTATAATTTAATATAATAAAGTTGGAATGCTTTTTTGGTTGGTTGTTTAAACACGCTAATCTCTGGAACTACCAGTCGGAATCGAATTTTTTTTTTGTACATGATAGCCAGACTCTCAAGGAATAGTATAGGGTATTTAAGATTAAGGTAAAATTCTCAGATAGCCTTAAGTATTATTTTTGTTACGTAAGTCGGTATTCGAGGCCCCCCCGAACTGCTCCATCCACTTGCTCTAGTGTAATCGTTAATGAAAGAAAATACAATGTTTTACTATAATATTGGTCCTTAGTATATCTAAAAAACAATTCAGCGATTGGCACATCTCTTATAAATAAGCCACAACAAAGTATTTCGTGACAAAGATTTCATGAAAATTAAAAAGTTGTGAAAATATGAAATAGTGAGTCAAAAAGTTATAAGCATTATTTTTAGACATGGCATATTAAACCTTACGAACAAAAGTTATTTCATCATAAAGACAATTTTATGAAGTTAAATTTTGCCCTTTATAGTATGCTATTTGGACATAGTTTAGGAGATAATGTAAAATTAAAATAATTTGTACTTGCGGGAAGATACAATAATTATGATATACACGGATACGCTGGCGATGGCGGTTCGGCACGGTGTTTGTAGGATAAAATTGACACGTGTGAAACCGTGGGGTACAAGTAGTACATAGATAAAACACAATAGGTATAAAAGCAACAGTCAAAACCTTCATGGAAAATAGTTTATGGGTAATCAGAGAAAACGTAAAAAAAAAATCTATTCTAAGTACATCCTCAGTTTGTGTTGTGTGTCAGGATACCTGGCCAGCCGATGAGCTTACTTCTTGCTTTTTAAAGCGAACAATCCTTACTTGAAAACAGTATTTGACAAAATAGACAATTTTCGCCTAATCTTTAGTTTTTTTATACTTATAGGTTTTGTGTTTCAATATAATCTCACCTGATGTTAAGAGACGATGTGTTGACAACACATTAAGCTTAGAGGCGACTGGCTCTCAAATACAACTACCGGAAAACCTTTAGATGCTCGGCGACAGATTTTTAACCTGTTGGTGATAAATAACCAAGTGGGCTTAGGAAAAAAGTCTACCACCATGCTTATACATTTATCATATTTTTTTCCTTAATTGAAAATCCAGGCACAAGATTTGAACCTACGGTGATTGATGTGGTATCCAAACACGCCACCATTCAGCTATCGTTGCTTCAAATAATACTATAACAAAATAATGACATGCTTAATGATACAAAGATTCATCTCCCTTTGATACACATAGACACTTGCATGGGTCTGTTTCCCGTACATGTTTAACGTGTGTATCTGTGTGTCGGTCTGAGGCATTGTAGTTCACAACCGGCTGAACAGATTTTGATTTACCTCTTTTTGTTTGAAAGGTGACTTGATCGAAAGTGTTCTTGGCTATGATTCAAAAAAATCTGTTCAGCCGTTAGAAGATTAGTAGCTCTTTTCTAGATGGTAAATAGATGTGAGCATCTTCCACAGGTACGATCGAATGGAGATTTAGTATTCTTTTATTTCAATCATATTAGAAAAACATTGACCTGATGCTACCGCGTCATCTGGAATTTGTAGGATACCTAACTCCTCACCAACTTATAGCATAGATAACGTGTTTGGGCTCATTGGAATGGTCTCAATGAATAGGGTAGGTATTTGTGTCGGGGGTTTATAAAATTTAGACAACTACAACTATTTAACAAGATGGTGGCTCTCTTGTTAAAAATGTCCCGGAAGTATTTGTGGCAACTTAAAATTTCAACCTTTTTTATTATTTTTCATTAACTTCACTTAGCACAGTAACCAAACTATATCACGAGTATGCCAACAATGTTACATAATATACGGCCATAAAACGTAACTTTATATTAAAATAAAAACCACAGCACGTCATATCAAGATTCCGCTATAAAGTCCAACTTATTTTTATTGTAATTATTTTCTTTAATTAAAAGAGAACCATACCATTCATTTTATATAAGTTTTAAGGCCATGGTATCCCGCTAAGGCAAGTCACAACGCCGCGCCGCGCAACACGACGCAACGTGAGTGACGTGACGCATTGTGATGGGGCTTCCTTTTGCCAACTATTTTCCTTTTATGGTAAGTTGTATTTATGGCATCATAACATTACGCACGCGAAGTACTTTACCCATTTTCTTAACTTATTTTTCTCTTCTATATAATAATATAAAATGCAATGTTCCTTTGTATGTTTGTATGTACGTTAGTATTCGTTTATCTGGACACCCCCACCCAATTAATGCATTTTTGTTTTAAAAATAGATGTGTTCTCAGTCCTATTTGTATTAAATGTTTTACTAGCTGGCACCACAGACTTTATTTTGCTCTTACCAATAGTCAATGAATTGACCACAACGACACCTATCGCGTTCAGGGATAACATAAAAACATTCACCATTAAAAAAAAACACTTAGATCTACCAACTTTTACGATAATTGATCAAACGGTGTTGGAGTTTACCAACCCCTTACTTACATATACAGGTCACATTAGGTAACAAGGAATAAATTATTATGATAATTATTATAAATTAAGTTGAACAAATAAGAATAATTCTAAAAAGGAAGCAAATAACTCGACTGTTGAGTAGAAAAATATTTATTTTATATTTTATTTCTAGATGTCGTACTTTAATATTATATAGCCTATGTCACTCCCACAATTAAGGTAAATCTAACGACACCTCGTATGACAAAATCCATCAAGCCGTTTAGGCTACAGAGCGTGCCACAGAAACAGACATACATATATACAAACATACGCTCGAAAAACATACAAATTTCAAATTTTTGTATAAAACGTCTGGAGTACCTGATGTGGAACAATAAGAGCCCCCGCCAAACTATAACAACTATCGAAATGCCGACTGAGTAAAAGTGATTAATTATGATGAGCATTTTTTTAATGTCCCACAAAAATCTAATATCTAGTCTAGAGTAACTGATATGAAAGCCAAAGAGCCCAGCCAAACTGTAAAAGATATTGAAAAAATGCCTCGTTCAGATATATTGTTTTCTAAGCGCAACGTTAAAGCACTCTAACGTGCGTTCATATGAACAAGGCCTGGGGGCAAATATTAAGAGCAATAAAGTCAATCAACATAATAGGCCTTTTCTACTTATCGCCATTATGAAATTCCAGTAGGTATCTAATTTAAAAACCCCATAATAAACTACAAAAAATCCCAACAAAAATATGCTGTAAAAAACGGACCAAGTCTCGATTGAGATGGTTTGTCTACAAAAAGTAGTGAAATCTCATAAACAACCAAGTGTAGGAGATGAATATTAAAAAAAAACGAGTAATTTAGGCTAAAATCTGGCCTGTCTTTTACACTATAAATTCCATTCTTTAGAATCTACTGTGCCTAATTGTATGAGTCTAAAACATTTTCATTAATGACAAGACAATAAGGTTGCTACTATTACGTACTTCTGGAGTAAAAATACGATCAATTTAATTAGATTTACGACCAATTAAAAGTTCAATGCAATGTAAAATACCTACACTTTAACCTTACTTCTTTGTTGCATGACCGTAACGATTTTGTATAATAATTTATATTGCACAATATAATAAATTATTATATAATACACAATATAATGCTAGCCAGCCGGGCATTTTAAAATGCCCTACATACAATAACATGTTATGGTTTTCATCATCCTTTCTTCCTATAGTGGAATCTAGACCCATTGTAGGATTTGAACCCAAGCTGGTTCTCAAATGCAACTTGGTAATAGATTTTTAACATAAAGGTAGTAGCTAGCCAGGTAGGCCTTAGAAAATTTCCTACTATCATGGTATGAGGTTTCATTAATTTATGGTTTTCCTTCACCGAACGCTTAGGCTCATTGCAGGGATTCGAACTCACTTCGATCGACGTGGTGTCCGTACACGTTACCACTAAGCTCGATAATCATGATGATGACGCTCGATGATAGCTATCATCGCTTCGAACTTCATTACAACATCATTGTGTCGAACTTGTTTACGCAAACAAGAAAGAAACAAGAACATGTAACTAGTTTATACCTCATACCAAGTACTTTTAGTAGAATTAAAAACGAAGACCAATTCCCGATGACCAAGAATCATTAATCTGTGTTATCTGTTTAGACTCGAAGAGCGTAGAGACTGGCAAAAAGTATAACTCGTAACTCTGACGCCGCAGATTGGCTCACAAGCGTTCCGCAATCAGCACAATGATGTAAGTGCATTTACGAGTAGATAAAGTATGTAATATAGCTTCTTATATTCCAATATTTTTATATTCCAAGCCATGGTGAAACTGTAAATGCCGTTGGATATTTCAGGTGACTAAAACTACCAAAATCATGAAATCTAATTAAATAATAAAAATATTATAAAGTAGGTATCCATAGGATGGTAGAGTATATTCTAATGCCCACCTGACTAGCTACCACCCTCATGTTGAAAATCTGTCGCCAAATACATATAGGTGTGGTTCGACAGCTGCACTTAAGAGCCAGTTCCCCATCAGGCTTAGCGTACTGCCATCTTGAGATTGTGGCACGTGTGTGTACAACGAATATAAAAATTAGAATATAGAGCCTTCATTGACACCCTACTAATATTATTCTTATGAAAGTTTATATGTTTGGATGTCTGTTACTCAACCACACGTCAACAGCTGAACAGATTTGGATGAAATATGGCACACAGATAGTTGGCAAACTGGATTAATAATGGATTATCCAATTGTGAAGTCCACGTAGACTCAATCACAGATAGAAGCTAATTAAACATGAGCTCTAATAGCCTCCATAGGCTTAACAATTAGGAGCATGTATTTGTCCATGTACTTAAACTATGGTATAACGTAAATGGTATGAGAAGCACGCGCCTACTCTACATTTTAACTACCCTAGTCTCCATTCTCCTGCAGTCGCGACGAATCACTTCGTCGCAACGCTCGTATCGTTCCAACGTAGTTACACGATAATAATAAACAAGGACATGACATAAAACCAATCAGAATTATAAAATATAACACTTATTTAACGTTATAAATTTTTTTTTTCATGCTAAGGTTTAATATTGTTGGAAATCTGTTTAATTATCAAGCCTTAGTTACGTCAAAATAAAGTTTTTGTGGTAGCAATGCCTGCGGAAATTACAAGCCGGATCATACTTCGTGATGTTACGCCGGACAGTAAGTTTTCATGTTTTCTTGTTAGTAACTTAATATAGACATTTAAATCGAACTATTTTAAATGTTGTCGTAACATAATTAAGTACTGTTATTGTGTATAATATAATAAGCATATATATAAAAATATTGGGTGTTCTAAATACATACAACTTAGTAAATACGTACAACCAATAGAAACAAACGCATTCATTTTTGTTTTCCGAACGCTTATAATAAAATATTTACTTATTGTTATCATAAAAATATGAGGAAGTTATTAATACTAATAACTAGTTTATAAAATATATAAGGTTATATCATAATATTTTTTGCGATATAAAAATATCAATTACTTTTCATCAATCAAAAACTTTTTATAAACTGTTATTTTATCTTGTGAATGTTTTGAAATTGAAATATGTAATTACTTTTTGAATTATATTAGCTGTTGGCCTTGCTGGAATTTTCGATTACAACGAACCACATAAGTGTTAGTAATACATTTTAATCGTTGAATCTATTTTATAGAATGAATAATATAGTATTTGAATAAAAATTAACGATGACTACCATAGATTTATGATTGGTCTCCACTCAGCGGACACTAACTATGGATGACTACAATATTTTCATTATTTTATAGATATCAAATGACAATAATTTATGTACCATTATTAAACAGTTAAATTACCTGTCTTTATAATGTTGTTGGCCGTTGCAAAACAATCGACATTAACTTAGCCACTAGGAACTTAACAAAAAATTAAACCTTGTCATTATCATCCGAGCGTGACCATATTGGTTTTAAACAAAACAAAAAATCGAAATAGGTCGAAATGTCAAATGGATCATCTTAAAACACTGAAAAAATTCCACACTCCAACCTGATAATTCAGTCTTCTTCAGTCATTTCTGTGAACGAGAAAATCTACATCTAGAACAAAAATATTATAAAAGAATTAGTTTGTATTTCTGGAAATCAATGCTCTAAACAGCGAGACTTATTTTGAAAAATTCGAGAGGTGTCCGTAGTAAAGAAAATTCTTTCGCTATATATTATGATGACCAGACTTGTACACATTGTTATATGTTGCAATTTTGAATGTACTGATTAAATTTATAACTTGTTTATAATTTTAAAATAATAATTAATAACAAAATACTTCATAACTAACTATAAATATTCACTTTATAAACAAAAATTAAAAAAATACTTTATACATATAAAAAATCCCACATCAGGGGACCCGACACGAAACATCTACCTCTGTTACAGTACAATACATCAATCAATGCGTAGGGTCATAAACTCATAACAGAAGGGCCAGATTCACGACTGTCACACTTTTGAATACCCTTTAAATATACAGGATTATTGGTAATTCGCTGTATTCCCGTTAGGAATTGATAGGGGTGACTATTTGCGACAATTTTAATCCCCATAGACATTATGCAAAAATGAATTATTTTTGAATTATCATGTTTTTTAGCATTTTTCAAAATAAATCAAAAATGCAACATCAAAAATTTATTTTAGAAAAAGTATCAATTTAAGTCTCATTTTTTCTTCTGATTTATAAAATCTATTAAACACTGGTTATTTGTCAATATTAAAACAACAATTATTAAACCAAATTTAAAAATGCTAGATCTAAAACGATATTATTTCAGAATTTTGAGATTTTTTCCACTAAATTGCCTTAAATTACTTTTTGAAATTAAACTTGGCTTACCAATTAGTTTAAAAAAATTATCGTTTTTCTACTTCTTCTACAATGCATAACAACTAGGAACTTATTTCAAAGAAACTGAAAAAAATTGATCACAAAGATGCAGGCGGAGATTCGTATTCAATCTAAACTGAAGGTCGTTCTTTAAAATTTCCATAAAATTCATTGAAAGCCCAATGTAAATAAAATAAAAATTACAAATTTAAAATAAAATTTAGAACCATTAACAGTTCAGTAGTAATAACAATTACCTAACAATTAATAAGTAATAATTAAGACATTTTGTAATTTAACCTAATTAAAGTTTTTTACTGGAAGTGAGTTTTTCTGAGTTGTGACAACTACCGAGTAGTCAAATTATTTTTTCCGAGCCGGTGGTAGATAGTGTTTTGATGTTCATAAGTGCCTAAATTGGTTAAAGTATTTTTAATTTTGATTTTGTAAATGTGACACATCAGTAAATATTTTTATCTGGAAAGTTGTATAACTTACCTAAAGCAATATAGTAGGTACCTATTACCAATACCGAGGTCAATGTGAATGTCAATAATTGTATCTTCATTATTCGATGATTCACGTCGCGTCGGTTTCATTGTCACTTTATATTGTAGGTATTTCCGACATTTCAGAGTCAGAGACCGCAGTAACCATTGTGTAAGATTACTATTAGTTATAAATACTACATAATAAATGTTTATTACGATTTCATAATTTTATTAATCAACTCGGTTTTTATATTGATACTTCGAAGTAATTAGATTTTTTAATTAACAAATCCTTTTTCGCTAGTCTCACTTCATATTCGTCCACTATGTTTTCCAAGATGCGTTCTTCACATAAGAAGAATGAAAACTGACGAACTAGTGAAATTATTTTTCAATGAAAAAGTTTAATAATAACAAAAACTGATTACTGAAACTGAATCTTAAATTAGTGATAGTTGTCAAAAATAAAATTACTTGATAAATAAAATACAAAAGATACATTTGTTTATTCTTTTTTTTTTCAATCCTTATCAAAAAAGAGCGACGTTATTTCTGACAGTCGTCTACTTGACCTAGTCACGTAATAATATAATGTTGATAATATTTTGTTAAACGATTTACTCTTATTTATATTTAATTCTCATTTAGCAACACATACTTTTTAAAAAAGTCACTATCCGCATCTGCCTTTTTATCTGCTTACTTCTTCTAAACCACGCGACGGATATTTATACGGTTTTCACTGTCATTTATAAAAAAATTTCCGAATGGTTTAACAAAACAGTTGCAATGAAATTTTTGTATACTTGAGAAAATCCAATGTTTTGATATTAAGTCGTAAATTAATCGACTTTCAGACGCTTACGTGGCTTACGCTGGCTAATTCTTAAGAAATACTTACATCAAAATAATATAGGTACTAAAGAATTATAGTTTTTCAACAAGCCTAGTGAAAAATCCGCTATGGCATATGTCTATCTCCTAAGGTTGACTCACAATAACCATTCTAATCATAATCTATCATATCTAAAAATATTGGGTTATTTGCGAAGCTGTTTTCTCCTATTCAATATTAATCTTTACCCAGATAAATATCTATAACTTAGGCATTTAATGTACGTTAAAATTGTCCTTCGAATCATATAATTTAAATGAATACCGTAGAAGATATTACAGATTCAAAATTAAGGGCAACCAAACAAATCACTCGCAGCGATAAGGTTGGCGGGCACTCCGCACCTATAGTGAATTCCGCGTCGCAACTATCAACACTAAAGCGATAAAGTTTAAACCAATTGAACATGCTTTTTAAACATAAAATATACCACTTTGTAAACTGCACCCGTGCGATGCTGGAGCGGGTTGCTAGTAATATTTTATTTTCTAATTATTATACATATTTATAAACAAGCACTATTGCGACTATCCTATATGTTAGTGGTTTATACCATCAAAGCCATACACCATTATTTTAAAAAAAATACATCTTTATTATTATTGTATAAAAAAGCATCGTTTATTTTTCAGATTACTCTGGATTCAATTCAGGATCTACGCGTCTTAAAAACCAAACAGTAACAACAGAAAGTCGCAGGAACCAGCTAATAAAGATTACAGTGGTTTACTTATTTAAAACAATTTCACACGTTGTTGACTAATAAGGAATTATTTTTAAAAACATTGTTATTGATAATATTTACACAGGTTAATAACGAAACATCGTTATCGAACACAATGGCCATTTCGGGTATTTTTTCATTTAAATATTTTTTATATTATTATCTGTGTTGTGTTGTGTTGTATTTATTTAACACTAGTTGTGGCCCACGGTTTCACCCGTTTTTAATTTATTCTACCAACTCTCGACCGCGCCATCACCGACGCACCCGGTTAGCCTGTAGTTGTTCTCAGTTCTCGTACTTGTCTACAGTTTGCCCAGATTGCTTGATGTTCACGGTTACTGTTCCGCTCCTTGGGGTCGTAGCGTGAAGTTATATAACGCATAACCTTCCTCAAAAATAGGTTATAAGATGCAAAAAAAAATTACAAATCTGATTTGTAATTTCAGAGCTTAGCGCATTCTAACAATACAATCTCTTGAGCTTTATAACATTAGTAATTAATATTGATTATTAATACTCCTTATATTCTTCACTAGCAAAGTACTTGACAAGTAGTTTAGAATTTATTTGTCTACCAGCAGATGTGCCCGACGGTTTCACCCGTGTTTTTACCAGTTAACCAGTTTTACCAGTTTCACCAGTGTAACCTATCATAGTTGTTATCACTCTCCGCAATTACAAATTATTTTAATTCATTAAAATTAATTAATTAATTAATTAATTTTTTTAAATTAAATATTAACATTAAACTATTTATCCAAATAACATACTATAAAGGGAGAAGTTTATAACTTAATAAAATTACCTTTATGATGAAGTAACTTTTGTTCGTAAGGATTAATATGCTACTGCTTAAAAATAATGCTCATAGTTAAATTTTTAATTATCAACAAAAAAAAAATCGCCAAAATACTTTATTGTGGCCTATGTATAAGAGATAGGCATATGCTATCGCGGACGGTGGACTTTGTTTTAGATATACTAGGACCAATATTTTATTAGAACATTCTGTTTACGTATCATTAACCATTGCGTCAGCGCAAGCAGTTAAGCAGTTCGGGAACACTTCAGCTGCCATTTTATTTAATAATTATCAATGGCTAGCTGAGAGTTGTAGCCTAATGTTAAATAGCCTATAATAATAATATTATGCCTGTTTAATATCCTAGTCTAGCCTATAGTATAGTCTGTAATCAAGCTATTAAATAAAACAAGATTTTTTTTAATCCGACTGGTAGTTCCAGAGGTCAGCGTGTGTAAACAAACAAACCTATAAAAAAACTTTTCCGCTTAATTATATTAAAAGTATAGTTATAACTTTGTCTCTAAAATATTCTATGCAACGAGAAATCTATTGCAACGTTGGAAACCGTGGATTTTGAATACATATTAACTCCGCTAAGGCAATCACAGCGCTAATAATTGCTTCACAGTATGATATGACTCAAGACCTTTTCACTTTTGACTTTTGCAAACGTAGTTTTAACGCTCGTATTATAATAGTTACACCACATAACTCGGAGGAAACATAAATATTTAAAAATATAAATTTTATGTACATTTACATAATTGAGAACACTCGATATTTTTTACTCAAAAGCGATTTATCATAACCCTGATTCCAAAGGATAACTTAAAGTTTATATATTACTAACCGTTCTTAATTGAATTCGTATGTCTATTGTTCATATATAAATCAACACATTGTGTAACAGTGGGCCTAATTTACATAATATAATACCTGAATATATCAAATAAAGCCAAAGCTGCCTATAAATTAGAACTTAATAAAGTATACTTCACTGTGTACCAGATTGGTGGTTGTTTGGTTCATAAATTACCAGGTTCCTGTTGGAACAAGCCACACAATAAATTTGACCCGAAAAAAATAGTATTTCCCATACAAACTTTTACCTCCTTTCTACTCTTAACTTTGAAAAAATACCGATACATGTTTATCATTGTGCCGAAGAGTAGGATTTTCAAATAAATTCGAGCAGAACATTTTTGTTTCCTATATAAATGCATCCAATTTACAGCCTATGAGCTGATTTATTACTATCTCGTAGCTGGCGCCAGTCTCGCTTGTACTGGTTTTGTAAAAACACTGTTTCGTGCCAGTTCAGTGTTAGCCGCCAGCGCTGGGACGGAATACAACCGAGGCTATTTTTCATGCCAGTGACCTCCAGCCGTGTCACCCGCCCGCATCTTTCGCGTCAGCATTGGAGACATGTCTAAACGCGCCGTCGACAGTCGCTGACGCACTTCCTAGGGTGTTGTTTTGTTTGTTTTTCATCTTTATAGGGAACAGAAATGTTTGCGGTACAATCCACATGATACATATTTATAGAAGCAAACAACTTCGTAATTCAGTGTTACAAAAAACTCGAAAGGGAAGGAGCTGCTCTAGTAATAGCGCGGAAATTTTCTTTATACGTTTCTTAATCAACAACTGTATTTCTTCAGAATTCATTTTTAGTGACAGAAACGTGACCATCTCAAGAAATGTTCACGCTTGAGTTAGTTGGACTCGTGTATTGTTGTTGTTGTAGTGTAGTGTAGTGTTGTTGGCTACTAGCGCCAGCAATTGTTGCCAGCGACTAAATACGTGTAAACCAGCCAGAGTCGAATTTTGAGAAATTCCTTCTTAAACGATATCTACAACATAAAATCAACTTCCCCTCCCCAAATTTCATATTTATATTGTGATTTCTATCCCCAGTAATTTGGACTGAACTATGACAAGTCAGTGAAGACTAAAGTTTTTATAAGTATAGAAAATATAAGATTTTATTAATTTCAACTAGTTATTGACTGACCGCTTTATTGCGCAGATTAAGACTGCACACCAAGTATACATTCATAGATTTCAGAAAAAGGCAAATGGAGCCTTCAGAGCAATAATATTAAGGGACATGCATTTAGCTCTGTATCCTTGACATCTACATAACAACACGTGTGATTAATGTTGCCAGGGCAGATAAAATAAGTTTTACTAATTTTTGTACTTCTCCAGCAGTGTAGTCGTTAATCCATCGTTCGTCATCAAACAACTGCTTTTGTACTTGAAATGAAAGGCCCCAAGGCCCTTTACGTACTAATTTTCAACTAAACGTATATTTGCCTTCGTGATTTTTTCATTATTATCAATGGATATTTCTTAGTTCTCTCTGTCCTTTTTAACTTATCATACATATACCTACGTAATGGTTCCGAAATTTCTGATGTCGTAAGCGTTTGAAATTTTTGGTGACTCTGTTGGATTTTATATTTTTGTCTTGGACACTAAATTGCCAGGATTCTCTATAATTTTTAATTCGAAACTACATCGCTATCTCTTTCAGTTTTTGCACACTGTTATCAAAGAAACATACTATTACAGAAGAAATATAACCCTCGTTTGGTTTCGTGGTAGTCAGGTTGTAAATAAAGTGATCTTTCAACGCTACGTACAAATATTTTACTATAACTTCTCGGAAAATATTTCATTGTAACCTAGAAAGATTTTTGTAATTTTGTAATCGATAACAAAATAAAACAAAACATAATAACAAATTATGCTACCTACGAAATGATTTCCGTCTTCCTTTTTTTTTGTTATTTCGAAGAATTTTTATATTGTAATAGCAAACAAGACGGCATATTTAAAAATAATTTAATTTGGCCTGGAATTGGCCACTGGTCATATTATATCATTTTTGTCTTACCATAAATATTGAATTGTATCCTCTTATGGGTTTTTTGTTGTTGTATCGAAATTATAAAATAATATTAACTTATTTTAAATTATACATACATGTAGTTAGAATACAAACATATCAGATCATAGATGTATATATTAAATCTAGGGATCAGATACCATGAGAAAAAATAAAAAATAAATTTTGGAAAAAAGTTTTACATGTTGATTGTAACGATCAAGCAAAATTCAAATAATATAAAATCCAATCATTTTTCACTGAGAACTAACCTATTAAATGATGCAAAAGAAAACTTAAACTGAATAAAATAAACTTTAATAAATAAATAATTAAATCATCTGTTTATTACCAAAAAAATAGCAAAAAAAAAATTACACGTATCCTTAACTCTAATCTTAACTAAAAAGATTTTATAGAAAAGGAGTTAGTTATACTACCTACTTAAATAACTAAATGGTTTTATTTAACCTTTAAAAAATATCGCTTGAGTATATTTTTGATCTGGCTTCTATTTTTGTTTTCAAGCTTGTCGACTATAGCTTTAGGTAATTTATTTAACGTACTGGGCAGAATGCATCTCCGAACCCTCTCACCGTACACGTTATTACATTTAGGTATTTCAAATGTAGGAAGATATACCAGATTACGTAAGGTCACGGGTCTTACTATCCTATTTAAGTTCCACTCACAGTTACTGTATTGAGTTACAATTGCAAAATCCAATTTATCGAAAATGCTCAGAACTTTACAATAATTAAATAAATAATGATAGTTATCTTTGCCAAGTCCGGTGAAGCTGTAAAAGCCGCATCGGCTCTGGTTGACGATAGGGCCCCTAAGGCTAACAGTGTAGTCAGTTCTAAAAAAAAAAAAAAAAAACAAAAAACAAAAAAAAAAAAAAAAAAAAGTTATCTTTGTATTTATACTTAATTTTTAACGGAACAATGGTTTTCAATAACCTTATTTGTAAATTATATATATCCTTCAAATAAGTCATATATGTACGTCCATAGCTAGCTAGTCCATAATTGATCACTGAATCAGCCAATGACATATTCAAGAGCCAATGACATATACAATGTGTTATAAGGAACTTTATGTTTAAGTATGCACAATTTTGACAGCACAGCTCTAAGTTTACAACATACCTGGCCAACATGCGGACCCCAATTAAATTTATGATCTATTTTAAGCCCCAAGATATGTATGTATGCTCTTCCACTACGTCAAGGTACGAACATGTGCATGAGGTATTGTTTAAGTGCATGCAGTTGTGCTCATGAGCGACAATCTTAGGTAGGTAGTTAATTTTTTTATATGGTGAATGTATAAACATTAGCTTAGTTTTACTGTAGTTAATGGATAGACCTAAATCGTGAGCCCACTTACACAACATATCAAAATCCTCCTAAATCAAATTTTACTCAATATTTAGTAATACTCACACATACAACATAGTGAATGGGAACGCATAATAAATTGAGGAAGAGCACTATAATTTGCACAATTAATGTGATACATTTACAACACTATGAATATAAATAGCTTATGATCTCAGATGAGTGTGCATAAGATGATAATAAGTGTAAATGATATTATAATCATCTTAAAGGAGGCGCGGTTTACGCGGCAGTGTTTTGCCCATATAATCGTATTCCCCTATTTCCTCCTGGATAATGGTACTAGAGCAAATATTTTTATACAGTAAAATCTATATCTATCACTACCATGTCCCTATGTTTTGATTTTTTTCATAAATGATTATTATAAACACTATGAGCCTTTTAAAATGACGATAATTGCTGTTTTTAGCGTATGTTCAGACGTCAGAATATTGATTTTTGTTAAGTAAGTCGGAGGTGGAAGCCCTCTCGAACTGGTTTATCCGTGTGCGCTGGCGTAATGGTTAATGATACGCAAATATAATATATTACAAAAGTATTTGTCCTTTGTATATCTAAAAAAAGTCCACAATAGCATATGCCTATCTCTTATACATAAGCCACAATAAGCTATTTTGTGACAAACAATTGTTAAAAATTAAAAAGTTATATATGAAGTTATGAACATGATTTGATAAGGCATTTTAATTTTTACGAACAAAAGTTACTTCATTATAAATAGTTAATTAATTATCAATTAATTAATTAACTATAATTAATAATATAATTATAATTAATTAACTATAATTAATTAATTATCAATTATTAGTTGTCCATTAATCTAATTACTTAAGTATTTGCTATTATTTATATATTTTTAATGAATGACTGTCAATCCAGAATAAATAAATAAAGACAATTTTATGAAGTTAAGTTTTGCTCTGTATAGCATGATATTTGGAGACATAGTTTAGGAGATAATGAATAATTAAAATAATTTGTACCTTTTTTCTTCATGGTTTTATAACCTTTAAACCCTTTGGTTACGACAGCCTAGTTAAATCAACGCATTATATTTAAAGTAACAATCAATGAAGTTGTATACCGAAAGGACGTCAGTACTGCCAGGTTTGAAAATTTGCTATAGCATGAAAGACCAAGAGAGACCAAGGAGCCTTACAAGACTTTTTCTCTCTATTTTGTTCCGGACACATTCCATCGAAACGTGATGCATATCTTGGACTATTTACTCGCGGGAGGAACAATTATGATAGGCTACACGGGTGCGTTGGCGTTGCGGTGTTTGTCATATAAAATTAAGACGGGTGAAACCGTGGGGCACACCTAGTTATAATATAAACACCTATAACAACAAAACAATTTATTTTAACTGAGCATATAATGATAATGATAATTCTATTAGTGAAAGAAATATTAGAGTCGGATCAGTAGTTCCAGAGATTACAATACCTCTTCCAGACATATATATATACTACCTTTGTGTAATTATAGCACCTATAGATAAGTAATTATTCAAAACCACAGCTTAGTAAAGTTCAGTCACTATATACGTAACCAATAGCCAACCAACATTTAGGCGCAGTGGAAGACTTAGCATCCGAGTCCTCAATGGAGTTTCGTGACAAGACAATAGACTGCGTTTCGCAGAGCTGTTAAATTTATAACAAATTATAATAATACAAATACACTCTGTTACTCTCGGGGCTTGTGCTGACTAGAGAAGCTACACATTGCTAAGTAATAGTCAAAGGGATAGGAATAAATTATGGAGCTATCAGTCTGTCAAGGTCGTCATCTCCTCACACCAATTCTACTCGTGGCGAGATTACAAGTTTATATAATAGTATCAGTTTATTAATACAACAAACGGCCGCAATAAGGGGATCTCTCGTCCCGTCGCCCAAACCCAGTTCAAAACAACAATTAAAAGAGGTTTAACGGCACATTGACCTTCAAGACAAACACAGGTGGCCGGAATAGAGGGAATATCTCGTCCAGTGGCGCAAACACAAGCGTATTTATTCAAATTATAATAATGAACAAATTACACCGAGAGCCGGTCAAAAGGCATAATCTCCCAAACAAACCAAGACGGCGCACAGAGGTTCAGGTTAGAAAAATATAGACATAAGCATCGAAGTCAGAATTTCGATCAGATTTTTCTTTTATATGGTAAAAAATCATAATTCAAAATACTTTTATTCTTAGATAATGTACAATAAAGTCACTAGTTTTCGAGACAAAAAATATTGAATATTTATTTTATGGAAAATTCAATTCAAATTTCGATTAAGCTTTATGATATATGATAAAATACAACCCATAATTTTTAATTTTTTTGAACCACAAAAATTCGTGTGGCGGCTGATGATTGCACATGTGTATTAATGTAATTAGGGTTCAGAATATTTTTGTCAATGCTATTATATACATTTAGGCTGCTCAATTGAAACCATTTTCAAGAGAAAAAATAAAAAATGCACTTTGCCCAACTGGAGAATAAAATATTCTTTTTTTTTCTCAAGAACTTAATCAAACTTTAAACTTAAACTTAAAAACTTTATCAATATTTATCTAAATACAAAAATTGTTAGTCTATACTATTTCCATTTCTTTATTATCTCGATGACAGCTCCTGTGAAAACTTGAACGAGCGTCTTTTTTACATTATGTGTGCATTATTTTATAAAAATATGATATTTACACACGTACAAGGTTATACCAGAGTCGGAGAAACTGATACGGATGGAGCTATAAACGTAACACGATAACAGACCCGATATTTTTTTACAAAATGTAAGAAACTAAACTACTGCCGGATACTTTTGTACAAATTTATTAACTAATATTATATTTTATTACAAGATATTAAACGTATTCATTCTTGATTGATAATGCCAACTTCTTCAAAATTTTCGAGGCTGTTGTAAAATAAGTAGGTTCTCGACAATGAAACGAAATAATTATAACGACAGGTAATCTTTATTCATTTATTTTAATCAAAATCTGATGAATCATCGATATAATAAATAAATGCGATCGATATCATTACTTCTTTGGTCACAACACTACAACTATCAAATTAGAACTGTCATGGAGAAAATAAAGAAATGGAAATAGTATATAGTAATTCGCAATACAAATAAAAATAAATCAGATGAAAATTCCATTTATTCTTTGAGAAATACACCTCGAAAATGTTAGTTAATTTGTATCAATAGAACTCGTGCGGTGGCAGCTGGATATACATATTTGTTCTTATTTGATATTCAAAACACGTTAATCTATAATGTAATGACAACTAGAAGCTACTCAATTGATAACTTGTCAAGAAAAATAATAAAACTAGAATTTTTCTATGCAAAAAAAAATATTGTAATCGAAAACCATACTTTATCGAAATTGGTATGTGAATAAAATTAGTTAGAATTATGATCTTTTCCAATAAAAAAAAAATCAGATCGAAATTCCGACTTTTGATGACTATGTACCTATTTTTCAAATCCTGAACCACTGTGCAGCGCGACGACTGGCAGAAGTGACAGCGCGTTAAGCGCGATAGTTACATAAACAACTTGCGTTGCCAGGTCCCGGATCCGAACAACCAATGTAAAAAAAAATGAAATATATATTAACCGCATATCAACTTAGGTATTTAGGTAATATTCAAAAGGAAATTATTGCTAAGCTTGCCGCGATATAAACTATGAGATAATGCTCCCTAGGAAACAAATTTTCCGTCTTAAGAAAGACTTAGAATACTAGATTTACTCTTCTTCAACGAGGTCATCAACAACCGCCATAAAAGCGTTTCTAAAGTATACTCAAAACCATTGAAATGATTCGTAGTTCAAGAAAGTTTTCGAAATTAATTACTGCTGTTGAAATATTGTTGCCTTTAAAAATTCTTACTTAAGTAATGCTTTGTGAGAGGGTCTCGTGCTGTTTGGACATCGTGATGATATGTGATGCATTAAGATGATGAAAAAATTCGACATAAATAAATTTTTAAACATATAAAAGACTTCTCGTTGTGGGTTCATTTATTTACGTTTTATTTTTGTGAAAAGCTTTTCCCCTGGTATTATCAAAATGTACACGTTTTGTACACGTGTATACGGTACACCGTATTAAATAAAATAAAATAAAAAATTTTTTATATAAATGTCAAGCCTCAAGCAGGACAAACCCACTTTCTACTACCTTCCAGTCTGGACTTCCTACCTGTACGGAAGTCGGCCCACCGAGAATCGAACTAACCTAATCATACAAACTATTCATCGATTACGATTAAAAACCGTACACTTAAAGGCTAACTAAAGTCTAACTGTCATAATCATCTCTTACGTTGGTCTAGGACAAGAATTGATCTTAATTATAAATTCAGGATCCGTTACAACGGTCTACAAAGTCCACTTAACCATCGGTAATTGGAACTGAAAGGAATTTCTTACATTCAATATTATTGTACTACTGGATCTAATGGAGAAATTATTTTTGTATTGTATAGCCTTTTATCGAGGAAGGCTATAGGCTATATAACATCACGCTACGGCCTATAGGAGTAGAGCATCAATGAAAAACGTTGCAAAATTATTCCTTTTGAGAGCTTCCATTATGTGACGCAGAGAAGTTGCGCGGGTCGCCTAGTATGAAATACGAGGCCGGCACTGAAAATTTCGGGAATCAAGGAAGTGACACAACATTACTATTTAAAAATGTATTTATTGCTTTTCGAAGTATTTTTCGCGAAATTTGACACATTTTTCCATACGATGGAACCAATCATTAAAACAACCATTCCATTCGGAAGTTGGGATCTCCAAAATGGCCGTTTTGTAGGCGTCCACAGCTTCTTCAGGTGATGAAAATCTCTGTCCACGCAATTTATTCTTTATTTTAGAGAAAGTATAGAAATCATTAGGGTTTAAGTCGGGGCTGTACGGCGGATGGTCTAATAATTCTATGTTTTCTTGCTCTAAAAACTCTTTTGTTCTGTGCGCGGTGTGAGAACTCGCATTATCGTGATGGAGGATGATGTGGCGGTTGTCATTCTCTTTACGGAGTTCAGATACGACCTGTGGCAAACAAATGCTAGCATACCATTCTGCATTAACCGCTCTTTGTCCCTCAAGAGGAATAGTCGTAACATGGCCGGTTTTGGAGACAAACGTGGTCACCATTTTTTTTGCAACACTCCGTGAACGAATAATTTTTGTTGGCTTTAACTCATTTTCGAACACCCAAACTCGTGGCTGGTTTTTTGTTTCGGGTTCGTACGCGTATATCCAGGATTCGTCACCTGATACAATGTTGTATACAGCATTTGAGGATCCTGCGTGGAATCTTTCGAGAGTTCTGATGCACCAAGTAACGCGAGCCGCTTTTTGCTCTTCATAGAGCGAATGCGGTATCCATCGGGAAAACAACTTTTTTACACCTAATTGTTTATGCAAGATTATTTGTATTTGACTCATGCTAATGTCTAAAGTTGGCTGAATTTCGCGGTATGTCACATGTCGATCTTCCTCAATCAGCTTACGCACAGCATCAACGTTTTCTTGGGTGACTGCAGTTTTTGGACGACCTTGACGAGGATCATCACTGAGCTTGACACGTCAACGTTGAAATTCAGCAAACCAGCGATAAATTGTGGTTTTGGATGAGGCTTCATCACCAAATGCAGAAATCATCCGGTCAACACACTGTTTTTGTGTTAAACCACTTCGAAAGTCATAATAAATCCTCGCTCTTGAATTTTCTCGAGTCAATTCCATTTTCTCAACGACTAAACAAGTTTGACAAAACCTTGTGACAAGACCGAGAACCTTTTTTTAAATAAATAAATTGTATTCGATTATTAAAACCAAGGAGTTTTCAATTAAAAAGATTTTAATATGACAGGAACAGTGGAAATATTCCATTCCCGATACTTTTAGTGCAGCCTGCGTATAATTACAGGTCAAATTTTAAAACATCCTTCTAATTAAATATGTCCATAGATGTAGTATAAAATAGGTTATAATTTTTTGACGTGTAAATAAAATAGTTTTCAAAACAACTATCTAAAAACTATAATAACTGCCGCAGCTCGTTTAGTAATGTCTAAACAAAACAAAATAATTATACCCTTGGGAAAATAAAAACAAATACGCAAGCCCAACTGCGAAAAATATCCTAGTATAAAGGAAATAAATATAAAATGCTAACTGGAACAAAAAAAACATATACATTAATAATGATATATAAACATATATGTATATAAGAATCCACGAGTTGATTGTGTGTTTAAAAATTACAGTAAATTATTGAGGAATTTCGTCTATAGATAAAATGCCTAAAACAATAAAAATCAGCAAAAAATAATTGTTTATTTATTTAATTTTCTCTTTGGCAAATTATTATTTTTTTAACTGAGAAATACGTGATTTGAATCACCGATTAGAAAACGTGACGCTGCCGTTCAGGAAATCTGAATCTCTTGCGTCAGTTGTCGCACTTGTCACTTTATTATACAAAATAACATTTAAAATAGATGACGACGTCACGGGACCATAATGCAGCGATTTCATGACCTATTTTAAACCACTTTTTATGGTGTATTGATGAAAAAAATGTATAGGTATTATCATCATCATATAAAGTTTTAATATTTTATCCAACTCGCTGATTGCTCACTTTAATAGTATTAGATAACCGGACTCAAAATAAACTTTTAAACGCCACTACCACGAGCAAGTGTATCACCACTAGTCCATCTTGGTATTGTCGGGTGATCTCCACGGGACGATTGTTCTTCTGCCTGCGTATCGTTCCGACACGTGACGGATCGCCGAGTGATTGCAATAACTCGTCGCGAGTGGCGACTGACTGTGACAATTCGTTGCAAATTTGTTTTGTTGAAAAGAGCTCAGTTCAATAACAGGCAAGAGCGTAATCAGAATTGTCAAAGGGCGAGAGTGCGTCACATTTTGCGGCTAGTGCACTGCCGTGTCCGGAAAAAAGCGCACATGAACTAATCACACAGAAAAAAGCGCCTACAAGAAATATCCGCACGTGTAAATTTGCACACATGGATTTAATCACACATGTATAAAAACATATTAAAAAACGCGATTTTATATTATTTTATTTTAAATAAAACCATATGTAACCAAATCTAACAACATATAAAAACTAGTGTATAGATATTGATCATTTTAGATACTTGGGCCTTATAAAAAAAGCGATATCTTCATAAACAATACCTAATATATTTTTATTGCTCTTCACAGAATTTAGTATTAAAAACTACGTTCAAAATACTGAAAATTATAGTAATTATGAAATACACATATTTGTTGATGCGACTACCGCGCCACCCATTGTACCTACGTTGATGATAATATTATATTATGTCAATAGTCTTAACGCAAAATTACAAACAACGACTGTACAAAGTTTCAACTTAAACGAATGTTTAAACTATACTCGAACACAATCGCAACGCGTACGTTAACTTATACAATTATACTACTAGAGACGCCCCACGGCTCCGCATGCGTTTATTACATAGTAATTAGTTTCATCTATTAAATGTATTATTAGGTAGGTACTCATATTATTGACAATGCTTATTTATAGATCACATTAACTGAGGGAAGACATAAGCTTCTCGCCAAAATTTGAATACAATCGGTAAAGCTTTTAAAGTCTTTGAATGAAATCCGAATATACCAACAGACAGACAGATATATTTATTTCAATGTCATATTCATGATCAGTGTCATTTATATACATGGACAGATAGAACTACAGATATATTAATATGGATGCTTAAGATTATTATACAGCAGGAACTTGTTTGGTTTAAATGAAATCTTTCTAGGTCACAATCAATTCAATATCAGCTAGGCCTCTATTTTGCAATACATCTACAAGTTTATGAGACAAGTCGCTTACCTTTGAATAAAAACTGTAAAACTATAATGTAGCACAGTCTGTCAACGACCGGCACGAGTTAACTAATGTTATGTAAAAGTGATAAATGAACGTCAATAGAATACGGGTCAAGGACATACTTTGAACGATCTTTCTGTTTTTTTTTTAAATGTATAAATTGTCAAGGCGTAGTCAAAATGTGTAATCGCGAATATGACCATATTATGCTCCCACTTAAATAGTTGAGTATGAAATTTAGACTTTAGTAAATGTATCATATTTGGTGCTTAACTAAGAACAAGATAATAAATAGAACAAGACAATTTTTAACAAAAAAGAAAACCAAGTCCAATGATTTTGAGAAGTTCCCTGAAGTATTTTCCAAGTTGAAGGGCCAATCCCAATGAAATTAAAACAGGACCACCCTTGAGGTATCTCCTATCTAACAAAAAAGAATCATCCAAATCGGTTAATAAACAAAGAAGTTAAGCCTGAAAATCCATTTCAAAAAAAAGAATGCGATTGAGTAACCCCCTTTTTTTTTAAAGTCTGTAATTAAGCATACTATGGTCCTTTAAAAATCAGATCAAAATTTTAACGAACGTTATCAAGACAAATGATATAGCAAAGGACTGATTCAATATAGTGTGATATGATCTTGGAAAATGTTAGCAATCGGAAACAATATTCACGAGTGGTATTTATTGTTACTTACATTATCGAATAGGCTTAGCCTTTAGCCAAGTGCTAGTTTATTAACAAACAATATGCATAACAAACTCATAATGCGGTCATGCTATTGCCGATAAGCAAGCGTATGCCAGTGTCCACATGTAAAATAGCAAATAGTAAGTCAAGGATAATTATGATTTAATTTCGTAAATAAAAATTATATTATCGCAAGCTGTCTACTGATGAAATAATTCTAGTTTGGCAAGTGAAATCATAGAACTAAATTTGCTATTTTAGTTAAGATGTAAGTACTTTTGATGTGAATGGCGAATAATATTTCTTCATTTAAATCATAGAATATTTGTACCATAAAGAAACCATTGCATAAAAATTAGATTATGGTATTGGACATCTATGACTAAAATACACGAAGATACATTTTTGTAATCTTGTTAAGCATTTATAAAATATGTAAAAGAGTGCAAAAAGCTAAGATTTATATATTACTAGCTGGTACCCGCGACTTCGTTTGCGTATTATTGGATATACACAGACTGATATCGGAACACGACAAACCAAAAGAAAATCATAGATGGGTTTGTCACTATGTGTATTGTACAAGCTTGCGGTATTTTTCTTTAAACGTGAAACCCCTTTTATTTCTTACCAAATGCATAAATATGAATTTTGATATCACTAATTTCAGATAAGCTTGCTAGTATATTATAATGTATACAAAATCCGATAGTTTTAAAAGTGATATCATTCATTGATGCAATAAATAAAGGAATATACATTTAGACAAAAGAATCTCATTAAAGTTTCAATAAATTATCATCGATATTTCACAACTGGGCGCCCGCAAGTAGGTACTAATAAATAAGCAACACAAGAACTCATCTTACTAATATAATAAATGTGAAAGTGTGTATGTTTAGATGTTTATTACCCAATCACGCAAAAATGACTGAACAGATGTTAATGAAATTTGGCACATAGATAGTCATGACCTGGAATAACATATAGGGTACTTTTTATCCCGGTAAAAGTCATAGTTTAACCAGTGTTATCCTACAAATATAATAAAATGGAAAGTTTCTATGTTTGTTACTCAATCATGCAAAAAGAGTGAAACGGATTTAGATGAAATTTGGCACACAGATAGTGATATCCAATAATACGCAGACGAAGTCGCGGGTACCAGCTATAACGTACAATAAAACTAACAGTGGCACTAATACAACATTTATGTCCATTATAAATACAAACAATAGATTAAAACAAAAATTATTATCAATGATAAATTCATTTCCGTAAACATAGATAAAATCTAATTACTGTTCAAGAAATAGGAAAAACTCATAGAACAGAAAAAAATTATAACAAATGTATAATATTAGTGTAATTCAGATTATATTCATCGACGCATTCGAATAGTCTTAGTCCGGATTTCTGACGTCATAATTGTTATTATAATATGTTTTATAATATCGTGAGTTAGCTACGCATGTAGCCAAATGTATCATTTTCTATTAAACACTTGCAGTAACCACTTTAACTTTCACTGCTAGTTTTTCATTGGGTTATTTAAAAACTTGAGGTTCAATAGAAATAGGTAATTCAAAAATCTATACAATTCATAAAATTAAAGTCTGTTTGTTTGCTTTTTACTAAATACATATGACAGTATATATGTGCTTATATGAAAAAACAAATTTTTAAATTTTTTGTCTGTCTGTCTGTTTGTTCCGGGTAATCTCCAAAATGGTTGGACCGATTTTTACGGAACTTTCACTGGCAGATAGATAGCTGATGCTATAATGAGTAACCTAGGTTACTTTTATTTTAGAAAAAGAATTAGGGTTCCGCTCAAATTAAAGTTAAATTGATGTAGGCCGGCATGGCATAACAGCGGCAACCGTCAATCGATTGTCGATCTTTCGGTGGTCGTCGTTGTGTTTAGTAAGCATTTTTTTTTTAATACTCTGGAGCGGTGGTTGGGGGGGGGGGGGGGGTTCGCACGATTCATGCGTGTGCAACGGGATCCGGTAGTCCAGGCGGGCACAGCTGTTAAAAAATAATAAAACCTTGGTTTGTGGTTTGACGTCCGAGAACGGTGACGGGGTTCGCAGCTAAATAAAAGCAAATATGGATAAAATAGATCAAGACAACACTTATTTACCCAACTCTCCACCTCGCCACCCAATGCACCCGTGTAGCCTTTTGTTGTTCTAACTTGCATCTAGTGTATTTGCATGGTGGTAGGGCCTTTTCTAACGCCCCACTGGCTAGCTACCACCCTCATATTAAAATCTGTCGCCAAGCATACATATAAGTGCACTTGAGAGCCAGTTTCCCGTCTTGGGCTACATCAAAAATATTGTACTTTACATCAGGTGCAATTGTGACAATGATGCTAAACCTATGTTATGTTATGTTAAGTGGGCTCCATCTGTCCACACTTAGACTAGACGGACCTAGCCGTTGTGCGTAGATATTGCGACCGGCTATTCCAGCCAGCCCAACTCCGACCAGAAGCGCAGAAGCCTGCTGGGGCATTCATAGGCTTCTCGAAGCGACCTCGGGTTTTTGAGGATTTTTGCCCGTTGGGTTACAACTCTCGCGTATTCCAGTATTACGTGGGTAGCGGTTTCGACGCTAAACCTATAAACGATAATTTAAAAAAACCTACTTGCCTACAGTTTGTTAGATTGCTTGACGTTCATGGTTACTGCTCCGCTCCTTAGCGTTATGGCGTGAAGTTATACAGCCTTTAACCTTCCTCAATAAATAAGCTATAAAATGCAAAGAGAATGTTTCAAATATGACTGGAAGTTTTAGAGGTTAGCGCGTTCAACCAAAAAAACATATTATATTATGTAATATATCATTATAAATAGATAAATAATCGCTTTTCACTAATATAATTACTCTGGAAATAAATGCAGTTGAATGTCAACATTTTCCCAGTGACGCAAATCTCGTAATCGTTTTATAATGTGTTGAAATTGATAATGATTTCATATCGGAAGTGTATTCTTTGTTTAAAATCACAGTCCGCAATCTTGTATTTAAGCACGCATTACCACGCACTATCGGTGTTCTGTATAAACAGATTGTAATTCCTCTTGTATATCACGTTTGACACGTTTCACTTTCCGAGGAATTAATTTTGGACATCAAACAAATGTTTAAACAAAACACCACCCTCATAACTATAATATAATTTCAAATTAATACGACCTTATTTATTTATTTTGGTCGTCAACAGAATCAACATCAACACATCATCTTTAAAAAAATATATGAACTACAATATTTTTTTTCTCCTCCGGGATGAAAAGTTCACTTTTAGTCCCTGTCACGCGGAACAAATGTACCGATTCTCTCCCGGTGAGATGGCAAATGTGCGCATGCGCGTACTTTACTTTATCTCCCGGTAACCTAGCAACTGCGTGTTTATATATAAATTATATAAACTTTTCATCCCGGTTAAGATAAAAATTGTAAACGCACCTAGGGAGAAAAGTAGGACATCCCCACCCGCGATTGTCACCCTCGCCTTCGGCTCGGGTGACGACCATTCACGCGGGCGTGATTGTCCTACTTTTCTCCCTCGGTGCGTAATATACTATTAATTAAATGTGACCATAATTATAGGCAACGACGGCATGCACATTATTAAATCCTATTTCATTGTATATCTTTAGTAATATAAAGATACAAACAGCTATATAAAATTAAAAAAATCACAAGCAAATATAAATAATGCTTAAAGTAACTACACAATAAATTTGTACTCGTCTCACGAACAACATAATGCTCTCTTAATTTTAATAACAGAATCAAAGAAGATATCAACTTCATTTGTAAAATACTCTTGGAAGTAATGTTGTAATTTCTCATGAGTCTATTTAATGGTGAATAGTAACCTAGATTTGTACGAGATCGTTTCTCACAAAATAATTTATAGGTTCCTGTTCGTGGTATTCTTGATGGTAAGGCTATATTAACTTCTGAAAGAATCAGAGGCACATCCAAGATACCATTCATCAACTTAAACAGAAACACACTATCCAACAGTTGTCGACGATTGCTTAGAATTGACATCTTAAAAAATGTTAACTGATCCGAATAACTCTTAAGTTTGTTAATGAGGTTACCACTATATGTTAGGTGCCACAGGAATCTTTTCTGCACACTTTCTAAGCGCTTTATGTAGACATCATAATGTGGATTCCAAACAGTACTACAGTATTCGAGACCTGATCTAACAAGAGCATTATATAACAAAATTTTAGTATGTGAATTTTTAAACTCTTTACAATTCCTCAAGACAAATCCTTTGTTTTAAAAAATTTGTTTTTAAAAGCGTTTCTTACAATTTAGAATCAAGTGTTATTCCCAGATCCCTAATTGAATCCAAGGTTTTCAATGTAGTATTATTAATGCTGTATGACTGTAATAAAGGTTTAATTTTTTTTTTGCGTGAGAAATCAACGTAACAACATTTATCAACATTGAGGTTCATTTCAATATATAATCATTCAATATATATATTAATATATTATTATATTAAGTCCCAAATGGGAGCTCTGCGGGACACCGATTTAATAGAGAAGTATTCAGATGAAAACCCATTTATGACAACACGAGAAGACACCTTGAGATCTTCCTTAATTTCACTTTGTACTCCTGGTAACACCTTCTTAACTTAAATATGTGGCCACAATCGTGTTACATTACATTTTATGCTAATTCATTTCTCTATAACACTGGTTCCAAATCTGTAGTCCGCGGACTACCAGTGATCCGTCCGTAAAAGCTAAAATATTATCCGTAAAAAAGGTAAACTTTCCAACGTTTATTTCTTTTAAGTTATTAATTTCTTATATGGATGAATAGTTGGGGTGATGGCAACTGATCAAATATGCTTACGAATATATTAAAAGTTTAAATTAAAGGGACACAATTTTTTTGTTTAACTTAGGGCCTCTGATCAATTAAGGATTAATAATGATCGACTAGGAACCACTAGTCTAAGTGTTGATTACTCGAAAGTATTCATTTGCGTATTGTTTTGTTACTAACCGATGAGCTACTCAGTTCACCAATATTCATGTCTCATCTACAGTTTTAAACGATACTTTTACGTCAATCGTAGGTTTTAAGTCAATCATACTAACTATTCTTCGTTTTTTTTAGCATTTCACTATACCATTTTACTATAGGCCAGCAGTCTGCTTCTTATATCGTACCTTATACAAAACTAGATTGAACTACAGTTTACGTTTACCAAGCGGGAAATTTAGGAGAGTTTTGGGGATACCATATTCCTCGTACAATCTTGTAGGAGCAACCATATTTTACTCCTACGCTACGGTTCTAAAGTCTCTCCCACTCTGTAAGATGTATATTTATATCACCATTTTTTTATCGATAGAACTTCCTTCAGTTGTCTAATAGGCACTATACCACAATATTCACTTAGTCGCTAATGACGCCATGTCAATTGATAAATAATTAAGCTGAACATTGGTTCCGTCACTATCTTTACTAGGCTCGTATATATTCTTTGACCAAGTAAAAGGATAGGTAATTAAAATAAAAGTTATATTATTTTAATTTTTTTTTTTATGTACCTAGTAAAAAGCCATCTCCATTTTTACAATATTTAATACATATATTCAACAGTTTAATACAATATTTACTTAGAAAGATCCTAACGAACACAAATGAGGTTATTGATTGATAGTAAATGAAAAATTATTATCTAAATGTAAACGCAGCTGCTGATCTCATGAGTTCATTTAGGTATCTGACACAGTTTCCAATTGATATGTCGAGTTAGAACAAAGTCCAAACGCTCTCCATGTTTCTGATAAATAAATAATGTTTACTTTTCCGTAGACCACATAACGGATGACTGGTAACAATGTTTTATATGTAAATATACAAGAAAATTATTTTTAGAAGTTTCATGGTGTATCTTGGAAGTCGGAGGTCCGCCCTTGAAGTATTCTCTTCCCAACGAGAAAATAATCATCTAATTCTGTTCATAAACAATTAAAATTATGACTGAAAATCCATTTAAAAAAAAATTCAATCGAATTAAGAACCTCTTCCTCTCTTGAAGTCGATTAGAAAATTTATCTATACTTTTTATTACCGCTTCAAAGATTATAATACTTTAGACTAGAAAATTATTATACTAGTTGGCCCCGAAAACGTTCCGCCATTTCCAATAATTTGCTATAACGTTATCTCATGTAACTCATCCGAATTTCACGGTGATGGGTCAAACAATTTTGAAGCTTAGTAACACTTATTGTTATATATGTTACCTTATGATAGTTATTATAGAAGTTGATACTGAAATTATGATTGACTTTACATTAAATTATTGTAACATACGCCGACTAGCGGTGAAGTGTCTGGATTATTTAATTAGGTATTCAAATAAAAAGACACAAAGTTCATCGGCCCGATGTTCACTAGGATCAGCGACATATATATTAATGTTAATATTGTCCTGTAAAGGATTACATAACGTTTCCAACGTAATCAAACAAAAATTCAACCATTCTCCAATCGAGAGTAAACAGCATTGTAACCACACGAACTCATATCGATCCGAGGAGGCCTATTACGAGCAGTACCGGATATTATAAGAGGTCAAGAATAACGGACGATGTTAGAACCCCATAATAACACTTTTTTTGTATACTTGTTACGATTTACATATTTACATACTTTAGCATTTTTGCGTATAATTCGATTCCCAGGTCGAGCAGTGTTATTGGGTTTTTCTATGAAATTCTCAGTAGCAGCTCGGTGTTTGACTTTGTGCCCGATTAATGGCAATAGACTAGCCCCCTGTTACGTGAAACTTTTTTAACGTGGAGTAACCCGTCATGGGTACCACCCGCCCGGGGGGACGAGTAGTTAAACCCTAACCATTTAGGGATACAGGCGTATGATGCGAGGCGTAGGATGTTATGTTGTGTTATGTTAAAAAGGCTTCATAATACAATTAATAGTTTTAGTTTCTTTAACAAGAATAACGTAGGTTTTTCATTAACAAAGTTGATGACCTTGTTTTTCGTAAATAACTTGTCTGTTACATTAACCGCGCCTGGTTATTACTTAATTTTTGGGTCATTGTGTTACACAAACTGAGAAATAACGAAATGCCACCTTTTTTTATATTAACATCCAAGATTTAATCCAACCGGAATTGTCTGAGTTTATGAACTTGACATAAAATGATATACCTACTATATTACAGTATTATACACCTAAAGGTAAATAAACCAATAGATTATTACATAAACAATTGGGTTACTGGTTCATTTCTCTGAAGTTTTTAGTTTTAAACTTTTTTCTTTACCATAAAATTGTCTACATAGGCAGAAGTTATAATAATTGAGATAGTGTGAGTAGGATTCCCAGAACTCTCGGGGGAGGAGGGTTCAAGGCCGGCAATTTACTCTTCATGCCTATATTGTTGCAAGCGTCCATAGGCTTGCGTCCATCAGGCGAGCCGTGCGTTTTAACGAAACAGTATCAAATAAGATTATAAAATTGGAGCGCGTCGTCGTTGCGTGACGTAAGCCAGTACGAAACTAAGATGTTAAAAAAATGGCGTTGCTTACAGTACAACACGGGAGCTTGAGGGGAAGTTACAGGGTAGCGGGTGGAGGGTTGCATTCCAGGCGAGTATCAACTTATCGCGCACGGGTAGTACATTAATTTGATATAATATATGTCATGGTTTCAACAATCTACCAGTGAAAATCACGTCAAAATCGGTCCAACCGTTTCGGAGATTACCCAGAACTGACAGGCAGATAGACAAACAATTATACTTTCATATGCATTTAGTAAAAAGCTGTTATTTTGATATTACAAACAGACATTTCAATGTTATTAATTTTTTGTTTCCTAATTAATAATTTATGAATAATCTGGTTTGTCTTAATAATTATAAAGATATTAAATTTTGTAACCGTTATTATTTTCTTATCGTCATAGTCGAATTTTTTTATTTATTTCAACGCTTGTTGCAGATAAATAGAACCATTTAAAATTAAATGTTATTACTAGCAATTTCAATTTATCGGCACAGAGATTAAACAAATATATACTATCAAAATAGGTTGAGGTCTTTTCACATCTCATCTGCAACATAATTGTTATACGTATTTTTTAGTTATTATTATAATTAGTATTATTTTGATTTTTTTTTAAGTATTATTATTTAATTATTATTATTATTAAATAACTTTTCTTAATTTATTATTATTGTTTGTTTAAGGAATTCATGTACACATTTATTTATTAACTTCGTTTACTATTTAAACTATTTATGTTGTAGAAGGATGAAACTGATGTTAATCAATTGCAGGCGGAAGTAGCTAAGATATTTCTGATAAATAATTATAGGTTGTCTATGAAATTAGTTGAAACGAACGAAGTAGTTCCAAAGAACCTGAAGACAAAATTTATTTTTAGATCTAAACAATGGAACATTAATTTTATTTATCGGTTGGATTGTGGCCACGTACAATCGTTCAATAACCCTTTCTGCGTCTGGCGAACTCCCAAACATGCTCATGCTGTTAAATGCTTTACGACAAATCAATCACGTAGTGTTACGGACGGATTCAAAAAGAAGTCTGGGGCCCAGATCCAATCTTAGATACATAAATCACCTTTTGGGTATTATGTATTTATTAATTTATATATAAAGTTCCCGTCTTACATATCTTTCAATTAACGTTAAGTTTGAACGGAATGTTCAAAAGTTCCTAAAACCTGTTTAGGGTTTATAAAATCATCGCCGCTGCCCCTGATACGTATATAACCTACTGCAACCTTTATTTAAACTCTTAAACTGGAATTTATGGATTTTTTTATGTTTTGAGTTGATTGTAGACAAACTTACAAAACGCAGTTACGACTTATGAGTACCTATATTCCGCAAGGTTTAGTTGTTTTTTTTATTAACCCTTCATTCTTTGTTTCTAAGCATCCTTAATTATTATTTTGGTCCACAGCATAAAAATGATGTATTTCTTGATTCAAACCCTACTCTATCGGATTTAAATAGTATTTTATTACTGTTATATCTAAAACAGTTATGTTATCTTGCATGTGCCTGTTTATATAATAACTAGGCGTGCCCCCCGACTCACTTTTATTACGCAGCACGCTCTTATTCTTATTAATTATTTTCGTCTCGTTATTTTATTTTTATTAATTTTTTTAAATAAGTACCTACTATTTATTATTGTAACCCTGTCTACAAAATTTAATTTAAAATCGATTGAGAATAAATAAATATTTTATGTATTGAATTTTTTTTACAATTTCTAAAAGTGTTCTAAATGATCTAAAAGCGTTTAAGTTTTATAACCTCAATTGCACATATATTTCCCATGTGCAAAAAAAAACATAAAAATCTATTAAACCGTTTTTGAGTTAAATAGAGACATATAAACAAACAAAAATCATATTCAGATCAATGATCTTTATAACAGATGTCTATCACGAAATTAAAAAAAAAATCATGTACCTAACTACAAACAGAACCACAGATTTATTAATATAGATCGACACAAGGACAACTGACATTATTCCATTGAGATGCAATGTAGATATTTGTTTGTATTTTCAAGTTTGAATTTCAATATCTATAAACAAATTTATAGCTATAGAATCCTTAAGCTATCATGGATGCCAGAGACACTCGACAAGTGGATACAAATACGCACATTCTAAAAATATAATCCTTTTTGCACACAGGCAATCCCATTAAATTACTGAAGTGTAAATACATTTAAGTCTTCCTTCTTCTTAAATCCTTGGACAATGGTATTTTTTATTAACGACTAAAAAACTTATATGAGACATAGTTATATTTAACGAAAGTTTACTAGCCAAAATAAAATTACCACTGTATCTAATTATCATAGTAACATTGAATGAATACTTTATTGTACTTTTAGTTTGTACACTGGCGAGCTTAATGAATTATAGCATTTTCTACCAGCTAACCAGCGGTAATGTGGAAGAAATTATTATTGTCCGTAAAGCCATAGGAAATTAAATTTAAAATTAAAACAAAAATATGCAAACACAAAAATATAAAACTCGAAAAGTAATAAAATTTACATACAAAAATATAATAATATATAAAAATAAATAAAATAGAAATACTTATATATAAATACATACAAGAACATAATATACAGGGTTATTAGTAATTCGCCGTATTCCCGATAGGAGGTGATAGGGGAGACTATTTGCAATAATTGTAACCCCCATATGCATTAGGTATGCAAAAGTGAACCAGTTTTGAGTTCTCATGTTTTTTAGCTTTTTTCAAAATAAGTCAAATGGTGATGATTGCAGCTGGGTTTTACAATAAATAATAATTCAAGCGAAAATAAAGTTATACATGTATTGTCGTATCAAGACAGTGAGAATAAGTGCCGGTAAAAGGTTACGCCGAGATGCTTCCCCGCTCCGCCGCTCCTCGTGGGGCCCCTCCCGCGCCTCGATCTGTCACCCCTCTGAGACCAAGCGCGAACATCAAATAAGCAACATCAAAAATTTATTTAAATTTCCTTTTTTCTTCTGATTTATAAAGACGATTATTCATCAATATTATTGAATACTGGTTATTCATCAATATTAAAACAACAATTATTAGTCCAAATTTAAAAATGCAAGACGAAAACCGATATTTTTTTTTGTTATTATTTTCCATTAAAATGCCTTAAAAACAAAAAAAACGTTATGAAAATTGACTTGCAGATTATTTTAAAAACATAACACCGTTTTCTTAGTTCTCCAACAATGCATAACAACTAGGAACTTATTTCAAAGAAACTAAAAAAAATTATCACAAAAGGAAGCAGGCGGAAATTCGTACTCGAACTAAACTTAAGGTCATTCTTTAAAATTTACATTATTTACATAATATTAATTAAAAACAATACTCAAAGTAAATAAAACAAAAAATACAAATTTAAAATAAAATTTAGAACCAGTAACTGTTTAGTAGTAATAACAAATAGTAAGTAACAATTAAGACATTTTGTAATTTAGCCTAATTAAAGTTCTTGCTCGAAGTGACTTCCCCTATTGCGTACACAAAGTCGCATTCTTTTTCTGAGTTGTGACTTAACTGCCGAAGTAGTCAAATTATTTCGCATCGCATTTTCTGCGTTTATAATTCTTGTTTAGAGTTCTTCCGCGGATGACACAGGTGAGACGTCGTAAACTAGGGATTTCATGTAACCGCAGACATAGAAATCAACCGGCGTTAAGTCCGGACTCTTCGTAGGCCACAGAATGGGTCCTCCTCGTCCTATCCAACGATTAGAAAAGTCAAGCCATCGCTTAACATTGACACCAAAATCTGCTGATACACTCGCTCGTGGAGGTGGCGCCTAATAGGTAGCAATCTTTATCCTTATAATCAATATATAAAAAAATTGTTAGTAATGAGCGTGTAGTTCTTAAATTTAAGATATCTGTGATCAAGACCTGTGATTATTACATTAATTAATATTACACTTCGTAATACTCCAAAATTGAAATTACAAATAATAATAAAAAAATACAAGACAATTTTTTACAAAAAAGAGAGCCATCTTTAATGATTTTGAATACATAGTTCCCTTGTGTATCTTCGAAGTTGAAGGCCCAATGACAATGCAATTAAAATGGGACAACCCTTGAGGTATCCTCTATCCAAAAAAAAGAATCATCTATATCGGTTCATAAACAAAGAACTTATGGCTGAACATCCATTAAAAAAAACATTCGAATTGAGTAACCTCCCGGGATACTTTAGGGGTGGTCCAGGGTGGTCCCATTTTAATTTCATTGGCATTGGATCTCCAACTTTGAAGATACACAAGGGAACTCTTTAAAATCATTGAAGATGATTTCCCTTTTTGTTAAAACTTTTCACGTGTTGAAGTCAGCTACGAATCAAAATAAATACAAAATACTTAAACGTACGAAGCTAGTACATACTGCCACCTAGTGATAAATACGATTAATATTTACGCTTGTTTCTTAATTTTTGTTGCGTTTGATACAATACATAGTTGAAGTAATATATAGTAGATGGCGCTATATTCATTCGTATAAAAAATAAAGTACTATTTACTTATTATATCCGTGTTACTTACCTACTTGTTTTATTATAGTCATAACATTAAATCAAAACATGACTAATGGAAAATAGGAAACGTTTGTTTTTGACATTTCATCAATGTTAATTCAATATAAAAAAAATTGTGGGTAATGAGCGTGTAGTTCTTAAATTTAAGATATCTGTGATCAAGACCTGTGATTATTAGATTAATTATTATAATATTACACTTCGTAATACTCCAAAATTAAAATTACAAATAATAATAAAAAAATACAAGACAATTTTTTACAAATATCATTATTATTATTAAAAATCATTATTCATTAATATTACTGAACTTTTAGAAATTCCTCATCTTTACTGAAACGTTGGATTTCGAAGGTCACTTGCAACCGAAGAGATATTTTCCTCATAATCTTCTATGTACAGACATCGATCAGTTACATTTTTATTATATGTACAGATTTAATGACCTCATTTTTATGGTTGTTTAAAACTTTGAACTCAATGTTATTATACTAAGTCTATGTATGTATTCAGTAAAAAATTAAAATATTACGTGAATCTAAACTAAGTAAACTATAATAACCCCTTCAAACTTAAATTTTAGATGAAATCAAATTAAAATCATAAATCAAAAAATCTTTATTAAATTTAGCCTCTAAGAAGGTAGTTATCAATGTTAAGATACTACTACTTGTTCGCAGTATTTACAATTAATAATTATATTAATAATGATGCACAGAGAGGGAGTCACTTCCAAAAATCACTATAATTCACCTAATGATCCACACATATTAAACCTTTTGACAGTAAAACCCGCTTGACATGTTCCTTGAACTGATTGTCCGGCAAATCAGTAATGTGCTTCGGAATCTTATTAAAGAATCTAACATTAATAACTAAAAAACCTTTTTTTTCTCTTACAAAATCTAAATCACTGTATGAATAATTTATGTCTATTTCTACAATTAAAACTCCGTGGCTGGTAAATTTTTAAACTGGCATCTACGTGGAACTTTTCTTGCATATTAACAGTATAATTTTATGTAATAACTGCGCCCGCGGCTTCGCTCACGTGAACTACAGAATCCCATCGATCGGGCTCACGGGCCAATCTTATTTCCTATAAAGACAAAAATGCTTATTGTGGGTGTTCCTTAGAAGATAGACATATACTCTCGCTGAATTTTTGTAGGTTGTTGTAATGTCTTTAATTATTTACTACATGAATATGATTTAACTCTTATAGTTTACAAATCGTTAGCCATGTAAGCGCCCGATTTAATTCACCAGGACCATTTTTTTTTGCTCGGAAACCTAATTCTTTTTTTTAAGTAAAAGTAGCCTCAGGTACTAATTATAACATCAGCTATCCAACAGCAGTCCAACCGATTCGGAGTTTACCCGGAACAAACAAACAGACAGACTGAGAAACAAAAATATTAAAAATCAGTTTTTTGTTGTATCGTATATACTCTTAGTAGATAGCTGTTATTTTGACATTACAAACAGACACTTCAATTTTATTAATTGTAGTAAAGATAGTACCTATTAATACATGTTTCGAAGTACTCAAAGAGTCACTTGAACGACATACAACGAGTAAGAGCATTCGCGGATTATTAGGCCTGCTTTACGACCTTATTGTTACACCCGTACTAGATTTGTCTTAGTGGCAATATTTTGCTGTATTTACCACTCGATTTACCATAAAAAAGATAATATCCAGTGATAAAGGTAACCTTGAACCGCAAAAGTGAAAGAAATAAAACTCAAGAAAAAGAAAGTTGCGTGTCGAGTTATCGACGCATTTTGTGATCAGGAAGGATGCCTTACAATGTTGGAATGTGGGCAACCTTCTAGGATACGTTTACTTCTGGCGGAAAATTCGATGACATCCGCTACTTATACATTATATATTATATTTTAAAATTATTATTGTTCATTTATATGTACATCTTTTAGTTAGTTATTTAATTTTTTTTTCAAACATATTTATCATAGAACTTATTCACTATGCAGACAGTCCTCGAGTTACTTGAAACAACATTTTGACGACATTCCTCAAACAAATGTCGCTTTTATCGATTTACGTCCTAGGTGAATCTACTTAACTCACAGTCTACCAACATACCGAATTGGAATTGAGACATTTACGTTTAATTTATTTTCATTTTACATATTTATTAATATTTAGATAAAATCATAAAAACAAAAAGTACCAAAAATAATCGCTAGAATTTGCTTCGAGTAATAGAGAATATTCGAAGGACCTAACCTATGGGTTTTGTATGGAAATGTATTTAAAAAAATTATGTCGATTCGATTAAGGTCACTAATTTCGTGAACTTAACATACCATAGGCACGAGGACAACCTATAAATAAATAATTTATCTTAACTTTTCACATTTTAGGACATTATTAGGCATTACTTAAATGCAACTTAATGATCCAATTCTAATGAAATGTTTAGAAATCATAGACTACATTGTACGTGAACTTATTATTAATTACAAACGACTTTAACAGTGTTGCTAAACTGGTTTTTTCTTTCTATATTATACCTACTTACTATGTATTTTAGGTATTATAAACTATATTTTTAGAAATATAAATATATCTAATATATAGATCTATTTATAGAAATATATAGTGTATGTCCGTCGCTGGATCTATTTATTTTTACGTATATCTTTCTTTACACTTAGAAGAGTACATACGTTGACTGATTATACGGGCGTTTTGGTAAACCGTAATTTTTGTTTAGAAATACACTGATATAGAAATTTAGCGAAGATTAAGCCAAAAAGTAATTTATTTACAGCAGAAGTCTAGCAAATATAGTTTTCAATTTATTGTATATTTTGAAAAAGCTTACAGACTATATTTATAAACCTCAATTTAGTTCTGACAAATCACTTAACTAACCACTTGACCACAGACGGTCAACTACAAGCTATTTGCTTAAGATTCCGCTAGATTCTTCATTTAATTGAGGTGTTTACTCTTTCAATTTAATATAAAAATAAATAACAGCCGATCTTAATTGGAATATTCTTTAAATGTAGTACTTACATTGTATTAAATTTTTTTTAAAAGATTGTCTGCTACGAGAAAGTTATTAGGTATATTTGAAGTGTATGAATATATTAAAAAAACACCTATTCAATTATAGGTCCTAGTTAGTTTACTGCTTTATATGATACATATAATATACATGTTTTATTTACTGAACAAATTTGCTTCTTATTATGGAACATGTATTCAGTTAATTTCATATAAGTACCTACCACAACTCACTGAGGTAAGTGCAACTATACCTAATAAATTAAAACTTAAAAAATATTACATTGTGTAAGTAAACGTAAAGAAAAACTTTGTGTTACTTATCTCCTTAAGGCATTGTCAGTAGGGTTAATATCATGTCTAATTGCATCGACTTTTTTACACTACACTAACATGAAAATATTGATTTTACATCGGTAGCTTTAAGCGTAATTTATATGGCACGCATAAATAAATTTTTTTTTTGCAACGCACATATTGTAGTATTATTTTAGCTTCATTATTTATTAGAATTTGAATATAATTTATTTTATACTAAAAATTAGACAAAAAGCCAAATTTGAAGTTAGCATAGTGTAAATTAGTAGTCTAATCTCCGAAACGGTTGGACGGATTTTGGCGGGACTTTCACTGGTAGATAGCTGAATTTATTTGAAGTAACTTAGGCTAATTTTATTTTAGAAAAATAATTAGGGTTCCGCATAAATTTAAAAAACTCTTCATGGTGAATCAATTCTGGCGCTTAAATGGCTTAAGCTGAGTAAACCATAAAAGATATAGCAAATTAATGTACTAAACAATTGTAGACATTAAAAATACCTACAAAAAAGTCTGGGATACTATACGTCTATCTTCTAAGGAACACCCATAATAAGCTTTTTAATCTTTAAAATAGCCGGAGCGAGGGAGCAAGATTCGCGCGGGCATTCTGTATTCCACGTGAGCGAAGCCACGGGCACAGCTAGTTGCTAATAAAACATTTACATACAAAATGTAAAAAAGAACGCCAGAAAAGATGTTTTAGAGTTTTAGATAGTTGATAATTATGCAACATTAATTTTTGCTTCAGGCTGTTTTATCTATATGAAAATGTTCTGTATAAAACCATTATTCCATGTCGGTTGAAATTTGTAAATTTTACCCGTTGCTATTTATCCTCAGATTCAGTTGTACCACCTAAATCATTTTTAAAATATTCTAAACTGTCTTGACCTAATTTTTAATTAATCTGTTTACTTATTAAATATACTCTACAACAATAAATTCCGAAACTATACTTGTTAACTTAAAGAAATCGTAAGCAAATATCACTCATTGTTGATAACTAATAACCTAACCACGCATTCATTATACATCATAAACTGCGGATGCCGACCGATATCATAATATAAATCAATGCTGACTATTCGAAATTCAGTATAGTAGTCACAGGTACAGTGCAGAGACGTGGTTGCATCGCGTTCATCCGTATCGCAGCATTGCAAACAAGAAATCACTTGATATCATATCACGGAAACATTTTATTATAAGAAAATGGTGAAACGTGAGTGCTATTTATTTTGATCTTTATTATCATTTATGACCAATTAGATTCTATAATATTGTCATGGTATAAAGATAGACACAGAACATGCATTCATTTTTTTCGTGTCACCTACACATAAAGGTTATGACAAAAAGTATTAAATAAATCCCTCATAGTTTTCCACATACCGCACTTTTGTTAACATAAACTTTAAAGTTGTTTTTTATACTCCAGTGATAATATGTATAATAATGATTATATCGTTACAATAAAATAAAAATTAATATTAATTGATCCTTTTTTCTCATATCCGACTGCATTAAGTTAATATTTATAAAGTATATTATTTATATATAATGTTAATTATACCTATCTAAAAATGTTTGGAAAATTTTTTATTTTTATTGTTTTTAACATGGATATTTCAAAACTAATCAAATGGCTTTTTTTCTATAAAGTATAAACTATCGGTTATTACTTCTATAACCGACTACATCAAGCTTATATTTATAAAATAAAAAAATATTACTCATATGATTTAAATATTCACGATATAGATTTCTTTTTATTGTTTATAAGTCGGGCATTTCAAAACTAATCAAATAGTGGGAAGCTATTAACCAAGCGAGAACAAAGAAGAGCCATACTGCCATACATTCTTGAAAATACCGTATCTCGCTATAAAAAATTATAACGGTGCCTTCAACCAAACACGAAGTTTAGTCTTATTTGTTCGGTTTATAGGTAGCTGTGAATATTTTATACCGAAGACTTATTTGATCAGTGTTTTTCTAATATACAATTGATTCTATATACCTAACCTTACTGTTTTGCCTGACTACCCCTTATCTATGTTAAATAAAAATGTCAAAATTAATTTATTTATAAATTAATATCTTATAATAATTATAAAAAAAAGAATCAAAGATGTCGTTAAAAAAATCTGGAGGTTATTGCTCGTTTAATAGAACAACGAAATTAAAGTAAAATAAAAAATCGATCAGAGGAATTAACTTTGTAATAAACTTTTAAAGCAATTAATAGTATTATTATACATCGCGTCGCGTCATTTAAGTAATTAATGTTAATATGTTTCTGGAAAACAACAAAACTAATGTATCAAAATTATCACATTCATTATTATTGTAATCAAATTAACTATGAACTCTTTTACAACAAATTATATCTTTTTATTCATTGGGTACGTACATTATACATTGCGGAAATGTAATCTGGAATTATATGCAGGAGTTCCAGGCAATGAATCTGCGAACGAACTTGCAAGAGCCGGAGCTGCGGAAAAGCAGATTGGTCCAGAACCATTCTCTGGTATCCCAAAAAACCTTGTTCGATTGACATTAAGGAACCAATACAACCAAGAGGATTTAATGTTCTGGTATAATTTTCCAGGTCAAAATCATTTCAAAGAGCTTATTAGCGCGTTCAACCAGCGTAGAGCTGGAGAAGCTCTGATGCTCAGCAGGAATCAGCTACGAATCTTAGCGAGGGCAGTCACTGGACACTGTTATCTAAATAAATATGTGTACAATATTGGTGTCCAAGGTACAAAAGATTGCAGATTCTGCAAAAGTGCGGACGAAACTCCAAAGCACCTCTTGTGTGATTGTGACCCACTAATACCTAAACGTAACCGGATTCTGGGTAAGCACGTGCTGCTCCCAGAAGAGGTTCAGTTGCTCTCTGCCAAGAAAGTCCTGCAATACATTAAAGCTATAGGATTTAATGGGAAGCTTTAGTAGTGTGGGGCGATCACAATAAACCTCATTGGTCGCAGTGATACAGGACTGCATAAGCCTGCACAGCCCCCGTTTAGAATAGTAATAATAAACTAGGTTTTTTCAAAGATTTTTAATTTTCGTCTATTTTAATCAAATATGTTCTGTATACGAAATTTCCTCAGAATCGGTTGAGAATTAATAATATATACAAAGTGAAATGTCGAGGAAGAACCCTATGCATTGTTTTGTTTTCAATGCCTTTTTATTTTCCTCTATTGTAAAAATGGTAATACTTACGTCAAATGTTGTGAACATGGTGCAAGACCCTAAAGTATTTTTTTTAATTATAACAGCTCGGCACGTCGACGGTACTTCCCCTAATGGTAAGCACAGCACAGTCCAAACACAACGGCGACCACCGAAAGATCTAAATCCATCGACGGATTTGGAACAAAAATTAAATGTACAGACACAACTACAAATTCATTACAATAGATAAATATTATTTTGCTACCATGTAAGGATATTAGGGTTGATACTGACATAATATGCGAATTGCATAAAACCCTTTCAACATTGATTAATGATTGGTATCCGCTGCGCTTAACTTTATCGCAGAGTGTAGTGACTATTTGAAATGAAGCTTATCAACGTGATATTATTATCGATATGGCACTGACTTGAGTACGCCGATTCGGCATCGTTTTTTTTTTTTTTTTTTAGAACTGACTACACTGTTAGCCTTAGGGGCCCTAAAGCCGCTGCGGCTTTTACAGCTTCACCGGACTTGCTCGGCATCGTTTTTATTGCCGTTTTTTTTATAGTACGCCGCTAGATACCGCTAGTAGAAGCGACGCGGAAACCAATCATTAATCTATGCCTTTCAAATTTAAGAATTAAAAACACAACTGCGTAAGAGAATGACTACTTTGAATTAGTATTTATTATGCTTTAACACTTTTGACTTTTTTATTGTTCTTTGCAGTATCGCAGCATATGCTGACAGAGCTGGAAAAGCTTCCAGGCGTCCAACTAGGCGACTTTCTACTCCAGTTCGAATTAGATGAACCACGGGAATCGGTTAAAGAGATCGCAAAACAAGAACTGCGTGAGACTCCGGAGATTGTAGCCCCAGCTGTAAGTGAACTAAGAAGATTACTTACTGGTACGTTCCTATCATCTCTATATATTATTTCTCAAATGTGTTTTCTTGTGGCAATACCATATCACTCTTAATTGTTTTTTTTTTAAATAATTTAAACGTTATTTTAAAGATCACGTACAGGTCCTTTAAGCGTAACGTGAAGAGATATTTATACAGGCCGATATGACAGCGGCGAAAGCCGATAGATTTAGGATCGCTCGAAAAAAAAAAGACAATTTGTTTAACTAAAATGATAACATGATAGCTGTTAGTTAGATTGTTTACGTTTTATTATGTGCGAAATATTCTCACGGGTCAGCTACTTATGTAGTATAATTTAGAGAGAGGCGTCATGTATGTATGTAATTTATTTTAAGTCTTATTTGATTCCGTAACGTTAATATAATTCATACAAAGTATTTTCATAACGCATGCGATATTGCGTGACGGTAAAATTAGCTTATGTATAATATCAATAGATATTGATTTGGACCAATAATTACCGTTATTAAAAACCGAACAAGTGCGCGTCGGACCAAGCGCAGTGTAGGGTTCCATAGTTGCCCGTCACTATATGATGGGGGTGAAGGGTTTTTGTTTGATACTATGATCATGTTATTAACTTTACGGTGTAAACACGGGTCCACATAGGACGATGGTAATTGAAGAAGGAGGTATAAAATGCAACTTTACAAGGGAATTCGGAATCCATAGTCTATGTTATTATTATATAGAGGTCCTGAGTTCGATTCCCAGGTCGTGCAAAGTGTTGTTTGGTTTTTCTGTGAAATTCTCAGTAGAAATTCGGAGTGTGGCTTTGTGTCCATTTAATGGCTATAAGTTCGCCTCCTATTACATGGGACCTAAACCCAGCGAAATGTGTGTGTACATTCGTACACCTCGAAACTCGAAGGGTTCTTCGGGGGTACAGGCGTGATGGTATGTTATGTTATTATTTCCAATCCACTTCACTTGTTACACAATACAGGGTAAACATCACAAAAAAACTACTACATGAATATGATGGACTAAGATCCTGCTAAATACTCCAAGCGAAACTATATTCCTACAATTATTAAGGTTGTCACCTATTAAAAAATAATTTAAGCTTAAAAGTTTTTGTCGACTTTTTTTAAAAACATCAGTTTGTGGCATTCGCTGGTATTTTAAAAACTAACTTTGTTCAGCAGTTTTTATTAAATCTCATACAAATAAGTAATGCTCGACTGGCGATATTAGAAATGTATTATTTAAAACAATACTCAATTTTGGGTCAAACAGAAAAACAAGAGTACAAGTGTTTGGTTTTAATTTTTGGCAATATCATGTAGAGGACTCACTTATTATGAGTTAATATGTTGATTTATATTTGAAACATAGGAATTATTAAGATTTTTTAAGTGTACATAATAACAAACCTAGGAAATTGTTGTGTACGATATTAAAATATGTGAGCTAATGTAGAGAAAACACTAAAAGGACATATTTTACCTTTTCCGCTATAGAAAAAAAACTCCGGTCTAAAAGTCTGAAAATCATTTTTTACCTTTTTTGCTCTAACCGCCCCAGGAGCGCGATTTGTCGCCCCGGTTGTCACCCATGCCAGCTACACTACTGGTACTATATTAATTTATAGTTGTAAACAACTTTCAATAAAGACTATCACTGCCAGTTATTTACTCGGGCAATTGTTAGTATTTATTATTACAATAAGAGGTATTGCAAATTGATATTGAGTATAAAATTATATACGGCATTGTTTTCCAATTCACACTCCTAAAGGGTCTGATGATCTATCAAAAATATAAAAAGAGCTTTTACAAAACTCATTTAAAATTTAAAATTCTGTCAACAAATGTCTATATGGCGGTAGTAAACTTATAGTTAATCTTGTTTAAACCAAATAATTTCATTAGTAGTTTTCCACTGTGTTATTGCCACGTTAAGGATGTATACATAATTAATTACATGTTAAAAGATTTCAACATACACAAGTTTTTAGATAAACAATTTACATTACATTACGCAACCACAACAAGCATTGTATGTATGAAAAGATTCAACTCCTTATTAACTTGGAGGTGAAAACAATCATTATAGAGCTTAATATGAAATAGTCGCGCTGAGGAAGCTTAAAAGGTCAATGTTTTTTATATAAATAGGTTTCTTTACCCACGCTGATATTAATTTGATGTACGTACACTTATGTATGATTAACTTTTTTGTATTCATTTGAAAACTCACATCGGATTTTACAAAGAATTATTATAGATAATGCCTTATGATCATTGACGTAATTCCTTTTGAGCAAAATACAAAGATAATTAACAACAATCTTTAATTTAATCGATTTAGTAGTCTCTCCATTATATATAATTTTATAAAGTACTAACGGTGTGCCTACGGCTCCGCACGCGTTTATTTACGCAGTATATATTTTTATCCCATAACTTTATATTTACTCGTATAATAATAGGAGTAAAACCTCATATAATAATATTGACAGTTCATATAGATTATCAATTCAGAAATGACATATACTTCCCGTGTAAATAATTTAAATTAACGAAATTATTTAAATAAATTTCGTCAAATTCAATTGAGAACTATTTTTTTTACTATTCCTAAATGTAGTATTAACGATTATTAGAGCAAATTAATAATTCATACTAAAAACTTCAAAAGTTTCTTTGTTTTTGTTTGAACGCGTTAATCTCTGAAACTACCAGTCACATTAGAAAAATTATTTTGGCATTTTATAGCCTTATATATATAAGTATAAGTATAATATATATAAGTGAGAACAATGATAGGCTTTTTTTATAACTGACTATACTGTTAGCCATAAGGGCCTCGTAGCCTCAAACGGCTTTTACAGCTTCACCGTGGCTTGGAAGTGAGCGCTTATGGCTCTAAGCTGTGAAAGCGTGGAAACATGCTTAAGCATCCCAAAGTGACCGAACCTCGGCTTGGGCTGTTGCCGTAGTTGCAATAAAGTCGCGAACTGGATACTGCTACCTGCCTCCTGGGAGGAAGAAAGGAACATGTGTATATGTAGGCAGTACAAAAAAAAATCCCATACAGAACCTATTTACCTGTGTAGTATGCACGAATGTGGGGTGCAGTGTAATGGTGTCTGTTGGTAGCTAGAGATTGCAAGTGCAGTGTCACTGTATGGCTTGAGCGGCTGCTGGACTCAAGGGCTCCACACCGAGGAATCGGACCTACAACAATAGGCTACACGGGTGCATTGGCGACGCGGCGCGGCGGCGCGGTGGAGATTCAAATGTTAACACTGGTGAAACCGTGAGCGCAGCTAGTCTTACAATAAGACTGAATTTTGTGAAACTATAACACTATGTCGTTATCTAATGCTCAACGGTCTGACTACCATCCACATGTCCAAGTATCCTATTAGTTTTATCCTAGGCTTTATTTCTAAGCAACATCGTCACCTACTTCATAAAATCAGATAATATTTTGACCAAACATTGTTCTACGCAGACTAAATAAAATGTCTTTGGAAATAAATTCTAGTCATGTCGGCACAAAAAAAATGGCGCACCACTAAACAATAATGTACAATTCTTACACCTTGACTTTGCTGCAATGAAACAAAGAGTCGCCCGTGACCCTTATTGTATTAAAAATAAACAGCCTTTGCTTAAATATTCATTGTTCTTTCGATACGGGCCAATGGTATTGATGCAAGTGAGTTGTTGTAAAACAAGTTTGTACATCACGAGTAAATTTTTACCTGTACAAATCTTAAAAATTAAACAAAACCGCTCAAGGAAACACGTTTCCATTTGTCGATAATCAAAACTGCTCAACGAAGATATTTTTTTAATAGCGAGCCTTGCTTAATTTCTGTACTCAAATAAATAATAATAATAATGCCCTTTATTCAAATCAACTTAGTATCTATTTACAAAGTATTTAGAACTAAAAACTATGATTATGGATATACAAATATATTTTGTAGCTAAACTAATCTTAATCCATTTTTTTCTAATATTTAATTATTTTTTGTAAGTCTGTTTGCCAATCGGCAAACACCTCTTCCGAACTTTTCCATTCCTGTCTCTCTTGGGCCACTCTATTCCACGTTACTCCTGCTATTTGCCGAATGTCATCATCCCACCTTTTCTGTGGTCTGCCCCTTTTCTTTTTCCCTTCTTTAGGCTACCATCGTGTCACAATTTTGCTCCATTTCTCTTGGCCTCTTATCATGTGCCCTGCCTATTGCCATTTGAGCCTTCTGATTTTGGATGTTATGTTGGATGTTTATATCTATACCAAAATACATCAAAATTGGTTTAGCGGTTTAGGCGTGAAAACGTAACAGACAGACAGAGTTACTTTCGCATTTATAATATTAATATGGATAGTATAAATATATAGGACGGAGTCGTTAACGATCCTAAACTCACAAGCGGTGTGTGTAGATTCTACTCTTTGTATAATGTGTCGTGTTCCGAAAAAAATGTTCTATAATCTATATCAGAGATCACCAATTAGTTTTATTGAAGGTCAGTTTTGAAAATATACAAGACGGTCGCGGTCCGGTTTGGAAATTAAAATACTTTCGCGGTATGGCTTCAAGCTTTCGTCCATTAATTGGAGTTATTCAAGTAGTAAACTTTTCCCATACAAGCTTTTCTTTTTCTCGAAGCTTAACGTTCAGGTCATTGATATGTTTTAAAATGTATGCTACGCAAGTAATAGTAGCCAAATACACTTTTTCGATTGGAAAAGTCGATTAGCAATTACTGACATTTATCAGTAGTACAAGCAAATGTCGTCTAACTTAAAATTTCTTTTCTTTTGTAAAACTCAGCCTTTGCTTAACCACCTTATATTGTTGTACAGCAGTAAATTGTCATACTGCGCATTAATTTCGCTAAGAAACAATTTAAATCTACTATGATTCTGTAATAATTTGACGTTACTTTAATATTTCTAGTTTGATCACATCCTGCCTAGTACGTACACATGTAGTTATACCAGAGAAATCAAAGTGCAGCTTAAATATAAAAACGTGCATGTTTTATGCTATTTTCTGACTTAAGTAAAAAAAAACTTTACTATGATTTGCACAAAATACAAAATAAGTCTGCCATTTGGTGACCTTTTTTCTATATGATGTCAGTGGCTACATTTCACCGTCTTACCATCTTTGTGGTATAAAAAAATAATAATCTTAAATAACTTCATAGTTTTATCGCCTACAAATGTATAGAATATCATTAAACATAAACACTATTACACTATTATACAGATTAACCTCTTTATAAATACTGGTACATAAGAAATGAAAGAAGTAAAAGCTAATCACATAGTCCCTGAGTGTGAGAGGTCAGTTATCAAAGAAATAACTGTAAAAGTCATTTTGCAATTTACAGAGGACAAGGATTTACACGTTCCCCTGGACAGTGAAGCTTGGCTGATTAGATTTTTGCGTCCTTGTAAATTCTATCCGGAGAGCGCTTATAATCTGGTAAGTGGCTATTTAAGAAAAATATAATTTAATTTATTTATACAATAAATATCATTAAAATTAAACCCCATTGAAAACAGGTTTATTTCCCAAATCTGTGATGGTGAATTTATTTTAAAATGTGAATAAACCTATTTATGAATAGGTACCACATATAATCTCTCAAAAATGAACAACATTGTAATGAAATAATAGGTCCTTACATATGAAAAGCTTTCTTGGTAGTTCATTGAACCATTGCTGAAAAAATTGTGGGAGCGAGAATCAATAAAATCTTTGAAGGCGGTTTGGACAGCCTGATCGGTATTAAATTTTCCAAATTCCGAAAAAGTGGTAATCTTTTTGAGCAAGCTCCGGGAAGTATGGTGGGTGTCGGAGTCATTCCGACCGCAGTTTTCTTCTAATTTAGCGACCGTCTGACGTGTGAGTATGATGGGTGTCGGAGACATTCCGACCGCAGTTTTCTTCTAATTTAGCGACCGTCTGTCGTGGGAGTATGGGGTCTAGCGTTGTCCTGAAGTAGCAGTGGTCTAGAGAGATTGACCAGTCTCGATTGTTTAACGGCCAGTTTTTCCATCATGGTTTGCAATTGTTGACAATACAGATTTGGCTAGATCTTAGGAAGCTGTAGTATATGACACCAGCATTGGTCCACCAAACACTCACCCCGTACCTTTTTCTGCGTGAGCTTTCGCTTGGAACAGGATTTGCCCGATACTTCTGGGTTCAACTACTATGATGAGTATTTCCGATTATCTTAAAGGTTCCATTTTTGTCACAAGTTGTTACAATACGATTAAAAATTCCCTCCTTATTGTTGCGGGTTGAGTAATGTAACGCAGCACTCAATGCGTGTTTGTTGGTATGCTGCAGTCAATTCACGCGGTATCACTCACACGGAAGCCTGCCGCTAACTCTGACGTGATTTGCGATGGATCCGCTTCCACGATCACCTTTAATTTTTCATTATCAACTAGGGTCTCCGGCAGTCTACGGGGTTTGTTTCGTAGGTCAAAATTTCTAGAACGAAAACGTTGGAACCAAAAACGTGCCGTACTTTCTTTTACAGTAGCTTCCCTATACACATTATTAATCCTTCGAGTTATTTCTGCAGCGCTGATGCTATGGTGGAACTCGTATGGTAAATAACGCGATAGTCATTTTAAGTTTTCCATTTTGTGAAAAGAACGATGTCAAAGAAAAATCAAATGGTGCGAAAACAAATGAACCACTAAATTCGAAACACAAATATATACGTCAACATTTGAAACAAATTTGAATTTGGAATTCCTAACCAAACGCCAGATATTTGAGATCAAAGAGACCAGTTCAACAAAACGCCAATTTCATATGTAAGGACCTAATATTAAAACGATTACTTTAAGTCTTTACTTATCTATATATTATTAAGTGACGTGAAAACTTCAGACTCCTTTTAATCATAATTCATTTGGCATGATTACAGTTGAAAAGTGACAGCAAGTGATATATAATATTCATTGTTTGCATTCATATTTTTTTAATAACGAAACATTTATTTGTAACCTTGACATTAAACGGTACATTATATTATTAGATATTAATATAACATTAATTTAACGTGAACCAAAATGGTAATATAAAATTTAATTAAAATTAATATAACTTGCATTAAATGTTAAACAATATGATAAATTATGTATTAAGTAAAATGATTATATAAATATTCATTATAATTAATTATATGAATCAATATATTTACTATGTCGACACTTTTAAGTGGGTCAAAATCTGTATTCAAATTAGAATTATTATTATTATTCAATAACATTGATACAAACTATATAATAGTAGAGAACATAATTTTTTTTAATACAGGTGATCCTATTTTTAAACTACTCCAATAAAAGATGGGAGTTTAGTTAATTCGAATGTTTTTTTTTAATGAATGTTCAGCCATAACTTATTTGTTTATGAACCGATTTCTATGATTTTATTTTTTGTTGGATAGAGGATACCTGAAGGGTGGTCCCATTTTAATTTCATTGGTATTGGAACGTCAACTTTGGAGATACACCAGGGAACTCTTCAAAATCATTGAAGTTGGGTTTCTTGCTTGCTAAAAATTGTCTTGTATTTAATTTTGACTGTATTACGATTTTAAACATTGTATTATGTTGCAGATAAAACGGTACTACGGGTTCAAGGTGAAGCATCACAAGCACTATGACGGTCTTATACCAAGCAAAGAGACCAATGTTTTTATACAAAATGTACTGACTGTACTTCCACTCCGAGACCAGCTTGGCCGGCGAGTACTTGTCCTTGAACTTGGCAGTATGTTACTAATTTTTACCATACATTCATAATCACGTTTTATAAAATTACTAGCAGTATGTACCCGCGGCTCCACACGCGTCTATTACGCAGTATTTGATTGACGTAGGCGTTACTTTGCGGAAATCTATCGTAATTAATTTATCTGAATTTTCTTTGCTACTTCCGCCTAAAAACTGGTTGACGGTTGTTTCGTCGTTCTGCAACAAAAAACGTTTTTTTATTAATTGTTGAGATGAATATGAAAATGTTAAATCTGAAAGTAGTCGTGGAAAAGAAGAAAAGTCAAAACGAGAAATGCTAGTAACATGATCCGGTCTACGGGCTCGATCGCTTCCCTTTACTCGTTTCAGTCACTGACAAACGTTTTTTGTTGCAGAAAGACGAAACACAGTCAATCAGATTTTAGGCAGAAGTAGCAAAGAAAATTTGGATATATGTATATATATATTTTTAACTATTCCACAAATGAAATAAAAAAGGAAACTTGTAATCCGTTTAATTGACGTAGGCATGTTTTATTATCTTGTAATTTTAGGTAATAAAATCATTCTGAGAACCGTGACGGGGAAAAACCATAACAAATAACATGGTATATTAGAACATTCATGCGACGTCATCATCACCTTTATTTTACATCGAGATGATTCTCAAATTGTCAGATGGGGCGCGTTATACTTATGGCTATGGACGTACCGTTTCTAGAACATCAGCGGGTATGTCCCACTAAAGATGTCTACGGGACGTCTATTGTCCCGTTTTATGGTAGGTACGGCTAAACTTTAGGACAGAAGTAGTACAGTGAATACACGTTTTGTTTTACTCGAATAAAGATCGTGCGTCTCGCTTCCACCAATACCAAAATTCTGTACAATTTTGTTTTCAAAATTACTATTTATTGTTTCGAATTCAAGTTCAGCGTTAAAAATGTGTAAATATCCCGCAAATGTATGCATTAAGGTTGGTAGCCCTAGTCATACCGCATAGTTTAAAAAAGCGAAATCCTTCCGTAATTTGCCTATACATTTAAATTTCATAGACCAAAAATGTTTATATTATTAATTATATTTTGAAGCACAAAGGACGGTGAGAACATAAAATGTACATTACATAGGTATAAACGGAATGTAATGTTTGACTAAAGTGTTCAATTTGCATAACATTCCACACGTTTATTTGCATTGCTGCGATGCATTTACTGATGCAATAAATAAAAAAATTTATCTATCTATAACTCTATCTATAAATAATCCATAAATTTTTGTTTGGAAGAGGTAACCTTTAGAAGTACTGATCCGGTTCGTAAAATTTGTGTATTGGTAGAAAACTACGTCTATAACCATCGGGATATAGTCTGTCTATGCGATCATAGCCGCGGGCGTTGCGCTAGTATTTTATAAAGCAGTGAATCAGAAAATCTTGTAAAATTTTCGATACGAATATAATACCTAATAATAAATTTTGCAAGTTTCAATAATTATTACTTATGTCGTTATAGTTAATCTATTCTTATTAAATTTTATGTTGTAAGGAACACGAACGAATTCTCTCGTGTATCTATGCTTTATTGTGAAAGCTTTACTTATTCTTATGAAAAACTATTAAAATCAAAGGAAGTCACTATTGAAAATCGTTTTAATTTTGAATATTCTATGCGCTTTTTTAATACTAAAACCTAACCTAACTTAACTTTTTACAGCCAATACCTATTATTAACATTATTTTGATTTTAACTTGAAATGGACTTCCTTCTTTGTATACTTTCCATTAATTATTTATTTAAGTAATATTTTCTTCATTTTTATTTTCAGAAAAATGGAAGCACAACAAATGTTCGCTCGACGAAGTGTTCAAAGGATGTGTGCTTTTCCTAGAGGCAGCCATGCTCGAACCAGAAACACAGATCTGTGGCGCTGTAGTCATATTTGATATGGACGGCCTTTCGATGCAACAAGTCTTGCAATTTACTCCACCTTTCGCCAAGAGAATCGTCGACTGGCTACAGGTTCTTATAGCATATATTAATAACTATAAATACCTTATAATATTAGATCTTCAGCACCAATCTAGTACCTATTATACTTGAACACCTGACAAAGGACTAACAACGAGTGTGGGTGAGAAAATAGCTTAGATAGGAACTACGGAGTGACACAAGTCAAGTCAACTACTTAGTCTGTTTCTCCAGATTTTCTCATCAAAAGATAAATTCGTTTGCTCGTTCACCTACACAGAATGGAGAACGGTCAAGCAGTCAAAATAGCATACTTGAGTCGGCGTTTTGTTGGTCGTCCCAGGTATCGCTGGCGTAACACTGTCGAGGCGGATCTGTTTCAGCTTCCAGCCGTTAATTGGAAAGAAACTGTACAGCACCGAGCCAAATATCATGCTCTCGTTCTCGGTCTTAGCCAAAATAATCTTAAATTATGACTAAATGAAGAAGTCTTTCATTGAAAATTGTGTAGAATAGGAAAATAATGCTAGATTATATAATGATCGTTGTTTTGTTGGTGATTGAATTACAATTAAATAACTTCAAACCATCATTGCCTGGCATATATTCTTAAAACTATAATATACGAACTGTAACAACCGATTCAAGGACCAATTTATATACCTATTAAATTCTTTAGTTTCAACATAATTAATGTCACCGCTTTTTTTTTTGTAGGAGTGCATTCCTCTTCGAATCAAAGGCTTGTACATTATAAACCAGCCTTACATCTTCAATATGGTATTTCAAATCTTTAAGCCGTTCTTGCAAGAAAAGCTACGTTCACGAATTATATTCATGGGCAGTGATAAAGATACTCTCTATAAGTACATCAACCCCAAATGCCTACCGGAGCGATACGGAGGGACTGTCTCGATACCTAGCGTTACTGGAGGACAATGGCTGGAGCTACTACTTATGTGTGATCAAGAGTTTAGTGGTGAGTATCACAATTGAAGCCAAGTCAATTCAAGATTGATAGCCGTAGTAAAAGTCTTTCAATTTTTTTGGATAATAAATAGCACGGCAAATTGACGGAACTGTACCTGATGCTAATAAACACAGTACTACCAAAAACAACGGGCAGTCCATTGCTAGACGTCGCTGATAATATGCCAGCCTGCAAGCCTCTCGGAAGCTGGGTATTTACTGGCCGATCCCAAAACTCGACAATTTTTATCAAAAATGAAATCCGCCTTCAATGATTTTCAGGAGTTCTTTGGTGTATCTTTTTAAGTCGAAGGTCCAATGGCGATAAAATTAAAATAGTACCACCCTTGAGGTATTCCTTTCCAACGAAAAAAGAATAGTCAGAATCGGTAAAACCCCCATTAAAAAAAACCAATCGAGTTGAAATCCTCCTCCTTTTTTTGAAGTCGGATATAAAGGAAGTCATTGTGACGGCGACCCAATCGTGTACAAATTTCTACTGCTTGTTTACTGGATATACACTGCCTAGTCAAGGAACGCGGTATATCTGCCGTGCCACTATAACCCAGCAAAGTAACAATAAAGTTTTCGATATAGAAGTTTTTCGTGTTGAAACTATGGCATAGTAGTTTGGTATTTTTTCTTGTAGTTCCTCGTTCAAGCACAAATAGTTACGGTGGTATGGTTATGTAGATTATATGAATCGCTTACATACGTCACGTCAATCTCTTCGCAGCAATTGCTCATATCAATAAACCTATTTTCGGACGCTGAGATTCGTTGATAATGCTAAGCTTCACTTTATACGATGATTTATTTTTTGTGTTCTGAATATTACAAACTTTACTTAAGGCTGGTGTAGCCTTTGCAAAGTCCCACTGTGGAAGGACCTCCGCCACACACACCTACTTTCCGAGAATTTTTGTCACATCTTAGACTTCATATTCCATGTTATTATTTCTAATCCAGTTTATTTCTGATTAAATAACTAAGCAATGTTACGCAAAGTTTCACCAATATTACTTAACACAGGATCAAATAACTTAAGTTTGTGATTAAAAATTAAAACAACATTACAGACTTAAGATCCCGCCAAAAACTCTAGCCAAATCAACTTATCATAATCTTTTATGACATTATTTTTGTTTCAGCTATCAATTCATACGGCTACAAAAAGAAATGAAGAGGTACCCGTGAAGAGTTGATTAAAATAAATGAATGTGATATATTGGTCTCCAGGTAATACCGTGATAATAGACAATAAGATTTAGATTAAACAATAACAACACGTACAAAGATAATTTATTAAGAGAATTATTATAAAAACGAAAATAAACACAGATTTTGTAAAAAGTATAAAACAATTTGAATTTCTTACTCGGCTTTTATGAATCAGTGATGTATGATTTATATTATTAACTAAAGAATATAACCTACAATTAATCTGATATTTGCTGTCTCTCTAATTTAAAACTGTTCTTATGATTTATGTGTTATAAATTTTAATACTAAATAAATAATAATACCAGCAACGCAGCAACCACAAATGACAGGTTTGTTGTATCCGTTTATCATATTAAAATCTTTTTTTTTTTTTGTTTTATTTGCGAAATACATCAACTGATAAGTAACTTTTACTCTAGATAATTATTTAAATAAGTAACTAATACTCTGGAGACGCCAACGATTAGAATATCAATAAAATAATTTTTTAAACTATCATTAATTATTAAACAAACATTGTTCGTTGCATGCATTTACAGGGTTCGTAGAAATCTCCATCATAATATTAAGTTTACATGTAAATAAAAACATAATATTTGTACTAATTTATTTGTTTTTAAGTATATTTCTTACTATGTTTGTATATTATGTAATTTCGGAAATAAAAAAGGAATTTTTAGCAGTATATCCCAATGATTTTCTAATTATATCCAAATAATAATATCAGATTCAAATACCAGAAATAATTTTGAAATTTTTGCAGGAGACAGTTAAAATTAATTCCATGTTATATTTAAAAGCGAGGCTATTTCTATAAAAGCGATGACAAAGAGTATAATATATGCCAAGTCACGGTGATGCTGTAAAAGCCGTCTGAAGATCCAGACAATAAAATAAGGCTAACAGTATAGTGAGTCAGAAAAAAAAGATATATAATGTATAATTTTGCGCCTGTTTTACGTAAAAACTCAAAGTTCCTTTTCTTTGATATTAACTTATACTTATGAGATACGTTTAAATGCCACAAATATAATGAAGATTGGTGTAAAAAATAGATCTCTATAAACTTTTTTTGTTATTTGTCTGCACATACTTTACAACATCAACCAATATACAATTATTTTAAGGGCAAAATAGACAATTACCTACGACTGGATCATATTATGGAATGTGACGCAAAAAATAAGCCTTTAACCGTTTAGTTGGTCCGTGGTTTGGTTACCGTCCAAGGATAACTTTCATTCATTTTCCTTATGACGACCTTCTTTTTAGCAATCGATAACCATAGATTAATTGATTTTACCATAAATTGTCTGTAGAAATTCTTTAATCCATTACTGGGATCGACAAAAGTTAGTCGGTTTGAACCGGTGACTGTACAAGTATTGGGAAAACATGACAATGTATTGATCCACGTGAACAAAGACTCTTCTGTCGTGTTGCCGTAATTGGTAACATTTTGAACTAAATGGAGGTAGAAAGAGAGTAGCAAATACAGTGATATGACACTTTATTTTTCTCTCCCTTGGTACGGGTAAAGGTTACACGTTTTATCACATACAAATATCACGAAACTACAACCAACGTTTTTCTCTTCTTCATTTACAGCACACATTAACGACAATACCTTACATGTCGGTTTTTGTTTCGTATCCGTATGAGTTTGCCACTGAAAATAAATTAAAAAACATTATTTCAAATCCATACTAATATTCTAAAGCATAAGAGAATGTGTGTTTGTTTTTTTGAACGCGCTAATCGTGGAACTACCAGTCTGATTTGAATAAACATTTTCGTTTTTTATAGCCTATTTATTGAGGAAGTTTGTAGGATATATAACTTCACGCTAAGATACTAAAGAACATAGCAGTAACCGTGAATGTCACGCAATCTGACAAGCTGTAAGCAAGTACGGCATGTGAGAACAACTGAACAGTTATTGGTGCGGCGCGGTGGAGAGTTGGACGATTAAAATTTAACTCGAGTAAAACCATGGGGTACAGCCAGTAAATAATATTAACTATAGAATCAGTACATCATTATATTAATACGAGAAGCAAAAACTTTCTACCCCCTTTTAAGCGTATTGGGTGCCTGGAAGAGTGTGAAATTTGGCGTGGTTAAAGTTTATATGGAGAAGGAATGCAGAAAGCTAAAATTTATCTATAATATCGGTAACTAATATATTAAATAAAATTGATTAATACTTCGATTCCTAGCCCGACCAGTCTCATTGAATGTACACCCCCCAAAGTATTGACATTGTCACTCAATGAAAAGTGATATAATATTCATCGTTTTGGTTCATACTGCAAATGTCAAACAGAAAATAGTCTATGATTAAAAAGTCACTGGTCGAATTTCGATCATTGGGCGACCGCTACTATACATGTTATTAGACAATTTCAGCACATCACATTTCAAGATTAGCCAAAGTGTATCAAAAGGTTGTGGAGGTCGAGTGACTTAGACCGACGGAATGTCGATTCGTTATCTGCAGGTTCGAAATCATGTTTTTTTACATTTAAAATTTTTAACAATATACTGTGGTCTGACGAAAGAAGAGTTCATGAGAGAAACTGAACGCCTAAGAAATGTTCTTGTGGGAAAAATAAACAAGTGTAAATTTTTCCATGTTTGAAATCTCCAATACGTTGTAGGCTGGCGTGGCAATTAAGCCTGTGCGTTCCCAGAGCAACAAGCCTTTGTCCAGCTGTGGGATACATACAGGCTAGTCAATTAATATTTTTATTATTATGTATCAAGCTGAACTTTTATAATTTGTACTCGCATTTCCGTATTACCGATAGGATTTTGGATGAAAACTTGTTTTTAGTAGTCGCTTATATAATAGCAATTATTACCAATGAAAGCGGAATTTGTAAAAGGCATAAACATACTTTCAACACGTCACACTACCCAAAGTGACGGGACGCTTGTTGAGTCAAATCAAATTATACTAATTTGTATGGCTAGAAAAACGCTAACACCCATCGCGACGTCGTCCTTCTCTTTCTATCTTGGTTTGTAGTGTATTACTGTCCTGTTTTTCAACATGTGGTTTTCTTTGGCCCTATATTGTATAAAACACGTGGCATTTTGTATAATAAAGCTTGTTTATTTTGCACAAGTGAAGTGGATTGGAAATCATAACATGGGTCACGACTTCTGAGATGACACAACGACTCCCTGGAAAGTTCTAATAAGGAAGCTACCATCTTTTTAGATTACTGAAATCATCCTAGGACAGGACACGCTAATTCACTCGATAAAAGCAGTAATGGTCTTCAATAAAGAGGACTTGTTGCCAAGTTAGAAAAAAGAAAAACCTATAAACTCAGGTTGCCATTAAATAAGAAGAAGATAAAAGCAATAACTCACACTTAAATTGCTCCTCATAATGGTAGAGCATCTTCCAGAGTACGTCACCTGGTATCTCTGGTTCAGGCAACAGTCCACCGTGGCGTTTTCTCAGTGCGGCTGGGTTTATGTGTTTTTGGAGTGAACTGAAGTTGGAGCCGTGAAAGTGAATCCGGGATCGCAACTTCTCACGGAGAAATGGTTTGAAAATTGCGAACAGCATATTAAAAATGTATGGCTGATTTACAATGTGTACTCCTTTAACGCGCATGGGTACGCAGTCCTGGAAATGAATGAATATGTTAACAATAATTAAAAGTAATCTAATTATTTTGGCTTCTATACATTATGTTGTAAGTCATACATAGTCATAATTCAGTACGTTTGTATTTATTTTAGAAAAAATAAAATTTATTCAACATGAAAGAATATTCTTACACACGGCCATTTGATACCAAAATAAGCATAGTTTTTATATAAATACGTAAAATCTTACATATAATCAAGCACACAAAAATCCTAAAGCCCATCTAGCTAGTTAAATACCACTCTCAAGCTGAAAATCTTTCGCCAAGCCCGGTTTCGGTATGTTACGGTAGCTGCACTTGGAAGTAAGTCTCCCTCTAGAAATAACTTATTACCAATTTGGGCCAAATCGCCACTTAAACATCAGGTGAGTAAAAATATTTAAAACACTCCTTTCTGTACGCGAATCGAAGTCGTAGCCTCTAAACCCAATGGTCCTTACTATTATTGCACCAAAAGGCCTATAATAAGTAATAATTATTACATACTTGCTAATATTTTTTTATTGCAAATAGACGGTAAATTCATTTCAGACTTAAAATAAAATGTTCAGAATTTTGGTTTTGTTTATTATATACTGCGAAATAACATTATATTAAATACCTGAATCCAATCGATGACCATCTTGGCGTAAGAGGGTGTGAATTGCATAATTTGGGAAAAAGATAGTCCCTTCATATCGAAAATGACGACAACACCACAAATTTGCGTATAAGGTTCAGTCATTGCCGCTTCCAGCCCCATCTGTGTTCCACGGAATACGTCCGTTAGAGGCACGAGTCGAGGATTCCATTTTTCTAAACAAAAATAATGCTTTTTGATTAAACGAGAAAATTTAAAGCAAACAAAACTTTGATCTATGTACCTATAGATCCGATTTTGAATAAACTATGTTCTAAATAGACTATGTGGAATAGAATATGCGTCGTGGCGCAATGGCAGTAAGCCGTAGAGCCGAGAGGTCGCGGGTTCGATCCCCGCATATGGCTGACATTTGTGTGATGAGCATAATTGTCAGTTGTATGTCTGGATGTTAAATATCTATGCATGTATGTAATATACTGTGTCCTAAAAGTATTCGACCTGTACCTGTAACTTCCCACTGGCAATGTTCTTCGTCATCCGGCTTATGACATCCTTCGAAGTAATCCCCCTTCGACTGAACAAGACGCTCCCATTGATACTTCCACATCCTGATGGGAGTTCTGGTAATCGGTTTTCGGAATGCCCATGAGTTCACGCGTCACATTCGTTTCAAATGTCTCTCTGTCATCAAAGCGGTGTCCTTTGAGCGGTATTTTTAATTTTGGGAACAGTCAAAAGTCGCAGGGGCTATGTCGGGCCTGTACGGAGACTGACTGAGTAGTTTAATATTGTGTTTCGCTAAAAACTGTTGCGCGAGGTTCGATGAATTCGCTGGCACATTATCATGATGGAGAGACCAGTCGCCGCTCGCCCAAATACTCGGGCGACAGCTTTTGAATTGCTTGTACCATTCTTTAATTTGAGTTCCGCCATACAAGGATGTTCAAAGGCTTCCTGTATCATCTCAATGGTCTCTACACAACTCTTTCCGAGTTTGTACCACAACTTTATACAAATTAGTTGTTCCGATCTCCATCATTTTCATCGATAGCAAAATCCGACGAACGCGAAATCGACTACGTAAACGCACGTTGCACTCGAAAAACCAAATCTCGTCGGTTGCCATGGTAACCAATGACTTTGTGAAGAGTCACTTGTTACGCTCGTACTTCTTATAGGTCATTCGGACGTATGGCGCGAAGTTATGGGTACAGGTCGGATACTTTTGGGACACACCTTGTATACCAGCTGTTTAGCTATCATAATACAAGTTTTGCTTTTGGGATTAAATGGCCGTATGTAAAATTGTGTTCCTATATTTATTTATTTATTAAGTTTGATTTTGTAGAAGTCGCGGGAAGTTACTGATCTCTACTTCTACACTATTATTATAAAGAGGTAACGTTTGTAAATATATTTTTTTCCAAGATAATAATCTCCGAAACTTTACTAGTCCTACCCAAAAAAAAATCACTGATAGAATGCTAAATTATCCCTAATATAAGATTTTTTATTAATATTAAATTTAATGATGTAACCAACACTAATTACTACTTGGCATATAGATAGGTAACCATAAATACGTAAAAAAAAAGAAATCTGTTATTATTATTGCATTTATTAAACTTTACCAGCGGGAAGTAAAAAATAAAAGGCTTTTCGATTGACAAGTTATCCTTCTGTTTATACTACACTACGAGACAAATATATTTATAACTCAAATAGTAGTCCTATATTCAAAACGAATCAATGAAATATATTATTATAATACTAGCAAACCTGTGTTTTTATTCGACCAAGTCTCCGCTACGCCGCGCCTTTTACACACTCGTTCTCATTTCTCGTACAGATTGCTTGACGTTCATGGTTACTGCTCCGCTCCTTAGAGTCTTAGCATGAAGATATATACCTATATCATATAATCTTCCCCAATAAATAGGCTATAAGATATAAAAATAATTTTTGAAATCTGACTTGTAGTTCCAGAGGTCAGTGCGTTCAAACAAACGAAAAATGATTAATAATCTTTTGAGCTTTATAATGTTACTAGATTGTACCCGCGACTTCTTCTGCGTATTATTGGATATACGCAAATTGATCTCGGAACACGACAAACCAAAAGAAAACCATAGATGAGGTTGTCACTATGTGTATGGAAGATGCGATCCCTAGTACCCCGCTATATTACTGCATATATACCGGCTGATATCGGAACACGACAAACAAAAACAATCATAGATGGGTTTATCACTATGTGTATGGTCTTCGCGATCCCTACCACTCCGCTATATTACTGTATGTGCACCACCTGTTTTCATCACGACAAAGCAAAAAAATCATAGATGGGTATTATATTTGTAGCATAACAGTGGTTAAGTTATGATTTTACAAAGATAAAAAGTACCCTATGTATTATTCCAGGTTATAGACTATATCTGGGTGCAAAATTTCATCCAAAACCGTTCAGTAATTTTAACATGATTGTGTAACAAACATACAAACTTTCACATTTATTATTATTTATTGGTTAACACTGGTTAAACTATGACTTTTATCGGGATAAAAAGTACCCTTTGTGTTATTCCAGGTCATAGACTATATGTGTACTAAATTTCATTGAAATCTTTTTAGTCGTTTTCGCGTGTTTGAGCAACAAACATCCAAACATACACACTTTCACATTTATTATATTAGTAGGATAATATATCATAAACTATAACACAACTAATATATCCATTTAATAAAGTAATTCATTGCCGTAGTTAAAACATTGCACAAGTAACTTTTTTGTTCGTTTCCTAATGATTTAAGTAATCGATAATGTTTATTCCAAAATAATGTAGGTACCTATATAATTTAATAATTTAACTATATTCTACTGGACTGTAGTCACTTTATTTTTTATCGTATTATGCTAGCATACGTATTTTCCAATTATCGAAATATAAGATTATATTTAATTAACATATTTGTGGAACTAAAAGCGAATTATTTACTCTTGACCTTGAGTGGACAGGTTTAAAAGCTATTAATTGAACAATCGATTGATTGAGAAGTTAAACATAACTCATCTAAAATCCGTAAGGCCACGAGTTTATGGTTTTGTTTGTGAATTTGAGTAAATTTGTTTTTTTTTTAATCGTTATAGGTTTAGCGTTGTCGCCACAATCTCACCTGATCTTAAGTGACGATGTGGCCAAAAATGGTAGCACACTAAACCTAGTGGAAGACTGACTCTCAAGTGCAGCTACCGGAACACACTTGTTGGTGTTTGGCGACAGATTTTCAACTTGAGGCTTGAGGCTTGTAGGTAGCCAGGCGGGCATTAGGAAAAACCCTACCATCATGCTATAGTTTTATCACGATGTTTTCCTTTATAGAAAGCTCAGGATCATTGCAGGGATTCGAATTCATGTCGATGGACGCGGCGTCGGTACACGACGCCAACTGAGCCATCAATGCAAAAAAATTAAATAAATATTAAAATTGAAAACCTTAAAAATATCATAATTAATATGGATATTATAACTAGAGATAGAAAAGACTTTGACAAATGTTTTACAATTTAAACAAAAACACTATAGATAGAGATAAAATACTATAAAAATTACAATCAATAAAATCTCTTTTTTTCACACATGATATTGATTTGTATTTTATATTTTTTTAAGACATGATACGTTGATATAAAATATAAATACATTTTCAAAATTTACGTGCTAATAATAATATACTGAATTAAGCCTAAAAACATTGGACATGCCAACAGTAGCCTTGATGATTTGCAAATTAATGGAATAATTACTTCAAGGTATCAATTACACACGGTCTCATTACCTTCGCTTGAAATTATGATGTATGTAATAAAATATTTTTATTTAATCTTGCTCATTTATATACACTTATTCAAAATACTTGCAGTTACATAACAGATAATTTATCCCCTTTGATGACGTATATGTTATCAAAGTTTGTCTCTTAAAATATAATTAACAAGCGCTTTCTCCGACTCTCGAGTCGTAGTTTAGATATGCCCCATTATTAACTAAATTTCTAAATACTAATTTTCATAATAGTCAGTCAATCAATTATTTATATATATATATAGATATTAAAAGGATGTAACTTGTAAAACTTAGTTCTTTGTTTAGCTACACAAACACCAACTTGTTTTCTGTGTGTGGTATATTGATAATATAAAGTTGCGTATAGGTTTCTATTTAGGTGCAGCTTCCTATTGAAGGATAGTGGAATGATAGTTAGAAATTGTCGTGTGGCATTAAAATTGCCTTTATACAGAATCGATTGAACAAGACTCCCCTTGAAACCCCATGCGGGCGAGGTTTGCTACGATGTCTTAAGTTTTGTGGCACTATGTCAGGAATCTCTTCGTGGTGTGCCCCGAGCAACTTGAATCTTTATGACTGGCGGTTAATACCTGACCGACGGCATGCCTCCTTCTGTTTATCAGAGGGGACTGAGGAATGGGGCAAGAGAGTGCCCGCTTCGGCTCGCCCACTACGGCACGGGACTCGTCTCTGACAACGGACGAAGAAAACCGCCTTAAAAAATTGAAAAATCCGTTTCAAAAATCGCTGACGTCGGTAGAGAAAACCGTCTTATAAAATCACCGAGGAAGACAACCTCGTTAAAAAAGTACCAAAGGGTCGAGGATGAGCACCTCGTTAAAAAATCATTACCAGACTGGCGGGTGAGGGGGTGCGTTCTTTTGCCTCCTTCCCCCTCCATTTGCTATAAACACTGATAGTAGAAGCAGATGAGAAAACCTTTATAAAAAACCAACGCCGAACGGGCAGAAGAAAAGGTGCGTAGTGCGTTCATTGGCCTCCTTGTCTTGTCAGGCTGAACCAAGGCAAGATGTGTCGGGGTCCTGTTTTCCCATTGCACTAGTTTGGCGGACGGGGAGACATTTAGGTTTGTAAACTATCTCCATTTATGGTGGGGCCTGGAATTAGCATTAGGATTTAGAATGCCCCATTACAGGGACGTATGGTACACCGTGAAATTCTAGTGAGTAGGAGTTTCACATAACCACTCGCTCCCCGAGCAAGTAACATGACGGGTTACTGCACGTTTCAAAAAAATGTATCTCCAGAAGACGATATTTGGTGTTTTGCGTCTAGTGTTTCTAATACATTTTTTAACCGAGTGGAGCGATAACACGACATTTATAATAGAAGTTTTATAAAGGAAATTTAAAAAACGTTTTTCCTTTATTATTTTATTTATTAATCATTATTCAATTACCTCCCGATTCCAAGACCATGATGCGATGTCCATGTTGATCTCTTGGCGATAAAATGGACACGATGGATTGGTCAAAGGCAGCTCGAGTCCCAGATGGTACGAGGTCATGACAATAATCAACGTGTAACAGTCTAAACTTATAATACGCTTGTATCTAAAACAAAGAGCATTATCATATTAATACAATTTCTTAATCAATTTCTAAAATCTTTAAAAATCATAATTTTACATTAAGAAGAGATATAAAAATTGCAAAATTTATTGGTAGAGTTGCGCTCGCGTAAACTATGAGATTTGTACTGTTTTTATTTTATTTCCATCTAATTTATATTATGATGCTATGTATATTGGTCAAATCAATTCAATTCAACTGCCAATTGTTAAATACGGTTATATCGATACTTCAATACAAAATCAACACCCTTCCCGAATTTCACTTTTAGATACTTACCAATTTGGGCAATTTGGCTGGACTACCTGAGCCCGATTTAACTACAAAATTATTGTCTATGAAGATATCGTGATACAAGTAGGTAAACATATTTTCTATTATGATCAAAATCTATCCAATAGCTTTTGCGTAAAACACACCTATATGTGCTTGGCAACGAATTTTCAAATTGAGGGGGGTAGCTAGCCAGGCGAGTGTAATAAAATACCCTACCATCATGCTATGGTTTCATCACGATATTTTCCTTCACCGAAAGCTCAATGTAGGATTTTAAGCCACATCGATCGACGCGCTGTCCGTAGATAGTACAATTGAGTTAGTCTAAACAAAAAGTTTTGTATACTTATATAGACTGCGAATCATGCAAAAGCTGGCGGCTATTATCAAAATAAAAATACATATTGTGAATGACCCGTAGAAGATAGATATACGCTCTCGATAACTTTTGATAACTACAATGATGTAGTACATTAATTGATATATCTCTTATGGTTTACTCAGCGTAAGTCATTTTAAGCCCCCGAATGGACTCGACTTAGCCAGTTTTTTTTATTTGCGCGGAACTCTAATTCTTTTCCTAAAATTAAGTGTAGCCTAATTCACTTCTTATAACATTACCTATCTGGCAGTGAAAGTCTCGTCAAAATAGGTCCAATCGTTTCAGATATTACCCGGAGCAAAAAGACGTACAACTTTTTTTAATTGTTTTTTTTATTTATTTTAGTCGCCATAAATACTCTGATATGCATCAAGTAAAAAGCTGTTATTTTAAAATTACAAACTGCTAAGTAGTACATACAAACATGTCCAGTCCAAACTTACGCTACAACAAAAGGAAACATCTAAGTCAAAGGTCGCTCATTAGTTACACTAAGTAATCACGCACTAATTAATATTTACGATGTAAACGTGTTAATACACTTTGCGGAGATACATGTATTGAATCAGGTAAATACGGAATTCTCCTTGTAATAGTTGAATTACAAAAATATATAGTTAGCCGTCACTGGACGCTCGGTAGATGTGAATATTCAAATATCTAATAGATAAAAATCAAAACCAATAAAAATATGGAGCAAAATAATAAAGTCTAGTATGCACACGCAAACATGCAAGGGAGTCGTGAGCGGCGCGGCGTAGAGGAGGCGTCATGGCATAAGAGAGTGTCATGCCGCTTGCCGTCACAGCATACGGTTCGATTTTACTGCCAAGACGCGCCAATAGATGTTTCACGCCAAAAATTTTAAGATAGTAATAACAAAGTACCAAATACATGTTACTGGATTTAATTATTAGTCTCAAGTTAATACGTTATCTAGTGATTTAGTAAGATAGGAATTTATATAATAAGGAATAGTATATAAATACAGTACAGTTATCATGTTCAAATCTACTAGTAAACATTCTAAATTTTGAATATACGTTTTTATGAAACAAAGAGAGTTCAACGCTTTATGTACGTCCGATTGCTAAATATATTAATATACATACGTACTTACCCTTTTGAAAGCGCTCTCCGCATAAAATTTGCAAGGCCTTAAGAATTTCATAAGGAAGTCATCATTTTCAATGGGCACACATAATGATTTCTCATCTGCAATCAAATAATTTAATAAACATTGAATGATAAATTTGAAGCTCACATTCCAATAAATCAAAACGCTTACGGAGCCAATATCATAATTAAATTACGGGTCGTATCGATTTGTGATTACAGTGTTTTTCCTATTTTACTTGAAAATATGGCTACACCGCATGTATAATTACAATACAAATGAACCATCCATAAGTATATAGAATTTGTGAATTTTAGTGGATAGATAAAAATTAGCTCTTATTTTTAAAGTACGAAATGTCTACATCTGCAATAACCAAGAAATTACGAATATCTATAGTGAGTGATAAGTATATAACCATAGAAAAAATCTTGGGATAAATTAAATACGCCTCTGGATGGTTGAGAAACGCACCGCGATTACCTATACGATTTGACCTTTGACCGATGACGAGTTTTTCACCGTGTGTAGAGTGTCCAATCTTCACATTTAAGCACAAAAATATACTACCTCGTAGGATATACTCTTAAATCAGATTTTAACGTTTTTCTATGTCGCTAAGGAAAAAACAGTGAAGAGGTGCATTAAATATGCGATAAGATCTAATGATCCATCATTATTACAATAATGACAGTCGACTACAAGGTTATACATACCGAATTAATGTATGATGAACGTGATGATTTTGATGGAAACAACAAGTATTTACGCATTGGAAAAATACATGCAGATAGTTATTTCTATACTACTATTATAATCAGGTAGAGTTTGAATATTTGTAAAAGTTAATCACTAAAACTACTGCATTTTTTTGCTATAGACTATTTTTGTTACGATCTATGTAAAAATACAAAAAATTCAGTGTTCTCGAAATATTCAGACTCGTCTATAATGTACTCGAAACTTCCTAGATCGTAGGTACTAAAAAACATTATAGTTCTAAAGAATATCGCTTCGATTGCGTCACCTAACAAACAATATTCTAAAAATAGTATATCTTCTCCTTTTAATAAATGACGTAAAGTTCAAAACCTTTCTAGTAATTTGAAGACTCATATCATTTGAGTGACCCATGTTCTCGAGCCAGGACAGTTCTGTTTTGGAAAACGAAGTGATTTTACAAAAATGATATTGTTTGTGTGACTTGTTTTTTCAGTAAGTACCAAACATTCCAAATAATAACGAAAATTAAAAAAGGGAATAATTTACTCTAACTCTTAACTGAAACCGATACATGTATAGCTGCTGGAAGAAAATATTCTATACAAGATATTTTTTAACAAAACAGAAAACCAACTTCAATATTTTTGAGAAGTTCCTTAAATCTTCGAAGTTGAAGATCCAATGCCAATGAAATTAAAATATGGTCGAGGAGATATCCTCTTCCCACGAGAAAAGAATCATCCAAATTGGTTCATAAGCAAAGAAGCTATTGCTGAACATTCGTAAAAAACATACATTTGAATTCAGTAACTTTTATCTTTTTTAAAGTCGGTTAAAATATAAATATACTTATTTAATACAAACACTATTACAAGATAATTTTTAACAAAAAAAAGAAAACCAACATCAATGACTTTTCTGGTGTATCTTCGAAGTTCAAAGTCCAATTTAATTGAAATTAAAATGGGACTACACTCATGGTATTTCTTTCCAATAAAAAAGAATCATCCAAATGGGTTCTTAAACCAAGAAGTTATGGCTGAACATCCATAAAATATAATATACATTCAAATTGAAAACCTCCACCTTTTTTTAATCGCCTAAAAAATATACTCTATGGCCTAAAAGGTCTTAAAACATTAAATAAATTATAATATCGTTTAAATCCGTGATTCATCTCGACTAAGCATTTTTAAGTGGACTTTGATACAAATTAGTATTAACTCATTAACTAAAAAATGAGTTTTCGAAAGTGGCTCGATTTGCCACCTTACAGTAAGCTGCGTGTTCTATCGTCGTAATGAGCACACGAGGCTGATGAAGCAACTGTCATTCTTTTCACTTTTATTTGATGGCAACTGTGTTCATCCACAATTCTAGCAACGTTATGTGAACAAAATAATCTTCAAATATAGCTCTAACAAGATGACAGCTCCCTTGTTAAAACTGTCCAAGGAGTTTTGTGGCAACTTAAAATGCACGTTCATAGTTAATATATATAATCCATTTCACTTGTGCACAATAAGTAAAATGCCGCCAAAATTAGGTACATAATCAAGGGCCAAATAATACAAGTTTATTAATCAAAATAGAAACCACGACATGACAGGTCAAGATCCTGCTAAAAACTCCAACGCAACTGTGTTACTATTCTTGCGGCTGTAGTTCAAAAAGGTTCGTTAATAATTAAAAAACAAAACTTAAGAAAAAATAATTAATGATTCATGATTTCATAAGTTTTATCTAGCGCAATCACGGTGCTTTAAAAAAGTGTGTATAACACACCGGACTGAATGCTTATTTGATGCAAATAACAAAACAATAGGATTTACGAATTTCACATAATGCACATTTAAGCATATTAATATAAAACCACGTAACATGCATATTCATGAATTTAATAAAGTTCAGTTTAGGCATACTGAGAGAAGGATATCAGTTTCAAAAATAATTATCTTGTTTCTGTAGATTCTGTCTACATAGCATCATTGTTATTCAGAATTAACAGACTTTGTAAAATAATATATTATCACAAATATTTAGATAAATACTGAATACTCTCTTTACAATACCTTTTAATAGATTCCTCAAATCATTTAACGCCGTTTCTACGATGTCCGGAATTTCTCTAAGTTCTTTTTCAGCTTTTTCTAATACACCTTTGTCGGTTACTAGTCCGGTCTCGAGTGTAATTTTATTATTTCCCCACATCACGAACGGTTTCCCTTCTTGATCCACACGCATTTCATGAGTACTTTGTTGGATGTCCTTCATCGTAAAATAATAGGTCTTCTTTTTGATATAAAATATTTTTTGTGTTTATTTTAGATAGGTACACGAATTATGAAATTTATTACGTAGCAATTTCGATTTTGAAATATACTGCGATCTTATCTGTGTCAGCAGTTTACTAATATTATTAAATCACTTTCTTTGACTTACGTCTATATTATAAACCAGCACATATACTAACGTGTATAGTTAAATGTATGTTTTTTTTAAGATGAAATAGTTAAAAATAAAATATTTAAATATTTTTTATGAATAAGTTTTAAACGGCCTGCTCGGAACCGTCTACTTCACTATACTGCCCGGTATTTAGGTATCTTAACGGTTCCAAGTTTCCACCACTTTTTAGTTGCTCGCCGCTCGTTGCTTCAATTGTCGGTACGTCCATTCTCTTACAAACTTAATCTCCGCTGACCGTTTGTGGTCTACTTCCGATACGCTTAACCATTATAAATAAATAAATAGTTTATAGTTTCGTTATCTTCTATAGAACTACATTTTCACTTTGACGACACAGTGACCTTATTATTTGTAATCGCTCTATCCTCTGTTAATATAAAACCAATTATTCAATAATGTAAAATGAACATGTACCTACATAGTGCGATATATTTACCACTTATCGTAATAAATTATCAGATAATTTTAATATAATCGTGCATATTTTTTTTAATGTTCATTACCTATGACGCGACCAAAACTGCATCACTATGCAAAATGCTTGTTTTAATAATTGATATGCAGAATGAAATATTCCATTCATATGTTTATTAATAAACTAAGTACTAAATCATTAATTTAAAAATAAATTTAATTGCAATCGAATAATTCGTGCTTTGAAATCACATTTGTCGTTGATATAGCTATTATGTAAATAAATACACGTTGTAGTCAACTCAAAACCAGCGTCGAAGAATTATATAAACATACGAGTTTTCTGACATAGATAATTGTGTATACACGGTTAATGATATAACGTTGCTTAATTTACAAAACCTACCTGTTATTACTGTGTTTAACAGCGAAGAAGCTAACCTAAGCAAATATTATTATTTATCTAGGTCACATAATTCTATCACGCCTTGTCCTTCTTTGGATTCTTCGTATTCCTCGCTTTTATATTTTTATGGCATTCTTTGTTCCTTTTAGAACACTTGAAGCAAGAAAAAGTAGTATTTATTTAAATCTACATAATCGTTTTAAATCATGAAACAAAATGTAATTTTGCACATGATAAATAAGAAAAAATTCACTGTTCAATTTAGGAAAATTTTGATTTAAGAAATAGGTAATATATAAGTGCCCTTGTATATTGTACTGGTCTACCTGCCGCCTAAGATATTGCGACCTTAATAATAATAAAATTGTTTCTATATATTGTATAAAATTTTGGAGTAGGTAAACAAAACAATTACTTTCTAAAACACTTCCATATAATATGAGTGCTATAGACACACTTTCATATTCATGATACTAGAGATAAACATCATAGTTCTGACTTAAGTTCAAACAACTTTTCTCCCTTTTTTATTTTAGTTAGCGTTTAGCCTATAAAGGAAGGAAAAAATGAAATATCCCGATTTTTGAAGATCTGACCCAGACGTTAACCGCAAGTGCCCAGCCAGACTATAAGAGCTATCGAAATGCCGCCTTAATAACAACTATTTAATAATCCGATGAGCGTTTCTAATGACACATAAAAATCGAAGGTCAAAACCCGATGTGGAATACTAGGAGCCCCGCCAAACTATAAGAACTATCGAAATGCCGCCTTTGTATTAGTTATTAAATCTGATGAGCATTTTATAATGGCCCACAAAAATCTAAGATCTAGAGTAACTGATGTCGAACTGAAAGAGCCTAGCCAAACTGTAAAAGATATTGACGATACCCTGTTCTATATACATATTAGGTCCTTACATATGAAATTGGCGTTATATATGGAAAAAGTAAAACAAACAAAATATTATGAAATTATATACATTTAATCAAACGAAGGATGTACCATTATTATCTATGCACTTTCATTATTTTATAGGTAGTTCATTGATTACATTGCTGAAAAAAAATTTGGGGGCGAGTATTAATAAAATCTTTGAAGGCAGTTTGGATAACCTCATCGGAATTGAATTTTTTCCTTACAAGAAATCGTTCGAATTCCGTAACAGTTGTAATTTGTTGGAGCAAGGTCTGGGGAGTATGGTGGGTGTCGAAGATATTTCAACCACAGTTCTTCTAATTTAGCGACCGTCTATCGTGAAGTATGGGTGTAGCGTAGTCCAGTAGGTTAGGGAGATTGACCAGTCTCGGTTGTTTAACGACTAGCCTTTCTATTATAGTATGCAATTGTTGACAATACAAATCTGCCATTATCGTCTGGCCAGATCTTAGGAAGCTGTAGTGTATGACACCAGCACTGGACCACCAAACACTCACCAGTATCATTTCTGGAAAGGAGTAAAATACCAAGAAAAATATGCTCTAAAAAACTATAAAAAGTAGTTACATCTCATAAACAGCCAAGTGTAGTAAAAAAACGAGTAATTTTGGCTAAAATCAGGCCTGTATTTTACACGTTAAATTCCATTCTTTAGAATCTACTGTGCCTAATTATATGAGCCTAAAACATTTTAATTAATGACATGACAATAAGGTTAACATATTCCTGTTACATGGCGTTGCATTGTATATGACTTGTGCCGTTGAAAATATTGTAGGAATCAATGTTACTATTAAGTACTTATGTTTTCTTGAGCTTGAGTTTAAAGTTTTAAAGACACTTCAATTTTATTAATTGTAGATATGTATATAAGATGTTCATAACGAAAATAAATAAAACGCGAACATAAATGAATACCAATTCACTTTACTTGAATATAAATACACATATATATTAAAAAAGAACATACCAAATTTAGTTTTCGTTTTGAGCAATTCAGGTATTTTGTTAATATTTTTATCATACTTAATATCGACTTACAATTCTACACTAATTCTAAACATCGTATTTTTGGAATGCATGAATAATAAATAACATATACCTACATCAAATAACAATAAAGGCACTTTAACATATTAGGTATAGGTTTAACATCAAAAGATTCGTTACACAAATTATATTTCACATATATCTCATATATATGTAGATTTATTGTAAATATTATTATTATACAAATTGTAAGTATTTAAATTGACAAACTTACAGATACATCATGGCCGAGCCGTGTGAGGGGTGTACAAGGGATACACAGCACCCAGTCGGCAACCGATTAGAGGCGGTAAAATAAAATAAACTAAAGGTAAGGTACCAGGTCATCGAACCACCTTATGGCGGGTATTCTACCCACATTGTGTCTTCCGATACGTGGCCGTCACTCGAAAACTCTTTGGCACCATCGGCCATCCGTTCTACGAGCTACGTGCCCCGCCCACTGTTATTTAACTCTGGTTATTGTTGTGCCTAAGTCGTGGTTCTTCTGCGAATCTCATTATTTTAGATTCGATCATGCAGAGAAACTCCGAGCATAGCCATCTCTATTGCCTTTGCCTCCTTTGCCCATCTTGTGAATAAAGAGTAAAAAATGCTAGTACAAAAGTTTTTGTCTATTCTCTTTTTGTTTTTTGTTTAAAAAGTAAAGTTAAGTATTAACTAACATGACATCAGTATTTGATTTTTTTCAGACAATAATACATAAAGTAATGCATTTATATTAAAGTGGTTTTAAAATTAGTTATGTTTATAGTCCATAGGAGGCAGATTATATTTTACACTCAAGCAACACTTGGCTCGGCTCTGAGGAACATAAAAACACTAAACCTATGTTCTCATAGTTTCCATTAAAAACTTCCATTTTAAAGGGTTATAGATATCTAATTTTACGAAGTTTTAAAGGATTTACCAAAATATTTACCTCCGTCGCTAAAAAATAAACGCTTATCAAACATTTGTTTATTACTGTCATTGATATTAACATTATTACTTAATATATTTAAACTTTTAAAAATATATAATACCTACGTAAAGGGTTAATCTTTTTAAATAGCTTTGTTATCGTGAAACAAGCCTTCGTTTTCATTATATCTAATAAACAATAAAAGTGAAATATGTCATGAATACACTCACAATTTATCATAACGACACTAACAAAAACACAGATATTCTTTCCCTCGTAGGTTTTTATATGGGCTCCGACACCAGGTGAAAGCACTTGCACCCCACATCGTAAAAGAAAATAAATAGAAAAGATTAAGATTTTTTTAAAGATATTAAGTTAGTGTTTGAATAGAAACTTAAGGTTGCCGTCCGAATTTGCAAAATATAATATAACTATCTAAAATTATATTTAATTAGTTAGTAGTATAGTGTGTGTGCTGAAAGTAATCCTGATGGCACCCATGGCATTTTATGATAACTATTTAAATAAAAATATTTTATTTTAGTATCAGAAGAACAACAATGATTATAATAGACATAAAAAAGTGGATGCGTGTACTTGTGTACACGCACATTAGAAGTTATGTGACACATAAAATAGAGTGTACCTATACTACAAAAAAAAAATATTATACACAATTTATTGTACTTGGAGTTTTGGCGGGATCTTAAAGTGATATGTTGTGGTTTTTATTTTTGATTCATTAATTTAAGTGTTTAGACCCTACCTATATTATGTAATATTGGTGGCATTTTGCGTGATATAGTTTGATTGTTGTGTGTAAGTGAAGTAGATTATAAATATAAAGTGGAAATATGCACTTTGAGATGTCACTAAAACTCCTCGTTAGTTCTGATAAGAGAGCTACCATCTTGTCAAAGACTGCATTTTGTATATTGGAAAATTTTACGAAGGCTCAAAGACACTGGAAAGTGCTCTTTGCGACGCCAAAACAAGAAGAAGAATTATTATACAACATATTCTGATATTAAATAATCATAGAAGAGTTAAAAGTAAATGAAAAAAATAACAAACTATTTACCTACTCATTTATAAAATAATATCTATTACGTTTGTCAATGTATTTAATATCACATTCCTTTTTGATTAATGTGTATTATACAAGGTGTCCAGAAAGGGTATCGGGTATTTGTTTTCGCGCCATATTCGAAACGGGGCGTCTAAAGGGTGCGGGGAGGGGTTCGTGGCGTCCGCCATTTTGTGGAGTTTTAGTCACGATGGAACAGTACTCGGGGACGCATCGCGCATTTTGCGTACGAGCGTATTATCGTAATGGTGATTCAATAGTGAGTGCTCAACGTCTCTATCGTGCGGAATATCGTACACGCCACGCGCCAAGTGACGATAGCATTAGGAAATGGATCAGGATGTTCCAGAATACAGGTGCGACAGTTAAAATTCAAAACTCTGGTCGTCCTCGTTCAGTTCGCGATGAAGAAACAATTGAAGAAGTTGAGGCGTCGGTTCGTCAAAATCCGTCTTTATCCATCCGAAAGCGAAGCCAAGCGTTGAACATCAAAAAATCGTCTTTACATTCGATTTTAAAGAAAGACTTACATCTAAAAGTCTATAAAATTCAATTGGTTCAAGAATTGAAGGATACGGACTATGCTAATCGACTGAATTTTGCGAACGAAATGCTGCAGCGATTTAACAACTTTAACAACATACTGTTCAGTGACGAAGCAAATTTTCCCCTGAATGGTCATGTTAATAAGCAGAATTGTCGGTACTGGGCAGTGGAGAATCCGAGACGAAAGCATGAACGACCCCTGCATAGCCCAAAGGTCGTTGTTTGGGCCGCTATGTCTGCTAAAGGCATAATTGGTCCTTATTTTCATGAAGATCAACGAGGCCGAGCAATTAATGTGAATAGTGACCGTTATTGCGATATGTTGCGAAATTTTTGGTCCCAGAGTTGCAGGAGTTTGCAGGTTTCAACTCAAGAACGTGGTTCCAGCAAGATGGGGCCACTTGCCATACCTCAAATACTCATGAGTCAATGGAAGTTGTTAACGAATTATTCCCTAATAAAGTCATTTCGCGAAGGGGTACATCAACTGGCCTCCCAGAAGCCCCTACCTTAGCCCGCTTGACTATTTTGCATGGGGATACCTTAAAAGTAAGGTTTATCAAAACAATCCGACGAATCTAACCCAGTTAAAGCAAAACATCAGGTCAGAAATGGCAGCAATATCGATAGCTATGTGTCAACGTGTTATCGCCAATCTTCGTTTCCGTTTAGAAGAGTGCCAGCAACGTAACGGTCATCATTTGGATAACATCATCTTTTCCAAATAATTCTCCAATTCATATGCTAATAAATAATAAACAATAAACTTTTTTATTGCATACAAATAATTTTTGTTTTATTGAACTTACAAATACCCGATACCCTTTCTGGACACCTTGTAGATATTTAGCTGCTACATCAAATTCAGCTCTTGCTTAATACTTATTTAAATATATTAGATGGCATCTCGAACAAATGACGCAATAATTTAACAGTAATGTCCCTACATGTCTTAAAACTACGTATATTAGAAAGATTTTAATGGAAAATTGTAACCTTTAAGATTCTTAAGGTAAAATCATGTATTAAATATTGTCACTTATGTAGCCCTGTTTAAAATTAGTTCTGTCTAAATTTAATAAAAATTGAAAATAAATTTCAATCAAAATAGTTTTACTCTATCTAAGAAACGTAAAAGCTTAGAAAATATGTCACATTTTTCTAAGTAAAAGTTAATAAAATAGTCTTGGATAATGAGCACAACCATTATACTATTTGGTGCTCAGACCTAAACTACCACCCACATATTTGACAATTGCATAATAATAACTACAATTTGTAGTCTTACATAATCTTCAATTCCTTTTTTGTTTCAAATTTATTAAAATCGTCTTGAATATTAGATTTTACATACATTATAAATCATTAATACGCAATTAAAAATTATATTAATTATAAACCATACATATTTTTATTTATCTCGAAAAGTGATTTGCCTAAATATTATTATATTAAGTGAGCAATTCTTGTATACCTATATATATATATATATATATAGGAATGTAAAACATGATCTAAATACAAATTTTCATCCAAATCGTTGGAGCCGTTTCTGAGAAATCAATTATATATATATATATATATATATATATATATATATATATATATATATAAGAATTGATCACATAATAGTATTAAATAATTAATATAAAAAATTAAAATGCAGAATTGGCTCCGATTATTACTGCAGTAGGTATACAAATTTTACGGAAATAAAACGGGGAACCTCGTCTGTAACGAAGTTACTAAGCATAAATTAAAGAACCGGCCGCGCAAGATGCTCGTCTGCTCAAATCTCGTACTCACACACACACACACACACCATAGATTCAATATTTACATAGATCGGCAACTCGAAAGATAAAGAGCGCAGTATATGCTTGTGTTAAAATGAGATAGGGATACGAGACCTTTTTCGAATGAGAAATCGGCCTGTATCGGCCCACATAAATCGTTACCATAACAAACCCCGTTTATTTTTGCATAAGTGTTTAAAATGTAATTTAATGTTTAGTAAACGTGTTTAATTGTGGTTCCATGTACTGTAACTGGATGTAACTCGAATAACAAAGAAAACAAAATAATACGCTTTCTAGTGTATTCATTTTTTGATGTTGTATAAGTAACCAATTCTCGAACTATACTATACTAAATCTATGGCACACACACGAGAGAAAGTCGCATGGAGGGGGCATAACGCTTTTTCCTTACGCGATGATGACGTCAACTGCTACCGCAAGCCGTGTTAAGGAACTTCGTTACAAAAATTTAACATATATTTATTGGTCAATTTATGTTATGTTGTGTATATTCTACGATATAATATCTAACATCGAATTAGTAAATGTAGTCTTTAGTTTTTGGTTCACAGATTTTTGGTTTATCAGAAATATTATTAGTGTCTTAGATTACGGATTTATTAACTTTATGAATAAACTGTACATGTACGTACATATTTGTAACTTACACACGAAATGGGTTTTACAGATATCTAGGAACTAACAATTCTTATGAATATTTACGATTTCTTCGCGAAACCGTAAGAGTTCCAGTTGTGTATATGCGGCAAAACGTCGTTGATAACTGGGTACCAATTGGCTCCAGAGTAATCTATTTCTGGAAGCTCACCACCATAGTCAGCAGGTAGATGGCTCGGAGCCAGATGCTTATGAAGAGACGCCATCTTTGAACCATGGAAGAAAATCTGTAAACAGAAAATTATTTCCTAATTAAGGAACTCATTTCAAGTATATATTAACTTGATCCATAAATTACATTTGAGTCAATCACTCTTTCTATGAAAGAAGTATTGAAAATCTATATAAATAAAATGATTGAGGTTTGTCGTTGTGCATATCATGCGATAACTACTGGAGAGATTTTGATCATTTTATTATTTTATTTTAGTCCTTAGATATTTGGCCCATCAAAAATAAATATCACGATATTTTCATTAAATAAAAAGTTATTAAGGTTTTAAGAAACTACGATTTTATAAGCATAACGCGTTCTATCGTTCAAGCTTATGTCTTGATCAATTGACAGGAATATAAGAGATTTCAATATTAATTTTAGAAATCGTAATAAAAAAAAATAAAAAATTAAAATTTCATGAATTCCTAACCGATTGTGATGTAATGTTGTACACGGGAAGTATAAGTAATTACATAATTGATAAGTTATAACAATTGTCAATATTACTTCTACAAATGGTAAAAAAAGAAGTTCAAAAAATTACATTTTCATCAATGCTCAACCGATTCTGATCGAATTTTGTAGACGGGAAGCACACACACATCATGCCATAATTAAGAGGCTATAAAAATCGTTAATAATACATTACAAATCGTACAATATAATAATAATTTTCAACCGATTTTGATGAAAATTGTACGAGGGAAATGCATGCCATTCCTCAATCGATAAGGCATATGAATTGTCAACAATATAAGTAAAAATAAAATTACGGGTATACAGTCAAAGTATACATAAAACGTAACAAATGTACACGTTCCATTATGGGCAGATTTAATTAGCAATTGCAGTTACCAACCATTTTGGTACCCCTTTCACCTCCCTATACCATCGACCTCTTCACTAGCGCGCGCACCGGCACGAACACCGTTGCCAATATAATATTATAAAAACTCAAAAAAATTGTGAATCTAGTGGAATCCAAGTATTCTGACCCCGAAATCATCAAAACTGGTGAGGAATTCTGATATATCCAACAACGGGATGTAAATATCTAATGCGTAGTAACAAACGCGTGCAGAGTCGCGGGCACACCGCGTCAGTCACAACTCTAAAGAGCGAAGCAGTAACCATAAACGTCAAGCGATCTGGAATACTGTATTTAAGTACGGGCAGTAGAAACAATGATGTGGAGAGTCGCTCGAATAATTGTAACACTGCTGAAACCGTGGAGCGCAGCTAGTAAGATATATAAATATAACTTACTCTGTTCTTAAGTTTCTCCCTGATGAAAGGTTTGAACATGTTCCATACAACATTGAAGATCATAGGTTGTTTTACAAAGTGTACCTCTTTCAATCGCAAGGGCATAGCATCCTGTATAAAAGTCAGTAGCCTCTTTGAGAACGCCGGAGTCAAACCCATGGTCTGTAAAAATAAGATTATTATTTAATTAGTATCGGCGTAAATCAGAATATTATGTTTAGATTTCGGGTTTTTAATAGTAAATTATAATGCTCTACTAGTACACATACTACAAATGCATGCTACGATGTGCTATTGCTACAATTATCAAAGTAAATACGGTATTAATAAATTTATTAATAATTATACATATTATCCTGCATTTTTATATTCTTATATTTTAAGAATAGAAATAGAATCGAATCAATAGTAATAAGGTATAACAAAATCTTTTTTCTATGACATTATCGTAAGATCGTCACATTTATGTATAAATATAAATTCTCCCCATGAATAATAATTCTTTCCTGATGATATTACTTGAATAATGATTCATCGTCAGTATTGATAACTGCTAAGTACATGAAATAAAATACGATTACTACTGATTATTTATTTACAATTTTATTATCGGTCCAGACAGTCACCGTTAATCTTAAATAATCCAAGTAAAATTACACAATCTTATATAAAATTTAAATCCATAATCCCAGTTTATGCGATTAATTCATTAATTATAAATGCATATTATACAAGGCTTTCGAGCATGATTCTTACATGCTATAATCCTTTGTACGTAGTTTAAACGAATTCTGACCCAGATGCGGTTGACCGCGAAAAACCGCTTATAGATCAAATGAATGATCGTACAAGACGTAATTTTCTATTAATTGTGGAAACTATATGTTCAAATAACATTCTTGGATAATTTATTGTATTTACGTACCAGTTGGTTTGATGTTATAAGAATTAATAACTTGTAAACAAACATTACGTAATCTTGTATGAAATGCAATTATTAGAAACATACATAAAATCATTATTGTAGTCGAGTTGATGAGGATGAATAGGTAAATACCAAAATTATATAATTTTTATTTATTTCTAAACACGAATTAAATATTGTTATTTTTTACTGCAAATGGAATTAAAGGCCTCAAACAGTAATTTCGTACAACATACATATCAATATTGGAATAAATGCAATAATAAAACCTAATCAATATGTAGAAACGAATAAAACTATACCTAATCTTCCATTTATACATACTCTGAAAGGGATAACACGAGATAACAAAATATATTTATTTACATAACTCGCTTGTTTGAATTTGTCCGTAAAGGGTGTTAAGGAAAATCCATTTCCTTGTCAATGACAAACTGTGGATGTTTAGTTAAAATATTTATTTACGGTTCAACAAAATAATCAGATAAGCTAATTCTTAAATTGCTAAAATTCGTGAAGTTAAAAAATATTCTAAACATTAGCACCGGACGATATTAACTGATTCATTTCCTTTTTCAAAGGAGAACTATGCTAAATATTCACGAGCAGAATATATTTCCAAGGTTTGAAGTAGCTAGGAGAAATAGTAATCTTATTTACTTTTTTCAATTTATCTGAAATTGTAATGAATTTTGTAACTCAAAATAAATGCTATTGCATCACAATGTTTCATATCAATTTATTATTCATATATGAATTTAGATTATAACAATTATTTATTGTCTTACTTATTATTAACTATTGTATCTTTCTGCATGTAGTATGTGCATATCAACGCTTATTAAATTATCGTTATATTAATATGTGAGAAGAAAACTTCAGACACATTTTTAAGAATATTGCGTACACGGAAGTCTGTGAGATTTGGCATGGTTAAAGTTTATATGTAGAACATAGAGTAATAAAGTCCGCTCACTCTAACACGCCGAGTTCATAATTCTATGATGGAGAAGCAGTACAGAAAGCTAAAATTTATCTATAATATCTGTTATTAATATATTAAATAAAATAAATTAATAGTGCGAATCCTAAACTGACCAGTGCCATTGAACTTAGACCCCCTAAAATATTGACATTGTCACTTAATGCAAAGTGACAGCAAGTGATATAATATACATTGTTTATGTTCATACTGCAAAAATCAAACAGAAAATAGTCTACGATTAAAAAGTCGCTGGTCGAATTTCAATCATTGGGCGACCGCTAGTTTCTTTAAATCAACCTCAAATATATTATATCACTAGCTCGCAGTTATATTATAGTATAAAAGTATTATACATAATTTATGTCATAGATTATGGTAGGTGATTTATTGGTGGGAAAACCCAACTAACTTTAAATATATCTATTACAAAACTCAAAATCACATACATCAAATATCACAAAGATCAAAATCAGTTTGGTAGTTAATGATAAAATGATCTTCGAAATAACCAAACATCCGATAACCTTAGACGTGACGCCCCTTGAAATACTACCTGGAGGAAAACTAGATATATTTCCTTTTCATTTAATTCGATCCTAATATTTTATGTAAATTACTTACAACGTATGCATTATAAAAAATCTAACTCTTATATAACCATGATTAATAACTTTGTAATGTTTTGGAAAATTTATTATCAAGAGTACATATATCTTTATCAGAGAATAGAAATCAAAAAGAGCCCATTTAAAATTCCAATTTTATTACGTACCGGTAAAATCTAATAAACAATGTTATAATATTGTAAATTGAACATAACATAACATACCATCACGCACGAACACCATGCACATGGTCACAGTAAGTCTCTTTAGAATTTTCGTGTTTCTAATTTTGGATATTTTTGGATTTGGATATCCAGCTGCCGCGCGCCTTGCAGGCCAGCAAGACAGTGGCGAGAGTAGATGGGTTTCTGATCTCTATGTAGTTATCGTTGTTTTCCGTTTTTACTGTGCTTACCATCAGGCATAGCGCAATCACGTTGCCCTGTTATTATAAAACAAGTATGTTTCTTTTCTATAAGCTTTATTTAGTTTTAAACTGATATAGATCAAACAGCATTAAACTCTGTTCTTCTAGATACGTTCAATTTTAATATTTGATATAGTAACAATTAACTGTTAAGATTTCAACATTATTCTGAGGTGACCTCAAAACAAATGAAGTTAAACGTGGTTCGAATGTTAAATAGATTCATTTTACAGATCACTCAAGCACTCCCAAGATTTGACCTATAACGTGATTTGACGGACAATGACAAAGTTTAACAAGAAAAAAACCTTTAATCATTTTCCTTAAAAGATACATGCGTTTATGCATACATAGTTATAAAAACATAACGCCAATTAGTGGGACATAAAAAACAATATTACATTGGTCGCGTTATTATGTATGCTATCTCAATCCGGGAGTTAACAAGTTTTGGCAAAAAAAATTAAACACTTTATTTATATGTTGAAAATAATACATATGAATAAAATAACTTTTCATTAATGCACCATAAAAGGTGATTTAAAAATATTATTTAAATTGAATTTTAAAAAAAACGCCACAAAAACACTGCATTATGGTCCCGTGACGTGATCATTCTTTTATATGCTATTTTGTATGATAACAATGACCACTTACGCTAGAGTTTAACTTTCATATTTCCTGATTGGTGACGTCACGTTTTCGAATTTGTGTTTCGAATAACATGACTCACAGACAAAAAATAATATTGTTTTTAAAAGAAAATTAAATAAATAAATGATTATTTTTTCAGATTTGTATTGTTATAGGCTTTTTATCTGTAAAGCAATATTACTCAATAAGTTACTTTAATTTTTAAACATACGATCAGCGCGCGGATTATCTACTAATTTATCTGCCAAAGTAATTTTAAAAATCCACAAGAGCTATATTATTGATTTAGTCAAGATGAAGTCTGTAATTGTATTTTTTTATTTTCTAAATATCGAATCAAGGCATTTAATAGCGCAGTGTCGTTAAAATAATTTTTAGAATTTACTCATAAAAGCAATTTTACCGTTCACTGTTTGTATAAAATATCTGGGTGAACGAGCTCAGTGTCTTACAAAAAACATGTGTATATACATACATACATACACATGCGGTAGAAATGAAATCTTCAGAAAATATAAAAATATCTTGTTTAAAATATCATTTTGTAATCCTAAATCAGCGGGACTCGAACTATCGAACACTCATACTGTACAACATGCAACAGTGCGTAGAAATTTGGTCATCACACAGCTGGGCCAATTCGAAAACGGTCATAGTCGTGAAAATCAGAAATTGCATTAACTGTGTATAATGTGGTATTCTATCTCATACTCTCGCAGGCTAAATACTATAGATGTATGTGTTTTTGTCTTTTATTGTCGATTTTTCGTTGCATCGCGTTTCAAATCACAACTGTACTAAAGAAGTTTTCATTTCAAAAATACACCTATCTAGGTAAACTTGGAAAGTACTTAAAGTATTATCTAAATACAAAATTCATGCAAATCGTTTTAGAGTCTTTTCCAAAAACCATCTAAGTACAAGTATCTCTATACAAATATTATTAATACACAAAAGAATGTTTGTTTGAACGCGCTAATCTCTGGTACCGCCAGTCAGAAAAGAAAAATTCGTGTATAGCCTATTTACTGAGAAATATTTTAGGCCTTATAGGCTATATAACTTCACGCTACGACCCTAAGGAGCGAAGCAGTAACCATGAACGTCAATCAATCTGGCAAACTGTACGCAAGTAGAAGAACTCTGAGAACAAAAATAAGCTACACATTTATTTATTGATTAGTGTGTACGTAGGTACGTAGTATACACTATACAGACTGTAACATTTAAATAACTCAGTGAAGGGAACTATGGAGCTATAATAGATAGAGAAATATGTTCTAAAGAACCATGACATCGATTTTAAACAAACAAAAAACTGCATTCATAGATTTTAAACTTATACATAAGTCATGAATCGAACCTAATCATTTAAAGAAAAAAGTATGCAATTTTATTACAATAATTGATAGTGTAGGTAGTAATGAATATATGTTGCTAGGAAACCCTGTGTCTAAAATTAAAATAATATGCTTAATTTAATTATTTTATTTTGAATTATTGATTTTAAACAAACAAAAAACTGCATTCATAGATTTTAAACTTATACATAAGTCATGAATCGAACCTAATCATTTAAAGAAAAAAGTATGCAATTTTATTACAATAATTGATAGTGTAGGTAGTAATGAATATATGTTGCTAGGAAACCCTGTGTCTAAAATTAAAATAATATGCTTAATTTAATTATTTTATTTTGAATTATTGATTTTAAACAAACAAAAAACTGCATTCATAGATTTTAAACTTATACATAAGTCATGAATCGAACCTAATCATTTAAAGAAAAAAGTATGCAATTTTATTACAATAATTGATAGTGTAGGTAGTAATGAATATATGTTGCTAGGAAACCCTGTGTCTAAAATTAAAAGAATATGCTTAATTTAATTATTTTATTTTGAATTATTGATTTTAAACAAACAAAAAACTGCATTCATAGATTTTAAACTTATACATAAGTCATGAATCGAACCTAATCATTTAAAGAAAAAAGTATGCAATTTTATTACAATAATTGATAGTGTAGGTAGTAATGAATATATGTTGCTAGGAAACCCTGTGTCTAAAATTAAAAGAATATGCTTAATTTAATTATTTTATTTTGAATTATTGATTTTAAACAAACAAAAAACTGCATTCATAGATTTTAAACTTATACATAAGTCATGAATCGAACCTAATCATTTAAAGAAAAAAGTATGCAATTTTATTACAATAATTGATAGTGTAGGTAGTAATGAATATATGTTGCTAGGAAACCCTGTGTCTAAAATTAAAATAATATGCTTAATTTAATTATTTTATTTTTAATTATTTACAATAACAACTATTTTCTTGGATAAAGTAATAATCGAATCTTTTAGGTGACGAACTTATTACTGCATTTGGTGTTTTCAAGTGGTGAATTCGCTTTAAAATTATATCTATGGTTGTTATTAGACCTTCAACAGTATGGTAGCTGGTTTTGATACTTCATATTTAAGGTAACCCCTCAAGAAATAATCAAGCCGCGTTAAATCTGGCGAACTCGTTTATAGCATTCCAATTTTGTTAGAAGTTATTTAAGAAGTTGAGTTGTGATTCGACTATTGCAGTAAAGACGACGTCAAGGAAAATTTCACTTAACTACTGAGCATAAGAAGGTTTTGTTCTCAAAAATTTATGATGGACGTTTGAACAACATGTACATCGAAACATTAGAAGACCTGTTACAATTCCTACGTGAAATATTGGATGAAAACATAATCCGAGTGTACTTCCAACAAGATGGAGCACCGACAAACAATAGACTAATCACAGTGGACTTCTTAAATGATAATTTCTAATAAAAATAAACAAACGAAGTCACCACATTTACCTTCACTAGATTATTTCTTGTGTGGTTATGTTCAAACTAAAAGTTTAGAAAACCAGCCACGACACCATTAAAGCTCTAACAGCGGCTACAAAGGCCATTAAAAAAAAACTCGCCCCTTAAAACTACAAAATACACAAAACCGTTACGTAAAAGAGTTGATTACTATTTTATCCAAGAAAATGGCTGTTATTGTGAAAATTTCAAAACTAAATAGTTAAATTTAGCATTTTCTTTTAGTTTTAGACAAAGGGCTTCTTAGCAAAATTTATTTCTTACAACCTACAACTATATTGACCGTAAAAAAATTACAATTTTTTTTTTCTTAAATGATTAGATCCGATTCTCTACTTGTGTGTACGTTTTTCTGAAAATCTATGAATGTAGTTTTTCTTACCTTTAAAATCGATGTTATGGTTCTTTAGAACATATTTCTCTATCTCTTATAGTTTCAGAGTTCCCCCCACTGACCCATTTAAATGTTACACTCTGCCTAATAAGTAATAACTCAATGATGCTGGCGGCAATATAGTGCGATGTAGAGTCTGCTGGTATACCTAATAAATCTAACACGAGTGAAACTTTATGGCACCCAGCACAGCTAGTTTAAAATATATACACATGATAATTGTCCATTTCATAGTATATAATTACATACTTATAGGTATATTGAAATATGAACATGTGTTATAATATATATCAACTTAACTTAGTTAAGTGAATTGTTATACATGTTTGTCGTATTAAGCGAGTAAAACACAGTAATATTGTAACCCTACATTCAAACAAAGATAATAATGATAAACAAAGCATGGTCGTCGAGACACGTTAGAACAAAGTGCTCTGTACTTTGTCCATTTCTTTGTTCGCAACATAACGCAGCGTACATTCACATGTGTACTTTTATAATAATTTTATAAGAAATACTTTAACATTTTGTTTTAAACAATTGTGAAATGAAAACATTACCTACGTAGCCCACAATAATAAAACTTGAATCGATCTACAATAATTGTCATTTTTATGCTCATGACTTCATAAGTCATGAACTGCAGATGTCTTAATAAAAAATTAATTTATTGACATGTAAGTAATTAACGTTAGCGCCTTTTAATTTAAAACAAAATAAATCAATGCGAGTATGTACATACCTATTTCAAAAATATTTAAATGTCATTGACCTATTTAGTGAAACTTATGGAATAACTTAAGTTTAGAATGTACCCACTACACTTAAATTTTAAATATTATACTACCTGATATATTAAAATGAGTACATATAAAACTAATATGGAAAACAAAGATAAACTTTTTGACCTGATATTTTAGCATCATTTAAATTGAAGCTTTATCCTATCATGGCGTAGGTACAGATTTGAAACTAAAAATGTACAATTCATATCATAAAACCAGATAAAAACACAGATATCACCATTCGTAGATCTTGTTATAAAAATAGCAAAGTAAATATACTCGTTAATGTAAGTCAATAGATCATTGACGAATGACCGTGTGACCGTTTGACATAAGACACGCAGATATTTGTTTATCCATATAATTTATATCAGCATTCTTACTACAGCAGTAGTACTATAGCCAAGATTCACATCATTATAATATTATTGTTTCTACGAATCATTTTTCCGAACCTGTATGTATTAAGATACATATATGTACATACAACTGTACGTCCACGGCCAACTTCATCGAATATAGTTGGTAATCAATTACGGATAAATAATTTGTATCTCACGATATTTTGTGTTTTTATTTATATAACATCAATTTTTTAATGATATTTATTTTACATAATATATTTTATTATTTGATAATATAGCGACAACCTACTAAAAGAGGGAAAATAAATAAATAAATAAAATCGGGTCTTGTGTTAATAAAGAGTAGAATATGTCATTACTACAGATAAGTCTCTGTCTATCTTATAAAGCATTATTATTTAAAATTACCTAAATCTGTGTAACATTTTAAAATAAAAGTCAATAACATTAACTACTAAATTCTTAATCATATCACATGTGTGTGAATTTCTTCATGCCCTAATAAGGAGTTGCAGCTTAATTAGCATTAAAAGAAATATAAGAATGATAGAAGCGTGATACTTTTTGACATTTGGGATCTTCATCTCCGACTAACTTTTCAGAACGATACTTGACTCTGATGAGTTCACAATACATTAATTAATTATTACTCACTGAAAGTTTATTGATTTTTATTTGTGTGTTAAGTCATTTAATGTCGTACATTATAATAGTCAAATTATTATTTTGATAAAAGTTATTTCAGTCTTATTTTAATAAACAACCTACAAAACTGGTGAATTTAGAACAACAACCTAGAACTGTGCCAAAAGAAAACAAAAAAACAAGACAAACCCATAAACACAAGTGCAAACTAAAATACAAAAGTAAATTAAATGCACTCTCAAGTATCACTTATGCAAACTAGAATCTTATTTAAATCAATAATAAAAAGATTATTGACACGTGACCTATTAGCGCAAACGTAATAATATATTGTAATATAATCAAATTTGCACAATCAAATAAGCAACACACACGCAGATATATTGCATAGAGAAAAAGGCATTATATTATGATGACAACTAATAAGCTTAAGAGACAAATCTAAGCGTATTATTACGAAACACAAATAAAATCGAGTGAAACAAAATTATATATATTTTCACCCATAAATAAACATTTAACATAGGTAGGTGTAACATTTTTAAAGTGAAAACTTCTTTAGCACCGTCGTGATTAGAAACTCGATGAAACGAAAAAGCGACACTTAAAAGAGACTAACACATACATGCATAGGATTTAACCGGCGAGAGAATGAGATAGAATACATTATACAGCATTTCCTATTATCTCGGTCTCCTTTTTGTGCGTGTGTTAGTACGTCTGTGCAGCACCTGCGTATTACGAAGCCTTGGGATAAGGTAATAAGGTCATAGCCAGCGTGGTGTATTGTTCACGTGTATCGTTTATATGAATATTTTTATGTTTTCTGAAGGTTTCACTTCTACCGCGTGGGTACACGTGTTAATTTTTTATTTCAGACGCAACACTTCTCTTAAAAGTCATCAAGCAATGCATAAAATAATTTCATTATAATTATTACGTTATGATTGATAATAACAATATCAGCTTGTAAAATGTCACACTACTCTCTGCACTATTCTTTTCCCGAGGAAGGCACGGATATAATCCTCTCGCCAGCTATGTATCAGCGATGTCAAACGCCGAACAACTCTCGATTCTACGAGTACATTTTAGTAGTACAAGAACATTTTTCAAGCGTTAAAATTTCCTCACTATGTTTTCCCTCGCCGTCATCTGATAGTATTACCAACTGAAATCCGTATGCAATGCATAAATTAATATTAATATCACATTACGACAACGATTATCCTTAACGAATTTGTAAATAAAATTATCTCGTCTATATTTTACAAGTCGTACCTATTTCTTGAAAATGGAGTTAAAATACCCGTTCACAAAGTCTTCCCTCTCATTCACCTGTTGAGTTACTGAACCGTAATAAATATTAAATTAATGTAAATAATGTTGCATTAGAATTTGTAATTCCATAATAATTAATTAACGATAATAAAGTCGTGTTTAACCACGATATTTAACATCGAAACTCTTGATGTAACGGTAAGTCAATAACTGATTAATGCTCTTACGATAAGTGACCGCGATTTGTTTTGTTGGTTAGTTATTTCACAGGTGCTTTTCAAGAGCGAATATATACTTCAATAATTGCAATATCGCATTTTATTTATTTTATTTTATTTTATTTTATTTTATTTATTGGTCCACAAAACTGACTACAACCTATGTATATAATTAGAAATGAGCAATATTTTAAAATCATGCAATGATTGTACTCTTCTAGATGTGGATACAGCATGCACATAAGTTATAAAAAAAAAAAACATATTAGGCGGTACAAAAACTAAGTAAACTAAAATCATAGAAATTACATTATTTAAGTATTTTAAGAATATTTTTAATAGAGGAAATAGAACCTGAAAATATATCAATCTCTGTGCGAACAGCGTTACAGAAAGAGGACATACGATATATTGGAGAATGTTGAGCAATATTTGTTCTGCAATGAGGCAGGTAAAAAGTTTTTCTGTTATGCAAACGACTGCCCAAACGTGGAATCGCAAAATTCAAACGTTCAAGAATGTAGGGGAGTCTGTGATTCCATGTAGCAATTTAAAAAGACACACGATGTCCGAGTTCCTCCTACGAGTACAAAGCGACATAACTCTGTAATAAGAAAGGCGTTCTTCATAAGTTTTAAATATTTTACATTTGTAATCAGAATATGCCAAGAGGTACATGAAACGCTTTTGTACTCGTTCAATTCTGTCAGAATGTACTTGGTAGCAGGGATTCCAAACAGGACTATTGTATTCTAAAATTCCGCGTAGAATAGTATTGTAAATTATTATCGTTAGGCTGGGTTCTTTAAATATTTTCATCTGACGACTAATAAACCCAGATAATTTGGATGATTTTTGGATTATGTTATCGATGTGATATCGAAAGCTCAAAAATCCATCTACAATGATGCCCAAGTCTCGAATAGTTGTTACTTCCTTTAATTTACTAGAGTCGATCATATAATCACCGATATGAGGCTTTTTCTTTCTTGTAAACTTTATATGAAAACACTTATCTGGATTAAGCGACATGCCATTAAGACTACACCATTTCTTAACATTGTCAATGTCAGATTGTAGACATTTTACGTCTAAAGTACTACTAACAATGCGATATAATTTTAAATCATCAGCATACATTTTGAATTTACACTGAATGGAATCGCAAAGATCATTTATAAATATTAGGAAAAAAAGCGGACCCAAATGGGAACCTTGAGGAACTCCAGACGGAATCTCAGACACCATAGATTTGTGGCCATGAATTGCTACCAATTGGGAGCGTTTACCCAGATACGATTCACACCATCTTAATAAGGAACCATGTATACCCATATACGCAAGTTTATTTAAAAGCAAATTGTGATTTACTAAGTCAAATGCTTTTCGGAAATCTGTATAAATTGCATGCACTTCTTGGTTATCATCAAGAGCTTCAGATATATCAGATACATATTCTAGCAAATTCGTAGCAGTTGATTTCCGTGGTAGGAAACCATGCTGATTGGAATTGATGCGGTTCTGAATATGGGGTAGTATCTTCTTATATACCAATGATTCGAAAAATTTTCCACAAATGGATAAAATGGATATTGGTCTATAATTTGTCACATCATCCAGTGCCCCTGACTTGTGAATTGGTGTTATATGTGCAAGTTTCCAGGTCGCCGGGAATTTACCAGTGTTTAGAGATTGTGTATACAGCTGTGTTAGTGGCTTAAATAAATTTTCGGCACATTTTCTAAGCAAAATTGGGGGTAGCAGGTCAGGCCCCGGGCCCTTGTTGCAATCTAGTGATTGTAGCGATCTCAGAACTTCTTGCTCAGTAATATTACAGTTACTAATAGGCACATCATTGAAATTAGTATGACAATTAGTATCTAAACTAGTGGAGAACTGTGTGTTAGATTGATTCGTACTATAAACAGTTTGAAAGTATTTGCTAAAAAGTTCTGCAATAGTCTGCCCATCCGCAGCCACCACATCCCCAAAGTGCATTTTATTAGGTATGCCAACACTATTATTTGTTTGGTCTTTGACAAATTTCCAAAAATATTTAGGACAACGTCGCAAATGAGAAGCTGCCTGTTCTTTAAAATTATTATAATATATCGCATTGTTTGCGATGGAATATATTTTTAATTCCAACAGAGTTTTTAATTTTATTGTCCCACAATTTACTTAAAACCACTAAGAGGATCTATTTACTGAATTTACACTCAGTAATTACTCAGTTTCCAACATCTACTACTTAATAATGAAAATAAAGACTAAAAAATATCCCAATGCTAATTTTTAACTAAGAGTATCTATCTATCTACAATTCTCTCTCCAAATCTTTCCTAATAAGAAAGAATGAAGCCCTACTTTTATATGTTCTTAATAACTCTTCTCTTGTGCTAACAGTTGGAAAAGATGTTTTACATTTAAGACTATTTCAAACATTCATTGTATAATAATAATAACCAATAAAAATTATTTTCATCGACAAGGAATTTATATGTTTTTTTTTTCTATAATATAATTATAAATAGGTAAAGTTAGTTTGTTTTTAAGGGGTAATGTTTGGAACTGAACTGACTGAACTCTGAAAGTTCTTTCATTGATAGAAAGCTACGTTTTTCCCAAGTTGTATAGGCTTATATTTTATAGCTATTAAGTTCAATATTGTAATTAAAGCTTCCAAAGTCGCGGGTGATAGCTAATAATAAATATTTGTACTGACCTGTGACCATCCCATATTGTGGAAGTCCATGATTACAACAGTACCGCGGACTTGTGATTCTGATTCAAGCATAGCAGCTTCATGGATCAGATAAAACAGCTTGAAGAGCTGATCGGCTGTCACTTTCTTCGGGTCCCATGTACCTTGGAAAATATAATAATAATGAATATTTAAACCAAGCTTGTTCAGAGTCCGCGTTGATACCCTTATACGTTTAATCCCACAATGAGCCTGAGAGCTTTCGGTGACGATAAACATCGTGACGGACCCATAGCACTGTGTTAGGAAATTCTGTAATACAAGCCCAGTTTGTCTCCACACCATCAAGTTCAAAATATGTTGTCAAGCACTAATAGGTATTCCGATAGCTGCATTTCAAAGCCCATTCCTCTTGGCTTTTCTTATTATCATCTTCGAAGAACACCACCTATCATTATGTGAGACTGTTTTCTCAAGCGGTAAACCTAAGTATTTTTTTGCAAAATAAGGTAAATCATCAATATTTTAAAGCCTTCTATTATTTTTTATACTACTAAGGTGGCAAATAAGCATACGGCCCGGCTGATGATAAGCGGCTTCCGTAGTCTGTGGATGCTTGTAGCGCCATAGGTATCACAGGCGCGTTGCCGACCTTGAGGCTCCTTACCCCGAAGAGCTCTGAAAAGCCTACTCATCGCAGGAACCCAACACTAGGCTATTTGGCTGCGATCTTCTGTAAGGTGGAGGAATTCTGCGGATTCTGAAGTTATGAAAGAAAACATGTAAAAATAATATTCCACATTACATATAACATCATTTATGCATAAAATAAACTTAAACAATGGCATATTACAGAATAACAATAGGCCATTAACATGAAGATGTCGCTTACACACGTGTTAGTCACGGATTCTACATTACACAGCTCATCCTCGTGAAATATCTAACAAAGAAAGATGCCATTCGGCTATCGCGATTAAAATATGATCGATGATGGTGATGAGTTGATGACAAATATTTACACCGCAAACTATCGTAAGACGTATTTACATCCAATATATGTATTTACTTCACTTGAATGAGTAATGTCTGTGTTGTTAATTTTTGGGATTTTAATGGTAGTAACCTCTGATACTGTACAGTGTAAATTTATACTCTTGATACATATTTTCTTTAATTACAAGTTGACAAGCTTGTTTTACCATTGTCTTAAATTAAACCTTAAAAGTATTGTAAAGATTTTTATTAAATACTAGCTGTGCCCGCAGCTTCATTCACGTGGACTACAGACTGCCCGCGCGAATTTTGCTCCCCGCACCCTGCCGGGTGCCGGCAATAGCCATTTTAAAGACAAAAATGCTTATTGTGGGTGTTCCTTAGAAGATATACGTATAATCTCGCTAACTTTTTTGTAGGTCTTTTTAATTTCCACAATTATTTCGTACATTAATTTACTATATCTCCTATGGCTTACTCAGCGTAAGTAGCCAAAATAAAAGCAGCTTAAATTACTCCCTATAAAATCAGCTATCTACCAGTGAAAGTCCCGTCAAAATCGGTCCAACCGTTTCAGAGATTACCCGGGACAAAAATTTTAAAAACGGTTTTTTTTTATTTAGTTATCGTATATACTATAATACGTAATTAGTAAAAAGCTGTTATTTTGACATTACAAACAGACACTTCAATTTTATTAATTGTATAGATTTTCTCACTTGGAAAGGAAGAATGTTCTATCAATTAATAAATTTTTTTAGAGTGTACTCTTTATGAATTGTATTTTGGCACGCGGTTCAAAATCGAATGTTAACAATAAAAAATGAAGACGTTATGTTTACTGTCAAAAGGTTATCTTATTATATTAAGTGAGCAATTCTTGTATATATATGTATGTAATTGGTTTCTCGGACACGGCTCCAACGATTTCGATGAAACTTTGCATTTAGATAATGCTTTACATTTCAAGTTTACCTAGATAGGCTTTTTTTCTTGTTTATAAGACACCGAGCGCAGCTCGGTCGCCCAGATATTTCTTATCTTTACGAATCATGACTAGACCGCGTTACGTAAATTAGATGAAGCGTAATAGTTAGTGGTCTGTTTTTACCCGACTGCGGAAAAGGAGGGTTTTGTTTTTCGAGCGTATGTATGTATGTATGTCTATTTCTTTGGCACGCTCTGTAGCCTAAACGGCATAATGAATTTTAGCATACGAGGTGTCGTTAGATTCGTCTTAATTGTGGGTGTGACATATAGCTACATAATATTTAAGTACCAGGTCTGAAAATCAAACAAAAAACAAAAATAGAAGAAAAAAATTAATCGGGTGCTTTTATTGCGGTCGGGTTTTTCGTTTCCTTTATAATAATTATAGGATTTTTTTAATGTTATTATTTTATATTTATTCCAAGACAATGGTTCTTTAAGAGTAACCTCCAGATGCGTGTCGGAAGTGACACACAATATTTTTTTAATCAGTTAATAGAACAGTATTTCTTTATTTAAGGATTGTCACGAGCAGTGCAAAAACTTTTATCACAATATTTAGTTATACGAAAGCCGTATTGAAAGACCTTCATATACCAATAAAGTAAAAAATATACCTCCGACATTAACGATAAGCACTCTTCTGCCTTTGTGGTCGCGACCCTTCATCACGTTCACGACTTTATGTTCGAGGAAGGCTTCCTTCTCGTGTTCTGGCAATAGACCGTCAAGCAAAGAGGCATTTTCGCGTTTAAATTCAGCTATCCGACGCATCTGCAAAATAAATAATATATTTTTAAATAAAGATATTGTTGCTTCTAGGTTTTATTATAAAAGTAGCTGGTTCGGAAGACGTTGTTCTGCCCTTGTCAGTAGTCAATAACTCGACCATAGTGCCATGCCACTTATTCCGATATTTTTCCCTGTAAAATTTTCCAGTAATAGTGGTGGTCTTGAGTTCTTAAAAAAAACTTATTTCTGTATTTCCAGAATTTTCCAGTTTTCCGAACAACTTCTTTTTAGATATTTAATTTTGCAATAGTTATAAAAAATCATAATTAACAAATTAATAAACTTATATAAACATTTATTGCAGAATCTTATGACGTATATATAATAATTTATATATGTGTATCAAAAGAGTTCCACGAAGTTTCAAATTTATGGGCTAATTATTTATACCTTTTTTCCCATTATTTATGCCAACGGAGAATAGGAAAATTTTTATTAGTTAACAATTGATTAACTTTTTGAAAAATGGTGATAAATCTTTGTTTCCAACGAGGCTCCATTCTTTTAAGTGTTAAGAAGATACTAGAATTTTTTCAAATGTTTTGAATGACATTTTATGTCATAAAAAAAATTATTTTATCTGATGAACTCTCTTTAGCAGCGGCGCGTGCATGCCGTAACAGTTGCGCGAAACCCTATTTTCAACGTCAAATTAAAATTATAACTAATGGAGATAGAGTTCCGAAAGTTGGTACTTTTTTATCGAAAATTTCCTCCTATTTAAAGATTATTTTTTTAATTGCTTACATATAAATATTTTTCGAGTTATTAACGAAAAACTAAATACCATTTTTTTTTCCATCTTATTTTGTTAATAACAATTGCAATTTTTTACCAGAACCAAAATCCTTCAAAAACATTTTTCTAGAGGCAAATTCGAATCCAATATTTATCTCTATTTTTCACGTCTTTGAACTTGTTGACTAGACTATATATCGTAGATACATGTTTTTTTTACTGCCTGATATATATCTATTAGGAAAGACACGAATACGATATTAAATTATATGATTTTTTTTTTAAAAACATGTGTTTCAGACATGGTAAAAGTGAAACTTAGAAAAATATTTTTTTTTAAATCTCTTTTTAAAAATCCTAAATGAACGCGACTCGAGCTATCGACTACTCGTACCTTACATACAACAGTGCGTACAAATCTAATCGTTATTTATACTGGCAGGCCAATCCGAGAAAATCAGAACTTGCATTAACTCTGTATTATGTATTATAATGTCATTCTCTCGCAGGCTAAATCCTATAGATGTACGTGTTTTTCTCCTTTAAATGTAGCTTTTTCGCTTCATCGCTTTTAAAATTACAGACATTAAAGAAATTTTCTCTTCAAAATCTCTGCCTGACTGTTTATATATCCGGAAATAACTCAAAAACGGCTACACCAATTTATAAGAAATGTTGTACACGAAAAACTTATGTAATTTCTCAATTTAATAATATTAGTAAAATAATAAATAATGTTTAAACTCCTCAAGTACCTTAATAAGTAATTAATTTCCTTATTTACACTCAGATTCCCAAGCTTCCAAATTAATAAATGCGTATGGATCCGAGTGGCACCGGTAGTATATTTATAAAGATAACATATAACCGGTCGTAACATAACCTACAATTAAGTTTCTCTTGCTCTTACACATCTCAAGGCATAAATGAGGTTATGTTCTACTTGATATGCAATTTAAATCCACTTTTCCTCGGAAATCAGTGATTTAGTTAGGTAATTCTCGTAGTAGCAGTAAACCTTAGCCATGGACTTTCAACTTTATGATAACACATGAAACTGCCTTTCAGTACTTAATACAATACTTAATGTAACATTAGCATTTGCCCCTCCCCCCTGCAAAGTCCGTGCTAGTAAAATACCCTACAGAAAATCGCAGCCAAATAACCTTTTGTTGTGGTACTGCGATGAATAGGGGAAGAGTGTTTCAAGGTAGACAATGTGCTAGTGATATCTCTAACCTTATAAGCTGCCATAGGCTACGGTAACCACTTATCATCAAGCCTTCCATACGCTTGTCTGTTAGCTCAGCTATATTAAAAAAATACAAATATTCATTGAATAAAAGTTACATAACTTCTGTATAGAAATTACAATTATAACAAAAATAATATTTTGAATATATTAATCAAAAATTTTCCTTATTGTTAAGCAGATTAAAATATAAATGGAATGTGCATTGTAATCTAAAGATAAGATATTTAATCGTTAAAATTAATTATTATGACACAATAATCTGTATTAGTGTGGTCGAAATTCAACCGTAATTCGTTATCACATTTTAAAGTTAGAACGTTATTAAGGTTCTTTTGTGATAAAGACTTCTATAATCCTACTGTAATATTATAAACGTCAAAGTGTATATGTATGGATGTATGTTACTCAATCACGCAAGATTAATATGAAATTTGGCACACAGCTAATTTATAACCTGAAAATTAACATATAAATGACAGCTTAACGATTGTTATCAATTTTTTTTTTCAGCTAGCACAGATTCAGCATCTATCATCTATTAAAGTTACTTCTACAAAATATTGCGTAGTATAGTTTTCTTTTAAATTTTGTTCTATTATGGTCAGTAATTTATTTGCTGGCAACATTTTAAAATTCGTTGGCGACAATCTCTACTCTCTACGACTGTTTGACTTGAGACTATTATGTGTTTGATATTGGCAGTATGAACCTAAGGAATGAATTAAAATAATTATATATAAATTTTAGCTTTCTGCACCCTTCCCCATATAAACTTTAACTATACCAAATCGCACACTCCTCCCTGAGCGCAATAAGTCTAAAAAAGAGATCGAAATTTTCTCTTTATTTGATTTGATATATATGGTTAATTTACTTTTTGATATCACCTTCATGGTTAAGATTCCTCCTCAACTTTCATCCATCTCCGTTTAGAACTAAATTAGGTTTTAATATATAGTAATCGAGTTTTTTTTTAATATACAAAGTTTTCTATGCATAAGCTATTATAGACCAATAATGACGTATAGTCTAATTTAAGAAGCTCTAACTAAATTAAGCTAACTGTCAATGTGGTATGTCCACAGAAAAGGTCACCCTTCATGTTCCGATTGCATGTGAAAAATAATATTGACATTTGAAATAAAGTGAAGTAATTCTAACTTTTATCATAATAGTTGAACGGTTTACGTTAAATGAAAACACAATGGACCTCATTTCCTTGTTAGTTTCGATAATGCGTCGCATTACCATACGGACAATTCAAATTGATGAAAATAAACTTTGAGTATACTATAATTGATTGATAGGAGATATTCTTACATTCAAATATAGTTGATCCATCTTACGGTTTACTTACATGAGTACCTAAGTCTTTTTTTACTCTTGTTGATATTAAATTGTTAATATGACATTAATAGACAATTATTTTTAATACATATATCAATTATTGTATTTTATATTATTAAAGTAACATGTTTCAACTGTCATTATTCGTGAAAAATAATAATTAAAAATAAACATTAATTTCAGTATACAATAGACATTTTAACATGGCTAAATAAGTTTCGGTTTCGGCTGAAAATCCTGTTTCTCTCGGACACTAATTATTACCAGACTACGGATAAAGGAGAGCTATGTTTTTCGTGTATTGAATATTGTATGTCTATTTCTTTAGCACGCTCTGTAACCTAAACGGCCAGATGGTTTTTTTTTTACCTTTTCATAATTTCGCTTGTTTAAAAAAATCTAAAGATCTAGTAAGATATAAATATAAGCAACCAAACAAACTCTTCAGTTTTATAATATTAATATAGATAATAATTGTTTAAATACGCAGCATATAAAAATGTGATCTACCGACAGTTGCTCAACGGTCCGGGCAACTGTCTGATTGCGAATACCATAACATTTATAAGCACGTACCTGTACGACTAATAACCACTAAGAACGGCCCTTGCGCAACTCTAAAGCTGCATTATTTAATTTAATAGCAAATCGTCGCAATCTCAGACTCTTTTCCAATTGTAATATTTAATCCTTGATAATGCTTACTAAGATGTTCTTGGAGGGAACTTCATTTGTCATATTGTGGATTTTTATTGTAATTCATAAACTTATATTATATGAGCTTATATATAAACTTATAACATCGGTGGCATTTTGCATGATATAATTTGGTTACTGTACACAAGTGAATTAAATTGAAAATAACTACTGGAAATATAGGTTTCAAGTTGCGCCAAAAACTCCCTGGACTGTTAAAAAAAGTGTCGCTATCTTAATAAGGCGTTGTTTGAATTCTGACGATTACAGAATTATTCTATCCACGTGACATTAGCATAAACGTGTATAGTTATAAAGTTGCCATTTAATAAAAAGAAGTTGAAATGCTTACTAATCCTTTATTTCGAAAGAAAACAACAAAAATAAAGATATCGTATAAACAACGGCGTAGCGAAATGGGGGGCGGCCCGCCCAAGTTGCAACCCCCGCGACCCCTTAGGGGTGACACTCGACCATGAAAAAAATGAAAACTGTGTACAATAATAAAAGAAGGGAAGAGATTTAGAGACAACAGAAATATAAGGTCATCCACCTGAAAGGTAACAATTATTTTGCCTTTTCTACCTTAGCCACCCTCAAAATCGCAGTTTTTCCGTCACAAACGCTACCCATACTAGTAACAGTATCTCCGCTACTGTGTTATGTTTTTAAACGAGCAACAAAATGCAATAATAACAGAAATGTTAGAATTTTATAATAAACAATGATCGCGAAAACAAATCTTTACTGGGATATAAGAAGGTTATACGGGCTTACGGTAAACTCATAAATCTATACTATAATATAAAGCTCAAGTCAAGAGATTATGTTTATTTATTTAAAACGCTTTTATTAACTTCGCTTGTAACTAACAAAGTAATCAAATCTAAAGATGGCCTCCCACGGTCCGTGGTATTGCGAACAGAGTAACAGACACAATTCCGTAACCTTCGATACTCCGCAGTACCACGACCGTGGGAGACCCACCATTCGAAATCAATTTTACCCTACTTCTGATTGTCGTATCGAAATTAAACTTCGTATGTATATGTAATTCCGATGACAAAAGTACATCTTCATATCTCGGAGCTAATCTCATGACGGAGCCAGAAGGTGGATAGTGGAACTCATCGGTGGCTACAAGCAAACCCCTCGAGTTTAGGCTCATATGATTTGTTTTGACGAGTCCAATAGATTGGGTACGGGAAGAGAGAACAACGATAGATTAAACGGGTGCGATGGCCGTAGCGCGGAGTAGAACTGATTGAATAAATTGAACACGGGTGAAAGCGTGGGGTACAACTTGTACTAACTCTAATAAACCTTTAAAGTTTAAGTTGTTTTCAGTTGCTTCTATCACTATATCACTTGTATTATGAAAAGGAACAAACATTTTATGAGTTTTGATTTTAGTTGATTTTTAGAATAATCTTAGAAAGTTCTTTTTAATTAATATTATAGAAGCATGTATACGCTTAATAAGTCACGTCTCATTGAACCGAATTCATACATTACGACAGAATCATCATTCCATCATGGATACAGTTATCAGCGGGGCTACGCATTACGGTCAACTGTTATCATTGAATAGATAATTTGTTCTTTACTGCATTATAATATTATCGGTCTCGTTTAATGAAGTTTAATCAACCTTTATAATTACTTATATTCTGGGTATTGTGGCTAGTTCGTGAGACAGGATAAGACAGGACAGGACTATGGACTCTTACATAAGTTTACAAACAGGTAAACCTTCAAGATTTACGGAAGGCGATAATTATTTGGGAGATAATTTAGTGTTGTAAAAACCTTTATTAAATTAAAGCTAGTTCCAACACAGATTTCTGTATACGTATATTTTATTAATTCTCTAGGATGTTTTTGGAGCAACACCATGTCTCTCTTAATTCTTCATTGTAATGTTTCATTCGAACGTCATTATAAAACTTAAGATCCCCGTTATTTACGAAAAATAAGCATTTCATTACGAGTACCATCAACAGGCGTATTCAACTAACATGTAGTAGGTCAGAGGTGCCATCTATCAACAATCTATTTAACTAACGTAACAACTGTTTGCTAGATTGTTTACATTGTATATTGCGCGAAGCATAGATTAATGATTGGTTTCTGCGTTGCTGTTGTAACTTTAACCAATAATTAATCTTATTATTATTTTAAACTGAAAAAGTAAATTGACATTATTGCTTTTGGTAAATTATTCACAATAATATACAAAAAATTATCACATGCCATAAAACATACTGCTAATACAGTTTAACAATGAAGGCCTTTTAATTTGAGTAAATACATACTTTACCCTTTACCCCTTGATAATTCATTGTCATTGTCATGAAATAATATATTTACGTAATATAGGTAGATACTATCGACTAGAAAATTCCAAGAATTATGACACTCAAAATTTATATACTTAATATCGGTGAATTAAAACACAAGATATCCCGTATTACAATACAAATATGGACTTGCTGGACATAAATAGTGATTTTTTCAGATTAAAGAACAGAATAAGTTTATCAAGGGTCCGGAAGCAAGTGGAACAAATTATCATGTTATATTGTTAATATTGCGACTGTGGGTGTGCATATTATATTGTTCCTCCGAAGTCCGACTCTATAGTTAATGACATAAGTATATTGATAAGCAGCTGCAGCAGTCATATTTAATTACACTATAAATAAATATCATAATATATTATCATAATTTATGGTTATTATTGGCGTGTACAATTTTGGAAATAAATTTATTATAATACTACTAACGATTTACCCGCGGTTTCGCACGCGTTTGTTATTAAGCAGTGATTATTTACATCCCGTAATTTTATTTTTACTCGCATCACTGACAATTGACAATTCATTTTTAAAATATTAAATATGCAGACAGAACTACAAACTTATTAATATAGATAGGTATAAATAAAATTATAGAGGTTTGTCGTTGTGCTCGCATCACGCGATAACTACTGGATATGTTTTGATTTAAAAAAAGGTTTTACTCCTTGGATACTTAGGTTAAATGATTAAGTGCTCGTTTTAAATGATTTATTCCATTAGTTATATGGTGAATCATTAATTATTAAATAATAAATTAATAAACCTATTTTACTTTGTTAAAACCACTGTAAATCTTAACATAGCTGAATTTATTGTTTGCCTCTTGAAATAGTCCCCTTTTGTCTATTGTATGTTTACTAAACCAAATAGGTTCGAAAAAAAAAGAAAAAATATTAATTTGTAATATTTTATGATCTTATGTATATTTTACAAGAACTCTAGAAAAGAAATAATTGAACACGTTTTTGTTCATTCATACATTTTAAAACACGAGTAAGCCACTATCAACTAAGTACTTTTATTATACACAAATAAAAACATGCCAGCATGGCGCCCTTTGGACCCACGGTTTCATTGTAATAATGTGTTTCAAGGCATCTCCGATTTTGTAATATACTGATTAATATTGTTCTAAATGACACACTATACGATAATACATTTCAGAAGGATAATGTAAGTTTTACAACACAGATAAGTTTCAAAATACTACAACGAAACAGTATTATCTCAAGAACATTGTGTACCGTGTAGAAAATTATCTTAGTTTTTATGAAATAATATTTTTATAAATTACTAGATTTTGCCTGCGAGTACGTTCCCATTGACTTTGAAATAAAAGGACTATCTATTCTAAACTTTTTGCACTAATACAGAACCTTCATGAGTGAGCGCATAATACCTAACGCATCAAAGTTTCATCGCAATCGAATGAATTATATTATTAAAGATCGCATTAAGAGCTTCTAATAGTGTTAATACATATCTATATAAAATAAAATTATTTGAAAACTAATAAAACTATACTCCAGTTCATTTTAAAATCAATCAGTTCCCATCACCAACTTCTAATCTAAATATATCTAAAACATGAAAAATAACTTCTTTATAAAACTAACATTTAACATTACGTAGATAATATGGTTTACAAGTAATACAAGCCGTACATACTCTTTAACTATATCACATAAATACACAATTTACGGATAACAATCTAGTTCAGTTTAACTGTTGCGGTGGAAATGTCGAAGGTCTTTTTAAAGTTTTCCCTGACGCTATTACTGCAATATTTCAGTATTCGCTAGCATTTTTAAGAACTTAAGAATTAATATTTTAAGAAATTAATATATTGTAGGTAGATATATGTTAGTTGTAACATTATTACCCATTAATATCTAGGCGAACGAGTTTCTCTCAGTGCCTCATAAAAAAAAACACTTGTCCAAGTAAACATGGAAAGTAAAACATAATCTGAATACAAAATTCAATCCAAATCGTTGGATTCGTTACCGAGAAACCCTGTTTTAGATTAGGGTGGTCCTTATTTTGGAAATTTTTGCTCATAAGTTTCGAAATAAATAAGTAAAATATTCTCAAAATTCAAGTCTAATAATAACCCTAAGTACAAGTTTCCATATGAATAAGGTATGGTTTTAGGCATTTAATCCTACTATATAATAAATTATTGTTATATTATAATCATATAATTAATGTAAAAGTTCCTAGGTTTCGATGTTCGAATGTTTATTACTCAATCACGTTAAAAAAGGGCTAAACGGATATGAATGAAATTTTGCTCACAGATAGGTTTTATACTGGATTAATTACCCCGGTAAATATCATGGCTTAACTGTTATCAATTTATTTTGTTTTCTATCATCTACGCAAACAAAGTTCGCGGGTACAGCTAGTAATAATTTTTTTATTGCGACCAAAGTATTTGTACTAAAAAATTTAAACTTGGCAGACTTCATTGTAATATTAGCTATTCCTAAGATCCTTAGAATTTGTTTGATGATTTAAAGTACTATATTAATGTTTTTGTTTGTTTGTAACCTATACGTTCCTAGACAATTCATTGGAATGCGGTAAAACTTTGGTGAATTATTGTGCGCACTCTCGCGAAGGTTTCTGTATTAATAACATTGTACAAGTACAACCAGACAACAACAGATGGTGTGGAAGTCGATTCACATTCAAGACAACGGGAAAGAAGTCCTGGGCAAAAACCGGGTAAGAATAAACCATTCCAGTAAATTAGTTATTACTACAAAATTGAGGACGCACTACAGAAATATATTTTATTTACGATGAAGCTCGTGACATCTGGCTTAATAAAATCACTATTACAGTGTTATTACAAATATTTGTATAATTAAATCTCATATGGCGCCGCCATTGGTCTTCGGCGTCAATATTTGTTGAATTCAATAATAACATTATTCACTCTTGTAAACAGATGTATCAGTGGATTGGCATCGCTAATGCACCATTATCATAAATAAAGTAAAATAATGTATTCTTATAAGATACCTACATAATATGTAAATGGTTTTTCAATATGAACCGGGCATATTTAAAATAAAATAAAAACACATTGATTGTTTGCAGTTATATTATGTTATTTTTTGGAATGTTCTCTGTTTGGCATAATTTATGGAATACTATATAGTTCAAAATATGCAAATGGCTCTGCTTGCATGAACAAAAAAAAAGTGTTTTTACAGGGATAAAAGTCTCCTATCTCTTAAACCGGGTTATATATAAATATATATATCTTGTAAATATTAATCTCGTATCTAAATAATTAAACAAAATACTCTTCCGCTACGAGTGGGTATAAAAAATTATCGTTTTTAGAAAGTTTTATCTCAAAACCCTTCTTTACACTAACAGGCATGTATTCCACTTGATGTTAAGTGGTCACTGCAGCCCATATCTATTAAAACCAGTTCCTAGAAAGACCAGGCTCCTAGCCGTAATACGACTCTGAATGTACGTAACGTTAGATCGTATGGTAGGTAGATCAACGAAAGTCTTTTCGATTCAAAAATAAGTTCACGCGTCAATGAGAATGATAACTTTATTAACTATTTTTTCAGAATTCGAGTTCATTTCTTAATTTCAAGGTAATAACTTTATAGGTCATTATGGACTGGAAGTAAAGTAAATTCGAAACTAATATTCAAGTAGTACCTAGCCGCTATTTACTAGAAAATTTCAGAAAGATTGATGTCTCAGCGTTTCTAGTCTAATATCCGTTACTACGTAGGACGGACGACATTTTTCTCAGTTAAGGAGCTTTGTTCAGTAGTGTGCCCGTGTGAATTATTCGTCCAATCGTAAGAATTATTATTACCTGCTATGAGAAACTGTATACATATTACTTATAATAATAATGAACTTCAGTATTACATACGCACCTAGCACTAAGTAATTGTACTTAACCAATGTCATAATAACACTAAAGTAAAGATTATAATAAAATAACTTATCGCTACATGCAAAACATAGTTTTTGTAACTCTTATATAAACCTCCGTTATCGTGGCTGGAAATAAAAAACTTTTTGACGTCAGTATCGAATATCGATATAGTTATAAATATCGAACTGACTAGTTGTATGATATATACCTAACGTACAATAATATAATAAACTAATTTCAAATAAAATGAGTTCAATTCCATTTCATATTCCGACAGAGCGCCTGTAAACACAGATAGTAGATAACTATTTACGAGTATCATGTTTAGATAAACATTGCACTTTGACATTGCCTCGGCTTATCGCGTCTCTTCCGATGGCCGCTGCGGTAAATTCCGATGCCATGTTTGTAAATAGCGAATTAGAAAAAATAATTGTTAGTCTATGGATTGTACATTTTTTTTAATAGTAGCTCGGCACATTGACAGCGCTGTCCCTGATGGTATGCACAGTACAAGCCAAACACAACGGCAACCACCGAGAGAGACGGAGCACATAGGCGGGAAGAAGGTTGCACAGTTTCACGGTACGACAAAGATGAGTCATAGAAACTTTTTAGTTCGTACCGAGATAGAGGTTAGAGAAGAGAAGAGGGAATTAAATTGAACAATGAATAGTTCTTCAGAACACTCACTATGATACAGACGGTACAACACGCTCTGCGAAGCGTTCAAACTGGATTCAAACTAGGAAGTATATATTAAACTTAGACAGAGAAGGATAGTAGACAGACAAATAATGTAACCAGGTGTGAGATAAAGATATGTTACATGTGTATTATCATTTTATTCAGTTTTCTTAAAATTCACTATTGTACGCACTCACAAACACTGCAATGTTAATTTGCTTTATTCTCGTTCAAAAAATACAACGATAAAACATTTTCAACCTTGACAATTTATTTTATTACTGTGGCGCTCTTTTAGCACCAAAAAATGGTTACGGTGATAGAGACAGAAAATCCATAGTCCCTCTCATTTGCTCCTGATATTTTTATATTTAGTAAAAGAGTAGGAAGTATCCTAAACTCTTTAAGTTATTATTTATACGGTATTAAATTTCACAAGTCTGGTTTTAGAGAGAACAGTTAAATGTAATGTAGTAATGTAAGTGATATGTCAAATTTTAGATACAGAAATCAGTTATTTTTAAATACCTACTATTATGGTGGCAAACAAGCATAACTATGGCACGCCTGAGGGTAGTTAGCAGCTACTGTATCCTATGATCCCTTGTTCGTATCCGATCTTGAAGAACACAAGAAGCTCTAGAAACCCTACTCACCGCAGAAACACAACACAAGGTTATTTGGTTGCAATCTTCTTTAGGGTGGAGGTATTCCACCAATCCGGCTGCTCCAAGTAGAAATAAATCTCGAAAGAAATTTCTCTATGCCCTCTATCTCTATGCACAAGAAACTTGCTACAAAATGCTAATTATTAACTGATTGTTATATAGCATGTACTTATCGTAAAAAAATCGAGATTAAAAATTCTAGAAGTTACAAACTTATGAACAGTCAGACATGAACACGAATATAAGTATAAAAATTTCAAATTTTGCAATTAATTGCTAATCACAATATGAAATAAGGTGTTTGTTTAACTTACTTACTTACTTTTACTTTTTAACATACTGCTGACGTAGCAAAATGACATTCAATTACTTATTATATAACAACAATTATAAATAGGCTTACTATACTTCCCGGATTAACCAGGATTATCCCGATTTCTAACATTGGTTCAGGTCATCCGACAGGTTTGCTAATTTATCCCGGTCGTTTTCCGTGTGACGTGAAGAGTCACGGAGTCGAATGTGGACCCCATTAATTTATACTCTGTGTATGAATTTTTGTATTTTTATTTAATTTTTCATAAGGCTCATGTCACTCCTATATATACTTTTCAATTATCGAAGAAAATTCTAAACATTTTTTATAATCTGTTCGATGCTGAATCTTCGAGAAACTTCAACTATGGGTCGCTCCAAACTTAAACTAGATCCAGCGCTGATCAGATTCCTGTCCCGGTTCAGAACATATTATTATCATGAATCTAATTAATAAACATAGCTAATATCCGTAATCATGAATAAAAGAAATAATAGCTTAGTAAACACACTACGCTCATATAAAATTGTTAATGATTCAAATTAGTCATTGGCGCGTGAAATAAGTATACAACGCAAGCGTTCAAAACGCAGCGTTCTGAGTGTCCACTTACTTATATGTAAACAAACCGTTTATGCTGATTACAAAAGAACAGTCAAATCAAATTCTACGAAATGATATTTGTAACTATGTGCATTAAATTAAAATAATTTAAAACTATGCGACACTGTGCCTTTGAAATTAGCAATAGGTACGCTTCATGGTTTAAAGTATCGAGGGTGTGGTAAAGAGAATACAATCAAAAAGTCAACAGAGTTTCCGCCTTTCACTGTGATTTCCTATCTCTTATGTTTCAACGTGCCGATAACAAAATTTGTAACGTTTTCAAATTGCTTTTGGTGAGAGTATAACGAGTAAACTGATTGAACTATATTATATTTGAAAGAATTATAATCGTTGATATTTTTGACAATACTGAAATTATATCGTAATTACTTATATTAAAAAAAAAGGAATTTTACGATTTTTTATGTTCATTTCACACAATATCCACTTTTCCTATTTACATGTTTTTTTTTTAAATTCATAGCATGTTATCTGACCATGTTAGGACATATTTTGTAAATTAAAGTAACATACGAAATAAGTAGTGACAATAGTGGTGAATAATTTCGGAAAAAATATTGTTTTGGGGTGCTTAAACCATGAGAGATATGATAATATATCAAATTAATGTGCTACATAATTCTAGATCTTAAAGAGATCTGAAAAAAAGTCAGCTCTAGCATAAGTCTATTTCCTAAGGATCCCCCACAATAAGCATTTCTGTCATTAAAATCACCAAGACGATTCGCGCGGCGCTCGACTGACGACATTTTGTAGTCCACGCGAGCGGAGCCGCGGGCACATCTAGTAGAATATAATAATTCATTTCTAATTGGTGTATTGTAGCTTTTTATCTAAAAAATTATCCTCTTGCCTTTTATACGCCATCTATATCAATTATCAACGATTTACGTGTGTTATTCATAAAAAACTCAAAAATGCACCAGTTTTGCGTTTGGCAGTGATTAATCTAGACCCTAGATAAAATAAATATCTTGTAATAATTATTTAGTATTTAAACGTATTATACAGATTATAAATAATTATGTAACATTTCATATTTTTTAACAAAATGCAATTATGTAGGTATTAAACACAGTATAAGAGTTTTCTGATAGGACGTAGTTACCGTGTTAAAATAATTAAAAGTTTTTCTAACTTTTATTTGCATTGTAAATATACAAAATTCATTTTCAGTAGATAAATGTAACAAACGAAAATAAAAACTGTCAACAGATATGGTTAAATATGTATATACGTCATTTCAACATACTTGGGCTTGTTTTGCTAGTCACGCTTGTTGTGTTTACTTCTTAGTACGTATAAATTGATATATTACAAATTCATATATGTATATGTGAGCATAACATTAATCTATATTTATTAAGATTAAGATTTTTATAACATCATATTTTTTTTTTAAAGTAGATTTTATTAATAAACATGATAGTTATCGGAAATCGACGAAATAATTAAAGTAGTTCATAACTTTGCAAGTATTTTTATCAAAAACACTAAACATACAATTGAATAATATTAAACAAACACGTAAAATAATAATGAGGCTCGGAATATATGAATACAATTAGTGCTCTGATTGATAAGTGTCCAACGCAAATTCGAACTAATGATACCACAAATATGAAATCTGCACAGTATGTTCCTCAAAAGAATTTTGCGAAATTCAAACTTCGAAAAGAGTGGACACTGAACAGAGGTGTCAATATAAACCTTTGTATGCAAGGCCAATAATTCTATTTACCTATTTTTAGGGAATTAACACCGAAAAGTTTTAGAAGGAGTTAACATACATAATTAATTTCTTAAAGATTAATTTCACGATTTATAAAAAATACAATTTACAGTACCTATATCTAAGTAAGTTACTTATAGTATACATATATAACATAACATATATATATTTGTAAGAAATATCAGTTTTGAGTAGACACAAATCTCTTTCAATTATATAAATATTTCGTCAAAGTTCCCGTCTACCCATCATACGATCAAAGTGTCTAACCTAAGCAACAATAATGGAGGGCTCTAGGACAGCTGGTACGCCGACATCACTCTGTGGCGTGGTTCGTAAGGGAGTGATTACTGATACAACCGTATAGAATTAACGATTGTTTATTACTCATGAAAGTCACATATTACTAACACATCCACTAACTACACCCTCGGGGTAGTGAGAGAAAAAAAACTGTAAGTAATACACGCTTTAGCATATAAGATTTTTTTAAATATGAATTTAACTTTTTTAAACATGAATTTAACTATTTCCTTTGAAAAAATGAATTGTTGTATTGTAAAAAAAATATATAGTAAATAAGATTTTTTTTCTCTCACTACCCCGAGGGTGTAATTAGTGGATGTTTTAGTAATATGTGACTTTCATCAGTAATAAACGGTCATTCATTCTATACGGTTGTATCAATAATCACTCCCTTATGAACCACACCACAACTCGTTAACTGGCTCGTAATTGGAATGTTGCCGAAACATCACAACATTATGTATGTAGTTAAAGATTACGAAAACTAAGTAGGCTGTAACATGAAGACCTACTTAACCGACATATTCTTTATTCTGTCAACTATTTTAACTATAAATTTAATCCTTTTTTAACTTTAATTTCTTTGTAAATGATAATTTCAGTTAAAAATATCGGGTAATTATGAACGTAATGAAATATTTTGTGGTTAAATAGGTTGATAAGTTTTTGTTAATATAGTCAATAAAAAGAGATATAAACAGTAATCCTAATATAATATGTAATGTACAAAATGCCTATATCATACATGTTAATATCTTATTGTATTTTCCATGAGTTCTATGATAGTACACCCGTCGACATAACTTGAATCTACAATATAATTACACCTCACAAATAAAAACATGTAGGTAAAACGCGAAAAGAGAACAAAAATAAATTTGTAAAATACTAGCTGTGAAATACGATTTTACTATTCAATAAAATATTTCACGATGAAAATATGATTAAAACGCGTTCGTTTTCACATACCGTTTTATCGATAATAACATTTGACCACGAGTTTTTTGTTGAACATTTCATGACAATTTTTAATATTTTATTACATGCTCAATTTAGATAATCAATATAAGATATGATTAGATACACATAAATTATTTAATGCTAATTTGCTAAACTATAGATGTACACTAAAATACTGTTACAAATGCTCACTAGAGAACTCTGGATGCTGCTGCTAACGAATATTCTGGGTGGTAGAACATGACAATTGTGTCCGACTGGTACGCGACTACCGTACACGTGTAAAATCTGCCATAGTGACACGCTTTAACGGTTCGTGTTCCGGAATAAGCCGCTATATATACTCAGTAATCAAGCGAGCTGGTATGGATCTGTATCCGACTGGGTCACGACCACCGTGCAATTGATGATAAGCCTGCCACAGTGAACCTTATTTGGGTAGAGTTTTAGGATCAGCTATCATCATATTATCATAGTCATAAGGCACAGTGCCGTGACATTGTTCATTGTTGTGCTACTATTAAAAAAACCGGACAAGTAGCGAACAGAACTACCGCGCCTTAAGGTTTCCCAACCGATTACATCGTGTGGCTGTCTGTTCGCGCGCGTGTAACTCAATATCCACATAATCGATTTCGGTAAATATTTATTATTTTACATACATACATACCATCACGGCTGTATCCCCGAAGGGTTAGGCACAGGTGTACTAATGTTCACCCACAGTTCGCCGTGTATGTTTTTTTAGGTCCCATGTAAATAGGGGGCGAGCCTATTGCCATTAATCGGGCAGCAAGCCAAACTCCGAGCTGCTACTAAGAATTTCATAGAAAAACCCAATAACACTTAAGTTATTATTTTATAGATTATTTTTCTATCTAAATAGGTGAAACACTATAAACACTATAAGTAACTTTAATATTTAAACCCAATGATATTAAACATATAATAACGTTGTTTAAACCACAATAACTTACAATAAAACAAAGTGATCCTATAAGGATTCGGTTTTTATTTTATTTCATTTGAGGTACGGAACCTGAAAACCTTCGAAGTATACAATAAAAAAGTTGGACTCACAAGTGCTAGGGCGCTCTCCGGGTACCACTTGCAAGGTCGTAGGAATATGGTCAACAACTCGTCATCTTCACCGAAGCACAAGTCTTTGTTCTCTCTAAGCAATTCCTTCAGTCGCTCTAGAGCCTCACGAACTCTCTCTGGCGTCTCTCTCAGCTCAGTTTCAGCCAATGCTTTTGTCTCTGGCGACAACTCAACGTTGCGCTCTATTCTAAAATCGCTTGCAATACTCATCTCGTCACGATATCTGTTAACAAACAAGCATGTTGTTCTTTTATCTTTATATTATTATCGAAATACATATTTATTTTCTAGTTTAGTTTTAGTAATATTTATTCGAATGGTTTCATGAAGAATTATTAAATATATGTAATCTATTTTAAAACAAACACTAGCCTTATATATTTATACATATATTTTAAAGAACTAACACCGACAATGGAAAAACACTTTTTAAAAATGGCCTATTTATTGAGGAAGGTGATATGCTATATAAACTCACGCTACGACCCTTAGAACCGGAGCAGTGACCATGAACGTCAAACAATCTGGCAAGCTTTAAGCAAGTACGGCAAATAAGAACAACGATAGGCAACAGTTGGTCGAATTGGTCGAATAAGTTTTATACGGGCGAAACCGTGGAGTAAAACTAGTGAATGTATGTATAAAACCATTCATCCGAATAGCGATAAAACTTTAGTAAATTCTTGTACGCACGTCCGAAAGTTTCTGTATTATTTCCTACAAACAGTTTACAAAAGATGGCGTGCAAGTCGTATCTGACTACACTGTTAGCCATAAGGATCCAAGAAAACTCGAGTCCCAGGACGGCTTTTACTGCTTCATCGAAGAAAATTAGTACGTGTAAATAAATCGTTATGTCAGTAAATAATAATGGTAGCTTCAATTTTGAATTTAATATTTTAGGAATAAACAAAACTGTTTAACTACATCAAAATCACTAGATACTTATAGAAATACGAAATACTGTTTCTTTAGGTAAGTTAATTTCTCCCAAAATAAAATGAGGTCGCTCACACTATAACGCTTCATAATAATAAAAACTTCCTGTAACTTAAATATTCTCAGATTGAGCCGTGTGAGCACTCGTCTATCGGTCAGTGATGCGAGTTAACGATATGACACTGGTTGCAAGGCAAAGACTGATTGTTTATTCATATCAGGCAAGCTGGCGCACGTGTCTCTCGGCCGGCGTTTAAAATCACATCGTTGCGTTGAGAGATTGCAAAAAAACATTGCTTGTGTAGACGCCATCCCCTATCGTCTTACGATTTTATGCACGTCTACCTCTATCCATCAACGTAGACATACACGTTCATTCAAATTCAAGAGAAGACTTTGTTAACTTTCAAGAATGTATTACTATATTGGCAGATTAAGATGAAGCGGCTTAGTGTAAAATGAAGTCGCTAACCTTAACATAAATCAAAGAGTTGCATATAGTAAAAAAAAAATTATTTTGTAAATTATCCTAAATTATATATAGAATCACGGTTAAATGGTAACACTGTGCCTAGTTGTAATCATATTATAATGATTACAAGAAAATTTGTAACAAAAAGAAACCAACTTCAATGGTTTGGAGGAGTTCCCTGGTGCATCTTCGAAGTCTATGGTCCAATGTCAATGAAATTAAAATGGGACCACCCTTGAGATATCCCCATTCCAACGAAATCCGATTCATCTAAACCGGTTCATAAACGTTATGCCTAAACATCAATAAAAAAATACACTCGAATTGAGAAGATTTTTTTTTTATAGCGGTTAAAAAGAACAACGGTGACCATCAAGAGATTGGCAATCAATCGACGTTTGTCGCTGCCAGTTTGAAGGTCTGATCCCAAAACGCGACAATCTTTAAAAAAGTTAATGTGAGACGGTTTTATCTCCATTCGCCATGTATATGGCAGTCGCGACCCAGTCGGGTACAGACTGAAGACTGTAGACCTTATCACATTTAGTCTACTCTGAACATTGAGATGAATAACCTGGTACTGGAATTAAATGGTAATGTGTACGAACACGGCATTCATCGACATGAGTTCGAATCCCCACAATGAGCCCGAGCTAGGGTTTTTTGTAATACCCAAGTTGAACAGGTGTGTTCTCGCAGCAGCACTTGAGAGCTAGGTTCCCCACAATGCTTAGCGAGTTTAACTTTGCCCGCCTTGTCACTTATCAGATGAAATTGTGGCCACTCGCTAAAACTTGTAAAAAAATTTCCCTTTAATACAATGGTGTTTGGTTTTTTAACCATGGGACATGGGACGCCGACCGTAACTCACCATTTTGACTCTGCACAAGTGATAGATCTTTATAAATAGAAAATCTAAGAGCCCAGTAAACCCTAATCAGAATAACTACAAGTTAAGTTAGCCATATCAAAAATTAAACTCAACATCTTAATTATTTTAATCGAATACATTAATTAATAGTGGTAGATCACAGAGATCTTGCATATTTCTGCAGTTAAAAAAATAACAATAAAACGGTACAGAGTTTTCGGCTGCATTATCTTATCGCTTTTACATTAATCATCTTAACGAAAGATAATTCCTATCAGAGTACAAATTCGAAAATCATACAACTTTTACCATTTCAATCAAAAATCTCTCAACGTATTATGACGTACTTATATCATCAACTTTAGAATTTACGATCGATTTAACTTATCTGCCTTTATCAGTTTACGCAAATCGATACCTAAAACACTTGTGGAATCTATTTTTATATCCTTACCGAATCGTTTTTTTTTTTTTCTTTAATTTTATATTCAAACTTTCTGATTACATACTGGTTATAACATATTTTATTTGTTTTTCATTTGTTTCCCGAAAGAGGTTATTTCATAGACAATTTTATTATCATGACAGATTATTTTAAGAACAATAGAACATGAGAATTTGCTTTACATTGAACTACACCAACGGTACATACAATGTTTTATTCTGTTTTACACATTGATGTACCAAACCTTAATTGACAATATGTAAAAAATCATACTCTTTCTTAATAAAACTATATGATCACAAAATAACCATAGGAATGAGGATAAGTAAAAATAATGCATAGTACTTTTCTTCCACATTGATTTCAAAATTCGTAGGCAAAGCCAAGGTGCAACTGTTTTCTTTAACAATTGTCAAATTGCCCCTGTAAAGGAGACAGTAAATGTTTTTAATGTTTACCAATAAGATTATATTGTGTCAATATATCAAAATTATTATATTAGACATGGACCAAACAAATGAGAAATTGATAAACTAGTTTCTGCATAAATTTCTAAAATCAACAATAAGCGAGACTAGATTATTTATATATTATTAATGAGTAGGTACTAATCGCCAAACACTAATCTTTTTATACACATATGATATAAACAGAACACAATTATCATAGCCATTTAACACATCACAAATAAATAACCACAAATTTCATGTTATTTTTTTTTTTATGTTTCACTAATGAAAATATAATAATAATCGTAAATATGCACTAACCTCACTCGCGTGGTAGAGCGGCTCTCGCGCCGATGGAAATCACAAAAGGCGGGAAATCAATCGTTCAGCGTGTAAAGGCGCAAGCGAGTGTGCGCGCGCGCAACTCATTCGCTTTTATATAGACACAAGATAACGCGCACTATATACATTATACATTGTGTCATCGAAGTTTGTCGCTGTGATAAACTTCTGAGGGGATGAAACAATAAGTACGATTATGTTCAAAGCATAAAATTCCTTATTTTTTGTTTGTTCTGCAATAAAAGTCCAACGACTCCAGCTGCACAATCTGTTACTTATATCTGGTTTAATCTCAGTAATATTTTCTCTTTACTTTCCACCCTTAGGTAATTTAGAAGTCTTTTAAGATTTAACTTTAAACCCTGCAATAAAGACCTCCACGACTAAAGTAAAAAGATGCCTACTTGGTAAATTATAACTTGAGAATAAAGTATTCAATCTTATTCATAACTAACTTTTTTAAATTCTTTTTTTTTAATTGAAATGCTATAGACATCCTTATACCATAAATAATAAAACTTATTCAATAATTTTCATCGATATTATAACATTACCATTACCTTGTTTTATAATATTACTAGCTGTGCTTCACGGTTTCACCCGTGTTAATTTTATACGACAAACATCACCCGTGTAGCCTATTATAATCATAGAACATCACTTCCCGCAAGTACAATTTTTATTTTTCACTCTCTCTTAAACTATGTTTCTAAATAATATGCTATAACGGGCAAAGTTTAACTTCATAAAATTATCTTTTTGATAAGTTAGCTTTTGTTCTTAAGGATTAATATGCCATGTCTAAAAATAATGCTCATAATCACTTTTAACTCAACTTTTAATTCAACAATTTTTTGTCATAAAACACCTTATTGTGGCTTATTTATAAGAGAAAGGCAAAAGCTATCGATCGGTTTTTTTGATATACTGAGGACTAATATTTTTGTAAAACATTGTATTTACATGTTATTTTAACCATTTACGTCAGCGTAAGCGGATAATGCAGTTCGGGAATACTTCCACCTCCGACTTACTTAACAAAAATCAATATTTAAGGCTAGCTGATAGTTGTAGCCTAATATTAAATAGCCTTCTTCTTCTTTATCTTTCTTCTTTAGTAAATATTCCTCGTGAATTTGGTTATCATGTACGAAAAGAATTTTTCAAATCCGACCGATAGTTCCGGAGGTTAGCGTGTTTAAACAAACAAAAAACTCTCTTATTACATTGTATAGAAGTGTGGATAAATGCGAAAGTTAACGAGAGTATACTCGAGATAGAAGATAGATTTAATAATATGTCTTGGGAATAGCACGATTCACGCGTATGGCCGTTCGACCATATTCTGTAGTTCACACGAACGAAGTCGCGGGCACAGCTAGTTGCTTAATAATTCCCTACTTTATTCGTGTTACATTTCCTTGTTTATTAGTTTTTAACTAATGATTATTTCGATGCAAAAAATTTCATTACAACCTCTAACGTTTATTTAAATTACATAATTATAAACATATATCTCTTTTTATTTGCGAACTAATTTTATAATTAATATTTAACAATATAGATATTTCAGAAAATTTGCTTATTTTCTGCTTATGTTGAAGTAAACATACTCAATATTCAAGGTCAAATTGTAGAGACCAAGGTTTATTAAGCTGATAATGTAAAGAAAGACCGCAAATTATAAATAAAAACTTGATTCGTCGTTTTCTTCAATTTAATTTTAGAAAAACATATCTGAACAATGGCATAATATATATAGTGTATATATATATATATATATATATATATATAGTTAGATACTTTTTTTACCAATTACAGAATACAATAATACTGATAATTATTAACACTGTAAACTTAGAATACCCCTTTATCTCCTATACAGTTATTTTTATTATAAATTCAAATTATATCCTAAACTAAAACATCTATAGTGAAATAAGTACAATGCAATAAAATAATCGTAGTAACTCTGTATAAAGAAACAGAGATGTTATTGGCATCCAACCCAATTAGCGTTTCTTTGTGTTGCCTTAGCAAAATGAATGATTATTAGTACAATAAAATCCAAGAACAACGAAAATGGTTAAGACTAAGTAGTTAGTTAACATTTGCCGTCGAAATACCAGTCTGTACATACAACAGCAGAAGAAACTATGTATGACATAAATTTACTACTACCTCGGCTTCTGCCTTTTTTTATTGACCAAGACAATTTAAAAAAAAAAGAATACCAGCATCAATGATTTTGAAGAGTTCCCTGGTGTATCTTCAAAGTGAAGGTCCAATGCTAATGAAATTAAAATGGGACCACGCTTGGGGTACCCTATCAAACAAAAAAGAATCAATTAATTCGGTTGATAAACAATATAAGAAAAAACAAATATGCGTATGCAATAAGTAGGTAACCTTCGTCTTTTTTTTAAAATCGGTAAAAAAGGATAATAGAGTTGCCCATCATAGTTGTGTAAAATATTCTTGTTGAACAATATTACAAACGATAGTATATGAGATTTCTCACTTTATTCATTCGACGTGATGCTTATGACTAACGGCTGTTTTCAATAACATACCCGAGTTACTATCCCCGATTAGTACAAATTTGTAACAACTACTTATGTAAGTAAGTTAACTTAAGACATCAACCGGCTTCCCTCTTCAATTGTTAGAAAAAATTTACTAACAAATTTAACCATTTATTACCTCTACCTAAACCTTATAAAGGACTTTGCCTTAGAACTTGGAATAACAAAGTGCAAAGTATAACAACTAGAGCATATAATATCTGAAAATATAGTTTAGGTATTTCGATGTCGACATAAACCACACGTATGTACTGTAGATATATATACACAAAGAAACTGCTATTGTTCGTGATACAAGTAGCACGCAAACCAAAATTTCTTTGTTCGGGTGACGAATGCGCCACACTTCACACATCACAGACCTTTGCCCGTCCGCGACAACGCCGTTTTTGTACTCAAATTTGTTTTTATTCTTTTTAAAGTGATAATATAAAGATTTTTGTTTGTTTGATCTGGAATATAATCACTGAAATATCTACTTTAAAACTTACGGTTTTTCTCGAGATCAAAGCGTGTTCTTTTTAAAATGTTTTTATTATATAGATTAATAAAAACATTTTAAAACATAAAGTTTTATAATGTTTAAAACGATAGATAACTACATAATTCCTCATGTTGTGATTTTTATTGTAATTAATTAACTTAGGTTATTCCACCCTTTAATATGTAATAGGTATTGGCGTATTGGTGGCATTTAACGTTATATACTTTGGTTATTGTTAGGTTTACCATAATAATAAAGCTCTAATCCGTGCGTCAATACAGATACCCGTTATGAATTTAGCAAACGACTCTAGAGCTAAACTGACCCGTCACTATACTGAAGATCTCGGACGTCAGTTTGTACGAGATTAGTATGGCTCTCAAACAGCTCAAAAACAACAAGCGCTTGTGATGACGGAATTACAGCCGAACTCCTAAAGGTAAGCGGTAAGCCGGTACTGAGAGCCCTTCAGATCCAATTCAATTCCGTTATTCACGAAGGGCAAACGCCGCAGGAATGGAACAGAAGTGTGGTGGTGCTGTTTTTCAAAAAGGGCAATAATGCCCTGCTGAAGAATTATCGGCTCATCTCACTTCTGAGTCATGTTCACAAGCTGTTTTCGGGAGATATTACGAACCGTCTCGCACGCAGATTTGAAGACTTCCATCCTCCAGAACAAGCCGGTTTCCGAAAAGCTTTAGTACCTACCGTTGACCACATTCATGCACTACGGCAGGTTAATACAGAAGACCGAAGAATATAATCTGCCCCTTTTGTTAGGTTTTGTGGACTACGAGAAAGCCTTTGATTCGATCGAAACTTTGGCTGTAATACACTCTCCAGCGGTCCAAATTGATTACCTACCGATACGTCGAAGTGTTAAAGTGCTTGTATGAAAAAGCCACTATTTCAGTCCGACTATAGGACCAGACCTCGAAACCTATCTTGCTACAGCGAGGACTCAGACTGGGAGATGTTATTTCTCCAAAATTGTTTACCACTGCACTGGAAGATGTTTTCAAGGTTCTGGACTGGGAATGATTAGACATCAATGTAAACGGCGAGGACATCACTCACCTTCGATTCGCTGACGATATCGTAGTCATGGCTGAGACCATGGAGGACCTCAGTGCAATTCTTGACGACCTTAGTAGCCTCCGAACGAGTTGGCCTTAGAATGAACATGGACAAGACAAAGGTTATGTCGAACGCCTATCCTAGCACCAACTCCCATAAAGATCGGAGACCCTACACTTGAAATTGTTGTTGAATAAGTGTACCAGGGATATACCGACCAGTTATTGAGTTAAGAATTGCTAAATTTAAAAGGCTGTGGGTGAGGGGGCACATAGCTCATAGGACGGATGGCCGATGGAACCGAAGAGTTCTCGAGTGACGGCCACGTACCGGAAGACGCAGCGTGGGCAGACCATACACAAGGTAGACTGACGACCTGGTAAAAGTTGCGGGAATCCGGTGGATGCAAACAGCGCAGGACCGCTCATTTTGGTGATTATCGGGAGAGGCCTATATCCAGCATTGGACGTCTTCCAGCTGAGATGATGAAACCAGGACGGGAGTCTGAGCAGCCGCGAATCTAGAGTTTGTTTGGAGGGAGTGGTAGACTGAAGTTTCTCGAAGATTCAACATCGAACGCATTATAAAAAAGAAATATTATATTATATATGGTTGGGGGCTGGGATTACCTATGTAATGACAATAATAAAAGAAATATGCCATAAATTGTACACAAATTATAAATCATTGTGCCACACCCGACTCCGTGAGTCTCTTTGTTACACGGATAAACAACCGGGACAAATTACCAAACCGGCCACGCGCCGGGGCCAATGTTGTAACCCAAGACGTGTGGTAAGCCTAGTTATTGCACTTACGTGAATAGTGGATTATAAGTACATAATAACCAGAAACCATGGAGAATAAAGGTAAGGAGTACCGTACTATCTCTAAACATGAAAAAGTGTCATATTAGAGGGCTTTGCGGTAGCTAATGCGTAAATTTTAAAAATAGCTCTAAAAGTTATTATTTTTTCATTTTCGCCCACTTGGACAACTTTGAACTCCACAAACTTTTCAAATATTTTTTTTTTAGAACAGTGAAACCTATGTAAATCATGAAAAAGTATCATTATCTCTTGATGAGCAAGCGCCATCTTGGTGGGTTTTTCAAATATCATTTTCTGGTTACAGCTGGACACTTTTTCAATTTGTCCTCCTTATAAGATGTTTCTTCTTACCTATATTCTCCATGGTAGAAACATACATTCTGAGCTGCCACAGAAATTCCCTGGATAGTTCTAACAAGGAAGCGCCACTGATTAGAGTTAACTTTGAAGATTAGAAAAGACTACGAAGTTAGATTTAAAACATTGATACAGTCAAGTGCTTCTCTGGCACCAAAACAAGAAGAAGTACATAAATATAAATTATGTATTTATATAAGCCGGAACTTTTTCCACAACTACAAAAATGTACCTGCTTTTTAGTGTACCGAAGTCAACATGGCCCTTATAGTTTCGTTTATATAATATATGTCCGCGGCTTAGCTCAGAAATTCATAATACTAGAAAGCTGTATTTTGTTATGGGTAATATTAATCACGCCAACAAAGTGCTAAAGTAAAACGTTGAAAAACAATTGTTCAAGATACCTTCCATACACGTAAAGTGGGAATGATTTTTTTCCTCATCTATATCATCGTGTGAGGTGTCGTTGGGTAGGTCGTTTAGAAATATTGCGGGTGTGTGAAAAACATTTTTGGATTCAAAGATCCATTTGCGAAATATCAGGCTTTTAAAGTGCTAATTTTTGTTAGACAAGTGCCCCTCCCACTCCTTGCCAGCTAAATAGTTGTTTTGGATATGTGAAACTATCAAAGGTAAGTACTTACTTAAGCCTACTTAGGCTTTGCTAGTTAACGAGTAATAAATAATCTATCAAGTTTTAAAATATACTTGTAAAAGTAATTTCGTACAAATTCCATTGAAAGTTACATATAGCCCCCTCTCTAATACGTAACCCTACATTGCGCGTGGCCCGACACCCACTTACCAAATTTTTCTTAGAAACATAATATACCAATCAATAAGTTCATACTTCATAGTGTCCAAGGAAATAATTTTATAGAACATAATATCTAGAAGTTATTTTACAAAACATCATTAATTACATGTAAATAGGATTGCATGTTTCCGATCACCTCCACATGTACTTAATAAGTGATAAGCGGCTAGCTAGAGAGATAAAAGTTACTATGCCGGAACTTAGCTGATTACACTATGTACTCCTGTGAACTTTGATAATGATAAATAATTATAATCTGTTTATTTAGAACACTGACGTCTTGCAAGGACATTTCAAATCAATACGCAAATATAATTAGTCATTATTGCTTTCCACACACTTTTATTACTAAAGCAAGGAAAATTCCATTATATTATATACCTAATTAAATGATTTCTCATATATTTATAACTAGCTGTGCCCTCGGCTTTGCTCAGACGAACGCGTGCTGCATAAAAAATTGAAAATTAAATAACTTATCTATTGATTACAGATATCGTGATATTTTTCATGTAGGGACCAACTATCTAAGAAATAAAAAATATTATCAAAATCTTTCCAGTAGTTTTTGCGTGATTCGAGCACAACGACAACCCTCAATCATTTTATATACCTACCTATGTAGATATAGAAAACTCATTCTTTAATTGAAATGTATAACATGCTGGATAATATGTAAGTGACTGCAACTTGGTTATAAAGTCGTTGTAGATACTGGATGTTATCAGGTGGTCAGTAGAAGGCTCAGGGAAAATTAGGAATATGGTGGTAAAAAATGGAGGAAAGAATCATGTTTTCCACATATTATGTATTTCGTCAAGTCTAGAATTAAAATCCCCCGTATTTCAAACGATACTCCGTAGTTGTTTAGACTGTTACAGTGGAATACCTAACAACTATAATTTCATCATTAATTCGGTTTCTGTTTTATTTTCCATTACTGTCAATTGCTAGACTTAAGTGACAGTAAGAGGGGCATAATATACGTAGAACGGATGGTCGATGGAGCTGAAGAGTTCTCGAGTGGCGACTATTGGGAGAGTAGTCAAGCAGTGATCGTCTTACGATGATGACGACTTTCAACTCCTAGGTCACATTACGCCGCGTGCCGTATTTATAGCAATAAAGCTCTAACAAGGTTTTGTTAACTCAACTTTTAGGGGCGCTGGAAACTTTTTTACTCAAGAAGTGAGCGGTGAAACGTAAGTTTGAGAGCCTATAATTGTAACCCTGCTAGAAGTAATTGTATTATATTTATAACGTATCGCCATTATCACCGAAAATCTTTTCCATTTGTTCAAATGATTTTGGCTGCCTCATTAGCCTAGTGGTAGTAAACGCGACTGCTATGATCGAGGTCCTGGGTTCGATTCCCAGCTTGAGCAAATATTATTGGCTTTTTCTATGAAATTCTCAGTAGCAGCTCGGAGTCTGGCTTTGTGTCCGATTAATTGCAATAGGCTCGCCCCCTATTAAATGGTACCTGAAAAACATACACGGCGAACTGTTGGTGTATATTAGTACACCTCTGCCTAACCCTTCGGAGATACGGGTGTGATGGTATATGTTATGTTATAATTTTTCTGTCTAACATGATCAGCGAGTTAGGTTATCAGTTCTATCGGTTGCTAATATTTTTTTATAGTTTGATCGTGGTGGTCTAGTGTTTTAGACCAGCGGAATATGATAGAATGATGTCCATTTACCATCTAATTTTTTGGAAATCGCATAATTTTACTAAATCAAATTGATAACACAAAATCGACTGACGGTGAAGGAAAACATCGTGAGGAAACCTAAACGCTTGAGAAATGTTCTTTTAGTTTTTACAGCTTGTATGTGGAAAAATATAGAATTTTTTATTTCTCGGTGTTTGAAATCGCCAGTACGTTCTGGGTTGGCCTGATGGTTAAGCATCTGCCTTCCTTAGGGAAGAGGCCTTTACCCAGCAGTGACAGACAAACAGGCTGGTATTATAATTATTAATCGTTCGTAGCTATTTCTAGTCTATACCAAACCTAGTGTTGTGTTCCTGCGGTTAGTAGCATTTCCAGAGCTCTTTGGGGATAGAGGGTTCACGGTCGGCAATGCGCTAGTAATACCATCAGGCGGCCGTATGCTTGTTTGCCACCTTTCTTGTGTTAAAAATAAACAGAGGCAGTCATAAGGACTGCCGACAGAATAGAAAACTCAATTTTGAATTATTAAATCAGTTAATGTCTGAATTATTGCATAGCATGTCGGTGAGGCGAAGTTACAACATTTTACCAATCCAAAAAGTCAAACACGCATTTGATACAGCCGAGTATATACAGTGTATAGTATATATTCGTATACATGTACACAGGCCACTATACTACGGGTCGCTAGTCTGAAGCAAGCGCAATACATCACGAGCATGTCGAGGTCATCGGTGACGCGATTCACCCATAAGTTCCTCCCCTACCAAAAATCGCTCAACGTGGCTAAAGAAGATTTCACTTCAAAAACAGTCATTGTTCAAGAGATGATTCGATTTTCTTCGCCACAACAATACATTGCTGCCTTATAGTTATTGGCTAAGCTTAACATGGAGTAAATTTCAAGATTTATATGAAATTGGTATCCATTAATCTGTTATTGAGGTTTACCAATAAATAATAACCAATATAATAAAATTATTTAATTAAAACCAAATTTAAAAGTATGCGAATGTTTTTATTTATAAAAATCATTCCTCAACTTTTAAAAGTTCAGCGACATTACTAGCAGTATCATCGATTTCATTAATAGTGGCATCAATAGTATCTTCTTCGTCAGACTGCGAATCCTCATCGCTGCTACCTTGCTGTAACAATATATTCCAAAATTATCTTTACAATATTGAAAATCAAAACTAATGGAATGAACAATGACTAAGTAACGTGAAATTTATTACCTTTCAGGCGGACGTAATTGTTGTGAAGAACATTAGGTATTGTTTTTGTGGTACATTATTATTATTTTAAATATATATTATGTTATCGGATAATTGTACAAACAGTTAGTTAGTTTATAATTAATCTTCAGCGAACAGATACTTTTGAGGTTATGTCTATTAAATAAACAAAATCATGAAACTAGGACTTGATAATTTTCCACCGGCTAATTCATTTCTAGTAACATAACCTAACCAATCCAGTTAGTTTTAAATGTAACCGTTACATTGCAAATTATATATATATATATATATATATATATATATATTTATGTATGTTGAGTCATAAATATATATATGCCATGTATATATATACAGTGTGTATTAAAACCCCCGTCGAATTCGAAAAGGATATACAGGTACCCCATTGACATTACCAAAAAAATATCAAAATTCAGCCATAAATTATTTGTTTATGAACCAATTTAGATGATTATTTTTTCAATTATTATATTAATGATGATTATTACTTTATTATATTTTTATATATATATATATATATATATTCGAATGTAATTACATTCCAATTGAGTAACCTCTTTTTTATGAAATCAGTTAAAAACTAACACGAGTATAATTCACCGAACTTTTTTTAATTAAGTACCATAAGCTAAAATAAAGATAAACTTATTATGAGCTGCGGAATTGGTAATGTAAGTGACAAAAAGTATTCAGAACTTTCAGAAGTCATTCATCACTACTAGGGTTACCTACTACCTTTTATTTGAGCAATTAAAATTTATTGGACTTAATGGTAAGAAAAAAAAGTGTACGATCTAAGATCAAAAAAATAGATCTTGGTAAAATAAATCCAAGAATAATCAAACTATGTGAAAGAAAGTATTTTGACGTATTTTATTATTGACATTTAAAAAAGATAAAATACTGCTCATTTTTCAAATATACTATTTACTTTCTTTTTCCGACCTTAATATACTTTATTTCTTGTACAAAAAGTAGGCAACCATAAATATTACTAACTATAATACTTTTATATTTCTGGTAAAAAATGGCAAACTCAAATGGTGTGATGGGCCGCCATTTTGTGACACTAAGCCAGTTGTCTGCTGTGAAAAACGTAAGGAACTCATTCTCTCAGCGGCCGAACTGTAATCGGATTTCTAACCTCGAATTTTAACTCGGCGTTGTGATTAGTCAGTAGGGTTTCTTTGACATAACGGAACATGTGATCGCGGCATATTTCAGCAGCATTTGGTGGAAGCCATCCGCGCTTCTCGTGACATAAATAACCAGACGGGGGTTCTACAGACAGCAGTTTTTCCACTTCTGGAAGTTTCACATCTCCAAACTACAAAACATATATGAGTTAAGTATATTTCTGTGGCCTGATGTTAAAAGGTCCAATACAAAAATTCCTTATTTTCAATAAATACCCTTAGAACATTTAACCAACATTGATATTGTTAATTTACATGTTAAATTTCTAGAATAACAAAGAAATAAATAGGTAACATACAATTAACAAGATGCTAGTTCAACGCACCAATAGACTAGTTGACTCTTTTTTAAAGTAGATCTTAAATTATTAAGTATTGTCTGATTACAGAAAAAAGAAATTACCATCTTTTGTAGGGCCTAGAAAACCAGCAAAACATTATTTTAAGTTTCCTTTTCGTAAACAAGCGAAAACGCTGTCAGCCATATTGATCTATATATTATCTCTAATGTGACGCCATACGGGTCGAATACAATCATTTGACATTTAGCAAACGTCAATCATTGAAAAAATCACAAAAAAAAATAGTTCTCGATACTTTTTATGTAATGGCCCACAGCGTTTTCAAAGTTCAAAATTTTTTATTAAAGAAACAATTTTTTCATTGTAAATATGGAGGCCATCTTATACTTTAATATCAAATCAGAAATCGATAAATATTGGTTTTCTTAAACAAATACTACAGAAAAAAAATTTACTGTGCCAAATTCGATATGAGTAAAGTACAGCGTTTTCAAAGTTCAAAATTTTTTATTAAAGAAACAATTTTTTCATTGTAAATATGGAGGCCATCTTATACTTTAATATCAAATCAGAAATCGATAAATATTGGTTTTCTTAAACAAATACTACAGAAAAAAAATTTACTGTGCCAAATTCGATATGAGTAAAGTAGTCTATTGGGTAACGATCACTTACACACGAATGACGTCATTCTCTGTTATTGGTGTTTTTTCTGACATAAAGAACAGCACAACATATTTGATCTTATTTATTCATTTAAAAATATGAATCAATATTATTTCACAAAAAATAATTGAATGAAGATTATAATATTTAAAAGATTATTTTCAACTACCTACATTATATAATATTTTGTGATTATTGTCCAGTTGCCTATTATTGTGTCCCAACACTCAGCAAATTGATTACTATCGTTAATATACCTGGTAGAATATCTGTCGCTGTGTAGGCGCCATACCAGGCCGAAAATACACAGCACCCTCGACGACAACATCGTCAACTGCAAGCGGTTCCTCCCTGTACCGACGTTTATTGTTCCTGACGCGGTCTGTCTTCTTATTATGTACTATTTGGTCCTTCGTCATTACCATTGAACGGACTCCGGCTGTTTATCGAAATAATCAATTCAAAATAAAAAATTCTTTATACAATATAGTCCCTAAATGAATGTCACAAAACACTACCACCGAGTCGGAAAACATCCCAGTTATCGAAAGGAGAATTTAGCACTTTCTGTACGAGGTACGAGAACATTAAGTCTCGTGCACAATTTTACGAGAGTTTAACAATGTTGACTGCCTGCGTCATGTGTACAAACCAAAAAACATTATAAAAAAAGAAGTATCCATGCCACGAACGATCGACTAAGCTCAGCACTAGATTCATTACCTCATCACTAAATGTTCTTATTGTAAACAATTCTATAAATAAACTATATGTTTCTTATCTCTTTTGCACTAACTCGTGAGTGTCGGGGGGCAATGTATTTCTACGCAATAGTAGTTGAATATCCAGATCTACGCTATCTATAAATAGTACACAGTGTAAATGTAGAACTATAAGAGATTTATTAAAATTTATACTTATAGGAGATTATGTACTGAGAATGTAAGAGATATTTAGCAGCCCTGGTACAAGATATACAATTCGCTATCTGGCAACCCAGCACTCACCTTGATATCTCATTCTAAAGTCCAAGGTCTGATACATCCGCGCCATGGGGTCTTTCCTTGGATCATATCCATATCTTACCCACATCGCCCGCCATGGTCCATCTTTCATGTAAAATGCCAAGCACGGAATGATTATTTTCAGTGAGGCCAGTCTCAACTTTGTGTGATATTTTATTAAATTCAATGACCATACAGGTCTCTCTGCAAAAAGCTGTAAAAAAGTGTATTCGTATATATTTTTGTTATGTGGCGTATAGCATAGAGTGTGAATATTTTCACCACGATAAAACAAGAGGTTTAGGAAAAGCAATTCATAGCAATTCAATGCACTTTTTGTGACAATGCTCACTCATTATTTTTTAACAGACTTCAAACAAAACAATTTTTAACAAAGAAGGAAACTAATTTCAATGAATTTCAAGAACGCCCTGGTGTATCTTCGAAATCGAAATTAAAATGGGACCACCCTTGATCATCCCTTTCCACTCCCTTTCCAACGAAAAAAGAAACATCTAAATCGGTTGATAAACAAAAAAGTTTTGTGCCTGAACATCTATTACAAATACATATATATATACACATTCGAATTGAGAATCTCCTCGTTATTTTTAAAGTCCTATTATCTTATTTATATTTTATTGAATGACGAATTTTTGCGGAATGTTTTTTATTTAGATTAAAAAAAAAAAACTAGTTTTAAATGTGTAATAATGAATAAATGTTAATTCATGGTTTTATTTTCAACATATAAAGTGTTTAAAACAATTTTCCAAAAGTTGTCTACTCCCTCCCGTTTATATTCATAATTTTTCGTAATTCGTGAGCGTAAGAATACGGTCATAAGAGCATAACATCTGCTATTGAAGAAATAAAAACGAATTGTATCAAATCACAATCCGCAACAAATAACGATTCGTCGATGTATGAATGAGCCCTACAGGAGTCTGCCTACATAACTAGAGCATACCATGACCGTGCTGTGAACGTATCAAGGACATAAAGAAACATAACACACACTACCTATGCCCACTGCAATGGACGGACAGCGTTGTAGGCCCGTGCGGAATGTATTCAATAACGTAGCAGCACCAGTGTTACGTGCATACATAGGTATCAGTGTATTTTGAATTGTAAATATTTTTTTATTTTCAATTTGGTAATATTGCTATCGTTTTGGAGGAGAAACCAACAAGAACACCGCAGTGGGCAGCCGCGCACATCGGTTCGAAAACGTGGCGTGCCATGCACGGACCGTACAGCCACATGCAAAATATTCTCGTCGAGAACTCGCTGCTGGTACGGTCATGGTACAAATTTATACAAACTATATTTTTTTACATGTGTCAGTACGGTTATGGTCATGGTATAGTATACGTTCTAGTGAGCAGAGTCCTTTAATATTATATTTTCCCTTACTAATAATCATAATACATGTAAACTAACCTTTTCAACATTTTTAAATTCCTCCTTTAATATAGGGTACATGGCACACTTTTCATTTTTCTGCTTAAGATAATACTCTTGTGGTTCAGAAGGTAAATCATTGACTAAAGTGAAAGGAAAGCGAACTGGTGGAGCGCCACGGTCTGACCTTATCTTGCTGTGGACATCATCATCTTTTGGACATGATTTGTCTAATTTATCAGGGCAGTAATACCTTTTGTCTGTGTAACCGTAGTTTATTGCCTTATCAAACCTTGTGAAATTATGTGGCACGATAAACAATGGAGCAGGATTACTAAAACATAATTTTTACTGAAATTTTTATTTAGACACAGTATTAGTGAAACATTCATTCATTACAGGAACTATAATTTTTGTTTTTCTTCATAGAGCCAAATTATAATATTTTCGTTCAATTTTGGCCCTAAGAAAGCACTCATTAACATGTTTTTTGTCCTCTGTCTGTTGCAGACTTAGGGAAGACGGCGATGTGTCTGCAGTATTTTGTGTGATGATTGTTTAGTGTTTTGTGTTAAATCTTGGTTCTTGTATTGGTATGCGCCTAATTTGTAGGTGTGTTTAATTTGTATGTGTATTGTGTATTTGTGTTTGGTGAATATGAAATTTCTGTACGTGATGTGTATTGTGATTTGTTGCGTAGCGCCGAAGATGTGTTGTGTGATATTTGTTATGAATTGTTATGTTTACTCATGAACCTTACAACACTACTACCAGTTAGGAAAACATCCGAGTCATCGTGACGAACCGACAAAAAACTCAATAAGTATTTTTTTATAGGTTTAGCATTATGGGCACAATCTCCACTGATGTTAAATGATGTTGTGGCCCAAGATGGTAACGCGCTTAGCCTAGTTGGGAGGACTGGCTCTCAAGTGCAGTTGCCGGAACACACCTATAGATGTTTGGCGACAGATTTTCAACTGAAGAGTGGTTGCTAGCAGCCAACTAGGTATTAGAAAATGCCCTACCACCATGTTATGGTTTCATCACGATGTTCTCTTTCACCGAAAGCTCAGGTTCAATGCAGGTATTCGAACTCAGGTCGATCGACGCGGTGTCCGTACACATCTACCACTGAGCCATCATTGCTTCACTTTGTAAGTCTAAAACGTCGAATTTCCAATTTGTTTTTTTTATCAGTCTATATAGTATTAAAATTCTGTCATTTGCAAAATCTAGCTTATCAAAATTTTTGTGAACATAAAATTGTCAAGGATGTACTGTACCTACTTTAATTTACAACCAAACAGGTAAGCCTTAAAATACTTTATTTTTTTCTTTAAAGTAAAAACAATATTGCAATTTTATTCTTATTCTCAAGAGTACACTAAACTGACAAGCATGCATGAAAATATTGACGAATGTTGAAGAAGCAAAAGATAGGACCGGATGGAGACGTAATTTATGTATATACTTACATTATATGCTTATTATTTGTGTAAAGTGTGTAAACTATAGCATGAAAAATTACTTACGACATGAAGCTGAATTTATCTATACCGGATGGTAATATCTGCTCTAAAATACACTGAGGAGGTCCACTTCCTGATTCCTCCTTATGTGTTGGTAAGTATTGGAAGTCACACATTGCTAGAGAATAATATTATAGTTAGTTAGTTAATGGTTAGTTATCAGGCCCAGAAATATATGAGGATTTTTTAAGTGGCTCTAATAAAAATGACAGGACATGACAGAAAATCTTATGATTCAAATAATTTTAAGATAAAATATTATGGTAGCACAACACCACAAATACGAATGTGGCAACATAATTTTTAAGCTTGACATGTAATTGTTGTACTCCATGGAAATAATAAACGCACTAGTTTTTCCACCATTATATCAATATGAGATATCTTAGGAATAGAGAAAAGGAAAGTAAAAAAAAAAACACAGTACATTCAAACCTATGTATTTTCTTGACATATCCAACTACTGTTGTAGATGTGACCTCTTTTTTCACTTCATTTTCCTTTTTAATCTTCTTAATTTTAACTTTGAGAAGAACACCAGCCGTGTTCATAGCATCACCATAGATTTTTTTCACAAATGGATTATCAGGCTGGTAGGACAGGCCTAAACGTTTTTTATTCTGTTGTGAATATACCTGGCATAGTAAAAACATAGCAATATTTTTTTTACATACTTAGAATATTGGTCATAAAATATAAATACTGTGTAAACTCTTTATATCAAAATTAGAGGAACCAAGTATTTTTTTAGCTAAAGAGAGTTTTTATTGTTTAGAGAGGAGAACAGAAAGAGAAAAGAAGAGAAAGGAAAACAAGTGAATTTCTCTTAGTGAGCCATTTAGTAAATGTAGTAGTAAACAATATACAAAGGATTAAGACCTCAGCTGTCTTTTTTTTAGAAATTTCAGCAACTTAAAAACATAGCAGGAGCCTGTTTGTAAATTGATAACAAAGATCATAATATCTACCATGAATAAATTTTTATTGACATCCAAATTAGAAAAATATATTTATTATTATATAAGAAGGCTTGTTGCTCTATTTATAGAGAGCATGAATGTATGGAATTTAAGACAAACCAACCAAACTGAATTAATATCTATACTACATTATAGGGTAGTATAATGAAGGATGTAATAAAAAATGTACACTGTACAATGTGAATATAATAGTTTCTATTATTGCATTATTATTGTGAGTGGATGATTTATAATAATAGCAAATAAATGTCAAACATAAAAGTCAATTTGTTATGATTATAATAATTCAAAGGTTACATTGAAAAAAGGTTGAAATAATTTAATTTCCAGCATAATATGTTTCTAGAAATATATAAAACTGATTTGATAAAAATCAAAGAGATTTTCATTTTTACCTATAACAATTGAAATATTATTGTATATACCTATATATTTTTATTTCAAAGTATTGTTTGATGGTGATGGCTCATAAGTAAATGTGCATTGAGTTACCTTTGAATCTTCTTTGGGAAGAAGACCATTATAGTGAGGCTTCAATTACATTTTTATTGAATATAATAAAACTATTTTACCACTATAATTCTTATAAATTTACCTAATTCTCAATTATTATCAGATATGCCTTTGAACTTTTTTTTGTTGTTGTTTACTATACATATTTCTTGCGTCGTCTTTAAGAGTATTATTTTAATAAGTTGCAATTTAGGATAAAGAAAAACATTCCAATGATACATACAAAGATATTTTAATCTATTTTGTCACATGATTATTTCTCAAATAAACATAATCTTCAATAAAATTATGTTTTCACTTTGTCCATGAATCATTAATTAAAGTCATAAAAAAGATAATATAACCACATACATATTTGAGAAAAAGGAAAGTAACAATCTTGAGAATATTAACTAACCTGTGAAATATTTCTCATGCCACCTAAACAATGTATAGCTTTCTGATCATTTTTCACTATACCAGGAAACAGAACAGCCATGAGATTTCTTTCAACGATATTGTTTTCTTCGTTCTGTTTATTAGTATCGGTTTCCATTATCGTTACAGATTGTTTATCCATGTTGTTGTCTCTAATCTATAACCTTAAAATTTTCCCTTTAGGTTTATTGTTTTGAAAAATCAAATGATTTGATTATTTGGATCAGAGATAAAATTTGGATTACGACAATCTGTCAAATAAATTAAATTTGACAATTGATATTACATACTACGTAGTGATGTGTCAACTCGGTTTGAGTTTAACTCGAATCAAACCGATTTAAAATTTGATCAATTCGTAAGCTTTTCGTTCCGTGTTCCGAACTCTCACTCGACCGCGTTGTTTGCCATGAATTTGTAAAATGCAGATTTCATTTATATTATTGTTATAAATACAAGTTTTATGTGAGTGACTATCAAATTAAAGATAAGAAATAACTTTGTTGTAATTTTTAATAGGTACCTACTTATTATAAAAGTTTTAAAAGTTCTAATAAAATAATAAAAAATCTAATTGACAGATTAGATTAGGTATAATTTAAGAAGATTAAAGTCTGATTAGAGTTATATTTTTTACTGTATCTAGTAATTAATTTTTTATTACCAAAAAGACAACATGCAATAAGCACTCTCAAGTTATACATCTGAACTTCTTAAACCATTTCAGATATCGGTAATGCAACGCATTATGCTTTAATTCCCATTAAAGTTTTCTATACCAAACTGTGGACACCAAACGAGTGTTCGACTCGAATAATTCGAGTTAGTAGTTGTAGTCTACGAACGAATGAATGAATTACCATTCCCAGTGCAGTTCTAACCCGGTTCGCGTAAAATTTGATTCGGTTTATCGGGTTCGAAAACTTTACGGTTTGAACATCATTAATGTTATGTTTTTAACGTAAACATGAGTAAAAATATAGACGTATCGATATATTATTTTTTTCATATAATATTATCGATATAAATCATCAAAATTATAAATGCATAAAATCAATGTTCAATATTTATTTTAGATAATCGAATTCATATAAATTTCGTTTTTTTTTTAAATGACGTTGTTTTTCAGATCGATTGATATTTTTCTCTCGATTATTTAATTGATAATTTAAAAAAAATATTCTCTAACATTTTTTTTAAAGGTTAGAATGATTATCTTAAAAAATAAAACTTCCTTATTGCTAGGCGTAGCATTGTTCAATAGTTTTTTGTCTTGATTTTGAGAAGGCGGTCCGCGTCATTCAGTAAAAAGTTAATTTACTTTTTCCTCTTTTTAAATAAACTACGATAAAACACTTTCAATCACTTGTCCAAGAACTGATGATGAATTTTAGGCAATTTGAAACTATAGAAAAACGGCCGTGTATCTAGAAACGACAGTAAGGAAGAGAGTTTGTATTTATTTTACTACTGCGTAGCTTATGACTTAAGACATTACAAAAAAATATCCTTCAGGCAACTCGTCAAATTTGAACCATACATTAGCATTTATAGAAACAAGAAATAAAAGTCCCAGACTGTTTTGATCATAGATTTAATATAATTTTGACAGTTTTGAGCAGTCTCCAGGGTTTTTTCAAAGATAATGCAAGTACATACACAAAAATATCCTTTAGGCACTTTGAGAAATAATTTAAATGACAATTATAAAACTGTTGGGAAAATATTTTATTTCTAAAATAAATGAACATAATTTTTCAGATGATTTTCTTTCACAATCCTAATTTCTTATATACATCAGTGCATAAGTATTTGCATTTGCGCTAGTTGGCTGTAAGTATCTCCAGGCATTCTGTATGCAATGTTTCCAGCAAATGTATTTAATACTTCAGCTTGTTCACGCAACCATTCCACTTGCTGCAAAAAGAAATACAGCTATCAAATTAATATGTAGTTAAATTTTATCTCGTATCAACTTTCTGTATTTTATAATTCTATTAAGGTCGAATATTTACAACTGGCATAAATATAAAAAAAAAAAATAAGCGTAAATAATATGTTGAAAAGTGGATTTGCATCGAACTTCAAAATTATTCAAGACTAGCTTCAACTCGCGATTCGTCTATGTGGAGTACAGAATTTGTTCTTTACTGGGATAAAAAGTATATTATGTGTTAATCCAGTATTTAAGCTATCCATGTGCCAAATTTCATCCAATTCCGTTCAGCCGTTTTTGCGTGATTGAGTAACAAACATCCAAACATGCACATTTCTAATATATTTTAATAACTCTTCATATACTGAAGATATCGTGATAATTTAGAGATAGATAAGGATCAAGTATCTAAGAAAACAAAAAAAAAATCTATTAAGTAGTTTTTGCGTTATGCTCGCACAACAAACTTCCATGCTTTTATTTATATAGAAGATTATAGTAAGCTTGGCATCCGGGTTGCCGGTTGCCTAATTTATATGATACAAAACTGAGTAAGTCGATAGGAGTATTTATTTTTGGTCCACCGCACTTCTGAATTTTGGAAAATGGGACTAACCAATAAAATGGCAAATTTTATAATGGCCACCTTGAAAAGTATGAATTTACGACGTTTTAACGTATTCACGCTTTGTACGAAAATATCTTATTATAGTATGTGAGCAATTCTTGTATATATATATATATATATATATATATATATAATTGGTTTCCCGGAAACGGCTACAACGATTTCGATGAAACTTTGCATTTAGATTATGTTTTTTATTCCAAGTTTACCTAGATAGATGTTTTTCTTTTATTGTTTATAAGGCACCGAGCACAGCTCAGTCGCCCAGATATTTTATAATAATATGACAGATGAATGACGTATAAACAAAACTCTAAAATATACCTTGTTGTTTTGAGTAGTAATTGGCATTGCCTGAGCCGCGTTTCGTAGCCGTTGTCTTTGCGCAAGTAATATAGTGCATACAGCTCGTAAAACTGCTGGTAAACTGCGCAAAAGTTCACCACGAGAGTTTCTTGCCGCTGAAACTCGAGCTTCTAACTCGCCAGCGTTCAGGGGGACTAATTCACACTGCCGTAATGTCTAAAAATAATTGAACATTATAATAATAATACATATTTCTCAAGTTTTCCGGATTCACCGTCACTCCATAGAGTTACCAAATTAACGGTACTAGAAAATGTACACGGATCCCGTAAAACACATTGGTACATACTGGGGGTTCGAATCAGCGGGATATAATTAATATTTCGCCGGTCTAAACCAGTGGGCCATCAAGACTCTACGATGAGAAAAATTTTTGAACATAACTCGAAACTAAAGCAAAAACGTCGTCATATTTTTTTGATACCATAGATTTTTCGGAAATCATGTACAACTATACAATTAATAAAATTGAAGTGTCTGTTTGTAATGTCAAAATAACAATTTTTTACTAAATGCATATGAAAGTATACACTATACCTATAATAAAAAGCCCATTTTTAAATTGTCTGTCTGTCTGTTCGTTCCGGGTAATCTCCGAAACGGTTGGACCGATTTTGACGGGACTTTCACTGGTAGATAGCTGATTTTATAGGAAGTAACTTAGGCTACTTTTATTTTAGAAAAATAATTAGGGTTCCGCACAAATAAAAAAAACTTGTCATGGTGAATCAATTCGGGCGCTTAAATGGCTTACGCTGAGTAAACCATAAGACATATAGCAAATTAATGAACTATATAATCATTGGCATTAAAACAACCTACAAAAAAGTCCAGGAGAGTATACATCTATCTTTTAAAGAACACCCACAATAAGCAGCCACTGGAACAGCTAGTTTATAAATAAAAATTGATTTAACCAGCTGCTGATTATGAAGGAAAACATCGTGAGGATCCTGAACACTTCAGAAATGTTCTTTTAGTAGCACTGTGTTTGGAATAACTTGATTAAATCAGAATAATTTTGAGTTGGTGTATCAGGAGTTTTTGCTGAACTGATTGCTTGCGTGATAAGTGTCCTACTATTTGAGGCTGCCACACACACATACATACAGTTCACTCCAAAAAGACAAATATGTACTTCACATTCTGCAGTCCAGGTCGACGGGGCAAGCTCAAGGTCACCGCCCGCTCCTGACGAGGTGAGTTTCTTTTGTTTACTGTGTATCGCAGCAATAGGTTCGAGAGGGATTGATTCGCGATAGAATAAAAATAAGGACCCAGCACATATTTCGCGACCCTTCTTGAACAACTGTATATGGGAAAAATATAGAACTGTTGCTTTTTCGACGTTTGAATTCGCCAGTTCAGTGATTAAGCACGTACTTCCTCCTTTGGGAAGGGGCCTATTTGAATTACCCAGCAATGGGATATTTATAGACTGGTATTATTATTATTAAAATGAAAACAAATAAACATGTGTGACTATGACGCCTGTTCTCAAAGCTTCACAATACGCATACACACACACGTACTAACATACGTACAAAGAGGAAACCGATATAATAGGAAACACTGTATGCAATGCTATTGATGTGTGTATAGACGTGTTTGCCATTTTTTATTGTCGTCTTTTTGTTTCATTGAATTTCAAACCAAAATGGGGATTAATTGTTTTCTTATCGTAGCCCGCATAGTGACTACACTACCTGATGGTGAATATAGTGTATGTAATTAAAAGCTAGCTCAAACATTGTAACATTATTTATTTATTTTTATGTAGTTGTTTAATCTGCAATGTGTGCCTTTATAAATAATTAAATAAAATAAAATAATATCAGGCACTACAGTGGTATCTAGTACAATGCCGGCCGGCTTCATAAAGATTACTTACATAATGTAAAGTAACAGTATTTTGTATTAATTTTAATTCTAGCATATTAGGATAATGAATATTGTTAAGTACCTCAACTGCTGCTTCATAATTTTCACTATGGAACTGATCAAAGAATGTCATCAGCTTGCATAATTTGTTATACGCTTCCACGAGAGCGGCCGGTAATGTTGTCGCATCTGATGAACGTAACCTCTTCGAGACATGCTCAGCCAAAAGCGACAACCTCTGCCGCAGTCCTTCAGCGCCTCCGCCACTGTTCACGACTTGCGCCAGTAACACGCAGAACAATTCTAGAACTTTCTCTAAATTCTGTAAATAATAATATTACCTCAATAACTCTTTTTTTCTGACAAACAATATTTCTACTAATAATATTATATGCGCGAATCTTGTATATTATACATAATTATTTCTCGGAAACGGCTATTGACTTTTTCAAAATTTATCCAGGAACAAAAGTTATTAAGTTATTCTTTGAAAAATACACCTCGGAAATATTAGTCACTTTGCACCTAAAGAACTCGCACGGCGGCGAACATGTTTGTTATTATTTAATATTTAGTATACCTTAATCTACAATAAAATATAAACAAGAAAGTGCTCCACAGATAACTTTTCGAGTAATACATAAAACACTTCAATTTTTCCATAGAAGACTAAATTTCATTATTTTTCTAGAATACTATTTGCTTTATATCGAAATTTATCTAAGAATAAAAATGATTTGAATTATGATCGAACATTGTTTAAAACAAAAACTACATAGAAATTTCGACTTTCGATGCCTAAGACCCTATTTTGCGAATCCTGAACCACTGTGCGACACCTTCTTTGAATGACTTGCAATACATCTCCACAGCTTCGCTCCATATCAGTGGACAGGCAACCTTATACTATCTATATGAATACTGAAGAGGTTTTAAACAATTTTTGACAATTTTTTGGTCCTTATCTTGTCAAGGAAATGTCACGATAACTTTACAAACGAAAACACTGCGCGAAATCCACGCTAGCGAAGCCGCTGGCAAAGCTAGTTAATAATAAAGTTAGGTTCAGTTACTTACGCCTGCAATATCATACATGGTGATGGCGTCCTCAAAAAGTCCTTTATTTTCAAGCTGTTCGGCAACATTCAGAGCAATAACCTGAAATACATTTGTTTCATTAATGTTTAAAGCAAGAGCCTGCACTGCGCGTAATATGGTATATACCCCATACAGTTTCATATAAAGAATATTTGGCAATTCCGCTGCAGTTCAGCTTATAGTGCGATCTTACCTTTTACGACTTTATTATAAAAGTAACTAAAAAATATCAATATATTAAAAATATAGTTTTCAGTTAAAGTATAAATGAAGAATAAATTTAACATCGGTGAAACCATGGGGGCACAGCTAGTCATACATGATATAGATTATTTTTATCTTACCTTACTGTCGATATGTGGATTGTTGAAGGGATCTAGTAAGCCAGGACTACGTAAACCGGAGAGGCCGTCGATTCGACCAAACAACAGTTCATAATCTCTACTCTCCAGTGCAAGATCAGTGCAACAACACATAAAGAGATTTTTACCGCTGGGGTCTTTCAGGTTTCTGTTGAAAATATATTAAATTAAAGATAATAAATGGATTAAAACGATTGGCTTCTTCGAGTCAAAGCGTCTGCCGTTATGTTAAAGGCCTGACTCTTAACAAATTCATTTTATGCATCGAGTGTCAGCGTCGAGCAAATGTTTCAAATATGTGATTTTATATCTACGAGGCCACAAAACAGCGCTGCAAGTCGCAACGAAATTCGCTGAGTGAATTTACACGAGCGTCAAAGCAAACGCTAAACGCGTCTAAAATATTTACTTTTGTCTTTATTCAATATTTTGCTAACAATTCAATATTAATATTGAAGAATTTAGCATTGCAATACAAAATAATCCTGTTTTATGGATGAGTTCACATTCGCAACATAAGTTCACAAACATTGTAAAACACTATGAGAACAAATTAAAATTATATTTTCAAATAACAATATTGAAGGAATATACCTACTGTTTTTATTCTTTTCCACTTGAATAACAAAAAAAAACTCTCACGACATGATTAACTAATTCATGTCTAATTAGCAAAGAGTGATCTTTGTGAATTGACTACTAATTATATTCTCCCACGCCCTTAGACGCTGTGAGAGATCTAAAAAAATTCGTCGCCGTATTTTATCGCTTTGTAATCGCTCGACGCTGACACTTGCAGCGTATATTAGATTCGCTAGGAGCGTAGCGTCTCGTTGTCCTCACACGAGGATAACAATAATAAATTATCAATACTTTAAAAAACATTTCTAACCTTAAAAAGAAATAATAGTGTAAAGCGTCTGATGGATCGGTCAGCTCGAACTTTCGCACATAAAGAAGTACGAGTCGCGCCAAGTTCAAACGTCGAAGTGGTGGAGGGTCATCTGTGTCGACGGAAACTGTAACACGAAATAAAATAAAACAATAAACGATAAAAAATTAAATTTCTAATTAAAGCAAAAATGGTGGTCGTCATGAGACGCCCCGGAGATGTAACATCTTAGTTAATATTCGCGAATCAATTTGGGCGATTAAATGGCTTACACTGAGTAAATTATAAGAGATATATCAAATTAATTTAGTAAATAATAGTTAAAAAGACATACAAAAAATAGTTGGCAGTCACGGGACGCCTGGCAGGTGTGAAACATCTTAGTGAATAATAAAAAGAAAATATATAACGAACACGACATACCAAAAGAAACTCACTATGAAGATGTTTATTTTATTAATATATGTATGGTGGTCCTGATCACTACCAACAGTTTTAATCTCTCCATGTTTTAACACGAAACTTTGAAATGAACCAGTCTGTCTATTACAAAAAACGAACTCGACTCCACACCGCCAACGTTGGGACCAAGGCGTCGCCATGCCAACAGCCGGTCTGACCAGCCGCATTAGATGTTTCACATCAAAAAAATTTGCCAAGCACCAATATGTTCTGGAAATTGTTGCACTTGATAGCCAGTCCCTATAGGCTTTTTTATTTACTTATTTAACGCTTGCAGACCCTTGGTACAATCTTTTTCCTTTTTTATTAGTTAAGCGTAGTAAGTCAAAACGTCAGAAGTCGCTGACCCAAGCCCGGTGAAGCTGTCAAACCTTGTAATGGCTCCAGGGTCCTTAAGACTAAACAGTTTAATCAGCTCGAAAAAAAAAAAGCCGCTCAGTTAGGTTGCCTATCCACTGAAGCGGAGCTGTGCAAATTTCGACCAATAAAATTGAATAAAAATCTAGAGATGCAATTCTATTGGTCGAAATTTGCACAGCTCCGCTCCGCTCCAATGGACAAGCAGCCTTAAAATCCAACGACATTATGGTCAACCCTTAAACAAACAAAAAAAAATTAGAAACTTACGTAAAGGAGCCTGCACGTTACGTGGCGTGCCCAGCATGTATACATCATGAAGCGCTAATGCCATATGCACGCCGTGCACTTGATACCTGGGATATTTACCATACATACGTTTTGAATTATATTAACCACCAGCTCAATCTAGCACTAAAAACATCGTGTTAAGCCCACAAAGGTGTTTTTTTGTACACACAGTGAGGGGGCGTTCAAGTACTACGTAACGCAATTTGAGGGGGTGGGGGGGTCTTATAAAACATTACGACGCTCGCCCCATGGGCGGGAAGGGGTTCGAACAAAGCGTTATGTAACATTGTTTTTTTTTTTTTTTATTTCAATAAAAACTAGGCAATTAAAATTTCCCAAGTTCGCAACTCTTTTCAATTATGTTTTAAGGGGAATCCCTCGATTGTATTGTACGTCATTTTTATTTTGTTCTCCCAGGTTAACAACCGTTTTGGTTCTCATGCAGAATTGGGTGATAAGTAACGTTTAAGGAAGGGGATGGTGGTACAGGAAAATGTTGCTGCGCGTTACATTTCCACCTTAGAGAAGATAGCGGCTAAATAACCTTGTGTGGCGAGATCTATCGAGCCACATAAGACGCAACCTACTATCCTACATTGCGCTATAGAAATTAACTCAATCGTTGAGTATATATACAAGAACCCAACTACAACCGTTGGGCAGCTGCCCACCAGACATAACACCCGTCTGGTCGGAGGATCCTCCCTTTGCAATAGCTCTTCTACACTTGTATTATGTTCCTGCAATGAGAAAGTTTCCAGAGCTCCTTGGAGTAGAGGGGTTCAAGGTCGACAACGCGCTAATAATACTTATGGTATTACAATCGTCCATAGACTACGGTAGCCGCTTACCATCAGGCGGGGCCGTACGCTTGTTTGCCACCTTTGTAGTATGTATAAAAAAGTTAGCACAACTCTATATTCAGTTATCCTGGTGAGCGCAATCATATGAAAATCTAATTATGCAATAGAGAAAATTTATCCTGATCACAATAAAAATATAAAATGTATAGCATTTTAATACCTTGGTATTCTTGACAAAAATTCAATAGCTGGTTCAAACTGTCCAGTCAGTGTCAACATTTTGAAGTAAACAACTGGCTTTTCATATGCGTGATAATGGGTTTCACCTTAAATATCAGAGAAATATTTATAAAAAACATTTAAAACTAAACTAAATTAAAGGAATATAAGGCATATAATTATAGTTTAATTTCAAACAATCATGTTCAATTTTTTATAAGTACCTATTACAATGTATGTACGTATGAATGTTTCATATGTATGTATGTATACAATATGTATTAAAAACCCCGTCGGATCCGTGAAGGTGTTATTAGGTATCGAGATTATATTCTGTTTATGTTATCTATCTCAAATTATAAGTAAAAAATATTACCCATAATAAAATGTAAAAAAAAATGAGTTAAATGAGGAAACTTACATGGCAATACAGGCGGCGCGGCGCAGGGTACCGCCATACGAGCAAACGTACCGCTGCGCCGCGACGGGGATGGCGACGGTGTTATCACGTTTTAAAAATTTGCTAAATTTTAGGGAAACTAAAACTAAATATGTTAATTTTAAATCACAATAACATTTTTATTTTCATAATAAATAAAATATTGTTTTTTTTTGGTAATTTCATTGGGATACTTATATACCCATTTCGGATCCGACGGAGTTTTTTATACATATTGTATGTATATGATTTGTTTTTTATGTGTATTTTTTATACTATTACTAGGTACTGAGCTAAAGCTTGTATGTTTGTAAGAGAAGTCATCTCTGGAACTACTAATCCAATCCATGGGTGATATACGGCCATTTTCAATAACATATCTGAGTTTACTAAAGCTGATTAGTACATATTTGTAATAAGTACTATCTTTAACTTACGAAAGATACGAAAAACTATCCATTGATAGGTTAGTGAAAAAAGTAAGGACAAAAGATTTTTTGTTATATTTATTTATTTGTCTATCTGAAACAATAGATAGATGTGGTTATTGAAAACGGCTGATAATAGTAACTATCAGGAATATGCTATAAATAACCAATAATCAATTTAAATGTAATTTTTAGAGTACTAAACTCGATCAAGGAAGACATAGACTAAATATCATTAAGCTATTCCAAAGTAATGATTAAATGACGATAACAAAGGACGCATAGTTTTAGTCCATATGAGACACATAGTTCCCGTGAAACATCAAAAACATTTTTACGTGGACAAAATTGTAGGCCCCATTTATTGTATTATGAAAAAAAAAAATGGATACCATATTCTTCCAAAATGAGCTTTTGCAGGTCAGAGTATGAGAATGTTTCTGATTCATTATTAGTTTTTGATTTTATATAGGACAATTTGAGCCACAAGTAATCATCAGCACTACGAGCTACTTCATAATGTTCTTCATTTATATCACAACAGCCAATCACACAGTACACCTAGAACATAAAATATAAACATTATTGACTAAGTGACATAGGTCACTGATTGTGAGGGCTTGTAAAGACAACGGCAATCTCGCGAGAAAAAAAACAGTGTGGTCTGGACCATACAATTTTATTATAGTATTCAAACAGAGCTGCGGGAAGTTTTGGCGGGATCTTGAAGTGAAATGTTATGGTTTTTATTTTTAATTCATTAACTTAGGTTTTTGACCCTATATTATGTAATATTGGTGGCGTTTTGCGTGATATAGTTTGGTTTTTGTGCATAAGTGAAGTGGATTATAATTATAAGCTGAAAGCATTCATTCTGAGATCCCACAAAATCTTCTTAGAAAGATCTAACAAGGGCGCCACCATCTTGTTAGGATACTGAACCGTCATAATACATGACACTAAAATTCACTTGATAATGGCAGTAATGGTCTTCATTAAAAAGGACCGGTTGCCAAGAAGAAGAAGAAGAAGAACATAGCTGCGGTTAATAAGTAATTGTCGTAAGGATATTTAATATTTGTTGATCGACTTCGAAGAAGAATTGTGCGTTCGCCACACAATTTTATTTCCTTGTGGTGGAGTTGAGGAACTGAGCGATTCAAGAATAGCGCGATTATCGCTGCTTCTAAACGTGGACTAAAACATTGTTTTGAAGTTTCAGAATTCATTAGGCTAGTAAGTTTTTTATGATTGTTCTGGATCCTTACTGCTCTAATTTTTTTAAACATTGACAAAATGCTGCCAGCCTTTCATCCGCTTCACATGTTCTCATGGTTAGACTGTCAAAATGTAAGAGTATATCCTAATACATTAAGATATAAGTATGTAGTTATTATGTTAGTATGTAATTTAGTTAATAGTTTTATTTTAACCAACTGTAAAAACACCTTAAATAAAGAGAAAAACAACAGTAATTTAATTTTTTACAATAGAACTTCAGAAGGTCCAACATATTATAATGATTACAAATTAAAATAATATTAAACATTAATTATTTTTCTTAAAAAAATTCCGCAAAAGATCAATATCTCTTTAAATTATTTCTCAAAACTTATGTTCCCCACTATTAATAAATAAAAACGAGGTACCATCTATTAACAGTTTAACTGACATGACAGCTGTCAGTTAGATTGTTTACATTCTATAATGTGCGAAACATTAGATTTATCTAGTTTACATTTAATACTTACAGCTCTTTTATAAGGATCTGTGGAGTTGCGAACTTGTATTCTATATTGGAAATTGATGGCAGTTTGTAATTTGTCACTAAGTGGGTTTTCCGGATTCCTCATGTGCTCCTCTAGAGCAGCTATGAATTCCTCATGATCACGACTGGAAAAATCGCATTATCAGGTATTTTTGAAAAAACGAAAACCAATTTCAATGAATTTGAGCAGTTCCCTGGTGTATCTTCGAACTCAAAGGTCCAATATCAATGAAATTAAACCGGAAACACCCTTTAAGTATCCCCTTTCCAACGAAAAACAAATCATCTAAATCAGTTCATAAGCAAAGTAGTTATGCCTGAATATACATAAAAAATATATATAATATATATACATTCCAATTCAGAACCTTCCCTTTTTTTAATGTTGGTTAAAAACACAAAATAATATACCAAAACATACCCAGCCTTCCTCAAGCAATGAAGAGCAGCATTTGCATCACCACTTCTTAAACAATAGTATACCATAGGCCATAGTGGACGCTCATCTATGACTCCATCTGCCAAAACCTGGATATTCTGCCCTTGGAGACGAAGACCTAGAAAGCCACGCACTAGTGGGTAAGTGCCTGGCTCACCACCTCGCATAGCAGCAGCTGGATTTGTGCACACCTCATTGCTCATATATTGTTTATATCTGTTAAAATATTGGGTGATTTGAAACTACCTAAACAAGTACATAAACTACAGAATGCGCGAAAACACGCGTGAATCGTGCTAATCCCCCCAACCCGCTCCCGCTTATTTTACAAACAAAAATGCTCATCTTAATTTGATAACCACTCAGCGTAAGCCATTTGAACGCCCCCAAAATCACCTTTTTTTCGAATTGATTTTTTTGCGTGGAACCCAATTCTTTTTCTAAAATAAAAGTAGCCTAAGTTACTTCTTATAACATCAGCTATCTGCCAGTGAAAGGTTCGGAGAATACCGGAACAAACAGACAAGAGAAAAAAAAATCGATTGTTTGTTTTAAGTACCCTATACACTTCATACCCATTTAGTAAAAAACATTTTAACATTATGAACTGACACTTCAATTTTATTTATATGTATAGTTGTATACATTTAGATATATTCATAATTATTTTAATTATAGATTGCAAAGAATCTTCAATCCTGGAAAGACAAGGACTAAGTATTACTGCCATTTTCAGGTGCAGAGTGAATACCTTCAATTTCAAGAGATACATGTCATTATGAGAATATGTTACTTCAGTGTTTACACTTCTCGGACCTTAATATAATTTAATTCTTGTATAAAAAGTAGTTAATTTTCAGGTGTGATTGGCCGCCATTTCATGTTGCTAAAACAGTCATGCAAACAGTATGACAGATATCAGGAATACATTCTCTCAGCGGCCGAACTACAGAAGGTGCTTAATCATGTGGATTGGTAAATGAAGTTAAAATAAAATGATAACAGTCCCTATTTATAATTACAGTGTAAACTCTTTATAACGTCATCCTTTGTAACGATAAACTCCCTACAACGTTGAAGTGAGCCCAACTTGGTTGGTTTGCATTAAAACCCACATATTGAAACATCACTCCATATAACGATAACTCTCTATAACGACAAAAAATGCTCAGTCCCTTGAGTTTCGTTATAAAGAGTTTACACTGTATTAATAAACAATATTTATGAAAATACCTTTTCTCTAAATATTTTTTGCCCTGTGCAATAAGACATTGTTGTATAGTAGCATTTCCTCTAGCTTTAAGTGGATCTTCATCTCTGACCAGAGCTGGAATATTTGCCATGGTTTGGATAATCTCCCACATTTCTTTCACTTTCTATCAACAAAGACCAAATGTGATTAATTTGATGATATCATCTTGATGATCATAGGTATTATAATATTATCTTCATCCTTTCAAGTATATCAGAAGCTACTACTACTACTTACTAGCTGTGCCCCATGGTTTCACCCATATTAATTTTATCCGACAAACACTGCCCCGCCAACGCTCCTGTTTAGTCAATCATTACAGCAAGTACAAATTATTTTAATTTTTCATTATCTCCTAAACTATTTGTCCAAATAACATACTATAAATAGTAAAAGTTAACTTCATAAAATTGTTGTTATGGTGAAGTAACAACAACAAATCTTTGTTACAAATACCTTATTGTGGCTTATGTATATGTGTATGAGGTAGGCATATTCTATCGGTGACTTTTTTTTAGATATACTAAAAAGCAATATTTTTGTAGAACATTGTATTTCCGTATCATTAACAATTACGCCAGCGCACAAGGATAAAGCAGTTAGGCAGGGCCTCAACTTACAACTTACGTAATATAAACTAATATTTAAGGCTAGCTGAGAGTTGTAGCCAAAGGCTAGCTGAGAGTTGTAGCCAAAGGCTAGCTGAGAGTTGTAGCCAAAGGCTAGCTGAGAGTTATAGCCGAAGGCTAGATAGCCTATACTATTCCTCATACTCATAGCCAAAGTCTAGTATCGTAGATAGCCAAACATCATAAACAAAATAAATTTCTAATCCGACTGGTAGTTCCAGAGATTAGTGTTTAAACAAACAAACAAAAAAACCCTTCCCCTTTATTATATTAGTATAGATAAGGATACAGCCTAGACATATTATGACATGTTATCTATTCGTTATTGATCAAAATTTATGACATGTTCTCTTTTTTTTCTTGCTTAGTTTTCTTGAATTTGTTTAAAGACATAAACTTTTAGATTGCCTTGTAAATATCTTGACACATTTATTAATGACTTTTAATTGTACAATTACTGGGCCAGTATAAATATATACAATGATGGCTCAGTAGTAGCTTGTTTGAATACCTTATCATCTGGTGTGAATTCGAATCCCTGCAATGAGCCCAAACTTTTGGTGAAGGAAAACATTGTGATAAAACCATAGGATCGTGGTAGGGCATTTTCTAACACCCACCTGGCTAGTAGCTAGCAGCCTCAAGTTGATCACCAAGCATCTATAAGTGTATTTTACCAGCTGCACTTGAGAGACAGTTCCTCAACTAGGGTTAGTGTGTTACTAGCTTGTGAGATTGTAGACAAATGCGAAGCCCATTAAAAAATTAAATACAAAGCTTTAGCATACAAAACTTATACTTACAGGATCACTGAATTCCTCAGCCACCTGTGCAAACTTTTGATTCAATGCAGTTCTAGATTTAGACCCTTGGAAAACAAGTTTATTGTATTGTTGCACTTGCTTGGCATATGCAGTTTCAATGTTATCCAGCATTGACTGACCAAACTTTTTAGGAGTATCTGCAATACTCGGTGGTTCTGGTGTCCTTTTAAGATCAAGCCAGTTCTGTGATGGGCCAATCATAGCATTCATGAGTTTAATTTTTTCTCTATTCCATTCAGACAGCATGTGCTCCCATTTCTGATCTTCAGTTGTTTGTAAAGACTAAAAGGAATATTCACTTTTGTTATTAAGGGCTGATTTTTTATCTACAGGTGACTATATTTGTTGAAAAATTTTGGGTAGTTGTCCATACATAACCTGTCAAAATGGCAAAATTATTCCTCAAATAAAGTTATCTAATATTTGGAAAATTGGCCCTAAGTAAAACTTATTTCTCTGAACAATCAGCACATATTCTATCAGTGTTCATTTGATCCTGAGTACAAGAAATGTTAAGAGTTGTAGAAATAGTGCAGTTTGACTGCAGATGTGCCAATACTAGATCTATTCTGGACTTGCACTTCTGTTCTGTTCTGAAACAGTCTGGTTTGCAAAAAAATGGTACAACAGGTGGGTCAACTCAGTCCTGAGGAGTAATAGTATCCTATTGTGAGTGGCCTCAAGGCTGTGGTCCTTTTGAGATTGATAAATCTTCCTTCCTTAATAAAAAGCCCATAGATTACACCATTAAAAGTAAATTCCTCACTCCTTAATCTTTTAATTGGATATTTCTAGACAACAGCTACCAATTTATTTTACACACATAAGATATTCTTGAAAAATATATTCCATTGAAAAAAATACATACATTTTTATTAACTTCATCAATGAGTGAAAGAATTGCATTTTCTCTCTCATTTTTAAGAAAGCTTTCAATATCTGAATCAGCTATAGGTTGGAGAGGTTCAAATGTGCGCTTTGAGCTGAGTGTATCTAGCTTTAATGAAATTTGCTTCAGATCAATGCCTTTTGAACCAAATAAGAGATGCCTGTAATAAAAATATTATAAATCATGTTATCATTGGTTTTTAGATAATATTAGCCTTCCCATACAAAAACAACAATAAGAAGAATTATCCCAGTTTCTAACACTGGCCCAGGCATCCAGGTTTAGAAATTTGTCCCAGCTGTTATTACATGTAACAGGAGATGCATGAACATAGGTGCAGACACATTGGTTTATTCTTTATATAAACAAATTTCAGTAGACATGTTTCATATTTGCCCTGGCTCTGACTGTTATCCCAGATTAGAGTTTTAGGCTTATTGTATATCTAGTCAGTATATAAAACCACAATGCTAAAGATAACTATAGTAATATTATAATGAGAAATAGGACATATAATTTTCATTTACCCATCAAAGTCTATACATTATAGCATAACTATAATAAAAATAAAACATTCCTTCTTGTATTACTAAACATTTTTCTCGTAACTACTTTGAAGTTAGAACCGTAGGTACTCTATAGAATTTTTTAGCATGGCCAAATAAATAGTTTTAGGCAGCATTACTGTTGCTTTGGTGTCTTGTTATACCAATAATGTGCCAGTATTAATCTCACAATCTACACCGGCACCACCATTATCTCTGTACGAGCCGTAACAAATATATAAACAAAAATGTCTTACGCTTGAATATCGTTGGCGCCAGACTGTATAACTCTAGAATATAATTCCTGTGAAGCTTCGAGAACCTGTCCCAAAGAACGTTCGACTCTTGGCAGCTCCTCATTGCCTTCAATTTCTGTCGTTAATTGATTAGCTTGTTGTAATAATTTACTAAAATCTTCATCCGCCATCATGTAGAGGTTATAACAAGTTTTGTACCAAAAACGTTTAAAACTTTCTGTAAGTCCTTATAACGTATTATTTCTTACTATAACATAAGTATTAGAGAAATAATTATAGATTTCTAACAGTACGTCTAACAGTTTTAATTCGTATTTCGTTTAGAATTGATAAAATAAAATTTTTAAATTTTAAATCCAAACTAGCGGTAAGGATGTGAAAAAATAATCGATTTAAAAAAAAAACAATTAATGTTCAATTTTTTCACTAACAATTTTTTTTTTAAGTATCTAATGTCATTTTTTTGTGAAAGTAGGTATTTAATAACCCTTCTGTACTTTTAAAACAGCGTTAAATTTACCAAAACTACTATTTCTAAATTCTTTGCCCACAGAGATGTGGTAATTTGTTTTTAAATATTTGTATACTTAATTGTTGTTGATTTTATTACTGACTGATTATTATTACTGTGATAAACCTTGATTATTTGATTAATAAAGTGATGATTTTGAATATTTCAGGCGTATAATTCAATTTCTTAAGAATTTATGAAAATAATCATTTATTTAAAACAATCTATTTTTTTTTTTGAATAAAATTGATTATTTTTAAATAGTTTCTTTTTTTACAAATATAATACAATTTAAAAAAAAAATTACATCCCTAAATAGCGGTGGGCGACTAAGAGATATACTAATGTAATCATTAAAAATATGATGATATTTCGATATATCTCGATTATGGCCATTAGTAATTATTACTAATGCGAAGTTACTAATTTGATAGTAATAGTAATCATTGCGATCGAACGAACCTTTTTTAGCTAATTGGTATATATGTCCTTGTAAAGAACTTTGTTTACGACTGAGAGACCTTTTTTTAGCTTTCCACTGTACATTTTTATTAAGTACAAGGTGTCCAGAAAGGGTATCGGGTATTTGTAAGTTCAATGAAACAAAAATTATTTGTATGCAATAAAAAAGTTTATTGTTTATTATTAACATATGAATTGGAGAATTATTTGGAAAAGATGATGTTATCCAAATGATGACCGTTACGTTGCTGGCACTCTTCTAAACGGAAACGAAGATTGGCGATAACACGTTGACACATAGCTATCGATATTGCTGCCATTTCTGACCTGATGTTTTGCTTTAACTGGGTTAGATTCGTCGGATTGTTTTGATAAACCTTACTTTTAAGGTATCCCCATGCAAAATAGTCAAGCGGGCTAAGGTCGGGGCTTCTGGGAGGCCAGTTGATGTTACCCCTTCGCGAAATGACTTTATTAGGGAATAATTCGTTCACAACTTCCATTGAGTCATTTGAGGTATGGCAAGTGGCCCCATCTTGCTGGAACCACGTTCTTGAGTTGAAACCTGCAAACTCCTGCAACTCTGGGACCAAAAAATTTCGCAACATATCGCAATAACGGTCACTATTCACATTAATTGCTCGGCCTCGTTGATCTTCATGAAAATAAGGACCAATTATGCCTTTAGCAGACATAGCGGCCCAAACAACGACCTTTGGGCTATGGGCTATGCAGGGGTCGTTCATGCTTTCGTCTCGGATTCTCCACTGCCCAGTACCGACAATTCTGCTTATTAACATGACCATTCAGGTGAAAATTTGCTTCGTCACTGAACAGTATGTTGTTAAAGTTGTTAAATCGCTGCAGCATTTCGTTCGCAAAATTCAGTCGATTAGCATAGTCCGTATCCTTCAATTCTTGAACCAATTGAATTTTATAGGCTTTTAGATGTAAGTCTTTCTTTAAAATCGGATGTAAAGACGGTTTTTTGATGTTCAACGCTTGGCTTCGCTTTCGGATGGATAAATACGGATTTTGACGAACCGACGCCTCAACTTCTTCAATTGTTTCTTCATCGCGAACTGAACGAGGACGCCCAGAGTTTTGAATTTTAACTGTCGCACCTGTATTCTCGAACATCCTGATCCATTTCCTAATGCTATCGTCACTTGGCGCGTGGCGTGTACGATATTCCGCACGATAGAGACGTTGAGCAGTCACTATTGAATCACCATTACCATAATACGCTCGGTACGCAAAATGCGCGATGCGTCCCCGAGTACTGTTCCATCGTGACTAAAACTCCACACCACAAAATGGCAGACGCCACGAACCCCTCCCCGCACCCTTTAGACGCCCCGTTTCGAATATGGCGCGAAAACAAATACCCGATACCCTTTCTGGACACCTTGTACATAATATCTCAATTCAGTCATCATTCATAATCGCCCACCTCTGAATATACGTAAATGGCTCGATAATGAATGACCATTCATAATCGTAATTGAATTATGATTGATCACTCATCATAAAAATAACTCAAGTATATAAATCATTCGTTATCGTCAACCTCTATTTCTCTCTATTTCTATTTTTTTTACAAAATGTAAGAAACTAAACTACTGCCGGATACTTTTGTACAAATTTATTAACTAATATTATACATATTTCATTACAAGATGTTACACGTATTAATTCTTGATTGATAATGCTAACTTCTTCAAATTTTTCGAAGCTGTTGTAATTAAAGTAGGTAAAGGTAGGTACTCGACAATGAAACGAAAGAATTATAACGACAGGTCATCTTTATTTATTTATTTAAAACAAAATTTGATGTATCGTCACTGTCGCAAATATATGCGATCGATATCATTACTTATTTGGTCACAACACTACAACTATCAAATTAGAACTATCAATAAAGTGGCTATTCCTCTGGTTATTGGCCTATGCTGGTCTATGGTGGCTATAGTGAAATTAGATAGGATTCAGATCCAGGAAATGCATTACAAGTGGAATGCGCTGATCCGCCACTATACCTTCGGCGACAATTCCTGTCAGACCGGTTTCTCTCGAAACTTTTTCAAAATCCAAATCATCCTTTACTTCCTAAACTGCAAGCCCTTTTGCAAGGATTTGAATCCCATGGTTATCAGGTCCTGCAAGATCTTCCCTGTATCCTCCAGTCCTTTATTAAAATTAATAGACTTTCAGAACCTAATTTTTAAATCTGATAACAATCCCTTATATCTCACAAATTATTCGGCACTTACCTTCCAACCATATGTTATAAAGGATTTTGGTATTTATAGTGGCACAGTTGAGGCTAACAGGAAATTCCAAGAACAGCTAGCTAAAGACTGGGAAGGATGGATTCCAATCTTCACTGATGCTTCAAAGCCACTTAATTTTGGACATATTGGTGCTGCTGTTTGGTTGCCAAAATATAGAATTATATTAAACTACAAATGTCCTCATATCACCACGGTATTCACTGGGGAAGCTATCGCCATACTTGAAGCCATTTTATTTATATATTCTCACAAGTTTAATAGGTCCATTATTTTTACAAACAGTAAAAGCTGTCTACAAGCAATTACCTCCAACCCTTTCCGTTCCAATTTTAGGCATCCGGTTATATTACATATTAGGAAAGCCTTGTATGAGTGTCGCACTTTAGGTTTGGACGTGGTAGTTGCCTGGATTCCGGGACTCTGTGGCATCTCAGGCAATGAAACGGTAGACTCCTGTGCTAAGAACGCTGTCCACTCTGGATCCATGGACCACTACAGGATTTACATGAGAGATATATGCGCATTAACTAAATCGGGAATGATTGATGCATGGCAAAGAGATTGGAATTTATCCAGAAAGTTAAAAGGCAAACACTGGCTCTATCCAAATTAACATCCCCCCAAAACCATGGTTTTTTAAACATCGGTATATTAGTAAATATGTTACTTCCATAATCTGCCGCCTTCGCCTTGGTCACGCCTGCACGCCAGTTCATCTAGCCAAAATAAGGATCAGGGATCATTCTTTATGTGAATGTGGTTTGGAGGAAGGTTCTTCTGATCACTTATTTTTTAACTGTACCAGGAATAGATTCTCCCTTTATGATGCTTTACCTCCTTGTATTCCCCGTCCTACTAACCTTATGTGCCTTCTAACGCTTGTCCCCGATAACCCTTTCATAGTAGAATTCTTGTCAAAATTTATTACAATTAACAAAATTAAACTGTAGATGGTAAAGTCTTTTTGCATGTTTGTAATCTCATTCTGTAGACTATAGTTATGTAATAAATGTTGTAGGATTGGTTATTAATTATTATGTGTATTGTGTTGTGTTGCTTTGTGTTTGTTTTTGGATAGCCCGGACTAGATACATTTTAAATTAATAAACAGGTTATCGTTTACGATAAATCTCCTTCATTTATGGTTCTATATACGTGACATTGGCGGAATTGTGTTTACACACACGTTGCCATTATGTAAAGAAGAAGAAGAAATGGTATAAATGCATATGAATGTGTACCTATATACGACACTTATGCCAAAACACCAATTTAAAAAAAAATTGTCTATTTGTTCCGGGTAATCTCCGAAACGGTTAGACCGATTTTTACGGGACTTTCACTGGTAGATAGCTAATATTATAAGGAGTAAGTTAACCTACTTTTATTATAGAAAATGTACTAGGTTCAGCACAAATAAAAAAAAAACTGGTCACGATGAATCAATTAGGGCGCTTAAATAGCTTATGCTACGTAAACCATAAGAGATATACCAAAATATTGTATACATAAGTGTAGATATTACAAAGGCCTACAAAAGAGCATATGTCTATCTTCTAAGGAACACCCACAGTAAGCATTTTTGTTTTTATAATAACCGGGAGCATCGCATGATTGGCGATCAACGGCGCGGCGCGGCGTTCTGTAGTCCACGCGAGCGCAGCCGCGGGCACTACTATTCTTCTATATAATTCACATATTTTACAAATAGGTGTATTATTTTGTCCTATTTTTAGAAGTAGCAAATACATGAGATGTTAATTTTGCATGAATAATAAATTTCTGTTTCATGCTTTTAAGTTAAAACTTAAAAATAATAATTAGAAATCACATGCCACAAGAAAACAAACTTTTTAAAAGATTTTATGTATTAATCATATTCAATATAATTCGCATGTTTTACAAATATATGTGCAATTGTTTTATCCTATCTTCATTTGAACTTTTTAGGCCCAAATATAAGATCGGCGTCTGGTGCACCTTTAGGATGTTGATACTTTTGTCGAACATGCTGCCCTCTATTGGGATTACCGCTACCTCCAGAACCGCCACCGCTTTCTGCGCTGTACTCTTCCTCTTCTTGTCTTTCAGATATATTTAATGTCAACCTGAAATTATAACAAAATCAAACATGTAAATGAGTAACATTCACGATTCTTTGCGTTTCTTTATTCTGTGCAGATTTAAGTGTAGATTATTATACCCATAGTGTTATAACTATGTATTCAACTATCTAAACCTAATTTAATATCAATCTAAAATAATGTATAATAGATATTCTCAGTATTTTTAATAACGAAATACTGCACCCTTCTGATTAACAGATTTTAGTTTTCTTTTTATTGTAAACAAAATATGTATGTAATTTTTATATAATGTGCACGATACTGTTACAAGCTATATATAAAATGCACTATTTTCAAACACTATAGAAAAACTAGAATTCTCTACATACATCGCGTATATATTCGTAGAAATAGAAAAGGCACGCACTAGGCAGGCATTAGTTCGCGGATCAAGCACACATTGAAATCTTATCGCTCCCAATATCATAAATACACAAATTATAAAAACAGCATGCTTCGGAATGTTCACACTTTCTTGGACGTTATTGGTCTGTTTTCGAAATTATCGTTTTTATTGGATATATTATAATAGAACCACAGTCTGAATGATAACAATACTCTTGATCGTCAAAGCGAATACGAGAAGGTATAATCGGAAGAATTCTAGAATAGGACTAATGCGATTTGAGGAATGACTGTCTAATAGTAAGTTTGTTTTCTTAACCTCTTAGGCGGTGCGCGCCATTTTGAAAAAAAAGGGTTAAGCGCCACAGGGGGTCCCGCGAAACGCTAAAGTTCGCGGGCATGGAGTAATTAAATTATTTAGCAATGATTTTGTTTAGTACCTATATATAAAACTATAGTTTGTCTATTCTTTCTGAACTGATTTAACTGATAAATAAACAATTTAAACTGATATGTGTTTAATTTATTTTGTAAACCTACACTAAAAATAAGATATGAGAATATTTGTTAGGATTGCATAAAAAAATTCCAATAATTTAAAAAAAATTAAATTAATGTCAGAAATATTTATTTTATTAACATTACAAATACTATAACTATAACATAAAATTAAATGCCTGCACCACTCGTAGCAATTTTTTATATTATTACATTCGAAAGATAACACTCTCAAGGGACCCCAAGGTCAAGCGCAGTAAAATAAACAAAGGTTTAAAATTAAATTCCGAGAACAACGACGGTCGGAAGCCCTTTGTCAAGTGTTTATTTTAACGTCGGGTTCATAAACAATGGCTCATAAAAGCTTAGCACTGTAAAAGTGTATAGTTTTTTATTTACAAGCAACATAAACAAAGACGTTAAAATCTATAGAAAAAAGGTATGATCGAACATTACCAGTTTAGAGTAAGTTCTGCTCATTATTTTGTGAAACAAACTTCTTATTTTCAATTTAGATTAAATTTACTAACAGAATTATAAAATATAATACCATGTTATCTTCCAAGAACATTTCATAAATCGACGCTAAACGTTCACATTTTTTGCCGAAATGCACTTGGTTTGCATACCTAAACTTGCCGGCGAGTAGGAAAAGTATAGATATCACTTTTACAAGAAATATACAATATCAACAATAATTATGAACTTGAAAGTTTTTTATTTATAATAAAATACATGTAAATTAATAGTGATATCAGATATTATTAGCATTAAAAATAAGAATAAAAAAAACCAATCACAAAATATCAACAATAATTATTAACTTGAAAACCGTTTCCATCTTGCCCGACACGATCGCCATCATATGTTTGACAGAACCGTTGAACAAGCGTCAAGTGCTTTTCGACCGTTAAAAATGCGCGTTTTTTGTGAAATAGGGAAAGAATGTAACGAATTGACACTTTTATTACGTTAATAATTAGTTATACTATAGATATTAATCATATTCCTACTGTAAATGTAGCTACTTTATTAAATTTATTAAAAAAAACTGGAAAAATTTTTAGGTTACAACTCGACTTGGTGTGGGAATTTGACGAAAAATGAACTAAAAACTTCTCAAATTTGAAATGTATTATCTTACAATGATTTAGTACGTACCTATTCATTTCTTTGTAATATTTTTCCGCACAAAAACAAACACAAACACCGAAATAGTCAATTTTAAAACAACAATCACTCGCCACTTCCAGCGGTTAGCAACGAACTGATTTACGAATATAATGGCGTCAGTATGACGTTTTATTTTGGCCTTAACATTTTGTCCTTGTCTTTAGCTTTAATAATAAATATGTTTGTAAGGGATAGTAATATTAGTATGAATACACTAAGCGTCCAAAGACAAGCAACTGTGAAAAGACCGAAATGGTCGACGAAACTCATAACTCATTTTTTCTCCATGACCATAATGGTTGAGGTTTCGCCTAAGAGGTTAAGTGAATAAATTTCCTTAAGTGCTGTACATGACGCTTTTTTAGCCTAAAGCGTAAGAAAATTTGAAAAATAATTCAAAATTCAATATTGCAAAAGGTTTACCGTTTGACTCTCTCCATCTCCTGCTTGTCAGCCAGTGCTTGTTGTTGCAGATTGCTCGCAAGTTCAGGCGGTGCATTGAATGACTTGTATTGAGGCTTTGTACCTTTACGGACCATCAAAACAAACTCCACACCTTCTTTCCCTTGCTGCAGGATAAGAATACCAAATATTTACTAACTAGTTTTAATATTCAACAAAAATAATAACTTTTCTAGCTATAAAATAAAATATTCTATAAAATATTTATCAATGTTATTATGTTATACCCTTAATTGCGACGGACATATTTTTAGAAATCCACACACTAATGTCAACAACAGAAACAAATAACTTGAGCTTTTAAATTGCAATACTTTCATACTACTAAAAATAATTAAATATGATGCGATGATTTCAAGAAAAATCTTTAATTAATAAAATTTATAAAGAAATAAACCTAAGTCATTTATTTATCTGCAACTTATTTGCTCAATTGAACAGTAAATGAACGCGAATTAATGAAAGCATAAAAAAACAGCAGTGCATTCTTCTAGTTTGTTTGATGATTTTTTATAGTAGCGTGCCAAATTGACGGTACTGTCCCTGACGATAAGCACAGAACAATCCAAACACAGCGGCGACAACAGAGAGATGATCGTAGGCCAACGACGGCCGCCGCTGTCTTGCTGGAATTGACTGGTTATGCACAGGATCGTGATCTATCATGTGGTAATTTTTATTTTAGAAATAATATGCATTTTGAGTCACCACAAAAACTGACCATACAGTTCTAAAAATTAAGACGCATCGTGTTAGGGTGGATGTTTAAAAATTACAAAAATAGTATGATGTAAAGTTTACAGAACTTGCACCAAGTAGCCTTAAATATTATTAAAACAAATATATTTAACAAATACTTTAGATAATACAAAAAAATCACTTCACAATTACCAATCTGCAAGCAGTCATTTATCAGCCACTGGCGCTCACTGGGCGGAAAAACGCACCTGTCACGACGACATACACACCCAATGAATACTTTTATGATATTTTCAAGTACAAACCAACAATTGCTCGTAAGTTTTCTTAGTAGTCTGACGGCAGGTCATAGGTACAGCGATGTCCCTCTGTTGCGGTCTATTTTCACGCTGTCGCTCAGCTATATTCTCCAATACCATCTTTTCAAATGCTGATTCAAATTCTACATCTTCTACCTACAACAATTCATAATTTTAATCACTTTTTTTTTCTGCAGAGTAACTTTCAATCTTCGAAGGACATTGCTATTTCCAATCCTGTAAGATAATATATGGGTTCAGCTCTAGAATCGCTACCGTCGAGTTCAAACTCCAAATTTTTTTTTACAGTTAGATCTCTCTTTAATTAAGCTAAATATAAATTTAGTTATAAAAGTTCACTTTTGAATGACAGGTAAATTTTCGAAGATCGTAATGTTTTTCTATACCGTTTTTTGTTAGTTTTTGAGCGATTATTGTGCTATTTAAAATTTTGTGCCGTATTTTGTGTTGGTTGTATTGAGATATCAGTGTATCAGTTTTCCGTTGTGGTTTTAAAATCAATTAGGTTATGTTTGAACTGTGAGAAACAAATAATTATTTGTTAAAAATTTATACATCATTCCTAGATAGACATAATCTCAAAATTGAAAATTAATAATTCTCAAAAGCCATTATTTCCGCATTTTACCTTCACCGGGGAATTACCTCTAACTCTCCCCTCCATCCTCCACCCCTTCACAGCTCAAATTCAGCAGTAGCGAATCTAAAGTCTAGCCATTAAATGTATTGTTTTGCAATACTTACAGGTTTAGGGGCCGGTCTCCTGGATTCAATAGTTATATCATCTTGCACTTCATTGTCATCATTGGTAGTATTTTCCGTTATTGGTTCCTCATCAGAACTTTCCTCTGGCAGTTGTGGGTTGTCAGTCTCATCATCAGTCTCTATAATTGTATCCAGTCCGTCATTAACACTATCATCACCCTGGTCATCATTATCATATTCATCTTCACCTAATTCAGGGTACAAAGTCTTTCGCAAATCTTCTATAGCATCTTTGCATTGTTGCCAATTTGTGAATAAAGACAATTTCGGCCGCAAAATTGTCAGACACTCTTGATAAATATATTTTACGTAAATAGGAAATTTATTGTCTTCACTCCAAATAGGATCAGAGTATTTAAACCAATAATAGTTTTGGAAAAATACTAAGAAATAATCCAAACGTTTTTTGCTTGAGCCACTGTTGAAGTATGCACCACAAGTTTCCAAGAGTGCACAAACTAGTCTGATTCTGAACACATTATCTGGGGGGTCTAAAGGTGAAATATTATTGTGATCATTAGTCACACCGAACGTAATAAATGAGTATAGTACGGTAAAAACATCGCGGGAATCTAATAATTTGTAATTATACAATTCGCCAAGATACCGTACTGTTGCGATCCTTCTTTGGTTATATCTTGGATGAGGGTCTTCCATAGTGAGACGGATTTCTTCTAATATAGTGTCAACTACAGCAGGAGCTACAGCTTCTTGCCAGGCTGCTAATTCTGCTGTTAATCGCGCCAGGGCCCTTCTAGCACTGGCCCTTACTCTCCAACCGCCAGCTAAATGCTGTATGGCAACTTCTGCAACATCAGGGTCATCCCAATTCAATTTACGCATAAGTCTCAGTATTTTCTCCTCATTGCTCTTCTGCAAGTCCTCATGAAGGATTTTCCTGGTAAATTGATGCATTGCAGGTTCTTCTTCTTTAGGTTGGGCTGGTGTTTCAGGAGGGCAAACATAATAGAATGAATTTTCTATTTGAGTTACGTACCTCGAATCGAGAGCTGAAACAGTCTAAGCACAAACAATAAGCATTATAAGAATGAAAAATTAATGTCATATACAAGTCTAGCCCCCAAACTATTTGGCAAGTATACAGGACTGTAGGCAGTCAAAGGAGGCTTTCCGGGTTTTAAGCCCGAGATACTCCAGAAAACTACTCAGCCTGAGATGTGACAATCTCCGAAAAATTATCGGTATTGTCACAGGTCACAGCATCTATATATACTGGGTTTTACAGACAGTCCTCTGTGTAGAGGGTGCATGACTGCAGAGGAGACAGCCGCGCACGTGCTCCTGGTTTGCAGTAGCGTGGCATCTCCGCGAGCACACTACATTGGGACGCCGAGGACGACCAGGGAGGCCTGCGTCGGCATAAGCGAGCTGTTGGCATTCCTGGAGGACATTGGGTGGCTGGACTAGCAAATCTAAATAAAAATAAATTCACGCAAAAAGGGCCCATCAGAGGCCTCGTTGCGGAAACCAGTCCGCTCACCAAGTACCAAGTAAGTCTAGCCCCATATAGGTGAATGGCCTCTGGTGATGAGCCAACCTGTTGTAAGGATGGATTCTGGTCGTTGGTTGTGCTGGCTTTATAAAAACACACAATCGCTTTCATACTTGACGAATATTTCTTACTTTGCTACTTCCACCTAGAAAACAATGTAATAAAAATAACCAAGCAATATACTTTTTTTTATTAAGATGATTTTCCGCAAAATGTCTCCTTAATAGATCCGAAATTTATCTAATTTTGTCCAAATAAATTTGGTCTTAAAATTAAATTTCCTTTACTTTTGATTAAACTCTACCAAAGTTTGATTTTTGAGTACTTTTAAATTGCTATAAAATACGGTTCTGACTTTTAGTTATAATCTATAGGGAGGGATAGGCTGTAGGTAACCACTAATATATTGATCAAACAATATTTTATTACTTTATATATTTATAAAACAAGTAATGTATATACCTTCTTTCTCATCATTTGCTGTAGATATATCATAGTTCTTTGGTGCGTATCTGGGTTGCAGTAAAGATACCTTCCACATGTTTCCAGAAGATTGCATGCCATTTCAATGTGGTGATGTTTGAAATCATGCAATAGTACTTTTAGACAGTACAGTGCTTCCATTTTAGAATATAAACCAAATTTCACTAATTCGCCAATAAATCTTACCACTTTTATCTGTAGAAGAAAAATTTGTATGACTAAGAAAGTTTCCAATCAAACATATTCTGTAGCAACAAAAAATTTATATTACCTTTGATTCTATGTTTATTTGATCCTTTTTTCTCACATGATATTTAAAATCTAATTTTAGCATCTGGCATAATTCTACACACACATCTGGCAATACTGGATATAATATTGCAGCAAATCGTGAATAGAATGGCAACAAATCTAGTCTTGTTCTGGCAACACTAAATAGTACTCGCGTAAGTTTCTTACGATTATTCTTTGTATTGAGATTTAAGACGAAATCAACTGCTGCATTATCAATGAGTTCTCGATTTATGCAATTTGGCAGTTCATTTAAAAAGGCGTCAAGAGCATATCTGTAAAATAATAATATACTAACATAAAGAAATTAATATATATTTTATTTTAATTAAAAAGTACAAAATAAGTTTACCATACATTACATCACAAATACCAAGATACTCTTGATTAATAATACAAAATTAAAATGTCCTACCTTAGGTATCATTAATTTGTATCAATATTAGTATTTCCTTGAAATAAATATATTCTGCTTTAAAGTTCTCGCTATACTTGCAATAATATAATGATATTATACTACATTTTAAGTAATTGGAAACTGGAAATGTGCATATATTATGTGAACAATAAAAACATGTGTACAAACTTGTTTGAAACATTAGTTGGTTGAGATTCTTCTTGCTCCATATCTGGCAGTGCCAGTGGTTCTTCACTATCACTTAACTCATCTTCTTTCAAATCTTCATCTAACATTTCTTCAGTAACTGTTTCTGGTTTACTCTTAATTGCCTAAAAATTTACTTCAGTTTAATTTGTATTAAATGTAAACATACACCATTGCATTCTAAAAACAGTAATTTAGTATGGATCACAAATGAGGATTCATTGAGTATACAGGAATCTAATAGTGCCATAAAAATATGTTATTTATTAATGAGTTTCTATAAAATAAAAAGTGCATTACCTCCTTCATCTGATAGTTTGGCATGAACACTTTTAAATCAGGTAGGCTAGTGTAAAATGTTCTTGTATCTTCATCCTGCCATGGGTCAGTACCAGCTTGCATTATAAACTCTTCACTTCCTCCTATAGTTACTGTGCCTTGTGTTTCAATCACGGTCATAGAGAGAGTTGGAGGATCTCCAGCCTCACCCAATTCTTCTCCTAGCACTTCAGCAAAATTTTGGGCACCATTAAGAAGTTTGTCATAAGTTGCCTGTAATGTTTTTGTATAGAAAACTTAAGTAACTAACATGACACAGTAACCCAAATTGAATCTTCCCATCTGACAAAAAAACTATCCATTTTGAGACTCATAGATGTTAAAATCCACAATAACAAGCCATGCAACAGATTTTTGCACCACTTATAGTCACCCAAACAATTGTAATAGAGGCACAATTAATTTTTTCTGCTTTTTATTCTACTGGTAATCTGAAAATTACCTGATGTTGTTCTAACTGATCTTTCCTCTCCTGTGAGAGTTCACCTCTTGTGTGCAAAGTCCTCTGGTTAGCAACATGGAGAGCTTGAAGTTGTGCCCTTTCAGCAAGTAAATGCTTTGTTAGTGAAAGAAAATAATCTTTGAGTAGAGCTCTAACCACAGCTTGTTTCTCAGCAGGTAGAAATGTGTTTCTTGGTATAGTTATGTTAAATTTCTGGAAAAAAAGTAATATAAATAATTATGATATCCAAAAAAGAACCAATACCTTATAATTTTTTCAATTTAAGTATATCATAATTTAAAAGTAAAAAGTGTAATTTATAAAGCATTGTTTTCATGGATGTGAAGTTGAGAACAACAATATTATGTCAATTTTTATCATAATAACAATTTTCATCAAGTAAATCAGTGTCAGATACAATGAAGCAGAAAATAAGCTGGTGAAAACCTGTTACCTGAAAGAACATTATTTGTAAGTTGTATGATATCTTCTTACTTTTTATTTAAATCTAAACCAATGCCTTAAGGCCTTATAAGTTATATTACCTAGCAAAACCAGCATAAGTCAATGATATAATAAAGGGTATTTCATGATAACATAAAAAATTTAGATTTTTTGTTCACATTTGGCTAATTGTACTACTAGATGGTGATAGAAGGAACATGCAATTTTTTTTCTTATGAGGTTTAGTTCTTAAGTTATGAGCTTATAAAAAATTCACATAATTAATGAAGGCATTTTCAATTCTGAAAATTTCCTTTTTTTACATTTTCAAATCAAATTGTAATTATTTTTCAAATATTAAAACTTTCCAAATCAGAATTTATTTAGACTTCTAGAAGTAGAATTAGGGCCAATGTAACATGAACATATATATATCACATTTTTTCAGTAAATATATAGTATATATTTTCTTTTTAAATATATACAGCATAAAATATGTGTGTAGAAGAACTATTGCAAAGGGAGGATCCTCCGACCAGATGGGTGTTATGTCTGGTGGGCACCTGCCCAACGTTTTTTTTTTTTTTTTTTTTTAGAACTGACTACACTGTTAGCCTTAGGGGCCCTTACCGGACTTGGGGGCGAGCGCTTAGGGCACTCAGCCGCGAAAGTTTGTGACGACCCGCACGAGGGTGCCAGAGTGGCCGTACCTCGGCTCGGGCGGTCGTCGCGAATGCGAAAAAGTCGCGATCTAACTAATTCCCTAATCTTATGAGAATTCGAGGTAACTAATATATACTCATATGCACGTTCCCCTCCTCCTGGGAGGAAGGAGTGGACCATGCGTATGTGTATTTGTTAATCGGAATGGTTTTTCTACACTAACTAGCGCATTAGTCTAACAAGCGCAAAAAAAGAAAAAAAAAGGTCCCTTACAGAACCTATGTACCTGTGTGGTGTGCACGTGTGTGTGTTCATACGTGTGTAATGTTGTGTGTGGGTAACTAAGTGTTGCACGTATAGTGTCACTTTGTATCGCGCGGGCGGCTCCCTGACCCAAGGGCTTCACACCGAGGAACGGACCTAGGTTTGGGTTGCCGCTAGAGAGGGTGGACGTGACGGGTTAACGGTTGTAGCCGGGTTCTTGTATATATACTCTATTGAAGAGTTAATTTCTATAGCGCGATGTAGGATGCGTCGTATGTGGCTCGATAGATGTCGCTACATGTGAAAACCTACTATAAATAATGGCTTTAACATTAGGTCCTAATTGTATTTAAAAAATAATATGTAGTCTATTTAATTATACTAATAAATTATCTAAATTTATTTAAAAATAATCAACACCTGCAGATTCACCCATATTAAATTTCTGCTTCTTGATCTTAAAGTTAAATAGCCCAGAACCTGCATCAATAAACAAGCTATTTAACACAAAGAACTCTTTAAATAGGACTCATAGTTCCTGAGATTAGCGACCTCAAGTATGCAAACTCACTATACCCATCACAAAATTATAGGTCACTTTTGACAGCTACCAATGTGGGGTAACTAGAGATGTACCAATGATACCAATAGATCCCACCTTTATAATCTTTTAAATTATTTTACATTCTACATAGAAGTTAACATTTATCCATTTACTCACACATTATTTTAAAATGACATGACTTAAATCTGACCTAAGTTCATTAAAAATTTTAACAGTTGATTTATATCCATTGATATACAAATCAATGTTTATATCAATCTTAATTCACACTATAGCACTACAACCAAAGAAAATATTTTAAAATACAGGCACTTGATTTATTCAATAGCTGATTTTTTAAGGTTTAATTTATTGATTTTTAAATTACAGTGTAAACTCTTTATAACGTTATCCTTTATAACGATAAACTCCCTATAACGTTGAAGTGAGCCCAACTTGGTTGGTTTGCGTTAAAACCCACATATTGAAACACTCTTTATAGCGATACGCCATTCTCTATTACGAAGAAATGTGTTCATATTTTTAGACAGTAAATATTTATTATCGGTATTATTGTTTATGTTATGTTATAAGGTAACAAAAGACTTTGAACTTGACTTTGACTTTGACTTTGAAGCTCTGAAACATCAGAGGTCGTCTAGCTTTTGTTATCTTTAATTGCCTTGAACACATGCAGTATGACGCATGTTTTCTCGGAAGTGATGGTCTTCGACCAAGCATACTGGGTACCTATCGTATTATCAGTTGTAAACCTACTTTGAAACTGTTAACATGGCCAGTAAACGGAAAGCGATAAGTGTTGACGAAAAAGTTTGATAGAAGAAGATATGAATAGAATACATAAAATAATACAAAACAGGTACTGGCATAGCGAAAAACGTCAGACAAAGTTATCAGACTATATGTGTAAACAAGGGCGGGGGTAGGTTCAGGTTCAAGTGCAGTGTAAATGAAACTCAATCTATCCTGGTAGGGCCATCTGTCCGATGACTTTACACGGTGAATGGTCTTGGAGTAAGCACTACGTTGCAATGACCTCCAAGGCAAGTCTAGTGAGTTATCCTTCACGTGGTTGCCGCCTGTTATTGGTCTATATAGGTCGGATACAGACACAACCGAAACCCCTAGTCGAACCTTCCCCTCTTTCTATCCGTCACCTATCCATATTCCATCTTTCCCTTCCTAATCCGCTGCAGAGTATCAGTAGCTGTGCTCTGCGGACCGAGCCTCACAAAAATAAGTTGAGACTTGGGAGACTCTTCTAGATTCTACAGCTACCCACGTGTTTGTGCCGTGCGTGGAGACCCGTACGCAGAGATGAAGGGATCCTGGAGTGCTGAGCCACCAGTGGCTAGTGTAGTATATAGCTACGGGTGACAACACGCCTCTTTGGCCCGAATTTTCTTGCCAAACGGGAGGTCCCGGAGGAACCAATCGGGATCAATCGGCTGTGGTTATCGTCAGAGATAGCCTGGCTAGGGTTGGGATATGTGCGGTGGACAGTCGGTGGTGCACGGAACTTGTGGTGAGCCATCGGTTGGTACCTTCCAACCAGGTGGCAGCCGCATACTTCTTTGTGTCGTTTAGGCTCGTCTAGCTGCTGTTTCCTGGACCCTATATCTCTGGTGGTAGGTCCAGACGGACGGGTACTTCTGATGCTCGGACGTCTCCTACTGCGGGCTCCCTGGAGGGTGGGACGCCGCCGGAGACGAATTACAAATCCTTTATAACAATAATGGAAAATAAAAAGGAAACCAAAGGGAAGAGGGCTGCGCCTAAGGGTGCGCCTGTCCCGATAAACAACACTCAGGCTGCAAATGCGCCACAACAACAACAACAACAACAAGACAGGGCTGTGTCTAAGGATGCGCCTACATATCTAGACCTAAACACCCTTAGGGATGCCATGCCAGCAACGACCTCGCAAGAGGGACCAGTTTGGCAAATGACGACCAAGAAGGGAAAAAACTCCAGCAAGCCAACCAGCAAAGGTAAACGTGCGCAAGCGCGAACCGAAGCTGGGAAGGTAAAGAAGGCAGACCTGCTCAGGAAGCAGCTACCTGAGGCTGCTGCTGCGACCGGGCCTAAGGCCCGTCGACGCAAGCGCGGCAAGCAGAAAGCTGCTGAAGTGTCAAAACCACTGACACCCGTAGTCGAAGTATGCGAGGTTTCGTCCCAATGCGACGTAAAGGCCGCAGGGGCAGGCACCGCAGAAAAGGCTGAGCAGGTTAGCCAACCCGTGACAAAGGGTGCTGTACAGCCCCGACGGTCGCGAGGAAAACGGTCTGGAAAGGCGAAGCGACGATCAGATGTCAGCTCTGGGGAGACCTCTGGTCAAACCATGCCCTCCAATAAAAGGGCTCGTCCCGACGAGACTATGTCTCCGAAAGGTGAGAGCAAACGTCTCAGGTTTGAGCCTAGCACTTCCAGCAAGCGCCCGAACACAAGCTACGCCGACGTCAGCAAGACCAATGACCTCTGCGTAGCAGTTATGATCCAGCCGTTTCGTGATCTTACTGCGGAACAGGCAGAAGAAATCAAAAAGAGCCTGGTGACCAAATTGCTAGATATGGTCAGCCCGTCTAGCTCAGCGACACCAGCCTAACACCACCAGCGTAACATACACGACTCTGGGATTATAAATGAGTGTCACAAAGTACTGGAAAGGGTTACAACTAACAACAAAGTAACCCTACAGTGGATTAAAGGACACAGCGGATCACTGGGCAATGACGCAGCAGATGAGCTGGCAAAGAGAGGTTCCAGCACTCTGCGGATGGGTCCTTTACCCATATTGCCTCTGCCGTTCAGCCAGATTCGCTCGTGGCTGCGTCAAAGAACAACAGAATCACATAAAGATCAATGGACAACAGCCAGTGACTGTAGACAGTCGAGGGAGACACTGCCCATCCCTGAACCGCGATTGTCGCGGCGACTTCTTGGTCTTAATAGAAGTGATCTACATGTTATGGTAGGCACTATAACTGGACATTGTTCACTTAACAAACACCTTTATGTTTTAGGTGTCACTGACAGTCCCATGTGCAAAGCATGCATGGAGGGCGAAGAAACCACTACCCACGTAGTCCTGAAATGCGCGGGAGTTGCAACCCAATGGGCGAAAACCCTCAAAAACACGAGGTCACTTCGAGAAGCCTGTGAATGCCCCAGGGGCTTCTGTGCTTCTGGTCAGAGTTGGGCTGGCTGGAATAGCCAGCCGGAATATCTACGCACAATGGACCTAGGAAGAGTCTAAGTGCGGACAAGTGGAGCCCACATAACATATGTGTAAACAATAATTTATAAGCATTTATTATCTAAGACATACATATTAAAAATTCTTGTTAATTTGGTTGTTTCTTTGTTCACTCCATATAACAATAACTCTCTATAACGACAAAAAATGCTCAGTCCCTTGAGTTTCGTTATAAAGAGTTTACACTGTATATTGAAAATACTCAGACTAAGAAAAAAATAAAGAGAGAGTCATCATTAACAATTGCGATGTAAGAAATGAGGACTAGTTTCACCTCTGTGAGTGTAACTCTGTGTATGAGTGAGTAGAGCCCTAACCATGGAAAAAAGATAATTACATACTCAGAACTATTATGCCCTAGCTTTGCTCAAGTGCTAAAATATCAGTAGCAAAATTTAGTACTAACAGATTTACCTAATGATTATCACCTCAAATTACAAATTTAATAGAGCGCAGCTGCAACATTTACTGAACTGAACAGATAAGTTGTTGATTCTATACAAAGTTTTACACAGATCAATATATTTGTAGTTAATTATACTTTTATGAATCGTAATATGGTTTGCCTAAAATAGATGAAAGATTTTACAAAGTTTTGATGCTATATATACTTGTATTATGTATTTATTTTATGTTCGAACGTTCAAACAAAACTACTTTGTGATGATCAATGAGAAACATCAAAATTGACCTTCTTCTCATTCTTCTTAACTTGGCAACTTGTCCTCCTTAATGAAGACCATTACTGCCATTACCAAGTTAATATAGTGTCCTGTCTTATGACGATTTCAGTATCCTAACAAGATGGTGGCTCCCTTCTTAGAACTTTCTAGGTAGTTTTTGTGGGATCCCAGAATGCATGCTCTTAGTTTATATTTATAATCCACTTCACTTATACACAAAAACAAAACTATATCATGCAAAATGCCACCAATGTTACATAATTTAAGGTCAAAAACCTAAGTTAATGAATTAAAAACAAAAACCACAACATGCAACTTCAAGATCCTACAAAAAAACTCCAAAATTGATCTATTATATGTGATGGATATAACTTTATCATAATAATATAGATACAAGTAAATATTATTATTTACCTCTGCTGTATCTCTAATTTTCTTAGGTATCAGTCCAGCATAATCTTCCCCACAGTGTTTACAAAAAGACAATAATATTGGTATATTATTGTGGTCATCTTTATCCATATTTATTAACACTGTGAGTACATTGCCCAGTAATGGTAATCCAGTTTTGTTTGAAAAAATGCCTACTGTAACTAATTCAGCATAGAATCTTATATCTACACGTAGCTTTGAAGAATTAGTTATCTTGTCTGTGGCTTTAAAAGTCAAAATCTTCTGCCAGTTTTCAAAAAAATTAGATGAAAAATCACTATATGTATGATGGAGGGAAGAACAAAGAGTTATTGCGGCTGGTATGTCTGACATCTTCAGCTTGGCTTCTACTATAGCTGCCGCAACTTCCGATATATATTTAGTAAGGTTTAAAGCCGCATAATCCTTTAGCAATGCATCTATTTGTGTTGCACTAAAAGATTTTAATTTTTTCACAAATGTCGTGTTTTTCTTTAGGCCAGAATCTAATTTTGAAAAATGATTATCTGGAGGCCGGACACAGTTTAAATTTTGATTACGTATTGTTGATTTCTGTTTGAGTCTAGATTCAAGATTAGTTATGTACTCTGCAAGTGCAGCTTTCTCGCTTTCCTCTGTATTTTCGTTGTTTTCTTCTGTCCCTTGTTCACCATCATTATCAGTGGTAGTCATGATAATATTATATCGTACTTTATTCTATATTATATGAAAAATGTGAAATTATGTTGTTTTTTTAGAAAGAAATTTTAAATACCAATTTACCACAGCACAATCAAAGAGCATATCACAAAATACATATTTTGACAAAGTGACAACTGAGCAGTGCTGTCATTTGTCAAATCAATGCCTAATGCAGTGTTGCCGTTCAGGAAACAAAAAAGTCTCCAGACATCAATGAAAAAGTCGCTAGATTAAAAAAAATATGAAAAAAAAATCCGCTGGAAGTCGCTATATATTTAATAAAATTCCACGGTAAAAAAATAGGTGAAAATAAAATTGTATAATCAAGCATTTATTCGTAATTATAATTATGATAAAATATTTATAATAGACTATGAAATTTTTGTTTGTGTAATCTACAACCCTTTTTTAATAGGTTAGGTAGATTGTATTGCCTCCTGAGTATTTATACTCTGTTGTGACACTCTGTCATTAACTCATTACACTGCAACACTATGAGTCCCGTTCGGAAGTCTTTGGCGGGATTTTGAAGTGACATGTTGTGGTTGTTATTTTTAATTCATTTACTTAGGTTTTTGACCCTATATTATGTAATATTGGTGGCGTTTTACGTGATATAGTTTGGTTTTGTGCATAAGTGAGGTGGATTATAAATATAAGCTGAAAGCATTCATTCCGACATCCCACAAAAATTCCCTAGTAAGTTCTAACAAGGGAGCCACCATCTTGTTAGGCTACTGAGTCGTCATAACACTTGACAATATAATTCACTCGACAATGGCAGTAATGGTCTTCATTAAAGAGGACCGGTTGCCAAGTTAGGAAGAGGAAGAAGAAGAAGAGTCCCGTTGGAGAGATAAATGTTGTTTATGAGAGCGCGGGGAATCTTCAAATTTGGCGGTCTACATTTTTTGATTTTAATTAATTGTGGCGTTATATTTTCATTGTTATTGTTTATTCTTATAGTTTGTCTTTCTTTTCAACTTTTATATCTGTAATTTTGTGTAGTTTAGTTAATTTTGTGTAGCTTCGTGAACATTCAGTGGTAAGTTTTTTATTTTTTATTAATCATGGATCTGGATCCTGAGCCTGACCCTCCTCCTGACAAACACCCTTTGTTAACACTATTAGATGCAGATAGATATATTTCTTCTGATCCTAAAATGTTGAACTCAGTATCTGTTGAGGATATGAAAAAGTATAGACGGAAATTGACACAGACTTTTAAACCAATAAAAGATAAATCTGTTCGGTTTAATAAGAAGCCATTAATTACAAACACTTCTTTAACAAATCTTCCTGTTTCCACCAAATCTTCCGAGGTAGGGAGCGCTCTAAGTTCTCATAATACTGACAGTAATACTTCAGATGAGAAATTTTCAAATAATATTAACAGACAATTTTATAAAGACTCAGACCCCGGTCCATATATTGTTACAGTGGAATTAGTAACAGAGGATCCAAAAGCAGGTACAACTCTGCATCCACTAAAATTTGGCTACTTTTTACAAAAAAATCAAATGACAGATGTTTTAGAAGACGGAATAATAAAAATTGGTAGAAATCGTCTGTCAGTATCATTTAAGTCGTCAATAGCTGCCAATAAATTTTTAATCAATTCTATATTAGGTAGTAATAATTATAAAACTTCAATTCCAACTTATAATGTATGTAAATTGGGAATAATTCGTGAGATTCCAATTGAGTGGTCGTGTTAGCGACGCATAGGCCTAAGCGTAATGATACGAGAATAACAATTGTAAATATAAGTTGTAAGGATGAATCATTTGCACGAACAATCAATAATTTAATGTTTCTAATGTTTTGAATATGTTATTATAACGTGTAGGTATGTAAGAACAGTATATAAGTCATGAAAATGTGTGTAATTTAATAAAAATAATCACTTAAAATACTAAAATCATATATTGTCAATAATTCATATCTTATAAAAGTTATACGTAATGTTTTGTGTTATATGAGTAAAATAGCCTTCTGTATGTGTTTTATAATGTTTGTGAACTGAAATAGCGTGTATATACCGAGTCGCAAAACGTTTTAAAGTTGCAATGTTTAATGCTTTGTATCTCCCATGTTTATTAACCTATAATGTTAAAGTTAGTGTTTTTGAATAGGTATTTGTGTCTACATTAATGTGAAATGGTTTTTATTGTAATCAAGTAATTGTAATTAGAGATATTAACAATTTATTGTAATCAAGTAATTGTAATTAGAGATATTAACAATTTATTGTATTCTGTATACAAGTAATAATAATAATAGACAGAGACAGGGATATTGCAACCACTGCGCATTACCGCGGTTAACGGACCACACCCAAGTTTGGTAATGAGCAGTACAGATAGAGACGCCATCGTCCGTCTCGCTCTCCGGCAAACAATAAAAAAGGCGCTCTACTGGGGCCAACAAGCACACACGGGTACCACAAGCTGAAGAATCAAGACTCAAGACTCAAGAAACTGGAAGAAACAGTACCCAGAAGATATAGTATTAACAAATTGTATTGTGTCTTGAAGAATACAGCAAATTTTATTGTGGTGCCTGTGTGTCATTTCGCATCTTCACTAGTGTTCAACCCGCCAGCGACCCAGTCCATTCCACTCCGTGCTACGTCATCGCCGCGCCTACCAGCACGCACCTCACTGCGTGTGTGTACCTTGATGTTTCGCCCTCTTCACGCCTAGTAGTTTCGGGTGTGAACAGGGTTGGTCGCACGTAGTGAGAGGGGCTCGCACGCACTGGTTTCCAGACAGCTGGTTACCGTAGCGTGTTATCCGCCGTCGGTTATACAGAGTACGAAGGAATCGTTTCCGTCGCGTTCGCGCCCTCGGTGCGCGGTCCCGCTCTGTATAGATTGACGTAGCACATTGTATAATTGGCGTAAGCACGCGCTCATTTTAGGTCGCAAAATGACATTATTAATAATTTAAGAATTCCTGATGGATTTGGGTCAATCATACGTTCCCGTATGCTTAGTAGGAAGGCCAGTAGCCCAGAGGGCTCTACTTGGATCCCTACACAAACAGTAGTCATAACATTTGATGGTCAAGCTCTTCCTTCTCAGGTATTTTGTTTTTATTCATCTCTGCCAGTGGAACAATATATTTACCCAGTAATACAATGTTTTAATTGCTGCCGTTTTGAGCACACACGGAATCAGTGTAGAAGCAAACCTCGTTGCTTTAAATGTTGTGAGAATCATGATGGTTCATCATGTGATGTAGATGGGGACTACAGATGTATTAATTGTTCTGGACTTCACAAAGCTATAGATAAAACTTGTTCAGAGTTTGTGCGTCAAAAAGACTTAAAACATTATATGTCTAATCATTCAGTCTCTTACCAAGAGGCTGACAAAAAATTCTCACCAGCAAAAAAATCATTTGTTGAGGTTTTAACCTCCAACCCTAATAAAGAATAAACCATTAATACACACACAGGTAGATGATTCAAAGAGAAACACTTTTTCATATAAAAAAACATTTTTATTGAAACCAAAAACACATGCTCCTTTAGCTAAGGTCTATGATATTAAAGCACATAAGGTCTTGATTAAAAATTATGAAATTCCTCCTTCAAATAATGGTTGTGCCTTGAATAACAATAAAGATACCAATGAAGAAAATGTAGATATAAATGCCTTGATTATTTCCTTGATGAATATTATTTCTAATTCTTGTTTACCTGACCACGTTGCAATCAACTTCATTCAAAATATATCAGTCACACTTTTTAATTCCTTCAAACATACATGGATTACATTCTTCAGTGGAACGGTAGAAGTGTAATATCAAAACGGACTGATTTATATTACTTGATTAATAGATTTAAACCACCTATTTTAGCTTTATGCGAGTCTTGGTTGAAACCAGGTACCATATTTAAAGTACCAGGCTATTTTATTTTGAGAGATGACAGAGAGGATGGTTTTGGGGGCTCAGCCCTTCTTATTAAAAAAAATGTTTTTTTCAAATCTTTATCACTGCCTTTTTTTAATAAGGGGAAATTAAATGCAGTTGCAGCTATAATAGATAATATTTCATTGTTCTCTCTCTTTATATTCCCCATAAAGATACTTCAGTAATTCTTGTACTTAAGTGTATTATTGATTCTATCCCTTCTCCAGTTATTATTTTAGGTGACTTTAACGCTCATCATTCCCTGTGGGGCGCTCCTAACGATGATAAGTTAGGAATTGAACTTGCTGGTATAATAGATGATTTGAACCTATGTGCCTTAAATGATGGCTCAGTGACTCGTCGTGGTATTCCGGGTCAATCTTTGAGTTTAGACATTTCTCTTTGTTCTTCGTCCCTCTCTTCCTGTTTAATGTGGAGGTGTCATGAGTTATCATATGGTAGTGATCACTTTCCAATCATCATTTCGAAGCCTACATCAGTTTCCCGCCTAACTCCTCTACCACCGTTACTGAAGTATAATCTAACAAACTGTAACTGGGAGTTATTTAGTTCAGTTCTGGATAATAAAATTACATCACAACCTGAAGTTTGTTTATCTAACATAGAACAATCATATGATAACCTTATTACTAGTTTGAAGTTAGCGGTTGATGAATGCTTTCCTTGTAAAAATGTTGCTAGTAGAAATATTCAGTCTCCACCTTGGTGGGACCAGGAATGTACTCAGGCTATTCATTGACGAAATATTTCTGAAAAAAGTTGTGATTTGGTGCTTGATTTAAATTCTTTTCTTCAATACAAAAATACTTTAGCGGCAACTAAAAGGCTTTTAAAAAAGAAGAAGCGAGATGGTTGGCAACGTTTTTGTTTGTCACTGTCGTCTGAAACTTCTCCCTCTTAATCATAATTTTTCTTCCTTCTCGCTTGAGTGGGTTGAACCCTTTTTAATAAACTGTCCCCAAGTTATGTTCCTAATTTAGATGAAATGCCTTATAATTACATTTCTGATTATAGTAACACCTTGGAGTCCTTAGATGCTCCTTTTTCATTACAGGAATTGAAATTAGTCTTGAACCGTGTTTCTGATATTGATGGTATTCCGTATTCTTTTGTGGTTTATGCAAAACCTTTAACTTTATCATTTATTTTGAATTTAATAAATATTATTGTTGAAACTGGTCGCATTCCAAACTCGTGGAAACAACAAATAGTAATTCCTATTTTAAAACCTAATAAAGATCTATTTGATGCGAATTCTTTCAGGCCTGTGGCTTTGTCATCGGTTCTCTCTAAATTGACAGAACATCTAATCAAAAACAGGTTAGAATGGTTTTTAGAGCACTACAATCTTTTAAGTTCTTCTCAGTTTGGGTTTAGGAAGGGACGTAGTGTTTCTGATAGTCATTCAATTTTTTCGACAGATATTCAAATTGCCTTAACTAGAAATGAATCATTGGTGGCTGCATTTCTTGATATTGAAGCTGCTTATGATAATGTTGACTTGATAGTACTAAAAAACAAGCTGCAGAACCTTAATATTCCTTCAAAGTTTATAGATTTCATTTTTAATCTTTTTAGTGGTAGAACTATTATCTTGAGGACTCTGGGAATGAACAATCACAGCCGAGTACTTTGGAAAGGTGTACCGCAGGGGTCTGTTCTTAGTCCTATATTGTATGAGGTTTATACAAATGATCTAGATTCTGTAGTTTTCCCTCAGTGTTCGGTTCTTCAGTATGCTGATGATTTACTAATTTATTCCTCGAACAGTTCGATAGGTTTGGCTGCTAAAATTGTAGAGCAGTCATTGGATAGATTATCGCATTGGATGTCTGATCATCGTCTTTCCTTTTCTGTTTCGAAAAGCAAAGTAGTCGTTTTTTCTCGAAGAAAAACTAATCCTCATATAAGTGTTTCTTTAAATCAGGCGAGCTTACCGTTAAGTAACGAAATTATTTTCCTTGGTAGAATATTTGATAGCAAATGTACAGGCATTCCGCATGTTAATTAGATAGTTGCTAAGTGTGAAAGAAACATTAATATGATGAGAGCACTTTCTGGAGTTTGGTGGGGTGCACATCCTTTTTCTTTCTCAGAGCCTGCGTATTGTCATTGGGGCTATGAAAAGCACTCCCATTGATGCTCTGCAAATAGAATGCGCAGATCCACCCCTGCACATAAGAAGACAGTTTTTATCAGATCGGTATCTATACAAATCCTTTCAACTTTTGGACCATCCTCTTCATAAAAAAATAACTTATCTTGATAGCCTTATTGTTAAAAATAATAGTTACTGGCATCGAAGGCCTCTGCCGCATTTAATTCATAGTCTCAGGAATTTACATAAACAGGAATGTACAATCACAAATTTTCCATGTAATCCTCTCTTCTTTTTTGATTACAGTGTGCTTATTTTCCAACCTCATGTAAGATTATCCATAGGTATAGGAAAAAATATGTCAAATACTGATTCCAAACTTTTGAATTTTATTAAAAAGAACGCTCTTAATGCGGAAGTTTTTTTTACTGATTCATCTAAATCTGTTGAACCACTTAAAGGAAATTTTTCAGATTTTTTTGGAAATGTTTCCACCATTCAAAATAATAAACAAGGAGTAGGTGCTGCTTTTTATCAAATTTCGTCTGGATATTTTAAGCTTTTTAAATACTCTTCTCTAATATCTAACTTTTCTGGGGAATGCTTAGCTATTTTAGAATGTATCAGCTATATCATAACGGAAAAAATTACCAGGGCTGTGATCTTTACGGATTCTTTAAGTTGTTTACAATCTCTTTTACATAATCCTTTTAAAAATTAAAATTGGTCACCGATTTCTCTTGTAATTAAAAACAAACTGAAATACTGTGTGCAACTAGGTTTACAAGTTTCCTTGATATGGATTCCTGGTCATTCAGGTATCCATGGTAATGATAATGCTGATGGTTTGGCTAAATTGGCAGCTTTTCAAGGTGCTCCTGATAATTATTTATATAGCCAGGATTTACTTTCTTTTCTACCTTGTCAAGACTTGGTTGAAAGGTGGAATATGCACTGGGGTCATTCAAGCAAAGGTAAATTTTATAAAAGATTTCAATCTTCAATTGCTCTAAAACCGTGGTTCTCCAAATGGAGATTTAGTAAGAAAATTACAACTATTATTTCGAGACTAAGGTTTAGCCACTGTTGTTCGCCAGTCCACCTGAACAAATTAAGGATTAGAGATACATCTGTCTGTGAGTGTGGTCTGGAAGAGGGTAACATTATGCATATTCTCTTCAACTGTTCTCTTTATAACTCTTTACCACTGTATGTATATTTTGTGTAATTATAAGGCTATTCTTCCTTGCGACCTGTCATCTTGCTATCTCTCAATAATAATATATATATATTAATTCATTACTAAAATTTCTTAATCATCATAAATTGTCATTGTAGGTTTCTAATATTATTTTTAATTATATTTATTTATTGCCACTTCTTCATTTACCCGCCTATTCCCTCCATCCGCCTAAAGTATCGAATTCGTATAACTTGAAAATGGCAGTATTAGTCCCTAAAGTTGACTGGGTTGCCAAGATTGAAAACAGAAGAAGAAGAAATGTTGTGATTGTAGAGAATTCACTAATGATGAGACAACCCCGTTCGCATCAGCTCGCTCTACAAACTCCAACGATAGAAAAGAAGATAAAATATTGTTTTGTTCCACACTGAAAAAAATTGATTGTGTGGTTTTATGAAACCACGGTAAAAGTGAAACTTTTTTTTACCTTATAGACATTTAACTAAAAATTCACAAATGAGTAATAGTCTATACACTACACGGTCAGTTGCTGCGAACTATAGGCGCCGCCATCCCTATTCCCCGGCCGACCGTCACGCGACAGCAACACACAGACCAAAAATTTTGAGACGAACTAATAAAAGTTTCACTTTAATAACTGAGGATTACACCCATGAATTTGGTCACACTAACACCTGTAGAGTCATCCAGAATGTGGCTGCCAATATCTTTGATAAGGTTTTATTTAAAAAATGGTCCAAATACATGGTTGATAATCTGAGCTAACTTTGTTCTATGTATTTTTAGGTCAGCAGATTTTGAATCTGCAAACAAATCATTGCACAATTCCGTCAGATGGTCTATTTGAGAAATTGAATCGTTTTCTGTTATATAAAAAGGTACGCCCTTGAGCTTTCTCGGTGTATATAATAGCTTTAAGAGATGGAATAATATGTATTTGCTGATTTTTTGAAATCAGTTCACATTTTTGTTTATGTTTGTTGTTGTGTTGGCGTGTTTCTTTAAATCATGTAATTTTGCGAATATTTCACTGTGACAAAACGAGCAAAAAGATTTGGTTAGATCAATAATACCATGTTTTGGAAACATTGTAAAATCTTCTTGTTGTTCCCATTCTGATTTATACTTTTGAGCACAAGTCTTATTTTTTTAAAGCATTTTAATTTCGTCAAATATATTACACTAATAAGAACAAGTTTGTTTTACGAAAACGTTACATAGAAACCCGCTAGGAGTTCAAATGTTTTGTGAAAGAAACTGATTTTTTTCTTTCTCTTAGCAGTGGTGCTGAATGAATGAAAGAGAAAGAAAAAGCTATAACTAATGTATCGTTTCATAGTTCCCCGACCGATCGAACCCAAAGATTGAACGTCATTCTTCGTTATAACAATACCAATTCATATTGTTGCCAGTAACTACATTTAAATTTGTACCAAAATATTTACGTATTTTCACTATACAGACTGTAAGCCGAAACAGGGTGACAGGATTGATTGTAATCATCATGGAAAAAAATCAAAAAAACCATCTATCCCATGCAGTTTGGAAATTATGGGCATTTAGAAAAAACCTACAAATTTGGTCAAACTGTAACCATTTTTCGGTTACTGTCACTGTAGACTGTTAAACGACGCGACGACCATAATGGTCGTCGAGAAAAAATGAGTTAAGCGACACGGCGACCATTTCGGTCTTTTCACAGTTGCTTGTCTTTGGACGCTTATTGTAGTCATACTAACATTACTATCCCTTTCAAACATATTTATTATTAAAGCTAAAGACAAGGTCAAAATGTTTAAGCCAAAATAAAACGTCATACAGACGCCATTATATTCGTAGTTCTGTCCGTTACTAACCGCTAGAAGTGGCGAGTGATTGTTGTTTTAAAATTGACTATTTCGGTGTTTGTGTTTGTTTTTGTGCGGAAAAATATTACAAAGAAATGAATAGGTATGTACTAAATCATTGTAAGATAATACATTTCAAATTTGAGAAGTTTTTAGTTCATTTTTCGTCAAATTCCCACACCAAGTCGAGTTGTAACTTAAAATTTTTTCAATTTTTTTTAAATAAATTTAATAAAGTAGCTACATTTACAGTAGGAATATGGTTAATATCTATAGTATAACTAATCATTAACGTAATAAAAGTGTAAATTCGTTACATTCTTTCCCTATTTCACAAAAAACACACATTTTTAACGGTCGAAAAGAACTTGACGCTTGTTCAACGGTTCTGTCAAACATATGACGGCGATCGTGTTGGGCAAGATGGAAACGGCTTTCAAGTTAATAATTATTGTTGATATTTTGATTGTTTTTTTTTTATTCTTATTTTTAGTGCTAATAATATCTGATATCACTATTAATTTACATGTTTTTTATTATAAATAAAAGACTTACAAGTTCGTAATTATTGTTGATATTGTATATTTCTTGTAAAAGTGTTATCTATACTTTTCCTACTCGCCGGCATGGATGTTTTCGACAAACTACGTGCGGACTGGGTCGAGGACTCCACGATGATGCCTGCATGAGGATACGCAACGCCGAGCCCAAATCTGCCTCGAAATGAATGGGGCACAATTTGAGCCGCATCTCATAAGACCACGGAAGCTTTAGATCGGTAAGCTGTTTCATACCTACATTTTTTATAAATAACTTAGTACTGAACTGATATGAATAGGTACATAACTGAATACATCAGAATAATAAACATTCTTACACGATGGATTAAAAAACATGGCTCAATGCTTGCTAAAATTTTATTTAAGTATTTTTTTCATTCGCGGGGAATCGAACCCGTTACTTTTTTAATTCAACCGGAGAATTCGAATGAAAGTGGCCAGGTAGACACTAGCACAGTGGCAAAGTAGATAAGTTAGGTATTTAGACAATATTGTAAATAAGTATTTGTGCGATCGCCAGCTGCGGGCCGCGCGAGAATGGCACCGCGAAGCGCTCGCGCTGGACTGGCGCTGCGACGCGACTCGCCTGCGCGTTATTTGACCCGAGCAATCAGCTGTATTTAATTTGGTGTTCATTGCTGGTTTTTTTTTTAGTAAAGTATTGTATTTTTTTGTAAAATTCTCGTTTCATTAAGTTGTACTAACATGATGGAGCGTAAATAATGCTAATAAAAAGTTTAAATAATATGATTTTTTTTAATCAGGATCAATTTTTTTTCCATCCCATCATCAAAGGTGTCATTAGTACTATCGTCTGTCTTCATTTTCGGGAGCGGTCTACTAATACCCTGTATATAGGTACTATACAAAATTATTGCTAAATAATTTAATTACTCCATGCCCGCGAACTTTAGCGTTTCGCGAGAGTACCCGTTTCGCTAAACCTTTTTTTTTCAAAATGGCGCGTGCCGCCTAAGAGAGTAGTAAATTTTTTTTGAAGGAGGGCCTTTCAAATTCGAAAAATTTTGAAAATTTGAAATTCATAGTTTATCAAATAGTCTTAATTCTAGAAAACTTGGGGCAGTTGTGTCATTATTTCTGACTGTGGTTCTAGAAATGTTATTTAGGGTTACGGTTCCCATCAGGCACCATTCAGAATATCATGTGTACAGTTTAACCTCAAAATCGATTATCTTCATTTCTTTACAAAAGGCCCATAACCTCATAAAAAGAACGGAGTTTTAAATAAGATTTTTATAGAGCAATAGAAAAACATTATTTATTTAAACAATAGTCTAGTTGACAGTACGCATATCAATCATGAGTGCTATCTTTTTTTTACATATATAATAACTAATAAGTATAATAGGTTTCACGTTGCAACCTTCTTTAACAAACAAAACAATAAAATTATATAGATAATGGCAAAACCAGGTTTTGGAAAAGTACTAATATAACTTTATTATATTTATAAAATGTAATAGAATGGATAAATACCTGTCATATCAGAAGTTCTTAGGTAAACATTGCCAAGCTCCGACAAAATCAAACCGGCTTTAGATTCTTCTAAACATCGCATAAAAACTTAATATATAACTGCTCTATCACTACTACGGATGGTCTTATTAATTTTAGTAGGAGTAATGAGTAAAATAAAAGTTTTCGCCAGCTAGCTCAGTCTTATAAATAATATAATCGGCAGATAGTTGAAACGTTTATTCAACCACCACAATGTATTACATAATCGTAAGTTAGGCTAATTATATAAATAATCAGAAAACATGACATTTATTTTAAAAGACATCCAAACGACTCGCTAGCTAGAGCTCTTCTTTTATTGTCTTTTTTTTTTTTTTTGAACTGACTACATTGTTAGCCTTAGGGGCCCTATCCAAAAACAGAGCCGCTGCGGCTTTTACAGCTTCACCGGACTTGGGGCGAGCGCTTAGGGCACTCAGCCGCGAAAGTTTGTGACGACCCGCACGAGGGTGCCAGAGTGGCCGAACCTCGGCTCGGGCGGTCGTGGCGAATGCGAAAAGGTCGCGATCTAACTAATTCCCTAATCCTACGAGAATTCGAACTAACTAACATATACTCATACGCACGTTCCCCTTCTCCTGGGAGGAAAGAGTGGACCATGCGTATGTGTATTTAATAATCGGAGTGGTTTTTCTACACTAACTAGCGCATTAGTCTAACTAGCGCAAAAAAAAGAAAAAAAAAGGTCCCTTTACAGAACCTATGTACCTGTGTGGTGTGCACGTGTGTGTGTTCATACGTGTGTAATGTTGTATGTGGGTAGCTAAGTGTTGCACGTATAGTGTCACTTGTATCGCGCGGGCGGCTGCCTGACCCAAGGGCTTCACACCGAGGAACGGACCTAGGCTTGGGTTGCCGCTAGAGAGGGTCGTGACGGGTGTGCGGGAGCGAAGTTAACCGCCCGTCCTCTGCGGAGAGAACGGTGGTTACGCGGGCGTGGGCGGTGGCACGCTCTGTTTGGAGAGACGGTGGCGTAGAACGCGTTAGCTGTTTCGATTTGGTCGAGCGGGTCAGTGAAGATATTACGCGGCCGGCGTTTACTCCGGCAGGCATTGGGGTCGGGAACATATGAAGTTGCCGCTTTGATTAAGGGATTCGCGTGGTTCGACGCGGTGTCGAAATAAGAGCGAGAAAGGTGTTTGGCATAGGCATGTATCGAAGGAAGGTCCATATCTCTATGGAGATCCTCCATAGGGCCTCCAAGGGTCGCCGGTAAGGCGGTGAAGAAACCTATTCTGGATGGCTTGTAAGCGTTTCCAATTATATCTTGACATATGTGCGAACACAACGCAGCTATATGTCATAATCGGTCAAATTAAAGAAAATAATTAAAAACTTATGTATATACAACCTACATAGAGTAATAATAGTACCTAGACGGGAGACGTTATATCATGGCGTCTGGAAGTACTAGGTTTGAGTTGTCTTACCGAAAAGTCGTAAAACCTTTATTTTTAATGAAAAAATTAAATGTTTACTACTGAAAACAAAACAGCTACTAACACTTGATAACTAATGTAATGTTGCCAATTTAATAACTTTAGTTGTCACCACGGTCAACTCTTTTTAGCCAAGCTGTAGTTCAAACAAGAGAGCTACAGAGTATATTACTAGTACGATCACATTATTCCCGTGTCAGTGTATTATCTATAGTAAAACCCTACATGCCCTATATTTTACTCGTCTCTGACTCTATGGTCTCTGACAGTGACTGTATTGCAGCTAGGACTGTTGATATTTTTTTAAATATCGGATTTTCAATATATCGATATTTCTAAATATATCAATATCGGAGTTCGATATATCGAAAAAAAATATCGATATTACGATATATCGGCTTTATTTAAAAAAAAATCGTAAGTCAACTCAAAAATGATTACACAATTTATATTCCAGTATATTTATTAAACAAATTAAATTATGAATGTACATAAGTGTTAGGTTATAGTTCTTAGTAATTGTTTTTTAAATTTAAATAAGACAATTATGTATACCAATATTTTTCAGTAAGAGTTTTTAAAAATACTCTTTGTTTTATATGTTCAGCTGTTTGGCTACTACGATTATTAGGCACTAAAAGATTGATTGTAGAAGCAACTCGTTCAGATGCTACAGATGTAGCAGAAGAAATTAAATATTTAACTGCTATTTCTGATAGGACAGGAGTAAAATGCCTACTGTCAATCCAAAATTTCAGGGCGTTTGATGACCTTGAAATATTTAGCTGATCTAAATACTGCTTTAACTCAGCAGGTATTGTACCAAAACTTCTGCCAGAAACTTCATTTGCATTGGCCATATTTTTCAAGAGCATATCTTCATGTCGATCCCATAATGATGAAGTTATTTCTTTTTCTCCACATGGAGAAGCGCCTACTGTAGGTGAACGATTTCCTCTTATTTTGTGTTCTGAAATTATTTCTTTTGATAGATCGGATATTGCATGAGCACCAGCCAATGCTGACATGAAATGTAATTTTTTGAAGCGGGGATCTAAGATAGTTGCTTTGGCCAAAAAAGGGTTATCTTGTAAAGGCACTAATCTACTTTGAATACCATTTAATAAATCATTTTGTACTGACGCTCCAACAGCAGTTGATGTTTTAGTTTGTTCGATTTCTTGTTTTAATAAATTCGTTAGTGGTATAACTAAACTAGCTGTGACATATTTTTCGGCACTCAAATCTTCTGTTACTGTTTTAAATGGATTAAAAAGCGTTACTAAATCGCGCAAAATCGTTAATTGCGAAGTAGCAACCATATCAGGTACATTATTCTTAGTTCTGGATGCCAATACTTTTGCGACAATTGAAGACAATTTTAGGAGTCTTTCCATCATGTCCAGACAAGAGTTCCAGCGAGTACTAACTGCTTGAATGAGCATCAATATTTGGCCTTCTTTCTTTCCTTCTGCTAGTTGCTCAGATCTTAATTGATCAGAAGCACTAACTGAGTGTTTAAAATAGGTCACAATAGATTTTATATGATCAGCTAAGTTTAAAAAACATTCATTTTTTTTAAAACCCCATCTATGATCAAATTTATAGTGTGCGCAACACAAGGAATCCTCTTCTTTGCTCCCAAAAATAAGTTTACAGCAGCAATCATGTTGCTACCACTGTCGGTTGAGAAATTTACAATTTGCGATTTATCAATAGAAAACTCGCTCATTATATTTTCAAAACAATCTTTAATATATTCTCCTGTATATCCCTGAAAATTAATAGTATAGTAATAGTACATACTTGATATAATAGATCTTAATACCTCGAAAAGACATATTCAAACATATTTTACCCCTGTCATGTAATGGGCAGTAAGACAACAGCAGTTGAGACTCGCATCAGCAACATTCAGGAAGTGAACTGTGAGGATTAGAAAACTTCTTGTGGAGTTTGTTATTGTAACTATGTCACTACTCATGGTAAAGTACCTTGTTCCTTGTAAATGATTAACTAGTATAGCTTTTGTTGTACTATATCTTTGTTCTATTAAATCAGTTACCTAAAAATAAACAATTGTTTGTAATAAGCATTAAATTTCAAAAGCATATTATACGATTTTTAGGAGTCGAAACTATAGAGAGATCTAACATATTTACCTTAAATCTTGATAGTAATTTATACCGAGGACATGCTGTACGAAAAAATTGTTGTAGTCCCTCTTTTTCAACACAGGAAAGGGGTAAATTATCCTTAATGATCATGTAGACTAAACTTTGGGTGATTGCAATATGGCGCTCGCCTCCATCTAAAATTAAAAAAATGTATTAATAAACAAGTTCTAGTATAAAATTTATATTTACAATAACAAATTCAAATATATTACCATCATAACTTGCACTTTTTTCAAACAATTGCAAAACAGTTTGTTGTTTTAATTTCGGTGATCTTGAAAAGACCGAAATATTATCTAAGCTTTGAGTATCCTCCTCTGGGTGGTCAACCTAATACATAAATTTAGAGATTTTAGACTTTATAGAACATGATTGTAAATCTACGCTAATATATTGCAAAAAAAATATTACCTGACTAACTAGACCCTCTTGGTTGTCAGAGAAGCTATTACTCTCAGTAAGTACAGTATTTGGTCACGATAATGGTAACAACGCTATCGACATATTAATAATGTTTTCGTCTGCTTTATTAATCATGGCTGTCTTAATATTTGTCTTTTTTTTTTATAGTTAGTTGGGCATATGCATGATGATGTTTCATTTTTAAGTGGGTTGCTAAATTGGTTGTATTTCCGCTACTTTTATATTTTTTCCCGCATAAGTTGCAGGAAACATTTCTTGCATCAACTTTTTTAAAATACGTCCATACAATGGAAGAATTGGTCAAAGAAGACATATTTCGGCACTGAACTATTTGTATGTAACTAGATATTTAATAAATTAATATGAATTAACACTTGCTTCAACCGCTACATTACAATAAAACAGTAATTTTTCCTAACCTCTCTTTTTAACTTCACTGAATGTTAACCATAGACTAATCTACATAGAGCCTAGAGGTAAAGATACTAATTAAGCTAAGCTGTGAAGGCTGACAGTGACAACAAACAATGTTTGAAAATTTTTATAATTTATTTTATAAAAAAATTAAAACAAAAATTTTCACGAGTAGAAAATTTTAAAAATTATATCTGGAATTTTTCAAAAATAGTTTTTTAATTCTAATTTTTATGTAATAAAAAAAAAAAATATTGATTGTCGGCTAACTTAATTTTCATAAATAAAATACGGTAAATTAAGTTTACGATGATTTTGTAGATTAAATAAATTACGAAAAAAAATAAAATTAAAATTTATTTAAAAAAAATATCCACCATCGATATCGACATTTCAATATCGAACAATCGATATATCATCCAAAAAAATATTAGTAATAAATTATCATTAATTCGCAATAATAAATCGATAATTCGATATTTTATCAACAGTCCTAATTGCAGCCATAGATTAATAATATACGGATTACAGCTGGTTAACAAATCAAATTATCAATAATACTTTTGTTGTTATCATGTGCGGCATATTTTGTGAAATAAGTTATGCAGAATGTGGTGTAATAAAGGTATTAGGTACGTACAATACTGATCATCACAAGTTTTCACTTAATTATCTCAATACATTATTTTTAGGACAAACAAATATTGGAACGTATTAAAAACAGAGGACCTGACTATTTTAAAAGCATAGAGATGACTACTTCCACTGGAATCAATATTAAATTCTGTGGCTCTGTCTTGTGGATGCAAGGTCCTAAAATGATTCGACAGCCCATTGAAAATGAAAATGGTGTACTTCTGTATAATGGTGATATTTTCGATGATTCGTGGAACATAAACATTAGTGATACACAGTTGATAATGGAAAAATTATGCAATAGTATTGTGAGTAGATAATAATGTCATGATTGAGTGAAGTGCTTAGAATAGTGTCCAAATTGCTTCATATTTTAATTGTGGTATTATGTACTTTGTACTAGAGACATTACTTCAAAGAGATTATTTGAAACATGCATTCAGTAGCATACACTTGCACACACAGTTTCTGCTGGGCACTTGTGGTTATATGTTTTAATGCTAAATTTTACTACACGGATATGCAAAATAGTATACATAAAGATGTACCCTAGGGTTATTATGGAGTGATGATGCATTGGAGTGTATAGGGTGTCGATGGATGATGATTACATCTTCAGCACTGATACGCCCAAGCCACACCCTGCTTAGCAACGAACGAGGGTCTGGCGATAGCATGGTAGTAGGGCTGTTTTGCCTGACTGAATTGCAACCACCATGCATGTGGTAAAACGAGGTGTTGTTACCTTTTGTTAGTGAGTTCAATGTATTAATGCATGCATGCCCCATGCCCCACAGTATCAAGTGAAGCATAATTATTGTTCGTATTAGCTGCTCTAGCATGTTTTACATAATACCTCAAAGAATATTTTGAACATTTTCCTATATTTTGTGTTGTACTAGCTTTTGTCAGGAACTTTGTTCCAGCGGTCTTCTATGTAATGCCACATACTGCTGCTTAACCATTTAAAATAAACTCATTTCCTGAAGCTACTTGCTTGCCACATATTTTGCTCCTTGTTTGCACACAACTTACAAAGTTTCATTGTGATCATATGAATGGTATAAGAACACCTATGGAATAAACAAAGAAACAATTATTTTATATAATGTAGATAATAATGTTATTTTTTAAATGTAATAATAATAATTGAGAAGAAGCATATTTACATATTTATTTCAGGATAGGCACCATTCAGAATATCATGTGATCTCAGTATTGAAATCATTAAAAGGACCTTTTAGTATTATATATTTTGAGAAATCAACTGAAAAATTATATTACACAAGAGATAGAATTGGTAGAAACACTTTATTGTTCTTTAAAAATGATAACTCAATAGTTATAAGCAGTGTTTTAGGTAAATATGATCATTATTTAGATAAGCTCATGATTTTATTATAAAACTAAATTTTTGTAATAAATAAAATAATTTTTAAAATTTTACAATTAACTATTCTTTGTTTTTAATATTTTACTTTGTTATAAATTATACATTTCTACTTCCAGGTAGGAAATACAAATGTGTTGAGATACCAGCAACTCACATACATGTTTTAAATTTAAAAAACAATATAATTAATCAACATCAGTGGAATAACAATCAATCATCAGAAATTAGGCTTGAAGATTGGTTTAATCTACTGCAAGAACAGCAAAACATTCCAGATGATGAATTTAGTTTTCAATATGATACTCTGGAATTCAGGATTAATGTTGGTATTTCTCATGAAAATAGGTTTATGGCTTAATAAGAATGAACAATAAATTTTTTTAAATCAATTTAAGGATAATTTAATAGAATACATGAAGACAGTTGCCGAAGAAAACAAGGATAAACTCACTGTTATGAAAAAGCTGATTATTCATCCTACTGTGGAACAGACAATGATGAAAATTACAGACTTGTTATTAAAGAGTGTGGAGATACGATTAAAAAGGCAACCAAATAAATGTAAACAATGTTTGACAAAGGATATACCTCATTGTAACCATTGTTCAGTTGGAATTCTCTTCTCTGGTGGCTTAGATTGTACAATACTAGCTTTAATAGCTGATAAATATTTACCTCTGGATCAAAGTATAGATTTAATAAATGTTGCTTTTAAAAAAGGAAATAGTAAGTCATATGATGTTCCAGACAGGTTAACTGGTTTACAATCTTTAGAAGAATTGCAGAAGGTATCACCTTGCAGGTAGAATATGTATTTTCTTAATACAAACTAGTTTAATATATGTTACTTAACTTTACATGTAATCCTTGCTGGCCGGCATGACAGTGAGGAGTGACAATGGATTGTATATAGATCATTTGATTGTTGTTGATCCTATTGGATCGCAATGGGCTTACTTTAGGCCATGCTATGATATAAAAGAAAAACAAATTCAATATTCACAAAGAAAAACGAAATTCCTAAAATTGCACTGAACCAATTTTGATTGAATTTATGGCCAATCAGGTTACCACTATGAACATTTATTTTACCAAGAAACAAAGAATTATCAAAATCATTCAACAGTTTGTAGCTTGACCATAAAAGCTGGCTTTTGTAAAACTAATGTATATATTTATATACATTTTGTTTTTTTTTTAGAAACTGGGTTTTTAAAACAGTAAATATATCGACAGAAGAATTAGAAAAGTTTCAAGCATACCCCATAGCAGATTTAGTGTATCCTAGACAAACTATTTTGGATGAAAGTCTTGGATCAGCTTTGTGGTTTGCATCAAGAGGTCAAGATGATGATAACACAATATCTACAAGCAGGGTAACTGGTATTCTTCTTTATAAATAACTAAGAATGGCCCTATGACTTTGTTTGCCTTAATAATATGATAAAATTTAATATGAATAATGAGTAAAGAATTTAAAAAACACTCAGTAATAATTTCAGAGATTATTGCCTAAAACATTTTTATTTACATCTTTTTAATAGAGATATATGTATTAATTATGGAAAGTGTTTCTATTTATCCCCATCCTCTTTGGTGAGATTTGTTAAGATGTGTTTCCCCTTTTCTCCCTTGGAGATTTACTCATTGTTTTTTTTTTTTTTTAATTAAATTTATTAGATACTAGCTGTGCCTGCGACTTTGTCCTTGTGCTACATTTTGCGTGTGAAAAACACCAACTAAAATCTTTATAAATATTGGCATGTTTAAAGTTTATATGGAGAAGGAATTCAGAAAGCTTTAATTTATCTATAATATCTGTTACTAATATATTAAATAAAATAAATTAATACTGCGTATCCTAACCCGACAATTGCCATTGAACTTAGACCCCGCAAAATATTGACATTGTCATTCAACGAAAAGTGACAGCAAGTAATGTAGATAATACTCACTGTTTATGAATACTGTAAATGTCAAACCGAAAATAGTCTTTGATCAAAAAGTCGCTGGTCGAATGTCGATCTTAGGGCGATCGCTAGTAATATTAATAATGTGTATATTCTGAATTAAAAAGATGCCTTGAGATTTTTTGACTCCACTTTAAATGAAATTTGGTGACATTTTCCCCATATTTTGAGCTCACGGAAATCCTGGATGCCCCCTTTTAATAGTAATATACATTAAATAGTCCCATTTGGCGATTATTTTTTTGCAATTATTTATTTTAAACACGGTAATAAGACATATTCTGTGATCATATTATACAATATTTCTCACTTATTTTCAATAATGTTATTTTATTATATTTTGTACTCAATCTCATTAAGGGTTGATATATAATTTTCATTTGTTAAAAGTTTTTTATTTCGGAGGATATGTTTCCTGCCAAATATTATTTTTAATTTAATTTTTCGATCTAAATATACGTCTCTATTTTATAATGTACATAGTTACAACACGTAGTTACTAGAGAACATTAAAACTTGTTTTAAGAAACACAAGCTAAAATAATTAACTATTTATAATTATAAATTTAAAATAGATTTTTTGCTAGGTGCTATTGCTGGGATCTGGGGCAGATGAATTATTTGGTGGCTATATAAGACATAGAAAAGCATTCAAGCGCTTTGGCTGGGCTGGATTAAACAAAGAATTGCAACTGGACTGGAAAAGAATCTCTTTTAGGAATTTGGCTAGAGATAATAGAGTAATATGTGACAATGGTCGACAACCTAGAATGCCATATTTAGATGACGATTTCACAGAATTTGTGCTACAATTGGACCCTTGGCTAAAGTTAGTTTATAATTATTGAAAATTGCTTACTAAATATTATATTATGTACTGATAGCTAGGGATGGATGTTAACGAAACATCAATGTTATATTTAACATAAAAAAACATTAAAGTTGGTGCATTTATTTATGCAAAACTAAAAAAGTAACACAAAGTATCCTATATCTCGCATGTTTCGATATTTATTAAAGATCTGGTTTACAATATCGCTCATTCCTACTAGCAGTATTAAATCATGTCACTTGCAAGTGTTTTGCTTAAATCATACTACACAGAAACATCTAAACATAACACATGATGTCTCCTGTTTCATAAAACAAAGATTGATGATCAAAAATGGAAATACCAATAAATTGGAAATCACTATGTCAATTATTAAAGATTATTAATCACTTTTTCATCCCAACTCCTCACTCGAGACCACATTGTAAATATATTTGAAGCAATGATGGCTGTGGTAGTTTGTACGGACACCTGAGCTTTTGGTGAAGGAAAACTTCGTGATGAAACCATAGCATGGTGGTAGTGTAATTTCTAGTGTCCGCCTGGCCAGCTGTCACCCTTATTTTGATCATTTGTTGCCAAGCACCTATAGTGTGTTCCCACAGCTTCACTGAGAGTTAGTTCCCCATCTATAATAGGCTTAGCATGCTATCATCTTGGGCCACATCAGGTGACATTGTGGCCAAACACTAAATCTATAAAAAAATTGATGTGGTTTAATCATTGAATACCTAACTATTATTATTTAATTACCTATACAAATAATAAATTGGAACTGTCTGTTTGTAATGTCAAAATAACAGCTTTTTAGTCTATGCATATGAAAGTAAGTATAAACAGTAATTATAACAAAAAAAGCATTTTTTAAATTTTTGTGTCTTCTCTGGATAATCTTGGTAGGACCAATTTTGACAGGACTTTCACTGGCAGGTAACTGATGTTATAAAGAGTAACTTGAGCTTCCTTTATTTTAGTAAAAGTATTATGGTTCTGAGCAAATAAAATAATAAGCCTTTTTATCTTTAAAATAACCGTGGATGAAAGGTGTCACAACAATATGGAGGGCATTCTGTAGTAATATTAATGTACATATATAATCAATAACCATTTGCTTTTTCAGATGTTTTCCATGTGAAGACTTAAGTCTCGGTATTGGAGATAAACTAATGCTCAGGCTTGTAGCACTAAATATTGGTTTAGAAAATGTTGCTGTGTTGCCCAAGAGAGCTATGCAGTTTGGATCAAGGATAGCAAATAAAAATGAAAAGGGTAGTGACATATCAAAAAATTTCTTAAGCAAATGAATAAATTTTTGAAGTTTACTTTTTATATTTATTGAATACATGATTTTTCAGTAGTTAGGATAATACTTAAAATTATAATTATTTACAGTGTGTTTTGTGTTTTCTTAGACCACTATGAGATGTATAAGTTTTTGTACATTTTTTACAATCATAAGGTCTTGTACCTGTATGAGTTCTCATATGACTAGACACATCACTTGAACATTTAAAATGACGATTACATTTGGGACATGCATAATCCTTGTTATCACTGTGTATCTTCATATGACGACTGAGATCTTGACGCCTGGATGATAGTTTACCACAAACTTCACAAATGTATGGTTTTATTCCAGAGTGTGACAGTGTATGAACTGTCAAGTTTTCAGCTCTGCAAAACCTTTTTGGACATAATTTACATTCAAACCGTTTTAAACCAGAGTGTGTTATTAAATGGTTGTCTAAACCACTTTTTATTTTGAATACTCTACCGCAAATTTCACATTGATATTTGTTAACAAATACATCTTTATTTTCCGTGTTATAGTCAAATTGTAACTTGGTTTTGTAGGAATCTAATTTCATCAATGATTTCTCTTCAAGACAAAATTTGTTAGGAAGGATTCCTTTATCAGATTGATTCAGTATATTAGGACAATAATTTTCTTCTTTACTACTTACATTACTTGTAATATTGTTATTTCTATTTGACAAGTGGTTCAACCTTGTTCGAAGTTTTAAGTCCACCCTTAAACATTCTTGCTTGAAATTGTAAAATTTGATGATCTCATTCTTACATGATTTACATATCATCAAAAGTAGATCATCATTGAAACATATCTGTAAAAAACAACCCTGGATTGGAATATTATTGTTTTACCTCGAATTGTTTAAAAATTAAAGTTCTTTTTTACCATTTGTTATCTTGTAAATGATGTAATAATACCTACCTCAATATTGATACAAGATGAAATTTTCTTATGAAGACTTATGCCTCCATCAATTTCAAATATGTCAAACAATGCATCAGAACTGAGACATAGTCGGCATACAGAGGACATTTTATTCAGTGACTTACATGTATAATACTACTAATAGTTTCAAACTGAAAATGTGGTCATCAAGAAATTTGCTATTAATTCAATTTATCATTGGTACAATCAAAATAAAATTTAAAGTTTTTTATATAAATATATGAAATGTAAACATTTATAAATATACAATTTGAAATCAATTTACAAACTAACATGTATGCAGTTTATACAGTATCCAAATAATATGATTATTTATTATAGACAAAATTACATTATTCTGAGCCTGAACAATGTTTTTCAACCAAGTAGTAACAGTATACAGTTAGGAATGTCATCAACAAATTTCTTTATGTTTAATCTACGTGCCTTTAAAATAGGACAACAGCCATCAGGCAATTCTAGTGATTCAACAAGTTCATCCATTGACACTCTACAGGGATATCTCTGATGAGACCCATTCTAGTTATATTGTAGCTTGGGATATTTACACAATATTTATTCTGTGGTAAAAGGGGGTTGTCCAAAAATTTATTAGCATCTGTTGATGATTTGAATTCTACTGAAATGCGGTTTCTAGCTACAATTTCAAAACCCCATTACAGATGTTCTCAATTTTATTAATAGATAGGAAATGGCCGAACTTTATTGGTCGAATCGTCGTTCCTGCCGCCAAATTAGACTAAACGGGCCTTTGTCTAAACCGTCGTAATTTTTAACACCATCTAATAAGGTTAGGGTGCGTGTACACCGTCTGAACTCTTCTTTGTACTTTTTTAATTGGATCAGATCGACTTTCAGGTATTCCATTACGTTTTGTAGGTACAAACAGACAGACAGCTTGTCTGGATCAGTTTTAATCCAGAACGGGTTACCATAGGGGCGTTTACAGATAGTTGATCTGGAGGATTTGGAGGATCAGGAGGTCTCCTGTCCATTGTTAGGGCAACAAAGTTTAGGAATTAAATAAACTACTTACAGCTTTCTTTACATTAATAAACATAAAACCACCACCAAAAAGATAAAACAGCTTAGCTATGTAGAAAACAAGCCAAAATATCACTATTTAAATGGCTAATCCCACTAACACCAGTGTCATTTAAGACTTCTGACACATAATCCATCACAAATGTCAACAATTCAACTCTAACAAGTGACAACAGTGACAGTGCGTGGAAATAAACAACCGAGTGATTAGTAGTATATTCAAGTGGTAATCGAGTTAAAAGTAGAATTACTTGATTGGTAAAATCAGACTCAAGTCGCACCACTACACACGACGCCAATCTCATAGTTGAGGTGAGCGAATATGAACAATTTACGTAAACGAGATAATATAAAAGGAAGTCATAATTTATAATCGATTTACAATTACGAACGATCATTCATAATGGAGTCTTTCATGGATTCAGTATTACCCAGAGGTGGACGAGGATGGAAAGCTAAAAAAAAGAAGAAAATTATTACATGAACACATTACCTAAAAAAAATTGCACAGTCTTAAAAAAAGTTCTTTAAAAAAACCGTCACGGAACGCCTGGCAGATGTGAAACATCGAAATTATTTTGTATAAATGATATGCATAAAAGGACAGATTACGATAGGAATCAGATATGGCATAATGAGATAAGGTATTACAAATTTGTTCCATAAAATAATGAATGTTTATTACATAAATACATATTCCTTTTTATTACAACTCAATTATTTTCATAATTCATAGTACATATATTCCATCATATAGCGAGGCGATGCGTTGCCACGGCCTGTATTCACGCCAACAATAAGCTTTACCCTCGCCAATTCATAGTATATATATTCCATCATATAGCGTGTCGAAGCGTCGCCACGGCCTGTACAGCCACGCCAACAATCCGGTTTACCCTCGCCAATTCATAGTACATATATTCCATCACATAGCATAGCAATGTGTCGGTAAGTCCTTTATCGCCACGCCAACAATCAGGTTTATCCTCGCCTATAAATATTTCACATCAAAAAAAGCTCGTAAACAAAGTTCTTTACAAGAACACATGACAATTAGGTAAAAAAAGTTCAGTCGTAATAATTACTCATTTTATCAAATTAGTAACCTAGCATTAGTAATTACTAATGGTACTTCGATTATGAACAATCACTCATCATCGAATAATATTAATAATTACTAATGCTTATAATCGAAATAATTTCGAGATATCTTCATAATCTATTATTATATTCCTCCTGGGAGGAAGGAGGGAAAGATGCGTATGTGTATTTAGTGATCGGAAAAGTTTTTCCACAATAACTAGCACACATACACAGAACCCATGTACCTGTGTGGTGTGCACGTGTGTATGTGCATACGTGTGTAATGTTGTATGTGGGCAGCTAAGTGTTGCAAGTAAGTGTCACTTGTATCGCGCGGGTGACTGCCTGACCCAAGAGCTTCACACTGAGGAACGGACCTAGGCTTGGGTTGCTGCTAGAGAGGGTGGACGTGGCGGGTGTGCGGAAGTAAAATTGACCACCCGTCCTCTGTGGAGAGAACGGTGGTTACGCGGGCGTGGGCACTGACACGCTCTTTTTAGAGAGACGGTGGAATAAAATGCGTTTACTTTTCGACTTTGTCGTCCGGATCTGTGAATAAGTTACGCGAACGGCGTTTACGCCGGCAGGTATTGGGGACCGGTACATAAGTAGCTGGCGCTTTGATTAACAGATTCGCGTGATTCGACGCGGTGTCGAAGTAAGAATGAGAAAGGTGTCTGGCGTAGGCATATATCGAAGGAAGATCCATATCTCTATGGAGATCTTCCACACGAACGTACCGAGGGGCCCCGGTAAGGCGATAAAGAAATCTATTCAGGATGGTTTGTAACCATTTCCAGTTCGATCTTGGCATATGTGCGAACGTAGCGCAACTATATGTCATTATTGGACGGATACATATCTTGTAGAGCGTAAGCTTGTGTTTCGTGGACATCTTACTTAGAGAACATAACAGAGGATGCAAACAGGCCCGGTGTATAGAAGTGTTTCTTTCTACGAGTATTTCTATAAATGTTCATGTCATATAAGTGCTACTGTATCCCTAAAATGTCCGACCTTTACTTGTAACTTTGCACTGGCATTATTACCCAACTGCGAAAAAGGAAGGTTATATTTTTTGAGCGTATACATGTATGTCTATTTTTTGGTACGCTCTGTAGCCTAAACGGCTTGATGGATTTTAGCTTAAGAGCTATCATTAGATTCGTCTTAATTTTGGGAGTGACATAGGCTATATAATGTTTAAGTATATCGTCAGAGAATAAAATAAAAAGCAGAATGAGAAAACAATTTTATTTCAGTCAATTGGCTTTTGTTTGTTAAGTTTTGAAAGTTTTTAAACAACGGACAACGTTAACAAAATATTTATTTAGGTTTTATAAAAAATAGAGTATTCCCTTAGAATTACTTAAGGCTAAATGAAGACAGTACTTAAAGGTAGGTTTAAAAAAAGAAAAGTACAAACGTATTCCGAAGGAATATGCGTTGGGATGTCGCGGCAAAAAGACAATCCATAGGTAGTTTCGTGACAATAAGGAATAAATACAATTAATTAAGAATTTAAATAATATTAAATATCTGCGAATCCGTGCAGTGGCAACGTCGGCTCCCGGTTACGTGGCGCCTTGCTGACGGCGGGTGGCGCGCGGCGGAGCTGTCAGCCAGTACGGCAGCAGCTGCGCCCAGATAGAAACCCCGTTCCACCTGGAATGTATCGTAAAACACCCTATTAAAACTATTTCCCGGGATGGCTTGTTTTGACCTAGATTTACATATGATTTTATTTATAGTAGGTACTTTATAATTCAAGCGAAACAAAAATTAATCTGGGTGATCTGAGGCCTAGGCTGACCGAAGGTCGCCCGTGTTTTAAAATTTGAAATTATTGGGAATTGAGAATAAGTGAGAATATAGGAAAATAACGTAAACTATTTTCCAAAAGGCAGTAGGCAGCTAAAAGTGGTTAAGACACATAAACGATAATAAGCTAATTGCTTACCGTGGTTATACAACTTCAAGCGCGATCTTTCTAAGGTGGCAATAAATCTGAATCACGCAGACGCGCAGCACGAACCCTCAAAGACTTAAACCCTGAAAATATTATAACTTAGATGAAGGAACGAAAGCCCAAGCCCGTAAAATAATTTATTTATTACTCACCAAGGATTTAAGAATCACAATACCAAGGAACAACCCTGTTATTAGGGTATTTACGAATTTAATTAAAAACAGTTGTTCGGGTGGTTCGCTGACTGCTGACTGATTAGAATCGGATTTCGTACCACTATTTAATGAAAATGACTACTAGAACATTCATGTTGTGGCCACCCCGCTCATTAATATTCATCGCACGTGTGCAAGATAAGATAAGAGTTGTGCAGCTGCGGGTTTAACACGTCTTTATATTTCTGCGTTATAAATGCTGTATAATTATATATTTGTAGTGATTTTACTACATTATCTGTTGCTGTCGGGTTTTTGTTTTATTCTTAATAATTTCGCTTGTTTTTCATCATCCGGCTCATGGCGTTCTTCGAAGTAGTCCCCTTCGACTTAACAAGACGTTCCCATCGGCGTTTCCACATCATGATGTAGTTCTGGTAATCAGTTTTCAGAATAGCTATGAGTGCATCTGTTGCATTAATTCAACCGTCTCTGTGTCGTCAAACCGGTGTCCTTTGCGTAGCATTTTTAATTTTGGGAATAGCCAAAAGTTTTCAGGCGCTATGTCGGGACTGTACGGAGGATGACGGAGTTGTTTAATATTGTGTTTCGCTAAAAACTTTTGCACACGGTTCGATTAATGTGCTGGCGCGTTATCATTGTGGAGAAGCCGGTCGCTGCTAATTTTATTCCGTCGTGGCTCAGATGGAAGCTTCCATTGTGAGGACTGTTGTTTCGTATCAGGGTCATAACCGTAAAAAATCGATTTGACATCGATAACAATTTTCTGGAGCACATTTTCATCATCAATAACTATTACTAAGTTGTTCTGAGCGATTTCAAAGCGATGCTTTTTCTGCTCTAGTGGAGACCGAGGTGTTTTGAAACAGAGGTGATTTGAAACAACACTGATTTCGCGGAACTTAAAATCATTAGTGAGTTGTCATTGTCGCATAGCAACTTCTTTTCACCGCCCACGGGCCCCTCGGTAAACATTCATGACTCTGAGTACACGGTTGCGTCGTTTTTGTTTCCACACTATAAAAATCGTAAAAAGTAAGTGTTCAAAGTTTTTTTTAAATGCCTTTATTTGGATAATGCTTCTGTATTTTGGTATGTGTGATATATGTTTCGAAGGCTTATTAACTAACGAATATATTTATAGCATGGTTTCATCGCGTTTCTTTGTGTTTTGCTTCTAGATTTGTAGTTGAAGAGAAAATGGGACGATTTTTTTAATGAGGAGATTTAAAACAGACTGTTTCAACTCACCTCATTTAAGTTTTGTATGACTGATTGAGGTGTTGTGAGGCTTATTTGTTTATGTTGTTTTAGCATGCCTACTAATTACAAAAGGAAGACTCATAGGGGTATGGAGAGTCTCGATAAAATGATTTCGCTACAAAAGAAGTAAAATTGCGACATAAAAGTCTCCGTGATGCAGTTTCGAGTTACAAGTTCAACAATATTTCGATGTATATTAAAAATAAAAGACTTGTGCATCTTAGCATCCAAACATCACGTGATACTCTCCGACCCTTGCCAAAAGCTCCACCAAGAATAGGAAATCAAACGAATCAGCGAAAAGTAAAATGGCAATTTTCATATACTCCTGTAAAAAATGAATTGGTTGCAAAGATGACTAAAAAAGTTAAAAACCATAATTTCGGAGTTCTAAAGGGATGTAAAAGTCCAAACCAGAAACTAAAAAGACCATGATTTTCAATGACAATCATTGTATTTGTTATTTTCAACTCTATTCAAATAGGAAAACCAAAGAAAAATGGATCATGGATGAGAAACGGAATGGACTGAGCTTGTAGTGCTGGCGAATTTTATAAACTGTAACGCTACACATAGTATGTTTGTCACAACTGCTTATCAGAATAATAATTTTTAATTCCATATTCCTTATATTTTCCTATATTTCTTATCGTAGACACAAGTGAGATTATTGTTACAAAATTTATGCTTTGGAAGAGGAAAAATTCAAGTGATTATGGTGCTGATTGCTGACTGATTAAGAATATTATTATAGTTTCTCTGTCTGGAGTTAACGCTGTATTTGTTAATAAAGATCTCAATACATATTTTTTAGTTATTCAGTACAAAATATTATTTAAAAAATTATGTTTTATCTGTGAAAGTTATATTCCAATAAATTACTTTTATATTATATGGTCAATACTACTTTAAACCCTTATTTCTACCCAAAAACTATCTTTTTCAACTCACCTCGACAACTTTTTTTTTTTTTAACGTGGAGAAACCCGTCATGGGTACACACCCGCCCGGGGGGGGAGACGAGTGGTTATGTGAGACTCTTACTCACTAAAACTCCACGGTGTACCTCAGCCGCCTTAGTGGGGCGACGTGGGCTCGCGGTTGCATTCAACCACGTCGCCCCGGTGGCAGGCCCAGCTACTACTGCTGGGCCACCACAAAGAGAGACAATTCGGTACAACCCTAACTGTCTCCCACAGCCGCCGAACCTGTGCAATGGAAAGACAGCCCCCCCCCCGTCTTCCCTGGCTCGGCTTGGGCGGCGGGAGTTGGCGGACGAGTCGCCTCCTCCTGCCGCCCGTTCGTCTTTGGCGGAGAGGACCGCTCAGAGGATCATCTTCGCGTGCCCTCTCCGCAGCCTCCTTCTGCGACAGGACTTCCTCGCAGAAGGAGGCTACCGTCTCCCACGACCTCTCACTGCCGAGCATGGCGCTAACCACACTCGGGAGCGAGAGGTCCCCTCCTACCACCGCGGTCAGAGCCCGGCGCTGGCTCTCCCACGCAGCACACTCAGAAAGAGTGTGTGTCGCGGTGTCATTGGCAGCACCGCACTCATGACACACGGTGGTCACCACCTCGACATCTGTTTCAACTTACCTCAGTATGAGGGATGTTGAAACAAAATATCCAGTGACGTTTAATTCGACTTTTTGCCACAGAATTAATTTTTACGCCCTCTTTTTAGTACTCATCTGCAAGTGCAAGAAATGAACTATCGATGGGTACTAATTTCTTACTATATATGTATATACTTTTTTGTGTATGGGGCAAAATGTCAAAATTGTTTCAACTCCCCTCGGTCTCTCCTACTGTGAGCAATTTGGAATGAATTTCGCACAAACGCCCGTCATTCCCAAATTCTCGGTTAGGATTCTCCAAACACAAGATTTCGGAATGTTGAGAACTTCTTCTATCTCACGCACAGTTAAACCATGTTTTTACGCAATGGTGAATTGCACACACTCGATATATTTGGTTTTATCGTGCTCGAAATTCCGCCAGAACCCAGATCGCTATCAACACTCGTGCGACCGTTTTTGAATCGATTGTGCTACTCTTTTATTTGAGTTTTGCCCATACAAGCATCTTCAAAGACCTCCTGCATCATTTCGATGGTATCTACAGAACTCTGTCCTAGTTGGAGCAAAACTTTATGTAAATTCCTAATTCCAATCTCTACGTCATTTTCAATGATAGCAAAATCGACAACGCAAACGCAACATAGCAAACGTGAAATCGAAAATGTACGTGAAGACACGCTGTGCTCTTAATAAAAAATCTCGTCGGTTGCCATGATAGCCGATGATTTCGTGAAGAGTCACTTGTTACGCTCGTACTTCATAAAGGTCATTTGGAAAATTTAGAGCGAAGTTATGGGTACCGGTCGAATACATTGGGACATACCTCGTATATTTAAAATTCGTGACCCCGGTGGATGACCTGTGCACAAAAACATTTTTATGAACAGGCTGGTACAAATGGATTATTTAGACAATTGTAGATAGTTCAATAAATAACACTAGCATTAAATTAAATTAAAATATTTCTAAAATCTTTAATAGCGTAGCTGAATACATGTGTTTATTTAATGTCATCATGGCAGTGCCACGTAGTATAATATGGCGTATACTTACATTATATATATATTGGTTCTATACAGAAACACATTCGTTAAAATTAGTAAATTCTGTAATAAATAATAGTCACGACAGCCAGACAGTTCATATAGTCATGATCATAGACCAATAACCAGAAGTCATGATGATCCTATTTGTTGCCATATAAAACCCAAAAGCAGTATCCTCTTTGTAGGTTTTGTTTTTTTTTCTGGTTATGCTAAACCTACTTCCTTTATAAAGTATCAATACCAAATTTATTTTTTAAGTAATAAAAGAACATTTATGTGTTCGTAAGGAGCATCCTAGGATAACTAAACTAATTAGTGATGGGCGATTTTTAATGATTTATGAAGTTGTGTCATTGAATATAAATTGGTTTAGTTAATCGAGTTCATTTAATTGTTAAATGTTCATTCTCGAGACATACACTGTGTAATGATTATTCATAATTGTGGTGCATCATTTATTTATACTCGAACAATGTTTGTTTAGAGGAACCTGAAAACAATTAGATAATAAAAAAAACTCATTCTTTTTTATATGTACTAATCCTATCAAATTAGTAACCTATTACAAATATACATATTACTAACCTAACATTAATAATTACTAATATTTTTAATTTCAAATTTTATTGCTACTGTATATAATCGAGTTATATTTATAATCGATTTATTACATTAGTTATATCTCGTAATTCGCCACCGCAATAACTAATCATTAAAATGGCTGCAAATCGTCGAAAGCAGGATGATAAAAATTTAGAAATTTTGCGTGAACTTATTTCATTAAACGGTAATAAATATTGCTTAGACTGCAATCAAAGAGGGCCAACATATGTAAATACAACGATTGGTTCATTTGTGTGTTCAAAATGTTCAGGAATGTTGTAAGTATTATGTTTGCGTATAAATACTGCCTTTTGTGTGTAAAACTTCGAACAATAAACTAACAATAGTATATTTTATTTCAGGCGTGGCTTAACACCACCTCATCGCGTGAAATCCATTTCGATGGCCACATTCACTCCAGAGGAAATTGAATTTATAAAGGCTCGAGGTAACGATTACTGTAGGCGTGTTTGGCTAGGACTTTATGAGGGTGAAAGTGTGAATTTAAATGATGAACAAAGCGTTAGAGATTTTATGTCTGATAAATATGAGAAAAAGCGATATTATCTTGATGCACCAGCCAACAGTACTTTGGTAAATGGGGGATCTTCGATGAAAAACAAGACAAAAACGAAAACTGGAAATAATACAGCAATTTCTTCGTCCCTTATATCGATTTCGCCGCAGATGTTAAAAAGTACGACCAATAATAATTCGACGGTACAAACAGCTAAAGTAGTGAGTAATTTGTTACCTGCGGCTAGCATTGATGTTAGCCACAGATTGGCCAGGCCTGTTAGCAGTTTGGGACAACCATTGATGAACACTGCGAATCCACCTCCAGTAGCATCAGCATCAGTCAATATACCACCACCTGTACCTGAGTGAGTATATCAATGATTATTTTAATAACTTATTAAAATTTAACAATGTACAACATTATGTAATGACAAAATTTCATTGTAATATTAAAATAATAGAAATATAAAAAATCAATTAGTACAAACAGAATTCATTAAATTGTCAGTGCCAAATTGTTTTAAAATTATTCATACACAGCAAAGAAATTCATAAAATATTTTTATAGGTGAAAGTTGTATAATAAAAAATACTGACCCACAAGTGTTAATATTTACTTTAATAATTCAATCAAACTGCATAAACTTGATCTCTGAATTGCATATTTGTCTAAAAGTTAAATAAATGAGTGACCTAATTAAAGTATTAGGTACTATAATTTTTTTTGGAAATAATATGTAAATATAGATACTAAAATATGTCCTAAACTCCAGATTGTACATACATTTTTTTATAAATACAAGCATACTTGTGTAATCTTGTATCATCTTACTATGCATTGCTTTTAATGTACCCTAAACTAAATTTAAATAACAATTAAGTCAATACAAAATGTTAATAGTAATGATGTGCCCAATCTTTATTTTAGTATTACAAATGCATATTAATTATTATTAAAAATAATATATAATTCAAATTAACTAAGCACTAGCTGTGTACATGGCTTCACAGGCATTAACAACAGAATTATTGTTTATGAAGATAGTGATTTTTTTAGTTATGGACCAAGTATTTAAAGACATAAAATAAGTTGACCAAAATATATCAAGTAGTTTTTATGTGGTGTGCGCATGCTCATAAGGGCATACCTCTATAACTTTATAATTTTTATATGAAACAAATAGTGTTTTTCTAGGTCTTTGATTCCTAGAATATATTTTAACTATAGAAATTGCTTTTGTAATATAAATATTAGTTATTCATGTAGTTTGCCTTCAAATAATTATTTTCAGCATAACATAGAGAAACAGCATATTATATGCTTGTCTTAGAATGAGATAGGGATACCAGACCATTTTCATATTGTGTTATTGGCGTAGGTAAATTTTTATCATAAATCCTGCTTAATTTTGGAAAATCTAATTTTCAAGTGTGATTAAAAGTTTAATAGACTTGTTTAGTTGTGGTTACATGTACTGTAACTAGATGTAACTCGTATAACAATGAATTCAACACAATAATACACACACACTGGTGTATTCTGTTTTTGGTCACATCTTATTCAACCTGTTGCCGATTTATACTGTACTAAACCAATGTTTTTAACAATGAAACCATATTCAGAAATATTTACTTATAAGTTGCAATTTAGCCAATAAATTCCCTAAAAATGTACTCATAAATTAAAAACAAATATGAATTTCCTTTATACAAGCTTTGGTAGAATAGGATCAAACTATTTAAACTAACCAGTTTTTGTTATATAAACAATTAATTATTCCAGTTTTCCCGTTGATTTTTCGACTGCAAATATTTACAACAGTAGTCAGTTCAATAATAATTTGATGAACAACAATAACTTTGTAACTCAGCAGTCTTTCTCAACACAGACCTTCAGTGCTTTCAGTCCACCAGCTACAGCTTCCAGTAAGTAACTCTTTAAAGACTTAGGGGGATGTCTATTAATTACATTAGGTGTTTTTAATTTTATTTGGACTTCTCTTTAATAAGATATGGTGGGAAACCTCACTTTTGATTTACCATGCAGCAGGGGTGGCCAAACGGTCTATTGAGAGAGCTTTTCAAGCTGATCACTGGAACTTCAGAAAAGTATAATTACCTTAAAAGATTCATGGCAGCTTACTATATTCAAGACATCCCAAATGAAGTATTATTACCTATAAGTTCCAATAATATCTCAAAACTATAGTATTTGCACCCAAATTTCATGTTTTTCAATAAAGGAAAAGAAGTACTAGATTGGCAGTCAATTACTTGCTAGCTACTTGCTAGCACTTGCTTGCCTACAAAGAGCCTAAGCTTTTGGTGAAGGAAAACATCGTGATGAAATCTTAGCCTGGTGGTAGGGCTTTTTGTAATACCCGCCAGGCTAGCTACCACCCTCAATTGGAAAATCTGTTGCCAAACACCAATAGGTGTGTTCCGGCAGCTGCACTTGATAGCCAGTCTTTCACTAGGCTTAGTGTGTTACCATCTTGGGTAACATCGTCATTTAAGAGCCGGTGAGAATGTGGCCACACCACTAAACCTATAATGATAAAAATATGACAAAAAAAGAAGCTAAATATTTTTTGGTAGGACACTCTAAGTTTGAGCACCCCTGCCATACTATATTAAACAATAAACTTTATTTGATGTTTCTGTATTTTGCTTAAGCCACTCAATACCTAAGTTTTAAGATTGATGATTCTTCTGTGTGAACCCTGGTAGATACAATATATTATGTCCTTACATAATATGAAATTGGCGTTTTGTTGTACTGGCCACTTTGATCTCAAATATTTGGCGTTTGGTTAGGAATTCAAAATTCAAATTTAGGCTTGTGCAATTGTGTTTCGAATTTAGTGATTAATTTGTTTTCGCACCATTTAATTTTTCTTTGACATGTTCTTTTCACAAAATGGAAATTTAAAGTGTTGTGTTATTTACGATTATGAGTTGTGCTGCAGAATACAGGTCGAAGGAAAATGATGTGTATGGGGAAGCTACTGTTTTTGGTTCCAACGTATTCATTCTGGAAATGTTGACCTACGAAACATACCCCATGGACGGCCGGAGACCTTAGATGATAATGAAGAATTAAAGGTGATCGTGGAAGCGGATTCATCACAAACCACGTCAGAGTCAGCGGCAGGCTTCGGTGTGTAGTGATAAAACAATTTTAATTCACTTGAAACAAATTGGAAAAGAGAAAAAACTCTAAAAATGGCTACCGCATGAATTGACTAAAACACGCATTGAGTGCTGCATTACATTACTCAACCGTCACAATAAAGAAGAAATTTTAAATCGTAATGTTACTTTTGACGAAAAATGGATCCCTTAGAACAATCGGAAATGCTCATCACAGTGGTTGAATCCAGGAGAAACGGCCAAATCCTGTCCCAAGCGAAAGTTGACTCAGAAAAAGATACTGGTGAGTGTTTGGTAAACCAGTGTTGGTGTCATACATTACAGCTTCCTAAGATCTGGCCAGACACTAACGGCAGATCTATATAGTCAACAATTGCAAACCATGATGGAAAAGCTAGCCGTTAATCAACCGAGACGGGCCAATCTTTCAGCCCACTGCTGTTTCAGGACAACGGTAGACCACATACTTCACGACAGATGGTCGCTAAGTTAGAGGAACTGCGATTGGAATGTCTCTAACACCCACAGTACTCTCCGGTCCTTGCTCCAACAGATTATCACTTTTACCGAATTTGTACAATTTCTTGCAAGGAGAAAAATTCAATTACGATGAGGCTGTCCAAACCGCCTTCAAAGATTTTATTGATTCTCGTTCCCACAATTTTTTCAGCAATGGAATTAATGAACTACCTATAAAACGACGAAAGTGCATAGATAATAATAGTACAATACTTCTATTGATTATATGTATAATTTCGTAATATTTTTTCCACTGTACGTTTTCCATAGAAAACCCTAATTTCATATGTAAGGACCTATTATTTTTATGCAAAATTTTATTTCCACATATAATATATATTCTCTAAATTAAGAAGTTGATCTTAAAAAATATTTAATTGCTCCGTCTTTTTAAATGAGATTTGGTGATATTTTAGCGGACCTCTCAGCATTTTGTAGTTCTTATAATTAACAGATTTTTTTAAATATTTTATTTTGTATTAACATTATTTTTTACAGACTTCATTCAATTCGAATGTATATTTTTTTTAGGGATGTTCAGCCGTAACTTATTTGTTTATGAACTGATTTAGATGTTTTTTTTGTTGCAAAGGGGATATCTCAAAGGTGGTCCTATTTTAATTGTGTTGGCATTAGACTTTCGATTTTGAAGATAACCCAGGAAACTCTTCAAAATCATTGAAGTTGTTTTTCTTTTATGTTATAAATTGTCCTGTAATGTTTTTTTTAGATGATCGCTATGCTGCTTTAGCTGACTTAGATCTAGCTTTAAGACAGCAGAATATGAAACAAATGGGTGAGAATCATATTGCAATGAAAATAATTTGGTTGAATTGTTTGACTTATGTTAATTGAAATTTTATTTTATTTGCAGAGGATACCAGCAGTTTAAATAATAGAAACCCATTCCAAAGTCAAGCAACAACCAATGATTTATTTCTCAATAAAAATCCTTTTTTCAATGGCGGATGGAATATTTCTGCTGCATCTGGTCCAGTTAATCCATTTATGGTAAGCATAATAATTTAACATGGGGGTTTATCACATTCCCATTACAGTTTTCATAGAGGTGATATGCCATGCTTCCTATATTCGTGACCTCACTCTCTCGCGGCAACTCAGGTGCAACAGGTGACACTGCACTTACAATTACTTAGCTACTCACACACATAATTACACACAATATGTTCATACATACATGCAAACCACATAAGTACATAGATTCTATAAAGAACCTTTTTTCTTTTTTTACGCTAGTTAGTGTGGACCATATTTCAGGTCACTATTTAAAATATACACATGTTCCTTCCTTCCTACCAGGAGGCAGGGACATGTATAAATGCATATGTTAGTTTAGCTCGATTTTAATAATAGGGAATTAGTGAGATTGCGACTTCTTTGCAATCGCGGCAACAGTCCAAGCCGAGGTCCGGCCACTTTGGCACCTTTACGCGCTTGTTGTCCACGCTTACGCGGCTGAGTGCCTTAAGCGCTCGCCCTCAAGCCCGGCAAAGCTGTAAAAGCCATCAGCGGCTCCGTTTTTGGATAGGGCCACCCAGGCTAACAAAAAGGTCAGATTGAAAAAAAATCTACCTATATATTTTACTATTTATTGAACTCATGAAGCAAGTTAATGGTACATGTTACATGCTTATAATATAAACCGATGTATAATATGTATTATCTATATTATGTATTAAGGTGGTAGTTTGGCAAAACTACATTTTTTTTTTTCAAAACTACATAATTTTTTTAAATTTGAAATCCATAAATTTTAATAGGTGCTCATTATGTGGGTCCCTAGTCCTGTAAATGTGGTAAAAGTAAGCCCACACGTTATCACTGGAACTGAAAAGGTTAATATGAAACAAAGACTTAAACAATGGAATGGAATGGATGAAATTAATTCATTTCATTACAAATTGTTTATTCTAATAATATTAGATTTATGGGCTTCAAGAAAAATCGTATAACAATATTTTGATGAGGCTGTCTACATGGATTACCTTGAATTTGATTGTAACGTTATATTAGCATACACATATTATATTTGGTTTTGATTACTCAATCATGCATTCGGTAACATTCATACATATTAATAGAAGAAGCTCCTATCATATTTTATAATACTAGTGACCCATCCCGGCTTCGCAATGGTAGCAGATTAATACATACAATTCTATTGGTTTAACACCATAGATTCCTTGTTTACATTATTTAAGATTTGTTTTTTTTTTATCGAATTTGTACACCACGTCTTTTACATGGTCTCCGAATTGAATTGATGACATTTTATATCAATAAAGATAATACTCAATTATTCAAAACCAATTAGCCTAGCGTGTGTTATCAGCTTGTTGTATAAACATCTACGTGATCTACAATTATTTATTATTAGATTTACGCGATTTATATCACCCTTGGTCTAATTATACAAACACGAGTGAGTGGTCTCACTTGCATGCGCATGTGTAATTTATACAAATAAATAAAATTGAAGTGTCTGTTTGTAATACAAAAATAACATTGTTTTACTAAATGCATATAAAACTTTATACAGTACTTATAACAAAAAACAATTTTTAAATTTGTGTCTGTTCCGGATAATCTCTGAAACGGTCGGACCGATTGTCGTATTCCAAAATAAAATATTGAACATCTAGCTGATACCCGTGACGACTTCGTGTTTAAAACACATCGCTGAACGCATACTCCTAATAAAAACTTGATTAAAATCTTTCCAATAAATTTTGCATAATGCGTGGACAAAGGCAAACGTCTATCATTTTATTTATATAGATTACTAAAACATTTGTTCGTTTATGGAACATTTTATATAAATAGTACCTATTTCCACAGGAAATTTACTGATATTAAATGTTATGTTTCCGCATATCACATTGTTTTCGCAACAGTTCATAGAACTTTTTATCAGTTTGTACATAGTTCCTACTGGATAATAAATGTTGATAATTACCCTGACTCATACTAATCATTAATATTAGAATTAAAAAATTAATAGATCAATGATACAAATAATTTATAATCATATTTCAGGCATCATCGAACAACAGCAGTTTCGTAAATTCCAAGAATCCATTCCTTTGAAATATTTTCAAAGTAGTAAGCACCAAGTGTGAATTCGATGAACAAAGTATGTAACAAAAAGCACAAACAAACCTACAAATTTGTTAAGATACGTATTTAAATAATTTATTAACAATTTGCCATAGGAGTTATATATATAATGTCTAAAACATCATTGGTGTTAAATTGAGAATCTAACATATGGTTGTAAACTTCAGTGCCTCAATAAATGCCTTAAAATTTTTCAGTATATTGAAATTAAATAAAGTAAGGTCACGATTTATGAATGTGTAAATAAAAGTATTTTGAATGATTGAATCGAAAGGCAGTTGAAGAAAACATGTTTGAAATTATTGTACTGGTCTTAGCTTTATCTTAAATTATTTACATAGTATAATGACAATAAGTTGTCCATTATAATATCAGGGCTAATAATGATATATAATACTAGCTTGCTCTAACAAATTAAATATGCTATGTTGTTCACAATCTATATAGCTAAAATGAGATTATATGCATCTACACTGTTTTAATGTGTTGCAGATGACATCATCAATAAGCTAGTGGCCTTGTTGTTTAGTCATGTCACATATAAATCGACCAAGATTAATTGCAAGCATATTGTGTTATTCTAAGTCCAAAACGCGCCGCTCATTGTGAAGATGCTAAAATATTTTGTTACGATATCGGAACATAAAATATTATAGTACGTTAAGGTATCACAAATGGCTAAGATACGTTGATTTAAGATATAGTTTCTTTGAAAGTGCGTTGGTATCGCACCTTTTCACCAACACTAGGCGTTGCAATGCACTTGTGTGAGAGTTTTTAGAGTCCGAGATCACGTAACATCTTAATATGAAATATCCATATCGCTCGATAGCTTCATATACTGTAAGATGAAAATATTATATTGTCGTGTGTGATATTCCAGTATGGCGAGATATATTTTATCTTAACATGAAATATTATAGCATCTTCACCGTTTGTGACGCGTTTAAAAATATAATAGTTCCCTTTAATATTTTTTAATTTGTAACTAGGGAATGTTTCGTCACTAACGAGCGAATTGGATTTTGTCTGGTTATTGATATAATCCAGTTCAGTGTTACATTACCTTCGAGGAGGCTCTAATTTAATTTGTTATGTAAATACTTGTTATGACAATAAATTCGACTATTTTCATAATATTGTGGATTGCCGCTTGAAATAATAATGTAATGTCAAATCTTATTTTCATATAGCTTGACGAATCGAACTGAATTTTATTGTAAATCATTAATAATTATATTTTATGTAATTTGTGTATTTTAAACTTGAAGCTTGTATAGATTAATGTTTTAGACAATTATTAAAGCTCTCAAATTTTATGCTTCATTCATCTGTGATTATAATCAATCTTAATATTATTAATGAAGAGCTAATTTGAACAATTTATTTTCTAAACAATGCACTTTACTATTTATATACTTTTATATTGTAATTGTTTTTTACTGTTTGAGCACTAAGATCTGTTAAAGTAAAAATAAAAATCCAATATTAATTACATACATCTGTTTTTATTTATTTATAATATTACCTCGTTGGTCCATGAAGTACGAGACTTTATAAGTCATGATGGCTTATTGATAGCGTGTCATAATATCACGTCCACTGAATCCCAATGATCTTCAGTTTTCAGTGAAGAAAAACATCGTAATTAACCAAAAAATGGTGGTAGGTTATTTTCTAATGCTCCCTGTGCTTACTAGTTTTGCCACCACCCTCAAGTTGCAAGTCTATTGTAAACACAGATTTAGTATATACCATAGATTTAATATAAATAGATCAATAACCGGAATCTTTCTATCTCAGTTTATAGCATAGTTCTGTCATAATATGTGTTAGCCTTTATCGACCTACGCAAATTTTTATTAAAACAATAATTAAAAAAATCAAAGGTTTCAAAATTTTGTAGACATGTTTAATTGTGGTTATGCGTAATGTAAATAGCATAACAAAGAAAATAGAAATCCACAAAATAATACGCACACTAGTGCATTCTGTCTTTGATCTCGTCTTATTATATCTATTGACGATCTCTATACTGTTGTATATGTGTGGAATTGTATGGTGATCATTAGAAGTACCTATATGTTCGGGCAGCTGCACTTGATAGCTAGTCCCTTAAAGGTTTTAACAAATTACCCATCTTCGGCCATATCACATGAGATTGTGATAAGTGTTAAATCCTATATTCAATTTATTTCAAAAAAGTATGTGACAAATATTGAAATGAGAATACTTAATAATGTCATAATATGTGGATTTCCTGTAAAGCATCGTTGAGCCAAAAGAGGATGGTTATAGACCGTGGTCTACTGCTCCAAAGGGAAGCAAAATATTTGCCGGTCCTACTGTTTTCAAGATGTAGATATTTTATATTTGTGATAAAACTGCTAAAAATTTCTATAAACGCCCATTTAGATGGAGAGAGTTTATCGCACGTAACGGGGCGAGAAATCATATGCTAATTAAATCATTGCTATTATCGCAAGTACCTAATAATCGCCATAAGATTATCGTATCATATTATTTACACAGAAGCAATAACTAAATTCTCCTATAAGATTATGTCATACGAGATTCGCAAGTAACATATACTATCACGGTTACTGCAACTGTTTACACGGCGAATTAAATAGTAAGAAGATTCGTGCTTACGAGTTCCCGACTTGTTTAAACACTATCTCGTACTAGGACATTTTTTTCAATGTCATACGAGTATCTCACAAATCGATTTAAATTAAAGAGTGTTTGTAAAATACGGAGAAAGGGAATTTAAAATTAGTGCTAGAATTTAGAATAAGAAAAAGAACAAAAAGTATCAGATGGTCTAAAAATGTTTCTGCTTGCTATCCATTTTTTGATTCAATATTTAATTCGTTTTCATCTTATAAATTCTTGTCTTAGAAAAGCAGAAATAATTAAAATATCTTCGCACACACTGCACTCATGGTAGGGACTGGGTCAAAAACTCGAAATACAATTTTTGCTTTCCAATTCTGTTTAGACAGAGGCAATGACGCCCTTATGGAAGGGCGATAATCGCGATTGTTTACACGAAAAAAAATTTAATGTCCTTTCGATAATCGTATATTCGAGTCGAGAAACTCTCCCCATCTAAATGGGCATATAAATTAGTTTGAGGCCAATAAATTAAAGAAAAATTTACCTTACTGATTTGTTCGATGGAGGTCAGATTTTAAAATTTAATTATCATATGGCATAAATTTGTCCACAGTTGTCTTAAAAATAATCACGGTATACGTTTTGGATATGCCATCAATCTACTTTCGCAATATTAAAGAAAATACCCTTTGTGTGGACTCTGCAGCTTTCTCAAAAATTAACTAGTTGAGTCAGGTTAAAATTATAAGAAAATAAAAACTTTTATAGTTGAATTATAGAATTATTATTAATCATCAGCATGGCGTTTTGCATGTTACATGTATATAATATCGATTAAATGAGATGTCAATAACTTTAAACAACTAGTGTGCGTCTTTTAAACCCACGGAGCAAAATGTCATTTCACGTGTGTTGCTAGTTAATTGGATTGTAAAAATACACCAATCACCTATCCGAACTACAGGAGATATTATTGTCATTGTTAAGTTACTGAGAAAAAGCATTGATACCTCCAAAGGCACAGCCTGAATAAGGTAGACAACATCGCGGCTGTCGTCGGTCAACAGAGGTCTTATTTTCATTAAAAAATATAGTAAGTTCTTCGCCGTTTACGTGCATTTTATAGTTTTCTGAATTTTTAATGATCATAGTAAAGTATCGGGTATGTTGAATAATCCAAAGTACAGTGTAAACTCTTTATAACGTTATCCTTTATAACGATAAACTCCCTATAACGTTGAAGTGAGCCCAACTTGGTTGGTTTGCGTTAAAACCCACATATTGAAACACTCTTTATAGCGATACGCCATTCTCTATTACGAAGAAATGTGTTCATATTTTTAGATAGTAAATATTTATTATCGGTATTATTGTTTATTATCAGGTAACAGAAGACTTTGAAGCTCCGAAACATCCGAGGTCGGTCTAGCTTTTGTTATCCTTAATTGCCTTGAACACGTGCAGTATGACGCATTGTTTTCTCGGAAGTGATGGTCTTCAACCAAGCATACTGGGTACCTATCGTATTATCAGTCGTAAACTTACTTTGAAACTGTTAACATGGCCAGTAAACGGAAAGCGATAAGTGTTGACGAAGCGAAAATTCTTGTTAATTTGGTTGTTTTTTTGTTAACTCCATATAACGATAACTCTCTATAACGACAAAAAATGCTCAGTCCCTTGAGTTTCGTTATAAAGAGTTTACACTGTACTTCAATAAATAAATAAAAACTCAATTCAGTATTTAAAATCTTACAATTCTATTACTATAATATACCGTAGCACGATACTACAAAAATAAATGAGGCAACATTATTTTCAAGTTGACATTAGTGATTGTCAATTTACTCTATGAGATTAAAAAACGCACTATACATTTTTCTTGGGATATACATAAATCATAATCCAAATGGAATCGAATTTATTCCGGAACTTTAATTAGTCATTGTCACTGGGCTAATAAATGTAGTTATGAAGTGATCTACCGATATTGTCAGCCGTTATTTACATCTATACTTAAATAAATAGCTAATTACATACAGCTAATGAATAACTAAAGTCTATTTACATTTTGGGCCAGTTATATAATATCACATTTTGTATTTATTACTCTTTGGAGTGAATATTGGTGTAGAGAAGTTATCTGGTGTGACATTGCAATTGGGCAGCGGTGTCTTTGGCGTATCCTGTATTAAAGAAACTGTTGATACGTTTGTAATGGCCTCCGGTAAATCTTCTGGAATATTTGCCGATTGCGATGTTGACGACGATGACGCAGCAGCTAATCGCTTTTCTGATACGATCTTTAGAATACTTTTCCCTGCTTCTTTGGTCTGTAATATTTTATAACCTGATAGAGCTCAAGATATTGTTTGTTTGTTTGAATATGCTAATCCCTGGAACTACCGGTCAGATTTAAAACATATTTTAGCATTATATTGTCAATTTATTGAGGAAGGTTATAGGCTATATAACTTCACGCTACAAACTTAAGGAGCATTACAATAACTATGAAAGTCAATAAATCTGCCAAGTACGGGAAGTGAGAACAACCATAGGCTACATGGGTGCATATACATGAAAATTTGACAGACTTAACATGTAATTTTAAGCTTTCGGAGCAAGAAAAATTTTGGAGAAGCCATTGTATGGTGGTAGGGTATTTTCTATTGCTTGCCTAGCTATACTATTTCCATTTCTTTATTTTCTCGATGACAGTTCTAATTTGATAATTGTTGTGTTGTGACCAAATAAGTAATGATATTGATCTGAATGAATATCGATATGAAATAAGTAGTGACGATTCATCAGATTTTGATTAAAATAAATAAATAAAGATTACCTGTCCTTATAATTATTTCGTTTCATTGTCGAGTACCTACCTATATCTACTTATTTTAAAACAGCTTCGAAAATTTTGAACAAGTTGGCATTATCAATCAAGAATTAATACGTGTAACATCTTGTAATGAAATATAATATTACTTAATAAATTTGTACAAAAGTATCCGGCAGTAATTTAGTTTCTTACATTTTGTAAAAAAATATCGGGTCTGTTATCGTGTTACGTTTATCGATATAGCTCCATCCCTATCAGTTTCTCCGACTCTGGTATAACCTTGTACATGTGTAAACGTCATATTTTTATAAAATAATGCATACGTAATGTAAAAAAGACGCTCATTCAAGTCTTCACAGGAGCTGTCATCGAGAAAATAAAGAAATGGAAATGGTATAGTTACTACACTAACAGAAAATTATTCACCAAGAATCTGGCAAAATAGTCTCATCACACTATGGTGATTGGGTAAAATTAAAGCTATAAATTTGATTACTTACACACTCATATTCTAGACATTTATAAGCGTAATGAGAAGCATGATCCAGGAGTGAGAATCTCAGATAATATTGCGCCAAGTACCGCTGAGCCGCTGGTAATTCTTTGCTTCCAGCGTTGGCAGCATCTTGACATGCCGCAGTATAAGCAGCTGCTGCACTATTTGGCATATTCGACTTTTCATATAGCCTGTAAAATAATAAAAGTTGTATATTGTCTCTGACAAGGTGACTGTAATCTATTTGAACTGCAAACAACATAATACACTAGATCAAAACCACAAAAAAGATAGGTACAGAAAGCCAGATTCATACGAGTGGTAACTGCGCACGCACACAAATGTGTACCTATTTGGATCTTGGGTCAAATTGGTCGAACCTATACGTATTTTGTTGATTAAAGTGCGTATTTTTAATTCTCATGGAGTAAAATGATATTTCATAAAACCATACGGTATTATTCCTATTGATAAGTTTTCAGAAAATAACAAAAAAGAAAACAAACTTCAATGTTTTTGAAGAGTTCTCCAGTGTATCTTCAAAGTTGAATGTCTAATGCCAATGAAATTAAAATGGGACCATTCTTGAGGTATCCCCTTTCTAATGAAAAAATAAACAACGGTCGAACAGCTCCCTAAGCTCTACCCGCATGTGGCCCAGCGCCACACCTAATAGCTGGTCCGGCACTCTGTCCGGGCCAGGTGCCCTCCGCTTGCTGCGGAGGAGCTGTACCACCAGCCCCATCTCTTCATCTTTTATGAAAGGGGGCGGCAACAGCTCCTCCGCAACAACGCTCTCATGTGGTCTGGGAGGTGGAAGGAACTCCGGAGGGTCGGGTATCAATGCGGCCACGACCCTCGTCAGAAACTCTGGATCGAGTGATTCCGTTAGCGAGGGCGTCTGCCCTGGAACTTTTCCAGGCTGTCTGGTAAGGGCACCCCCACGGATCCCGATCCAGGGTCCTAAGGAGCTCCTCCTAACCTTCTTCTTTGGCCCGGCCGATGGCTGCCTGCAGGGACTTTTTGCATTCCCTGTACGCACCATGCAGTCGGGCCTCCTCCCCCACTCCTGACTGCGTCGTCGGAGGCAGCGCTGGCACTGCCGCCGCGCCGCGGGGCAGGACACCCGGAGATCAGCTATCTCCCGGGACCACCAATATACCGCCCGCCTGTTATGCGGGCGGTTGTTACTTCGCGGCATCGACACGTCGCACACCGCCATAAGGGCACCACTAAAACGGTCCGCTGACGCGTCGACATCTTCCACTGGAGCCGGCGATCGCCAGCTCTGGAAAATGGCCGCCACTTCCGCCAGCTCCCGGTCGAGGCTGACAAGAACCCATCGGGGAAACGCCGTTCCCCGACGGGGGCGACGCGCCAGCTCCCCTGGAGAGGTGGAGACCTCAAACCGAATGTATCGGTGATCTGCAAAGGTCTCCACCTCCTCCAGTACACTCCATCCCTGCACACGGCGTGGCGAAGGAGACGTCCACCACGGACCCTCCATTATATCGCACGCACGTGTACACAGACCCTCTGTTGAGGAGAGATAGTTCAACCTCTACTATCCACTCCTCAACTTGTACCATACTACATATACACTTAAAGCCCGACATTTTTTTTCTAGAATTAATTTTTTTATAGAATATTGTACATGCCAGCCCTAGCACTACAGATGAGCGTGAGTAACTAAATTCAAGATCCGTCGAACCATCTTTCTGTACCAATCTATTTTGTGTCCAAACTAACTACACACTTAAAAATCCAGATTAGGACTTACTTGGCTAACTTAAACAAAGCCATGCCTTCAATATCACCAGTGCTGTGGGCTTTATAATAACATTTTAAAGCATTTGGAATCTTATCCATTTTCTCATAGGCTTCTCCAAGAGATACCAACATCCTAGAATCATCAGGTTTCAATTGTGCTGCTCTCGAGTAGTAATATATGCAGTAGCCGTTCAATCCCAGTATTTCATACGCCTGACCGAGACCATTCCAGGCACGATAATCATTTCTATTTACATCTGTAAATGGGATATGCCAAAATATTAAAATTATTACTTGTAAATGACTGTTTTTTTACTAAGTAAATAGGATTTAGGGCTAATTTAAATTTAGACAGATTTTCTATACATTGTCAAAATGTCAGAATGATTTCTCAAATAAAGTTACATGGCGATTGAAAAATCGACCCAAAGCTTAATATTAACGTATTGTCTTCAAGGTAGCCATTTTAATCCAATTTAGTAGGTAAATTTCGTAAGGAATTGAGATTTGGGGAGAAAATCTGAGTGTAATTAAATATTATGTTTTAATTATATACAAAACTAGCTGCGACCACGGCTTCGCTCATGCGGACTACAGAATGCCCGCACGAATTCTGCTCCCCTGCTCCCGGCCATATTAAAGACAAAAATGTTCATTATGGATGTTCCATAAGATAGACGTATATTCTCCCAGACTTTTTTGTAAGTCTTTTTAATGTTTACAATTATTTAGTACATTCATTTGCAATATCTCTTATGGTTTACTTAGCGTAAGCCATTTAATCGCCCGAATTGATTCACCATGACCAGTTTTTTTTATTTGCGCGGTACCCTAATTCTTTTTCTAAAATAAAAGTAGCCCAAGTTTCTCCCTATAAATTCAGCTATCTACCAGTGAAAGTCCCGTCAAAATCGGTCCAACCGTTTCAGAGATTACCTGGAACAAACAGTCAAACAGACAAAAATTTTAAAAATGGGCTTTTTGTTATAGGTATCGTATATACTTTCATATGCATTTAGTAAAAAAAACTATTATTTTGACATTACAAACAGACAATTCAATTTTATGAATTGTATAGATAAAATTGCTAATTAGAACGCGTGCCACTTGAAAATTACTAAAGCAATTTCAATGCAGAGCTTGCCTAGTTATTGTTACGCTTTTCTATGAATAATAAAATTCCTATTTTAATTGAATGAAGTAAATAAAATAGGATTGTCATATTTTATAAATATATATAGCAGTTTATATACCAATTGCCTGTCTGTAACATTGTATGGCTGCACTCGAATTTTGTAGTTCAATGAACTCATGTCCCATTAGGATCCAAGCTGATAAATATTGGGGATCCAATGACAGAGCCCTCTGGAAATATATGACTGCTTTTTGATGTTCATTCCTCAAACTGTAATAGTTACCTGAAAAAATAGTTCAAATTATGATATAAAATAGGATTTATAGATAATTCCCTCATAAAATGATTTAATAAATAAGCCACCCAAAATAAGTTAAAGTAAGGGTCCCTTGAAATTGGATAGTGTAATAAATATTTGAATCTTTATAAAAAATTCACAGAATAATATTAATTAGTTTTAGTTATAAACAAACTATTTCAATTGGTAACTAATTCAGCAAAGATATTATTAAAGGGCAAAACAATTTTTAACAATCAAATTTTGTAAATTATTTTTCTGGATTGGTCAAAGATTCATATAATCCTTGGCATATACTTGAGGTACTACTTACCAATAACACAACATGTTTCAACTCTGTATTTGTCAATTGAAATTGCTCTCTGTGCTAAGTTTGCCAATTCCATTCTCTTCTCCTTTAAGTAGAGCAGATGTGAATACACATCCCAATTGTCAAGTCTATATGGATCATTTATATACAGTTCTCTAAATAGTGCTAATGAAGAGTCCACATCTGAAAGATATTAAATTATAAAAGTATGTTACCAATTGTAGTTTAAAATAAAAACAATGACTTCATATATATTGTTTTTTTTTTCTAGCTTACAAAATTAAAATTTTTGTATACATTTCACAATACAATATGGTGTACATGTCACAATAGTACTGACAAGCAAACACCAATGCCAAGGCCTATAGGTATGTGGATATACACCCTTTAACCTCGAATTGTGAAGGGCCATCATTTGTCATAATAGTGGGTGTTGAAAATGTAATTTCATTTAGCTTGCTCGCTAAAATTACTAATGATGGCGAGAGCGGTTGAGTCACCGGGGGCTGCACGCGGGTGTGGTATTTTATAACTTTGAGTTGTGTCTACGGAGTTATTACTGAACTTTTTTTGCTATCCTGTGCGATTTTGAGACTGTAACACACACACTTACATACAGTTCACTCCAAAAACATACTTCACAGTTTACAGTCCAGGAAGACAGGGTTGCAGTCAGGAATATCGCCCGTGCCGAGGGAAGGTAAGTTTTTTGCTTGGAATATATATTTTTCTTGTAATTATACAGCTGTGTATCGCAGCTCTAGTTTCGGGGATAATCGCGACACGCGAAGATTGTTCTAGGGCCCAGCACGATTACGTCACGCGAATTGTACGTCGCGAATATTCTCGAACAGTAGGATTTTCACCATTGCCACCTATTAAATGGTGGATACCCTTGAATCAGCTACAAGTTCTCCTATTATAATTCTGATGGGATTTTTGCCATTTTCTCATTAGAGCTAGTCGAGGTTCATGTGATGTAATTTGACCCTGCATGCACAACAATAAAAATTCCCATAGTACATTCCTTCAGGTTTCTTTAAATAGCATCACCCACCTCTCATTTCTGAATTAGTGTAACACAATCAACTATTTATTGAGTACTAAAATTTTTTGTAGTTATTATTTAATATAATTGTCAAGGCCCATAGTCCAAAGATACTAGTTCTACAATTGAACCAAGAGATAACATATTGTTTTACAAAAGCAGTAACATGACGTAATACAATGTGACTTGACACTGTACGAAAATATATAAAGAAAACTAAACTAACAAGTGGCCTATGTTGTCATATATATGAATTTGCGATGAGATGCAACACAGGTTGCATGTACTACTGTGACACGATAAGTCACATTCTCTTATGTCGCCACTTGCCACTTTATGGCACTCACCAAAGATAATGCTTTACAGTAAATATGGATAACACTGCACTACGCTGCGCAATTGCACCAACTCATTTTACTATGCCAAATGTGTTAACACACTTATTCTAAATGTGCTGGCGTATAGCACACTTCAGCGTGGCAAGCCGGCTAAGGGACAGCGTCGCACTCCACCGCCCGCTCCAGTCAGCTGACTCATTTATTTCTCTAAATCTCTTGCCTTGTGTAATATTTTGCTGCACCAGTGCAGTACACTGTGCTTGAGGTATTGAGTTGGTCACAATAAATTTTGCTGAGTTACCGATGGCTACTTTACAGACTCAATCCACAACATGGAATGGCCTTTTGTGTGACAAATAATGGTTAACTTTTGTTTGTACATTAGCTGTATGGATAACATAGTATAAGTTTAGTCATATAAAAGTACTACTTTTTACCTCGCCTATCATGGTGTGCAATTGCCATTTGTGCTGTTATATAAGTACTCTTCTCAAATCCTGCTCCTGCCAACAAAGAGTAGGCTTCCAGAGCTTGGTCAGACAATTTAAGCTCTATAAATGCATGTGCTGCAAAGAAGTACATCATCCAATGTTTGGGTAATTGTAATGAGTTCAATGCTTGATATTCATTAGCTAGGCTTGCAAGTTCTACCCATGCTGCCCATAGGGTTGGTGCTGCTGCTAGAGATGCCTGGAGCACCTTCACTGCCTGACTACGTAGATCTAATTTTTTTAATACTACACCTTCTAAATACAATAGGTAGCCATCAAGATTATTTCGGTTTGCCTGAAAAGGTATATATATATTTTGGATAAACTAGAGAAACAATCTTTTTTTATTGGAAAACAGTGTTTCTAATTGTCTTTTCTATAGGAGTCTCTAATTCTTAATAATTCTTGTTTGAAAGGTTTATCAGGTTACAGGTGAAATTCCATTTGAGCAAGATAGTATTGACTCTTTATGCTACAAAGGGAGTAAAGTCAATTTTGGGAAAATTGACTTTCTGATGCACTCTTACTGTTTTTCAAGCTCTTTTATTGTGTTGCTAAAATTATGCTACAATGAAAAAAACTCCTAAGATTTTCTTCAAACTAAACACCACTTTTCTTCAAAACTTGGTCATAAAATAATATTCTTTAACAAAATTGCGAGAACAAACTTGTATGAACTCAGGCAAAGTACAAAAAAAAAAAGTTATACAAGTTTTTTCTTTTTGCTTTAAAAAGTATGTGATTTGGAGTTATACCCTTTGTAGCAGAAAGAGTCAATATTTCTATTCCTTTTGTATTGTCACAAAGTGAACAATCTCACAATAAAATGTTGAAAATTTCCATCATCTATGCTAATATTATAAAGTTTAAAAGATTGTTTGTTTGCATATGCTTATTTCTAGAATTACCAGTTAAAGTTGTAAAATTCTTTTTGAATTTTATAGACTAATAGAATAACTCTTAAGTGTGGAGTAATAACCACAAACAACAAGTGATCCGGCAAACTGTAGGCAAGTATGGGAATTGAGAACAATGGTAAGCCACACAGGTGCAGTGGTGGTGGCAAGGTAGAGTCGGTCAAATAAATTGAAGACCAGTAAAACCGTTGTGCACGGCTAGTGCTTTTATTATACAAAAGTAGTCTAACTTACTTTAAAATAAGATAACAGATCCAATAACACTTGTGTACATTCAGAGTTCTCGGTACCCACATCCGTAGCGTTGTCCAGGCGTTTCTTTTCACTAGACATGTATTGTGAGTACTTATGAAGAAACACACACTTAGGACTAGTACAATTTTCCAGAAAATGCGTAGCTCTGTCATATTCCTGACAGTCAAAATAACTCTTTGCGAGAATGTATGCTTCTTTCTCTTCAATCACGATGCCGTCATCGTATACATCTGGTGGTTCTTCAAAAGGTATTTTGTGATCTTTCAGTGCGTAATTCAATTCCGCAAGCCATTTAGTTGTTTGTACTAGACCGCGGTCCGAACATTCACGTATACCATGGCGTATATCTATCTTTACTTTGTTTATATCTATTTGATTATCAATACTTGGATTCATCGAAAAAGATGTCGCCTGCATGAATAAATTTTAATATTTGTATATAAAAACAGACAATTTTTTTATGTTTATCTAACCTCAAATCTTTAACACAACAAAACTTTGAAAACTTTCATAATGACAGAAGTAGAGGCGAGCGAGGTGAGGCGTAAATATTGAAACAAATGCACGCACTAGGTATTTTTTGAAACTAGGAAATACCTGTTTCAAATATAAAAAGTACCAAGATCTCCTAGTATTTATAGAATTCGTTTCTTTTTACCTTATCGCAAAAAAGTTCACCAGTTCTACAGTAAATACAATAGATAATAACGGTGAGTGATTTTACTAATGAAATCATTCAATTTTGAAGATAACTCAATATATATCTCGATTTAACCATTAGTAGTTACTAATTTGATAGTATAAGTAATTAATACAACCGAACGAGCTTTCTTTTGTAGCTATATGTTTGTAGTTATTTATAAATAACCTTGTTTACGACTGAACGACATTTTTTATTAGCTTCCCACTGTACATAATATCCCAATTCAGTCATCATTCATAATCGCCCACCTCTGAGTATACTTTAATGGATAAATTATGAAAAATATAATATCTTCGTTATTAACAAAAAAATTTTTAAATTGATTACTTCATTCATAAAGTTGTGTATATAAATAATATAACATAATATACCATTACACCTGTATTCCCCGAAGGGTTAGGCAGAGGTGTACTAATGTACACCCACAGTTCGCCGAGAATTTATAAATATTTCAGGCGTTTAATTCAATTTATCAAGAAAATATGAAAAAAACGATTATTTTTACAAAAAACATCGATTACATTTTAAACAATTTAATTAATTAAGAAAACTATTTAAGAAAGATATTTATTTTGAATTTGACATCACTACACGACATCGCAACACAAAATACACGTCTACAAAAATACTTCGTACGTGAAATGTGACACAAATAACCGATCCATCGCGTACCTACGAAGTACAAAAAACATCATACGCGAAACGCGATACGAATAGTCTAGTATTAGACGCAATGATGGCAGCATCAAGTACTGAATGGGATAAAATTGGATTTGGAGAAAATGTTTTAAGTCAATAAAAAAAAATGGGTGCGTGTACTTATTGTACGCGCGTGAGAAGTTATACTTCTTTGGCATCATTAAAAAATAGTTTTTAATTGCATGCAAATAATTTTAATTACAATAAAATAATAGAAGGACTGGAAAAGGATAATCAGCAAAGTTCATTTTGAATTTGAAAAATTAAATAAATAAATATTTATTTTCTTTTCAAATTGTATTTTTAATTAAATGATGTCCACTTCCATAGTATCTTCCGGTAATGTCTGAATCGGAACTTATATAATTATTATATATATATATATTATTATAAAAACCAAATTTAGAGAATAATAAATATATAAGACATAATTTGTACTAAATATTATAAGATTCTTAATTTTAAATGTATTTAATATTTTAAAAATAAATTTAATAATAAATTCAAAAATTGAATTTAAGGTTGGTCATTTTTTAAATATTTTTATTGATTTCATAATTTAATATTCACTTTTCATTTTTATCAAAAAAAATTCATTAAATTTATTTAGTTATTTTTATAAATATTTATTCTTTATTCAATTTAATAGCAAATATTAAAAATTAATATTATAATTTGATGTTCAATTTTAATTTTTATCACAAACTTTTTATTAAATGTTTTATTACATTTATTTATTTATTTTGTAAATATTAAATAACCAATAATAAGTATTTAACATTAATAATTTAATAATATTTAGTGTTAATTATATTAAATAAAAGTATTTTAATTTATATCAATAAATAATACATACGGATAGTTAACCTCAATTATATTGGAGCACTTGAAAAAGTATATAAGCACAATTTTTTTCACTAATATTCACAAATAGTAAGTAATATCAATCAAAATATTCAATTTAAATCACTACTGAATATAATTTATTAGCACATATATAATTCGCACTTGTATGAAACTAAAACACGTGTTGGGAATGTATAAACTAGAAACATGTTGATAAATATTATAAATATGAAAACAGTGATCAGAGGTGACGAGCGTACCAACATGCACGACTAATATCGAGGTTCAATTTCTATTTTGTTGGTAGCTTTTTTTTCGAGACTTAATGAGCGGTTAAGCAGACAACTTCATACTGTTAATTTTGTGTCACAGATGCGCGCGCATCTTAAAATTTCACTCTCATCATTTTTTCATAACGCCTAAAGAAGTATAACTTCAATGAGTTAATTATAAAAATACATATATAACATACACACATTTATTTGTATTTGATGTATAGATATAAATGATAACAAATAAGTTTATTGTAAATAATTATGAATATATCTAAATAATATGAATTTACAAATAATAATAACATATGCAAAAACGATATTTTAAAGAAATAAACTTCTCGAGGCTACTAATGGTACCAAAACTTTTTCTCCTATAAAATAAATTAAGGAAAACCTAAAAAAGTAGCAAAAATGATAATTCACTTCTAATCCAAAATGTTGAGGGAGTACATAACTCAAAATAGTTCAGAGATAGCAACGTTTTCCAAGATTATTTCACAAATATACCATTACAAGTAACAAAAAACATAACGTCATCAGCTCATAGTGCTGCGTTACTGTTGGAAAGTCTGGTCATAATTTTAACTGTAAATTTAATTTTACTTCCAATAATGCAGGTGAAATAATAAGGGCTTATAAACAATGAAACTTAAAACATACTGAAGAGATATGAGGAATGTCGATATTTAATCAGTACATAGAAGCAGGTACTTTCTCTAATCTAATGAATATAAGATAAGTAAAGTATTCTTCCAATATGTCATAAGGTCATAACGTATCAAACTGTACTATAAAATTGATAATTAGTTAAATGTCTTCCATCAATCATAGATTGTTCAAAACTCATTCATGTGTGTATATCGCACGCATTATGAGTGCAAAGGTGTCACTGAATTATAGAAAAATAAACGAAAATTATACCTAAATGTTTGTGAAATTGTAAGTTGTTTTAGCGAGTGCCTATGCGAGTATTTTTTACCGAAACCTACTTACTCGATTACAAAGTATCGATTTCATTAAGTAATTGATATCGAAAGAAAAGAATCGAGTATATACTCGAATCGTTTTATTCCTATTTTTGACCAAGCTTGCATTAAATATATTCTATCTCATTCTGTCGCAGGCTAAATCCTAAGATGTGTGGATATGTCTTTTTATTATTTCTCTTTCGTTACACCGCGTTTCAAATGACAACAGTTCTAAAGAAGTTTTCACTTCAAAAACAACAAAAACGCTCAAGGAAGGCGGTTTTCTAACTTTCTAAGTTCATGTAAATTTTTGGGAGGAACAGTGCGCACTTTTTTTAAATTACAGATCATTAAAAATATTAGTTTATTCATTATCATTTTAAATTTATGAATTGGATTAATTATACATAATGTATTCAGATACCCACTAGTAACGCTTAAAGAAGTTTTATTTAAATATTTTTTTTTTAGTTGAGTACATTTTTTCTTTTAGAAAGCTATATGGGGAATCTGGATTTTAAATCTTTCCCAATATGGGGAATTTAGACATTGACAACGCGGACTATTCACACACTATTCACTATTCAGTTCAGTAACAGTATTCATTGTATCAATTAGGGGTGAGCTATAACAGGTAAAATAAGATACCTGTTACTCCTGTTCCTGTTCCAGAGAAATTACAGTTCCAGTAACCTTTTCCAAAATAACAGCCTGTTACGCTTTAGTATGGATATACTGGGTATTAGGAGACCGCTCCCGAAAACGAAGACAGACGATAGTACTAATGACACCTTTGATGATGGGACGGAAAAAAATCGATCTTCAATCATTATTTACGCTCCATCATGTTAGTACAGCTAAATGAAACGATAATTTCATAAGAAATACATTACTTTACTAAAAAAACCAGCAATTAAACACAAAATCAAAAACAGTTGATGCTCGGAACAACGAATGCCAGGGCGCGGCACGGTGCAGCTAGCGATCGCACAAGTACTTATTTACAAGATTTGTCTAAATAACTAACTTATCTACTTTGCCACTGTGTTAGTCTTTACCTAGCCACATTCTTTCGAATTCACCGGTTGAATAAACTAAGTCCTCACTAATGAAATAAGGATAGATTCATGCTTTTTAATCCATCGTGTAATTATGTTGATTATTCACATGTATTCAGTTATATACGATCTATTCAAATCAGTTCAGTACTAAGTTATGAAACAGCTGGATGTCGGGCTGTCGGGAATCTCCCTCGGTAAATTCGCAATGCACGCGAAGCATTCCCGCGAGCTTCTCCAAGGCACATTACCATGTTACCGTTATTCACGAGCACTATAAACGTACGCGTTAGACATTATTAAAACAAAATAATAATAAAAATAACACAAACTTAACAAGAGACACAAAATGTAACAATAAAGTATTAGCAAGAATTTAACTAACAATACGCTTGAACGAATATCTGTCGCTCATGCGCACATTAAAGTCTAAATGAAACTGTCCCAATTACTAAAAATACTAATCTTAATAATCAATCCCGCCAAAACAAACAGCTCCTTTTGCGGTTGGCCGCGGCCGCCGTTGACGGCACTTTGATCATTTCAACAGATCGATAAAGCGTTAGACATTCCCAACTTTTATTTTATAAGCTCAGTTATCCCTACTGACTAGTTTTTTTATGGAATTGAGAAGTTATAGCTGTCATTTTTAATATAATTAGACGATCAATTGTACCCTGACATAACAAGAAGCTTGTTACTACAAAGATGATATTAGAATATTAAATTAACCTAATTGGATACTCACGTACACAATTATAAAAACCATTTAATCTTTATCTTTGATTTTGTACAAGAAATTAAAAATGAAATGGTACAGAATAATTTAATAGTTGAAATTAATTGCAATTATGATCGTCAGTCAGTTAATCTATCAGAATGAATTTAAAATAGAATTCTTATACTTTATGCTAACAGACTTCCGTTTTTAGTCCAGCCAATACTTTAATCTGAAAACAGGTAGGTACGTCACAACTATCAAAATATACTTGCAAGTTTTATCGTGAATGCCGCCTCTAATTCTTTTATATCGCTTGCAAATTTAGTACCTACACCAGCAGGCTGAGGCCGTGTGTCGCCGCTGGCGCGGGGGGCGCGGTGGCGCAGTATCACCGCAGGTATGTGTGTAAAATGAACGATTATAGTGAGCGAAAGTACGAAAAACCTAAAGTGTAGGTAGTAGTGCATTGTGTCGTACCGAGTTAGATAGTTAGAAAAAAATATGGAAAATTTTATGGTACCTATGTATTTCTGAATCTTACAAAACAAAACACAGTAGTCACAATAATTAATTTAGTTTGTGCAGATTCTACGTCACAAGGTTACTTTACAATTTACATTCCAATTTCGTCATTGCGTACTTTGGAAGAGAATCGAACCCGGCACTTGGCTATCTCAACGCCGAGCCCAAATCAGTACTGAACTGATCTGATACTTACTGAATACATCAGAATACTAATAACATACACGATGGATTAAAAATCATGATTTTGCTCTTGTTAAAATTGTATTTAACTATTTTTTTAATTAGTGGGAAATCGAACCCGGTACTTTGATCGGATAAGCGTCTAGGTAGAGACTAGCACAGTGGCAAGGTAGATAAGTTAGTTATTTAGACAAATGTATTCTGCACTGCGTCGCGCCCGGGTGTTCGTTGATCCGAGCATCAGCTGTTTTTTGATTTTGTGCTTGATAGCTAGTTTTTTTTTTGTAAAGGAATGTATTTGTTATGAAATTGTCGTTTAATTTAGCTGTACTAACATTATGCAGCGTAAATAATGATTGAGGATCAAATTTTTTTCCTTCCCATCATCAAAGGTGTCATTAGTACTATCGTCCGTTTTCGTTTTCGGGAGCGGTCTCTTGTAACCACAGTTAAGTATAGATCATCAACTCGAATTTGCATTCATTATGGGCCTAACGTATAATAAAATAGCGTATAACTCAATCCATCAATTAATTCATCAACCAATTCATCAATCAAACCATCAATCCATTAATCAAACCATCGATCAGTCAATCAATCCATCCATCTATCAACCAAACCGTCAATCAGTCTATTATTATCAAGCCATTAATCAACAATTTATAATAAACGTCCTTACGCTAAAACACAGAAAAGCATGTTCCAAACTGTAACAGTAACACTTTCTTGAACAGTCTGTTCATTTTAGAGGTAACAGTTACGAGCTGTTACTCAGAAAAACTTGTTTTTTTGTGTCTGTTCTTCTTCTTCTTCTTCTTCTTCCTAACTTGGCAACCGGTCCTCTTTAATGAAGACCATTACTGCCATTGTCGAGTGAATTATATTGTCAAGTGTTATGACGACTCAGTATCCTAACAAGATGGTGGCTCCCTTGTTAGAAACGTTCTAGGGAATTTTTGTGGGATCTCGGAATGAATGCTTTCAGCTTATATTTATAATCCACCTCACTTATGCACAAAACCAAACTATATCACGCAAAACGCCACCAATATTACATAATATAGGGTCAAAAACCTAAGTTAATGAATTAAAAATTACAACCACAACATGTCACTTCAAGATCCCGCCAAAAACCCTTTGTGTCTGTTCCTATTAATACACCTTACTAGTATGTGAAAGAGTCTAGTATTTAGTAACAGCTTTTTCTGATATTAGATAACCGTTCCACACTGTTGCTTGTAAATACGTGATAAAGACAATTAAACCAAAGGTATCGACCAGAGATAAATAATAATTAACATTGTATCGACGGTATTGGTCTATGGTATCGACTATGAACCGTCTGCTATGAACCAGAAATAACAATTACTATTCACCAGTGTTTCCAAGTTAGACATTTTATGGCTATATCTGGCAACATTTAAGATATTTAACCAAAAATATCAAATACTAATGGCTAATTTTTTATATACAAATTTAGCAACTTTTTAATACTACATGAACTTTTATTTTTCTATACAATAATAACATTTGTTTTCTCTCATCTACAATGCGAGTGGTGAATCAATATTTCATAAATTGAGTGATTTGTCTTGGATGGCTCTATTTCTGCCATCCTTAATTGTTGAGGTAGAAAGATTATTTAACATGATGTTTGCGGCAAAGAAAAATCATAGAAATAAGATTAGTTTAGGCACACTAAATTGTTTACTACTAAGATTAAGATATTATTTTTAAAAAGCAGACGTGTGCTTTTTCGTGTACCCTTGGAAGGGTTGGTTCAAATCAGGAAGCAAGAAAAATATTTTTTACTTGTTCCTAAAGAACCAGAACCATCAACATCCTATGAGTATTATGTGGAATTAGCCTATGATGATTAAACAAAACGTATATAAGCTATGAACTTGTATTCGTTTTTAATCCTAATTCTTTGGCCACTTTTAGTCACTAAGAAATTTTTCTCATTCTACTAGCTCCATTATAAAAGTGTATGTCCATTTCTTGGTTCCTTGACCTGGCAACACTGCTTTTTCTATTCAGATTTCTGTATTGTCACTTGTCAGTTTATTTCTCTGTTTCGTCGTATATTTCAGTATTCCTTTGTACTTGTAACTTGTAAGTCTAATAAATCAACACCCTGTTTGCTTTAATACTGAGTGAGAGCACTGACACAATTACTGTTGTCTGTACCTGATAATAGAGGATTGATACATAAGTACGTGTAAATTATTAGCAGCTAAATAAATAATGGCTGAACAACCTACAGATACAGCAACAAATCCAACGGAAAATGAATACTCCACGCCGGCGAACGATCCAAAGAATATGCAAGAGGTGACACAATACGTAAGGCGATTTGTAAAAAAATTATTATGTCCCTTTCGCCTGTTGTTACTGTATAACATGTCTTGTTGGAAATGTTGGATTTCTAACTTATTGTTGACTTCAAAATTTATTTTTATTGGTCATTATCAAATAAATGATTGTTGTAAAATATGCATTGTTACTGTGCAAAAAAGGATATTATATATCAAAAATAAATCAACTGTTTTAACTGTTTTATTTAGAAAAAATTGGTCACTTACATGTAAATTTAGTTAACATGAATATTAAGCAGCTTGCTTGTTAAACGTACCTACATATCTATACTATTATTAATTAATAGTATTATAATAAAGTGGAATAATTTGTTTTTTAAAACATACTAATCTCTGGAACTGGTTGAATATAAAAAAATATTTTTGTATATGATAGCTAGATTCACAAGGAATAATATAGGCTATCCAACATTAGGCTGCAACTCTTAGCTAGCCCTAAATATTGATTTTTGTTAAGTAAGTGGAAGTGGAAGTCCTCCGAAATGCTTTATCTGTGTGCGCTGGCATAATGGTTCATGATATGTTAATAGAATGTTCTACAAAACTATTTGTTATTAGTACTTATATTTTAAAAAAAGTCAGTGATAGCATATGTCAATTCTCTTATACATAAACCTCAATAAGGTATTTTTTGACAAAGATTTCTAGATAATTGAGTAGCAATTTCTGAGCATTATTTTTAGGTATAGCATATAAATCCTTATGAATGAAAATTATTTCATCATCAAGACAATTTTATGAAGACAAACTTTGCCCTTTATAACATGTTATTTGGATACATATTTTGGGAGAGAATGGAAAATTAAAATAATTCAACGCTCCGCTCAGGTCTATGACTATAGTACTAAATAGCACAAATGAGCCATATGAGTGTGACACATAACCCTGACAGTCAGATAAAAATATTGTCTATTCTAAAGTAAAATTATTAATCAGTAATTTCTTTAAACTATATGCAGGTGAAACTGTGGCATACAGCTAATAGATAGTATTTCATCATCATTCATCATTTAGCTGCAATGATGCATCATGCATCATTGGGCTGAAAAAGTAATTCTTATTATCTCAGTCATTGTTTACATGTTGGTGTGTTTCTTGTTAAATTGAGATGGCAATTTTTTGTGGGATCTTGATTGGTTATTTTCAGTTTTTATTTTTAAACAGTTTTAAGACCTTTAGGTAACTTTTTTACAGGTACAGTCACTTCTACAAAACATGCAAGATAAGTTCCAAAGTATGTCAGATCAGATCATAAACAGAATTGATGAGATGGGTACCCGGGTTGATGAACTGGAGAAAAATATCACTGACCTCATGACTCAAGCTGGTGTAGAAAATGAAAAATAGAAACTTAAAATAGGATGGCAATCAATATTTCAACACTGATGATCACCCAAAGATAATTTTGTGCCTGTATAACTTTAAAGAAACAATAGATTTAACTTTTCTGGTAATTGTGTTTGTTTGTGATGGAATATCGAATATCTTTAAGAAATATGTTCAGATGACAGTTGCCTTAAATCTATGTTTACCATTTTACTGGGTGATGTTAAAAATAAGCAACATGATTATGATGCACTAAATCGAGTTTGTCTTTAGAAGCGAATATTATCTACACCATGGGAGTCAAACCAAAAATGTACGTAACCTATAAGCATAATTTTGTACACCCTGAAAATTGTCCTATGATTCATTTAAACTACATAGATCATATACTGTAAAAAAGCTAATAATCACAGGTCCAATTAAAACTTAAAAACTACATAATCATAAATATAAAAAAAAAAATGATTCGGCCTTCTAGATGTTTATAGTGAATATATAAAAGTAGGCTAAATGCATAATTACTATTCATCTACTTGATGATTGGTAATGTTGATGGCTAATGGTATTAAAATAAAACAAGTGTTTGCAAAAAATTAAGGGCTTGCTCTAGGAACTATTGCTATTATGTATTTATATAAAATGCCTATTTGATAAAAAAAACTTAAAATAATTGCAAAAGGTAACATTAATTTTACTAAATTCTGAACTGAAAACTTGAGAATTCCATTAATTGCGTGTCAATTTTTTTTATTAATTTGAAAGTTTGTAAAATGTATAAACTATAATTTGTAACAATTGTGATTTGATTTATTTATTTAATTGATTTTAGTACAATGTGTATTAAGGACCTAGTGTAAAATAGACATCAAAAATTGACATATTCCCACTTATAATAATCTATACAATTGATAAATAAAATTGAAGTGTCTGTTTGTAATGTCAAAATAACAGTTTTTCACTAAATGCATATGAAAGTATGTACAATATGTATAGCAAAAAAATGCCACTCTTCCTGGTAGGCGCCACTGACTGTCTGTGTACCATATTTAATAAGATCTGCAGTGGGATTTAGAGAACCATATACTTCATGGGTCTATACTGTGGCAGATTAATGGAGGTGCAAAAGTGAAAGGCTGTTGCAGGCCCCTTATCCTGTGGACCTCCAAATTTCTAGTGAGGTTTGAGGCTTCATATGTATGCAAATTATAAAAGAAATTTACTTAAAAAATGGGCATCTACATAGAAGTTCCATATAAACAATAATTTAGCCTTTGACTGGCTTTAGTCTACCACTAGGGTCTCCACTGTCTCAAGTTAATTTTTGTATGTTATGTGTTTAATAAAGTAGCTTACCGAGTGTATTTAAAGAAAATTTTATTTTATGGTTGGAAATATCAATTTTTTTTTTCATACATTCTCATCTCCATAGAGAAGCTGACCGGTTGAAATATATCATATTCAAATTGAGACATAATTTATACAACTGTAAATTACTGTCGGGCACCAAAATTATGTAGATTTAACAATTCAAGGTGTGGCTATAAGTATCATTAATTTGGTCTATAGGACGAAAACTATTTAATTAAACATATAGAGCAGGAATGGTAGAAGATAAGGTTTTCTCACACATTAATTGTAAGCTAAATTAACGTAATAATATGTATATGAAAGACAAGTGAATGGTTGCTTCTAGATAATTAGATTTGTAAAATATATTTTTTAATAAATTTTGTTACCTGTGGTAAATGTTTTGTACTGTTTACTATTTAAAGGGGTGAATATTAATCGAGGGAGTACGGTACCTGAGACAGAATGGTACGAAAGACATTTAACATTAGTTTGCGTGTTTGTAACGAATAATCAATAAACTCTGTGACTCCCTATGTTCTGGTACTGGGCAGTGCCAGCTCGAGCCCTTTGTCAAGGTAGAGCGAGATCGTGTTTCGACGCCCTTTGGATTAATTAGTCAAGGGATTCACGTAAAATTTATTAAATTTTTTATTGAATAAATAATTTAAAAAATTCATTAATCAAATCTATCATTGAATAAAAATTCAAATACCTATAAATATTTTTTGCCTGAAATTGTCATTCAGATTTTGGCGCCTGGAGAAACCGTTCCTCTCGCTCTATCCCAGAGCCGGCACCGGTACTGGGTAATAATTTAATAAAATTGTTATAATAATTTAATAAATCCACAAGATATTTGTTTATTATGACAACGACAGTCAAGTTAAATGCACAATGAATATAGCTTAAGTATTATAAATACGGTATGTACCTAATGAATTTAGTGAAATAAATTAATCTAACGTGATTCAGACTCTTCTGAAGTTTCCTCCTCTGCAGACTCTTCGGATTCCTTTAACAGAATAATATTTACGGTTTTATATAAAATATCGTTATTGAGAAAAACAAAAGTACTCCTACAGACTAACGATAAACTGAGTAGATTACATACCTATCTATGTAGACACTGAAATTATCAAATTACAATCAGAATAAAATCCTGTATACGCGGCATTTTTATATAAAAGCTTTGCACTAAAAATTTGTATTAAATAGTAATTTACATTCTAACCAGAACATGCAGATAATTTTAACGTTATCTTGAATCTGTTTCAAAGAGATTTACACATGAAAAATTCGAAAACGAATAAAAACTAATCACTACAAATCCGTAATGATAGTTCAATGGTAGCGTGTATGGACACTGCATCCGTCGGCGTGAATTCGAATCCTAATGAGCCTGAGCTTTCGGTGAAGGAAAGCTTCTTGATGAACCATATTATCGTGATAGGGCAATTTCTAGCTAGCTACCACATTCAAGTTGAAAATCTGTTGCCAAGCACCTATAGGTGTGTTCTGGCCATTTGAGTACCAGCTCCTCGGGGCTTAGAGTGTTACCATCTTGGGCCACATTATCACTTAAAATCAGGTGAGATTGTAGCCAAACATTAAAACTAATAAAAAATATAAAGAGCAATAAGTTTCAATTATTAATGGCTTCTTTAAAAAGGAGTGAGAATCATTTTATAGTAATGAGCAATAAATCTGGAATAATTAAAAATAATAAAGTTTTAACGTGATGTTGATATGTAATGTAGGTAACTCAATATTATTATAGCGAGATCGCGTCGCAGGGCGGGGCAGCGCGGCGCGCGGCTCGGGCGGTGTCGGATTCAGGATGTGGGTAAGGTCGTAAGGACATAGATAATACATTAATATGGTAAGAATGAGTTACGTAATTATGTTGTGTTATATGACAGAAACATACTTTTAACACGCTTCGCAAATCGGAGAGAAAAGGTCAACTATTCTCTAAACAGATATATACAGATAGCGAGACGTCGCATCTGGTGTTAATAATGTGTTTCTGGCTTCTGGCCATATAAATTAGTACTATCTGATTTCACTCATTCAATACACGCGTCTTGTCGCGTCGGTTGATGTAGCGTGTTAAAAGTATGTTATTATCATTATTATTATGTTATTATGAAAATTGTCCTCGTGTTCCGTCAGCGACACTTTCGAGCCAGAATTCTCTTCTACTTGTGGCCCTCACTTTATTATGCTGTTGAGTGTTGACAGTTTTCATTACTTAACAATAAAAATACTATATCAAATTTACCGAAAGTTCTTCATCTTTAGAGGACGAATGGTTAACGAGAGCGGCAAGTGAGTTAGATCTTGTCATATTCGGGTTGATCCTCTCGGAAGTCTTCATTTTCCTTGCTCCCTGCAATTAAGACTAATGTGAAGATTGCTTCTTATAACTTGGTCTGATGACTTTTCTTCTACATGTTCTTAGTTCAGCAGAGACCGGCTTGGGCGTATAGATATTATTCGACTTCAGACCATGTTTTCTAACTTATCACAGAAATAGCTCCCCTTGTAATGTGAACTACAAAATTTTTTTAACAAAAAAGAAAACTAACTTCAATGATTTTGAGGAGTTTCCTTGTGTATCTTCGAAGTAAATGCAAATGAAATTAAAATGGAACAAAAAACATACAAAATAATATTTTGAGAACCTCCACCTTTTTTAAATCGTTTTAAAGCTTTCCTGTTTAATGGCTGGTCCTAGATGATCTGACGGATTGTTGTGACCGTTCAAAACGTAAAGATACTATGTATTTTATAATTAAAAATATGTTTTTATCGGAAATTTATGTATTACACTTTGAGCAGACAAACCCTTTATATATATTTTTATATTATGTAATTATAAATAAATTTTAGTTTCTATTTCAAAGAGTCGGTAAATTACGTTATTGTTTGGTTGCTTTTTTCCTTTTGGAAAGTGGGCTTTATCGTATTGCGACAATGACGCCCCTTAAAAACCAATCATAAACATAAAATCAATATCGAAACAATATTTTTTCAAGACTTAGGCTGAAATCTATAGAGCGTACTCGGGCTTATCTCAGCATTAAGTTCCGAAATTCAAATTTATAGTCGCATGCTTAGCATTGGCTCAGCTTTACCCGAGTAAAGTTCAAGTCATCGAATTCGACGACTCACGGAAAACTTGGGTATAATACGAATAAAAAAATAGTATGGCATAATAGTGACGTAATAGTCATTTTATATACTTTTTAAATTATTATCTGTATTGCTTAATTCTCATTGGCATAAACTACATAGAAATGCCTGTTTTATTACGTACACGTTTTGCTATTTTTGTTGTTTGCATTTGTTTTTTGTTATTGGTTTGATACTTTAATCTTCTTATTTTATGTAGTACGAATAATCTGTATCTTTTAAAGCAAGTTGTATATTATAAAATTACACAATTTAAACTCTACTTTAAATAGCTTTTTAATTTTCTATACATAATTTGTGATTAATTTATTTGTTTGAGTCGAACAAATTTTCCAATCCCGATGTGGTATCGAAACGTTAATTGACAGTTACCAGACACTTCCTCACTTAGCGTAACTCGATCCCTCCGATACTAACATATAGTTGCGCTGCGTTCGCACATATGTCAAGATATAACTGGAAACGGTTACAAACGATCCAAAATAGGTTTCTTCACCGCCTTACTGGGGCCCCTCAGTATGTTCGTTTGGAAGATCTCCATAGAGATATGGACCTTCCTTCGATACATGCCTACGCCAAACACCTTTCTCGCTCCTACTTCGACAGCGCGTCGAATCACGCGAATCCATTAATCAAAGAGGCAGCTAGGTAGCTGTACCGGTCCCCAATGCCTGCCGGCGTAAAACCCGGCCGCGTAACATCTTCACCGACCCGCTCGACCAAATCAAAATAGCAAACGCGTTTTATTCCACCGTCTCTCCAAACAGAGCGTGCCAGCGCCCACGTCCGTGTAACCACCGTTCTCTCCGCAGAGGACGGGCGGTCAACTTGGCTCCCGCACACCCGCCACGTCCACCCTCTAGCGGCAACCCAAGCCTAGGTCCGTTCATCGGTGTGAAGCCCTTGGGTCAGGCAGCCACCCGCGCGATACAAGTGACACTATACGTGCAACATTTAGCTACCCACATACAACATTACACACGTATGAACATACACACGTGCACACTACACAGGTACATGGGTTCTGTAAGGGTCCTTTTTTTTTCTTTTTTTGCGCTAGTTAGTCTCATGCGCTAGTTAGTGTAGAAAAATCATTCCGATCACTAAATACACATACGCATGTTTCCCTCTTTCCTCCCAGGAAGAGGGGAACATGCATATGAGTCTATGTTATGTAGCTCGAATCCGTAGGAGTAGGGAATTAGCCAGATCGCGACCTATTCGCATGCGTGACGACCACCCGAGCCAAGGTCCGGCCACTATGGCACCCTCGTGCGAGTCGTCCAAAACTTTCGCGGCTGTATGCCTTAAGCGCTCGCCCCCAAGTTCGGTGAAGCTGTAAAAGCCGCAGCGGCTCTGTTTTGGATAGAGGCCCTAAGGCTAACAGTGTAGGCAGTTAAAAAAAAAAATTGCGTAACTCGACTTTAAATTCGAAACCTAAGATTGCGCTGAGTAAATACTTAGCGAAGTTTGAGCTAAGGCTTATTACACTCTATAGTTTTCAGCCTTAAAACCTAATTTTGCAATTCTAAGTACATAAATAATATTTTCGCACTCTGAGATAGGGGGTTTGACAGCACCGAATTACAAATACCATTAAGTATTTGGTATACCCATGAACGTAGCCAGTATTTTGATGAGGGGGGCACTGCAGGCAAAGGCAATATAAATTTAAGCAATTTTTTATACTAGCTTGACAATATTATTCCATAGCACCTAATGGTAGAAGTACGATAAAATCCCAAAAACATCAGTGAGCGTGTCGGTGACAGATTCTATCGACAGTAGTCGCCATCATACCGGCCTGCAGAAATTACCCCTTCAAGCCTCGTTTGAAGTAGTACCCAATATCATAAGAAGGAGGGAACACGTTGACTGGAAGGCCATTCATACGGTACGGCAAAGGTATGCATTTGCGATATTCCTTTTTCATGCCGTGATGGCTACTACAGTATAGCAGTGGCTCCGTAAACCAGCCTACATGGTTTTGGAAGATGATGGGTTAATGATAAACAGCTTTTCTGAACATACACCATGATACAGACTATAAAATGCTCAGTGAGGCAATGTCTCTTCGTATCTGAAGCGGTTCTAAATACTGAGTGATATCTGTAGTATTTACAATGCGAACAGCCTGTCACTTTAATCTGTCCAAGGAATCAAGGCCGTAGTGGGCGGAACCTTCCCAGAGATACGAACATTATTTTATGCACGGTCGAACTTGAGTCTTATAAAGAAAGGACAGCTGGTCGGGCGTGGAAAGCCATCGCATTCTGATCAGGTTGCCAAGTCTTCTGGATGTTGCGGAGATAAAGATAACGCTTCCAATACGATTCCAGAGATTAAAGATATAACAGATATTCATTCACAGAATATTGAGGCTGTCAGGCTTTGCGAGTACCTAAATAATTATAAAGAGAGAGAAGCGAAGATTTTTTTACACGACTGAACATACAAACCTGAAGTAAACAATTTTACTTTCCACACATGAAGATATGAGGTTATAGAAATGATTCAGGTCACTTACAAGATCTGCCTGCAATCTCTCGGCTTCAATTCGACAAGTATACTGCTTTAACACTCATGTACCGCGGTTTCGTCTGCATAGCAATAAATGTAAGCAGAGGCTAACATTATCATAATATTTACGTGAAGCAATAACTTTCTACCCCTTTTTAAGCGTATTGCGTGCTCGGAAGATAGATTTAGCATGGTTAAAGTTTATATGGAGAAGGAGTGCAGAAAGCTAAAATTTATGTGTAATATCTACTTATTACTAATCAAATAAAATAAATTAATACTGCGAATCCTAACCTGACCAGTGCTATTGAACTTAGACCCCCCAAAATATTAACATTGTCACTCAATGAAAAGTGAATATCATATAACATACATTGTTTAGGTTCATACTGCAAATGTCAAACAGAAAATAGTCTACTTATGATTAAAAAGTCGCTGGTCGGATTTCGATCATTGGGCGACCGCTAGTAATGATAATAAGGTGATGTTCAAGTAAAAACTTATTTCATTAAATGTATCCTGAGCGAAGTAAGAAAAAAAACAGATGTCATTCATAAAATATTTACCACGTAATCTTCATTATCCTTTTCAGGTGAATGTGAAGTCATGAGTGAAGCTAACGACGACGATCTTGCCGCTATACCAGTATTCGTTTGTTTCTCAGGTGATCGCAACTTCCTTCTAAAATTCTATTTAAAAAAATGTCATTTAAATTTTTGACAACTAAAAGCTAATTGCGTATTTAGTTAATGCTCACCTACCGTTGGCTCTTCTTTATCTGAAAGACCTGTATTTAGAAGCTTTAAGAAATAAAAATATTATTATTAAACTATATAATAGATAGGTAACGGTAGGATACCCACTTTTAAAATAAGATCTATTTGCTAGACCAATACCTTCACAGTTAACTTTAAAGAGATAGAAAAAGAGATCTTAGATCAACTTTTCACGTATTTCCAAAATCCATTTCAGTTTTTGTAAACAGCATATAATGTAAGTATTCTAGAAACTGAACGTAAAATCTCTTTTATTAAATATTTTTCTTACTTCTTATGCTACCTATTAACCAATTTGGTAAAGATATAAAAAGAAAATATAACGTTCTGTATATTTATTTTACAGATTTAAAAAATTTAAGAAATTAAAAAATAACGAACTGTTGCCATTATGTCGCCGACTTTATCTTAGTTTATGACGAACCCCATTCGTCTTAAAACTTGGGAGGAAAATCGTGTAAAACCTATTCTGTAATAATCCTTTATTATACATGACTAAAATATGCCAGAGTATCGTTTCGTTTATTAGTCTTTAGAGTAAGAATGAGGTAATACCGACATAAAGCACAAAAACTGGTTAAATATTTCATGCAAAGAACGCATCTTTGTCAAACAAACCTCAAGATCCGCCTTCTCGTTTATATCATCAATTTGCTGATACGCAACAGTTAAGAGTTCCACTGCTTTCCCATGGAATGACATCTCAATCATCACGAAATCTGACAGAAGTGTTTTTAATTGCTGAAGTTTACGTCTTTCAAAGAATTCGGTCTGTTCCCCAAGTCCTTTAGCTGTCCGTGACATTTCAGCGGACGCTTTCAATAGTTCCGACTCAGCATAAGTCTGTTAGAAAATGGCTGATTAACCAAATGTTGGGTGCATAATATTAGGTCTTTTTTACCTATGAAATTGCCGTTTTGTATGAAAAAATTGAAACGAATTTTTTTCATGTATTTTTTATTTGTATTAATCGAAGTAATCACCCATGCAATCAATGCATCTTTGCCAGCGCAGTGGCAGTTTGATGATGCCCTTCTTAAAGAAATCAGCTGGACGGGAGGCAACAAATTCTTCAAAGGCATTTTGTACTGCCTCTCGGGTATTGATTTTTTTTCCCGCCAAGGAGTTATCCAAATTCTGGAAAAAGTAGTAGTCTATAGGCGCAAGGTCTGGTGAGTAGGGCGGATGACGGAGAACATCCAACCCCAGTTCTTGCAACTTGGAGACCGTCTGCTGTGCAGTATGAGGTCGCGCGTTGTCGTGCAGGAGCAGCGGAGACGAGCGATTGACCAATGCTGGTTGTAGATGTGCCAGCTTCTCCATCATTGTGTTCAGTTCTTCACAGTACACATCTGCAGTAATGCTCACCCCGTTTGGTAAGAAGCTGTATGAATCACACCGGCGCTAGATCACCACACAGTGACTGACCATCATTTTTCTAGGAGTAAGTTTTCGTTTAGGGCATTGTTTAGGTGCTGAACCAGGATCCAACCAACTTGCTGAGCGCTTGCGGTTATCAAACAGAATCCATTTTTCATCGCAGGTAACAATGCGGTTCAAAATTCCTTCATTTGTGTGTCTGTTGAGCAGTGCAAGGCACGTCTCGACGCGTACTTCGCGCAGGCGATCATTGAGTTCGTGGGGCATCCATTTGTCAAGCTTTTTTACCTTGCCAATTTGACGCAAATGGACCAATATTGTTTTGACGCTAACGTCGAAAGCTGCTGCTAATTCAGCCGTAGATTGTGTATCATCAGCTTCCACAATCGCCTTTAATTCGTCATTGTCGACCAAAGTCTTTGGACGCCCGCGAGGTAAATTTTTCAGGTCGAAATTCCCAGAACGGAAGCGAGCTAACCAATAACAGGTGGTGCGTTGGTTTGTAGTGTTAGCTCCGTAAACGTCGTTGATGTTGCGTGCCGCTTGTGCCTCGTTGCTGCCACGACGGTACTGATATTCCATAATTACTCGAATTTTTAACGTATCCATGATGACAAAAAAGATTGAAATGCGATGAAAATGTAACACTAATCAATAAACAAATGACTACTTTTGGGAAAAAGAATTCCAAGTTTTTAAAATAAAATTAATTTGAAATTAGAATTCTTTGCCAAACAAAAATTATTTTGATTTGAAATGGCCAGTATTGCAGAACGGCAATTTCATAGGTAAAGACCTATTATTATGTTACGCTCGTTTAAGTATTAATGCCTTATAGATGACTATAAATAAATAGGCTCAGCACCGCTGAAAAATATGACATTATAGCTTTCTGTAAAAGTGCACGCACTAGCAATCTTTTTCTTTAAATGTAAACAAAAAGTACGCCAAAAAACGATGCATTATGGTCCCGTGAAGTCATCATTCCTTTTATAAGTCATTTTGTATGATAACAGGGACAAGTTTGAGAACTAACGCAAGAGTCTAACGTTCATATTTCCTGAATGGCAACGTCACATTTTCAAAACACGTGACTCACAGGCAAACAATATTTTTCCAAAGCGGAAATTAATTAAACAAATAATTATTTTTTCCAGATTTGTTTTGTTTTAGGCATTTTAACTATAGACTAATATTACCCAATAATTTACTTTAATTTTTACAGTCATCTCGCGGATTATCGTGTCTTACCATCTATCAAAACACTATAATATATCTAACTTACTACTTGCTGCCTGTTGAACGGTTGTTTTTCTCTGGCCTTATCTAACACTTTTTTCCTTGCCATTTCTTTTTCCCGGACATTCATAGTGTGTTTTACTTCTTCTCGAGCGTGTTTACATATAGTTTCGTATTGACATAATTCTCCAATAACCTGTTTAATTTATTTCGTAATTATCTTATAGGTAAATTTAAATTAACTGCCCCATTAGCCTAGTGGTCGTAAGCGCGACTACTATGGTCGAGTTCCTGGGTGCGATATCCAGGACGAGCAAAGTAATATTGGGTTTCCCTATGAAATTCTCAGTAGTAGCTCGGAGTTTGGCGTTGTGCCCGATTAATGGCAATAGGTTCACCTCCATTACATTGGACCTAAAAACATACCCGGCGAACAGTGGGTGTACATTAGTACACTTCTGCCTAAGCCTTCGGTGATATAGGTGTGATGGTATATTATGTTAAAAATAGAAATGATTATTTTTATATAACCAAGATGGCAAACAAGTGTACGGCACTACGGGCCTATCGAAGGTTTATATTTAAGTAAGTGTTTTTTATACTTTGTGTAAAACTATCGACATATTTATGATGAATAATAGTACATTATGGTACAAGTGTGTAATGTTGGTGATTACCGCTGAGGCGCCATTGAGACCCGAGCCGTTAGGTGAGGGTCTTAAGAGAGCCGAGGACGGTAATCACCAATACACACGTGTATCATACGACGTTTTTCAACACACTTGTGAAGAAAATAATAATAAAAAAATCTTTTTCCTTGGAGTTTTCAGGTAGTAAACTTTGCATAACGTTAAGGGTTTCACATCTTATATCGGGCGGTGTACAACATAAATAATTTTCTTAATAACTAGTACTTTTAGACATTTTAATTAATACATAACAAAAATTTCAACAGTGACAACGAGTTGTGAATTTTTTTTCGCTATGGCGGGAAAAATTAATCATTTTGCGCGCGCATCTAACAATGGCGATCGGCCATAGACTAAAGGAATGAGGTTTCTTTTTTTTTGCTTTCCGCAGATAGCGTTTTAGCCACGTATAAAATGGGGAATTTAAAGTTTTCTTTATTACAAAGAAAACAAAAGTTATATTTGAGTGAAAGTTTTATTTATTAAACACGTACAAGTTGAAATTATCTATTTAAATACGAAGTTGTATGAAATGAGCAAGCAATAGGCACATTAATTTATTTGTTCTATTGATCATTATCTTTTTTGTATCGAAACTTTTTTAAGAACAAAGCAACTCGACCAATAAAAAAAAAACTATAACTCACTTGTGAATAATAGCAATGAAAAAGTCAGTTTGATTACAGGTGTCATTATGTGCCTAATTGCGGTGATATTAGAGCCACTTTATGAGCAAGTGTGTTGAAAATTAATTTTTCTAATTATAATACAGCCTATGTTACTCGCGGATACTCTAGCTTTATATTCGTGAAATTATTTTTAAAATCTGTCTAGTAGTTTTTGAGTTTATCCATTACAAACAAAATATCAAATCTGTCCTCTAAATAATATTGGTATAGAAAAAGCTTTTGGCAGGAAAAGTACTCAAGCAAAAACGTAAGTCTTAGGGAGGTCACTTAATGCATTTGTGTTTCGCCTTTTAATATTGCCTGCAATATTCGGCGTTGGAACAATAAATACCGTCTGCCTAACGCTAAAATGCGCAAGCGTAGCGATACAGACAGCCACATCACGATTTATATATTTATACGAAACGTGTAAGCAATCGTGCTAGAATTATTATTGTTGTTCAATGGCTACTCTATAGTCAAAACACCATTGAAGTACGATTGATAAAACTGTCAAATGTTTATAAGAATACCGTTTTGACTACTATTGAGATATCATTGAGACGCCATTGAGTCAGTCAAATGAGTCAGTGGTTTTCCGATAGAATGATAAAGAAATAGAATAGCAAATGGTGGCCAAATGTCTATTGAGATATTATAGACGCACTATTAAAAAACTAACCCTGAAAAGCTGTAGGCTGTAAGCAAGTAGGAGAAGTGAAAATAACGATCGCTTACACTTACACTGGTGTGTAGGCGGGGCCGGCGCGGCAGCGTGGGGGGGGGGTTCAGAGCTGGTCGAATAAATTTAACACGGATGAAACCATGGGGCACAGCTAGTTAATTATGTGACGAAGCATTAATATTATTGTATTGTGACTGCAGTGCGGCAGCATTTTATATAGGAAGGTTCCGATATAATAAAAACAAAGGTAACAACCAAACTTAGACACATAATATGGTTAAATAATAATTAATGAAGTGATACTGGTTAAGAACCTACGATACTTAATACAAACCTTGGCCTCTAACCGCTGAACTTCACAATTCCTATATTCTTCTATGGCAGTCAATGTAATAGATACAATTTTCTAGGCCGCTGCTTAGAGATTTGTTTACTAATTCGTTATTGGCGTACTCTTTTATGACTTTTGTAAGTTCGTCACCCATGTCGCGCAATCTGTGTAAAGATTATTTTATTTGAATTTTTAAAATATTAATTATTATTGTTTATGTAAGTATAAGGACGACAAATGATTTAACATTAATTAAGTAGGTAAGTAATAATTTTGCAATTTAATCAAATGAGTCAACTTTAAGGTTTTTTTTTGGCGGTATCTTGAAGTGACATGTTGTGGTTATTATTTTTAATTCATTATGTTAGGTTTTTGACCCTATATTATGTAATATTGGTGGCGTTTTGCGTGATATAGTTTGGTTTTTGTGCATAAGTGAAGTGGACTATAAATATAAGCTATAAACATTAATTCTGAGATCCCACAAAATCTTCCGAGAAAGGTCTAACAAGGGAGCCACCATCTTGTTAAGATACTGAATCGTCATAACACATGACATTATAATTCACTCGATAATGGCAGTAATTGTCTTCTTAAAGAGGACCGGTTGCCAAGTTAGGAATAAGAAGAAGGGTCAACTTTAAATTTATTCTTTAATTTAATAAACACGTCGTGGCGCCAGCTTCAAATACATATTAATATATCCATGCATTTCATACTACTATTTTATTTGTAAATCTTCAGTTTGGTTTCCATTTGACAATATAATTAAGGCAATAATTAGGTATAGAAAAATAGAGATAAAGCTGTAATATTAAAACATTAAACATAAACGTAACCTGGCCGTCTTTCTCGTGTAATCCCCAAATGCTACACATAATTCTCCGAAATTTTTCTCCACGTTATTAATTCTCTCGTTAATAAATTTTGCTTGTTGTTCATAGCTCAAAGAATGAGAATGATCACCTCTAAACATAGTTACAAATAAACTTCTTGTGTAACTTTATTTTTGTTTACTAATAATTCGTTACCATGGTAACCTTTGATGGTACACAGAGATGGTACATAACTATAATAAAAACTAAGTAAGTAATAGTTTTTTTTGTATAGTGCGTGTTTCCCGTTCTTCGTGAAAGGAAAAGGCAAAGATATCTTGACCATGCAGCCAAGTCAGATGTTATTTTTTATAATTAATCCTTGAAGTGACATGTTGTGTTTTTTATTTTTAATTCGTAACTTATGGTTTTGACCCTATATTATGTAATATTATGAAATATGATTATCTGTAATTTTTTCATTATTTTATTTTAGATGAACACACCGAAAATGAAGCTGTCAAAATCATTAGAAGATAAAATATGTCAAAAATGAAATGTCACTGTCATTCATAATTTAACCAGCTGTTTATTTTGTGTACATAAATCAGACAATAACTTGTCTTCAGATAGAGAAATGAACGAGGAAATCGATGAATATGAATTTTACCACCAGGATTTTACAACCGTGTCAGAATGGGAAGTGTTTATTGCTCGAATAGAGGAGATATTAAACGAATGGCGATTAGCAAAGTCAATGCTAACTAAAGTTCCGATGGAACAAACAAAAAAATGGATAACTAAAACGGAAAATATACAGTTCTTAGGCCAGAAATATAGTATGTCTTATCATGAACAAGAACCGTCTAAAACTACGGACATATCAGAAGGGTCAAATAACAAATCTTTGATGTCTGATTTGCAAAATGGCCTTTGGAATGCAACAACAAACTTTATGGATGAAGATGACGGGAGCCCTTTTCCTGTATCCAATTGGTATGGCTTGAAAAGATACTTGGTGCTTTGTCCTAGCTCCCCTCTTTTAGATGGAAGCCTAATAAAAGTAATTATGAGTAGTGTTAATATTGCATTTGGTAACGTAGATTGTGGAGTGCCATTTTTTGTTAAAATAAGGGAACACTGGCAGCACACATATCTAGGTTTCTATGAGGATAGTGCATATAGGGTTAGCTTTGATACAATACACTTGAAAAGGATTTCAAACCAGTGTTCTCATCTTAGTGGTCTTGTTGGATTATTCAAATCAAAAATTGCATCACCTGTAGCTTTAGATGCTGTTGTAGTTTCAACTAAATTTTCTTATGAATTAAAAAATTTGGAAGCTTTTGTTTGGAAGAAATCCACACAATCAAATGAGTTTTTGTCAATTGATGGCTTTGATGTTAAGAAGTTGATAGAACTGCCATTTGGGTGTGAAAAGAGTCCAGTACAAAGTGTACTATTAAATGCAATATGGCCTAAATTTAGAGAGTGCACAATTGTGGAATCATCTACATTTTCTGATATTGACCCACTTATGGCTCCAACATGGACAATAACCCTAAAAATGAGAGAGAAGATTAAATGTCAGCTTTCAGAAATAATAGATAAAATAATGGATCTGTTAGAAACAGATAACTTGCTGATGGACACACTAGGATTGAGTAGAAGTTTGGGTCTAGTGAACCCTTTACACAAAATTACAGAAGCACCAATAACCATATCAAAACTAGTTAAAGCTGCTATTGCACAAAGTAGAAATACAACTGAATTTAAGGGGCCTATAACAGATGACTTACTCATGCCGTTATTATATTATATTTTTCCTGATGCCGTTGAAGATGACACTTTTAATTACCGTGAACAATTAGGAGTGGAACTAAAGCAGGTATCATTGTTTTTGTGATTATCTTAAGTAAGGTTTCACTTTGTCTTTTATATGTTAAGTCATACTTAACATATTAAATGTTAAATTAAGATTAATTAAAAATGAAATTAAATTATTAGAGTAATAAAACTGAGGGTATTATGAACTTTACAGGGTATAACTGTAAAGGTGTCCTGTTTTTTGGCATGAGGTGGAGTGCATGCCACTTACACCTTCTGTACACTAAAACATGAAAGGTTGGATTTATGATTAAAGGTTTAAAGGATAATTTGTTAACTGTTCAAAGTAATTTTCTTTAATATAAACAGTATGGGTTGAATGAAATTATGTTTTGTAACTTTTTAGTTACATAAAGAACCTTTATTAATTAGGAAAAATATATTGTATACTCTATTGTTGAACTCTAATCTAATTAAATAATCTAATGAAATCTAATTTCCTTGGCTGTTTATGAAACATTAACTAAAAGTAGTGAAACTAGAGGATAAGAAAATAGTGACAGAGCTGCTTAAAAAATATTTTCCATTTAATACAATGTTAAGATGTATTTCATCATTTAATATTATTTCTAATTCATAGAGCATTTTATTTTTTCAGGATACAAATGAACCAAAGCTATGTAGTTATGTTAAAACGAGCCCTGAGGATGGCCTCATCTGGCGGTTATCAGTAACAGCAGCAAGGTTACATGATGCCGGTGGTTTACCCTATCTTGCACACCTTTGGTACGAGTTTGTACAAGAGTTGCAGTATAGGTGGGAGCGTCAAATTTTGGTACCAGGGTAAGTAAATAAGTTGACTAATATGAATGTAAAAATATTTAGACACATCATAACAACAACAAAAATCTAATCTAACAAAGTCTAATAACATTATTAGACTAGCTTCTTTTAGCGGCTCAGCCTGTGCTAGAAAGCCACAAAAATCCTATTTATAAGGTAAAATTTATTATTTGGATATTTCATTATTTATTCAAAGATTCATATGTATTTAAATATGTAATCAAGGTGCTCATAATACATGTTGTGTAAATACGATTGTATTTTATTTGAAGAACACACAATGTATATTTTATTAATTTCACTAGATGGCGTTAATTGTCCAATATAATATTCAACAGTCAGCGTCACTGTTTAAATATTAAGTGCTATTTAAAGTGTATATTTTTTTCGATGCAAATTATGACGACGAGCTTGATTCTGATCACTTTAACGAATTCAAGAAACTGTAAACTCACTGAACACGGACACTCATTATATTATCAATCACACGATTATTTTAGAGAAGTTATCAAAAAACTTCTGAATTTTTTACATAATTTGTACCACCATTGTGATATAGTAACATGATTTTATTATTTTTAAGGTGCCCTCAAAGCCTTTTTTGTGGTCAATCCACTGATTGATGATATATTTAACAAAAATACGACATTATAATTGTGGTATTATTTGAATTTAATAAAGCGACATGTTGATGTAGTCTTCTAAAATAAAATTACACAGACACAGCACATAAAACCACAATCAGAAAGAAAAGGGTTACAAATTAAGAGTTTGTGGTGGTATCTTATTCTGTCATATGGTGACTTTTTTTTATAAACTTACTTTATTTGTCCCTATATTATGTAATATTGGTGGCATTATATTATGTGATATAGTTTGGTTATTATGTACAAGTGAAGTGGATTAAAAACAATAACTAGAAACATGCATTTTGAGTAGCCACAACAACTCCTTTGTCTCATTTCTCTTCTAACAAGGACCCACCATATTGTTACAGAGTTGTTTGAATTTAGAAGATAAGAAAAATATTGGCAGAAATTATATAAACACATGTTGCCTTATATATGTGTTGTATAAAATAAATAGGTAACATAGTTTTCAGTTATTTTAATAAATATTGTATTATTTACTTAAATTATTAACAATAGCACCATTTGAATTGTTCTTTAGTTACATTTGTCAATTTACAACACAGCTCTAAGGGTATATTTCTTATGATATACAACTTTTTTAAAGATATGTATATTGTACACGTTTTATTGCATACATTGAGACATTATAATATACATATTTATATCAATAAAATATATAACTGAAAAAGTAAAAGGAGCCAACTTAAAATAATCTTTGAAAATATTATCTTTCAGAAAATAAATTATTTATACCTAGTAAAAAAATCTTTGAAAATGTCTTGAGAAGTTTTTATGCAGTGCAAACTTTACAAAGCGATATAATGGGTTTCATTCTTTACTGATGTTTAACTGTGACTAGTGACTATCGGATTTATTTTTCATAGTGTCATGTATGAAAAATGAAATAATAGATTGATAAGTAGAAACAATCTCTTCTTTATAGTTGGTGACACTAATCTTATTTATTTACCATTAAGTAAATATTTATATCTTAACCTAATATTGTTAGTCACTGTACATACATAATCATTGCCGCGGCTTTCTATACGAGGTAATGAATTTATAGTCTTAATAATTATCATAATTCGGAGGCATTGGCGTCGCTGACGCGTTCATTTGTGTCCTTCGCAAGGCGCGTTCGCACGTATCCTGGGCATGCCGTTACGATCTTGATGTCTGCAAGCATGGTGGTACACCCGCGGACGCTTGAACCCGTCATGTGTGCACCACGAGGTGTATAACCCATCAGCTCTTCTTGAGGGTAGGCAACGTCTGCTAGGTATTGCCTCGACCCGCGCCTTGCCCTCACACTATAATGGAACAAGGCCGCTGCGTGTTGTCGGATTTCGTGCCATATATATATCCATATCATGATCTGTCCAGTTGTCGGATGTGTCACAGTATCCCATGCCCAGGGATCCTACGCTATATCGGCTGGCTGGTCGTGATCGCGAGCGAGGACGTCTCCGAGACCCCGACGTGCCGCCTGTAGCACCACCCGCTGTACCACTCATTGACAGCCGAGAGGCCCTTTCCGATGCTCCTCCTAAAGATTGACGGGATTGTCGAAGATCTGAAACGAAAAAGTATTATTGAATATGACTCCCTAATTATAAAAGGATTAAAAATGAAATGATTCAAGCGAGATAGTTTAAGCATAAGCAACTCACCAGCTCTCGATCCTAATAGACTACCAGGATATCCTGGTGCCCCATAGCGTCCGGAATGCGAATAGCTATGTTGCGATTGGCCATCAGCAAGAGAACGAGCTCGGCCTGGTCGACTAGGCAAGGGATCAGGGGGAGGCGGTTCGGCATAGGTTCGTGCGCGCGGGATCGAACGTGCGCTGTAAGCCGACACTTGATCCCACTCACGCTGTTTTCCGAACGCGCTGAGAGTAGCCAGGGAAGACAGAGGTCCGCTAGGGCTAGGCGTGCCATTGATACCGCCGCAACACGGGTTGGGCAGCTTTTCAGGAAGTTGAGCATGTAGACGGTGTACAGTGCGTGATCGGCGCCGTGATGCCGCAGCGAATATCAGCACCGCTACGACGATTGTGCCGCATATAGCAGCGCTTGCCGCTATTGTAATCTTGTCCATATTTGAGGCAGCAGCGGAAACGGTGCGTACTTCACGACATTGAGAATACGGCACCGTTTCTGGACTAACGTGAACCTCCTCCAAGGAGATCACGCAGACCACTATACATTCCTGTTGAACATACATACATATATTAGTTTCAATATTATACTATGATTTTTATGTTAAGGAAAATGCGAAGAACTATAAATTTCTACCTGAGATGGAACGTTTTTGATTTTGAATTCTCGTTCGCTAGCCTCTAGTGGTGGTCCTTGTTTAAAGCTCTTATCTCCGAAAAGTCGGTAAACTACACGAAAGCCGAGTATATTAGCAACATCTGAATCCCATTGAATTATAACAGAAGTATCTTGCCTGTACGCGTTTTTGACCAATACCTCGTTAGAATCCTCTATTTTGGATTTTTGCGGAAAATTCATAACTAACGGTGGACGTTGATTTGGAGCGTGACGCCATGTCGGTGAAACTGTTTGAACGGATGAAATACGAGTAGGTCGTGCAGTGGTTGTTGTAGAAGATATAGGTACTGCCGTTGATTTAGTGGAAATTTCAACATTATTAATAGAATCTCTAGATAACGTTGATAGAACAGTAGTGCTAGTTATTGGTCGAACTGTTGTCGTACTTGTTGTTATTGTTGTAGTAGTAGTTGTTGTTGTTGAAGTTGGAACAATTGTGTTATCTAAGCCAATAGTCGGTGTGGTAATTTTTTCTTGGGAAACATTTGGTTCATGGTCACAAATCAGTTCACTAGGTTCAAAACTATAGAATCCTCGTTCTCGGAAATGTAGAGGTTTTCCACAAAACTGAGGGCTTCTTTCACGGGATGTAACTTGAAGTTCACCACTACGAATCCATTCAATTATCCATCGTAATCGACAGTCGCATTCTAAAAATCTGCCTCCAAGGCTCAGACCTCTAAGTGATTGATTGAGATGACTAAATGCTTCCTCTGGTATGGTAGGTAAAGGATTACCATCTAATGCCAATAGTGTAATTGAAGGATTATTTGAAAAAGCATTTGTAGGCAGTTTATTCAGTAAATTGAAACCTATATCCAGAACCCTTAAATCTGTCAATGATCCTATTGCACCGCTAGGAAATTCTGGCAACAGGTTATTTAAAAGACTCAATGAGCTGAGTGTATTCTTTATTCCTAGAAATGCATCATCTCTGAGACTGACAATTAAATTTCTCTCAAGATTAAGGGCTGTTAATGAATTTAAGCCTTCAAATGTATGGCTGCCATCAGGTCCAGGCAGTTCTCTTATTATATTTTGTGACAGATCCAAAAATGCCAAACTTCGTAGTCCACGTATACATTTTGGAACTAGTTTTTGCTTAGTACCTTTGAGGTTCAAGTTTTTCAGTGAATTTTCTAAACCCGTAAGTGCATTTGGCGCTAATGTTACATTATTGTCGGAAATTTTTAAAGTAGCCAGGTTTCTGAGAGATACAAACGAATGATTAGCTATATATGTAATGCTGTTTTTAGATATGTCTAGCAGTGAGAGATTTGTAAGAATCTTCAGTGCTTTTATTGGCACTTCAGTGAGTTCATTGTCTTGTAAATTTAAATTTTTCAAGTAGGCACCTTGTCCTCTAAAGACGTCGTCTTCTAATTTCTGTACTCTACATCCAGATATTTGTAAATTGTGAATTCTTAGATTTGAGAACATATCATCTGCAAGGACCGGTATTGTTGAATTGTTAACATATAGCAAATCAATTACAATATTTCGTGCGTTTGAATTCAGTACTGACATTAAAGTTGGAAAATCGACCTGTAACAAAGATATAAAAATTACTTATAGTGTGAAAATGACGCATGATGAAGCAGTGACGGCTCTAGTGAACGCGAGTACGAATCCCTGCAATGAGCCTGAGCTTTTGGTGAAGGAAAATACTGTGATGAAATTATGGCATGATAGTAGAGCATTTTCTAATGCATGTCTGGCTAGCTACCACTCAAGTTGGAATTTTGTCGCCAAGTACCTACCTAAATGTATGTTCCGGCAGCTGTACTTGAGAGCCAGTACTCCCACTAGGCTTAGCGTGCTACCATCGTGAGCCACATCGTCGCTTAACATTAAGTGAGATTGTTGTCAAAAGCTAAACATAGAAAGAATTTAAATGAACTTAGTCGATATTTCTAATGTATTAATATATATCACCTGATCGCATTGAACAGAGAGATCTCTAGCCAAGTTAACAGCGCATACACACGCCACCTGTAAGGCTGGTTCTCCTTCCCACGGACATTGTCCACGCGTTTCACGTAACGAGGCCACAAATAAAAGTATTAAAATCCAACGATGTTTGCGCGTGAATTCTCCCTGTAATCGAAAACATAAGATATGTATGTATAATATAAACGGTCAATGTATTTAAATGTAATGGAAATAGAGTTAGCAACTTTCTTAATCCAGTTACCGCGGTCTACTTTGTTACCGTGGTATTTTAAAACTTGTTTTAAGATAACGAAAATATTATGAATATGTTCCATACAATCGAAACTCTGTGAAAATCAAAATGTTTGTTGTATATTCGAATAATAGATAATAGAAAGACTTTTTCGAACATGTTACGAATATTATTAATATTTTAAAATCTTTTTATTTTTATTATCTCATGAAAGCCATGATTTTTATCTAATGTTAATGATAAAAAGTATTATAAATATTCATAAAAAGATATAAACTGCAATGGTTATAATTTCGTTTTAAAGAAACGTAATTATTCAAAGAATGTTTATTGGATGATTTAAACTTCGAAATTATTGTGCTTGGTTCCGTGATTGGGAGAGAATATTGGGATGATTAATATAACTCGAATTTTTGAGTTGAGTACAAAATTTTTGCTTATTGTTTAATTACGTTTGTTTAAAAAAACGATAAAATAATAAACGAGGATCAGTTTCATAAAAACAATGTTTTTAACAACTGAAAAATATATTAGAAATATTGAATTAAACTCGTTGTTGACTGCGGAATTTAGTCATTGGGTTGTCAAAAGCCAATGTGCTATTTTATAATGAAAAAAAAAATGGGCACAAAATTTCACACACGGCCATTTAATTCCATACTAAGCAATTCTTGTATGGTGGTCATTCAACAGCCGATATACATACTTAAATAGATATTTAAACCCAAACACACAACTGACAATTATGCCCACCACACAATAGTCAGACATGTGCTGATATCGAATCCGCGATCTCTCGGCTCAATAGTGAGGCTCACTGCGCAACGAGGCCTTGTCTTTGACAAATTGACAAAAAGTTCAATCAAATGAATAATCAATAATAAAATATTTATTCACATTATGTACATACGTGCATAAGAATTTAAATTTCTATCAGAATATATTGGTTCTTTGATCGTAGTACTTATACACACGTATTGAAAAGTTGACAGTGACATTGCGGATTATGTACTGTAATGAAGTAATGCACATACCGTTAAAGAAAATCATAGCGTAGCGGCCACGGGCTACTTGCCTGGAAAATTTAGCTTTCCCTATGTTCGCTTTAACGTAAATTCAAAATAGATATTTATATATGTACTTTTTTTTTTAAGGTTATTGAGTAATAAACAAAAATGAAGTTCATCTGATGTTACCTTGTACCTTCACTCTATATCTATATATAGGTAATAGTGTTAGGTTCTATAATATGATCCCGCAGCACATTACTGATTTGCCAGATAATCGCTTCAAGAACTATGTCAAGCAGGTTTTACTGTGTAAAGGTTATTAAAGTGTGGACCATTATGTCAATGATAATGATTTCTGGAAGTGACTCCCTCTCTGTGCATTCACTAAATTATTTATATGTTTAATATTATTGTACAGTTGTAAAAAGAAGATAAACCCGATAGCGTTGCTTCTCGATGACTGGGATGTTTCCCGAGCCGGTAGTAGTGTTTTGAAATTCATAAGTGCCATCTTAGGGCCTAAATTGAATAAATTATATTTTTATTTTTGATTTACAATAATCTTTTTATCGTTATAGGTTTATAAGGATTCGCGCGGGCATTCTGTAGTCCACGTGAACGAAGCCGCGGGCACAGCTAGTCATGAATATAATTATTACAAATAGTAATTGTCAAAATGTATTTTAATCTTCACTAGAGATATATCGCTCGTCTCGTAGAGATTTCAATTAAAAGAGAAAATATTTTTATTGTTTGAATGTATCCATTAAGTATGAATAAAAATACTTATTTATTTTTAGCATCTAAACGTCACTTTTATTTTTGGTTATTTTTTTAGTTCTGAGGGATTGAAAAAGTAAAGTCTGAATAATAAGTTTATTTAAAAAAAAACTTGCCTTTTTAATACTTTATAAATATCGTAAACTTTTATGAAATCTGTCACGGAGAGTATATTCTGATAGAACAGGCAATATTAAGAGAAAAAAGTTTATAATTTTATTATATTATATATAAAACATCATGTCATTCATTATAATTCATTGTTCAATGTTAACGACCGCGGCCGCGACTGCGTGTAGTTTAAGATCGTAACACTGGCCTATATGCATGAGTTAACCAACCAGTCGTCTGATTTCGCTGCTAACGGTACTTACTCGTCACGATCGGTAAGACGTAAGGCCAGACCGGTCCGGACCGTCTAGCCTGTGATGTGTTAAGCAGTTTGTTGGTAAATTCACTTTCGCATGGCCTTTGGCCTTGCATCTTAGTAATTTTATGAGCTTTTCCTAGTACTTTCATATTGTTTACATTCAACAGTGCTTACACGCGAAGTATGGAGTATAGAGGTAAAGAAAACCGACTCCGTGCGTTAAGTATCCGAGAAATCGAGGGAAATTAAGTTAGCGTTACTTTCGCAAAAGCACCAAAATCTAAAAGAAACGCTAATAACTGTTAGAATAATACAAAAGTAAACGGAGAAAGTCTTACATCAAGCCGGTAAAATGAAAGTGTCCTTGAAAGAATTAAAAAATGATGTCATATCAAAACAACGTGTTGTTGCAAATTTTTAAGGTTTACATTGTGACAATTTCACTACAATATGTACGTTATCAATTATCCATCTATCTGCAATAGTTTTTCCTGCTACTACTAATCATACGATACAACTAATATATTTTACTATTTACGTTTAGCATATTTCATTTCATATAATGCTGTTAACTTCACTTTTTTGCTACATAAGCGCAATTTTGGTCATTGCATCCTTTATGCATTTTGGTGGAGAACACAAATATGAATTGATACCACTACCCATCATAGCACCATCTTTGAATTAATAGTTTTCTGCATTCACAAAGTACCTATGTAACATGCTTGATATCTTTATTCTGTACGAACAGTAAATAGGTAATATTGTATGTAAAGGTTAAAAAACTGTGCATTGTGATATATGCTTTGAAATTAATTCTATGGAATTATAACATTGTAAACATTAGAACAAGATAATTAAAAAAAAAAAGTATCCGAATACATACTTTATTGCCTTTGATTAGATATCACGTAAAAACTAACAAATAGATTTTGATCGGATAGGTATGTAGAAGATGTTTTCAAAAGTCCCTAAGAGTTGCATAAATTACAATATATTTTACACTTTTATAACGGATGCTTTATACGCCATTATTTTGTATCACTCCAAACGAATTGTTTTGTAAGAAGTTCTTTTGCAAAGCTTTCTGTAGTCAGAACTGATCCACAATTCACACACTTATAAATTGTTAATCTCGATCTTCACAATATGCAACATAGTTGCTTCAAAACAATTCTTAAACATTTTTTATTTTACATTTAAACGCGGTTACCTCTTATTCAGGCCAAGCGTGACATTTAACATACATTGAGTGCGGATCTACAACTAAGTACAGAGAATTCTTTGATTAAATTTGATTTTGAAACAGCAGGATATGCGCAAAGTGACCTGTCTGACGTCATAGATACAAGTTCAGATAATTGTGGGGTGTAACTACTGTTACACAAATTTACTAATGATCAATAAAGTTCACCAAATTTTATATTCGAAACGAGTAGAACATACAAAAGAAAAAAATCATTTGAAGAATTAGCTTAAATCCAGGTTTTTACCACCACTTTCTAATTATAAAAGAAATGAGATAAATCGAACTGAATAATTCGAAAATTAGATTCAAAACTTTGTCACAGTGAAAGTTTAAATATAAATTATTCAAAGCCCAAGAACAAGAATATCGTCTTTCTATAACTTTCTAACATAAAAATGATGAAATGTCAATTTTATTTAATAATAGTATGGATGTTAGAAACTTAATGAAATGTTTATTTATGGGACACCTCCTCGGAATATATACATAGATGACTATATAAATAATTATCCGACTTTAAATATAAACAAGAACTAAAAACAAATCGTAAATTACTTATTAACTCATATAAAAAAAATATGTACGAACGTTTCTTTCCTTCGAGTGTTTAAATGTTTATAATTTTTGTAAATTCATAATTATATTTGCAACAGGCGGTTTCAAGGCAACACAGCGTTACAGTATAGTGCTCGCCACACCTATTTGCAACATTAAATAAGAATGAATTATTAATAGAGAAAAAATTTAGGGATACATTTTGTTTCGGAAATTTCCTCTAAGAATATTTTTTTCGATTTCTCCTTTAATGCTTTTTAAGTTATATGCAAAAAGCTATAACCTTTTATGGAAATTGAAATAGTTTATATTTTCTGTAATTGTTTTTGTTCGGGTTTGAAACTTTGGCATATTTTCCTAACATTATTTAAGATCCAGTGAGCCTACACGCTTCGTTGTAGCAAGAAGAACGTAATACATTTTTCAACTGGACTCCTAAGTGTTCTTAGAAATGTTGCTATTCGTAAAGGTAATTTAGGAATTATTATTCATATGATTTAGTTTGTATATTTTTTATGTGTTCCGCATGTTTTAAATACATAATCATTGTTCATGAAGTTATCTTGATATTTTTTTTAGATACGGGCCAAGTATCTTAGGGGTAAAACAAAAAAAAAAAAAAAAAGATTAATATCTATAAAGTAGTTTTTGCGTGATGCGCGCACAACGGCAAACCTCTATCATTTTATTTATATAGATAACATGACTTATAGTTATAAAAAATGCAATGTTTAATGCAAACATTGTAAGCTCAGCCGTTACTATTTCTGCTATCTTGATACTTAAAGTTGAGTGTTACGATTTGAAGGAAAAATTAATAACCCGTTAAGTGTCTTTATATTTTTTTATTACTTAAAGTGACGCGGAGGGATGGGATAAACTTTAAGTAATTTTCCGCAAATCTGACGACGCGCTTGGTGAGAGCAATATGTTATAAAACTTTTTCATTTATACTTCTCGACTACTCTGGAACTCAATTATAATAAAGTCTACATTTTTAGTGGTTGTTTTAAAATGTAGTATAGTTGTCTCTGTTATTGGTAAATACGTAAGACACTTATTCGTCTGCATGACAACATTATCTCTGAAAAACCTCAAAAACTACTGAACGGACTTTCATAAGGTTTTTCAAAGGACGGAGTGATTCCTGAGGAAGGTTTAGGTTTATAATTCATGGTTTTTTGAATATTGCCTGTAATATTACGATAATTGTTGAAGATGTCGGAAAAATCATGCCGACTGGGAGTTTGACTGGCGTGCGCCGCGTATACCAATAGAGTTATATGTATGTATGTACCCATGCCAAGCCAAGGAAGGTTGCTAGTCTGGTTATATTTTTAATATTTAACATAAAATTATTCGATAAATGTGAATATGAAGCAGTAAATTAATTGTAATTGGGTAAATGTTCAATAACTTCACAACGTGTCAAAAGATGGCGCCACCGTCAAGTTGAATCGCGCTTTCGTTTAGTGAAGCATTTATATCGTACTGTCTGTTTCAATTTTTAACTATTGATCTTTCTAAAGGTTTAACGGGGTATGATGATCGGATTTTCACGCGTCTGCGTGACGTCCGCCGCCGATTGTTACGCTTTGGGCGGGCTAAAATCCTTCTGACCCCTAACTTTTATAGATCCAATTTTATAAAAATAAAGAGAAAATGTAGAATCAGAATATGAGTATGAAATAAAAAGATTGTTGTGAGAATATTTATTATTATTATCTGCTTATTATATAACGTAAATGTAAAAGTGATTAAATTTTCTTTCGTATTAATAAACTAGCTGTGCTCGCGGCTTCGTTCACGTGGACTACAGAATGCCCGCGCGAATCTTGCTCCCCCGCTCCCAGGCTATTTTAAAGACAAAATGCTTATTGTGGATGTTCCTTAAAAGATAGACGTATACTCTCCCTTACTTTTTAGTAGATATTTTTAATGTCTACAATTATTTAGTACGTTAATTTGTTGTATCTCATATAGTTTTCTCAGCGTAAGCTATATTAATCGCCCGAATTTATTCTCCATGACCAGTTGTTTTTTATTTATGCGGAACCCTAATTCTTATTCTAAAATAAAGGTAGACTAAGTTACTTCCTATAAAATCAGCTATCTACCAGTTAAAGTCCTGTCGAAATCGGCCCAACTGTTTCGGAGATTACCCGGAACAAACATACAGACAAGAATTTAAAAAATGGGTTTTTTATTATAGGTATCGTATATACTTTCATATGCGTTTGTTTAATTGTATAGATTACGGACTGTCGTTGACGTCAAAATCTTTGGTACATTAAAATATATTATGTTAAAAATATCACTATGACATTTACTGCAATTATAGATTTTTCTGTATTTTTTTGTTATATATGTCCATTAAAAACGTCAATCGATTGATTTTTTAGTTGATTCTAAACACAAAATAATAAGTATTTACATTTGAAATTCTCAAAAATATATAGATACGATAACGTGTATACATAAAATCACAGCTAGTTACAAGGAACTGAAGGAACCGCTAATATAATACGAAATAAAAATAGATACTTCGATACTTGTGAGTTCTTTATCAATTTCAGTCAGACTGACAGACGTGATGCAGAATTTTGTTTTATGTTGTAGCGAAGATAACGATTACTATCGATTGTCCATAAAACGATATTTATCAATACAATTTCACCGCCTGCTCAGCCGCCCCGCGCTGCTATTCATCAATACGCCTGCCAGACGGCCAAAGGCCCGGGTCGGGGTGATATCGTGACGCCAATTGATTTGATACCACAGTTTTCATTCGATACCAGTACTCATTAAGTTCTCTAGTATCGAATGAAAAGGTTCAATACCATATGCGTACTCAGTAGTATCGAATCATCGCTAATAGTGAAGTGAAGTGACACAAATTGGTAGTAGAGATGTTATATTAGGTTCAATTTTAGATATTCAGATACCTGTAATCTGTACCTAGTTGACAGTATAGATTAGAAAGGTAATAAAGAATTAGTATAATTATTTTCTGATTCTGTTAAGTAACAAATACCAACTGTATGGCCATTTTCTACAGAATGATTTATGTAAGTGGGCGTGGATGGCGAAATCCTAAACTATGAGGCATAGCGACAAATACTCAAAGAAGTCTCGGGCCGGATTTTCATATAAACTAAAATCGCATCATTGGATTTTGGTAAAATCAATATTCGTACCCAGGAATCTAACCCGTTAAATTTATAAAAATAAAACACTGTGTTATGACACCATTCGATAGTGATACTAAAAAGGATCATATTTTGGGAAGTAATTAAATATGACAAACTAAAGAAAAGTGCTAATTTTTAACAAAATACTTTTTTGTTTTTCGTAAACCTTAACTGATTGATTGTTCAAAATTATGTCCATTGTTTTGAATATGTATATAGGTGTATAACATTATTGATTCCATTTCGAATATTCTCCAAAGATCGTTTCAAGTCATCAATCTATACTATATATTTATACATACATATATACATACCATTACGCCTGTATCCCCGAAAGGGTTAGGCAGAGGTGTACTGACGTACACCCACAGGTTGCCGTGTATGTTTTATAGGTCCCATGTAATAGGGGACGAGACTATTTCCTTTAATCGGGCACAAAGCCAAACTCCGAGCTGTTACTGAGAATTTCATAGAAAACCCCAATAACACTTTGCTCGACCTGGGAATCGAAACCAGGACCTCGATCATAGCAGTCGCTTATCCAGCTCTTCAAAAAGTTCATTTAAAATTTCGACATATTTAAAATACATACTTACTGTCCCTCAAAATCCCGCCCCAACAATTGAATGAAAAACGTACTTGATGTTTATTTTTTCCGTACCATTATTTGATTCATTAAAGAATAAAAAATATTGGTTAAAAAATGTCTATCGTTGTCGATTTTCTGATTTAACCAGTTGCAATATGAAGAGATGTCCTAAATATCTCCTGGATGTAACTTTTGCACGACGCCTACGGAGCGGTAGAATTCATAATTGTATTTTTTTAGAACTTTACATATCGTAGCTTGAAACACTTGAATACTTTCAGTTGCATTTTTGTTGGAATTAGTGAGGAATGGTTCAAAATAGGTTAAAATAGCAATTTCTAAATCTTCATTGCAATTATGTGGCTTTATTATTTTACTTTTGATATATGTAGACTACCTCCTTGTTTATGGTTATTAACTATTTTTTGGAGTCGGTTAACAGCGAGGAAATCACGTGGAGGGTATTTGTTTTGGTACCGTAACAAAGCGCGCGTAGCAGGCAGTTCTCCCATTAATAAAATATGCCTTCATTAGATAAATTCGTTCACGTTATTGTGGTCTACCTTGAAGAGATAATAAAAGTTTGAAATTAAAACATAATGCAGTGAAGAAAATTGAGCATATTTTCGAACAAGGTTCATACTTAGTAATGTATGAACATAGACATTATTATAAGTTTATTAAAATCCAACATTTTGCTTAAGTTTGATCTTTATTATCTTTATTAGCGACACTATGGGTAACAGTGTTTTTTATTTTTCCAAAATCAACAGTTTCGATTCCTGGTTACGAATATTGATTTAAAAAAAATTAATTCGCTTTTAGTTTTCATGAAAATGGGGCCCGAGATTCCTTCGAGTATTTCTCACTATACCTGTTTAGTTTCAGATTTGGCCACCTACGCCCACTTTGAAAAATTCAGCCTGTATATGTAATAGTAAAAAATTAAAATAAAGATTTGAGATATAGAAATAATAATATCGACTATGGGAAATGGAAATGCTAAATAACTAACGTGTATATATACACATAGTATACGACAAACTATGCATGTTAGTCAATTATCCTTTCTGCTTTTGTTGATAATGTAATATATTGTGTATTATTTTATGATGATTATATAATAGTTTTTTATACTGTCCGTTTAGTTTTCTAATCACATTACGCATTCAGGATAATAAGTCATCTTCCATGCCTTGATCGAGAACGGAAAAACTAATTATGTCAATAAATTATATAAAAACCTTTAGATCGTGAAAATAGCTCTTCGAACGTCGGGCTATGATTAATATGCTGTCACACTTGTATCGATTTCGTTAATGGATTACAGTTCACATGCATAATATTTCCTTGGAAACGAAATCATCCGGAGAAGTCTGCTAATATAGGCTGAATAATATTATTTATTAATATTTGAATTTTAAAAGGTTTGCTTTCTATAATCGATCACCTTTAGATCTTCTGAAATATTGTTATTTTTAAATATTAGGTAGGCGCTAAAGTAATTAGTAAACATTAACAATGAACAACACCGTGTAGTTTTATCTTTATAATGTGTTTGTATGAGGTTTAATGATTTAGTATATTGTATTAGTATTTTGGGTTTAATACAAATAAATAAATATAGTATTTTTTGTTACGTTACGTAATAAAATTAAAATAAATAAGGTAAATATTATTAAACCTTATAATTTCTATTGAGATATAAAATTCGTTGGATATGTAAGTATTTTGTCGGCGAAACGGCAGTCGACATTTATCATTTTTACTAATTATCTTCAATATATTATCTGAAATATTGTTTTGTGTTATTATATTTAGTAGCTATATCAGTGGCTCTCCACGCATAGACTACATAAGTATTGTTTATTTATAAAGATAAAAGTTTTTCTTATTAATACATTTTTTTATCTTTAATTAGGTACCAAAAATGCTCTCTTCTGTTCCACCACAGCGCTGCCGCTTCTCTCAAAGGTTTTAAAGTGGATTTTAATATTTTTATTTATTTCACATTTTTTTCTAAAGTATACCTAAGAAAAAGATGGATTCTTTAAGGATTCTTTTCTTGAAATTTATGCAGTCGATGGATTATGATCTCTCGGTGGTCACCGTTGTGTTAGGATTGTACTATGTATAAATAAAAAAGAACGCAATGTGTATTATTTAGTGTTTATTGTGATTTTGATACAAATGGCAAACACTAACAATATCTCAATATTAACAAACGCTATCAGTGATTCAACAAAACTAAAACCTGTATACATACATATCTTAGCACCACAGCAGTAACCACGCTGACCGCTAGTTAACCGTTTGCGTTTGGCGTTTAAACAGAGAAGGTATGGTTTTATTTACTTAGTTACTTAAGTATGTAAAAGTCTTCCTCTGGTGTTTTATTAAGATTTAAACTTGCCAAACGTTAGTTAATCCATTCAATAGTTAACAATAGAAATATTTTTTTAACGTCTTCGATAGTTAAATGTTAGTTATACATATATGTTTTTTTTTAGTTTATGAAAAGTCTGTTGAAGCACATTAATACCTGTCAGTTACGTAATTTAACATTCGAAATATAAAAATTCCTAATATTTTGCTAATTTTTTATGCATAAAATATGACATTGAATTTTTTTGTATCTAGCTGCCCCACTTCCCCGTATGGTTCACACAAACACAACTTATCAAACATGAAACCAGTCATTGTGACTTAAATGTAAAATATAGACGTACGTTATCGCCGAGTTATTTTTAAACCTTTTTACCTTTTAGCTATTTATGCAGCGTATTTATCAGTTCGCTCCCTATTACAAGATAATGGTGACATTTCTTTTTCGATAATTACTTGTGTTCTTCAGTATGCTCTCTAATGAAACAAAGTTGTACTAAATCTGGGTTGCCGATGTAATTAAAAAAGAAACACGTAAATAGATAGAGTGTTTCATGATTTACAAGTACACTAATATAAATAACTACAGAGACATTGCATTTTACAAAATGCAAGGATGATTTATAGTACTCCATGACTTTTATACAGATTTTTATGAAAAGATTAAACTGTATTTATAATTTCTAAGAAGTCAAGTAATTTACTCTTTAAATGTATGTCAAGAAAGTGTATTAAAACAGATAAAAATAAAAGTAAAACACGTATTTCAACTCACGTAATATTGTTTAGAATGTTTTCAAGTGTTCGGGTTGATTCCTTTTATAAAATATTTCCTATTCTAGAATAAGAACAAATACTGTTTTAATCCAATAGAACATTATTTTAAAAACCTTTTACGGTAGCGTATATTCTATTTGGACTGTACGATATTGTGTTCGTCCTAAATTTATCGCAAGGCCTCTTGAGATACAGCTTCTATTAAAGTTTCATGCCCCCGCTGACTTTCGTTTGCAGCTCCATAAATTGAACCTACAGTATTCTCGTTCAACTTTTAACTTCTAACTGGGCCTAAAACTTTAATCTGTTAGGAAAGTCTGGATCCATTTTCAACTCTCTGTTTATATAAAATTTGTGAATTACTCTCTCTTAGGAAGAGATGAGCCATATTAGAAAAACCTCAATATCCAATATCGATATTTTGATGCTATGAAAGTAGGTGACGTTTTTTTTTTGGGGCTACTTCTAAGCTAACGACGTTTTTTTAAGGAAAACCTGTGTTTCTGTTTATATAAGGTATGCTTATGTATTGAACCTCAGAGTCATTTTTGTACAACCAAAATATGCGGAAACATCAACTATGTATTGTCTTTCTTAACATCGATACTTTAAGGACTCTAATATCGATGTCAAAACTTTAATGTTATCAATATCAACATCGATTTATCGAAGACATCGACGAATATCGATAATTCCTACTCTTAACTGTTCGTTTTGAAAAGCTTTTACAGTTTTTCTTACCCTTTTCGAGAGCTTACATGCTTATGTGCATATAAAAGTTAGATAAATCAAAATTAAATTCCATAATAGAGTAATCTTTAATGTCAATACTTTGTTCGCCACATGTGTTGATACTTTGACACCGTCCAATCTTCCAGTTACTTCCTTGAGCGCTGGCGCAGCAGCCGCCTCAGCGAGAGACCTCAAGCGGCGCAAATATATGGCCCTTTATACAGGCTACATATTTATGACGTTTTGATTTGAAACCTTGGGACCGTAAGGTAAAGAACTGCGAGTCATGCAACAAGGCAATGCGGCCAACTTACTGGGTACGATTCCTTCTGGCGGCGAGTTAGATAGCATCCACTACTTTTATTTCAATACTCTCGATCTTTGATTGAAATAAAAATCCTCTAATTATGTCATCTTCTTCTAATTTAGCTTATACTTCAATAAAGGGATTATTTGTAGGCACACCTGTACAGGTAGACTTTTCTCTGGTAGACCGTAGCACGTATGGCCGGCATAAATAATATATAAAATTTCTTCCTTCTTTTCAAAAGAACCCAATTGCAAAAGCTCATTTCATATCATTCTTTATAATCTGTTGGGGAAAGTTGATGAGTTAATTTAGATACGGTACCCACAACTTGGGGATTTCAGTACATTTCATCCTTATGATTCACTACTTTCCATTTCTAAATGTGTGTTGACTAAATATAGTAATAGTTATTTTAAAAGTATCATAATTCGGTCTACTTATTTTTATTCTTTAGCTAAATTAGAGAACGTTGTTAAAGCTGATAGAATGGATGTTTTTAAAAATAATATTGACATTAGAGTAAATCTTATTAGTATGATGTGTACAAAGTATAACTAGAGTTTTTGGCGGGATTTTGATTTGTTATGAGATGGTTTTTATTTTAATTTATAACTTAAATTATTTTGCCCTATATTATGTAATCTTGGCGTCATTTTACGTGATGTAGTTAGACTATTGTGCACTAGTGAAGAACTAGGAACATGCATTTCATGTTGCTACAAACACTTTCTGGGCAGTTTTAATAAAGCAGCCGCGATTATGTTTGACCTATGTTTGAAGATTACAAGAATAATTAGAAAAATATCCTATTCACGTGAACTTGGTAGAATTGTGGATGAACACAGTTGCTATTAAATAACAAAAAAAGGTATAAATAACATACGAGCAACTCGGAGAAGTAGAACCTCAGAGATCTAAGTAGTACAAAGAAAAAATTATGCTTACTATATAGCCTCAATAGTTTTACCGTTGCTGCGTTGTGCTGATTTACGTGGCTTGTTAATCAAAACATAAAATATGTCTTTCAACACTAAGACTTAACTGTCTTACCGGATTACCAAGGTCATTTTATATTTACGTACTAGCTGTACCCCACGGTTTCACCCGTCTTAATTTTATCCGACAAACACCGCGCCGCGCAGCCAACGCACCCGTGTTTCCTATCATAATTGTTCTCGCTTCCCGTAAGTACAAATTATTTAAATTTTTCACTATCTCCTAAACTACGTGTCCACAAAACACGTTTTAAAGGGCCAAATTTAACTTCATAAAATTGTCTTTATTATGAAGTAACTTTTGCTAAGGATTAATATGCCATGCCTAAAAACAATGCTCATAAATCAATTTTTAATTTTCAAGAATTTTTTTGGCAAAGTGTCTTATTGTGGCTTATGGTTAAGAGATAGGTATATGCTGTACCTGTATGCTATCGCGGACTATTCTTTATATATACTAAGGGCCAATATTTTTATAGAACATTGTATTTACGTATCATTAACCGTTGGGTTAATTCTATTATTCTATTTGGGATCATTGGCTAGAATCGGCGTCTCTCAGGGATCGATTTTGGGACTATTTTTGTTTCTAGTTTATATAAACGATCTACCGCTGATGGTTGAAAACGGTGCTGACATGGTTCTTTTTGCAGACGACACTTCACTTGAATAAATGAAAAGAATGGATTCGGAGCTTAGGCAATTAAACAATTCTTTAGTTAAAATCTCTGAATAGTTGATAATGCTGTCTTCTTGAGTATTACGCTTGGTCAGCATAATTATTGAGGGACAAGCAGTCCGAGTTGGGGCCCAGATGAAGTATATGGGCCTCACCTTGGACGGACGTTGGCGGGGGCAGCTTTTATTCAGAACAATAAACCTTCGATCGTATATGACATTTTTTTTAAATTATTTCTGTCTAATGATCCTTTATTAACAATTTTAAAGTTATTTAATATGTTATTAGTTTTCTTCTAAGGTTTAGTTAGTAAACCTGTATAAATACATCATATATACCTAGTGCTGTGACAAACACAGTTGGAAAATAACAGTGTGACAGTGTTTGCATAGGATCGGATTTAACTATTGTTTGCGGTCGATTCGTTTCATTCAAGTCTCGATACCACCTTCCCTGATCAAATAAAGGCAATTCTACGTACATGTTAGTGTTTGCATACATTTACTGAATATATGTCAATATTACGGAATAATAGACGTACAAGTACCTGTGCAGTTTATGCTTTGGACGATAAAGAAATTTTAATAATTTGCTATTATTAGCTTGTTAGAGTATCATATTCAATAAAGATAAAAACTTTATTTAATATAGGCCCTTATATAAAACTAGAAACATTTATGAATGTTAAAACACTATCATCGATCCGGAAACATCCCAGTCATCGAGTAGAGCCGGCAAGAAACTAGATCGGATATATCAATATAGATATTTTTATCGAATAGAAAGAGAAAGAGAGTCACTTCTAGACATCACAATCATTCACGTATTAATCCATCCTTTAATAACCTTTCGAAAGTAGAACTCGAATTACATTATCTTTGAACTAATAATGTCCGCCAAATCGGTAATGTGCTTAGAAAACTTATAGAAACTAACAAAATAGTGTTTATTGTTACCTAAATACTACAATTACATTGTTAGAATAATGATTTTTATCTGGCCTTTCTTGATTTATAAATAACGAAACACAAATTACTAAAAACGTTCATTAGTTCAACTAACTATCTTTCACGTTGTATATTACATACAGCCTCAACGCAGCGAAAATAATAACGACTAATGCCTACCTTGTATTTCTTGCCGTTATCACAACTCAGTAGGGTCCGCATAGCGTGTTTTCCTCTTCTAATGTCCTTTATAAACTGTCATCTCAATATTCACATCATTTATACACAAAATTCTCTACTCAATTCACTCATACTTTCTTCCGGTTTTCCTCTACTCCATATATCTATTTTCATACTTAACACTCTTCTAGTTATACCATATAATATGAATTTTATCTCTCCTCATGTCATGTCCATACTGTGCTAACTTATTATAATTCTCTGTCACTGGTGCTATTGTCATAGTTTCTCTGATATAATAATTTTATTAAACAACTGTTGCATACAATATATTGGTCTGAAAAGTTTTTAAAACTACCTATGCTAGTTGGTGGCTTGCTATGGCGTAACATAGCTTACGTAGTATGTACTTCTGAAATCATACGAAACATTTAAAAAGTCTATTCAAACATACATACAATTTTACTCAAATATTTTTATATATTAGTATAGATTTATTTTTTTAAAACTAGAGGTGCCCCGCGGTTGTGTTGCGTTTGTTAAGTAATTATTTTCGTCTTGTAATTTTGTTTTGAAATGCCCATATTATTGACAGCTTTTATAATCTTATCAATTTAAGAATAACATAAACTTCTCTTATACAACATTTCATCAAAATCGGTTGAGAATGTATAAAATAATAATGCTTGTTATTTTTTCTTTTACCATTTCTTAATATTTTATTCACAATTCTACAGCCTACCAATTAAGGAATGAAATTTCCGTGTGCAATAATTTCATAAAAATCGGTCAAACCGTTTTTGAGTTCAATCCAAACAGATAGACTGATTTTTTTTTTAATGTCGTAATTATCAATATAATATATGTCTATGAAGAAATTTGGAAAAACAATTAATGTACACACAGAACTAGAGATTTGATATTATATATGTACTACCAATTTATTAATATACATAATATATTGTTAATTTAGATTTGAAATTGAAAAAAAAGGAAAGCAATTCAATTAACAATTCTTTCGTGAATATGGCATGGCACACAGAAGATTGGAGCTAGTCATGTGCAGAATTACCATTCGTTGTTTGGCCTCATTCAGTTATTGTTTTCGTATTTTTGCCCCTATTTTGTGTACATAACGAGAAATTTCAAGCTCCAACTGTTGAACGGGTTTTGCGTGGAGGCACTTTCTGTTTTCACAGTTTGAATTCAGTTTCTGCCGACTAAATGGCGGTTTCGTTTGCGTGTTTCTTTTTGATTCGTTATTTGCAGCCAAGAAATCTTATAATGAGTCAATTTCGATGTCACGGTGTGTTAATATTAACTCATAACACTGTAAAAAAATGCCTAATAGGGTTCTTGTTATTGTTAACAATGGATAAATTAGGTATAAAACAATTTTGTTTTCTACAAATTAGTATAATTTGTTACACTCTATTTATTGAAGTGAAATAAATCTTATAGTTTGTTTTTGTAGGTTGTTACGTCACTAAATATCATTTTAAGTAACAGCGTCTTGAGTCGAGTTAATCATGTGTGACTGCTATGATGGCACGTACAAGATTATTTCATCTCCTCTCTCCAGCCCTTCGCATTGGAAAATTGTTATGATATGTTTACTCCTTTATTAGGTCTATTATGTTAGGTACTTTTTGTTTACATGTTCCAACTTGTTCATGTTAGGATATAATAAGTTTTTTGATATTACTTCTAGAGGCGCCCCAGGACTTTGAACGCTTTTATTACGTTATTACACAGTAGTTCACTCATGTTATTGACAATTAACATAAGCTTCCCGTTTACAAAATTTCTTTAAAATCGTTAAAGCCATTTTTTAGTTTAATCCGGACATACCAACGTACACAAATTATAAAAAATATCATACCCTAATCAGTGCTCACTAAAATAGATGCCTATCGGGCAATTTGGGTAAAGAATTACATGTACAGACGAACTACAGATTTATTCATATAGATAACGCAATGAAATGTATCCCCTGTTATGTGGAATGTTTGATTGTTTGCGAGGTAACCTCAAACTCGCAAAGCTAACAAAGTTTGATCTATACACGTAAACAAACGGCAGACAAGTTCAAAAGAGAAAAGGACGACACACTGACCAGAATGTACATATATTTATTATTTACACTAACCATTTTGAGCTACTATGGAACTCTCCATAAGTAAAAAATACACACTTAAAATTTTTTACGTTCCTTAAACTCCCTTGAACACCTAGAATCCCAAATATCAGGAATAAACCCATTACCTTTTTTTGATTTATTGTAGTATGAAAGTAGCATTTTTATAACTAACTCACTGTATGTATTAACTTTATTGTATAGAAGTAATAAATTATGTAAAAAAACCAGTTTATACACAGAGAAAAATATGCATCGATATTCCGATTTATTTATATTAAGGGACGTGAGAATCCGAGACGGAGATTTTCTTTGATCGTTTTGCTGTTGAATGCTCATCGCTTAGGAGAACTGGACTGAGAGAAAACTAACAAAATCAACATTTAATTAATTAGCACATTTTATGTATTTTTTTTTGTTATCCTACTACTGTCAAATGAGTTTTAAGCAGGTAAAAAGTATACAGTGCAGCCCAGAAACAACTACCTACCACCAAGGACATCATCCTACCACAGACAATGGTTACCAACATTAATATTTTTCCCATTAAATAACTTAATCACTGCGCATTTTATAGAAATTGATTTTAAAGTACTTACCTATGTAATTTAGTTGTAATTAATTAGAGATGCAAGCAGAAAGTTGCCGGTCGTGTGCAACGGTCGAAAATCTATAATAATATAACAAAGCGGGAAAGTTTTTTTGTTTGATTGTTTGTTTGTTTAACACGCTAATCTCTGGAACTACGTGTCGGATTCAAAAAAATCTTTTTGAATATGATAGCCGGACTGTCGAGGAATAGTATAGGCTATTTAAGATTAGGCTAGAACTCTCAGATAGCCTTAAATATTGATTTTTGTTACGTAAGTCGGAAGTCGAGGTCCTCCCGTATTGCTTTAAGCGCGTGCGCTGGCGTAATCGTTAATGATACGGAAATATAATGTTCTAAAATAATATTGGTACCTTTAGTATATAAAAAAAAGTCAGCGATAGCATATGCCTATCTCATCACAATAAGGTATTTTATGATGAAGATTTGTTGAAAATTAAAAAGTGATTTTATAAGCATTATTTTTAGACATGGCATAGATAATAATCCTTACAAACAAACGTTACTTCATCATAAAAACAATTTTATGAAGTTAAATTTTGCTCTTTAGACACATTGTTTTAGATTACATGGATGCGTTGGCGGCGCGGTGGATGTCGGATAAAATTAACACGGCTGAAACCGTGGCGAACAGCTAGTACTAGATAAAAGTGGGTGAAGTTTCGTTCCTTGAATATTGTCGGGAAACGGTACTGACTGCTGGGGGCTTGCATTCCGGATATTGATTATTTGCGGATTTGCTAACATCCTTATGAGCGTCGGCAAAAATTGTGTATTTTTTCTCATGTTACTTAATAAATTATTACTTATTAAATATATAGGTATTACAAATTGTGAATGTATGAACGCAAGTAATCCAATTATTTTCAAGATAACTTACGGGTAAGGGCAAACGACTGCCGGCCCAGTTTGTTACTTTTATATAAATATTTTATTACATATAGATTTTATAATGAAAAACATGTAAATCGTATGTACTCAGTGATCACTTCACATCATGTGTTGCCGGATCACCGTCTCATCTTAACATCTATTTCATAGATAATATTGTATTTATATTAACAACACTTTGGTATTTTTTTATTCTTAAATTTTAGGGATTTTATGCAATTCGCATATATTGTCATCTCCATCTTAGCATAAGCATATATACGCATTATAATATAATTTTTAAATATTTAATAATAAAATGCAATTAATTTGAACAGGCTAGCCGGTGTGTACAGTGGGCGTACGACCTAATATTTAATTGTACATTCAAACTTTCCAACAATTACTTCTTGAAATAAACTTTCACTTAAAAAAAATCAAATAATATATTTTACCCAAAAATTTCAAATAATTATTATAATTGTCACAAGAATCTTGAATAATCTTGAGCTCACTTCCTAAACATTTTTCTGCCAGTGAAATCATTGAATGCTTTGAATTTTCCACTTATGAAGACGTTATAAAAACACTTCGGTGCGCGGTGAAGCGTTAACTTTTCGATGTGGTGATGCTTCTAGTGGATTGTAAGAACGGGTAAGAACTGATGGCTGACCGCGATGCCGAGCGGCGCGAGACCAAATTATTCAGCCTGACCACAACTTTATAGTACGTACAACTCGTGCCAAACTTTGTGGCCGGTAGAGGTGGCCAATCTGAACATAGAAACGAGGCCGAACTTGCGCATTGTACAATCGAATAAATAATACGTAGAATGCCATAACAATATGTTATATTGATTTGAAACAAATTCATAACTTTTATAATGATTATTAAATATAATATATTAAAATATCTCTATTAATTGTACCAGTTCTGCGCAAACTAACGCGCCTATGTTCACACTTTCACAGCGGTCATAAAGTTTGGCGCGAGGTGTACCTACCTGTAACATTGTGACTGTAGGGTTTATTCAAAGATTTATATAATTTCCCATATAGACTCCCAATATGAATAACATCGTAACTTTAATTGCAATTCAATATAACTACACGCTAAGCAAATACAGAAAAAAGAACTCTATTTTTGAATTTTACAGCTATATCTCTACGACTAATAGATCTCTTTTTATTTGAATAAAATTATCACTGTAAATTAAAAAAAACATATTTATTTTTATTAATTAATTTATTATATTTCACGGATATATAGTCAAAAGAACTTTAAAAATATGTATCATGATGCCAAAAAAATAATCATGAAGTTAATTAAAAAAAATTGAAACGTCTTTTCTGAAATCCATGCTTTAGTTACGATGTTATTCATATTGGATATCGATATAAGGTTATATAATTATATAAAACACGACGTATTGGTTGAGATCTACACGTGAATATTACAGTAAAAGCTAAAATTGGTCTGAATGATAGATGAGACATTTCCATAAACATAAATTTTATTATTTTGTCAGTCTACATCCATTCTTCCTCAGAATATAGCCATAAAAATCGATATTGTTTCTCTCCGACGTGTGTTAAATTGTCACTTTGTGAAAAATTACAATATTACGGGAAAATAAACTGTGACGGTTGTTGTAATTACTCTATACAATTAATAAAATTGAAGTGTCTGTTTGTAATGTCAAAATAACATCTTTTTACTAAATGCATATGAAAGTATAAACAACACCTATAACAAAAAACCCATTTGTAAAATTTTTGTCTCTCTCTCTCCCTCTGTCTGTTTGTCCTGGGTAATCTCCGAAACGGTTGAACCAATTTTGACGGGACTTTCACTGGTAAATAGCTGATGTTATAAGGAGTAACTTAAAAGAATTAGGGTTCCGCGCAAATAATAGAATCAATTCGGACGCTTAAATAGTTTACGCTGAGTAAACTATAGATTTATTTGATTAATGTACTACCATAATTGTAAAAATTTTCTAATCACGTGACATTAGCAGAAATGTGGATGAACACAGTTGATATTAAAGAAGAAAAACCAGCCTATAAGTGCACTTGTTACTGATGAAAGATCCCTTCCCGTATAATGTATCCGTATCAAGTGTGAACACATTGACAAGTCGAAAATGAATAATTTTCTGGGCGGTCACTTTAAAAAAATATTTACAAGTGCGGTGTGCCAAAATAGGTAACCCTATCTATCGAATTACTCGTTTATTTACTATATAAATTAGGCAACACAGTGCTAATTTTAATAATTTTTAAATTTTATGCGTTGCCTGAATAAATTTAAGCCATATATCAATATCTTGTACGAATATTATAATATATTATGTAAGGCATTTGGACAATCGCAATGTATTTTTATTCTTTTTTCTCTGCAGTACATATATAAAATATAAAACCATTTATTTTAAGACACATCTGTAATATGTTCGAGGAAAAACATTAAGTAAGAAACAGGCCCTACGTTCTGTAAGTTGAACACATTTTTTCTTAAGATTGATGGTTACGGTCTACAATAAAACTAGATTGAGTGTCGCTAATAGTTCCCGATTGTAACCAATCCATCTTCTCGGCTGGCGCGCGGCGAGGCGACGACGTCGGCAACGCGAACGGTGACTTAGATTAATGTCACTATCACACCTGCGCGGGTTCAATGAACTGTAGTATGCTGACAAAGAAATTTGAAATTCATGAATAATTCATATATTCAGTTTTTTGGTAATAGTTAAGATAAAGGACCTTTTTGAGAACAAATGTTGTTAATATTATTTAGAAAATGATATGCGGAACTGCTTTCGTTTGTAATGGTTATTTTAGATATGGAATTTTAAAATAATTTTAGGCTGTGAATTTTTAAACATTACGTAAATACCACCACGCCCGTATCTCCGAAGGTTTAGGCAGAGGTATACTAATGTACACACTCACAGTTCGAGGTTTATGTTTTTTAGGTCCCATGTAATAGTAGGCGAGCCTATTGCCGTTAATCGGGCACAAAGCCAAACTACGAGCTGCTACTCAAAATTTCATTAAAAAAACTCAATAACACTTCGCTGGACCTGGGAATCGAACCCAGGACTCGATTATAATAGTCGCGCTTACGATCACTAGGCTAACGAAGCAGTTGAACTGGTTTTCAATATTTAATAAAAAGAGGTATATTTTATTTGTTTGAAAGGGGTAATTTCCAGTGAAACTAATAGGACTAATGAAACGATTCTGGATGTTCTCTCACATAAAGGAAGCTACTTTCTGTCCGAGTGACATTGGCTAGATTTTTTTGATATTAAGTTTTATATTGTAATATATGACTGTAGTGAACTCGTACGAAGCCGCTGGTGGTTGTTTTTTCTTTTAATGACAGATCTGTTACCAAAATTAACAATATCAAAGCGCTACTTTGTTCGTAGCTAATTATTTAAAAAATACTGCAAACGAATCTACATCGATGATATCGGCACATTGCGTAAAATCGATCCCAGTGTCTTTTTTTTAGGGTTCCAATCCTCAAAAAGGAAAAGAGGAACCCATATAGGATCACTTCGTTGTCCGCAGTCTCTCTGTCTGTCTGTCAAGACCCTTTTTCTCAGGAGTGCGTGGAGGTATCAAGTTGAAATTAATATCAAGAACTCAGTTCTGCAATCCCTTGAAGCTGTGAAAAAATTAAATTTTTAAATCAACGCAATCAAAAGATACGGCTTGATTATGTCTCATTTCTATACAATTTCAAAGGGAACAAAAACCTATAGAGTACTTCCAGTTGACCTACAATCATGAAATTTGGCAAGAAGCAGTGTCTTGTAGCACAAGTAAAGGGAAAAATCCGAAAACTGTAAACTTGTAGTTAGATAATTAATAAGAATTAATCTTGTTATTTGCTGTTGGTAAACTGACCGCGGCATATGTTGATGTATAGGGATAATAGTTTTCCAACGGCAAAGTTAAGTTTGTCCAGTTTATCTTTTCGTAAAACAATATTAAAATAAAAATCAGCTCCACCTTTCGACTATTTTCACAAACTGCACAACACTATCTATTAGTGAGTAGTTAAAATGCTGTATTTGATAGAGATGGGTAAAACATATAGGTACATATATCGAATTATTGATATTTTCTCATAAAAGTATTGATATATAATAACGTCGTTATTTTTACCATGATGTATCGATATTTATGTTACTGTATCGATTTATTAATTGTATAGATACCAATGTTTATTTTTGCCATAATTATATTTTCTGTCCACTTTTAGTGACAAAATAATAAAAACTAAAAACTTAAAAAAATATATTTGAAAACGAAATGTTATGACCAATATAAATCATCGATATAGGTAATTCTCGTAACAAAATGTCGCTCATACCTATTCCAATAGCATCAAATTTGTACTTTGAAATTAATAACGACTGTAAAACATAGCGACATCTAGCGTCGAGTACCGCTCGTACTCTAATACTGTAGTACTGGAGTATCGAATAAAAAGTCTATAAAGTGATTGTGTACAAAATAAAAATAAGTGTTAGAGTTTTATTATAATTATCTATGTAACTTGCAGTACCATGTTCGGAAAAAAGAAGACATAACTTTCCGAAATTCAAAACTCAAAGTAGAAAAATTCAACTCAAAAAATTCCTATTTGATTGGAATAAATCAATATGACTAAACTTCGTGTCATACATGTTAAAACATCTTTGTAAAACAGAGTTCTTAGCATAATTGTGTTAAACTGGCCGTGGTGCAAATAAGCGCGGATTACGAATAATTTTTGTATGTGTTTTGAAGTTGATCCTATTCACTAGTTCGGAACAATCAATGTTGTTGTTTAAAATATCGTATATCGTATAATAATCTCATATACAATACTTCAGGGGTACAAAGACATGAGACGCCTCCCACGGAACAACTGCCAAGACAAGCCGCGACGCCACGTCACAGTTATTCCGTTCATTGTTTTACTTTTAAAACTTTTTGTTTACTTGTAAATCTTCAGTGAAATTGATTTACGAAGGTTCACAGTTTTTTCATGTTTATACAACTTTAACTTTTCCCGCCACGAAACAGTTGTATGACAAGATATTATCATGTTGGGAATCGTGACCTTCGATTAAAATTTTGGCCTAACATACATCTTGATTGATTACTTTACTGTATTGTTTCGTTTATATAATTATAGCGCGGATCGTTGAAATATCAGTTTCATATATTTTAAGATATCCTTTTTCTCGTAATAGGTAATGAATTTTTAATAATTTGAGAAAACATGGTATTTTGTTTGTCTTTATTTTGCACAACCACTGTACAACTTGTTGATTTGTAATTGACTGCACTATTATGACTGAGTTCCAAGACCGTCATAAATAAAAATTAATAATGTTACAGAATTAATAATATCTTGAATTTCATAGCGTTCCGTTCCTTGAAAACGAACTCTAATGCATAGCCTACACTGTACGTCATACCTTTAAAGGTCCTCTGAACTTTAAACTTTAATAGAGAGATTGACAAATTTTCATAGAACATGTGGATCAGATATCCTAAAAATAAAAAAAATAAAATAAAAGAAAAATATTATGGGAGTGTAGGAACACAGAAGTGTATTTTTTTTTGCTTTTTGCCCTATAATAGAACCGTGATACGTACAAGCGTCAAACTTTGTGTGATTATAGTTCAAACACTAAAAGAAAAAAAAAATTATAAACGTGAGTCGAGATCGTAAATTAAATGAAAGAAAACACATTTTTTTAGGTAGAACGAAACCCTTCATTTGTGATTTCGATTTGCACTTGACCGTAATTATCATAACAATTTTACAAATCCAGTGACAATGATGTGAGCACATAAACTCAATTTTACCTGATTTAAGACTATGTGTTGACGATTTATAAAGAATTTATGAACTCCTAATTTAGAAAAAAAAATTATATCGATAACAAACAGTTATATGAATGCTGTTAATATATTTATTAACTTTGTTACTTGAATTAGTTAGGATAAATCTTAACCTCTACAAATCGAATATTTTCTCCGCCTAAGTCGAAATTCTGCATAAGTCGAAAACTATAACTCGATTTTTTTTTGTCTCCCTTGAAGTTCGCCTTACAGAGTTTTCTAATTTTCAGTTAATAATTCGTTTCATACGTGAAAATTATCTTTTATTAAATCTCAGCACTGAAAACTTATATAAATAGCAATCAAATTCTTATAGGTATTTTTACGAGGGGTAGGGTGAGGTGTTTCTGTGCGTCTCGATGATCGGGTCTTCCACGACTCTTCATATAACTACGTTATTATCTCCTTTATGAACAGAACCTTTAAACTGAAATGTATTACGAGTTTATGGCACGTCTTAGTATTATATTCGCAAAAGAAATTGCTTTTTATTTTAAGATTAATTTTTTTCAGCAAATTTAATAGCTAATTGTGTTATACTTCTTTTGGCGCATTTAGTAGAGGGTAAAATAAAGAGATGAGCGTGCGTGATTGAAGTGCGACGTAATGAAGTTAGCCATCAGTGTTTTTTTTTAAGTTTAATTAAATTTCAATAATGTTCATTTATACAGCATTAAATTATTTTTAAAACACAACAGTAAAAGCATCATGTTGGCTACGGGATAAAATTTATGGAGTTATTTTTATTTTGTCACGCCAAAGAAATATAACTTTATATGTGCGTACTTATGTACAAATAAAAAAAAGAATAATGCCTATTTTTGCCTACGTTGGCAATAAAGAAAGGCGTCCAATAAGAAAATAAAAAATATCTTATAAAGAAAAATTAATGTTTGTCAATGCGTTCTTGGATCGTTTATCCCCGACCGAGTTGAATCTTTGTATAGTTTTTGTTGGAAGAAGTGTGATAATTTTCGACGTAGTACCATTAACGTACACTAGATGGTGTGGAAGTCGTTTGAACAAAGTAGTGTATTTTATATAGTTTAGCAGCAGTTCGTGTGTTTTCAGATAAATATAGAACTGAAAACGAGGAAGGCTCTAGGAGCACATGTTTAAAAGACGGTCTCCAGCAGGGACAAAGTTTCCGTAACACGTCAAAAGTATATTCACGTGAACGAATACTTGAGCATCAGCTAATTAATTAGTAATATAAAAATACAATATGTGTGTGTTATGGTAATAAACAATATAAATAATAAAAATAAATAAACAATTTCACATACGGCCATTTAATTTCAAGCTTAGCTAAGCTTGTATTAAGGTAACTAAATAGCTGATAAATTATACTACATGAACAGAGATCTAATATCGATTATACACATATAGATATTTAAGATTGAGACGCAACTGACAATAAATTTATGCTTATCACTTAAAAGTCAATTATGTGCGGGATAGAACTCACGATTCTTTAATAGTAGGGATTACTGTCACTACGCCATGGGGTCTGAAAACATTATTTTATGATTTTAAACATTAATATCGACTATCCCAATAATCAACCTTAAAAATTTGAGAGGATTCATTTGTATAGTTACATATAGACGCCGAAAGTATTTTGAGCTTTTATTTTTAAATTTGAGCAAATAGCTATCATGTTTGTAGGAACTATACCTATCACTTCTATAAGATGGATAATAACTTGAGTAAAAGTCACATATAAAAATTCAGTTGAATTACTTTGTTATAATTAAAAGAGAAAACGCATATTTATGTTCTCAGTGTAAATAATTAACAGTATCCACTTTCGACTTCGTTAACGAGGACCTAGCTTAAGTGTGCTCGTCTAATTTAAGATGCGGTTTAAAGTTGGTTTCATAGTATCAACTTCGGGGTGAACGCTCGCTTACGAACTTCTTGTACGGGAGTTGGCCAAATACCAACGTTGGAGTCAAAGCTATTTTGTTGATCCAAACGGACGAATAGCGTTTGGGCCAAAGAAAATTTTGCTAAGTATAAATCAACTGAACGCATTAAACTTTTAACATATCGTATAAGTCTTTGAATGCAGTTTATATTAAGTTTAAAAAAAATTTGCTTATTAGTTGATGATGCTCATTTTAGAAAGTAAATATTTTAATGAGTGAAACATTAAAATCTAAATTTCTGATATTATTATCAATTGTTAACTATATCAAGAATTTAAGGTAGATCCCATTATTGGTCATCGTCCTCGATTCCCTTGTTCAACTGGTAGACCTACTTTACGTAGTGTCAACAAGAGCAAAAAAAGTTTTGATGTATCTACGAGTACTGTGACCTGTGATGTTCTGATATATACATATTTATCAGTAAATCAGTAATCACTTTTAGTGTCCAGTTTAATTATCTGATTGAACTCGACGCTCGTGACGTCCGTAATTCCAGCGTAGCATTTTTATTTAAACTTCGACTTTTGTTGACATTAAGAAGAAGAATTAGCTAATAATACTGTTTGGTAACAGGTATTAGGAATATTTGACATTTTAAAATAACCACTTATATTAATTTTATTGAACTAGCCATGCCCCACGTCACCTTCAACGCACCCGTGTAGGCTATCGCAGTTCCCACTTCAGTTTTCCATATTGCTTGACATTCACGGTTACTGCGCCGTTAATTAGTACCGTAGCGTGAAGCTATATAGCCTATAACATTCTTCAATAAATAGGCTACAAAATGCACATTTTTTTTTTAAATCCACGACCTGGTATCTTGTTCCAAAATAAGCGCTTTCGAACAATAAAAAAACTACATCTCAAGCTTTATATTAGTATAGATAAAGACCCAATTTATTAGTAATAGGAAACAGTTCATTTTCCTTGAGAGAGAGAACAGAAAATACGAGCATTGTTGAGACACTCATGTACTACATGCAAATTATTAGTTTTTATTTGAATCTAAACAAACCTTTTTTTTTTTTTTTTTTTTAGAACTGACTACACTGTTAGCCTTAGGGGCCCTAAAGCCGCTGCGGCTTTTACAGCTTCACCGGACTTGGGGGCGAGCGCAGAGGGCACTCAGCCGCGAAAGTTTTGTGGACGACTCGCACGAGGGTGCCAAAGTGGCCGGACCTCGGCTCGGGCGGTCGCCGCGTTCGCAAATAAGTCGCGATCTAATCGAATCCCTACACCTACGATTCGAGCTAACTAATTTATACACATAGGCACGTTTCCTTCCTCCTGGGAGGAAGGAAGGAACCGTGCGTATGTGTATTCAGTAATCGGAATGTTTCTACACTAACTAGCGCTAACTAACTAGCGTAAAAAAAAGAAAAAAAAAGGTCCCTCACAGAACCTATGTACCTGTGTGGTGTGCACGTGTGTATGTTCATACGTGTGTAGTGTTGTATGTAGGTAGCTAAGTGATGCACGTACAGTGTCACTTGTATCGCGCGGGCGGTTGCCTGACCCAAGGGTTTCACTCCGAGGAACGGACCTAGGCTTGGGTTACCGCTAGAGAGGGTGGACGTGACGGGTGTGCGGGAGCGAAGTTGACCGCCCGCCTTCTGCGGAGAGAGCGGTGGTTACGCGGGCGTGGGCGCTGGCACGCTCTGTTTGGAGAGATCTAAACAAACCTTTAATACGTAACGTATTTGTAACAGAGTTTTAATTTAATTTGAATGGCAGTGGTTTGACTAAAAACGCTTGCAGTCTTCAGTAGAAATACGTTTTTGGTGTCAACGTACTGTTTTCATAAAAAGCAAAGTGTTACAAAAATTTATTATCTATTTAGGTAGGTACATAAAATGCCAAAAACTAAGAACTACTTTATTATCAAAACACTTTTTAAAATATTGTGATGCTCGCGGACTTTGCTCTTAGTGGTTATATTTCAATCAACTCGATTGTTCCTCGCTTTCTATCAATGGAGCAATAACGTAATAAATGATGTTAAAAAAAAAATCTATCGATATACATGAAAAAGTAAGTCATCTTCAAAAGTTAATAGTATTCCACCAATCGGAGAAAGTCCGTGATTGTCATACCTACACGAGAGATGTTTAGCTGCGACACGCTGCGTTTGAACGGATGGCATACTTGCATAATTACAATATATTGGATGTAATTATATATACTTGTTACGATAAACTTTAAATTAAATTGTGGATTTAATGCTAATGGGGAAATTTTTGCTTCATTATGCCATTTTGCATAATTATATGGTGCGCTTCTTCAAACTAATAAAAACATTATAACTATAATAACTGACTATTCTGGTCCAATAATTATTGTATGGAAATAAAATAAATTATTTCTATTACTACCATTATTTTCTGTTGAAATAAGTACTGAAATATTGATATTTTTTGAAACTGTCGAATTCAAAATCATTATTAGCTCACCAAAGACAAGTAGTAATTCCTTATTTTCGTATTGATTTTCGGACCTGACAACATTTTCTTGAGTTCCTATCAATGTAAAACTTCACTATAGTTCACTTACCATGTTGGAATGTAGTTTTGCACTAACACGATAATCCTATGCGACTGCCCACTTTGACACTATCACGTCAAAACTGCTTTTTAATCACCGATACTTTGTCATAGTTGAGATACACCGGGCTTGAAGTCACTAGATTGATTTCGATCTCCAAGGAACTGGTGTTATTTTTAGGTTTTAAAGTAATATGTCCATGTTTGTACGATGGTTGCGTTCGCGGCGCTCGTCGGAGTCGAACTGGTAGCTGGTGATGCGGTCCCCACTACTGCTTCCTGACCTACACCTAGTTGATGCGGTCGCAATGCCTTCGGTAAACAAACGGTTCACCGACCGATTGCACGTCCGTCTTGATGAAGAAATGCGAATACTCAATGAGTATCCGTCGCACCAACACATTTGTAATTCAATCTGATAACGGTTCTGAGAGCGTTCACGCGTTTAGTTTGTTCTTGGTGATTCTGGGTCGTGGCACACAAATCGAGCCGGAATAATTTAAATGCCGGTGCTATGTAGCAGGTGTGCGCTGCCACAATCCGCTTGATTATAACAGCTGAAGATCCACCGCAGCGGTGAGGTGCGGCGTGTTGAATATATAAAGAAATTTGCATACACGAAAGAGAAATCATTCCGCGTAATGTCCGACACATTCAGCGTTCTCATGATTTATTTGCTTTCTTTTTGGGGACATATTATATTTGCCTACTAAAAATTACTTTTAAAGTGAAAGTTATTCTGCTACGTGACGATGGTTATTTAAGAAAAGTGAATGAAATGAAATTACATTTTTTTTAACAATTAAATAGTCATTTGTTGCATTATATTATTGGATAACATCGGAGTGATGGTAATTATGATAATTCATGTGCCGGGCAAAATAATGGATCCAATGTGACAATTTAACTGAGATGTCAGATACTCTGTAATGTTCAGACGTACAGTATTGTGTTAATTCAAGTTAATACGAGATGTTTATGGTATCTCAATATGTAAGCATATTGCGAGTTTAAATTCAAACTGTTACTATAAGTACCTACTTCGACATCTAGTTTCCATATTTTATTTTAGACGTGAAGATGGTGATGACACCCTCTAAAGTAAAAATATTAAACTATCCCTGTAAATGTGGTTATTTTATTACAGATTTCATATTAATAACACTATGATTAAAAAAATATCCTTATTTATTTACTGAAGTACAGAGTTTCCGTGTCTTGGAGGAATTGTTTTCATAAAGCCAAGAATAAAATTCATCCATAACTTTAAGTTTTTGTTATTCTATGCATAACATTGTTGGCTTTTAGACTGTAATATTTGCAATTTAATTTACAACTGTATTTCATATCTCACAAAGCTGTTAGTCGGAGTTCTGGAGGTTTTTAGTTATCGTATAGAGGTTTTTATTTTGCATTCATAAATATGCATTATTTGGCCATTTATACTATGCAATATTTTGTAATATTTATGGCATTTTCTATAATAGAGCTTTGTTATTGTGCACAAGTGCAGTGGATTGCAATTAATAACATGAACCACGAATTCTGAGATATCACAAAATCTCATTGGAAAGTTATTATTACAAGGAAATTCACCATTTTGTTATAAATAGAATACTGAGAAAATAATCTTGAATATTACAAAAAAGTAGAAGAAAGGTTATTAGTATAATAAGAAAACATTCGCGTAAGGTTTGTTGTTTGATAATCTCAAATACAAATCGTCATTATTTATTGTGTGACTGGTTGCCAAACGATAGGTATTACATATATACTACGCCATAAGTTTGCGGGAAATTCTTGAGCAAACACGGTCTAGACTGATCGTTTACTCCAACTTATGTCAAGGTCAATAATATACTCGAACGTTTGGTACACTCTTCTCGATTTTACGCTTTCATTGGAAAGTGGTAAGTATCCGTAGATAGGAACGCTAATCTACTCGTATATTAAATAAAAATAAAACGCTTTTCGTTGGTAAGCGTATCACTTCAGAACGGCGAACCGATTTGGCTAATTCCTTTTTTTATGTTAGTTATAATAGTACGAATAAAATTTTTATGGAAAGAAAAATATGAATACTTATCGTGGTAATTGTTAAATTTTGGAAAAGTGGAATTACTTTTCCGTATGTTTTTTTTTTAAACTCAGACACGATTCGAACGATGGATATGTGTATTTTAATTCTTATTTTGTTTTGTTCGTTATGGTTCTGGATAAGTTTTGAAGGAAAGATATCGGAATAGGTGTCGCTGTGGTCAAGTTATTGACTATTGGATAGGGAAGAACTATGTCTAGTAAATTATAAATTCAAAATAATAAATCAAACATAGAACCTTAGATGTTACTCGTGAAAATCAAAACTAATACCTATATTCTTAAGTTGTATAGAAACGTTTTAAAGATAAGATTACCACATTATATTTAATGGGTAATATAATATACATAACATGTATCCATCGTAAAAGAAGTTGAGGCATGTACTCATTCATACGCGCCTTAGAAGCTATAGGGTCATTCATGTATTGTACCTATTGACGCTTTTACCTTTGGTCGTTAATTATAACTAAAAAACTGATGTCACTAAAAATATAAAGTTGTACTATTTGGGTAGCGCTTTTATACCTTGGCAATACCAGTGAGTGGATGTAGTAACCGTGTAACCCTAACATAATTTGTATGCTGAGTGAATTAATTAAATTTTTTTTTTTGTTAAAAAGTATTTTTCTATAATGTTATTATTATTTTTTAACTTAAAGAATGCATGCATATGTTTAATAAGTAAACAAGCAGTTTCTACCCTAATAAGTACTATTTCGTTTTTTTTAAATAATATTATATTGTTTGTATTATTGGATATGCTTTTGTTTGTACCTATGGACACAATTAAAGATGCGTCATGCTTTAATAAAGTACAATTCCAGAAATTTTACCAAAATTTTTCAAAACTGTATCATGCTACGATTTAACGCCCACAAAATATTTTTAATTTAGATATAATTCCCAAGGGCTCATTTTAAAAACGACCAAAAGCTTCTTAGTAAGTAACTGAAAAAATAAAGTTATTGTGTTACTTACGAAGAAGCTTTATATAATTTCTCGAGATATGTTAATAATTTAAAATTATAAAAAGACATTTCATTTCAAAATACTCTATTTTATTTTGTCCAAAGGTACAAACGTGTAATGTACCACTGAACAAAACTATCTATTTTACGTTTTTGTTCTTATTAAATAAACTGGCTACTTTAACGCTACCACAAAAAATACAGTATTTTTAGTACATAACATCGAATGTAACTATCTTCAGCACGATAAACAAGAGGTTTAGCAAGTAACTTCATACTGTAAACTTTTTGTTACAATGTACAAAAAATTAAAAAATTTAAAAAATAATAATTTGTATTTTTAATTATGCACAATACTATAAAAATGTATATAATAAAATTATATGTGTAATGTGCTTACTTTAAGTACTCATTTTTGAAGTGTATGTCGTTGTTTTGCATAATTTATATGTATATTATTTTTGTAGGTACTGGCTTTACGATCGGCTGTATGAACCACTATTATATTGTTTAATTTAATTAATTGTATCCCAAATAACTTTTACAAAAGCTGATTAAATAAATGGAAATATATAATAAAACTATGTCATCGGCAGGAATATCGGTTAACGTTTAAATTATTTTAATTGGGTACCTATTCTTAACCTTATACTGGTGAAATACCGTAAGATGATTGAGGTAAGGTGAGCTTTTATTTAGTTTCTGTTATTCATACACGAAAAATATTATTTTGTTAACAGAGTTGCTGAAGGGACGCCGAACGCGCGGACATGTTTACTTCATCAAAAACTGCAACTACTCAACTGTTGCATTCAACGAGCAGCGGGTGGAAGCAATAACTTCGGAGGAAATTCCTCTGAAGATGAGTTTTATGATTGTTCGGAAGGAGAGAGCAGCGAGGATCAGTTGCCTTGGGATCGGCCTGTCGGTCGGCTAAATCGACTCGGCGACGCAACGCTCAAAAATGGAGCTCCGCTTTATGTACCAAGAACACAGGTTTCTATCAGTTGTTCCGTCTGTGTTGCTAATTTACTACGATGCTATATATTATTATTATTGTATATTCGCTGAACTTGCGACTTCGTTTGCGTGGATATCGAAAAACAATATAAATTAGATAAAAAGTATCCTATGTGTTAAACCAGGTTATTAAATATCTGTGTGCCAAATGTCGTCCAAATCTGTTCAGACGTTTTTGCGCGATTGAGTAACAAACATCCAAACATACAAACTTTCACATGTATAAATATTATTATTATTATATTATCAGTAGGATAAAATACTAGCGGTGCCTCACGGTTTCACCCGTGTTAAATTTATTCGACGAACCCTCCATCGCACCTCCGCGCTGACATTGCACCCGTACCCGTGTAGCCTATCTTTAGTTTTCACTTCCCGTACCTGCTTGTTAAATCGCTTAACGTTCATGGTAACCGTACGGCTTCTTAGAACCGTAACGTAAGGCTCTATAACCTATTATTACCTTCCTCAATAAATAGGTTATAAAATGCAAAATAATTTTTCGAATCAGTCTTGTAGTTCTAGAGATTAACATGTTCAAACAAACAAACATCTTGAGCTTTATAATATTAGTAAATATATGTATGTATATATTGGACACCTTATCAATATTTTTGAATTCTAAGCGCGACTAAACATACATATACATTGATATTATTTTTTATGTACCTAGTTAACAAATCTAATCTACTGCTTAAATATAAGGAATACATACTTTGTATGAAAAAGACGTAACGATTAAAATTCTGATATTACAAAACCGTAGTACTTACCTATAGCTACATTCTTGTTCTCGTTTTAAGTAACGGTTCCAGGTTGTTAAGATATAAAAAAGAAACTTTTTTTTTTCATATAACTTGTGTGTTAATGGCACTTTATGTATATTTGAATTTTCTATAAACTTTGTATACATAATTAATTTACCGATAACAGGATCCGGCTCCGAAAACTGAGGATCAATTAGAAGAGGACGCGGAGCTAATGGTGCGATTGGGTGACGACGCAAAAGCGTCAGAACTTCGAGCGAAAATGATGAGTGCATCTCTACTGTCAGATATGGAAGCGTTCAAAGCTGCAAACCCAGGAGCAGAACTATGCGATTTCGTGCACTGGTATTCACCACGTGATTGGAAACCGGACGAAGGAGGTTCACTGGGTGATCGAATGCTTTTGCCAGGGAACCCCTGGATGGAGGCTTGGAGCGTCGCTCGACCCGTTCCAGCTGGCCGGCAGCGGAGATTATTCGACGAAACCCGGGAAGCGGAACAAGTTTTGCATTTTTTACGTTCGCGAACTGTTAGTGGTGTTGCTGAACTGTTATTGCCGGCGCTGCTGAGAGCCGGAGCGGTGAAAGCCTTAGCGGAAGGAGCTTCGAGCGGAAATTCTTTGGTCGGTGGTGTGGACAAGCGTCGAACTTTCGAGATAGCTGCGCACGAGCTGCATGAAGCGGAGAAAGAAGCGTGTCGGTCTTTGTGTGCGCGAACTGTTCTCGGTAGCAGTTTGGAAGGACAGCCATTGGACTCGGCTGGCCGTACGAGGGTTTTGAATGCCGCTGGTGGTTTTCTACCTTCTCCAGCGCGTAGAGAGTTCACCCTCAGAGTAAGAGATGCGGTCGGGCCGCAGGTTATGCGAGCCGCTCTCGCTGCTGATATGACCATCATTGGTGCCTTTACAGAGCGCATCGTTTGTCTATAGCACTACCATGTTTATAAGCAATGTTGTCCATTTCCTTTGCAAAATACTGCCGGCGGATTTGTTTGTAATAATATATTTGAATATATTTTTTAATGGATGTAAATATTGTTGAAATAATCTGTAAGTAGATAGATCAATACGTTATGAATACAAATGAAATATGTAGATATATATAGGAACACGGTAAACTGACGGCACTGCGCTCCAGCAACAGCCCAAGCCGAGGTGCAGCCACTTTGGCACCCTTGAGCATTTGCCACGCTTTCGCGGCTGAGTGCCTTCAATGCTCGCCCCCTAGCCCGGTGTAGCTGTAAAAGCCGTTTGAAGCTCGAGTTTTTTTGGGCCTTTATGGCTAACAGTACGGGATATCGGCAATCCATCGCCGGACGTAGCTTTAATGTCGGCCTACAAGCTTTTCGGCAGCTGGATATGCAATGGCTGATCCCGAAACGTGATAAACCAAAAGAGAGTCACTGTGACTGCTTTATCACCGTGTGTATGGTGGTCGCGTTACACCTTGGGTACAGATCTTTACCGACATCCCCCCCCCCCTTCCCCCTTTCCTCCTGGACTATTGAATGTACATAGGCTGATCTCGAAACGGGACATGCCTGAGTGTGTTACATGGGCGCGCGGGTGGACACAATTGTCGCGTCCTACCTTACCACCCACAAATTGTTTCTATGATATTTATAAATTTATTATGGCTTATGCAAAAAACCTGTATATATTCATAAACTTTGTTTAACTTTTTTAATGGTAATTTCACTTTCTACACATACTCTGTTCATATTCATTGTGATTGAATTAATATAATATTAACGAACTGCAGTGCAACTCTAAAGTTTATTACAATTTAAAAATGATTTTTAATTTGATATCTATACAAATCATATTTATTTCCAGCGTGTAGAAAGAGTATTTTATGTCACTAAAAACATTTTTTTTAAACTTTGTAACATCGAGCTGTTTATCAACGCATCATAAAATTTTCCACGTGTTTTTTTTAATTATTTCTTATGATTGTTTCTTTATTATTATTATTACTGTATATTCAAGTATAAACTAAAATGCAATTATATAAGTACAATTAAATATAAGTTTTGTTTTTCTTTACAAATATTTGATCATAGCTACCCGTAGATAATTTTTAATTTCTTTCAATTGTGAATGATATTCATACAGTGGAATCTAATTTGGGTATGTCTTGATCGATACTACACCCTCAATCAGATACGTAATAATTAAACACTAATACTCTCAAAATGTTAATAGTAAACCGTAACTATTTCGAGTTTTCACTTTTGAAAACAACATTGGTAAAATACCTGTTTATTTTTACATTTAAAGGTAGGCCCGCACTAACTAGAGCGGCACTGTGCGGACGCATCAAAAAATTAATCCCGGCTCCACACGTTGGCTCCAACGTTTGTGTACCGTATATTTTTAAGCGTATGAAGCATCCACACGTAAGCGCCAACGTGTGGATGTGTTACACGCTAAAAATGGGCGGTAGTCCAACGTTGTAGCCGGGGTCACTAAGCCCATGATACGCAGTGCCGCACCGAATACGACATGCACCATACAAAATGATTAAAATAATATTTCAACGCTCTGTGCCACGCCGCCGTCATGCAGCGCCGCGCAGTGCCGCTCTAGTGCGGTCCTACCTTTAGACTTCGTTCCACATAACAATAATCTCCATAAATATAAATTTTCTACCTGTGGTTCGCAGTTTTCTCCCGTGTTAATTTTATACAACAAATATCACAACGCATCCGTGTTGGTAATTTTTTATACTTTGTGTAAAACTATAGACATTTTTATGAGGAATAAATTAATTTTTCAAATTATAATATAGCCTATATTACTCGCTGATACTGTAGCTTTATATTGGTGAAAGAATTTTTAAAATCGGTCCAGTAGTTTTTGAGTTTATTCATTGCAAACAAAAAATCAAATCTTTTCTCTTTATAATATTGGTATAGACAACTAAGTAGCAATCGTCCGTAACTTTGCACGCATTAATCACATTAAAATAATGAAAATAAAACAGCCTTTAATTATTACCCTGAATGTAGCTTTCTATCAGTGAAAGAATCAAAGAACTTTTAGAATCTGATCAATAGTTGTTTTTGAAGCAATGATGGCTCAGTTGTAATGTGTACGGACACTGCGTCGATCGACATGAGTTCGGATCCATACAATGAATCTAAGCAATCGGTGATAACTAGCATGGTAGCTGGGTATTTTCTAATGACACCTTCAGGATGAAAATCTGCTGACAAGCGCCTATAGCAGCTACACTCAAATGCTAGTTCCCCATTAAACTTAGTGTGTCACTCTCTTAGACCACATATCTCTCATCATCTGGTGCGATTCAGACCATAACGCTAAATCAATAAACAAGAATAAAAAAAGTATATATAAATAGGTAACGATTAATAATAGACAATGAAATAATTAATACTTACTGTATTGTCTCTAATAACTGGTCGATGGTAATCATTTTAATCGCTTAGCTACCTAACCAAACATTCCGAAGTTCACGGATAATACTCATTAAAATGTTTAATAGTTCCTTATCTGGAACTTGAAATAGTTTATCACTTACCATTATCATTAGTACATATTATGTAAGGGAGTATCCACAAATTAAATTGGATTAGTCCTTATAAAATTACCATAAACGTGATAACGAGAGCATCGCATATAACTTACAGAGGTGACGTCATATCAATGATACCGCATTTCGGAACAGGGCTTAAGTGACGTAAAACGGTTATAACGACGCGTACGATGCGTATCACTACGTGCGTAGAATGATCGTTTACAGTTAAGATGTATAAACGAGTATAGGCAGTGATGTGGTGAATAGAGTTGCCAATTGTCCCACGAAGGCCAACACATCTCACTTCTAGAACTCTAGATGAAGCGTCTTGCGATAGGGGTTTGTAAATGCTTGAATTAAAAAATGAAATAATATTATACACATTACTGTAAATAAAATAAAAGTGAATTAATTTTATAATCCTACCAATAAACCTTCAAATTTCATGGCTTTTTATATATGGGATCAGACTAGCTGTGCCCCACGGTTTCACTCGTGTTATATTTATTCCACCACTGTACCACGCGCGTCGCTGGCTGCCAACCTACCCATGTAGCCTATTGTTTTTCTCACTTCCCGCACTTGCCTACAGCTTATCAGATTACTTGACGGTCATGGTTACTGTTCCGCTCTTAAGGTCGTAGTTTGAAGTTATATAGTATATAATCTTCCTCAATTATAGGCTATAAAATGAAAAAGAATTTTTTAAATGTGAAAGTTAGTTTCAGAGATTAGCGCGTTCAAACAAATAAACGAATCTGTTGAGCTTTATAATATTAACTAGCTGTACACCACGGTTTCACCCGTGTTAATTTTATCCGAAAAAAAAAAACCCGCGCCGCCAACGCATTTTTGTAGTCTATCATAATTTTTCTTCCCGCAAGTACAAATTATTTTAATTTTTCATTATCTCCTAAATTAAGTGTAATAGCATACTCTAAATAGCAAAATTTAACTTCATGAAATTTTCTTTATGATGAAATAACTTGTGTTTGTAAGGATTAATATGCCATGTTTAAAATAATGCTTATAAATCACTTTTTAATATTTAACAAATCTTTGTAACAAAATACCTTATTGTGTGTAGCTTATGTATAACAGATAGGCATAATTCTTAAAGCCTATCATTTGACCAATGACACTAACTTCCTGTGTAAGATTCATTAGAATCGGTCAAGCCGTTTTTGAGTTAAATTCGGACATTTTTTTAAATGTTATATGCGTTATCAGTGTCCTTTATTTAGTATGTTTATCGTGAAATTTGGAAAAAAAATTACATGGACAGATGTATTTGATATAGATTATGGATAGATTACAATTTTTTTTGTAACTTTTTTCAGTAATGCCTTATATTTCATTTTTATGAGTGGTTTTGTGTAATCTAAGCTATAAAGTTGGCAACCCTTGTGGTGAAGGAGAGGCGTGGGTGACGCACAGCACGCGTGCGCGGTTTGTTCGCTGGTGGGTACCTCCGAGTTGCCTCAGTGGCGTGGCGGGACGCTCGGTCGATTCCCGAGCGCGTGTAATCACTCGTCTATCTTAAAACTAAAGGAGCCGTTAATTTTACACCAAAATAAATAAATCTCTAACTTTATCTATGACAAATATTTGTTTCATACAGCATTTGGTTATCCATCGTGATATTTTTGTTTAAATATTAATGACTATTGCTACCGTATAGAGAAATCATACATTTCTGGTTACTAGTTGTCACATGACAACCACACTGGAAGAATACGAAATGATTGTTCCATTATTCAATGAACCAGTCGACTGATAGAATATGATATACATTTGTAAAATAGAGTTAGTGAAAAAGTGGTAAAAACTTATAATTTTCTGATACTTGCGGATATGTATTAACGCTGAAATTGTGCAGATAAAAGTATGCTTGGGAAAATGTCATTCGCTTTAACAAAGGTAACTAATATAAACATATTTTTTTAACAAATTAGAAATAATTGTACAACTACTAATTGTATAACGAATAGCATTATTAATTTTTATTAATATTCTGAATCAATAAAATACATTGATATTGATAAAAGATTTATAAAAATTAAGTTAAAAACATAACCCTCCTTTTTCGAAGTCTGGTAAAAATAATTGCCTTGTTAAACAACAAAATATACTTTGATATTAAAACTGTTTTATAATAATTACGATTTGATTTTAACATTATATTATACCGAAAATGTGTTAAAACTAAATGTGATAGTGTTCTGTAATATGTTTTGCTATGGCCAGTATTGTATTAAAAACTGCAAAAGAGATTATTAACTAATATTCACTATATGAAATGCAAATGAATATAATTCTACAGATGTATTCTGTATGATGCATATGATGTATGATTCTACAGTTGTTTTCAGTGCAACCATAATCTTAACCGATTTAATTTACCTTTTCAATAATAGAAATGAATATCCAATTTATTTGTATATTTATTCCAATGTAAATACATTATATAACTTAATTAATAATAAATATTTTCCATCAAAATTTTGTTTTCCGCTATCCTCATAAGTTGTAAAGCGTAATCGATTGTTATAGTATAAATATTGTGTTTAATTTATTTATTACATAGCGGCTACTTCAACACTTATAGTTACTCTCTAAACGCATTCAGCACTTAACACGTTTACATCTATTAATGACTTGTTTTCTTTACATATAATTAACTTTCTTTCACCTTATCTAGGAAAAAAGAAAATATTTCGAATTTATGAATATCATTTTAATATGTTTGTTAAATATTTACTTAAATATAGAGATTAGGTCTCATGGTGTTTAACGAAAATCACGAAGGTCATGGATTACGATTTTTAGATTCAACTTTATTTGAAGTTCTTTTAGTGGAAGCAGGACGTGTATAAAATTAACCTTGACAATTATTGATAACAAAATATCAATACATCGTTCAGTGAGTGGGTCTGCATGGTACCTACCTACAATATTACTAATAATACTTATATACGTATACGCACTTAGGAAGTTAAATTTATTTGACGTAAAAAAGAAATATACATTAAAACATTAATATCCTACCAACAACATGATGAAATTAGCCATATGACCGTGTCACTGACTTTAGTTTTTTAAGTGTTTAAAAATAATTTATCGTTGTGTTAATAAACATTACTTGATTTGATATCAATAAAGTCAGCAAAATAAATTTACAATATTATCATTGATGGCTAACTTCATGTCGCACTTACTATACGCGCCGCGCGCGCAGCGCATTATTCAATTTTACCCTCTAATAAACGCGCCAAAAGAATAACTTCAAAAATTCTTTTTAAACTCATATATTAATAACTAGCTGTGCCCGCGGCTTCGCTTACGTGTACTTCAGAATGCCATTGATCGGGCACGCTCGCGAATCGTGCTACCCCTGCTCCCGATTATTTTATAGATAAAAATACTTGTGGGTTATCCTCAGAAGATAGACATAATGCTCTCGCTGACTTTTTTGTAGGTCTTTTTAGTGTCTACAATTGTGTAGTACATTAATTTGAAATATCTCTTATGGTTTAGTCACCGTAAGCGATTTAAGCGCCCGAATTGATTTACCATGACCAGTTTTTTTTGTTTGAGCGGAAAACAAAAAAATGTGACTTAACCCATAAAAAAATATACATCTGAATTAAGAAGGACCCGCAGTTCCTCTAATTTAGCGATCATCTGTTTGACCGTCGGTCCTGAAGCAGCAGTGGGCTTGAGAGATTGACCAGTCTCGGTTGTTTAACGGCTAGCTTTTCTATCATGGTTTGCAATTGTTGATAATACAGATCTGCCGTTATCGTCGGGCTAGATCTTAGAAAGCTGTATTGTATGACACCAGCACTGGTCCACCAAGCACTCACCAGTACCTTTTTCTGAGTCAACTCTTACTTGGGACAAGATTTGGCCAGTTGAAACCATTGTGATGAGCGTTTCCGATTCTTGTAAAGGATTCATTTTTCGTCAGAAGTGACAATACAATTTAAAATTCTCTCGTTATTGTGACGGTTGAGTAATGTAACGCAACATGCGATGCGTGCTTGTTTGTGTGCTTCAGTCAATTCATTCGGTATCAATTTCTCGAGCTTATTCACTATTCACGAAGCCTGCCGCTAACTGTGACGTAATTTGCGATAGATCAGCTTCCACAATCACCTTTAATTCTTCATTATCAACTAGGGTCTCCGGCCGTCCACGGGGTTTGTTTCGTAGGTCAAACTTTCCAGAACGAAAACGTTGCAACCGAAAACGTACCGTGCTTTCTTTTACAGTAGCTTCCCTATACATATTATTAATCCTTCGAGCCGTTTCTGCAGCGCTGATGCCTCAGTGAAACTCATATTCGTAAATAATTCAATATATTAAGTTTTCCATATTGTGAAAAGAACAATGTCAAAGAAAAATCAAATAACGCGAAAGCAAACGAATCATTAAATTCGAAACACAAATACACAAGCCTAAATTTGAATTAGGAATTAGAATTTCAGATATTTGAGATCAAAGTGACCAGTTAAACAAAACGCCAATTTCATATGTAAAGACCTATTATTTTTTAAATATGTAATAATAGTTGCGTCACTTCTCAATACCAAAATTTGTATGGTGGATAAAAAACATCTCGAAGCTGTGACACCAGAGTTGTAAAATGCTTTACGGGCAAACCTGGTAGCTTAGTGGTAATCGAGTTATGAAACGGTTAAGAAAAGTAGGTGTACAGACAAACTTCTATGGAGATTTCTGTCAACTTGGGACAGTCTGACTGACGGAATAACTCCACCCTACAAAAGATCGCAGCCAAATAACCCAGTGTTGTTTTCCTGCGGTGAGTGGAGTTTCCGGAGCTCTTTGGTCCAAAGTCTGCAACGCGCCAGTGATACCTACGGTACTACAAGCGTCCATAGGCTACGGTAGTTGCTTACCATCAGGTGGGCCGTATGCTTGTTTGCCTCTTATGTTGTATAAAAAGAACAAGAAAATAAACTGAAAAGAATAGTCTTATTAAACCGTTTGGTTTTGGAGTATTAGTTCAATTAACCTTAATATTAAACGTATGTTTTTTTTGTCAATGATTCCAATTATTTTTAATTATTAGAAGCATTCCATATGATGACATCATATAAGTACTACAAATTAAGATGTCTTGAAGTTCTTTGCTTTAAATATCTATAACTGTTTTTTTTATACAACTAAGGTAGCAAACCAAGCCTACGGCCCATATGATTATAAGTGGATATCGTAGCATATGAACTCTTGTATTACCAGACCTCAGAGGTGTCACTAGCACATTGTCGATCTTAAAGCCCCCTTTTCCCAACATATAATAATAATTACATATAGCCAACCACATTTACCCAAGTGAAAGGCATACTTTTATGAAATGGTCTTTTTAATTATAATCTAAAATTAATATCTAAAACTATTAACAATATTGATTATATATTAGAGTTTGTTAAATGGAGCGATACTGCCGTCCTCCATGTCCACTGAATGGTGGTCTACGAGGCGACTATAAATAGACATACCATTATGAGACATACACTCGATTGGACAATGGCTGGAAGACGTAGCTGGCTGGTTTTATAGTTACATATCCCTCACTGTATACGTAACGTGACCGTTTATTTTTCTCATCGAAGTGGGATGCCTAAAGAATTTTTTAACTATTTTTATTAAACAACAAAAACTTCAAACATTTTATACAAAATTAGTAATAAGTTGGTCAGTACCGTCTAATCACTTGTCTTATATTTATCGGCGGAGCTAAACTGTTTTAAAATATCAAGTCTAATTTTCCAGTAAGAATACAGTTGATTACATGATTTGTTGATGTTGGTCTTGGTAATCCAAATTGCTTTGAAAAATGCGACGCATAACTGTCTTTTTTTCACTTGGGAAAAATCTCTTTTGACAAGTGCATTACTTAGAAATAGACATAAAACGTATTTACTCAATAATTAGGTACTTATACGAAAGTTCGTACAATTGAGATGGTGAGCACAAAAGTTTGTTTGTTTAATAGATAATCAACAATGAAAGTCATAACCTTATTATACTTATTTTTGTTATTTAAATTATCGTTTGATTTGTTTACGAAAGCGGGCATTTTTCCTATCGAAAGCGGGACGTATGACCACGTTAATTTATACGAGTACACTATAATAACACACAACGTTTAACATTTATAAATTATGTGGTATTGTATTAATTAATTATTGTTAAGGTCCAATAAATAAGGCTCGAAATCATTGTATAAGTATGCCCAGACGGATGCAAGCAGTTTTGACAGCGAGAGCAGGTAATACTAAATCTTATAGGTTCACCCATTATGAAAAAAAAAACAGTCTTTAGAACAATATTCAATTTTCATTATGTTAGGTCAAAATTCCTTACAATTAAAATACTGACCTTACTGCTTCGAATTTGTTTTTTTTTTTCTTTTAGTCTAATTATTTTGTGTTCAAAAATGTCAATTTAATTAATTGATTCTATTCAACGACTTTCAAAAGCTTATATATATTGTACAAATAAATCTGTTCGCACTTTAATTTGCGCCATTTTAAAGCGTTCCTCTAAATATGTCCATGAGTGTATTAGGACTTCCAAACAAATATACAAAACGATGTATGTTAGTCCACGTATTTCACCAAAACTATTAATTGGTTTGTGACCATTCTTTTTTATTGGCTTACATTTAGTTCGATTTAAAGAACAGTCCATGTTTCATAAATCCGATTTTGATGAAATACTATTTCCATTTCTTTATTTTCTCGATGACAGTTCTAATTTGATAATTGTAGTGTTGTGACCAAATAAGTAATGATATCGATTGCCTATATTTATTATATTTTGAACAAAACAAATACAACAAAAACATTCAAATATAAATAAATAAAGATTACCTGTCGTTATAATTATTTCGTTTCATTATCGAATACCTACAAATACCTACTTATTTTACAACAGCTTCGAAAATTTTGAAGAAGTTGGCATTATCAATCAAGAATTAATACGTGTAACATCTTGTAATGAAATATAATATTAGTTAATAAATTTGTACAAAAGTATCCGGCAGTAGTTTAGTTTCTTACATTTTGTAAAAAAATATCGGGTCTGTTACGGGTGTTACGTTTATCGATATAGCTCCATCCCTATCAGTTTCTCCGACTCTGGTATAACCTTGTACGTGTGTAAACGTCATATTTTTATAAAATAATGCACACATGTAGGGGTTTTGGATTTTTTTTGCTATCGTATTTTAAGAGGAGGAAACTCTGAGATCATAAATTAAATATAACCATAGTAAATATAATATTAAATATAAAACATATACCAATCGTCAGTGAAACAATTTTATACCACGTATAATATTTTAGTGTTTTAATAATACTAGCAGTGTGTCCGCGGTTTCGCGCGCATTTGTCACTAAACCGCGTAGTAGTTATTTTCATTCCGTAATTTTATTTTTACTCGTACGATATTATTTACAATTCATATAGTCTATATAATGAGGAATGACATGTATTTCCAAAGTATAACTTTGATCAATAACGGTTGAGAATTATTTTCGATTCATTTAGTAGCTATCAATAAAAATATGGAATTACATATTTATATAATGAACGTAAACTTCCCGTGTATAAAATTTCATGAAATCAATTGAATATTGATGCGTTTTTACTGTAATTGTTTGTTTTTTTTACGATTTCTAAACATTTATTAAAACATTAATTTTTATGGATATATTTTTACGATTTGTAAAAGTATTATTGAAAATTCTTGTAGCCTTTCAATTGACCTATTAATGACAGCTTACTGTGTACAAATTTTCATAAGAATCGGTTAAGCCTTTTTTGAGTTAGATCCGGACATACAAATTGACAGGCAGACAGACATACAAACATTTTCTTAACTACATATTCGTGATTAGTGTCCTTTATATGTACAGAGTACCTATGTCTATTGAGAAAAAAGAAAAAAAAATAGATGTACAGACAGAACTAAAGATTTATTAATTCCATGGAGCAGTCCGACTGGTGGAATACCTTCACTCTACAAAAGATCGCTGCCAAAAAACCTTATGTTGTGTTTCTGCTGTGAGTAGAGTTCCAGAGCTTCTTGGGGAAGTACGGTTCAAGGTAGGCAACATGCTAGTCATACCACACAAGCTTCCACGGTTACTGTAACCGCTTACCATCACGCGGATCGTACACTTGTTTGTTACCATTGTTGTGTTAAAAAAGTGCATAGAATATTCACAATCAACCATATTTTTTTAAACGTTTTTCGTCGGCGATAGACGGGATACTGATATGATGGTTGTGTAAACTTTTTCGAGGAAGCGGATTGTAGGAATGAAAATTCGAATAAATCATTCAGCATGATTTATTTTATTCGAAGCATTTATGGCCTCGCACCGTGTAACAAATTCCGGTGGATTACGTGTACACATCTGCCATGATTTCAGGCGTTATCTTTTTAGAATCAATATAGTGAGCTTTTGTATTTATATTTTTGGATGGAATATAGACCGTACAGTGTGGTGAATAAAATTTACATATAAATAATTTTATATAACACGGTTACGACTTCAATACTACAGTGAACTAGATGTGTATTACGACTTCATGACACAGAATGGATTTTGATACTTTAATTGATTTAACTGCGGTTTGACGGTCTGGTAGATTCTTCAATACAATGTAGATAATGGTTAATATAATTGTAGATATTTTTTATATACTTTCTCGGAAATCGCTGTGACTGCCGATACTTATTTATTTATTTATTTATTAAAACTTAAATTTACAACTTAAATTTTAACAATGGCCCCAAACTAGGCATGCCTGTGTCTTGGGAACCTTACATACGAGTTACCATTTTATACAAGGTGTCCAGAAAGGGTATCGGGTATTTGTTTTCGCGCCATATTCGAAACGGGGCGTCTAAAGGGCGCGGGGAGGGGTTCATGGCGTCCGCCATTTTGTGGAGTTTTAGTCACGATGGAACAGTACTCGGGGACGCATCGCGCATTTTGCGTACGAGCGTATTATCGTAATGGTGATTCAATAGTGACTGCTCAACGTCTCTATCGTGCGGAATATCGTACACGCCACGCGCCAAGTGACGATAGCATTAGGAAATGGTTCAGGATGTTCGAGAATACAGGTACGACAGTTAAAATTCAAAACTCTGGTCGTCCTCGTTCAGTTCGCGATGAATAAACAATTGAAGAAGTTGAGGCGTCGGTTCGTCAAAATCCGTCTTTATCCATCCGAAAGCGAAGCCAAGCGTTTAACATCAAAAAATCGTCTTTACATTCGATTTTAAAGAAAGACTTACATCTAAAAGCTTATAAAATTCAATTGGTTCAAGAATTGAATTATACGGACTATGCTAATCGACTGAATTTTGCGAACGAAATGCTGCAGCGATTTAACAACTTTAACAACATACTGTTCAGTGACGAAGCAAATTTTCACCTGAATGGTTATGTTAATAAGCAGAATTGTCGGTACTGGGCAGTGGAGAATCCGAGACGAAAGCATGAACGACCCCTGTATAGCCCAAAGGTCGTTGTTTGGGCCGCTATGTCTGCTAAAGGCATAATTGGTCCTTATTTTCATGAAGATCAACGAGGCCGAGCAATTAATGTGAATAGTGACCGTTATTGCGATATGTTGCGAAATTTTTTGGTCCCAGAGTTGCAGGAGTTTGCAGGTTTCAACTCAAGAACGTGGTTCCAGCAAGATGGGGCCACTTGCCATACCTCAAATGACTCAATGGAAGTTGTTAACGAATTATTCCCTAATAAAGTCATTTCGCGAAGGGGTAACATCAACTGGCCTCCCAGAAGCCCCGACCTTAGCCCGCTTGACTATTTTGCCTGGGGATACCTTAAAAGTAAGGTTTATCAAAACAATCCGACGAATCTAACCCAGTTAAAGCAAAACATCAGGTCAGAAATGGCAGCAATATCGATAGCTATGTGTCAACGTGTTATCGCCAATCTTCGTTTCCGTTTAGAAGAGTGCCAGCAACGTAACGGTCATCATTTGGATAACATCATCTTTTCCAAATAATTCTCCAATTCATATGCTAATAATAAACAATAAACTTTTATATTGCATACAAATAATTTTTGTTTCATTGAACTTACAAATACCCGATACCCTTTCTGGACACCTTGTACTTACTCATAATAACATCTGAAATCATTACATTACACATTACTTATTCATTATACTACATTTATATAGTATGTAATACAGACACATATTTTATACTACATAAACATAATTATATACAACATACATATTATCATAAATAAAATAACACACAATATAAATGCAACAGCCAAAACCATAATGGAAAATTACTTACAGTTTTAGTAATCAGAGAAGAAGTAAAATGTAAAATTATTTTTGAATTGTAAGTACATCCTCAGTTGTGTTATATGTCAGGGTACTTAGCCAGCCAATAATTTTCCTTCTTGCTTCGTAAAGCAAACAGTCTCCAATTGAACATAGCTTCTGTACTTTATTGTAAATATAGGGGCCAATGAACGGGCCAAACCTTTGCGCAAAGGCCGTGCCCACCAAGGGAGCTCTCACACGGAATACACCACGTCCTGACATTTCACTGCATTCCGGTAAGACGGCTACCTTTCTATGTTCTCTAAGAGCAACTTGCAGTATAAACAATTGTCTCACACTAAGAAATCGGCTTTCTTTGTACAACTCTGTGGTTGGGTATCCATAAGGCTTCCGCAGCATGACTTTGATTACTGAGCGCTGGGCTCTTTCGACTACTATCATATTAGTTTTAGTAGCACTGCCCCAACTTATGATGCAGTATAAAATCAAAGATTGACAAAGAGCAAAGTATATGGTTTTTAGGGTGGCAAGGCATGCTACAGAGCATAATTGCCTCATAACACCCACCACTCTTCTCAACCGCCGAGCCAGTACTTCTATATGATTCTTGAATGAAAGACGCTGGTCTATTTGAACACCTAGGTACTTTATAAGTGTATTTCTGCTTAATTTGTCACAATCACAAAAATCATTAAGTCTAGCACATGTGTGTATTCTGATGTCAGGTAGTGTAGGTGGTGCTGAAGCGAATGTCTTATGAAAATTTATGTAAGTTGTTTTTTTTGTATTAAGTGTAAGAAGATTACGCTGCAACCAGAAATATATCCTAGTCATGCCAATTTCTGTATACCTCTGAACTTCATTCCAAGATGTACCGTGAAAGATTATCGCAGTATCATCTGCGTAACAAAATATCTCAGCATTCATGATTTGAAGCTCATGGATGTCATTTAAATAAATAATAAATAATGTTGGTCCAAGTACACTACCCTGTGGCACCCCAAACGAAACACTCTGTAAGTCACTTGTAAGTTGTCCAATTTTAATACACTGCCTTCGTCCAGTAAGGTATGTTGCGAACCATTGCAAAGGGATGCCTCTTATTCCCATACACTCAAGTTTTCTTATCAATATAGGAATAGACACAGTATCAAAGGCCTTTGCCAGATCAAGAAATACACCGTTACAACACAGTCTCTTGTCTAGCTTCTTCGCTACAGTTGATGTTAGCAATAACACCGCGTCCTCCGTTGATTTACCCCGTCGAAAACCGAACTGTCTGTCAGATATTAATTTAAATTTTTCGATATATTGTATTAGTTGATAATTCACTATTTTTTCAAGTAATTTTGAAAATATCCCAAGCAAAGAAATCGGACGATAGTTATCGGGTACATCTTTAGCTCCACCCTTATGTATAGGACAAACAGCCGCTATCTTCCATGTTTCAGGAAATACACCCATAGCCAGACTGATACGGTATCGACTTCGAACTTTAGCTCAATATCTTGAATCGAAACTACTAAAGTCATAGGTTCACCGTTAAGTGAACATTTTTTTTCTTACCGTCATCGTCACTTTCGCCGGACCCGCCGCCGGATCTTACGAAATTCATCTTTTTACACATGACCCTTTACATTACACTTTTTACAAGTACATATATCTAGCAAACTGACAATGAGACGTTTTATAATTTTTATAACCGCACACCGAACACTTTTCGTTGTTAGCACTAGGCTCGTTTGTGGTGGTCGCGAACTTGAACATGGATTCGCTCGACGGCGGCCCCTGCTAACTCCGCTGCTTTCACTAGTGTTAACTCCTGAAGGTCAAGTCCGAACAGTTTGTTCTTTTCCGGGCCATGCTGCATTCCCATAAAAAACCGGTCACGTAGCGCCTCTTGTACGTTCAGGAACCCGCAATGAGCAGTTAACCCACGTAGCCTTGCAGCCCACTGCGAGAATGTTTCTTCCGGACCTTGAGAAGCAGCATAGAAATTATACCGCTGACCAGATCCACATTTTTTGGCGTAAAATGATAGTCGAGAATTATGAGAATGTCATCGTGTGGCACCTGTGTTAGTTCTTCCGGTAACGTTAAATCGGCCGCCAGTGCATGCGCTGTCGGCGAGTGCACTTAGCAATATTGCCCGTCTCTTCACTCCGTGCGATTCCTTCACTTGGTCGATGTTGTTCGCCATGTACCATTGTGAAATCCATTGTTTATAGTTTTGCCATATATGGATATTGTGGTCAAAACTAGACTTTCTTATCCAGCTCTTGTGAGTATTAAATCAGCGACCTTCATGGTTTTATCCATATGTAACAAAATCATCATAACTTTAGAACGAATGTACTGATTTGAATAATTCAAAGAGTAATTTACTCCTACGTAAACAGCATAAATGGTTTGGATAAGGATTCATATGATGATACGGACGTAATCACTTTTTGTTCGCCTTCCGTGTTTTAGTTGACTAATTTGAACAAAAAACGCTTATTGTAACATAACTATAATAATTACATATATTGTCTCGCGGATTTTTTTGTTTACATTAGTGAGAACGTTCAATATATATAGTATTTTTTATGTAATATCAATAGTTTTTGCAGCACACGCGAAGTAAGCATATTTTAGGCATTTTTTTATACTTTGTGTAAAACTATCGACATCTGTATGAGGAATAAATTATTTTTTCAAATTACAATATCACCTATGTTACTGGCTGAAAATCTAGCTTTATATTGGTGAAAGAGTTTTAAAAATCGGTAGTGTAGTTTTAGTTTTTGAGTTATCCATTACAAACAAAAAAAACAAACACAAAAACAATAAAAAAATCAAATCTTTCCTTTTTATAATATTAGTAGGTATAGATATACATTATACACCGATTGATTTCGGAACACGACATACCAAAAGAAAATCATGTATGGTGGTTGCGATCCCTACCAACCCGTTAAATATACTGCATATATACAGATTGATCTTGGAATACGACGAACCTAAAGAAAATCATACATTGGTTTATCAATATATGTATGGTGATCTCAATGCCTACCACGCCGCTATATTACTGCATATACACCGACTGATCTCGGAACACGACAAACCATAAGAAAATCATAGTTGGGTTTATAACTATATGTGTATGGTATAGTAAATTATCCCTTATTGTACCACCTTGCGGGATGATTTTTAAAAAACGTGAAACACTTTTATTTCTTCCTAAAAGTATAAATATGAATTTTCATATCCCTAACTTGAGAAATAGTGGGTTCTTCATTCAAACTTTCATCCCCAAATTGACCTTTTTCAAGTTTTATCTTCGCGCCATAAGCTACCCTATGTAAGGACATGGTGAAGGCTCCAAGGCCCAATATATCTCTATTCATGAAAATTGGTTTGGTTATGACCAACCGACAAATATCCAGCCTACGCTGAACTCTTTTTAATATGATTTATCATAGAGATCTAGGTCAACGAATATTGGATATATCAAATTTTCCGAACCTGTCCATTTTTTAATTATATGTAAACTTTTATCATCATAATTTTAATAACCGTACTATACAGTTAACTAAATTTTCAGCCAATTCAACTGTTCAGTTATTTTATAGCATTTTTATCGAACAAATGTTCGACGTGATTTTTTAAATTGATATAACTTTTTTATTTATGAACTTATTGAAGTAAAACAAAAACTAAATGTTAATTAAACCTTACCACAATATATTAGTAAAAACCGTTTCCAAATTGGTTTAGCCGTTTCTGAGATTAGCGCTCATAAACGTTGGCAAACAGACAAACAGACAAAAATTCTCAACAATCATTGTTTAGGGTTCTACTGCGTTGATAAACGCCCCCATAATAGTTTTTCTCATATATCTTCTATGTACAGACATCGATCAGTTACGTTTTTATTATATGTATAGATTACTGCGTGCCAAAACTTAAATACAGTCCTTATAAAAAATGGTTAACTCGTCTACTTATTATTAGGTCCATACATATGAATGTAGCGTTTTATATGGAAAAAGTAAAACGAAAAAAATGTTATGAAATTATACATTTAACCAATCGAAGTATGTTCCATTATTATCTATAAACTTTCGCCATTTTATAGGTAGTTCAAAGACTCCATTGCTGAAAAAATGGTGGGAGCGAGAATCAATAAAATCTTTGCAGGCTGTTAGGACTCACATAGAAGCCTGCCGCTAACTCTGACGTGGTTTGCGATAGATCCGCTTCCACGATCACCTTTAATCCTTCATTATCAACTAGGGTCTCCGGCCGTCCACGGATTTTGTTTCGTGGGTCAAAATTTCCAGAACGAAAACGTTGAAACCAAAAACGTACCGTGCTTTTTTATAGTAGCTTCCCCATACACATCATTAATTCTTCGAGCTGATGCCATGGTGGAACTCGTGTTCGTAAATAACACAATATTTTAAATTTCCATTTTGCGAAAGAATGATGTCAAAGAAAAATTAAATGGTGCGAAAACAAATAAATCACTAAATTTGAAACACAAATACACTCGCCTACATTTGAAATAAATCTGAATTTGGAATTCCTAACCAAACGCAATATATTTGAGATCAAATTGGCCAGTTCAACAAAACGCCAACTTCATATGTAAGGACCTAATATTTTTTTCAAGATAATTATCTACTTTGACGTTCCACGCATTTTAATACAGTTCCTTTATTATTAGGAATAAATAAATTTTTGGATGATTTTTTTTTTTGTGAATATTGAAGAACATTTGAAATCCGTTTAAATTATTATAATCAGTCCAAGTGTACTGTGTATAACGAAAACCATTAAAACTTTTCAATGAGTTCCCAACATGATAAAGTTTTGAGTAATACCAGATCGTTCTACAAAGTCTAATTTGTACGTACTACCACGTATACGACATAGTCCTGGCAAGAAGTTTACGTCATAGGTACACCGTGAAATGATTAAAAAGTTTGAATAGTTAAAAACCCGCCTTGGAAGCACTGTCGTCGACTGCTTTATCTTCTTTATACAAATAATAAAATTTAAGTGTCTGTTTGTAATGCCACAATAACAGCTTTTTTCTAAATGCATATGAAAGTGTATGTAGGTAATATAATACAAATGTAGGCCATTTTTTCCAATATTCTTTTGAGAAAATAGTTTTTTTTTCCAAAAAAATTGCAAAAGTATAGTAAATTTGGGAAATTCAGAGGGAAAAATACACATTTATTTGTTTCAACCAAAGAGATATAGTTTCAAGTATCTGGTGAGCGAATGAGCGTTTCGTTCTGAAATTTCTATTTTAGAATGAGAATTAGGGTTCTGTAGGGTAATTGTTGTATTAATATTTACGTTTATTTCTAACTAGCTGTGCCCCACGGTTTCACCCGTGTTAATTTTATACAATAAACACCGCAACGCCAACGCATCTGTGTAGTCTATCATAATTATTGTTCTTGTCGCAAGTACAAATTATTTGAATTTTTTATTGTCTCCTAAAGTATGTGTCAAAATAACATACTTTAAAGAGCAAAACTTAACTTTATAAAATTTTCTTCATGACGAAGAAACTTTTTTTCGTAAGTATTAATATGCCATGCCTAAAAATAATGTTCATAAATCACTTTTTAATTTTTAACAATTGTTTGTTACAAAATAGCTTTTCGAGGCTTATGTATAGGAGATAGTCATATGCTATCGCGAACTTTTTTTAATATATATTAAGGATCAGATTTTTCGTAAATTGGTTTGATGGGTTCTTCGTACAAACCTTCATCCTCTATTTCAACCATTAAAGTTTTATTTTCACCACATAAGGTAGCCAAAGTCTTTCTTCAAAGTCCAACATATCTCTATACCAAAATTCATCAAAATTGGGTTCTTCATACGAGCTTTCACCCCCGCATTTCACCCCTTCCAATTTTATTTCCAACAGTAGCCTATGTCCTTTCTCAACCAATATTCATCAACATTGGTTCAGCGGTCTAGGCGTGAAAATGCAACAGACCGAACAGACAGAATTACTTTCGCATTTATAATATTAGTAGGTATGGATTATTCATTTCATTATACTGTCATTTCTATAGTGTCATTTACCAATTAAAATACTAACAGTAAATTATTACCCAAAAGCAAAATAACAACAGTTCTTAATAATCAATTTTTGAAAGAATTCTCTTTCCCTATATACCTGTAATAAATTCTCTCTCTCTATACCTTTCTATGTTTCTCTATAATAACTGATACTTTAGTAAAATAAAAATGACAAAAGAATGATTGTTGTGGTGTCCTTTTATATTGTTAATACAAATTTGAAAGTGAATCAAAAAAAGATCGATTTTTGATAGATCGATCTATTAGACATCGAATTTTTTGTGAATCGATTCATAAGAGTTCAATTCGAATCGATCTTTTTCGAAATGAATTGCTATCCCTAGCAGCGGCGCTGCTATGTTCAAGTGACAAATATCCAGCCTATGCTGACCCCCTTTTAATATGATTTATCACATAGATCTGAGGTCAACTTATATTGGAATATTACAATTTTTTAAACTCCATTTTTTAACTTTATAAAAAGTTTCAATCATCATCGTTTTACAAACCATAATATACAGATAACTAAGATTGCAGTCAATTCAACTGAAGAGCTATTTTATAGCATTTTTATCGAACAAATTTTCGATGTAATTTTTTAAATTGATATAACTTTTTTATTTAAGAACTTATTGAAGTAAAACAAACACTAAATGTTAAGTGAACCTTACCACAATATATTAGTGAAAACCGTTTCCAAATCGGTAAAACTGTTTCTGAGATTAGCGCGCACAAACGTTGGCAGACAGACAAACCGACAAACAGACAAAAATTCTAACAATCATTGTTTTGGGTTCTGCTGCGTTGATAAAGGCCCCCATAATAGTTTTTCTCGTATATCTTCTATGTACTGACATTGGTCAGTTACGTTTTTATTATATGTATAGATAGATAGAAGATTATCATAGGAATCAAATGTTTTGATCGTAATTTATTGACAATTAAGACTTGCTAAATCCCATAACAAAGAAAGTAACAAATTGTTTTGTAAAATATAAATTGAAGAAGGTATATTCCTACAGCTTTAATTAAAGTAATTACTATGGATCTTGGCACCCGTTAGATCCCAGCTCTTTTATCAGTGATAACGATTACCTTGAACGTCATTTTTACCGAATTTGACCCTTTTTTTAACCGACCTCAACAAAAGGCGGGAGGTTACTCAATTCGAATGTATATAATAATTTTTTTATGGATGTTTATGAATCGATTTGCATGATTCTTTTTTTGTTGGATAGGTAATAAATAGGTGATATACCTCAAGGGTGATCCCATTTTAATTACATTGGCATTGAACCTTCAACTTCGAAGATACGCAAGGAAACTCTTCAAAATCGTTGAAATTAGTTTTCTTTTTTGTTAAAAATTGTCTTCTTATGATATATTAGGTCGGGGAAAAAGTGTTTTCGCATAACGTAGGTATAAATTTTTTATAAAATTTCTTTGGCTGTACTACTTGTATCTGTCTAGTTTTGGTAACATTAAAAAGGTTACATTAAAAATAATAAATAAAAAATAAATAAAGTTGTTTCCCGCTATTTTTCATTTCTTTTTCTTTCTGTAAAAATGAGTGAATCTAATGAATAAATTCGATACATTTTAAAATATTACAACAAAAAAGGCAAAAATGCAACTCAAATAGCGAAATACATTTGTGATGTTTATGGACCTAATGCATCGTCAGTAAGAGTAGCACAAAGTTGGTTCAAACGTTTTCAGTCCTGAAATTTTGATGTTAAAGATGCACCTCGCTCTGGTCGCCCTGTTACGAATAAAATGGACACCATTTTTCAAAAAGTGGAACAAGATCGGCATATCTGTAGTTACGATGTAGCTGAAGTACTGGAAATTTATCACAAAACAGTTTTAACCCATTTGAAGAAAGCTGGCTATACCAAAAAGCTCGATATTTGAGTGCCACACGAGCTCACTGAAAGAAACTTAATGAACCTGTGTGAACCATTTGCGATTCATTATTGAGACGTAATGAAACTGAGCCGTTTTTGAGTAGGTTGATAACTGGCGATGAAAAGTGGATCACGTACGACAAGAACTTGCGAAAAAGGTCGTAGTCTAAGGTCGGCCAGGCTTCACAGACTGTGGCTAAAGCTGAGCTAACACGAAATAAGGTGATACTGTGTGTATGGTGGGACTTGAAGGGCATTGTTCGTTATGAGTTTTTACCGGCCGGCAAAACTATCGATTCGATCTCTACTGCCAACAACTGATGAGATTAAAGGAAGCAGTTGAGAGAAAGCGGGCGGAATTGATCAACCGGAAGGGTGTAGTCTTTCATCACGATAACGCTAGACCACACACATCTTTAGCCACTCAGCAAAAATGAAGAGAGTTTGGCTGGGAGGTGTTAGTGCGACCACCATATAGCCCTGACGTTGCACCTTTAGATTTTTACCTGTTTCGGTCTCTTCGGAATTCTTTAAATTCTGTAAGATTAATATCAAGAGAGGACTGCCAAAATTATTTGTCGTTTTTTTTTTGATCAGAATTTCAAAATTTTCTACAGCAACGGAATCATGTCTCTTCCTACAAAATGGCAGAAAGTCATCGAACAAAACGGGACATATATACTGTTAATAAATGTAAATAAACTTTGAAAAAAATGTCTTGAGTTTTCATATTAAAATGCGAAGAAACTTTTTCCTCGACTTATATACGTCTTTTGTTAAACTCGGATATAAATAGTAATCCGATCATAGTAGTTAATTCGTTCACTCATATCAAATTATTTATTGATATTCGGACTAGAGTCCCTGTGGATAAAAGCAATTAACTGGCGGCTTCCACTGATAACGATCCATTGGGCCGCTAGGTAGATAGCCCAGTTTATGGAGTGCCGTCGCTGACACACATATTAATATAGGATTTTCGTGATTGCATTGGATAATATAAAATTGGGATGCAATATGACAATTATATAATTAAATATAAATAAGGAGATACAATTTCACACACGTCCATTTAATTGCAACTAAGCATAGTCTATTATGTTAACTAACATCTGATTATACCTTGCATGTATTTATAGCAATGTAATATTATTTTGTAACATATTGATTATTGTTTAGTGATGTTAATTTAATTGTAGTTAGTATAAAGATAGAATTTTCCGTTAATAATATTGGTTATATATTATTTCTTTATCTGGAATTTGGAAGTTTAGGCTATCTATCACCTGACACATGGTGGAAACCCGACCTGAGTTGCTTGCTTTGTGATTAGATTTCAAAATAGGTACTAATAGATACTATTTTAATATAAATATGTAATTAGGTACCTACTTGGCTCAAATATATTCTTATATTTATTATTATTATAATAATTAAATTGGATACAAAACAAATTAAACAAAATGTCTACGACACATGCTAGGATATTTTTGCAGTGTATAATCTCTAACGCAAAACTCTGGAGGTTGATTCACCGCCGAAGAGATTCTTTTATGAAAATGGCGATGGTCTAGACATGACCTGCGAATATAACCGATTGCCCAAACAAGGTATCTTATTGTATTACACTGCTGGTAAAAGAACGCTGGTTCGCCTCTGAACTACTTGGAGGCATTTTGTTCGAAAGTTGGTTGACTGGTTTCGGTTGGAAATAGCTAGAATATGCTACCAAGGATTGTAGAGGTTCCTGGTGCAAGAACGAGGTTTCAGGGTCTTGTTCCATGTACCAGGTAAACACCTTGTAATATTAATCAAGGCCCCTGATATTTTGTTCACCGAGAAGGTCAAAAAAAAGTTATCGTACGAGGCGGAAAATAGAATGAGGCATCTGGCGTTTGCTAATTTTGTGCATCGACGAGCTAAAAAAAAGTCTTCCAGGGGTGGATGACGGTACTAAGTCCCTGGTATTTACTTGAAGGTACCTGCTTTTTCCCAAATACCAACTTTTAGCGACATCTGTACCAAGATTATTGGGCCACTATCAAGCATTCCTGGATGCCGCGAGCATTCGAACTAAATGGAGATATCTTCTAAAAGCTACATGTTCCTAATGAGGGACTTCAAGATTACATCATAATCATCATCATTAATGGTTAAAATGTTTGTAATCTACTAATTTACTATTACATATAGATGTCTTAAATTCGTTCATAGAAATAAAATACTTTGAATCGTTTATATTAACGTCAATATATATTTATCTAATTAACGTGTTTATTGGTTTCTTAAATCTTTGAAGTTTAAATTATGCTAGTGCAAAGTAAACACCAATATAAACTGGTTAAATCGGGTATTGGTTAAGCTGGCACGATAACGTTATATTATTGGGTTTAATTTACGATTGTGTTAAAATCCCTGTTTATGTGCTACTGCTCTACAGGCCAAGGTAAAATGCCATAATTAGATTTTCATTTTGAATAATGTAACACCACTGATGTAATATAAATATTATTAATTCGGTGAAATTGTTAAAACCAGAAAAACCAATGGCTTGTTTATTTGTCTCAACGTTTTAGATAATTGTGTCAATATTTTTTTTTGTTCAGCCTAATCGCAAACATTTATATTAAGCGTTCTCAAAAAGTGGGCTGAGGTGGAGTCGTTTTCCGATGGCCAAAATGTTCTTTTCATAATATTTTACGTCCAATGAAAAAACATCAATATTCAAGTAAAACTTTATAATTTTTTCAAACATTGTACCTACTTATTGAATTCTACTTAGTTTGCGTGAACATGAATTATCCATGTGGACAGAATTAGGCCGGCCCCAGCGTTGGCGCAAACGACGTTGAGGTACTGCTCAATTTTAAGAGAAAATGTTGATATCGTTTACAATATTTCTCTTCATTGCATTTCCTACGATCAGACAGAAGGATTATTAAAGATACTTTCTTAGGCACTACGGTAACCCAAGTTCACATATATACACACAAAAAAAAAAAATCCCATTGTCTTTAAACCAACATGAGCCACCTACTCTTTTCTGTTTTAATTCGCATTATATCTTAGGCCTCCATATTACAGGCATAACCTAGTTTGGGGCTTTAGTTAACGCTAAATATGTTTTAAAAGTTATTTTTGGTAATAAAAATATTTGTATACAATGTTATAGATATGTTTCCTTGGGCCTATACAAAAATTTTGGTGGCATCGCTCTCTCAGGATAAAGCCGCGTACAGCTGACCGTGATTGACTGACTGACGTATATCTGATGTTATTACAGAATTTTTATATACCTATTGAAGCTAAATCACATTCTCACAATTACAATGTTTTCTCGAAGGTAGTACAGTTTGCAAAGCGACCGCTTAGGCTATCGGTTACTCAGGAATAATATATCCGTACAGGTTACTTATCACAATATAGGTATTGAAAATAAAAACAAAGTAACGAAGTTTTCATAGCAAGAAAGATACCACTGGGATGAGATTTAAACCGTCCTTGCTATGTGCCATTACAGAGTTCCAGACGCTGTTCATAAAATCTTTTCTTGGACACGTAATTCTTTTACATACCAATAATATATTATTAATACTATAAATGTGTAAGTTTATGTTTTGATGTTTGTTACTCAGTCACGCAAAAACGGGTAAACAGATTTGGATAAATTTTGGCATACAGATACTTTATAACCTGGATTAACACAGGATACTTTTAACTTAGTAAATTATATATTTTTAATTTACCTCTGAAAAATATTTAATGCACAGATTTGGCTCAGTTACAGCTCCTTGGGGAAGGGGGGATTCAGAGAGAGGTAGCGCACCTGCAGTCAGCAGTCTGACTGATGGAATACCTCCACCCTACAGAAGTTCGCAGCCAAATAACCAAGTACTGTGTTCCTGCGGTGATTACATACCTACCTAGTATGCAGCTGCATCTGTGAATGTATCTGTGTTTAATGGCAATTTTTAAATGTTCTCTAGTAATAGCACCCACGTTTTAAAATAGATGTGGACCACGAGTCTACTGTACTGCGATTTTATTTAAAAAAAAGCGTCTATAGGCTACGGTAGCCGCTTACCATCAAGCGGGCCATACGCTTTTTCACCACCTTTGTGTACAAATAAAAAAACATGTTTAGAAATAGGCTGAACAAAAATAAAGTTGAATGACCCAATTATTACTAATTAAAATCGTACGTAATAAACGGACTAAAGTTCTAGAATTTGTTATAAAAATTAAACAATAGTTCGTCGCACGCTTGGTTAACTTTCAAAGATGATTAAAGAGAACATGAATTTAGGTTTTGTTTCTACAAATGGACACACAAAATACATTTAATTGAGCCATTAGCCCGTATCGTATCCTTGTAGGAAGGAAACTGTCACTGCATAATTTACATGCTAGAACAATCGTTGGCTTACGGCCAAAATCAGTTAATACATCATTTTAGTGGTACGTAAACGATCATCTTGCCAGATTACAGATTCTGATAAATATATTTCAACAGTAGTTGTTATAAGTATTTCAACAATAGCTATTTTTATACCACTGGTTAATAAAATGTTTGTGGTAAAAGAATTTATTCCTACAAAATAAAAGAAAGACACGAGTAGAACAAACTCAATAATAAAGGTGTTCTCAGTTACAGTCGTAGTTCAGAGAAAAGCCTCGACACACTACTCTGTGCTTATAGATTTATTCCTTTTGTCTCTTCTTATAGTCGTTTGGATGTCCAAAACAGAACTGTTTCCGTCAGAATGTGGTTCGATTATATATTCAATAAAAAGCTAGGGGTCGACATTTTGGGAGTTACCTTGACATAACGTTAACATATAAAAGAAGGGTACAAATGGCTAGGCAGGCTATTTTAAAAACACGTTTGTTTGCTTAAGTAATCGAACCGGTGTAGTTTCAATGTGTGAGTGTTCCGCGTGACGGTAACACCTTATCTTACTTACTAGTTTGTACTCGATGGTTGTTGAATTCTAGACTTTTCAAGATATTTCTTTCATGTTTGAAAATAGTGCATTTTTAAACAGATCGTAACACAATTAAAGAGGTGCTCCTTATGAAAACTGTTTGATATAGTTATACAATGTAACCACGTACTGGGAATTAATTAAAGATTTCAATATGCTTCAAAAGTAGGTCACTCATTGAATTAGCCACAACATCTAGCTATGTACATTTTTGGGTGAAGACAGGGGTCAACATCTTTTATGGTGTTATTAGCTCTTATGATATGGCTGAGGATTAGACGCTAGCCAAGGAGCACTTGTCGCCTATAAAGACCACAGGCGCTGGAGAGTAGTTACTGGAATACACTTGTTTGTTAAATATGAATGTGTTTGACGACATATTTTCAAGTTGACGATAGCAGTTACTTAGGTGAGCATTAAAAATTTATCCAGAAATGTGCTGGGTATGATTTGTTATGCTGTTTTTATCTCATGAAAATTACGTCTACACGCCACAACGTAAACATCATAGCTTCAAAGTATTTTAAGTCTAATAAGATGAAGTGGAAATAAATCTGAGGACATTGTGTAATATCAGTTGTTTTCGTTTTTTCTTTCATTACCATGACATTTAGCTGTAGCATATACACTTTACAGACAATGACAGGCTTCGTGATGCAATGTTAGTAAGCCCTACTATTGAGCCGGGTTCGATCCCCACAGATGAATGATTTGTGTGTTATTAGCATAATTGTCAGACGTAAGTCTGGACGTTGAATATCTATAAATGTATATAGTATATCAGCTATCTAGTTACCATAATACAAGCTTTGCTTAAATCGTTGTAAAACTGTTTCGAAAAATTTACCATTTACTGTGCCCGCTGGCTTCTCTCGTGTGGACTACAGAATGCCATCGGTATTGTGGTGTTCCCGCTCCCACCCACGGCAGTAGCCCGCCTGTTATTTTAAAAATAAAAAGTTTTATTATTTTATTTGCGTGGAACCCATTTTTTTTCTAGAATAAAAGTAATCTAATTATGTTACTCCTTTTTAAACATCAGCCAGTGAAAGTTTTGTCAAAATTGGTCGAAGCGTTTCGAAGATTAGCCTACAGATAGACAAAAAATATCAAAAATTGTGTATTGTATATATGTACTTTCATATGCATTTAGCTAAAAAAGCTGTTATTTTGACATTACAAACAGGCACTTGAATTTTATTAATTGAATAAATATTTTACCGTATTACTTGGTTAGTTAACTACCTGGTGGTCAATAAAGAGAGAAGGATATGGTCCATTATTATAGGTACGTATATGGTTCATATGTCTTTATGACATAAAGTAATAGTGTTTTTATTTTTAATTTATAGTAGCAGGTAACTGGTAACCCTATACGTAATACAATTAAATCCCTTAATCCAATATTATCACAAGAAGTTTATTGAAATGTATTAATAATTGGATTCCGGTTCCGGTTGTCAAAGTGTTAACAGCGTTGTGATTATACCTCTACAAAATTAAAGATTTAAAATGTTATACGCTACACCTGAACATAAATACCGTTAAAAACAACACTATAGGTGCCTTGGCAGATCTGGAAAGAACCATCTGTCCAATTCTCATTACATCTGTCCAGTAAAGTGAAATTGAAGATCCACAACATCTGAGGTTAGAACATAAATTAACCGCCATTTTGATATTTCATTATGTTACACGTGACTTCAACTGTTAGTCTAATGTCGCTGATACTTTGATCAGTTTGATGTCACTTTAACTGATAGTCTTCTTCTTCTTCTTCTTCCTAACTTGGCAACCGGTCCTCTTTAATGAAGACCATAACTGCCATTATCGAGTGAATTATATTGTCAAGTGTTTTGACGATGCAGTATCCTAACAAGATGGTGGCTCCCTCGTTAGAACTTTCTAGGAAATTTTTGTGGGATCTCGGAATGAATGCTTTCAGCTTATATTTATAATCCACCTCACTTATGCACAAAACCAAACTATATCACGTAAAACGCCACCAATATTACATAATATATGGTCAAAAACCTAAGTAAATGAATTAAAAATAACAACCACAACATGTCACTTCAAGATCCCGCCAAAAACTCCAAACTGATAGTCGGTTCGGTTGGTATCTACTATAGTGTTGCCAGAACAAGAAAACCCATAGTTACTATTTACTATTACGTTCGGTTCCACGTAACTTGACCTGACATTATGGAGAGACAATTTGAAAAAAATGAAAATAGAAATGAAAAATCAGACAACCGAATTAACAGAATCTCTTACAAAAAATATTATAGATCGGATGGATGAAAAACTAATTCCTATCAAGGACGAAAACGAAAAACTAAAAGAAAAAATCGGCAAATTAGAGAAGGAGATAGAACATTTAAAAAGGGAAAAGAAAAGTAATAACCTAATTATTTTTGGATTAGAAGAGGGTGAAAACTCAACAGCTGAGCTATTCCAGAATATAAAGGGGAACTTCAAAAGAGACTTAAACATCAATTTAGAAGAAAACGAAATAAACAAACTAAACCGCTTAGGAAAACTAAAAGCCAAGAACAAACCAAGACCTGTACTATGTTCCCTTTTAAGCGAATGGAAGAAGAACGAAATTACGAAAAACAAAAAGAAATTAAACGGAATTTATATATCGGAGGATTATTCGAAAGAAGTATTAGAGAAAAGGAAAGCTCTACAACCGCAATTACTAGAAGAGAGGAAAAAAGGAAACAGCTTATCTGAAATATGATAAAATGATAATCAAAGAACTTAACACTAACAATGATACAAGGAAAAGGAAGCAATCTACCTCACCACATTCACCGTCTAAAACTCAGTCTAAAAAACAACAAACGCTGAGCTCTCTCAAAACCAACAGAACAAACGCCTTCGATGCAATGAGAATCAAATCAAACTCTCTAACCAATATTTCCACACGCAACTACCAATAGCATTTAACTTTCGGAAACCGGAAATTCAAACAAACTACGAAAACCAACAAAACGTAAAAACACAATCTCCCCCAATCCGACTGGTCCTCGTGGGGGTGAAGACCACAACCCTCCAACATTCCAAAAAGAAAAGGAAAAATCTGTATTGCACCACAAAATACACTTACTCTAAAAATGAAGAAAACTTAAAAGAATTAACATACGCGCTAGAACATATCAAATGGGATATCAATAAGGCAAGTAGGAGGAGTGACGTGGAATAGAGTGGCCCAAGAGAGACAGGAATGACAAATGTTGGAGGAGGCCTTTGCCGATTGGCAAACAGACCTAGAAAATATAATTAAGAATTAGAATAGAATAGATTAAAATTAGTTTAGCTACAAAATATATAATTGTATATCAATAATCAGTTTTTAATTCTTAATACTTTGTAAATAGATACTAAGTTGGTCTGAATAAAGGGCTTTATTATTATTTATTATTATTAGCAGGGCAAAATAAAGGCACTATGGCTGAAGGTAAGCTCTGAATATGCACTGAAGGAAATCAAAAGCACGAAAAAAAAACCACAACTGAGTCACTTTTACGGGTTTATCACGATGTGCTTGGTGCTAGCCATGTGTGTTTCTTTTCCGAAGTTACATACCTATGCTGTCAGTTTTGTCCGCCTATACAGCTTCATCGAATGATTATGTATACGTATGTACATATATATGAAAATATACCAATTAGCCATGATAGTAATGATATACCTAAGCAGTATACCGACGTTAAGTGCTTATTAATAGGTTAAATGCAGTAGCGGATTTAGTTTAGACTGCATCCTAAGCCCCCTCTTGTATGACGCCTTTTTCCTTTATAATAGCAATTACTTATTTTTGATTATCACTTCATAATTATATTAAATACATACTCTACTATAATATGTGTTCGTACATTTACGAAACAAAACACACTTTTAATTTTGACCTCCTAGATACATCACTGGTTAGATATGTGACTCGATTTCTATTTAAACCGCATATGTGGGGCCAGTTTTCATACCATTAGGTTTAGATTCCTATTCGCAACGTACCCTTCTGTTTTATATCAGCACTGCAACGACAATCAGTAACTTTGTTTTATAACTTCCAAGGCTTTTAAGCCATTAGTATTAGTTTGGGCTCAGCAGAAAACTAGCGCTATGACAATATGCCCATAGGTCATCATATCACATGCTGCGCTGATGACCTTTTCAGTTTTTAATGCGGTATTTGTTTGCAACATTAAGTTATACAACATTTTAATTCGTCAATGAACTCTGAAACTATAATGAGATAAAGAAATATATTCTAAAGAACCATGACATCGATTTTAAAGATAAGAAAAACTGCATACGTAGATTAAAAAAAAACCTTATACACGAGTCGGGAATCGATCCTAATCGTTTTAAGAAAAAATAATGCATGAGTTTCGTGGAACACTCGGTTGGAACGACGTTCGTAGCCTTGAACCAATAAGCACGCACTTATGACTGGGCACAGCGAATAGCATACGCGCTATGTATAACCGTCTACACTATAGAAAGGGTCCCGAAAGAAAATTCTTACACTTTTTTCGCCTAACCCCCGTCCTTACCGTCCGAAAAAGAAATTCGTTCCAAAAAGTGTGTCATTTTATTATGACTATTGATAGCATAAGTTGTAAGAAATAAAATATGCTAAGAAACCCTGTGTCTAAAATTAAAAGAAAATGCTGAATTTAATTATTTTACTTACAGTAGAATAATAATTATGTTAAATGCGAGGTTTGCCTCCCTGTCACCCTTGTACCATGGCCGTGCAGCACGTGACATCCCTACAAAAACGCTAAGCATCGTTGCGTGGTATTGAGTTTTCACGCGCCTCCTAATTGAATTCGCCCAATCATTTAATTTAACGTTAGAAGGGATACAAAAATATTCGTACGGCATTTGTATTGGAATATTTGTACATTTAGCATAGGTTTAAAATATAATTTAAAAAAAATTGCTATGAAAAATCCTATAAAATATTGAAATGATAAATAATTATTTTGTATTTGGTATTTCCTTTACTTTTTTTTGGATTATCTTTTTCCAGTTTTACATTCGGAAATGGCTGAAATAAATAATATGTAAATTAAACTCCGCGGGAAAAAATACTGAAATTACCTAAATAATTTAATTTATCTTTTAAATAAATGAAATGATAGACGTTTGCCGATGTGCGCGCATCACGCAAAAATTACCGGATAGATTTTGATCAATTCTTTTTATTTTACTGCTTTAGATACTATTTAGCCCTACCTTATAAAAATCACGATACGAACTACGATTTTTATAAGCACTACGAGTTCAGCGATGCGTTTTCTTGCCGTGGTGTTAATATAATAAACAAACGCAGACAAATAATAATTAATTCAATAAATTATTAAATTAAGAAATCATAATCTACACTTTAATTCAACTTTGAAAACAGGCCTCGTGGTGTAATTGTAGTATGATTTTATATTATAAATATTATATTATCCAATGCAATCTCGAAACTCCTTTAATAATTTGTGTGTCAGCGACGGCACTCCATAATCTGGATCATCTATCTAGCGGCCCAATGAACCGTTATCAGTGGAAGCCGCGAGTTAATTGGTTTTATCCACAGGGACTCTAGTCCGAATATCAATAAATAATTTGACATGAGTGAACGAAATAACAGCTGTGATCGAATCACTATTTTATGAAGCCATTTTATAAGCTAACAATTTATGTACAACATATTGTAGATACTTAAATATCCTATTTAACTGCAATAATTCTTTTTGCATTTTATATCCTATTTGTTGAGGAGGCTTTATGTGTAACTTGACGCTACCATCCTAAAGAGCGGTTAAGCTAGCATGTAAACTTTACACTGTAAAGTAAAGTAAACTTATATTGTAAAACAATACGAAAAGTTGTAGGCACGTACAGAAAATAAGGGCACCGGATAGGCGTGCACATGGGTGCGTGGACGGCGACGCGGCGTGCCGTGGTGGTGGAGAGTTGATCGAATAAATTTAACACGGCTAAAACTGTGGGACACAGTTAGTATTGAATAAACGAATAATATATTAATACATACCATCATGTCTGTATTCCCGAAGGGTTAGGCAGAGGTGTACCAGTACACCCACAGTTCGCCGGGTATATTTTGTAGGTCCCATGTAATAGGGAGCGAGCCTATTGCCATTCATTGGGCACAAAGCCAAACTCCGAGCTGCTACTGAGAATTTCATAGAAAAAACCAATAACACTTTGCTCGACCTGGGAATCGCACTCAGGACCTCTAGCATCGCAGTCGCGCTTACGACCATTAGGCTAACGAGTAATTATTAATTCATTAGTAATTAACTTATAAACCTTATTTATTTTGTCTTTATTATCTTACCTAATTTTACTAGACAGATTTCTCGACCTCTCTTTAATATTCAAATTTAAGCCAAAAAACCTTATATACATAATTATCTACGTTATTATAATACACTGGCCTTAAAGATAAAAAAATTAAATATTATTTATTTAAATTATTATAGATGTTGATTTCTACTACCAAGGAGACACATTACGCTACCGCTATATATGGATCTATGAAGAGGAGTTGATAAGAAAGTCAGCGGTGAAGAGTTAAGAATTTTTATTATGGCTTATTCATTTATTTAATGTCCTTCGTCAATTGTCATTACAGTAGTATCAGGCTCGTAGCTGAAGTCAAGTGCTCGTGTACGAATTATTTCTTTGTACACGAAAGCTGATTTTCGGGGCGTGCGCGTCCGTTCCGGACTGTTGTAGTCGACTTCATACAGACCAAATCGCTCTCTGCAATTATATATTTCAGTATGATTATTGAATCCGTTCCAATGACCCACTGTTCTTACTATTGACTAGCGACTAGCTATTATTGACCCGCATTATTAACAGGACACCTTAAAAGGCAACTGACAGCTAGGGAACGACGTGGGCACGACATTGTCATTTGGAACAGATTTGGAAAATCCTTTTTTTTCATTTTATTGCCTATTTATTGAGGAAAGTTATAGGCTATATATCTTCACGCTATGACCTTAAGCAGAGGATCAGTATCCATAAAGCAATCGGGCAGGGTGTAGGCAAGCAAAAGTATTGATAGTGAGAAATTAAATTTAATACGAATGAAACCTTGGGGCACAGCTATTATTTAATAGTTTGGGATAGGAAATGTTAATATTGTATAAACTTGTATTTATCATTATTTACAGACGTTAAGAGAAAATAATAATATACTCAATAATTAAGAGCATTTTACGACAACTCTGTTCATCCACAATTCTGAATAGAACATTCAAAATGTACGTTCCTCTTATTCATTATTTATAATCACGGTAATTGTTCACAATAATCTAACATCACCATATAAAATGCCATCAAAATCACATAATATAGGGCCAAATAACGTAGATTATCAATAAAAAATAAAACCACCACATGAAAATCAAGAGATCCCGCCATAAAACTCTTCAGATCGGTACTTGATACAAAATGTTTGCCTAAATTTAATTTACTTACGTGTATCCAAACATCCATTCAAAGTTATCCATGAGACTCCAAGCCGTGTAGCACCTGACATCAGATCCCTGATCAATCGCATCCAGTAACGCGCTCAGATAGCCTCTGTAGTATGTGATGCGGTCCTCATCTGTCAGACCACCGTGTGAGGCGAACCCGTTTTCAGTTATCATAACTATGGGATTATTATAATTTTCTTTGATATTTTTCAACAATTCAGTGAATCCCCATGGCACATACTGAAATAATATAATCGTAAAGATTTATTTAATAAATCGATTCGTCGTTTTAAACAAGTATCTAATTGCTATGTTATTAATACTCGTAATTTTTTTAACATTTTATTTCTATTAGTTAAGTGATTAGTTTTTGGCCTAACAGTATATGTTACCACAATGTTACTGTATTATTACCCGCAAGAGTGAGCTTGAAACCCGAGCGAAATGTGCGCCTCCTTCCGACCCACACGCTGTTACCGCTCTTGCAATCGGCTCATAGATACTCAGATTTTTATAGATCATATTTCGACACCGATTCGAATCACGCAAACCCGAGGATAAAACGTCGCCCGCTGAACATTTTGACCGTTCCCGATGACGAAATCGAGGCATCGAACAGTACCACATCACCGTTCTCCAAAACCCAGAGTGATCGCGTCCACGCCCGTGAAACATCCGTTCCCTCCGCAGGGGACAGGCGGTTAACTGCGCTCCCGCACACCCGCTTCATCCACCTTCTCCTGCGGCAACTGAAGCCTAGCTCTGTTCCGTTGGTGTGAAGCCCTTGAGTCTAGCAGCCGTTTGACAGTGACACTGCACTTGCATTTACTGCTTGCACTTGCTAGTAGCTACCAACAGACACCGTTATACTGCACCACCACAGACATTCACACCACACAATTACAGGGACCTTTTTTTATTTTTTGTACTAGTTAGACAAAAATTTACAGATCACTAAATACATTACACGTGTTTCTTCCTTTCTCCCAGGGGGTAGAAACATGTATATTATGTATAAGTTAGTTTAGCTCTCATTCTACGCATAGAAATTAGTTAGAACGCGATGTCGTTGCATATACGGCATCAGCCTAAGCCGAGATTCATCCACTTTGGAACCCCTGAGCTTGTTGCCACGCTTTCGCGGCTGAATGCCTTCAGCGCTCGCCCGCAAGCCCGGTGAAGATATAAAAGCCGTCTGAGGCTCGAGTATTTGAGCCCTTTTGGCTAACAGTGTAGTGAGGTCAAGTAAAAAACGGTTTTTTATAATAGTAGCTCGGAAAAATGAGTGTACAACCCCTGATGGTAAGTACGATATAGTTCACAAACAAAGCCGAAGTCTCAAGTTAACTCCTGTGAGCTATACCTACCTAAATCTATACATACAAATAATAAAAATGAAGTGTTTGTTTGGAATGTCAAAGTAACAGCTTTTTAATTAAAAGTTGTTTTTTTGTTATTTCTGTCTGTCTTTCTGTTTGTTCCGGCTAATCTCCGAATTGATTGGACTGATTTTGACGAGACTTCTACTGGCAGATAGCGGATGTTATAAGGAGTAACTTAGACTACTTTTATTTTACAAAAAAGAATTAGGGTTCTACGCAAATAAAATAAACTAAAGTGCCCCACGCGCACGTTTCTTTTTGCCGCCGCTGCCGCGCCGCATACTAAATTCCACACAAACGACGGCGCAGACACAAGTAAAGTCTTTTTAACATAAATATGTACATAGTTCTAAATTATTATATAATAAAATAATATTAAAGGAAAAATACCACTTTAAAAAATGCAATTTGTAATATATGAATTTATTAAAATTATGAATAATTTACCTTGGTAAAGGTAGATTCTCCAATTATCCATTCGTCTTTTTGATATACTCTGACCTCAATATCGTCATAATATGAGGGTGTTGCGTGATAATTGCTGACTGATTCATTTCTGTACACGTAGTATGAGGAGTAATGGTTTAGACCAAAGTAATCGGAAGAACCACGTATATATTCAACTTCCTCTGGCGTGAATTCAGGTAATCTAGATCTGAAATACCCTTGGGCTTCACTCTTGGCTGCTACCTTATCTTTCATAACTTGTGGATAGTCACCGGTCTCCGAGAATATTGGATGTGCGTATTGACCCCACTAAAATGTAATTTATTAATCAACAGAACCCATTAAAGTTATATATTTACAATATTAATATAATAATTATGTCAATGTACGAACCGTAAGTTTATAAACAATCTAGTGGAATTATAAACTGTCGAGAAATTGTGAACGGATACTAAAATTTTGAATTTTTAAGTTTATAATTATCTATATAAGCAAAATTATCATACTAGGAATTGACAAATGTGAATTTTCAGCGGCTAATTCGTTTCTGGGACTCGCCGGCCGCTACCGCAGCATGCTCGCTCGGCTCGCGCTTTATAATAATAATAACCAAACCGAACCAATCCAGTTACTATATAAACCTATGAAAATATAACCATTAAATTGCAAATTTTAGTGTCAGTTCATAATATACCATGCAACAGTTTTCAATCTTAATTGATTGTTTGTAAAATTTAAACTAACGGTTAGAACTAATATTCGGTGACATGTATAAAAATATATCCTGATTGTCGTTAATCGTCAGAAAACTTTATTAGAGGACTTCATTGATGTTTTCACAGATTGTCTATGGAAAATCTGTAAAATTAAAAAAATATTACTTCACTAAAGTTTATCTGTTAATTAAAAATTCGGTCCTCAGGGCCTAAATAACTCAAATTAAGATATAATAATACAAATAAGTATCTGTAACTAAACTGTTGATGACTTACTTCAAACAAGGTGGCTTCGACTGCTGCTTCAGCATGACTTTCATCTTCGCCAAAATAAGAACCTGCGCTCAGTGTTATAAAAATATTTCCGTTTTGCGATGCTCTAAATTCGTCGTCATAAATATGATAAGCTTTAGCATGAGCCAGAAGAACGTTTTTACTACACATGTAATCAGCCATTCCCGAGAAATCAATTAAGGGTGCTAAAGTACCGGCTCCATATCCTAGATAGCAAACTTCACGCGGTTCATTAATTGTTATCCAATTCTTGACTCGATCACCGAAAAGTTCAAACGCAACACGTGAATAGTCCCCAAACCAATCGACTATATGGGGGTTCGTCCATCCACCCATGTCCATTAATTTTTGTGGTAAATCCCAGTGATACAGAGTGATCATAGGCTCAATATTATATTTGAGCATTTCATTAATTAAATTATTGTAGTATTCAACTCCTGCCTCGTTTATTTGATCTGGGAAGCTGGTAGGTAAGATTCGGGTCCACGACAGAGAGAATCTATAGAAATCGAGTCCCAATTCTCTCATCATTTCCACGTCTCTTTTGTATTGATGATAGGAATCATCGGCGACATCTCCAGTTCCCCCACCTAGCACAGGGTTTGGATTCTGGTGTGTTAGATGATCCCAAATGTTTTCCGTTTTTCCTGAGAAAGTTAAAGGAAATGATGAAGTTGGAAACCACATAAATTCATAATCAAATTCTTCTTTTTTTTGTGTAATAATAATAAACATAAAGTTTCTCTCTTATTTCATCTTATATTTTAATGACAGATATTTTAGAAAATATTTTCTCTTAAAGTTTTACATCGACACTAGGTGAATCAATGATATTGTAAGTAACGAGACAATTTTTAACACTTTTTTAAAAGAAAACCAACTTTAATGATTTTAAAGAGTTCCCTGGTGTATCTTCGAAGTTGAAGGTCCAATGCCATTGAAATTAAACTAGGACCGGACCACCCTTGAGATATCCCTATTCAACAAAAAAGAATCATCCAAATTCTTCAAAATCATTGCTTTTCTTTCTAGTTACAAATTGTCTTGTATTTATAGATATCATTTAGGTGAATGGTATAAAATTAATAACCAATTTATACTATTAATATTTTTAAGAATAGGTAAGTTGTCTTTAAAATGTAAACGCTCATTTAGTGCCTCTGTTTCACTTAGATCTTTTTGGGTTTTTGAAGTTAAGTACGGTCTTGGCAAGTGTTTAGCGTTATTAAAATAATTATGACGAAAATAAAATATCAAAGGTGTATACAATGGCTACCATTAATGTCTATTTAAACTCAAAGAAATATAGCATGGTGATATGTTGTGTTTATAGTGAAGTAGGCTTAATATAAATTTACGTTACCATCTTCGTTCCAGCCGCCTTCGACCTGATACGAAGCAGTCGCTGTTCCAAATTTGAATCCATCCGGAAACTTCCTCACATCTCTTAATTGTCTCGTTACCTTGCAGTCACATATTAAGGCCAATGATACAAGTAAAATTCTGCGAATGTAAAACTCAGCTGTATTGACAGTGTTGCTTGAATATTTTTGTGAAATCTATCTTTAATAAATCTGGAGTTCTGTTTGTATATATATTTTTTTTTTTCAAATTTCCTGATAGACCTTTTATCTATATGACACTGATCATGAATATTTTTTTTTTGTTTGTTTGTATGTCTGGATTTATCTCAAAAACAGCTTGATGGATTCTTATGAAATTTTGTACACGGCAAACTATACCACTGTATACATGCAGGCCGCCATTTTGGAAAAAACGCTCAAGCGGCGGGGGTGTTCCCGCGCAAACGCTAAAGTCCGCGGGCGTGCAGTAATTTACTTATTTAGCAGTAATTTTGTATAGTACCTATATATAAAACTATAGTTTTTCTATTCTTTATGAACTGATTTAACTGCTAAATAAACAATTTAAACTGATATGTGTTTCATTTATTTTGTAAACCTACACTAAAAATAAGATATGACAATATTTGTTAGGATTGCATAAAAAAAAAAAAAATTTCGATAATTTAAAAAAAAAAAAATTAATGTCAGAAATATTTATTTTATTAACATTACAAATACTATAACTATAACATAAAATTAAATGCCTAGCCCTCTCGGAACAATTTTTTAATATTATTACATTCGAAAGACAGCACTCCCAAAGGGCCCCAAAGTCGAAAGAGCAACGCGCCGCTTATAGGTTAGCAATGGACTGAAGTACGAAATATATGGCGGCCGGATGACGTTTTGTTTTGGCTTTAATACTGTGTCCTTGTCTTATGCCTTAATAATAAATATGTTTGTAAGGGATAGCAGTATTAATATGGCGACACAAATCGACCAAAAACTTCCAACCGTCATCAGCGGTCAGAGCGCTGCCTGCCGCTCAAGTCAAATTTTGAAGCGACGTTGAGTGGGTCGATTGCCAGACCGGAGGTAATAGGTTAAAAGAATTTTCATATTTCTTTTAGAAATCGTTAAAAAATTCAAAATTAATTTTCTTTATTAATTTTTAACCAATTATGAAGAGATTATGTTAACCGAAAGTAGATATTGAAGAAATGATGGCTCAGTTGGTAGCGTGTACGAACTCCGCGACGATCGGCGTGAGTTTGGATCCCTGCAATGAGCATGAGCTTTCTTCGGTGAAGCAAAGCAATGTGATGAAACCATAGTATGGTGTTGGGGCTTTTTCTAATATCTGCCTGGCTAGCTACCACCCTCAAGTTGAAAATCTGTTGCCAAGCACCAATAGGTGTGTTCCGATAGCTGCATTTGAGAGCCAGTCTTCCACTAGGCTTCGCGTGCTACCATCTTGGGCCACATCGTCACTTAAGATCAGGTGAAATTGAGGCTACAACGCTAAAGCTATAACGATTAAAAGTAAGTAACTATTATGTTATTCCCCATTGATAGGCCGATAATATGAGTAAAAATAAAAATACAAGACGAAAATAATTATGTACTGCGTAATGAAAACGTGTGAAGCCACGAGGCATGCTAGTATATTATAATTGAATTTAATTTTTTATAATATTTAGGTGCATTTTTAATGCCCGCTTAATTTCAAAAAATTCAATTTCAAAAAATCATTAACTGTTCTTACTTACATATCTCTTCCATGAAATAACATTTTGATGATTATTCAGTCACAATGAATTTAACTGTGAACTGAATAAATACAAAGTTTTTCGTATTTATATTGTGCGTGCAAATGAACTGAAATTAGTAGTTGTGTTGACAGGTGGTGTTTCCTTATCAGCCGTGGTTGCTCTTGGCATACTTGATTGTGCTTAACATGAAAATATGATAAGTTATATAATCCTTATGTTTATATAAAAAAATAAGTACTGTGACATATGTATTCATAGGGATTTAACATCGGATTATTTATGTACAAAAAAAAACTTAGCGGTGTGCCCGCGGCTCCGCACGTGTTTTAATTACGCAGTAGTTATTTTAATTCCCGTAATTTTATTTTTAGATATTTAATGTGCAATTTATATAGACTTTCAAATGAGGAATGACATGTATTTCCAGTAGAATTTTCATAAAAATCGATGGGGTTTTTTTACGATTTCCATAAGAATATTGAAATTACTTATAGCAAAATAAAAAAATCTTTATTCAATTTAGGCCCTAAGATGGCATTTATGAACGTCAAAACACTACTGCTGGTTCGAAAAATATGCGAGACATCGAAGAACTGGTAAGAAACTCGATCGGTTTTTTTTCAACTATACAAAAGTGTTAATAAAATACAATAATAATAATTTTGTGGGTACACAGAAAGGGAGTCATTTGCAGACATCACTATCGTTCACATAATGATCCACCCTATTATAAACTTTTCACAATAAAACCCGCTGGGCATGGTCCTTGAACTTTTTGTCTGGTAAATTAGTAATGTGCTTCGGGGTCTTATTATAAAACCGGACACTATTACTTAAAAAACTTTTATTGGCCCTTCTTAGTCCAAAACACGGTACGACTAATTTATCTTTATTTCTACTATTAACATTGTGCTGATCTTTGACAAAACCTAACTTGTCTAAGTTTTTACTAATATACATTAAATTATCAAGGGTGTATTGGGAAAGCAAAGTTACGATTATATTTCTATCAATCGACCAATGACATAAGCTTCCCGTGTATAAAATGTCACGGGAATCAGTCAAGCCGTTTTTAAGTTAAATCCGAACATACGGTCTAGTTGTTAATGTCAAAATAACAGCTTTTTACTAAATGCATATCAAATTAACTACATAGTACATATAGCAAAAACAATTTAAAATTTTTTGTCTGCCTCTTTGTTCCAGCTAATCTCAGAAACGGTTGGACCGATTTGGACGAGACGCGGGGAGAGCTAGTTATTGCTTAATTTTACGAGGATAAATAAAATAATAATCTATGTCAATCAATTTTAGCCACTTACCTAATATGGTGAATAGAGCTGGTTTTATCACCAAACAGTATACTTAAATTAATACATAAACAAAGAAATAAGTTTTATTGAATTCTAACTTTCGGTCGGCAGCTTCGTTAGCATCAACTAGATATAATATTTCTGTAATTTGTTGATTTATATATTATTTCACAACGCACATAAGGACATTTAAAATAAGGTAAACCCCGACAACAATATCCTTTTTATTGAGACTATTCCAACGTGTCCAAACACGCTATCTCTGCTGTTAGTTGGCGAGGAGTTGTGCTGGAAGTGGTGTGCTCGAGTGGTGATGTAAGTAAAGGTTACGGGAAGCTGGTGGATGCGGGCAGCATAGTACCGGTCGTAATGTCGATCCACGGGGGAAGCCTATACAGCGGTGAATGTCTTGCGGCTGAAATAATCATTACGCGAGTGAAGCCGCAGGTGGAATGCTAGTTATTAACTATCATATGTATGTTCATATTAAGTTAATATAATGAAAAGAACAGACTTTTTGTGATCTATAAAATTATTATTAATAAGTATGTTATTATGTATAAACATTATAATCATTATCTGTACATATTTTTAGTTGATGGGTTGTTTTGATATGTCTGCATACAGTTGTATCTTGATATGTGTACAAGTACCAGATTCTCCATGTCAAATTGTAATCTTAATCTATCGATTATTATATCACCCACGACGGTTTTTATCAGCAGAACAGTTATAGTACATAGGTAATATTGTTTTCTATTTTTTATGTTCAAGTGCCGTACTTCATGCTTTAATTTGCAAATTTCGATTCTAGTCTTTTTGTTGCATTATTTTATTTGTTAGTAGAGAATTTGGTTGGAGATAACCTAATGGCTAGCTTTCAAGTTTTGTTGACGGCATAAATCGATAGGTATATAGCGATCGATTTCCAATATAACTGGACTATACATAGTCCAGCGCAAGTCTGCCCAAACCCTTTAAATTTGCCCGCCAACTATTATTAAACTATCTTTAAATGAAATCTGTATGTATTTTAAATACCTGTACCTATATTTATATAACAATGTATCATGGGTGTAAATAAGTATTATTCGCTTGTTGAGCGCCAGTTAATATGGACTCGAAATTGTGGCTCACCTCTAAATTAATGGACCAGCCTTGGTCCAGCTTGTACTAAAAAATTCCCTACCAGTGATAGGCTGCCTCAAAGCTATGATGTTATTGTGAAATCTTGAGCCTATTGCTAACGACGGTGTTTGAGCAAGCCATCGTCGCTTCAACCCTTTTTTATGTCACATAAAGTTGTGATAAACTCAATTTATACCTATATCACCTTACAAAGATTGTTGTGCAACAGGACCTGTGAAAATAAATTATAATTAAAGAATTATTGATACTTTATTGACATTGTAAATTAATTTATTCTCTAACTTCATCAGATACATTTTCTATTTCTCAAGTTAGGAAACAGACCAAATAAATAATACGGTTTATAACTGTATACCATTGCTAATATAAAAAAAAATATATTATACACAAAAGATTACCATATACGCGTTTGATATTTAGTCACCTTTGATGTCCTAATCGGATGCTATGCTATTTGAACAGTTTCAATTGTAGTAGAGATTGTACTTGATTCGTTTATAATAATCCTATATTTTACCTTTCCAATCCTTCTGGTTTGAGCTACACGAGTGTAACACTTAAACCAATCAACTACACAAAGAAGCTTTGAAGATTAACTTAGCTTTGTATCGAATAATAGTGGTTAATATTTTGTGGGCTTACCTTTATCTTTAAACATAATTTTCATCCTCATATATTTCATATCCAGTTACCTATATTATTTTTTAAAGTGTTTTTGTGGTAACGCATTGTCTTCCTTTATTATTCAAGCATAATTTGAATGCTCCCCGCTTTGACGAACAATAGTTTCAATTAGTTTTAATTAAGTTTTCGTTAAAGTATAATGACAAAAAAGCTTTATTCAACTATAGTGTGGGAGTGGGAGGCACCATCTATTAACGATCTTTTTAAATAACATGACATTTTAGATTGCTTATATTCTATAATGTACGAAATGTTCGCACGGGAATGCTAGTCCAACTATAGTTTAGTAAAAGTTTAGTATATTTCTTGATAGGTACATATTTTAAGTTTTAAGTACTTTTATAGATATTATATTGGCGATATTGATGAATACTTTTATTATGCAATTTTGCAGACCATCTGGCGTGATAGGTGAGCGATGAGGGCGCGGTGGGCGACGTGGGTACTAGCGTGGTGCGCGTGCGCCGCTGCGGCCCCTGCGCCCGCCGACCAACGCGCCCTGCATTCTGCCGCTACAACCTCTACATCTGCACCCCTCTGCGATTCTCTCGTACTACGAAATACACCACCCTTACCATATGTATGTCATTCGATTTATTTACCACTGATATTAATAATATAATTCAGTTAACAATGATATTGGTCTTCTAGCTATAACCCTCCAGTTTCATGTGAGAACATCAACAGACTACACGAGTGCGAGTGCGGGTCGAATAAATTTTACAACTATGAAACTGGGGATCTCAACTAGTAGACTATAAGAAGTACCAATATCATTGTTAACTGAATAATATTTTTGCTTCTAGAGTTAAGAGATAAAGTTATATACCCTATAACCTTCTTCAATAAATAGGCTATAAAATGCAAAAATATTTTTACTAATTTGTCTGGTAGCGTTTAAAACCAGTCAACAGTAAATAAATGATTTGTAAACATATTTTTATACTCTTTATAGCATGACTAAAGATGGTTGATAACTTGTAACAGAACGTACGAGAACACGAAGCAGCAACTGTACATACTGCACGAGCATTAGCCGAGCTGGTGGAGCAAGGCGTAGCAGACGAAGCTCGTGCAGCTGCACTGGCACGTGCTGCCGCCCGCGCTCCTCTCGGTCCGCCGCCCGCCGCAGTTGCGCTCGGTGCTCCACAATTGCATCTCGGTGTTCTTTACCTAGCCGATCCACCTCGAGTCATAGTCTTCCAACAAAACAATTCTGTCACCTTGCGCCAATATTGGAGAACACTGGCATCGGCATGGAATGCCACTGCAGTAGTCTGGTCCAACGCGTGGTTCTCTTGCGAGAAGGATGACGTAGGTTGGTGGGGTGGAGCGGCAGCTGCTCGGGGCGTCGGTCCCACTAGAGCCGCCGCTGCAGTTTTCCGTCGTTGGCCAAGTGTGCCGTGTGAAGATACGATGCAAGACTGGCTCGGCACTTCACCACGTTGTGATTCCGCTACGACAGATTGTGAAGCTTTTCCTACATTTGGATCTAGCGAACGAAGGATTGAGGTAAACGTCATAATTATTACAAATAAACACTTATCATATCATATAATCATATCATAAACAGATTCTTATTTTCACATTGTGTTTTAGTACCGCTGCAAATGTCGTGATGCTCATTGGAGTGAAGTAGGTGACGGCTGGGTGACTGGATCTAATCTCGTCGAAAATGACCGTGTCTTGTCTTGCATTCCTTGTGGGATGGGTAGCGATGTGACTGCTTGTCTGTCTGACGTCTACCGCATTACTCTGCTAGCTGCTAATTTAGCCGGGATGCTGATATGCTTACTCATCGCACTCATTATTTTTCAAAAGAGGAAATGCAAGGTTAATATAATTTAAAAAAAAATGACTTTTATCGTATTATCAGGGTTTTTATATAACTATGCAATATCTACTTTTCAGGCAGTGGCGATGGGCATGTGGACTGTTTTAGAAGTGGTTCTGTTGGGAGCGTTATTGATATATGGCTCAGTGAGTAACTTAATATTTAATATTTTATTAATCAATTAAATGTATTAAAAGGCAGCTGGGCTCTATCACATCTGATAGCTAATAAAAATTTCGTATAACGTTATAATCTAGATTAAAATAAGTTATGTAGTTAATTTACTTTTATTGAAAGTACATATAGAAATGCATGCTCGATACTAGCAATGGTTTCGACATACAAATTCGTCAATAATAGCATCCTTTAGTGCTACCGTTAGTTGATTTTGAAATTTAATGGGGAGTTATTAATTTTCACAAATACGTTATTCAAATTTAGCTCCATATATTTTAGTACATGCCAATATCTTTTTGGTAGCGTACCTACCATTAATGTTATTTTCACTCAGGGAGTAGGTAATGTTATAATAAAGTATGTTGTTGTTTTCAGGCGGCTTCACAATATATCACCGTGGCTAAGTGGAGGTGTGTAGCGGGTGCGTGGTTCCGTGAACTCGGTTTCGTTGCTTGCTACGGTTCAGTTGTTTTAAGGTTATGGGTACTTCTAGCTGAGTTTCGTACTAGAAAAGCTCACCGGTGGACGCCGAGAGATTCTGAGGTGTGTTATTAAATTTTACCATTTTTCCATTAGCTAACTGATCTTACTGCTGACTTTATACTCTTTTGCGGTTCGAGGGACCAAAAAATGGTGGGTTATAGTAATTAGTATAAGTTTGATAATGATACAGATTTTTGTTAAAACTGAATATATTTTTACTTGTGACATAAATTATAATATCTAAATAATATATTCCAATTTTTTTTTTTTTTTTTGTTGCAACGCCGTATCTTCTTTAATTCTTCATGAAAACTAATGATGGAAAAACATTTTAATGAAGCTTATATTCCCCGTTATTGACGACATAATCTAAGACAAAAAGTAGACAAATAGATGTAATGTTTTCGTTTTAAAACTACATTAAAAATCTTGAAAATAACATATTTAAATCATATAGGAAGCGCTATCTATTAACACTATATAATGTGCGAAATATTCGCGCGGATATTATTGACAAATATTCTTAAATGCATCATGTCGATTGTAGATAATTACTTTGTAGTCCATTATAACATCGAAACATTGCCAATAAGTATGTTCTCTATTTATATTTCATATACATATGTAATTATTGGGTTTTAGGTTCTCCGGGTGGTAGGTGCCATGATGCTGGGCGCAGCATGCTATTTATCCGCATTCACCGCCACTGCTGCATGCGAAGAAGACGAAAACGGATGCTCTCGAGCCGCCTGGCATCACGTGACTGCGGCCGCTGAAATGTTGTTACTTGCAGCTGGCATAAGAATAGCTTATGCTGCCAGAAACGCCAATGTTCCTTTCCAAGTATGGTTATTTATAGAATAAATTATTATCTTATGGACACAAGAAAAATAGGGTTTTCTTTATAACTGTTAAATTACATTCTTTTTTTACTTTGATTTTGTTTTACAATAGGTAATCGTAATAACAGGGTAACAGCATCGTACCAATCACATAACAGCTCAAGTTCGTTCGGAGAAAGAATTTCAATTACTATATTATGGCTTCATCAGCTGTGCTACCTATTGATTTCAGGAGCGTGGTTGGCTCTCAGCAGCTTTGTGGGTGGAAGCAGTTTGTGGCACGTGGTGGCGTGCGGTTGCATGGGTGGCGGCAGACGCGGCGCCAGAGCGGTGGCCGGTAGCGGCGGCTGCGCGGGCGCAACTCTCAGCCGGCGCTGTGCTTGCGTGCGTGCTCGCACCACGTTTATGGCATGGCTACCGGACCAGGTCACTCGCGCAAGAGGTCAAGATTTTGATAATATAAAAAAAATATCTTTACAGGTTTTAGCGTTTGGCAACACTCTCGATCTCGTCGATCATTATCACACGTATATCAAAATATATAAGTGAGACACCACAATCCATATACACGTATAACTTCTTAGTTATTGGATAAAAATCCACGTTTTAAGAGATTTTGTATTTGCCTTATTCGGATGTAAGGTGTGGCAAATAACATCATAAGGCAAGCTAACTTTATCTACAGGGGATGCACTGTGCTGAATAACGAATGAGGAAATAGCGACAGTGGGATAGTAGGGCTGTACAGCTTGACTGGGTCGCGACTACCAAGAATCCGTTGAAAAGCCATCATAGCGATTCGCTTATGCGCATCGCGTTTTGAGATCAGTTGTTTTATATCCAGTTTCTATATACGCAGCATGACACAGGCTACTGATGATGGATTTGTTGATCTCTCTCTCTCTCTCACTCACTCTCTCAGTTGCTGTCACTGATTCGGATTGTACTGTGCTTACCATTAGGCATAGTGCAGTCACTGTGCTTTGCTACTATTAAAAAAGCTTAATATTTTCTTCTTTAGTGTAAAAGACACAATTTAGATACATCAGATACAATTCAGATTTCATTTCAATATTTAGTTTATTTATCTTGTTGAGAATACTTGTATAGCAAATATATATTTTTCCTTTCTATATTTTTAGATACTTATTATAAAAAGTCAAAATCTATAAAATATATTTAATGAAATATAATATCTCTAAAACTGTTTAAGATATGGATGTGGTAGGTATTTCGTAGTTAATTATGATCTCGGTGTCTGATTATAAAACTTTTATAATCAATTATCCAAATCTTTCTTTTGAATTTGCAGGTGTCTCGCCGTGGTCCGGCGGAAGGATTCGGCGCCGAAGGAGAGGAGGAGCCAACAACAGAAGAAGTGAGAGCTGAACTCAAAAGACTGTATGTGGAATTACAAATTTTACGGAACAAGACTCTTAGGACGGACAATCCTCACATTAGTAAACGGCGAGGAGGCCGAAAACCTCCCCATCGACGTTTCTCATTACAGGTACGTTTCGATTATTACTCTAAATCGGAATATCGGTGAAATTTATATAATTTTCTTGTTTTTGTTTTCTTAAGCATTCGTTCTTTTATGTTAGTTAAGTTCTTTTAATTTAGAATAAAGTAGAAAGTCTTTTAGATTGAGATATTATAATGGTTCTATTCTATGTACCTGTACTTCCAATAAATTGTCTTAAAGTTAGTTGATTACCTATCTATTAACTATTCCTTAGTGGTGTGCCCAAAAATTTTATTTATAAAAGACTTTAGCGAAGTCTTCGTTAGAGATGAAGTAAATATCATTTAATAAATTTTGGATTTTAGGTTGCTACTGTCTCAGTCTATTTTTATTTTTACTTTTCTAAAAATGAAATTTAAAAATACTTTATTAAATTTAGGCCCTAAGAAGGCACTTTAACAACTTTTCTGACTCAGAAGTATCAGAACACTCTAATATCGCGGTACTAGTTCGAAAAGTATCTCAACCTGCTGGAAGAGCTGGCACGAAACTTGATCGGCTTTATCAGTTATTACTTTTATTTGACTGTGTAAATGATGTTTACAGTTATGTAATAATTATATTATAATACTTTAGTGGATGTATAGGAAGGGAGCCACTTCCAGACAATCACAGACATCGCTTTGTTTTTAATGTATATCCATATGTTCACTCGCAGTAAGTTTAAGAATACTTATCATTCTTATTAGTTATATTAACTGAAATATGCCTTATAATAAATTAACATTACTTTTACCCAACGAAAACTTTAATTGATATTTACTCTGTTTTGAAAATGGTAACACGTTAACTCTGGAAAGAAGATTAGCTCTCAAGTACGACATATCTACCTTTTTATTTAAAAAATTAGGTACCTATCTATATTTTATAATGCACCATATTATCATAAAAGTGGCACGCCACTAAATGTCTTTGAGGTTTTTTAGTAATATAACACTACTAAATTTCTCCTAAACGTAGTGGAATCGTGTTAGTAACATAACCAAATTGTGTTAGTTTACTAATTGGGTATTTGTAGTAATTTGTGAAATATTTAGATGTACTTTTCACCCTTATTCGATGTACCTAACTTCATTGTCATTAATTGAATGTTTCATATTCCATCCTACTCCGACTTTAGAAAAAGGGCAGTCGCGATAAGGTAAGGAGATGTGAAATATATCGCATGCGTACTGTGGAGCACCCGCATGGTATCCCTGTGGAAGTCTGCCCCAGTATTGTAGTGAGCAACCCGGCACCCTGTGTGCTCGGTCGCCCTCCGCACTTCTTCGTAGCCCAGCCCTAACACTGCAATCCGATTGTTGCATACTTCAAATATTCGCTTACTGTGTTCGGGTGCTTCGTGATACTATGGATTTATGTCACGGAAAAATATTACAGGAAACGGGACGCCTTTCTGCTGTTGTTTCCTTCTTTGCAGGATTATACTGTTTTTTACATGTCAATCGATTTATGCTCTTTGTTATATTCCAATGTTTTGCTTATATCCTATCTGTTTTGGCTACATATTGATAATTCAATTTTTAACGAAACTTTTTGATTTGTAATTTTTTTCTAATAATTCCATACCACCACTGATCTCTGTGGACCACGAAATGTCCTTAATATTTCGTTTGGGTTTCAAATAGGAATATCAATAAACAAAAAAAATATATATTAATAATTAATTGATACTAAATTTGAAATTTTTCGTTAAAAATATAACCTGTACTACTAGTACCCCAATATGTGTTCTTAAATATATTTATATGCAGGCTTTGCAAGCCCGACGAGGAGGGAAAGGCAAGCCAACCGCAGCCGCTGTGGAGGCCAGCGAAGCTGGTGACGCGTCCCGTACTCCGGAGGATTCTGTGTGCTCAGCCGAAGGGCCTTCCCATTACACCGACGGAGACACCCAGGCGTGATGGGGTCCGAAACACCAACTCTCTTGTAATCGAGTGTGGAATACGACCTCTCTCGTGATCGGGTCTGAGAAAAGCCTTCTTTCATGATCGGGTCCGAGGCACGAACTGACTCATGATCTGATCCGAGACACGACCTCTCTCTTGTTTTCTCTTTAATTTGTAAATTAGCCATATGGTAACAATGTGTCATATTGGCTGACTACATTAAGTTTTGCCCGTATTATGTGTTATAAAACGGATTATCTTCATAATTTTGATGCGGCAATCGTTGTTATTGTAAGTATTGATGAGTGGAATTTTTTTGTAAAGTGAGTGTTTTGGTAGCAATTAATGTACATACATAAAAAATACATTTGTAGAGTAAGTGTTGGAATTGATTTATAATATCACATAAAATTTATTGTTATCGTAAAATATAATACTATGCTAAGTTATAGTAACAAATTTTGTTGTTTAATTAAATACATTTTAAAAGGGATATGTGCATTACTAATGTTATATACTCGTTCATTGTATTTATCTTTTGAAGCCCTTTTAAATATTGCAAAGTGTTCTAAAAATATAAATATTTATGTTGTTATTTGTCATTTTTACAATATTGTTATAATTATTTGATAAACAGACAATGTTCATAAAAACATTCAAAATTTGACTTTAAAAATGCAATAATTTTTCGTTTATTGCACAGAAATATTAAACATGAAATCTAGATGTTTAGTTATGGTTTTTTACACTTCAAAAGTAGAGAGAGCCCCTTTAAAGTTATTTAATAGAGGTAGTTTCATAATTTGATTAGAGCGTTGTGTGTCCAAAACTGTTAAATATTGCAAATAATAAATTACATACATAGATGTAACTCATGTGACCTTTTAGCATTTTTTACATACTGTTAAGTTTCGTTCAGAAATAAGATGTTTTGTATTGTTAAAATCAGGCATGTAACGATACCGATACGATATATCGGCTGATATAATCGGCAGGTCGATAATTGTGATTACTGATTATTCATAAACTAATATTTAACAATTTGAAAAACTGGCGAAGCGACGACATTGCCGTCTTTACTAAGCGTTGTATTGTTTTGCCTATTTATTATTAGTTTTGATTTGACATTTTTCTATTAATACTCTTTTTGAAATTAAATATCAAATACTTACTTATCATCAAAAAAGATTACCGCCACTTTTGTGCATAATAGATATACATACAACTTTACCCCGCCATTATTTACTACAATAATCGGTATCGTATAGGCAAAATTATTTGTCGTTACATCCTAGTTAAAAACATTATTAATAAGTATTCAGAAATCGTTTTATGTATGCCATGTAGCTTCTATTATTTGTTATAAATATATATTTCATGTTAACATATTTGTTAATAATATTTCTTATGTAATTTTTCACACAATTTATTTAGTTGCATTATTATGACTAGTAAGTACGTATATTTTTTAATATATCATAAAATTAACCAACTTTTAAGCTATCATCTATTTTGGCTTATATAATTTTTTTCTGTGCCTCTGTCTAAACTTTTTAATATAAAATCTTATCGTTGTAAATAAGTTACATAAATATTACATGGTGATGATCGTTTTAGGAAAATGTTTGATATCGGTGGTTTTATTTCGAATTATGTAAGTTGATTGGGCTTTGTTCAATGTCCATGGTGCGTCTGGTTGACTCATGCCAAAGGAATGTTACATAATATTATTATTGTGATCACTATTTATTGAATATATGACAATATTCATATTTGTCGTTTATATTATTTTGCTTAAATTTTTAAAGCCATGTCGCAGAAAATTGGCTTGAGAATTATGAATTTCATTATTGTTATAAAAATTAAAGTTAATTATTTAATAATATTGATAAAAAGTCATAATACATTTTATGTCTGGGAGTCACGTGATTGGACTCACCAATCAGAAAACGTGACGTCATCGTACAATATTTATTTACCAACACAGTTGAATTATTCATATTAGATTATCTTCTTATCATGTGACAAGTGACTTAAAATATACCTAATATAAAGTGTTTAAAACAACTTTTCAATATTATCTATTCCCCGGTTTGTACAGTTCTGTATTTTCCCCACATACAGTGCAGTGCATTCAGGTTGCCACACGATGTTTACATTCACCGTCAGCAGATAGTGCTACCCAATGATATTATAAAAAGCAGTGCTACCAATTCAAATTAGTAAATGTATGCGAATTTTGAATAATTCGTTGACATTTAGTAAATAAAAATTTAGTTAAACTTCTCTAGGAATGTACACCCGCAATCCTCTGTGTACACCCATGTTCTGTTCTTATTCACATTGTTTAAGTATCTATCTATACAATTAATAAAATTGAAGTGTCTGTTTGTAATGTCAAATTAACAGCTTTTTACTAAATGCATATGAAAGTATATGCGATACCTATAACAAAAAGCCCATTTTAAAGGTTTTTGTCTGTCTGTTTGTTCCGGCTAATCTCCGAAACGGTTGGATCGATTTTGACGGGACTTTCACTGATTGATTGCTGATGATATAGGGAGTAACTTAGGCTACTTTAATTTTAGAAAAAGAATTAGGCTTCCGCACAAATAAAAAAAGTGGCCATGGTGAATCAAACTGGGCGCTTAAATGATTTGTGCTGAGTAAACCATAAGAGATACAGCAAATTAATGTACAACACAATTATAGGCATTAAAAAGACCTACAAAAACTACAAAAAAGTCCCGGAGATTATGCATGTATCTTCTAAGAAACACCCACAATAAGCATTTTTGTCTTTAAAGTAGCCGGGAGCGGGAGAGCAAAATTCGCGAGGGCATTCTGTAGTCCACGTGAGCGAAGCCACGGGCACAGCTAATAGTACATATTATTTTCATATTACAGGGAATCATTTCTACACACGAAATATATTTTATTTCGTGTTTAATTTTAATTTAACTTTGGAAGGAGCCGACTGCCAAAATACAGGTTACCCTAGTTTAGTTTTTTTTTTTAATTATCTCTTTCAGTCATTTTATTAATCGTGTAAAGTAAAATACTTTGATGTGATGTGATAAGGTTCAGTCCTGCGACTGGAGGAACACAGTGATAGTTCTGTTGTTAAGCTACAGAATTTCAAGTTGAGCGTGGGGAAACTTCTAGGAGAGTGTTAGAAAACACCGAATTATTAAGATATATCTTGAAGCGACAAATGCCAAAGCATTACATACCACACAATTATAGTCACTCATATATTCATTGATTAACTTTTACAATATTTGTTTGAAATTATTATTAATCTATTTTATTAACTCACTAGCTGTGCCTGCGACTTGGTCCGCGTGGAATTTAAAAAAATGAAAAAATTCATCTAACAAAAAATACTGAACTAACAAATTGAAAATTAATATTAAAATCACAAATGCAATTATTAATTAACACACGTACTTACAGAAAATATACCTACTTAAGTGGGACAATAAATATCAAGTCAATTAACGTGATAGTTGTTATTCGGGATAAACCTAACATAAACATTATTTTATAATTTTATTATAGTATTGTTATAACAACTTTCTTCCTTGTAATGCCTCAGAACATTGAAAACTAATAAACCAAGCCGTATAGCGTCATCTATAAATACTCCTGGAAAATACAGTTCGATTTTATTTATCGTTTTCTTTTGAAAAATTCAGGCGAAAATAAAACAATTTGGTTTAATTTCGTATCATTTCATTTTATTTCACTTAATATTTAATAGTTTAAATATATTGCAAGTATTACATATAAATACATTCCTTTTTTATATGTACATAACATAAACGTAATTTGTAGACCATAGAAATGATCTTACGTACACATACAGATTATAAACTTTAATCACACCAAATTTAATAAAATTCGGTGTAGTAGTTTTTGCGTGATTGGCATATAAACAATCAGACATGCAGACTATTTTTAAACATAATTAAATATTGCAAATTATGTATAATATTTTATTTACAAAAGATAGTTGATAGAGCATAGTGGAAAAGAAAAAAAATGTTGTGCTAATAGGTGAGATAAGATGATGTAGAAGTATATTTACAAAACACTTTATTTACAACTACATGAATAAGGTTTTATGTACAAAACACTATATTTTCTGTTAGTGGTTTTAGTGTCCCTCATCTATCGTCATAACCATAGTGTCTGGTTCATAGTCCCAGTCCAAGGAACGTGTTCGTATGATTTCTTTGTATACAAAGGCGGACTTGCGAGGAGTGCGCGTGCGTTCCGGACTGTTGTAATCCACTTCGTAGATTCCAAATCGCTCTCTGCAAGAAAATGTTCATCTTTATAAATGCAATACCTTAGAAGCATAAATGCCGAGTAAGAAAAAAACACAGTTCTAATTTAAATCCATTACCCTAATTGTCCCTGTTTTATATTTTATGAAATTTTGGGGGTATTTAACGTAATGTAGTTTGGCTAAAGTAGGTATATTATACATTATAACTAGGAATATGCATTTTAAATTGTGACAAAATCTCCCTGGAAAGATTTAACAAAGTAGCCATCGTCATCTTGTTAGAGTTAAATTTGAAGATTAGATTAGACAAGAATGACAAGAAAAATATTCTATTTACGTGACGTTGGCAGAATTGTGGCTGAACAAAGCTACCATTATATAAGAAAAAGGAGAAGAAACAAGTATATTACGAAATGTAGTTAAAAAGAAATGCGAAGAAATAATAAAATTTGAATATTATATACCTACTCGTATGTTATATGGTATAATCAAAGGTTGGTTTATATGAGATTGATGAACTTCAAAAGCCTTTGACCGATCACCATGAAAGTTGGGAAATGTAAGTGTTTTTTTTATGGAGAAGGTTTTTATACTATCTCTGAATGCGAAAGAGCAGATTGTTCTTCTGGGCCGGCCAGCTAGTATTTTATAATTTTGACATTAAATTTAATTAACCATTGATCGGTATTCATTTCTTTCTTTCACTTAATTGATAGAAGTTTAAAAACCTATGTTATACTTATAGCGTGCAATATAAATTTAAGACCTAAGATTTAATTATTTACGTCGATATTCTATATAAAACTGAAATTTTAAAAACATTCTAAATTCATGAAAATTATAAACTTACGTATATCCTTCCATCCATTCAAAGTTATCCATAATACTCCAGACCGTGTAAGCTCTGATGTCCGAGCCTTCGTCCATGGCATCCAGCATGGCGCTGATGTACTGACGGACGCATGAGATACGATCGTCGTCGATAAGCCCGCCGTAAGTTGAGTAGCCATTTTCGGTTATATAAATTGGAGGATTGTTGTAATCTTTGCGTATTTTAGTCAGCAGCTCATAGAAGCCCCACGGCACCACCTATAAGTAACAAGGATCATGTCATCTATCTCACAAAAACTACCGATTGTGTGTAGTACTTATGTAAGCAGCTAAAAATTTATAAGAAACAATAGTGTTTTGCGCATGCAGCTCTCAATTAAAAAAAAAATATGGTCCTTTTACCTTTGCCTTGATTTTAACAATTCGTCAGATATTTCTGCCTATAATATTTATGTCTCTGATGAACAGAATATACAAGTATAATTTTCATGGGACAGCAAATTTTGATGTGAGTAATTTTGCAATATCACCCACAAAAAAATCTATCACAATTTGAACTATTAATTCATTAGCAGTAGACAATACAACGACGAATTAAAAAGTAGATTTATGTAGTTTGAAGTCCTAATTTCACAGTATTGCAAATAATACTCAGAATAAAACTGTTGTTATTATTATTATATAACGACTATTATACTTATACCTTCATAAAACTTGAAGCTCCGTGTTCCCATTCGCTTGATTGATATATAGAAACTTGTAAATCGTCATAGTATGAAGGAGACTTGTGGGACACCGATTCATTTCTATAAACAATAAAGGTTGAATAATGGTTCAGTCCAAAGTAGTCTGAGCTTCCCTTGATGTATTTTATTTCCTCAGGAGTAAATTCAGGTAATCGCGACCTGCGAAATCCTTGCTCCGCACTCCTAGTGGCTACTCTTTCTTTTAGTACTGGTGGAAAATCTCCGGTTTCAGAAAAAATGGGGTGCGAGTATGTTGCCCACTGTGAAGGAAATTAATCATTATCTATTTACATAAACAAATAGATATGTACCCGATTTGTTAAAAATGAAGATGTATAGATTTATACATGTTTTTCTTTTCAAAAAATTTTACTATATTTAGATCACCATTTTATTTTGATTGGGGACATAGATCATTTTTAGTCTTAAAGTACAGCTTGTTTTGGTATTTAATTTTTTTAAATCTATGAGCTTATGTAAGCATTAGAGACAGTAGGTACAAATGAAGTGAATTCTTGTTGAAACTACACTTGTTAATAATAATTTCTTCAAACAACTTTTATAAATAAAAAATGATTAGGTCATACCTCGAATTGGTTCGCTTCTTCTGCAGCAACTACATCATTCTCAGTTTCGGGAATGTAGTATTGAGCGCTGAATGTAATGAAAATATTACCTCCTTGCGCAGCTCTGTATTCCTCATCATAAATATGATATGCTTTTGCGTGTGCTAATAGTAAATTCTTTGAGCATATGTACTCAGCCATACCATTAATATCCAGCATTGGCGCCTTTGTTACTGTACCGTAACCTTGATAGCAAACTTCGCGAGGTTCATTCATAGTGATCCAGTATTTTACTCTATCACCGAACTGTTCAAAGGCAACGCGCGCGTAATCGGCATACCAATCAACGATATGTGGGTTCGTCCATCCTCCCATTTCCTGAAGTTTTTGGGGCAGGTCCCAATGATATAACGTGACCATCGGTTGTATATTATATTTAAGCATTTCATTGATGAGGTTATTGTAATACGCTACTCCAGCTTCGTTAATTTTGTCTGGGAAGCTTGTGGGCAAAATGCGAGACCATGACAAGGAGAATCGGTAAAAATCTAGGCCGAGTTCCCTCATCATTTCAACATCTCTTTTGTACAAATGGTAGGAGTCATCAGCGATGTCTCCGTTAGAACAATCGGTGATCACGCACGGGTTGTTATGTGTCATGTGATCCCAAATATTTTCAGATTTTCCTAAAACAGATCATTTACAATTAGAGACTTGTTCTGAACGAAAACTGTTTATTGGGTACTAATTAAACTTTGCTCCATACCATCTGCATCCCAGCCACCTTCAACTTGGTATGATGCGGTAGCTGTTCCAAAAAGGAACCCTTCAGGAAATTTTCTGACACTTTGACGGTATCCCTGCGTTGTCTTACCCAATGACACCGAAACAGAAACCATTAGTAAAATGCTGCGGAAAAAAAAAGTTGTAATGTCTAAAATAATTAATATAAAATTTTTGTAAACCTTGCTTCTTTATCTTTGATTTTAATACTTGCACGAATCCGCGTTGGTTTAAAGCTTAAAGTAACTTTACCAGCAAGTCAGTTCTTTATTTAATCTGTTTATGTAATTCTGGATCGTCCCCGAATTTTACTCCTAGATATTGATATTATATATTTTTTGTATTTCGATGACACTCCCCGCTTGGAGCCTATGCACAAGACGTTTTCCGAAAGAGCTGATGACGCGCGTTTTTGATGAGCGGTTACCATCTCACCTCGACGGTCACTATGCCGTCGGTCAATATCTCGACTGTAAGCATCCTTCAATGATAACCATTTCATGGTACAATTTTAATGCTGCAACTGTCATATCACCTTCAAAATACTATTCAAATTGTATTATCGTGTATTTGGAAAAACTCAATTGGCAACAACGTGCGTTTACAGCGCGTCCGTGTCGACGTATCTGCGCGTTTGTATCGATACAAACGCAAATGATACACGCTGACGACGCACTCATTGAAGTCGTAGCGTGATGATACATAGCCTAGAGCCTTCCTAGATAAATGTGCTATCCAACAATAAAATAATTTTTCCATTCGAAACAGTAGTTACTGAGATTACTGCGTTCAAACAAACAAACTCTTTAGCTTTATAATATTAGTATAGATATACAAAGATGGATAAATTTTGAGAATATTTAGTAATTTATATAAATAATTATAGTTTTTGTTTACTAAACATTAAGGTTTATTTTGTTTATAAACTTGACTATCCCACTTTGTTGGTATTGTATAATTATGCCTTTACAGCGACACTGATCATGACCTATTTTACTCATACCTATCCGTTTTTTTTTTAATCTGTACAAACATCAGATAAAATAAAGTTTTTCTTTATTTAGTCATACGATAGTTAGTATATAAAAAATATTTGTTATATTGTAGAAATGTTAAATATAAATTTATTTTATTTTCGCAGATAAGAAAACAATACTAAATGTCAACTTACAAGGTTCTCCTCCGCAACATGTTGTTGTCTACTTCCGCCCAGATTGTCGACTGCTTGTGGTTCGTGCCGTATATAAATGTTTTACTTACTCGATTAAAATCATCTTATCTTCTCAAATATTTCGCTAAACCCCACACAAACATATCAATCTGTCAGAAAGTGACAAAACACTTCATAAGATATCTTAGTTACATGTAAATCTACATACGTTTCTCAGTGGCAGATTAGCCTAAAGATTAAATACGACATTCTCCTGGGACGGGAACGAACTCGTTGGGGGGGGGGGGGGGGGGGGGGCCCTGGTCGTGTGCACTAATTGAGAACGTTATCATTTTTTAGGAATCCTATAACTGGTACCTAGGTACCTAGAGCGGCGTGTCATTAGTGGTGGCTCAAAAAAAATATGTTCACGTTACCTGTATATACTTAACAAACTATGCTATAAATAAGCTATAAATTTATTTGATGCCCTCTCCACCGTACATCTTGGTCACTTCCCATACTTAATCCGGTGGCTATAGGGTTATATGAAATTTTGCACAGGGGTTTATAAAGTAGCTGAGGGGCGTTCAAGTGTTACGTAATGCAATTTGGGAGTAACGCAATAACTTATACGTAATAAAGTATACTTGTTGTAGCGACATCTCTCGCCACAACTGACGCATCGACGCATCGACGCAACTACGTAGCAACACATAGCCGACACATAGCGACATCTATCGAGCCACATAGGACGCATCCTACTATCCTACATTGCGCTATAGAAATTAACTCTATCGTTGAGTATATATACAAGAACCCGACTACAACAGTCGGGCGCCCGTGCGATACAAGAGACTATACGTGCAACACTTAGCTACCCACATACAACATTACACACGTATGAACACACACACGTGCACACCACACAGGTACATAGGTTCTGTAAGGGACCTTTTTTTTCTTTTTTTGCGCTAGTTAGACGAATGCGCTAGTTAATGTAGAAAAATCCATTCCGATTACTAAATACACATACGCATGGTCCACTCCTTCCTCCCAGGAGGAGGGGAACGTGCATATGAGTATATGTTAGTTAGTTCGAATTCTCTTAGGATTAGGGAATTAGTTAGATCGCGACCTTTTCGCATTCGCGACGACCGCCCGAGCCGAGGTTCGGCCACTCTGGCACCCTCGTGCGGGTCGTCACAAACTTTTGCGGCTGAGTGCCCTAAGCGCTCGCCCCCAAGTCCGGTGGAGCTGTAAAAGCCGCAGCGGCTCTGCTCTTGGATAGGGCCCCTAAGGCTAACAGTGTAGTCAGTTATAAAAAAAAAAAAAAAAAAACTACCGTTGGGCAGCTGCCCGCCAGACATAGCACTCGTCTGGCCGAAGGATCCTCCCTTTTCTATGGTGGATGAGGAACTTTACTCTCTGTTCCTCACCTCCGCTAAACTTGTAATATCCAAATGAAAGCACTGAGTAACCCTGGTTCATATTATGACTGATTTTATCAGTTATTATAATCTTTCGACACGATTATTTTCTTTTAGTACCGTAAAAACATTGTCATCTTATCTTTACTGTTTCGTTTAATAGAATTACATAATTCTGTAGGATGAATCTCTAACGAAATTTCTCTATGCTCTACCTCTGTTTAAAATTTAAATTCCACTACTCCAAGAAACTCTGGAAGCTCTACTCATCGCAGGAACAAAACACAAGATTATTTGGCTGCGATCTTGTGTAGGATGAAGGTATTCCACCAGTCGGGCTGCCCCAAGTATCATGAAATTTCTCTATGCCCTACCTCTCTTTAAATCCCACTTCCCCAATAAGCTCTGGAAATCCTAATCACCTCACGAACACAACACAAGGTTATTTGGCTGCAATCTTGTGTAAGATAGAGGTATTTCATCAATCGGATTGCCCCAAATAGAAATAAAGCTCCAAAAAGAAATCTCTGTGCTCCACTTTTCTTTGAATCCCCCTTGTTCTAAGGAGCTCTCGAATCCCTACTCACAACAGGAACACAACACAAGGTTAGGTATCTCCAAAGAAAAATTCTATGTTCCCTACCTCTTAAAGGACGTTGGCGACGTCGCTTTATTTAGTTTTTATGACGATAATCCCACGTGATGTTAAGCAAAGATGTACATATTCGAAAATCATAACATGTTTAGTATGAAAGAGACTATGTAAGATAAATTTACGCTGTAAATTTAACTTATTTTTGCTGATAAAAATTGTAACAAACAGCATCATAATAAATTTCTTCACCGACTCACTGCAGAAAGTGACACCACATCCTAAGACGCAGTGTTGGAGAGCGCTACCACTTGGCGATCGCTACCACTTGGCGATCGTCGATTCACTTGTGAAAGTGCAACTCTTTTGCGAACTAAGCAATAATATTTATAACTAAATAAATAGTTAGTAAGTTAGATAAATAGAAATGTTTAAAATGTATGTTTGAAAAACAAATGTAATAATTTGCCATACCCTATTCAGGGTCCATTTATTCGGATACTTTGTCATATAACAACAAATGCACATACATAATGCAAATGGATAAATAAATAAATTTTAACTAACCTCTTGTCACGGAGACGAACTTTGAAAACTATGCGACAAAAAAATCTTTGAGGAAACCAGCATGACAGCTACTGAGCTACTACGGTCTTTTGTTAGTTACCACTGTTTATAGAATGCATCATAAAATACATTGGGAACATTTTGTCAAGCTAAAATAAAAAAAAATATTAGATTATTTAACCCAGCTTTATTATAAACAATTTTTTTGATTTATCGTGGTTTTAAACACTGCTTAATTAAAGAATTCCTCTAAAGAACTCATTCCTGATCATATCCATTCTGGTTACTCCACACATCCTTCGCATATGTGCCACGTGTATTGTTATTTCATCCAGTTTTTTCATTGCCCAGCACTTAGATCCATACGTCAAGACAGGTCTTATAATGGTTTTATACACTTTTCTCTTAAGCTTCAGGTAGGTGTATTCGAGGATAATTATAATATCTGTTATTAAAATAAGAAAATATTTCTCAAGCACCAAACTCGAACTAAATTAATTTATAAATACTAACTTGATGTTACAGACTTGTATAGTCAAAAATTGTACAAATTTATACAGAACGTTACTTAGCAACTGATAATGGTAATATTAAATACTATGGGGAATCATTTGTGCTTCTTTGTTATTCGCATTTTGTTATTGAAAATGTCGCATCAAGGCGTGGCGTCGCAACCATACAAGTCGATACTTACTAAAACAAAGACAATTAATAAAATTATTATTGTTATAGTTTGTATTGTAATTACGGATAACCAAGATGGATCAAGCTGACAATAGCAGATACTAATTTAAAATATAAAGAAATTTAGCAATTTAGACAGAAATGTCAGGTAAGCAATCATACTTTGGTCATACACACGACAGTAATCAGAATACCTAACTTGTTAACAATCTTACAACGAGGCAATGCGGCCAGCCTTCAGGGTACGTTACCTTTTGGCGGTGATTTGGAAGGCATCCACTGCTGTAGTTTTTCATGATAATTAAGATTTACGAATTAAGAAGTGTGCGTTTATCTATTTTATGTATTAAATGTAAGTCGCCAAACCACATGTAGCTGTGTTCTGGCTACTCCACTTGAGAGAGAGCCAGATCCCCACTAGTCTTAGCGTAAACCCACCGTGAGCCGCATCATCACTTAAAATCAGGTAAGATTGTTGCCATAACGCTAAACCCTAATTAATAAAGCTTGCAGCTCCACAGAGTTTTATTACTTAAGCCACCTTTTCCAATCAATTTCGAGACGTAGGTACTGCCGACGCGGCGTCGCGACGGTAGCGTCGGAAATTTACAATATATTAAGGTCAGGATATATGAAATTGTCGATTTTTAATAGTTTTAATAATCGACCTTCAGGTCGATATTATCTACTTAGAATTCTAAATTCAAATTAATTTTTGACATTTTTTTTAAACTGTTGTTCAATTTGTGTCTATATTTTACTAATGTTTGCTTGTTTTTTTTTTTTTTTTTTACTTTTTAAGTAATGATAAAAAGATTTCGTCCGATGGCGACTGGTGGCTGGCGATACACAGTTCTCGGATTTCAAGCGGAATAGCAAAAAAAAAATCGGAAAACTATTTACAGTAGATTTTCGCAAAATTACGTTAGGTTAGGTATAGGTTCTCGGGTGTTTTTTAAAATAGAGGGCACAAAGTCGTCAGAATTTTAGGTTCACACGGACTTGAGTTGTATTTTCATTCAATGTATCATGGTTTATGATCTGTGTTGACATCATATTATTGACACTATTCTAATTACGTCGGGATAACCGATATGGAGAAAAAAATATGATGTTTTTTAACTAGTTTTTTTTCAGTTTCGTGTTTATTGATATCAAAAATCATATTTTAAATTTAAAAACAATACAGATATTTACAAAATCGACTGTATAGAAGATACTAGAAATTGACAATCTGTACTAACAACCAACGAATCTGTTATTGTTCTTGTAATGAGAAACTGGAGAATATTAGAATCAGAGCAAGTTTCGACATATATACATACATACCATCACGCCTGTATCACCGAAGGTTAGGCAGAGGTATACTTACATACACCCATAGTTCGCCGCACAAGTTTCGACAGTCCTTCTAATATCGACATTAAGCAGCAGATAAAAGAACTATTAGATTTCTTGATAATTAAAATTGCCAATACATCGTGGGATAGTACTGTAAGCTCGGACATTCTGAGAAAAAGCGGTAAATAAGACATTTACAGACTGTTGTTATTACACACTCTAGTACTATTTAAAGGGACTGATAAATCTTTCTTATATAAGTATAAAATCTTGTGTGAGTCTGTTAGTGATTCTGTAACTTCTGAACGAGTTGCCCGATTGAGCTAGTCATTCATATCATATTCGTTCATATTTTATCGAGACGATGGTTTATAGAAATATTTATATAGGTGGCGCTGTAGTTGAGCCATTAACTACCGGAAAGGGAAGAACAAATACAAATTTATAACATTTTTTCATAAAACTGCAGCTTAAAAAATAACATAATCAAATGAAACTTGCGCATGTTACAAGACAATTTTTAACAAAAAAAAACAAGTTCAATGATTTTGCGTAGTCTTTTCGTGTATCCTCGAAGTCAAAGGTTCAATGCCAGTGAAATTAAAACGGGACCGCACTTGAGGTATCGAAAAAAAAAAGTATCATCCATATTGGTTTATAAACAAAGAAGTTATCGCTGAACATTCATAAAAAAATAATCAAATTGAGTACCTCCTCCATTTTTTGAAATCGTTTAAAAATAGTAGTAACAAGTAATATGAGATAAAAAAAAACTTGTTACTCTTCAACACAAATAATGAAATGCGTTTTTCAAAATTCGACCTATAGGGAAGAAAGATGGTAAAAAGTTTGTATGGGAAATACTATTTATTCGGCTTCGATTTAGTCTTTGTGACCTCTTCCAGAGTCTGTGCTAACTGTGATTTTATAATCAATCACCAATGTGGTACATATAATACAAAGAAGTGTGGTTTATTGAATTCTAAGTTTCTGTCACCAGTTTTGTTCATATATATAAGTACAGTTTGCAGAATTTCTATTGATTTATGTATATTATGGGCGATGGTCATAATTATTTGATATAATTTAATTAAAATGAAAATAGGACCTCGAAATCTTATTAATATCTTATTAGTTTACGTGAGTGGAGCTGTGGATGAAAAGTTACCGTATACCAATATAATAAAGCTCAAGAGATTGTTTTTTATTTCTTTAAACGCGCTAATGCCTGAAATTAACAGTCAGATTGAAAAAAAAAAACTTTTTGAATATTAGCCTTTTTATTGAGGAAGGCTATGTAACTTAACGCTACGACCTTAAGTTAGCAGCTATAGTATAAGTACAACCAGTATAAGTTGGCTATGGAAATTTCTGAAACTAAAGCGTCCGTCTTGCATCTTCAGAGCAAACTGATTCAGTATAATAAAGAAGTAAAAATTCTTGTGTATTAATTTTGTATCGTATCGACCTTAATTAAATTTTAGAGTGAATCATGGTAGTAAAATCTAATTAGTAAACCAAAGTTATGTGCACAATGGTGCACTGCTGCGACAACTTATACTGGTGGCACTGTATCTAACCAGTAACCATGAACGTCAAGGAATCTGGTATACAACACACACAGGTGTGAATGCTAGGCAACACGGGTGCGTTGGCAACTCGCCGCTGTGAAGAGTTGGTCAAATAAATTTAACAAGAGCGAAACTGTTATGCACAGGTAGCGTGCTATAATTTTCCAAAATCAATATTAACTTTTTAATACTTTCTGAAAGATTTACAAGTTGACAGTATACATACAGTACGGTTCTTCAAATTGACCTATAAAATAAATTTCAATAGACCGATCGCGATGGCGTGTGCAAGTAAACGGTTTCAACATAGCTATTACCGTCAATCTATGCAATCTAGTGTGCTTGCACCCGCATACATTGTTGGTAATTTAGTTTTGCAGCCGACGTTCAGGTACTCTATCCAACGCAAGGATGGCAAATAGCGATAAACTTGACCATACAACAATTTATAGACGGAACTTTGATGGTAATGGCATTTTCTATATAAAAAATTATTTGTTATTTCAGTAATATTTCGTCATATTTAACAGACTTCAAAAAGGAGGTTTTCAATTTGATTGTATTTATTTATGTTTGTTACCTCAGAACTCATTCTTTTTTGGATACTTAATTCTTTTTTGTTTGAAAGGAGATATTTCTTTTTATATAAGACGCCCTTGACGTCCCATTGGCACTGAGCCTAGGATTTTTAAGATATACCAGGGTCCTTAAAATCGAATAGGAAATGTATAATGATTGAGATATTGGTAGGTTTTTGAGAATCCAAGACTAGGCAGGTACTTACATTTTTTTTTATTTAGTGCATTTTTTCAGAGTAGACTTTTTTGGAAGTCGGTTTTGCTTTGCATTGAAAATAAAATCTATATAATAGATAGCCTAAACAGAATGAGACGTTGTTCTGCCCTATTCAATGGTCAATAAATCAATCGAAACGCGACGTATTTTGTTTATTTTTTTCTAAGCTATCTTTCCAATAGTGTTTTTTTTTTTAATTTTTTATCGTTATAGGCTTAAGCGCTGTAGCCACAATCTCACCTGATCTTAAGTGACTATGAGGCCCAAGATGGTAGCGCTCTAAACCTAGTTATCAATTTTCTGGATAACTTTTAATAAATTTGCTTTCCTTAAAAACTTTATTCCGCCTAACATTAGAAAAAAAAAGCGAAATCGGTGCACCTGTTCTCAAGTGACGCGCTTACCAACTAAAAGATAAATTTTAGGATTATACAAAAATACATTCATTTAAATGTTCTTATAAATTATTTTAAATGGATGTAAAAATAATCATCAGTCAATCAAAAAAATAGGTCATATGTAATATAAATTACAAATCGGTTAAAGGAGAACAAAGAAAATATTGCTATTCAATTAGGGAAGAAGCCCATTAAAAGTGAATTATAAAAAAGTGCTTTTATTGGTTATTGTTTTATTTAGATAGCGAAGAAAGTGACGGAGAAGGTGGCCTTGGTAATTTGAACCGACTGATCGTCCGGCCGCCAGGCCACAGTGGGAAGGCAAAACGAGGCCATCTTTGTTTCGACGCGGCCTTCGAGTGCGGGAATCTTGGCCGAGCTGACCACATTACGGAGTTAGAATATGATCTCTTCATTCGACCAGACACTTGCAGGCCGAGGTCGAGGTTCTGGTTCAATTTTACTGTCGAAAACGTAAAACAAGATCAGGTAAGTAGGTGGGTACCAGGTTTCGTTTGATTCTTTTGTTAATTTTGCTACAATTTCATTGAGCATCTCTACGGATAATTGCAAGTAAATCGCAAAGTTTTGTGGCTAATACCTGTGGAAGATAAAACTTTTGCCTTCTGAACTTTATACTGTTGTTGTGTTACCCGAGAATTTCTTTTCAGAGGGTGATATTCAATTTGGTTAATTTTGGCAAAGAACTTACGTTGTTTAACGGAGACATGACACCATTAGTTCGCTCGACATCACGTCCAAAGTGGTAAGATTTCTACAGAATTGTTTAATATGGATACTAAAAACTAGTTACCTTTATCTAATAGGGACTATTCGGTGAGTAATTCGTGTATATATGTATATATGTATATATATATATATAAATGGATGTATGTATGCATGTATGTACCCTACGGAATCCAAAACTGCTGGAGCTATTTTGATGAAATTTTCTCCATATTAGCACAGCGTGTGATTCTGTAAAGTTTTTTTGTGAGCCACAACAACGCGTTACCGGTTTTGCTAGTATGTATAAGTAATTTGATTCTCGAAAAAGGCTCTAACAATTTGGATTACATTTTGTATTTAGATAATGATTTACCATTCAAGTTTTTCTAGATAGATGTTGTTATTTGTATTCACCGAGCGATTCTCGATCTCCTAGATATTTTGGTTTAAACAAGAAACCATGGACTATTTGAATACTTTGGGGGTTTAAGTGTTACTCCATCCTCCGTACAGTCCAGATTTGTTTCCATGCGGTTTTTTTTTTAATTTTCCTACGGTAAAAAAATGTTTCGTGGTCGAAAATTTAACATTGCAGAAGAGGCCGTTCACTAACAATTATTATTTATATTAGCTTAGTGGTCCTAAGCGCGACTGCTATGCTCGTGGTCCGATTCCCAAGTCGAGCAAAGTGTTAGGTTTCTTTTATGAAATTCCTTGTAGCAGCTCGGAGTTTGACTTTGTGCCCGATTAATGGCAATAGGCTCGCCCCCTATTACATGGGACCTAAAAACGTAACCGCCGAACTGTGGATGTACTTAGTATACTTCTGTCTAAACCTTCGGGGATACAGGCATGATGGTATGTTAAGATAATTATGATAAAATAAATCAAAGAAAAATAGAAATGTTCAATCATAAACTTTTCTACACTTACAAACAGTGATTGTATCACTAAGGGCAGAGCTAACCGTTACATTTCATTTCAATTCACAGGAAATATGCAATAGTCATATTTTATGTAAGCCAAAAATATAATTCATTAACGCTTGGTGTTGTTATTGTAACACTAACACTTAAGTATGTAAGTCAATACACTGTACCTACAGTTAATTTAAGTATAAATGTTGAAAATGGACTTTTTTTATAGGCAGAGGATACCTAGGCGTTTAATTTTCTGTCACCGTTCTGTGGTTCATCGAGGAAGAAAGATTTTGAGCATAGCTTTCGCTTTCGACCGAGAGGAAGACGTTTACCAGTTTGCTGCAGCGGCTCCGTATTCCTATTCACGACTTCAGAGACATTTAGCAACTTGGGAGAAGAGAGCACAGGCGTTTGCTACCAGAGAATCTATTGCGCAAACAACGGTGAGACATGGATAAACTTCTTAATCCTGCTTTCGTTTGCGTATGGGCGCGTTCATGATTTTTATGTTATCATGCCAAAAAGAGTGTCGTCCAACCTGGGTAAACTTCGTGATAGTCCCAACTCCATAATGATGACACTCATGTAAATTTTTATAATATGTTTATGAAGCACTGGATATCGGTCGTTGTACAAAGATGTGAAGTCATGTGGTGTTTTATCGTTGAAAAACTATCGTTTGCAAAATGTTATTTTACTTTGTACCAATGTCACCATGAATACAACAGTTTGTGGTTTACATTTATGTAATGGACAGTTGTTGTCTTATAAATAAATATAATATTATCCATTTAACAAACTTTTTCACATCATATATGATAGACAAAGTTTAGATTTTTTTTTTTTTTTTGTACTAGCTTGGCAAATAACCCTAGAACACCTGATGGTAAAACCATTCTACATCTGCACGATACTTCTAAGGTAAAGAATTTGCGAACTTTCATTTTTGTGATGTTTAAATTTCAATTAAAAATAATTGTATTATAATATTTATTTAAAATGTTTGTTGCAGCAAAAACGTCGAATTGATCTGATTAAAATTGGCGATTTCAATTTTAATAATATAAATAATATAGACGAAAATGTCAGAAAGGGCAAAGTCGGTGAACCAAAGAAAAGAATAGTATTAATTATTGCAAGAGCTCATGGGGGTCAACCACCAGCTTCTTTTATTTGCCAAGGTATTTATTATCATTATTATTTAAGTTCCTAGGATATTTATTATCTTCAAAATTATTACATTACATCCCTCAAATTAAAGCAAACAAAGTGAATGAATAACTAGCTGTGCCCCAGAGTTTCACTCGTGTTAGATATGATTCCTTTATAGAAATATTTAACCCCCGTTACATCCCTTTAGGGGCTGAATTTTCGCAAATCCGTGGTTGCCTACGTCATAATAAATATCTATGCGTCAAATTTCAGCCCTGTTCGTTCATTGGTTAGAGTTACGTGTAGATAGATCAGTCAGTCAGACACGGTTTCATTGTATATATGTATATTTAAATTGATATTAAGAATGTGTTCCAAATACTTACCTAAATGTTACATTTTATTATCAGGTACCTACTTACTTACATTCTTTCTCAGGTTTTTTAGATTACATGGTCACTTCTTCTGAAAAGGCATCGTCTTTACGAAATGGTATAGTCATACAGGTAATATTCGCTTTTTTTACCTATGATTTATTGATGTAATATTTTCCTCTTTGTTTATGACAGCGTTCAACACAGCCTCGCCATCAGGTGCATCAGCACCGTAATAATGTGGTCGATGATATTTTATAAGTGGCTGAACATGGCAACACTTTAGGCCTAGAAACTGGACTTGTTCTCAATAGCAACTAAGGAATACAGCAATCAATTTAAGAATGGAAGCGCCAGATTGACATAACCAGATTAAAGATCTGTGATTAAACCGGACTTTTGTATCTTTTTGTCATATCAAATATATTACTAGCTGACCTGCGCAACTTCGTCTGCATCACGTAAGGAGGGTTAGATAGAGTGGGACGTAGGCAGAGACAAATAACAATTATCGTTGGCACTAACAATACAATTTATAGGTGCCGCCCGCCTGCCACATTATTCCACTAAAATGCACGGACGGTACTTGATTATTATTTTGCTGCGGAGTTATTTTAAAATTGTGATATCTCTTAAGATATTCGTTGAAATCAAATGATGTAAAGGACAATTTTGGCCAAAATTAAATACTTATGATGAATAACTTATTTATATCGATAAGGATTAATACCATGTTTATAAAAACACCTTCGCAAATAATGCATTATTTTAGCACATATTTTATTACCAAAAAAAGGTTATATTGCGTCAACCTTAAAAGATATACATATACTACCGCGAATATCTTTTTAGAAATTTTTAAGAGAAACAATTCCGTCACACATTATTGTTGCGTAACTTTAACCATTTACGCAGCGCACGTAATGGAATCTTGCAAAGGAATAAATTTTGCCCGTTTTTGCAACATTGTTCATTGATACTCTGCTCCTATTAGTTGTAGCGTGATGTTATATAGCCTATAACCTTCCTCGATAAATGAGCTTTCCAACACTAAAATAATTTTTTCATTCTAACGAGTATTTCCTGAGATTAGCGTGTTCAACCAAACAAACAAACAAACTTTTCAGCTTTATAATATTATTAGTATAGCTTAAGATTTATAACAATCAGTTATCACTATTACATAATACTAACCCTGTAACCGAGGGAATTTCCTAATAACAAAAACTCAATAACTACCCTCTACTTAACCCACTTTGTGGACGACTTTATAAAAATCTTTTCATAGTATATTCACCTTCGTTATTTCAAAAGAACTCGTGTCCATAATGTCATGCATCTAGTCTTCTAGATTTACTGATATAAGCTTTACCTACGTTGTCTGTCAGTCTTAATAATTGTTGTATTATGTAGATTAATTAATAAACAAAGTGTTGTTAAATTCATTAAGTTACAGGTGATACCGATGTTGAATCCAGATGGAGTATTCCTTGGGAACCACCGCTCCGATTTGTTGGGCTCGGACCTTAATCGCTGCTGGAATAGAGCTACTACTTATGCACATCCTGCAATCATAGCTGTCAATGATCTCGTGCGGAAACTCATTGCAGAAAAAGTACGTAGACTTTATCAATTTTCCAATTTGAAGTATCAAACTACTTAAAGGATAATAAGATTTTTTGGACAAAACGTAGAAATACTGTTTATTATCCATACTTAATATTATAAATGGGAATGTAGCTCTGTTTGTCTGTTTGTTACGTTTTCACGCCTAAACCGCGCTGAACCAATTTCGATGAATTTTGGTATGGAGATAGAGTGAACCTCGGAGAAAGACATAATATGTTACTTATTGTCGCGAAAATAAAACTTAAAGTAAAGTAGTGAAATATGGGATGAAAGTTTGTATGTATAAAAATTTGTATAAGTTTTTAAGAACCCCTAATTTCTCTTAAAGTATATGAAAAATCATATTTATGACTTTGGTAAGAATTTGAGACTGTTTCGCGTTTTTGAAAAATCATCCCTCAAGGCGGTACAATAGAGGATGATTTCAAATATTTTTAATCGTTGTATCTACGGACTATTTATATACTAAGCCGTTGGTGATTTTCGATATTTGTTAGAGAGATAGCTTGCATCATATGTACCTACCTACTTAAATGTACCCGAGACATGTTTAGAAAAGTGATATCATAAAACATATATATGCTACGCAGCCGAAGTCGCTGATACCAGTTACTATTCTTTAAAAGTAATATTAAAATGAATGTTTCTTTGTTTGCCCTCTATACGTTCTCAAGCCATTCATCAGAGTGTGATAAAACTTTAATGAGTGGTTGTGCGCACATCTGCAAAGGTTCTGTATTAGCACAACCGTAGACTTATATAATACATCTAAGTTTACAACCAATTTATAATAATAATAATCATCGTCATCCTTGCCGATTTCGGCTAGTTACTTATTCTGCTATCCTATTTTAGCAGTCAACGTGCTCTCACAATGTGTGCACTATAGGATACCATATATAAATAATTATAAATGTCTAGATTCTGCCCTTGACATCGTCTACGTGGACTTCAGAATTGGCTCTTTACTGGGATTAAAAGTATCCAGTCTTAATTCGGGTTATCAGCTATCTCAGTGCCAAACATCCAGATCCGTTTTTGCGTGATTGAGTAACTCACTTTCTCATTCATAATAATAGTTTATATAGTTAATAATAGTATTTTTCAGTTCGTCTCGTTTCTTGCCAGGTAAGTACTCGCGTTAGTCTATTTTCAAAATCATTGACGTTATGATTTAGCAAACCTCTCACTCAGTGCGGTTTTCTGCTACCATCTTCCAACAAGAGGACTTAAAATTACATAGCTTCAGGTTTATGTCTCTTTTGAACATTCTCGTATCTAAGGAGATGGCCGTCACGTTTCTGTTTACCTTATTGGATTTCCGAATTAAAAATTCGCTTTGCAACTCTTACAAACAACTCTCTCGTAGAATATCCGGGAAAATTGTCCACACCATCGTATATAACTGGCGACGCATCAGATAAGCTTCCATTCCGTAAATATTAGCTCGCCGGAGAACCTTCGCGCGGAAATGTTTCTAACGGTTTACGATAGGTGGCGTGAAAGTAGTTTCATTTCAAAGACAAAAAAATGAAGTCTCTAACTACCCCTGGTACTAAATCATTTGAAATTATGATAAATTGTGTTAAGGACATAAATAGTAGGTGCACGAAAAACCATTTTACATTTTGTTTTAGAGTACACAATTGGATTTTATTATTGATATCCACGCCGATATAAGTCACGAGGGCGTCTATATTCACGGTAACTCCTATGATGACGTATACAGGTTGGTAAAATTTGTTTTTTTTTTCTCCTGAAGTAGTTATTGGGTGTCTATGGTACTTACTAATTTCGCAGATTTGAAAGACATGCAGTGTTACCAAAGTTTCTAGCAACTCATATAGAAGCGTGGCAGCCCGAGGTTTGTCTTTATAATGCTGATCCAGGCATGATAGGCAGTGCACGTCGAGCAATACCTACGGGAAATATTGACGCTTATTCGTTGCTGGCATCACTGGGAGGCAGAAGACTAACAGCGAGAGGACCTTACTTACATTATACTGAGGATGCTTGTATCCTTTTTAGTGATTTTGAAATACATAGTCGCTATGAATTTTGTATGAACTGTAGATTAATTACTATAAGGACGGTTTTCACAACTTTAGTTTAGGCTCTTACCATTTTTCAATGGCTACCTCAATAAAACTTCAGATGTTAAAATAGGCAGATCTCTAGCAAAAGCGTTGTGTGATTATTATAGACACATTGGAGTTATTCCTCCAAAGGTCGGTGTATTAATAAAGAACAAGGATAAGAGAGGAAAGCTTCGTCAAAGACGACCAATAACCGGACGTGAAAAGTAGGTATATCATGCGAAATCGCATTGCAAAAATTTGCGTTGCTCGCACGACGCGACGCGCGACGCAGCGCAAGAACTTACGAATTGATTCGTATCGCATCTGAATGGGTACCCGAACCGTGGTAGTAAGATGCCTTGTTGCACGAAATTGCATCGCAGCAATTTGGGTCGTAGTTTTCTGCGTTGCGACGTCGCATTGCAGCGACTCGCAGTATTGAATTCCGACCCATACATAGTTAATTATGGAACAATAAATGATATAGGCAGTTTGACACAGGCGGAGAAGCGGATGCGTCTTGTATAAAGAAAATTGCCATTAACAATTAGGTACATGTATATCTACACATTTGGTTCGTTTTATCTGTTCTTAATTCTAGTGTGTATATTATACATATATAACCTACCTTTTACCTAACTTACCTATAATTTTTGCCACGCTTTTTATTTTTCCTAATATTAGAAAAGTTATTGTACGTGATTTTCCGATATTGCACAAGTCGTAAATTAATTAGGTAAGAACCTACCTACTTTTAATTTCTTAACTTTGAAGCTTCCTACTCATGTATTGTGGGTCAATGATTAAAGTTCTTATGTTACGGATAACATTAAAATGTTTTCTAAGCGGGTAAAAACGGACTTCTTGTTTATTCGGCTTCCTTTGGTACTTACCAGGGTAAGAAAATATCAAGAGTTATTTATGTATGAACTCGGTAAATTGATTTGCATACATTTTTTTACAAAATTAAGATTTTAAATTTATTACCTAATTTGTATGATATTTTGTATTTTTTAAGATACTGAGCAGAGCTCGGTCGCCCTGATATTACCTACTAAGTAATATTGTAAAGCTCAAGGGATTGAGTCTTTGTTTGAACGCACTAACCTCTGGAACTATAAGTACCATCACTTAGATTTGAAAAACTCTTTTTGCATTTTATAACCTAATATCTTGACAAACGAGCTTCGCTCGGTATCTAAAAAAAAGAAAGAAAACACCTATGTATGTAAACTTGGAATGTTAAACATTATCTAAATATAAAATTTCATCCTTATCATTGGAGCTGATTCCGACAAAAAAAAAGAATCAAGAAACCATACAAGAATTGCTCACTTAATAGTATAAGATTTAATCCAGGAATATTACCTATCTATAAAACTAATAAAATTGAAGTGTCTGTTTGTAATCTCCAAATAACAGCTTTTTAATAAATGCATAATGTAGGTATATATTTTTTTTTAATTTTTGTGTTTGTTCCGGGTAATCTCCGAATGGGTTAGACCGATTTTGACGGGACATTAACTAGCAGATAGCTGATGATATAAGGAAGTAACTTGGGCTACTTTTATTTTTGAAAAATATACAGGGTTTCGCGCAATTAAACAAAACTGATAATGGTTAATCAATTCGAGTGTTTATATGGCTTACGCTGAGTTTAAACCTTAAGATATATATCAAATGAATGTATTACATAATTGTAGTAGAGTTTTGACGTTCATAAGCGCCTTCTTAGGGCCTGAATTGAATAAAGATTATATTTATATCTGTTTTGATTATCTTCAAAAGACCTACAAAAAAGTCTGCGAGAGCATATATCTATGTTATTAAGGATCATCCACAATAAGCACTTTTGTCTCTAAAATAACCGGGAGCAGGGGTAGCACAATTAGCTCGTGTGTCGGATTGACGGCATTTTGTAATCCACGCGAGCGCAGCCGCGAGCACAGCTATTGGGCTATATAAGTTCATGTTATGACCCTAAGAAGCGCAGCAAGATCCATGAACGTCAAGCAATCTAACAAACTGTAAATAAGTTACGGGAAGTGAGAACACGGTTGCGTTGACGGCCGCGCGATGGAAAGTTGGTCAAATACGAAATTTAACACGGATGAAACCGTGGTGCATAGCTAGTAGTCAGATAAATAAGCTTTTAAACGAACACAAAATTTTATTCTGATAATGTTATAATAGTTTATCAATATTTGGTAGATATTTTTAGGCAATTTATTATAATACCAGATTTCTAACTGTAAAGTTATTATTAGGTCTGTGGCGACATCTCTCGCCACAACTGACGCATCCTACATAGCGACATCTATCGAGCCACATACGACCGCATCCTACATAGCGTTATAGAAATTAACTCAACAATTGAGTATATATACAAGAACCCGACTACAACCGTTGACCAATTTCCGTGAAGCTGTAAAAGCCGCAGCGGCTCTGTTTTTGGATAGGGCCCCTAAGCTAACAGTGTAGTCAGTTCGAAAAAAAAAAAAACAACCGTTGGGCAGCTGCCCGCCAGATATAACACCCGTCTGGTCGGAGGATCCTCCCTTTGTCCTACAGGACCTTAAAATGTATATGGAATTAGCGTTTTATATGGAAAAAGTAAGACGAAAAAAAAAAAATGAAATTAAACATTATAACAACACACTCTCGAAGCACCCTACGGGCGTAATGTACATGGAGTTCCCTACGAGCGTGACTGGGTTCGCGTAATGAAAAGATTTCACTCACCGAAAAGTTTAGAGACGGACCGAATGCGACCACTCGACTTCGTGGTGGAAATAGTGATGCAACATGAAAAAAAACGACTTTGTTTTTTTTTCACTATGTTGAAAAAACACATAGTACCGTTGTTTTTTTTTCTGAATTTGGTTTTTTTCAAGGAAACAATCTCTGGATAATAAATGTTTTATTTAGGTATGTATATTTTCTGATTTCTTACTTTTTGCTTAAATTAAAAATCGAATCAATAAGTTACATCAAAATTTTATTCTTCGTCTGTGTCAGTACCACTTTCAGTATCGGTGTCACTAACTACACTAGTCTTGTCAGTGTCGGAATTTTCACATTCTTCTATCTCCCCTATATCAAAAATTTCAGATACATTTTCTTTTTCAGGTTGTTCTTTATGTTCTAAAAGTGAAAAACTTTGAGATTGCAATTTCAAATTGTGAGCAATATAAACAATTTTGCTAGTCCTGTCATTTGTCAGTCTGTTGCGTTTTTTGGAATGAACATCACTGTAAGTACTAAACGTTTTCTCGCATGCTGCCGATGTAACGGGAAGCGAGATAAATTTAAGGGCTACTTTAGATAAAGCAGTCGACTTGCAAAGTCCTGCCCACCAGGCCATGGGAGTTAACTTATTTACGGAAGACCACAGAAAAGTTTTAGAAAAAAAACCTTGCTTTGCAATATAATTTGCAAGCTCTGTCAGTACAATATTCTCATCAACTGGCATTTTTACAGCAGCATTATACATTTGTTCTTTAGCAATTGATTCTTGTGCGGCCTGCACCCAACAGCTCCCAGCGACCTTTATTATGTCGTCTTTCCATCTAGTGGGGGGCCGTCCTACGCTGCGGTTTCCGGTGCGTGGTCTCCACTCGAGAACCTCTCTGCCACAACGGCCGTCAGTTCTCCGAACTATGTGCCCCGCCCACAGCCACTTCAACTTGCTAATCCTTTTGGCTATGTCGGTTACCTTAGTTTGTCTACGGATCTCCTCATTTCTGATTCGATCTCGTAGAGAAACACCAAGCATAGCCCTCTCCATAGCTCGCTGAGCGACCTTGAGCTTTCTTATGAGGCCCACAGTGAGCGACCACGTCTCTGTGCCGTATGTCATCACTGGCAACACACACTGGTCAAAGACTTTCGTCTTGAGGCACTGAGGTATTTTGGACGAGAAGACGTCGCGCAGTTTCCCGAACGCTGCCCAGCCGAGTTGGTTCGTCGACTGACCTCTTTTTCAAAGTTGGACCTACCTAACTGGACTGTTTGTCCCAGGTAGACATATTCTTCAACAACTTCTAGACAAGAGTTCCCAACTGATACTGGGGTGGGCACCACATGGATATTCGACATGATTTTAGTCTTGTCCATGTTCATTTTAAGGCCCACCTATTGAGAAACTTTGTCGGGGCCATCGAGCATTGTGTGCAGGCCGCACAAGATCGGTCGCTCTGGAGATCTATAGGGGAGGCCTATGTTCAGCAGTGGACGTCCTGCGGCTGAAATGATGATGATGATGATGAATTGATTCTTCTTCTGGTGTAAGATCGCATCCTTTAAAACGAGGATCTAATAAGTTACAAATTTTGTGAATGTCGTATATCGCTAATTATTGGGTACGCGTCACTTCCCCTCTGCGTGAGGGGGGGGGTGACGTTTCCCCGGTTTGAACGGGCGTTTTGTTGCGCCGGATGCCCATCTCGTAGACGCCGTACGGATGCCAGTGGGACGCGATGGTAGTGAGGGGGTCCGGGGGGTGCAATAATGCACGACCGCTTGAGGTGCCGGGTCTTCAATAAAAGTCGAACTCTTCAATATACTGCTCGCAGGACGACCAAAGCTTTCTTCTTGTTGTTCTTGTAGTTACTTGTACTCGTTGAATTGCGCCGTGCCCCATACGGCGCCTCTTCGAGCTTAAGTAGTTCGGAGAGTGACCGTAAGGAGAGCCCCGCTTTAATTCGTGTTTTAATTTCAGTTTTTACTTTGGTCGCCCTGTTAATCGCTCTATATTTCTTTCATTATATATATTGTGTATACATGTTATATATCAAAATATTCCTCTTTGTACTACCTATCCATTAAGCATTCATATATTATATACATAAAGTACATATTCCGTACATAAGCCAAAAACAATGCAATTTACGGGCGGCATCACCGCTTTCCGTTCGTAAAGTTTCTATAACATTGGATATTCTTACTCTATTGACTTATTCTATGCATTTACCTATTTTATAATAGTTCTATTTCCATATTTGTAACACAGAATACATAAGCATTTATATACAACTTAATACATAACATGCAACTTATAATGTAGCGTAGTCGCTAACATTTCTCTATAATATTATCCATATCAATCTATTTTATCATAACACATAGTACATAACACATAAACACAATAATATAACATAATAACCTAACACAAGACACGAAAATAACAGTTCTGTCGCCATCACTAATTATGTTTATGTTTTTTTTGTTTTTTTTTGTTTTTTTTTTTAATTTTTTTTTTTCTGACTTTTTGCCCTTCGGATATGGACAGGGTCTTGTCTAACATATTTTCTATTGAATCTTCAATTTTTTTAAATAAACCTTAAACATAAGATAACTGTGGAGTGTCACTTTACACGCTTTTAATAGTATCTGATATAGGTTTCAGTAAATTGCTGAATCCCGTTACTTTATCCCAAAAATCGTCACTTAACATACATCTTTTTACTGTGGTTACTTTATTTAAAGCATCTGATAGATTCTCGTCAATTGCGATAGCTCTGATAGTTTGTTTATTTTCTCTTAAACTTTCCAAGCAAGTAAAGAGGGAACCCCAGCGAGTTTTTACGGGCAGTTAAAGACTTATTTTGACGCTAGTGATCGATTGCTTTTCTATAAAGGCTGTATTAAGCTTGTGAGAATTCTTAATAGTCTTAATACAGGCTACTGCATTAGCAGTCAGGGTCTTAAAGCTTGGCAAAGTTTTTATATCAGTAAATATTAATTGAAGAGAGTGTGCCAGGCATCCGTAGGTGAATAAGTTTGTCTTTGCGTACTTTGTTTCTAGTAGTTTCCAAGTTGCCTTCATATTAGATGCATCGGTGTTGTAACAACAAAATTAACAATAGGTTCGTTTCTAATGTTGCTCCAGCCATCTACAGCCAACCCGACTGAATCAGCAGCGGCAATTGCTTCTGCGACCATCGTTGACACGTTCTTGTACTTGTTTTCCAAAAACGGTCCAGACAACATGTGTCTAGAGGGTATTTTGTACGCGGGCCGAAGGAACAAAAACAATTCCTTCCAGCAAGGATTGTCCATCATGCTAAGGGGTGCTCTGCTCGCATAAATTGCTCTGCTGAGAAGTTCATCTGCCTTATCCTGAACTTCTGGAATCATTTTGTCCACAAAGGTTTTAATACCTGTTGTCTTCAACTTGACGGACTTAAAAGTACTTGCAGTGCTGGAGCTGGAGCTTGATAAATCTAGAAAAAAAAGGATCAACCATCATATAAACAACAACAAAAAAATCATCTCCATTATACATGTGGAAAAAGGGTAGGTTCTCTAAAATATAGAATTTTTTTTACCAATTTTAATTTACCACTTTGTCAGCGTAAATATTATGCAAAATTACAGCTTTCTAGTACTAAGAGTTTCTGAGATAAGCACCTAAGCCAGAGTCAGACAGACAAACAGACGGACATGGCGAACGAAACGATGCAGGTTTCTTATTGAATACGGTCGGAACCCTAAAAATAAGATCAATACTAAACTAACAAATGTAATCTATACCAAGATTATGAAGAGGAAATTTTTTATTTGTTTTGTCTGCGTTTGTTGTTTTAAGTAATGGATAAACTCAAAAACTACTGGATCGATTTTAAAAATTCTTTCACCAATATAAAGCTCCTGGTTGCGCCGCTTTTATATAGTTTTAAATTTACCGCGATATTGTGATCAGTTCACGACTCTTTCCATCTCCGCCTATCCCCCCTTCTTTGGCACATGCATGCAGGACGATGAGTGGGTAGTTCTACGCCGCCCCTCGTCGGATGAAGTTGATTTTTTTCGCTCGGTTGAGTTGATACGTTGGTAGCATAATCGCTCGCTCCTTAGATTGCGTGACGACATTTATATTGTATTGTCGTATTGTGGTCAGTGTTCATTTTCAACATAGATTTTAGTGCTCGTCAGTGTTATGACGGAGAACAATTTGTGCAGTACGTCAAAGACAACCACCTAGCCGGCTAGCCAGGTGGAACCGCAACCCACCACGAGGTATGTGCCAAATTTTCCTATCCAATATCCATATAGCTGATCACAATGTAGTTTAGTATAAAATTAGCACCCCCGCAAATACAGTCCACTAAATTTAGTATTTAATGCGCTGTGCTTTCAATGGCGCAAGCAGCTCCAGTACCAGCGAGTAACATAGGCTATATTATAATTTGAAAAATTAATTTATTCCTCATAAAATGTCGATAGTTTTACACAAAGTATAAAAAATTGCCTACACGGGTGCGTTGGCGGCGCGATGTTTGTCGTAAAAAACTAACACGGGTGAAACCGTAGGGCACAGCTAGTTTCTGAAATAAAATTATTCAATAATTGAAAATGTACTTACGCTTTTGAATATTGTCTAAGTGCGGATAAGGAACCGATCTTATTGATTTTCCGTATTTTTCTTTTATTGAGTTTGGACACTTTTTACAGTTTTGTATGTGCTCTAACAGTCTTGTCCCGTTTTTAGTAAAACGTGTTTTGAGCAGAATGTACATTCTGTTTTGGGTATTTTTGAATTTGAAATAATATCAACACAAAACTAATTAAATCTGTTATTGTACTCTCTCTGTATCACTCAAGCTTCAAAGGCGGCCTATCAACTGCGTTCATACTTCAAACAAACATAAACCGAATGGGGATTTCCCCGTGCGAATCTTTTTAAATGTTGCCAATTATTTAAAGCTTCGTAATATTCAACCAAAAAATTATGGTAGGTTTAAAAATAAACAAAACTATAATATGAACTTATCTTTAACATAAACTTCCTTAAAAATGTTGAACTCTGTACTCCTAAAAAAAACATGCTCCAGAAAAAAAACAAGTTTTTTTTCATGTTTTTTCATTATAGAAAAAAAAACGGTTTTTTTTTGCAACCCTAGGTGGAAGGTTGACTGCCAGTTGGACGTGCCGGTTGAATAATTTAAATATCCCAGACATGAGGTTACACGCATCTTACATATTTGCGTGGAGTGAGTAAGAAGATAGGTGTGTTTTAAGAGAGAGAAATAAGTAAGAGAACCAAGAAGATTAAATGTGATGTACTGATACAGTGCAATGTTGAATAAAAAAATAATGTTTTTTTATTAGTAAACATTTAATTATTAGAAGTATGTACAATTATTACTATGCACTTTCGCATTTTTTATAGGTAGTTCATAGATTCCATGCTGAAAAAATTGTGGGAATGAGAACCAATAAAAAATCTTTGAAGGCGCTTTGGACAGCCTCATCGGAAGTGAATTTCTTTCCTTGCAAGAAATTGTCCAAATCCCGAAAAAAGTTGGAGTAAGGTCCGGGGAATATCGTGGGTTTCGGAGACATTCCAACCGCAGTTCCTCCAATTTAGCATCCGTCGGTCGTAAAGTATGGGGTCTAGCGTTGTTCTGAAGCAGCAGTGGGCTTGAGATATTGACCAGTCTCAGTTGTTTAACGGCTAGCGTTTCCATTATGGTTTGCAATTGTTGACAATACAGATCTGCCGTTATCGTCTGGACAGATCTTACGAAGCTGTAATGTATGACACCAGCACTGGTCCACCAAACACTCACCAGTACCTTTTTCTGAGACGACTTTCGCTTGGGACTGGATTTGGCCGGTTCTCCTGGGCTCAACCACTGTGATGAGCGTTTCCGATTGTCGTAATGGATCCATTTTTCATCACAAGTAACAATACGATTCAAAATTCCCTCGTTATTGTGACGGCTGAGTAATGTAACGCAGCACTCAATGCGTGTTTGTGTATGTGCTTCATTCAATTCATGCAGTAGGTACCCATTTTTCAGGCTTTTCACTTTTCCAATTTGTTTCAAGTGAATTAAAATTGTTTTATCACTCACACCGACACCTGTTGCTAACTCTGACGTGGTTGCGATGGATCCACTGCCACGATCACCTTTAATTTTTCATTATCAACTAAGGTTTCCGGCCGTCCACGGGGTTTGTTTCGTAGGTCAACAAGTCCAGAAAGAAAACTTTGGAACCAACGTTACAGTATCTTCCTCATACGCATCATTTATCTTTTGAGCTGATCGGCTGATCGGCGCTGATGCCACAGCGGAATTCATATTCGTAAATAACGCGATATTTCAAGTTTTCCATTTTGTGAAAAGAACGATGTCAAAGAAACATTAAATGGTGCGAAAACTATTGAATCACTAAATTCGAAACACAAATGCACAAGCCTAAATTTGAATTTAGAATTCCTAACCAAACGCCAGATATTTGAGATTAAAGTGGCCAGTTCAACAAAACGCCAATTTAATATGTAAGGACCTAATATACTAACTTATTGGTTTAATTCAGATAACGTTTTGGCTTAGATCTCCTAATTCGTCTCCTGAGCGACGTGCGGTGCCTGCGCGCGTACTATCACCACTGATTCCCATTTCGTCTCCGCCAGCTCTACGGGTTTTACCGCCTAGAACCTCCCGGCAAGTTGCACTGTGGGCCCGTCCGAAAACTGTTGCAGATGATAACCGTGCCTGCTTACCTCATATCATAGGTATCTTTTAGTAATAAGTTATTTTCTACATTTGTATGACAGGGCCGGATTAAAAGGTTGAGTGAGAGGCCCTTGAACAAGGAAGACTTTGAGATTCTATAATAATGAGCTTTGAAATGATTTTAAAAAATTATTTCATTAATGTGATTTTTTTTCTTATATCAAAAACTAATTTCCAGAGCTTTGTGCCCCTGTTTTGTTCCCATTCCTCCAGCCCGGCGGGTGTTATTATTTAAAAAGGTTTTTTTTTTAAAGAACAAAACATATGAAGGCTACACGTAACAGGATGAGAATTATGCTAAAGCGCAAAATTATGTTACAAACTAAGCGTTTTGCTTGCACATTTATCATACGCGCCTCTAAAAAGTGGAACTCTTTGGAAAGTGGAGCCAGAATTTGTATTTCTCGATAATTACAACCAAGTCACGAATAGGTACCTTCTAGGCAAGCGTGCTCCATTGTAGACTACATCATCACCTACGATGAGGCGAGGTAGTGGTCAAACGCAAGCCAATCGAAAGTTATGCAACATGATGAAATTAGCCCTTAAATCGCTTTACTTGTTTTTATTGCAAAAAATTCATTTAACGGTGTTTAAATAAATATCATTTTAACAAGTATCATAATAATATTCATTTATAAAACCTTAATAAATTATTTCTACACATTTAAATAAACTAGCGATCGCACAATGATCGAAATTCGACCAGCGATCGCGGTTTTTTTTTGTGGCAACGCCATATCTACTTCAGTTTGCTATGAAAGTCAAATCATCATTTTAAGGTAAATAATTGTAAATTAATAATTTAGTTTAAAAAACTTTACTAACAACTTTTTCATTACTAAGTTGCTATCAAATATATTCACTAACATGTAGGAGGCGTCATCTATTGACAATATTAAGTAACATGACAGCTGTTATATTGTAAGAAATATTCGCACGGTAACCCTAACGCTATTGATAATAGTTGTAGCTTATCTACGTTATTTGATAGCTTTTTTAATGCTATAGTATTTATCGTTCATATGATAGAACTAAAATGAATGTTTTTAGGTACAACGGTAAAGACCACCCGCCTAGCTGTGGTTGACATGAGCGCCTACATTCGAACACCTTCAGGCTTTAATCGTCGCATAGAAAAGGGACAGATGAAGATTCGCAGACCATCGTGGACTAGACACCAGAGATTCACCAGCGATGAATACGATACGCACGACTCTGATTCATAATTATTCAAAGATTGCAGTCTCTTCTAATATGATAATGAAACAAATATAATTTTTAATTAAACATATAATGTTCAAGCTATTTGTATTTACAAACACTAATATATCTAATCATTCAGTCATCTCCTCCTTAGAACAAATGTTATTTAACACTATTATCACTACAAAATTTCCACAGCAGCAAATGAAAAACGGGACTGAGTATCGTTATCGAGATTTATTTTGCGATTATACGTATTTTTTTGTTAACACTATAATTTTGGTTTCAACTTCAACAATCAGATTTCATCTACGAATGCTAAAGAGGTAAAGGGAGCATCACAAAAAGATACACATTCGCGGACACGAAGGATGAAGAGGCACAGGCGCTTCGCGTGACATCCTGCGACTGAGAGCGTGGACGCGAAGCACCTCCCCTAATAAATATCTTTGGCATGAATCGAACAGCTCACCAACAATTCACACGCGAAAGCACTAACAACCGAAAGTTATTGCTTCGATGCCGAACAGTTCGTTTCGTTTTCGCACGGGACGAGACACATCGGGAGCGTCACTGGACGGCGGAAGCACGCGCGTCTTCCGCGCGTCATTCCCACGCGTCGGCGTCATCATCCGACATAGTCACGAGGTGCAGTTCCCCAGCGCGCTCTCCGCCGCCGCCGCTCGTGGCAAGCTCGACGCACGTGTTACGCGGCATACTGCGTTCACACGGGCGCGCGCTTTCCGCCTGCGTGTATCCTCCCCGCGCTGCTCGCTTCTGCCTCAGTGCTTCCTCATCCGCCGCAGTACGCGGCTTACGGAATTCGTACACCAGTGGGAATATGCGTTCCACTGCCGACTGAACATCATTCACACTTCGGGCTGAAATTTCAATATATTTTTTAAACACTACACTGGAATGAGGTTGTACCTATCCAGTCACTTATCTGATGAGGTATTAAATAAACAATTTTGACTAGCAGGAAACTGAATATATTTTCTTTAATCTTCTAGTAGTATCTAGTACTATAATACCAGAGTCAATGGTCAAAGGATAACCTTCCTTATTTCTGCTAATATTTAGACATATTTATACACACCTGTGATTGTCACACCACCAGTGGAAAATATTTTTAATGTTGCTTTAGGATTATATAACTTATATGTGACTCCAGGGTGCAGTTCTGGTTCATAGCTGAAATTGTCAAAATTAGCTAATTATTTACAACGTAACAAATTTAATATTGAATTATCTATATGTATAATTAATAAAATTGAAATGTCTGTTTGTAATGTCAAAATAACAGCTTTTTACTAAGTGTATATGAAAGTATATATGACAGGACACATATAACAAAAAAACAATTTTTTAAATTTTTGTCCGTCTGTCTATCTGTCTGTCTGTTTAATCTCTGAAACGGTAGGACTGATTTTTATAGGGAGTAACTTAAGCTACTTTTATTTTTTAAAAAGAATTAGGGTTCCACACAAATAAAAAAAATCTGGTCACAGTGAAACAATCGGGCACTTAAATGGCTTACGCTGAGTAAACCATAAGAGATATAGCAAATTAATGTACTACATAAGTGTAGGCAAAAAAAAACCTACAAAAAAGTCAGAGTATACATCTATCTTCTAAGGAACACCCACAATAAGCTTTTTGTCTTTAAAATAGGCAGGAATGGGGGAGCAAGTTTCTCGTGGGCATTCTGTAGTCCATGAGAGCAAAGCCACAGGCACAGCTAATTTTACAATAAAGTTACTCCATGTTTTTAGACCAAAATAAAACATTCCAGAAGCAGGTGTATTTAGAAATCACATCACACACCAGTACTTGATAACTGAATTTTTACTAATTATTATAAAAGGGGTTTATACATTTTGAATGCAACATAAGAATTTTTTCTTACAATTCACAGATTGGTAGTTTTTTTTTACCAGAAAGGCCACAGGAGTCGATATATAATAACAGCTGAAAGCTTCTGAATACACATCAAATCAGAAGATCATGAATAGTGATTACAGTAGGACTATATTTAGTAATTGACAATTAACACTGCTGGCTCACTTTTACAGAATTTTTGCATAAAACTTTACAATGATTAATGTAGATAGAAGCAGTTTTTAATATCACAATCAACCCGAACTTTCATAGAAAAAACATCATACTATAATTGTAAGTATGGTGTTAATTATTGTTAGCAAATAGGAAAATTTCTATCAGCTGCACTTTAGAACAAACTTCCTTTCTAGGCTTAGCATTTTATCATCCTAGATCAAACCATCAATTAACATGAGATTTGTCAAAAGCTACCCTGTAGTGTTGTAATACCATGTTCTAGGCTTAAGTAAGACCTATAAAAGTTTTTTAGGCAATAGTATTAGGTTCTATAATAAGATTCCAAAACACATTACTGATTTGCCGGACATCAAGTTCAAGGACCATGTAAGCAGGTTTTACTTATTAAAGGGTGGATTATGTGATGACCCTGATGACTGCAAGTAACTCCCTCTCTGCTCATTCACTAAATTATTAATATGATTTTATATATTATTATATTATATTAACATTAAAGTACAGTTGAAAAAAAGATAAGCCTGATAGTTTCTTGCCAGCTCTTCTCAATGACTGAGATGTTTACAGAACTGATAATAGTGTTTTGATCTTTATAAGTGCCTTCTTAGGGCCTAAATTGAATAAAACGATTTTTATTTTGAGAAAAATTATAAATTTTCCTTATTGTTACAACTTGCATCACTTGAAAACCACTCATCCATAAGGTTTTTTCAGATTAACATATGACTGAAAACGACACAGGATCAAGGCTCAATATCAATATGTTTTACTATAGGGGCTAAGCGCTAATCTAAAATTACAATTATTATTTAAGTAAAACAGCCTATTTTTAATACAAATAGACAGGTAGTTCCTATGGAACGTCAAAAGCATTTTTATGTGGAAGAAGTAGCAGACTCCAACTAGTATAACACTTAAGCATGTATGTACAGTGTATGTATTTATTTGTACTAGAACAATTATATTTACTTTATTCAGACCCTTGTAACACTATGGTGACCAAGATAAAATAATTTTTATATTTCTATATTTCAGCTGTAGGATATACACAGCATGTCACTAGTTGTAGAAAACTAATTTTCAACAGCGAAGACTGGCAACCAGTCATGCTGCACAACTCGCACTGCTTTAAGTTATGGGCTTATGAAGAATGCCCAAATAGTTACTTTAATAAGGAGCTGGCTGTTGATTAAAAATAAAAGATTAAAAAAGATGATCTTCATCATAGCTTGACTTTGTACAATCTCACATTTTAGTAATGGAATCCAAGATCCAAGGAGTCCGTAGACATATTATGCTGGTGTGCCTGGTGAATGGTGAATAATTTAGCATTGGAATTGATACAACTTGAGGAGACAAGAGAAATACTAGGTGCATTACAGCTGCAATGCCTGTTGCCAAGCAGTTTGGGTTGCATTGTCAACCTGTGTATCAAGGGCCTAATAATGTAATAAATAAAGGTTTATAAAATTACAATACTTATATTGTAGTTCCGCTTGTAAAATCTTTAAAGGTATTATTTTACTTCTCATTCAAGATTTTTGTGTCTGATCTAACAACAGTAGCTTCTATTATGCTGCACAAAGCTTTTTGTGGTATAATGAATTACCATAACAAGAATAGAGATAAAACAGGTTAAGCTTCAAATCATCTGGATCTGAGCCAAAGTCTAAAAGTTGCAATGGAATTAATATACCAAATTGCTAGCACTGAAAATATCACATATTAAGTGTACAAGGTAGATGAACTAATATTTATCTTCATTTGTAATTAGGGGTAAATGAACTAGTTTATCTTGTGTCCAATTATAAATGTCAAATATCAATGTGCCATTTGTAGAATACAAATCAAAAAATATTTTATTTATTTAACTTTCTACTTAATGAAGTTTTTATTTTGTTAACATGTTTATATTATTAGCATTTGCGTGTTTTAAAATTTGGTGCTCTGGGCCTGTAAAATTTACCACAGCATGAATTAAAGTTAAATCTATAGATTATATAAAACGTCCAACGCTAAGAGCAAGGGGTGGCGCAAGCCAGACAACCTTCATTGCCCTAGACTAAATATGCCCCTGATTTATAAGTAATGGTAAGAATGGTGTAATAGATTCTGGAAATGTTCTAATTAAGAGTAATTACATCTGTTGCCAAGCAGCTATAGACATGTTCCATCACATGAAAGCCAGTTTTCCCACTAGGCATAGCGTGTCAACATCAAGATGCTGACCCAAGGGTCGCATCGTCACTTAAAATCATGTGGGATTGTGACCATAACACTATAAACATTAAAAAAACTAAATTTATTGACTTAATTGCTTTCTGAATAGAATGAACATTATTATTTTAACATTGGATATAGAGCTTAGTTGACATTTTAATGCAAAGATTTGTAATTACCTAAGAAAACAAAATGTAGAAAACATTTTGACTTAGTATTAAAAAAACAGTAGACAAATTAAAAACACAAACAGAATCTTTAGGAAATTATGTGTATATAGGCCAGCATGATGACAATTACTATCTACCAATCTTTCAACAGATTGTACTTGGACTGTATTTTACTAAACAAGTAAAGTACAATTAAATATATATTTTAAATTTTCTGTCAGCAGATTCTACAGTACTTGGATTGCATTTTACTAAACAACGAAAGTGCAATTATAAATCTATCTTTAAGTTATTATTAATTTTGAAATTTTATTTAAAGCATTAAATAACCTTTTATGGGAACACTGGTTTATATATTTAAAACTCACTTTTTTTGATATTGCAAATATCATTATCTATTAAATCATATGAGGTAAATCACACATTTTAAACAGTTATAAATATTAGATTTTTCATTAGTTAAATATATTTATGAAGAAAGGCCCAATAAGTTTTTGAGATATCATTCAAAGTTAAAGGTTATAGTTGGTGATTTGAAATATATGTTACCTATTCATTATTATTAACAACAACAAACATAAAAAAATAATTTTACTTACTCTGCTTCTTTGTATTTCTTTGAAAATGATATGATACGGATACCAAACGGCATCCTACACGTTCCTAATACATTGACCACTCTAAAGTTCTGGAAGCGGACTTGGAAGCCAAGCTTTTGCAGTGCTCGAGCATATCGTCGTGCCGCTATTTTGGCTTGCTCCTCGCTAGTTGCGCCGGTGCACGTCACACGTCCAGATGACCAGATCGAAGCAGTTGTGTAAGGGCGACGTAATTTCATAGTAACCATTCCATTCTCGCGCCTGAATTCTACATTAACACCATTCAAAGCTATCTGTCTCAGGTTCAAGTGGCACTTAACACTAAAACTGCACACAACATTGTTTATCATAATATCTATTTCGGGTGTTTCTTCTTCATCTTCAGCTGGTTGTTGTGCGGATACAAGCTGATTGACATCTTGGCAGGGGGGCTGGGTAGGTGGTGCCGCACTGGTCTCACAATATTCATGGTCTGGCACCATGTGACTGGGGACACTGTGTGTAGATATGGCATGGTTTGTGACGACCCCATGGGTGCCTTTGGTCAGCTCTTTAATACCATTCTCTTGAAGAAGTGTAGCCATGACCGCCACGGCGTGCTGAAATGGCAAAGCAAAGAATAACAATTTATAAGTTTTGTACAAAAATTAAGAATCACAATGGTCATTCTTGATATAACTCCTATATAATAATTATCATCAGCTCATATTAGTCTATTGGTACATATAGTTCCTTCCCAAAGTTTAGTATTCCAATGTATCCAATTCTAGGTTTTCTACACCTAGGTAACTGCTATCCTTAAAATAGTTGTAATACATGATAGTGTCACAGTTTATAGAGTACAGTGTATAGTGAACAGGTAGATAACAAATTATAAAATCAACATCTTTATGATACACATCTTATTTATAATAGGTAAATAATAATTTGGTACCTGATAGTAATAGTAAGCAAAACAAACTGTTAGTAAATATACATTGTGTATAGTATTTATTTCACTACCTCAGTATTGAACTTAACATTTTCAAAAAGAAGTTTAGTTTGTAACTATACTTTATCTGATGGTAATTACTGTTGAAGATGGTAAACATCGAGAATACAGTGTATTGGCAGTTACCTAAAAGCTAATCTTAAAATTTCAACTAAAACTAAAAGTTAGAAAAAATATATTTAAAAGAACTAAACCATCATTAAAACATAACAAGCACAACCATCATTAGGATCTTATAGGTAAAAATAATAAATATTTAAATCATTATTCAATATCTTTGTATTCTGCATTACAATACTTCAAAAACCATTTTATTTATTTTCTTGGAGGAATAGTAAGTTACATAACAGTAGTTTAGAATTTTTTCCTTGGCTTATAGTATAGTTATGTCACAGAAATAAATTATCAGGGATAAGTACTTGTATTCTATTTAAAACTTGTTGAAATTCATGTAACAATGATAAACATGTTTATTTTAACTAACTAAAACTAATCAATTTTAACTAAATATCATTTCTGTAATATTTATCTCTTTTTTTATAAATGCCCTAACACAACTGTTATTATTAGTTGTCTATTATTGGAAGTACTTTATAAATGTACAGTATGACTGTATCATGATGTAGAGATACTTATTTTATTAAATAAATAAATAATTAAATATGTTATTTAAACAACATATCATTTAGAATTGAAGAGGTTTGAATTTATATTTGTACAAAATCAAAGATACATACTTTAATTGTTAAAATGTTACTTCCACCAGAAAATAATTCAAAAATTGAAATAAAAAACTGATTAAATTATTCAGCACAAACAAATGCGTGTTTGTAGTTGTTATCATCACTTCTCAGCCATACAGTAAACCATAAAAGGACTTTATTGAAAATTGTTGATTGCACAACAATGGCCAGTAATGCATGCACACACATGAATCAATCAAAACACACTGTAACACACCAGTCCCAATTATGCAACATTTCGTATTTCTTTACTACTTTCCATTCATTGCTATCAAAATTGTAAAATAAACTTTTATTTTAGAAAGTTTATCAGGTCTGGTTTCACATTGCTAAATTTTTTATTTTTCTTTTAAAATCTTTTTGCAACCCACACATTTAAATAAAGTTTTCAACAAATTTATTTTTATTACTTATAGGCTGACAATAAATAATAAAATCTTCTGATGTATTAGCCAATCAATGAAGTAATAATTTTTATTTAAAATTACAGATGCAAAAAGATTTACATTCAATTAAAAAACATATCAGACATGATCTCTTTCAGGTAATATACTAAAATAGTTTCAGTGTCTTTAAACAGTAAATCTTAGCTTCAAATAAGAAGTTAATCTGAAGCATTGATCATGAAATGTCAACTTTTGTTACGATTCTATAGATAAGATTACACTATTATACTTTAAAAGTGTTTCATAAATTAAGAAAATCAGATTTGGAACAAAGAAAATCCATACTCTCTTAAATCACAAAAAGGGTTACTTTTATTACTAAATATTACACAAAATATTTTCCAAACTTGTTTTATCTGTGCAGTGAGAATTAGTTTTGTAATGATTCAATGAAGGACCATAAATTTAGGCCACTTCCCACGACACAACCAACAACATGACACTTTTGCACAGCTGACTGCCGGACGAGCGCCCGCCCCGCGCGCGCGCGCTCTTCGCCCCGCCCTCCCTTGCATACTCCCTATATCCTGCGCCCTGCGATTAGATCGCGATGCACATGCACATACATAGACGTACATTGTACACCCACCCGACCTGTATTGCGCACTTCTGACTCTTTACCAATTTGTTCGTTTAAATTCCATTGCAAAGTGATTTTTCAAATCTTTAAACGATACCTGTGTGGTCACGACGGAGCTATTCATACTTTCATGAAGCTTTATTAATAAATTGAATATTTGTTAGAATACAAATTAAAACGAATAATCCACAGTCAGCAATTTGCCAGTTATTGACCCTATAACGACCTGGATCACACGTGATTTTAGTTCACAAAGTAAAGGACTGTACATAATAGAACAAAGATTAAGCCCAGTTCATTTCACGGGTAATTTTGTAATAGTATCTAAAACTGATAAACTATACATTATAAATCAGGAATATAAACGGTATATAAGCAAAACAACATGGAATGAACTTGAACTAAAATGGGGCACAGAATTGCTCTAATATCTTTATAAGGACGAACACGGATAGGTCAAACCGTGCCCTGGGATAAGAAGGAACTAACTCTGAGATTGATGATGTTATATAAAAACAACAATTACCTGTATTTTAAAGTTATATTTTTATCACAATTATTTTTACACTTTGGGCGAAGTAATAATTTTCATTGCAAAATAGTTAAGTCTAGATTGAAAGTTGTTTTATACGCAATTCTTTATACTTTATACCAATTATCACAACTCTAGATATAAACAGCACAAGCGACGAAGCCTAGCTAGTATTTGCAATTCAACAATGCAAAAATCAAGAATTTATGCACATCCTGTCTAGCACCGCCATATTCAATTCGAACGAATGCGGAGTGAAATGAATGGCACAACGAATGATTCTCATTAAATGATGAATGATTTTTTACGGAATTATGCAGAGACAATGAAATAAGTATTTACTTTGTCTATGTTATAAATTTGAATCGTAGACAGAGAAGAACCTAGATACACAGATCGTTTAATCGGGTTTTTCGCCAAGCTAGCTCAGTCTTATAAATAATATAGTCGGCAGATCGTTGAAATGTTTATTCAACCACCACAATGTATTACACATTCGTAAGTTAGGCTATTATATAAAATAATCAGAAAAACACGACAGTCATTTTAAAAGACAACAAACGACGCGCTAGCTAGAGCTCTTCTTTTTAGTCTCTGTCAAATTCAAGAATAGAACTAACAACATTTATCTCTGCTAACAACAACCGATGCATATACAACCTACATAGAGTAATCATAGTACCTAGACGGGAGACGTATATCACGGCGTCTGGAAGTACTAGGGACGGGTTGTCATATTATAGGTTTAAGATAGCGATGGTGTTATCATTTCGTTTGGTTTCCTTAAAATTTACCAGTGTACACACGCACAAAATCCTGGTCAATGTTATACATTATATATTAGATGTACAAAAAAATGTTATTTTAATTTATTATCGTTTTTAAAAAAACTTCGACTATTTTGTCAAAAGGCACTTTCAGTACCATGAATGTCAAAAAAGTGGTTACAGCGATAGGGACAGAAAAACCGCTGGCGTGTTTCTAGCTTACAGCCTCATTCACAGACTATTAGATGTACAGGTCTCATTTACGCCAAAGCAACATTATCCCGTATTGCCACAAGTTACAAATATTATTGTGGCATGCGTCTCCTTGTTGCATATTACAAACGGCAACATCATGCGGCGGATGTGGCATGCGGCAATCCATTTTACACCGGAGCAACATCGTGCGACAGTGTTAGACTATTTTTGAGCCATTTCATTGGTTATGTCACTTGTAACTTGTAAATCCATTTTTATTGGTAATGCGATAGTGTTGCCTATTAAATCCATCATCTTTTCATATCATATTTTGTTAAATGACCGACTTCGCCAATGTTGAGAGAATGTCTTTTTGTTTTTCATGATAGCTGCACCGTAGTAATAGGACATAACTAATGCTATTTGGCCATCACAGGACGCCAGATGTGAAACATTTTAGTGAATATTCAAATTGATAATAAATAATAATCAAAATAGTAAACAGCTGATACAGAGAAGCAACGGAGCGTCTAGTATGTGCACGCGCACACACAAGGGAGTCGAGAGCGGCTGCGCGAAAGGGGGCGTGACGGCATGAGAGAGCGTCATGTAATTTGCCGTCTCGCCATACGGTACGATTTTACTGCCAAGGCGCGCCAATAGATGTTTCACATCAAAAAAGGGGCATCCTAGCTGTGAACATTGAAACTTAAATATATAAATTCCTATAAATCTACTTTTAATTTATTTATATTTAATCTACAAAATTCTACTCAACTTGAGTAGGTAGGTAAATCTACGAAAATTTCATTTTACAGCATACCAATTTTTGGCACTTCATCCACTGATTTAAAAAAATTGAGGTTGGCATCACTGTTGACGCATGACAATGTCGCACGGATGACGGAATCCATCGGGTTTGGATTGTCCCTTTATGATGCTTTACCTCCTTGTATTCCCCGTCCTACTAACCTTATGTGCCTTCTAACGCTTGTCCCCGATAACCCTTTCATAGTAGAATTCTTGTCAAAATTTATTACAATTAACAAAATTAAACTGTAGATGGTAAAGTCTTTTCGTGCATGTTTGTAATCTCATTCTGTAGACTATAGTTAAGTAATAAATGTTGTAGGATTGGTTATTAATTAGTATGTGTATTGTGTTGTGTTGCTTTGTGTTTGTTTTTGGATAGCCCGGACTGGATACATTTTAAATTAATAAACAGGCCAACATTTACGATAAATCTTCTTCGTTTATGGTTCTATATACGTGACATTGGCGGAATTGTGTTTACACACACGTTGCCATTATGTAAAGAAGAAGAAGACTCTGGATTGGTCTGGATACAAGTGAGTGCTGGGTCGTTCCTGATTTTTCGTAAGGCGCAACGAAACGATTTTTACCATCAAGAAAAAGTTCTTATAAACGGTTTAAAAAAACCGTTTTTTTAAGTTCGAAATCAAACTGTACTGAACGAACCTTAAATTTCACATCTAAACAAAAAAAAGGAACATTTGACGTTTAACCAAAAAAACAGTTTGTATTCGGTAATCGTTCCTTCATTTTCGTTTTTTCTTTTAAAACCAAATTTGTATTGTATAGCTTTAATAATAAGATTCATTAAAGCTTATTCGTTACTTCAAATTTAAAGTAGTTTCTTGTAACCATTTAATGTGTATTCATTATTAGTCTTTATAACGATGACTATAGATCTGTTCTATAAAAACGGTCTCGTTAGTTTTAAAATTTGTTATTGTTAAATAGAAAAACAGTTCGTTCGTTTTTCATAGAAGAACTATTTCTTAAAAGCGTTTCTAAACGAAACACCCATTACTAATAAAATAAAAGTGCGACATCGTACCACGTATTATCTATGGTACCACATCTCACGGCTGAGTGCTTTGCGCTCGCCCCCAAGTCACGGTGACGTTCCAAGTTCGGTGAAGCTGTAAAAGCCGCAGCGGCTCTGTTCTTGGATAGGGCCCCTAAGGATAAAAGTGCAGTCAGTTCGAAAAAAAAAAAACCGCTTGTCACATACCGCAGAAGTCGTCGCAACGCGCAAGGTGCCGCGTGCGTCATTTTAAATTTTTGTCACATGCGGCACTGTGGCGTCAATGCCGCACGTTGTTGCTTTGGCGTAATCGGGCCAGAAATATCTCAATCTCTTAAAAATAGTTGTTAAAATAGTCTGAGGCAGAGACAAATACAAATTCTCTGAAGTTAGAATTTATAGATAAATCTCTATGTATAAGATTTAACTTCAGATAATTTGTATACCTACCTATTAAATTAGTATAATAATATTTCAATTTTCATTATCTGAATTGAGTTTTTTTGTACGCACCATTTATAATTAATAATTATATTAGGGAACCATGTACAATATCGTAGGAGTAGTAATATTTATATTATTCCAGAATTACATTTTTCATGATTTTAGACTAAACCACTTGGCAGATTTTAGCAGCTGGATAAAATAAAGTATTTTAATTATAGACCATTTATAAATATAAATTATTTTGTTGTGATGTCTCAACATCATTAATCGAGTTTCTGTGGTCGAGTTTAAAACTCGTCGATATTGCATTTATTAATGTTTCGACAAAATAAACATCAGAAAAAATGGATTTTAAGTAACATCACATTATCCTGCAGTTTTCCTTTATATTTACGTCAGCGATGTCCACAATGTCCTTATTGTAACTTCCAGTTCTCAGCCCTATTCCTATTTACTACCATAGACCAATAACTTTACTACCAGCAAGCGCCAGTACGGTTAAAATAGAAATGCTACTAACTTCAGAGTTTAGATTAGGGATAGTCCAGGTGAACAAATATATCTATATTAAAACTACAATATATTATTTAATATTGAGTTATGTATCTATAGATCGAATTTTTTTGCTATATTATTCTTATATATTAATATTAATATAAATTCGTAAAGAAATAATACACGTTATTGTAATAGTATTTTTTTATATAAGCTTCAAAGTGTCAAACAATTATTTCTTTAGTACAAAACTGCCTTTATAGTCAACTCAGTGGATGGCTTTAGTTACATTGGATAGCAATTTAATGAAACCAGTAATCATCAGATATTAACTTTAGGAGCACACTCTATTTGATGTACTTGCCTGCTCTTCGTCTTCTATTGTTGGGTACTGTCAAATTCAGTAAGTAGGTAATAGACAGTTGTTGACGACAGGCAGTGGTGGCCCTAGAAAAATTTTAGGTGGTGCGAGATCTCTATGTGGCGGCCCTCTAAATACAAAACCTTAGTGTTCCTATACTATGCAGTTGTTTTTTTATATAGTAGCTCATCGAATTGACGGTTCTTCTCCTTGATGATAAGCACAGTACAATTGAAAACACTGGCGACCAACAAGAAATCAAAATCCATCGGTGGTCACCGCTGTCTCGCCGTCCCGCATAAATATCTCTTCATGTTACACTTAAATGGCTTGAAGGACCCGTTGTCGTAAGAAGGAGGGAACACATTGGCTGGGAGATGGGACAAAGATAAAATATATAGAACTTTTTAGTTCGTGCAAGGATGGAGGTCACCGTAAAACTGTGACTTTGAAGCCTAGCACGTGTGATTTTGTTGTGGAAAGGAGAGGAGGGAGTTACATTTAACAGCTCTTCAGAACACTCACCACTATACAGACGGTAGAACATATCCAACAAGGCAATGTTCAGCTCAACTGAAGTGGTTCGAAGCAGTGGCGTAGCTAAAGGGGGGGGGGGGCGGGAGCGGCCCGCCCCGGCGGTCTCCAGTTTAGGGGTGACACCCGAGCCCAACTATGACCATCAGTTGTAGTTCTTTCTACCTATAAAAAATCGTAAATCTATGGCAGAGAGCATAACCGCCACTAATAAAATTATCTAGGTAACTATGATATCGTACCATGAGCATACTAAATTGATATTTAGAAAAAAAACAATGTGCACATTGTCAATCGATCTAGGATTCCCTCGATATAGCGCTCGTCACTTGTATTGTGGATTGGGCCATTTCTTTTGTTTCCGACCGCATTCATTTCAATATTCTCTTACGTGAACGTGTGAACGTCTAGTGCAAAGTGTTTGTTAATTATTAGATATTATAAACAACATTTTTTGTATAAAAACCGATTTAATATAGTCGATTCTTGAAGAAAATAAACAAGGTAAGTGAAGTATTTTTGTTATTACAGGTAATACTTACATTTTTAATTCATTTAGTATCTAATAGCAGTATCTTAGATTATTTTGAAAAACCCTTAAATTATTTTATTCTCTTTTAATTACTGTGTATTTTAAAACTGTATTATTGAACCATCCTAAATGATAAATAGGTACCTACAGAAGGTATTTTAGACGGATTGCAGTAATATTTTTTTGTTTAGCCTGGGCAAGTATTACTATATCGCACCCTCTTCAGGATTTTGAGTCTTCGAGATGTAGAGTGGAGATGACACTCCCGATGTAATCTCTGGAATTTAGGTCGTATTCGGGAAAAATTCCTGCCAACCATTATTTTTAATAAGTTGACGAACTTTAAGTGACTCTAATGATTGAAAATCTTTTAATAATGGGTTCAAGCACAGGAATGATTTTCGGTCAATATCGATTATAGTAACGAGTCGGTGACCGGTGCCAGGTGGTCACGTTTAGGTTGATTTCGGCACCCTCTCCATGACGATGGTTGGTGTAGTCGCACCACTCGCACCACCCTAGGGCTGCCACTGACGACAGGGATAATAAGTTTCATGCCCAAACAAAATTGAAAAACTCTCAAGTTTCTTGTGCTCGTGTTGTTTTGATCGTTCTTATATCAGGTGAACGTTGACCCCTGCGTCCGTGTTTTGATGATTGTGGCTATTGAATGTGAAACAGCAATTTGTGAAATGAAATATTTTTTGATGAATTTATATTATTATTCGGGTATTTTTGTTGAGGACAAATGGGAATTTTCTCTTTCTCTTTTTTGAAGTATTTTCAGAAGAATTTGGGTGGGTGGACTTATACTTTCCATTGCTTTTTTAACCAGTATTACTGGATAGTAAATTCAAATATGGGAAAAGTACAGGAGAAAGTTGACACAAAAAAGGTAATTTTAATTCTTTCTATTTATTTCATTAAATTTATTTTAGGTTAGGTTAGGTTACCACAGCATCTTAAGTTTATTTGCCTCATTTTTTCTTTCGATTATTGTACATTTGGCATTTTTACAAATAAGAAAAATTATGCTTAGTTTACAGATGAGTAACCAAATTGGTTGTATTACTGCATTTTTGTACGACAAATTGCAACAAGATGACTATTGTTGTGTTTTAAAATTCCACGCCCAAGAAATTATTGATGCTTTTTTTAAACATGAAAAAATATAATAATAAGATTGAACTCGCACACGATGCCGCCCCATTGTTGCCATTACACAGGACACCATTACTCAAATGAATAGTTTTATTTTGTTTATGGTGTTTATGTTATATTTCATTTGATGGAGATTGTGACAGGATTTCTTAAAATAAAGGATACACGAATATAAGAATAGTGAATAACCAGACATAGATAGGAAACTGTTTTAAAATTACTCAGAAGCGTAAAGAAAAGTAAATACATAATAATCGCCTCAACCCGCAAGCTACTTGGTGTGAACTTCTTGGTTTAACCATAAAATTATTTATTTATAACTGACAAACATTGGCAGTAAATTTTATCTGTCATATTTAAATTATAATACTTGCAATTTTAATGCTGAATAAAGCTGAAGTTCTCAGTTATATTGTATTTATTCAGCATTAATTTTTTGAAAATAAACATTGACTCATGTACGAAGAATAATGAAAAGTGCTGGCCTCGCCATCTTCGTGTATATCGCGCTACTTACGCCCTGAACGCTTCGATAGGGAGCCTGCTACTGCTGCTTCAGACTTGAAATGAACTCATTGGTGGTATTTTTTCGAAAACTTTGTCTGAGGAGGCTCCTTATGCTACTGAAATTTTTAAGTATAAGATTCTCGTAAACCATATATCACCAACTATATTTAATCTCATATGACAGTGTGGCGAATATAGTACTGCTATAAAATGCTGGATAATAATTACGAGAAAAAAAGAAACATCACTTTGGCCCGTCATCAGTTGACCTCTAGAAAACAGCAACTAGGAGAATCGATAGCAGAATATTCGAGAGCCCTTACCTTACTCGCTAACGACTGTCATTTTAAAGCAGTAACAGCCATAGAACATCAAGATGAAATAATTCGTGGAGTGCTCATTGCAGGGCTTAACTCTAAAAAGATTAAAGAACGACTCCTAGAGAAATATACAATGACATTAGAGGACACGCTAAATTTTGCGATTTCCCTCGAATGTGCAGAAAACACTTCTCATGTAATAGAGACCAACGCAAGTCCTGCTTCTTTCAATGCTGTTAGAAAAGCAGTAGCTCTAGAGAGATCACAACTACCAATATTGTCCGCCACTAGCTCACAGAATAACCGTGGAAGATATTTCTTTTGTGGAGGAAATATTCATCAAAGGATTAAATGCCCTGCATATAATGTAGATTTTCAACTTTGCTCAAAGAGAGGCCATTTTTCAAAAGTTTGTCATTCTGTTTAAACCAAAGAAAATGCAAACGTTGCCCCTACTATAGAGAATAACTCTCATGACTCACACTTATCATTAGCAATTTCAGCCGCTTCTCCTTGAAGTTTATGTAAGGCAACTATACCTGTTACTGTTAACGATTATCGAGCTGATGCTAGTGCTGATCATAGTAGATACAGGAAGCTCTTTTAGTTTCATCGATAACAGATTGTCAAAAACCATGTAAAAATTGTAAAAAACGAAAGCCTTGTAATCAAGCTGTAACTCTTGCTTCTCTTAACAATATTTCATATGTAAATGGACTATGCTATACCACTATACAAATCAATAACCACGTTTACAAACACCAACCATTGCTTATCGTAGACGATCTCTGTGCAGACATTATTATAGGCCACGACCTTCTCAAGAACCATTCGTCTCTTTAACTCCAGTTTGGTGGTGACAAAGAACCACTGAAAATCTGCAATGTGCTTAAAGCTTCTGTTCCACCAGCGTCGGTTTTTACTAATTTATCGCCTAATATAAAACAAATCGCTTTCCGATCTCGACGCCACTCCGAAGAATATCAGCTTTTCATATCAAATCAAATATCTAACCTTTTAAAAGACAATGTCATAGAGCCCAGTGTGTCACCCTGGAGAGCACAAGTTCTGGTTGCTGGAAGAGGCAGTCACAGAAAACGCCTTATGATTGATTACTCACAGACCATAAATAGATATACGGAGTTAGATGGCTATACTTTACCCAGCAACGATTCAATTGTCACTCAACTCGCCAAATATTCAGATTCAAATTGTCAAATTCAAAGTTGTTCAAATTGTCTAATTTTAGTCATATAGACCTCAAGAGTGCTTACCATCAAGTTAAAATCCTTCCCAAAGAAAAAATCTATACAGCATTTGAAGCTTGCGGAAATCTTTACCAATTTACGAGAATACCTTTTGGAATAACAAATGGAGTTGCCGCATTCCAAGTGACTCTTCAATTCATCATAAACGCTGAAAAGTTGAAAGGAACCTACGCTCTGACTAATTCTCTATCTGTAAGATTCAAGTTAAACTAATATGTACATATATACATGTGTTGGCGACAGAACAGTTGTTTTTCGTGTCTTAGGTTAGGGTATTATGTGTTATTATTATATTTACGTGTTATATACTATGTGTTACGATAAAATAGATTAATATTGACAATATTATAGAAAAATGTAAGCGAATACGCTACATTACAAGTTGCATGTTATATGTTAAAATGTATATAAACGATTATGTACTGTGTGTCACATATGTGAAAACATAACTAACATAGAATAGATTAACATATAGAGTAAGCCAATAGAGTAAGTATATCGAATGTTATAGAGATTTTACGAGCGGAAAAAAGTGATGTCGCCCGTAAATTACATTGTTTTTGGCTTATGTACGGAATGTATACGTAATGTATATTATAAGTGAATATGTAATGGATAGGTAATTCAAAGAGGAACATTTTGATATATGACATGTGTACATAAGATATATAATGAGAGAAATATAAAGAGTTTAACAGGGCAACCAAAGCGAAAAGTAAAGTTAAAACACGAAATAAACACGGAATAAAACGGGGCTCTCTTTACGGTCATTCCTCGAACCACTTAAGCTCGAAGAAGGGCCGTATTGGGCACGGTGCAATTCAACGAGTCTACAAGTACAAGCAACGAGTAACTACAAGAAGAAAGCTTTGGTCGTCCTGCGAACAATCAACAAGATATCGACTTTCATTGAAGACCCGGCACCTCAAGCGGTCGTGCATTATTGCACCCCCCGGACCCCCTCACCACTAACATCACACCACCCACTGGCATCCGTACGGTATCTACGAGACGGGCATCCGGCGCAACAAAACGCCCGTCCAAACCGGGGAAACGTCCCCCCCCCCCTCCCTCACGCAGAGGGGAAGTGACGCGTACCCAACAACATGTTTCTGACTTCTGGAAGGAAGGAAGGAACATGTGTGTATGTATTTAGTGATCTGAAAGATCGTCTACACTAACTAGCGTAAAAGAGAAAAAAAAGGTTCCTTACAGAACCTATGTACCTGTGTAGTGTGTACGTATGTATGAACAAATTGTGTGTAATGATGTGTGTGCCTAGCTAAGTGATTGCAAGTATAGTGTCACCAGTATCACGCGGGCGGCTGTCATATTCAAGGGTTTCACACTGAGGAACGGACCTAGGCTTGAGTTACCGCGGTTTGGGGTGTAAGTCGCTGTGGCTTGGATCAACGGATTTGCGTGATTCGACGTGGCGTCGAAATATGATCTGGCGAGGTATTTGATGTACGATTCGATCGAGGGAAGTTCCATATCTCTATGGGGGTCTTCTTGTCGAACGTACCAAGGGGCTTTGTTGATTTTACGTAAGAATCGCATTTGGAGAACTTGGAATTTATGAATATTGGATTTTGACATATGTGCGAATACGGCGCAACTATATGTCATAATCGGACGGACACACGTTTTGTATAGAGTAAGCTTGTGTTTCAGAGACATTTTGCTTACAGTCAGGGGCTGTGGTCGACCTATGATCATTGCGGCTCTGTTCCTAACGGTACGGACATGAGAGTTGAAGGTGAGCTTTTTATCGAGGGTCACACTGAGATATTTACTCTCGGTGGCCCAGGGGATCTTGTCTTTAAAGAGTTTGAGAGGTTTGATACCCTCTGGGATCTCTTTTTTTCCTAGTGTCGAAGATAACCGCGGCGCTCTTGGAAGGGTTAACGGCTATGCGCCATTTATGATATCATTTACCGAGTGGTAACGGCACGTTGGACGGTGTGTCTGAGATGAAGTCTGTGCCTATTAGAAGCATAAATGACTGTATCGTCAGCGTATAGAACTACTTCGACCTCGGAGGAACGGGGTAGGTCACTTGACTTACAGGTTGAAAAGGCAAGGTGCCAGAATGCAGAAGGCACTTGGTACGTACAAGGGTGTCGAGCACGGAACCTGAACTATGCCGGTGGGTATAGAGTATGTTAGGTACTAATTGTTATTTGTCTCTGATAGGTATGTGGTGACTTATCACAGTAAATAGTTCTTACTTCAGCCACATTCTATTTTGTTTATGATAGACTGGCTGACTTTCAGGTTTTGAAAAAGATAAAGAAGACGTCTGTCACTGACTGACAGGAAGATATATTATTCTGTAATCGGTTACTAGCGACAAAATAAATACAGCAATAATTCAAACGCTGAGCTGCATTTTTAATTAATAGGATCGGCCAAATGATCCTATAGGTACTTACTGTTATTTGCATTATATAAAATTATATCGAACTAAATATAGCATTACAAGTCGTGTGAGTACCTATGTCATGTAATTTCACTGTTTTGTGGCAACCCAAAAAGTTCAAAGTTTTGGTCCGTGTACTGTTTTTACAACCTTTGGTAGAAAAACAAAATTGTCCCATTGTAATAGTCCCTGGTAGTAAATTAAAGGTTTTGATAGAAAATTAAAATTAGAGGGGTATACGAGGAAAGCGAGCGCGTGTGTTGTAACGCTGTTACAAATGGCTGCTGTGGCACCTCGGTATCGCGCCTTTTCGCTTGCATACTAACGTGACGAAACCAATGCGCCATCTGTTCTCACGATGCCCGTAAAGTAGCCAGCCCGTACTGTTATTTATCTCTGGCCCGTACTAGCACAGAACTGAGATCATAGAGTAAAGTAATACATGGCTGAGATATAAGTAGTTAATTCAACAGCTAGGGCCATTAGTATACTTACTAATGTAACTTACTGTACGTAGTTAGTGTCACGTATTGTTTATACTTTTAAGGCACGAGGAGTATCTAGCAATACTTAAACGAAATCAGAGTTCCATTAAAAAATAAATAGAAATTAATACGAATTCAATACATTATAATAAATATTTCAATTGTTAGAGATCTATTAAAATATAGTTGTTATTTATATATCGATATAGTATGAAATATTGTCGATATTTTGACTCATCCCTAGTTCAGATTATTGTTCGATCATCCATCGTACATCAATCAAGCGGTTATTATTTCGTAATTCTTCATTATTGTTTCAATTTTATGCCATTAATTAATATAATTTAGTGTCTGTGTAAGTTTTATGGTTTTCTGACTATTTTAATTTCAGTCAACAAATCGGTTGTGTTTGCAAATGTACATATGCTTTGTTGTGAGAGCCACCTTTATCTGCTGTCATTCTAGGTCGTAAGCAACTCAATTTTTCTACAATGAAACATAAGTTATTCATTAAATGGTAGTTATTACAATGGACGGTATAAAAGAAGTAATGAAATTGTGTATAATAGTTGATGTGTCGTGATGAGAGTAGTAGTTTCGCACGGAACAGTAATCGTGAGAATGTGCGGTGGCGTTTAGCCTCAGTGGCAGTGGATGTCAGAGTCAGGGTTCAGGATGGAGCAAGTGAAGGACGAGGACCGCATGCGGCGGCTGCGTGCTCTAGAAGAGCAGCTGTGCGATCCGCGTTCCACCGGCAACGTGGACTGTTTGCTGGATACTGTCACCGCACTTGTCTCCGACTGTGATCACCCGGCCATTCGACGCATGAAGAACGTTGAGGCTTACACGGGCAGATGTAAGTACACCTGTGTTTATTTTGTACAGATTCCTATTATCTGAGTCATGTAATACACTTGTTATGTTATCTACAGATGATTTGATAATAAGTTTACTTAGAGCACTAAACTATATGTTAACACAATACATGATGCATTTTGTTTATACGTTTAGTGTAACAGTGTCTTAGAACTTTGACACTGTTATATTCATCATTGACCTACTATAACTAACAAGATTACCTGTATTTTCTTATTTTAACACTCCTGATTCTACTCTCATTTTAGTAAGAAGTTGTAACAAAGTATAGGTTCTAAAAAATCATCAGGTTATTTATTTACTTTTGGATATGTTGTACAAATATTAAAAATTCATGCAATTGCTGTATGAATATCAGAGTTAATTCTTTCATTATGTATTATTCAACATATAATATACATATCTTTACTGCTACCTTATAATACATGAATAAATAACTTTTTGGGTTTTCTTATTTAATTTTGTAGAGACTTTATTGTTTGTAAAGTATACATTTTGTTAAATTAATAATGAATATTGTTAAATATTACATAATTATTAACAGTATTTGAACTAGACAAAATTATAAGTTAAACTATATTTGAGTATTTTTTAATATAATATGCAAAATAGGTATACACAAATATTAGGTTGTGGAAAGTTACTCAATGACAACTTCAAACTTTGTAAATATAATGAATCTTACAGGAATAAATATAATATATAAATTATAAAAAAAGTTGTAAGTTTTTCTTAGTGCCCAGCATGCAATATCTATTATTGTTGTTATTATGCCTTAATCATGAACAGATTGTAAGTTACTGATAATCCAAGCTCATCTGTGAATAAGATTACACGTTAACAACAATAAATATTTGTATCTTTTAATGTTTTGCACTTTATAAATTCTAAGGTTATTTAGAAAAATAAAACAAAATTGTAAATTAGAATTTTACAGTTTATGCATGATTTTTATATCTTGCTTCAAATATTCTTGATATAAAGCTCTATTGATTGAATATTTATAGGTCCAATAAATAATAATGATAAATCTGTATTATGGATGTAATTATTTTAAATAATTTTGGTAATATCACATTTTTATGTGTAACTTTACTGTGTACTTATAGTTTTAAAATGCACTTCAAAAATAAAATGTTATTTATGTCATACACACCAACCCACAATATTTTTTTAGATTAGACAAAAATAATATACTAAATCAATTCATGACATTTTAACCTATGACAAACATTTGCTTCATACTATTCCAACAACTATAAAATGTAATGCAAATTACTAAAAAAGAAACAATTGAGTTTTCATGTTCATCTAATGCTCTTTTACATTGGTAAACTGTAACTTTTTTTACTTGGTCAACCTTGTGACACAATACAATACATTGTTTTAAATAAATATATAACTCTGTTATATGCTGTGCACTTGTGTTCATATTAATGTTGGATTCTTGTGGTTCTTTCATGCAGGCCACTAATCTTTAAATCTGTATTCTTATTCAATGATTAATAGTTAAATTTTGTAGATATTTATGGTAACTAGTTAACCTCCTTAATAGTGATACTGTAAAAAAAATGTAAGGATTTTTAATGTGAAATATCTTAATGGTGTGTTTGGAAGGGGGTAAAAGTGTTGTGATGGGATATTCGGACATGCCAATCAGCCAGCATTGTGTGTGGTGGACTCTTTCTCACTCTACACTCCCCTTACAACATCTTTACTGAATACTTCTATCTCTATTACACATAATAAAGCCTGGTAAAGCTGTAAAAGCCATCAGCAGCTCTGTTTTTGGATAGGGCCCGGCAGGCTAACAGTAAGGTCAGATTAAAAAAATACACACATTCACTACTTTATGTGTGTTAGTGTATCAGCAAAATTTCTTATGCTAACCCTATAGGTTCTTCCTAAATACCAATGAGTTTATGTAAATTTAAAAATACTGTAAAAATAAAATTTAAACTTTTATCTATCATTAAAATTTGTTTTGTAAATAATATAAAAATTACATTGATATTTTATTTTATAGATAACTATCTGAATTAAATATATTCTATTTATTATGATTTCAATATAAAAATAGGATTAAATTAAATTAGTTGTTTCACATCTGCCAGGTGTCACATGATGCCTCACATTCTTCTTTTTTTTAAATTATAAACCCAGTCTTTATTATCATGGCCAAAGTTTTTTTTTTGTAAAGTCTTTGGAATGTACATTGAAACATACAAATAACATTATAGCCATATTCATTATTATTATAATTTCAAATTATGTTATATGCAGTTTACACAAACACAAAAAAATTGTTTTCACAAATACTCTTATGTTAAAGGTGTATTAATTTTACTTTATAACATAATTTAAAGTAAAATCTATATAATTTTATAAAATCAATACCAAGAGTTATTTTTGCTTTATATATATCACTTATCATTTTAAGATTGTAAGAATTAATATTGTTAGTTGTTGGAAAAGAAGCAACTATTAAATTTATTGTGAATGTGATTATATACATAGTTAAATAGATTTAAAAATTGTATTATATTTTATCAATATTATGGATATAAATCTATACAATTAATAAAATTAAAGTGTCTGTTTGCAATGTCAAAATAACAGCTTTTTACTAAATGCATATGAAAGTGTATATGATATGTATAATAAAAAAAACAATTTTTAAAATATTTGTCTGTCTGTCTGTTTGTTCCTGGTAATCTCTGAAACGGTTTAACTAATTTTGACAGGACTTTTACTGGTAGATAGCTGATGTATTAAGGGTTAACATAGGCTTCTTTTATTTTAGAAAAAGAATTAGGGTTCCCCGCAAATATAAAAACTCGTAATGGTGAATCAATTTGGGCGCTTCAATGGTTTACACTGAGTAAACCATAAGAGATATAGTAAATTAATGTACTACATAATTGTAGATGTTAAAAAGACCTACAAAAAAGTCAGCAAGCATATATGTCGTCTATCTTCTAAGGAACACCCACAATAAGCAGTTTTGTCTTTTAAATAGCTGGAAGCTGGAGAGCAAGATTCATGCGTATGTTCCATTGATGGCATTCTATAAGTCCACATGAGTGAAGCCACTAGCACAGTTAGTAGTCTTATATAAAATAAACTGCATGATTCAGGTTATCATAATATTGTGGGCAGTTGTATGTTTTATTATGAGCTCCATTAGCAACTTGCACATTAATATTATTGTATTTATGTTAATAATACAAGGAAAAGGTGATTTTCAAGAGCATTTGCAGTATTTTAAGTATGAGTAACAGTCAGATGACAGAGAGTTGAATAGAAAAACCCTGAAACATTCTATACAGTTTACATTAGATTAAAGTTAAATATTTTAGAATAAGTTTGTAGTTTCAGATAACCAATTTATAAATACATTTTGTGATTGATTGACTCCCCGTCTTGACTAGGTTAAATGAAATGTAATTTTCCCATTCTAGTAAGATTGTTGAATTAATGTTAAGTTATATTCAGATTAATGGATTTAATTGTGCACTTGTATTTACCTAATTCATTTCCATTTTGTTATAGATGAACAATTTGCTTCAGAAATTATTAATTTGCGTATGAAGGCAGCTGATTTCGATTTAATAAAAGTAATTGGCCGTGGAGCATTTGGAGAAGTACAACTAGTCAGACAAAAGTCCACAAATCAAGTTTATGCAATGAAACTACTCAGCAAAGTGGAAATGATAAAAAGATCAGATTCTACATTTTTTTGGGAAGAACGACACATTATGGCACATGCTAATTCAGAATGGATTTTAAAACTTCATTTTGCTTTCCAAGACCATAAATATTTATATATGGTGATGGATTATATGCCTGGTGGTGATCTTGTTAGTCTTATGTCAAATTATGATATACCTGAAAAATGGGCTAAATTCTACACAATGGAAATAGTCCTTGCCTTAGATGTTATTCATGGTATGGGCTTTGTACATAGAGATGTGAAACCAGACAATATGTTAATTGATAAATATGGTCATCTTAAGTTAGCTGATTTTGGTACATGTATGAGAATGGGTCATGATGGTCTTGTTCGTGCCAGCAATGCTGTAGGCACTCCAGATTATATTTCACCGGAAGTATTACAATCGCAAAATGGTGAAGGTGTCTATGGTCGTGAATGTGACTGGTGGGCCGTAGGAATATTTTTATATGAAATGCTTATAGGGGATCCGCCATTTTATGCAGACAGTTTAGTGGGAACATATGGTAAAATAATGGATCATAGGAACTCATTACAGTTCCCTGATGATATAGAAATTTCTAAAGAAGCTAAGTCTCTTATTCGGGGCTTATTGACAGATAGAACTAAAAGACTTGGCAGGAATAGTGTTGTCGAAATCAAACAGCACCCTTTTTTTATTAATGATCAGTGGAGTTTTGAGAATCTTCGGGACTCTGGACCTCCTGTTGTACCTGAACTCTCTAGTGACGATGACACAAGAAACTTTGATGATATAGAAAAGTCTGACGCTTTAGATGAGTCTTTTCCTGTGCCTAAAGCGTTCGTCGGTAATCACTTGCCATTTGTTGGCTTTACCTATAATGTTGATTATCAACTATGTAGTCGCCGAATGAAACAGGCTGATGTAGTAGACACAATTTCTAATAATCATGTAAATAATGTTGGTTCTGAAGCTATACTGCAGCTAGAAAAGTTATTAGAAAGGGAAAGAGATGGCAGACGTAAACTGGAAGACACGCAAGTGGCTTTATGTGCGCAACTTGAAGACTTATCTCAAAGAGAAGCTCGAAGCAAAAAAATAATTGCTGAAACTGATAAAGAACTTGCTTTACTCAGACATGATCTTAAGGAAATTCAGCGAAAAGCAGATATTGAAGTTGAAACGAGAAGAAAAGCTGAAGCTAATTTGATGGAAGCGAAATGGCGTCTTGAAGAAGAGCAAAGTAAACGAGCGAAAGAAATCAGTAACCTCCAAAGTTACAATGAAAAAATCAATGCACTAGAAAAGCAGTTGGAAGAATTGTTAGAAAAATTAAAACAAGAGTCCGAAGCGGCAGCTAAATCTAGAAAGCAAGCTGCGGAATTGTCTGCAGCGCAAGCCGCTGCCGCCGCTGTTAATGATAGCACAATGGCAAATTTGCGTGCTCAGCGGGACGCTTTGGAAAGGGAAAGAAGTATTTTGTCTGAAGAACTGAGTGAAGTAAAGGCAGCTAAACAGCGTTCAGACGCAGCAGTCGCAGAGGCTGCGAGTCGGTTAAATGCAGCCCATATAGAGCTAGAACGATCCTCCGTACGACTGGCTCAACTGATGACAGACAACCGTCAGCTTTCGGAACGGGTAACATCGCTAGAGAAAGAGTGCGCATCGCTGGCCCATGAGCTCCGTGCCGCGCAACACCTATACCAACAGGAGGTACGAGCACACCAGGACACGCAAAGATCCCAACTGCTTTCTAAACAAGAAGCTAATCTGGAACTAGTTAAAGGTGAGTTTATTAAAACATATATTCCTAACAACCATTACCTCATCATGCTAATATCCTCTAAAGTTGAATGAGCTAATATGTTTTGACTCCCAAAACAAGCATCGTTTCAAACCTTCACTTTTTGCATGCCTCAGGAACATTGGAAAAGATATTTAAAGGTATTGTTCAGTTTGCTAATATATGTACTTACTTACTCTTGTGTAATGTATCACATAGAAATATGAATGTAAAATATTTTTCCTGTACACTTCACCTATTTTTTGTCTGTTACAGTATTTAATTAGTCAAATGCACTCTATGTTTCTTTATTTTGGTCTGTGTGAATATAGTTGATGTTATTTTGTGACATGTAATTTACATTACTAATATATGAATTGTAAATAAAACACGATAGCCCTGCAAAGCAAGTTGAACGAGGAGAAAACTGCACGGCAAAGATCTGAATCCGCGTGCCAGGAAAAAGATAGACAAATGTCAATGCTAAGTGTTGACTACCGACAAATGCAGCAACGACTACAGAAGCTCGAGGGAGAACATCGACAGGAGAGTGAGAAGGTATAGATATTTTACTCCAATGCATAAAACACATTATTTCACAAATTATTTTCATTTACTTTAAATAAACTCACTAAAGGAAATCAAAGAGAACAGTTCAGAATTTTACCAATAATGATTGCTCCTTTGTATTTGTAAGCTGTTGGAGTCAATTTTAATTAATAAGGTTTTTATGTGATGCAGGTTGGAGGACTATTAGCTGCCTTGGAACAGGAGCGCACGGCACGTTTAGCGGCAAGCAGCGACGTGGCCACGGCGGAGGCTGCTGCTCGCGCCGCACAAGCAGAAAGAGACGCGCGCGCCCGTGACTTACAATCCGTCCGTGCTGCCTTACACGACACTTCCGAGAAGCTCGCTGCAGCTAGCGCCGAACGTGATATGCACTATGCAAGGGTGAGTTTAAATACATACTAATATTATAAATGCAAAAATAACTCTTGTCTGTTACGTTTTCACGCCTAAACCGCGGAACCAATTTTGATTAATTTTGGTATAGAGATAGATTGGACTTTAAGAAAGAACATAGGCTATCTTTTTGTTAAGAAAATAAAACTTTAAGGAATGAAATAAGGGTGAAAGATTATATTATGAAAAACGCATCAAACCAATTTTAATTATCTTTGATATAGAGATAGATATATTGCACCTTGGAGAAGGACATAGGCTACCTTTGATCGCCAAAATAAAACTTTTATGGGTGAAATAGGGAATGAAAGTTTGTATGAGAAACCCATCATTTTTTTTAATTTGTAGTTGTGCTTTTGGTAAGAAATAAAAGGGCTTTCGCGATTATCAAAAAACTTTTCTGTAAACCGGTATAATTAGTGATGATTATTTGAGTTTTATTGGTATGGCTAATGTGTTGGATTTATATTTGCATATAATTACTAGAGATGAAACGCATAGTGGTTTGGCCGGATAACGGATACCGGATATTCCGTTCTTTATTCGGATACTTGACGCGATTAGTTTGATTTGAATATTGGCGCGGTGAATGAGATAGGAAGTAAACTAAACTAATTAATGAAACAAACATTATTGACGTGCGATTATGAAAATAAACAGTGTCAATAACCTATAGTACAGACGCCAACGTATATTATTAAGAATTGTAAAAAAATATAATTATCTTAAGTTTCAATCTGTGTAAAAATAACATAACACTATGAATCTTATAATTGAAATACATTATTATTATGTTGTATTTGCCTTGTGTAAAATAATGAGAATTTTTTTAATTTTACTATCCGGAATCCGACTGGATATTGAATTACTGTCCGGTATCCGGCCGAATAGTGAAAACAAGTTCGGATATGCCGGATACCGGATATCGTTTCATCTCTATTAATTACAATACCATAGACATAGTAGATAAACCCATCTATAATTTTCTTTGGGGGTTTGTCGTGTTCAGGGGTCAATCGGCTTATATACAGTAATATAGCGGGGTGGTAGGGATCGCGACCACCATACACATACTACACATAGTGATAAATCAATCTACGGTTTTCTTTTGGTTTCTCGTGTTAAGTGGGTGAAGTCGACGTATAACCATTAATACGCAGACGAAGTCGCAGGTACTAGCTAGGTTCTATAAAGCTTTTTTTAAATTATGTAAGTTGTCTCAGTTTATGCATATAATATAATGTAGAAAATCACTATGATAAAATCTTATTATTAATTTTTTAACAAAGTATTGCATTTATTCGAAAATAAGGATAGTATCGAAAGATTTTATTTGAATGTGGGTGGTGGGTTTTAAAATGAGGTTTTGCAATCGTTTAGCATATTATTTTGTACCACGAATAAGTTAGTTGATGGGTTTTATTGTTTTATTAGTATTATTATTATTATATTAATACGTGAAGCAAAAACTTTCTACCCCTTTTTAAGCGTATTGCGTGCACGGAAGACTGAGATTTGGCATGGTTAAAGTTTATATGGAGAAGGAGTGCAGAAAGCTGCAATTTATCTATTTTATCTGCTACTAATAATATATAAATGGGGAAAAAATACTGCGAATCCTAACGCGACCAGTGCCATTGAACCTAGACCCTCAAGATATTGACATTGTCATCCAATAAAAAGTGACAGCAAGTGATATAATAATCATTGTTTATGTTCATACTGCAAATGTCAAAAAGAAAATAGTCTATGATTAAAAAGTCGCTGGTCGAATTTCGATCATTGGGCGACCGCTAGTTATTATTATTATTATAACATTTCTAAATTAAAGCCTGTGTGACATCAGTAATGTCCTTAGTAATGCAGTAAATAAATATAATCCGACCGCTCTAAGCGCTTCCGTATTTCAATAGAACATTAATATAATTATATGCCTCGATCGTACCTAGTAACTTAAACGAGGCTCTGACCGTTTCTCGCGAATTAATCATAATCTCATTGCGCCGAAATAGACTGTCCTCTGTCATATTACGACACAGTGACTCATTGTATGGCATATATGCACACAGGCACACCTGCACACATTTGCCTTATACGTCGTATATGCGCGTGCGACTCTTCCAAATAAATAATAAACACACAATTACGTAGACGGCGGCTTTTCAGCAGTTGTGTGTGTTACTCATTGATTATGATTTCGTTCAATTAACAGAATATTTGTTCATTAATAGTTCAAGGAATATTACTGTGTATATTAATATAGAAATGTAAACAGCTTTTGTGTACATAGTCACGTATATTATCGCACTTGTATGTGAAGGCTCGACGTATTACCGTATAAAATGCATTTTTATATTTTTTACTACGGTGGTTTGACGATGATCTCATTTTAAAGGTTATTCACACAGTGAAAATCAAGTAAATTACAGGAAATTAGAAGTCCTGTTCTTAGCTTAATTCTGCATAAAGCCATGTGGAAGAAGACTATGCTTAGATCGAATGTTTTCTTTTAAGGGTCTCTTGTCTTGGGTCTAAAGTAACGATAATATCCTTTAAAATATGATAGTTCCTCGTTTAAGAAAAAGTAAAATTATGGAACTTGTTTTAATCAGTTCACGGTTAGATGTAAATAGGATACAATTAACGATTATTAAACGTTATATATTAGAATCAGGCGCTTTTATTATAACAACAAACTGTGCCCTACGGTTTCAATCGTGTTAAATTTATTCGACCAACTCTACCAAGGCACCAGTGTACTGTGTAGCCTATAGTTTTTCTCACTTCGTATACTTACCTACAGCTTGCGAGATTGCTTGACGTTCATGATTATTGCTCCGCTACTTATGGTCGAAGTGTGAAGTTATAGCCATACCTATGTAACATAGTTATACATTCCTCAATATTCGCACAGGGTTCGATATTGGGACCGTTTTTGTTTTTAGTATATACTAGCAGTGCCGGTGGCTTCGCTCACGTGGACTACAGAATGCCCGCGCGAATCTTGCTCCCCCGCTCCCGGCTATTTTAAAAACAAAAATGCCTATTATGGGTGTTCCTTAGAAGATAGATATATACTCTCCCGGTCTTTTTTGTAGATCTTTTTAATATCTACAATTGTTTAGTACATTAATTTGGTATATCTCTTGTGATTTACTCAGCGTAAGTAATTTAAGCGCCCGAATTGATTCGCCATGACTAGTTTTTATTTATTTGTGCAGTAAAAATAAAAGTAGCCTAAGTTACTCCCTATAAAATCAGCTATCTACCAGTAAAAGTCCCGTCAAAATCGGCCCAACCGTTTCGGAGATTACCCGGAACAAACAGGCAGACAAAATTTTTAAAAATGGTTGTTTTTTATAGGTTTCGTATATACTTTCATATGCATTTAGTAAAAAGCTGTTATTTTGACATTACAAGCAGGCACTTCAATTTTATTAATTTTATATATAAATGATCTACCCCTAACGGAGAACTGTGCTAACATTGTTCTTTTTGCAGACGATAATTCACTTATATTTCAAGTGAAAATAAATGTTTAGAGGTTAGGCATGTAAATAATACTTATTTTAAAATAACATAATGGTTTGCTTCAAATAATCTATTGTTAAATGCAAACAAAACAAAATGTATCAGATTTGCCTTATCCAACGTACAACGTGTTGAAAGTAATATTAAGATAGAAGAGAACATAGTAGGCGTGGTTGATAATTCTGTATTCTTAGGCATCACACTAGATGCAAAATTACAATGGGGTCTTCACATTAAATAAAACCTTGGTAGGGAAATTAAGCTCCGCTGCATACGCAGTGCGTAAGATTCAGCAGTTAACTGATATTGCTACTGCTAGGCTGGTCTACTTCACTTACTTCCACAGTTTAATGTCCTATGGTATTTTATTGTGGGGTTCAACAGTTGAGGTAGTTACCATATTTGTGTTACAAAAACGGGCACTTCGAGCAATTTATGATATGGGACCACGCGAATCATTGAGGAATAAATTTCAAGAATTTGGTATCTTAACTTTGCCTTCCCAATACATCTTGGAAAATATAATGTATTTTCGGAAAAATTAACTTGTAACTAACACGCACAATTTCAATACTAGAAGTAAATATAAAATAGTCATTCCGTCTTTTAGACCTAGTAAAACAAATAAAAGTTTGTTAGGTAATTGTGTTAGGTTCTATAATAAACTTCCTAGGCACATTACCGATTTGCCGGATAATAAGTTCAAGAATCACGTTAAGCTGGTTTTATTGTCGAAGGGTGGCTGATTACATGAATGATGGTGATGTCTGGATGTGATTTCCTCTCTGTATATCTACTGAAAATGATAATAACTGCATATAATTAAATACTGTAAAACCAATAAAAAAAAAAAAGATAATAAGATTTTGATAAACCCGATCGAGTTTTTTTCGGTTCTTCTCGATGGCTGGGATGTTTTCCGATCCGGTGGTAGTGTTTTGACATTCATAAGTGCCTTCTTAGGACCTAAATTGAATAAAAGATATTTTGATTTGATTGATTTCATTAATAAATACAATCTTTTGAACTTGATAATATAAATATTGATGATAAATATAGCAATAGAACAGGGGTGGCCAAATATTCGAAAGCGATCGAGCTATCGATGTTGATCGGAAGAGGTTTTCAAGTAGATCGCTGGAATTTTCGAAAAATACCTTAAAAGTTTTGCGGCGGTTAACTTTATTCAAGCTACGTATCCAAACTGGGATACAATTATAGATAATTTCCTATATACATATCAAAACTATAGCATCTGATCGCAAATTCCATAATCACTATGTGTTTATGAAAGTAGTATTAAGAAGCAAGTAGGTTGGCAGTCGATCACTTTGGCTTGCTAAATATTTTGTGGTAGATCGCCAACGCTCTTGCTTTGAGCGCCCCCTGCAATACCTAGATTCTTTCTGTTTCACCAAAGTCACGCTGAGCATACACGTGCTTCATTTTCTAAGTCTTACAATTCATATTACTTTTTTTATTCACGCATATGTTCTATCGTAATTGTAGGAATTGAAAAGAAAATTGTAAAAAGTAAATTAAACATAGATCACAAGAAGTTAGAGACGACAATTAAAATAAATTCTTTATCGTCCGGTAATACCTACCGAGTACTGCGACCGCCTGTCTCAAAGTACATGCACATAAATTAATATGATATTATAGTAGGTATCTGTTGCATTATATTGCCTGATAGAATATTATGATAAACATAACGTGATATTGCGTTTCCATACTTGATGTCTCACGATTTTTTTAATAATGAAAAATGTTCTTTCTCGGCCTTGATATTTATATCAGACCGAGATTCATTTTTAGTTGGCGCGTCTAATTGACGAGAAAAATATATTTTGTATTTATTATATGGTAGAAATATTATTTCAATGTTAATGTTATGACTCATGCGGCATCCTCTATTATAATATAAATTATAAAAAAAACATTTTAAAGCATAAAATTTGTAACTATATCTAATAACTCCTTCGTAGGAAGCATATATAATTAATAAGACGTATATTGACGAGATCTTATTTTATGTCCAGTTTTGTTTGTGAAATGACATCTAGGACAAATTATTTAGTGTTTACGTCATTGCTAATTTGCTTACGCACCTCGAACGATACTGTAATATTAACGTAATTCTGGGATTTAATATATTCATACATTGTCGATAGCCTTACTTATTTATTGTAATAACGATATAGTCCAAAATTGTACAGTTAGAGCATACGTTTGTGTTAGAATGCGATAGAGATATGAGTCCATTTTCGTAATGTGCTATCGGCCTACGTAAATCACTATAAAAACAAATCCCGCTTATTTTTGCAAAATCTAAGGTCTGAAAGTGTAATTTAGTATTTAACTAGCAACCCGCCTTAGCTTCGCACAGGTAGCAGAGTAATACTTATAACCACAGCTATGTATATAAGTCTATTGGTTCACGTGGCGCACGCCAGTAAAGCTCCCAGTTGACATGATTTTTTCGGTCATCTTCAACAATCATCGGCATATTTCAGTCAATTTTTAAACAAGTTTTTGGTGCCGTCTTATTCAACCTATTGTCGATCTATATTATACTAAATCTACGGTTCACACTTCACACACTGTAAAAAAATGCGTACCTACACGAAACTGATTTGCGTATGCATAGCCGGTTCTTAGAATTTAGAAAATCGTAGATGCTTGCGCAACGTTTTGATAAGAGTTCTTTACCAAAGGACGACTTGAACATAAAATATGTAATGCCTAAGCCATATTTATTTGGTGCAGTAAAACGTCGACAATACCTCTACATTTAGACATCTTAAAAAACTAAAAGATTTTGATACAATTTTGTACACCGTGAGTTTAACATGTATGTCATTTCTCAATTGATAGACTATAATATGAATTGAATACTATGAGTAAAAATCAAATTTCGGGATGAAAATAACTACTGCGTATACAGCTAGTATGCACATATAAACCCGTATGGATATATATATATAAAAGTATAGTATATAAATATTATCAATTACTATATTAGTTTTTTTATATTATCAATAGTGAATAAAACTAAAATTAATAAATATAACTTTGAAATGACGTAAAAACCATTTTATATCGCTATTGCTTGACTGTCCAAGTAGTGCAAACGGCAAGCCTTGGCAATGAAAACAGGCTCATAAAACAGAACCATTATGCTCGTGACAAGTGTTAATGCACTGGAATGTTGTGTCATATTAATTTAATTTCCAGGCCCTCATCAACTGGCGCTGATGTTGTTGATGAATAGACTGCTTCTCGCTGTTTACGATTTATACGCATCTTTGTTATAAATATGATTGTTTGTCTGTTTATACTTTACAATTACATTTATAAGTTGAACCGAGATTTTAGAAGGTATGGTGTGGTGTAGTCATAACTTTTTCACGAGGGCTATCAAATTGGAAAATGTTATATAAGTACGGGCGTATTAAGAAATTAATACGCGTATCTATTTATTTTTTACTGACTTCTAAAAAAATAAAATAGGAGGAGGTTCTGAATTCGAATGTATTAATTAACATTTTTTATGGCTGATCTACAACAGCCTAACTTGTTTGTTTATGAACCGATTTGGATGATTCTTCTTTTGTTGGAAAGGGGATATCTCAAGGGTTGTCCCATTTAATTGGCATTGCACATTAGACTTTGAAGACACACCAGGGAACTCCTCAAAATCATTGAAGTTGGTTTTCTTTTTTGTTAAAAATTGTTCTGTGTATTTATTTATGTTTTACATATTTATTGTTTTTAATGCATAAGTTGTCTTGGCGGCTTTTAGGTGCCATTAGAAAGGGCAGTTCGTTCTATTCTGTAAATTTATAGGTAAACAGTTTCGATGCCTTTTGACGTGTCTTTTTTAAGTGGTATTCGTGCAGGTCGACCGCATGTGGTAGCGTGTTCAAATAAATTTATTTTCGATTTAGCATTGGTCGCCTGCGCATGTTCAAAAAACTGCACCTGTCTATGTTTACTTTAAACGAAGCGTCGATTCTTATTGCAGAGTGAAGAGTTACGATCTCAGTTGGAGAACGAGCAGCATTATTGCCACTTGTACAGCAGTCAGGTTAATGAGATCCGCTCGCAGATGGAAGAGAGTTCCCGGGTCGCGCGTGATCTTGAACAAGAACGATCGAGTTTGCTGCATCAATTACAACTAGCGATCGCTAGGGCTGACTCAGAGGCCATTGCTAGGTTAGCCAAATATCTTTTTTTATAGACATAACATAGAAGGTCCTGAGATTAAAAAGTAATGAAAGCAATGTTAGAATTAATATTAAATCAAGACATTTATGTCAGTAGTATGTTTCTTTGAAGGGACCAGTCCACTGATGAACGATTTATAATAAAAAGTCACCAAAATTAAAAAAAAAAACTGACTGTGACTGTGGTGTTTTGCTTTTATACCCCTCAAATATTGATTGTTTCTAGCAAAATCGATCTGTTCCCATAAGTGTAAAAGGGACTTACTATTGGAGTTATAATGAATATTTATTTTGAAGCTTAAATAATTGTAATAATAACTTTTGATTGTGATATAAAAAATTGGGCATTTCACAGGTCAATAGCAGAGGAAACGGTTGGCGAATTGGAGAAAGAGAAAACGATGAAGGAGCTGGAAATGCGTGACGCATTGGCGCAGCACCGTAGCGAATTGGCTGCGAAGGACGCGCTTGTGCAGGGCTTGCGTGACAGGGATCATGAGAACCGTGCCACCATCGACTTGCAGCGGAAGGTAACATGAATCTCTATTTTTTATTTATTTTCCCTGTTTCTCTAACACAAATCAGTGTATTATACTTCCCATAATCTCTCGTCCGTCATTTTCAAAATGTATCTCTGTTTAATATGTTTATATTCGTCCAGTAATAGTATGAATTGTTGCCCTTTAGTTGAAAACTAAAGATAGTTTTATACAACTAAGGCAGCAAATAAGCGCCCTTCCCTAATTGTAAGCATGTACCATTGCATAAGGACGGTTGTAACACCATAATATGTATCATTACTCGTATGTTGCCAATTTTTTGATCGTTTATAAGTTTGTAGCGTTTTGGCCATAGTATCACATGATGTTGTGACGATGTGGCCGAAGATGATGACGATGCGATTGCGGGATTTTGAACTAAGTTCGATCGCCACTGAGCCATAATTTCCTCAAAACCTTGAAACCCCCTTCGTCAAATAATTCTGAAAACCCTACTCACCACAGGGACACGCCGCAAAGTTATTTTTTGGCTGCGGTCTTCTACTTACTAGAAATCTCCGTTGTACTACTTAGTGTACTTAATTTACACAGTATCATAATATTTTGTTTTTGAGTTCATCATTTAGTTTATGTGCAAACAAAAAAGGTGCATGCATACTAAAAGATTAATCGAATAAAGACTCGATTTATGATAATAATAATAATTAGGGATGTAACGATTCCTATATGATATACTAGTCGATATAATCGGTAGGCCAATATATCGGTATCGACGATTTATCAGCCGATATGTAATAATTTGGAAAGCACGCGAAGCAACGTTATTTTACCCTTTCGTTGCAGATGAGAGAGCCGCACCTGGAGTCAGTGACGACATTGCCGGTTATAGGCGTTGTATTGTTTTCCGCGTATTTATTACATTTGAAGTTAAATATCCAATATTTACCTATCATTAAAAAAGATTATTGCCAGTTTTATGAATAATATAGACACATACAATAAGCCAAAAAACTTTACCCTCCACCACTCTGGTTAATTGTGTAGAAACTTATACATCATTGTTTATTTTATTTATACTAAACTTTCGATATCGGTATTGATGTAGGCGATTATTAACTACAGTAATCGGTATCGTATCGATAAAATTACTTATAGTTACATCTCTAATAATATAATGTATATGGTTATTTAGGTACTAGTAAATTTTATGATGTTCTTACTTTACCTATATTTTCTTAAGTTAGGATAATATTGAATCTTATTTCTAACATTTTGTTTCGGGTAGAATATTGATTTAATACATCTTTATTATAATTCATAGGAAGTGGATGAGTTACGTCGCAATGGAACTGCGTTGGCGGAGCGGGTCGCCACACTGCAACGGTTGCAAGAAGAAGTAGACCGGCTGAACAAAAAGCTCAACTCTGAAATTATGCTCAAACAGCAGGCCGTTAACAAACTCGCTGAAATTATGAACAGGTGACTATAAATCTAATAGATTTATCATTATTTTGTATATTCTATTGCATTTACAAAAATCAAATGTTTGCACTACAACATTTAATGATTTATCTAAAAGCGAGATAACATGGCGTTCTTAGTGTTATTTATTCGACGATATCATGAGCGATTTCGGACTTGTTACTGTGTTCATACCGGCCACAAAGTTTGGCGCGAGTTTAAGTACTGAAGACCTTTAAATAAGTAACAGAGTCGATATAGTGAGTAAACAAGTGTTTCACTGGTTGGTTGGACACGACTATTGTGTCCACCATACACTAGGTGTAATGACCGCTATAATGTTATGCATAGAAGTATCACAACCACCATGATAAACTCGCCATGGTGACTCTTTTGGTTCCGGGATTAGCTTTCTATCTAACTGCAGAGAGGTTTGCAGTTCGGTTGTATATAGTGTTATAAATTATAATCTATATTCATTTAAATATAAACATCTGGGCTACCGAGCTTTGCTTGGTATATTTGAATGAAAGAAAAACACATATCTAGGTAAACTTGGAATGTAAAACATATTCTAAAAACAAAATTTCATCTAAATAATTGAAGTCGTTTCCGAGAAACAAATTACATATATATTGCTATTTACATATATATAATTGTTCACATAATAGTATTAGATATTTTATTTCAATACCAAGATACATTTTATACAATTGACAACCTGTATCCAAACCATAGAGAATCTATCAACCATTGACACCACAGCAGTTGCTAGCTCACTGACTCATATCATATATAGTAAAAAATTTAGACATTGACGAAAAATGTCTACAAAAGCAGAAAGCCATAATTTAAATAAAAAAAAAGAAATAATTATACATATTTATTTATACAATAATATCATAGCGACGAGGGTTGATGCATTGCCGATCTGTCGGTGGTCGCCGTTGTATTATGTTTGTATTGTTCTTACCGTAAGGCGCAGTGCCGTAAGTTTCGAAATACTGTAAAAAAGAATTACAAATAATTTTTGGCTGGCTGTGGTGAGATTGAGTCAAAATATGTATACTAAAGTAAGTTTCTGTGATTTACGAATCAGATTGTAGTAAATCTTAGCAAAGTAAATTTTAATTTGTGTTTAAATGAGCAAATATATTACGACAAATGAGTAAACAACGATTAAGTTATTTGCACTATAATTATCATAACAATGAGATATTTAACACTTTCGCTGACTCTAATAATAATGGAGTGTTAATAACTACAGACTATTGCTTATTGCCATTTCTTAGTAGTTTATTATTGAAATAGAATAATTCATTCGGTAGATTTAAATCATCGACATCGACATCGACAACTAGAAAGAGAAAGAGCATAGTATACACTTGTTTTAGAACAAGATAGTATAATGAGACCATTTTCGTATGGGTTATTTAGCTTGTATCGGGCTACATAAATTATTATCAATACAAATCCCGCGTATTATTGCTAACTATGAGATTTTTAAGTGTAATTTAATGTTTAGTAGCCGTTTTTAATTGTGGTTATGTGTAACGTACTCTCGTTCGTATAATAAAGAAATCAACAAAATAATACGCACATTACTGTAATCCTATTTAACCAGTAATGTATCTTGTTTATAGGAAAGACGTTAATCCAGCATCAACGAAGAATAAGAGCAAGATGTCAGTTCGCAAGGATAAAGATTACCGCAAGTTACAGCAAGAGCTGACGCGGGAGAAGGAAAAGTTCGATCAGCATATATCTAAGCTGCAGCGTGACCTCCAAGAGTGTCAGCAACAATTACTCGATGAGCAGTCTACTAGACAACGTTTAGCTATGGAGGTAAAAAAAACTAAGCAATAGAACTTTTTTTTGACAAAAGCTGGTGAAGTTGCCGTAAACGTACATACATACAAATCACGCATTTCCCAACTGGTAGAGACCGCTTCCTTCCACGACCCTGGCTATTCATCTTTCGCTTCTTCGACATTTATTAATCACTAGCTGGTAACCGCGATTTCGTCTGCGTATTATTAGATGTACACAGACTGATCCCGAAACACGACAAGCAAAAAAAATCGCCGTTTTTACGTGATTGAGTAACAAACATAGAAACTTTCCATTTATTATATTTGTATGATGTTTTATCGTTAAACTATGATTTTTACCGGAATAAAAAGTGCCCTATGTGTTATTCCAGGTCACAGACTATCTGTGTGCCAAATTTCATTGAGATCTGTTCAGCCGTTTTAGCGTGATTGAGTAACAAACATCCAAACATACACACTTTCACATTTATTATTTTAGTAGGATTAGTAGGATGCTCGTCTGTTTATTTGTACTCTTGACTTGACCATTCTTCAGAACGTCCTCGATGTGTTCGTGGAATGTTCGCCTAGGCCTTCTTCCAACTTTCCCATTCACACTTATCTTATAAATATAAGAATTGTAAAATTAGGATAACTTCAAATTACTTATCTAATAGGCTATGACATATCTGACATAGTAACAATATCACTAAAGATAAATATATTCTTCTTAAATATAATGCTTCATTAGGCTAGCGGTCGTAAGCGAGACTGCTATGATCGAAGTCCTGGGTTCGATTCCCAGGTCAAACAAAGTGTTATTGTTTTTTTTTTCTAGGAAATTCTCAGTAGCATCTTGTAGTTTATCTTTTTGTCCGATTAATGGCAATAGGCAAGCCCCCTATTACATGGGACCTAAAAAATATACATGGCGAACTGTGGATGTACATTAGGAAACCCTGCTTAACCCATAGGGGATACAGACGTGATGATGTGTTTATGTTCATCACAAGCATTGTTGATAAACATTGTTCATACGTAGTATTTCCTATTAAACATGGACCAATTATTATCTGAAGGCTTTTAATTGCTTTGCCGCACTGAAGTGCTCACTTAATTATGGTTGGAACTGATTTGTTTGTTTGAAAACTGCGACTTGCATAGAACTGATTTATTATTCAGACACATAAACCTCTAGCTTGTTTTAGAGATCTATGTATAAGTCGTTGAAATTGTTAAACTTTGAAACCTTATAAATTTAGATCAATTTTTTTTTTTTGATTACTCATTTTTTAAGAATGTAGCCTATTTGTACTTTACTCATTAAAATAGTTGGTAACGTAACAATACCACTTTTTGATTAATTATCTAGCAACATTGTTTAATTAAATCACTCTTATCCATTTGGACCGGCATTGTAGTGAGGTGGAGAATAGTGCCATAAATACATCCAATCCAAATTTACTTAAAAGTTGCTTTTTGCTTATGATAACATGGTTTATTTATCTGTATTACATACAATAATAGGCAACCGGACAATAATAATAAATAAATAAAAATGTTGTTGAAAATAATATTCCAAATACTATAATCATCATTCAATCATTTTTTTTTTGTGAAATTATATTGATTATATTTTTTAATAAAAAAAAAAATGTGGTGTCGTGGGACACCAGGTAGGAACGAAGTTCTTTCGGCTAATGTAGAATCGACACAATTTGCAAAAAAAAATCGTGCTCAATTCTATGTAGGTTTTCTTGATTTTTCTCTTAAATTTTGCTGATTAGTTTTTATTTAAGTACAGGAAAGTATTTAGGAAATTCAGTATTTTAGGAAATAATAAATTACGTAAAATAAAAAAAAATCATAATTCAAATTATCAATTAAAATAACAAAATATGTCTCTTTATTTTTGTTTGACAACATAAAATTACATAGAAATAAAAATAATTATAAAAAGAAAGGTATTATACACTACTCATTTGTGTATACGACTGTCGCGCCTGCGCACGTCTCATTTAACGGTTTTATTCCACGGACTTTTTCTTATGGTTTTACTATCACATTTTTTTCAGTTCGGTCGCGCAGCAAAATGCCTATCTCCTCTAAGCCTGCCGTAAGGAACTTCGTTCCAAAATATATATTTTTTAATATTCATGACAAAACAAAACATCAATAACAGCGCATGACGTCTTTGTGTGTATGCGAAAGTTACCCAATTGGTGTGTTGAGCTGTCATCGTTTGTTTCCTCATTATTTTCTGTGTTTATTTAGTTCTGATTGTACGTATTACGTCACACGATATGAACAATCTTTTGCGCATCAATAAAAAAAATTATATGTACAGACTTTATTTTAAATACTTTTAATGCACTATATACATATTATGTCAAATTGATTTTTTTTTTGTCTATAAATCTTTAATGGTTAATAATTAACGCTTTTTGAAAATACGTCCAGTTACCTATTATGGGTATTAAATACAATAATTAATTGACAGGTCGACAGTAAAGATGCAGAAATAGAGCAATTGAAAGAAAAGCTAGCTGCATTGACGAGTGAGACAGCGTCACAGTCAAGTGCCGACGCGGAGGACGGCGAGACCGAACAGACCCTGGAGGGTTGGCTCTCGGTACCCTTCAAGCAGAACATACGTCGGCACGGCTGGAAGAAACAGTATGTCGTCGTCTCCTCAAAGAAGATTATATTCTATAATACTGAGACAGACAAGCAAAACACGACTGATCCTGTCATGATATTGGATTTGAGGTAAGCAGGTTTCCTCAGTAAGTGTAATGGATTATTTTATTATAATCAAAGTATGATTTGTGCCGTTTATGAATGTGTGGTCACAACGATATCGTGCGATCGCACTTATCGCACCTATTTATTTTGAATATTAAAACTCTAAATAGCTAATAATACACGGTTAATATTTTGATCATAATAATTTATTTCACCTACAGAATGTAACATAATTCAACTCGGTGTGGACAGTTTTTTTTTATGTGCGCGGAGTCCTAATTCTTTTTCTAAAATTAAAATAGCCTAAGTTACTCCTTATATCATCAGTTAACTATCAGTGAAAGTCCCGTCAAGATCGGTCCAACCGTTTCGGAGATTACCCGGAACAAACAGACAGACAGACAAAAATTTTAAAAATGGGCTTTTTGTTATATGTATCGTATATACTTTCATATGCATTTAGTAAAAAACTGTTATTTTTAAATTACAAACAGACACTTCAATTTTATTATTTGTATAGATCATAATAAAAAAATGCCCTGTTCAATTTTTATTATAACTCCAATAATAATTTTAAGTTAAAACTTATGTAATTGAATAAAAAATTGTATTTGTCTTATAAGAGGGACTTATGAGGAATTCTGATATCTGCTATTAATAGTAAATTCCGATAGCAGAGAATGGTTTTTGAAAGTGAGGAGCAAAATGTATTCCGATAGTAGGCAATAAAATGGATTGCAATAGCATGAAATGAAATGGGTAAAATGGATTACAAGAGCAGAGAACAAAAAAGATTTCGATAGCGTGGAATAAAACTAATTCCGATAGTTGGGAATAAAATACTCTTATGGCTGAGTACGTTCTGCTCTCGCTCACAAGCTTGGTGAAGCTGTAAAGACTTCCAGACCAACATAATAGTCGTTCATAAAAGAAAAAGAAGAAAAGGGAATGAAATGGATTGTGATAGCAGGAAGTAAAATGGATTTCAATAACAGGGAAAAATAAAACGGATTCTGATTGCGGAAATAAAACGAATTCCGATTGCAAGGAATAAAACGAATTCCGATTGCAAGGAGTAAAACTAATTGCGATAACATGGAATTAAGTAAATTCATATAGCAGGGAATAAAATTTAAGAAAGATGTATTCCATAGCAAAGTGTCATGTTTTATGATTACAGTAAAGTGTTCCATGTGCGGTCAGTTACACAAGGGGATGTGATCCGTGCCGATGCAAAGGACATACCTCGTATCTTCCAGCTACTGTACGCAGGCGAGGGCGAAGCGCGCAGGCCGGGCGACGCACAGGACCAGCCGCAAGACGGACCAGATCATGCAGGTATAATTCAGGGATTTGTTACATGATGTCAAATATCACTGAATTGTATCTAAATCTATTGTAATTTCGCTTGAAACTTATGATGGTTCTGTTGTAGAATGATGGTTGGGTGCTATGTAAAAAAATATAATTGATAGCGTTTAAGAGAGGTAAATTGGCGTTATGCACCCTTGATAAAAAATAGATTCAAATATACAATGAGCTCGAAAGATGTGTCATACTTTATAGTTCTATTCAAAAAATCGAGAGAATGAGAAACAATGGGAATATTCTATTAGCTGCTAATAAGCAAATATCAGTGATGAGATGTTTTTTGTGTGTATTCCTGTATTTATATAATCATATAATATGTATACATAATTTATTTTTGTATATTTTGTTTATTTTCTATTCTATTTAATGGTTTTGTTATTTTTTAATTTGTACACCAACTGGACATCCATTTTCATACATAACTTGGGTGTGTCACTGTATATCAGCTATGCTGAAATAAAAAGTTGTATTGCAAGTATAAGTTACTTTTTAATTAGTTTTGTTTGTAGCCATAACATTGTTTCAATAATGTGTGTAAAATGAATTACATGCGTATAAAAGGTGTGAATAATGAGATGACAGCTGATAGTGGAAAGTGGAAGGAAAGTGTCCGTCAATAGAGAACCTTGCTTTCTCCGATTGTGAGCGCGTATATGACTGGCAAGGTTAAATTTGGTTATAAAGATTATTGTGCAGGGCGAACAGTGTAATTGACCGTCTGTATTGTACGTATAGGTATAGGAAGGCTTCGGACTTAAGTAAAAGACGTTTCGTGTCTAGATCTTGTAATCACTTTTCTAATTTAGCAATAGCCTTATAAACAGAGGTGCGCTACTCTCACTTCTGTTGCGTGAACTCTTCCCAACCATCCCGTGGGATGTTTCATGCAGTAAGATGGAGTTTCGAATCATCCTTATAACGCAAGGAGTGACTCCCAGTTGTACGCTTTCCTTCCTTCAGCTGAAAGTAGAAGACAGCTTTAGACAATCTAGAATCATTCATATGCACAAGATTTCCACATAATCTTTTATGAGGGAAATATAATGTTGTGCCAATCCTCCTTTATTATGATAAGTGAAAAAATAAGAAGAAGAATCACAAAAAAATACAAAATGTAGTTAAAAATAATCTTCCTTATTTTATTATTTATCTTCCTTCTTTATATAATCATCATTCAATCAATTTTTTTGTGAAACAATATTAATTTATATTTTTATACTAATAAATAACATCGAAAACTTTGTGCTCTTTCATGTCAATCGAAACACCAATAACAGCGCATGACGTCATCCGTGTGTCAGCGAACGTTAACCCAATTGGTGCACTGAGTTGACAGATCTGTTGTTATCATAAAATTCTCTATGATTATTTATTAGTGACTTCCCGTATGACGTCACGCGCTCTGCGGTATTCTTTGCGTGGCAATTTAAAAATATATACATTTAGACTTTATTTTAATTAATTAAAATACGTTATTTATGTGAAATAATATTTTTCCTAGCTTTATAAATCCGAGAGAGATATTGATATTTTTGAAAAGTTGTCAGGTTATCTATAAAATTTCTTTCTATCTGATGTGTTTTCTCTTCTGTGATGCAGGTAATACAGTCCAGCACAAGGGACACGATCTGGTCAGCATCACGTATCACATACCGACAGCGTGCGAGGTGTGCTCGCGTCCCATGTGGCACATGTTCCGCCCGCCTCCAGCCTACGAGTGCCGTAGTGAGTATTACAGCTATATAAAGTAATTACTGCGTAATAAAAGCGTGCGGAGCCGCGGTCCACCGCTAGTTATGTAACCATTTTTCTGTGTTACCGGCCTACATAAATCGTTAACAAAACAAATCCCGTTTATATTTGCATAATCTAAGGTTTGTGTAATTTAATGTGTTTAGTAGACATGTTTAATTGTGGTTACGTGTGGCTGTAACTCGTATAATAAAGAGAAACAGAAAAATAATACGCACACTAGCGTATACCTACGTTTTTCGTCTCTATTTCGCCGATCTATACTATAACTAAATTTATGGATAAAATTATGGTTGAACTATTTCATAAATAGTACTTATAGTAAGCGCGCGAGTTGAATGCAGTCAGGGCCCGAGGCGAAGAGCGGGAGTATCTCCCCCATCCTTTGCACGCCTCGCCTCACGCGCCCTTACTGTGGTGACGTGAGTGCTGTCTTTGACAAACTATTGTATGGTTATTGATCACGTTAATGGTCAAGTTGGGGCTCGTGATATTATTTGTTTTTAAAAATGACTGATCCGAGTCCATTAATTTCTGTTACAAAAGAAAATAACATATTTTTACTCATCGATAAGCATGGGAAATGGCGAAAAATATATCTGATGATGATTAAATTTCAGAGATTTATTTTGATTTGGTTTGATTTTTCTGTGTAAAATAATTGATAAAAAAAAATGTTTGTTAAATTTTCTTTAAGTTAACCAAGATACAAATGTTAAATTTAAAACAACATTGAAATTTATAGACATCTTCATTATCGACAGCAATAATTCTAATTAAGTCACAGCACTATCGAATTCTTTAGCTCTGAATTCAAGTCGCGCGCTCTCTATACGTTTTGTGTGAAACTGTATGCGTGTGCTTGTACAGGATGCCGTATGAAGATCCATGCGGAGCACGTGTCTGAGGGGGAGGGCGTGGCGGCGTGCAAGCTGCACGCGGACCGCGCTCGCGAGCTGCTCCTGCTGGCCGGCGGTGCGCAGGAGCAGCGGCGCTGGGTTGCGAGGCTCGCGCGTCGCGTGCAACGTCACGGTTACCGCGCCGCGCATCACCACCACACCAACCACGACCTCACCAAGCTCTCACCCAGGTTACTTATTACCCATTATATATATTGACAAAACATTTAAATACCCTGGTAAATCTTACATGCATGTCACACATCCTTCTAAACAGCGCGAGGCAATAACTATTCGGTTGGATGATCCGAATAGTGGGCTGTATCCGTCCAAACACTTCAATATAGGGAGTTCCATGCACAGTAATGTTTAGTTAAAGAACTATTATACTATGTTCATCATAAGAAAAATTGCATGAAAGATGTCAAATAATTATTTTAGATATGTAGCATAATTTAAATCGAAAGTTAGTTTTACGATTATCAATTCTTTTTTCAAGCTAAATAGAATCGATTATGCTTTAAATTAATTAGGGGGTGTTAACTGAAGATGTAATAACAAAAATAAACTATAACAATAACAAGGGTATTTCATACATAATGACACTGCTGACTGCCTGACACTCAATCTCTGACTCCAATCAATGTTTTTACGATTTGCATAAAAAAAAACACTATTCCCGAAACATCGAAATCTACTACAAACATCGAATATGTATTCATAGGTAACAAAAGGGCACCGCGGAACACGCATACATTGGAACTGTGAAACCGATTACGTAAGTACGTATAAGATCCGATATACCAAACCGTTCCTAAAAATAGCGCACTCCCTCTTTCTTAAAACGATACCCGTATTCTATAAATAAAGCAAGATTACTACAGAAATTTCAACCCCTTCGTTTTTGTTATATATATAAGCGAGCTCTGCTCCGAGGAAGGTCCGTTTTTTTTAATAATAGCTTGACACATTGACGGTACTGTCCCTGATGGTAAGCACAGCACAATCCAAACACAATGGCGACCACCGAGAAATCTAAATCCATCCGAACACAAGAACCATAAAAGGAAGAAATCTACTAAACGACCGCAACCACAGAGACAACAATTACAACACCAGACTGTAAGTACAAACACAGGGTAGTGACAGAGTACTGAATAGACGATTTTACTGAATTACGACTGTGACTAAGTACACGCGAATACTGAGTTTTTCCACTTTTGCCTTATTGAGTACAAATAAATTATTTTCCTGAAAATAAACATCATCATTTTATTACTCACTTGTAACACTATATTTGTTCTGTGTTACTGCAGTAATTGCGATAACATACATTTTTATACGAAATTTAAAATCTACTAATAAATAAAACAAAACAACAACATTCGATTAATTCAGTTTATTTTGGTGTACTCTAGTTTTAAGATTCATAAAATGTAACACTGTCAGTATTAGGAAAATGAAATAAATTACAATTCTCAAAAATCAATCTATAAATGAAGTTATTTAGGAATTTATCGGGAAAAATGTTTATATAACATTTATCACTATTTAAAAAAAAATTGATAGTCGAAATGCATGTATTTAGGTTATGTCTAAATTTGCGCGATGTAATAATTTACGATCTACGGATACGTCTTGTAACCTTTCTTATGGTGACCATAGTATAGTAACGTGTATTATAAAGTCAATGAATATATTGAAGATAAATATAACTTGAGGTAGGCCCTCTCTATTTGCGTTTACATGGCTCGTTTATATTGTTCGTATATAAATAAATAATTCGTGTAATGAGAACGTTTACAATTTGGATCATATCAAGAATGTAGGTGCGGATCTCGTCCAATCGATTACCCGCCGATGTGTCGCTATCTTTGTTGTGAATACTCTCAAAGTATGGTTTCATATTTTGTGCCGACTACATTGTTAGTTTACTAACAAATAATGATACGATTTTTGTTAATGACCTTAAAAGTTTATGTTACTATTTTTCACAAAAACGTGTTTAAGCGGGTTAAATATTCGACAAAAAAATTTACCGGTTCGTTACATAGCATTTAGTTTTGTATTTGCTTACAAGAAATAAGCTACAACAATAAATATATTAGGTCCTTACATATGAAATTAGCGTTTTGACGTACTGACCACTTTGATCTGAAATATCTCCTCTTTGGTTAAGAATTCCAAATTCAAATTTATATGTTCAATATTTTAAGTAAGATGCAAATTTAAGTCTAAAAATAATGGTGATATCACATTTTTAAAGTTCTTTATTTTTTAGTAAAGATAACGTTATTCCATGTTGTTACGATGATTTTCTAATTATTGTGCTCATGTTGAAAATTTGTCATGAAACATTTTCATTACGTTTTGGTAGCTGTACTTGATTATAAATCTTATTTTAAGACTTAGCTACCACTTTATCTTCATGTACATGGACCTTTAAGAATCTTTATATCCAAGAAGCAATTAAGTTCTGATATAATTTACCAGAACAAAATCATTCCAAATCGCTTATGCTTATCAGAGCGTTTAACCAGTGTTGAGATGGAAAGGCTCTGATGCTCAGTAGGAATCAGTTACGAGTTATAGTGAGGGTTCTAACTGGACATTGTCGTTTAATAAACATTATAGCACAACATCTGTGTCTCAGGCACAAGAGGTTGCAGATTCTGCGATAGTGCGGACGAAATACCAAACGACCTCTTGTGTGAATGTGATTAATAAAAACCTAAATACAACCGGAATATAGATAAGCACACAATCTTTTCTCTCTGTCAAAAATGTCTTGCAAAATATGAAGGACTAGGCAGTAATATTTTTAGCAGTGTGGGATGATCACAATAAAATATTGTTGGTCACAGTAATACAGAGCTTTATAAGGTTTCATAGCGCACATTTGCAATAATAATAACATTGGGAATTTAATTGCAGGGATTCGATGAGATCAAATCTAAAGTCGTCTGCTCACATGAACGTGTCCATACGCAGCTCTACGCTCCCGGCCAACGCGTCGTTGCCGCGCCAGTAGCCAGGTACCACACCGGATGCCAAGCACTGCGCCGGTCTAAATCACCTCTTCAATTCACACATAACTCTCGTGGAGATGGCCCTAAAGGTTACCTCCATGAGTTGAGCACGGTGAGGTCGTATTGGCGGATTGGTTCGCGCGTGCGTGTTAGTGGCCAATCTACGACGACTACGTCACTGACTTTGACCAATCGCGTAAAGGTATGGCCCGCGCCTTCATTCGTATTCCAGTCGTACCGACTTTTGGCAAAAATTATACATATCTTGAAAGGAGTTATTTTATTAATAACGTTTTGTTTCGGTTTATTAATGATATTTACTAAATTATGATACAGTGTACAATGTAATGCTTGCACCTAATCGTCGATTGTTTTTTTTTTTACGTTTAGTACATGGAATATAAATCGATCTGAAACTGTTTTATTATCAGATGCATCGAAATCTTGGTATGTACGACGTTAAAAAAAATAATTAAAAACTTGATTCTACAGGTATTTATTAGTGCAATAACAGCGCTGTATATAGTGTGAAATTCACGAGCAAGTGGAATTGATAAAAATAATTTGTTTTACATTTCATTTCAATGTTGTGTGTTGTTTTCGTAGGCATTTTTCAAGAGTTTTTTTGCTTGTAGAATATTGACCGAAGACTCACTTTATAATTAGCTAGTCTTTTAAAATTAACTTTTATGTATTCTATCCAAATTCTAAAGATATCAGCGTTTAATATGCTGTGATAGTTATTGAAAAATGTTGAATATTTCGTACTTATTAGAAATTACATCGATTTCCCAATTTAACTTGGGTTAATAAAGACATTATCTATCGGTCTATGTAAATCGTGGGAATCCCACATGGCTTACATGCGGTGGTGCTATACATTAGTTACTTTATCTTAAATATAATAATGTTTCGTTATTCGTCACTGCTATTTAAAATGAATAATTAATATTAATTTTTTTTCAACGTTTTTGTCAGGTTGTGTAAATATGATTCGGATTGTGTCGATATTAGAGTGTATACGCGATCGGAGTACTGCCTTGGGCGTAGCCAGGATTTTAGCCCGGGGGGGGTAGCCAAGGGAGCGCTAACCAATGCCTTGCAAGGAGGGGGCAGAATCCCCCCTCCTGTATCTAGCCACGCCCTTAAGTACCACTGTAGTTCTCTTTTATTATCATTGGTTTGATATTATAGTTTTCCCATTCGGGATGTAATCGAGTCGTGTAGATCGACGAATACAAACGTGGGGACCAATCGCCCTTGTACAAATCGTATTTTAAAAAGATTTTTTTAAGCAATAAATAAGAACCTTCTTTATTGAAGTCAGTTAATAACTTAAAACCCCCTGCGTCGAGACTAGATCCAGATTTCAGAGCCAATCTCTCCTCTGAGCTTGGTGTCTTACCATCTTACACCATATTGTTATTTAAAGGCCCCTCTACAAAATTGGGCATACTCAGCCACGCACCACGGTGAGCCAGCATTGCCCGTTGGCAAACAGGTGTTCACACAGTGGTACTTGGCTCATTGCTGCCTAGCGAAGCACTTAAGATGGACGTCGCGAAGTGATAAGGACGACCACAGAAAATAGCAATTATTTGTTTATTGCTTACAAATTCTATGAACGTATGTACTGGTATAAAGTAATAAAAAATATGGCGCAAGTCTTTCCATTGCTCCACGATAGCGACATTTTGGAGATCACAAAATTAAAAATATCGCGGGTGGATCCCAGTCGGTGGACGATAGAAAATTGAACAATGGGCGACTGTGTGGACACCACCGGCTACACAACACCATGATTCCTTTGAAGCGTGCACGAAAAACTGACAACATCGCTATTGCCCGCCACGAGTCATTGCCCAATGTACACAATGGCGATAGCCTCTGTAGTAGACCAGAATCAGCCATTGTGTACCTGGGGCCTTAACATAATGCTTGCATGAAGCCTTTTAACAAGAAAAAAAAATTGTCTCAAAACCGTTTGGGTGGAAGGCATCCTAAAGTAAAAGTCATTTTGTGAAGCATCACTGTCACACCTACCTCTGACATAAAGCAGCAGGGCTCGCACTGCCGTTTTCTGGTCCTAAAAGGGTGTGGTTGGCATCACGCAATGGCATCTGATCCGTTCCAACTCGGTTTTCGGGAATATTTATTTTTACCTATTTTTGGTCTGAAGTAAGATTTCGATCACTTTGAGGTTGCTTATCATTTATGGATATCACGCCATAAAGTAATTATTATATAAGTACACTGTCTATTTTGACAATCGTTAGGCTTGTTTTTATTCGTCGACGATGTAGCTCGTAGTTTTGAGACTTTGAATTATGAACGCAATATCATTAACGCCTTATTAGGAAATTATTGCTTATTTTTCTAGTGCATTTATTAAAATGAAAACTATTAACAGTAAAATGTTTATTTACGTTATCGGGTGGAGAGTAGTATTTATTATATGCTCACAGGAATTTGCTTCTCGAAGAATCATGATTATATTGCGAAGCAAGATCGGTTTTATATTTGTCTGACGTCGACACGTCACGTGATTTGCTCTGACGTCATTGATAACTTTCACATCTATATGTCGTGTTGTGATGCGTCTTACGATATGTATTTAGAAGCAATATAGTCGCATGGTGCGTGACGAGTTTCTGATAAGTTGTGATGCGGCCGCTCCAACACGGGTCTGACGCAAATCGGGCTTGGCTCTGATGTTACGTCACATTGATATAAATCTCACCATACCTAAAGGGGTTATTACATTGTACGATCTTTCGCAGCCGATATTTGGTGCGGGGTGGGGGTGGGGGGCACGGCCGCATGATCGTGCCCCCTGCACCAGAAATCGGCTACGATAAACATGCCGAACCCCTTTACTTAACTAAACTTATTGTGTGAGACATTATTATTGACCCAACTTTAAAATAAACAAAACAATAAACACCCGGCCAACACATTGTTATCGTAATACTACTATCTCGAAACATGTTTAGTTTACGGACGAAGGGTAGGTACTCAAGTGGCTCGTCTTTATGAATACTTTGTTAAACGTTTGTGTAGAGAGGTGCGTTTATTTAATTTTATATTATCGATATATTATTTGTAATGTTAATAAAATATTAACATTAAACATTCATTGTTAGTTTCATAAATTATTGGAGTTTTTGTATGCAAGCCTAGCAAATATTCTCTTACCCTATTTTAGCTTAGATTTACAAAATAAAAAAAGACGAAATTGTTTTAATTATTTATTAATTCAGTTAGTGCAATTCATGAAGAACACATCAATATAAGTTTTATATATAGGTACTATACAAAATAACTGATACATCATTGAATTACTGAATGCGCGCAAATTTCGCGGCTTCACCCCAACCCACCCGCCAATCAGTTCATATTTCAATATGGCGTTTGACAAATGCCGGGGTATGAAAATTATACTGCTCTGACGCGTACACGACACGTCAAACAAATATAAATCCGACTTTATTTTACTGTATTCCCTATTTCACACGTTCACGCATATATTTAATTAATTATAGATAAAGGAATTGATTTTATATAAATATGTAAACGCCATTTTGTTCGTAGGCCTAATATTAAAAGTTAAAATAACACAGTAAACTGATTTGAGGGACCCTTAATGTTAGATTAAATACATTGTACTCTTCATTACTTTGAGCACTTTAGCACTTTCACTTAACGAATAAACAGGTGCCATAAGTGTTGTTTATTTTTATTTGTAAAATGGTTTTCATGTAGTTACTTAAAATAAATATAGTGCGTTTTTTATTCGCACGGAGTAAAATTACATTTCATGTGTTGCTAGTTTGTTGTGTTTTTAAATTAGTGATGTCACCAATCGGTACTAATCATAAACCAGTGTTTATTCATTCATGTCAAGCGCGAATAATGGAGACAAATTCGCATCTCTCGTGGCTCAACCAAGTCTAAAGAGTTTTTTTTACAATTGATATACTTCCGAATTATGTAATGATTTGATTGACATCAAATTAGTGATTGTCATTTTACTCCGTGGGAAAAGAACGTTTCGATGGTTTAATAATTGAGATTCTCATATGGGCTTCCTTGAATTACCGGATCAATTTACGGTTGTATATTGAAAATAGCGCTAAATTTCAAGTTACATTTGTGATGTGAACTTTGTTTAATCCGTTGTGAGTAATATTAACAATGAAATTGTATATTGTATTACTGAAATCATGAAATTTTAATATGTTTTACACGTAAGCAATAATTTTATTGTAAAACCGTGTTGTTTTACGTATAAACACGTTCACAGCTGCAGGGGGTAGAAATGACCCGCATTAAGATTATGAAAGAGATAAGATTTTACATTGCTAAAAGGAAAAATTATATCATATGTGTGTGTGGTGGTGGATAACGTATATCTCACATGGAATGATCATGATTGTCTTTACGTGTTTGAGATCAGAACGACTTGTCGATGACACACTGCAGTTATAAAGGCGTGAGGTTTTTTCGACCTATTGACCCGCTAGATTATTTTGTATCGTGGACGCAGTGAACGTGTTAAATGCTGACGATTTTGATGCTCGTTTTGTTTCGTTTTCGGGTGCCAAATTGTGTGTTGTCGGCTCCCAATGTTTTTATGTACTGTGTCGTTTGATTGTTTTCAATTTGGCACAGAATTTATGAAACAATACCACAATAATTTTATATAGGGGAAAGTTAAATATAATTAACATTTGATCATGCGAATGGCTGTTGAATATGTATAATTTCTTTGTTGTGATTATAAAGTACAAATCGTGTCGGGTGAGTTTACGAATTGTTCATATTGTAAAAAATAAATTAAAAAAAACGTGATAGAGACAACGATACTGGGTGGACTTACTGTAACACCTTTAGTGATATGTTTTACGTTATAGAAACGTACTTACGGTATTAAGTTTTGCAATAAATAACTTAACTAGCTTGAGTAGGTGACCGTGCAGTGTAAGGGTTGCATGTCCATTGAAGCAGAGCGGAGCTGTGCAAATTTCGACCAATAGAATTGCTTAAAATCTACTGATCCACTTTTATTGGTCGAAATTTGGACAGATCTGCTCCGCTCCCCTCCGCTTCAGTGGACAGACAGCCTAAGCGAGGGTCTCGGGTACCCCAGTGGTAAAGAGGAATATGTCTCCGGCGCATCATTGTTACGCGTGTTTCTTGTTAAAAAGTTTTTATATTATATTATAATGCTCTGTTTATTATTGCTCCACACTGTTTACATTCCTCAAACAAGATCGTATGTATTGAGTTTCGTTTAACTTAAGTTGTAAACTAACTCAAGTTGACTGTTGAGACTCTGGTCGCTTTTGTGCAAGTTATCGCTTCGTTTTTAATTAGTGGTAAGTTCGGAGAAATCTCTGTTCATTTGATTATGATGTACTGACGTTCGAATTTCAAATAACGTACTTAAGTGTGTTTTTTTTTTGTAATAAATTGCAATTGATCGTATTTTGTTTACGCTTATTTTTTGAAAGGCATTTTAGTCGTATTTTTTTATAGGGCAGCTATTGCATCGTTCACGTCATTTTGTCTGATATAACGTAAAAGATTCTATTTTGCACGCGTTCCGAATATTTTGTTTTTGTTGCCAAAGAAATTTTAAATTTCATAAATTGACGAAACGATTGCAATTTATTTTGATATATAATTTTTTTTTACAGTCATCATTTATTTTTGTCGCTTTTACTATTAATTCAATATAATAACAATTTACTATGCATAATTATAATAAACCTGAGTTTACATGACATTTTTCGGGAGTATTTTTCTATAGAGCGTCGCTTATATAAATCAGAAATACTCCCTAATTGTCGCTCCTACATAACATAAATGGATATTGTAAAACCGTGTAAATTATTTATTATCGAATTACATCTTATGTTGTAATATTTTATTTATCATCCTAAAGTTGTAAGTTCCTAACTTAGCTAGCTTCTCATTTGTAAAAAACATCTCAATTAGCTAATTGCTGATAATAGAATTCATGAGGTATACATATTTTTTTTCATTTAATGGGTATATTTTTTAACCTTGGTTATAGTAATGATGAATCTAGTGTTTGTAACTTGCGTTAGGAGTTCGGTTAAAGCTTGCGTATTGTGTTCGTTGGCCGGTGAGCCGTGAAAGCAAGACTTACACACACGCCATGTAATTATCTGTTACAACGTGCCTTAGCTACGGCCCATTCCCATATCACGTAGGCATACTATGATAAATGTAGTAATAGTTATTTTAATGTACATATGTTTTGAAATAAACCAATATTTTATGGATTTTTTTTTTTTTAAGAATTTTGTATATTGTAAAGATTATCGATTTTATCATAAAAATTAATGCCTAGCTAATACTCGTAAGTGCTGCATTTGCGAAAAAAATAAATAACATTTTAAAAATGCATTCTTTTATTTTTTATCCGTATTATAAATTAATTTATTGTACAGTCATTATCTTGTTAAGCGATACCATTTAACTTTGATAAAAAAAAGTTTCTCAAAGCAAAATTGTTTTAATATCGTGTGGTCGTGGTAAATCGAGAAATTCAAGTACCTATGATTAATTCGTATGCGGAATCACTAAGGCACAAATCGGCACTAGCCAGTTCATGACAAGTCGATTTGTTATGTTGCTTACATTAAGATGATGACTGTTAACAATATAAATAAATGATTCATTTTTTAATAAATAAATAAAATATCAATATAATATCAACTCATATTGCCTCGTGCAGTGGCGTAGCTAGCAAGGGTACAACCGGGGCGACAAATCGCGCTTTCGGGGGCGGCTAAAGCAGAAAGGTTAAATATGTCCCCCAAATGGTCGACCTTTGTTTTGAGTATTTTCTTTAAATTGAAACCACCACCAAACTTGGTAACTGGGACGGCCTATCCCCTCGCTACGCCACTGGCAACATGGTTCCATTTATCATACAGTGCACAACACGCATTCTTAGTAGCATAAAGGCACAAAACAAAAATAGCTACTGAACAGTCTCGAATATTCTCGATTGAAATAAAATGATGTATGTTTTATAAGCACACCTTTTAAGACAGCGGCTTCCAAACCTTTATCTATGTTACAACGTCTCCCTAAAGAACTTTTTTCACGCTTCCCTATATCTTAATAATTCTTAATTTAAACAAGTTGTAAATAACATTGTTTTTATTTTTAGATATTTATGGTGTGAATATTATTTTTATTAAAATCTTGGCGCTGTTCCTCAGAACTGCATGTTCCAAGTTGAAAACTGCAGTCTGAAAAGGTAATTTCCCTAACGGATGCATTTTTTGAATTATACCTTTATTAAAAGTTTAAAACTGTTCATATAATATGCAAATAGATTTTTTTGCGATTTACTTATTCCGTGTGCAATACATAGAACACCTGTTGTATTTAAGTTATTTTTTACATGCCATTGACAATTAGGTAATGAACACAGACAGCCAGACGCCGAAAAGCAAAGTTTGATTGTCCTCAAATTTAGATTCCGGACTGGCGACGAATACGGAGTTAAGGGATGTCCATTCATTACGTGAGGTGTATTTTTTAGTACTTTTTTTTGTTTAATATATTTGTGTAGTTTTTAAATTATAAAATTTATTCTATGAGGCTCCCGGGTATATTCAATTTTTAATATAAAATGTTACCTATTTAAAAATATAAAAAGCATGTTCTCTAAATTAACAAGTTGACATAAGAATTTTAGTTACCCTCCTCACTTTAAAAGAGCTTTGGCGAGATTTTGCAGAATCACTCCCTCCATTATGAGCTCACGTTATTAATGGACGCCCCTTTTATATCTGATGATTATTCTGTTTATTATCACGACTAGCCAAATACGAGGTAATTTTAAAAATTTAAATTATTTTCATAAGGACTACCGAATAATTTTTTTTGTAGGACTTATCATAAATAAAAATGTAGTACAATGTAATGTGGTAACACAGAAGTTGAATTTCGAGACGAAATTCATTTCTAGTTTGATACATAAATTACAGTTATAAATATTAATCAAGTGTTATAAAAAATATACTACAAATACAACAACAATTATACCAAAATATAATGTCTAACGTATTGTAAGTTACCTATAAGTAAATTTCATAAAGACTGTACGAAAAAAAAAAAAAATATTTCGCTGATTATAACATTACATAATGCAGACGTTAAACTAATTTTTTTTACATTTCATTTTTTATAAGGCGTAGTGCTAGGTGCATGTTTTAACAAGCATCAAACAATTATTAGTAAGTTTTTTGGTGTATTTTAGAATAATCCGACGGCTTTCTTCAGATCTTTTTGCTTCCATCCAGGCAAACCTTGAAACTCGTTATAAGGCATGCTGAATGTTGATACGAAATCGTCGTGAGTCAAATATAACTGAAATAAAATATATTAAATTTGTTATACTTATTACATATTGTGTGGGAAGTAAAATTCATTTGAACGATTAGAACGCTTTATATTAGTTTTAGTATCAACTATGGGTATAGCTGAGCTTAATAAGACAATAATAAAAATATGTTGTCACAAAAGGTAAGCTTTTACCCACCATCAGCAAAATGTAAACGCTGTTACAGTTGATATTAGATTATAATATAACTGTGAGTGTTAAACCAAATAAAAATTAAAATAAAATTATCTATGACCTAGTGAACACATAACCTACCTATATTTGACATCAACCTCACATCATACGTGTCAAGTTTACGTAAAAATGACACATGGTGCGAATGTGATGTCAAACTAAGGTAAGATGTTAATTGTGGACAAATATAACAACGTTGATAGTTTTTCACTTGCAGCAAATCAGAACGATTAGATTTAAAAAAAATCTTCAAAAATGCACACAAGGATCCCATTTTGAACAATCGATATGTTTGTATACCTCTTTAACAAGTGGATCCACATCTTGCGGGAGATGCTCCTTTGGTCCTCGTAATAAATCAAGCGGGTACTTTTCATATTGATCAAACTGATTCGCAGAGTTGCCGTTCTGAAGATCACTATTCCCGCCTTGGACTATCGCTTTGCCTTCAAGCGCGCTTATAATAGCACCGAATGTTTTATGACCCTGTTTACAGAAATATAATTTGTAATAAAATTATTAAAAAATACTACAAAACTTGAATATATATGTCAGGGATTACAAAATATCCGTGGTTTATTTTATTTATTTATCTGCAACACATAATAACATCATAGACAGCCGAGCTATGGATAGACTGTGACACCACATCTAAGTTGTCAGTTTTTAAAAAATGATGAAAGCTGTCAGTAGTGCGTTCGATTGAGTTTGACTCACTTCATCTCAAGACAGCGACCGCGCCAGGTGTGCGCACTGACTAAATAAAAACCGAAATGGCGGCTGCCTCCAGCGAACACATAGAGGCCAATCTTTTCCCATCTGCGACATATATATATTGATATAGTTAGAAATTACTTCATTGGTAAGTGTTTTTAACCGACTGCAATAAAAGACTTGAGGTTGCTCAACTCGAATGCATTTTTTTATGGATGTTCAGCCAGCCATAACTCCTTTGTTTTATGAATCGATTTGGATGATTCTTTTTGTGTTGGAAAGGGGATACCGCAAAGATGGTTCATACATCACAGAACTCTTCAAAATGCATTGGCGATGGTTTTCTTTTTCATTAAAAATTGTCTTGTTGGTAATTAAGTTTTAATCCTTAAAAGTATTTTCCTTTCAAAGAATAGTTAGTTAAATTAGTAAAACCAAAAGCAATGATGGCTTATTGACACGCTCGCGTGACAGCGTCGATCGCTCGAATACTTGCAATGAGCCTGAGCTTTCTGTGAACGAAACCACAGTGACGAAACCATAGCATGGTGGTAATAAGACATTCTCTAATGGTCGCTTGGTTAGCAACCATCAACCTAAAGTTGAAAATCTTTCGCCAAGCACCTATAAGTGTGTACCAGCAACTATACTTGGGAGCTTAGCGTATTATATTGTCACTTAACATTAGGTGAGACCTGTCACGTTCTACCTCTTGCGGCAACTCAAGCCTAGGTCCGTTCCCTCGGTGTGGAGCCCTTGAGTCTTGCAGCCGATTGCGCGATACATATGACACTGCACTTGCAATCATTACCTACCCACATACATAGGTGCTTTAAGGGATCTTTTTTCTTTTTTTACGATAGTTAGTGTAGACCATGTTGACAGATTACTAAAATAATACTTATGCACATGTTCCTCCCAGGATATATGTACATGTTAGTTTATTTCGAATTACTATGGATAGGAAATTAGTCAGATCGTGATTTAATTGCAATCGAGGCAACAACATTACGTGAGATTGTGACTAAACGCTAAAATCTATAATGTATTTAAAAAACACTATATTTAACCTTCCACATGGTGTGTTTCCAATGAGGGAAGAATCCAGTAAAATGCGGCGGTTCGCGGCCTTGGCTCAGTGTGAATATTGGAGATTCCAGATCACGGGCTGCCGGATCTATTAAATAAGAAAGGTCAGAATAATAACAACACTCTACAATGGCGTCATTTAGGGTGAGAAAATACTGTTAGGGTAGTGATAATACACTGAAGAGTGAAGACATGATAGATTCAAGTGATTACAAGATGAGTATGTAAGATAAAGTAAAATCTAGTTTCTTCAGTTAATTATGTGCGAAATATTCGCAAGGGTCAGCCAGTAATAAGTTAATAACAAAATTGACAAGATTATTACGTCATTTAGGGTAATTAAATACCCTCAAGTATTCCTGGATTGTAATGATTTATTTATTTATGTACACACAACAAATTCAAGTGATAAAATGTTAGAGAATGTATGAAACGAATTGTTGTTTCTTCTCTATTTTGCACTTTTTTTTAGTATCTTGTAGGGTATAGGAACGAACCTTGCGTAAGATATGCTAGCGCGACATTACGCGCGTCGTCCTTTGGCGCGGAGGCAAGCAGTGTGTGCCGAGCCACAAGAACACGGACCCGTGCACGTCCAGAATAGCCACCATCTCCGGCGTTAGGTCGTACTGGCTGAACGATACTATCTCCTCAACTAGTCAAAAGATAAACGTTAATGATTAAATGTTTTATTTTATTAGAATATAAACTAAGTAATAAAAGGAGAGAAATTAAATTTTAAAAATCTACAAATTCCCATTTTCCTCCTTTGTTGCAACCACATACCATTACTTGCTTGAATTTTGCTTTTCATATACCTTAATTGAATATACATACAAACACGTGGTATCTTATCTTATCTATTCGTTCGTGCACTTTTATGTGAATCTTAAACTATGTTCGAGCGTAAGCAATAGATAATTAAACTTAATTAAGTAATTTTAACATACAGTAACAAGGCTGTTCCAAACCTAGACCCGCGAGCCATAAGTGGTCGGTGACGTGCTTTTTAGAATTATTATTAAAATAGGTAAATGAAAGCTTTGTTCATTTTCAATATTTATAAATTGTACATAAATACTGTACAGAAGTATGTGACACACAGAATAATAATAATCCTAATAGCGAGGTGGCTAGGCTGAGATAGAATCTAAATTATAGCCCACCATTAAAATTAGTTCAGCTGCCTGGATGTATTATTTTGTACTTATTAGTAATTAAGATTTACATGAATATTGTCCTGGTACACCGACTGAAACGTAGAACAGGCGTGGCGGTAGAGGACGTTCGACTTCTTTCAATGGAGATGCGACCAGCAGATTGCGCTTATCACCCAAGGACGTCCAGAAATCAGGCTTCTCTTTCCCTAGAAAAGTGTTTGTATAAACGGTACATAAAGAAGCCAGAGTTATATTAATTTCTTTGTAAGTACTTAAACAGATTATTACGCGAATTTCAATACCTTATTCTGTACTAGTATTTATTTGTAGTCAGTGCAAGAGTCTGCTAAGGCCACGTACGAAGGCTCTGAGTGGGCGTGGCCGATCAAACGCACGGTGCACTCTGCGTGGGATACAAGGCGAACACTTGCTCGCGTTCGGTGTCGATCGCCACGCCAACTCTGAGTCTTCGTTCACCCTGCTTAGTCATGTGGCAAAAAGAGTCCTAAGGAATATGTTGTCTACTATAAAACCTTTTAAGCTCCGATACTTCTTGTCTCGCTACAGGACCCGCTTACACTATTACTTCATTAAGTTGCTTATGTAAGTTATTTTCTGATCTACACTTTGTACGGTATCTGTTTAGCTCTTTAGTATCGACCACGCCAACTGGTGTTAGATAGCATTCATAAACTCCTGCTCAATGTAACGTGGCTATAGAATTCAAAAAGAATTTTTCATATCTAACTGGTTCCGATATTAGCGCTTTCTATACACATCAGAAAACTAAACCAAATCTCTTGAGCTACTATAATATTACCTATAGACTTAAGCTGTGCCCGCAGCTACTTCTCGTCGTCGACTACAAAACCCGCGAACGTACTATTACTCTCGATTAAGTAAATGCTTATTGTAAGGTTATTTTCTGATCTACACTTTGTACGGCTTACTTTGTTTAGCTCTTTATTATCGTAGCGTGGTGTTGGATAGCATATAAACTCCCTCAATGAATGGGCTATAGAATTCAAAAAGAATTTTTCATATCTAACTGGTTCCGATATTAGCGCTTTCATACACACAGAAAAGTAAACCAATCTCTTGAGCTTTATAATATTAGCATAGACTAGCTGTGCCCGCTGCTGCGCTCGCGTTGACTACAAAACGTGCGAAACGTACTATCCCCGTTCTCGGTTAATAAATGCCATTGATTTGGAACTTCTCTTATGGTTTACTCAGCGTAAGTCATTTAGGTAAGCGCCCAAATTGATTCACCGTGACCGGTTTGTTTTAATGAACGTGGAACCCTAACTCTTTTTCTAAAATATAAGGAGCTTAAGGCTACTCCTTATAACATGAGCTATCTGCTAGTGAAAGTTCCGTAAAAATCGGTCCAATTGTTTCGGAGATTTCCCGGAACAAAAAGATAGACAGACAATTTTTTTTTTAATTGGTGTTTAGATTTAAGTACCGTATATACTTTCATATGCATTTAGTAAAAAAACAGTTATTTTGTCATTACAAACAAACACTTTAATTTCATTAACTGTATAGATTAGAATGAAAATATAGACCTACCTTGCATGACAAGTGTATGCTCGGCTGCCGCCATGTTTTTGGCTACTTCACGTTCATCGCCTGTAGCGGTGGCAGCGCACCAGACCCACACTCGAGCACCGTCTCGCAACACGTAGCAAGAGCCACGGTTGTCCTCGGCTGTGCTCTCCGCTCGTACTTCGACGCCGCGCGCCTCGCGTGCGTATTGCCCCGATACACGGATTAATACGCGCGAAGGAGGTGTCACACGGCGACCGCTTGCTGTAAATTATCATCACACGTAGCTCTGTTAATAGATTTATTGGACGTAATACGTCAGATATTATCGAATTCACAACCTGAAAGCCTATCATAGACCAGAGGTGATTATGTAACTTCGTCACAGTATGCGTAATTATCGGATATCCGAAATAAAAAATTCTAAAACCGTATCCCAAATAAAAATGATTCAGATATGGACCGCCGAGTAAAATGAGACACTGACTGTCGTCTACCAAAAAATTATTTCAAATTTAACTAATAATTAACTAAAACGAAGTTAACATTATTCCCCTATAAACGTTCACAATGTAACAATTTGTTTTCTTTAAATATTTCTTTGAAAAATGTAAGCATAGGTAACTGAAATAATTATCCGAAACTGTCGGATGTCTGAAATAATTTCATATCTGTATCCAAAACCTAAGCCGATTAAATACTCCAGGTCCGAAATCTGATATCGGTAACATCCTTGATACTAACCCAGGGGATAAAATGCCTTTGAAATATCGAAATAGTAAGTAATGTCATAAAACCGGCAATGCTGCAAAGTTCAAAGAAAAATGCAAGCTATTAGAGTTTCCACCTACATCATAAACTCATTAAAGCACTCAAGTTGTATATACTTTTTCTAAAATATGACATTCGTTATTACCCGACTACGAAAAAGGAGGGTTATGTTTTAGAGCGTATATTGTATTTCTATTTCTTTGGTACGCTCTGTGGCCTAAACGGCTTCATAGATTTTAGCATACGGGGGTTCGTTAGATTCTTGTTCATTGTGGGAGTGACATAGGCTATATTATAATATTTAAGTAGGTACGACGTCTAGGAATCAAATAAAAAGCAAAAATAGAATATAACTTTTTAGTCAAGTATATTTTGTTGGAGTCGGAACTTTTGTTTCCTTTTTAATAATTCAACTTATTACATATTTATTCATTGCTCAATTATCTGATCCCGAATATGAAGCGTAGAACCACTGTAAGTCGAACTCGAAGGGAGACGCCAAAAAATTCGAGTTTTCGAGTTATGGAGGATTTCGACTTAAGCGGATTTGGATTCGACATAAAGAGGTTGAGATTCATTATTAGACATTTTGAGTTAGAGAGGTAAAATAAATAAAAATTGAAGTTGCAGAGGTGACAAACATATTTTTATTTATTATATATCAACATTATTTAAAACATCCTTAAAATAAAAAATATGGCAGAGTCAGTAATTTTTTTTTTCTAAACACCAAACTCCAAGCAAGCAAGCACGTGTTAACGTGAGTCATAAATTCGTGTTAATCCTATTTATTGTATACACTCCTAAATTGATTTCTATGATACAATGGTGTACGTACATTGTCGACATTTCATAAAGTCGGTAACTTATTTTTCTTCGAACTATAGAGGTAATAAGTTTCAAATAATCGAGTTGTAAAGGTTTTAAAATAAAACATTGCTATGTTCGAGATACCGAGTTTCAATTTAATTTTTCGAGTTATGGATGAAAAATCTGTACCAAAATTGCTTGGAGGGACTCATTGATTATTTCAACCAACAGAGGGTTGAGATTTCGAGCAATGGAGGTGTTGGGGCTTGAATTGAAGGGAACACTTTTTTTTTGTTTGGGAGGTTTTCGACTTATCGAGGTTCGACTTAAAGAGGTTCTACTATATAGTATGTTGGTGTATTTATTACAAAATTTCATATTCATCAACTTACGATCATAATCTGTGGCACTGCCCACATAAGTTGTCATTCGACCTTTGAATATTTGTAGAAAATGTGCCGGTTCTTTTCCTTGATACACCCATGCCTAAACAACAAAGGGTTATTAAGTGATGTCACTATAATTTGTAATTTAATTAAAGGCATATTAATTTACTTTTAATTTATACCTGAACGGGAAGACGCCCCAGCTTAGTGTAGAGGTCTTTGGCTTCCTTAGCACCCAAATTCCTCAGATCATTTGACGAAGAGCCACCCTGGATAAATAAAATATGTACTATAAACTGTTTTGCTTTTATAATTTGCAATTGTGGTTTATGAATTGAAATTTATATAATGACGATATTGCATTGGAGTTATTTTAAACTTAACCCAATTAATTGGAAAAGTATGAATTAATTTCACCTTTTGTTAACGAGACTGCATATAACAACCTGGAATCAAACAATTCAAACTGATAATAGTTGTATATTTTTCATTGTACTCGTCGGTATTATATTTGTGTTCATCACTATTTGTCATCTGATGATGAATAGACTGCATTGGTAGTACGCCACTCATGATAGCATAAACTTAATAGGTAATAAATAATATATATTATAATACAAAGTCCTCCGTCGCACCGCGTCTGTTTGTTTGAATGCGATAAACTCAAAAACTACCGAACGGATTTTCATACAGTTTTCATCAATCGACGGAGTGATTGATGAGGAAAGTTTAAGTGTAAGTATAGTTTTGTGTAAATTGTCTAAAATATGACGATGATGTCGGAAAAAATCGTGCCGTTTCGGAACTTTACTGAAGTGCGCCGCGTAAGCCAACAGGGTTAGTTATATGTATTATACTCTGCTATCTGTCCGAAGCCGGGGTAGGTTGCTAGTAATTTATATATGGCTGAAATAATTACCATCCAATAATAGAGTATAGTCTGGTCTCCGGTAGGCGCGTGGTATGTATAAAGCGCTATATAGCAGTCGCGGTCGTAGAATACGGCTGCTTGGGGTCTCTCGACTTCCATCAGAACACCTTCGCTTTCGTTCTCACCGTCTTCTTCCAACCCGCAACGGCGCACGCGCCACATCCGCAGCGAACCTGACCCGTCATCGGGAAGCTGCGCCTGGAACACACATATATTTATTACTAGCTGTGGCCTGTGTACCACTGATCCATTCACATTAAATTAATTCCTACTCACGTTAAATTTATTCCCACTCACGTCAAATTAATTCCCACTCATGTTAAATTTATTCACACTCACGATAAATTTATTCCCAACTACGTTAAATTTATTCGACCGTAATATTCACTGTGTTGCCACCGCCGCACCCGGACCTATAAGCCTATCGTTGTTCTTATTTCCCGTACTCGCCTTACGCCTATATCAGTTCACCAAATTGTTTGATGTTCATGGTTACTGCTTCTTAGGATCGTAGCAAGTTATAGCCTGTAATCTTCTCCAATAAATAGGCTATAAAATGCAAAAAGAATTTGTCTATTCTGACTGGTAATTCCAGAGCTTAGTGGGTTCAAAGAAACAAATAAACTCTTGAACTTTATAATATTAATAATAGTTTCTATTATAAGTTTTTATTTTCTACTTTATGTCAATGGTTTTGCATTGAGTGCATCTTTTTTATGAATATTTTAATATTTAACATTAATATATATTAATAATATACATTAATATTAAAAATTTTAACAAAGTACATTCAATAATGTTATTCAATATTCCTGATTTTATTTGGAAGGCTGTCTGTTTGATATATTTATATTAGCAATGCTTATGAAGGAAAGCAATGCTTGCTAGCTTTAGAAGCAATGATAGCTCAGTGATAATATGTACGAACTCTGCGTCGAACGACGTCAGTTCGAACCTTGCATCATAGCATGGTGTTAGAACATTGTCTGATGTCAGCCTGGCTAGCTACCACACTCGAGTTGAAAATCTATCGCTAAGCACATAGGTACCTACAGAGTTGTGTTCCGGCAGTGGTACTTGAGAGCCTGTTCCCCCACTAGGTTTACCGTGGTACCATAAACATATATGTAATTTTTTTTTTTTACATAACCTAAATTAGATACATTCCATTTACCGAGCAGTAAAGGTAAAGCATTTGAAAATAGCTTTATATATAAATGAAATGGTAATAGTGTACCTCAGCAGCGAGCCAGGAATTGGTAGCAAGACTAACGGCATCTAGTTTTGTAGTAGCGGAACGCGCGGCTCGGAGTCTTACGTCACGACGAGCGTCACACCATCGCCAGTTACGGAACAGAGCTGCGAACTCGAGCGGTTCCCTACCGGCGGCTGTGACGCACACCGCGCCTGTGTGACGCTTAGCACGAGCGAGTCCACGCGCCGCGGCAAGTGCTCCGCGTTTGCAGGAACCACTCGCCTGCGGTCCGACCCACGCCCAAACTCCGTGACTACCGCTGTCCACTACGTAAACACCCTGTATGCATAGTTATTATGAGATATGTGCTTTAGGTTAAAGTAATTTTCTTGATCTTATTATTTAATAGCAACTGCCATTCACAGTTCCAACGTCACGCGAATAGAATTTTTTAAATAAATAATCTTCGAACGAAGCTCTAACAAAATGGCGGCTCCCTTGTTAAAACTGCCCAGGAAGATATTGTGGTAACTTAAAATGCATGTTCTTAGATATTATTTATTATCCGTTTCACTTGTGCACAACCAAACTACATATATTTACCTACGTTATTTTATAAATTACGTTACATTATAAAAACCACCACATGACAGATCAGTATCGCGCCAAAACTAAACTGATTTTGTTATATTTTTAATATCAATTTTAAATAATTCCAGTGATTAAAATAGCAATGCGACACTTATCCAATAGTCGAAGCTCAAGTTCACAGAGGTTAATTCTCGGGTTTGGTAAGACATAATTAATTTAGTCCAAGTCTAAACCTATTTTGTATTTTGACCTTTAACTTATTAGTTTTTGTGTGGGTTTTTCTCTAATTCTAGAATTCGCATTTTGTATATACCTTTTTACTGAACTAGATTTTGACTATAACATATTCCTATATAGAAAAAAAAAACATCTAAACAGTATTTTCTTAAATAAAAAATAAATATGAGGACACAATTTCAAACACGACCATTTAATTTCAAACTAAGCGAAGTTTGTTTTATGGAAGTAAAAGTTTGTATATTAAAGTCAAGTCATATATGGGGGTGGAATCAGTGACCTCTCCGCTTAATTATGTATACATGAAGATAATGATATAAAAATAAAATAATTACATCGTCTGCCAAGTCCTCCCTATATAAAGGAGCACGTTTGACTTCCTCGAGCCTCGCAGCCGGCCTCTGAGACGGCACGGTGACAGGAAGCACCCTCACAGGCTGCGTGGACTTATACAGGCGTGCGAGTCTCGGAGGCTCGGCTGGCGAGGCAGCAGGTCGAACGGATCGCGCTCGCAGTTCCAGTAGTGCATCCAATAATGCGCGGTCGTTGGGAGGCAATGTCTGCTCGTAGCCATCATGAGCGATTGCGATTCGCCGCGCCGTCATACCTTTGTCGGATCCGCGAGCCATGCGGTAAGCGATCTGTTTAAAAAAAAATGATATCTTCTAATGCCTATGCCTATATGCCTACTACATCGTAATATTAGAAGCCGCGGATCTAGAGTTTAAGATTCAACATCGAACACATTATTTATATATAATGGATAGTTAAAAGTTATTGGTGACCATTATGACCCCTCCCCCTAAATCCGTGTGTGCCGTGCTTGACCATCGAATATAATTTTCTTAATGTGTATAAATAATATAACCGAATTAAATAGAGGAATGTTCAGTTGGCCCTAATTATCCCTAGATGACCGTGAAGATGGCTGAGAGATTATGCACAAATAGATATTAGATTCCTTTTACCATTATTGTTTTTATAAAAATATAAATGTTTAAGACAGAGAAATTTGATTAATTTCAAATATAGTTATAAATTTGTTTTAATAAATATGTTTCGGATTAAACAAAAGTAGGATAAAATTTATGAGGTTATGCTTAGTTTAATAATAACTTTGTGAACACAATATTATGTAAGAAAAACTAAGTTTTATTTCGAAGTAACTACTATATTATTTATTATTATGATAGATTTTCATGCTTGAAATGGAATTACTTTTGCAATAAATATAAATGAGCATATTTCTTATAAACTGCGGTTTCGTGTTAACTATTTTGTAATCAAATAACTTAAATCGTTCAATTTCACAGTGTTCAACTGCGTTTAATCATGACGACATAGTTACGTAATCATGTCTAATGTCACCTTGGCTCCTAATATTTTCTCCAAGAGGTTGGCGGCTCGGCCCAGCCATAATACGAGTAGAGAATTTGTATCGAGTAAGAAGACACCGTCTGCTGCTAGTTGAGACCAGTTCACAGGTTCCAGTTGAATAAGGATTGGTCGGCGACCACGCACGCGGTATAGACGTGCCCCACCATTCAGAGTGGTCGAGCCACTGTGGAAGATCCTAAAAATAAAATAAAAACTCCTTCAATTTTAAATACGGAAACGAGTGAAAGCCATGCTTCGATTAACAATACAGCTAGGAATTGGTAATAATTATTAGGTCCTTAAGGGGCATTCAAGTATTACGTAACGCAATTTGGAGGGAGGGGAGTCTTCTAAAACGTTACGATGCGTTACAAGGGCGGAAGGAGGTTAGAACAACGCGTTACGTAACATTATTTTTCTTTTATTGAAATAAAAAACTCTGCAATTAAAATTTCCCAAGTGTATTTTTTCAACCTTTTTCGTTTATGTTTTACGGGGAATCCGGCGACTGTATTGTACGTAATTTTATTTAGTTTTCATTTTCAGTATGTATTCGTTAGTGTGTATACAGAAGCACATTGCTGTAGTCAGTGTTGTTAAAGTGAGTTCATACTGTTAATGTCCTTAAAACCGGGAGATTTGCATCATTAGCTGTTCTTGGCCAATAAAAGATCTCACACTCACTTGGGTGTTACGTAACGTTTAAGAGGGGGGCGGTTAGGCTTGTGTAATTGTTTCGTTTTTAGTGATTCATTTGTCTTCGCACCATTTGTTTTTTTTGACATCGTTCTTTTCACATAATGGAAAACTTAAAATATCGTATTATTTACAAATATGAGCTTCCACCGTGGCATCAGCGCTGCAGAAACAGCTCAAACGATTAATGATGTGCTGATAAAATACTTTACTGACCTGATTCCGTCTTTGAAGTACGATAGTAGTCTAGGAGATTCATTTGTAGCGGCTTCGCGGTGTATGACGAGAGGCGAGCCAACGTGTGAGGCTAGTTGAGTTCCGCGACGCAAAGTGACCGCTGCTAAATTGCCGCTCAGCTGTCCGGCCCAAGCGTGTATATGCCGCTCAGCATATTCTCCATTGCCGTTTTCTTTTATCTCTCGGCGCTGATCAAACATAATATTATTTTAATTGTATTAAAGACTCTAACATTTGTTCAAAGATTTCATTTACGATAATTGACCAACGACCAGAATGTCAAGTACGACAACAAATAAAAGAAAAACTGAATTTGATTGCTAAATAATCTGAGTAGTAAAAGACATTTTTATTGAGATATCAAAATTTGAAATATACAGATTGATAGAGCTCGTGAAAGTAAGTAAGACAGCGTTTAATGTCGATTTGGACAAAATGGCTTTTCCTACATTTGAAACTCGAAAGGTCGATATAATAACAATATATTGCGAAATATACTAACGATGACATCCGGTCCCGCCGGTTGTCCTGGCAATGATGCGGAATAAATCAAGTAAGCTTCAGCATCGTAGAACGTGCCGTACTGAGTGCGAGGTAATAGTTCGGTATTTGACTCCTGAAAGTTACAAAATAACTAAATAAATATTTATTAAGTTTTTAAATATTTAATATTATCCAGTAAATAAAAATGAATATTTCTTTATTTATTTGTACTTTTTGCGTTCCTATACGATTCTATCTGATTGTGATGAAACTTTGGTGAGTTGTTGCGGTAAAGCCCACGAAGGATTCTGTATCAGTACAATCAGTTTACAACAGATGGCGTGCAAGTCGTTTCATTTCAAGACAACGGGAGCGAAGTTCGTGGGCAATAGCTAGTATCAGCTTAATACCGCACTATACCAGCTCTGATGCATTTTCTAAATTATAACTTGATATCTGAAGAGTAAAGGCACAGTACCTTCTATCGGAAATATCTCGTAGTAAATGACAATTTTGCTACGTTTTTTTTTTCATTTGATTGATAAAAGTGTTATTGTGGAAATTTATCGTAAAAAGATTTTTTTTATTATGCTACTTTCACTTTTTTTATCGTTATAGGTTTACCGTTGTGGCCACAATCTCACTCGATGATAAGAGATGATGTGGCACGAGATGGTACACACCTATTGGTGTTTGGCGATAGATTTTCAACTAGAGGGTGATAGCTAGCCAGGCGGGCATTAGAAAAAGCCCTACCACCATGCCATGGTTTCATCACGGTTTTCCTTCACCAAAAGTTAAAGTTCGTTGCACAGATTTGAACTCACGTTAATTGACGTGATGTCCGAATGCGCTACCACTGAGCTATCATTGCTGGAATACAGAATTCTTTGCTTTTAACTATTTTGCTAACTTACTGCTGTATGTGGAAGTAGCAGTTGTTAATCTGTTCCACACGGAAGTACTAAAATAATGGCATATAAAAAATCTATTTTAATTACTTACTAAGTAATAGAGATTGGTAATGTAATTTTTACTTCACCTTTTTTTACGAACAAGCCTGGTAAGCCGCTACCGTAACCTATGGACGCTTGTAACAAAAGAGGCACCTACCACTAGCGCGTTACCGATCTTGAACCCTTACACCAAGGAGTTCTGGAAACCCTACTCTTCGTAGCAATACAACCCAAGATTATTTAGCTCCGATCTTCTATAGAGTAGAAGTATGCCACCAGACGAAGTGTCCCCAAGTAGAGATATCTCCAAATAAAATTATGTGCCCTACCTCTCTTACACTACTACCTAACACTATTCATCATCATCTCAGCCAGCTGAACATAGGCTTCCTCCTAGAATCGGCACAATTAACGGTCCTGTGTTGTTTGCATCCAGCGAATTCCCGCAACACATCGCCATCTATTGAAAACTTACACGGCTTAAAAATGAATTGCGTCCCATTTTCTTAGTTTTTAAAAAAAATTGCATTTAAATATATTGAGTGTGGATGTAGGAAAGTTAAAATTTGGGGTTTTAAGTAAATTAGGATGAGTACCTAATGAAAAAATTAAAAAAATTCGCTAAAAAAGATTTTTTTTTCTCTACAACTGAACAACTTATCGGGACCAAAACCATTTTATATCTCAAGCAATTCTATACAAATTCACAAAAATTCATTAAAATCGGTTTGGTTATTTCGGAGATTAGCGTAAACAAACATCGTGACAAGAGGTTTTTATATAAGATATATGAAAGTAATTATGATGTTATTATTAATTGAGATCAAACAGCGTTTGTGTTAAAGTGGTCAGTGATCTTCGATTCACGGTAATTGCTTGCAAAATAAATATAAATTTAACTTACTACTACACATTTATCTCAGAGCAACTAGATAACTGCGCGAGCGCATCCACCGTTATTAGCAAATTAACGTAATGCATAAGGATTTCATTATTAAGTTATTAACCCGTTTAACAAGTTGTCGTAGCATAAAATAATTCATACAAAGCTTTCTTACATTGTTATTTAAAAAAATATAACGTTACTGGTCGTTAATATTTCTGGTCGTAATGAATCAAACATCTCCGTACATATTTCTCTTTGTTGCTAAATATACAAAAACTCTTTTTAATAAAGCTGAAAATCAAAAGAAGAAACTGAAAAAATATAATTTTTAAAATTATCTATATAAATGAAAAAATAAAAGTCCATCATTCATCCATCCATCCATCATTTGAAAAGTTACCAGGAAAATAGGACAATTATTGTTGAAAAAGTAATCCCCTTATCTATTGAATTTTCTAATGAACTCGAGACCTTAACTAATTATTCGAACGATGGATATGCGTAATTATTATTTTGATTTGTTCGTTATGCGCCTGAAAAGGTTTAAAAAAAATCGGAATAGGTAGCGCTGCGGTCGACATATTTTCTGTCGGGAAAAGCAGACTATAAGTCCACTGAGCCAGCTAGTACTAAATAAATTAATAACAATGTAAAGCGTGGTTAGCATTGTGACAGCGAATATAGATAACGCGTCTATTGACGTATGTTCGAAAACTATAATAAACTTTTGAGTTTTTAGTGAATGATTACTAATCTACAATTGAATATCTGTCGCCACAAACCTTTCGCTTTAAAATATATTCTTATTTTTTATCTGTATGTAGTCTAGAGAGTGTCGCTTTACTAAGTGAAGTTATGAAGTTTTGTTTTATAGGTACATGGATGACTTAAAGGTAATTGTGGTGTATAATTTTAATTCTAGTTAATCCTATTGAATGAATTATTCATTAAAATTTGTTTAACATTCATTTTTTATGTAAATTTTTTAATAGCTATGCCCCCCATAACCGTAACATTTTAAATACTAGAATGTAGACTTTTTTTTGTGATCTTTTGATTAATTTGATAAAGGCTTACCGTTATGCGCACATCGCACAAAAACTAACTGGATCGATTTTTATAACTTTTTGTCGTTTTACACCATAGATACTGGGACTGTTTTCTAAAAAAATTATGATATCTTCATTCAATAAAAAGTTATTAAAATTTTAATAAATTATAATTTTTATAAGCACTTAGTTTTCTTTTGTCGTTTACACAAGCAGATCCGCGGGCACAGCTAGCCTTTGATAAACTCCGTTAATAAAACATAATAGAAAGTTATATTTTCGTATACATTGTAAAGATATTTCAGGAAATAATTAGAATTACAAATAGTTAACATTTTATTTTCTGTATTAAGACTGTAAGTAAACAGACAATTGAATCCCAGTGCGGCTAACAATCGAGACTAAACAATGGTAATGTTCCGTAACTTCGTGAACAATGCATGCATTAACAACTGAACCGATTTTGAAACATTTTAATTCATATTAATAAAAAAATCCACTTTTTCCAATTCCTCTGAATGTCAGAGAAGTTAGAAAGGCAGAGTAGGTACAGACGCGTCTAGGTCTGATATTGGTTATTTTATAATCATACAACTTAGGTTTTGTTCTGAATGAAAGATTTCTTTATTTCGGATAAATATTTACGGGGTTTGAAATGAAGAAGTTTTTAAAACTTATTGATTTGGGTTGGCTCTCGATGACTAAACTAATTACAATTTTTCCCACGTTGCAATAATTGTTCTATAAATAAATGATTATATAATATTTATTTGGTTCAAATAATAAATCCACACTAACATTTTAAATGTGAAAGTAACAATGCGTGTCTCTGTTTATTTTATGGTCAGGGCTAAGCCTTTGAACCTTTGAACAATGAAATTTGGTATAGGTAGCCTGCGACCTAGCGAACGACATAAAGAAAAAACACAGACGAAGTCGCGGAGAAAGAGCTAGTATGTATCACATATTTCATTCTTTCATTTTCTATTAGAGGATTGATGTTTTTTTTTTTTATAATACGGCATCGGTGTTATGTTGTTGTGTTGTAACTTGTATGCTGCCCTTCATACACTGTGATCAGTCTCGAAATAACACTGTAGATAAAATAAATAAAAATAAAATAAAAACAGGGATTTTAATTCATTGTATACTAAAATAATTTATATGTAATTATATTCAATAATCAAAATTTTGTATCGTTCATTCTAAACTTGAACAAATATCAATTCGTTCTGTATTTCTGATAACAAGAAACTTATCATTTGGATAATAGAAATTTATTGAGTCTGTGTATTCTATATCATTCCCATAGATAAAACAGGTTTTATAGTGTCAAGGTGAAGAAGAAAATTGTTTCCTTCTTCATGCTTCAAATCACCAACGTTAGCAGAAAAAGTAATCGTTAATTTTATGTCAAGGTTAGCATGAAAATCTAATCCACAACATTGTATTGTAGATTTATCTTACGAGTTTAGAGCCAGAACAAACCTATAGGTGTTTGGTGACAGATTTTCAACTTGCGGGTGATTAGCCAGAAAAGCTAGAAAAGAAGGGAATGCCCTACCACCGTGCCTGTGTGGTTTCGTCACGATATTTTCCTTCACCGAAACCTCGGGCTTATTGCAGGATTGGAAATCACGTCGATCGATGAGATTTCCGAACATTTTATCGCTGAGCCATCATTAATTTAATTATGACAAAAGTTAAAAATTGTGGAGTCTCGGTCTATTAACGCCGTGCCGCGCCGCACCGTGCCGCTGTCTCGTTTGCGTCTGAGTACACCCGATAACGGTAAGATTTTGTGACTCATTCATTCACCGGTAGTTTATCTTCGGCTCAAATGTTATTAAATTGTCGGACTATATACTTCTGATTATTTGTATGTGATTACTGATAGCTGTCCGAATAGCGAAACTGCATTATTTAAGCTTTTTACAAATAAATTTAATAATCGAGTAAAGAATTGTAATTTGGGTATTAGTTCAAATGTTAGTTTAACAAAATATAATCGTATGTTTTTTTATCATTATACTTAGGTTTAGCCTTGGGGCCACTATCTCACCTGCTCTTAAGTGACTATGTGGCCTAAAACTATTGGTGTTTGGCGACGGATTTGGTGGTAGCTAGCCAGGCGGGCATTAGAAAAAGTCCTACCACCATGCCATGGTTTCATCACGATGTTTTTCTTCACTTAAGCTCAGGTTTATTGCAGGGATTTGAACGCCTCCATTTTAGAGGGAAAGAATTTCTTTTATTCATCGGAATACTTTTTTACGGTCACCAGGAGAAACAGAAAGGCGCTGAACTGATTTGAAACAGATGCCAATTTGTCTGACTATATCCATATATCCAGTTGGATCACCCATCCAAAATTGCCCTTATTAAACAAAGGAAAAAAGTGAATGCGTTTGCATAATTATTATGTACGCGCATTAGATGTTATGTGATGTATAAAATCCAGTGAACTTGTTTATTAGCCAACAACTTCATAGTGTATGCTTTTTGTTACAATGTACGCGCACATCGTAAAAAATCACATATTTTTTTCATAACGCGTCTAAAGAAAAAAAATGCAACATAACTGTAAAGGAAAACCGTTAATTATGTAGATTTTATTAGACTGTAAGATTGAATATACCGACTTCTTAGCTGTCCATTCTGCTTAACATGCATCTTAATGCAATTTATAGCTTAACGCGTAAGTTAATGCACGCTGAACTTTCTCTTGTTACATTGTTTCTGCCACACAAATAGGTAATGATTTGTGTTGTCGAAAGTGGGTAAGTAGGATATTCTTACAGCGCTCAGCTGCATGCTTTTGTATGTGTTGATAGTTTTTGCCAAAACTTATTATAGTATACACACATTGCTGTTGTTTTTATCTCTTTCCAACTTTCACTCCTGTTTGTTGATATTGTCTTCGAATTATCATTAGCTTTCTTTTAGGTTGTATTTTCATATCGATACGTGATATGAAGAAAGAAGTCCTTTTTAGAGCAGTAGCAGACTAGAGAGGGAGGAGGCCGTCAGCCCCGAAACCCCCATGACATACAAAAAAATAAACAATTTCTAGTAAAATGGTCGTCGTCTTTGGGAGGACCACTAACAGGTTCTTTAGTTTACATTTATATTTTCAGGGATAGAGGTAACACTGAAAAAATGTTGTGAGGGATCTCATTTATTTTTGCCGCCACGGCGCAGGATATCCGACGGGTTTGTCTGTTACTGTCTAAGAATCAGTAGGTATATATTTCGGAAAATTTATCTAGTAAATGCAAAATTGCGAAATTATTAGATAAACGTAATTTTTCAAAAGAATAAAGTATGAAAATTTAATATTAGTTTAAATATCATAACGTTTACTTGTTCCTTGTTCATATCTTTGCTTAAATTAAAAATGATTTTATGGAAAGGAAATTAATGAATTATTAACATTAATATTTTTAATAAATAAACATTAGTAAATGTTAGCGTACGTAATATTTCCCTAAACTGGATAGATACACTACACTTAAATTTTCTTATTACATCCGGTGGCTAAGTGATTATTATCCGGCTTGTAACCGCAATGTAGCATACAAACAAACCGCACTAATGTTTCGAAATCAAATTTTATAGAAATCCAGTTTGAAACAATTTTGTGGGAAAAAATATAGTGTTGTGTGTTGACCTTTCACACTACTCCGCAACAATGAGAAAAAGTTGGTTCATAAAGATTTCGGCAACAAATGCAATTTAACTGTAATTTACATGAAAGTTATCCTATAGACTACACGATGGTAATGTGAGCTGGTTAATGATTGCTTTCTGACATCTTTTGTTTTTATTTCGTGATTGATAGACATTGTTATTATAAAAAAGAAAGTGTTTTTATTTTTTTTGTTACTTTTTTTTTTTTAATCAATAATTGAAATTGCCGCCTAAAATGGGAAAACGCTATCCTGTCTTAAACATAACTCTAATCTCATAACGATACCCAATATGAATAATAACTATTTAGACAAGTTTTTAACCTCCGGCGAAAACAGAGTGTTGTTTTAAGTTTTTAATGTGTATCTGTGTGTCTTGCTGTGGAATCGCAGCTTCCAAACCACAGAGGATCTGTGTTCCAAAGCGATGAACTGATTTTGTTTTAGTTTGTTTTTGATTGAAAGTTGACAATCGAATGTGTCTTTAACTATGATTCAAGAAAATTTGTTCAGCCGTTTGAAGATTATCAACTCCGTACTTGTTGATGAATGGATGTGAGCATTTTGCACTCGTCTGATCGAGTCGAAATTTGGTATACTGTCACTTCAACTATATTAGAAGAGCAGGGCAACCTTGACCGGATGCTGCAGCATCATTTGGAATCTGCTCAACACCTCACCTACTTACAGTAGAGGTAATGGTTTTGAAGTCATTGGAATGGTCTCAATGAATTAGATTATTTGTGTTGGGGTTTTAATTTTTTAAAGTTTACTTTGTCAGGCGAACCGTTTAAAATATAACACCCTCAAGGTTTGATGATATTATACGTGAAATATTTAAAAAAAATACAATGATAATTTTACTTAAGCAAAAATGAATGTAGTAATTTAGAGATAAGGCTGTAAACTGAAATATACTTGCTTTTTTATCTGTATTTGCTTAACGTATAGTTGTATTTGATTATAATTAAAGATAAGATGTTATCATATATATTATCTATACAATTAATAAAATTGAAGTGTCTGTTTGTAATGTCAAAATAACAGTTTTTTTACTAAAAGCATATGAAAGTATATACGATACCTATAACAAAAAGCCCATTTAAAATTTTTTTGTCAGTCTGTCTGTTTGTTCCGGGTAATCTCCGAAACGGTTCAACCGATTTTGACGGAACGTTCACTGATAGATAGCTGATAATATAGGGAGTAACTTAAGCTACTTTTATTTTAGAAAAAGAATTAGGGTTCCGCACAAATTAAAAAACACTGGTCATGGTGAATCAATTCGGGCGCTTAAACAGCTTATGCTGAGTAAACCATAAGAGATATAGCAAATTAATGTACTACATAATTATAGGAATTAAAAATACCTAAAAAAAGTCCGGGAGAGTATACATCTATCTTCTAAGGAACACCCACAATAAGCGTTTTTGTCTTTAAAATAGCCGGGAGCGGGGGAGCAAGATTTGAGTGGGCATTCTGTAGTCCACGTGAGCGAAGCCATGGGCATAGCTAGTATTCATATTAGTACAAGATACAGTTTAGACTGTCCTCATCTTGTTTGAATATAATGGTCAACTACCAACTTATACAATTTCCATTCGATTTTCAATTTTTTGATACGATCCACTTGATCACCTTACTCAATCGGAACGTCCAGACAAAAGATTTTTTTTAACAGCAAAAGTCAACGGTTATCTTGACAGATGAATTTTTATTACAAAGCATGTAATTGGTTTTTAGATCGTTTTCAATAATAAATATACATACAACTACTAAAAAACATACAAAATCAAAGTAATTATAATGAAAGTTAACAGTATTTTTAACAACCGAAAAAGGAAAATAAAACTGTTATATTATATGGTCTGTGAATTTAATTACATTTAGAAAAATCAACAATTTGGTAGGTAGTTGTTCTACATAATATATTTTTAAATTGCTACCAGCGTTTTCGTCTAAATTAGAAACTTTCAGAATAGTTAACATGCATCCTACATTTTGAGTTTTTCAACTACAGTTAAAAATTGTTTCAAGCTCAGATTTATTTTTGATATAAATTATTAGAAATAAATACGCATTTATGTATTATAAATAAAAATGTACAAAAACAGGTAATATAACGTAAATAAATACGAAATTAAAAAAATACTTAATGCTTACCTACTTCGAAATATTATTATTATATGGCTTGTAATAATTTGAAATTGTTTAGCACAGTTCTCTATATCTATAAAAATATCAAATAAAGTTTTTTGTTTGTTTACATACGTTCTTAAACCGAAAATTCGCCCGATTGTAATAAAACTTTTCTGTACAACCAGGTTACAATAGAAGGCGTTCAAGTCGTTTCATTTACCAGCCTACGGGTATGAAGTCGCGGGCAAATGCTAGCATGTATATAAGAATTGATGTTACTTTCTTTGTCCTGTTATTGCCTTCTTATGCCATTAATCCGATTGCGATGAAAGTTTGATAAGTCGTTGTGAGTACGCCCGTGAAGGTCTCATTAGTATAACCATTTTAGAACATGTGTCGCATGAGTCGTTTTATTTGGAACAAAACGGACATGACAATCATTCGTGAGGATGGAAGACACCAGAATATCCAAAAGACTTCTCTAGGGAAAACCTGATGGACGTAGAACTCGCAGCAGTCCTAAACTCAGATGGCTGGATGGCGTTCATAATTATTTAAAAACAGTTGGTGTAAAGACCTGGAAAGAGAAAGCCAGAAATAGATCGGCCTGAAGGCATATATTGGACCAGCTAAGGCCCACACGCGACTGTAGAGCCTGGAGATGATGATGATGATTCACGTAATGTAATGTTAAAAACCTGATGAATACGTTATGTTATCAACAAATTACCATGTTCACGGCTTTCGTGTTAGGTCAATTTGAATTCATTATTGGACTGAAGAAAATCGTGATAAGACAACGTTATGTGACGTTCGTGAGTAACAAGATTTATTTATTTATTTTTGAATGTATGTAGTAATGTATTGTTTAAGCTTTTACAGAATTCATTAACTCAATTTAGACAATGATGAAGATGCGTGTTATTCTAAAACGTATTAGATTTATTTTTATTTTTAAAGTGCCAAGCGACAAACTTAAAACGAAGAAATATATAAAACTTCAAAACCAAACTGCAACTAAATATATAGGTACTTACTTTTGTATTGGACCGGGATTAGACCATGCGAATTACAACAAGGAAGATTCTGTTCGCTTTGTTAACGAGCTAAAACTTGATTTATATTTACCGTGACTCTCCAAATAAGAAAGGTAGTGTGATCGCGCGGCACAGTTCTAAATGCCGCCTCTGCTGACCGTACGCTCCCCGCATCGTCTTCCTGTACAAAAATATTCCTATGAATAAGCAAGTAATAAGTAAGAAGATTCAATCTAGCAAGTCGTCGTAACTTTCTGTCAATACGGGTTAAACAACTAATCAAAAACAATTATATATTAAAAATACAACTTCTCCCTTGACTATTCCCATGGCCCAACTGAAAACCAGCCAAATAATCCAATTTCCATAAATAAATAGCACATGCTGAGTTGAGGTCATTTACGTCGAGTGCGATATTTATTTGCAATATTTAAATACAAGTAATACTCTAATCTATAATATTGTCATTTCGTGTTTATAAATTATGTTCGTTTTCAACATCTAATATATGTCGTTTCTTTCCATTCAAAGTCATTTATTTACAGGAACTTTTTTCATTTAAAATGTCGATCTCTCATCATGACCCAAAGTTTAATAAAAATATTGTGTAGGTATATCTATATTTTGTAAGAGTAGGTGTATGTATATACGTTTAATTATTTACGTCATAATTATGCATATTTTAATGAAATATACATTTTATTTGTTTTTCTTGATAATTGAAATTTATAATCTGCAAGTCGGTAGTTGTAAAATATTTCTAAGTTGCTTTCATTTAAATTTATAAGACTTTAATTGCCACAAATATCTGAAAGTATTTAGAAACATACTTTTCGTTAATTTGTAACTATAAACACAAAGTGCGACATTTATATTGTTTTATGTTTTGTCAAAGATTTACTGAATAAAGAGGCTGTATGTGATAACAAGTATTTTATAGGCCGGTTATGTGATATAGCTAGGCTAGAACAATACCAATACGCTACAAGGTCGAAGGTGTTCCCACAACAAATGGAAATAAATCGGGCGGTCAAACAATTCACTTTGTAGGTCATCAATACAATAGAGCACAGGGCGCGTCACATAAAATTGCGAATGTTATGGGTTAATGCGGTTTTTAAATTATAATGCATTTTTACTACCTACACAGTATTTTTTTTTATGTGCAGTAAAGTATTAATTCAATAGGAACTGAAACTGATTTTTATTTTTATTTCCATGCGTATATATTTTATTTTATATTTACAATGTTAAAAATAACAATATTTATTGTTGTATTAATATTAGAGCATGCGTACAAAGATCAAACATAAACATCCCAATTCTGAAAATCAAAGTTTATCTACAAAAGCTGTAGTTGGCGTCAAAGCCGAAGTGTCAAAACGGTAGGCCTTTTTACCGATTGCACCATCAAGCAGATTGTAATGTTGTAAAAATGCATTTGCCATGCAACATTAAAACAAAAGTACAATGTAAATTAAAATGTTATTGTTTTTGAACGGGCAGTAACATACTTGTGATACTTTCAATTTATTTTGTTTATGGAGAATAAAAAACATTAAACAAATAATTACTTGTTCAGCTCCAATCTCTAAGATGTGCATCTTCGTTCCGATTGTTATGTTTGAACTGGTCCCATCACCGTACGTACTCGAACGTTTCACTACACCCGCGTTTTGAGATAAGACAAGTCAAAATATTTGTAAGACGACCGTAGCGTCCATGCACTCTTTACAGACTAACCGGCGTCCGGCGGTGAGTGGTACAGAAAAAAGAAAATTCTTTCACGCTTCGTGCACAAATATATTTTAATCAAACTTAGAGAGGAATAAATTAAATCTTGCGAAAGTCTGGTTTGCAATGCGTCGATTGATCCGTGGCACGGCACTGCTATCGCGTTTTCATCTTTGCTTGTCAGCTCGTATTGGATATCTCAATTATGAACGCTAACTTGATGTGTAACGTATGTGCGTTCTTGTCATTGGAAGTAATTTATGGTTGACTAGCTAAGTATTGTTGATTTAATTATTAAGTAAGAGTGAAGTAGGTGTAAGCATAAGTTTTCTGTATATATATAAGTTTATAATTTGTATGAAGATATTCTTTAATAGGACAGTGAATATATGTGTCAAATCGTTCTAGATACGACCTAAATTTATTCTTTCTTCCTACTGTATTTAAGTTAGATATATGTGTTTTTAAATCGAAAATCAAAATTCGATATTTTCATCCCATTTACTTGCTATATTATTACAATTTACCTAGGTAATTACAACCTGTTGTGTAAAATGAAATTTACCTATCTATAGTTGTTTTAAAATATTGTGATCTGCTATCACAGGAATTTTTATAGCGGATAAGAAATTGTTTAAAATAGCTTACCTCGTAGTCGTCCATCAAATAATTTAGTGATACAGAAGTTAAATGTTTTTTAAGAATTCTTCAGCGATTGAGCTTAAACGTTTAAGAGACAAGGGCGTCCGTCCGTGAGGCTTGTACAAACTGGCTACATAACCTCGTGACTAGCTACTGGTATGAGTATCATTGATGCCAGTCCATCTGTCTATCACAGGATATACGGTTCGACGCGCGCTTTGTTTAAATTCACATCTGCATGAATTTAGCATTTACTTTCATTTGCATTTGGTTACGGTTTGTTTTATATGGTTGTGAACATTAATTCTGTAATTAAATATAGATAGATATACATCTCCTCTGCTACTTTATTTAATGAATTAATTAAGCTTGTAGCCTCATATTAAAACAGAGGCTAATATAAACTTTTTAATCTTACACAAAACACATAAGCACAGTACAATCCTAAAACAACGGTGATCACCGGTAGATCGACACTCTATCGACGATCGCCGTTGTCGTACCAGACGGCAAGCCTCTCAGAAGCTGTATATAAGTACACTGATTAATCCCGAAACGCGATAAATCAAAAAGGGTCATTGTGACGTTTATCAACTTGTGCATGGTGTTCCAGACACAGTCGGGTAAAGATTCCTACCACGCTTGATTATCTATACTAATGAAAAGTTTTTTTGTTTGTTTATTTGTTTAATCTCTGGAACTACCAATCGTATTCGAAAAATTCTTTTTGTAACTGATAGCCGGACTTACGAGGAATAGTATACACTATCTAACATTAGGTTACAATTCTCAGATAGCATTAAATATTGATTTTTGTGACGTAAGTCGGAAGTCGAGGACCTCCCGTACTGCTTTATCCGCGTACGCTAGCTTTATTGTTAATCCTCAGAGTTTGTTCTGTATTCTGAGTGTTAATCATACGAAAATAAACAATGTTCTACAAAACTAGTGGTCCTTAGTATATATAAAAAAAGTCAGCTATAGCATTTGTCTATCTCTTATACATAAGCCACAATAAGGTATTTTGTGACTAAGATTTGTTTAAAATTAAACAGTGATTTATAAGTATTATTTTTAGACATGGCATATTAATCCTTACAAACAAAAGTTACTTCATTATAAAGACAATTTTATGAAGTTAAATTTTGCTCTTTATAGTATGTTAAATATTTGGTTACATAGTTTAGGATATAATTTAAAAAAATTGTATTTGCGGGAAGAACAATTATGATAGACTACACAGGTGCGTTGGCGGAGCGGTGTTTGTCGGATAAAATTAACACGGATGAAACCGTGGGGCACAGTTAGTGAGATATACACCGGCTGATCCCGGAACGCGACAAGTCTTTACCACCGCGGCAGAATTTGCTCCTGATGTATGTTGGTCGCGATTCAGTTGTGACCAATTGTTGTGTTCTACCACCCAGCAAAATTATGCTAATGATGATCAACCTCGTATTTTAGTCGAAAAATTTTAATATCTATTTTACCCACACTTTGTCGTTCCGAGTGTAGTACAAAATAACAATAAGGCATGACACATTTATAAAGATCAACCTCATATTTGTGACCCTCATGAAATGCGTATACTGAGTTACCTTCAAGAATTTTGCCAGAAAACACATAAATGGGGGTTTACGCCATTAGGTAGCTTTAGCTCTTTGCCTTCATTCATACGGTTCCTTTGATAGGGTTTTGATCACAATAAATGAAAAGTTAAATTTATATTTTCGAAAACAAAATTTAAAATCTCCGAAAGAGTAAGTAATAAGTTGATTGACCCACAAACTAATATTAGAGTATTGTCTACGTATACAAGTGTGATGTCTGGCTTAATATAATAGGTAGGTAATCTAAAAAAATATTTTTTTGCAACATTCGACACAAATTGTCCCAGTTCGGTTGACTCTGTGTTTAATCTATACATATAATAAAAACGTAACTGATCGATGTCTGTACATAGAAGATATATGAGAAAAACTATTATTGGGGGCCTTTATCAAAGCAGCAGAACCCAAAATAATGATTGCTAGAATTTTTGTGTTTGTCGGTTTGTCGGTTTGCCAACTTTCGTGCGCGCTAATCTCAGAAACTGTTTTCACTAATATGTTTTGGTAAGGTTCACCTAACATTTAGTGTTTGTTTTATTTCAATAAATTCATAAATAAAAAAGTTATATCAATTTAGAAAATCACGTCGGACATTTGTTCGATAAAAATACTATAAAATAGCTCTTCAGTTGAACTGACTGAAACTTTAGTTATCTGTATATTATGGTTTGTAAAACGATGATGATTGAAACCTTTCATAAAGTTAAAAAATAGAGTTTCAAAAATGGTAAAATTCCAATATAAGTTGACCTCAGATCTATGTGATAAATCATATTAAAAGAGGGTCAGCGTAGCCTGGATAATTGTCAGTTAAATATAGCTGCGCCGCGCTAGGGATGCCAAATCATTTCGAAAAAGATCGATTCGAATCGAACTCTTATGAAACGATTCACAAAAAAATCGATGTCTAAAAACATCGATCACTCAAAAATCAAATTTTTTCGATTCACTTTCGCATTTGTATCAATAATATAAAAATCTCTAAAATAGAAAATTAGAAGGACACCACAACAAGCGATCTCTTGTCATTTTTACCTTACCCAAGTATCAGTTATTATAAAAAGCATAGAAAAGTATACAGAGAGAGAATTTATTACAGGTATGGAAAGAGAATTCATTTCAAAAATTTATTCTTATAAACTGTTGTCGTTATTTTGCTGTTGGGTAATAATTTACTGTTAGTATTTTAATTGGTAAATGACACCATAGAAAATGATAGTATAATGAAATGAATAATCCATACCTACTAATATTATAATTGCGAAAGTAATTCTGTCTGTCCCGTCTTTTGCATTTTCAAGCCTAGATCGTTGAACCAATTTTGAAGAATCTTGGTTGAGAAAGGACATAGGCTACTTTTGGAAATAAAATTGGAATGGGCGCAATGGGGGGTGAAAGTTCGTCTAAAGAACTCAATTTTGATAAATTTTGGTATAGAGATATGTTGGACTTTGGAGAAAGACTTTGGCTACCTTATGTGGTGAAAATAAAACTTAAATGGGTGAAATAGGAGACGGAGGTTTGTACGAAGAACCTGTTAAACCAATTTTGATGAATAGAGATATATTGGACCTTGAAGAAAAACATTGGATTACCTTATGTCGTGAAAATAAAACTTTAAGAGGTGAAATAGGAGATGAAAGATTGTATGAAGAACCCACTATTTCTAAATTTAGGGATATGAAAATTCATATTTATGCTTTTAGGAAGAAATAACAGTGTTTCGCGTTTTAAAAAATAAAGAATGATTTACAATACACATAGACTGCACCCGTTGATACTAAACAAAATGTCCCTGAGACATAAGCTTACATTATACAAGACATATTGTCCATCCTATCATGACATTTAAGCTGCTCCACATTCGCACATACGTCAAAGTTCAGCATCAACAAACCCGATTCTTACGTAAAATTAACAAAGCTCCTTGGTACGTTAGACAGGAAGACCTCCATAAAGATATGGAACTTCCCTCGGTCGAATCGTATATTACATACCTTGCGCGATCGTAGGTACTTCGACACTGCGTCGAATCACACGAATTTGTTGGTGAAAGCCGCTGCGAGTTACACCCCAAAACCGAACATTCACCGCGAACAACTCCAGCTGCTAATATCTTCACCGATCCCGTTTATAAGATCGAGGAATTAAACAAATACTACTCCACCGTCTCTCCAAACAAAGCGTGCTCGCGCCCACGCCCGCGAAACCACCGTTCCCTCCGCAGGGGACGGGCGGTTAATTTCGCTCCTGCAAACCCGTCACGTCCTCCCTCTCTTGCAGCAACTCAAGCCTAGGTCCGTTCCCTCAGTGTAGAACCCTTGAGTCATGCAGCCGCTCGCGCGATACAGGTGACACTGCACTTGCAATCACGTAGCTACCCACCCACACACATCACACACAATATGTACATACATACGTGCACACCACATAAGTACATAGATTCTGTAAGGGACCTTTTTTCTCTTTTTTTACGATAGTTACTTTCGATCATGTTTCCAGAATACTAAATACATATACACATGTTCATTCCTTTCTCCCAGGAGGCAGGGACATGTATATATTATGTATGCGTTAGTTTAGCTTGAATTTTTTACGGATAGGGAATTAGTCAGTTCGCGACCTTTTCACAATCGCGGTAATAGCCCAAGCCAACGTTCGGCCACTTTGGCACCCTTGTGCGCATGTTGCTCACGCTTTCGCGGCTGAATGCCTTAAGCGCTTGCCCCCAAGCTTGATGAAGCTGTCAAAGCCATCAGTGGCTTTATTTCTTAAGTGCCCCTTAGGCTAAGAGTATAGTCAGTGAAAAAAAAGAAACGATCTATGATTTTCTTTTGGCTTGTCGTGTTCCGAGATCAGTCCGTGTATATCTATACTATTAATAATTTAGTAAAGCGGACGAGTTTTTTGTTTGTTTGTTTAAACACGGTAATCTTCCTCCCAGGAGGTAGGGAACATGTGTATATGTATATGTTAGTTTAGCTCGAATTTTACGGATAGGGAATTAGCCAGACCGCGACTTAGTTGCAATCGCGGCAACAGCCCAAGCCGAGGTCCGGCCACTTTGGCACCCTTGCGCGCATGTTGTTTACGCTTTCGCGACTGAGTGCCATAAGCGCTCACCCCCAAGCCCGGTAAAGCTGTAAAAGCCATCAGCGGCTCTGTTTTTGGATAGGGCCCCTCAGGATAACTCATTCGCAAGATTATTTCAATTGTTACATTAAAGAGTCACTGGTGAAGAGTAGGGTACTCATCGATATAAATAAATTGATAGAGGTTTGCCGTTGTGAGCACATTACAACCTACTGCATAGATTTTGATCACTTTTTGTATTACACCTTATTGCATACTTGGTCCTTAGCTATAAAAAATTATCACGATATCTTCATAAACAATAATTCTGTAGACTACGCGAGCAGAGCCGCGAGCCCAACGAGTAGCTAAATTAATAATGTTTTTTAGTTCTTAACATCATTGATTAAAAATGATATTTTTTAGGTAATTGATACGGCATTGACGCTCTTTACATGCCATCGTGAATGGTGGGCAATTGCCCTCAGATCACTTTCCACTTGATACCGGCGCGGCGCGGCGTTTTTTTTTTTTTTTTTTTTTTTTTTTTTTTTTTTTTTTTTTTTTTTTTTTTTTTTTTTTTTTTTTTTTAGAACTGACTACACTGTTAGCTTTAGGGGCCCTAAAGCCGCTGTGGCTTTTACAGCTTCACCGGACTTGGGGGCGAGCGCAGAGGGCACTCAGCCGCGAAAGTTTTGTGGACGACTCGCACGAGGGTGCCAAAGTGGCCGGACCTCGGCTCGGGCGGTCGTCGCGTTCGCAAATAGGTCGCGATCTATTCGAATCCCTACACCTACGATTCGACGCGGCGCGGCGTGAGCGAGAAGAAACATTTATCCTTTTTTGACAAGAGTTTCCGCCTTACGCTGTGATTTTCTATCTGTTTGGTTTCAACTTGCTGTTAACAAAATTTATATCGTTTTCAAATTGCTTTTAGTGAGTCTAACGCTTCTATTTGTGACAAATCGTCATTGGTACTTATCTAATTTTTATTTTCTTTATAGACAGGCTGACTGACTGACGATAAAAGATACTATAATTTAAACTGTCTCATTGTCGTGTTGCAAAACTATATAATTTTTTAATGAATAAAGCCACTATTTGTTATCAATTTATTTAAAAAAAAATTTATTAAGAAATAGTACATATGTTTTTTAGATCTGACTACACTGTTAGCCTTAGGGGCCCTGAAGCTGCTGCGGCTTTTACAGCTTCACCGAACTTGGGAACCAACCACACGAACACGCGTTTCTAGAGTATTCTGTAGTGTTGCCAAGTCAAGGAAACAAGAAGCGGCCAATCACTTTGATAAAGTTGCTAGAATGTTAAAAATATCGTTCCCTAAAAGTGGCCAAAAATTTAAATTGAAAACAAATAAGTTAAAAACGTTTTATTTATTGATTTTATGTTGATTCAACATAACACTCATAAGACGTTGATGGTTCTGATTTTTTTAAAACAAGGAAAGCAGTCTATAAGTAATCTCTTTTTCTCTTAGTAAACAATTAAGTGCATGTAAACTTATCTTATTTCTATACCTAGGTACCTACTTTTCTTTACTGCTCCCAGGATGCTAAATTTTAATAATCTTTCCCACTCAGCATTTAAGATAGAGAAAAAAGAGCCGTCAGAGGCAAATCTTGAAATACTGATTTTCCACTGGCATTGTAGATGTGTGAAAACAAGTGCTATGATATGGAAATATAAAATATTGTGTATTATTCTAAGCGTTGCTTAATTCGTGGGTAAAATATTTAGCCACTAATATTTGATATTTTTGGCTAAACCAGAAAGGCGTACGATTTTAAAAACACTCTTGCGTTTGAACCTTATGAGCGGGAGCTGCACGGGTGGTGGGGATGAGAAGCTCGGTTCTCGGAAATTTAGTCGCAATGAATCGCTTCACCGCTACGCAGCGTGCATTCTGCGTTAAACATTATTATAAAAATGGCGATTCGTGCGCTATTATTCGACGTTTATTTCGGCATGAGTTTGGATTACATGACGTAAATCAGTGTCCGAAGGAAAGTGTGATTCGATTGTGGGTCAGAAAGTTCGAAGCTACTGGTTCGACTCTCAAACAGAAGCCTGCGGGACGCCCAGGGTCAACAAGAACGGAAGACACAATTGAACAAGTTAGAGCTTCAGTTCAACGTAATCCTATCGACTCGCAAGCGATCAGCTGAACTTGTGGTGTCCAGAACATCTTTGCGTCGAATTTGGTGAAAGTTTTGAATTTGCACCCATATAAAATTCAACTTGTGCAGGAATTACTGCCAAATTACCCAATTTTACGACGAGCTTTTGTTGAAACAATGTTGGAACGCTTTCAGAGTTTCAACAATATTCTGTTCTTCGACGAAGCCCATTTTCACTTAAATGCACTTAAAAAGAATTGCCGTTACTGGACTGCACAGAACCCACGTACAAAACATCAAAAGCCTCTGCATTCGCCGAAAGTAACTGTTTGGGCGGCCATATCAGCACACGGAATTATCGGACCCTATTTCTTTGAAAATCAATAAAGGCAATCTGTCACTGTAAATTCCGACCGATACATAGCCATGTTAAGGGATTTTTTCTTTCCGCAACTGCAAGAATTTGAAGCCTATAATCGTGCGATGTGGTTTCAACAAGATGGTGCGACATGCCATACATCTAATGCTTCGTTGGCGGTCGTAAACGAGACATTTGCTGGAAAACTGATATCGCGCCGAGATGACATTGCATGGTCGCCTAGAAGTCTGGACCCTACGCCACCGGACTTTTTCATGTGAGGATACCTGAAAAGTAGGTCTACTCCAATAACCCAGCCACGATTAACCAGTTGAAGATAAATATCCGAGAAGAAATGGCAGCTATTCTTCGCGCAATGTGTCAGCGAGTTTTTACCAATTTGAGGTTCAGATTCGAGGAATGTTTGCAGCGGGATGGTGCACACCTGAATGGTGTAATTTTTGAGAAATACATTTCCCATATGTCTATTTTAATTGAAATAAAGATGTATATTGTATTTAATTTTTTTTAAATCGTAAAGATCTTTCTGGCCCACCTGTATTACGTACATTTATACCTATATTATAATAATATGAATCGAATTGCGATAAAATCCCCTAAAATACGAGAATAACAGAGGAATATCTATTAATTGAAGCTTAATAATTAATGAAATTACCTACTGTAACTAAAGTTAGGAATACATGAATAAATAAATTTATATATATGTAATATGAATTTAAATTCTGATAAAAATTTATAAATATTAAAGGAAATCGGACACTCGGAACAAAATAATAAGGTAACACAACTATGATAATAAAAGGTAAAAATGAAAAACCTTTTTAGTGATGATGTTTCAAACTACCTTCAGCACAAACAAACGAATGAAAATATTCGTTGACACTTCGATTTATATTATAAAAAAGTAACATTTAATTTGAAATATCATGTATACAGATGAAAATTCAGATAGAGATAGCGACTGTGCACAAAATACACCTGAGAATAGTCCAAACGTGACTAAAAAGTCCTTATCTACAGTTGGATTTAGAAGTAATTCAGAAAATCAAAATGCAAGACCGCTGGCATTACGAGCGACGCAGTCCTTCACTGGAGCAGTCGACGAGCTCAAATTGTGTGGCAATTTGCAAAGAATAAACCTTTGCAACAAGTCGTCACCAAAAATGACAACAGTTTGCCCGTGCGGGTGCCTCCTGCGTCCTGCTACGACCGGCCCATTCAGAACAAGAGAACAGAACACGTTAGCACTTCATGTCGTCTCACCAGACGTCCTCACTTACCACGGTTATCAACATGAACCCAGTGATATAGCTATGTTTTGGAAAAAAGATTGTAGGATGTTTTTATGGAAAGGAAAATCGAGAATGAAAAACGTAATCCATGCTGATTCGTACAAAAACTAATTTGAAATGTTTATATTGTCGATTCAATAAAATATTTTAAATAACATTTATCTATACAAATATAAATATTATAAAGTTCAAGATGTCTTCTTTTCGTTTGTGTTCACGCACCTAGAACTATCAATAGAATTTGTTTCTTTTTTTATATAACTCACACTAAAACTCTAAGGAGCTGAGCAGTAACCATGCAATACAATTCAAGCACAGGCACTGAGAACGATAGGCTACATGGTAGCGATGGCGGCGAGCGACGCGGTAGAATAAATTGAACACTGATGAAACCGTGGTGCACAGCTAGTATTTTTATAAAAATAAGTTCTTTTTTAGGAAAGGTTTATTCCATAAAATACAAAAATAAATATGAATTGTAATATTTAAGATCTATTGTTTTTTGTTGATACATATTATATAAATTTATTACTGATAAATTGACGTTTTTGTTTATTGTAATGTCTGAACTGTATCCAAAGGCTGTTTTTCAACACCCGGCAAATTAGATTCAACTGCTTCTCCGCATGAAAATCTTATATAATCTATGATTTCGATTTTATTTTCGTGTAACACTTCTTCTACTGTAAATGAAGGTTCCAACAAATATTCTTGGAAAATGAGACAAGTTTCGTCATCTGCGTTTTTGGCCGGTTTGTCCTTCTCTTTGTCGCCAATTTTATTTGGGGCACAGCCTACAATGTGCTGACAAATCTGTCTGCCGACATCCTTCATTTCATCTGAATTGCTTATATGCAAGTAAAGCACCATATTTTCCAGCCGAGTAATCACCCAGAGTTGCAGGCGCTGGATGGGTATATGCAGTAATTTTAACATCCTTACTGTTTGCCTTCCAACACTCAGCTCGCCTAAGCACTGCGTTTTCCCCAACAGTTCCAATGAACAAAGCCAAAATTTCTGATAATTTCTTCCCACCATCTGCTGTTAAATTTCCTAGTTGTTCACTGTCTAACTCCATCTACAAAATAAAATAATATTTTATTTTATTACAAAGTTTTAAAGTTGAATGCATTAAAACAGATTAAGTTGTCTGTCTTCAAGGTCTGTCACAAGCTTTTATTTAATTTTCTTTGTTAGTATGGGCCAAACCTTGCAAGTGAATTTTATAACAGTTATTCCTGACAGACTGAGCTGAAATTTTGTGTATAATATGTTTAGTTTGAATAACAATACAGGGTTAGCAAAGTGACGCCCTTCTATATATATCCAATGTGGCGGACACCCAAAGGTGGCGTATCAATTATTTTTTTATGGACCACTATGATAGGGGTTTCAAATGAAAGGGTTTATTTATAAATTTTTTTTTAAGAACAAGCTTTTATTAAAAAAAATCAGTAATTTTAAAAGCTTTTAGCACCATTCAAAAACGGAGAAAGGGGAATTGAAATTAAATAAATTTATTGCATGTTACAAGCTTTTCAAATTATTCTAATAATTAATAAAAGCTAGCTTTTAAAAAATTTTATTTTAAGTAATTTGTAAGTTTAGAGTTTGGCTCTAATATTAACTTGATGTTAAGAGATTAAGTGGCCCATGACGGTAATAAACTAAAGCTGACTCTAAAGTGCACCTGTTGGAACACACCACATACTTGGTGTTTGGTGACAGATTTTCAACTCGAGGGTGGTAGCTAGCCAGGCAGGCATTAGAAAATACCCGATCACATCCATCGACACAATGTCTGTACATGCTACTACTACTAAGCCATAATTACTTAGGTTATATCTTGGAGAGTTATTTTTATTTTTATTTTATTTTTATTTCGAATTCCTCTGTATACCTTTGTAATAGGTCCCTTTGATTGTAAATGAGTATGGGCAAACTTGTAACATGCGATAGTGGCATCCTCAATCATCTTCTGGAACTTATCATTCTTTGCCACAAAGTCTGTCTCACAATTAAGCTCAACAAGAGCGCCATGACCCTTGTCAAACTTGACAGCAATTAGGCCTTGACCTGCTGTCCTTCCAGCCAATTTAGTGGCTTTGGCCCATCCCATTGCCTGAGCTTGTTCATTCAACCAAACCTCAGCCTGTAATAATTAATATTTTTATTGTTTACAGTTATTTACAAGACAATTTTTAACAAAAACGAAAACCAAGTCATTGTTTTTGTGGAGTTTCCTGGTATATCTTTGAAATCGTAGATCCAATGCCCATGAAATTAAAATTGAGGTATACCTCTTTTCCAACAAAAATATAATCATCTAAATCGGTTCATCAACATACAACTTATGCCCAATCATATATAAAAAAATAATAATATTTAGTTGAACTGACAACCTCCTCCAATTTATAGTTAGGTAACTCATTACAGAAAGAGCATAGTATATACTTGTGTTTGAACGAGATAGCGATACGAGACCATTTTCGTATGTATTGGCCTATGTGAATCATTATAAAAAAGAACCTGATTATTTTTGTAAAATCTAAGGTTTTAAAGTGTAATTTAATGTATATTGGTAGTGTTAATAATTAGTTAATGTAACTGGATGCAACTCACATAACACAGAAAATATGATACAAAATAATAAACCTATAGCCTATTGAACACGAGACTTTAGTTTGACATCAAATTCACATCATATTGTGTCATATTTACATAGAATTGAAATCAAAAATATGTCATGTGTTCACTGAGAGATTGTTTGCTATTTATTTCAGAGTAGAATCTGTGGAAGGTTCAACTGTGCAATCACCACTGCCACACCTATTTTTATAGCAAAGCAGCAGGCTCATATGGTTGTGTTCAAGTTCGGAGGGTGTGGATGGCAAGATGCACTGGCATATAAGGGTTACAATTCAGTTCATCATAAGTGTACAGATGTACATAAACATATTATAACTGGCCTATTAAAATTATGGTATTTTTTGTGCATTGTTTACACATAGCAATAGGCTGCAGTCACCAATTAACTTCAGGTGGACTGTATTCCTGTTTATAATATATATAAACCATATAAGTCATAATAGCCATAAGTATAATTTTCAATTTTACTTATAACAAAATACTCCTAGTGTGACTTATTTATATTTTTTAAGTTTAAGCTAAATAAGCTTAATGGCAGTGTGTGAAATTGCGTCTCCCATATTTATATTTCTAAGCTTGAAGTTTTTGCGAAAATATATCAATCACAAATTAAGTGATAATTCACTTAAGTCCATTAAGATGACATATGTAAAGAAAATTGAGAAAAATATACTTTGAATAGTATTTCAGTAGATGTCATTTTCATGTATTGCAAAAACAAATTAACTTTTATTATTTAAAATTGATTTAAACAAACAAAGTGTTATGAATATAAAATTCCCTTTAAAATGTCTCTTTAACATCATATATGCAATGTTTTGTTATTATAATATTAAACTGAAGATACCTAGTTGTTGAAATTCAATAATCTATGATAACCTAACATCAAAAAAGTTGTATTTATAAGTTGTAGTGTAAAAACCTTAAAGAAAAATTTCATGTTAGGTCTAAAAATAAATTTAATACTTTTTCTAATGAATATGTTTTTTTTTACATTGGTTAAATTTACCAATTATTATTATGTATTTACTTTTGGCTGGGACATACATATATAATTTTATTATCTAAATTAATATTTATTATATATTCAATCATTGTTATGAGCATACCTTATCAGTATCATTGTTATGCATTTCTAAAGCTTTTTTGCAGTTGGCAATTGTATAACCTGTCTTCTTTCGTAGTTTTGCAAGTAAGGAAGACTCTGCAGCCCTACAAACTGGGCTAGTATGGAGTTTTCGCACCAACTGGAATATCATCTGAAAATAAGGTTAATATACAAACCTGTTCTCCAGGACTCCTAAAGGTTTCAATTCTTTACTGTTTTGAAGAACATATTTTATTGTTATGGAAGCTATAAAAATGAAGATTAATTAATTTAGAATACTATAATTGATTTGTTTTATTTAAAAAATACACTTTTGTAAGTTAGGCCAATATGAAAAATGAAAAAATTCATACTCTATTCAGGAAAATTATATTGTTAATAAACAGTAATTTGAAAAGAGATTGGTGAATGTACATAAAACACAAAGCCATTATTGTATTTACAAAGCTATTTGAGAGTAAAGCTGAATGCTGTACTGTTATTTTGAGAAATAACACTTTCAATTGTATTTCATAATTACACAACACAGTTTAAAAGCAAATCTTATACAATTTGTTTTATTTTTAAAACAATATAAACAATAAACTGCAAAGTTGTGCTCAGTACTACTGTAGTACTTATGACATCATCAGAGTAAAACAGAGAGCTCAAATCTGTACCATCAAGGCCACAGACAATGGTATGATATATTATATTGATCAGAATGGATTTGCGTTCCATAGCGTTATAATACAGCAGCCGTAAACCAGTTAGTTACCTTTGAATATGATTTCACTTTTAGTTTCATCATTCATGAAACAAACATAACCTACGAAAATAAAATAGTATTTTCAATTAAAATTATGAATATAACCTTTATAGTATAAGATTTGCATCAAAAATACACACTGGCCAGTTGTATCAACCTATCAACCAGAAAAAATATATTTCAGTTTGGTTGTCATGGAAAAGATAAATTTGACAAAGTCATTTTCCAGGGCGTTGTGATAGGAAAGTATAATATTTTTATTTAGTATTATTTAATTTGATTATCTTAATTATGTGGACATAAGATTGAAATAGGTAGTCGATATTATAATATAATAAACGAATTCATCATCTTACCTTCGTGAGTGTGAGTTGTGTAAGTTTTAACCAAGACTTAATTTTGAAGCAAATATCGGTATAATATATCAATTTTAATTCAATAATCCTTTACAAATTCTAAAAAGAATTCCCATTGATTTCAATATTTCAGGTTCTAAGTTCTAATTCAGCTGATAGTTTGGTTAAATAATAGCTGTCAAAAGCGTTTTATTTCTGAATTGCGTTAAGGTAATGTATTGCCATTTTATCTCATTGATTTTATATTATAAATGTGAAATTACGTTTTTTTGAATGTTTTTCCATGAATGTTTTCGCAAATAGCTGGATGGATGGTTATGTTGTCGATATAGGATACTTTTTTGTCGTGTCCAGACACCAGAAGCGAAGCGGACAGAAATCAGCTAGTACAGAAATATAATTAAAAAAAAAAATTCAATTGTTATGAAAAATATATTATACATATTTCAAAATAATAAATATTGTCTTAAAAACAAAAAAAAAGTAATGTGAAAGCAAAACCAAAACGCATAATTGAATACGCATGTAGCTACTGTAAAGGGAGAAGTACTAACTTTTATCGAAATTGATTTTTTTCTTCACTACAAATATCACTTAAAATGAATAAAGCTGAAAACTTAGTACCTAAGACACTCAAAAGATAAACATTGTATCAGTGTTTAAATAACATATCTGTGAATGGAATACTATAGTACAGGGTTCGATCAGATGCAATGAAATCTCTGTTTCAGTTTTCTGTTATTCCTCTATTTTTAATAAAGTATTTTCCCTTTTATAATCACATTACTTTTTTTAGCCTAAGTATCTTTCCACACTCTTACTATACCCCTCGCTCAACCGAGACTCCATTGTTCCATACACATGACTTTTTTATCCTCACTTCTATGGTTTGCCAACGCACAAATATAATCATTAAACAACTTATAATATTAAAATAAAATTTCAATAATGTACGTGTTATTTTATTTAATTATTAATAATATATTTACTTCTTCTTCTTCTTTTTCTTCCTAACTTGGCAACCGGTCCTCTTTAATGAAGACCATTACTGCCATTATCAAGTGAATTATAGTATCATGTGTTATGACGATTTAGTATCCTAACAAGATGGTGGCTCCCATGTTAGAACTTTCTAGGAAGATTTTGTGGGATCTCAGAATGAATGCTTTCAGCTTATATGTATAATCCACTTCACTTAAGCACAAAAACTAAACTATATCACGCAAAACGCCACCAATATTACATAATATAGGGTCAACAACCTAAGTTATTGAATGAAAAATAAAAAGTACAACATGTCACTTCAAGATCCCGCCAAAAACTCCTATATGTTTACTTATTCCGGTAACTCTTCTTCTTGTTTTGGCGCCGCAAAAGCACTTGCCAGTTTTAATGTTTTTAAGCCTTCATAACATTTTCCAATATACAAAGTGAGGTTTTCAGTGTCAATGTTTTAAAGTCTTAGTAAAAATTTAATATAATATAATATAGGGTCAAAACCTAAGTAAATGATTTAAAAATAAAAACTACAATATGTCACTTCAAGATCCCGCCAAAAACTCCTCCGGTAACTCGAATATAATAATAATATTCTTTATGATTGGTCGGCGACTATGAGTGGTTGACGACTAACACAAAAACATAATCAACTTTACTAGTAATATATTGATGTACGTGGCTTATAATAAATCTAATATATTTTAATAATGTACGTATTATTTAATAATTAGTTCACATGTTTACTTGCAAACTACCCGGTAATTCTAGTATATTATTATTAACCTTACAATAGTATACTACCCTAAGTCCATTACTTAAATTATAACAGTATATACTTTTAATAATATATTTTTGTAATAGATTTATCACATCGACAGTCAATTTTGTTTTACGTAAAAGCTTATTGCTCCATTAGTCTTAAAAATATTATCTGAATAAAACATACGTATTGATGAACAAGTGTTGATATTTGTACTTAATACAATATTTTTATGCTTAGGTAATAGACATACAGCGATCATGCAGAACCAAAAGCCGAATCGAAAGAAAAGTTTACATTCACCTTCATCGTCCGATGTTAAATTACCGAAAATACCTAAAATAAAGATGCCTGATGATTTTAAAATTCGAACACGACCGTTATTTTCTCTGCCGGAGGAAGTGTTGAAATTACCACCTCCTACTACGAAAGCATCGAAAATACAGGCTGCAAAATCTAGACCAAAGAAAAAATCCAGTGGTATGTAATATGAATATTTCAAAATAAATAATGTACTTAAGTACTTGTTTATTACCTTTTAAACTTTCATTCATTTCACCCCAACGTACAATGAACCTTATTTTTAAAATTCATTTTCACTATAAAAAATATGCTTGCGTTTGACCACTACCTCGCCTGATCGTAAGTGATGATGTTAATGTGATCTACGATGGAGCACACTTGCTTAGAAGTAGGCAGAACTATTACTACTAGATAGCAACAGGTTGTAATTATCGGGAAATACAACTACTCTGGCAAAGAGTCCACTCTTTAGCGGTACGCATGATTAATGTGCGCACTGGTGGAATTATATAACCATATATCGATGCATATAACATATTTTAGAATCCCATTGTATGTACGGAATATTTATGACTCTGTCTATTATTGTTTTTGAAGCTCAGCGAAATTGATTGTTACATTGATTGTTTCAATGTATGAGTAACAATATAATATAAACAAACCTGAGTAATTTCTACATTTTAAGGAGTTTTCGTTAATAGAGTTTAAACTGTATTTGATTATCATAGGCCTATGAATCATCTGATTAAATACATAGGTATTATCACTACTTATATATAAATGATATTATTAATTAATTAATGATATTAATGGTATACTCATACTAACTAATTTTTTCCTATAATTTCAAATTGAGATATAAAACCTTTCATTCCAGTGATGCAAAGCTTTACAGCTATGAGGAAAGGCACGCGAAGAATTCAGGGCGAAATTGATGAATTTAATTTGTCAGTCAACTCCTGGAGAGGACGGTGACGCCGATGCCATACCCTCTGCCGAGGAAAAGAATATGCTTCGTTATTATTATTATTTGCGTTATGGAATCGATACTATTCATGTAGCGCCTTTGGATAATAAAATTATATTACGGTGAATAAAATTAATAATTATATAAGTACTGCATATGGTATATGTATATAGGTCGGTATTTTGTTACAAATAAAAAATATAAGATCTTTTATCACATAAACTTTATTAAGATACAATATACATTTTAAGACACATCATCAAACATATATGTCATAATTAAAAAAAAAATTTTTAGTTTATAAAACTTCATTTTTGGCGTAAAATGGGAACACGCTAAGCCTAGTGGGAGAAATGGCTCTCAAGTGCAGCTCCTGGAGTACACCTATAAGTGATTGGGGACAGATTCTCAACTTGTATGTGGGCCTTTGATTATACAGACGCTAGGCAGAAGCGCATCAGAAAATGCCCGATCCATCATGCTTTGATTTCATCACGATGCTTTCCTTAACCAAAAACTCAGGCTCATTGTAGGCATTCGAACTCTCGTAGATCGACGCCGCGCCGCGGTGGCCGTCTCTGTTCATGTCCATTAATCCAATCTAAATCACCGATGAACGGAATGAGACTAGTTCGAAAATAGTACCTACTTTAATTGTTAGTTGATATCGAAAATAATAAACGCTTTTTATGAACTCTTTGTGTCTATGTTACAGTGTCCACAATTTGATACCTCTTAAGCTTAAGAAATGGAAAGACACGCTATTCGAGTGCACGGATGAAATGCGAGAGGATTTCATGATGAGCATGAAGAAGGCTATTGTTGATTTTGTGCTTAAGGATCCCAATACGGTAGTAACAAAATAATAACGATAAGTAATTTCCCACTATTTTCAAATGTCTATTCCCAAGGAGGTAAGGCATGGATCTAATTACCGTACTAGCACAAAGTAAAATAAATAAGTACAGAAAGACAAGGACAGAGAGAGAGAGATAGAGATACTCTAGCGCTAGGGCTGGCATCTACAACATTTTTCAATTAATAAAACATTTATTAATAAACATTATTTCAGCGTATTAATTTATAACTAGTGATACCCGTGGCTGCGCATGCGTATATTACACAGTAAATAATTTGTCAACAAGGAATCTTTTTAGTTTCGTCATATCCATATGTCCGCGGCTTAGTTCAGAGATTCTTAGCACTAGGAAGATGTATTTGGTATGGGTACCTATATAAATAAAAATCACGCCGTTAAAGTGGTAAAATAAAATAACTTTTTTTTGGTACCTTCCATACACGTAAAGGGATGATTTTTTTTATCTCGTCTATCCCTCGGTGTGGGGTGTCGTTGTATATGTCTTTGGAAAATATTGCGTGTGTGTAAAACTATTTATCGATTCAGAGAACCGTTTGCGAAATAGAAAGCTTTTCATTGCAGATTTAGAGTCAAGTAGGTATAGCCCCTCTGCCAGTTAAACGGTTGTGTTTGGATATGTGAAAAATGTGAAAAACTAAGTTAAAAAGAAAAATATCACAGCTAAGTAGGCTTTACAAGTTAACGAATAATAGTAAACCAACTTAAAAATATATTTCGAGACGTAATTTTTTACAAATTCCATTGAAAATCACATAAAGCCCTTTGGAAGAACTATTGCAAAGGGAGGATCCTCCGACCAGACGGGTGTTATGTCTGGCGGGCAGCTGCCCAACGGTTGTAGTCGGGTTCTTGTATATACACTCAATTGAAGAGTTAATTTCTATAGCGCGATGTAGGATGCGTCGTATGTGGCTCGATAGATGTCGCTATGTGTCGCTATGTAGATGTCGCTACATCACTCCCCTCCGAGACCGGAGGTCGATAGCAGGTTGAGTCGTCCATACATCATCTAGTGATGCTTGCCGGGCCAGTGGGATGTTCCAGTGAGTCGGAACCAGATGCCGCATAGTTCACGGTGAGTCGGAACTGTCTGCGGTGATGCCCCCAGTGAGTCGGGGTGATGTCCCCAGTGAGTCAGGGTAATGCCCCAGTGAGTCGGGGTGATGCTGCAAGAATGCTCCAGTGAGTCGGAGTGTTGCAGTACTGCGTAGTGACTGGCTGCTGCGTCGACCAGGAGAGAAGTGCGTCTCTGCTTGCTGACCGGCCGAAGTGCAGTGTGCTGTGCCAAGGTCGCTGAGAAGGTTGTGGGTGATGACCAGGAATGCGCGTCCGCTGCATGCTGGTGGTCAGGATACCCGAAGTAGCCGTGGATGCTGGCTGGCTGTATGACTCGCTGCTCGAAAGCTTGTGGAAGTGATAATGACGTCACGATGTAGCTGTGCGAAGAAGGTTGCGCTGACGTTCATGCTCGGGGTCACCAGTGTAGAAGAACTATTGCAAAGGGAGGATCCTCCGACCAGACGGGTGTTATGTCTGGCGGGCAGCTGCCCCGACTGTTGTAGTCGGGTTCTTGTATATACACTCAATTGAAGAGTTAATTTCTATAGCGCGATGTAGGATGCGTCGTATGTGGCTCGATAGATGTCGCTATGTGTCGCTATGTAGATGTCGCTACAGCCCCAATCTAAGTATGTATTATTGTGACGGGCAAGTACGGAACCCTACATTGCGTGTGGCCCGACGCCCAGTAGGCAATTTTTTTAAAATTTTTACTCGATAGTTCAAAAGCCATCAATTGAGGTATATATAACATATACTTCCAGTGTAAATAATTGGTTAAGAAGAAATTTATTTTACAATTTCTAAAAGTCTTATTCACGATTCTTATAGTTCAGAGATTCCAAAATTGTTAGAAGTTACTAACAGACAGACGGGAAAAAAATAATTAATGGCACATTCATGATCAGGATGACTATCGGGAAATTTGGAAAAATATTGCATGTACAGACAGAACTACAGATTTATTCGTATAGTTAAATAATTTGTTTTATAAAAGTAACTCCTGATTTCATGTTCGTTAGTAAGTCTTTAGAGTTTGATTAAATAGATTTAAAATGGTTTTTTTTTTGCATTAATTGCTCAGGAAGAATCTTTGGAAGAAGAAGACACGCCTCTTAAACAAGAGTTAGCGAAGAAAGACGACGCGTGGAGAAACCGTTACGCCCTTGCCAAGAAGTATTTAACCCAAAATTTGCACAGTGTTAACCCATGTATCGCGCAGGTCTTGCAAGTATGGTGGAAGCAGTTCAAGTAACTAAATATTATTTCATTTTATTCAAATATTTTTTGATGCCTTTTCCTAGTAGTGAAGTGTCCGTGGATAAACATGTCTTTAAGAAAGCACATTACCGATTTGCCTGTCAATAGGTTTAAGAATCATGTTAAGCAAGTTTTATCGTCAATGATAGTGATGTCAGAAAATTACAGCTTCTCTGAATATCCACGAAATATGCTATTATCTGTAAACAATACATATAAATAGTGTAAAACAGTTTTGATAAGCTCAATCCAGTTTTTTATCTACTCTCGTCGATGACTGGCATGTTTTTCGAAACGGTAGTATTTTCTTAGGGCGTAAATTGAAAAATATATTTTTAATTAACATGTATATTTATTTTATTATATAATTTCGTTTGATTTTAATTATCATTTTGAAATTGAATGTTCTCTCCAGTGATTTAAGATTAATTAGTATGAAAGATATAATGACAACGAACGAGGCGTACGAACTACAAGACTTTTGTTTCGTCTCCAAAAGACATATCGAGGCAGCAGGAAACGTTCTGACACATCAATGGATACCAACCTTGCAGGCCATTTTTCTTCAGGTTTGCTTTAACATTTTTTATTTATTTACTAGGTACTTTATGAGCGCGAATGTGTGTTAGTGCAAAAAGGTGCAAATCTTGTTGTCCGCTGACGCTTCTGCACTGAGCTTTTACTAACTAGTAATGTAACAGTGCAACGTGTCGCAGGATTTTATAACAGCATAATATGTTATTTCAGGGTACCAAGAAAAAGCAAATACCAGATCCGAAACAAGTATCAAAAATAAAGCGTTTCTATAATTGTTTAGCGTGTATAATGAGTTACAATTTACAAACTTTGTGTTTGAAGTCTATGAAAGAATTTACAGACTACATATTAGACGTAGGGGTGAGTTTGAAAAATTATTAACTTTTATGACATAAACTTTAAAGCACTGAATATGTGATATGTATGTAATTTTTTTTTTTTCAATTTATGGAACCATTCGACCACTCTGTTTTTATTTACTTTATCATAAAACATGATATAAAATGTGCCCATGTAAAATTAATTTCAGGGAGCAAACCAAGGATTTGTAATAAATCTCACATTTCAAAACGATGCGATCGAATTTGAGCCTTCATTTAAACAGTTTAAAGATCAATTATGTCTCTTGTATGATTTTTTGATTGACGCTTGCCGTCAGTCCCCGCGTTTGGAAACCATGTTATACCAGGACTACATTGCAACTGGTAGAACTACATTAAAGGTACACATTTTTTAATATTCAATTGTTTTGTTCTAAATTCTAATTCCAATTATAATATTCTATTTATACCATAAACTTATTATAAATGAATAACTATTGCCCATGACTTAGCTCCCGTTGTCTTGAAAATGAAATAACTAACAAACCAACTGTTGTAAACTGGTTATACTAATACGGAAACCTTCACTGGCGTTCCCGCAACAACTCACCAAAATTTCATCGCAATCGGGTTGAAGGTTTAGGAACGCTCAAGGGACAAACAAACAAAGGAAAAATATTTTTTATATATAAGTAGATGAAGGATGTAATTCAGGATTATCAAGAACATAAATTCATATCCGTTTCAAAAAATGTGAATACCTCTATACTTAAAGTTTGTTATAGATAAGACTATTGAATTTTAAAACTGGTTTTATCCCTGGATTAAGGTAGAAATTTTGTAAATTGTTTTATAATTAATATATTTATTCATGTTTCACCAGCCTATTATAGATAACGATCTTGTGGAAGATTACAAAGCAAGTGTGGTCGACTTGATAAATGAACAAAGAATTGGACCAGAGCTTAGAGTGCAAGATTTTGACGACTATATCCCTCTTTTAGATGGAGAGGTAAGTTACAAATATTGATGACGCCACAATAACATTTTGACAAAATGTTATATGCGTCATGCGAGCTACATAATAATATATACACACGTACGCGAGTAAGAAAAATGCCATTTATAGAATATATCCTTAAATAGAAATAAATCGCAATATCAAAATGTTATTACAAATAAATAACAAAGTACACTTATCACGCTCTTCTTCCCGAGTACCTACTTTTTAGTCATCGTAGTAGTCCTTTTTTTCTCTTTACTTTTCTTACGGTTGTCGCTTCGATGTCCAGACTAAAACTGTATTTAGTCCGATAGTGGCATACTTTTTATAATCGTTTAAATGAGGTTTGGAATGTTAGAAATTTGCTTGTTTGTTTGTCATACTTGGAACGATATTATTTTTTGAGAAATGTATGTATATGTTCCACGTATCAACGCACTACGGTGGCCGCCATATCTTTCTAAAAATTAATATACGGTGCCTATTAATTTTAGAGAATTCTAGAACTTTCTGAACGTTTGAACGTTTGTTTGAACAATGGTCCAGTAAATAATTATAAAGGAACATTTATCGGTTAAACTAAATAGTTTACAAATGTATTAATTGTTTTCCCATTGATTGACACAAGTTTACAATATTGTGGTCTAAATTGCTGCATTAAGACTGTGAGTAAGGTATGATAAAAAAAGAAATAATACTTTTGTTATATTCATATAGAATTATAATTATATTACATACCATCACGCCTGTATTCTCCGAAGGGTAAGGCAGAGGTGTACATTTGTACACCTACAGTTCGCCGAGTATGTTTTTAGGTCCCATGTAATAGGGGGCGAGCTATTGCCATTAATCGGGCACGAAACCAAACTCCGAGCTGCTACTGAGAATTTCATAGGAAAAACCCAATAACACTTTGCTCGACTTGGGATTCGAACCTTGGACCTCACTCATAGCAGTCGCGCTTACGACCACTAGGCTAACGAGGCAGTTATGCAAATTATTCTATGCAAATGTTAAAAGTCATAACTTTGTAATACCATGTCACCATGTCATATATCACACACAGTCTACTGAGAGGATAGTACGTATATATCAGGGCAAGAGACTATTGCGTTTGATAAACAGGTTCGGCCCAGTTTAGACGCTAGAATTCAAAGAACGAAAAATAATGTGTCGTAGAAATAAGACCTATAATCAATGACATTTTATATACAGACGCGTCATACGCCAACACCATTGCACTAAAAACAGCGTAATTTATTGATATATAGAAATAATAAGTAATGCTTCCAGTTAAACAGTACGCAAAAAAGAGAAAGAATCTGAAAACGTTAAGCGATTTTTGTTGTTAGAAAGAATGAAATATATATTTTGAGCTGTAGTGACGTGCAACGGCGACAATGGATAATACGTGACTAAATGAATGTCGGGCAATTACCTGACTTTAGTATTGCCAAAATAGAACGCGGTTAACGCATCTACATTTATAAAAACATCTTTGCCTATATTATTGTAATTTACTATTTACTTTAAGTACGAAAACCCACACACAATGTATAGACATCCGATTGACTTGAAATGTAGAATAGTTATGTACTACTTTCGCAATGTAGACGCTCACTAAGAACGGATTTTGGGAAATTCAACATCTTGGATGTAAAATAGGGGCTGAAAGTTTGTATGAAGTGGGTGAAAAAACATTATCTTTTGACCTGAAATTTTATACATAGTAAATTGTAAGTAATTTCATAATTGATGTATTAAAACAATTGTCAATATTACTTTTAGAAATAGTAAAAAAATAATTCAATACATTAAATTGTCATCAATTCTTAACCGGTTCTGATCAAATTTTGTAAACGGGAAGTATACCTACGCCATTCCATAATTGATGGGCAATAAGAATCGGCAATAATATATTTATTTAATAATATATAATAACCGATTTTGATGAAATTTTATTACACTGGAAGTATATGTCATTTCTTAATTGATAGACTATATGAATTGTTATTAATATGAGTAAAATAAAATTACGGGATGTAAATAATTACTGCTTAACAAACGCGTGCGGACTGCGGAGCCGCGGGCACCGACCTTGTAAGTGAATAAAGATAAGGATATTATATATACATATATACAAATACATAAAATTATAATTCATTCGCTTATAAAAACAAACACATACACGATGTAAAAAATCATACGATACCCAGTACAATATCGTGACAGCGCCATCTCCTATCAATACAAAAAGTAACCATGAGAATATTTGATTTATTTATATTTCAACTGATCTATACAATGAAATAAAATTGAAGTGTCTTTTTGTAATGTCAAAACAATAGTTTTTTAGTAAATGCATTTGAAAGTATATACGATAGATACTAAAACAACAAAAAAACAATTTAAATTTTTTTGTCTGTCTGATTGTTCCGGGTAATCTCCAAAACGGTTGGACCTATTTTGACGATACTTTCACTGATAAATATCTAATGTTATAAGGAGTAACTTAGGCTACTTTTATTTTAGAAAAAGAATAAGGGTTCTGCACAAATAAAAAAAAACTGGTCATGGTCAATCAATTCGGGCGCTTAAATGGCTTACGCTGAGTAAACTGTAAGAGATATAGCAAATTAATGTACTACACAATTGTAAACATTAAAAATACCTACAAAAATGTCAGAGAGACTATACATCTATATTTTAAGGAACACCCACAATAAACACTTTTGTCTTTAAAATAGCCGTGAGCGGGGGAGTAATCTTCGAGCGGGCATTCTGTAGTCCACGTGAGCGAAGCTAGTTATTATATAAAATGTTTCGATTTTATCAAACAAATAAATGTTTTCCTTATAAACCGAGTGCTAATATTCAAGATTTTATTTTATTTACATAAGTAGTAGTTTTGAAGGATAAATGAATTACAGGCACTGTCTCAAGTAGAAGCCTTCATAAATAGTCAACCGGAAAAGACATTCGAAGAGTTTTGCGAAGAATCAATAAAATACGTTGAGCTAGCTAAGGAAATTCCCTCGAAGCTGGAGGGAACCATTATGATTGGCATGTTCCGGATGCAGAGGGGAGATTTGATCAATACACTGCGAACGGGTGCGATACGACTCGCTAGCACGTTGCTCAGGAGGATGACTGAGGATTATCAGAATATGATTCGATCGTAAGGTTTATTTTGAGATTTGCGACAACTGATTTAATTAGAAGTACTTTTATAGACATAGGCATTTACGTCTGCTAGAGACGATTCCATCAGATACCTACGTTTATTATGGTATCAACTAATTCTAGATACGCAAAAAAATCCACATCTTGTTAAATATATAAAAAGTTAAGTTACAAATATTTCTATAAAAGATAATTGTACTCCAGGATCTATGATGACTATTCGACAATTGCGAATACTTTACTGACGCCACCGACAGACACTGCTGCGTTGATGGATCTGATCGCATATTGTAAGAAAGTAGAAGATGTACTTCTAGCTGAAATGGAAGACAAGCTCCGTAATGTACTTAGATACATAATGTTCCTTGGAGATTATACTACGTTCACTCCATTAGAAATGAAGGCTAATAACCAGACCTTTCATTGGTAAGTTAACACGTTGTGTCGAGCCTTTAAGTATAGTTGATAGCGTCTAATTGATTCGTCATGATTTAGAACAATTAAGCCCTATTTAAAAAAATCGAATAGTGTTAGAGTGTAATAGTCATTTTAAATCTTTTTTTAGTCTAATATGGTTTCTAAGCACGTTACTGATTTGCAGGATAAGTTCAAGGACCATGTCTAGAGGTTTTACTTACAAAAGTATATTATAGGACTCATCATTACTTGAATAATAGTGATGTCACGAAATGATTAATTCTCTGTACATCTACTAAAAGAATATAATTTATTAACAGTAAACATTATTTACATATAAAAAAAATTATAAGTCTTATTGATCTGAGATGTTTTCCGTATTGGTGGTAGTGTTTTAACCATCATAAGTGCCTTTTCAAGTCATAAATTCAATAAAATATTTTATTATTATTAAAATATTGTAATTACTGTGGGGATGCAATTCGCACTTGGAAATTTTTTGGAATAGAATAATATTATACACTTTTGAGTTCATAGCTTCTTAGCAAAACTATTATTGTTTTTATTTCTTAATGGTTTACATTACATAATAAATGAATACATTGTGTGTTTTTGGATGTTGTTGTTATTGGGTGTGTGTGTGTGTGAAAAGTTTTTATTTATGAATTTCATCCAGTAACAATTTACCAATTTCAAGGTATAATCGCATGGCCGGTATTATCGAAGAAAGCAAAGTGATATGCGATCAGAAGAAGATAGAATACCAGGAGCTATTAAAGGTAAAAAAGATCATCAGTTTAGGTACTGTCTTTATTTCGAAATGGCTACAGCTTCAGTGAGTTAAACTTGAAACTACTGGTTCATCTGACTAATGTAATAATAATAATAATATGAGGATGTAATTTTACATACGCCCATTTAATTCCAAGCTAAGCTAAGCTTGTATTATCGTCACTAAACAGCTGATATGTAATATTAACATCCAGACCTATAAATGACAAATTATGCTCATCAAATACAAGTCATTCATGGGTGTATCGAACCCGCAACCTCTCGGCCCAATAGTAATGTTTACTACCACTGCCCAACGAGGCTGTTTAAAATCGAATCACGAAGACTAAATATGTCAAGTTTAACGAATTTGTGCAATAAAACGAAATAGTTTTTTAACGGAAAACCAGCTCTGCAAAGATATTGAAGACGTTTATTTGCAATATCGGAAAAAATTTCAGGTCCGAATCGCCAAATTCATCGACGACTTGGATACCTTTGAGGCCCAATGTAACGAGCTACAATACTGGGGAGATATCAATGAATTGACTAAATACGTCACACGAGCAAGACATTTAGATGAAAAGTATATTTTATTTATTTCAATTCATGAATTTTTTTGCATGGAGCAAATGTTTTATAGTAATATCTACATATCAAATCGCCTTTATTTTCTTTAGGACTGATAGGATACTATAATTGTGCCAGACTGGATCGTGCAGGGATGGTAGACCGTAGACGTACCAAGTTTATGGTGCAAGTTTCAGGTTTCAGAGTCTTGTTGTACACCATGTACTAGGTTGTAACATTATGCTGGTACGCAATAATACCAAATTTCAATATCGATCAAGCCCTCTGTTGTTTTGTTCGCTTGAAGATGGAATATGGCCTATGGCGTTTATCAAATTTTGTGCACCAACTAGCTATAAAAAAGGACCTCCAAAGGCGGACGACGGCACTAAGCACCAGGGTACCAGCTTTTTTTAAATATCAACATTTAGCTACATCTGTACCAGGATTATTGGGCCTCTATCCCTGGTGTCGTGTTCTGGGATCTGTCGGTGTATATCCAGTAATCAAGCGCGGCTGCAGGAATCCGGACTGGGTTGCAACTACCATGCACATGGTGATGTAATCCTATCACAGTGAATTTCTTTTGTTTTTTTCGCGTTTCATGATCAGCCAGTGTACCAATATCCAGCTACAGAGATCCCTGCAGGGCGACATAACGGCGACACAACATAATTGCAATTCTCGATGGTTGCCGTTGTTTTTGGATTGTACTGTGGCAAAGTACAGATCCTTTAAGCGTAATGTCAAGAGGTATTTATAAAGCCGGCATGACAGCTGGAAGGATTTAGGAAAGAACCGTCAATTTGCCGAGATATTATTTAAAAAAACATTCCGGTAACATTGTCATCTGATTTCTTTTTTAAATATTTCATGATCTAGTGAAAGCTTAATCTATTCTAATATTATAAAGCCTAACAGTTTGTTTGTTCGGTTGAACGCGCTATCCTAGGAAGTAATGGTTGGAATGTAAAAATTATATTATTATTGTAATTATTTTAGTGTTGGATAGCCCATTTACCGAGAAAGGCTATAGGCTATTTAAAATTACACTACAACCAATAGGAGCGGAGCATCAATGAAAAATATTGTAAAAACGGGGAAATTTTATTCCTTTTGAAAGTTTCCATTGAAAGCGCTGCGTAAATGGTTAAAGTTACGCAACAATTATGTGTGACGGAATTGTTTCTCTTAAAAAGCTCTAAAAAAAGGCCGCGATAGCATATGTCTATCTTTTAAGATTGACGCAATACAACCTTTTTTTATAGTAATAAAATTTGTTCTAAAATAATGCATTAGTTGCGAAGGTGTTTTTATAAACATGGTATTAATCCTTATCGAAATAAATACGTTATTCATGACAAGTTTTTAATTTTGGACAAAAGTGCCTTTTACATCATTTGAATTCAACGGATATCTTAGGAGATATCACAGTATTGAAATAAGTCCGTAGCAAAATAATAATCAAGTAACGCGCGTGCATTTTTGCGGAATGATGTGGCAGGTCTCTATAACCCTCTCTTTCTTATGTGACGCAGAGGAAGTTGCGCGGGTCAGCTAGTCAAGATATAATATTAAGTTATCTCTGTTACTAAGGTTAGCTAACGCGCTCGTGAAGATAGATCAGTTCAACGAAGAAGAGGTATCATTCGGATGGGAACAATCTCAATACCCGAAACGAAAATCTGTGTACGACAAGCTGGTACCATTTAAAAAGCTCTTCGACGCTGGATTTGAATTTTTGGGAAAACATGAAAACTGGATGAAATCTAAGGCAAATAAATAATATTTCACCTTTTTCAATATACCTACAATAGTTAATTCACAAAAGCCAAGCTCAATGAAGCTGTAAAAGCCGTCTGAGGCTTCAGGGTCGTTATTTATAACAGTATAGTCCGATCGAAAAAAAAAAATCAATTCAAATACAGATTTGAAGACATTTTGGGAACGTGCTAGTGCAACTAATGCTACCTCTGGTGTTACAAGCATCCATAGGCTATTTTAACATGTTATTATCAGGTCGAACAGGCGGGCGGTACGCTTGTTTGCCAACTTACTTTTTTAATAGTAGCTTGGCAAATTGATGGTAGGTACTGTCCCTCATGGTAACCACAGTACAATCCTAACACAACGGCGACTGTCGAGAGATTGTTATCCATTAACGGTCGCCGCTGTTATCCGGCCTGCATTAATTTAACTAAAAAAACTCCATCAGGTGGGCGGTATGCTTGTTTGTTTATATATTTTCCAATCATGTATGTACATTTTGTTCAATGATACATTGACATTGAATAGAGAATGGAAAACGAATACAAATCTTTTTCTAAACAATGTTTCTACGCTTAAATTTACCTAACTTAGTTTATTAATTACTAATTTACACATTTTTTTTTCTTTTTTGTCTGTTTGTCCTTAGTTGCATAAAACAAATGATTACGTATTTGTGTTACAGGTGGGCAGTTATGATCCTGAAGATATAGAAGGTGACGTGAGTTATTACTACAAGATTGTTTATAAACTGGAGAAGTCTTTTCAAGAGTCTCCAGAGACTTACCGACTTGCAACCTCTATTAGGTAATGCTAACCTACAGTAAATCTATATTAATATTATAAAACTCAAAAGGCTGTTTGCTTTTTTGCTTGTTTTAACGCAGTAAACTTTTTAAAATATAAAACAAAGGCGGCAAACAAGAATACAGCCAACCTGGTATAAAGCAGTAGCCGTAGCCTATGGATGCTTGTGATACCATAGAAAGAAGAAGCTCCACAAGAAGCTCTGGTAACCCTACTCACCGCAGTATCACTTCACTAGGTTATTTGTCTACAATCTTCTGTAGGTGTGGAAGTATTACACCAGTCGGATTGCCTCAAGTAGAGGGAAACCTCAAAAGAATTTTCTTTGTGCCCTCCCTCTCTGGAGCTACCAATCAGATTTGCAAAAGTCTCGTATTTTATAGCCTATGTATGGAGGAAGGTTATTTATTGGCTAGGTATTTAAAATCATGCTACACCCATAAATTACGAAGCAATTAGGGACCCGAAAAAATTATACGGGAGTGAAATCATGGAGCACAGCTAGTTTATTACAATTAATTAAGATCATTAAATTTTAAAAAATTTGAAGTTGTATGTTTCTATTTGTTATATCATAATTTTGCTTTAGGGGGAAAATGGATGAATTTAAAACGGACATGCCTATTATACAAACCTTGGGTAATCCTGGTATGAAAGCGCGCCATTGGGAGAAAATATCTGATATTGTCGGCTTCCCGATCATTGTCGATGATGAGATGTCACTAGAGAAGGTTATTGATTTCAATCTCGTGGATTACATTGAGAAGTTCGAAACTATATCTGAAGCTGCTACCAAAGAGAATAACTTGGAGAAGTCGCTGGATAAAATGATGAAGGAATGGGCCGATCTTAGATTTGATATATTACCATACAAGTTAGTTTGAATGGTTAATTTTAATTGTAGGACGGCAAAGATAGATAAATAAGCATAGTATATACCAAAAACGGCGATGACTACGAAAATATCGGCAGTCTATCGCCGATCGTCGCTTTCATGCAGACTGCTGGTTATACACTTGCTGAAAGCGACAAACCGGAACAGTCGCTGTGACGGCCGGGTTTATCAACATACGCATGGTGGTCGCGACCCGGGCAGGTACAGATCCTTATAGCCCTGCTTAATAATTGGATATACACCGGTTGATCCCGAAACTCGAAATGCCTAAATGTACCAATGTGGCAGGTATAACAAACACCTGGTGTACGGTCGCGATTCAGTCGAACACAATGTCGTATCCTACCAACCACCCAGCTACATGGACATATATAAAAGTAAAACTTGATTTAATTCATAGGAAAGAAGATATATAAAGGAGCTAACTAGCTAATAATACATTTTAATCTAACAATCAACCATTTTGTACTATCGAAATACTTAAGCTAAATTCTAACTCTTGTGAAGAAGTTAAATATATGATACGATTTTTTAGAGATACGGGTACTTATATTTTGTCGAGTGTCGATGAAATACAATTGCTACTCGATGACCATATCGTTAAAACGCAGACAATGAAAAATTCGCCATATATCAAGCCTTTCGAAGAAATTATATAGTGAGTTGTTGTATTTTGTTATTGAAACTTCATCTTATCATTTATAATTTTACAGGTCTATAAAATTAAAGTAAATCCATATTTTATTATTATTTTAAATTACTAGCCAAATAATTGTGATTCCTATTTCCAACTATTCTTCCGTAAAAAATATTAAATTGGATATCTTTTAAACAATAATGTTAAATTGGGACATAAAAAATTCCATTAATTACCTTTTGTACTTCATAGAAAACAAAATTTGTAATCATTAAAACTTAAAATTTTACTAATTACTGTATTACATTTTATTTTTTTACATATCTAGTGATTGGGAAGGTAAGCTGATCCTTCTTCAAGAGATTCTGGATGAATGGTTAAAGGTTCAAGCGACGTGGATGTATTTAGAGCCCATATTCTCTTCTCCTGATATTCAACAGCAAATCCCAGAAGAAGGTCGTCGTTTTAGTGCAGTAGATAAAGTAAGAGAATACGATATAGATAATTTTATTAAACAATTTAGTAACACTTTTGAAAAAATTTGTAAATCATGACATCCGCAATTTTTTTTAAATTAATTTCCAGATGTGGCGCGAGATTATGAAGGCGGCTTTCACAGAACCAAGAGTGTTGGACGTTATTATGATAGAAAAGATGTTAGACCGTCTACGCAAGTCCAATAACTTGCTAGAGATGGTACAAAGAGGTCTGAATGCATACCTTGAAAAGAAGCGTCTATACTTCCCGCGTTTCTTCTTCCTGTCCAATGACGAACTGCTTGAGATTTTGTCAGAGACTAAAGATCCGATGCGGTGCGTATGACGTCTATTTTTAAAGGTGCTACATTAGTTACTTTTATTTTTGATTGGTCGGATATCTCGTACAATGAGTTTCCATGGCTTATTCTATAACTCTAAATAACTTAGCAATTTAATTTTTAATGACACTTATATTATTCTGTAGTGTACAACCACATCTCAAGAAATGCTACGAAGGAATTGCGAAGTTGAGCTTTACAGAAGATATGGTTGTTACCCATATGCGCTCTTCAGAAGGGGAGATCGTTTTGCTTACAATGACTATCAATACAGCAGCTGCCAGAGGACAGGTATCTAATTAAGTACCTAATAAAATGAGCAGCTGTTCTTTTAAATTGTTATATAAAAGTACTAGCGACCCGCCCCAGTTTCACACGGGTACAATTTACAAAACGGTGTAGTTTATGTTTAAAAAAGTTTGATGTTTTGCTTTAATATTGATAGATCATAACTACCTTTAGCCTAGTGGTCCTAAACGCGACTGCTATGCTCGAGGTCCTGGGTTCGATTCCCAGGCCAAGTAAAGTGTTATTGGGTATTTCTATGAAGTTATCAGTAGAAACTCAGAGTTTGGCTTTGTGCTCGATTAATGGCAATAGGCTCGCCCCCCTATTACATGAGACCTAAAACATACCCTGCGAACTAAGGGTGTACGCACACCTCTGCCTAACACTTCGGGGATACAGCCGTGATGGTATGTTATGTAATTTCATATTTAGGAATAGTGCTCCTAGCTCGCGACGCTTAATTAATTATAGGTGGGGAGAGCCGACCGCGATCGGTTTTGCTGCGAGGGATTTCATAGATCCCGCGTAATTTTTAGTTCGTGATATCTTCTACGATATTAATTTGAATGGAAAACTGTAAAGGACAATTTTAATCTACATTAAATGCTTAAGTTAACTAACAAATTTACCAGTATAAAGGTTAATACTGCATTGGAGAAAATAGCTTCGCAAATAACATCATATTTTTAATTATTATGTTGAAGATAAAAATGGTTACTGTAAGTCAACCTTAAGAGATAGATATATACCATCGTAGACTTTTCTCTAGGTTTTTTAAAGAACTACAATTATTTACAATATTATTTTGATATATCTCATAAGGTTTAGTCAGCGTAAGCCATGTAAGCGCCCAAAAATCATTTTTTGACGACTTGTTTACAAATAATTAAATTTTCTCTACTATACAAAAACTTAATTGGAATATATTGTATATATAAATAAACCTTCCGTAAAAAATCTCTAATTGGCAGTAAAAACCTGATTAAAATCCGTTGCGTAGTTTAAAAGATCTAAGCATCTATGCACGCTTAGGACAGACAGCGGGAAGCCACTTTACTTAATACTATGTATAGATAAGTTTACTTAAAATATGACGTTTATTTTTAGGTTGAGAAATGGTTGCTAGAATTAGAAATAGCAATGAAAGCTTCCGTACACCACGTGGTGGCTCTCTCTTATGACGACTACTCACAGACGCCGCGCGAGAGGTGGGTGCTTGTGTGGCCCGGACAAGCCGTAAGTGCATTTGATTGTTTTCTATACTTTATTCAGCATATGAAGGGTTGCATGACACATGTCAAATGTTTATTTTAGATATGTGGAATAACTGCATAATTGAAATGGGAAGTTGATTTTACGATTATCGATTCTTTTCTAGAGCTAAATACAATCGATGATACGATTATGTTTTAAATCAATTAAGGGTTATGTAATTTGAAACTTTCCATCAAGATGAAATGACTGTTGCGATCTTGTTAGAATATAATGTGTTAAAAGTTTAGACATTTTTACAGAATACTTTACTTTAGAATTTTTATAGTCCCTAGCGAAGGGCGCATTTAGATAGAAACAGGGATAATATAAAATTAGCATAATAAGAGGATGTTCTAGTATTTGAGGAAAAGTTTGTTACTCGTGTCAGATGGCTTTGTTAAATGTTATGAAGATTTAATTGTGTCAAAATAATTTAGGCTAACGTTTTTACTTTTTGAAATACATACATATAAAACATAATTTCTTGCGGTATTTATGATCGGATTATAAATAATATTATATTTCTTTTAGTCTTCGGCCCCAATTAAATATCTTATTTATGAATTTGTATGCAAAAGTGTATCTCGAGTTACGAGTAAATTGGGACATTACTGTACTTTGAAGAAAACTATAATTTAAACAGCCATTATTCTGCCTCGCTAGCTTAGTGGTCGTAAGCGCGACTGCTATGAGCGCGAGGTCCTTGTTTCGAATCTGAGGTCGAGCAAAAAGTGTTACTAGGTTTTTCATATGAAATTCTCAGTAGCAGCTCGGAGTTTATTTTCGTGCTCGATTAATGGCAATAGGCTCAAATGGCATGAGACCTAAAAACATACTCGGCGAACTGTGGGTATACATTACAGTACATCTCTGCCTAACATCATACCATCATACATATGATAACTCTCACTCTGCCTAACCCTTCGGGGAATACAGGCGTGATGGTGTGTTATGTTATTATTCATAGGTCCAATGTATTGCCATGACTTTTTGGACATCTGAAGTAACTGAGGCTATTCATATAAGTCTTGCAGCTATGAGGACGTACTGGGATAAATGCAACTTCCAAATATCAAAGATAGTCGATTTGGTACGTGGGGAACTTAGTTTGCAAAATCGAATTACATTGGGTAAGTAAGAATTTATATATAAAAATGTTAGTTTATGATAACAAGACAATTTTTAACAAAAAAAAAAAAAGTCGGTTGTCTGTAAAGTCGGTTTACTGACGATAGTTGAACGTGACAACGTCATAAGAAAATACTGATGGAATGGTATCATTTTTCAAAAGAAAATTTTAATTTTATTTGTTTGATATATATTTTGTATGGATATAGAGAAGGAGGTAAATGGAAATGACAATTGAATTGATCAAGTTACATTTATTTGTACGCATAAATACAATTATGTCAATTTTTATTTGATTTTTTTACAATGTACATAGTTTTTACAAGTATGAATGTGCTTTGAGCAATTGTTTCACAACTTTTTGCTCGTTTCGCGCTTTCGCTTGCACTTCAAGCCTTAAATGGAACGCCTCAGAGCGACGTAACGCCGCATGAGTCTTGTTTTTTCGTACGTGCAGCCGGCTTCATCGAATTATAAGACGTTGTCACGTCAAAAAGAAAACTTCAATGATTTTGAATAGTTCTCTGGTGTATCTTCGAAATTGAAGATACAATGCCAATTAAATTAAAATGGAATCACCCTTGAGGTATCTCCTATCCAATAAAAAGAATCATCCGAATCGGTTCATAAACAAAAAAGTAATAGCTGAACATCCATTTAAAAAAAAATGGAATTGAGTAACCTCCATCTTTTTTTGAAGTGAGTTAAAATATTAACAAAATAACTCACTGTTGACAAAAGCTTTTTGAACTTGTTGAATTTTTTTTACAGTATTTTTTTTGTCACTTTCTTTTATTTGGTAATAGAAATCTGATATTAGGTACATAGTGTTTTATGTGGGTTTATGTGTTTAAGAAGCCAATATTTTACAGGTGCCTTAGTAGTACTGGATGTACACGCGAGAGACGTGCTTATGTTGTTGATAGAGTGTGGCGTACAACAAGACAATGATTTCAATTGGTTGTCCCAGATACGGTACTATTGGGAGGTATATTAAGCTATCACATCTAAACTTATATAGTATAACTAGCTATGACCGCGGCTCCGCTCGCGTGAACTACAGAATCTCGGTATTGTGGTGACCCCGCTTCCACCCACGGAGATTGCCCGCTGCACCGGTCGTTTTAAAGATAGACATCCTTTCTTTTGCGCGGAACTCTAACTATATTTCTAAAATAATGTTAATAACATCTATTTTGATATTACAAACAGGCACTTGAATCTTATTAATACTATATAGACAAGCGGTGTGCCCGCGCGGCGGCTCCGTACGCGTTTATTGTTACGCAGTAGTGTACAAAATTTCATAAAAATCGGTCAAGCCATTTTTGAATTAAATCCGGATATACAGACAGATATACCAACATTTTTAAGTGCATATTCGAGATCAGTTTCCTTTATAATATAGTATGTCCATCAGAAACAACAGGAACAACAAACAAACTTATTAATCCTTACTAATATTATAAAGCTGAAGAGTTTGTTTGTTTGTTTGGTTGAACGCGATAATCTCAGAAACTGCTAGTTCGAATGGAAAAATATTTTAGTGTTGGATAGCCCATTTATCGAGGAAGGCTATATATAAGCTATATAACATAACGCTACGACCAACAGGATCGGAGCATCAATGAAAAATCTTGCAAAAATGGGGAAAATTTATTCCTTTTGAGAGCTTCCACTGCGTGCGCTGCGTAAATGGTTAAAGTTACACAACAACCGTGTGTGGTGGAATTGTTTGTATTAAAAAATTCTAAAAAATGTCCACGATAGCATATGTCTATCTGTTAAGGTTTAACCTTGTCAATATAACCTTTTTTATGGTAATAAAATTTGTATTATAGTAATGAATTATTTGCGAAGATGTTTTTATAAATATGGTATTAATCCTTATTGAAATAAGTACGTTATTAATCATAAGTATTTAATTTTGAACAAAATTGCCCTTTACAGTAATTAATTAAAATAAGTATCTTAGGAGATATCATAAAATAACTCTGCAGCAAAATAATGATCAAGTGCCGCGTGCGCATTTTTATTATGCGGAATGTGATGTGGGAGGCGGGCTGCACATATAATACAGTGCCTACGACCCGCTCTCTCTAACCCTTTCTCTCTCTCTCTCTTTCTCACAGACGATGTTGCGCGGGTCAGCTAGTATAAAAATAATCCGGTGAAGCTGGAATAAGTCGCAGCGGCTTTAGGGCCCCTAAGGCTAACAGTGTAGTCAGATCTAAAAAAAAGTAGCGCGAGCGGAGCGGTAACCATGAATGTCAAAAAACTTGGAAAGCTGTAGGCAAGTACAGGAATCCAGAACGTTAGCGGCGGCGCTGTGGAGATCTGATCGAAAAGATTTACCTCGGGTGAAATCGTAGGGCACAGATAGTTTCTAATAAAACGGTTATTATTAAATAAAAATCATCTGTTTCTGTGGATACACGAAGAGATTACTAAGTCACTAAATGTAATAGAAGCTATAAAGCTTTCTTTCCAAGGATACACAGAATTGATTCTTCATAGGTTTTTATAAGTTTATTAAAAACGTTACTATATTTTTTTATTGAAGGAACAAGAGGACACTACTATGCAAATAGCTACGCGAATGATTAACTCACAGCTGATGTACGGTTACGAGTACCTCGGTAACACTGGCCGCTTAGTAGTCACTCCACTCACAGATAGGTGTTTTAGAACATTGTTCGGAGCATTACATCTTAATTTGGGTGATTATTAAAACTAACAAATATATTTCTAAAATATTAAATTATATATTATGTTAATAACAATGTCTTTTATTCTTTTTTATAGTACATTTATTTCCATATTATACAGCATGTTTCTTTTTCAATTGTATTGTTATTATCTTGTCTTTTAATTAATTATAGTAACATAAGTTTGCTCGTATATTTTTAGGCGGGGCACCAGAAGGTCCTGCTGGAACTGGCAAGACTGAAACGACGAAAGACTTGGCTAAAGCAGTCGCTAAACAGTGTGTTGTATTTAATTGTTCTGACGGACTTGATTATCTCGCTCTTGGCAAGTTCTTTAAGGTAATTGTTATTTGATTATAAAAAATATATATTTATATATTATTATATACTGAATAGTATTAATCTTGATTTAATAGATAGACGGATAGATAGATAGTTAGTTAACGTTGTAAACGGCTTTGAAGAAGCCCTTGTGTTAATTCATATTCTTCTTCTTGAAAGGGCTTAGCATCTTGTGGTGCATGGTCGTGCTTCGACGAGTTCAACCGTATCGATCTGGAGGTGTTGTCAGTAGTGGCACAGCAAATCCTGTCGATTCAGCGCGGTATCAACTCTGGATCACCTGAACTGCTCTTCGAAGGGACAGTTTTGCAGTTGGACAAATCTTGTGCCGTTTTTATTACTATGAATCCTGGGTATGCCGGACGGTCGGAATTGCCAGATAATCTAAAGGTGATATACAAATTTTATCATTTAAATCTGCTTAACATTTTGTATATTTATATTTTTGATATTGTAACGAAGATTTCCGTTTCAGGCTCTTTTCCGTTCAGTGGCCATGATGGTACCGGACTATGTGCTAATCTCCGAGATTGAATTATATGCATTCGGCTATCTCAATGCCAAGCCATTAGCTGTAAAGATTGTCGCCACTTATAGGCTTTGCTCTGAGCAGCTTTCCTCACAGAGTCATTACGATTATGGTAAAGTAACTTGGGAACTTATTTTGTTATATCTCTACTAATATTATAAACATTAAGAGATTGTTTTTTTTTGAACGTGCTGGTTCTGGAACTACCAGAAAAATCCTTTTTGCATTTTATGGCCTATTTATTTAGGAAGGTTATAAGCTATACAGCTTTACACTACGACCCAAAGGAGCAGAGCAGTAACCGTGAACTTCAAGCATTCTGGCCAAGTTGTAGGAAGGACGGGAAGTGAGAAGCACGAAAGACTATGTGTAGGCGACACTATGGCGTGGTGGAGAATTGGCCAAATACATTTATCAACGGTGAAACTTTGGGACACATCTATAATATAATTTAGAACAAAGTTAACTGTAAAGTTTTATGAAAAAGTTCTGTTTTCCTAGACATGTCTAAAAACTTATAATACGTGAACATAATTATAGGTATTTTAAGCAACATTGAAATATAAAATACAGTTTTAATATAGGTTTTACAATAATAATTAAAGAAATTATAAACAATAGGAAAGTTCGGTTAAAAGGTGTCCATGAATTATGTGAACTAAAAATGGAGGGATGAGTCTGCAAAATCTTACCAAATCTCATTTGAAGGCATAGGTAGGTCTAAATAATAAAAGCACCTCACATTATTAACGGAAGTTCCTTTCCGTAGGTTTCTTTAAAATATTCTTATTATAATTGGTTGTGGTGCACATAAGAAATAATATAAATATATAAAATACATTAATTTCTTTTTGTGTTTTATTGGTTGCATTTAACAATAATCATAAAATGACAAGGAATGCGAGCGGTGAAGTCAGTGCTTCGTGCTGCTGGAGCTCTAAAGTTGCGTTATCCAGATGAAAACGAAGACGTGATCTTACTTCGATCCATAAAGGATGTAAATCTACCCAAGTTCTTGGAGCACGATGTTCCTTTGTTTATGGTAGGTTTAATTGTAGGTGTAATAATAATAATAATATAATAATATTTTTATTTATTTCAGATTTACATCCAATAATGTTAGTTAACTTAGCCTATGTTAGTAAAGGCAAAAACATATTTTACAAATATTTACACACACAAGCAAAATCAGTAATTTGCATAGGTACACACGGTTTTAATTAATTCAGTCCAATGGTGAAGGAACAAACTATCCGGTCTATTCGCTAATATCTTGAGGACACCATTAGAGCTACCACACAGTCGATTCATCATGGAGCATGCTTTTTTACGAATAATTGCGTAAAAATCTTAAACGCGCGCCTCAGCAAACATCCCTCATGCGCTACAGTACCGAGGCAGCCCCAACAATGCTCTGAACACATTATTGTACTGTATACGCAGAGCATTGTATGCAAGCTAAGTATATGTGGTCCAGAGATTGCTGGTATAGAAGCACTGACAGTAGGCTTTGAATAGCAATATTTTTACGCTTGGTGTACAATGAGCAAACCTGCGAACCAGCATATTACCCCTCACCGACAACGCCCTGCGCTCTCTCTCTATGTCTCTGTCATCTTTCATATTAACCGTAACGTAGTGCCCGAGATATTTAAACTGCGAAACTCTTACCAAACTGGTGCCGCTAAGACTCACAGATAAGTTACAGGTAATAGCGTTTCCGCGAGGATTAATTATAATATATTTACTCTTATTAACATTATATTCAAGGCCAAACATATTAGCGTAAACTTCACATATTTTCAGTAATTTCCTGAGACCGCTGATCGAAGGACTTAAAATCACCATGTCATCAGCATAACTTATATTATTAACACATACTCCATCGATATAGCAACCGACATGCATGCTACCAAGTCTCACGATCAACTCATTTATGTACAGATTAAATAAGCTAGGTGATGTTAGACTTAATGATTTTTGTGATTGTGACAAATTAAGCAGAAATACACTTATAAAGTACCTAGGTGTTCAAATAGACCAGCGTCTTTCAGTCAAGAATCATATAGAAGTACTGGCTCGGCGGTTGAGAAGAGTGGTGGGTGTTATGAGGCAATTATGTTCTGCAGCATGCCTTGCCACCCTAAAAATCATATACTTTGTTTTTTGTCAATCTTTGGTTTTATACTGCATCACAAGTTGGGGCAGTGCTGCTAAAAACTAATATGATAGTAGTCGAAAGAGCCCAGCGCTCAGTAATCAAAGTCATGCTGCGGAAGCCTTATGGATACCCAACCACAGAGTTGTACAAAGAAAGCCGATTTCTTAGTGTGAGAAAATTGTTTATACTGCAAGTTGCTCTTAGAGAACATAGAAAGGTAGCCGCCTTACCGGAATACAGTGAAATGTCAGGACGTGGTGTATTCCGTGTGAGAGCTCCCTTGGTGGGCACGGCCTTTGCGCAAAGGTTTGGCCCGTTCATTGGCCCCTATATTTACAATAACGTACAGAAGTTGTGTTCAATTGGAGACTGTTTGCTTTACAAAGCAAGAAGGAAAATTATCGGCTGGCTAAGTACCCTGACATATAATACAACTGATGATGTACTTACAATTCAAAAATAATTTTACATTTTACTTCTTCTCTGATTACTAAAACTATAAGTAATTTTCCATGATGGTTTTGGCTGTTGCATTTATATTGTGTGTTATTTTATTTATGATAATATGTATGTTGTATGTTGTATGTAATTATGTTTATGTAGTATAAAATATGTGTCTGTATTGCATACTATATAACGGTATGGTATGTAGTATAATGAATAAGTAATGTGTAATGTAATGATTTGAGATGTTATTATGAGTAAGTATAATATGGTAACTCGTATGTAAGGTTCCCAAGACACAGGCATGCCTAGTTTGGGGCCATTGTTAAAATTTAAGTTGTAAATTTAAGTTATAATAAATAAATAAAAAAAAAAAAAAATTGCCATTTGCGCAAGGGAGTTTTTGTGCAGGAGAACATTTTGGGGATTATGTAAAATGTAATGTAATCATATTTTTACGATAATATTGAATTGTTCAGAGTTTACCAATAAAGGTCGTTTTATCGTTTAGGGTCATTATAGACGATCTGCATTTGGGGTGCAAGCTATTTGCATAATTGCAGTTTGTATGCAGTTTTGGTGCAGTTGACATAACTGCATCGAAAATGTCAACTGACTGCGCAGTCAGCGTGCAGCTCTAACGACTACACGGAGTTGACAGTTTCGATGCAGTTATGCAGCTGGCTTGCAGCCCAAATGCAGATCGTCTGTAATGACCCATAACCAATTTTTCCGAAGTGATTTTCTAGAGAATAAAAGTGTTAGTTTGAATTTGTGTGTGTGTGTGTGTTGTTTATTACATAAAAAAATTATGTATTGTAGGGAATCATTGGAGACTTGTTCCCTGGACTACCGCTACCAATGGCAGGCCTACCGCACCTGGTCGCTTGTCTCAAGGAAGTGTGCGTTCCACTTAATTTACAAGCGAATGAATTCTTTGTGGAAAAGGTTACTGTTTGCAATATTAGTAAACTATAATAAATATGTACTAAAACTTAAAGTATGTTGTTCAAAATCAAGAATTAAAAAAAATTCATGTAATATTCTGAATATGAAGCAATGATGGCTCAGTGATAGCGTGTACGGAGACCGTGTCGATCGACGTGAGTTCGAATCCCTGCAGTGGGTCTGATGTAACCATAGATATCATTTAGCATTGTGATAGTGCTTTTCTAATGCTCGACTGGTAAGCTACCACTCACAAATTAAAAACTAGATACCGATATTGGTGTGTTCCGCCAGCTGCACTTGAGAGCCAGTCCTCCATTAGTCTTACAGTGTTATCATCTTGGGCCACATCGTCACATCACGTCCAATACTAAACCTATAAGAATAAAAAAAAAAACAACTATAAAGGTGTTTATATCAAAAAGATACAGCTAGATTCTCCTAGGTTATTCGTCTATTAGGGTTCTAAACTTTTTTTTCGTTTTTAGGTTCTTCAATTGTATGAAATGATTCTTGTGCGGCACGGCTTAATGTTGGTCGGGTTTCCGTTTTCTGGCAAAACTAAATGTTACCACGCTTTAGGTCATGCGTTGGGATTAGTATCTGAAAAGGTTTGTAGTAATTTAATAATTTTTTGTTCCACGAGGTATTGGCGATTTCAAACGCCAGGAATTCTACATTATATTATATATTTTTATCACATACTTTCTACAAGAACATTTATCAAGCGTTCAGGTTTCCTCACGATGATTTATTTCACCGTTAACCGATAGTGTTACGGACGTGTGATATTTGTGAACTGTTAGCCGTGATGACTAACCCCGCCCTTTTCCAAGCCAGCCAAGCCTTACTCTTGGTAAGAGGCCTTTGCCCAGCAGTGGGACACTTAAAGGCCGATATTATTCTTCTTCTGTTATTTATTCTTCATCTTTTAAATAAGGGGTTTTTTGTAATTATTCATAAAACATTTGATTAGATTTTTGGTGGATTTATTTTAATAAAATTAATGATTTTTCAGGGACTTATGGATGAAAATCCTACAGAATGGACGGTTATAAATCCAAAGTCTATTACCATGGGACAACTTTACGGTCAGTTTGATCCCGTTTCGCATGAGTGGTCTGACGGAATTCTCGCTGTTAGCTACAGGGCTTTCGCTGTATCAACAAATAATAACAGGTAAGTTAGAGATAATATGATTGTAGTTTTAAGGTTTATAAATAATTTATTTGGGTTCATTTAAAAAAAAGAAGCTATATATTGTTTTCAGGCAAAGGTTTCATTAACTTTTACAATTAGGTATGTCTGAATAAATATAGATTTTTTAATAAGAATATATGAATATGAAGAATATTTAAACATTCTCATCTAATTTTGAAATGATTGATTTTCGATAAAAATTAGTTTTTTTTACCTTGATGGTTGCAAACAAACATATAGTCCGCCTGATGTTATGCGGTTACCGCAACCTATACACGCTTGCAATACCAGACGCATCACATACACCTTAACGAACGTTCAAAAACTTATTCACTCCCCTTTTGAAGAATCCCATACTGTAGTCTCATAGGAAAACTTTAGCAGGGAGCTCATTTCATAATCGGAGCGTTCGCTGAAGATAGCGCCTCTGAAACAGGATTATCAGCGACCATTTAGGTTCCTTGTTGTGAGGATGAACTCTGCCGATGGCGAAATGTTTTGGTGATGAAAGGTACTAACGGTAGAACACACACAAGGAGGTAAAGTCTCTACTTGGACTTAAAGGTTGCATGGTGGTAGTAAGGCATTTTCGATAGTTTTCTAGAGCTCCCATAGAGGTGTTTTGGCAACTGCAATTGACAACAAAGGGTGACTCGTCTTTAGCTTAACGTGCTACTATATTAGGCTACAATGTTTTTGGGAGGTTGTATGTCAGGTGAGATTTGGCAAAAAACGGCGCTGTATCTTGTGGTAAGCACATTACAATCCAAACACAATGGCAATCCTAGGCTGGACGTCTTTGTCATGCCGGGGTACATAAATATTTTTTCACGTTAAACTTGAAGAACACCATGTCGTAAGAGAAGAATACACTAGTCAAAAGACGATTCTACAAGTTTACGGTACGGGAAAGATAAAATTTTGCAAACATTTTACTTTGTGCTGAGATTGAGGTTACCGTAAAACTGTGCCTCCAAGGGCCAGCGCGTGTCGCTCTGTTATGCAAAGAAGATTATAGTGAAACGCTAAACCTATAAAGTATTAAAAAAATAATATACTTAAATATAAAATCTCATGTTTTTGTTCAATAAATGAAAATTAGTTTAAATAATTTTGTTTTGTCATAATGCTTTTTAGAAAATGGCTGGTATTCGACGGTCCTGTTGATGCTATCTGGATTGAGAATCTGAACACAGTGCTGGACGATAATAAGAAACTCTGTTTGATGAGTGGAGAGATCATTCAGCTCGCACCTACCACGAACCTCTTGTTTGAGCCCATGGACTTGGAAGCGGCTTCACCTGCAACGGTACATTTTACATTAGTATTGATCTCAACCTTCTTGGAATATGTTTGTTTGTTTAAAAACGCCAAACTCTGGAACTAACAGTCGGATTCAAAAAATTCTTTTTGTATATGATAGCCAGATTCTTGAGGAATAATATATGCTATTTAAGCTTAGGTTACAACTCTCAGCTAGCCTTAAATATTGATTTTTGTATACGTAAGTCAGAAGTTGAGGCCCTCCCGGACTGCTTTAACCGCGTGTGCTGGGATAATCATTAATGATACGGAAATACAATGTTCTACAATAATATTGCATATGTCTATCTCTTATTCATAAGCCACAATAAGGTACTTTGTGACTAAGATTTGTTGAAAATTTATAAGTGATTTATAAGCATTATTCAATCAAAAGTTACTTCATCATAAAGACAATTTTTGAAGTTAATTTTTGCTTTTTATAGTATGTTAAATATTTGGACACGTAGTTTAAGAGATAATAAAAAAATTAATTAATTTGTACTTGCGGGAAGAACAATTATGATAGACTACATGGGAGCGTTGGCGACGCGGTGTTTTTCGGATAAAATTACACGGGTGAAACCGTGGGGCACAGCTAGTATGTTAATATCGACTAAAGCGCTCCTATCGTATCCTAGCATAGTTATGAATCATCGTCTCAGTAAAACATATATTGTGTGAATATAACTTCAATAGAAGTCAAATTACGCGAACAATAAGGCCCGGTACCCACTGGCAGTAGGATCGGCATGGTTTCTTCAGCATCCCTATATGTAAGCGCACACTAACGGCAATTATGACGAGGTATCCTTAAGTATGCAATATGCTGCGACGTCCTAAGGCATGCATGCCGAGGAATTCTTAGGTTATTAACGGCGCTTAATGACGACGCGCGGGTTGCGGTCGCTGTCTTGTCTCGGCATCTCGAAGAATTCCGAAGCATCCCGAGGGATATCAAAGCGTTCCGAAGGCTATCGCACGACATGCCCATGTTCACTGTAGTATTATTTTTGCATATACGATCATTACCATTGAAATTTCAACTTAAATGTCATATAATTTTTTTTCTTAAAATACTTAAAAAATCCCTTGCCGTGGCATGCTGCTAGTGAGCGTCGGGCCTAACCTACATTCACATATTTCAATACCACCCTCTTATTATAAGTAGGTATGTATTAGCCTAGCGGTCGTAAGCGCGACTGCTATGATCGAGATCCTGGGTTCAATTATCAGGTCGAGCAAAGTGTTATTGGGTTTTTTTAAATAAATTTTTCAATAACAGCTCGGAGCTTGGCTTTGTGCCTGATTAATGGCAATAGGCTCGCCCTAGGGGGCATGTAATAGGTTACATGGGACCTAAAAAAGATACACGGCGAACAATGGGTGTACATTAGTACACCTCTGCCTAACCTTTCAGGGATACAGGGGTGATGGTATTTTATGTTATTTGTATTTATAACACCAATTTAGTAAGTCTCTGTTCATCAGGTGTCTCGTTGTGGCATGATCTACATGGAACCGAAAGGGCTTGGCTGGAAAGTTCTTTTAGAATCTTGGCTGAACACTTTGCCTCCGACGTTGCATAATGTTAACCGGAATCTCATTAGGACGTTGTTCAATCGCTTCATGTCACCATTGTTATGGCTGGTAGAGTACTCTGGTAAAGCGAAGGTAACTTTTTATTTATATTATTTACGCGGGTACCCGCGATTTCGTGCACGTTAAAATACTTTAGACGCTCCTCGATAAATGCGTGTCTTTAATTAAATGTATTTTTTTATTGTAATAACTGCTTAGACCCTATACAAAACCGTAATGATATGTAGGTTATATGTGTCAACAGCTGAGATGTTTATTTTATCTAATGTGCTAGATTTAGCCTGCGTATTTACCAGACATGTGAAAGGTAGATGGCGGTGCGCGAGGAAAAAATCCACCAATAGGATTAGGTACGTGCATTTTCCTATTCTCACTTAGCGCAGCTCTGTTAAAAAAGATTCAGCAGAGCTAGGAATTTGTACATAGAGTCAAACGAAGAATGCGTGCGAGGGGTGTATGCGAGATATGCGAACGAGGAATGTGTGCGAGATATGCCACCGCTTGCGTTTCAGTTGAAAACAGTCCGGTACGCATTTTCGCACCACTCAGCTATACACCATTTCACAGTTTCGCTACGTATCCTCGTACCGCGTAAGCTTTCGCACATGTTTAGTGAAAAACCAACATACCGTTTAACAGCGCTGCTACATCTCCTCGCACCAAGTAGCTTTCTTGCACATCTCTAGTGGATACGCAACCTTAAGGCCTTGTTCTTGATATAAAAATCGAGTAAAGTAAATGTACCTTATTGTTACTTGCTAGAAAGTTAAAAAGTAATATTTACTATATTTATTTACTAAGTTATATTACTGTTTCCCGATTCCAGCAAATGTATATTACGTCACGAACTAACCTAGTGGTGGCATGTATGAATCTGTTCGATACATTCATGGATGATTTTTACGATGAGAAATATGTCGAACAGTTATCAGATCTTGACGTTAGGGCCCAACTTGAGGTAAGTCTAACAAATGTAAATTTAATATTGAATACTATCTTTGACCCACGGTTTCACCCATGTTAAATTTATCCGACCTATTCTCTACCACGCCACGCCAATACACCCGTATTACCTATCGTTGTTCTCACTTCCCGTACTTGCTTACAGCTTAACAGTTTGCTTCGTGTTCATGTTTACCTTCTCCTCCGATCGTTAAAGTGTTTGCGTTTAGTTATATAGTCTATATCCTTCCTTAATAAAAAATATATCAAATGCAACAAAAAAAAAAAACATTCTCTTGAACTTTATGATATAAAATTTAATATACTTAGTATAGAAGTTGTCTTTGTTTACTTTGCTCGGAGATGACTGCTATAATGTTTTATGTTTTTCAGGGTGTGTTCTTTTTCTCATGTATCTGGTCTATTGGAGCAACGTTAGAAGCCGATAGTAGACCTAAATTTGATATGTTGTTCCGCGGACTTCTCGAGAAGGAATTCCCTGAAAAAGTAATATTTATTGAATCATACTTGCGTTCAGATTGTTATTATTATTAGAAATGATAATGTATATTTATATCTGACAGGTCATAGAGACGCTGGCGTTTCCACGAGAGATAGGTAAACCGGAAAAGCAATATATTTTTACGATTCCCAAGGATGGATTTGTCTACGACTATCGGTTTATCAAAGAGGTTTGAACAATATATCGTACTTAACCCAATAATATTATAATATTTATTTAAGCCTAGCCGATGTGGCAAACGTCTTTCTGCCCTTTCCAAAATAGTTAATAAATCGACTACAGCGCTACCTATCCCGATTTTATTCCCTGAAAACTTTCCAGAACAATAAAAAATGAAACAAAATAAGAATTGCTCATAACTAACATTCCAATAGTTACTTCATCGAACAGAATTTCAATTTTATTTTTATACATGCTATTTTTCGTCAACGTTTTTCAGATATCATTTTTTAATGAAATATTATTCTATGAAGTAAAAATAGTTGAACTTTTTCTCTAAATCATTTAATATTAAAAATATCATGAAGCCCTCCTAAAACGAGGTAATAGACTAGCAATAAAGAAGAAGTCAGCAATAGCAATAGAAGTCGACTTACGCAAACAGTTTAATTTTATCTAAACAAGTAGGGCAAGCATTCTTCTGCAAGTTTTAGAGTTTGCTAAACTTGATAAAAATAATGTGTGTAAACGACTAAAAAACAAAGTTCGGTGAAGCTGTAAAAGCCGCAGCTGCTTCAGGGCCTCTAAGGCTAACAGTATAATCAGTTCTAAAAAAAAACGACTAAAAACAGACACGGTGAGGAACTTGAAAGTTTTAAAGGTTTCACAAGTTAACTTTTGCAAGCATTGTAATTGTAGCAATATAGCTTTTACAAAACTTGCAGCTTATCAATAATAATAACATACCGTCCGTATTTGACTTCTGTAACGAAAGAAGTAATGTATACAGAATTGTACTAATTCCTAGGGTAAAGGCAAATGGAAACCGTGGCAAGATGACGTAGTATCAGCTCCAGCGATAAGCCGCGACACTCCACCTAATCAAATCTTGGTAACTACGTTAGACAGCGTCCGATACTTAGCTCTGTTCAAGCTCTTAGTGACACATCAGAAGGCCGTAATGATGGTTGGACCGACTGGTACTGGAAAATCGTCCTACATTATTGTAAGTGTATAGACGTTGCTATTAAGAATCCATGTCTGTACCGGAGCAATTAAAAGGAAAAGAACTCAATTTATCTCTTCAACTCTTGTTAATCCGTAAATCTCCAAAAAGAACCGGGTTGGCCAGGTTTAACCCCAATCTAGGTGTTTTCATCAAATCATAATGTAAAGCAAACAACTCACCTTAATTGATTCAATTCCTGCTTGCGGTACACCGCTTGATCGCTATACACATGTTTCAATGATAACATTGAATATGGATTAAGAAATAAAACCAAAGAACACTGCGCTCGGCGCTTTTGGTTATTTGTAGTTTTGAACTCATTGACCGTCTCAACAAATGTCACACATAGACGTTAACCCCGGTATAGCGATTTACCCCCATAAGGAATGATAAAAGTGCTATTTGATTTATGAAGGCGTAACTTTGCAGAAATTTATCGTAATTAATTTATCCGAATTTTCCTAGCTACTTCCGCCTGTAACAGATCGACAACAGTTTTCGTCTTCCTACAACATAAAAAAGTATAATTACTAATTAGTTCAAGAATGAGGATAATAATAATTAAGAAAAGTAATAAAATAATAACAATACTTAAAAACTAAATTTTAAATAATAATAATTACAAAACTATAAATTTTATAAATATTTACAATAATGATAATTAATAAAAGTAAGCATAAGTAACTGAAATGTACGAATAATAATCACAAAATAATTAAAAAAAAAAACTAATGAACACCCTGATAGGGTCTCACTTCGGTAAAAACGTTATAGATTCGGGTCATCATACATTATCGGAAAATCATACATTTGAAATTCTAAACATATGCCAGAAGGGCTTCCGATTAAGTGTATTGTAATAATTAGAAATACAAAAACACAAAAATGAGTCAAATACACTGTAGAATGAACAAATAAACGGAACGTGTTCGTCACTATTATCACTGTTAAAAGTGGGGTTGGAAAATACGAGTATAAATGGTACCCCACGTATCGCCAGCGTTACCAAGTCCGGTGAAGCTGTAAAAGCCGTCAGAGGCTGCAGGGCTCCTAAGGATAAAAGTATAGTCAGTTATAAAAAAAAATCGACAGCGCTCTATATCACTGAATACATATACACATGTTTCCTTCCTTCCTCCCAAGAGGCAGGGAATATTTATATGTGTATTGTATATGTTAGTTAGCACGAATTTACGGATAAGGAATTAGCCAGATCGCGACTTCATTGCAATCGCGGCAACCGCCAAAGCCGAGGACCGGCCGCTTTGGCACCCTTGAGCGAGTTATCTTTATTTTTACGGCTGAGTGCCTTAAGCGCTCGCCCCCCAGTCATGATGAAGCTGTTAAAGCCGTCTGAGGCTTCAGGGCCCGTACGGCTAACAGTGTTGTCAGATCGAAAAAAAAAAATCGATGGCACTCACTCACCCGCCAGCTTCGAAGAAACATCGATCTGATGATGCCTCGTTGGGGGGCGAAACACGTCATCGATTGTGGTCGTTTCGTTTCACGTCTCAATTGCAACATAGTATTATTATTATTATTATATTGCACAAAAAAAAAAAGTACAAATGGAGGACTTAATGCTAAAAAGCATTCTCTGCCAGTCTTCCAATTAATAATTAATAGTATTTAATTATTTTATAAATATTATTCATATTTTTTGTTATTGATCCTTACTTTATTAATTTTCGTTATTATAAAATTTGTATATTATTAAGTAATATTTTGTAATTATTTTTATTATTTAAAATTTAGTTTTGACAATTATTTTATTCCTATTATTATTTATTACTTTTCTTAATTATTACACTGCTGTTGATCTGTTGGACGTAGCTAGGAAAATTCGGAAAAATATTTATTGATAAAAAAGTTTTATTTCACGTCCTTCACATCCATTATTACTTTTCTAAATTGCTTAGATTACTTAGAAATAACAAAGAAGAAAGAAGGCCTATAAATTCCCTGGTTTATAAATTCGCCACACAAAAAATATCATGTAGCTATCTACATATCTACATCAAGTGGCTCACACCGAAGTCTGATGTAAACGACCTATAGTTTTATGTACATAATTTGATTTAATAGGATCATATAAATAATTTTATATATTTTACAGGATTACTTAGTTAAAAGAGTTGATACTAAGGTATATAAGGCTCTTATTATGGCCTTCTCTGCGCAAACAAATTGTAATCAAACTCAAGATATAATAATGGGAAAACTTGACAAAAGGAGAAAAGGTAAGTTGATTATAAGCGATTTTTTTTACAAATTTTTCTAAAACATTACAAATTCTACTCGGAGAAAGATTTTTTGTAGTTTACGTTGCATCGTTTCAATGTAATAAGAAGTATACAAAAAAGGTTAATTAATATGAGGAATGAAAATGTCCTTACAAATTCAATAATTTTTTTCTGAGTGTTAATTTGAGTGTATGACGTGTTAAAAGACTTACGAAACCCAAGCGAACCACATTTGCACATGGTACAACGTGCTGGGTAACGAACGAGGCAAAGGCGATAGTGGGATGGTAGGGCTGAAGAGGTAATGCGCGACCGTGCGTATTGTGAGAAGCCTGTTAAAGTAAATCAGTTACACGCGTTACATTTCGGCATCAGTCGGTGCATAGGTACCTATCCAGTTTCTATTTACGCTGGCTGCCATGACAGCGACGACTGCCGATGGATTGTCGATCTCTCGGTGGTCGCTACTGTTTTTTGCATTGAACTGTTCTTACTATTATACATAGTTACTAAGTACATCGAGCCGCTTCAGCTGCGCAGGAATATCACCTCGCTGAGTGTGTTCTACCGTCTGTATCATGGTGAGAGTTCTGAAGAGCTGTTCAATTAATTCCTTCCTCTCCTTTCCACAATAGAATCACACGCACCTAGGCTTCGAAGTCACAGTTCTACGGTAATCTCCATCTCAGGTCAAACTAAAAAAAATTCTATAAGACTTATTTTTGCTGTACCGTGAAACTTTGGAACCATCTCCCGGTCAATGTGTTCTCTCCTTCTTACGACACCGGATCCCTCAAGCATAGCGTGAAGAGATATTTATGCATACATGTACCGCCAATGTGCCCAGCTATTGTTTAAAAAATAATGGTTTTGTCAGTTTAACGTGTTACTATAAACAAAAGTCTGTTAAAGAGAAATCGATTTATACAGCCGTAAATTAATTTCGCCGTAGGTAGTTTGTTTTTTCGATTACAATATTGTATGCAGGAGTGTTCGGCCCTCCGATTGGGTGCTACAGTGTTGTGTTCGTAGACGACGTTAGCATGCCTCAGGCGGAGACTTACGGCGCACAGCCTCCCATCGAGGTACTGCGTCAAGGTATTGATCTCGGACTATGGTATGATCGCAAGACCAACGTTGCCATGAATTTAATCGACGTTCAGGTACTTTCTATGTTTTCTTTGTTTTATTTGATCTTATATTAATTATCTTATGAAGAAGCTTGAATAAGATAAAATCCAATCGACTTACTAATGAAAATTTTACTTACCCTGCCATGAGTTTATATTAGATACTTTGCTTGTATTATGCAACATCATCTGCTAGAAATGATGAAATTCATGTAAATTCAAAAATCATAACAATTCCATTATTACATAAAATATCCCAATAATCATAAAAATCGGTTATGTAGTTTCTGAAGAAATCGCGCACGTACAAACACGCTAGAAAAAAGTCGTGGAGGTCGAGTGATTTAGACTGGCGGATTATCAATTCGATGTCCGCAGTTTCAAGCGTCGGCCACAGCATTTACATACTGAATTTGCGCATATTTACCAATATGAGTTGTCTACATTGTTGGCTATCGGTGAAGGTAAACATCCGTATCACCGTACGTGGGAAAAATAGAACCTCGTTTAAAATCCTCAATACGTCGTTGGCTGCCCGTGTCTTCCCTTGAGAAAAGGCCTTATATACCAGCAATGGGACAGTTACAGGATGGTAGGTATTATTATTATTAAATATGCTAGGGACCGCTTAACTTACGTGTTTTGAGGTCGGTTAAAATCTTTTAGGTATTATATTATTATGAGATTTAATTCTGTAGCTTAATGTTGTAGACGGTAACCACAAAACAATATTGTAGTTATCGCACATTTAATAACAATTATTAATTATATATATGATAGTTTATGTGTGCAATGGGTAAACCAACTCCTGGAGCGAAACTAGTCACACCAAGATTTTCAAGACATTTTACTTTCTTCTGCATTGACGAGTTCGATGATGAAACACTTCAAGTCATATTCGGAAGGATCATGTTGTGGCATCTAGACACGAGGTAATTATTACATTGTATAACTACGAGTTGCTAGAGAGACACAAAGAGCCAAGGAGCGGGCCATGCTCGAAAAAATAGTGTAAGATCGAATCAGAAATGCCGTGATCCGACGTCGCACTAAGATCAGAACTTTGGAAAGACTACCAAAACGCAAATGGAATTGGGCAGGACATATTGTCAGGCACAATGACGGCAGGTGGACTAAAGCGTTGATGGGTTGGTGGCGATCCATCACCAGTTCAGCTCAGCTTGTTGCGTTGACGATATTGTTAATATCATGTGCCAGACTGGGATGGGATTAACTCGGGACCAGGATGAGTGGCGTACAAGAATAGCTATCAATGAATCTTACTATTTTTTGAGTCAAAAAACTTTTATTTGTGGCTAAATAAACGTAAAATAGTAATTATGCAATAAATTCCTTCGTGTAATTATTAATGTTAATGTTTTTTGCATACAACAGGCTTTGTGACACAGTGGTAAATAGCCCTAGTATTTATCCGAAACTTCGTGCGTTCGATCATATTCGTACATAACTGTTATTTGTGTAATGTGTTTGAATGTCAGTTGTATATATAGTTATTTATTATAAATCGTAGTGGTTAACTTAGTTTAGATGAGTGGTATATCGATTCGTAGTCCGCAGGTTAGAACCCCGGCATGTACTAACGAATTTTACGGAATTTACGTTCCTTTACGAACTTAAATTAGTATCACAGTCGGATAACTTGACGGTTGAAGGAAAGTATCGTGAGGAAAATGGTATGCTTGAAAAATGTTTTGTAGTATACCACGGTATGTGGGAAAAAATATAGAACTGTTCATTTCTTAGAAAGAGGCCATTGCCCAGCAGTGGGACACTTACAGGCTGATATTATTGTAATAGTATTATTGAATATGTATATTAATATTAGTTGTATAATTACCATTACACAAGCTTTGCTTAGTTTTCAAGGAAATGGCCGTGGCTGAAATTGTTTCCCGGTATTATTATTGTATAGTTCCGTATAGTAGTGTATGAAACTGTTGCATAATCAGGGTTAATGAAACATGACTGTGTTTTAATAGGTACCTAGTTATGTGTATTTTCATACACTACTTTATCTACTCTCATGCATTAGGATTGAACCTTGTAAATAAATCATCAAAATTAAAACAGTAAGAAATAGTTTATTGGTTATAATAATTATTCAATTAAAATGTTTACGTCCAGGAGCTTCATTCATGAGTTTGAAAACGTTTTGGTTTTCCTCCCTTTGAATCATTTTTTTTTTCTAAAATGCAATTAGTTTTGATTACTTGGAGATATCGGTTTCGATAAAGTTATCGACCACAATGAGGAACACAAATCATTATTTTGTTAGAGAAAAGGTGTTACAATGTGATTCCAATTTGAAATTTCGCCTTTGTGTTTACAAAGTATGTCAATATAAACTCGTTGGATATGATAGGAGAGTAGATAAAATCTTTTGTTTAACGCTTAAGTTATTTAAGATTTTTACCTATTAGATCTTGCATTTGCGATTACGAATAGGTGATTTAAAATGCTTTACAACGTGTAAGTAGTACCAATATTTTTATTTATGTTTTTTTTTGTTAATAGGGGATCACAACATTTTGTTTTCCTTTATTTTTAATTAAGTAAACTAAAGTTATTTTTTTAATGAGAGACGACGAAAAAAAACTTCTTTTCAATATTTTAATTAGATACACTAAAATACCCAATTGATTTTGTTGAGGGATTATGATAGTTGGTATTTTATCGTTTATTTCAGAGCCAATTATGATTACTTAACTAAAAGCTCTTGTAAATAATTAAGCCTCTTAGATACGCCGCATTATCTTCAGCTTGTTATCTTTGAAAAAGGATACGTAATTAATTAATGTGTACCAATATAAACGTTTTAGAGGATTTTCCAAGGACTTTGATCCATGCATTGAAGAAATAGTCAACGGTACTTTAGAAGTGTATAAACAATGTAGATTGAATTTACTGCCAACGCCTTCGAAGTCACACTATACATTTAACTTGCGAGATTTCTCTAGAGTTATACTGGTGAGAATTATATAAGTATATTAATTTTGTTTTTATCAATTATATTAAACTATGACGTATAATGATAGACAGATAAAGGTAAATTTGTAATCTTGATGAAGACGAAAGTTATGGTATTTCAAAAAGGAAGAGATCATGACATAAGTATGTATGTATCCGGATTGGTGGGGACTAACTGAAGCAATTTATTGAATTTGTATACTTTTGTATTTGTTTACTATAAAATATATCTTATGGTTTTACGATTAGTATTAATTGGTATCACTATTTTAATATAAACTGGCAACACATGTAATGTCATTTTACTCCTTGCGAATAAAAATTACTATAAGTGGGTGAACAATTTTATCCGACTAGATCGCGACCACCATACACCAAGTGTAACACCAGCCATTGTGACACGTTTAGGCGTTCTGGGATCAGCCGGTGTATATCCAGTAATCGAGCGGGGCAGTAGGTATCTGTAGGTATCCTCCCGACTCGTTCGCTACCCCCGTGCACATGGTGATAAAATCGTCACTCTCATTTGGTCTGTCCCGTTTCGTTATCAGCCAGTGTATATCCAGCTGCCGAGAAGCTTGCAGACTGGTGTGATAGAGACGACCGAAGTTGGATGGCCTATTTCTATGTGGTCTCGCCTTTGTTTTGGATTGTACTGTACTTGACCATCGCGTACAGCGTCGTATCTTTGCTACTTTAAAAATACATTGTTACACATAACCGGGATATACAATTTTGTTTAACAGCTGTTACAAATTTAAAAGTGTTTTCACTCATAACGTTAGATATAGTATTGAGGTCGGATACAATATGGATAAAATTGGATAAAAAATAAATACCGAAACGGAACATGTTAAAGCTAAGCTACTTCTTTCAGGGAGTACTTTTATCGGTGCCAGAGGTAACCCCCGGCTTACAGTCTATAAAACGACTTTGGGTACACGAGTGTTTAAGAGTGTTCTCTGATCGCCTCGTCGAGGACAGCGACAGACAGTGGCTGGTGCGATGCTTACGAGAGGCAACAGCTTTGTGTCTACATGACGACTTCGATAAGATGCTCTCCAGGCTTCTTAAAGGACCTAAAGATACAGTTAGTGTGCCCTTTGGTTTCATGTATGTCCAGTTTCTGCTTCACCTGCTCTGTATTTATTATTAGTTCTTTATCAGCTAATTATTATAATATATGTTTCCTTCTTGAATATGTTCGCATGGTCTTTGTTTGACGTGATCAAGCAATTTCAGCATTATTGTACATTTTTCTAACATTAGCATAATAATTTGTCAAAAAAGTACCAAGAAAGATCAATAATACACAAAATATTAGTTATTCATCCAAATTTATTTTATCGCCTTCAAATTATGCTCCTTCAGAAACAATTCACTTACGCCAACGAATAAACCAATCATCAAATCATTTTTAAACACTTTTACCAGAATTGAGTTTAATTTTCGTCGCGAATTCTCCTTTATGTCTTCTACCAATGAAAACGGGTGCTACGAAGTGGTAATTTGAGTTTATCAAAAAGAAAGAAGTCGGCTGGAGTCATATCTGGTGAATAAGGTGGTTGCTCGATGGTATTTATTGTATTTTTGGTCAAAAATTCGTTCACAATAATGATCTTGTCCATAGGCGCATTATCATGGTGTAAAATCCAAGAATTTTCTTTCCACAAATCTGGCCTTTTTTCGTCGAATTTGCTCTTTTAAATGCCGCATAATGCTCAAATAATATACTTTATTTACCGTTTGAACTTACCGTAAGAATTCCGAATGTACAACAACGCGATAGTCAAAGAAAACAGTTAACATGAATTTGACTTTGATCGAGTTTGGTGTGGTTTTTTAGGTTTCGGTTCAGTTGGAAGGCGCCACTCTGAAGCTTGTTGACTAATTTGCATGTCAAACTTGTAAACCTACATCTCATCATCAGTAACAATGCGTTTCATGATCTTGGGTCGGAATTGACTCATTCTAGCGTGTCCTCTGCGACACTTATGCGATTGAGATTTTGGAGAAAATTCTGGTCTTTTGTGATGTTAACTTCAGTTGAAGACGTTGATGGCTTACCAGGACGAGGCAAACCTTGCAGCATATCTCGACCACTTTTGAACGTCTTGTACCATGTTTTTGTTTAAATCGATTCACCGTCAGCCTTCTATAACATTTTCAGTGCCTTCGAATATGAAATTCCATTGGCGATGCAAAATTTAAGATAAACTCTTTGTTCAATGTTTTTGTCCATTATGAAATTCGCAATACACACTAAATATGATTTAACTAAAAACAACACTGTATTTAATATAAATGACAGATGCAACTCAAACTCCGCACCAAAATGGCAGATGTGCTAATCTAACATTAAAAAAAAATTGTTTGGAACCATAAACTTATCATCCATTCCTGATACTTTTTTGACTGAATGTATAGTAACTGATTCATATAACACTACTCGTACTATAACATTTATAATGAAGTTGCAGGTAACTTTTTAATCTATCATATTATAGATTACAGATCTACACTTGCGTAATTTGATTTACTGTGATTTCGCAAATCCAAAAGTGGACACTCGTTTCTACATGGAAACCACTAATATGGAACATCTTAACTCTACGGTTGATGCATATCTTGTTGAGTTTAATAATATGTCTAAGAAGCCAATGAATCTCGTGCTATTCAGGTTTGATATGAGATGTATTCATTTTACGTTTACTAAAACATTTCAATTTAATTACTATTATATAATTGCTCTTATGTAATAGTTTAAAGTTTTTAGTTCTGTTTTATTTGTTGTAGGTACATTGATATAGTTTATAGCGTGTTCATTAAAGAAGTTTTTAATTAATCTCCACGCCGCTGTATCGATTTATTACTTCCCACATTGTCTGATGGAAACAGTCTATCTAACAACTTTAATCTTAGTTAATCAGACTGTTAGTAGACGGCGTCTCCTAAATGTTAGATGAATTTATTTTCATTAGGAATGTCTTCAACAGATTAAAAAAAAAACAATGATTTTGCTTTATTACATATATGTCTAATACATTTTCTTCAATAGCAGGTAATATAAACTTTAAAATGATGTCTGTATCATTAATTTCGATGAAGAGTTAAGGGATATATGGCGATACCGCAAAAATACCTTTGAAATATAATTTAAGATTTAGTTTTACTTATAATCTGACGAGTGCTTTAATTTACATGTACGTTGTTATTTAGGTTCGCAATAGAACACGTGTCTCGTATTTGCCGCGTGCTAACGCAGCCCCGCTCCCACGCTCTGCTGGTGGGATTGGGCGGTTCCGGGCGTCAGTCGCTTACGAGGCTCGCCGCCTCCATCAATGAATATGACCTTTTCCAAGTATAACTTTTTTTATTATATTTCAATTAATGTTTCAATGATTTTAAAGTAAAACTCGTTAAACTTCTGTTATTAGAATACAATATGATTTAATTACTATATTACTATATGTTATTATTTCTGTTATGAATTGTTTAACGTTGCTTTTGCTATGTCTTTCTATTCACAGTATGCAAGAGATTTTTGTCGAAAATATCGAGTTACACTTTTTGAACAACTTTAATATACTTATAATATCTTTCATTTTTATTTTTTAATTGTATTTTCGTTTCCAAATAATCATAATTTCTGAAGTTTTACCTTCTTTAGGTGCGTTATATTAAAATATCGACAAAATGCAATTAAAGTTTCTTTATTCAATTTAAGTCCTAAGAAGGTACTTATGAACTGAAAAACTCTACCACCGGTTCGGAAAACATCCCAGTCATCGAGAACGAGTCGCCAGAAACTCAATAGATTTTATCTTTTTCTGTTTTGAACAGTACAATAAACTATACAATTAATAAAATTGAAGTGTCTGTTTGTAATGTCCAAATAACAGCTTTTTACTGAATACATATGAAAGTATATACGATACTTATAACAAAACACCAATTTTTTAATTTTTGTCTGTCTGCCTGTCTAACTGTTTGTTCCGGGTAATCTCCGAAACGGTGGGACCGATTGTGACGGGACTTTCACTAGTCGATAGCTGAACTTATAGGGAATAACTTAGGCTACTTTTATTTTAGAAAAAGAATTAGGGTTCCGCACAAATAAAAAAAACTGGTTATAGTGAATCAATTCGAGCTTAAATGGCTTATGCTGAGTAAACCATAAGAGATATAGCAAGTTAATGTACTACATAATCATAGGCATTAAAAAGTTCCAGAAAGTATACGTCCATCTTCTAAGGAACACCCACAATAAGCATTTTTGTCTTTAAAATAGCCGGGAGCGGGGGAGCAAAATTCGCGCGGGCATTCTGTAGTCCACATGAGCGAAGGCACGAGCACAGCTAGTGTTAACATAATACAGTAATATATTATATAATACATTAATAAATCGATATTAATAATTTCGTGAATGCACAGAGTGAGAGAGAGTCACCTACAGACATCATTGTCATTCGCATAATTATCCACCCTATAATAACATTTAGACAGTATAACCTGCCTGACATGGTCCTTGAACCCGTTGTCCGGCAATCAATAATGTGCTTTGGAATCTTATTGTAGAATAACTATTACTTATTAAACTTTTACTATTCTCACTAAGCCTAAAACACGGTACAATCTATCTGATGAAGATACTTGCTAAGACTTTTGTTTTATTGTGGTGAAGGTAGTCAGTCACATGCCACATTCGATGATATTTGCCAGTGAAGCTGAAGTGATACACATTTCTCTACTAGTGATAATAATGTTGCTGACCACGACTAATTTGATATAAATGGCAGTCGAGATGGTGACAGTTTTAGTTGCTTGTTTTAAAGTGGTGAGGATAGTCACAGTCGATGTATTTTTATTTTATTTTAGTAAATTTTATATAACTTTTAATTTAATTTTATTTTTTATTTTTTTATTTTTCATGTAAATTTATAAAATTAATAAAAAGTTTAAGTAAACATTTTTTTAAATGTTTGTCATCTGTCTTTTTACGGTTAACGGTAATAAACGGTTAAACTGCTAATTTTTATTTTATTTTAGTAAATTTTATATAACTTTTAATTTTATTTTATTTTTTATTTTTTTATTTTTCATGTAAATTTATAAAATTAATAAAAAGTTTAAGTAAACATTTTTTTAAATGTTTGTCATCTGTCTTTTTACGGTTAACGGTAATAAACGGTTAAACTGCTTTTGAGGGGATTTTCACTGGCAGATAACTGATATTATAAGGAGTAACTTAGACTACTTTTATTTTGGAAAAAGAATTCCGCGCAAAAAAAAGTAATGTTCATGCTGAATCTGGCTTTCACTCAGTAAACCATAAGATATACCATCACGTCTGTATTCCTCGAAGTGTTAGGCAGAGGTGTACTATAATGTACACCCACAGTTCGCCGAGTATGTGTTTAGGTCCCATGTAATAGGGAGCGAGCCTATTGCCATTAATCGGGCACGAAACCAAACTCCGAGCTGCTACTAAAAATTTCATAGGAAAAACCCAATAACACTTTGCTCGATCTGGGATTCGAACCTAGGACCTAGCTCATAGCAGTCGCGCTTACGACCACTAAGCTAGCGAGGCAGTATATATATTAAGAGGCAGTAAGATATATTTAAAATTAATGTATAACATAATTGTAGATATTAAAAAAACCTACAAAAAAGGCAGCAAGAGCATATGTCTGTCTTCTAAGGATTACCCACAATAACCATTTTTATCGTGGGCCCAATCGACGGCATTCTGTAGTCCACGCGAACGCAGCTAGTTGAAAATAATTTTGATTATGCTAAAGAAGTATAACTTAGAACATAAGTACACGCACTCATTTTATTTAAATATTTACCGGCCAATGGTTTTGTCTTCACGCCGGTATAGTGGTAAGAACCACGGCAAAGTATTCTTAAATAACTGGATCCAATATAATATATGAATCGCAAGGCATCGAACCAATATCGTAGACAAACCCGAAAAAAATAAACACAGCCATATTCTTGTGTTAACAGGTTGAAATGAGTCGAACATACGGTAAGAATGAGTGGCGTGAGGACCTGAAGACATTATTAAGAAAATCTAGTACACCAGAATTACACATGGTGTTTCTATTTATAGAATCTCAGGTAAATAAATGAAAATCAAAATTGTATTTATTTGTTGCTTCCCTTTTCAATGTAAATAAGTCGATCACAGCACTACGTAACCTGTTTTTTTCCTGGAAGTTTTTCATGGAAGTAACGAATAAAACAAAAAAGAATTATGGGTTTGGTCTCGAATTCATAAAAAAAACCTTATTCAGACTTTTAGTAACATTAAAAAAAAAATTACCTGTATTTGTCAAGCTTGAGAATAAAGTGATGCGTTTACCAACGAATTGTTTATGTATTATAGATAAAAGAAGAAGGATTCTTAGAAGATGTAAACAACATGCTGAATTCTGGAGAAGTGCCGAATATTTTTGGCGCAGATGAGAAAGCAGAATTGTGTGAGAAAATGAGAGTGGTTTGTAAAAACTGATGTACTTATTTGATTATTTGAATAATCGTTTCTACTAAACAAATATAAATATGCTGTGTTTAAATCATTTTCCATAATTCTAGCAAAGATAGGTATTGCTTATCTACATGTAATAGCTGTGCATTGCGGTCTCATTCGTAATTTTTTTTTTATTACTGGTAAGAAATGCACGTATAGTTTCGGCTCGCCTTGGTAATGCTTGGTTCTCGTCGGGCGGCCATGTTATAGCATACAAAAAGGTTTTTTTATCGTTATGGCCACAATCTCACCTGATCTTAAGTGACGAGATGGCCCAAGCACGGTAAGCCTAATGGAAGACTGGCTCTCAAGTGAAGCTGCCGAAAAACATCTATAACACCGGGCGACATGATTTTCCTTGTCCAAGATATAATTAACTTTTTCCACTAATTTTGTAGTGCTGTTTACAAAATCGTACCTAATTTTATCGTATCACATCAGATTTATAGTAAAATTAATATATTCGCTAATTTTGATTTTTCAGTAAAAATAAATTGAATTATTGAGTTTTGGCGCTCTCTCCTTGAATTAAGCGACTTCTCGTGAGAAAATATATTAGTTGGAACAGCGATACGCTCATTTAAAATGCCTTACATGGAAATAAGCCGTTATAGTTAATTTGGTTACAAAATTTTACTGAAATCAGTGTGATTATTAAAAAAAAATTGTTTACGTTTTACTTTTGGTATTTTATATTTAATTAATGATTTTTGGTTGAAAAACGTCTAAAATACATAATGTCTTCAAGAAAGTGTCATAATAGTCCAGATACATTTTGTTACATTTGTGGAAACTTTATGACTTCAAAGCAAAAACTGAAAATTACTGAGTTTTTAGATAATAACTTTTAGATAATAGTTTGTACTAGCTATTTGTGTTGAACAATGAAGGCAGTGGACATACCGCAAAAGACAATCTCTACCTTTTGGTAGACCCATGGTTTGGAGAACGCAAGCCAATCATATTGATAATTGTTATTCTTGCTGTACCATTGTGAAAGGTTTTAATGCTAAAAATAAAAATAAGATAGCCTACGCAAATGTAACCTCAGTTACAACGTCCCATTCCACAAGTTCCAAGTTCAATATCTGATTTCAGCTCAACATCGTCAGAACTAAAAATTGGGATGTAATATGAGTATAAAACTCCATTTTTTACTTTCACATGTGGATTTTTTCCCTGATAATCATGGTGATTACAGTAAAGAACAGGGAGAAAGGTTCCACCAAGACATAAAAACTATGGAAACAAGGTGCCAAGGTCGATGGAATGTAAATATGATGGCTGATTACTGCTGGTCTACAAAACGTGATATTATTGATGATTCTCATAAAAAAATTAAACCAAGACATCAATCATTTTATCGCTAAACGTAAAAGATGGCATTCTAAATAGCCCTGTAGCAATTATTGTACTTGATATTTTCTTTGTAAGTTTTCAAATATATGTATTTATAATGTAATAATTGATTTTTTCTTAAAATTTTAAAATAAACACTTTTTCCTTTTTGTAAAAAAACCTGATGTGATAGAGTAATTATGTAGGTATTTTTGTGTTCAAAATACTATAAATTAGCGATATGTTTCACTGAAATCAAAACAACGTTCAAAAAGTTTTCATTTGTCGGCCGGTGTAATTGGTGCTTGGCGACAGATTTTCATCTTGAGGGTGGTAACTAGGCAAGCAGACATTAGAAAAAGCCCTACCACCATGCTATGGTTTTATTGGGATGATTTACTTCATCGAAGGTTCAGGCTCATTGCAGGGATACAAATTCACGTCGATCGACGTGGAGTCCGTACATGCTACCAACCTTTACTACCATCTAAGCCATCATTGTTTCATAATAAACTTAACTTTTTTTTTTTTAGATCGACCGACAACGCGACAAATCATTGCAAACTGATGGTAGTCCAACAGCACTCTATGCATACTTCGTCTCTATAGTTCGCGATCAACTGCATATAGTTTTGGCTATGTCACCGGCCGGCACATCACTGAGGACTCGTATAAGAAAATTTCCGTCTCTTGTCAACTGCTGCACTATAGATTGGTTCCAGGTGATTTGTACAATTCATGTTATTATGCCTTATTATATTTACCTCTGCACAGTTTGGACAAAGTTTTGAACAGATCATTTTAAATAGGAATGGCCATCAGACGCGTTACTTGCTGTTGCGACGAGATTCCTCAAAGATGTTGAATTGACTGATTTGGAACGAGATACTGCCATCAAACTATGCCAAGTGTTCCATACAGATACACAAGAACTGTCTCGGCAATTTTTGATGCGTCTCAAGAGATACAACTACGTTACACCTACGGCTTATTTAGAACTGATCAATATGTTCAAAGTGTTATTGAATAAAAAACGAAGGTGAGTATGTGTTATTGTCATTTTCTGGCGCGCATATTATACTTCCGTTAATCAAGATTTTGCATTATGAAATATTATATTTCTTCAAGTGTTTACGTGCGTAATAATTGTGATGATGATGTTATTAACGTAATAAATAAAGATACACAATAATATGATACAACTTCGGTTTTAGTTAAAATAGTGTATGCATTAGTGAGAATTATACTTTTTCATTTTAAAGACATCGATATGGAATTCTCAGACTATGCAATAATCAATGTTTCACATGTTAGTGAATTACTATTGAGCGAAAAGCGCTACCTCACCGGCTTGGATCAGCTTGCAATAGCAGCGAAATCTGTTGCCGCGCTACAGGAAGCGCTGGAAGTTTTGCAACCTAAATTGGCAGCCGGAGCGGCTGCGGTTGCGGAGACCACTGCCAAAGTGGAGAAGGAGAAGGAAGGCGTTGCTTTAGTTGAGGCTGAAGTTCTGGCGGACGCGGCTGCCGCAGATGAACAGGTGAGATGCTTAAATAGCTTGACAAAAAATTATTAGTTGTTGATTTTTGCTTTTTATAACTTATTTTACTTTTACAAATGATTTAACCCTGCAATGCATATTTCATTTCAAAGTAATTGTTCAGCTTAGTGGGTCTTGGTAAAATAAGTCGTGGTGTTCAAATGATTGAGGCCGATGGCATATTTATCAACAGCTTCATAGCTCGGTATTTTCCAGCGAATTTGTCGGAATTTGCAAACAGTGAAGGAAAACTAGTGAGAAAGTTAATAAAAGTTTTTTGAAATGTATTTTCACAGTGTAGTAATAATATTCAAAAAAGTACTTTTCTCGCCGTTTGAAATCGTCAATAGGTGTGGGCTGCTCAAACCTATGCTTTTTTACGAAGAAGAAGCTTTTACCCGGCAGTCTGACATTTAATAATTGGCATTATATGTATTTATTGTTTTCATCACTACGGCTTAGGCACAAGAAGCGCAAGGTATAAAGGATGAATGCGATGCTGATCTAGCTGAAGCAATGCCAATATTAAACGTTGCCCTGGCTGCTCTGGATACACTAACGCCACAAGATATCACATTTATTAAGACTATGAAAAGTCCACCTAGAGGTATCAAACTAGTCATGGAGGCAATTTGTATATTGAAGGTATTATTATAATTTACGAGTATTTTCTGATTCTAGTTTTAAACGTTGTAATATTAAGGTGTTATTATCTATGATTATTTGTAAGTTACAAAATTTTATACGTGTTAAAAGTTCTTTTGTAGTGTTATAATTAAGGTTATACATTAATTAATGATACATAGAAAATTAAGGAAAAATGTTTGGAGTAGCAAAATAAGTAGCAATTTTTATGTATATGAATGTGTTTATTTATGTTTGTTAAGTTTTGATAGGGACGCTTACTTGTAATAAAATATTTTTTAAAGTACATTTTAAATTTGAATCAATGGGCTTTATAATTTAAAACAATTATTAATTTAAATAAACAGACCTAATGCCAACTAGCCTGTGCCAATAATTTTAATGTTTTAGTTTGTTTATTTATAATGAAATCTTAAATCGTATTCTCTTTTTAATGTTTACCATAAGGATGACCCGGTAAGTCTAATATATTTTGTACATTAACTGTATAATTTCTCCATTAGTAGTAGTTTTAAATAAAGGACAAATTATTGATAATCGTCATAAAAAATATACAATAAGAATGAAAATGTGTAGAAGATAGTAATAAATGACAAGCAAAATGATATTAATTTAACTTTACAGGAAGTGAAACCGGATAAAATACCAAATCCATCGGGCGTAGGTACTATAGAAGATTTTTGGGGGCCATCAAAGAAGCTACTCAACGATATCCGCTTCTTAGAGGGTTTGCAGAATTACGATAAGGACAATATTCCTCCACCGGTAATGAAGAAACTGATGACCACGGTGATGCAAGATGATGGGTTCGTACCGGAAAAGATTAGAGCCGTGTCCGTTGCAGCAGAAGGTAATAAATAATTGTAATAATGTTACTATGAATATGATGATTAAAATAGAAACTTAAAACAGGTATGTGTAAGTGGGTGATTGCGATGACGAAGTACGACAAAGTAGCAAAAGTGGTTGCGCCCAAGAAGCAAAGATTGGCTGCTGCGCAAGCCGTCTACGACAAAGCCATGGCAGCACTAGCAGTTAAACAAAACCAACTTAGAGAGGTAGGCAAAAAATGATAGCAAAACACTATCATTTACATATTTTTAGAATTTAAATACTATAATGAGATCATTTCAATACTCGTAGGTGCAACTAAAATTAGGAAAATTGGAAGATGCATTAGCTCAGCAGAGTCGACAGCAAAAGCTGCTTGATGACGAAGTTATGGATTGCAGTAACAAATTGAAGCGAGCCGAGATGCTCATTTCTGGACTTGGTGGAGAGAAGACCAGATGGACGCAAATAGCCAAAACGTTAAGAGAAACCTATAACTCACTAACAGGTAAACTTTCAAGGATATTTTTAATGCTGTACCTATTATAATAATTATTAAATACTTTTTTAACTGTATAGGTACCTACTTTTGACTTTGATAAATATTTAAAGTCAATAAATTATTTTTTTCAGGTGATATATTGATTGCCGCTGGTATTATTGCATATCTTGGACCGTTCACTGCTATATTTAGAATTGGACAGGTGTGTAACATGCTATGATGATATGTTAAATTAAAAGAACTTATTTAAATTTTGATAGTTTTCGTTAACTTTCTTATTTAGGTAAAGAAATGGGCTCAAGCTTGTCATGACTGTGGGATCGTTTGTACTCTTAACTTCAGTTTGATTAAGTCTCTTGGAGAACCAGTTACGATACAACAATGGAACATCGATGGATTGCCTTCTGATGACTTCAGTGTGGAAAGCGCTATTATAATTATGTAAGATTACCCATAATCAGTAATTTCAATTATCGACTTAAATAACTGCATCATCAAAAAATATAGCTTTCTGGAATAAGACATTTTCTTGAAATTCATGGATGTAAAGTATATAAACAGTCAAACTAAAATTTATGCATGCATAACTGCACAGTAGTTAACTTCAAATAATATATGTATAATTTAAAACAAATTAACAAATTACCGCCCGTGTATCAGGACTGCTCGCCGTTGGCCACTGATGATTGATCCTCAAGGTCAGGCAAACCGATGGATAAAAAACATGGAAAAGCCAAATAATCTTTGTATTGTGCGGATGACACAGGCTGATCTTGGACGTGTTTTAGAAAATGCCGTACAGTTCGGCCAACCGGTAATAATTATTATACAAAATATAAATACAAGGTGTCCAAAAAGGGTATCGGGTATTTGCTTTCGCGCCATATTCGAAACGGGGCGTCTAAAGGGTGCGGGGAGGGGTTCGTGGCGTCCGCCATTTTGTGGAGTTTTAGTCACGATGGAACAGTACTCGGGGACGCATCGCGCATTTTGCGTACGAACGTATTATCGTAATGGTGATTCAATAGTGACTGCTCAACGTCTCTATGGTGCGGAATATCGTACACGCCACCCGCCAAATGACGATAGCATTAGGAAATGGATCAGGATGGTCGAGAATACAGGTGCGACAGTTAAAATTCAAAACTCTGGTCGTCCTCGTTCAGTTCGCGATGAAGAAACAATTGAAGAAGTTGAGGCGTCGGTTCGTCAAAATCCGTCTTTATCCATCCGAAAGCGAAGCCAAGCGTTGAACATCAAAAAATCGTCTTTACATTCGATTTTAAAGAAAGACTTACATCTAAAAGCCTATAAAATTAAATTGGTTCAAGAATTGAAGGATACGGACTATGCTAATCGACTGAATTTTGCGAACGAAATGCTGCAGCGATTTTACAACTTTAACAACATACTGTTCAGTGACGAAACAAATTTTCACCTGAATGGTCATGTTAATAAGCAGAATTGTCGGTACTGGGCAGTGGAGAATCCGAGACGAAAGCATGAACGACCCCTGCATAGCCCAAAGGTCGTTGTTTGGGCCGCTATGTCTGCTAAAGGCATAATTGGTCCTTATTTTCATGAAGATCAATGAGGCCGAGCAATTAATGTGAATAGTGACCGTTATTGCGATATGTTGCGAAATTTTTTGGTCCCAGAGTTGCAGGAGTTTGCAGGTTTCAACTCAAGAACGTGGTTCCAGCAAGATGGGGCCACTTGCCATACCTCAAATGACTCAATGGAAGTTGTTAACGAATTATTCCCTAATAAAGTCATTTCGCGAAGGGGTAACATCAACTGGCCTCCCAGAAGCCCCGACCTTAGCCCGCTTGACTATTTTGCATGGGGATACCTTAAAAGTAAGGTTTATCAAAACAATCCGACGAATCTAACCCAGTTAAAGCAAAACATCAGGTCAGAAATGGCAGCAATATCGATAGCTATGTGTCAACGTGTTATCGCCAATCTTCGTTTCCGTTTAGAAGAGTGCCAGCAACGTAACGGTCATCATTTGGATAACATCATCTTTTCCAAATAATTCTCCAATTCATATGCTAATAACAAACAATAAACTTTTTTATTGCATACAAATAATTTTTGTTTCATTGAACTTACAAATACCCGATACCCTTTCTGGACACCTTGTATAAAGAAAATTTTGATTAAATATGTAACGAATATTGTTTCTATTTTTTTGTATTAATTTATTTTACTATCTAAGGTTATATTGGAAAATGTGCTCGAAGAATTAGATCCAATGTTGGAACCATTACTTCAACAACAAACATTTCGACAAGGTGGGGCGCTATGCATCAAGATAGGTGATACTATTGTAGAATACAGCAAAGATTTCAAGTAAGTTATTTCGTTATGCTGTTTTTTGCGTTAGTTTGTGTAACGATAAAAGTTATAAGAATCGCCTTACAGTACTCTCACATTTTTTGACAGATTGTATATTAGTACAAAACTAGCAAATCCGCATTACTTACCAGAGGTAGGAGTGCGTGTCACTTTGGTCAATTTTATGCTGGCCAAGGACGGGCTTCAAGCTCAACTACTAGCTAGAGTTGTGGCACGGGAGAGGCCAGATCTACAGCAAGCCAAGACTGATCTAACAACACAAGGAGCCGAGCATCGGAGACTGTTACAAGATATCGAGAAAAAAATATTGAACGTCTTGTCCACTTCTGAGCATTTGTTAGAAGATGAAGAGGCTGTACAGGTGAATGATTAAATAAATTTATTGAATAGATTTATTATTCTTACAAATTACTATTCTTTATTATTTTTATGTTCAGATCTTAAACTCTGCCAAGGAAACCTCAAATGAAATCAAAGAGAAACAGGAAGTGGCCATGGTCACTGAAAAAGCAATCGACACAGCTCGAGACGATTATGTACCGATTGCAGTACATTCCACTAATTTGTTTTTCCTTATTGGTAATTGTATAAATAAATTAGCTTATGGTTATACGAAATTAATTCAACTTTACTTTCCTTTTGTACCAGTAAATTATCTAAATGAAAGATAAATTTATATTGAACGATATTTTGAATACTTCTATACTCTGAGATAGAGGATATACACACTTATACAAGCTTATATAAGCGATTATTATCTCAGTTTCAAAACAGTATGAAACAAATTAAAATTTCGACAATGCAAATTTACACTCCACTACTTTGCATATTAAACATACTTCGTAAAATGTTATGTCTTACTAATTTCAAGCATCATTGGCAAATATCGACCCTATGTACCAATACTCTTTGGGCTGGTTTGAGGGTCTGTTTACGGCGTCTATCGACAATACTGAGAAGGTGGATGAGATTCCTGAACGTCTCGCCATACTGCGTGCTTTCTTCACATACTCGCTTTACGCAAACATTTGTAGAAGTCTGTTTGAAAAGGTCAGTTTAACTTATGTAACTGCCAAGTTTTTTTATACAACTAAAGTGGCAAACGTGCATATGGCTAAATCAAAATCAAATGAAATCTTTATTCAATTTAGGTCCTAAGAAGGCATTTATGAACGTCGAAAACACTACTGCCGGTAAAACCGGTAAGAAACTTGATAGCTGTGAATACGTGACTACTTAAGCCTATGAGGGCTTATAATTGTGAGCCATTGGTATCACAAGCGCGTTTTCAATTTTCAACTCTCCTACCCAAAAGACTTAAATAACGTAATCACCGCAGGAATACAACACAGGTTTATTTGGCTGCAATATTCTGTACGGTGGAGATCTTTCAGTCGGACTGCCCCAAATAGAGAGACACTCCAAAGAATTTTTTTGTGCCTTATCTTTCATAATTATTGATGATATATGTCCCAAATTTATTTTATTCTACCAACTCTCCACCGCGCCACCGCCTACGCACACGTATAGCCTATCATTGCTCTCACTTGCCGTATTTGCCTACAGCTTTCCCGATTGGTTGTCGTTCATGGTTACTACTCCGCGCCTTATGATCGAAGCGTGAAATTATTGAGTCTACAACCTTCCTCAGTAAATAGGCTATAAAATGCAAAAATAGTTTTTTATATCTGACTGGTAGTTTCAGAGATTAACACGTTCAAACAAAAAAAAAGCAGTTTCTTGATCTTTATAATATTAGTATAGCTGCGAGATAACTTAATTTAATTTTCGATATAGGACAAAATGGTATTCTCATTGCTGCTGACAATTACAATAATGGTGGCAGAAGGTCGACTAGAGCAAAGCTCTGTGTTGTTCCTGTTGGGCGGAGCTCAAGCTCGCAATATACCGCCGAATCCCGTACAATTCCTGTCGCCGCAAGCTTGGAACGAATTTAATGGGTTCGTGCCTAATAGCTTATTACTCTACTGATAGAATCCATATGAAACGCATCTTTTAAAATTTTATATAATTTGAATATAGTACCAAATAATTGTTCTTTATATATAATATCTAAACCAGCTATAATGTCAAAGTCTTTTTACATATTCATACACTGCTGTTTATATTAAATTTCAAAATCTGTTTAGCATTGTTGCTCTATTCCCAATTTTGTTACTAGTAATTTATTTATTATGTTGTCATTTACATTATGTTGTCGTTTACATAGATTAAACGAAATAGAAAAGTTCAATGGAGTTGTGAACCACTTCATGACAAATATTGCCGAATGGCAGGAATATTGTAGTTTACCCGATCCACATAACCAGCCTCTGCCAGAACCTTGGAACAAAAAACTAAACACGTTTGAGGTAAGTTTTGTCTTTTAATCTCTTAATCTAAACTCAATATAATAAAAAATCTGTTTCTTATATTGTCTTTTCTATTTATGTCAATAATGAAAATATGATATGTATATTAATTTGTTTTAGAAATTGATGTTACTTCGCTGCATGCGTCTAGATATGATGGTACCGGCAGTACAAAATTTTGTTGAAGGTTTGATCTCATATATCATTAAAAATCGAATCTAATTTACAATAGATGGGTTGAAAATTAAATGGATATTAAGAATTCTTATTGCCCATAGTTTATGGAATGACTTATACTTCCAGTGTACAAAATTCACAAAAACGGCATACTTTTTTTAGTTTTCATTATGATTATTAACATTATTGTATCCTTATAATTGAGGATTGACATACATTTTTTGTGTGTAAAATTTTGTAAAAATTTGTCAAGCCATTACATGTACTAAAAGAACAGCAGATTTGAAAAACTGTCTAAACAACAGTTCAAGGATAAATTTTAAAGAAAAAAAAATCATTCAACACTCTAATAGGTACCTACTTTCATTATATTAATGAAATCTTAAAGTGTTTATTAATTTTGTTTATTTTCTACTACAAGGTGTCCAGAAAGGGTATCGGGTATTTGTTTTCGCGCCATATTCGAAACGGGGCGTCTAAAGGGTGCGGGGAGGGGTTCGTGACGTCCGCCATTTTGTGGAGTTTTAGTCACGATGGAACAGTACTCGGGGACGCATCGCGCATTTTGCGTACGAGCGTATTATCTTAATGGTGATTCAATAGTGACTGCTCAACGTCTCTATAGTGCGGAATATCGTATACGCCACGCGCCAAGTGACGATAGCATACGGAAATGGATCAGGGTGTTCGAGAATACAGGTACGACAGTTAAAATTCAAAACTGGACGTCCTCGTTCAGTTCGCGATGAAGAAACAATTGAAGAAGTTGAGGCGTCGGTTCGTCAAAATCCGTCTTTATCCATCCGAAAGCGAAGCCAAGCGTTGAACATCAAAAAACCGTCTTTACATTCGATTTTAAAGAAAGACTTACGTCTAAAAGCCTATAAAATTCAATTGGTTCAAGAATTGAAGGATACGGACTATGCTAATCGACTGAATTTTGCGAACGAAATGCTGCAGCGATTTAACAACTTTAACAACATACTGTTCAGTGACGAAGCAAATTTTCACCTGAATGGTCATGTTAATAAGCAGAATTGTCGGTACTGGGCAGTGGAGAATCCGAGACGAAAGCATGAACGACCCCTGCATAGCCCAAAGGTCGTTGTTTGGGCTGCTATGTCTGCTAAAGGCATAATTGGTCCTTATTTTCATGAAGATCAACGAGGCCGAGCAATTAATGTGAATAGTGACGGTTATTGCGATATGTTGCGAAATTTTTTGGTCCCAGAGTTGCAGGAGTTTGCAGGTTTCAACTCAAGAACGTGGTTCCAGCAAGATGGGGCCACTTGCCATACCTCAAATGACTCAATGGAAGTTGTTAACGAATTATTCCCTAATAAAGTCATTTCGCGAAGGGGTAACATCAACTGGCCTCCCAGAAGCCCCGACCTTAGCCCGCTTGACTATTTTGCATGGGGATACCTTAAAAGTAAGGTTTATCAAAACAATCCGACGAATCTAACCCAGTTAAAGCAAAACATCAGGTCAGAAATGGCAGCAATATCGATAGCTATGTGTCAACGTGTTATCGCCAATCTTCGTTTCCGTTTAGAAGAGTGCCAGCAACGTAACGGTCATCATTTGGATAACATCATCTTTTCCAAATAATTCTCCAATTCATATGCTAATAATAAACAATAAACTTTTTTATTGCATACAAATAATTTTTGTTTCATTGAACTTACAAATACCCGATACACTTTCTGGACACCTTGTATTTATATTTCATATACCTCAATTATAATATATTTCTATTTTATTTTATATATTGTACTTAAATTTTTTTCCAAACTTCTCGATATATGTCCTATATAAATGATACTCACGTATACTGAGGAAATCACGTACTCGAAGAATCGTAAAAAAAATTGCCTGTCCGTATGTCCACATTTCACTCGAAACGGCTTGACAGATTCTTATACAATGTTGTACACGGAAAGCTTGTATCATAGGCCACTTGAAAGACAGGCTATATGATTTTTCAATAATACCTTTAGAATTAAAAAAATATGAGTACAAATTATAATTAAGATATGAAGAAATTATTGCATAATAAACGCTTAAGGACCTGCAGATATTACTAGTATTAACGAAATCTATGCATTTGAGCAATGTCCATTAAAGTGTAATAATGCAATAATGTAAGACACATCTCACTAAATAAAATAAAAAAGATAAAAATATTACCCATGGCTATTGTTAAAAATCATTCTATAGGTACTATAATAAACATTATTAATCATAAAATAATCAACTGGTATGAATAATGTAGGTACAGAACTAGAACGCAGCTTCACACTCGTTTTATGTATGAGAAAAACATACTTTTCCAAAATGCTTGCTGCAAGTTTTTCAATATTTTTTGGAAAATCATTCCCCATTTATCATTGTTAGTCATTTTTATCGCACATCAATATTTTGAGAAAATCTAAAAAATTACAAAGATTTAAAACTATTTTGTAGGAACACGCACAAACTCTTCGATATGTCAATCTCTTTGAAATTTAGATTAAAATTTGCAAATATTCATGTATGTGATAACATTTTATTTTGAATTGATTTTAAATACGATATTTTTTTACATTAATTTATGTATACGACTTTTATGAACTTTCTAAAACAATTTAGCTTGTTAGCTAAACATCCCAATCGTACTTAACTGTGAAATGAATAGTTTTCTGGACTTTTTTTTAGACGAGTTACAACAAGACTCTATACATGTAACCATAACTATTATACCTCTAAAACAATAAATTATATTCTAAAACCTTATATTTTATGAAAATAAGCGATATTTCTTTTCGTCACGATTGACAAAAACCCCCGCGTCGCCTTAGCTTTTAAAAACTCGTGATTTATCCCTATCTCGCTCTGACATATGCCATACTATGCATATAATATGCTCTTTCTCTGTCGTACAGTCAATCTATATATGTACTACATCTATGTTAATAATATAATGGTTTTATGTTTGCAGCTCAAATGGGTCGTCAGTTCGTGGAACCGCCTTTATTTGATTTGCCGTCTTCATACTCTGACTCGCATTGTTGTATCCCGCTATTATTTGTCTTGACACCAGGTTCAGATCCAATGGGAACATTATTGAAGTTCGCAGATGATCAGGTAAACACAAAGTCACATTTGATATTTAAAAACACGATGGAATATTCTCACTTGCGGAATAGCTTTAATAAATTAGTTAGAATCTTTATAAGCCACTCCTTTTTCTGCAGGGTTTCGGAGCGTCCAGACTGTTCTCCTTATCTTTAGGTCAAGGTCAAGGTCCGATTGCGGTAAAATTGATCGACGAAGGTGTTCGCAGTGGCACTTGGGTTGTGCTTCAAAACTGTCACTTGGCTAAAAGCTGGATGCCTATGCTTGAAAAGGTATTAAGTTACGACTAACAAGAAAATTCTTTTTAATGTCATAAATTTATTTTTATTTGAGTTCAGAATCGCATTTGACAGCACACTTTTAAAATTTAAATGTGAATTTATTTTTTAGATTTGTGAGGGTCTAACCCCCGACACGACACATCCAGATTTTAGGCTTTGGTTAACTTCTTACCCAGCGGATCACTTCCCTGTCTACGTGCTACAGAATGGCGTCAAAATGACTAATGAACCACCGCAAGGTAAATGACGAATATTAAATTCGTTCTCCCTGATATTGTGGACGATAGTTGACTTAGAAGTGATAGGTAGTTTTGTGAAATTATACTTGGTTCATCATAAGAAGGTTTGCATGACACATGTCAAATATTTATTTTAGAGATGTAGTATAGCTTAAATTGGAAATTAATTCTTTTTAAAAACTAAATATAATCGCTAATTGAAGAATTAAATTGAAGGCTGTGAATGCTGTGTAAATAAAATAACAAATTAGGATCGCAATCAGGAACACTTTAATTATTAAATGCTTGTCGCCAAACAACCAGGATTCATTCAATTTCTTCATTGCGTGTTGCTCCTGTAAAAACGTAGGAATTACGTAGACACATCTTATTTTTTTATAAAAAGAAGCCAACAAATTGAATGTACAACGCCGTTCAGTTAATCCGACTAATTTTCGATTCGAAGGATAAATTAATTTTTTCGATTAATTCATTGTTTTTTTATTATTATTTTGTTCTACTCTAGTTTTAAGTAACAGAAATTAACGCTGCACGTAGTAAGAGGAAATTTACAAAAATCATTATACTATAGAGGAAGTTATTTAGGATTGTTTCGTGCAAAATGTTTTTATATCGTTAATCAGTATCAGAATTATTTGCATAACCTAACGATTTACGTTCTAGTGACACTTGGTGCATGACTTCTTATGATGAACAAAGTATAGTATAATAAAGTTATGTAGGTATATTAGTAAAAGTAGAATTAAAAATGAGTACTTTTGTTTCAAATTAAGACCTCTTCTAAGGTTTGCGAGCGAATATAGCCAGATCGTACCAGAGCGATCCAATCAACGACCCGGAGTGGTTTGAAGGCAACAAGCAACCGGAGGTATTCAAGAAACTGTTGTTTGCGCTTTGCTTTTTCCACGCCGTGGTGCAGGAGCGACGTCAATTCGGTCCCTTGGGGTGGAATATCCGCTATGAGTTCAATGAGACGGACCTCAAGATTAGCGTCACCCAGCTTTATATGTTTCTCAACGAATATGATGTAAGTTACAATATAATATATAGTTCAAGGAATGATTAGAATTTATGTGATCACATATTTCAACAAAATACTATATTCATTTATAATATGGTTTCTATAATCATTAAAATCTATGTTAAAGACCTGTACTCCTGTCCGTACTTATATTTTTCCAAATTTTCCAGATAGACACACATTATATGAACGATACTGATGAGTAATATACCGTTATTATTTTTTGTCGATTTGTCTGTTTGTATGTTCGGATTTAACTCAAAAACGGCTTCACCTGTTATGTATTAAATGAGAATAATGAAACATCCTTCAGAGAGTCTATGACAACTACTGGTTTATTTTTAGATGTACCTCCACCAACAATATTATACTTAAGTACCTACATAACATCTTCCTCCTTTTTTCTTTTACAATAATAATTATAGATAGATTTATAAAACAAAACATTAATTACTCATTGCCTCTATATCTATAAAACAATAGGTGTAGTTTTTTTTTTTTTTTTTTTTTTTTTAATGCACTAATATATAACAAAGAAACCGAACAAAAAATATTAAGAAAAGGCAAAAGGTATAAATATTAAATCTTAACATAATATAACATAAGCTTAAGCATTAGACACGAAATCGCTCTGGCGTACGTACTATTCTACCTGACCGAGTGCAACGAACTGGAGGATCTGTGGGAGGACCAGATGGCATTTCTGTGGTCTTTGGTTCCTCACACAAATAATCGTAATTTTTTCTTACTGATGGTTTGAGAATATGTTGTCTATTACGTCTATATAAGCTGTTCCGAGTTCGAACCCAGTAAGAACGGGGCTCTTTTGCTTCTCTCTCCACCGTTGCGCGTACCCACCGATTTGCATCGCGCATATAAACCTGTTCAGCTTTTTCTAGCGGTTTCAACTGTTTTGTACCCCGATCGTAATATTTTTTAGCATTTATATTTTTTACTTGTAGCGATTTTATTATATCGGCTTTACGAATAGCTTTTGGCTCAAGTAACTTTTCACTAACAGGCAATCTAGTGTTTAATCTTCGCGACATCAGAAGCTGAGCAGGTGAATATTCTTCTCCGGAAATCGGAGAGTTACGATAGTTCAATAATGCCAGGTAAGGATCGGTTTTATCATTCTGAGCTTTAATTAAAATATTCTTTACAGTTTGGACATTACGCTCCGCCAACCCATTAGAGCGAGGATAATATGGTGAACTAGTTATATGTTCAAATTCCCACTGTCTAGCAAATTCTTTAAAATCTTCAGAAACAAACTGTTTAGCATTATCAGTCATAATATTTTGTGGGATTCCATGACGCGAAAAAATTGATTTTAATTTAGTTATGACGGTTACACTCCTCAGGTCGGTCAGAGATACAACCTCTATATATTTCGAAAAATAATCAACTACTAATAGAAAATACTTATCTTTTATCTGAAATATATCGGCAGCTAAGGATTCCCAGGGTATTCCCGGTTGTGCGTGAGGTACTAGCGGTTCCCTCGGCTGCGCGACGCGTCTTTCGATACAAGTCTCACAGGCGCCCACAGTACGCTCGATATCACCCGCCATACCTGGCCACCACATCACATCTCGAGCTCGCCTCTTACATTTATCAATACCTAAATGACCTTCATGAATCCTGTTAAGCATATCTTTTCTAAGACTTTTTGGTATAATTACCTTATTGTTGCGAAAGGGAATGCCACTGACAGAATGTAGCTCATGTCTAATTTCCCAATATTGTTTCGCATTTCTATCGACGACGCTCTTTGTATGTGGCCAGCCCTCCTTGTAGTAATTTATCGCCAAACACAAGTCTCCATCCTGTAAAGTGGCAACCCTAATTTCTTCCAATTTTTCCTTACTAACGCTTAAATTCTCTAACAACAAATTAATGTGACTATTAATATGCTCCAAAATATTTGTACTAGCCTCCTCTTCAATATCTGTATGCGCATCCCTCGATAGAGTATCTGCTATGTACATAAATTTACCAGGCACATATTTTATAATAAGAGAATATTTCTGAATCTTTAATAATAAACGTTGTAGTCTAATAGGCACGTCGTTTAAAGATTTCTTTACAATAGATTCGAGAGGTTTGTGATCTGATTCAACAATGACCTTATTATGACCATAAATAAACTGATGAAATTTAAAACATCCAAAAACTATAGCCAACATTTCTTTTTCAATTTGCGCCCAGCGATTCTCGGTAGGTGTTAGCGTGCGTGCCGCAAACGCGACAGGTCGACCATCTTGTATTAAACAGGCCCCTAACCCGCGAGCACTCGCGTCTACCAAAACGGTCACCGGTAAGTTAGGATTATAGTACCTTAAAGTTGGGGCTTCTGAAATGTATTTTTTTATTTTTTTAAAACTATTTTCATGAGCCTTATACCACTGAAATGTTGCACTTCTCTTTAAAAGTTCCCTCAACGGTTCTGCTACATCTGCATAATTAGGAATAAATCGAGAAAGATAATTAGACATACCTAAAAATCTCTCAAGCTCCTTTTTCGACTTAGGTTCCGGAATATCATTGATTACCCGCACTCGTTCAGGGTCTGGACGCATACCTTTATCATCAAAAATATGACCAAGAAACTTTACCTTGCTAGCACCTATAGTGCATTTCTCCTTGTTGAACCTGACCCCATACTCTGCGGCACGTTGTAATACCGCCTTCAACCTAGTATCATGTTCTTCTCTTGTTTGGCCGTGCACCAGGAGATCGTCGATATAAACTTCAACGCCTTCCATTAAAAATAATTTATACATTAAATTATGAAATACTTCGGATGCGCTTGCTATACCGAAAGGTAACCTTAAAAATCTGAACCGACCAAAGGGTGTGGCGAACGTACATAACTTAGAACTTTTTTCATCTAAAGATACCATATAAAATCCTTTACTGGCATCTAGAACTGAAAAGAATTTCGCAGAAGATAAATTAGCCGTTATTTCATCGAAGGTGGGTAATTGAAAGTGACTACGTTTTATTGCTGTATTTAAATGTTGAGGATCAAGACACAGTCGGAGTCTACCATCTGATTTCTCCACGAGAACAATATTAGACACCCAATCTGTCGGCTCCTCAATAGGAGTTATAATATTAAGTTTTATTAGACGATCCAATTCCTCTCGCAATCTAGGTCTAAGTTTTATTGGAATTTTACGTGCACTTCTTACAACAGGAGGAACTGTTTCGTCTATGATTAGTTTATGTTTTCCAGGTAAGCAACCGATGCCCTCAAATACTGAACTGTATTTTAACAATAAATTATTTGTGTCGTAACATACTTAATTCAGCCTCATTATTAATTTTAAATCAACACAGGCTTCCCTAGATAATAAATTGTGACAACTTAAATTTAATACATAAATCTTTTGAATTATTGTTATATTATTAAACGATAATTTTGCCAAAAAGTAGCCAACTACAGGTAATACAGTCTTACTAACCTCTTTAAGTATTGTTACATTACGTTCTAAAGCTTGTTTACTAAATCCCGCTTGTATATAACTATCCATTGACATCACGCTTGCGTCAGCACCGCAATCCAATTTAAACCGAACGGGCATCCCGTTTACTGTTATAATCTCGTACCACCCTTTATCCTGTACTGAATTTACTTCTATACCGCTCAATGACAATTCTTCAACTTCTTCGATGCTATCTGGTAATTGACAAAGTTCTCGAACATAATTACTCGATCGGCAACACTTTGCAAAATGTCCACGCTTGTTACATTTAAAACATTCAATATTGTATGCCGGACAACGATTAATTTCATGTTCATAATTACAATAAGTGCAACGTCGTCGAGTTATCGTAGTACGCTTCCGTGACGTTTGAGTTTGTATCGGCGTATTGCGCTGTGAAACGAAACGTACGCGCTCTCGAACTCCGTCGGCCGCGGCGCGGGCGGTTACCGGCTCGATATCAGCCGAGTTCGCCGGACCGGGCCCAGTGTTAACTACAACAGCTTGCTCACTTGCTGTTTCTGCCGCTCGACACCAACACACTGCATCTTGTAACTTTAAATCATTTTTTTGTAACATTCTTTCTCGTAACTGTGTATCTTTAATTCCTCGAATCATTTGTGTGAGAATTAAACTATCACGTAGGTCACCGAAATTACATGATTTACTTTTTACTTTCAACTGAGATAGATATTTGTCAAATTTCTCAGAATCTTGATAACATTCGAAAAACAAATGACGTTCAAAATTAATATTCTTTTGAGGATCACATCGATCCTGGAATTTTTTGCACAAAACCTCGTAATCATTTTGTTCATTACTCTTGAAATCCAACTCATCGTATATATCTCGGCCGCACTTTCCTATTGTATGTAGAAAAACTGCACACTTCTCTCGTCCAGAAGCCAATTCACGACCTGATGCTGTTAAGTACCAGTCGAACATCCTCTTCCAATCACGCCAGCTGTCGGCAATATTACCGAGTTCCGACATCGGCGGCGGTTGTTCAATGCAGCCGTACATTATTTGTGATGGTCCGATTGTATCACTTTAATACTAATAATACTTAATAATACTTAGCTAATAATATAATGTGACGTAACTGTGTAACTATAGTCACCGTAACTTTGATGTATTCACACCTGACACCATGTTATGTATTAAATGAGAATAATGAAACATCCTTCAGAGAGTCTATGACAACTACTGGTTTATTTTTAGATGTACCTCCACCAACAATATTATACTTAAGTACCTACATACACCGATCCTTATGAAATTTTGTACACGGGATGCTATGCCATCGGCCAATTGGTAGGATATAAGAAATTCCAATATTACTTTTAGAAATCTTAAAGCAAAAATAATAAAAAAAATCCTTAACTCTTGACCGATTTCGATGAAATTTTGTATCGGGAAGTATAAGTATTTACATAATTGCTGAACTATAAGAATTTTCAATACTACTTATAGAAAAATAAGATGTTCAAGAAATTGAATTTACATCAATTGACCGATTTTGATCAAATTTTGTAGTCGGCAAGCATACATCATACCATAATTGATACGGCATATAATTGTCAACAATATGAGTAAAAATAAAATTACGCGATGTAAATAACTACTACGTAGTAACAAACGCGTGCGGAGCCGCGGGCAAAACGCTAGTAGTATTATATAAATTTTATTGTCTGTAAATTTTGCCGTGTAATAACGTAGTTACACTGAAATACTAATTATTGAATAACCATAAATACTAAAATGTATTTTAGGTATCGAAAATACACTGGGCCGCAAAGAAAGCGGGTCGGTTATAAAAAATGTGATAACTTTTAAAATATTTGAGCAATCTATTTAAAATAAAAACTAAACTAAATTTTATTTCATTTGCAAATATAGAAAGAAGTAAAACCTTTTTATTTCTTTTTGGTGATTGTATTAAAAATCATAATTTTAAAAAGCTTTTAGCGAAGGTGAGGAACAGAGAGTAAAGTTCTTCCTCCGCCATAGAAAAGGGAGGATCCTCCGACGAGACGGGTATTATGTCTGGCGGGCAGCTGCCCAACGGTTGTTTTTTTTTTTTTTGAACTGACTACACTGTTAGCCTTAGGGGCCCTATCCAAAAACAGAGCCGCTGCGGCTTTTACAGCTTCACCGGACTTCCCAACGGTTGTTTTCGGGTTCTTGTATATATACTCAATTGTTCGGTTAATTTCTATAACGCGATGTAGGATGCGTCGTATGCGGTTCGATAGATGTCGCTATGTAAATGCGTCATTTGTGGCGAGAGATGTCACTAAAGCTTTTTAAAATATGAATAAAAAATTTGAAAACACTTGTTTAACTTTGGTTTCTGTTCTATCATATAAATATGGCATTTCTTGTGCAGTGCAATTCATTATTCTGATGAAGTTCAATTAAAAACATGCGATTAACCCCTGAAGAGTGTACCAGAATTCTGACAATGCTTGAAGAGGGGCGCAGTCAGCGTTATACAGCGAGAATTATTGGTGTGTTGCTATCAACAGTTCAAAGAGTGCTCCAGCGATTTGAAGAGACTAGATCTAATATTGACACCAGGCACAAGCCGAATAATGTACACGATAGCGCGAGAGGATCGATATATGGTGTCAACATTGTTGAGAAATGAAATCGATTTCAGACGGCTATTGAAGTCAAAACGCACCTTCTACGTGCTAGAGCGAGCCATCCGAGCATATGTACAGTAAGCGGCGTCTATTTGAAGCAAACATGAAGCCATTTAGCCAAATGATCCAACACTCGAAAAGCACCAATTTCAATTCGCTAGAGAACACATGAATTGAACTGTGGATGGCTGGTCAAGAGTAATGTTTTCGGACGAGTCGAGGTTCATGCCATGCACGCACGATAGGAGGCAAAGAGTCTACAGAAGACCAGCAGAGCGCTATAATCAAGCTTACATTGAAGAGAAAGTGCCATACGGCGAGGTTCCATACACGTGTGGGCTGGAATTTCTTTCGAAAGCGGCACCGAGCTAGTGGTGATAAAAAATGGCACTTTAACTTCAGAAAGATACGTGAATTAAATTTTAAATGAGTATGTTGGTCAATTACTAGTAAGTAATTATTGGCCAGAACACCTTCTTTATGCGAGATAACCCTCGATCCCGTACAGCTAAGATAGTGTTTGACTACTTTGAAGATGTAGCTATTAAATGCATGGAGTGTCCAGCACGCAGCCCAGACTTTAACCCTATCGAGCATGCCTGAGACAAACTGAGACGACGTGTAAACCAGCGAAATTTCCCTCCAATCACGCTTCGTGAACTGAAAGAATGAATGGAATGGGAGAATATTCCTCATCATCGGCTCAGAAATCTGGTGGAAAGCATGCCAAACCATATGACAGCTGTACTTAGAGCTCGTGATGGCAATACAAAATATTAAAATGTGTAAAATTTTAATATTTGTAACCGTACCACATTTTTCGAAATCTACTAAAAAATGCTCATTTTTACTTAATTACTCTTATTCAAATAATCTTCATAATCCTGAACTGTTATGAGTTTCATTTAATAACTATAAGATTGTTTATAATACAGTCTTTATTTCATAAAGCTAGCTCGAATAATTTGGAAGTTATTGAGATTTTTCTTTGCTTCCTTTGCTTTCTTTGCGGCCCAGTTTATTAACTGTAAAATATCAAGTTCACTGGTTTAATTGTAAATGAAAAGTGTTATTCAACAAAAGGGCCCATTTTTTTTACTAATATAATTATTGCGCAATTTCATATGGAATCTCCATTAAAATATACTTTATTTGGCACAGGACGTCCAATTTGTGGCACTGCGGTATTTAACTGGTGAGTGTAACTATGGTGGACGAGTGACCGACGACTGGGATCGGAGGTGTCTTAATACAGTCTTGTTCAAGTTCTATAACCCGAGGGCAATCAACGAAGACAAATATCCTATTGATCCTACAGGTCTGTCAATATTAAAATTTTAAGTTAGAGAAACTAAGTTTAAATAATAATAATTTGTACAAGATAGTATGAATGATCAAGTAAAATATTTTTTATTAAATTATCTGAGGAAATAGGGTAATTTCAAGCTTATATCGTTAATGAATCATATTGCATGTAACGCAATTATATTTTTTAGGTGTGTACTACATCCCCACTCTAAAGGAGCACGCAGATTTCATATCATTTTCAAGATCACTACCGGTGGCCACTCCGCCCGGCGTGTTTGGTTTCCATCCAAACGCGGACATCACCAAACATTTCCGTGAGGCCGAAGAATTGCTCAATACAGCAATTCTAACTCAGGTAAATGATGATGAGAATTTGTTAAATAATAATTTTCGTAACATCTTTATTCAGATAAACAAGTCAAAAGTAATAGTAGCGAAAAGAAGAAAAAAGATGTGTTTGTAGCTCAAGGAATGCTATATATATAGTCTATAGTCTAGTATTTCAATATAATACATATTATTTGTATTAAACATTACATAATTAGTACTTGATTCGGTAGATAAGTAGATATTTGATACTGTATCTTATTCACGTATGATTACTTTTAAATGTTTTAAATATATGTATACTGATTAAAGGAATTAAGGAAGCACATAAATTTTAGTATTACATAATAACCATGTATTTTTGTTTCATTCAACATCAAATGGTCGTGTAGGATCGCATGGTAAGTCGTTCATGTTAAATTTGATTTACATTAATTTTTATTGTATTTTGGGTAATAAATTATTTGTATTTTTCATACAAAGGATCTTCTGAAGAAGCATATGGTAAGTGTAATTAGATTATAATATTACGACACAGTTTATTTTTTCTTTGCTTACTTTTTTATAAGTAAGACTTCCCTGATATTTTCTTTTCCAACTTATCACTAATCGAAATTGCAACAATTTAATTGAAAGTTTAATTAATACTTATGACTGTGAGTAACGCAGGTGTTATATCGTCGTTTGTGCTTGCACCATCTGCAAAATTATGTGAAGTTATATTTTCAATACATATATTTTCATTTCTTTAACTCTACTGAAATATGAGTTTTATATAACTTTTACTTAAGAGTATTTCCAGGTTCAACCCTTACTTCAAATCAGTTTACGGTTCTTTCATTTTTCCTACGAATTTTAAATATTAATTTAATTTTTAAACTACTATTAAAGGATACAATGGTTGCGGGTGAAGGTGCAGCGACGCCTGATCAACAAGCGATGGCCATTGCGGAAGATATCCTGGCGCGACTCCCAAACAAAATATTATCAGGTCCTTCTCACGAGGGCGATATCAAACCAGCTGATATGACGCCCATGTCCATCGTGGTCATACAGGAGGCTGCGCGCTATGAACGGCTGGTCAATGTCGTCCGTTCAAGCTCAAGAGCTGTCATTGGTGCTGTGCAAGGTAAAAAATATATCAATACTAATCACTGGAACTAACTGTCGGATTTGAAAATTTCTTTTTGCATTTTATAGCCTATTTATTGAGGAAGGTTATAGTCTATATACCTCCTCGCTACGAGTCTATGGAGCGGGGCAGTAACCATGAACGTCAAGAAATTTGGAACCGGCTACACGGATCCGTTGGTGGCGGCGACGTGAATGGTTGGTCGAATAAATCGTGGAGCTCAGCTAGTGTATAAAATAGAAGTGTCTGTTTGTTTCACAAACGGCCGTTTGATTCCAAATTGGGCATAGTTTGGTATTATGGTAACTAGTCAGTTGATATACATACATATTATTATATAGATATCTACAACACACAACTGACAATGATGTTCATCACGCAAAAGTCAGACATGGGCGGGAAACGAATCCGCTATCTCTCGGCTGAATTGTAGGGCTTACTACCACTGCGCCACGAGGTGTGTCAATTTGAATACGGTACTTTAAACATTTTTTTAAATTTTTCGTCTGTCTGTCCGTCTGTTTGTTCCGGATAATTTCTGAAACGGACTAATTTTGACGAAAGCCGTGACTGGCAGAGAGTTGACGTTATATGGAGTAACGTGGCTAGTTTTATTTTAGAAAAATAATAATACTTCCGCGAAAATAAAAAATAAATTCGGAAAAACGACGATTTTGGGGCGTAGTAAATTTTAAGAGATATATATCAAATTAACGTAGTAGTATCACGTAATTGTAGAAAAAATACCTCAAGCGGGGGCTAGTACGATTCCCGTGTGTGCCCAATCAACGGCATTCTGTAGTACACGCGAGCGCAGCCGCGGGCATAGCTAGTTATTAATAATATTATAACATTTTCTACATAAAATAAAATAGAATTTATAATCTTCCGTCCTCATTGAGTTCACATTTTATACTTATATCTCATAATGGGGTAGAGATGCCAAACTCAAATTTTGTGTTTTACTAAAAAGCGCATATTACTGCAGTATAGTTTAAGAATAAAAACTATTGCGTATTAGGACACAACAATTGTGTTGTGTTCCGGCCCTAGTGGTACGATTGGGAGTATCACGTTTTGGGATCAGCCGATGTATAATTAGTAGTCAAGCGGGGTACCTGACCGGGTCGCGACCACCATGAACATGGTGATAAATTCTTAACAGTAACACGCATTGGGTTGTCGTGTTTCATGATCAGCTATTATATATCCAACTATCAAAAGGCTTGCAAGCCGGCATGACAACAGTGACTGGCGATGAATCACCGATCCTTTGGTGGTTGCCATAGTTTTTGGGTAAATTTGGTTAAAAAAAAACCATTTTGTTTATCTCATTTGAAATTGAGTACCAAATAGCCGTGAGAATGTTTATAATGACGGTTTTAAGGTGTAAGCGTTTTGACTGACGTTACTGAAGAGGTACTGACAAGCATGGTCCGCGGTCGCATTCCAGCTCTCTGGGCCGGCAAGAGTTACCCCAGCCTCAAGCCGCTCGGCTCTTACGTTAACGACCTTCTCGAGAGGCTTGCTTTCTTACAGGTGACCGCTGATATTATCTTCATTTGAGTACTCTTAATTATAGAAGTTTTTAGAAGAAAAAAAAAATTATAAATATATCTCCAAAAACTTTTAATTGTCTCAGCAACTGCACTTGAGTGCCAGTCCTTCTATTAGGCTTAACGTATTACCATCTTAAACCATATCGTCACTTAACATCAGGTTAGATTATAGCCAATCGCTAAGCCTTTACAGAACAAAAAATAAAATAAAATAAAAAGATGGTTTCAGCAATTTTTTTTTTAGATCTGACTACACTGTTAGCCTTAGGGGCCCTAAAGCCGCTGCGGCTTTTACAGCTTCAACGAACTTGGCCGGTTTCAGCATTTTACCGTTTGCAATTTATTGTAGAGATAAAAAAAAAATTAGCAATATAATTTTATTTGTAAATGTTCACTGATTATAATTTTGTAAAGTTTATCACACATGTGGATAATAAACGAGAAAAAACAGAGAAAATTTGTATTAAGCAATTTTTGAGTTTTGATATGACCTTGTAAAAGAGAAAAATTAGTTTTAAGAGAGAGGTTTTCTACGCAGTTTCGACTTTCAAAGCAATCATGGCTTAGTGGCAGTATGTAAGTACTGCCACAGCGTCGATTGAGGGGAGTTCGAATCCCTACAACGAGCCTGAGTTTTCGATGAAGGAAAACACCGTGACGGAACCATAGCATAGTGGTACGTCATTTCCTAAAGCACACCTGGCTGGCTACCACCCTCAGGTTGATAATATGTTGCCAAGCACTTATACGTGTGTTCTGGCAGCTGCACTTGCGAGCCAGGTCTTAGCGATATTGTTGCCGAACGCTAAAACCTATAAAGAATTAAAAAAAAAATCCTATAATTATGTTTATATATTTTATTATCAGCACTGGCATCAGCACGGCCCACCTATTGTATTCTGGTTGTCGGGATTTTACTTCCCTCAAGCTTTCCTAACGGCCGCACAACAGAGTTACGCGAGAAAATATAAGATACCAATCGATCAACTGGCATTCCACTATGCGGTAAATACTTCTAACTATAATTATAAGAAAATTGAATGAATAGAAATAATAACGACTAATAAACGGCATTGAAAATTCAAGGATAGTATAGGTAAATCAGCTTGGAGACGTTTTTGCATTTGTAGTAGTGATTAAGATCGGAATAAACCAGTTTGCGTTAGCTACCACGTACCTCGCACTCTAACTACACATGTATACTATCTATACTTTTCTATACCGTAAACTACTACAAACGTAAAAACGTCTGGTTTTCGCTGTACTAAGGATGTTTTTTTTTTATTTTGTGCAGTACCTACCACAGTAAGTAAATAAAGTGAGAAATAATCGAGGTCATATTTATTGAAATAACGATTAATCGTATACGAATAAGGTTAGGGAAATAATTGATTGTTCGGATCATCCATAATCAGAAGTGTTTCAAAGATCATCCAAAAATATAATAAGAAAACTTAAAAATGTGTTATCGTTTATAATTACTAAACCCTATCTATAAACAATGATGTGGTGTCTATCAGTTATAACTAGGGTTGTTACGATAACTGTAAATAATGTATAATGATTGTTAAAGGTAGGAAAAAAGTATATTGTATGAAAATAAAGTATGTTGTAAGATATCAATGGAAACAGAAGAATGAATAGGTCTTCTCGTAATTACGATATTCTTTTTGGTATTATAATGATTTACATAAAATGGATTCTAGAAAAATCAAACTATGTGATATAAAATATTTTCATGTAGATACGATAATGTTCGATATTTATACTTATAGCTTGAACAAATAAGTGGCGTATCACCTTTGGGGGTTTGTGGGGCGGGAGCTAATGTCACCAGGGATTGTAGAGGTACCAGGTTTCAGGGTATTGCACCATGCATTTGGTAAACATTATGCTGGTACGCAATAATATCAACTTTCAATATCGATCAAGGCCCCAGGCGTTTGTTCATTAAGGAGCTAAAAAAGGTCTTTGTACGGGGAGGAAGGAGGAATAAGGTCTCCGGTGTTTGTTAATTTTACGCAACAACGAGCTAAAGAAGGGCCTTCCAGAGTACGCAAGACCCTGGTATTCTGCTAATTGCTTGAGGGTACCATCCTCATCTACTATCCCTAAATATTACGCTCGCCGTACACTCGTAGATCTTGCAGGGCTTAGTTCACTTTTTTGTTACGGACGCTTAGAGACAAATGATAATTACGTGCTACGGTTAATCCCAAGATTCATCAAATTATCATTAAACTACAAGATGTTTCTGAGTAATTAAGCAGTACTGAAAGTGAAGATAATCCTAGTGAGATGGATATTCGCGAGTAGTACCTATTTATTATAGTATAGTTACACAGAATTCAGATTAGTTATATTTCATTTTGTAAGATTTTCTAAAAAACCAAATAACCTGTATATCTCTGGGAATTCATTAAATAATTACAATATACAATATTAGGTGCAAAATACATTCGTATTGGAAGAGCCTCCTGAAGAAGGTGTCTACATACGAGGCTTGTTTATGGAAGGTGCTCGTTGGAACATGGAGGATTATTATATCGACGAATCATATCCTAAGATACTCTACGACGAGTTCCCACCGGTACGCATCTTTTTTAAAGCAAGCACTCTTGGTGCCTTACTCATAAAAATCAGTCAAAATTTAAATACAGATTAAAGTTGTTCCCTCTTTGTTTTATAAACATCGTTAGAAGAAAACAAAGCTAAAGATAAGCATCGCTTGAATTTAATCAACGTTTTATAAGTAAGGCCTTTAGCAGTTTAATGTATGGTCACTGTTATCAGATGTATTCATTATGATAATGTTTTTCATATTGTGATGTGGACATAAGCGTGGTATGATGAAAATCAGTTCGAAATACAGTTTACCTAAAATGTAGATAATTTTTATTTCATATGTTTTTTTTTATAGTAGCGTGCCAAATTGACGAGACTGTCCCTCATGGTAAGCACAGTACAATTCTAACACGACGGCGACTACCGAGAGATCGAAATCTATCGGCGGTCGCAATTTTGATGCCTTGTTTTAAACAAAGAGAACATAAAGGTGCTTTTAAGAAGTTTGAAAAGCACCTATTTCTAAAGCCTTTTAAAACCTTTACCGATATTTCATTTGTATCAACAATTACATATTACATATATAGAAATATTATTATATTATTTTATAATATCTCACCGTTTATACTAGATAATTAGAAATCGTTTGTTTACTCACAGCATAAATTCGCTTAGTAAAAACTGCATTTTTCTATTAATTATTAGTTTTCTCTAGAGAATTACCATCTTCCTTCTCTTGTTATCAGATATAAACTTTCATATAGTTATTGGTTACAGGTGGATTATATTTTACTCGCAATTTATTGTCTTATACTTATTTGCTTTACTAGTTTTTTTTTTAATTTTAGATGCTCAGGTCTGGTTATGGTTATGTGAATCACAATGTTTGATACATAAATAATGATAGCTCTTGCTTAAATGTAAATATTTAATGTTTTCCCATATTTTAAGGTATGGTTGATTCCGTTGAAGCGTGAAGATATACCTACGGACGTGTTCTACAACTGCCCGTTGTACAAGACTGGAGACAGACGCGGTGTCCTGTCCACTACAGGGCACTCCACTAACTACGTTCTGTTCATGCGTTTACCAACTGCTGAGGAACCGGATCACTGGATCATGCGAGGCGTCGCCTTACTGACACAATTGCCATTTTAATTAAATTATTATTATTAAATAAATATGTGTATTTTCTATCAATGGTTAACCAATTCTTTGATGGTTGAAAAAGCAGGACTATCTGTTATATAAAAATAGTCGTTTGCTTGCTGTTTGTTGTAGAGTGTTGGCGAAAAAAAAAGTGCGGTTATTGAATATCTGTATTTGAAAAAATTACTATGCCAGGAAGCTTACGTGTTCAGTATGAAAAGTTATTTAGGAATACACTTTTAGGTTTAGATAAAAGTTATTCCCAGTGACTATATTGTTAGTTAGTTGAAACATGCTTACTGTCACTTTATATTGATTATTACTCAGTGTAAATCACGAATGCATCAAAGTCAAAACAAATCGATCGGTTTGGATAAATATAATAGAAAGTACTGGATTTTGTGAAGTATTTCTAGTAAAAGATATCGCTAATATACATCAAACGTTGCTAGTTTTCCAAAGATTTTCGAAGCATTGACTCATAGTTGAAAATAAACTAATAAAATTTTGAAACTAATTAACTTTATCTATATTTTTTTAAATGAAACTTAAATCATTGGAATGCGTTTTTCTATGGCTTTTCCTTGTTTAACACTAGGCTTTGATTTTAGAATGAACGATGGTTTATGGAATAAAACCGCAAACGAACCTTCTCAGTTTTAGTTCTATTGCAGTCCGGTAGGTACAAAAAACATAAAATTGCGTTGAATTAATGTTTGCGAATATAATATTCAACACTTAACAAAGCATAAAAAATAAGAAAATTATACTTACACAAACAGAATTAACTTCATGGAATCGTACTTGCTGAAAAGGTTCTTTGTTTCTTTTACTTAATCAAGTACAAAGGAGTTCGTACAAAGAGCCAGAAACTTATTACATTTTTTGAATAAAAAATCATCTGAAGAATATTAGAGAGAAAAGATTTTTATTCAAATATTTTGATGCCTAGTTTAGTGGTCCATTTTTTGGTACGATTCTATGTCCATGTTCGAGCTATGAATCATAAGATGAAAATGGAAGTTTTCTCTAAGGAACAGGGTCAATGTCATGTTGAATGTTGCGGGGTTTTATGTTCGACCAAGGGGACCACAACCCTATAGTTATGACGGCAAATATACGAGAGCGGTGACTCGACGCTTTGCCGTGTATTACGCTGCCCTGTCATTTAGCACGAAAAAGCTTACATCCCAGATACGGCATGTATTAAATAACCGACTAGTAGGTAGGAGTTGGGGCCCGGGGCGAGGGAGGCATTCGGTCTGGCGCGGCGTCGCCCCGGCAACGGGAGATATTGATCTGCGCGCTCCTACCCCACGCAGCATCCCCTCCGCACGTCTCTCGGTACATGGCGCCCTTGATTCTGCCGCTCGACCACCACCCTCCCAGCGGCACCTCCCTTCAAATACTTATTACATTTTGCACTACATACTCCACGTAATCCGATGAAGAAATTTCGCTTATGCTCCATAATCTCGTGAGAAATTTGACACTTGTGACATTATGAAATACTTATATTAACCTTAAAGTTAACCCATTAAAATCAAGAAATCATACAGGTACTTTTATGAATACAAAAAAATCTCTACTGTTTTATTTATAACTAGTATTGCGCTATGGATCATAAGCATGGACGCTGTATATTGAAGCGACCGACGCGATGGCTGCGTCACTAATTGAATCTGTCTGGGGGTGCATATATTTTATTGTTTACAAAGTACATCACAGGTGGAAACTATCATTTATTGCGCAGTGAAGCTTGCATATTGAGTAAATCGAGTCGCTCATCAATTTGAAAATTTGTTTTTTTTTTCTTCATTCGTACTCTAGAAATCAACCTTATATCTCATAGTATAATAATAATATTGTCTAAGAAGACCGACAAAGGCCGAAGGACGAATCATTTTCGTTTCATCAACTTTTAAATCTAAGACATTAAATCTGATAACTAGCTGACTGCTCCCGAAATGGGAAACTCCAAAGCAATAATTTAAACCCTGTAAAGGGTTTCTACAATGCTTATAATTGTCGTCATGTGTGGTGGAGGCACGGCACAGCTTTTGTAGATTCTTTATTTGTTATTCGGCAGTAGTAAGACGTGCGGATGCGCTTGGCTTACATCTCCAAGAAGACGTTCGATATCTTTTAATGGTCTTCATTAAAGAGGACCGGTTGCCAAGTTAGGAAGAAGAAGAAGAAGACCTATTTATTGAGGAAGGTTATATTTATACTATATCACTTCACGCGGATCATAAAGAGCGTAGCAGTAACAATGAATATCAAGCAATCTAACAAGCTGTAGGCAAATACAGAGAGTGAGATCAACGATAAACTACACGGTTGCGCTGGCAGCGGCGCTGGAAAGAGTTTTTTGAAGAAATTTAACACTACTGAAACCGTGGGGCACAGCTAGTTACAATATAAGCATTAATAATAACACATAGTTTATGTCATTCAGGAAGATCATATCTTTCTATTAATAAAAGTTAATATAGTAGTTATCTAGTTCTAGAGATTACCACTTAAAACATATTCGGTAACTATACCTCTTTGTAACGATAGTACAGACTAATTGTGCCTGCGACTTCGTCCGCATGGAATTCCGTATGCAGTGGCGCGGCGGCGGCGAAGGGGAACGTGTGCGTGGGGTGTGTGTGCTACAGTTTATTATATTTGCGTGGAACCCTTATTCTTTTTCTAAGAATAAAATTAGCTAACGTCAGCTATCTTCCAGTGAAAGTCCTGTCAAAATCGGTTCAACCGTTCCATATGTACTTGTCAACTATCATATGTATTTGGTGAAAAGCTGTTATTTTGACATTACATAGAGACACTTCAATTTTATTTATTTGTATACATAGAAGACATATGTAGATAAAAGCACAGATTTGTTCTGAAATCTGTGGATAAAAGCATAAATAAGTAACAGACACACAAATGAGGCTGGCTAAAGTTAGACTGTCTGATCCGATAGAAGTTCGTAGTCACAGGTCTGTATTAAAACGGGCTATTTCAGATAGACTGTCTGTGTATTATATGTAACTGCATAGAGGTGGAGCCAATCGCTTATTGGGATTGGAAGCAAAGCCTTTCGAGCGTTTGCGATGGCTGCCGGTGGTTGGCAGTGGCTCGGTGAACGGGAGACCCTCCAATTTTAATGTTATGTAACCGAACCGAGTTAATACGCACAGAGATTTTGCTACGGTAAAACTGAATTGATTGCCAACACAATTTGGATTATTTTTTATTTTTCGTGAGCTTTCTTTATACGTTTTTAAATTAACATATTTCCATGTGAGAAGTAAATATTTGTTTTATTGGCTACTGTAATAAAATATATAGTAATAATGATGCTAGATTAATGGTATCCGTAATTGCGATAGACTAAAATTTATGAAAATTGTTTTTCCTTTTTTTTAATACCAGCATTGTATAATTACGGCACTATGTTTGATAATAAGCGCAGTACAATTCATTCAATCAAAAATCCATCACCGGACGTCGATGTCATATCGGACTGGAAGCCTCTCAATAGTTAGATATTACACTGGCTGGTCTCGAAACACGACGAACCAAAGTCACTTTGACGGATTCATCACCATGTGCATGGTGGTCGTGACCCAGTCGGACACAATTGTCGTGTTCTACCATGCAACAATTCGTTATCATACCATATACTAGATGTGGCCTACATTTCCATTCGAGATTTTTTTTGCGGCAACCCTCACTTGGTTTTCGATATCCAGCGCAACGTCACACACATTATTACATTGTTATTGCTTAGCGTACCACTGACCGATCTTTTGGTATTGTAATCGCTCAGCTCCTAAGGGTCGTGGCATAATTATAGATATACTATAACCCTCATCAATAAATGGGCTAGAAAATGCAAAGATATTATTTCAAATCTGATATGTAGTTCCAGAGACTAGCGCGTTCGAACAAACAATCTCTGGAGCTTTAGAATGTTTAGTCTTACTTTAATCATATTTAAACATGTTACGCAAGTCGCCCTTAGTTTAAATAACACATCATCTATATTAATAAAGTCTATTTCTGTCTGTAATTTATTTTTCCGAGATCCCCTATAAAGACCGAATCACGAATATGCCATTAATTTATTTTTTGCTTGTCTGTTTGTCTGGATTTAACTCAAAAACAGCATGACCGATTCTTATGAAATTTTGGACACCGAAACTTATGTCATTGGTCAATTGGTAATTGGTCAGTGGTGGCTATATGAATTGTCAATTATAGTTTTTTTTACAGCCCTTTAGGCTTTACGCCAGACTGGGCTGCACTCGGAAACACCCCTGTATATTTTGGCAGAGACTTTGTGTTCATGCTCTTTAGTGACGGTAAGTTTATGGGTTTTATCATTTTCTGATTTTTTAATCGCCTTCCAGTGTCTCGTTCCAAGGTAGACTGTGGTGTCTTTTGGTGGTCTATCTTATGGTCTCTATTTTTGTGTTGGTGTTTGTTTGTACCGAAATTTTGTGAATTTACTTCCGTATTATATAGGTTTCATATTTTACTATAGTTCAAAGTGTTTTAAAGGTAAGGAGAAATTTTTATTATATAATATTTACTGTTTATATCTATCTATATGTGAGCTATATTGTATCCTTAGTGGTATTTTGGCTTTATCTATTTACTCGTTGATTTTGTAGCTAGTTCTTAGTTGGGTAAATCATAATTATTTAAATATATACTTGCATATATTATTCTTTTGTTATTATATTATATTGTCAATTATAGTTCTAGATATAGTAAAAAAAAAAAATACAAAAAATTAAATTTGTATTTATTCTCAACCGTTACAAACATTAACGTCACGTGGGCTAAGTCACTCGTATACGCTACTTTACGTATAAATATAAAAGAAGAAATAACTTTACACGTTTCAAGGAATCCTTAAAAAATCATTTCATGTTCGTTAATTAAATTCAAACTTGGTAAACTCTCACTGAACAACAAATTACGAAATTTCTTTGAAGAAAGTATACTTACTTCAAACTAACTCGGTAAATAATAATTGTGCTTACGAGAAAATATTATATTCAAACTAACTGTTGCCCGTGACTTCGTTCGCCAAAATATATAAATACAAATTGTTGGGGATCTCTTCGTTAACACGCCGAAGATAAAAATAAATATTTTGTTCATACAAAAATATTAAATCGCGATTAAAAAAATTAAAAGTTGGGTGTAGGAGAGTGACAATTTGGAGTTATACAGTATTATTTGAGGCAAAATCTTGAAAAAAATTTGACAAAAAAATAGAAAAAAAAATCTGGATAGGGAGACACCCTACCCTAATCACCTAGCGGTATGAAATATACTTTACCTACCAAATATAAAAATCGGTCCAGCCCTTTCGGAGGAGTGCGACCACTAACACCGTGACACGAGATATTTATTTATTTGATATATACTAGAAAACAATTGTTCAAAGTTTAAAAATAATTAGGAAAAGAAGTTTAATAAATCGATTAAACGACTAATCAAAACTCTTCAGATCCCTTTAACTGTAATATCGTAGGTAGAAAGGTTACTCTGTGACGTCATACTGTAGATATTAGTAAAAAATCAAATATTATATAATTGAACAATATAGATATAGCTTTATATAGTTAGAAATATTTAGAATAATATGTATCCGATACTATTAAGTGAGGAATTGTAGGAATAATACTAACTATGCTTACGGCTCTGCACGCTTTCATTACGCAGTAATTTCATCGTCTCGTATTATTATTTAGACTCATATTACATGACTGACAAAAATATTAAATGAAAAATCTTATAGCCCATCAATTGTGGAATGACATGTACTTTCCCGAGGACAAGTACACATACAATTCACCCGGTATGTTTTAGATCCCGTGTAATAGGGGGTGAGCCTATTGCCATTAATCGAGGACCAAGCCAAACTCCGAGCTGTTACTGAGAATTTCATAGAAAACCCCAATAGCACTTTTCTTGACCTGGGAATCGAACTCAGGACCTCAACAATAGCAATCGCACTTACGACCACTAGGCGAATCAGGCAGTTCTGATAAATGACTATTATAAAATTTGGGAAAACAACATGTAGGCACAAACAAAACTACGGATTACTAATATAGATAATAATATATAATTGATTTGTCAGAAGCTCGAACGATGTGGATGAAGTTTTGTATCTAGATAATATTTTACTTTCAAAGTTTATCTAGATTGTTTTTGTAAGCAACCCAGCGAAGCTCATTTTCTCAGATATTAAGTAATACTACTAATGAATTGTAACAAAACATTACTACCTATTTGTTTTTAACTCCTAGTATGGGAAGCTTATTTCATTTATAGAAAAGTACTGAGTAATGACTGATATTTATAAAATAATTTAAAAACTGTAAGCAACTTCAAAATTTCGAATTCTAATGATTATCCGATGAGACCGCGAGGTCCGCACGTTTCCCTTGGGAACAACGCACACTCGACCGATTTTTCAACGAACAATCATTTTCGATCTGAAATATCACACAATGCGTGTGCGGCCGTCATCACTTAACGTGCGATGTGAATCATTGTTTAATTGAGGGGGTTGAGGAGCGCGGGCGGAGCGGATCGATCGTCTCGCGTTGTCATGGCAACGCCCGCCCCGCAACCCGCGCTCTCGATTCATTTGTAATCATTTGTTTCGCGGACGTCGAATAATGGTGCTCGTCACACGGCGCGGCGCGGCGCGGGAATTTGATAGATCACCTCAGAATGGATACATGGATTTATATGAATACAATTATCCATTATTACATTGTATACTCTCACGCTTCGGTACAATTCCAATTAAAACTGTGTAACAGGAGAATTTCATTATTTCTGTAAAGGCAAGCAAACATCAGTGATGTTGTTTTGGTCAATTACTTTATTCAAAATTATTCATAAAAAAACATTTGTAGAGCTCTAGTAGTCTTCTTCTTCTTTTTGTTTAACAGCTACTTTCGTGATCAAGTTACCTTAATTTGACATCATACTGACATTATATGTGACATATTTACATAAAAATTACACGTAAGACGTCTGGGTAATTTCAAGTATATGTCTTGTCTTCATCCTCAATTCTGCTATCGTCATGTGAATAGAATATTTTTCTATTTATTCTTGTAATCTTCAAACAAAGCTCTAACAAGATGGCAACTCCTTTTTTAAATCTGTTCAGGGAGTTTTTGTGGCAATTTAAAATACATGTTCCCAAAAATTATTCTTAATCCACTTCTCTTGTGCAAAATAACCAAACTATATTACACAAAATGCCGTCAAAATGACGTAATATAGGGCCAAATAACATTTAAAAAAAAAGAAGTAAAACAAAACCAGCACATGACAGATCAGGATTCCGCCAAAATCTCTCCAGTATACTACTTTTAATCTTCTGGTATCTGAAGAGTGTCAGCTAGCGAGTTATAATAATTTAAACTATATACCAATGCTACGAGCTACAGTGTAGCAACGTACTACGAAGAATAAGGGAACTTGGATAACTAGAGTCTCAAAGAGCAACATCCCTTGAAAATACATTTATAATACATACTTTTAGGGTAAGTATTATAACTAATGTAGTTATAATAAAAAATATAATAAGTAAAACAAATATTTGTGGACGTTATGTATCAAAGTATTTAAATACCTAGTGGTGATAATTATCTAAGATGCATTTTAAGATAAAATATCTAGCTGTAGAATAATCTAAATTAGTTATTATTTCAATTTCTTTCCTGTTTCTGATCTTTATGTATACTTGAAACTTGAGAAATGTCAGCCAACGTTCCTTATTTTGCAATAATCACAGTTTTTTTACTATAGTCCATTTAGTTTTTATCAGCAATACAATGTAATTGATTTCTTATGTTTTCTTCAAAGTTTTACTGCAGATCTTATGACTCAACGATAATACAGCTTCTGAAGTAAATTTTCTAGGGCATGCTAGAGAGAAAATTACGGAAAAGCTGTTATGGAAGTGAATTGCGTAAATATCTAAAATGAAAAGTTATTTAACTATTCGAAAAGTATGGTCTTTAATGTATGAATTTATAATATATTTTAATAATAATAACAGGCCTTTAATATAATAGTTTCAATGCTATATATGATATTATTATTTATAAGTTATTACCTTGATTTAGTAAAAGGATATACTGTCATGGCAGCGCCGAAGAAAGATGTGTTGTGTTCTGTTCGTTTTTAGTTCTTAAAGTTGAAGCAACTCTATTTATTATATAACAATTAATAACATTTATAATTGATATATATAATAACAAATAATATTAACAAGTATAATATAATATAATAAATACAAATAATAATTTGATAAACAAGTTTCACTTCAAATGCGTGTAAAGTTATTTTCATTGTAAAGCATTATCTTAAGTTTTGTATGCCTACAACAAGTACATGTCTCTCTTTTTATAAAATTCATTAGAAAAATAACTAAAAACAAGTCGATTAACACAGAAGTTTAAAAATTATACCGATATGTGATAACTACAATGTGTAAGATTAACTAATTTATGTTCACTAGACTAACTCCAGAACACTAAAAAAATTAATTACACCACTTTCTATTAGTATTTTTCAAGATCGTGTTCTCACTATCTAGTGTCAACCCAACAACATTTGTAAGATATTTTTGAATTTCAAGGAAATAATCAGTTAAATATAAAATTATTCACCCAAACGAAAAGCCTAAAACTAATTGTGCAAAAAATAACGGACTTCAAAGGACCTTTCAAATAAATTATTCCGTCAATATCGAACAACAAAAGAGCTAGGTATAAAGAATAAACGTTGCATAAATTTAAGAGGATGGAGGACGGACCGGCTTCGACCGGCTTCGACCTGCTAGATATTGAGAAGACTAAGCGAATTATCTGACTTAAAATATTTTAAAATTTAATGAACTTTTTACGCATAGATCCTGAGAGCCTTTGCTGGATGAAAAGAAACAAAAATTCTTTGCGTATGTAGAAAACCCCTTTACTATGTTTTAATAAATGTTAAATGTCAAATGTATGTACTACATATAACTTAAATAAATTAAAAATTCAGTATTTAAGAGTACTTAAAAAATCTTTTTTTTTGAAGTTTAGCGTTTGGCTAATACTCACCCGATGCTAAGTGAAGATGTGGCCAAGATGCACGCTAAGCCTTCAGAGAATTGGGAAAAATAGGTTGAAACTTAGTAGCAACTTGAGGTGGGTATTAGAAAAAGCCTTACCACCATGTTTTCATCACGATGTTTTCCTTAACCGAAAGCCCAGGGTTGCTTTTGGCATTCGAACTCACCTCGATCAACGCAGTATCTGTAAACGCTCGTATTATCATATCGTAAATACCAAACTCTAGAGGGATGGAAATATATTCTGAACAAAGAAATTGCACGATTAAACCTTCGTTATGAAAAATAGATCTTTGATTTGATATGATCCAAAAAAAATAATATTATTTCACTATGCTTCATGATATTCAATTATTGTTAAGCGAATAGTCATATCTACGATATTATTATAATCTAAACAGTGAGTTTTTTGAAATAATTTTAATAGACGTCGCATTTGGCCGAACATCCCGCGAGTGGGGTGGGTAGAGGACGGACAAGGGGACGCAAAATGAGATTTCCTTTGAGCCCGAGCTCCGCTGACCGCGACACCCAGCTTCGCCTGAATTATATCCCTCATATATCATGCAACTCAACGTACTTTGCCACCCAACAACGGACGTGTGTTGTATTTTTTATACATTTGGCGCTGTGTGCGTTACTTCTACGTATATTTTAGTAATATACTTACTTTGTGTTGATTTAGTATGATCAAACTCAATGTGTATACTTTTTATTTATAGTTGTGTATACCGCATCATAGTTTAAAGGTAAAGGATATTTCTATACGTCTGCATAAACGATAAATCCTTTTGGTAATAAAGTAAAAAAAACATTAAAAAGCTCACGAGATTGTTTGTCTGTGTATGTTTTAACGCGTTAATCTCTGGAACAACTAGTCATATTCCAGAAACTCTTATTGCTTTTTATAGCATATTTATTGAGAAATGTTAGATGGTATATAACTTTACGCTATGATTCTTAGGAGTGGAGAAGTAAAATATGAACGTCAAGAAATTCGGCAAACTGTAGGCAAGTAAGCAAAGTGAGAAAAAGTGCGTTGGCGATGCGGTGTAGAGTTGGTAGAATAAATTTAACACTGGTGAAACTGTGGGCCACAACTAGTAATAAATATAATAAAGTTCACGAGATTGTTTTTGAACTGAAACCTCCTTTAAGCGCGCTGAGCACTTTATTTTGTGGGTATTGAATGAAACTGAGCCGTCACGCTCGGCTATGTAACGCTCGTTCGGGTAAAGTCGTTTCGAGTCGACTAACGGAACGAGAAAAATATTAGTCATCGCGTCACTGCTATACTCGCTCGGCGAGCGTTGCATGAGAGAGCAGGACGCATCAGTCGCATTCACCATCGACATAAACACGGTATGTACCGGGCCACTGCGTTTCATTATTGAAGTTTTCACTTCTGTCGTGTGAACTTAAGCACACAAAGTTTTTTTTTTTTTAAGTGAAAACTTCTTTAGCATCATAGTGATTTGAAAGTCCGTGAAAGGAAAAGCGACAATAAAAAGAGACAGACACATATATTCATAAGATTTAACGTGGGAGAAAATGAAATAGGAAAGTTTTAGACAATGGTAAAATGGTACAAAATAGGTTTGTTGAGGTTTGTTCACCAAAAAGGTACAAAACAAAAACTTTTTAGACAACACTTATGACATTCTGTTACTGATTGATATTGTGTTAGGTTACTTTTGTCGTAGAAATCAAATTATTTCGGTTAGCGGTCTCTGTACAAATAGTATGGGAATAATTTTGAATGATCAATGATGGAAATTACACCATTTCCAGTTTGTACAGAAGTAATAATAGAGGGAGCTAAAATGAGAACTTTAATAAAATAAAATTATGGATTTTGCAAATTACGTTACCAAAGTATAACTTTGCATTTTGTCACAAAACCCCCTAGAGGGCGCTAAAATAAAAATATGTAAGTTGCAAATTCCAAAACTATAAAAGTACAAAGTACCGGTCAGATTATAAACATATTTTTGCATTTTAGAGTCTACTTTTATAACGTCACGCTACGACCCTTAGGTAATTGCTCTCAATTACCATACAAAGTGTACAAAAGAAAGTACGCTAAGCGAGAACGACGTAATAGTTCCGGGGACCGACAGCAGGTTGGCTTCCCGACGAGAACAAAAAAATTAACCCCAAGAGTAATCGCGGGACACATTTAGTAATACATATAATAATACTAATAAAACAGCTACAATAACAAAATTGTAGGACTCCGTACTCACAGTAAATTTTTGCGTAGTTTTCCATTTATTATAGAAATTTTAATTTCATCCCGTAAGAAAATATCGTGTTGTTTATTGTTTGTAAAGAGTCTGAAAGCGGCTTGGCTGCTGGAATAGTTCGCACCGTGCAACAAAATATAACTTCGCTATTCTTGCAACGCGTGAATTTCAGGTAGATTGAATCTCGGATTAAATGGAGCAGCATAAATTGCTACTTGAGTAACGTACACGTAACTTTCTATGCGAATAAAATGTAGGTTTCGACTAACTACTTTTATAGATTATATACGAATATACTTACCTACTAAACACAATTAAAAAGTAAAAGTTTATTTGTAATCTCTGGAGCTACTGGATAGACTCTAAAAATTGTTTCTCTATAACAAGCTACATTAGCCCTGTGAGGGATGTTTTAAGTCTTCATTCGAATCCGCTTCAAGTCTTCAATAAAAATGCAGTTTCAGTTCCACAGCAGGGCAGCTGGAGGTGAGGCAGAAACTTGCTCTAGTGGTCGAGTTCTATAATAGAATGACGAGTCACTTTTTTTTTTAACTGACTACACTGTTAGTCTTAGGGGCCCTATCCAAAAACAGAGCCGCTGCGGCTTTTATAGCTTCACCGAACTTGGGGACGAGCGCTTAGGGCACTCAGCCGCGAAAGTTTTGGACGACACTCGCACGAGGGTGCCAGAGTGGCCGAACCTCGGCTCGGGCGCTTGCCATACATGCAAATAGGTCGCGATCTGGCTAATTCCCTACTCCTACGAATTTGAGCTACATAACATATACTCATATGCATGTTCCCTCTTCCTGGGAGGTAGGAGGGAAATATGCGTATGTGTATTTAGTGATCGGAATGGTTTTTCTACACTAACTAGCGCATGAGACTAACTAGCGCAAAAAAAGAAAAAAAAGGTCCCTTACAGAACCCATGTACTTGTGTGGTGTGCATGTCTGTATGTTCATACATGTGTAGTGTTGTATGTGGGTAGCTTAGTGTTGCACGTATAGTGTCACTTGTATCGCGCGGGTGGCTGCCTGACCCAAGGGCATCACACCGAGGAACGGACCTAGGCTTGGGTTGCCGCTAGAGAGGTTGGGCGTGGCGGGTGTACGAAGTTGACCACCCGTCATCTGCGGAGAGCACGGTGGTTACGCGGGCGTGGCCCCTGGCACGCTCTGTTTGGAGAGACGGTGAAGTAAAACGCGTTTGCTGTTTCGATTTGGTCGAGCAGTCTGGTGAAGATGTTAAGCGGCCGGCGTTTACGCCGGCAGGCATTACGACCGGTACATAGGTAGCTGCCGTTTTAATTAATGGTTTCGCGTTATTCGACGCGGTGTCGAAGTAGAAGCGAGAAAGGTGTTTGGCGTAGGCATGTATCGAAGGAAGGTTCATATCTCTATGGAGATCTTCCATACGAACATACTGAGGGGCCCCGGTAAGGCGGTGAAGAAACCTTTTCTGGATGGCTTGTAACCGTTTCCAGTTATATCTTGACATATGTGTGAACGCAACGCAAATATATGTCATTATCGGACGGATACACATCTTCTAGAGCGTAAGCTTGTGTCTCGTATACATTTTACTTACAGAACATAACAGGGGATACAATCGGGCCAGGTCGATTAGTCACCAAATGGCTCGCCTTATATACAATTTTTACGTAATAGTTCCTTTCTTACGTTCAAAATACCCTTATTTATTTTTATATACCTTTATTTACATTATATTTTAGGAACCGTTAAAACCTTGTTATTTCTCTTAACATTTGTATATTCTATAAAGTCGTGCGCCATGAACTAGTTGTCAGTAAAGGCCTGCGGGGGTCATTTTGCACAGTGACTTTCAGGCATAACTTGCCTATTCTTATATTTAGAAAATAAAAAACACCAAAATAAACATATTTTTTACAAACAATAACATTTGATGACTGAACTGGATAGCTTATTCTAAATAGATCCTAAGGGTACATGACAAAACTTAATATCTAGATTCACCTTAGTTTTACGATATTTCTACAATGTATTGAGTCACGCGCCACGTACTATATGCGAGTACAACTCTGCAGGGGTCCCGTTTGCTTTGGTCGTGCACAATCCCTGAGTGATAAAGACTATTTTTTAATGTAAATATAAATCCATTTGTCTCTGTAAGTAGAGAATATGTTGATATTTTGGTTTGTTGTGGTTTAATATGTTGAAGTTTGATTTGTTAAAGTTTATTTGTTTTGTCTCATTACATTTCCGAATTCATTAGTGGTATTTTTAAGTAATTATTTAAACTGTTTGTATAATCATGTCATAAACTGCCATAATTATAAGATAATTAATTAATCATAAGATTGCATTTGTTTAGTTTTCTATGTCGGTAATGTTGTTGGTGTTTAAATTATAAATAAACGTAATGTAAATTTTGTTGGTAATTTTATTATAAATGAACGAATGAACAGATGAGCTATATTGAATGAATGACTAAATAATCTTATATTGTAACTGAACCGGCAGACGTTCCGGCTTTTCTGGTAAGACTTGATTACAGCGCCACCTATTGGATCATAATATAGCTAAGAACAGTCAGCGTCACTTGATTAAAAAAAAAAAAATTAATATGAAGTCAATCCGTGAAGTTGTTCAGAATTTAAACGACCATTAACAGACGCATATAAGAATTTATATTATATTAAGATTAACGTTAACAAAGGTGCGAGTGGCTACTGGTCTATTAAAAAAAATATGTTATATTTGCCACTAATTTTTTTTGCAACCAATGTATTATACAATACCCCATACCAACAACCCCATTCACTAAAGGAACACAACACAAGGTTATTTGGCTACGATCTTCTGTAGGGTGGATGTATCCCACCAGTCGGACTGCCCCAAGTAGAGAGAAATATCCAAAGACATTTTATTTAGATAAAATTTTTATAGATTTTTATGTGATCGCCTGCCATTCGTTCAGAATTAGTATAACCACTAAAATAGGCGGCGCGCGAGTCGTTTAATTTCAAATACAACAGTAACAAATTTGCAGGGAAAAGCTAGTTTATTAATAAACTTGTATTATTGAACGATATCATAATCACATCAGACGTCGTATTTTAAACTATCAAATTGATAAATACCACTAAGACCTAAGTAAACATAGAAAAAAAATTACTATTCTCAAAATATATGGTATCGTCTAAAATTTACTCGAAAGATCGAGTATGTATACCTACGAAAAGAAATCGCAGTTTACACACGAATTCAAAGCTTCGTTAAGGCCTTTCTAGTGGTTTCGATCTTCGTTTTATTTTGGTATAAGCGAGCTGTTTTCCGAGCCAGCACACTCCAATCTCGCTGAAACTCTAAAAACGTTCTGAGCGTTCAGGGCCCTTAGGGCTAACAGTATAGTCAGATCGAAAAAAAGAGCCAGAATAGTTCTGTTTTGGACAACCAAATGGTAACAACAAACGATAAAAGGAAGAAATCAATAAGAGATACTGTAAGTACGTCCACAGTGTATTGAACATCCAAATAGTGATTTGTTTGGTTTTTGATTGAATTTTGTTCCACTGACATTACTGTTACTGTTTGCGTAAAATATAACGGCACTTCCAAACACGCATATATCTATGTACGTGTACAAGTGATACACAGGTTTTGCATTGCATAAGTAGAGAGAGATAAGTATTTTGGCTATATATCTGTATATAATATTGTTAATAACTACATTATTCAAACGATCTAATAGAATAAATATTTACTAACAACACACCTGAATATGTGACCTGAATACCTTCAGCCTGGAGCTAAAGGGTACTTGAGTGTGGATAACTATCGCTCAAACAAAACAGCGTTTCTCTTTTGTTCAGGACGCTTTCAAGACATCGCTTATATATGCCATTATTGAGAGATTATGAAGTACGCTCTTGGCGTGGAATTCAATTTCATCTGGTGTAAGTGAATATACACTACACTCTACTAATATTATACATATTACTATGTTGTTTATATATTGTTATTATAAGATAACTTAGAAGAAATCTACTTGTTTTGCATAAATAAGTAGTTACTTAACTCAACTCATTTGAAGTAATAATAAAAACTTTTGCGAGTAATCTATATTAATAAATCTGTGGTCCTGTCTGTACTTTTAATATTATATTCAAAATTTCCCGATAAACATACTATATAAAGTACACAGATAACGAATATGCCATTAATTCTTCACCGATTCTGATTAAATTTTGTACAATCGATAGGCTATTAATTAACCACATTTATCATTTATTTATTTATCTAATAATTAAATTTGCATCAATTCTCAACCGATTCTGGTTAAATTTTGTAGACGTCATTCCATAATTGATAGGTTATAAGAATTGTCAATAATACTTTTGGAAATTGTAAATTAAATCAAAAAAAATTGTATTAGGTAAATCTAAACCGATTTTGATGAAATGTTGTAGACGGGAAGGATACGTCATTTTATAATTGATAGGCTGCATGAAACAGTAGAAAATCAGAATTTTTTTAATTAATTTACAACCGATTTCTATAAATACGGAAAGTACATCTCATGCCTTAAATTATAGTGTATATGAATTTCAATAATATGAATAAAAATAATATTACTGGATGAAAATATGTATTGCATAAGAAACGCGGGCGGAGCCACGAGCGCACCGGTAGTATGATACATAATTATATAAGCTAATTAAAACTAATATGAATTTAAAAAAATCTAAAATTGCCATATTGACAGTACATTTCGAAACGTTAAAAATAATTTTATTTAATGCTATGAAAGAAACTTGAAACTATTGTTAATAGCGGTCAATTTATCCCTGGGCGCTAGTTATAGAGGTCTACCGTAGTTGCCTCACACAACCCGCCCGCCTCTGCCTCCACGCCCGCCCTCCAGCGCTCGGAGACCCATTAGAGGCTGTATCGAGGGCTCCACTCAATCATACCGGACGTCCGTCAACTTTTGCATTCATCCACCGTCCACGCCGCCGGCCTTTTTGATATTACTCTTGTATCCCTCCAGCCGGCCTTTGATTAATTTGGGGAATAATTGCGTATGATATATTGGAAGGGGACGTTGGCTATGGATTGGTTTACCTGTATATTTGGTGTCAGCATCTATTATTTAATAATCAAACTTTATATTTATTTATCGATGTTTTTAATCGAATATATTTTTGAACAATATATGCATCTTAAATATATTGTTTTACGATTTAATTTAACAGTAGGTGTATTAGAAATATATTATATCTATATAAAAAAAATCGTGTCAACTCCGAAACTACTTCGGTGATAAATTTCGAAACTATCTGTAACCAACTTATAGATGAAATTTTCTCAATTATTGACATATTACGAGATGTAAATTACTACTGCGTAGTAGTAAACGCGTGCAGAGCCGCGGGCACGTTGCTAGTAACCCTATAATTATAAGCTACGTTCAGTTAAATGCCGTTGTTTTGATATTTTATTCCTTTTTATCCACATAAGTTTAGAGTTGTGGCCATAATCTTACCTGATCTTTAGTGACGACGTGGTGCAAGGTGGTAGCACGCTAAGCTAGTGGAATTCTTACTCTTAGGTACAATTGCCGGAATACACTTATTGGTGTTTGGAGACAGATTTTTTTTACTTGAGGGTGGTAGCTAGCCATGCGGGCATTAGAAAAATCCCTACCATCATGCTTATGGTTTCATCAAGATGTTTTCCTTCACCGAAAGTTCAGGCTCATTCGAGGGATTCGAACTCACGTCAATCGACGCGGAGTCCATAAACGCTACTACTGAGCCATTCCTAAATGCTTTAGCTGGGTGGTTGCAGGACACAACAATTGTGTCCGACTAGTTCACGACCATCATATAACAGATGTAGACACAAGAAGACGCTTGGGTGTGTCGCTTTCCGGAATTATCCCGTGTATATCCAGTAATCAAGGGGATTGGTGAGGGGGTTCCGTACGGGACTGGATTGCGACCATCGTACACATGGTAATAACCCTGTCATAATGACTCTTCTGATTTGTCGCATTTCGTGCAGAGCAATTGTATACCTAGACGCCGAAACACTCCCAGGTTGACGACTGTCGTTATATTACTAATTTCCCGATGGTCATTGTTGATTTTTAACTGTACTGAAATTACCATCAGGCACAGTGCCATAATTTTGCCATGGTAATATAAAAAATAGAAATATTTAAAATAAATGGTAATTTTTTTATTTCACAAACAATAAAATAATAGTGAAAACTTAGTTATGTTATATACTCTGTAGTTTAAATAGAACGCGATTGAAGATTAAGAAACAGATTACTAAGAATTCTACAAATAGTAATGTTATAATATTAATAGATAAAACAAGTATAGGTATATATACTTATAGGTAATATTACTTATATGTATATAGAGGGTAGAAATTTATCAATTCTTATTTTTCCAAACAAATAGGTAATGTTTCCCAGATGAAATTCAAGTTTGAACCCTTCCTCATACATCGGGTGAAAGTTAGTGTTGGAAAGTTATTCGCAGCTCGCCAACGGGAGGTTTACCCATCCGAGTTTGGAGTTACAGCCACCTAAAGCTTTGTTCAGTACGACTTTAGAACAAGTTTTATATTACGTACTGCGCTTGGCACCTGACACCGGCCTGATCCTTACACAAAGAACTTCCTTCGTGCGAAGGGAAGCGTGCACATAAGAGTCATAAAGTACATATAATTCCGTATAAAATATATAAACGTTAGACTTTTCCAAGTCAGAGCGTTGAAAGCTGGCTATTTAAAAATATTTTATTTGGTCCCGCGTTTAGTAAAATACTAGTGATGACTTTTTCTCCGTCGATATTTGACTTCACTTTTTAAAATGCAGATTAGCACCAACATCTACTCTTATTTCAAATAGAAGGCGAAGAACATATGTAGACTAAGATCGAAGACTGTTTCGGTTTTCATATATCCAGTCAGATTCGAAATAGATTTTTCTACAACTTATGTTCTAAGGATTAGTCTGTATTTCAATATCCAATAAGAATAACATTGAAACTGATTTAGACAAGAATTTCAGAAGAGCCGTTTTAAAAACATATCAACTTCATGATTTTTTTTTTGGTAACATGAGTGAAATGTAAATTGGATGATATTAGATGATTAAAGCTCTTTGGGCATAAGTTTTATTGAATTAATGTTCGATGATATTATATATGAAATGTTTTTTTTTCAATCCAAAATGATAATTTTACTCAAGTAAAGTAATTTTACTTAACTTAAACATAGTTCTTTTTTCTCGATTTGCTTAGCGTATAGTTGTATTTTATTATAATTAATGTTAGGATGTTTTTCATATTGGTAGAATAGTAAAGGTACGATGAACGTCTCTGGTATTTTACACTTGAATGAATTTTCTGATATATCCGTAAAAAGTCAAATCACGCCCCTGTATATAAAGACGCTTTACCAGCGTGCGAGAGAATTAGGCATATAAATCCTGCGGCTTCGTTATTATAGGGATAATACAAACACACGTAATATTTAATTTAAAAAACAAATCAACTTACTTTAAACGTAACCTAATAACTGGGAAAAATAATTAAAATTAAACGTAGTATTGCAAAGCGTCAGCATTAAAATTAAAATACATGTCTGAATTCCTGGTGAACGTTTCCAAAATCCATTGAGGGTATTCTGCACGAGTGAAATTTCAGGCATTCAGTGACTACATGAGTGGTTCAAACACAAACTGACGGCTTCGCGAGCATAACTAAGCTAAAGTTGTACCAACAAAGCATGTATTCCAGAATTATTTCATGGGTTGACCCCCACTTACGGTCTTTATTTTATCTATACTGCTATTCTAAATAGATATAGTTAGCCATTGGTATTTAATGGACGAAGGTATTACTTTGTGGATATCAATCGTATACAATTTAACCGAAATTTCTTTGCTACTTCCGCCTGAAATAGATATACAGTTGGTTCGACTTTCTACGACAAAAAAAAAACGTTTATTATTAATTGTTAATGGGAACCTGAAAACATTAAATTTCAAACTTATCGTGGGAAAATAAGAAAAAAACAAAAAGTGAAACGTTAGTTTCTGAAAGGCTAAAATAAATGAGGTGCTGTCGAGCACGTAGTCTTTGATAACCTCTAAAACTACTTTCAAAATTTTTTTCAATAATAGTAAGCTACAATATATATACATTATACATAGGTTATTTCCTTTATTCTTATTAAATTTTGTGTTGCAAATAACGCAAACGAAGTCGCGGGTGTTTACTAGCGTAATACAAAGATTTATTCGGATTTACAATACGGAAATACTTAATCACATAGGTAATATTATATTTTTATTTTTTTTCTAGCTCTATAATATGTCTCTTATTACACTAGTTATAGAAAAAAACACAGTATATCTTTTATATGTGTACGCTATGTATCTAAGTAAACCGGTTCATCTCTTTATGATATTAAAATCAAGTATTAAGTCAATTGCTTCTTATAAATTAAACAACACAAGTGATGAAACGTGATGAATCGAAAAAGTTACACTAAAAAGAGACAAACACATACATCTATAGGATTTAGCCTGCGTGAGAATGAGATAGAAATACATTATACTCGGTTAATGCAAGTTCTGATTTTCACGACTATGATCGTCATCGAATTGGCCTAGCGGTGTGACGACCACTTTTGTACGCAATGTTGTATGTACAGTACAAGTGGTCGGTAGTTCGAGCCCCACTGATTTAAATTTTAGATTTTAAAGAAGATATTTATGTTTTCTGAAGGTTTCACTTCTACCGCGTGTGAACTGCACACTTTATGTTTTTAAATATTACTAGATGATAAACGAATGATTCACTCCTGAGTACGAGCCTGGTGTAGCATAAACTTATGTTATTATATTACGGATAACCGTATATTTTCCTCCGCATACGTCTCGCCAAAAATCTAGCGGTGATAATATAATGTAAAGCCTTTGTTTCCTTACATTCAAGTTTTATTTATAAATGTTTACCACGATAAACAATGATTTATGAATGAATGAAATTTAGGAACGCATAGCTATTGAACAAACAGAGAAACATTAATTTTTCTATGTATACATGAAATCCCAGCAATTTTAAAGTATTTATGAATAGTTCGATCCTATGTACTGTGTTTTTACTGAAAATAAAATCTTTGTGGTGTGATGTTTTGTGGGGTGCAACCAACGTAGCGCCGATAGAGCACGATCGCGGTATAAATATGTTATTTATTTTTCTGAGATTGTTTGTTATGCCCAATAGTTATGCCTACTCATAATGTATAAGTACCCTGTGCCTATATACAAAGACAAGGATGAAATTTTTTACAGATTTTATCGTATTGAAGTGTAACCAATCTCTTTGACAATAGAAATCAGAGTACTTGTATATTTAATGGTTTTAATTTATAATAATATAGTCATAACTTCAAATGACCGATTAATTGTTAATGATATGTGTATTCAGCATTTCTTTTGTTCTTCAATTTCTTAATTCCGTCTTTCAGCAAACTGTTAGTTCGCACAACTCTTCATTATTTGTTTTCTATCGTTTAGTACTATAGCTAATCATTCTATATTTCTCATTAAAGCTCAATATTCGTGTTAGTTTTATTATAAAGCCACTCTCTCAAAGGTTAGACGGAACGAAAACTAATTAAAATTTCCTTTACCGGCACGACAAAGCTTTATTCATGTTGTATCGCGAACGTTCCATATTGTTTTTGTTCTTATTTACTCCCGTCTACCTACGGGTATATTACAGAGCGAGTGTCACCATAGCGACGTAGCTCGCCCGGGACTCCCGCCGCCGCCCTGGAAAGCCAGGCCGCGCCACTACTCACCTGTCTCTGCCACTCACACATACAACGGTTACCTTCCTGAATCACGGCATACACCAATACCATTACTCGGTTACATGCACACGACGTAGCTTCTTGCATCCGCATATCAGAATACATTAACCCTTATTGCAACTGCAGAAAAGTTGGGTATGCAACGGCAGGCTTTATATATATTATTACGCAGTATTTCATTTTAACATGCAATAATATAGTAGAGTGACAGCGTCCCAGGCATCGAGTCGGGAAACACTCGTTAAACTGGTCGGCAGCCAACTGTAACTGCATCGGAAGCAGTCATCTGAGGGATTTCAGCTGGTTTTCGGTTGTTTCGACGTAAGTTCCGGTAGCGCTGAAAGCGCTCAAATGTGGAAATTCGATGGGGAATGAAATAAATTTTCGAATCGTCGCTTCTCGTGTTGCGAGCGGAACAGCATCTCCCTGGGCAGGTTCGTGGAAATTTCCTTTGTACGGTCGGATAACTATGAACGTAGTTATCTGGGGATATTAAGACGATCTACAAGAATTGCTGGCGAAGGTCCAATTCATTCTTACCTTACATAGAATTGGTGCAAAGGGGATTAATTATATGAATGATAGCGTTTAAAACGTTTTAAAATGAAATAGGTAAACGTTAATAAATTTTGTGAAATGTAGAAGGAAATCAGTAGTATGTGTTTATTGTATACGTTTACAAATAAAAAAAGTAAAACTATTATAGTTATGCCCATAGTAATGTTCAAATATATGACCAAAAGGAGATAGAGCTAGCCAAAGAGCAGAAAATTATGATACATGACTAAGATCATTTTGGACGTCAATACGTTCAGAAGAAAACACAATAACAAAAAAAAATTGTTTGACACTTTTTCAAACTTTCATTGTTTCTAATGGCATGTGTTTATGTTCGATGAGCGAAATTCGATATTACTTTTGTTACTAATGCTTAAACTGAACTACTGAAACACCCGCGACCCGGTTATTTTCCTCACTGAACGGTGGAGAGACAATAAAATATTATATTATAAAACTAGCCGTACTCTTTGGTTTCAGCAGTATTACATTTATTCCGCCAACTTAGCATCGCGCGGCCGCCAACGCCTATCGTTCCCACTTGCCCACAGCTGGCTAGCTTACTTGATGTTAATGGTTACTCCTCCGCTCCTTACAGTTGTCGTTTACCCTTCCTTGATAAATAGGCTAAATAATATTTCAAAACTGAGTGTAATTCCAAAGATTAGCGTGTTCAAACAAACAAAAGATATAGTATAGATTTAGCGATATTGTTTTGTGTTATTTAATGATTACCATTTTTTTACAATTCTTTATAGGATTGCGTTTAATCTCTTACCTGATATTCACGATATAGACTATAGGTACTTTATAGTCTGAGAATGATTACTAGCCAGGCGGGCTTTTGAAAATTCCCTACTTCAACGCAATTTGAAATATTACAAGAATATGTAATACTAAATTAATTCTGAAGTTTCTAAAATTTGTGAGGATGACTAACTTAATATTTATTTGCATCATCACTTTTTTAAATAAGTTCATTATACACACATAATAAGCTCAGGATAACGATGGTACAATAAAGCACAAAGATATTTGTAATGACAAAAGATTATAAATTTTCTATTATGTGGAACTTCAAAGCTAGCTCAAGCAATGATGGTTCAGTAGTAACATGTACGGAAATCGTGACGTCCGACATGAGATTTGATCCATACAATGAACCTGAGCTTTCGGTGAAGGAAATCACTGTAATTAAGCCATAGCATAGTGATAGGGTATTTTCTAAAGCCTACCTGGCTAGTTAGCACCCCTAAGTTGGAAGTATTTTCTGGCGGCTGCACTTAGTGCAATTTCCCGACTAGGGTTAGAGTTATCTCGGGCCAAATCGTCACTTAACATCAGGTGCTAACGCTAAACTACCAACTGCTAACAGCTACACTGGCCAATATATTCATTACATACTTTGTGATATGGGGGACTGCATGTTATAAAATATTTGGAAAACTTTTTTCTTTTACTTTTAATTTTTTACACATACACTTCTCACCAAAAAAATCGAAACACCCCTGAAGTTTGGTTTTCAATGAGTCCTATGATTATTCAGGCGTAATTTAAACAAAAAGGAGTTTGACATAATTAAAAAATACTCCGCTGTCAGTTAGTTTTTAAAATTTTCGAATTTTAATCGAATAAATGAATGTGGAATTCAAGGCGCAAATTGATTTAAATGTGTATTCCGTCGGAATTTCTGCGTTTAATCACATTTTTTTGGCAAAAATATCGTTTTTATAGTAGTGATTGGTAAAAAGGTTTATTACAACCTACCAAAGAGTTTTTTTTGTAATAAATATGGATACCTCGCCCATGGAAGCCGCCCAAGTCGTGGCGTTGCTGAATTCAGGGCTTAGTCAACGTACTGTGGCCGCACAATTGCATCTTAGCCTCTCTGCTGTCAAAAGAATGTATCAGCGTTATCGGGAGACTGGTATGTTTACTTGCCGTCCAGGATCTGGTAGACATCGAGTCACGTCTGATTGAGATGACCTGTATATTGTGTCAGTTTCTCTAAGAAATCTTAGATTTAACTATTCAACTACAGCAGCGGCTCCGTGTGAGTCAAGAGTTGACTATGAGCGATTCTACCATTAGAAGAAGATTAGTGGAGCGTGGCCTGAAACCTCATAAACCAGCTAATGGACTAAAATTGACGGTAAACCACCTAAGATCGCGCCTTAACTTAAATTGGTCATACCTTCAAGGAGCAAAGTTGTCTTTTCGAACGAATGTAAGATCACGCTGTATGGTAACGACGGAAATAAGGTGTATCGAAGAGAGGGAGAGAGTTTTGCACAATGTTGCCCTGAAGAAATAGTCAGTTACGGTGGCGGTGCATGGACGGTTTGGAGACACATAAGCGCCGATGGAATAACCGAACTTGCTTTTGTATCTGGACCTCGCTTACCGTTATTAAATGGCCGACATTACATCAAAGAGTGTCTGGAGCCTCATGTGGTACCTTACGCATATTTTATTGGTGAAGAATTCTTTTTTATGCAGGACAATGCCAGGGCTCATACCGCAAGCTTTTGAAATAAATACCTGAACGAAGACGGTATTGCGCTTATGGGCTGACCAGCAAGAAGCCCGGATACTAATCCCATAGAACACCAATGTGATGAGTTGAAGAAACGAGTAAGAGTGAGAGATCCTGCTCCGGAGATCCTTGGTCAGCTTAAAACAGTTATGCGAGAAGAATGGGATAACATCCCACAACCACAAGATTGCGACTCTCATTCGTTCTATGAGGAACCGCATGGAAGCAGTAATTAGAGCCCGGGGAGGACATACGAGATACTGATATACTTTTTTTTTTTTAAATTTTTGGGTTACGTCTTTGTTTCTAACATTTTACTTATTCTTTTCAAAGAGTAATCATACCTGTTGAACAAAACACGTTAGCTAAAAAAAATTAATTTTAATTTGAAACATCAACGTTCGTCAAACGATACCTTATAATATCCGTAATTAAGTGACATTATTTCATTCTTTAGTTTTAGCATTAAAAAATCATAAGACTTCTTCTTCTTCTTCTTCCTAACTTGGCAACCGGTCCTCTTTAGTGAAGACCATTCTGCCATTATCGAGTGAATTATGTTGTCAGTGCTATGACGATTCAGTATCCTAACAAGATGGTGGCTTCCTTGTTAGAACTTTCTAGGAAGTTTTTGTGGGATCTCGGAATGAATGCTTTTAGCTTATATTTATAATCCACTTCACTTATGCACAAAAACCAAATTATATCACTCAAAACGCCACCAATATTACATAATATAGGGTCAAAACCTAACATAATGAATTAAAAATAATAACCACAACATGTCACTTCAAGATTTCGCCAAAAAAACCTCTACGTTTGTCTTGTGATATGAAACAGCGAGAGATGTCGAGCGCCAGATACTAATAATAGTGAAAAAGTTTTAGATAGGTATGTATATGCGTTTTGAAATTGTTCGGTGATTCGATTCTAGTGACACAACTATTATTTTAGAGATAAATCTTATTAATTAGGTTATCGAACGTGCATTTATTTTGCGAAAGTTAAAATCATACCCAAGAAATATTGTTGAAATAAATTATCTCGCATTAGAATAAAAAATATTTAAACATAAAATTACGAATAAACAAAAGTAAAACCTCTCCCCGGCGGGGAATCGAACCCCGGTCTCCCGCGTGACAGGCGGGGATACTTACCACTATACTACCGAGGATTACATTGTGGAAGTTAAAATTATTTTACTATAGATAGATTATTTAAAAAAAAAAATATTTTTATATGTATTTATAATCTACCTCACTTATGCACAAAAACCAAACTATATCACGCAAAACGCCAACAATATTACATAATATAGGGTCAAAAACCTAAGTAAATGAATTAAAAATAAAAACCACAACATGTCAATTCAAGATCCCGCCAAAAACTCCAATCATAAGACTTATTCAAAACAAAACTTCAAGGGTGTTTCAATTTTGTTGATGAGAAGTATATTTGTTTACTAAATTGGTATAATAAAATATGTTGGTCCCTACTAATAGAAAGAAGATTTTATTGGTTTTATTGGTTTCACCCGTGTTAATTTAATACGACAAACATCGCCAACGCATCCGTGTAACCCATCATAATCATAGAACATAACTTTCCGCAAGGACAAATTATTTTAATTTTCCATTATTTTCTAAACTATTTATCCAAATAACAGGCAATAAAGGGCAAAGTTTAACTACATAAAATTGTCTATATGATGAAGTAGCTTTTGTTCGTAAGGATTAATATGCCATGTCTAAAAATAATGCTCCTAAATCACTTACTATTTGGTATAACACTTTGTTTTACTTGAATGTGTAGTATTTGGTATTAACTCAAAACAAAAAGTTACAAGTATTTTATTAAATTTAGACCCTAAGAAGGCACTTATATATGTTAAAAACATCTTAGTCATCGATAAGAACCAGCAAATAACTCGATGGGGTATTTTTTTAAAGGGTTTTTTTTTAATTAGTATTAATTATAATTATTGTTATCATCATTTTTAGTGAATGTACAGAGAGGGAGTCTCACTGCCAGATGTTACCACCATTATTAATGTAATGATCCACCCATTTCACAATAGAACTTGCTTTACATGATTCTTGAACATATTGTCCGGCAAACCGGTAATGTATTTCGGAATATTATTATAAAACCTGAAACAAATACCTAAAAAACTATCTGCCATAACTAAACCTCCATACTAGATTAAACACTGCTTCATTCATTTGCTAAGCTATAAAAAAAAATGTAACTGTCAAAACGTGACAATTATGTCATTATATTCCAATCGTAAAGCGCTCTATAAATATTAATTTGTAACTCATGAGCCTTTGTTTTAAATCTGTGTTTATGGGTATTTTCCATGGGATTCCATATCATCTATTGCATTCGCTTAAAAGAAAACACAAAAAAATGGAGGTCTTAATATTCTTTTTATTTTTGCGTAAGTACCTACAAGATATATTATTTAAATATACATATAAGAGTAAAAATACATTTACCTTAAATAAATAAGAAATTGAAGGTAGTCATTCTTTAGATATAATTAGCTTGTAGGTGACTCTTAGATCACCTTACTACGGTGTCTAAAACGTGGATTAAAAGATGATTCATGTTACACCGGGTCGTAGTACGGACAGAACATGGCCCAAACATCTACAGTACACTTTTATATGAAGCGATTCATGCTACAGCCAGCCGAATTCATGCCACCGGACCCGGCTGAAATCGCAAATATGTGGATTTATTAAATAAAATCTATCTCTTGTCTTGTACTTCATCTTCCGTAAGTCCCATCTTCCTCGTGTCCTTCTGGGCCTTCGTCATCCATGTAGTTTGAGGTCTTCCTCTTCCCTTATTCTTGATCACTCTATATTATGGTATAGTTTATGATCGAATATATTTTTAAATATAATAAATTAATATTTTTAATAGTTTTACTCCCATTTAGACTTCGTCACAGTTTTATATTCATTTAATTTTATTGATCTTTACTTAATATTAGAAAGAGATTTGTACAGTTAGATTTAAATATTTTTTTGCATTTCATAACCTTATTTATTGAGGATGGTTAAGTAAATTATCTAACTTTACGCTACAGCTCAGCGTCAAAGAATCTGGAAAGCTGTAGGTAATTACGGGAAGTAACAGAAAAGATGTAGCTCACACTGGTGCCTTGGCAGGGGCGCGGTGGACAGTTGATCGAATTTTAACTTGAATGGAACCGTAGTGCACTGCCAGTTAAAATTTGTATTTAAATCTTATACATAAGTACAATAATGTTATTGGAACAACGTGTATATTTACAAATAATTACAGCGTTCAACCTAATGCCTTAAATTCAATTTACCAACTCTTCCTTCAGCGCAGCATCTATTGAGTTACGAGATAATATAGTTGCGAATTCTCTTAGGAGTAGGTAACGAGTTTGCGGCAGCTTTTCTCCGCCCGCCTTAACAATGCAATACGTAACCGAACATTTGTATTGTTCTCGAAGTAGCATACTCTCTATACTAGTACTACAATCTATACAGTGTACAGCTAACTATAACTTTGTAGTGATGAAATTCGCGTAATCTTATATGTAAATGATTGTAAAATTAATTAGTCTTAATTTTTTCGCCTTCCTAAAGAATCGATTTTCATTTAAGGAGCACCCGGTATGGAAATTTTATGATGAGTGAAATTTATAAAAGCGTTAACATAAGCGTTACTTTTTTAAGCACGTACCTTGCACACCTTTCATTTTGAAAAAAATGTATGTATATACAATATATATGTATATGTCAGAACAGTACACTGACAGTCGGTCGGTCAGTAACGCCCGGTTTCCGAAAGGTTGATCATCACAAAAATTAACTAATCAACTGTCATATCTCTTGTTAAGTGTATATTGAGTTGCTAAAAGCATGGTTAACTACTTTAATTTGATCAACAGTTCAGTTGACAGATATGTCAAAATTTAGACTAAAATCGCTTGTCAAACGCCATTTTGGGTTTCTCGAAAGCTAGTTAAGTCATGATCATAGATTAATGTACTGTCAAACGCGTTGTCAAGTAATCAGTGCTCCTTGACGAGTAAACTATTGATTTAAGTTGATTTTAGTTTATTTTAAAACTAAATTTTTTTTATAAAACGATCATGTCTCTCACGGTTGCCAACTTGAGCATTTCTAGCAATGAAGATATTTAACTGTTTCATAGTTCTTGGCACTTAAGCGGTAACTAACTCTAACGCAATGACCTCCCAAGTTTCGTTTTTTTTGTTGTTGTAAAAACTGCATTAGTGCTCTTATTTTCTATAACATCTTTGTACCTGCAAACAAAGTCTATTGTAATATAAACGCACAATATACTGTATCTACATAAACAAAACAAATATTTTCAATTATCAAGCCGTCAAACCTTTGTACAGTTATTTCATATGTAGGAACTTACCTTTGAATTAATTCCAAAAGCTTACACTTTTCTTTTTCGGTGAAATTTTTTCCCCGTGAACTCATTTTATAATTTTTGTAGTAAAATCGCAATAATATAAACAAAGAATAGTAGGTATGTAATACTCCTAGCGTGTAATAAAAGCGGTAATCGTACTCGTCTGGACGCACAACTCATAAACAGCTGTTCGTTTAACAACAGATTTAACAGCTACGAATGAGCTATTGAATGTAAAGTTGAACGGTATCCGCAATGTGACCATAATAAAAAAATAATATCAATGTCAAATCTAAATGATCATAGATTAGTAAATTTAACACTAATCAACGTTTCAGAAACTCAAACTAATTTGACAACGATGTTAAGTTGACAGCTGTGTCAGTTGAACGATAGTTTGATCAACCTTTCAGAAACCGGGTGTAAGTGAACCAATCAGCACTTTTTTTTAAATTTTTGCTTTCTATGTAGGCAATTTTGCCAATGTCAAGTGTGACAAATACATGTTATAGAATTTAGTTGCCAAATGATCGATGTACTGTAGAATAATCTGTGAGAATTTCCCGTAAAAAAATACAATGACACAACTTAAAACAGTCACAAATTTATAAATAATACTTGATAAGGGAACTACATGGGTAACATGAAAATACATACATATGTACGTACGAGAATTTTCTTTTACATATGTTAGTGCAGGTGAAATAATAAGGACTTTTAAACAATTAAACTTAAAAAATACTGAAGATATTTGGGGTATGTCAGTAATCGTAGTTTAGTCCATAATTGTCAATATTTCACCATATCTGGCTAATATATTTAATCAGTGCATAAAAACAGGGACTTTCCCTAATTTAATGAAAGTAGTAAAGTAGTTCCTCTATTTAAATCAGGTTGTAGAAGTAATCTTGGAAATTATAGACCAATTTCTGTACTTCCGTCGATTAGTAAGATTTTCGAGAAAATTATGCTCAAGCAGCTTGTACAATATTTCAAAGCACAAGAGATTTTGGATAGTCGGCAATATGGTTTTACAAAATCTAAATCAACCACTGATGCTGGTGCAACACTGCTAAGTCATATATATAAGGCTTGGGAGGAGTCTCAGGATGCAATCGGTGTGTTCTGTGATCTCTCAAAGGCCTTCGACTGCGTTGACCACAGTACGCTTATACTTAAGCTAAAACACTATGGTGTGCGTGAAACTTCTCTCGACCTCCTAATTTCTTATTTAACAGAGCGCTGTCAGAAAATAAGTGTAAATGGAGCAACCTCTTCGGGATCATTGGTTAGAGTCGGCGTCCCTCAGGGCTCGATTTTGGGACCATTTTTGTTTCTTGTTTATATAAACGATCTACCGTCCGTTGTTGAAAATGGTGGTGGCATGGTTCTTTTTGCAGACGACACTTCACTTATATTCAAAGTGAAAAGAATAGATTCGGAGCTTAGGCAATTAAACAACACTTTATATAAAATCTCTGAATGGTTTGCTTTAAATAATTTACTACTAAATGCAAACAAAACCAAATGTATGAGATTTGTCTTGCCCAATGTTCAGCGTGTTGATAGTAGTATCAAGATAGAAGGGAATTTAGTAGGCTTAGTTGATGGTACTGTCTACTTGGGCATTACCCTTGATTCAAAATTACAGTGCGGTCCGCATATTAAAACTTTGGCGGGAAGATTAAGTTCTGCTGCATTCGCAGTACGCAAAATTCGCCAGTTAACAAATATTGCCACCGCTAGGTTAGTCTATTTCGCTTACTTTCATAGCTTAATGTCTTACGGTGTTTTGCTGTGGGGTTCAGCAGCTGAGGTAGATACCATATTTATATTACAAAAGCGGGCAGTTCGAGCAATTTACAATATGAGACCCCGCGAATCAATAAAGAACAAGTTCCAGGAATTTAGTATTTTAACTTTGCCCGTATGTATGTCCGTAAAAACTTAGACATGCTGGATTTTGTCAAAGATCAGTACAATGTAAATACTAGAAATAAAGATAAATTAGTCGTACCGTGTTTTAGACTTAGTAAGACTAATAAAAGTTTTTTAGATAATAGTGTTAGGTTCTATAACAAGATCCCGAAGCACATTACTGATTTACCTGACAACAAGTTCAAGGACCATGTCAAGCGGGTTTTACTGTCAAAAGGTTATTATAGGGTGGATCATTATGTGAATGATAGTGATGTCTGGAAGTGACTCCCTCTCTGTGCATCCACTAATATATTATTATTGTACCTGTTATACTTGTAACATTTGTACAGTTAACAAAAAAAAAAGAGATAAACCCGATCGAGTTTCTTACCGGTTCTTCTCGATGTCTGGGATATTTTCCGAACCGGCAGTAGTATTTTGACATTCATAAGTGCCTTTTTAGGACCTAAATTGAATAAAGATTATTTTGATTTTAATTTTGATTGATGTTACACTTGGTGTATGTATGGTAGTCGCGATCCAATTGGATACAATTTTATTCTCGTGTCCTACCATCCATCAAAAGTAATGTCTAGATTATGGTTAAGAGAATATTTTGATTATGTATGTATCTACAAATTATATTGTTTAAGAAGACGAATAAATTATGTGATAAAATTCAGTAATTGTGCAAGCTATAAATATACTATCCAGGTATTTAAAAGAGCTTTCTTGAGGTGAATAATTTAATTTTTAATATTATCTTGGAAGGACCGTCATCCGTCCTGGGGCTCAATAAGTATAACGTTGATACTGAGGTATTAATGAAGAGCACTCGAAGGCGGCATCGGTTCGAGCTCCGGCCGGGCCACATCGCCGATGCACCGAACAACCCTTAATTGAATAGCCCGGCCGGGGGCTAATCAGGGCTCAGCTGAGCGGTGGGGTCGAGCGGGACGAGCGGGGCGAGCGGGACGCGGGACGACCGGAGCCACGCGGGCTGGCCGCGCCCCCTGCGCGCGCCGCTCCGCCCGGGGACCTCATTCAAGTAGCAAGCGCGCCCTGTGCCAGCCGCCACCCTCAGGTATGTCCATTTTGCTTTTGGTGTCTGCACGTAACGTTGTCAGTGAGCGCTCCCGCGAGTGTCTGTCGTGCTGTGTGTGAACCGTGAATCGTCCGACAGCGACCACGACCGCGACCGCCCTACCTGCACCAGGTACGTACGCACTACGCATGCAACCACCGCCAAGCATCGCAATAGACACGCTCTTAATGTGCCCACTGCTAATATCACTTTTCGTGATATTCAAATTTTTTAAATGAGTATTTTATAATGACGCAATATCTTCACATTAAGTTTCGATAGTTGTATTTAAGTAGTTTAATATTGTCTATCGAATTGGAATATCATTGGACATAATATATCTAAAAATTATCCGTGAAACATATGAATACCCAAAAAGTTTATTACACCAATAAAATTATATCATGGCTATACTAGCAAAACGGAATATTGCACGTCGCATGGCAAAATGTGTAAAAGCTTTAAATGTTTGTATCATTAACACGTCTTTAATCTTTATAAATGTTTCAAAGTGTTCGAGGAATAAATAACTTTATGTTGAAGCTTTGAATGAAAGAGAAAATATACGTCTTAAACTGTCTACTAAATTTGAAAAACGTTAATTTCGTGAAGGAATGTTTTATTAAAATAATTAAATTTTAATATGTTATAATTTCTTTATTTCTTGATGTATTTTATTCTTTAAATTCATAGATTTTGTTCATATATTACGAAAAAGATTATACTTATCTTTAATTTTAACTATAACCTTTAGAACTGAAGACGATTTCACATCTTAATTCCAATTGTGGCATACAGGAATGTATGCAAATATAATCAGCAAATGTCTACGCTGAGTCATGAAAACGTTAAGCCGTTACTTAAACGGTTGAAATTCGCAAGTCATGTGCGTAGTCGTGACGGATCGCTGAGATGGTTGAACGGAGTGTGAGGACTTTCACTGGCGCCGCCACTTCACCTTGTCGCCTGGCAATCTGCCAGCCTCCACACGCCACCCTCTACCCACGTCCAACCACGATATAACTCGTCTCACGCTAAGCTTTGTATCCTACTCTCCGTTCTGTTTTAATTATTCTACTCAGTTTTATAGCTAACTGCACATAAATGTATGCATGATTGTATGAAGCGAGACATATTTTTAAACAACGTATACAAAAGAGTATATTAAAAAAATTTACTTAACATTTTTACGATATACCTTTCTACAAGGAGAAAATAAGTTATACGGCAATAAAAATATATATCAATTTTATATAAATCGAGATTTATTAGTTACGTTCTTAATCGTAAAAAGATATAATTAATCATTTTTGATTCAAATAATACACAATGATACCGATTGTTTAAGGTTTCTAATATTAGTGTGAATTTCGATAAAATTTTGATTCACCAGAATGAATTTGACGCCCGAATATGGATAATAGTGTAACATTAATTACAATAAAATACTGTAAATACAGAAAAAACTCCATATTTGAGTTTTATAGCCTTACTTATGTCTAATGGATGCAGTTTTACTTGAGTAAAATGATCATATATTATCATTATGCATATTATCATCGTTAATTAATTAGTTACGAGTCACAAATATTGAGTCGACAGAGTTTTAAAAATAAGAATCATGCAATTTGAATTTTAAATCATGAAACCAATTTAAAAATATCATGAAGTTGATAAAAATATTAAATGTCTCTTATAACCATGGCTAATAAGTTACGATGTTATTTATAATGTGTATCGACTTGAATTATAGCTCTACGTATATTTGTTTACATTAAAATATAACTGTAACATTAAAAAGCGTTAGAGTTACACAACTGATAAAGTCTACGCAAAAGACCGTAGAGCGTAGGACGTAGTAGTTGCTACGTCGAGCGCGTTGTAGACGCCCGCCCGCCCGGCGGCACCGGCGCCTAGCTTTCCACTAATGATATCATTCCAATGAAAATAATTACTATCATTAACTTGCTTTACCTTATATCAATATATATATATATATAACAATATAATATAAAGTGTAACAAATAAATATTGTAAATTAAGTTGATTTCGAATATATTATAACATGAAATGGAAACTATAAAAGTAAGTTGATTATTTTGAACAAATTGGTATATATCAACTGAAAATTGTTTTATTAGGGTTTTATATTTTAAATTTTTCTTGTGTTTCGGATACTTCACAGAATGGGTCTTGATTATATTTTTCATTTTGTCTGAAATATTTAACTAACGCATTACAAATATTTTGAATATTTATAATAATTTTGGAGAAGTAAAACGAATATTGAACGACATTTAGATAACACGATTCAAGAAACAGTTCAAACATTAAAATTTGTGGATTCAAGTCCTAATAACAAAGGCTTTCTTCTGCTGTTTTCTGACTTTATTCACTTTATTAAATCATTTAATTATTTATCCATTAATATCACAATTTAAAGAAATTTAGTTAATGAAAAATATAGTATTTCACTATTTATTACTAAATACGAACCATATAAAATATATATTACTGAATAATCTCTCTGTTAGTGATAGTGTTGATTATCCAATGGAACATTAATATACTACGCAAATATTTGTTGTCGAGAAATCGATCTCACAAATGTATATAATACCCACGACAACAAGCATTAATTGACCCACATTGTAAGTTACTTGATTACCTGTCAATAATTATAATATTTTTTTTATCCTAATATTGATTAACCGATCCATCTGTTTATTTGTACATGTTATCGGTAACTAGATACGAGTACTAAAACATTCCATGTTATCTCTTACAACGTATACAACAGTAGTAAAATAAAAATTAACTTTTTTATAAAATAGAATTTCTGGAAATTAATATCTTTATAATTACACTTTACTAAAGTATTACCAAATGATCAAGCTCTAGGTGCGTTTTGATAAGTGAATAAAAAAACTAAATAAATTACATTTAAAAATTTTCTTGTCACAAATACAAGTGAATTTTTACGCATAAGCTTCAGTATAGTTTTGTTTCTGTTTTCACCCTACAGGATATTGATAATAAAACCTTATGAAATATGACTAATTATTTATAATAAATAGGACAAAGGATTTTCCGGACCATATAAAAATCTAAATGAAAATACGTTAACAATACAAATACAAGCCTTCATTAATATGTCTCATAATCACGAGATTTAGAAAAGACATTTGATTTAGACATGTTAGCCTATAATAATAGTAATTAAATTTGAAATAAAAATGATAAAATATTTCAAATGCTAATTAATATCATACTATGAATTTAAGATACACTTTGTTCATACATTCGGTAAAGGCTGTTGAAGCAGTTGTAAAAAGCATTTGAGGATAACAGCTTGATTATTCAAAAAAAAATGTTTTTGAAATAGAGCTGGAACATTTGAAACACAATAATTATTTTCATATATCTAATTTTAAATTTTTTTATGATTTTTGACGTTCTGAAAAATTCCTTTGCACTCTTGAGAATATCTTGCGGGAAATACCAAATAATCATAAAAATATAATGAAATTATTTAATAATAATATCGTAACCCTATTTTAATAGTTATCTATAGTGAACATCCTAAATAAATATATTACAACTTCTATAACCTTATTTGTTGAGTTTTTAAAACCTCTATTTGTCATTTTCCTTTAATGGTAAAACTCTTATCCTTAACTAAAAACCCTCAGGAGTAGTTTTCTCAGAAGCGTTGAAACAATTTTTTTCTATTTTTGCCGAAATGTGCGGGGATCGAAGCCGCGACTTTTAGCCTACCTTTTTACCTACCACTACATGGCGTACCATGACTGACACAAATAGCTTGAGTTTAGGTTTCATAAATTTATCATTTTTAAACATAGAACATCACAATCGTTATTAAAATATCATCAACTACGTAGCGATGACTGTCCGTAGTTAACACGACCAATGGTCACAGGTTTTGTTGTACCAAATGGTTAAAATCATGGCCGATGCGTTTTTTGATTCATAGTTAAGTCAACCAATTGTCAAATATGTGACATTTGTTAGAAAATTTAACCGCTAGGCTTGAACTACTTGGACTATAACCATTGGTTACCATTTTAGCTATAGTTAATCGTCTAATGGTCATAATGACTTTTACTATGGATTAAAATAAGTATAAGTCATATTATCTTAATAAATTATAACTTTTAAATAAAAGCTTTTAAAAAACATGGGTTAGATTCGACATCTATCCAAGTATATTGTGATAGATAGATATAAACTGTACTACAAATTTACACCTGACTACAAGTTTTAGTATCTTGTCGATCGTTGTTTTTTTTTATAATTGATTACTTTTATAAGTAAGGGTCCATAAGGGCCCAGGAGCGACAGCTTTTACAGCTTCACTGGGCTTAGTCAATCGTTGTTAATAACGATATTAAACCTCTACAAGTTATTTTGACCTCCACCTATCAGACTAAAGGTCCCTAGATAATATTGTTATCTCGACCTGTTATAACATATCTCGACTTAGTGCTTTAGTGCTATTGTTATTCTTTTTGTTGTCCTGTTTTAATAATTATAGTGGAATATAATGGAATTTTATATTACATAGAATATAGATAGTAAAAATAACTTTAAATTAAAAGTAAAATGAAATTGTAATTTCGATTTATATTAATCTACGTTACATGAGCACTTGACATATAATACGAAAATAGATTACATATTTTTCTAAAATTAGCTTATATAGATCAATGATTAAATCTATTCTTATTTCGTAAATGTTATGAATTAAATCCTATCGACGTAAAATAAATTTAAATTATTTTTTTATGTTGTGTCTATGGCTGTGATATATTCGATTAATAAATAATACAAAATAGAAACAAACATACTGTAGTACCACGTCCCATATTGCGTGACGTCTGAATCGCACGAGCACCGCTAGCCGCGACATGTGCGCCCCGTGGACATATCAATTTGATCCGCGCCCGCGCAGCTGCGTTCAACGACCCTTCCACTCTACGCCATTCAACGCGAAACCAAAAAAAAAGCACACACCCTATATTTGAAATTATTAATCCAATGCTTTGTTTAGGATTAAAATCACTGCACGCGCATAAATGTATAATTTAAAGAGTTTACATTAAAATGCATCTATTATGTTCGAATAGATATTTAAATATACGCGTCTGCCGGTCGCTGTTTCGTGTAATCCCGAAAACTAGTTCTTTATGGAAATTACATGTAATTAATATAGTTAATATGGTTCTGGACAGCTTTATTCTATTTCAAATTCTATTATTCGACTCTTTTCCGTGGGTATGAATTAACATTTAAAAGAAATTTTGGAATCAAACTTTCAAGTTTATCAAATTTATTTGATTATATTTATTTATTTTAATGACATCCACCTAATCTTCTTTCTACGGAATTAATATTGAGAATGTGTATTAGTAATATTGAAGAGTGATTACAATAAAGACTTCAAAGTACATAAACAGAAGATTTTTTTAATGTTGAATATTTAAAAATATACGAATCGATATCTAATTCGGATCTAAAACAACTAATTACATTTCTTTAGCACAAACTATCACAGAAGTAGTTATATATAATATATCATAGCGTTATGATGCTTCGTCAAATGGATGTGTGTTTGAATCATATAAAAAGCTCCAGGTTTCGTTGAAAGGATATATCGAATAACGGTAGTTCATTTTCTGGTATTCACGAAGCTTTAATCTTAACTTGATAAATATGACATCAAGCATCCATCGTTTTATTTATCTGGAAAACTTGGAAGCCATGTCTAGGCTTATAATATTGTAGCGTACTCTTTTCATGTGAGATGCAAGCGGCGGCATCTCAGGCACACAATCCGCGCTCGCATCCCTCGCTCACAGCTCTCGCTATTTTGTATTTACAAAAGCTCTTTTTCACCAGAACTACGCTAAACGAGGCTTAAAAAATTAAGTAATGCTATTGGTGGATTTATTCCTCGCGCGCCGCTTACCTATCTCGTACATCTCTGGTGGAGAGGCAGCCTAAGCCTGAGATGTTAACAGATTACAGTATTATCTCTACTATTATTATAAAGAAGTAAACTTTGTCAATATGTTAGTAGGAAGAAATTTCCGGAACTGTTGTTCCGACTCTAGAAAACCAATTACATATATAAATATATACAAGAATTACTTACTTAATAGTATTGGATTAGATTACATTTTATATTGTAATTAACATGAACGAAGTAGCGGGTGGTTGCTAGTGTTGAAAATAGGTGGTGTATTCCACAGACTTTAATAAAATAATAAAAATAATATCACCTAATCTACGAACAAAAAGTCTCACGACTGCAAACAGTCGAATATGAACAATAAAAGTCGTGAATCAAACAATCGATTTCTTGTCGAATCAACATTATCGCGACAGCTGTTCAGGGAGGGGCTGGATGGAAATTATGACAGGACCCCATCTCCCACGGTTTGCCCCTGTTCCCTTTGTCGCTAAGCTACCGCGACCATACTTTCAAAATAGGACTACGTTAGAATCGGTAAGCGACGAGTTTACAATCGTTTACGTAGAATAACTTTAATACTTCTTTACTGAATATATGAAAATAAAGGCAACAATATTTTCTGTAAGCAGAGATTATATTCATCACCGATATGTATCCCCGAATTATAATATCCATTCACAACAAATATTTTGGTAATCATATTAATCAAATAGTTATCCAAAAAGAGATGATAAAAGCGGAGATTTCATGAAATCCCAAAGCTAGGTGATCAATTCACAGAAGATGTGGCTGGGTTATATTAGCTTTGACGTATGATAAGGACCAGCTGGAGATTCAGCAGGCGAGTGACAGATGATAATAATATTGAAGAAGTCTTAAGTAAGCGCTTTGATATTGTTTGGTGATTCGATTCTGGTGACACATCTATTATTTTAGGTCCTTCCATATGAAATTGGCGTTTTGTTGAACTGGCCAATTTGATCTCAAATATCTGGCGTTTGGATAGGAATTAAAAATTCAAATTTATTTCAAATTTAGGCTTGTTTCGAATTTAGTGATTCATTTGTTTTCGCAACATTTGATTTTTCTTTGACATAGTTCTTTTCACAAAATGGAAAAAGTAAAATATAGCGTTATTTACGAATATGAGTTCCACCGTGGCATCAGCGCTGCAGAAACAGCTCAAAGGATTAATGATGTTTATGGGGAAGCTACTGTAAAAGAAAGCACGACAAATCATAATATTGTAGTCTGTATTCTAACTTCAAGTTTACTGAATACTTGCTGTGCCCGTGGTTTCGCTCGTGTGGATGACAAAAGAATGCGTAATGCTTATAAAAATCGTAATTTCTTAAAATTTTAATATTTTTTTATTGAGTGAAGATATCTAGTATTTTTTTCTTTGGTAAGGACCAAGTATGTAAGGAGTGAAACAAGAAAAAATGATGATTATCTATCCAATAGCTTTTGCGTGATACGCGCACAATGGCAACCTATACTAACTAATATAAAAAAGCGGAAAAGTATTTTGTTTGTTTGCTTAAATACACTTATCTCTCAGTCGAATTTAAAAAATTCTTTTTGTATATGATAGCCACATTCATGAGGAATAGTATGGGCTATCTAACATTAGGCTACAACTCTCAACTAGCCTTAAATATTGATTTTTGTACAGTAAGCCGGGAGTGGAAGTTCTCCCGAACAGCGTTATCCGCGTGCGCTGGCGTAATGGTTAATGAATGATACGTAAATAAAATGATCTACAAAAATATTGGCCCTTAGTATATCTAAAAAAGTCAGCTATAGTGTAGAAGAACTATTGCAAAGGGAGGATCCTCCGACCAGACGGGTGTTATGTCTGGCGGGCAGCTGCCCGACGGTTGTAGTCGGGTTCTTGTATATATACTCAATTGAAGAGTTAATTTCTATAGCGCAATGTAGGATAGTAGGATGCGTCTTATGTGGCTCGATAGATGTCGCTATGTGTCGCTATGTAGATGTCGCTAGAATAGCACATGCCCTTTCTCTTATACATAAGCCACAATAAGGTATTTTGCGATTATTTTTTTCTGAAGATTAAAAATTGATTTATAAGCCATTTAGGCATGGCATATTAATCCTTACGAACAAAAGTTACTTCATCATAAAGACAATTTGATGATGTTAAACTTTGCCCTTATATCATGTTATTTGGCCACATAGTTCAAGATAAAGTGAAAAATTAAAATAATTTGCACTTGCGGGAAGTGGGAATAATTTTTTATTATGATATCACAAAACTTACACTAATCTTTTCGTAGATATTTATAAAGTGTATGGAATCCACCATTTTGTTCTCTTTGCATCAACACGGTTGCGTTGGCAGCTCGTTGTTTGTTGGATAAAATTATCCTTGGAGCACAGCTAGTTTTATTTATATAGAAGAGAGCCCAAAAAATTAAATGTCAGCTTTATTTTGACGTTGTACATTATTTACACTATAAACAATATTGCAGACCCCAGACTACTTCAGAACATCAAATAAACTTATTTGAAACGTGAATATTAATATTAAAAAATAATAACCACCACCCGCAACTTCATACGCGATAATTTCAATAAAGCATAGCCAATTTAACCAAGACCCTTAACGTGGTTTACTATCAGTGAAAGAATTTCGAAAATCGGATCTATAGTTTCCGAGATCACCTCCTCACAAACTGTTTAATAGCACATAATACTAATAACATATTTAAATTTATGAAAAATTGTGCAATCGGTTGACAGCTCTTTTTATCCCAACAAACATTGTGATAAAATTAGGACATGATTGTTGTATATTATTAAAATATATTATAAAAATAGATAGTAAGTTATTGTTGTATTCTCAATTACTTTGTCTATTGCACGCCTCGTGGTGCAGTGGTAATAAGCCCAAATATTGAACCGAGAGGTTGCGGGTTCGATCCTTGCACATATTTTGTGTGATGACTTGATGAGCATGATTATCAGTTGTTTGTGTGGGTGTTAAATATTTATATGTGTATAGTGTAATCTGCTCTTTATTTGCCATATTATAAGCTTTGTTTATTTTATAATTAAATGGCCGTTTGTGAAATTATGTCTACATTTTTTTTTAAATGTCCTCAAAAGTACTTTATTCGTTAAGGTATAATATATTATTTCTTGTTACTTTTTTCCTAACCGAACTACGCTTTTCACTTAAAAAGTAAATATAAATTTCTGCTGGTTCAAATAGTGCAATTAAATAATATTGCATAAAATTACTAAAGTAAAGAGCGACCAAGTTCAACGTCCCGGACGCCACGCGACACAACACAACCCTCCTCGATTCCCAGCCCCTTATTATTATTATAGGATTAAAAAAAAACGAAAGCCGTGTTTTAAAGTGTGCTAAGGTCGTCCGGTTTTCACAATAAAAGGGTTCTATTCAATTTGTAAAAAAAAAAATAGGCGCAATGTATGAATTTATTGGGTGCCAATTCGATGCAGGATTCATTTGCGAGGATGTGATATCGTAGGATTGTAATGTGTTTGGAGTTTTATTAATTCATTTATTTCAGCCATTTTATGTAATATCATGCGCATCTTTCATGTTATTTAGAGATGTCAAACAATTACAATTATCAGAACCGGTTTTAGGTAATCAGTTTAAAAAAACATTTCTTATGGTTTTAATTTCCTTTCATTTAAAAAGCTAAAAGTTAACAACTAAAGTGAAGTAATTTTTATTATTATTAAACTAAGTCATAGTTCTGGTGAATGAAGCATATTTGGTTGACAGCGTCTTCCAGAAGCCAGCTCGTTTTGGATGACAGCACATATTCTGTTGTCGAGAACATGCACTCTGGAGGTACTGAAGTCGGCACCGATAAACATTTCAAAGCGATTTTATTTAAAGGCATTAGGTGCTGAGTAATCCGTTCACTACAAGATCTTAAACTTGAAGCCGTTCCATCGGACGAGGTCGTTTGTGATAAATTATGATCATACCCGTACTATGATCCTAACTATAATGTAAAAATAACATTGATAAACAATCATAGTACCTAGTTCACCAATCATAATATACAATATTAATACCGTAATACAGAGCTTATAAAGTTATTTTGGTTTTGGTAGTATAACTATTATTTGGTTCGTTTAGTCACGAACAACATAAATTTACTTCTGAACGGGTATTTGCGTTATTTAAAAAACCGGTTTTCTTTAATTATTCCTCGAACCGGATCATATCTGAAATGCTTAATGTACTGATTGTATTTCAAAGTAATATCAAACTTCACAGACGTTACACTTCTCTGTTTGACCATTCAATAAATATCAGATATTTATTTTAAAAAGTTTTCTAAAATGGTCTTAGTCGTGTGTACATAAGGCGCAAATCCCCTGAGCAAGCTAGACGCACTACATACTTAGTTGAAAGTGTAGTTTTAAACGCTAGTTAAAGCCAACGTTCTATCAAGCGCCGTAAAGAGGCACTCTATGACGTCAGCGGAAGTGAACCGCAAGGGGCTTCCCTCTTGACAACCCTTGCGCTCAGGTGTATTTATTAAATGACACCGTACTATAATACTATTTCGATTGTATAATAATACTGTAAATAACAGTGTATTCATTGTATTAACAAACTTAACCGCACAATTATGTAACAAGTTAGGTAAATTTTAATCAATATTTGAAGGGGAATAGAAGGGGAAAAGGATTTATATTTCAAGGGGAATGATTAAGTCTTTAACAGTGTGTTTTTTATTCTCACGGAGTAAAATTACATTTCACGTGTTACAAGTTTATTGTATTTTTAAAATATTGATATCACCAATCGGAACTAACCGTAAAACCGTAGGAGTACGCCTTATATACATTTTATAGTTTCCTAAAATATGTAATGATAATAGTAAATTATCGGTAACGTTGAATAATACAAAATATTTCAATTAATAAATAAAGACCCTCTATTGAGTATTTACAATCTTACGGTTCAAATAATTTTAACGTAAAATATATGATAGCACAACACTACAAAAATAAATTTGGCAACATTATTTTCAAGTTCGACGTTATTGATTGTCAGTTAACTCTGTGGGATTAAAAAACCTATTGTAGTCTATTTCAACATTGAAGTATTTTTTGAAGTTAATATTTTTAGGGCGCACGGAAATATCGTTTAGTAAAATTAATTGCAAAATTTGTTTCTCTTTATTTTGATATAAATCAACAGTAATAATAATAATCAACTATTAATAATTCTTTTATTATCTAATAAAACATTTTTAATTAAAAAAAAATAATTAAAAAATGTGCGTGTAATCTTTAGGCCGCGTTTCCTCATAAATAGAAAAGATAAGTATAAACAAAAAAGAATGACAATCAGCCACGGAGAGAAACAAAAATTATTACAAAATTTAATTAAAAAGTCTCTGCATAAACTGCACCATAGGGAAGACACACTTGTAATAAATATATCAACACTATCATCTAATGAATTAAATTATTTGCACGCCCGGATTAAAACTCTTTAACTCTTATTTAACTAATTAACTCTTGATAAAACAGTATTCTTGAGTTTGTAATTTTGTATAATCGGATCTGGTTTGCGTGTGTAAGAACAAACGTTACACTGGAACTAACGACACACTGGGTTACATTACAGCAATTATTCTTTACAATCTACACTATTAATGATTAAAGTAATAAAATAATAAATGTATAAATGATTAGGTTATTTCCCGAATCGTACCTAAAGTTATTTTTTAAAATCTGTGAATGCAGCTTTTCTTACCTTTCAAATCGACGTCATGGTTTACATTTTACATTATTACATTTTCGTAACTTATTGGACATTGCGTACATACATTGGTATATACCAGCGTCATGTATGAAAAACCCTCCATTATTTTACAGTTACTTGTGTACATTTTTAATGGAATTTCAATATAAGAAAAATTTCTAGGTTTATACTGAGCAGCTGGAATAAATTATAGATTTTTTTTCCATATTTTAGCCAAGAGTCTAAAACACAAAATAATTATATTAATATGGACGTTTTATTAAAAATCTTAAAGAATAAAGTGAACCTAATATCGGACCCAAAGTAAAGATTGAAACAAAAATATATAGTTAATTAATATTTGCTATATTTAATACTTTATCTATAGAAGTATCGTTTTGAGAGTACAAATTCACAAATAACTGACTGTATGTCGTATTTTGTACCTTTTTATCGTGTGGTCAGCCGAAGGAATTCCCCACGTGTGTGTTTACAAAAGAACCACTCGGTTACCAAGGAGACACCGCATAAACCTATTACAAAACTAACGTAAATTTAATTCACATCAAAATGTTTTAATACTCGTTCATACCATGGAAACTAAACCAAATAAACCAGTTTTATACATACCGAAAGTATATGCTTCGTTCTTGGAAAATATTTTTATTTTATTTATCTGTATGTATATTCATAAATCTGTAGTTCTATCTGTATAGTTAATAAATTTCCAAAATTTCAAGATAGGCATACTATATTGAGAGGCTATATGAATCTTTATTAATGCATTGTGAATTGTAGAACAGAATAATAATTATCAACCGATTTTGCTAAAATTGTTAACGGGAAATTATACATGCCACCCACAATTGATACGGCATATGAATTGTCAACAATATGAGTAAAAATAAAATTACGTGATATAAATAACTACTGTGAAGTAAGAAACGTGTGCGGAGCCGCGGGCACCCCGCTAGTTATATATGTTCCGTGTAGGAACGCGCAGAAAATGAAAATTATTGAGCTAAATTTCAATGTAACTTTCAAATGAATATAGGTATGATTGAACTCCAATGGACGATCGATGCATTACGCTTTCCCTATAATTAAACGTTAAAGAGTAATTATATAAGAATAATTTAATAACTAAAATAACTTTTAACCTAGATAAGCCAATGATAGATATAAACATGATAAATAAATCCAAGTCAATAATTATTCATTTACTTCTACGGCATCTTGTAATAAATACTTTTGGTTATTTAAGATCATAATATATAACTGCTTCACCGAGAAGAGCTGAGCTCATATATAGAAGAAGAAGAAGATAAAGGTCATTTCAAGATTTAAAACAAAGTTTAATTTAAAATAGCTAATATTATCAACAGATTTCTATAAACAATAATATTTTAGCTCATTATAGTCGAAAACTACAAGTTAAACTTAACATAACAAAATATTTTAATCATATTTGTACCTAAATCGTAATAGATTAGATTCGGTATCATATCGATTTTCAGTCGTCACCGTAGTCGTTAAAGTTCATACACACATAATATTTGTTTTTATAAATGGACAAACATATAAAAGGGAAACCATTAAACGGATATAATAATAACACTAAAGAAAAGTTCGACAGAATTGTTGGGTGTTATGAATAAAGATAGGTGTTGATCGCGGAGTGTTTAGCTGCCCCGCCTGCCCCTTTGCCCCTTACCCGCTCACCCTAGGAGAGGGCAGGTCACTCACCGATTGTTTAAAATCCTTCACCATGGTGAGTGCAATGTATGTTAACGAGTTAGGGCTACCACAGGCAGAAGGTTGCAATGCGTCTCACGATACACTTGTAATACAATTAAGTAATTCTGTTTTATATACAAGTTTATTTAAATGTTTTACATGTCTATACAAGTATGTATTTTGTAAAGATCAAGTTTGTTTTTTTTTTGTTTCTTCGGATACGATAATCTCTGGGGCTAAAGTGTAGTTTCAGAAAGTACTCGAGAATTAAGTAATAGTGCGATCGGGGATCTATATAAATTGAATTAAATAATGAAACTATATAAATATACGTTGGGTTAAACAATTTTTTTTTTTGTTAATTTCACATAAGTAATCTAAATAAGTTTATGATGTCTTCTCAAAAAGTGAGGTTAATTTACCGAAGAACGGATGTTTACTGAATATAATATTTTATTAATGTATCTAATAATGACGCCAAGTGTACCTAATTCAAAGAAAATATGAATGAAAAGATTCTTTACGCCCATCGGACAACCAACAAAATTTAGAAAACTATATACAATTTTACAAAAGCCTTAGACATTCTGTATTAGTACAGTGTTAATTCTGCAAATATTTACTTAACGGAAACGTAATCCCACTTTTAGTAGAAAATTTCAAACAAATTATTTAAATTCGGCTTGAACTTGGTTGAACCCACGAATAGCTAGGATAGGAATATTCTATTTTTTTAAAGTTTTGAACGGCGGGAGAACCATTGCAACGTTTGTTTGCGGTATACGTCCTGGCGCACAAAGCGTTCCAAATTAGTATCCAAAATTGGGCCTTTATTCTTATTTGAGTTTGATTTAAAGACATATATGTATAGGTCGCAATGTACCACTTACGGGTGGCATGCCTGGTGGTAAATTGCGAATTACCATTGAGCGCGCTGTTCGTAAACTTCTTTCTGACTCGATAATCGGCACTGCTTATTCTGTAATATGTATGGATTAAAAACAATATTGAAAATGGAGAACTGGTATTTAAATCTAAGCACACCAGTGAAGACATGTCTAGTTTTTTAATTTGTAATTACGCTTGTTTTTCGAAATGACATAATTCGCTACTTGAGTCATATCAAATTTTGCTTAATAGATAAATATTTTCTATAGTATTTGATTTCAGGCAATAAAAGTGTAAGATGGCTACCATATTTTCAATTGAACAATTGTTTTTTTTTTACTCTTAAAATGCTGTCGGCCATGTTGTTATGTCATAGGACTATAAGCAAATTTATTATCGGTTTTTATACGAGTGAAATTCACTATGTCGTGTATACTGTGACGTTTAAATAAACATTAACGTTTGACATAAAAAGTATCGTAATTGTTACTATGATGAACGTTTGCTAAGTGTCAAATGTTTGTTTTCGACCAGTATGACATCACAGTAGAGATAATTATATAGACAAATAAGGCTGACAGCGTTTTCGCCTGCTACAAAAAGTAACATTTTAAAATAAAAATTTGCGATTTCCTAAATCCTAAAAAATGTGGTAATATTGTTTTCTCTAATCGGACAATAAATAATAATTGAAGACCTACTTTAAAAAAGAGTCAAATAGGCTATTATTTAAAACGTATTTATAATTATTTCTATATCATAATATATAAAGTATCGATTTAATTTTGTACGATATCTCCTTTTAAGATTTTTATAGGCTCATTGTTATCCGCTCTCTTCGAAATGGGAACACAATTAATGCCCTCTTCTACCCACGAATAAAAACGAATAATGAGAAAATTTTTTAGAAAAATACTACAGAGGTTTTATGTGTTTACTAATGCAACCATAATGAAATTTGGAATGAAGTAGAAAATGACGTCACGATGCCACAAAAAAATATTTATTTATATGATTTATTGTTATAACAGTAAATATTTTTATTGTTTCGACATTAACAACCCTCACAGCTAGTGAAGTAGCCAGTTAATAAAGTGGGCGGCCACGCACTCCTAATGCCATATAGCTCAAAGCCAAGGGAAGCGTTCCATCAATCAAAATCAAACCTCATCAGATGTACTGTTTTAAACTATTTTAAATTACTGAATGACCGATATATTAAATTTTTAATTCATTTGTTAGAATATAAAAATACTTTTTTATACTTTTATTACAGTTATACATCTATACAAATAATAAAATTGAAGTGTCTGTTTGTAATGTCAAAATAACAACTTTTCACTAAATGCATATGAAAATATATATGGTACTTATAACAAAAAAAGCAATTTTTAAAATTTTTGTCCGTTTGTCTGTTTGTTCCGGGTAATCTCCAAAACCTTTGGACCGATTTTGACAAGACTTTGACTGGTAGATAGCTGATATTATAACTTGGGCTACCTTTATTTTTGAAAAAAAATAGTTCCGCGGAAAAGAAAACTGGTCATGGTGAATGGATTCGGATGCTTAAATGGCTTACGCTGAATAAACCATAGGAGATATATAAAATTAATGTAATACATAATTGTAGATAGTAAAACGATCTACAAAACAGTCAGAGAGAGCATATATCTATCTATCTTCTAAGGAACACACAAAATAATCATTTTTTAACCAGGAGCGGAGGAGCAAGATTCGCGCATGTGCTCGATCGATTGTATTCTGTTGTCCACGTGAGCGAAGCCGCGGGCACAGCTAGTAATTAAATAAAGTAGAGATATACTATAACTAATATTTACCCCACTTTAAAAGATGAACTTATCTTCCATGTGACTTAAATTTCAATATGATTTACATATAATTAAGTTATAATATTCTAGGGTAAAAATGTTATTTATTTCTATATTAGCTGGTCCGGCAGATATTTTTCTACCCTTCCCAATAATCAATATCAACCAATGAAACAACTTTTTTTTGATAATATTTTAATGACCAAAAACAAAACAAAAAAAGAATTATACGTATCTATCCTTTGAATCACTTTTCAGTTCATACAAAAATCCGAATTTAAATTTTAGATTTTCCCGAATTTAAATTTTTCTGGGAAACTTTTCAAATTTTTCTTGCGATAAAAACTGAATTCGTATTATTACGAACATTAAAAAAAAATTGCTAAATTCGCCTAGCCATTCTCAAGTAATGCGCTTTTCCCAACGAACAGTATTTCATTTTTAACCGATTTCAAAAAAATGAGGCTATCAATTCGATACGTCTGTATTTAATATTATTATTTATATAGATTTGTAGGTACTCCTAATTCAGTTAATCGATGGACTCTTTCATATATGTACGAAAGCCGAAATTATAATATATTTATAAATATATACAGATACCCACTTCTTTGAAAAAATTAAACGACCAATGCATCGATTTTATAGACAAACATAATTGTCATATATTATATTATTTCTTACTATGAAGTGATCATTCAATTTTTTCTTACTTTTTATCGTAGTTCGTTTGCTAGCACAGAAGCATACCGGGATACATTTACGAAAAACCGTTTTCTAGAACTCGTTAACCAGTTATTTGTCGATAATATAGATTAATACATTTGTTATATAACGATACACAGTTTTAGTAACATCACTTCTTAAATATACCAGAATAAGGAAAAAATTAACTATGTATAACTAAAAAAGGATACGTCAAAATTTGATCCAAAATCAGCAGCGTAACGGGTATTTATGGTAACTAATATAACGACGGAGTTACAATATTTAAGACTTACAGTTCAAGGCTATAATCTTGACTCCTTCGTTTACAAGTGACATTAAGGAACTAAGCCAATGTCTGTGCTTTTATCGCGACGACCGCGCTTGGCACCGCCAGTCATGCTATATCCGTACCAATTGATTATTGGCTCATTTTTTTAAATACTTTAGTTTGATTGCAGTTGGAATGTCGAAGCCATGTAAATATTATATCGATTTTTCATGTTCTTTATTATTCTATAGACGAAAATAAAAACTACAAATACTAACATCTAAAATTTTGAATAATTTCGTCTTTTTACTTATTACTAAGTTTAACTCCATTGGGAAACGTCAAAAAATGGAAAAAATTAATGTTCTCTGTAACTGTTGATGCCGGTGAAAATATTAGGTCCTTACATATGAAATTATACATTTAATCAATCGAAGTATGCACCATTATTATCTATGCACTTTCACCATTTTAAAGGTAGTTCATTGATTCCATTGCTGAAAAAATTGTGGGAGCAAGAATCAATAAAATCGTTGAACCAAATTCCGAATAAAGTGGTAATCTGTTGGAGAAATGTCCGGGGAATATGGTGGGTTTCGGAGACATTGCAACCGCAGTTCCTCTAATTTAGCGACCGTCTGTCGTGAAGTATTGGGTCACGGTTGTTTAACGGCTAGCATTTCCATTATGGTTTGCAACAGGGTATTTGGCTATGTTAAAAATAATATGATACTTTTAGGCGTAGGTAATTCATTGCAAATAATTATAAATTTTTTAAACGATTTATTTTAAAAAATTTCAAGAAAATTTCATTATTATTTAGTTAAACAAAAAATACATATTTTTTAAACTTCCACTATGTAATCACAAACGCTTATGATTGGTTGATTCTGTAATTACGACACGTGCCAGTTTATTGTAATTGCGTAACGAGCGATTGGGATGAACCCTGTGCTTTTCTTGTTAATTAGTCTTTAGCAAATAACGTTGGCAAAGAAAAATAAAAAGGTGCGAAAACAAATTAATCACTAAATTCGAAACACAAATACACAAGCCTAAACTTTGAATAGATTTGAATTTGGAATTTCTAACCAGACGCCAGATATTTGAGATCAAAGTGACCAGTTCAACAAAACGCCAATTTCATATGTAAGGACCTAATATATTTAAGACGCCATCTATTAAGAAATCTCTTTAACTAACATGACAACTGTTATATTGTTTACATTCTCTAATGTGCGAAATATACGCACGGGTCTTTTTTAAAATTCATATCTGTCAAATAGTTTTCATGTTAAATTCGTTCAAATATGCAAGTCCATCCAATGAATTTTATATTATTAGTTTAGCTTAATAAATAATTATATAGGTACAATTTAATTGATAAAACCTATTACAAATGTTGTTTTATAAAAATGACCGAAAATTAGCCACATTAATTAACTATTTACATCTATACGTATTGCTTAAGTCCGTCATAGTGACTCGCTTTTGCGTGTCGATTATTGCAAGCTGGTATGACAACGGCGACAGTCGATTTTTTAATTATGCTTTTACACAAAGTTTTTCATTTTTAATCTTTTTTCATTCACAAGTCAACATTCCTCATTCGTAATCTATATAGTTATCCAATATACATCAGTATTGTAATCAGTTGAATGACCTCACCTATGAGTTAGATTATCAGCATCAATCGATACGTGATTCACGACAAGAACTTCATAAACACAATATTATAGAACGCGTAATGTTATTTATAGATAGCTCGCACCACTGGGTTTACGATCTGTAAATTTTGCAAGGGGGTTATTCGAGTGTCGTAGACATTCTATAATATATAAGTAGAAGTCTAATCTTTTTATGAAACCGTTATCTTTCATTTGTTTTTCAAAAACGAATAATATAAGAAGTAAAATATCCGGTGGAGATCGCGTCATAATCTACAATTAGCGCGAATAATTTCATCTGGTACCGCTACCGCTTTAGTAAACAAAAGCGAAATTTAGTAAACAATCAGATAAAAAGTTAATATAAATCTTTTAAAAGATCAAGCCTTAAAAATACGCTTTAAACTTTTTGTGCAAGCTAGTTATATAATTACAAGTATTTTGTTGTTTTTTTTTTTGATCGGGCTGAAGCAATTTTATTTTTTTCAAAAACGACCAGTATTGTGTTTTGCATCATTACGGACAATATGCAAGTGCAAATGTTTCTAAAGTAGGAGACATAGAAATTGTTTAATTATTCCATTTTTGACTTATAATTCTTATAAACCATACTCCAATGTACAAACTTCATGTTGAAGAAAACATTAAGAATTAATTTCGTCACAACAACTATCGGGATAGGCTTGCATGTCAGTCGGAAAATATTCTCCCAAGGCTTAGAATTGTATACAATATAACAAGTAGATGGTACTCTGAGAACTGTAATAAAAAATAATTATAAACCAGATCGAGTTCCTTGGCGGTTCTTTTCAATTACTGGAATACTTCCGAAATGGTGGCAAGTTGTTTTGCCGTTGATAAGATTTTACCTAGGCCCTAAAATGTATAAAGTATTTTTGATTTTGGTTTTGAACAACACTTACGACAGTTATAAATTATCTATCAACGCTTACTGGGAAAAAAATAGGGTGATTACATATTATTTTATTAATGCAGTCCGTCAATTACAAAAATCATATAGAATCAAGCTTTCTAGTAATTTTCTAACATGCATCTGAACCACGAGCGGGGACAATGGTCGCGGCAGCTGCATCCACGCACTCATTGTGTATTGGATAATAACCCCCTGATCTATGTTATGTTCGTAACGAATGCATATGACTTCAAAATGCACACTGCACCGCGCCCCACCCCGCAGGGTACACCGGGGACATAGATGTGATAACCACAATAGTTATAACTATTAAAACGATGCTTCAACTATGCTTATGTACCTATTATAGTTTTTATAAATATAAGTTTTTAATGAATTCTCTTCTACCACAATACAAACAGTTTATGAAGTACATAATTTATCTTGGTATACATATATCTAGGGTCCATAGAGCTAAGTTGTACTAGTGTAGGTAGAAATATTGGAGCGAATTTCTGTACCACCATTATAAATTTAATAACCTATTTATCTGGTAATAAATATGCTAATAAACGTCTACCGCTTTCTACGTATATTTGTTTTGAATAAAATTTATAATAATTAAAAATGTAAGTACTTATGTACATACCTACATAATTACACAATATGTAATGTAATTTAGGTATAAGATCGATTGAACAAGAAAACCTTTTGTGTATCTTTATTTCATAAAGTACACAACTACTTGTACTTAACATAATATATAATTGTTATTTTTATTTTTATTAATCATAGATGAGAAATAATACATTTTTATACTCTACATACAATTAGCATTATAAGTAAGCCCCTTTTAAAAAAATTATAGCAATTACACATTTCAGAATAATAATCTTAAATTCGATTTAAATAATTATACCGTATTCAGGTACCTAATTAATGTTTATATTATATGCATTTATTCGTGATTACAATAGAACTGTATAAATCTGTAATTCTGTATGTACATGTGATATTTTCTCCAAATGTCCTGACAGACATTCTATCCTATTTAAAGGACACTAATCACATGAAAAATATCTTCTTTCGGTGTGTCTGTCTGTTTGTCTGATTAAACTCAAAAGCCGGAAACAGGTAAAAATATTAATTTTCAATCGATTATAATGACATTTCGTACACCGGAAGTATCTGTACCCATGTAATTATGTGGCAAAAGTAGCCATACATCAAATGGTCTAGGACTCTAAGACAACATTTGATAATACATAACAACATTGCCCAATTGAAATGTGGCCTTTGCAAAAATACTTACAATTCCAGGCAATCTTTAGAAGAACGTGTTGCACACTCAAGTAATCAGAAATTGTTTGTCTGTGTAGTGTGGAAAAAGCTTCACTGCAAATTCCTCATGTAATATAAGGCAATAAAAATTGTTAATAATATGAATAAAAATGAAATTACGAGACGAAAATAACTACTATTTAATAAAAGCGTGTGGAGCCGCGAGGAGGCGCTAGTCTTCTATAGAATCTTTTATATAATGAAACCATACATTTTACGCGTTGCAACACGAATCATTTGAAAACTACTAAACCAATTCGAATGTAATCTTCAGATTAATATAATAACTAAACCAAAGGAAGGTTCAAGGCGGTATATCATTACGCTTTCCCATATGAGTTAAGCAGTAATGATAAAAATATAATTATACGTGAACTAAGTTGTGGGCATTAAATAATATATTTTAAAAATATACATAAATTATTGATAAATGTATGCATATGTATTTTATTTTTCACGAGTTCCTAATTATTATAAATATATACCTAGATGCAGAAATATTTTACCTAGTTATTATTTCATCTTATTTCGTTAATTCGTTATAGAATGTTCCATGAAAGTTATAAAGTACGTTACAAAAAAAAAAACAGAAATTAAAGCTTACGAGGTTGAAATTTATATGGAATTTAATATCAATATGGAGAAGAATGAATGAAGAATAATCGAAGAAAGAAGACTACACAGTCAGACAGTCCACCTCCTCGCGTTCACTGCCGGTGCCATTATGTGTTATGTAAAATCATAAGGCACGCGGTGAATGCCAAGAGCGGACTCATGCGACTTGCTTGAGAAACTGGCGGCGATGAGAAGCAAGAAATATTAAGAAAAACTGCGCAAGATTTGTTTGCATCGAACTGAGAATAGACATCAGCAATTAATCTATACAATTAATAAAATTGAAGTGTCTGTTTGTAATGTAAAAATAATAGCTTTTTACTAAATGCATATGAAATTATATACGTCACCTATAACAAAAAACCCATTTAAAAAATGTTTGTCCGTCTGTCTGTCTGTTTGTTCCGGGTAACCTCCGAAACGGTTGGAGCAATTTTGACGGGACTTTCACTGGTTAATAGCTGATTTTATAGGGAGTAACTTAGGCTACTTTTATTTTAGAAAAATAATTAGGATTCCGCACAAATAAAAAAAAACTGGTCATGGTGAATCAATTCGGGCTCTTAAATGGCTTACGCTGAGTAAACCATAAGAGATATACCAAAACAATGTACTAAATAATTGTAGACATTTAAAAGACCTACAAAAAAGTCTGGTAGAGTATATATCTATCTTCTAAGGAACACCCACAATAAGCATTTTTGTCTTTAAAATAGCCGGGAGCGGGGGAGTAAACTTCTCGCGGGCATTCTGTAGTCCACATGAGCGAAGCTGCGGTTTGTCCGACCGGCTCGTGAACACCATACAACAGGAGTAGCACCCGCTATAGTGGATCGCATAAGCTTGCTGCGTTCCTGGATTAGCCAGTGTAAATTTGAGGGGGTTGCAGGCCAGCCTGACAGCAGCAACTGCCGATGGATTACTGATGTCTTGTTGTTTTTGGGTTGTACTGTGATGCTCTCAGAGCAGCACCGTCAGTTTGCCGTGGTACTTAAAAAAAAAACGTATATTGATTTTATTGTTATACTAGTTATGCCCGTTGCTTCGCTCACGTGGACTACAGATTGCCTGCGCGAATCTTGCTCCCCGCTCCCGTCTATTTTAAAGACAAAAATGCATATTGTGGGTGTTCCTTAGAAGATAGACATATACTCTTCCAGACTTTTTTGTAAGTCTTTTTAATGTTTACAATTATTTGGTACATTTATTTGTTAAATCTCTTATGGTTTACTCAGCGTAAGCCGTTTAAGCGCCCGAATTGATTCACCATGATCAGTTGTTTTTATTTGTTCGGAACCCTATTTTTTTTTCTAAAATAAAAGTAGCCTAAGTTACTCCCTATAAAATCAACTATTTATCAGTGAAAGCCCCGTCAAAATCGGTCCAACCATTTCAGAGATTACCCTGAACAAACAGATAGACAGAGATAGACAAAAAAAATTAAAAATGGCCGTTTTGTTATAGGTATTTTACTAGTACTATAACTACTACTGCTACTTTCATATGCATTTAGTAAAAAGCTGTTATTTTAACATTACAAACAGACACTTCTATTTTATTAGTTGTATAGATTAGGATTTTTACTGCAAATCATATGATATATTTATACAACACTCACCTATCGTTGCCGCTTCATCCATTATAGCATCGTGACTTTCGAAAAATCCTGGAAATTATTTTTCACTTGCGTCTCATTAGTCAAAGATTAGCTCCCAAGTCCAGTTGCCAATACACACCTATAGGTACTTGACGACGGATTTTATGTTGAGGGTGGTAGCTAGCCGGATATAAGAAAACGCTCTGCCACCATGCTATGGTTTCATCATGATGTTTTCTGTCATAAAAACACAAGTTCATTGCAGGATTCGATCCTACGTTGATTGATGCGTATGATGTATAGATTTAAAAAAATACCTAATAAATTTCACAGTTGGCCCAATAATTAACAGTTATAACAAAACAAACTATACCTAATACATAATTCATTAATATAAAGGTGGCCTCCCACGGTCCGAGATATAGCGGACGGAAACGGAGTAGCCCACATCGACGCATCACGGGAAAAGTCTTGTCTGTGGAAGCGCAGACAAGTCCGTAGCCTTCGTGTGCAGTGCATGCTTGCCCGTGGTCGTCGGCCGTGCGTGATAATCCGCAATACTACGGACCGTGGGAACCCACCTTAAGAAGCATGACCTTTTTAATCCGTCTTATTTTAATATGAGTAGTAAAAATATTGTCAATTATATGAAAATAATAAATTGCACAGTTTGTTATAAAATTAAAATGTACATACAACAATAACTTGTAATTTGTCTAAACTCTGCAGATTTAGTAAGTAGGTTACTGTGATAGTTTCGTTACATTTAATGCTTATTGTTAAATTATAAAACCAAGCAAATTAATCATTACAAGGCTTTCTATATTATTATAATAGCATTTGGAAGCACCAACTCAGCATAATGGTTCAAATAAAAACTATGATAGTATATTAAACTATTTGTACCCCCCGGTTTCACCCGTGCAAATTTTTTATTTCATCAACCCTTCAATGCGCCACCGCGTTGCTCCTCCGAGGGACCCGTGTAGCTTATCGTTGTTTTCACTTCTCGTACTCTCCTTCAGCTTGCCAGATTTCTTTATGTTTATAGTTACTGCTCCGCTCCTTAGATATGGAGCGTGAAGTTATATAATCAGACCAGTAGTTTCAAAGATTAGCGTGTTCAAATAAACAGAGAATAGAACTGAGCATTTATTTAAAAAGTAATTATACACACATTGGTATGTATAACGTAATGGTTGACGCCTGTATTCCCCGAAGGGTTAGGCATAGATATACTAATGTAGGTACACCCACAGTTCGCCAAGTATGTTTTTAGACCCCATTTAATAGGGGGCGAGCCTATTGCCATTAATCGGGAACCAAGCCAAACTCCGAGCTGCTACTGGGAATTTCATAGGAAAGCCCCAATAACACTTTGCTCGACCTGGGAATCGAACCCAAGACCTCGAGCATAGCAGTCGCGCATAGGACCACTAGGCTAATGAAGCAGTTAAAAAAAGTAATTATAGGAAGGAAAATTTTCGAAAAACAAAAAAAATGAATTGGAAGAAATACGATTATACTTCGATACTTCATGTGTATTTTACTCGTAACGCACAAGAAATATCCAAAGTCGAAATCAAGATAACATTACATAACAAAAACTAGAATTATTGTAGACTATTGCCAGCAACGAATTATTGCTGACCGTGCCTTAGCAAGAAGACCATTTTTAATATGTACTTTAAATGTTGTGTAGCCTTTCTATTATTTTGAATAAATGTATAAAATAGGTAGTGTACTTTATTGATAAATATGATAATTGGAATGGTGAAGGAAAACACAATGAAGAAACCTGAACACCTGAGAAATGTGGAGAAAATACAGAACTATGGATTTTTCGACGTTTGAAATTGCTAATACCTACGTCATGTGCTGGCATAGTGATTAGGCATGAGCCTTGAAGAGGGTTTTGCCCAGGCAGTGGGTCACATACAGGCTATATAAGTTTATAACGCAAACAAATCCATATAAGTATCAAGTTTAATTCAAATTATTAAAAAAATATGTTTTGTTTGTAATTATCAAAATCCTTAGCATTTAATTTAAATAACAAATTTTCCTAAAGTTCATAAACGAAGTTACATCTCTATTAGCTATAAAGAGGAAAGTATTATTGGGTTTTTTCTATGAAATTCTCAGTAGCAGCTCGGAGTCTGCCTTTGTGCCCGATTAATGGCAATAGGCTCGCCTCCTATTACACGGGATCTAAAAACATACCCGGTGAACTGTGGGGGTGTACATAAGTACACCTCTGCCGAACCCTTCGAGGATACAGGCGTGACGGTATGTTATGTTATTATTCGGTTGAGTACTGGGCTGCACCAATCGGTTAATTCCCATTCGGCACGTGCCGTACGTGATCCATAGAACACAATGTTATCTATCAGACTCGTGCAGCGGCTATCTACGCTTCAACTTATAATAAAAATTATTGTAAAACATAAAATATATTTAAGTTTACTTCTTTTGGCGCGTTTAGTGGATGATAAAATTAAACATCATATAACGCTATCGCCCTTGAATAAATAAACATTATTTCAATTCGATTAAATATTATTTTAATACGATTAACATGATATCTATTTACACATCGTTAAATTATTTTTACATAACTATAAAATCATTAACATGAATTCACAATATAAACATTAATGGGTAACTTCATCAAGCTGTTGGTACGCGAGATAAAATTTTTGGAACTATTAATCTCAGAATACAGAACAAACTCTGTATTCTGAGCTATTAATGTATCTTTACACCAAACAGTATAACTTCTGTGAGTACATAAATACGTACACACAATTTTTTAAACGGTTGGTGAGACATGCATGTGATGTTTTGATTTCGCAAGCGTCCATAGGTTATGGTGACTATGCACTATCAGACGAATTGCAAAATTGTTTACTATGCATCGTGGTATTTAAAAAAATATTTATATAAGCGTACCTAATAACCGTTTTGATAAGCCAGAAACCGCACCCAATCGTACTGTTTTATAAACAACTGTATATTCGTGAATATTTGAATATTTGCCGACGAAGATCTTATTATCAAAACTAAAATAAAATATGTATCCAGTATATATGGGCTTGTTGAGAATAGATGTAATGATAAATGTTTTGAAATTAATTTAAAAATACAATATCTTCGGCCAGTACTATTACGTCTCATATTTTTCTTTCTTTTTTATTTATAGCTCTTATTTTTAAGATATTTTGAAATATTTAGGTAGTTACTCTAGTGTAATATAAGTGCAGTATTTAGGATTTAAGAATAAACATTCTGAGAAATGTTTTGAAGTTACCAAAAAGTAGAGTCTTGCCTTGGGGATTTGGTCAAATCTCCGTTTTTATCATCTCCCTTTGAACGTTTTCATTAATATTAATGAGAATCATATTTGTTGTGCAAAGATATTATAATTAGGGGATAGGTACATATTGGTAACGAACATAAACTTATAGACAGAAAATATTGTTGTCTTATTTATTTTTTCATTTTTGTAAAACAATTGAATACTTTTATAAATTATTACTACAGTACCTACCTATAATATATTAGTGGAACTATTGTGAGAGTTATATTTTCCAACTACATATTATCTATATAGCTAAAGCACTGTGGAAGTTAATATTTAATTTTACCTGGCTTGTAACAATTACAGATATAAAGATGTTTTGTTAGGTATCTTAATAATGTATACTGTATAGAGTATGTACCTAAAAGGAAATGAAAACTACAGACCTCTGTGTGAACCTTTTCCTTTACCGATCGATTTGTCCTTTTTTGTCGATTTTTTTTTGTCCAATTTGTTCAGTGTGTATGAAAATATATACAGTACCTATAAATAAAAACAATTTTTAGATATTTTCTCTGTCTATCTATCTGTTTGTTTCTGGTAATCTCCGAAACGGTTGGAACGATTTTGACGTGACTTTCACCGGCAAATAGCTGATATTATAAGATTTTATTTAGGCTACTCTTATTTTAGAAAAGGATTAGGGTTCTATGCAAATAAAAAAAGTTATAATGGTGATTAAATTCGGGCTCTTAAATCTCCCTGAGTAAGCCATAAGAGATATATCAAGTTAATGTACTAAATAATTGTTGATATTAAAAATTCCTACTAAAAATCAACGAGTGCATGATCTTCTAAGTATCACCCACAATAAATATTTGTATGTTTAAAATACCAGGGAGCCACGGATAAGGCATATAAGTTGTATAGAATATTGTAGTTACACCTTCCTCCAATACAAACAACTTTGCAAACGACCGACACTTACCATATTTTTATTGTTTGGAACTAAAATGTACGTAAATACAACTGCAAAATTGTTGTACCTTAGAAAATATTGTATATTATTAAACAAAGAAAACTAAATATTACTTTAGCATCGATTAATCTTATCTTTAATGATGTACAAGTATACAATACATTATATGTCGATTGATAAAGCATACTTCACAAAGGAGACGGTTATCATTGGTTATTGAAATATACTGAAAATCCATTGGACGTATTCTCGTACCAAATATAAACAAAATTGTGACAGTATGATAGATACCGCAAACTTGGACATAATATGCGGTAAAAAGTCTGTTAATTTCTTTGTCAAAGTATAAATACTAATATAATACCAGATCTCTATATTTGAAATTCCGCTATAAATGCTATTCACGCAATTACATGTGTTACGAACTGAAATATATTTACATCTTAATATGAACCAGCAAATCTTTCCAATATAACATGGCCCCCACTCAGTTACATAGAATTAACATTACAAATGTGACAAAAATTCATGTAATTTTGCGACATCTGATATGTTCTAGATAGAGTGTGGAAGTAAAAATATGTAAGTATTGATATAAACGTACGTCACGTGTGTCTTGTGTTGTAATTTTTTATTTAGATTTTTTCTTCCAAGATTTTTACCTCTAACCATTAGATTGATGATAACATGATATGTATATACACACATCAAACCAATCTCAAAGAAAAGAAGAGTTTTAAGGAGTGGAAAACGTTTGATGATAACGATTTAGTGGTTAAAGAAAATAAGGGGATAATGTACGTAGAATGTAAGTGAAATGCAAAAAAGCGGTTGCCATTGCTAGAACTAAGGTACAAAATAACCTATACAATTTACTGAAGAGCTCAAAGACACAAAAAGAACTATATCGACTAGCGAAAATGAAAGTAAGGAATGGTAGAGACATTTCACACAAAACATGTACAAAAGATGTCGAAGGAAAAATTTTGACGCAGGATGAGTATATAAATAATCATTGGAAGGGATATTTTGAGAGATTGATGAATTGTTAACGATTATACCAACAAATATAGCTGTCGTACAGGATATAAGCGAGGATGAAGAAAGAAAACAAATGCAAAGTATGAATAATGGAAAAGCCGTAGGGCCAGACAATTACACCTGTTGAAGTATGGAAGTTAAAAAGAAAGATAGATGGATGTGGCTGTCTTTATTATTTAATAAGTTGTTCCAGGAAGAGGTGATCCCAGATGAATTATGCAATAGCATAATAGTATCTATTTTTATTTAAAAATAAAGGTATTGTACAGGAATGTAATAACTATCGAGGAATAAAGTTAATGTCCGATAGTATGAAAGTTTGGGAAAGGGTGATAGCTAGACGAATGAGAGAGTAGAGTGAAGTAACCCAGAACCAAATCGAGTTTATGTCTAAACGTGCGACAATGCATGCCATATTCACACTCTGCTAATTGTGTAAAAAATATAGGCATTCACACAAGAATTTGCACATGATGTTTGTTGACCTGCAGAAGACATATGATCGAGTACCCCGAGAGGTTCTGTGGTGGGCTCTGAAATAGAAGAGAGTGCATGGGAAAAACCTGCAACTTATCCGTTCAATGTACAGTCGAGCCAGTACACACGTCAGGTCCAAGGCTGGAGTTAACGGTAAGTTTAATTTAGGTGTAGGCCTGCACCAAAGATCAGCTTATTTGTTTCTCCTTGTTATGGATGCACTAACAGCAGACGCACAGGAGGAGGCACCTTGGTATATGCTATCGCAGACGATATTGTTCTTGTTGGAGAAAATGCTACTAAGGTCCAGAGTAGGCTGGGAACATGACGAGAAAAACTTGAGAATGTTGGACTGAAAATTTGTAAAACAAAAACTGACCATTTGTTCTGCAACTTCGGTGTTCAATCCAGTTTTTCTCATATAGCCTTAAACAGTGCATCCCTAGCAGCCTGCTCCAATTTTTAGTACCTCGAATTATTAATCCAAAACAACGGTGACATTGACCAGGACGTGAAGAATAGGAGAGATACTGAGTGGAAATGGTAAAATGTCTCGGAGATAACATGTGATCCTCGAATGCTCCTGAATCTTAACGGAAAAGTGTATAAAATTATTATAAGAACTGGAACTCTGTAACTCTACCAGCTCCAACAGCGTCCTGATCACGTTGTGCGGTAGGTGGAATTGTGTAATGTTATGCTACGTCACCGGATTCGGCTTTCTATAAGTACTATAGATAGTGTGAGTTAGTAGAATAAGATTATTATTGGCTAGTATTCTTTTTTTTTTTGTATTATTAACTGTATGGATTCTTTGTGGTCCAAAATAAAAGTTTATTATTATTATTCTTAACCTGTCATCATACGCCATGTTTTTTTTTAGAATCTAGATTATTTCGTTAATTATAATCTTTGTCGTTTAACCAGCGGACGAGTAAAACGCTTGCAACGATACCTCTTTTGTCACATTATGATAGGTAGTTTAGAAGGCATGCGGGAACATATGAACATACACATACATAACTTGCTGAAATCATAACCCTCCTTTTGCCTTCGCCGTAGTCTGGTAACAAAACATCAAACTGTTATGAATTAAGTAGTTACGTATATATTAATTTATAAATAATTGTCAATGCATGCAATGACATCTTATGTTATGGTTTTGAGATCAGAATTATTTCGCTCGATTCGTGGGTACATTTTTGTACAGGGCCAACCTGCCAATTGTCTTTAGGTAATTGAGTGAATTGACGTCTCTCACTGTCAGTTTGCGTCACAATTGATGTAATTCAAAATGTACGCACAGCTAGTACATACTTTAATCATATGGAAGTAATTTTTTTTTTTATAAACAGTTTCCTTTTAAAACTGGAATCATGCATGCTTAAGTAATAATAATTGAAAAATATATGTAACTATTGTGCCAACGACTCCGCACGCTTTTATTACACAGTGAGTTTATTTATGCCTTTTATTTTCACTCGCAATTTATGATTTTTTGGAAGTAGTAATAAATCATTTTTACAGATTATAAATTTTGTAATAACATATAGTCAATTCATTAAAATCGGGTGATAAATAAAATGTAATATTTTTTTCCCCCGATTACATATTAAAAACATTTGTAATATATTCTGTAGCAATATTAATTTATGATTTATATATACTTCCCGTGTATAAAATTTCATTTTAATTGCTCAAGCTGTTTTTTATTGTGGACGGTCAGGAATGTATTCTTTGTTCTGTGGTGAGCACCGTATTGCTCGATTTCAGTTTGCTCTAAACTGTGCTTCATGGACTCTGGAGGACTAAAACAAAGTATTGTTTTATTATGAAGCTAGAATCTCTTTGTGGGAGATGCCGGCGAGTACTGCGAAGACTACGGTAACGCTAATTTAAGTGTTTTTAGAAGAAATCACGCCGTAAGGTGGAGGCTACGTTATGTTTTGGACAGGAATTAATTCGACGGAGCGTACGGAATTAGTTTTCATAGAAAATGGAACATTAAACGCACACCGGTACATAACGAGTCCTAATTCTAAATACACAGCCCGCATTCACTGCTCTTGAGGAAGATTCCATTTTTAAAGACAACAATGCTCGCCCTCAGCCTTCTAGCGACGTGGAAGCGTACTGTGCAAGAAGTTGGGATCCGTCGTTTAGATTGGCCTGCTCGAATTCCTGACCTCAATCCAAATGAGCATGTCTGGGAAGTTTTAAAGAGATGGATAAGATCAGTGTAACCTGCTTCACATAACATCGGGGAGTTAAAAAGAGTGATTGCATAAGAGTGAAAACGCATTCTTCAAAACGTTATCAAAAATATCGTAGAAAGCATGCCCAGAAAAATTCAAATCTTGATTTTGGCAAAAGGGTACACTCGTTATTAAGTTTCTACATTTGTAACTTTATTTAAATAAAAAATCTAATACAAAAAAAACTTGTCTTTATTGCTGACGACTTCTTATTGTTTACATGTGTACATCGGTTTTATGGAATTTATCGAAAATTAATGAAAAAATTGCAAGAATTCACTTCACGCATATTAATTTACACGATTATAAGTATACAGACTACGTCAAACAATAAAATTAAATTTAATTAACTGAAATCGACCTAAGAACATAAATTTCTTTTGGTGCCCCTTTTTTTTTTACAAAGTAGTGTACTATGTTGTATTTTTGAAAGCCGCAGCTAATGAGCTCCATACGTAGTCATAATTTGTCATCAATGTTCTGTAAGGCATTCGATAATTACAGTAACAAGAGTATTGTGTCCCAGCATACACTCATGAGGCCTAAACAATACACGATAATGAAGACCCTGACACGATTACCTCCACTTTTCAGTGGAATATTACTCCAGAATGATGTACTTCTGTATTATCTACCACTGTAATACAACAAATCAAGATGCCTACTCTCTAGACCACCATAAACTGGTACTATTCTACTAAAGGCAGTGATGGTAGCGAAGGGTGAGTTTCGACGGACTAAAATAAAATTTACTAAATACTTCCATGTATTATTGTATGCTGATGTGGTCAAAAATAGCAAAACCTTGAAATGGAAATGGAAAATGGAAGTGCATCTACCACAGTACACGGATAGTGGTCAGCTATAAATTTTTTGATTGAGAATTTTAGCAAGGAAAATGCTATACTACGATTCAACTATTAAACTGAAATCTAAATATCTCTTAATGAGTGACATGTTGAGTTTTATCCATAAATCGATCCTACTTTGAAAAGCTGATCCAATAGAGAGGTGCTTTGTTTATATGGATTTCTTTCCAAAAATAACTCTTTTATAATACTCAAACAAGACGCATTAGATAATATAATGCAGTATAGTCTGAGACGTCCAAAGTTTGGTGATAGTAAAAAAAGGAAAAACGGCCAGGCCGTGTTGAAGGACGCTGATATCGACTACCCCCAAGGATCTGAGCTTTAGGTAAAGGAAAACATCACAATGAATCCAGAACATGTAAGTACAACATTTTTTAGTATCAGTTTCGAGAATTACAACACTTAAAATGTAAATTTGTTGTCTTGGTTGGTACAATACGACAGACCACCATACACCAGGTGTAACTAGGGTTGCCAACTTTTTTATATCAAATATAGTATTTTCGAGGTTATTTTACCTGATAAAATATAGTAGGTATCAATATAACAAATAAATATATTATTTTTAGATCAATATTTTTTACTAGTTGATAGACAGATAATGATGATAATGACAAATAATCAAATTGACAATGACATAGTACATACCAAGTCTCGTTCAGGATTTCAGGAAGAAATAAAGGCCTGCGGCCTGCGTTCCGTTTTACACTGAAATATTTTGGAAAAAACAATGAAAATATATATAGTAGACGAAACTAATATATTTTTTTACAGCAAAAATATATTAGTTTCGTCTATTATATATATTTTTTAAATATAGTAAAATTAGCAACCCTAGGTGTAACTCGCGCCACAGTGGCACGCTTACCCGGTGTACCGCTTACAATAATCAAGCAGGGTAGTAGGGCCCAATTCCGGTGAAGCAGTGAAAGCCATCAGCGGCTCTGTTTTTGGATAGGGCCTCCAAGGCTAACAATATAATCAGACAGAAAAAAAACAGGATGGTAGGGATTTGTATCCGAGTTGGTCGTGACCGTCATGTACATGGTGATAAACCTGTCATAGTGACTCGTATTTTGGTTTGTTGCCTTCCGGTATCAGCCGGTGTATATCCAGCCGCCGAGAGGCTTGCGGGGCGGTAAACAACGACGACCGGCGACAAATTGCAGATCTTTCAGTGGTGGTAGTTTTAGGTGATATCGACTGATTTAAGTTTTTTGTGGTTATTAAATCTTTGACGAGAGAACTAATAAAATGAACACAACGAATGTTGAAAATATTTTTACTATAACCTTCGGCTCCAGTTTACAATCACTGCGCAAATTGCGAAACTTGTAATCCCTCTTGATGATCGACATATTTTTTTAATATCGACAATAATATTATGAAAAGTATATTTTGTTATGATTGCGTAGGAATATAGTAAAGTGATGTGATGCACCCATTTAGGACTGTGTTACACAAACTTTGTCCCGTTTAACCTCAACAGTACACAATCGAAGTTACCAGATTATTTACAAAGAAAATCAAGAAAAAAGAATTAACGTGGTATTCATTCACGGTTACAATTATAGAAACAAATATTTCAGCGTTTTACGAAATTTAACCCATAAGTGATAATTTCGTAAGAAAGGGAGTAGCAATGTTTGTACGGGAAAACATATTTCTCGGTTCAGATTTGTAAATAAATAAATAAAAGATAAATTCAATTACAATTAAAAATTGTACAAATCTTATAGTATATACGCAAGCGAAACTGCAGGTGGAATTTTGGTAGGATTATATTTTACTTTTAATAAATTAAGAAATCGGAAAATGTTTGATAGACTTATGACTTATAGAGAAAGTCTTATTCTGAACGAAAACATATAAGCTTAATCTCCACGCCAATTAAAAATGATATGTTGATGACTTCAACCGCCGTTAAGTCTTTAAATAGATATAGACTTACTTCGAGAACCACTTTCGTTCAACCAGGTTTCTTAACAAAAAATTTTTAATTGATAACCTATTGGTTATGATTGTTTCGTGGTTGGAATTGAAACCTAAAATTTTTGTTTTACTTAGTAATAATTAAAAGTATTTTTATAATACATGTATTTTTTGCAACAGTTTATTGTTTTCTCACTTTATACCAGTATTAAGGAAACCGGAATTAAGAACAAAAAAAAATAGTCGGTAACCCCCAATACACTACCGACAAGCGAGGACAAACCCGGATGACTCATTTAAATGCTAGCCACAGTTTTATCTCCGGGGAATTTCTCCTTTGTAACAAGCGAACCACTATAGTTTTGGCTTCTATTCAAGTATTTCCTAAAAAAAAATACATGAATTGCACATACATTACTTTTTAAGGCGAAGGTTAATATGTAACAAGAGTGCATGAGATAGTCCATTTTATTATTATTTGTAAAAAACTTTTTGTCATTAGTTAATTAAGTATTAAAAAATTAAAATCATGACGTGTATTGGACACAGATTTAACTTTCCATTATTAAATTACGAAAATATATTATGCTTAGGTTAATACTATTATATAGTCTTCTCGTGTGATTCCTTTTTTAGTATACCAAGATTGAAAAATCTATATTTTCTTAGTGTCATCAAACGAATATATCTATTTTTATTAAGTTTAATTGTTATAAAATTTAAATTTCGGTAATTATTCAAAAGGTTAATTACCGAAAAAGTAATTAATTATACATTTATCTAAATGTGTTGGATATCATCATTTTTAATTTATTTGGGGACATTCATATTTTGAATTATTTAGTATTTATTTACTTTATATCCCCTCAGGTAGGTTACATAAGTAATTATTATATTACAAATAATCATAATAATTGATACAATTTTTATTTAAATATGTCTTTAAAATATGTTCTAATTACACATCAAGTTTGAAGTTGTTTTCAATATTTTAAAATTATCTTGTCAATTACAAACGACAGTGTTGATATTTATGTTTTGGAGTACATTGACTCAGAGCTAGATAATAACGTCGATGTGACGACATAAATAATTTAGTAGAGTGACGTATATATGTTTTTGCGAATGCTGAATGCAGCAAACGTGTGTTAAGATAATACCCAGGCTTTCTTGACAGTTGCTTGTGACCGGACAAAGGCAGGATCTAGATAATAATTAGTCGTGGACAAAAATAGTCGTCGCAGTCGGGCCCTGGGCCAGGTGACGTCAGCCCGCCAGGGCCGGCAGCGGGGCAAGACGGGCCCCGCGCCAGTGTCGCGCGCGCCGTCAGCCCGGTCGCACGCTACCTAACGAATCGGTGCATAGCCAGCCACCAGCCGTCTACGTGTGCGCCGTCTGGTCGCCTCCACCGCCCCGTCTCCCGACTGCCTACGCTGTCGTCTGCCACAACAGCACTTGTGAGTATCTATTAAATTACTACCTTATTAAACAACTTTGAATACTGTGTTGATTAATGAAAAAGTATTGTTCATCGCCTACGAGGCACCACGACTTCATCCAATGCAGATTTCACTTTTGAATGCACTTTATGCACTACATATTTTTTCCATAGCACTGTTTTTTTTTTGTTTTTTTTTTTTATGTAACTTGCTAATTCATATTGAAATAATGAGTAGTGCTAAATTATATCGGAATACAGAAGTGATCCAACCTTGGCGCATCGGGCAATGCAGCGGGGACCTTGCAAGTCACGCGTCAGAGTAACCTCGACTCACGGCGTACTCGTACCGCTACTATTATTTCCTCTGATATTATCGCAGTACAGTGCCGCGCTTAGATCGTTCGCTTTCCATCGCTCGTTGTATGAATCGTTCGTTGTTACATATAGTTAGTTAGAGGCAGCGATGAAAATAGAACTGGCAGATACAATTGGATAGTAAGATGAATCTACGTATTGGGGCATGTTGATAGACGCGTTATGGAATTAACACAAACAGCTGACCGTCAAAGACGCGACGTGCTTGTTTTTTGACAGATAAAAAATATGACGCGGTCATTCAAGGACGGTCGCCTACTGTAAAAACATTTCCCGTTTACGAGCTGCTTAATTACTCTCGAATAACAGACAAATAATCATTATCTTTGATAGGTACTATCAGATTATTTATTTAATTGTTCGTTTATAACATTTGAATCGAATAATAAAGTATTATATAAGTTTTTAAAGCCTCAGTAATTCCTCGATTTATCGTATTACAAAAACACGCCATACTTTATCACATGTTGTGTACGCTATCAGCTGTGTACCAGTGTTAGTTTTATTGTGGCGTTTATATACAATATATATAAGTACATAATATGTGCGTCAAAAGGCTTGTCGCCAATGATAAACTTGTTTGAATCTCCTGAACAACAAACATAATAAAATTATCATATTTCAAGATTTAACTTCGATATGTCGTTACCGGAAACAACTTACAACAACGGTTAACATTATGTTTTTCATTGAATATTAGATATATGGAATTAAAAAAACTTATAAGGCGAACGTGAGGTTAACTTCCTCTCCAAAGATCGTTGTAAAATTGAAAGTAATTTCGACACGCAAAAATGTTTCTTCTGGATCAAATTTGTGCAGAAATTGTTGCTGTGTATGAAGTATCATAAATACAGTAATAGTACAAGTACATTTTACTTGAAGAGTATTTTATTTACTCATTTATCGCCTTCTAGAACGTCTTTAGACGTATTTTTTTCACCTCGGGTTGGCATTGATCGCGGTTCACAGAACCGGTAATACTGCGGTTACCCTTCGCCAAACATTCAAAAATATCAAACTAGTAACTGCCTTGTTGAGATATACATTTTTAGTTTATTAATATAATTTTACAGAAGAAAGAGCCTTAGTCGATTTTTTACCGTAACTGAATTGTATTTTTCTTTATGACTTTGAAATATTTCAATGACCAATGACCATAACTCAAGTTGTTTTGACCGCGTATTACGGATAAGTTATGAATACATATATGTAAATGTTTATACAATATCATATAAACTAATTAATGTTTTCTCTTTAGTAGAAAACAATGGTACGTAAATACGAGAGGATGAGCGGACGACAATCATGGAGCGAAGAAGACATGGCGAAGGCGGTTGCAGCCGTCGTCTCAGGTAAAATGGGCTACAAACTGGCTGCTAGAACCTTCCATATACCACGTTCAACATTACAAAGGCGTGCTAGCAAAATACGATACCAACAACCTGACGATCCTAAACCACTGATGGGTCATTACAGAAGAGTTTTTACAGATAGCCAAGAGAAAGATTTAGTTGGCTACATAAAAAGTATGGAGAAATATTTTATGGGAGTCTCCAGGAGAGATATCAGAGAATTGGCTTTCCAATATGCAGAAGATAACAACTTGAATCATCCTTTCGATGTTAACAGTAGAATGGCTGGTGAAGACTGGGTCAGAAACTTCTTAAAGCGGAACCCAGAATTATTGCATAGGTCTGTTAACGAAATCGGTTTTGAGCCAGTCAATTTCGATCAATTCTATCATTTTATGTGTCAGCTGTCATGATGATGTTATTTAAATAGCAAATTAGCTGTTTCGAAATACTTTCGGCTAAAATATAATATAAACTTCAACTTTGCTATATTTAGAATTTAAATAACATTTTTTGTAAACTATAGATACAATTTTACTAATTAAAATATTAATTATATAATGAAGGAACCTATTAACGCACAAGTTGGCCTTTAATAGACAAAACTCATTGAAGGATTTTTTTTAAGTACGTAGATGAGCCAAGCTCTGAAATGAATGTTACCTTGGATTTAAATTTATATTAATTTCAAATTTACATTTCGTTGTATTTCTTCGGAACTGTGACAGACATTAGGAATGAGCATTAAGGTGACCCCCATTCCCCTGACCTCTGAATACGGCCCTGTACTTATTTAAAATAAGTACTTATGACATAGGCACATCGCTCATAGTTATACTTTGTATAATATTTTAAAATTCTGTTATTTAATTCTAATAAAAATTATATTATATCAATATTAAATTATATGGGCTGTGATAAACGAGAAAGATATATTTTTATGGAACATATCGTAATGGAAAGGATGTATTAAAAATTTAAATGGTTTAGGTGTTCTGTTGATAATAAATTTATATTATGTAATGTTTTTAACTGATCATTAGAAAATGTAATAATGGGCATTTACATTACGCATTGACGTTACTTATATGTATTTTAAAAACAATATGGTGTACTTTGTCCGTTGTATGATTCAAATACGATTCACAACACACGTATTTTTTCAGTGCGTTTGCTGGATCACATAATATAATTATTTTATAAAGACCAAGGATAAAAAATAAAATAACTTGTTGATCAATTCTTTGTGTTCAATGAGTTTCAATATTAGCTTTTTGAAGATTGTAGCAATCTTGAAGAATTTAGTCACTTGTTGGCAACAATTTAATACTGTAACACGCTTGCGAAAAATCCACAGAATGTTTACTGTTCATTTGATATCTTTTAAATGCTCTCAGAATATTTCTCTATTGATCAGATATTTTCCGTAAGCAATGCCGTTAAGGGTTTTAAGGCTTTAGTTTTTACTATAAGAAATTTTATGTTTAAAATTTATTGTGATATAGGTGATTGGTTATCTTAATGGGTTATGATGATTTTATACTGTAATTGTATTATATAAGAATGTGTGTTATTCAATTATAATATCGTCTGTTTAATTAAAATCTATCTGAAATAAAAGTTTATGAAAAATATTAGTAATAAACACTTAATTATGAAATAAATATTTTATGATCTTCATCTAATATTGAAAATCGAATCATATTAAAAAACTATTATATTCATTTTAATGTATTTTAAGCCGTGAAAATACAAAACGAAATCATGCAGCTTAATATTTCTTCGTAATTACTAATTGAATAAACACATTTTAAATATTCATTAAGTACCCATTTATGTAGTTTTACCTTGAAGTTAATGTCATTTATATTATGTATATTATAAAAAAATTATATATACCGTTCCATTTTAGTTAAAGTTGTTACCTGAATAAAGTTGATCTCTATAATTTAGTTGAGAATAATAAATATATATTGATTTATTATATAGATCTCGAATTTTAAACGTCGGGTTATTAAAACGAATATATCCAATATATTGTAAACCAGCAGTGTATGCCAAATTTTGTTGTTATAATGATATTTATTTTGAATTAGATCATACTACAGTTTATTCCTAAGTACTTAGGCAATGTTATTGGAGTTAAATATATAATTTTTAAGACTTTCATTGCATATACATAGTTTTATTTGTTTGAACCTTTTAACCAATTACAGCTTACAATTACGAGAATAGTGTCGATCTTTATCTACACCTATATATGCCTTTTAACATGACAATAGATTTTTTGAATACAAAAATATTTATCTTGTGATTTACTCGATCCAAATCACTCATTGACTTTTTAAGCAAACCAAGAGTTGTAAGGAGTGTCTAAAAACATTTTCAGAACTGATATACTGATGATCCAAGTTAACCTCACTTCTTATACGTGGTGCACTCTGCTGAGTAAGGAACGAGAAAATGGCGATAGCGGTGTGGTACGACTAACTTATGCGCGTCGCATTTCGGGATCAGCCAGTGGATATCAAGTTTCTATTTACACAGAGTAGCGACCAGGGTTCACAGCTGTACGATAATCGGATGCCTTCGTACGATGTATGACAGAACATAATTACCGTGAATTAATTTAAAAATTCTAAACGTGGGCTCCCACGGTCTGTGATATTGCGGATTCCCACGCACGGCTGACGAGCACGGACAGCCACGCTCCGAAGATTACGGCTACGGACTTCTCTGAGCTTCCATAGACGACAGTCTTCCCACGGTGTGTCGGTGCGGCCTGTCCGCGTCCGCCCGCAATATCACGGACCGTTGGAGGCTACCTTAAGAGTTCTATAAAAAAAGGTTGTATACGGGGTGGAAGATGGAATAAGGGAGCTAATGTTCACACGGCGAGCTAAGAAAGAAGGTCCTCCGGAACGTAAATCGGCAAGTATGATAGTTCTGATTGAAATTTCTACGTTGCTGATACGAAAGCTGCCGCGCTTCAGGTTGTGAACCCTGGTGGCGACTGGCGACGGATTGTAGGTACAGTACTTACTATCATGCACATTTTCGTCAATTTGACAGGCTACTGTAAAAATAGTTTAAAAAATATTAACATAATTTTACCTACAAGTTTACACGTACTAAGTGACTACTGACCGTCGAAGCGGTCTAGGTCTGTTCTCTGGAATAGCAACCTATATATTAGTGACTGAATTCGCTTATGCTATAATAGTAGATCTAAATTAAAAAAAAATACCTACTTACCACACTAACAAATAAACCATTTATAATAAGATGGAGCTGTACATGTTTACAAAACACTAGTATTTATAAACATTATTATGAGATGTTTTCCGTAAGGAATGGCAAGCAAAAACATTGTTCACATCAATATAAAAATAATTAAAAATCGATTTACAAAAATGTGTTGCGAAATAATGTTTTGTGTAGGTGTTTTATGTTTCATATAATTCTGAAGTAGGCATATTATTATCCATAATCTTATTTTACTTATATTTGACGTGTTTAAATTCACAATAATCAATTCTCTTCACTAAATCAGCTCATTAAATGAAATAAGTATATTTTTGTAAAAAAAAAAAAACATTTACCCACACTTTGGGTATATTTCTAGGGTTTTAACCGATATTTACCAAAATTGGATATTTATCGGCTTTTTCCCTTTGAGCATTTTCCCGCCGCCCATCTCTAGCTGCAGTACTTGCTTAACACCAGGCAGGCTGTATGAACGAACGCCTACATATCAGAAACAAAGTGGCCCAGTAAAAATAAATAGAAATATTGTTCGGATACATATACCTACTTCCTAAATCATGATTATATGTATAAAGTAATTATGCAATTACAGTATTTATATGGTTGAAGAAATGATGGCACAGTGGTAGCGTGTACGGACACCGCGTTAATCGACGTGAGTTCGAAATCCTGCAATGAGCCTGAGCATTTGGTGTAGGAAAACATCGCGATGAAACCATAGCATGGTGGTAGGGTATTTTCTAATGCCAGCCTGGCTAGCTACCACCCTCAAGTTGAAAATCTGTCGCCAGATCGCTTGAAATCCGCACCTTCGGTAAGACAATGGAACAATTTACACCTTATGTAATGTAAGGGCACAATTGTTAAAAATATATAAGTCTAAGTTCTTTAATTTGGAACAAAGACGCTTTTAAAAATGTAAGGAATAATTCACGTTAACATTAATACCTTTTTCAGAGCAATATTAGCAGAACAAAATGTCTACAATGAAAGTGCAAAATAAAGAAACAGGATAACGACCTCTTATAGACACGCTATATCTACGTATGAGAAAATAAAAAATTAAAACTCCTTTAACTATCTTTTAAGTATATTGGTTATAACAAAATCAATTTAGTAGTGCTAAAATATATATAAAAAAATTTACTTGATACATATCTGAGATAAGATTATTGTTGAAATGAAGCAATGATTGCATAATGCTGGAAATGTAACCATTTTTATCTTCAACATAATAACTAAAATATTTCGATATTTTTGAAGCTATATTCTTCAATTCAGTATTTATCCTTATCCAGAAAAATATGTTTGTTAACTTGGGCATTTAATGTAGATTAAATTTGTCCGTCACATTATATAATTTAAATGAATAAGCCAGAATATATCACGGATTCAAAATTACGCGCAACCAAAGAAATTGCTCGCAAGAAAACGGTCAGCTGGCACTCCGCACCGCAGCTACCACCTGCGCAGCCTACCTATGGGCTATGATTTGCACCTCGCGAGTTAAGCGCACTCTTTGTAACTATAAAGTTATGAACTATCGATACTAAAGCGATAAACTCAAATCAATCGAACATGTTTTTTAACCACTTGACACCACTTTGTAAATTTCACCCGTGCGAAGCTGAAGCATCTAAATAGATGATATGATATCTTATACACGGACTATACTCTTTGTTCTGTGATTTTATACATGAAGTCTTGTGTGCATCTGTTAGTAACTATTCTATAATTTAAATATATTTATTGTATCGATACGATGGTTTATAGCTATGTTAGGATCCGATAGGTGGTGCTGTGGTCGAGCCATTAGTTACCGTAAAGAAAGGGAAGAACAACGTCTGTATATATAAATATGCAGACACGTATTTTATATACACATATTAAATTTAACACCCAGTTAATCCCACAAAAGTCAACCATGTGCGGGAAATTATCCCATGATCACTCGACTCAAAGGAGGAGGGGGGGGGTTCTACAACTGCGCCACGGGGCCCGTCAACAAGTTGCATTGAACGATGTGATACCACCATACATATAGTGATAAACCACATGAAAACTAGAACGTCGTCGTCGTTCATTGTACGCTGAAAGCCAACTCATAAATGCTTCGCGGCAAGCTGGTTAACGATAAAAGTAGAGGGGTGTGTTCACATAAGGTCGGCCAAGCTGATTGATTGTCAGTATAGTGTGAACACTTCGGGCCTTAGCCAAGTTGCCATTCTAAAATCGTTAACGCTATCAGAAAATTAAAAATGTATGGAATTGACATATCTGAACGTTAAATCACGTGATTGATCAGGATTTAGCTAAGGCCCCAAAACCAATAGCCGAGAGCTGATCGACGGTAAAACTGACCCATTCAGCTATTATGTACTACTTACTAGAGCAGCTATTACGAACAAAAATTGTGCCCCACTTGATACAGTTGGGCGAGGGGGTATGGGGCGCGGGGGTACGAAGCACGGGGCACGCACTCTTTAATACATATAGAACTTACTGATGAAAAGTCACTCCTTGACTTTTACTTGTGTTTCTCGAGTGGTGTAAACAGTATCTCAGAGCACATGAAATCATATTTATGAAGTAAAATTTAACACTCAAACGTGTAGTCTCAACAAGTGCCCGGCACAGACTGTAAGTGCGAGTGCATGCACTCCAACACGTGTTTTAAAGAATATTTATTAGAGGCATCGTCTCTAATACGTATACGTAGTACATAATCCGACCTAGTGTGAACCAGCTCTTAAGGCGTTACATATCCTCTTTCACGTCGACACTTAATATTACGTGTGGTCATGGACAAATGATAGCAACTGATAACAATATACAGATTGAGGTCACACGACCACACTTTCCATTATCATAGACCGTATTAAATAAAGTATTTATTAGTTCACCACATGAGACCTCGCAATACGAAATGTGACAAACATTTTTATCCACATTGAATAGTGATATATTTATTAATACAGGCGTACCAACACTTGTTTACAAACAAAAATATAGTCTTCACATTCTTATCTGAAATACAGCTGTGTTAACAGAACGTCTACAGGCGTATACAGCTCTGAAACCCAGCAAAACATAAAATGTGAAAATTTACAATAAAATATAATCTTCACATGATATAAAACTCTAAGTCTCCGTGTCTGCCTGTCCGTTTAAGTTGTTTTTTAATTGATGGCTATGCTATCTGCCCAATTAATGGGGTATATGTTGTTACTAATAATATACGAAATATGCAATGATGATAATAGTGAGTCGATTCGGAAAAAAGACTCTTTTGGCTCGCTTACACATAAATGAACGTGAAATTGATGAATTTGCCATCCAAGATAGCTTAAATGATTTACGCTGAGCTTTGACCAGTGTGTGTTGCCAGTGATTACATAAGGTGCTGAAACGTAGTCGCTAACTATTGACCTGATAAGAAAGCTCAAAGTCAGTTAAAGCCGTTAAAGGGCAATGGAGAAGGCTATTGAGTTGCTCTGCGTGATCGAATAAGAAATGAGGAGATCCGCAAGAGAACCAAGGTCACTGAAATAGCCCTAAGGATAGCTGACTAAGTGGCAGTGAGCGGGCCACGTAGCCCGTTGAACGGATAACCGATAGAGCCAAAGAGTTCTCGAGTGGCGGTCACGTACCGGAAGACGCAGCATGGACGACTAGTTCTGCCATAATGTGGTGCGACAACCTAGTAAATATAGCAACTAAATGTGGGCAGCACAGGACCGGTCGTTTTGGTGATCTTTGGATAAGCGTATGCCGAACAATGGACGTCTTTCGGCTGAAATGATGATGATGATATGAAACCATAAGAGATTATCAAATTTATTGTTGATGTTAAAAAGACCTACGAAAAAGACAGGAATGGCAATAGGTTTTTTTCTAAGAATCACTCACATCAAGCATTTTTGGTTTTAGTATTGTATAGACTATGCAACCAAAGCCGCGGGCACAGTTAATAAGTATCGATGTATTGAAACTTTAATAGTTCAAATTAATATTACAGCATAGCAAATCTCGCTGCAATTGGAATTAATTATATTATTATACTAGCTGTGCTCGCGACTGCGCTCGCGTCGACTACAGAATGCCGTCGATGGGACACATGCGTGAATCGTACTATCCCCGCTCCTGGTTATTTTAAAGATAAAATTGATTATTGTGGTCACCCACAATAATATTCTTAGAAGATATACATATGCTCTTGTTGGCTTATTTGTATGTCTTTTTAATGTCTACAAATATGTGGTAAATTCATTTGTATATATCTCTTACGATTTATTCAGTGTAAGCCATTCAAGCGCCCGAATTGATGCACCATGGCCAGATTTTTTATTTATTTGAGGGGAATTATTGTTCTCTTACTATCTAAACGCTTGATTATATGAATTCTATTCACTTAATAACAAAATATAATAAACAAATAATAACAATAAATAAATAAAAAAAGTAATTGTTTTTGTTGCACATATGGAATTCATATATCGGAGGTGAAATAACAGTGATAAACAATATAATTTCATAGCTGTGACAATTCTTTTTAAATAGCAGTAATTTCCATGCTGTATAACTGTATTCCTGTATAACTTGCCTACAGCGTTACTATATTGCTTGTCGTTCATGATTACTGCTAGGTACTTTAGGTTCGCAGCGTGAAACTATTATATAACCTTCTCAGTAACTAATTGCGTGAAGCTCTTTAACCTATAAACGTCTCAGTAAAGAGACTATAAATGTAAAAATAATTTTTAAAATCAAACAAACAAACAAAAAAGAATCTCTTGAGCTCTGTAATATTAGTATAGATTTTGCAAGCAGTTAAGCAGTTTGTATTATAGGTACATGTATTGTTTTATATGTACGTAGGTGAAAATTAATTCAATCTGATGATGATTTTGATACATCTAGTTCATGAGGCAAGTTCCGATTGCATTACATTATAGTTTAAAGTCAATTTTGAAATGAGAAATATTTAATTTCACTAAGTTCATGACTTTTCACAATCAACCGGTATGCTGATATACCTTTTTTATTTAAAGAAGACCACTTTGTTTACGCGTCAATCGTATTCGTTTTAAATGAAACATAGTGGGTTTATACATACATACATAGTCATATCAGAGTCTGGGATTTCCGTGTTTTATATAATTGACATATAAATTCATCACAAAATGTACACCCAATAGGGAAAACATAACGCTGGTGCATTTATATTGATACTACTACTTTACCTACTTACTATATTAAGAGAAAAATATAATTAACCAATCATTAATCTATGGTAATAGGCTTCTTTTTATATGAACGGAACCTTAAAAATAGAGTTTTATACATTAATGTTAGAGATTTTTTTTTAGTTTATTCTCTTCTTTTACTATATCTTTAGAATTTTAGGTGGTGAAACTTGAAGTTTTGGAAAAAATGAAGATTTAAATAGTTATGTATTTAAGTAATAAACTTATACAGACATGTAAGTTAATATTATGGTGATTAGATTTAAGTAAGACGAAACGATTGACACTTAAATATAAACACAACTCTTAATTACTTCTTCTTTTTATTTAATGGCAACTGTATTCATCCACGATTCTGCCAACATCACTTGTATAGAACATTTTACTAATCTAAAAAATAATTCAATTTAAGTGTGTGTTTTTAATGTCAAAATAATATCTTTTTACTAAATTCATATGACAGTTATTTATTGTATGGTACTTATAACAAAAACCAATTTTTTTAAATTTTGTGTATCTGTTTGTTTGTTCCACGTAATCTTCGAAACGGTCGTTCCGAATTTGACCAGCCTTTCACTAACAGATAGCTGATTCTTTAAGGAGTAACTTAGACTACTTTTATTTTAGAAAAAGAAGTAGGGTTCCGCGAAAGTAAAAAAAACTGGTCATGGTGAATCAATTCGGGCGCTTAAATGGAAGCCATAAGAGATATACCGAATGAATTTACTACATAATTGTAAACCTTAAAAAGCCCTACAAAAAAGTCTGGGAGAGCATATGTCTGTTTTCTAAGGATCACCCACAATATGCATTTTTCTTTAAAATAACCTTGGGGTAGCACTATTCGCGCGTATGCCCAAGCGACGACATTCTCTAGTTCACGGGAGCGCAGCAGTGGTTAGAACTAGTTATTAAAATAAAAACAAATCAAGATTCCGTCAACAATTCTCGAAACTAAATTAAATGCCTATAAAATTTCTTTATGCCATCGTTTCTCAACCTTGAATGTCGCAATCTCTAGCGTTTGAAGGGATCTATTTGTACGATAAATAAGCGTATTTCACGACACGAGCTCGTAGAATCTTATACTTATAAGTCACATAAAAATAAAAACGATTCTTCTTAAATCACAATATTGAAGAAAACACTAGCCATTATAAAACTTTGATAAAAGTCAAATTATTGTACTAAAGTATGGAGAGGATTCATCATAAAGCCAGGTCCACATACTTGCCAAACCTTGAGAAGCATCAACAAATTCAAACTTGTGGGCAGGACGATTGGCTTGGCTTGCGAAGATTTGGCTTGGCTTTCCACTGATCCAAGCCACGTTGGTTTTTGATGCACAAAGCAAAAGAAGCTTGCGAGGTATTCACACCTTTGTGCGTAATAATTATCGCTTGCACGAAATAAATACCCGATAAATAAATAAAAGCCGCGTGGTACGGTTTCTAGGAATTTTTAACGTTCAACATCTTCATTGCCAAATTTTCCGTTTCCTTTCATTTTTCTCGTGTTTCTGTTTATAATAAAAGCAGGTTAAATAAAACGTTATAGCTGAAACAAGCTCAACTTGCGTCATATTTGCTTATCCAAGTCCAAAATACAGCACACTCGCATACGTGTAGAAACTGATGTTTGACTCGCATATTTTATCCAAGCTCTTGTAGAGGTTTGAAGTTTATGACAATTGGCGAATGTGTGAACCCGTCCTAACTTTTCATATTTAACTTTTTGAATATTTAGTGGGTCGCGACAATAAAAAGGTTGAGAAGTGACGCTATATGGTTTTATTTTTATTCCAAATAAAATGTTCTATTTAGGAACCATATGGAGATTACTGAAACCCACATTCATCTTTTTCCATGGCTCCTTGACACATCTTCCTACATAATTTTTATATTTAGAAATATTATGAGTGAAATGAACTAATAATCTATTTTTGGTTTATATTTTATATTGAGAGTACTACCTTCAGTACGCCCACTTATATAATCATAAGCAAAATTATCTTTTCGAGATTCTAAGTAAATAGGGTTATGTATTTTTAAAATCATTTAATAAAGTTAAAATATCTTGTTGAATCATCTTCTTTTTTAAGTACAGCAAAGTGCATAACATAACAAAAAATACCATCACGCCTGTATCCCCGAAGGTTTAGGTAGAAGTGTACTAATGTACAGGAACAGTTCACCGAGTATGTTTTTAGGACCCATATAATAGGGGGCGAGCCTATTATTGTCATTAATCGGGCACAAGGCCAAGCTCCGAGCTGCTACTAAGAATTTTCATACAAAAACCAAGAACACTTTACTCGACCTGGGAATCGATCCCAGAACCTCGATCATAGCAGTCGCGCTTACGAACACTAGGCTAATGAGGCAGTTATATATAGGCACTATGCCTGATGGTAAGCACAGTGCAATCCAAAAACAACGGCAGCCATCAAGAGATCGGCCGTTACTGTCATGCCGACCTGCAAGCCACTCGGTAGCTGGTTATACACTTGATGATATCGAAACGCGACGAAACAAAAGAAGGTAACTATGACATATTTATCACCGTGTGCTTGGTGGTCGCAACTCAGTCGGGTACAGATCCATACCGTTTGCTTACTGGATATACAACGCCAGATCCTTTTTTCGGAATCACTATAGTGTTAGCCATAAGAGCCCTCAAGCCCCAGACGGCTTTTACAGCTTCACCGTGGCTGGAGGGCGAGTGCTTAAGGCACTCAGCCGCGAAAGCGTGGCTCCTAATGGTACTTCTATAGCGGGTATTGCACCTACCGCCCTGTAGAGAAGGTCCTTCTTCCCCTTAAGAAGGTTGAAGTATTTATTTCGTATTAATCATTTAATCAAAACAAGTAATACTCTATATAATAAATACACTTTCAATACTGTACGGTATATATGTATGGTCATAATATGAATATGCACAAAACAATGGGACTACCCTTGAAATAACCCCTATGCAACAAAGAAAGAGTCATCTAAATCGGTTCATAAACAAAGAAGTTATGACTTATAAAATAATATACATTCGAATTGAGTAACCTTCTTTTGTTGAAGGCGGTTAAAACTTAAAATATGTATCACTTTTCCGTTTGTTCACTGCTCTCAAAATACGCAATTTCACTGACTCAGCAAAGTGACTATAACTAGGGTTGCCAACCATAATTTATAACAACATACATCCTACTTTATTTTCGCATTACTTTTGCATAAAAATAAAGTACGCGAAAATAATTTGTAGCCAATTTTTACTGTGATGCGTGATGCGTTTACTGTGATGTGATATGTGTTCATTTTTTTTATCTTTATAATCTTAGCTTTGTGGCCACAATCTTACTTGATCTTAAATGACGATGTAGCTCGAGATGGTAGAAGATAGGCTCTCAAGTGCAGTTGCCGGAACACACCCATTGGTGTATGGCGACAGATTTACAACTTGAGAGTGGTAGACAAAGGGGTCAAAGCTTAGACTCATTATAGGGATATGAACTCACGTCGATAGACACGGAATCCGTACACGCTACCAACTGAGCTCTCACTGCTTCATCATTACATTACAATGTATTATTACATTCCAGTTTTGCTCATATCTATTTATTTCATCGATTCTTTATATTTCGTCACTACATACTATTTCTGTCACTTCATCAAATTTTATTACATTTCATCGTCGTTTCGTAATTCATTACATGCCCATTACCAATTGTTTGTTAATTATAATTCCATTGTAAATTGTAAAATGTACAGAGTTGGTGTATATCACCAATAACAATAAGATTTTCATCACGGTCTCTGTTTGTATAAATGAATTCTATTGGTAATTATAAATACAATCTAAGATCAGTAAAGAGAGAGCCAAAGGATCCAGCAACGGTCACCATCACCATATATGTTTAAAAACTATTGAAGCTATGTCTCATGGGTAATGTGTTTGGACACCGCATCAATCAACGTAGGATCGAATCATGCAATGAACTTGTGTTTTTATGACAGAAAACATCATGATGAAACCATAGCATGGTGGCAGAGCATTTTCTTATATCCGGCTAGCTACCACCCTCAACATAAAATCCGTCGTCAAGTACCTATAGGTGTGTATTGGCAACTGGACTTGGGAGCTAATCTTTGACTAATGAGACGCAAGTGAAAAATAATTTCCAGGATTTTTCGAAAGTCACGATGCTATAATGGATGAAGCGGCAACGATAGGTGAGTGTTGTATATAAATATGTCATATGATTTGCAGTAAAAATCCTAATCTATACAACTAATAAAATTGAAGTGTCTGTTTGTAAGGTCAAAATAACAGCTTTTTACTAAATGCATATAAAAGTATAAATAATATCAATAACATAAAACCCATTTTTAAAATTTTTGTCTGCCTCTTTGTTTGTTCCGGGTAATCTCCGGACCGATTTTGACGGGACTTTCTGGTAGATAACTGATGATATAAGGAATAACTTAGGCTACTTTTAGAAATAGAATTAGTATTTCCGCACAAATAAAAAAACTGATCACGGTGAATTAATTCGGGCGCTTAAATGGCTTACGCTGAGTAAACCACAAGAGATATACCAAATTAGTATACTACATATTTGTAGACATTAAAAAGACCTATAAAAAGACAGGAACAGTATATGTCTATCTACTAAGGGACACCTCCAATAAGCATTTTTTTCTTTAAAATAGCGGGAGCGGGGGGCAGCATTCGCGCGAGCATTCTGTAGTCCACGTGAGCAAAGCCACGGGCACAGCTAGTAATTCATATAAGTGGCTCGCTTAAAATAGTCGTGAAAAAGCTTTATGTGTTTTCCTCCATACAAAAAAAAAAAAAAAAAAAAATTCTCCCAAATACTGCAGTTAATGATATCAATATCATAATAAATGTTACATTTATTAGTAGACTTAACATATTAACAATGATATGTTTTTATTGCATTTCGACTTTTCTTTTCTACTGTTTGATACCTCAAATTCTGTACCAGTTTGCGCCAGGGCGCGAGTTCTACTAGCCACATCTGTGATTTTTAAAAGTTATTTATGCAAATAGTCAACATTTTAAATAAATTAATAAATATCAATTATAAACATTAATTTAATAAAGGTAGTATTAATTATTATTATAGGTACACATATGACGTTGTTACTATTTCTTATATAGTATTGTAGATGAACCGGTCAATGACAACTACATTACAATAGCCATGATAGAAGTCAAAACATTAAGGCTCATATAATATGATTATAAAATCTATTTTCAAAATTAACTTGAAGTTATGTAACCTTCCACACACATAATATTGAGTAAGTAGGTCGTTGCGAACATCGTGCGGCATCCCGGAAGTTTCACAGCACTGCGCTTACCTTACATGTACATTATTTTTATCCTTATTAATGTTAAAATGGGACCACGAATAAATATCTCTTATGTCACAATAGCGTTGCATAGAAAAATTGTTGAATTCATATTTCTTTTGGCGCGTTTGTATAGGATAAAAGTGAAAACTGCAAGCGTATCATATTATGACGTAAGTGCAAAATGCTGAAGTTGAGCCTTGAATAATATTTCTATCAAAATGATGATAATTTAATTTAAATAATATTTATTTATACGCCGTTAATTTTATTACACAATAAAAACAGTCACTAAAATAAATTAACGAATAACTTTATCATGTTATTGGCACGTGGCCTACAATTTTTTTTTTTTTTTTTTGTTAAATACGCCAATTTCCAAAGTTCTATAACTTCCGTGTATGTACATAAGTACATAGGTTTTTTTTTTGTATCTTAAAATACTATTTTAAATAACATATGATACAAATCATACAAATACATACATGAACAAATAATAAAAAAGCATATTTATCATTAATGTTATAAATATAATTTTTAGCATTTTTGAGGTTCCTCAAAACTGACCATTGTATCCGGTCGTTGGTACTTCATATTCAGATAAGGCCAACTAACAGCCTTGGGGGATAGTCGACTCCTCGACTTAGAAAACATCCTACATTACATTTTCCTAAATATTTTATACATAGTAAAATGTTTCATAATTATAATCTGCAAATGTGTCTATTTCTCAAGGGCTGCATGTTTGTTTATTTGATTGATATCAATGAATAATATACAATTCGCAACATTTACAATTTACACTCCAAATTTCATTGCTCTTCTTTTTTAAATTTTGTCAAATAATAAGATTGGTATCGTCTTTATCAAACGGTTAATTATTTTAGTTTACAAAGTTAGTATTTTTTCATGGTTTTAGTTTTCTAACAAAATCGTAACCCTTTTGTTAGAACTTTCCAGGGAGTTTTTCAAGTTCAGTTCACGTTCCATGTTATTATTTTTAATCCACATAAGCACAGTGACTAAACAGACCATACTGTATTTGTTAGCGACGCATAAGCCTAAGCGTAATGATATGAGAATAACATTTGTAAATATAAGTTGTAAGGATGAATAATTTGCACAAACGATCAATAATTAAATGTTTCTAATGTTTTGAATATGTTACTATAGCGTGTAGGTATGTAAAAACAGTATATAAGTCATGAAAATGTGTGTAATCTAATAAAAATAATCACTTATAGTACCAAAACCATATATTGTCAATAATTCATGTTATATAAAAGTTATACATAATGTTTTGTGTGATATAAGTAAAATAGCCTTCTATATGTGTTTTGTAATGTTTGTAAGCTCAAATAGTACGTATATAACGAGTCACAAGACGTTTTAAGGTTGCAATGTTTAATGCTTTATATCTCCCGTGTTTATTAACCTATAATGTTAAAGTTAGTGTTTTTGAATAGGTATTTGTGTCTACATTGATGTGAAATAGTTTTTATTGTAATTGAATAACTGTAATTAGAGATATTAACGATTTATTGTATTCTGTATACAAGTAATAATAATAATAGACAGAGACAGCAATATTGCAACCACTGCGCATTACCGCGGTTAACGGACCACACCCAAGTTTGGTGATGAGCAGTACGGATAGAGACGCCATCGTCCGTCTCGCTCTCCGGCAAACCATATAAAAGGCATTCTACCGGGGCCAACAAGCGCACACGGGTACCACAAGCTGAAGAATCAAAACTCAAGACTCAAGAAACTGGAAGAAACCGTACCCAGAAGATATAGTATTAACAAAGTGTATTGTCTTGAAGAATACAGCAAATTTTATTGTGGTGCCTGTGTGTCATTTCTTCGCATCTTCACTAAGTTCAACCCACCAGCGACCCAGTCCATTCCGCTCCGTGCTACGTCATCGCCGCCCCTACCAGCAGGCACCTCACTGCGTGTGTGTACCTTGATGTTTCGCCCTCTTCACGCCTAGTAGTTTCGGGTGTGAACAGGGTTGGTCGCACGTAGTGAGAGGGGCTCGCACGCACTGGTTTCCAGACAGCTGGTTACCGTAGCGTGTTATCCGCCGTCGGTTATATACAGAGTACGAGGGAATCGGTTCCGTCGCGTTCGCGCCCTCGGTGCGCGGTCCCGCTCTGTATAGATTGACGTAGCACATTGTATAATAGGCGGCCGGCTCCGCGCGCGCTCATTTTAGTATTTATTACCCAAAATGCCAACAATATTACATAGTATAGGGTCATATAACAATAGTTTACATATACAAATAAATAAAGTTGAAGTGTCTGTTTATAATGTCAAATATCAGCTTTTTACTAAATGCATATGAAAATATAAACAGTACCAATAACAAAAAAAAAAAAATTGTGACCGATTTTTGTGAAGTGTAGACTCCAATAAATATAAAAATTAGATATTATCTGTGACACAATATCTCTTGTCTATGGAAAATATCTATGTTTGTTTATTGCGGATAGAAAATGAATAACGAGTACTATGTGATTATTTTCTCCACCGAGTTTTATTAAAATAATATCACAAACATTCTTCAAGCCCATAATTCATCACAATTTTGACGGGACTTTAATGTTATTGATGAATAACCGATGTTTTTAGGAGTTACTGAGGTACCGTTTCTTTTCAAATAATTAGGATTCCGCGCAAATAAAGAAAATCTGCTCATGGTGAATCAATTCGGGCTTTTAAATGGCCTACGCTGAGTAAACCATACGAGATATTATATCAAATCGATGTACCACATAATTGTAGATATTAAAAAGACCTATTAGATAGTAATAAATATATAGGTACCATTACATGGCAGATTAAGATACCAATAAAAACAATTTCAAATTTATGACCGTCTAAAAATTTTGCCTTAAAATGCAATTTGTATAATGTATTTGTAAAAAACCGTCACAATACTATAAATTTATACTAATATTATAAAGCTGAAGAGTTTGTTTGTTTGGTTGAACGTGCTAATCTCAGAAACAACTGGTTCGAATGAAAAATATGTTTTAGTGTTGGATAGCCCATTTATCGAGAAAGTTCACGCTACGACCAATAGGAGCGGAGCATCTATGAAAAATGTTGCAAAAACGGGGAAAATTTATTCCTTTTTAAAGCTTCCACTGCGTGCGATACGTGAATGGTTACAGTTACGCAACAATCGTGTGACGGAATTGTTTCTCTTAAAAAGTTCAAAAAAAGGCTGCGACAGCATAAGGTTACATTTTAAGGTTTACTCAATATTACCTTTTTTATAGTAATAAAATTTATTCTAAAATAATGAATTATTTGTGAATGTGTTGTAAAATGTTTTAATGTGTGTTTGTGTTTTAAATGAATATCTTAGGAGATTTAACAGTTTTAAAATAACTCGGCAGCAAAATAATTATTAAGTATCGCGAGCGCATTTTTATTATGCAGAATAATGTGGGAGGCGGGCCGTACCTATAATACAGTGCCTACGACCCACTCTCTCTAAACCTTTCTCTCTCTCTCTCTTATATGACGCAGATGAAGTTGCGCGAGTCAGCTAGTAAATAGTAATGCTTTTTGTATCATTAATTTTAAATGAAGCATACGTAATAATGAACTTCAAGTGAAAAAGGCAATATGTATTTGGTACTAAGATAGTATGAACGTATACAATTCTAGAAATAAGTACTTGCGGCAAGGCATACGAATGCTCGAGATGAAAGAACACTTAGAAACATACAAAGCCCGGCGGGGCTTTCTTTTTGAAAGTTATAATATTGCAATTTACCCGAACACGCTACTCTCGGAGTAACGTCTTAAGAAAGTTTCCGACGAGAACATTTCCTTCAGAGAAATGTATTTTATTATTTGGTCTGTAGCTGTACGAAAGCCAATTTAGAAGGCGGAGGCGACGACGCGAGGAAAGCCAAAACACCGTCCCGAAGGTACTTTCAGAAGAAAATATACTTTTCAATACGTCTATTAATGCGTGTGTTAAACGTGAAAAATATTTATTACAAAACCAGTGCTATAACGATTTCCTCTTTTTATCTTTTAAATATAATCACGCATATATAATAATATGTTAGTTTGGTCCAAAGAACTTAAATGAAGTATTGTGATCTATGTTAACCATAAAAAAAAAAAACATTTCTATCAACGTGTATCTATAAATAATAAGAGATTCTTTATATTTTATTAGCAACCATAACTTCGCACGGGTAACAGAGTATATATGCGTACTTTATACGCTAGTAAAACCTCCATTCGACATCTTTTTTCCGACATCTTCAAAAACCATCGTCATATGTCTAAATGACGTTATATACGTTTATATGAAAACGGTGTGAAAATCTGTTCGGTAGTTTTTGAGTTTGTCGTGTTCGGACAGACAGACGCGATGGAGACTTTGCTTTATAATATTTAATGATATTTCAAATAAAACGAGTTATTTTATTTAATATTCTTTAAATTTATATTCTGATAAAAAGTTGTGGATAAAAAGAACGATGAATGACAAAAACTTTTAGTTTAAGCTATCACAAAACCTTTTCGGTCGTGTATGCCGGTTGATTTCATGATAATTTCTAATCCGATAAATAAAATATAAACAGTATCTAATTCCTTCTCTCCTTTCCACAAAAGAACCACACGCGCTAGGCATCGAATACACAGTTTTTACAGTACCCTCCATCTCGGCACGAAGTAAAAAGCTATCTATGTCGTATCTGTCGTACCGTGAAAACGTGGATCCTTCTCCTGGACAGTGTATTACCTCCATACGACATCGAGTCCTTCAAACCTAACGTGAAGGGATATTTATGTAGGCCGGCATCAAAGCGGCGACCGCCGATGGATGTCGATCTCTCGGAACAGTACCGTCAATTTGCCGAGCTACTAAAAAAAAGCAAAATACTAATTTATGTGAATAAACTTTTTTTTAATAATACCACGGCGATGTGATGGTATTGCGCCTGATAGCAAACGCAGTATACGGACGCATAATGGCCCTGGATCCTCAGACGGTTTTTACAGCTTCACCGGGCTTAAGGCTTGAGGCTGGATATACATTCGCTGATCCCGAAAACGACAAATAAATACTTTTTTTTCTGTAACACTGTTAGCCATAATGGCCCTGAAGCCTCAGACAGCTTTTGCAGCTTCACCGTGACTTGGGGACGAGAGCTTAAGGCACTCAGCCGCGAAAGTATGGACAACTTGCTCAAGGGTGCCAAAGTGGCCGGAACTCGGCTTTGCCAGTTGCCGCTATAGCAATGAAGTCGCAATCTGGCTAATTCCCTACTCCTACAATTCGAGCTAACTAAAATATACATATATACATGTTCCCCGCCTCCTGGGAGGAAGGAGGTGAACATGCGTATATGTATTTAGTGATCTGTAGGTATTTGTATACTAACTAGCGTAAAAAAGGTCTCGTACAGAACCTATGTGCCTATGTGATGTGCACGTATGTATGTACATGTGTGTAATGTTGCATGTAAGTAGTTAAGTGTTGCACGTGTAGTAGCAGCTGACAGACTCAAGGGCTTCATACCGAGGAACGGACCTAGGCTTGAGTTGTCGTTAGAGAGGGTGGACCCGGGGGGTGTGCGGGAGCGAAATTGACCGTCCGTTCTCTGCGGAGAGAACGGTGGTTACGCGGGTGTGGGCACTGGCACGGTTTGTTTCGAGAGACGGTGGAGTAGTACGCGTTAGCTTTCTCGATTTTATCATCGGGGTCGGTAAAAATATTACGCGGCCGACGTTTATAAGTATCAGAGGAGCATCGGGGACCGGGGAGTAAGTCGCGGTGGTTTTTATTAACGGATTCTTTAATAAATAGTGTCATTGTGATGAATTTATCACCTTGTGCATAGTTGACGTGACCCAGTCGGATTCAGATCCCTATCAGCTTGATTATTGAATATACACCGGTCACGGAACGCGACAAGACTAAAAGTACCTATAGCGGTTGTTACACCTAGTATATTTATTTGTTTACAATAAGATATTATCCATAAAACAAAAGAATGAAACGTAAGCAACTACTTTCCCCATCTCTGGAATTTTGTTCGGTTTTTAAAACAATACAAAAGTTAGAAAATAAACGTAAATTTAAAAGTAACATTACAATGTAATATAAAACTTTAAAAAAATAATAATTAAAAAAACACAATCAAAAACCAAAATTGAGATGTGTGTATGAGTGTGTGTGTGTGTGTGTGTTAGTGTACGTGTGTCTGTGTTATTGTGTTTGATGAAATGTAATTATACAATATGTGTTAGTGTAACCCTTTGTACGACTACGAGTTATGTAGATGAAATTATTTTTCATATATACTAAATAAAAGAATTGAGTTGTTCTGTGTCCTCACAAGTAAAATCCAGGAGCCACTTAACTGTAAATTTTTACATTTGCGTTTAACAAGTGGATAAATATTGATCGCTTTATTAACTTTATTTTATATCATAGGGCTTAAATAACGATAATAGGCGACTATGGCGATCCAGTCGTGTCTTAATACAGGCTTGACTATTGACTTGAACTGGCTTGACGAATTAATTACAACTATCCTGATGTCAAGTACTACAGTCCAGGAAAAACCATAGCCTCACGTATTTCTCAAAGCAGCAGTACTTGCGTTACTGAAGGATGTAATTGGCAACATGTACTGGCACTCGACGCCTTTCAACTCAATCACCAATGGTGGTTGCCTGTCAGGAACTCACCTTGGATATAACTGCCATTCTATTTGAAGTTGCTTATAAATAAGGATAATCATAATAAATAAGTAAGGGTACACAATTTTCCAATCGGCAATTATATCCATATTATGGTAACTAAACAGTTGATATACTAACATATAGATAAAAATCTTGTATGCACCTGATAGTAATTTTATAACTTCTGAATGACTTGACCGACTGAGCTCATATTTACAAAATATAATTGTTTTATAGGGACGATGGTTTATAGATATGTTAGGATTCGATAAGTGGCACTGTAGTCGAGCCATTAACTACCGGAAAGGACAGAACAACGTGTGCCGGCCCAGCTAATACACCTACGCAACTGACAATTATGCTAATCACATAAAGTCAGTCAATGTACGGGGATCGAACCCAGTACTTCTCGGTTCAATATTAGGGATTCCGGACCACTCTCAAGTTTGTTGAAGCTGTAAAAGCCGCAGCGGCTTCAGGGACTCTAAAGCTAACAGAATAGTCAGATTTAAAAAAAAAAATCACTACCACTGCACTACGGTTACGGTCCTAAATGTTCTAAAAGTCCTGGTTCCAGTGCTATATGATTGCAGTAACCAAGTAATACAAGGTGGTCTTTATTAAATACCAGCTATCTACTTTTGGCCATAAAACAGTTATTTTTCCAACGCCTTAAAATATTATTTATGCAATTTAATCATACAATTCAAACTGGTAACTTGAGGCACTGTGTTATTATTACAATTAAAAAAAATTCTAATATGTAATATATTATAATTAAAAAAAATAGGATGATTGTAAAGAAATCGTTGAAGTCTATATTGGTTATTTTATTGCCTAGTTCTATTTTTTGTTAGATGATGTAAATTATTTATTAACATGTATTAAATTTATATACACTATATTAATAACTTAAAAAACAATAGTTTATTTTTAAAATACAAGAAATAATACTTTAATCAGATAAAGTTGTAAATTGTAATGAATTCCAACCGCATACTCGAGACGAAACATTTTTATACTTTTTCGGTTTTCCACTCTAACGATAATACTAAAACATTTGGCACGTGTGAAGTTTTATGAGAACAAAAATCTTGGCACGGACCGAGTACCTCACCATACTCGCTTATTTACTTTTGTAGTAAGATGGTAAGAACCAAGAGCAATGTGTTTACAAGTCGAATCACATTAATAATGCATACGTCGCATTCATTGAAAATGAGAGGTATTTAAATTACAAATAGTATAACTGTATAGTCCTTATAATATCTATAGTTTTTTATAATAAGACCATCGCCGGCTTGTCGGTGTTATGCAGGCCTGCATGCATCTCGGCAGGTGGATATACACGATGCGAAACACGATAGATCAGTAACTCCACTGTAACGGGTTTATCGCAACCCAGTCAGACACAGATCCCTTCCTTCCAACACACTTGATTACTGAATGTATACCGGTTGATCCTACATGACATTCCTAAGGCGACTGTATCGCCACGAGTCCGTCCTGCTTTCATCTGGTGATCTCCACGGGACGATTATTCTTCTGCCTGCGTATAGTCGAGACTCGTGACGGATTGCCGCGTAACTGCAACAACTCGTTGTACAGTTGTTTCGCTGAAAAGAGCTCAGCTCGGTGATAGGTGAGAGCGAAACCAAAGTGTCAATAGTTCTGTTTTGCAGCGAGTGTGCTATGAATAGTTGGCTTCTCGCGGCGGACGCACAGCGAGTCGTTAGCGTTTTCCTCGTCGCATCGCCGCGATAACATCACCATGACATGTGGAGAGTGGAGACACATGCATAGAGTTGTTATAGATTGAAATGGCAGGACGATAATGTCGCCACGATAAACTTATTCGTGGAGATGACGCCTAACCTAACTATGTCGGGTTTTACACTTTTATCGTGTCTTACTACCCAGCTATATATATATCACTGTATGTATTGCTTATAGGCCCATACCTACTAAAATGATACCTAGAGATACGTTGAACTATAATGTGCTTATTGATAAGTTTAGTAGAAATTAAGCATTAAAAAATTAACGATATATTTATGTTCGTAGATATATACTTTAATTAAATATTCCCACGTAGAACGAAGGTAACAAGCTCTTAGAACTCATTATTTATAGAGTAATTCCAAGGAAATCCAATTATATTGATGTTTACCCTCTCAAAGGAGCCTAAAAGCACGGTGGTGCGGAGCGGCGAGGCAACTTCCGCTCCGGTGCGCGTCACAGTCAGCTTGAGAGCGTTCCTGAAAAGACAGATATGTATTCAGGCAATTTAATCGGGAGTTCTAAAAAACCGATAAATTCTTTAATGCGCCATATAACTACTTGCTACCTTACTGTATATGGGATATGTCGGTATTTTGTATGATTTAAGCATGCTTCAACAATGCAAATTTTCTACAATACCACGAATTAGCGGTGGGCGATTATGAGATATACTAAAGTAATCATTCGATTATGTTGATATCTGGTGATAAATCGATTATGACCATTAGTAGTTACTAATATTAGTAGAAATTGAATATTATTATTGAGTATTAATCGAAATACGATTGGTAATTACTAATGCTAGGTTACTAATATTAGTAGTTACTAATTTTATAAAATTACTAATTATTACAATCGAACGACCTTTTTTTAGCTAATTGGTATATATGAAGAACTTTTTTGACGACTCCGCGACCTTTTTTTCTAGCTTCCCTCTATCACGAATACCTTAAAGTCGTTCCGTAATTCTGCCTAGAATAAATTTTCACACAAGATGAAGTTTAGTTGAATTAAAAATATAAAGCCTTTTTTACTAATCAATACTACATTATATTATATTGTAACAATAATCAAAAATTTCGGCAAAAGCCTCCAAGTGGCCCGATATATATATTTACATCATTTATATACGGTTGAGCCGTTTGGGTTCGAAACAATGGGTTCATAGGGGCATTCAGCATTGCAGGGTGTTTGTTTGAGTCCACGTGAGACGAAAAGGCGGGTTTTACCATGCTCACAGAATCAGCATTGCCATTCAACGCGGCAACGCTGCAAGAATTTTGGGCGCTCTGCCTATTAGCCTCAAATTCGATGTTATATAGATTTTGATAGTTTCAATAAAGCCTAATACTACATCTTCATTAATATTTCATCAAAAATGAAGTTTAAGTTATCAAAAAGTACGTCAGTCTCTAGTAAAACATCCGAAATGAAATTATATTGAATAAATATTTATGCAAACCCGTGTGAAACAGATAAAAATATATGCAGCCTATCAACTATTAGCCGTATATTACCTATTTATTATTACGGTAGAAATCGAATGAATGCGAAGAAAGCCGAAACCATGATAAAAACAAACGCAACTCAATACAACCCACAAGCCACACATCAATACAATCACAGGCAATGGATTGTAAATCCCTCTGGGGTCGCCAATGTCATGGGTTAGCACAGTTACTTTGCCGTCCTACGATAAAATACGTTTCATCTATAATAAAATAATTTGAAGGTAGTTGAATATTTTCTTATCGTATATGAAGCCTTTGAGCCTGCATTAAGAATAAAATATCATATACATCAATACAATATGCCACCAGGTACAATAAAGGTCCCGTTTATTACAACTCTGTCTTGAACTAACAAGAACCATCTGATTTTATTTATAGCACACTCTATTGCGACGCGATTTCACACTAGAGATGAAACGAGAATTGTCACCTAGGCAAAAGCAATAAAATAAATTTACAAATAAGGCACGAAATTTTTTCAGTTATAAGTATTCCACGGTGGTCCTTATTTTTTTTTAATTTAAATGCTATCAAAGGCTCATAGGGTCCGAAATAAATGAAATAAACATTTTCTCAAAGTTTTACTTCAACCTTATAACAGAAATAAGGCATAGAGAAATTTCTTTACAGATTTCTCTCTACTTGGTCTAGTGAAATATAGGAGATCACAGCTAAATAACCTAGTGTTGTGTTCCTGGGGTAAGTAGGGTTTCAAGAGCTCTTTCGGGTAAGATAGGTAAAAGGTCCGTAACGCGCTAGTGATAACTACTTATACAAGAATCCATAGACAACGGTAGCCGCAAACCATCAGTCAGGCCGTATGCTTCTTTACCACCTGCCACCTTTGTTGTACAAAATTATTTACGTATTCAAATATTTTTAAACACCTATATAAACCCCTTAGGGAATGATAATAAAAACACTTTCTTCGAACTCTGCACCTACGTTATATAATAAAGTTGTGTGCAAAATTTCATGCATCTAGGCCGACCGGTTTAAGCTGTACTTTGTACGTCACTGTTTTACAATTTTATTACGTAAGGTATTCTGAAAGTAGGTATTACGTAATAAGTTTTTGAATTCCACAGAGACCAGTAATTGCGAAGTAATGTACTTCGAGTCTACAAACATTTCCAATTATGAAGCAATTCTGAATATAATTTCCACGAATAATACATACGTAAATGTGGACGTAGTACGTCTCACATTGAGAGTCAGGTGGCATGAGTCGAGAACACGGTGCCGCGGCCGCCATGTCATTATAATGCGAGTCGCAGACGAACGGGATACCGCTACGGTGGCTTCGAATATCATCTAATATCTACACGAGAAACTACAGTTTCATTTTAAATTAAAATAGTTTTTACATTGTATTTTGTAACGTTTATAGACCACTGTGCTTTTAATAACATATTCTCTAACACGCGAATGCCAGCAGCTGAAACTGCGGAATAATATACGGAACACAAGAAGCAAAAAGAAGAAAATGTATTTATGTATAGCGTATATGTACTGTCGGGAACTCTGTATTAAATTGTGTTACGTATTTGAAATGTAGATTGTATTTCTTTATAAAGAGTGTTGGCCATGTGTTTGCAGGTATTAGAGAAATAAAAGATTTTTTTTTATTATAATGTATTATGCAATCCTAACAAAACATAAATATACATAATATTGTATGCATATAGCTATAATAATATTTTAGCAATTTACCGCTCGCTACGCTGGGCTATAAAAAATGGTCTATACCTACTAATCTATGAAATAATCGACTTATAAAATTAACTATATACTACTTATAAACTAAAGGAGACGGACACTCTTTCATATAGACATGGGCCTAGGTAAAAAAAGACTTATAGCTAATGCATTATAATCAAAAAGTTATTGAAAAGAAACGAATTTTTTGCAATGTAAAAGCGGAGATTTAGGATATGTCGTAAAAGCGAAGTCATGTAATAAACTATTTTTGAAGTAGGATTAATCATAGAAAACGGTTATGTATATAATCTTTTAAAGTCATTAGTTTACTTATTTTGTTGATTGTGAATTTTAATGATATTGTACGATTTTAAAAACAAAAATGTATTCGATTTTATAAACCATATTTCAACTAATGACGTTCTTGGCCCAGAAATACCCGTCTCCTTTAAATAGAAGCCGTACACTTGATTTAATGTAATTGATAGACAAATAATCAAACAAACGTACTTTAACATTTATAATACAGATTAGATATGTTTCATCGTCATTATTTCAACCGAAAGATGGATATCTACTGCTCCCAAAGATCGTCACGACGAACGGTCCTGCGAGATAGGGAAATTAGCCAGTTCGCGTCTTAATTACAACTACGGCAACAGTCCAAGCCGAGGTTCGGCCACTTTGGCACTCTCGAGCATGTTGCCACGCTTTCACAGGTGAGTGCCTTAAGCGCTCATCCCCAAGCGACGGTGAAGCTGTAGAAGCCGTCTGAGGCTCAAGGACCCCTATGGTTAATAGTATAGTCCGATAGAAGAAAAAAACCAACCTTCACCAGGTCGACAGTCCACCTTGTGGCGAGTCTGCCCACGCTGACGTTTTCTGGTACGAGGTCGCCGCTCCAAAACTCTACGGCTCCATCAGCCATCCATTCTACTAGCTAAGTACCCAGCCCTCTGCTACTCCCGTACAGCTCAAAGACTCTACACTTGAAGTTGTTGATGAATACGTTTACCTGAGATAAACTATCCAATTAGGTAGAATTGTCGAATCTAACTACGATATATTTTCTATGATTATAAATATATTTTATAATTGTTATATATATTAATTATTACTATTTTTTTATTATATTTTATTCTACAACTACTGTCAAATATTGTTGACATCACACGGAGGTAGATATACAACCTACCTATCTATAAATGACAATAAAACATTGCCTTCAAGAAGCTAATTTATTAATTTAACTTGAGGTGGGCGATTATGAATGATTTACATAATCGAGATATTTCATTTATGAGTGAATAATTCATAATTGAATTACGAATATGATTGATCATTCATAATGGAGTCTGATGTAATACCCACAGGAGGGTGAAAGTGGACAGCTAAAAAAAAAAAAAAAGAAAAGGTCGCGAAGTCGTAAACGAAGTTTTTACAAGAACACATGAAAGAATTACCTAAAAATAAAAGTTACCGTCACAGGACGCCCGATAGGTCTGAAACATCTTAGCGAATAAAAACAAGAAAGAAAGATTGAACACAAAAAATTAAAGAACATATAGCGTGGTGATGCGTCGCCACGGCCTGAATCGCCACGCCAACAATCAGGTTTACCCTCGCCTATAGATGTTTAACATCAAAAAAGGTCGCGCACTCGTAAACAAAGTTCTGTACAGGAACACACACAATTACCTCAAAAAAAAAAGGTCGTTCGGTCGTAATAATTACTCATTTTATCAAATTAGTAACCCAGCATTAGCAATTACTTACTAATGTTACTTCGATTATGAATGATCACTGATCATCAAATAATATTAGTAATTACTAGGGCCCGGATTAATATGTAAATACATATTTTTAAGTTACACGATTTTCATTTTGGAATGTATTCTCTACATCAATTACAGTGTTTGGATCGTTAAAAACTAATTTTTATTTTCCATATTTCAAGGATAAAGTCATATTTAACAAAAAAAAATCACAATTATCCATATTTTCAATTTATAGATGATAGAACAAAAATAGGTATAATTTATAGTTGTTTGCGTTCCCGGTACCAAATAAACGCGCGGCCAGGTGAAGAAAGGTGAAGAAATTTAAAGAGTTGTATCCCAGAATACTAAAGAATTGTATCTCAGAATACCTTTGGCACCAGAGCCAGTGCTGACACGCTGGGGTACATAGCTAACAGCGGTTGAATACTACGCCGAGCATTTTAATGAAATCAGAACAATTATTTCTCGATTGGATGACGATTCTGCAAGTATTTAAACCTCAAAAGAATTTCTTGAAGATGGGACTCTCTGTAACGATTTGATCTACATAAAATCAATTATTGTTTTTTATGACACAAGTTACAAGTAGTAGAAAATTCTTCGACATCGTTGAATGAAAACCTAAAGATTATTGAAAAAAATTAAATAAAGTTTGTGAAGCGAAAGGCCCCGTTGCTGAAGTGGCTAAACAAAAACTAAAGAATGTTTTGGAAAAAAATAAACTATTGGATACCCTAACAAAAATTAACAAAATGCTGTGCGGTAGTTTGAGGGCACTGTAGACGTGGCTTACACACTTCCAGAATTATGCAGGTTTAAGTATGCTCCAGTCAAATCATGCGACGTGGAAAGATCATTCAGACATATTTAGACCAAATCGTCAGTTTTAATTTTGAAAATTTAAAGATGCACATTATTGTGTACTGAAGCCATTTTAATAAAGCAAATATAGGGGAAGTTGAATAAAACTATTCGTTTTTGTTTAATTTGAATTAAACATTTTGCGATAATTTTTATACGATAGTTTTTTCAAATATTACTGTTACTACACTAAATTTATTTTTCAATAAACAATGTTATAATAAAAGCTATTGTTATTTTATACTCAATATTTTTCCATATTTTAGGTTTTATGGTCCATATTATATGTACATAATTTGTATTTTTTAATCCGGGTCCTAGTAATTACTAAGGGCTATAATGTAAATATTTCGAGATATCTTCATAATCGAATGATAACATTAGTATATCTCATAGTCGCCCACCGCTAGTTTAATGCAATACGTTATGTAGTCACACTAATACTTTGAGACATATTATATAGGTATTTTTTTTAGTATGTTATCCCTTGTAAAGCTAGCTAAACGCTCTGTTTCACAATATGCTTCGATGCCATGTATCGACCAGGTAGAATGACGCCTAAACGTCGCTTGTCTGGAGCCGATGGCACAGATTCTGAAATAACGTGTGTAACTAGATTGAGTTATTATTATTATCTTGTGTCTACAATTTTAACAATACGAAATGATAATACATTATACTATTCTAATTATTTCACCTTATTTTATCCAAGCCTAGGAAAACAAATTGTAAAATGACCACCATACACAAGTTATAGCACCTACTATAGGGGCCCATTTTGCCTTGTCACGTTCCGGGATCAGCTGTTTTTTTTTCTATAACACAAATTTGCGCACTCTTGTTCCACACCTTTTTTGAGTGGGTGCTTTTATAATATTAAACATTAAAAATTTTCATGAAAAAAAGATGCACTTGCAAATGCAGCTATTTAAGTAAGCCTTATTATCTATAACTAATAACGAAACTTATCAGTAAATTACATATGAATTAAGATTATTGTTGAACTAAATTTTACAGAAATTTTGTGGATTTTATTTATTGTGTTTGTGTGTTTACACGGGATCAGCTGTTGTAAATCCTGTAATAAAGCTAAGTGGTAGGTAGTACTCGAATGGGTCGCGACCTCCAAGCACATGGTGATAAGATCGTAACAATGAATCTCGTTTGGTTTTTTGCGTTCCTGAATCAACCAGTTTATATGCAGCAATGGATTGCTGATCTCACGATAATCACTGTAGATTAAACTGCACTAACCATAATATATAGTGACGTCATCGTGCTGTGTTACTAACATAAAAATAGACATATCCGAGCGAGTTTCCCAGTGGTATTTACTATTCCTCCGCTAGATATATCTTTTTCTAACTATGTATATACTTACTTTTAAGTAAGATTATTTCGTGCTGAACTTTTAAGCTCTAATACAATCTGTGTTTAGTTCGACAGTATATATAACAATGTTACAACTTTTTCTGCAGCGTGTCAGCAGAAATCTCTGCTGTGTTCCAATCTAACGCTGTAATTGGCAAGACGTTAGAAACCACTTGTGCATAATAACAAATTACATCACCTAAAATTCAGCTAAAATTACATAATATATGCCCAAAAAACATAACTTTATGAATTAAAATAAAAAAACACAACATGAGAGATCAAACTCCAAACCTTTTATACTTCATTCAAATTTTATTTACATATACGAAGAAGATGTATCACCTGAAATAAAAGTTCCGTAATATATTTCCCTAAAAAAGAAACAATATTTATTTATTAAAGCGAATAAACTTTACTAAGAAGAATTTACGCGTCATAGTATATACGTAATTGAATTTCTTATTTTGTCAGCCATTTTTTTTGTCGCTCCACAAAATAAGTGTTTGAATAATGCGAACCACCTCGCGTCACACTTGAATTTCCATTACTGAAACTTGTACGGCTGAATGGCACGTAAAAATATTACAAAACAAATTTATTCCTGTACTATTTTCTATAGGTAAATAGCATTAAAAAATACGACAGTTACGTAATAAAAACAGGTACTAAAAAATTAATTATTTTTTATGTTTCTATTGCCAAAGTTATAGTAATTAGAAAAACCCTAAAACTGTTAAAACTCAACAACGTTACTTTAATATCCCCCAATACGTTATAAAGTCTTTATTCTCGATAACTTTGACAAATTGAACATTTTGGTTTTAATTATAATTGTGGAAAAGCAAATAAATCTACAAAAAATATTTTTTCTCTAAAAAGTAAAAAGGATCAAGTGAAAGGCGGTAATAATAAAAAAATAAATGTTGTCAGAGCAAACATTCGCACAAAGCGAAAAATATTTGAATTTGAATTCCATCATTCGATATTTAAATCCAGCGGTACGATGTGGTTGGGCGGGAGGGCGGCTACAGAACTTTCAACGGGCGAGGCGGGGGCCAGGCACGGCGTGGGGGGTAATTAGGCGGCCCGGCGGAGGCTGTATTGATCGCCACGTCTCCTAGCAACGCGCGAGATGGCAGCACAGCCTGCTCTCGCAACGGGTATGAGTTTTTTGTTCGAGTTCGTTGTAGGTGAGACCATTTTGATGTAATCTCCTTGTAGATGATTTAATTCCATTCCATGTTTAAATATACCTGGGCGACTAGAAGTTTACCTACTAAGCTTTTAGATCTGCTTTAGGTATATTTTTATGTAGAAGCTTAAGACAAATATCCATTTAGATATCGTTTGATGAGTTAGCAAGATTTACTGAGGAAGTAACATCGGCTTAATATAGACTCAGTCGCGTCGAGAGGAGCCCTTTGTACACATAATTACGGATAATATTTAAGATGTACATATTTGGTTTATCCGAGGCGAGCGCTTAAGGGCACGATTTCATCCGGCCGTTTGTTCACTGTTGACAATCAAAAGATAATTTCAGTATGTAACATATTATAGCAACGTAGTAATATGTAGGTATATATTTATATTGAGTCTAATTGATTGTCACAAATGATTATAACCAGATAACAAGGAGTATTTTATAAAATAACTAGCTGTACCCGTAGCTCCGCTCGCGTTAACTACAGAATGCCGTCGATCGAGCTCACGCGCGAATTCTGCTGCCCCCGCTCCCACACACGGTGGCTTATTGTGGGTGATCCTTAGAACATAGACAATTATATAATACATTAATTTGATATATCACTTATAATTTACTCAGGTTAAGCCATTTATGTGCTCCAAAAGCATCTTTCTTCCGAATTGATTGACTATTATCGAAACCGGTTTCTTTGTATATTACTTTATCTAACAAAATATATCCTATAACCTGGCCAGATACCAAGTCTATGAATAAAAATAACTGTGTAAATTGGATAAGTGGTTTTCTAGTGAAAATAACATAAACGGGCAGACAGACAGGGAAACGTTGAGTTTTGTAATATTATATGGAAGTATTATTATATTAACATTTGAAAGATAGAAAAAGGGTTGTAAATATTGCGTTCATGGAACAATATAAATTATTGAGGGTTTTTGTGATTTTTAATATGAAAATGACAGATCGTCCACCCTAATGCTGCCCAATTAATTTTACCTTTAATAGCTATAATTTCGAATCTATGTCAACTGTCGGGCCCTCTTGCAAAATAATACTTGTTTAGAGCCATAATACATTCATATATAAATAGATGGATATTTAAAATGAATAAAGTTTTCAGTTAAAGATAGTTTAGCATGCACCAACGAAATTATCGGAATTCGCGTACATTTACTCATTCAAATTGGTAACACTATCGGCTGACGGCGAAGGAAAAGTTCTTGAGGAAACCTGAACGTTTCTTATAGTATCACCGTATTTGGAAAAAATATAAAACTGTGGATTTCTCTGCGTTTGAAATCGCTAATACATCGCAGGCTGGCGTGGTGGTTAAGCCTCGAGCGTTCCCTTGGGAAGGGGCTTTGCTCAGCAGTGACACACTTACAGACTGATATTACTGTTAATTACACTTTATAATTCTTGTTTTAATCTACACTATTACCTACTAAAAAGAGGTAAAATTTGCCATTTAGGATATTTTTTGTGTGGTGGGGGTGCATTGTGGCGTCATGCTTCAAACACAAAAATACAAGCACGTTGTAGATCTCTTCGACAAACACGTCTTTAAAATATTTTACTGTGATTCGGCATGAAGGAAAATGATTAAAACTCTATTAAATTAAACAAACAACTTCCGAATAGTTTCTGAATAAAGTGTGGTGGAAGTCTAACTTTAATAAATTGGTTTTAAGTAGACCGCGTCTTTCTGTACCGCGCTTCGCAGCGTCTGTAAAGAAATTTGTTTAAGAATTTACGAGAAACTAGCAATGTTGTCAAGTAGAGTGTTTTAATACAACTGCAACGAGAACATGCTCCTTTGATAAGTATTTATAAAAAAAGAAAAGACATTATGCTTTGAGAAACAAAATCTGATTGCAATCTTTATATCTATAAGTTTACTGTACGTGTGTATGTCACTGAACTCCTCCTAAACTGCTGATGATTTGATGATTTTGATGACAGTTTTTTGTGTATTTGAGTTGGCACCTAGTGGTTTAGATTCAAATATTGACCCGGTAGATGGCGTTGCGATGGATTCTAGGAACATATTATTTTATTATTTGACTATATTTTTTTTAATTTTCCGCATATCAGAACTCCAAAATATCGAAAAAACGTTTACAGAACTTGCTAATCTGGCAAGCCAAAATTCGTGCAGGACGTTTATCGAATCCGCTAGTACTAAATAAAATTCTGAATAAAGCTTGTAGTTAATAATCACAATGTAATCTAATAGTATTAATTGTGCAATTTTATACTTACATTTAAAAAAAATCATTAAAAGTTAATTATGCTAATTAACACCTTTCAAACAATCCAGCATATAAGTATATAGCTACATTTTTCATTTTGTAGAATTTTTTTAGTTAAAATAAAATAATATAAAATTTTATTCCTTATGTTAACTCGGTTTTATTATTTACGGGAATTTAAACGGTCAAAGTTACATGGGCACTTAGTGGCGATACGTTGCTATTGTTTTTCTGGGCCGTCAGCCAAAGAGATGAAACATTATGGTCAAAATACTTTGATATACTACCCAGTGCTCCACTTTACTAAAACAAGTATGACTACATTTCAATTATATAGTCATCACACATAATTGTAGGCACTGAGTGTATTTTAAGCACTATTGTTTAATACAATTTTTTTCTGGAACTTATTTGAACATATATGTACCTACTAGCACTTTGATTTTTACATCACATAAGTATTTCCGTTGTTCTATTTTAAATTATGTATTTATTTATGAACGTACCCAGGTGCAATAATTAACAGATAACAGTGTGGAAAGCACATTTCAAATTACTACAAAATTACCCTAAAAATTTCAGTAAGATCCACTTTAAATGACTCGGCCACATCGAATAACATTGACTTTGCCAAATAATTTAGCAAGCCCGCATAAATAAATTAACTTACTAGTTTCTACTTTACCAGATACGAAATATTGTCAAAGATATTTAAAATGGTTCACTTTTACACATCGCAACTTGGAATCAACCAGTGTATGAAAGTCTAGCTACCTACTGTATTTAATAACCTTTGTAAGTGTAATAATATTTTAGTATAAATGTTACGAACGCATAAATAAGTTCGCTTTTGATACGTTTTTATAGATAAGTCATAATTTGTCCGTAGTCAGGTGAGAGGGGTGAAATGAAATATAGTAGGTCGTAAGCCGTAACTCATGAAGATAGCTGCGCAACATCGATTATTGTAAACCTTATTTTCCTGTTCTTGGTTAAAAAAATTTAAGATTAGTATATAATCCTTTTTTTCATTTTACATTTTATCTAAACGATCTGCATACTTCCTTATTAATCGCGTTATTATACAGAAAAAATCAATTTCCATATAAATACTAACCTATACTTATAATAAAAGAGTAGAGTGTCGAAATCTGTACGTTGAAGATATTTGAGAAAAAATAATACGGGGAAGTTTGGAATCATGGACAAATCTTGCACTACAATCACACAAAAACTACTGGACCAAATTCAATGAAATTTGTTTATGATGTATGATTATAGGTTTTACTCTGGACGTACATTTAGTATGCATTTTACACAATCAATTGCGTTTAGGCTATGTGCATATAAAAAAAGTGTATTTACCTATATGTAATTTTGTAATAAATTTTAAATATTTAGAGAAACAAAGTGAAAAGATTTCAAATCAATAAAAAATATTTTTTATATAGATATTTTATAAAAAGCAATAAATCGTAACCGGTTTTCATTATTTTCCAGAAGTAATAATAGATGGCACTGTACGGCTTGGTTTAAATTATCATTAAACTTATTTGATATTTATTGTCACACTTATGTATATTTTCTGTAAGCACTTAAATTAATAATTTAGGCCTAGGCTTTTATTATTATTATTAAAGGGTATTAGATAAATTGTAAGGTTATTTTTAAATAAAAAAAAATATCAGTTCGATCTAAATTTTCTACAATAGATGTTTAGTGTTTGCGCTATCGATATACATATATTATTAAATTACACTAAACAGACATACTATAAAGCATTGTTATTCATTGGATATTAACGGTTTATAAAAATAAAATCAGCTTTTCTTAAAGGACAGTTAACAGCTAAAATTATTTTGGTCAAAGCCTATACTGGTCAAATACCGTAAGGTGAGATTGAGATGAGGGGAGGTTTTTATTTAGTTGCTGTTTTTCATACACGAAATATACCACGTGGAAAAAGTCGCGGGCACAACTAGCATTATATAATATGTTAACTTTGTATGTTTGCTGCTCAATTATTCAAAAACGGTTGAAGAAATGTGGATGAAATTTGGCACACAGATAGTGTATATATTTATACCTAGATTAACACAGAATAATTGTTATCCCGGTAAATGACATATTTTTCTTTTCTATCTGGACTCTGGAGCCAATTCTAAAGGCCACGTAGAAGAAGTATCTATAGACGCTTGCAAAAGATTGATGTATAACAATAATTGTAATCAAACAAAATATATACTATTATGTAAACTCATAGAGGAGACGGGGATCTCTGGACCCAATTGGAATAAATTGAGATATGGTATAAATATACTTTTTTTCTGTTTCAAAATATTAAAAAAATCAGCTCAATTCACAATCTAAGAGACGAAAAATCTTAAAAATAAGTTTATTGCACTGATGAAATAGAGTATCTATTACTGTGAATGATTTCAACAATTGAACATAAAAACAATTATACCGAGTATTTGATTCAAACAAAGTGAATAAATTCTTCGGAATAAATACATTATATTAACATAATATCAACAGTAAAAAAAACTTAATATCAACTTAGTAAAAAAAAATTTTTAAATCGATTCTCGTTTACAGATCGATTTTATTTACAATGTTTGTCAAATGTATTTAATCTTTGCTAACAGTGACAGCTCCCTGACTTTCAATCTATGATCATTGATCACTCTGTGGATCACTGGTCTCGTATCTCATATTATTTTGGTATTGATTAGTGCACAGCTCTCTGTAGAGAGTAGTATATTCTTTGGTGCACAGAGTACTTTTGTATATAGGTTTAGTGCGTTTGCTTTTTGAGTGTATCCAGTTTTTTTATTGCTTGCGCAATTCGAGGTCTGCATATTTGGATATATTCCTCGACTAGTGCATTATCTCTACGGACTTCTAGTATATTGTATAACTTGTACCACCCTTGCTATCCTAACGGACACGGATAACCTTGATTACTCGTTTGACTTTGGCTCATTATTTTGGATTTGGCTTATAGATTGGATATTGACATCATGGATCGCTGTGTGAATTGTGGCAAAAATACAATTAATGTAGTAAATAACTGTCTATTAAAACAAAATAGCAATCATAGTTCAAAAATCAGCTGATATGAATAGGTTATTGTCAATTTGTTGCAAAACCTCATTTTTACTAAATCTTTTTTAACTCTGCTCTCAGATTGCCTAAATCCGCAGAATTGTTAGTGACGGTTTGATAATAATAGGTCTTTACCTATGAAATTGCCGTTCTGCAGTGCTGGCCATTTCAAATCAAAATCTTTTTTGTTTGGCTAAGAATTCTAATTTCAAATTTATTTTATTTTAAAAACATGGAATTCTTTTTCCAAAAGTAGTCATTTGTTTATTGATTAGTGTTACATTTTCATCGCATTTCAACCTTTTTTGTCATCATGGATACGTTAAAAATTCGAGTAATTATGGAATATGAGTACCGTCGTGGCAGCAACGCGGCACAAGCGGCACGCAACATCAACGACGTTTACGGAGCTAACACTACAAACGAACGCACCACCTGTTATTGGTTTGCTCGCTTCCGTTCTGGGAATTTCGATCTGAAAAATGAACCTAGCGGTCGTTCGAAGACTTTGGTCGACAATGACGAATTAAAGGCGATTGTGGAAGCTGATGATACACAATCTACGGCCGAATTAGCAGCAGCTTTCGACGCTAGCGTCAAAACAATATTGGTCCATTTGCGTCAAATTGGCAAGGTAAAAAAGCTTGACAAATGGGTGCCCCACGAACTTAATGATCGCCAGCGCGAAGTACGCGTCGGGATGTGCCTTGCACTGCTCAACAGACACACAAATGAAGGAATTTTGAACCGCATTGTTACCTGCGATGAAAGATGGATTCTGTTTGATAACCGCAAGCGCTCAGCAAATTGGTTGGATCCTGGTTTAGCACCTAAACAATGCCCTAAACGAAAACTTACTCCTAGAAAAGTGATGGTCACTGTTTGCTGGTCTAGCGCCGGTGTGATTCATCACAGATTCTTACCAAACGGGGTGAGCATTACTGCAGATGTGTATTGTGAAGAACTGAAGACAATGACGGATAAGCTGGCACATCTCCAACCAGCATTGGTCAATCGCTCGTCTCCGCTGCTCCTGCACGACAACGCTCGACCTCATACTGCACAGCAGACGGTCTCCAAGTTGCAAGAACTGGGGTTGGAAGTTCTTCGTCATTCACCCTACTCACCAGACCTTGCGCCTACAGACTACTACTTTTCCCAGAATTTGGATAACTCCTTGGCGGGAAAAAATTCAATACCTGAGAGGCAGTACAAAATGCCATTGAAGAATTTGTTGCCTCCCGTCCAGCTGCTTTCTTTAAGAAGGGCATCAATAAACTGACACTGCGCTGGCAAAGATGCATTGATTGCATGGGTGATTACTTCGATTAATACAAATAAAAAATACATTTAAAAAAAATCGTTTAAATTTTTTCATACAAAACGGCAATTTCATAGGTAAAGACCTAATATATAAGCTCTTAATTGACACCACTCTCATCTTTTTACATCTAGGCCCAGGAATGTATGAAAGTGTATCCGTCTCATTTTATCCCGAGCTTGTCTGCTATTACAAAAATATTGCAATACTAGAATTTTAATCAAAATCAAAATAATCTTTATTCAATTTAGGCCCTAAGAAGGCACTTATGAACGTCAAAACACTACTGCTGGTTCGAAAAATATCCCAGATATCGAGAAGAACCGGTAAGAAACTCGATCGGGCTTATCTTTTTTTTTGTTAACTGTATAAATGTTAATATAACAGGTACAATAATAATAATTTAGTGGAAGGACAGAGAGGGCGTCACTTCCAGACATCATTATCATTCACATAATGATCCACCCTATAATAACCTTTTGACAGTAAAGCCCGCTTGACATGGTCTTTGAACTTTTTTTCCGGCAAATCAGTAATATGCTTTGGGATCTTGTTATAGAACTTAACACTATTACCTAAAAAACTTTTATTAGTCTTACTAAGTCTAAAACACAGTACGACTAATTTATCTCTATTTCTAGTATTTATATTGTGCTGATCTTTGACAAAATCCAGCTTGTCTAAGTTTTTACGGACATACATTAAGTTATCAAAGATATATTGGGAGAGCATAGTTAAAATACTAAATTCTTGGAACTTGTTCTTTAGTGATTCTGGGGTCTCATATTGTAAATTGCTCGAACTGCCCGCTTTCGTAATATAAATATGGTATCTACCTCAGCTGCTGAACCCCATAGCAAAATACCGTAAGACATTAAGCTATGAAAATAAGCGAAGTAGACTAACGTAGCGGTGGCAATATCTATTAACTGGCGAATCTTGCGTACTGCAAATGCATCAGAACTTAATCTTCCCGCCAAAGTTTTAATATGCGGACCCCACTGTAATTTTGAATCAAGGGTAATGTCCAAGAAGACAGTACTATCAACTAAGCCTACTAAATTCCCGTCTATTTTGATACTACTATCAACACGCCGAACATTGGGCAAGACAAATCTCATACATTTGGTTTTGTTTGCATTTAATAGTAAATTATTTAAAGTAAACCATTAACAGATTTTAACTAAGATGTTGTTTAATTGCCTAAGGTCCGAATTTATTCTTTTCACTTTATATATAAGTGAAGTGTCGTCTGCAAAAAGAACCATGCCATCACCATATTCAACCATGAACGGCAGATCGTTTATATAACCGAGAAACAAAAATGGTGTCCAAAATTGAGCCCTGAGGGACGCCGATTCTAACCAATGATTCCGAAGAGGTTGCTCCATTTACACTTATTTTCTGACAGCGTTCTGTTAAATAAGAAATTAGGAGGTCGAGAGAAGTTTCACGCACACCATAGTGTTTTAGCTTAAGTGTAAGCGTACTGTGGTCAACGCAGTCGAAGGCCTTTGCGAGATCACAGAACACACCGATAGCATCCTGCGACTCCTCCCAAGCCTTATATATATGACTTAGCAGTGTTACACCAGCGTCAGTGGTTGATTTAGATTTTGTGAAACCATATTGCCGACCATCCAAAATCTCTGGTGCTTTAAAATATTGTACTAGCTGCTTGAGCATAATTTTCTCGAAAATCTTACTAATCAACGGAAGTACAGAAATTTGTGTATAATTTCCAAGATTACTTTTACAACCTGATTTAAACAGAGGAACTACTTAACTACTTTCATTAAATTAGGGAAAATCTCTGTTTCTATGCACTGATTAAATATATTAGCCAGATATGGTGAAATATTGACAATTAAGTACTGAACTATAATAGGATTACTGACATATCCCAAATATCTTCAGTATTTTTTATATTTAATTGTTTAAAAGTCTTTATTATTTCACCTGCACTAACAGATGTAAAAGAAAAAAAAAGCTAATAGCTTTACTATTGGTTATCAGATTCTTTCACTGATGTTACGGCTAGGCTGTTCAAATCAATTGCATTTTGTTGAACAAACTAGCTGTGCCCCACAGTTTCACCCGTGTTAATTTTATTCGATAAACACCGCAACGCCCCACCCACCCGTGTAGCCTATCATAATTGTTCTTCTGGCAAGTAGAAATTATTTTAATTGTTCTATCTCCTAAACTTTGCGTCCAAATAACTTGTTATAAAGAGCAAAATTTAACTTCTTAAATTGGTTTTATGATGAAGTACATAACTTTTGTTCGTAAGGATTAATATAATATACCATGTCTAAAAATAATGTTCATAAATCACTTTTTAATTTTTAACAATTGTTTGTCACAAAATAGCTTATTGTGTTTTATATATAAGAGATAGGCATATGCTATCAATAATTTTTTTTAGTTATACTAAATACCAATATTTTTATAGAAGATTGTATTTACATATCATTAACCATTATGCCAGCGCACGCGGATAAATCAGTTCGGGAGAACTTCCGCCTCCGACTTACTTAACAAAAATAAATATTTAAGGCTAGCTGAGAGTTATAGCCTAACATTAGTTAGCCTATACTATTCCTCATGAGTCTGGCTATTATATAGATATTGAATTTTTCGAATCCGACTGATAGTTCCAGAGATTAGCGTGTTTAAACAAACAAACAAAAACCTCTTCCGCTTTATTATATTAGTATATATAGATAGTCATTATTTATGCTACGATGCTACGGTTATGCAGTTACGCTACAATGGGGATAAAATTTGTTAATTGCATAAAAGCCCCTAAAATTTTAGACTAAAAGAGCTTTAGTGTAAAATGTTATTTAGTTTAGTTTAAATAAACAAAAATAAACATGTGCTCAGTGTGAACTGTGACGTGGTAGAAGTGAAACCTGCAGAAAATGTAAAAATATATCAAATAAACGGTACATATGAACAATACATCACGCTGGCTATGATGCCATTCCCCAAGGCTTCGTAACCAGTAGGAGCCAGTAGGTTCGTAGCTAGTAAAGACGAGACCGAGATAATAGGAAACATTCTATAATGTATTCTATCTCATTCTCTCGCAGGGTAAATCTATAGATTTATGTGCTTTTCGCTTTTTCTTTACATCGAGATTCAGATCACAACGGAGCTAAAAAAGTTTTCACTTCAAAATATATTATACATATAAAATAAACCACAAAGGAAGGACTTTACCTGCTACAAACGTTTTCGATATTACTTCGAACCCTACAAATCAAAATGAAACCACTTCCCAAATCCTTTAATTAGGATCCAGCCCCCGTCCGTCAGCGTCCGTCTGTCGGATACCTATCACAAAAGGCAGTATTAATTAACGAATCCAATATCCAGTCGATACAAGTAGGTATCCATAGCTTTCGATGTAATTACGGGATGTCACCTCCATACCTACGTATACTCGGAACAAAGCGGGGACTAGCAAACAGGGTCCCGGGGATAGCAACCGAGTCAGGTGGCTGAGGTGATGCAATTCACCTACAAAAGCGCGCTGAAATATCGCACGCAATTTCAGCTCTTATTTGCACTACGTTTGTAACTATAATAGTGTGAGATTTTCCGAGCCCCGGGCAATGTGCAGGGCGACGGTTGCCAATGGTTACATCTAGGCCGCGATGGACTGTCTACATGTGTTATATTGAGTTATTATTTGACTAGGGATGTTTCCCGTATATTTATATAAATGCATGAACAGCTTCCGAGAATACCCGGGTATTAAAATCGATAGTTTCGTCTGATGTTTATAGGATTTCTTGTGTTAATGGGAAAATGAACGGTTGGTTGTATTTGAACCCATCTTGAAATTAAGTGTTAAGAAAATTTGAACATTATGTAAATAATTTTAATGCATATATTTAAAAATAATTTACATGGTAATTTTTCTTAATCAAATTTTCTATATTAACAAGATTTTCAAATTTTAATTACACTCTCCGTTTTTGTACAATTATATTATCAAAATTACATTTTATTCAAAAGTAGATGGCCTAGCAGACATTTTGTCCTTTCCAATAGCCACTCTAATAACTCGACCACAGCACCATCTATCCCGTTTTTTCCTGATAACTTTTCCATGGCCATAAACAAAACAAAAAAGATTTACGAATATCTAATCTTTCAAGCATGACTTATGATCTTGAGTTCATACAAAAATCAAATAAAAAAAGAATATTGCGTTTTTCCCGAATTTGAACATTTTTTCCGTAAGCTTTCCCAATTTTTCTTGTCCTAGAAACCTACTTGAGACTATTACGAATATTACCAAACCAATAATAGCCAAATCGATCCAGTCTTTCTGAAGTGATGTGCGTACTAACGAACAGCATTTCATTTTTGTTTATATAGATTTTTGTTAATGAATCGAAATAGGATTTAAGAATTTCTTAACATCTCAAGACTTCAAGAGTGTTGAAACACCCAAGCCAACCTCACCTACACGAGGTGCATCCTGGATAGTAACGAATGAGTGAATGGAAATATCGGGGTGGTGAGGCTGTTCCGACCGACTCGGTCGCTACCACCATGCGTATGGTGAAAAGCCCGTTATTTTCATATGGGCGTTGTTTCGGGAACTGCTGATGCATATCCAGTTTCTATCTACCCGGGCCGGCCTGACATACCATGCCATGCTACCATAGAAAAAAATATGTGTAATTTATATAGAAAATGGTTCTCATAAGATTATATATAGTCTTGAGACTATCATTATATTAGGTCCTTACATATGAAAATGTCGTTTAGTACGGGAGGAATATAAAGACTTTTTTTTTAAATATATATTTAATTAATCAAACTATGCACCGTTGTTATCTATGCACTTTTCCCATCTCATAGGTAGTTCATTGATCCCTTTACTAAAAAAACCATGGGGGCGAGAATCAATAAACTCTTTGAAGGCGGTTTGGACTGCCGCATTTTTAATCTTTATCAAAAAAAAATCGCACATTACCTTATTGTCGTTCACGTATAAGTGATAGGCATATGCTATCGCGGATTTTTTTAGATATGCTAAGGACTAATAATTTCGTATAACATTTTATTTACGTATCATTAACCATTACGCTAGCGCACGCAGATAAAGCAGTTCGAAAACACTTCAACTTCCGACTTACTTAACAAAAATCGATATTTAAGGATATTTGTGATTTTTAACCTATACTATAATACCTCGTGAGCCAACAGGTAGTTTCAGAGATTAGCATGTTTAAACAAACAAACAAACAAAAGACTCTTCCTCTTTATTACATTAAGTAGACGTATAGATATGCTCCGCCTCTGACAAATAAATACATTTAAAATTATTTTTTCGATAAAAAATATTATAAAAACTTTTTATTAGGAAAATATATTCAATTATATATAATGTAGGAGGTGTCATCTATTAATAATTTATTTATGTAACATGAAAGTTGCTAGATTGTTTACATTTCCACTGTGCTAAATATTCTCTCTCACAGGTCAACATAGTTAGACCTAAATTTTATAATACCTTCAGTTTTGCTATGTTCGTCAACGAATTATATGCTCCTTGAAATAAATCCTTCAGAAATTCCATATTCAAGACGGAAATTACATTTTGCAGCAAACTTAATCCCCGAGATGACGGGTGAAGCTGTCATTGGTTACAGAACGTGCCCGGCGATATTATAGCGGGACAAATGGGGCTTGAAGCGCTTTGAAAAGATAAAACGCCACACAGAACCGCTCTGGGAGGGAACCCTGCTATAAACATGATTGAATATTCTCTTCTAAGCATTATACCCCTTCAATAAAACTTTTAAGTTTATAGAGTCGGTCGAAGTTAACATTTATTTAAAATACCTAAGATATTTTTATTCATTTATGTATTAACACTTGAGAAAACATGTTAGACCAACGAAAAATCTTAAAACTCGTATTTTTTTCCAAAGTTGTTTTATTGTATTAATTGATCAAAAGATGATATTGGGTACCATCAATTAAAAACTACATATTTTGTTACGCCAAAACACTAGATTGCCTAGAATGGCACGCGGGAGCCGCGTGGATTAATCGGAAGTAAATGTATACATATTTCTTGCTGTGATTATTTTAAAAAGAAATTGATCAATACACAAAGTGCTAGATGTCTCCATTTAGGAGGTTGTATGTGCGGACGATGCCTTTCTGACTGATAACCTTGAAAATTTGCAGAGATATTTCGGCAATTTAGATACATCGTGTAGTTAATTCGGCTTAGCAGTCAGTGATTCAAAACCCAGACTTTAAATCAAACTATGAGAAGCAAATCGTCGAATGACAAATTAACCACTTACGCAACTACTTATAGAAAAACAATGCGATAACACAAAAAATAATGATAACTGTAAAAGTATTTTTTAACGTAATTACAGATAATTAAACGTAATAATATGAATAACACATAACTAGTTACATAGCAAGCAGAATGAGCTAGCTATACCTGATTTTACACCAGCTATTTATTAATTACTAATTGGTTTCCGTGAATTCATTCGCATAAAATATTTAAAATTCCACGGGAAGTATGTAACAGGATAAAACACAAGCGAAATAAAATAAAAAAACGCCTATTTGCGAAACACAGCATATGATTAATTATATAAGAACAAAACGTAAAATGTGTTGTGTACCGTATTAGGATACATAATTATTATACAGAATGTAATGGAAATCTCTTTTATAAATTTAATCGGTGGTATTTATGCCCAGGAACATGTTTTTTTTATAATTTAAGCATAAAATAAATAAGCGTCAAATTTAAAACAATATCAAAACCAAGTGGTCATTATGTCCACATTTGAACTCGCTGATTGAAAAAATGCATTGTAATGCAACTAAAGCAATGATGACTCAGTGGTGGCATGAACGGACACCGCGTCTATCGACGCAAGTTCGAATCTCTGGAACGAGTTTGAGCTTTTGGTGAAGGAAAATATCGTGATAAAACCATAGCATGATGGTAGAGCATTTTCTAATGCCCGTCTGGCTAGCTACCAACCTAAAATTAAAATCTATCATAGAGCACTTATAAGTGTGTTCCGGCAGATACAGTTGAGAGCCATTCCCCATTCGGCTTAGTGTATTACGATCTTGAGCCACGTCGTCTCTTAATAACAGACGAGATTGTGATTCAATGCTTATCCTAAAGAACTTTAAAAAAGTCTGGCGCTTAGTTCAACAAGTATCTAACTTAGATAGACATATTCGACTTACAATTGAATCCACGAGAACCAGAGGCCTAAAGTTATTGAATTCATACTCGATCTATTTTAGTATGACGTAAATAACTTTAGGTTATTGTGGTTATATAAAAACAATTTTTTTGATTATGAATATATTATGTTAAATGTTTTTAAAAATGCAGAAAGGCCACTCTAGTTTTCGTGGCTTCAATTGACAATATGTGAGATAGGGCACCTTCACTCCCCTAAACAGAGTCTGTTTTAAGTAAATTAAAAATATTGAATTATTTCCAGCTTCCTGAATATAAATGCAGTTACCTATTCAAATTCACCGACTTTAATTTCATCCTGTATGTAGGAGGAATTATGTCATGGTCGAGTTCCTCTCCACCGCGGCACCGGCTGTCTCACCGTTATCTCGTGGTCCCCGGAGATAGGACATAAATCTACCTAGTACCTCGTTCTTTGCTACAATGTAGTGCACGATGACGACACCCGATACTTCTTAATATTCCTTCGCCATTTTACACTTTAACAAAATAAATAATACGTTAAGTTTCTACTCCTTTTTAAGCGTATTGCGTGCATGAAAGACTGAGAGATTTGGCATGGTTAAAGTTCATATGGAGGAGTGCAGAAAGCTAAAATTTATCTATAAAATCTGTTACTAATATATAAAATAAAATTAATTAATACTGCGAATCCTAACTCGACCAGTGCTATTGAACTTAGTGGTGATATAATATTCATTTTTTAGATTCATACTGCAAATGTCAAACAGAAAGTAGTCTATGATCAAAAAGTAGCTGGTCGAATTTCGACCTTAGGGCGATCGCTAGTCTAATTAAATACTCATCATTTGTGTTCTAATGACTATTCTTAATTGATGGTTTGTGAAATACGCACGTGGACCGTCATTCCCCGAACCACCCGTATGTTACACAAATTAAAAATATTAAATTAGTTTCGTGTTATATGATATTAAATGTAACGCGAATTCCGAAAAAAATCGTTTATTTTTGGGGCTCACGCCTTCGGACGTTGAATCGATATTCTGCCGATCATACCACTCGACCACCACGGCTTAATTTTTTACTAAAGAAATAATGTTTTTTAGTGAAATCGTTTTAGTACCCCCCGCTGCGATATAGGATTTACGCTGCGAGAGAATGAGATAGAATATTATATATACGATTAATGCGAGCGCTGATTTTCACGACTATTATCGTCTTCGAATAGGACTAACGGTGTGACGACCAGACTTGTACGCACTGTTGTATATGCAGTGGTCGATATTTAGAGTCCCGCTGATTTAGATTTTTTTAAAGAACATATTTTTGTTTGCTGTAGGTTTCACTCCTATCGCTTGTGAAACACACAATTTTTTTTGACGTGACAACGTCTTATAAATTGGTTTGGCGGGTGACACTTCAAGAAACTGCGTTACGCTCCGCTCACGTTATGCGCTCACAATGAGAGCGAGTGAGAGGCACGCGTCCCTTCCACTCGGGCATGGTTAGCCCGCCTAAGAGCGAGAGAGACAGACATAAAGTTGTTGTCACGTAAAACTTTCGCCCGTATACCGACTTTACAGGCAACCAATTTTTATATTATACTTACATTCTATTTAAAAATAATGTCAGAATTGATCAACAAATTTAACGACTGTAATTTAAAATTAGTCTACATTTTTGACGGAAATTTCTCAATGTTCTAGATATTTCCCTGGAAACGACAACACCAGCGCGGTGTCGAGCAAAAGTCGTCCGGGGCCGCGAGGGAAGCGCCCGTGCCACCACTATAAATCACCAATAAGATTCATGACTCCTTATTGCGTCGAGCCACTGCGCGTTTTACGGCCTTTTTACGCTACCGAAGATGGAAGCCTTTATAAAAATGTTACATATATCCTCATGTTTAGTAATAAGATTAATATCTATAAAAATGAAACTCTTTCTCTATAGCGGCCAGCATTATTTTCGAGAGGTTTGCTGACCGACATGAAAACGCCGACCGTTGTTTATACTCTGCAACCATCAGACACAGTGTCGTGAAAAAAATATGTACATTAATTTCGCTTCTTAGTAACTCTTTGTTATCATAACTTTTAGTCAATTGTTTTGTGTGTCAATATTTATGAAAAAATTTCGTACAAAAAAAAAAACATTTGTTTTAGAAGTTTATCACTCCTTAGCGGACGTTCATTTAATACGTGAAGCGATTTTCGACCCGCTCCTCCTTTGTTGAGATTTTGTGAGATTAGGCTCTACCATAATCTCAAGTGAAATTTTAAAAAATTCGTATTTTATTATATTAATACTTAATACGTGAAGCAAAAAATTTATACCCCCTTTTTAAGCGTGATGTGTGCACGGAAGATTGTGATATTTGGTATGGTTAAAGTTTATATGGAGAAGGAGCGCAGAAAGCTAAAATTTATGTATAATATCTGTTACTAATATATTAAATTAAATAAATTAATACTGCGAATCCTACAACGACCAGTGACATTGAACTTAGACCCCCTCTCCCCTCCCCCTCTCTAACTAACTCTAATTTAACCAGTTTTCTCTCAATTTTAAAGTTTCTTGCGGAAAAAAAAACGTAATATTTGCCTCATGTGAGATTGGTTGAGATTTGGCTCGAACCCCCCTAAATGCCTCACGTAATTAATGGAAACACCTAATTACAGTCAATATAAGTATTTCAAAAAATACCTTTAGCCCGGTATAATATCAGAACAACAAAGACAGGCATGTTATGCTGCTGAAAGTGGTATTAGAGGAAATAATTAAAAACCTTGTTAGTCTCAGTTGAGAGCAATAAGAGGCAGGCAAAGGCGCGACGGGAAAGCAAAATAAAACACGAGGTTGGAACGGACGTCGACTCTGAACCTGTATAAATGCAGCACATTTCCAGCCGTCTGCCTCTTTATTGCCCGCCTCGTGGAAGACAAAAGAACTAAAACTGCGCCTCGGGAATATTAATAAGAATTTATCCTATGCCAAAGGCTTCACCGGGGCTTTCCTCTAAAAAATTCTTTGAAGCTTTGAACTCAACATAAAAAAGTACTTTCTCCTTTTTATAATTCCAGCACTTGCAACAGTATCAGCTTATTAATTAATCAATGACTAATTAAAACAAGGGAAGTACAGTGAAAAAATATCGTGCCGAGCCGTTTATATCTTACAATAAATAAAAATTGCTACGAGTACAATATAACAATAGATACGTCCTTTTTCAGTTTAAAAATACATATTTAAAATTAAGAAATGTATAATATAATGTGTAATATATACTACATTTATGGTACCTACACTAGTGCTATAAAGAGATGATAAAGTTTGTGAATATGTTTGTAGGCACGGACGTGTCACAAAACGTTCATGTTTGTAGGAGGCAATATATCTGAAACTACTAATCCGATTCTTAAAATTATTTTACTAATAGGAAATTACGTACGGGCTGATGGCTACAGGCTTTAATCTTTAAGCTTTATCTTGATATTAACCAATTCGCAGGCAATTGCCAGTACTTAATAAAATTGTAAATTTTAATATAGTTTTGAATTTGATATAGGAGTAACCCGAAGACGGATCTAGACTAAGAACTAAGCAGTAACAATAAAATTACAAGAAAAGATAATAAAATGTAGTCCAATTTTATTCGAGATACGATACGTAATTCCCGTGGAAAGTTAATACCATTTTCACGTGAAAGAAGTCAAGGGCGTCAGCAAATTCATCAATGATTTCTTACTGTTGAATTTTCACTAAGAAAATATTTACATAAAAAAACATTTTTCAAGCAATGTTTTCTAGCAAGCAATTCTTTATAGGTTTTAGGGTTTGGTTACAATTTCACCTGATTTTAAGTGACGATGTGGCCCAAGATGAGAACATCTTAAGCACTTATCTGTAACGCTAAGCCTAGTGGAGGACCGGCTCTAAAGTGCAGCTGCTAGAAAACACCTATATGTATTTGGGGACATATTAACAACTTGGGAATAGTAGCCAACCAGATAGGCATTAGAAAATTCCATTCTATGGTTTCATCACGTTGTTTTTCTTCACTGAAAGCTCAGATTCATTGCAGAGCTTCGAACTCGCATTAGTTTAGTCTACAAGTTCAAATTGGTGTTAATTCTGGATAAATCTCCTAAAAATATGATTTCAATTGAATTTGGAATGACGTCTAGAAAAATGTATATCGATGACTTTACAGCACAGAAAATATTGGTACATACGAATTATATAGCCTATTGTTATAGTAAAATAGTTACACCTAGATAAGTCCCTACAGATATACAACTGCTTAAGACGCTTACATGATAACTAAACAATATGATTTCAATTGAATTTGGAATGACGTCTAGAAAAATGTATATCGATGACTTTACAGCACAGAAAATATTGGTACATACGAATTATATAGCCTATTGTTATAGTAAAATAGTTACACCTAGATAAGTCCCTACAGATATAAAACTGCTTAAGACGCTTACATGATAACTAAACAATATGATTTCAACGAAATCTTTAAAATTGATACGAGTGAAGTCAACTCTACGTTTTGTATTTCGTCTGTGATGGCTTGTCACGTAACTGTTACCACCAAATAAAAATCGTTAAATTTAACCGCATTGTCCCTTCAAAAGTTTTTCTATCAACTACCCTTACAATTAAAAATACACTAAAAAACTGTTAAATATTTAGTTATACATAGGAAGTTGAAAATAACTTCATGTTAAAATCCATACATAACTGTTATTAAATATGTATTGATTCGCGTCATTTCAAACGAACCAATCATGATGCAACTTTGGACGCAAAATTTGCATAATTTATTTAATGTAAAATTATGCATATGTATTCACCACTAGTTGGTAATCCGTAAGTAATGTATTAAAACGATAAGTTTAAATTTGCAGCAACGTTTAAGATAACTACACTTCATCAAGACCAAAGTGTTAAACACATTCGGCTCAGAGGTACGTTTCATTCCGGGGAAACTCGTCCCACATTACTGTCGGTTCCAACCGCCACTTATAATGCAGGATCGTGCCTTGAAATAAATTTAGGTAATCGTACAAACCCAAGTTTCCACGTCACATTTGGAATATCCTGCGGCGACATGTCCTCTCGATATGCAAATAACTTTAGAATCACTCATTTTTAAATCAAATTCTACGCATTCAATTTATTATTTATTGGCGGTTTCTTTATCTTTACATCCTAACAGTTCGTCTAAATATTGATCATGTTCTAATACTTTTATCAAACACTAACGAACGCTTATTTTTTTTACAGGTGATGGTGACAGTTATCAAGCAATTTTTTTTATAGTGACGGCACTGTGCCTGGGGGTGCCTAAAAATTTTATAATGGTAACAAAAGCAGAGTATCTAGGTACAATCCAGAAATAATTGCGACTAACGAGAGAAGCAATTCATCGCTGTCATACCGGCCTACAATCCTCTGCGCTGTATACATTGACTGATTCCAAAACGTAACAAACCAAAAGAAAGTTGATGTGGTGGGCTGGGCTTATCAGTCGGGATATACACCGCCTGATCACGGAACGTGAAACACCTTGCCACTATGGCGGGTGTTAGGTACACCTCATGTCCTACCGCTTAGTTAAACCTTATCTGCTTTAGGCGAAAATACCCCCGTAAAGAACATTACACTACCAAGCACCTTTAGATGAGTTTCTGTAAAGTATCTGCGTAGTAATATCAAAGTATGTACTATCAAAATTGTACGTCGTGAAATGTGTGAAACTTATGAATTGAGAGTTATGAACTTTATGATGTTCTGAACTATAAAAAGCATCTAGTGCCTTTTAAGTCTAAGGATCGACAAACATCCTATCACAGATAAAAATCTTAATTTTAATATAATTATGGCGACAACCACCAATCTGTATTTTGCAACAATTGCTCTTGCGAGTCATTTACTATTCTTGGCTTAGCTTACTTATTACCATCATTAAATATAACACTCAACATTGGATTATATTGTGTTCAAATATTAGCACGATGGATAAAAATAAATTAATCAAAAGCTCAAATAGAGCTCAAAAAGTTCAAATATGGAGTAGATAAAAAAAAATCTAACGCGATAACGTTTAGACATTTATGTAATAAAAAGTTTAAAAAAGGCTTTGATTTAAGTTGGTAAATACTACGAATTCCTTACTAATCTTATATCACTCATGTTAGGTAAAGCAACCTAAGTAAAAATAAGTACAAGAAATAGTAAATATCGTCACTGAAGTCATCCACTTGCCTTCTGTTGGCAAATAACAATTCGCACGTCACAAACAGTAGGGTAGGTATTACTTACCTTTATTTCTTCATTATCAACTAGGATACGTCCGTCCATCCACGGGGTTTTTCCATGCTTCAAAATTTCCACGTTGGAATCAAAAACGTACCATGCCTTCGTTAACAGTAGCTTCCCCATACACATCATTAATCATACGAGATGTTCGTAAATAATGCGATAACTATTTTAAGTTATCCATTTTATGATAAGAACGATATCAAAGAAAAATCAAATGGTACGAAAACATATGAATCACTAAATTCGAAACACAAATAGACAAGCCTAAATTTGAATTTGGAATTCCTAACCAAACGCCATATATTTGAGACCAAAGTAGCCAGCTCAACAAAACGCCAATTTCATATGTAAGGACCTAATCTTAATAATAAATCTTATTCAAAAACATTATTATGGTTATTATTGTTTAGAAGTACTTTAATATATTATCTATTACCCCAAGAAGCGAAGAAGTAAGCGATTATGTAAACGATACACTAAACTACAAAAATGGCCGTATCCAGATTTAAAAATAAATATAGCATCTATCTGTCTGTGAGCTTGTCACAGACGAACGCATCCGATTTGTAATGGCGTCACGCGGTCTAGCAAGATGGCCGTACTCGCATCATGAAAATGTCGGCCATTATTCCCAGACCCCATTTTCTTCTTTCCATCGACCTACTAAAAAGGAAAACACATTTCTGAGACCCATCTTGAATTTATTATTTTTACAATAAGATCTTCTGTAGGTACATAATATTAACAAAAAATAATTTAGCTTGATAGGTACTTAATTTTTTATAAAGGTAAATATTCGTGTACGGTGTAGGTAGTAAGAAAATAACGTAAAACCATTAATAAGCCTCTTACCCTATCCGTCTAAGTCAACATCGGTGTTCTCGGAGATGCGGCGGGGTGGAGTCGGAGGGGATCCGTGCCCGTTACCATGACGACGCACGGGGGCGCGGACCCGAATTTTATCGATTCGGTACAGACAGCAGCCCTGGCGAGCTTTCGCCCACACTAACACGATTCAACGCTTCTGTTTGCAGATCTCGTAGATTTACAAGGGCTTTGACATTCGGAAACACGTACAGTGTTTAAATAGCAATCTACCTACATTGGGTTCTCGCAACCACCGCAAATTGCCTTTGTACGTGCTTAGAGACGTAGAAAATGTCTTTATATTTAGAACAAAGCTTATGTGGTAAAATAAAAACCTATATAATTACTACAAATAAAAATTTCTTACTAAAGGGATCATATATATGGAATTTATTAGTATGTATGTTGGAAAGTGTATGAGCTAAAATTATATAAGGAAAAACGAATACACCGAAAAAAAAGATGGTAAAATATCTTATCAATGTAATTTTTCAGTACCAATACTTCGCTAATTTTGGAGACACCAAAATAACGTAATAAAATATAGCACCTTATACATTTTTCAATAAATACATATGGAAAAGTAGATTAAAGTATTAATATTAAAAAAGTATAAGTAATCAACATAAAATAGTACTTAATTGAGGTTTTGAGGCAGGTAAGAAATATTTCTAATTATATGTATGTATAGCAGAAGATAAAACGAGATTATTATGAATTCTTATAATAACGTTGAAAAATGAGACTTGAGATTTATTATTTTTTGCATCGGCAAACCTAGTACCTGTTAACTGATATCTAAAATGAATAAAGTTACAGAAACAAAGCAAACATTGGATGAACCCGAATAAACAACACATTATTTAATTAAAAAATAAAAACCTACGTGGGCACTGTATGTCGGTTTATTAGCATAAGGGAAGTTCGGGCAATAAGAATAATGCAGGTAAGAAAAATATCTGTTTTTTCTAAAAGTTTATAATAGATGGCGCTAATAATTAAGCTAAATACTTATTTCTTAAGTCATGTCACGTGTAATCAGTGAACAATACACGAGACACGCGAGTGCATTTCTATTGAAAAAGAAAAGTATTTTGGTGGTTTTATTACGATTTTTGCGAAGGTTTAGACACCAATATGTTGTATTACATATTAGTTATCTATGAATATATTTTGTTTATATAATTACATGTTTAATTAAGTACTATTTGTGATTGTTAGCTTTTGTTTACCTATTTAACAACAACAAGGTTTTCAACAAGGTGGAAACCTTGTTACATAAACCTGACACACTGCAAAAAGGGTCAACTATTTCAGTGAGAGAAAGCTATCTATCGATAGCCTCGAACATTACACCACTGCAAGTTAGACCTATACCAACCACGCCTGCCCCCATGAAAGGTCGTCAACAGGACAAGAGGCAAAAACCAGGGTTTCGATGTCCAAAGTTGAGCAAGCCCTAAAATTAGAGAAGGCAAAAACGTAAACCAGCAAAACTACAAGATCTTTCGTAAAACAAGCAAAGAAAAACCCTTTGCCCGACCCCTCCGGGTAAAACAGATAATTGGTGCTTTTGTTATTGGTTATAATTGTTAAGTATTTTTTTTTTTTTTGTGAGAAAGATGGTTTAACATAGTACTTACTAATTAAAATAGGCAGAGTTCTATTACTTATTAGATTGTGGTTTTATTAACGCTGTCTATTTTGTTACATATGCTTTTTGCCTGGGCTCTTAGTGACGCGTAGGTACTATATCGTCGGCTGTAAAAACATGTCATGCGTACGATACCTCAAATTGTCGAAATTAATATGAAGGGACGGGACGAGATAGATACATAATTAAATACGAATACGATCGTATAGTAATTAAATAAGATTGTTAACGAATTTATAGTATAATTCTGGTAAAGATGAATTAACGCTATGATTTAAATTTATTAGGTAGGTAGGAATAATTTACAATAACTTAATGGAAGTAATGTAAGAAACTGTTGTTCCCACTTAAACCTTCTTGTGTTTTATCTAATGTTGTTTGATGATTTTGATTATCTTGAAACTACCTGTCTTTTGCAATACAAATATCTTTCGACACAGCAATGTTATAGTAAAACTTATCAATCTATTTGGAAGTCTATCACTGAAAATAGTTCATTGCATGTTAAAACAGTTTTTGTTGTTAGCCTCAGATACCAGACGACACATAGTTTATAATTACAATTTATTGTAATTACTAGCGGTGCCCCACGGTTTCACTCCTGTTAATTTTATACGACAAACATTGCTAATGCACCCGTGTATTCAATTTTTTATACTTTTTGTAAAACTATCGACATTTCTAGGAGGAGTAAATTAATTTTTCAAATTATAATATAGCCTATGTTACTTGATGATACTGTAGCTTTATATTGCTGAAAGAATTTTTTAAATCAGTACGGATGTTTTTGAGTTTATCCATTACAAAGAAAAAACAAATAAAAAATGAAATCTTTCCTCTTTATAATATTGGTATAAAATATTTTTATTAGAAAATTTCTAAAGTATAATTACAAGATTCAAACTATATAAGTTAAAATATAAATATAAAAAAATATACTTTATTACTTTATTAGGTATAAAGAAGTAGTCAGGTAGTTTTATGAGTAGGTTTAACAGACGTAGTTAACCTCTGAAACTATATCTACTGATCTGATTGTAATAATTTTTTGACAGCTATCTTATAAAAATATATCTATATATGAAAAGCTACGTCCAGGCTGATGGCTATAGGCCATCTTTTGTTATTATTAAATGGGAGAATGTATTATAACATAATTATTTTTAACTTAATCTCTGTCTCATAAGTAAACCAGGCGTGTACTTCTTTTTACAGAATTATGTAGTTAATCAAGTGGTTTTTATTACCTCAGACTTCAAATATATTTTTTATGGTTCTGTACCTCAAAAGTAAAAAAGGATCCCTTATGGGATCATGAATAAAAACCTATAGGGTATTTATAGTTGACCTAGAATCATGAAATTTATCAAGAAGCAATGTCATATAGCACAAATAAAGGGAAACATCCGAAAACCGTAAATTCGTAGTTACTTTAAAAAATTGCGATTATAATCTTATTTGCAGTTGATATATATGTCGATGTATGGGGAAAATAGTTTTCCATTGGCAAAGTTAAGTTTGTTCCTCAATATATTTTATCTTTTCGTTAGAATTTGTTCGGTGATTTCTTCAGCAATGTAACCTAATTATTTTTATGATTGTAGCTGTTACAATTAAGGAACTCTCGATGCGCGAGTCCGATTCTCACTTGCCCGGTTTTTTTAAACAGACTGCCTAAATACTAACTAGTAAGACGACGGCTAAAAAGTCTGTTTGGACTTTGAACAAACTAAATAATAATATCTTGTAATTAACTATTATGAGTTCAAAGTAGATTGATTACCAAATTTATGGAGTGATTATAGCCTTTACGTATTTAACCTACATAAAAAAGTAGGTATAAATATTCTAAATAGAAATTTCATTTCAACCCCTAAACAACAATTTGGCGATTACGAGAGTAGTACCTAGCAACTTTGAATCGAAAATACGGACGTTGGAGCGATTTTTGAAAAGGGATAAAAAGGAAAGTGGGATCCCGGAGGGTTCTCCACGCGAAATATGAACTATCGCACCCTTCACGCCACGGCCCCTATCAATTGTTACCAGTTGTGCATATTTTTACCCACAAACAATCCGTTGGTTTATGTTAAATCACGTGAAAACGAGAATACGAAATATCGTTTTCAAATCACTCGTCTAATTTTCGTTTTTTTTTTTAGAAATGTAATTTCTTATGAATATATATGAGATAACTACTGTAAAACAGATTTTTCAAGAAAACAGTTTTTTTTCTTTATCTCAAATTTGAGACTGATATTAATTTAAATACATATTTAAATACGGTTCATATTTATATTATATTTTATAACTGTTTAACATAACATGATATTTATTATAGCTGGCCCCGCAGACGTTAATCTGATTATTCCAGTAGTCAATAACTCGACCACAGTGCCACCTATCGCGTTTAGGGATAGCAATAAAACATTTTTCATGAAAACAGATCTACCAACTTTCTTAACGATCGTGCAAAAGTTTGTTGGAATTTATCGTATATACCAACAACCATTTTTATATACCTAATTATATTTTTATATAGGTAAGTAGCTCGACAAATTAACGGCAATATCGCTAATGGTAAGCACAATACAATCGATACAAAGGTATCACTAGCATGTTGCAGTCGTTGAACCCCCTTTCCCCAACGAGTTCTGAAAACCCTACTCACTACAGGAACACAACACAAGGTTAATTGGCTACAATCTTCTGTAGGGTGGCGGTATTCCACCAGTCGGGCTGCCCTCTAGTATAGAGATATATCTAAAGAAATTTATCTGTGTCTACTTTCTGCTGTCTTAAAATTGGAAAAATGATTTAATAACAAGATCCTTATTTAATTAAATTAGCGATCGCCTTAAACTCATAATTCGACCAGCGACTTTTTGATCATAGTCTATTTTCTGTTTGACATTTGCAGTATTCATTAACCTAAACAATGAGTATTAGCTACATTACTTGCTGTCACTTTTCGTTGAGTGACAATGTCAATATTTTGGAGGGGTCTAAGTTTAATGGCACTGGTCAAGTTATGATACGCAATATTAATTTATTTAATTTAATATATTAGTAACAGATATTATAGATAAATTTTAACTTTCTGCACTCCTTCTCCATATAAACTTTAACCATGCCAAATCTCACAGTCACGCAATACGCTTAAAAAGGGGTAGAAAGCTTTTGCCTCCCGTATTAATATATAGATTTAATTAAATTTCATGTACAAATATATAATCGGATATTAAAAATAACATACAGAAAGTAAAAAATCATACGTCTATAGCGGTCAATGTTGATAAGGGTCCCTTTTCATACTTGAATATAAGCTGTCAAGTAATTTTCTATTTTGAGGTGTTTCATTAAAGTAATATATAAAGGTTAGACGAGAACCACAAGAAAGGTTTTCAACGATAAAGAACTAGTTTCTATAACGACGTTGTAGCTGTAGAACCAAGTATATTGCATAAAACTATTATAATATCTCACTGGATAAATGTATGAACTGTTTGTTAGTTTATAAACAAGCTAGTGAGATTGTAAACTGTTGGTAATTTTGAAAGCTATCGGTAAAAAATTTGTAAGTTTATAAAGTAACTGGATTGCTTAAGCTAGCTTTAGACACTTGAGAACTGAAACTGTGATCATAACGCACGAGCCCAGCGAGTGGACCGCGGCATTGGGTAACGAATGCCAAAAACGAATTAACCGTTGAAGATTCACATTTTTCAAGTTAGTATCATGATTTTTTTTATTTAATAGTCAACCTCAAAAATTCAAAATAATTATTAGTGTCCGTTCACAATCTACCGATAGTTTACAATGTCACTAGCGTCCGTTTTCAATAACATATCTTATTTCACTATCCCCGATTAGTACATATTTGCAATAGGTATTATCTTTATCTGAAGACAAATATCGGCTTCCCTCTTATCTATGCAAGCTATAGGATAGGGATATATATTATGTAGATAACAAAAACTATCCATTGATAAGTTATTGGGAAAAAGTAAGGGCACAGGTTATATTTGTCTATCTTTAGTAACTGAAACAACGGATAGATAGGTTATTGAAAAGGCCGTAGATTGTTTATAATCTAACTGTTCGTACAATTTTATTATCCAGTGACATACAATACCAGAAATTTGTAGAAATAAAAACAATCTAATACAATCTGAGTAATCCATATAAGCAACAATCAAAAGCAAACGGGACCGGGAAAATTTGGGACAAAGAAAAAACAGTTTTTCCAGTCGACTTCCGTAGGCAGAATACACAAAAAGTATCCGAGGGTCCGATTAACACAGTATCCTTGAAGATGTCGCTCGCAAAAAGGGGCATAAGGGGACAAAAGATTCTGAAATATTTCTCATTGAAGCAAAGGGCGTCGAGCGGTCGTGGGGTGGTTCTCATTCTCCACGCGACGTGACACCCCGCTACGCGCTACGTAACAGACTCAGGCTACGGTATCCATAATTTATGCTTTCGAGCGGACCACGAAAAATAAATGAATAACAACTCCAAGAGAAAATGGGAAAGTAACTAACGCTTGCGAAAGAATATTTGTTTATACTTCTACCTATATCTATCTATCTATCTATAATAATAAATCTGTACTCCTGTCTGTACTTTTTATGTTACCAAAATTTCCCGATAGGCACAATATATGAACGATACTGATCACGAATATGCCAAAATTATTGTCTGTCTGTCTGGATTGATTTATTCTTATGAAGTTTTGTTTTCGGGATACCTGTCATTGATCAGTTGATAGGGTAAGAAATTTCAACATTGCCTTTAGGAAAAGTAAAAAAATCCCTAGAAAACAATTTTCCGTAATTCTTGACCGATTTTGATCAAATTTTGTACACGAAAAATAGAAGCCATTCCATGATTGATGAACTATGAGAATTATCAATAACATTTTTAGGAATCGTAAAATAAAGATTATCCAAAAATTTAAAATTTCATTGATTCTAAACAGACACACGTGCACACCACATAGTTACATAGGTTCTGTAAGGGTCTTTTTTTCTTTTTTTACGATAGTTAGTTTCGCGACCATGTTTATACATGTATATATATGTATGTGTTAGTTTAGCTCAATTTTTCTACAGATAGAGAAATAGTCAGATCGCGATCTCATTGCAATCGAGGCAACAGCACAAGCCGAGGTTCGGTCAATTTGGCACCTTGCGCGCATGATGGCCAAACTTTTGCGGCTGAGTACCTTAAGCGCTCGCCTCCAAGCCACGGTGAAGCTGTAAAAACTGTCAGTGGCTCTAGTTCTAGGGCTCCGAAGGCTAACAGTACAGTCAGTCAGAAAAAAAAAAACAATGCCACATATTTTACTATACAACGTCGTACAGTGCGGGTACTCTGTTTGTTTGTATTATTATGATCAGTTTGTTAGGTACTAAAATGTGCCGTCGTAATGGTGGTGTCGTCTACAATATAGGCGCCCTGGTTCATGGGCCGCCCTGGTTTTAAGACCGCCTTGGTAGACGTGCCGTCCTAGTTAAAAAAAGGCTCTGGTGGCAGAATTGTACGCTGATTTAAGGGAGTTGATATTAGGATCCTTGTTTGCGCGACCCCTAGTCCAAACACGATACGCGCCTTGCTTCTTACTTACAGCATTCACAATCGTACCAAGAGTGTCCTCTGCGATTACAGACGATATCGGAAAACGGAATTTAATATTCCATTGCAGTTCTAATCTCATCTGCAAACGCCTTAGCAACCGCTGAAGGATCTTTCCCATCAAAGCAGCGCTACCGCCAAGGGAAGGATGCAAAATAATCCCGCATTCCTTCTTAATTTGCTGATGAGTAGTGTCAAACTGTACGGCTAATTCTAACGCAGGGTGGAGGCGGAGCGCGCGGCACACATGTCACGACTAGGCAGTGGTCCGATGAGCCCAAAGGCGAATCAACTAACGCAACCATAGTAAACACAAGATACCCAGTTGGATGGCTCGTCAACAGAAGGTCCAGCAAAGAGGCATGACCATCAACATCAGGAATCCGAGTGGGATGGATTACCAGTTGAGTCACGTCATGAATTAGAGCGAAAGCAAGGGCAGTTCGTCCTGCATGGTCTGTCTTGGAGGAGCCCAACCGCGATTCGTGGGTCGCGTTAAATTCCCCTAAGGCTACCAAATCCGCAGTAGAAACTGCTCCTGTGCATCGTCTGTCGCCCTGCTTAAATACTCAAACAGCCGAGTAGTCTCATCATCCCCGTTATGGGCATAGAGGCACCGGTCAACGTGCACCCAGAGGACAGAGAAGGAAGGGACCTCTTTACAGCGCAAACGGCAAGCAACACACGTCTGACCACACATATTCTGGTTTGATTCGCTTGAAAGTTCCTCTCAAGCAGTTATCCGGGGTAGTGAAAGCAGGACGTATTGGCCGGAAGGCGAATCTGTGTCTCCGTCAAGAAGATCAAAACAGGCTGAATCGTCTCAAGGTGTTAGTGGACGGCATTTAAGTTGAACTGGAGTCCGCGGATTTTAGCAAACTCCACCGTAAAAGCAGCGTCGGGGTTGTACGCCGCTGTGGCGCTATCGCACCGGCTTTAATAATTTCCACCGTCATGTTTAAATGAATAAGTAAGGAAGAAGGGAGAAAATGTGCAGGGAGAGTGACCTACATCCAAGCTTCGAGTAAACCAATGTGAATCACAAACTCATTATAATACATGAGAGAAATACATTAATTCGGAGGACGGAAGGGCTCCGTTACCCTCCCGGAATAAGTCGCCGGGACCACAAACCTCACGACGAACTTACTCGAGATTATTCGCGACATGGTGAGGCAGCCTCTCATTGAGATTACCGATGATTAGGCCTCTGAGCTATATTGGGGGCGGTCAGTAGAACAACCGTTTCTACGGGTCTCTCTGGCCGCCGGGTCATTGCAGTTCTCCCAGGCAATGAGTCATTGCAGAATCCCACCAGTACCTATGTCAAGACGAAAGTCACTCGTTAAATGAATATGCATAGGCTGATCCTGAACCGCGACTCGCAAAAGTAAGTCACTATGACGGGCTTTTCACCACATGCATGGTGGTCGCAACCCAGTCGGGCAAAACAAGCCTACCACCCCGCTATCGCCATTTCCTCATTCGTTGCTCAGCAGGTTGCACCACATGCAGGTGAGGTTGGCTTGGGTGTCTCAGTGCTGAAGAAGTAATTCGACACCCCTTACACCCCGAAAACATAGGCAAATGCACCTATTGCGAACTCACGTGCCTATTACAGTATTACCTATCTATACCATCCCTGTGATATCAACCACGACTCGTAGCATACTTCTGGCGGTTATATCGGGCAGCGTCGCCTAAAGCCAACAAAAAAAACGAGTAATCACAGTTGTACCTACTATTTTGCAATAAACTAAACAGTTGTCTGTTTTCTTTTGTTCTGTTTGTAATGTCAAAATAATAGCTTTTTACTAAATGCATATGAAAGTATATACGACACCTATAACAAAACACCCATTTTTAAAAATTTTGTCTCTCTGTTTGGCCCGGGTAATCTCCGAAACGGTGAGACCGATTTTGACAGGACTTTCACTGGTAGATAGCTGATTTTATATGGAGTAACGTATGCTACATTTATTTTAGAAAAATAATTAGGGTTCCGCACAAATAATTAAAAAAAAACTGGTCATGGTGATTCAATTCGGATGCTTAAATGGCTTACGCTGAGTAAACCATAAGAGATATAGCAAATTAATGTACTAAGTAATTGTAGACATTAAAAAGACCTACAAAAATGTCAGCGAGAGTATATATCTATCGTCTAAGGAACACCCACAATAAGCATTTTTGTCTTTAAAATAGCCGGGAGCGGGGAACAAGATTCGCGCGGGCACACCTAGTTTATTCATATAATTTTCTCACTAACCGTTATAACGTAGGTATACTTATTGTATAAACTCAGTATCATACCTATGTAGCTATTCATTATCACGTTGATAATTTCCTGTAAATTTGTTGTGTAAAAAGGCTAGAATTAAATTATTAAAAAAAAATAGTTACGAAATTCACAGTATCAACCACAATGTTTTGATCTATATACGAAAAATCAAACTGGAAAGAAATATTTGTACGTGTACACCGTACGTATTCCTTACACGACGTCGTGTTTATTGTAGGTCGATTATACATACCATAACAAAGTAGGTACTTACCGTAACCGAAAAAAAAAATGCTTACTCATTAACCTGTACAATCGTGTGTTGTAATACTGATGATTAACAAAATTTATTGGACACATTACACTACCGTTGCTCAACCCACACACGGAACCCGCATCTAACATTCACGAGGCTTCATGAACTCTCTGAAGCATTTTACGGGTTATCGCGCGAGAAACTTGGACATGAAAACCAGTTGCTGGCTCGAGGACTAAAAGGACCCGTGTTGGGTAATGGGGATCAGCGGGTAATGGTAGTAAAAAGTAGGTAAAAAAACTAAAAAACGCTGACAAGTAAATATCATTCGAAATGAATTTTGGTTTATTGGGAGTTAACTTCCACTCGAAAGAATAAGAAAGTAGTATAAAAAAAATCTGTGGACAAAGTCAAGGGACATGTTCTTCAATATAATCACTTCACCTCAGAGTCAGATACAAGTTTCTGTAATAGATGTGATGACGATGCAAAAGATGTTAAAAACGGGTCCTTGATTTGCGATGAGTTTGGTCGCAAAAATAAGTCGTAGTATCGCTCCGGTGCACTTCGTGTAGATGATGGGCACACGCCGACTACTTCCAATAGATTCAGCAGAGAAGGCTATGAGTGCGATAAGTGCTGTAGATGTGTTGACTCTCATTGTCTTATATGATGAGTACCATTAACCGCATATCGGTGCAATTGTGACTAAAGTTGTTTTTCTTTTAAAGTGTAATTATAACCAAAGTACGATCATAAAATTTAAAAAACTGCTTCTTATTGATCCATAATGTTTTAGCAATAAAAATACGTTTTACAATAACCTCAAATAAATTACTTCATATATTTATTAATTCTTGCTTAAGTGACATTACCCACTTTTCCCCTTGAACGGCAAAATGACGGCTCTGTATCTGATGGTAAGCAAACTACAATTCAAAAATAGCATTAACCACAGAAAGTTTGGCAATCCATTGACGTCCGTCCGTTACCTTTTTCAGGGTTTTAACATTTGGCCATTATCTCACATGATCAGCGGCGTAAGTTGCCATAGACGGGTACTGTATAAAAATTTGTTGGGGGCCCAAATGAAGGGTAAAGATTTTTCACAAGAGAAACAAATACGCTCGCACCGAATTAAAATAATTATTTATTAACTATATTAATATTTACTTTACTTACAATTAATCCTCAAAGGTGGCGGTAATAATCGATGGGGATAAGGTTAAAGTAACAAGTCACTCCCCAGATATTTGATAACAATATCGCCGCCGTGTTTCTGTTTCGAGTCATATGAGCCCATCGAGCTGTACATTGGTTGGCTTGAGTATTTCTGCGCCAAATTGGGTGCGCTGAATCCGGCGGCGGGCGGCGACAGTTGTAGACATGCAAAGTTTTATGAGACATCGATGATCTCGAGTCAACCGTGTCTGAGTATCTACCCTGCATAAAGGACACCTGTGACCGGGAGTTCCCGATAGTAGTCGGGGTGAAGGGGGTGACTCGCCTTCCCTGGTGGTTGAAGGACTTGGATACCCTCAAAAGGGAAGCTTCGTGAAGGAAGAAGAGGATTCGTGGCTCCGCCCTTATGTTGTCGCCGATTACCGTGATGCACTTGGATGACTTCAAGAGAAGAGTAGCGGATGCACACGGGCTACTTCCCTCAATCTTGGAAGACAGAAACTGTGTGCATATTTCGGAAACCGGGAATGGACGACTGTACCAACCCAAAGTCTTACCGTCCTATAGGCTTGCCCGTGTTGGGGAAGCTCCTGGCTCGATGCTTGCGCTGGAATCCTGCCCAAACTCGGCGTGCGGCAGTATGAGTTCCTAATCATGTATGAGATTTAATCCATATATTATGATATGATTCTTTTCCCAGGAAATACGGCCTAAGAGTTTAAGTGAGATTGGGATAACCTTTTACGAATTTTTTCTTACACGCATTCGGGGCCCGTATCATTGTTACGACTGATACGGCGGTAGCTACGTCCCTAAACATGATGTTAAAAAATGATGTAGCCCAAAATGAAACAGGTTAAGGAATTAGATCTCAATTAAGGATTTCAATAAAACAAAATTGTATCATTTTACTATTATATTCAAATTTCAATGACTACCAAACTAAACGAATCGTTATACATAATTATCCTTAAATAATTTTAATTGATTCTGAAAAAATATAAAAATACGCTATACATTCCGACAATCTGCGATTGCAAGACGAAAAAAAACTGAACACATTAATTAAAAAAAATTATATACTACTATACGCTAAAAACTTTGTGTCATAATAGTTTCTTAAAAGCAACATTCAAATTAACGGCAGTTTATCATTTAAAAAAAAACTACAAATATAAAGTAGATAACTACGTCACTTGACCATTAAATATTTTGGAGTGCATTTTTAAATTAAGCTATTAGTCTGACAGCATATCACTCACTTAATGTGTAGCTTTGTTGTTAAGCACAAGGCTGAACTTTGCCTAAGATCTGTATTAATCGCAGAAATTACATACATGTTCCTCATTTTATACCAAAAATAATAGGTCTTTTACCTATGAAATTGCCGTTCTGCAGTAATGGCCATTTCAAATCAAAATCATTTTTGTTTGGCTAAGAATTCTAATTTCAAATTAATTTTATTTTAAAAACATGGAATTCAGCAACGCAGTACAAGCGGCACGCAACATCAACGACGTTTTCGGAGCTAACACTACAAACTAACGCACCACCTGTTATTGGTTTGCTCGCTTTCGTTCTGGGAATTTCGACCTGAAAAATGAACCTCGTGGTCGTCCGAAGACTTTGGTCGACAATGACGAATAAAGGCGATTGTGGAAGCTGATGATACACAATCTACGGCTAAATTAGCAGCAGCTTTCGACGTTAGCGTCAAAACAATATTGGTCCATTTGCGTCAAATTGGCAAGGTAAAAAAGCTTGACAAATGGGTGCCCCACGAACTCAATGATCGCCAGCGCGAAGTGCGCGTCGAGACGTGCCTTGCACTGCTCAACATACACACAAATGAAGGAATTTTGAACCGCATTGTTACCTGCGATGAAAGATGGATTCTGTTTGATAACCGCAAGCGCTCAGCAAATTGGTTGGATCCTGGTTCAGCACCTAAACAATGCCCTAAACGAAAACTTACCCCTAGAAAAGTGATGGTCACTGTTTGGTGGTCTAGCGCCGGTGTGATTCATCACAGCTTCTTACGAAACGAGGTGAGCATTACTGCAGATGTGTACTGTGATGAACTGAACACAATGATGGAGAAGCTGGCACATCTCCAACCAGCATTGGTCAATCGCTCGTCTCCGCTGCTCCTGCACGACAACGCGCGACCTCATACTGCACAGCAGACGGTCTCCAAGTTGCAAGAACTGGGATTGGAAGTTCTCCGTCATCCGCCCTACTCACCAGACCTTGCGCCTACAGACTACTACTTTTTCCAGAATTTAGATAACTTCTTGGCGGGAAAAAATTTCAATACCCGAGAGGCAGTACAAAATGCCATTGAAGAATTTGTTGCCTCCCGTCCAGCTGATTTTTTTAAGAAGGGCATCAATAAACTGCCACTGCGCTGGCAAAGATGCATTGATTGCATGGGTGATTACTTCGATTAATACAAATAAAAAATACATTTAAAAAAATTTCGTTTAAATTTTTTCATACAAAACGGCAATTTCATAGGTAAAGACCTAATATTTTAATATTTGTTCTACATACGGTAAAAACGTAAGCAACTGACAGGCGGTCATTTTTTATTAACGATAGAAAATTAAACGAAAATAACTAGAGATGCACCGAACACGAGTTCTACCGAATAACAAATCGAGCTATTAAATTTAATATTAAACGTTAAAATCTGTTTTTCTAAGTCAAAATTTGGTAACTTTTTGAACACTGTTTTATCGCATTAGTGGTTGGCCTAACGGCTTTTCATACTTCCGTCATAATTTCGTACCAAATTCATATTAAATTTAAGCACTTTAGCATAATTAAGCATAACGCTGTGGTATGCGGCTCCAACCCAGCGTCTTACGTCTGTGCGTAGAAGCGGTCTGTTGATTTTGTCGCATCTACCAAAGTAAACGTGTCAACATAAACATTTGTGAAATTTGTGCTTTGCTGGATAAGGAAAAAGAAGAGGAATTTATCGCAATTCCGCAAATACTTAGAAACAGTCCAAGAAATATGCTATTACATCGAAAACACTCAACAAGGTTATTCCGAAAATTTAATAAAAAGGCATTTATTCGGATTCATTCTATCAAATTATGTACCTTTAAACAAATTCATGTCGACCCGTGGCGCATGCAGCCTGCTTTGGAGCCGTTAGAACGTTATGAGTTAGATCGCGACACCAAAGCTTAATGTAATATCTGGTATAGTCCATGAAAACTTCGTTATTACCGAATAACGATACATGTCTGAAAATAATCCTACTTTAATTAACTAAAATATAGCTGGTAAATACTTTTCTTCACAAATTTCGATAATTAATGCATAATCGATAGTAAACAATAACTAAATTCCGCAAAATGTGAAAGTTGGTACGGTACAGTCAGGAAAAAATCGGTATTACTGAATTACGGTACATCTCTAAAAATAACCCTATTTAAACTGATCAATTAAAATATAACTCGTTAATATTCTTCCTCAAAAATTTCGCCAAATGTTTAAACTCTTGATCTATGACAACGTCGAACCAAACTTTATTAGTGACGTCCCTAGCGTCTACGTCGTCAAGCTGCGCATACGTGTACGGAGCGAACGCCAAATTATTCCTAATACTCCATTTACTATCGATCTGTGGTATGAAATGATCGAGTTTTTCAACAGTCTGTGGATTTAGTCTGTTGAAAATGAAACCAGTTTCACGTTTGCTGAACGCCTCCTCGATGTACAAACAAGACAGCATGTCCGTTACGTAGCATTGCAATTTTTCAATTTGAAGCGGATACTCTTCATAATTATGTTTATTGTTAGATTTGAGACGTGTAAATAACTTCTGATACCTGGTAACGTAGATAGTAATTATAAGTATTATTAAGGTTGTACTATATAAATAAAACGATAGAGGTTTGTCGATGTTTGAGTATCACTCAAAAACTACTGGATAGGTTTATGTAGTGAAAGCTTGTGGAGCTGCAGGCACATCTAGTAATATTATAAAAAGAATTTTGACATTTTGTGTGTATGTGGACGGTAATCTCTATCAGTCATTCGAAAAAATATTTTTTACATTTTATAACCTATTTATTGAGAAAGGTTGTACATAAAGGTTGTTGTATGTATAGGTTACATAACTTCATGCTACGACTCAAGAGAGCAGAGCATTAACCCAACGTCAAGCATTCTGACAAACTGTAGGCAAGTAACGGAAGTAAGAACAACAATATGTTGGCGGCTGCATGGTAAATAGTTGATCGAATAAATTTAACACAAGTGAAACCGTGGGACAAAACTAGTGTAACTATAATGAAGAATGTATATAAGGAGGGTATTTAGGTAATCCCTTGCCAAGTTCGGTGAAGCTGTAAAAACCGCAGCAGCATCAGGGCCCCTAAGGCCAACAGTGTAGTCAGATCTAAAAAAAAAACGTAATCCCTGCAATGATTCAGAGTTTTTGGTAAAGGAAAACATCCTGATGTTGATGATGTTCCGGCAGCTGCACTTGAGAGCCAGTCCTCATACTAGGCTTAACGTGTTACTATGTTGAGCCACATCGTCAAATAACAACAGGGGAAAGGGGGAAGGAAAAAAAACGGTAACATGCTAAATTATTAAAAAGGAAACAAAAGCACTCAGCAAAAAAAAATATTTTTGTTATTTATTTGATTCCTAGACGTCGTACTTAAATATTATATAGCCTTATGTCACTCCCAAAATTAAGACAAATCAAACGACACCTCGTAGCCGTTTAGGCTACAGAGCGTGCCACAGAAACAGACATACATACATACGCTCGAAAAACATGACCCTAGTATTTCGCAGTCGGGTAAAAGTACGATACTTACGTCATCATAAGGCCTGCCATACTGTCGATAAGTCCCGCGGAGATGCTGAGTAACGGCACCGCCAGCGTGAGGATAGAAGGTAGGCAACCTGGTTTCATCAAATAACGCAATTCAGCCTGCGACATGCTCTCAGCTGACCAAACGTTACTATACACAACCCGCATGTCGTCTGTAATATATTTTTTTATTTCATTCACAAACTTCCGCTTTACCTCAGTGAAAAATATAAAATATTACTAATAAAAAACGTATCCTACGGTCTATTCAGCATAGTCGACTTCGATATAACGATATTTTGTATCGATCCACTGCTATACGATACACAGCCATAGATACACGTATCGTATTCATCATCGTATTTAACTTATCGTATTTTTGTCAATTAAATCGGTATAAATAAACTTATCAAACTAAACTCGCGACAAGAATAAATAAGGCTTTCTTTCATCACTAATATTATTATTATTACTTCCTTAAATTACTTTATATAAAATAGACATTATCGTATGTATCGATACAAATGGATTTTTTCCTATCTCTAACTGTGGTGGTAACTAAGGTGTTTAATAATCATTTACGTCTGGACGGTTAGTAAAATACAATACTCAGTACTTGCGCAAGCTACTTCGCATCGTGTGCAAGCGGCATTACACTCCTTAGGAGTGTTAACGTGAAGTTATATAGTTAGTTATAACCTATAATAACCTTCCTCGATAAATAGGCCATAAAAAATAACCAAAAGAACTTTTCAAATCTGACTGCTAGTTCCAGTGATTACGGTATTAACATAAAATAAATTTGATAGACATTCTCCAGAAAAAATATCTAATTAATTTATGAATTGTAATTTTAACATTTTTAAACACTTTTGCCACAAAAAAAAATCAATTTGAAGGAAAATCCTACAAAAGTAGGTAGAATACATACCGGGGCAAGCCTGTATCCCTTTGTTACTCATATCACTGATTTCCGTAGCCAATTTTTTCAGCAAGGGCTCATAGTCGATTTCTGGCTGGCTATCTCTCATAAAATACCGCGTTTTCTTAGTACTAGCGAAGACCTAAAACAATAAACAACATTTTATTAAAGATTTAACAAATTTTACCAAAGGTCGGTTCAGTAGATTCTGCAAAATTGAAGTACAAATGAACATACAGACAGTCAAAAATTTCAAAAACCTTTGAAATCTTGTAACGATTCTACATCCCACAGGCGATTTTCGTTGAATAACATCTTTAATGTAGAGATTTCTTCATTTTACTGTTTTATTTTAAGTAGAATATAAACTGTGTTTTTTTATTCCCACGGAGTAAATTGACAATCACTAATGTCAAACTTGAAAATAATGTTGCTACATTTATTTTTGTAGTGTTGTGCTACCTTATATTTTACGGTACATATATTTCAATTATAAGATTTTAAATATTGAACTAAGGGTTTTTATTTATTTATTGAAATATTTTGTGTTATTCAACATACCCGATAATTTACGATCATCATTACATAATTCAGTAAACTATAAAATGTATATAATATGGCGAACAGATTTAAAAAAAAAGTGACTCGGAATCGGAACACACAAATGGAAGAAGAGGGAATTAAAAGAGTTCACATTAACTTGAGCTCAACACTCGTTCATATACGTATCATACCATCACGTATCAGTTTATTGAAAACTAGCTGTGTGCCCGCGTGGACGACAAAAGAAACGGTAATGCTTATAAAAATCGTAGTTTATATTATACTATTATATACTCTAATAACTTTTTATTGGACTCGCGCACCGAGAGTAGGGTACCGTAATTGTACAGCCACATTCGCCAAAATAATTAGGTAACATTACTGAAGAAAGCACCGAACAAGGCTAACAAACAGTTAAACTATATTGAGGAACAAACTTAACTTTGCCGTTGAAAAACTGTTGTCCTCATACATCGATATATCCCACGGACAGTTTACCAGCCGCAAATGCGTTTGTAATCGCAAATTTTTATTTTTTTTATGATGTATTACAAATTTACAGTTTTCTGATTTTTTTTCCTTTACTTGTGCTATAAGAAGTTGCTTCTTGCCCAAATTTCATGATTCTAGGTCAACTGGAAGTACCCCATAGGTTTTTATTCCACTTGCCGTATCTTTTTATTGCGTTCACTTATTAGTTTGATTGCAAGGGATTGCAAACCTGAGTATTTCATATTAATTTCAACTTGATACCTTTACGCACTCCTGAGAAAAATGGTCTTGACAGACAGACAACAAAGTGATCCTATAAGGGTCCCTTTTTTCTTTTTGAGGTGGGAACCCTAAAAAATGATCAAAATCTATCCAATAGTGTTTGCGTGATGCGCGCACAACGACAACCCTCTATCATTTTGTTTATATAAATGTATACCTTCTCCCTCGCATTATTCGGTAAGTATTCCCATTTACTTTATTAATACAAAGCACAAATCCCTGCACAATATTGAGCGCTAAATTAGAAAATTGTATTCTTAAAGATTTTTTTCTAATGAATATTGATTTTTCGACTGGCAATAAAAAAAAATTGAGTTCATTCAACTTTACAGCATTCTAGACTTTGCTACATACTTGTAAGGCACTCTGCTATTAGTGGAATAATAATCAAAACAAAAATAACCCTGTTTTAAAACAATGACGACAATTTATTTATTTATTTAGCTTCAAATGGCCGACTGGCTAGCTAACACCGTCAAGTTGAAAACGTATCGCCAAGCACCTCTGGGTATGTTCGTGAAGCTGCACTTGATAGTCAGTTCCTCACTAGGCTTGGCGTGTTACCCTCTTGGTGACAAAGTTAAAAAAGTTGACGACTAGGCCTAAAGTATCTCTAACTACATACACTAGAGTTTATTTATCATCAGCCCCAGGAGACAATAACATCTATAATACAATTAATAAAATTGAAGCATCTGTTTGTAATATCAAAGTAACAGTTTTAGACTAAATGCATATGAAAGTATATGCGATACCTATAACAAACCCCCAATTTTTTAATTTTTCTCTGTCTGTTTGTTCCGGGTAATCTTCAAAACGGTAGAACCGTTTTTGACGGTACTTTCACTGGCTGATAACTGATGTTATAAGGAGCAACTTACGCTTCTTTTACTTTATGTTCGCGGAAATAAAAGAAAAACTGGCCATGGTGAACCAATTCGGGCGCTTAAAAAATGGCTTACGCTAAGTAAGACATAAGAGATATATAGATTGTACTTACTACACAATGGTAGATAAAGACCTACAAAAAAAGCAGCATATATCTACTTCTAAGGATCATCCACAATAAGCATATAACCAGAAGCGGGAGTAACACGATTCGCGCGTATGCCCCCCGGTCGACGGCATTCTGCAATCCACGTGAACAAAGTCGCGGGCACAGCTAGTAAGAAAAAAAAATAGGATTCTTTTGAGCCAGTCAATAAGTTTTGTATATTGATGAACTCACCAAGTTAGTGTACATATTAGTCAAGCTGTTGAGTATTGCGCACTGTTCCATTGGTTCTGCTCGGTGGTATATCCTGGTTAGGGGATCTACTATGTAATCCAAGAAGTCTGGACTATCTACGCTTACCCATTCTATAAGTTCTAAGATCTGCAAAAATATAACAATTTTAATCAAATATTACTCACTGGTCATATATTGTTAAGTGTCTAAGTATAACACAATAAATAAAGCCTAAAGACCGCAAAAAGATAAAAGAAATGTAACTTGTTTTCGGATTACAAACTTTGGGAGGTTTTGGCGGGATTTTAATTGTAAACTTACTTTTTACGATATTTGACCCTGTTATGAAATATTATATTTCACGTGATATAGTTTGGTTATTTGAGCTGCATGAATTTTAAAATGCCACTTATTTATATCTACCACTGTCATGAACTTATGCATTTAATTCTTTTTCATAAATTTATAACTATAACTTACTGCAAGAACTTATTAGCTACAAAAATTTAAAGCTTTTAAGTAACCTCCATCAAGTAACAAATCCCAAAATAGTACTTATCGAAAATACTTTGAAGTCATAATGACAAAATTTGTAAAGCTAGAAATTAGGGACTGATAACATAATATAGAACTCATCAAAATAAATTCATATATGTATGATGTAAGCTGCAAGTGATTTTTGCGCGAGCGAAGCTGCAGGCACAGCTAGTTTCAGAATAACTGAAATACTATGTTATTTGATTTTACATGACAGCAGAAAATAATGTCACGGAATAACAGCTCGGCTTCAATATAACACATACCAAAGAAAGTGTTAACATTACAAATTATCAGTACATACCTCAGGAAAATAGTCTTTCTCATTCCACAGTGGTATGTACTGAGCGAGGAACCTGGTAATCACCGGTATGCCTTGCATTAGGGTCCGCTGTAAGAGAGCTAATCTGTGCAGCAAGTCTCGCTTCTCCGAATAGCTATGCAATGATATTTCTAGAAAACCTAAAATAATATTTTAAATTTTTACCATAGTATATTATAAAAACAAAGCCCCCACCGTGTGCGTCCTTCTGAAGGCGATAAACTCAAAAACGATTGTACGGATTTTCATACGGTTTTCATCGATGGATGGAGTGATTCACGAGGAAGGTTAGGTGTATAATTTATTTAAAGTTTTGTGTAAATTGGCTAAAATATAACGATGATTATTGAAGAAATCATGCCGACTGGGAGCTTTACTGGCGAGCGCCGCGTAAACCAATAGATTTATATGTATTACTCAGTTATCAGTGCGAAGCCGGGGCAAGTTGCTAGTTTGAGAATATATAAATGACTATCTGTGCACCACGGTTTCATTTGTGTTAATTTTATACGACAAACTTCGCCAACGCACCAATGTAGGCAATTTTTATACTTTGTGTAAAACTATCAACATTTTTATGAGGAATAAAATATTTTTTCAATTTATAATACAGCCTATGTTACTCTCTGATACTGTAGCTTTATATCGGTGAAGGAATATTTAAAATCGGTCCAGTAGTCTTTGAGTTTATCCATTACAGACAAATAAAATAAAATAAAATAAAAAAAGCAAATATTTCCTCTTTATAATATTGGTATAGATGTGTTCGATTATTTAATATAGAAAATGTAGAACTTACAAAATGCGACGAAAGTGATGTAAAAAACATATAGAATAATGCTGACTTTTTTTAGACCAATGTAATATTGATTTGATGTCATCGTCTGAATTACCAAATTTCGCGTAAAAATGAAATTCGCTATCAGCTGACAGTGAAAGAAAACATCGTGAGGAAACCTGATCGCTTAAAAAATGTTTTTCATTTCTCGGCGTTTGAAATTGCCAACATGCCGTGGACTAGCCTGGTAATTAAGCTAGTGTCTTCTCCCGGCAAAACGCCTTTTTGCCCAGCGGTTACAGGCTGGTATAGAAATACCAAAGAATTTTTTACCAAAGAAGTAAGAATTTTTTTTTTACCTATTTTTACAACACTTACATCCGTTAAGCAAATTGTGCAAGTCGTGCGAGAGGAAACAGTGATCAAGATGCGAAGCAACAGCGAGCAGCATGATCCCAGTATCGTTGCAAAGCAAAGCTCGAAGCTGCGCCGGCCTCGACACATTCTGACTCATGCTGTGCTGCACCAATGAAACTGGCCTGCCAAAATACATATCAATTATCATAATAATACAATACTTATTCATTTCTATCATATCATATTTATCAAATCTACAAGAGGACCATAGAGCGAAAAACTGTAAGTACGTCAACACTGCATGCAAAGACCAATATTTAGAGTTTGTTTGTTGTGTTTTTAGTACGAATAAATTATTTACGTGAAATATAATGGCATTTTACTACACAAGGGTATAAAAGTATCTATATATTAATACGTGAAGCAAAAGCTTTCTACCCCTTTTTAAGCGTATTGCGTGCACGGAAGACTGTGAGATTTGGCATGGTTAAAATTTATATGGAGAAGAAGTGCAGAAAGCTAAAGTTTATCTATAATATCTGTTACTAATATATTAAATAAAATACATCAATATTGCGAATCTTAAATCGACCAGTGCCATTGAACTTAGACCCCCCAAAATATTGATATTGTCACTCAATGAAAAGTAAGAGCAAGTGATAGAATATTCATTGTTTAGGTTCATACTGCAAATGTCAAAGAGTGGTCACTGGTAAGAGACGGTTAATCTGATCTTCCACTATTACTTTATGGTACGATGCGAGTATACGATAGGGTTGACATAAGAAAATTGTATAAAAGACTTAAAATGTACGAATAAAAAAAGCATCTGTCACTACCCACCAATTCAAAATTATTACATTAAATAAAACTTACTCTGTGAAATCAAAAAAATCCTTCTGTGATTTCGACACCTTGTATTGCTTTAAGCCGATGTCAGAAATTTGCATGTCAGGTACCAATGGATCTGCTTTTTTGTTCCTTCGGCGATCCTGTATCAATTCAGAAATAAGCCCCTTCTTACACATTACGACAGTCACAGGCGACAAGTATCATACACGCGTCTCGGAGACTAGTTGCCACCGTCTAATACGGCACAAAAATTTGTATGGAAATTCGCAACATGTATCGCGGTACACGCCGTGTCGCATCTCGCGTCTCTCACAAGTCTTCCAGAAATGGCCCGCGAGCAAGATAAGAATATTCAATTTGTGCAAGTTCAACAAGATGCTTATAAAGGATTGTTAGAAATGTATTCTATACGCGGGGGCAATCGTTCTGCGCAGGCGCTGCGCTGCCCCGCCCCCCTGGCTTCGTCCGACGGCTCTGCCTACACAGTCTACTTCGTGCTTTGCTACCGTGCTCCAGCGTGCGGTTTTGTGGAGCCATGTCACACGCTACATCATTCCGGACGTTCGGCTAGCGCTGAGATATATATGATTTACGGTGGTTGAAATTTTTACATTGTATAACTTTGAGTAGGTGTCCCAGAAGAGTTTTTGCTGAACTAATGGCTTGCGTGATAGTGTCCTATGAGATTTGAGGCTGCACACACACATACTTTACAATCTGTAGTCCAGATCGACGGGGCAAGCTCAAGGTTACCGCCCGCTCTTGACGAGGTGAGTCTCTTTTGTTAATTAAATTAATTACTGTGTATCGCAGCAATAGTTTCGAGAGGGATTGATTCGCGATTGATTGAATGAAGTACCCAGCACGTATTTTGCGAACCTTCTCGAATAAGGATTCTTCTGATATCCGTTAAAATGTTAAAAATTTCGAATCATCTTGTTGTAGTTCTAGTGCAGCAACAAAATCTTTAGAATTCGCGAGTTGACTGTATGTTTAAAAATTAAAGTAAATTATTGAGTAATATTGGTCTATAGATGAAAAACCTTAAACAACACAAATATGGAAAAAGTAATTGTTTATTTTATTTTTGTCTCCGAGTCACGTGATTTCAAACGCCGATTAGAAAACGTGACGTGATCAATAAATAATTATGAACGTCACGGGACCGTAATGCAGCGTTTTTGTGGGGTATCTTTTATTTAAATGAAAAAAATATTTTTAAATCACTTTTTATGGTGTATAATGAAAAAAAATCATAGGTATTATTTTCAACATATAAAGTGTTTAAAACCATTTTTCAAAAGTTGTCAACTCCCGGATTATTTTATATTTATATGTATGGATGAATCCAGTATATTCTCATCTGCCTACGTCTATTATATCTATAAAATAGAAAACTGCTAACGCCTCTTCGTGACTGGTATCACTCAATATAATTAAATTTACACTAATTTACCATCCTATTGCTTTAGTGTCTTATGGAAAATGTTGAATTTTTTTTCATTTTAAGTAGCTTAATGTACGAACATAGAGTCACGAATACGTATCCTACTGGTATCTGATAAAAGTATCGTCGCCTAAACGTATTCGGATGTAGGAAGGGCCTAACTGTATTTACATATTTAAGAATATATACAGTGTAAACTCTTTATAACGAAACTCAAGGGACTGAACATTTTTTGTCGTTATAGAGAGTTATCGTTATATCGAGTGGAGTTTCAATATATGGGTTTTAACGCAAACCAACCAAGTTGGGCTCACTTTAACGTTATAGGGAGTTTATCGTTATAAAGGATAACGTTATAAAGAGTTTACACTGTATAAGATTATTTAATCTTATTTGTGTTATAAAAATAAACAATATGAGTTTCTCTGTAATCAAGGAAACGACATTAAAGTTTATTTTACAGTTCTTAACCATTAAGCTTTCACAAATTTAAAACTGAAATGACTTGTAAAAACACTGCGCAACAATTCAAAGACTTTCATATCAAAAGTGTCATAACTGTCAAAGTTGTCACTGACTACAGAAATCATGTTCAGAAAGTGCAATATTTTCTTTACATATATACTAATATTATAAAGACGAAAGATTTGATTGTTTGTTTGCATTAAATAGGCTCCGAATTACTGAACCGATTTGAAAATTTTTTTTACTGTTGGAAAGCTACACTATCCCAGAGTGACCTAGACTATATTAAACTTAAAAGAAAATTAGGGATCCTTACTAAAACTCCAATGATGTAACCCAAGGTATAAAAAAATTGCCTAAAATATTCTTTACATTGTGTACGCTGCAAAAAATGTTGACGATAGAATAAAATAATGTACTACGACTTTGCAGAACACATCATTATTTACAAAAAGTGTCGGGATAGTATATCTCTTAACTATTATAGTTATGCCACAATAAGTGTTTTCTTATTTAAAAAAAAAATTGACAAAACGATCCAATATTATAGGATATCGTAACAAATAATATGGTGCACGAACCATGCGGTGAGCATAATTTAACAGCACCATGTGTAAAAACGGTATCTGTACAAAAAAGTACCCTCGACGTTTCGTCAACGATACCCAGACCGGAGAGGACGGATATCCAGTTTATCGTCGTCGTGACGCCGAAAATGGAGGACATTGCGCTACGCTAAGTATCAGAGGAAGTAGGTTCAATATAGATAATAGATGGATTTTCCCTTATTCTCCATTATTGTGTAGGACGTTTAACGCTCACATAAATGTGGAGTACTGCCACTAAGTTCAAGTTATCAAATACATTTGCAAATATATAACGGATCTGATCAAGCTACTTTTAGCATCATAAACCCAAATGGAAACTACGTGAATGGCTGGTACATAAGTACATCCGAAGCTGTCTGGCGAATATTCGAATTTCAGAACCACGAGCGGCATCCTACAGTCTTGCGTTATCTGTCCACTTAGATAATGGCCAAATGGTTTATTTTACCACAGAAACGGCTGAACATGTGGCCCAAAACCCACGTAAAACTACTTTGCTGGCTTTTTTTGAGCTCTAATGAAGATGAATTCGCAAAGACACTTCTATACCACGCAGTCCCGCAATACTACACATGGGCCAATAATAAATTCACAAGAAAGAGGCGTGGTGTGAACGTAGTTGGCAATCCAGAAATAAAAAAAGATGCTGCTTTAGGAAGAGTCTACGGTGTACATCCTTCTCAATCAGAGTGTTTTTATCTTAGGATGTTGCTATATCACGTTCGCGGTCCAACCTCATTCGAGTACTTAAAAACCGTTGAGGGAGTTCTCAAAGAACAAGTTCGGTTAAGCTGTAAAAGCCGCGGCAGCTCCAGGGCACCTAAGGCTAACAAAACAGTCAGTTCCAAAAAAAAGGCCAAATAGTCCATAGAAATTTTAATAGATGCAGTATACCCTGACATTGAAAGTTTGTACGAAAAGAACTTTCGTTGGTTGTGTTCTAGGGCAATAGTGACACCTAGGAATGATACGGTGAACGAAATAAACAATTTTATTATTAAAAAAGTCCCCGGCTAAATAAAAAAATACAAATCGATGGACACTGTAACTAATATCGAAGACGCAGTCCATTAACCACAGGAATTTTTAAATTATCTAAAGGTCTAAACCGTTCTGGACTGTCACCACATGAATTGACGTTAAAAAGCAGCATAATAAAACAACGTCAAATATCGTTTACAGGGAAGCTCTAACTCAATAAATTGAATGGCTTTTGTTTTGTATATTTGATCTTTTTACAAAAATTAGAAAAAAAATTAAATAAAAATATATAGAAAATAATAACAAAAATTCATTAAAATAATAATATTCAAACTTTCTTTTTTAGTAACCTGACGCAAATAGAAGGGTTTATTCGTGTGTATTATAATTTTTAATTTTGAAATATTTGTTAAATACCCGTGCGAAGCCGGGGCGGGCCGCTAGTAGTTAATAAATAAATCAATCACTATATCCCATAAAGGCTTTAAAAGTATATATTGAAATATAAATCAAATATAAATAATAATAATAATAAGTAAATATATATCAAGTATAAATAGTATACAAAACAGGACACAAAATAAGTAAAGTGTGGAAATACCAAGTTGGCAAAGGCAATAATAGCAATGTTTAAATAATAGGTAATTTACTTACAGAATTTATTGGATTGACCCACAGTAATTGTTTTCTCTCTATATCTGATAAATTTCTGTGTGTCTGTAAAATAAAGGAAGTTATAAACTTATGAGTATACAATTTAATTAAAAATAATTAGAACAAGCCATATCACATCGGTAAGCCTCGTGGCGCAGTGGTAGTAAACGCTACTATTGAGCCGAAAAGTCGCGGGTTCGATCCCCGCCCATGACTGACTTTGTGTGATGAGCATAAATGTCAGTTGTTGTGTCTGGGTGTTAATATCTATATATGTATGTATATCAGCTGTTTAGTTACCATATTACAAGCTTTGCTTAGTTTGGAATTAAATGGCCGAGTGTGAAATTGTCCTCAAAAAAAAAATAGGATTATGGTCCCGTTAAAGGTTGAAATAATCATGGGCTGCATTAACCAATTAACTCACTCATAATGAACTACTCTCGCACATTTGGATGTATCTTAAAAAATCTTTCCTACTACCATATCCATAAACATTTATTTCTCAAAGGTGTTTTTCTTTGTTCGAAGTTAAAAGTTATATCTCCAATAATCCTTCATCAAAATTAATGAATCATACACCGTTTCAAAACTTATCTTCCCAGCTATTGGCGAGACATGGACAAGAGTTTAAAATTAATGCTTCATTTAAAAAAAAAAACCTTTTCATTTGGAATGCCATGTCTTGATTATAATCAAAATGCCTATATTCAAGGAGCCATCTATTAGAGAACTGATTAACTAATATATTGTTTACATTCTATAATGTGCGAAATATACGCACAAGTCAGCTAGTATCTACTTAATATTTGAACTGAATTACAACCATAACAATTACACATTCCATATTTACCTTAATTCTTTTGAACCTGTCAAGTAAAACTGTATTTAACTTTTTGAATGCAGAATGTATAGAAATGGCCGGTATATCTTCTGGTACACATTCTGGTTTGTATGATTTAAAGAGTCCCAACAGAACTTGAATTTGATGATACATATTCTGAAATTTATATTATATTTTGATCATAAAAGGAGAATAAATTTAATGAATAATCAATTTTTAGTACCCTTAATAAAGTAAAAAAGTTAACTAATAATAATATAATAAACTAATAATAGTTAATAAACTAAAAGAAAACTAATAAAACATAGCATTATTGGTCCAACATATTGATTATACACAAATGGTACTTGAAAACCATATAATTTTAAAACATTTGTCTCATAGTTCAAATCTAAATTAACCAAATTTCGCCATTTTATAGGTAGTTCATCGATCCCATTGCTGAAAAAATTGTGGGAGCGAGAATCAATAAAATCTTTGAAGGCACTTTGGATAGCCTCATCGGAATTGAAATTTTTCCTTGCAAGAAATTGTACAAATTCATAAACAAGTCGCTCATCCAAAACTACAATGACATAATTACAAAAACACCGAAATTGACATTTTCGTTACATAAGGTCCTGTTACAAAAACTATCTATAGAAAAAACATCACAATTGTTGTTACAATAGTTTATAATAGGAGTGAATGTTGTTAGGAAATTGTCTTAAATTCAAAAATTCTAAATGTTTCTACTGAAAAATTACTTAAATGTAATTACGTCGTTGTTCTATTGGATGATAGAAGTGGTAATCTGTTGGAGCAAGGAATGGGGAGTATGGTGGGTGTCGGAGACATTCCAACCGCAGTTCCTCTAATTTAGCGACCGTCTGTCGTGAAGTATTGGGTCACGGTTGTTTAACGGCTAGCATTTCCATTATGGTTTGCAACAGGGTATTTGGCTATGTTAAAAATAATATGATACTTTTAGGCGTAGGTAATTCATTGCAAATAATTATAAATTTTTTAAACGATTTCTTTTAAAAAATTTCAAGAAAATTTCATTATTATTTAGTTAAACAAAAAATACATATTTTTTAAACTTCCACTATGTGATCACAAACGCTTATGATTGGTTGATTCTGTAATTACGACACGTGCCAGTATATTGTAATTGCGTAACGAGCGATTGGGATGAACCCTGTGCTTTTCTTGTTAATTAGTCTTTAGCAACCATTACTATATTATTTAATAAATATACTTTTAATATAACACTTTATTAAAATATACTTTCTTAATTTTCGACGCTAGTTAATAATATTGCACGTCCACGTCATACCATTCCATCAATGTAAGTTCGAAGTATATAGTACGTATTTTTTATTTATGTACTCTAAGGATAATCCATTATAGTAAACAATGAATTATTAATTTTTACCATGATCTGTGATAGAATATCTTCGTAAAACTTAAAACATCATTAAAATTTCTAGGTTTTAGGATATATGTATTTATAACTAGAAATAAAGTTATAAAGTTCACACTGTCTTTTTTTATGATCTCTTTAAAGAAGTATCAATTTATGTTTATAAATCTGGCTCAAACTTCTGAATATTGATATGATTGTAAATAATTTGTTGACTTTGTATTGTATTTGCAAACAAGCGTAGGGTCCGCCTGATCGTAAGCGGCCACCGTAGCCTATTCACTCTGTACCCACATGTTGTAAATATTGAAGGTTTGCATGTCTAACTTCAAACTATAAAAGAAGCAACGTATAGTATAAACTACAATAATTTTGTGGTTAGATAATAATTTATAAACATTATAAAGTATTCGAAGTGACCAATATATCAATGCGACTGTATACACTATTTGTAGACCATTTTATCTCCTAAATACCTGATGTATACAATGTTTTACTGGACAATAACACCCAATAGTTATGTTCAAATAAGTACATACACTGGCTTGCGAGGTCACGGTGCCATGCTTACAAACTGGAGCGTTTGTGCGGTTTTTGTAGTCATTTGAATTTACTTGTCGATTATTATTAAAAATACACAAAATTATGAAGAAAAACACTTAGTGTCATTTATTATTACATTGTAGATCATTTTACATGGGTTTTTGAAAACCGTCAAATACCCTATTGTTGACAATACAGATCTGCCATTATCGTCTAGCCAGATGTTAGGAAGCTGTAGTGTATGACATCAGCAGTGATCCACTCACCACTACCTTTTTTTGAATTAGCTTAGCATGTATCGTGCTTTCTTTTATAGGCATTAGTCCTTCGAGCTATTCCTACAGCGCTGATGCCACGATGGAACTCATATTGGTAAATAACGCGATATTTTAAGTTTCCATTTTGTGTAAAGAACGATGTCAAAGAAAAGTCAAATGGTGCGATAACAATCAAATTACAAATACACAAGCCTAAATTGGAATTTCTAACCAGACCCCAGATATTTGAGATCAAAGTAACCAGTTCAACAAAACGCCAATTTCATATGTAAGGATCTAATATGTAAACTGTATAACTTTGTTTTACGTAAAATATTTCAGTGTGTATATTACATAGATATTTTACTATAGAATTATTTTTTCTTTCTACAATATATAAGTATTGTTGTAGTCACTCTAATTAAGTTGTATCTGATTTCTGAATTCTCGACTAGTAATGAACCAGAAATTCTCGAGTTTTCGAGAAATTTGTAAAACTTTTAAAAGTTCATAAAATTGATAATTTTATGAAAATTTTTAAGCTTGTTAATAATCATAAATATTAATAAATAACAATGTTTATTAAGACTTGTTTAAATTATTTTTTATAACTTACACATTTTTATAACAAAACTAACTTCAATAAACTTTGAGTAAAACTTTTAATACTTCATTTATATTAATAGGTACGTACTTTGAATATTCTGAGGTTGGTATCAATAATCACAGTTTTTTAATTAAATAAAAATAATATTATTAACCAAAAGAACAGAAACTAACTTCATAATCAACTAAAAAATTTACCTATTTTGAGTATATACTTAGTCTTGTCATAAATATTGTTACCGCAGTGCCACAACTGCCAGCTGTACGGGCACGCTGCCCGTAACTGTCATTCTCGTCCGCGGTGCGTAAAGTGCCGAGAGGACCACCCCACACGGGAGTGCACGCGCGAGCGTGACTCCGTCGTCCCCCCGAGCTGCGTGTTATGCGGGGAGGAGGGGCATCCCGCGAATTATCGCGGTTGCCCCAAGGCCCCGCGTACCACGCGGCCACGCACGCAGAGGCAGGCGGCCCCCCGGGCGGCGCCCCCCACCTCAGCCATCAAAGCGCAACCCCCGCTGGCGTCAGGGGAATTTCCCGCGCTGCCGGTCCCGCGCCAGTCCCCGGCCGCCGCCGGCCTCTCCGCACTCCGCGCGGTGCAACCGCAACCCGTGCGTTCATCGCAGAACGCATGGGGCCCCCGTCGCCCCAATCCACAGCCCCTTATGGCTATGGATATTCCCGCGCCCCGCGCGCCCGCTAACGCTGTCGTTAATAGTAACGACTTAATGATACTGCTCCTTCGCGAGCACGATATCCGCGAGCTCATTGACTACAATGACCATCTGGAGCGCTTCGGTCTCATCAAGACCGCTTGCGCGTTCCCCCGCCTCTCAGAGACACTACAACGTCTCGACCGTGAGGCGTGTAATAATAACTTAGGGCCTTTCAATGGCAAAGTTTAAACCGAAAGCGTTAAATCTTTCGTTTTTTAACGCACGGAACCTATATCCGCAGCGTGATCTCGTCGCGACCTTTCTTAAAGATCACCAAGTAGATGTTCTTTTAGTGCAGGAGACGCTCTTAAAGCGTGCTAAACGTGATCCAAAAATCGCGAACTACAATATTGTAAGAAATGACCGGGCCGGCCGCGGGGGCGGCACTCTCATTTATTACAAACGATCGTTATATTGTACGCCGGTAGATCCTCCGATACTTACCAATATGGAAGTATCCGTGTGTAGACTAGGAATGACCGACCACCCGTCCATAACGTTAGTCTCAGTTTATCTCTCGCCGAGGAAAGAGCCTCTCAGGTCTGACCTAGAAAAGCTACTTTCGCTCGGTGAATCGGTCATTATAGCGGGTGACCTCAATTGTGGACACACTTCGTTTGGCAATTGGAGAGACTCCAGTAATGGGGTTAAACTCGAAGAGCTAACGAACGTGCTAAACTTTGATGTCATAGCGCCACCCACTCCCACCCACTTTCAAGACAAATGTATGCCGACAGTGCTTGATGTAGCTCTCATTAAAGGTATCGCGCTTCGGTTACGACTCATTCGGGTCGTACACGAGCTCGACTCCGACCACCGTCCGGTCATCATGCAGCTAGGTCAACCAGACGACTCTAGCCCTCCTTCGGTCCAAGTGGTTGACTATGCCAAGCTAAAACATTATCTTGCGGACAGGCCGTCCTCGTCCAGCTTAGATAGGATCCCGGACGTATTGGGGTCCGTTGCGGACGTAGATCTCGCGATCGATTCCCTGGTCGACCACCTGCAGGCCGGCATCGGAGAGGCCTCGAGAGAGGTCGAAGAGGCGAGCGATCGCCGCTTCGTACTCCCTGCCGACGTGCGGGCGTTGTTGACGGAAAAGAACGCGGCGACTCGTGCGCACGACCACTATCCGACCGAGGAAAACCGCGCACGTTTACGCGTACTTCAAAGATCGGTTAGAGCCCGTATATTAGAACTCAGAAGTCACAGATGGGACGCCCTCGTCGAAGGGCTAAGGCCGTCGCATCTGGCTTACTGGAAATTAGCTCACAGCCTCAAAATAGAGGCTTCTTATCTTATGCCCCCCCTCGAGAGGGGTCCCGGTATACCGCTCGCCTTCGATAGCAGCGACAAGGCGGAGTGCCTCGCCACTTGTTTGGAGAGCCAGTGCTCTCCGAACAGTGTCGATGCAAATACCGACCGGGTCGAGGGTATCGATGGATGCGTGCGGGAGCTGGATAAGCTCCCCGCGACAGACTCCCTGTCCCCAGTCACGTCTGAGGAGGTTCTTTCCATTATAAAAAGCCTTAAGCTTAGAAAAGCACCAGGTCCCGACGGGATCAGGAATGAAGTACTTAGACTTCTTCCCGATCGCCTCATAGCTCTTTTGGTCTGCATCTTCAATGTAGCCATAGCCCACTGCCATTTTCCAGCCGCCTGGAAAAAGGCCATAGTTATAGGTATCCGTAAGCCCGGCAAGAGCGCGTCGCTTCCCGACAGCTATCGCCCGATCAGTCTCCTAAATACTTTAGGGAAAATGTACGAGCGGATCCTTCTGAACCGTCTCAAGTCAGTAATAGAGGAGAAAGACCTCTATCCGCCTGAGCAATTCGGTTTCCGTGCTAGATATTCTTGCACTCATCAAGTGCACCGCCTCACGGAGCACGTTGCATTTAATTTTGCTGAATTATATAAACCCCGCCGTACACTTGCGGTCTTTTTCGACGTTGCCAAGGCCTTCGATAAGGTCTGGCACGAGGGATTGATCTACAAGTTGTATCACTTTGAAGTCCCCGATAGGCTAATTAAAATAATTCGCGACTATCTAACAGATCGCACCTTTCGCTATAGAGTGGAAGGTGAATTGTCCACGCCCCGTCCAATACGCTCAGGCGTTCCCCAAGGTTCGATCCTGGCTCCTAGCCTATTTAACCTGTACGTCAGTGACCTACCTCGACTCCTGGAGGTCGAGGTAGGGCTATACGCTGACGATACAGTCTTATATGCCTCAGATAGGAATAGATCCCACCTCAGACACAAAGTCCAACGCTCCGTGACCACTCTCGGGAAGTGGTTTAACGAGTGGCGTATAGCCGTTAATCCCTCGAAGAGCGCCGCGATGCTCTTCGATGCGCATTCGTCACAGATACCGTGGAAGCTTAAACCTGTTAAGCTCTACGATAATCCGATTCCGTATGTAAGAGAGACCAAATATCTAGGGGTAACCCTAGATAGTAGGCTCTCTTTTAGACCCCACATCCGTAAGGTTAGGAACAGGGCCGCGTGGGTCCTGGGCCGGTTGCATCCTCTGTTGTGTTCGGTGAGTAAAATGTCCACGCGACATAAGCTCACGCTCTACAAGACGTGTATTCGACCAATTTTGACATACAGTTGCGCCGTGTTCGCACATATGTCCGAGTCGAGTTTCAAACGGTTACAATCGATACAGAATAGGTTCCTCTATCGTCTCACCGGGGCCCCGTGGTATGTTCGAAGCGTAGATCTCCATAGAGATATGGAGCTTCCTTCGATACATGCCTACGTTAAACAGCTCTCCCGTTCGTATTTCGACACCGCGTCGAACCACGCGAATCCGTTAATAAAAACAGCCGCCACTTATGTTCCGGCACCCACGGACATCCGGTGCAAACGCCGGCCGCGCAATATTTTTATTGATCCCGACGATCACATCGAAAATTCGAATAAATATTACACATCCGTCTCTCCAAACAGAGCGTGCCAGCGCCCACGCCCGCGTAACCACCGTTCTCTCCGCAGAGGGCGGGCGGTCAATTTCGCTCCAGCACACCCGTCACGTCCACCCTCTCTAGCGGTAACCCAAGCCTAGGTCCGTTCCTCGGTGTGAAACCCTTGGGTCAGGCAACCGCCCGCGCGATACAAGTGACACTGTACGTGCATCACTTAGCTACCTACATACAACACTACACACGTATGAACATACACACGTGCACACCACACAGGTACATAGGTTCTGTGAGGGACCTTTTTTTTTTCTTTTTTTACGCTAGTTAGTTAGCGCTAGTTAGTGTAGAAACATTCCGATTATTGAATACACATACGCACGGTTCCTTCCTTCCTCCCAGGAGGAAGGGAACGTGCCTATGTGTATATTTAGTTAGCTCGAATCGTAGGTGTAGGGATTTGAATAGATCGCGACCTATTTGCGAACGCGACGACCGCCCGAGCCGAGGTCCGGCCACTTTGGCACCCTCGTGCGAGTCGTCCACAAAACTTTCGCGGCTGAGTGCCCTCTGCGCTCGCCCCCAAGTCCGGTGAAGCTGTAAAAGCCGCAGCGGCTTTAGGGCCCCTAAGGCTAACAGTGTAGTCAGTTCTAAAAAAAAAAAAAAAAAAAAAAAAAAAAAAAAAAAAAAAAAAAAAAAAAAAAAAAATTGTTACAAGGAAAAAACTTTTTTTCTCCTCCGGGATGAAAAGTTCACTTTTAGTCCCTGTCTCGCGAGAGAAAAGTACCCGATTCTCTCCCGGTGAGATGGCAAATGTGCACATGCGCGTACTTTACTTTATCTCCCGGTAACCTAGCAACTGCGTGTTTATATATAAAATACATAAACTTTTCATCCCGGAGGAGAAAAAAATTGTAAACGCACGAGAGAAAAGTAGGACATCCCCACCCGCGATTGTCCAATAACCATACGCGCGGGCGTGAATGTCCTACTTTTCTCTCTAGGTGCGTAATATACTATTTTTTTCTATTGCATAAATCATTTATTACTGTAATGCGTTTTAGTTTATACATTAATATATTAACAATAAAAATATATGAAGCTCATTCAAAATGATCACGTTATCAATGGAAACACGCACTTTCTCCATGGGGAAATTCTTCACTGCCAATTTTATGGATTGTTTTATGGACTCCAAATTATCATGGCGTTTAGAGCATGCCATACTCTCTAAAACTGACCATAAATCATAATCCAGCGGATTAAGATCGGTACTAGATGACGGCCTTCAGCTCTTATGAAGTTCGAAACGTCTGTTTCCAACCATGCTTGAGTGGATTAAGCTTTATGACCCGGTGCTGAGTCTTGCTGAAAGGACCATTCTTGGTTATGGAACATTTTCGTTGTTAAGAGGCTTAACCACCTTCTCAAGAATCGTATCTTGATACACTTGTGCCGATGTTTTGATACCTTTTTCACAAAAATGTGGCTGTCACTCCTTGATAGCTAACACCCCACCAAACCATCACTGAAGTCGGATAATGTCCACGTTGTACTCTGCTGACTAATTGGGAGGCTTCTCTAGAGCTTTGAGCATAAACTCGGTCTTTCTGCTTGTTAAAACATTGCTCAATAGTAAAAAAATTCTCGCCAGTAAATAACATAATTATTAGTTAAATAATGACCAGTGCATATCTTACAGGCTGCAAGTCCTAAGTCATCGTTTAAAATACGCGATATGGTTCTAGGTGCTATATTCATTTCCCGAGATAAAATCTTTTGCTTTCGGACAGGATTTCTTCGAATTCTTTCCTTCACTGCTTTGATCGTCTTTTTTGTATGAATACTACGTGGACGACCAGATCTTTTTCTGTCACAAGCAAAGGAGGTTTCATTGTACCTATCAATAGCCCGGTATACAAACATTCGACTAATACCAAGAGGATGAAGAGTTTAAAAATTTGCATTTGACTCCCTACCTACTTTGTGTAATGCTATCACAGCAATTCGGTTCTCTTTATCACCCCACTCCATTTTAATATCACAAAACAGTAACAGTATTTATAGCCTGACCAAGTATATATATGTCCATTAATTAGACATACATAAAAAGAACTATGACAATCTTGAAATTAGACTGGCTTATTAGCATTAAAAACAGGGATGAGAGTTAAAAATCGATATCTAAATGGGAAATCGTTAACCTATTCATCTCCATTCTGCAACAAGAATTCTCAACTTCTCAATACCTTTTTCTCGTCTCGAGTAAGGCCAGAATTCCCGAGAATTCTCGACCAGAAACGCTATTTGGAACCTGCCATTGGATCCAAGCATATTGTTCTTAATAGAATATTTTATTACATATAAAATAAAATAAAAAACAATTACCTTTTTGGCCTCCCTTTTTTTGGCACATTCGAGAAGTTCCAAAACTCTTTTCCTTGTTACATCAGATGGCTTTGTCAGAGTATATACTAACTTCATTACATGGGGTGTCTATAAATGGCAAAACCCAATTATCATAAACATTTCAAATGAAACCTAAATGCCCCCTTAAGTAGAAAAAGTATCAATTCAAGCATTCTGATATTTTTTGTGCAAACTTTTATGTAGTAAAATAGATTTATAGCTTATTAGGCTTACTTATTTCATGCTATAAATGACATATAATTTTTTAACTTCCTTATAACTAACTAACTATTAATAGGGTTTAAAATTTTTAGTTCAGTTTTTATTAATCTTCATATAGAGGAACAATATTTAGGTAATAATTACATAACCAAAAAAAACTTAGGTGGGTTGAATAGTAAATTTTATTAAGTAATCTATACAGTTAATAAAATTGAAGTGTCCCTTTGTAATGTCAAAATATCAGCTTTTTACTAAATGCATTTGAAAGTTCATTAAACGGCACTTATAGCAAAAAACCAATGTTTTCAATTCTAGTCTGTCTGTTCAGGGTAATATCCTAATTGGTTGGACCGATTCAGACGGAACTTTCACTGGCAGATAGCTGATGTTTTAAGGAGTAACTTAGGCTACACATTTATTTTAGAAAAATAATTAGGGTTCTGCACAAAAATATATGAACTGGTAATGATGAATCAAATTGGGCGCTTAAATGGCTTACACTGAGTAAACCATAAGAGATGTACCAAATTAATTTACTACATAATTGTAGATATTAAATAGACCTACAAAAAAGTCAGTGATAGCATAATATGTCTATCTATTTGATTGATGTAGCTGTTACTTTGCGGAAATCCATCATAATTAATTTATCTAAATTTTCTTTGCACTTCTACCTATAAACAGATTAATGGTTGTTTCTTCATTCTGCAACAAAAAATGTTTGTTATTAATTTTGGAGACTAATCTGAAAATGTTAAATCTGAAATTAATTGTCTGCATCTCTTTAATCGTTTCAGTTACTAACATTTTTGTTTTTGATTTTTCTTCTTTTCCATGATTAGTTTCAGATTTAACATTTTCAGATTCATCTCAAAAATTTATAACAAACATTTTTTGTTGCAGAATGATGAAACAACCATTAATCTGTTTATAGGTGGAAGTAGCAAAGAAAATTTAGATAAATTAATATGTCTATCTATTAAGTATATTCCACAAAAAGCATTTTTGTCTTTGTCTTAAAATAGCCAGGAGGGGGGTAGCATGGTGTGTGCTTAAACAAGTGCATTCTGTTGTCCATTTGAGTGCAGCAGAATAATAATCGTGACATATTACTGTTACATTAAATCACTAGATATAGGAAAACAGACTATTGTAAAAAAATTAAATGAGAATTCTGTATAATATTGGACACTATTGTTATTAGTAAAATAAAATAAAATAATAAAATTGAATTAACACCAAATACTTACTAGTACTTCAATTGACAGCATAGAATAGAATAGTTCATATCCCGAGTCCAAAGCATTGAAATCAATACAGTTGCACTCCATAGAAGCTGAAACAATATTAATACATAACTGTTATTCTTTATTTATAAATATATAATACTCAAACTTTTGTGAGACAATTAAATCATAAGTAGTTCAAAAAAACTTCATTGTTTAAAATTTACTGTGTAAATCAGAAACAAATTTTTGTAAGCATATTATGCATTTAATGAATTTGTCCGTGATAAATTCTACCAATACAGTAAAAGCTCCTTATTTGCGCTTCCATCATTCGCATTTTCACTAATTGCGTATTATAAAATGCGACCCAATTCCTATATTTGTGGCTAAAGATTTCTTTATTCGCAGATCTAATCAGTACATCAGTACATACACATAGATAAAAAGGATTCCAATATGTAGGTATCCAACCGAATATCCTTTCTAAAGGCGTCGTCAAATGGACTAATAAAAAAATAAAATAAGACCTTATTACAACTATGCCTAAAGTATGTTTGTTAAATGATATTGCCGCTATAATGGTTGTAATTGATCTGTCTATGGAACATGTCTTATTTTTAAGAGGCAAATTGCTAATGACACTGCTGAGTATCAGTCAGAATTGAGGAGCTTTTAAAAACTGCCAAGCAAGAGAAAAATTACAAAATTCTTTAAACCATTGCCTAAGCCTAAAGATAATAATTAATCAATATGGTCAAAAACTTCAATTAAATTCATTTTTTTATATACTTGTTTTTTGTTTTGTCACCTAGGAAGGTATCCCCTATAATCCCATATAAATTACCATTCCATATTGACAGTTTCTGTATTAGCAGCATATTAAGGGAACATATACACCGCAAATGAAGAGCTTTACTGTACTTCAACGGATTATACATACATAAATTATATAGTAATTAATTATACCAGATTTATAATATTCCTCTACTATAGCCTGTATGCAAATTATGTGGGTTTTTTTTAATGTGCAATAAATTATTCACTTTGGAAAACATTTCTGATGCAAGTTTTTAAGAAATCCATAATTAGCAATGTCAACTCATAGCATGGACAAACATAAAGGGATGTTTAGGGTAAGTGCTAATCTACAATAGAACTAAACTATAATTTTTATTTATTGGTTTTATTAAAGTTTAGAGCTTTGCATTTGTATGGTATCAAATCACAGGCAAAACTAGTTTACCTTTGTGCATTTTTATCTACCTATGTGTAAGGTATTTACTATATCCTTGACTAAGAGCAATATAATCAAACTCAACAACAAAAAAAAACATTAATTCAATTTTCTTCTAATTTCTAAATTTATAAAGTTACATACCAGTTAACCAGTCAAGTAAAAATCTGATCCTGGAGTAATTACTCTGTTTGTCATAATTAACAAGGATCCATTGATATGCATAATTGACTGTACGCTCAACTATTTCGTCTGAAGGTACCAAGCATACACCAAAACTTGTCCATTTAGTAATAGCTGAAATAAATTATGTTTATTTGTTATATACCACTTTAACAAATAAGTGATGCAATAATTATTACATTTTGCTTGTTGTGCAGCAGTAAAATATTTGAAGTGTATTCTAAAATTTCTAAACCATAAATTGTAGGTGCCTACTTTGAAGTTACTAAGACAAAAACTTTGATTCTTCCTTATGTGCACATAAAGAAATAATTTGACAAAAAAATTCAGGACGTGATTTTATTTATATAAATAGGTAGATATAATAACTTTATTAACAACTATTTGATATAATATAGTTAACTACGATTATTATATTTAAAGTTCCATTTACTTACGAATATTTAAATTTAACCACAACTTAAATAGTGTATGGAAATCACTATAACATAAGTTGAATGAATCAACGATGTAACTCAAGTCGTCCATTTGGCTCTGAAATAAATCTTTATCGAAGCCTTTTTTCAGTGATTTAAAGTAGCCTACAAATTGACTTATATCAGCCATATCAGCCCGCAGTTGACTTTTTAAACAGGTCAAGAAATACAAAACTTCTCAAAATACCAACAACAAATAGCTTTTCAGCTACAGGCTTCAGAATTCAATCAGTAAATTAAATTATCAAACAAAACAAAAGGAAAAAGAAAAGTTCGTTACATACAATGTTGCCAACCCTTCAATATGCTCATACTAACTCTTGAGTCTCTGACCAGCTCCTAGGCTTCTGCTCTTTCTTCTATTTTCGATCTTAGCAACCCAGTTCAATTCAAGACTAGGGATGCAACTAGACCAGTCAAATATCGATTCTTTTACTCAATACAATCTACATGCAAACTACCATCACAGTGGTAAAGAAATGTTACCTACTTAGTATCAATGAAAGGAATTGATAATCGTATTCTTTATTTTTTCTAAGAATTAAATACAAGTATAATAAACCCAACAATAATTTCATTTAATTTATGTTACTACCAGCTTTGCCCGCAACTCCACTAGCGTAGACTACAGAATAATTTTTATGAACATATCGTCATAACTTTGTCTTAGATAAGGACTATGCATTCTGAGGAGTAACACAAAAAAAAACAAAAAGGACCACTTTCAGAACTTGAAAACTACGGTGGACTCCTATCAAACTAAATTGTAGGAAGTTAAACAATGCATTTTAAAAATCACTTTATAAGTTATTTTAATAATCAAAATTAGTTAATGAGATGGATGATGTTTTTAAGATTTAGTGAGCAAGTTGAATTAAAGAGTAGTTTTTAATAATGCAAGGCGCATGCCGTCGTTCACATATAGTCTATTAGATTTTTCGTTTTAATTGACACCCGATCTGAGAACAGATACAGAGCAAAGATACGTTGGTGCAAACGGTATTAATTCAATTATAGCCCATTTGAATGGAAGAGGATAAGCTTATCCAAAAAAGCACCAAAACTTGTCAAAACTCTTTGCATGAAATTCAGCTCTCAATACTTCCTTCGATCTTATGTCAATGACATCAACTTTTAACAGGATCTTCATCGCGTATACCATTGATATCAATTGAAAGTGGAGTCCTCGTCCATGTTTCTTTATTTATAATTTCTGGACTAAAGTGATCTTCAAAAGACTTCTGCTATGATTTCTGATGCTCTGATGTTTCTTTTTGTACTACTTTTGAAAAACTTGCCATATTACTATGATCATCCTGTGTCAGCAATTCTTCCAACATCGAAAAAAGCCGCAAAAGTTTTGGACGACTCGCACGAGGGTGCCAGAGTGGCCGAACCTCGGCTCAGACGGTCATCACGCATGCGAATAGGTCGCGATCTAGCTAATTCCCTACTCCTAGGCATTCGAGCTACATACTTACTTACATACATCCTGGGAGGAAGGAGGGAAACATGCATATGTATATTTAGTGATCGGAATGGTTTTTCCACACTAACTAGCACAAAAAAAGAAAAAAGAGGTCCCTTACAGAACCCATGTACCTGTGTGGAGTGCACGTGAGTATGTTCATACGTGTGTAATGTTGTATGTGGGTAGTTAAGTGTTGCACGTATAGTGTAATTTGTATCGCGTGGGCGGTTGCCTGACCCAAGGGCTTCACGCCGAGGAAACGTACCTAGGCTGTGCTTACCGCTGGAGAGGTTGGACGTGGGGGGTGTGCGAGAGCGAAATTGACCAACCATCCTCTGTGGAGAGAAAGGTGGTTACGCGAGCGTGGGCGCTGACACGCTCTGATTAGAGAGACGGATGAATAATATTTATTTGCTTTTTTGACGCGATCGTCCGGGTCGGTGAAAATATTACGCGGCCGGCATTTATGCCTTGTTGTAGTGGGTTCTGCGACATATGTAGCAGTTGTTGTAATCAACGGATTCGCGTGATTCGACGCAGTGTCGAAACACGAACGACAGAGATGTCTGAAGTAGGCATGAATCGAAAGAAGATCCATATCACTATGGAGATCTTCACTTCGAATTTACTTAGGGTCCCCGGTGAGACGATAGAGAAACATAATCTGTATTGTTTGTAATCGTTTAAAGTTCGATTCGGACATATGTGCGAACGCTATGCTACTATACATCATAATCGGACGGATGCACATCTTATAGAGCGTAAGCTTATGTCTGGTGGAACTTTTGCTTACCGAACATAACAGAGGATGTAAACGGCTAAAGACCCAAGTGGCCCTGTTCCTAACTATACGGGCGTAGGGTCTAAAGAAGAGCCTACTATCTAGGGTTACGCCTAGATATTTGGTCTCCCTTACCCAGGGGATCGAATTACCGAAGAGTTCCCCGAGTCCGAAACCAATCCCCGAGAGTGGTCACGGCGCGTTGGACTCCATGTTTGAGGTGGAATCTGTACCTTCTAGAAGCATATGTGACTGTATCGTCAGCGTACAGCCCTACCTTGACCTCGGAAAGTTTAGGTAGGTCAACGACGTACAGGTTCAAAAGGTTAAGAGCCAGGATCGAACACTGGGGGACGCCTGAGCGTATAGGGTGGGGCGTGGATAATTTAACCTTACACTCTGTAGCAGAAGGTGCGGTCTGTGAGGTAATCGCGAATGATTTTAACTTATCTATCGGGGACTTCACGACAGTACAACTTATAGATCAATCCTTCGTGGCAGACCTTATCAAAGGCCTTGGCAACATCGAAAAGACTGCAAGTGTACGGCGTGGTTTATATAATTCGGCAAAGTTAAACGTAATGTGCTCCGTGAGGCGGTGCACTTGATGAGTGCAAGAATGTCTAGCATGAAAACCGAACTGCTCAGGCGGATAGAGGTTTTTCTCTTCTATTATGGACTTGAGACGGTTCAGAAAGAGCCGCTCGTAAATATTCCCTAACATATTTAGGAGACTGATCAGGCGGTAGCTGTCGGGAAGCGACGCACTCTTGCCGGGCTTATGGATACCTATGACGATGACCATTTTCCAAGTGGCTGGGAAATGGCAGTGGACTATGGCTACATTGAAGATGCAGACCAATAGAGCTATGAGGCGATCGGGAAGAAGTTTAAGAACTTCATTCCTGATCCCGTCGGGACCTAGTGACTTTCTAAGCTTAAGACTTTTGAGTATGGAACAGACTTCCTCAGACGCGACTGGGGACAGGGACTCTGTCGCGAGGAGCTTGTTTAGTTCCCGCACGCAGGCATCGATACCCTCGACCCGGTCGGTAATTGCATTGACACTGTTCGGAGAGTACTGGCTCTCCAAGCAAGTGGCAAGGCACACCACCTTGTTGAGACTATCGAAAGCGGATGATATGCCGGGACCCTTCTTGAGGGGGGGCATAAGAGGAGAGACCTCTATTTTAAGAGCGTGGGCTACTTTCCAGTAAGCCCGATGTGACGGCCTTAGCCATTCGACTAAGGTGTCCCATCTGTGACTTCTGAAATCAGTTATGTGGGCTTTAACCGCTCTCTGAAGTGCACGTAAACGTGCGCGGTTTTCCTCTGTCAGATAGGTGTCGTGCGCACGAGTCGCAGCGCTCTTCTTCCTCATCAACGCCCGCACATCGGCAGGGAGTACAAATCGGCGATCGTTCGCCGCTTGGACCTCTCTCGAGGCCACTCCGAAGCCGACCTGCAGATGGTGACTAAGGAAGTCGATCGCGATATGTACGTTTGACTTAAGAAACCAATATTTATCGATTTTTATTGAATTAAAAGTGTAAGATGACTAAATATTTTCAATTTTTTAAAAATTGAAACTTCTTTTGGGACAGTATGAATTGGATTTTATGAAACGAAAATGTGTAATGAAAAAGAGATAGCTCTAAATATATATATAGATTTACGGTTGTGAGAGAATGAGATAACATGCGTTTCTGTATAGTATTCCTATGCTTCGTCTATTCTTAATGTAGGTACTCGAAATATATACAAAAAGATGGAGAGAGAGAGAGAGAAGTTTCACTTTTACCGCGTATGAACTTACACTCAAATTGTGTTTTTATTTGGACTCTGAAAACACTGTCGGCCATGTTAAGATATCATAGGACGCTAAGCAAAATTTCATGACGGAGATTGACATTTAAATTGATAAAACTATCGAGATTTTTACAATAAATCTTGCACATCCAGCCTGCCTAGTCGCTCAGTACAGACTGCCCGTCTTTTTATAGTAAACCAATACTTAAGAAACGACATTTTTAATCGGAAAGAATAATACCGGAAGTCAAAACCGAGCTACTAAGAGTTAAATAGAACAATATTAAAATCTAGACATATTCTAAAATAAAAGATAACAATATGTTTTATGGTAGACTAAACAATAATTATCGTCAAACTAAAAACATAATTATGTTTTATAAAACCTTCAAATATATTATTTTGTACGAACTACCGCCAATTACAACTTTAAATGGCTTGAAACACGTTATGTATACACTATTCATCGTTATAAACATTATAAAAACATACATAGTAGGCTAATTAACCTATACAACATTAAACATTACATATAACTTCTATATAACACGGATTATTGACGATACAAGAGTTCAATACTTTAAGTGACTATTTCTATGACATTGCAAACATTTTTATAACTTATTTACTATTCTTATATACCTACAAGTCGTAATATTACATTCAAAACATTAGATTGATGATTGTTCATACAAATTATTACTCCCTACAACTTATATTTACAATTACTATTTTTTATCATCACGCTTAGGCCTATGCGTCGCTAACACATATATTTATTATATTTTCAATCATCAGATTTTTATTAATATAAATAAATAAAAATTACCTGTCGTTATATATATTTCGTTTCATTGTCGAGTACCTACCTATCTATACCTACTTATATTACAACAACTTCGAAAATTTTGAAGAAGTTGGCATTATCAATCAAGAATTAATACGTGTAACATCTTGTAATAAAATATAATATTAGTTAATAAATTTGTACAAAAGTATCCGGCAGTAGTTTAGTTACTTACATTTTGTAAAAAAATATCGGATCTGTTATGTTGGAATAAATAATTTCTTGAGTAAATTAACAGTCTTTTATTGTGGAAAAAACATTTACATTTTTTATGACAAATTATATTTCTATTATTTTTATATTTCAAATGTGACAACCGAACATGTTGCGATATATAGACAATAGAAAACAGGAACGTTAGATAATACTCCTTAGACGTGTCGTGTACTTTCCAACATGCTATCGTGTTACATTTATCGATATAGCTCCATCTCTATCAGTTTCTCCGACTCTGGTATAACCTTGTACGTGTGTAAACGTCATATTTTAACAATATAATGCATACATAATGTAAAAAAGACGCTCGTTCAAGTTTTCAAATAAAGAAATGGAAGTGGTATAGTGTGCCCAATCTCAAACATAGAGTATAGTAGGAACACATCTAGCTACAACCTGTGAAGGTAGACTCACTGGAGTAACTGGAAAAAAAAAGTCAAATAAAAAGAATACAACATAAGAATGGCTTATTGTACCTATAAATAAAGGAACAGATTGCCACGTCCCACTTAAAGACAAAAATAAAAATGACGAGCAGTGAGCACGACATTTGGGATAATGTCATTCGTGTTTTTCTGTTCGGAAAGTACGAATGCACGGGCTTGGTTCCGAGCCTAATGTCAAGATTTTATTCTGTTCCAAACAGAGTACAAAATCGTGTCGTCATTTATTACTATATTTATATGAAATGCTTGCATTTGGGTGTTCAAACTTGAACTTCTGATTCGGAAACCTAATGAAGAAACTTAACGTGTGCGGGGACCGTAGTAGTAAGCAGTGCTGCCAGATGGTAACATTTGCGTAACTTTTGACCCTCATATGTAATATAAAAGTAACTTTTGCAGTTAGGTTAAATCTACCAAGTTCGGTGAAGCTGTAAAAGCCGCAGTGGCTTCTGAGCCTGTAAGGCTAACAGTGTATTAAGATCTAAAAAAAATAGGTTAAATCTAGTAATTTTAAAACAAATTTTGATAAATTTAATTTCAAAATGTGACAGCTCACGAACGCACCTAATTTTGTCACTAAGAAGGACCATTTACGTCGAAACGGTTGCAAAGATTATAGATAAAATCGTCGCAACGACCGCAACAGTTCAATTACCACACATACGTTGTGACTTGGTCTTACAAACAGAGCTATGAAAATAGAGCACACCTTTTCGGATGCCTAGAGCGCAGAACATTGCTTTCTCATTTATATAGCAATATAAATTTTATGAAAAAAAATCACTCACAACTGACACCATCGACTCACTCAATCTTATGCGGTAGGAGTGAAACCTTCAGAAAATTTAGACATATCTTTAAAAGTATTATATCAGCGGGACTTAAACTATCGACCACTCTTACTGTACTTATAACAGTGGGTACAAGTCTGATTGCTATGCCAATAATTTGTCGACTATCATAGTAGTGAAAATCATGACTTGCATTAATCGTGTGTAATACATTCCGTCCCATTCTCTCGCTGGCTAATCCTATAGACGTAAGTGATTGTCTTATTTAGTATCGCTTTTTCGTTTCATCGGGTTTCAAATGACAATAGTAGGCACTAAAGAAGCTTTCACTTCAAAAACTAGATGCTTCAACTGCGCTTGATGTAGAACTATTAGATGGTGAACAGATGAAAGAAAAAAGAAATGAAAGTGGCTTTATAGGGTGGACTTTCAGTAGAACATAAACAGGAATGCTGTTCGTATACTGACAGGAACTGCGTCTGTCTTCCCGTTTATATTATAACTCAGAAGTTTTTATGCGAAGGGTGAGTAGACATCTCTTGGGTAAGTGGTAGTTCTCGAGACTCGAAAATTCTCGAATAGTAACTTCCGGAATTTCCCTGATTTTCAAAAAAATTCAATTAGCAATAACATTTTTTAAATAGACGCGTTATACTCTCACAGTCTCACTAAAAGTAATTTGAACAAAGTACAAATTTTGTTATCAGCATGTTGAGACAAAAGAGTTAGGATATCACACCGTAAAGCAGAAACTTTGTGGTCAAAAAGGACAACAGTTTCTTTTCGCTCACACTGCCGCGGCTTTATCAAGTCGAAAGTAAACCCACCATTCACGATTGCAAATAAAATGTAATGAGCATCAATGGCGTATTTACTTATCAAATATCATTGGTAATGGAAGATATAAAACTGGAGCAATTTTTTTTATATTATGTTACTTTATATAGAGGCCTTTTTAGAGAATACGACTTTTTTATTTAACAGTTGTACGATCGCTTAAGCAAATCGTTGGCAACACCGAATTTTACTATTTGAAATGTCAAAACGAAAGAATTGTCGTTTGAAGTAAACAGTATGGATACAAGCCAATTGAATACATATTTTTAAAAATGATTAAAATCTTATGATCCCAGTTAACTGTTGGTGTTCAACACAAGTTTGTAAGAATGTGGCCCATGCTCCTTAGCATGACACGAGACGAATGCCGTCTAACGCTTCGTAGACTTGGTATATATTTGGTCTCATAAATGGCTTTCATTTTCCCTCCTATGATTTTCGTAAATTATACCTCAGATGCTGAATCTAATTTCTTTGAAATAGGGTCTTGAACTACAATAATTACATAGTGTGTTCATTTGCTTGTAGAGTTGGAAGCCTACTCGAATATAATCAGTGTATTTAGAGCACAAGGGGCATTGGAAGACAACAGAAAAAAGCTATTGGAGGACCTACGCGCCGTTTTGCATATAAGCAACGATCGACACAGCGTGGAGGCGCGCCGCGTGTCTAACGACGAATTATTAGCTACAATAGCTGAGAAGTAAGTTGTTTTTTTTATTTCTGTTGAGGGTTTTATGATTTATTTTTAAACACTGTTGTTACACAAAGTCAAAGATGGCAGAGAGTAATTGAAAGCTATAACAATTGAACTGTTTTCTTTTGTTGCTGTGTCTAATGAAATATTTGAATGATGTTCTAGTAATTTCATGAAAACATTTGATATTTTATAGATATTTTTCAACCTTTTTTCTCATATAGCTTATTAACTTAGCCTCTTAGATATCATTGTGACATGTCAGTATACTAGTCCTGTTACAATTTTAAAAGTATAAAAATGTTTTATTGAGTAATTATACAATTTCAAAAGTTTTTCATGATATAAATTTTGACAGGTAACCTATATGATTTCAAATGTCAAATATATATTTTTACATTTACATTGCAGGATCTTGTTAAAAGTGTTTTTAAAAATAAATAATGAAATAGCATCTTCATTTATTTTAAATTTATTTTTAAATAAAGATCATTGATAATATACTAATTCAAAAAGTATATAGTATAATGAATGTTTTCAATCTTTAATTAATTTACTATTTAAAGAAAAACCTGCAGTACACTATTTTAGGAGCTATGACCATTAGAGGAAAATAAAAACGAAATATGTAATTTAAAAAAAAATGTGGATAAGTTATTACATTATTTTGTAAAAAATTTATATAAATAACTTATAATGCAATATCTTTAATTCATTCAAGTTTTTGTAAATGTAATTGAAACTAACCATATTAGTAAAGGTTTATTTACTCTGATAATAATAATAATAAGTTTAAATATAAATTCATTATTGTTAGGTTATCAGGCCCAAATACAGGATTAGGATGGATAAGCGAAGGCCGAAGGCGTGTACCTCTTCTCCCCCGTGGAGTTGCACAAACTATGTACACAGAAATAGCAGATAAAGCAGCTGAAGCTGCTGCAGCTGAAAATAAAGAACTTTTCAAGCGGCTTGAAGCAGACAAGCTTGTTGAACCAAAATCTTGCGAAGAAGAAATAATGGACACTGAAGGTCAAACAGCAGAAAGTACTTTGACATCAAATGAAACTATGAATGAAGTTCAACATGCTCCTATTGCAATGGAAGATCAGACTACAAAAGTAAGTATAAATTGGAGCTCTTATTTTCATTTATCCTAAGTGTAAGTAATTTGTAATCTACACAAGTTATTCAGTCAGTTATAAGGTCAAGATATGAAAAGTTTAAAAATCTTTATTACAGTCTACATTTATTTATTTGAAAAAATATGTTAGTTTTATCCATGTTTATATTTTATTAGTTTCCATCCTTTCACCCCACATTTACCCACTGCTGAGCATAGGCTCTCTTTGCTCACGCCAATCCTGGAATTAGTACATTGTAACTGGCTTATTCATTATTTTGCAGTATAGATAATAAGCCAGGCACTAGCACAGATTATAATAAATGTAACATGGTGATTTATTTTTAAATATATATTTTTGGTTTGTCAAAATATGTTTTTTTGTGTATCAGATCTGGGAGACTGAGTTAATCAATGAAAGGAAACGGAAAGTTCCAGAAGGCAGCCCAATTGCAGACGAAGGCACTACTCCAGTTAAAAATATGAGAAATATATCTGTCAATACCAGTCAGAAACATCTTAATCTATCACAAATATACTCCAAATTCTCACAGCCAGCACACTCTGAACATTTAAGAGGTACCATTTTCAGTTATACTGTTTTTATATAAATAAAGTATGATTTGGTATAGTTTTCCTTCAATTAATACTCCATTGCTGCTTGCTTCATTTTGTATAAAATAATATTAGCTTAGTGAATTAAAAAAATCTATTGTGCTAAACTTGGATAGTAAAATATTAGAAATGCAAAATTTCGTCCAAATTTTAAAGTATTGAATTTAGTTTAAAGAATTAAAATATAAATGATTCAATTTTTTCTTGTATTAGAAAGAGTAAGGTTTGGTAATTATAAATGAAAAATGATATCGGACAAATGTTGACTATGACTACACTTACAGATGTCGATTCTTTCATTAAAATTTCGCAAAATGGCTAGTTTAATTAGTTAATCAAGTCACAAATTTTGAGTTTTAATGCTGCAATCCATTTGATTGGCTCCATATAGACCCCTTATCTTTAATAGCCCCACAAAAATAATCCAGGGTGTTAAGTCACATGATCGGGTCGGCCGACTTCAATTCTTGAACCAGTTGCACCTTGTAAGGCATATATGGAAAACAACCGGCCCGCTGTAAGATATGATTCGGCCCGTGAGACATTTTGAAAATATCCAATTAAAAAAATATTACACTAGGTACTTATACTCAACTTGCTTTGTGACTTTGTGTGCATCTTGAGTGGTTACTAACTCTAGTTTGTTATTAAGTTTATTGAACGAAAAGTAAACAAAAATGATGTCTGGTGGAAAGAAGCGAAAAGCAGATACAGAAGGTCACCAGTTTCAAGAAAAATGGACTGAAGAATTCTTTTTTATCTTGCACAATGGTAAGCCTATTTGTTTGCTGTGTAATAATCAATTTCAGTAATGAAATAATTCAATATAAAGAGGCATTACTCAAAGCTTACCGCAAATTTGGAAAAACAGCAACAAATGTTTCATAAACAAAGAACACAACTTTATAATGTTATGAAAGCTAGTGTTATAGTTAGCTGAAAATTGGTAAAGGCATTAAAACCATTTGCCGAAGGAGAATTTATCAAGGAGTGTATGTTAGAAGTTTGCAGTATTTTGTGTCCTGAAAAGAAAAATGAATTTGAAAAAATTAGTTTGTCAAGACGAACTGTTGTTCGACGTATAGAAATGATGGCTATTGATATAAAAACAACATTGACTGACCGTATGGAAGGTTTTGAATCATTTTCCATAGCATTTGACGACAACATCGATTGTCTTACACAGCTCAACTGGCTATATTTATTCAAGGTATTGATAAGGAGCTCACTGTTACTGAGGAATTGCTTGCTTTACAGCCGCTAAAAGGAACCACTACAGGAGAGGATATTTTTATTGAACTTCAAAAGGTATTCACACGGTTTGGCTTGCCATGGTCAAAATTAATTGGAGTATGCACTGATGGTGCACCTTCTATGGTCGGCTTACTTAAAGGTTTCATCGGAATTTTAAATAAAAAAGCAACAGAATTAAATGTGCAAAAAGATGATTTGATAGTCCTTCATTGTATTATCCACCGACAGAACTTGTGTGCTAAGTCCATTTGACTCCAGAATGTTATGAATGTGTTAGTAAAAAGCATCAACTTTATTCGATCCCGAGGGCTTAACCATCGTCATTTCAAGGCGTTTTTGGGTGAAATATCAGCTGAATATAACGGCGTAACATATTATTGTGAAGTTAGATGGCTGAGCAAAGGAAAAATGTTGAAACGGTTTTACGAGCTTAGAAATGACATAGCAGACTTTATGAAAATAAAAGATAAACCGCTATATTTGCTACTTCTACAAAATGTAATGTACAAAATGCTCCAATACACTTACAAATGGAGTTGATTGAGATTCAAGAAAACACACTCCTAAAATCCAAATTTGAAGACGTACAGTTGTGCGATTTCTACAAAAAATACCTAGAAGAAGACAATTTTCCGCAGCTTAGAAAATTCGCAAGAAGATTGATTTGTGCGTTTGGCAGTGTACTTATAAATGCGAACAGTTCTTTTCATTGATAAAAGTTAATAAATCAACACATCGTACAAGATTGACCGACGATCATTTGGAAAATTCTTTACGGCTTTGTATCAGTGGAATTAATCCAAATATCGATGGATTAGTTTCCCAAATTCAAGCTCAAGTGTCGTTTCCCAAATTCAAGCTCAAGTGTCTCATTGATTTCGGTGTTTTTAACTTTCGTAGTTTGTAACAATTGCAAATTTAACGATTTAATTATAATGTACCATTTTTTAAATTTCATTTTGTTATTTTAATAAATTGTACTATAATAACATTGTCGTGTTATTTCATGTCTAATATCTATCGCAAAAAATATTAGCTTACTGCTACGTATATTCACGTATTGGTGTTAGTACATTATGTACAAAGCCTGTCGACTCAAATTTATCGACCAAATTCTTAATAGCTGTCTCAGAAGGACGATTATGTTGACCAAAAAAATCACGAATTTTACGAAATGTTACTTTTACAGATCCACCATTTTCATAGTGGATTTTTATTATTTTAATGCAAATTTCGAGCTAAATTAAATCCATTGTAACTATTGTCGAAACTTCTACTACTGAACTGATATGTCAAAAAACTGCATGTCAAAACTGTCATGTTGTTCCGATTTGCCCCTATTAAAAAAAGTTCTTGTTGAAAAACCTTTTACAAGGATTGCTCACTTAATATAGTATGAAATTTTGTTAAGGTGGACTATTCATTAGTTCATTTCCAAATTAGCTATTTACAAAAAATAAGTAGCCTCTTACTCTTACCTACTGAATTCAGTTAATTGGTTTTTATTAATTTTAAACACTGTGACTAAAAGTTTCCTTTGTTGCTGTTTCTAATTGAATATTTGAATGATGTTCTTGTAATTTATACTTTTTTCTCATGTAGCTTTTTGCAAAAATATTTACTATAAAACTATTATTTCATCCAGGTAAACATCCGGGACAATCAAAACATTCATATAACCAAGTAAGCAAAGTGTCAACTAGTAAATCAAACCAACCTCATAGTGCAAGATCTGTAGCTCATAAGCCTAGAGCACATAAAGCAAAGGCGCAATCTATTTCCAAAACACAAAAGAAACAACAAGTACAGCCTATATCTCCCAGTAAAGTGTATAACCCTACATCTTTACAACTTGAATACTCTGGTCCCCCTAACACTTTCCAAGCTAGTTATGCGCAGTCAGTATTAGGTAGCAAAGTCAAGACAGATTATATGGATGAATTCAAACAAAAAATTATATCTTCACCGGGAATGATAAATGACTCTCCAACAATGCAACTTCTTACACAACCCGCAACAGTACCCCATGAGCTAGAAGTATCAGATAATTCTCATCACGACGATCCGTCCTCCTTACAAGCAAAGAGTACTCCCGCCAAACAAACGTTCACAGGAAAACCGTGCCAATTTATTATAAAAAATCGAGGCGATATTTCAACAGATAAAAAGGTTCATATGAGTGAAATTAAAATACTTAAAAAATCTCCAGACAATATAAAGTTATTATCAAGTAGACATGTAGTTGTCGCGCCAAGTCCCACCCAGAAAGTTCTGCACACTCCCAGTAAACTTGTCACGACTAAAGTGATTGGCTCTTTGCCAAAATCTCGCGCCTTGCATACCCCTGTACCTAGCGATAAAATGATCGTTGTTTCAAAACCTCCATCAGACAACAGACCAACTCAACCTAAACTTATAGCTACGAATAGTACAACTATTAGAGATAATTCCTCTATCACAGTGAATAGTTCACATCACAAAACTGTAGAAGCACTCACGCCTAAAGGTATCCCAGCCACCGATTTGAAAGTGTCCGCTAAAGCCGTCGTATTAAATCCCAAATCAGGGCAGAAGGTGGTCGTTTTACCGGCGAATACACGAACGAAACAAAGCGCAGAGGCTCTACCCCTCATACATTTCAAAGGTATTCTTCCCACCCAAATGAAACTAGTTCCAGTTAGTTCACAATCAATGACACAAATCAGTAAATCATCAGGTATTACAGTAATTTCAAAGCCAGTCACAGCTACTTCTGTATGTACTAGTGCTAAAATAGTAGGTATGGAACCAATCAAAACGGCAAACTTAGCTGATATAGTACCAGTTAAAGGACTAGCGCCAATTACTACTCCTAAAATCTCAAACCCAATCCTTCGACCGTCAAATACTAAAGGCAGTGTGATAGTTGTACAGAAAGGTACGACATTAGGAAAAGCAATGACTTTCGCAAAAAACGGTAACGATATGTCTAAAATAATAATGGGCAAAAATGTAAATCAGCTTCTTCAAGCTTCAAAAACAGAGCAAATAGATTCGTGCAAATGTCCGGCAAACGTTATAGTTTTAGAGTTGAATAACGATCAGTCCGGACGCACAACAACGATGTCGGAAATATTAGATAGTCGTAGTATCGCTGCACGAATTACGGAAGAAAACAAAATATTGCCACAGAATCACACAAGACACGCCGGTTATGTTCGAGAACCAAATAATAGAAGAGACGTGTAACGTAAACAGCTTAGATTCAACAGTAGAAAGTATAGGCGGAGTCGAACATATGGAGGAGTCAGTTTTACCTATGATTGAAAATAAAGAACAGTGTAAAACGAATTTTGTCAAAGACTCAGAATCAGGAAAAGAGTCGTCTAGTGTCACTGACTGGGAAATGGAATTAGAGACAGTTTCAAGGAAAACTAAAGACGACGATAAATTAAATTCGTTGCATTTAGATTTAGGAATGTCCAGTGATAGTGAAACGGAATATATGTCTACAAATCATAAATCGACTACAAAACGTTCAACCCAGGAAACAATACAGCAGCGGGCGATACCTAGCGGTAAGAATAATAGTTCTATGTTACGAAAAAGTATTCCTTTAACAATTTTTAAGTAGTTCATTATTTAATAATTTCTTATTTTGATATATTATTTTTTATTTAGGTGAAAGTGTCGGAATGTTCAGCAGTTCGAGCGTAATGACGCTCGCCACGCGAACATTGCTCAGCCAATTACAAGATGAAGGCTCTTCGAGTAATGATTCGTCTTTCGCCCTTAAAACCAAAGTCGAAAAGTTAAAAGAAGTCGACTCAAAAATCGATAAATCGGAATCGGAAGCCCTCACTAAAGCGAAAGAAAAGTTATCAGAGAAAGTCGCTGATGCGATATCGCTACAGAAGAGGATAGACATTTACAGTACAGCGATAACGACGTCCGATATTAACTTAGAATCCTTTTCGTATTTAGACGATGGTATGATGGTTGGGGACGATGTATTCGCAACAGAGGAAACCAAGGTTCGCGATTCCCAGCGAACTGACGTCCTCCACGACCAGCTTAGTCGGCTACTGGGAGAAGACTCCGCCAACTCGACTGACTCACAAAGTGTAAGTGAAAGTTTACCGTTAAATAAATAATAATGAGCAATAAAGTAGTCTTAATTATAAAAATATATCGTAATTTTAATGAAATTAGAATAAATTGGGACATATAATGTGATGTTCGAAGTGATTATGTCAACGGTTTATGAAACACCAAAATGTTTGTACAATTTTTCATTTTATATTCATGTGTAAACAAATTTCTGTAAAAACGTACAGTTTGTCCCAATACATAATGTGAAGAGGCTTAAAGCAAGTATACAGAACTTTTAAATGGACAAGACTGGTTAAAATTTGAAGGACTTTTTGTAATTTAGCAAAAAAAAAATCTGTAAAACATTTCTATGGGAAGGTTTTCTTTTCCTTTTTTCTTAATAAAAAAACTCTTGGCTCTTTTTTACATAGCAGTACATCTATAGGCTTTTCGCTTGAATGTCTTCACTACTAATGTCAAAATTACGTGTTTCTCTATTATGTCATGACGTCTACAATACCTAAATAATTTTATGAAGAAATAGAAAACTTCAAATGCAGATAAAGAATATAATTTTCATTTCTAATATTTTCTATGGTCATTTTAAGTAGCAACTCTGAGAAGTTGATAACAGTGAAAATATTTTATTGCAGCTTTCAAAATTAGTGTATTAATCCCACAATGTTGTGTATAGAAATTATAAATGGGGTGGGGCTTAAGAGAAAACTTGGTCCGAGATCCTCCTACGCTTACACGTTTATGTGTACGTACGCCGATATGCTCGTTGTATGGAGCTAGTTTTCTATACATACTTATATAGTTTGTGCTAGAAGAGTAGGACATCGCCTTTATAGGTTCGCAAATTGCCGCTTCCGTCTATACCTACATACGTAATAAGTCCACTGCTAGACAAAATAATATGTTTTAATTTTTTTGCTTAACCTGTTGAATGCCCCTTTGCTGGTTAAAGGCGGTTTTTCCTCGGATTTCCATATCCCTATTGGTAGTGATGATATAAATAAAATAAAAATATTACCCTGATATGGGTTAACTTCCTATACCATTTTACAGCGCATGTGTGTTGGCTACTAGATATATAAATATTTGGACGACCGAACTTTGCTCGGTATTTAAAACAAGAACACCTATCTAGGTAAACTTGAAATATAAAATATTTATTATGTAAAATCCTTTTATAAGAAAAGTAATAAAATAGCATGACTAATTCAGAATAAAATGGTGTTCGATTAAAATATTATCAAAACCTTTGAAGCTATTATTTCCTTAGTTTCCAATAAAACGTTTTTCGAATGGTTTTTAAATTGAACGCAAGTGGGGTTCCGGCAATTGGGAACGAAATTAACAAAATGCGTAAACCCGCTACGGGTGTACCCAGCGAATGTATAGCACCTTGGGCTCTAACTCTTCCCTCTCTCGCCCCGCACAATCTCGCCATCTTAACTTGTCGATGGCCAAAATGTATTTTTTAGACTGTGGTTTGACTATGAACATTGACGACACCAAATGTTAGCTAAATATAAAAAAAGATGATGATTGGCTCTTAAATTAATCTTGTAGAACAGATGTGTCAGTACTATATGTTGCGCTACCACCATGCAACTGATGATAAAAAAAAATCTTGTTTCGAGAAATATACTAATTAAATATTTATTAAAGTATAGTCACTGTTGTTACTTGTTTTATTGTTAAACTGATTTTTAATACGTTTATGTATAACAGTAACACAGCATGTTGCTCTTAAGCCACTGACGTCTGGAAATGGTTATGTTTGTACTATTATTTTTAACTGACTTCAAAAAAAGACGGGACTCAATTCGAATCATTTTTTAAATTTATTTTTATGGATCTTCAGCCATAACTTCTTTGTTTATGAACCAATTCGTTTGATTCTTTTTGTTGTTGAATAGGGGATACCTCAAGCGTGGTCCCATTTAATTTCATTGGCATTGGACCTTCAAATTGGAGATACACCAGGGAATTCTTCAAAATCGTTGAAGTGGGGTTTCTTTTTTGGTTAAAAATTGTCTTGTTGCATATTTTAAAGATCTGACTGACAATCTTGCCCAGACATTATTCTAAGTAATAGATAACCTTAACACTTATGGTGATAAAAATAAGGACAATTTTTTGGCTAAATTATTTTAGTTTGAAGTACAGAAAATACATGGATTCTAGAATCTTGTGTAATATAACTAAGTGGATTCTAAATATTATTACAATTTGAATAATACGCACAATTTAGATGATATACAGATAATTATTTTGTAGTAAAATTATTTTATTAAATATGAATTTATTTGTGTTTTAATGATTACCTACTCAGTGTAGTATGTTTTTTTTTTTTTTTGCGATTAGGAAATAATAATATATTGAATGAAACCATTTTAAAAGTTAGAGGATTTTTAAGAAAGTTCTAGAATTTATATCTTATAATATAAACCTCAATCAATGCATATAATGAAGAAAATTATAGTAATAAATTAAAATACGATGAAAGCCATTTCCTTTTTATATTATTTGTTATGCTGTTTTTTAATAATAAAAAACGAATATATGACGTCATCGTGCAATTATTAATTAAACCAAAATGCTGTTTTAAATAAATGTGTATTAAAATATATTCCATATGTACCTTGGACGATCTTTTAACTGAATTTAAATCTGTATGAACCATTTTATAAAACCTAATTATTCAAAGACTCGATTATGAACGTTATATTTATTTAAAACTTTGGAAGTAAAAAATGGTTTGACAGTGATTGTCCAACTTTTAACATTATCATTAATTTATTTTTACATTTACCCAGTGTTTATTTCCTAAGTAAGTAATCAATCAAGATTAGAAGATATTATGGTTAAGATCTCAGGTTATAAACGCCCAAGGAAACAATCTGTTAATTGTTATTTTTTTTATTGTTAAGCACTCTGGATACAAGCATAGCACTAATAAGATGGCGGCGGCCTCCCTTGTTAAAATTGTCCAAGGAGTTTTTGTGGAAACTTAAAATGTGTGTTGCTAATTTTTATTTATAATCCACTTCACTTGTGCACAATACCATAACTATATCACGTAACATGACGCAAAAGTTACATAATACAGGGCCAAATAATATTGCTTTATAAATCAAATTCACTACATGGCAGGTCAAGATCCCCCCAAAACACCTTAATCAGTTCGTAAACGTGATTATTGCCAGGAGCAAACAGGAGTTAAACACTTTATGTTAACTATTCTAGAAGAATATATTTTAATAAAACTAGCAGTTTAGTAAATTGTGTGAATAAATTCAAGCAATAATAAAGAAATTAAAAAAATCCAACATATGAAAAGTGCTGAATATATAATACTGGCTGACCCAGGCAAATTCGTCTGCGTCATATAAGAGAGAGAGAAAGGGTTAGAGAGAGTGAGCGTAGGCACTGTATTATAGATACCGCCCGCCTCCCACATTATTCTGCATAATAAAAATGCGCTCGCGATACTTCGTTATTATTATTTTGCTGCCAAATTATTTTAAATTACTGTAAAGGGCAATTTTGTTCAAAATTAAATACTTATGCTGAATAACGAATTTATTTCAATAAGGATTAATACCATGTATATAAAACATTTTCGCAAATAATTCATTATTTTAGAACAAATATTACCACAAAAAAGGTCATATTGATTAAACCTTAAAAGACACAATTTCGTCACACATGATTGTTGCGTAACTTTAACCATTCACGCAGCGCACGCAGTGGAAACTCAAAAAGAAAAAATTTCCCCCGTCTTTGCAACATTTTTCATTGATGCTTGGCTTCTATTGGTCGTTGTGTGATATTATATAGCCTATAGCCTTCCTCGATAAATGGGCTATCCAACACTAAAATATTTTTCCATTCGAACCAGTAGTTCCTGAGATTAGCGTGTTCAACCAAACAAACTCTTCACCTTTATAATATTAGTATAGATAACTTAACAGTAACATATCTTTATTTGCTTGGTGGACATTTCGAATAAAACTTATTACATGTATTTTATTAGCACTATTTATATAATATAACATAATATCACAATGTTTTAAATATATATGAGGGTGCTGAATAATAATTTCATATACATACTTTTAGTGCTTAAGAGTACCTGTGTACAACATTGTGGAGTAGAACTTCTTTGGTGAAATAATTCTGGTAAAGAAATCAATTGTTATTTACTCTGTTGGATAACATAGAAGGGTGTTTTTATTATTGAAGTGTGTATAAATGGTACATATTTCTTGCTTTAAACGGAGCATAGAGAAGCATTCTAAAGAAATAGTGCCATCAATAAGGACTAATAATATCACGTATTATGTGACATTTTTGTAAATATTTTTATTGGTAATCGTTTAAAGTACGTGTAGTGTGTATTTGTATCATATTAACGATATAATTTAAATGGATAAAGCATTTTATGTATGCATAGTTTTTGTCATACAATGAATCGACTTATTTTTAGTAAATTGTTATTAGGTTTAAAATTGATGCAGGTGAATATGTTAAAGTTTGTTACAAGCGTGTGTATTTGAAATTTAATTATCCTATGAGGATTCCATGTAATTTTTTATACTCAAATTCTGCGTTAAAATCTGACCTAGGCAATTTTAACGATTGACCTGCATCTGGTTTTTTTATTAAACGTAAGATGTCCATTTTTTTTTTGGGAGCTGTAAATAATCGTGCGTAGATAATAAATAGTGCAGTCGAATAACCACAAACATGTTAATACAATTTTTTGTGTTTTTGGCATCAAGTTTATTTTATCTACTAATTTTAAAGAAATAAAACATTTTTATTAAAAAACCTATCTTTTTTATTATAATTATATTATAGGAGGATTTGTGATATAAAAAATTCAGAATAAAAAGATAATTTTATATATTCAAGTTCTAAAAATTATACATGGATAAAAATTACAATGGTATAATTATTGTTAGGTATATCATTGATAGATTGATTTAAACGATAAAAGTTTTCTTATATATTAAACGTAATTATTTCGAAATAAATACTGTATTCTTTCGTGGTACATTATACGTATAAGAATGTGTTTATGTCGGAACTAAGGTCAGTATTCGACTTCTGGCTTAGGAGGTGACCTTGTGAATGGCCTCGGCGATGTAGTTAACATTCTTTGAAGAGATGCCAGCAACTGAAATACGCCCATCCTTTGTCAGGTAAATATGGAAATCTTTGGTGAGCCGTTCAACCTGTGAATTCATGCAAAAGTTATTAGTTAAAAAAACATCTATTTACAGAGCAGATAAGAGGCCGACTGAATAATATGCAAAACTTTGACACGTCAGGGCTGCATTTTAAAGTTTGGGAGGCCCTGGTGCAACAAGGAAGACTCGAATAATTTTGAATTTGCTTTGAGATGTTTAAAAAAAAGTTCATGCAATTAAGTGAACTCTTTTCATTGTCATAACGACTGTTACATTACTCCTGTTGAAAAAAAAATCAAACTCGTATTTTGACCGAGCACCAGTACTTAGAATTTAATAAATGGCGAAACAGCCAAGTAAAACAGCAAGCGAAAAAAAGCTATTTGCAAGTTTAAATGTGAACAATTCTTTTCTATGACTATTAAATCAAAGTAACGAACCAGAATCCGGGAGTTGACAACTTTTGAAAAATAGTTTTAACGCTTTATATGTTGAAAATAATACCTATGATTAATATTTTTTTCATTAATACACTATTAAAAGTCATTTCAAAATATTTTTTTATTTAAATAAGCAACACGCCATAAAAACGTTCATTATGGTCCCGTGACGTCAACATTCATTTTGTATGTTATCAGTGACCAATGTGACAACTTACGTAAGAGTATAACGTTCCTATTACCTGAAAGGTGACGTCACATTTTCTAATCGGCATTTCAAAACACGTGACTCGCAGAGGAAAAATATTAAATTTTCAAAGGAAAAATAAACAATTACTTTTTCCAGATTTGTATTGTTTTAGGCTTTTTATCTATAGACCATTATTACTCAATAATTTACTTTAATTTTTAAATATACAAGTCAACTTGCGGATTACCAGCTAGTGAAACTTGGGAAATCTCTGCGGCTTTTTAAAAGTCAGATTGAAGCTGAACGACATTATTCCCATTCATATAACTAAACCATAAAATAAACCAATTTTTTCCCAAACAGTTATCAAATCTTAAGCACTACTTCCTAAACAATGTTATCATCCTAAAGTTTGGAACACACTACCTAAAGAAAATTTTCTGTAATTTTTAAAAAACATTAAGAAGATATGAAAAGCTACTTCACCTGGTCAGGTTTAAGTCCAGTGAAGCAGAACATGCCGATCTGATCGGTTATGTGTTGCCAGGGGTGTGGGTTGCCAGCACCCTCGATACCGGCGCGCAGTTGGTTGCGCATTGATATGATTCGGTCCGCCATTAGTTTCACGTCTGCCAACCTACATTTTTAAACAACATATATCACATGATTTGGATTTATATCAAAGTCATTTTCGCATAGGGCCCTTTAAAAAAAACACTATTTGGCCACCCTGAATTTCGGGTTCCCTAAATACATTTTTTAATAAAACAAATCCAATACATATTTTCAATTAGTTCCTTGAAAATAGTAAAGTTATCCAATTGTAGACAACTTAAATATTATATCACATTCTTTCGCTTTATATCAACATGTTTTTCCTTCTCTAATTTACATTTAGTGTTTCATTTTTCAAATTCTTCATAATTGACAACCCTGAATTTCGTGATCCGTAAATTCACAGCCTTTATATTTTCTCAGCTCAGCTAAGTTATATTTTAGTTTATTTTTTAAAATCCTTTTTAAGTAGCAAACGAAATATTTTAAATAGTATCTTGAAAATAGTAAAGTTCCCCAGCCAACGATAAACTGTGATATTCTCATAAAATGTTGGCATGCTCACCATTGCTTCTTGAGTTCAGGGTTGTTAAGTATTTCTTGGACTAATCGAGCACCGTACAGCGGAGGGTTGGAATACATTGTACGGATCATGATCTTCACTTGGGACATCACCTTCGCAGCGGATTCAGCGTCACCGCACAAGAATGTAAGTGCTCCCGCGCGTTCTCCGTAAAGTCCTGTAATTTATAGCATAACAGTCAGTATAAGTACTAGAAAACGCCCGCTACTTCTTACGCGATTATTAAGTATAATAGTGGAATCTGACTTTGGTTTCTGTTTTATGTTTTTTTATTAGTAACAAGCTGTGCCTGTGATTTCGTTCGCGTGACCTATATAATGCCGTAAATTGGGCATACGCCTGAATCGTTCTACTTCCGCTCCCGGGTATGTGCTTATTATGGGATCCTTAGAAGATAACATATGCTCTCCATGACTTTTTTGTAGGTCTTTTTAATATCTAAATTTATGTAGTGCATTAATTTGATATATAGGTTAAGGTTTACTCAGTGTAAGCCATTTAAGCGACCGAATTGATTCACCATGAACAGGTTTTTTTATTTGTGCGGAACCCTAATACTTTTTCTAAAATAAAAATAGTCTAAGTTACTTCTTATAACGCCAGCTATCTATCTACCAGCGAAAGTCTTCTCAAAATCGGTCCAACCGTTTCGGAGATTACCCGGAACAAACAGACAGATAAAACAAAATAGCAAGACAATTTTTTTTATTAAATTGTTATTTTGTCATAAGTTCATACCGTGACATTACAAACAGAAACTTGAATTTTATGAATTGTATAGATATACATAGATAAGAAATTTGTAACTGTTTCTTTCCCTTGTAATATATTTTACATAATTAAGCGGATTTTTTTTTGTTTGTTTCTTTAAGCACGCTAATCTCTGGAACTACCAGTTGGATTCGAAAAAATTTTTTTTTTTTATATTATGATAGCTAGACTCTCGAGGAATATTATAAGCTATTTAAGATTAGGCTACAGCTCTCAGATAGCCTTAAATACTGATTTTTGTTACGTAAGTCGGAAGCCGAGACCCTCCCGATCTGCTATAACCGCGTGCGTTGGCGTAATAGTTAATGATACGAAAATACAATGTTCTGCAATAATATTGGCCCTTAGTATATAAAAAAAAAGTCAGCGATAGCATATGTCTATATCTTATACATAAGCCACAATAAGGTATTTTGTAACAAAGATTAGTTGAAAATTAAAAAGTGATTTATAAGAATTATTTTTTAGACATGGCATATTTATCCTTACAATCAAAAGTTACTTCATCATAAAGACAATTTTATGACGTTACATTTTGCTTTTTAGAGGATGCTATTTGGAGACAAAGTTTAGGAGATAATGAAAAATTAAAATAATTTGTACTTGCGGGAAGAACAATTATTATGATAGACTACACGGGTGTGTTTGTCGGATAAAATTAACACTGGTAAAACCGTGGGGCACAGCTAGTAAATAAATAAAATAAACTGGTAACACCGAGGAGGGTTATCCCCTAGTTCGACTGGGATTTAAACTATCGTCTATTTGTTCACTGTTAGTGGCCTTCATCATCCTACCAATACCAGATACATGTTTAATATGAATATTGTTTTCATTACTTATATAATACCATGAAAAATTATCTAGTCACTACCTACAATATAAAATAAAGTCACGATATATAGAACAAAAACAATCTATAACGACACCATAACTGGTTATATTCACTACGTACCCGTAATAATATATGACGTTAACGATAAGATAATAAAGGTTAACAAGTAAACAATATGATACGGTACGTAAACACATGAACCGGTCGAGGATACTAAAAAAATATATATATTTCGCAATAAGCACGTACTTGCTTTACTTGCTTATTTGCTTATACTACTCGTCGCTAGTCTGACGCAAGCGCAATACACCACGAGCATGTCGAGGTCATCAGTGACGCGAACCCATAAGATTTTCCCCTACCAAAAATCGCTCTAAGCGGCTAAATAGGTTTTCACTTCAAAAAATTGAAACGCATATTATATTCTTCATTAGTTTCCTTTATATAGTATATCTATCGGGAAAATTAGGAAAAATACATGTACAGATAGAACAACACATTTATTAATTATTATTTAATAAAATTTAATTATTTAAGATTCAATAAATCTTATTATTTTGACTTCGCAAAACCTGAAAGGAAACTGTCTGAACCGATCGCCATGTTTGACATAGAGTTAGCCTGTGTCCTGGAGAAAACAAGCAAACGAAATAGAAATATGGATGGATTAGATCTGTCGGTGGTCACCGTTGTGTTTAGATTGTACTGTACTTACTATCAGAGACAGTACTGTCAATGCAGTGAACTATTATAAAAAAGCACTATCCTTAAAAAAATTATGAAGTCGACTTACCCATGTTTTTGGCAAAACTTTGGGCCAGCATCACTTGGTGTCCCTCCTTGACGAAGAGCCTGACAGCAAACGCGTCGTTATCAACGTTACCAGTTGCGAACCCTTGGTAAGCCATATCGAAGAATGGGAACAGTTTTCTTTCTTTTATGACCTACAAACATTTCACAACAACCTTGGTTTATGTTAAGTGCTGGTATAATAAGATATAAAATAAGCTTAGAAGTATACTTGCTGGAAACATAGATATTGGGTTGCAGATTTGAATTCAATTTAGTTACTAGAAATAGCTAAATGTACCGGACGTCTAGAATTAGGTACTTCATTACAAGCTTAGCACATATTTTAAATCATTTTTATCATTCATAGATACAAATAAGCAAGTTTACCTTAGACAGCTGTTGCCAGTCGCTGTGCCTTGGGTCTACACCAGTTGGGTTGTGCGCACACGCATGAAGCAAAATTATAGAACCTTCTGGAATTTTCTGAAATGTATATTTTTTTATTTGACTATTATACCAAAAACGAAACATCTGATTTAATATTATCTATATAAAAAAAATTATCTTACCTAAATGGTTATGTTTTAGTTACTATGAATGGCCGACAGTATTTTAGCTAATTGTGAATTTTTACCCGACTGCGATAAAGGAGTGTTATGTTTTTCGAGTGTATGGCTATTTCTTTGGCACGCCCTGTAGTCTAAACGGCTTGATGGAATTTATCATACGTGGTGTCGTTAGATTCATCTTAATTGTGAGAGTGACATAGGCTATATAATATTAATGTACGACGTCTGGGAATCAAACAAAAAGCAAAAATAGAAAAAATAATTAATCGTGTTCTTGTTGCAGTCGGGTTTTTTTTTGTTAATAATTGAATACAACTAAGGTAAAAAGCATACGGCTCGCCTGGTGGTAAGCTGTTACCGTAACGACGCTTGTAACACCAGAGGTATCATTATCGCATCGCCTGTCTTAATTTATATCACTAGTCAGGCTGCTCCAAACTACTAATTTCGGAAATTCTTTGTGACAAGATACCTTATGCATTTCGGGAGGCGTGAACCCAATAGCTCCTGAGTACGACCATGCTCAATATGAAATGTGATATGATCGACAGTATTAACAGAGGAAAAACAGTCAATATGACTTCAAAAAAAGGAGGAGGTTCTGAAGTCGATTGTATATTTTATTTTATTTTTACTTATGAATGTTTAGGTATAACTTATTTGTTTATGAACCGATTTAGATGATTCTTTTAACAATGGAAATGGAATACTTCAAGGGTGTTGGTCAATTTTATTGGCGTTACACCTTCGACTTCGAAGATACACCAGGAAACTTCTCAAAATCATTGAAGTTTTTTTATTGCCTTATATTGATATCTGGCTACCTAACGCTTTGCTGGGTATATACTTTTATTATCAATTGTTACATAGTCAATAAAACAAGCATCATTATGATAATACGATAAGGAACTTTATCCTCCTGATCATCGTAATAAGAATTATTATCGTTCATACATATAAACATGTATAAAAATCATATGAGCACGTAATCAAAACGTGTGCGTAAATTTGTTATCGTTATCAGTGTATTATGGAAAGATGTTTAAAATAATGTTTTCTTTTTATATTTAACTATGTATCTTGTTTTTATCTCAATCCTTCTAATGACAAAAGAAATAAACTGTTATTTACTTTAGTCAAAGTCAATTATCGTTGGTAGATTCTTAGGTATAAAATTTTTATATTTACATCTGCTAGGTACTTTATTAAATTTTGGCCCTAAGTACCATACATTTTTTTTAAATAATAGCTCGGTACATTGACCGTTTCGTCCCTGACGGTAAGCACAGTACAATCGCAAACACAACGGCAACCACCGTAAGATTTAAATGCGGTCGCCGCTGTCATGCCAGCTTGCATAAATATATCTACATGTTACGCTTGAAGAACCCGATGTCGTAAGGAGAGATGGATCCACAATTTCACGGTACGACAAAGATAAATCATAGAGAACTTTTTAGTTCGTGCAGAGATAGAGGTTACCGTAAAACTGTGACTCTGAACAGCGTGTGTGGTTCTTTTGTGGAAAGGAGAGGAGGGAATTGGATTGAACAGCTCTTCAGAACACTCACTACGATACAGATGGTAGAACACGCTCAGTGAGGCGATGTTCCTTCGAAGATGAAGGGGCTCAATGTATTTAGTAACGTCTGCATCTTTACCAATGCGAAGTGCCCATCATGAACGTAAAATCACTATTACCGATTCGAAAACATCCCAGTAATTGAGAAGAGCCGACAAGAAACTCGTTCGGTTTTATCAATTTATTGTGGCAATTGGTGAAATAATTCGTTATTTTAAGAAAACCTCCTCCTACTTGAATAAGTTAACGATGCTAGTTTTCACCGGAGTAGAACATCAGAGAGAAATAACGTTTAAAGTAAATAGATATTTTCCATAAAGCAAGATTGCGTTCAGTAAAAGAAATCATATAATTTTTGAGGTTTTCCATTAGTGCTACTTTATACTTTTTAGAGTTAACTTCTTAAGAATCGATTTTCATAATATACGAGTATAGGCCGGGGTACGAACCTAAATTAGATAGGGAACAAGATCGAGTGATAACAAAAAGTTAAGTTTTTCTTTGGTACTCCGCGACAACATATTACACGTATCTTATACTGAACGCGTGTATATGCTCATTCTCAACTTATTTGTAGACATAATAATAATTTAACTTTGCCTATTGTAATATTCTAAGATAATCAATCTTAAAAAAAACTCCAACTGTAACGGCGCTGTTACACAATATTAGATGTTGACATTTAAAATTGCAGTAATTATACTTAAAGCGTATAAATTACTGCTTTTGTTCATAGCACTGATAACCCATGTCAACTAACACTTATATATACACTTTCAATATAAGTTACTTGTACTGATAACCTATGTCAACTAACACCTAAACTGAGATACAAAGTATAAGTTATTGCCCTTGTTCATGATACAGTTAGACGATTTCTGTTAAACCAATAATGTGTTGATTGACATAGGTACTAAGTAGATATATTAAGTGCATAAATTATTGCTTTTTGGCTCTTGTACTATTTTTGAATTGAAGCCATAGTTTGTAACTTATTGCCCTTTTTCTTTGCACTGTTACTGTATATAAGCCATGGCTTCATGTTCGTTAAGTTACTTCAGCTTCTTCCGTCCTTAATCACTTTTTAGCGACCTGACTACGGACCTGGTCTTAGGCCTGCCGGTCAGCTTAAACTGAGAAAGATTCTATAGTGAGTAGGTAGGAGTAGACATATGTAGACGTAGGTGCAGGTCTATGTTTAAAAATTGTAAAGTTTTAAATAAATTCGATTACTAGCATAATCAATTATTTCTATTTAGTTGTCGAATAGGGCCGCGTAACAGCGCGTTAGAGATGACAAATACAATTTTTTTAAATTATTATTTTATGTAATAAACAGTTTTTTTTAATAAACAAAATTATTGGGAGTTCTTATATCTTTAAAATGTATCATCATGACTATAAACTTATGTTTCGAATCTTTAGACAACATTATAATATTCCAATGGCTATGTAAACCATTAAAGTCAGCTAAAAGTCGGTCTACTTAAAGGCTATAAAAAATTACTTACAGAGATGTCTTCGAGTGCACCTTGGAGGTCGAAGCCGTTGGTCTTTGAGTCAAAGTAGCGGTATTTCTTGTGTGGCAACTTAAGCATATTGCAAATTTGCGGATGGTTACCCCATGTCGGGGTGGGCAGCCAGATCTCCTTGGCTTTTGCATAATGATTGGTGATAAACTCCAAACCTAAACGCAAGGCGCCAGTGCCGGACAAAGTCTGTTGGCAAATGTTGATATATTTTTTCAATAGCTTTTAAATTTCTTAAGACTTCTACCTATGCCGGCGCGTTATACGGGATGTAAGAGTCAATTCCTGTGATAGTTTCAACTGAAATGATGCTTCGCAAATAATGCTGATTTCTACACCACACGGCGGCATAATTGCGTGTCAAAACACGCTTACTGTGCCACCGGCATAGTATGTGGCATCCTTTAGATAATTATAGGTAAGTTGTTTGGGGCTCAAAAAGTTGTAACAGCAGATACAAAGCCTGTTTATAAACTGCACCGCAACACCAGGGTATTACTGTTATTTTGCCGATCTTATAGAAAGCAAATCAGTCCCTTTTTGAAGAGCTCAATGTCATAGCACTTTAGAAACACCATGCTGGGTAACGGACACCACAACACTAGCAAGGCAAAAAGGTTTTATAGATTATCTGTGTTTCGAGATTTGTTAGGTGTTAGGGTGTGGAAATAAGCAGCCAGCCAATGGTGGAACCTGTGAGTTTGGAACCACATCAGAAGTTCCTCAGAGCACTTCACATTGTACATTCAATCTTCACTTAAGGAAATCAAATTCCTAATTAACTTACACAAAGTTATAGACTAGAATTAATTTCCAGTTCACTGGAGATGGTTAACATCATGCTTAGACTATGAAGAAAACTAACATTGATTTAACGCAAATAGCTGGTTTGCAGCAAATGATTAATTTTGAAAGTGACATCTAGTTAGGTAAGCAAAATAGAATATCCCAAAACATTTTATTTTTAACAAACCTGTACAGTACAGTTGCTTTTATTTTGAATGACCGGGCTGTCCTCACCAAAGGCTAGTTTAGCGACTGCATCAGTGTATGCTGCTTCACCACTGATTGGAGCATATTCATGGTTTAGACCTTTCTTGTGTAAGATCTCCTCTGCCTGTTAGAAATTTAAAAAATACAAATTGTTTTTTTTTCCATCACAATAACTGATAATAATAAACCCAATTGATTGAAAAATCCAGTTCAGTTATAATATAGTAAACTAGTGGTGGCCCATGGCTTGGCATCCATTTTTTCAGTGGTTTTTTCATCTCGTAATTTAATTTTTAATTATTATTGACAATTAATATAGCTTTAAATTAAACTTTTTATATACAATTTCTAAAAGTTTCTATTGAAAAATCTTATATAGCCTATCAATTATGGAATGACTTATATATGTATACTACCCATGGAAAATGTCATTAGATTTAATAGAAAAACATATTACTTAAATATTCTTTTTCTGAGTGTTATTGAAATTTCTTACCTTTTTTCTAATTGACTATGCTGTTAGCCTTAGGGGCCATAAACAAATAGAGCCGCTGATGGCTTTGACAGCTTCACCGGGCTTGGTGAAATTTCTTGTAGTCCATTAGCCCATCATGTGACCAATGACATACGATTCCCATATACAACATTTCATAAAAACTAAACAAGCAGTTTTTATTAAGTCCAGATATACAAACAAAACAAAATTAGCATCATATTGGTGATTAGTGTCTTAGGAAATTTGAAAAAAAATTACATATAAAGACAGGTTTATATGTGGCATGAATACAAACAGATTAAGGGGGGTGTTATACCATTTAAACATCACCCTATACATGCCATAGTCAAATTTAATAGCTAAACTTAATTTATAATTAAATAGTAAAGATTGTCCATAATTATTGACAATATTCAATGAATATAATATTATATAATATATAAATATCTTACCTTCCTCACTGAAGGTAGAACAAATGGTTTCCCTTCATCATCTCTGTATGCTCCAACTCCAAGGTTGACTTTCTTGGGATTTGTGTCCTTCTTGTAAGCTTCAGTGATACCCAGGATCACATCTGGTGGGCCCATAGGCACATTACTCCACCATGTGCTTGAAACAAATATTCATTATTAGCAAATGTTTAGTAAAAATGTAATATAATAATTATAACTATATCTACATAATACTATTGGAAATGATTTCTTATGTATTTGATAATTTTGGGTTTTTATTTACCAAAGGATTAGCTTCCAACACATACAGGGACAGACTTAGGGGAGGGTTACAGAGGCTAGACTTTAGGGCCCCCACACAAGAATACTCTCCACAATAGTTCATAATTTTTTATATAACATCCAAATACAATGTGATCTTCATCTCTATTCAAAAATTGTATATTTAAAGCTTTTCCCACCATTTGAATTAGACTTTTTATAAAGCTGAGTTTAAAGTAATTAACATTAAACGATTTTATTTGCCTACGTGCACACGTGGCCGGATTAATTAATTAATTTCATTGTAAATACATAATTATAACAAATGAAGTAATAATATAGTGTTACGTAAATAACAAGCCGGCATATACCTGCTCGCCCTCAGCGCTGTACAGCCGACAAAATGTTCGATATTATTGTTTTTTAGCACTTGAGTAGATAATTTCTTTAATGCCTGTGCCATTGTCACAGTTTTATCCGACACTGACGAGAACTAATTAACTTTTGCTTCGATCTTATGACATACACCGGTCTGATAACGCCTTTACAATAACCTTGTGAATGAACTGAACTGTTACTACTAGTAGAATATTGGCATACCAGCACATTTTTTCAAAAAAATCTGTAAAGTTACTTTTAAATAGTGGAGTATACAATTTATTTGAACAATAGCTTTATTTTAATGATTTTCCACAATTGTTCAAAAATTTGTTTACGTTTAGTTGTTACAATGACTTAGGTTAACGTTTATTATAATTTAGAGCTAAACTTTTCAATTCTGAAGTGTTAGTCTAAATTTTACGGAATACGGATATATCGTACAATACACATAAAATTTTCCGCTTATTTTGTTATTTTCAATTACTTGGTAACATTTTCAGATTTACGTCATATTACGTCAATTTTCATTTTTTTGCCAATGTCAGAGAAGGTCATAGACCAGCAGCTCGTGTTATAGAAATTTACAGAATGCCTTCCCAAAACAGAATTAAATTGAGAGAATATTAATTCGGAGGTGTAAATACAACATAACCGAGCGCAGAAATCAGCCGATTATGTATGCGCTACTGCTGCCAGCTCCGTTTGAGTATTGGGTGCTAGATTCCTCTAAGCAAGTGTGATTAAAAAAAGCGTTAGATTATACCGCCGTTTTTAAATTAGAAGTTAAATAGATACGTTCCACATTAACACACTAGCCAATATATTGTTTGATTGACCAAAAAATGAGTGATTGTAGGTAGGTATAGATTAGTTTTCGTAATTTCAAGTAGGTAGGTGCCTATCGTTTACGTTCTGAACAAAAATGAGTTTACCTATGTATAGCGTAAGCCATGGTATTGAAATTAAAATATCAAATAATTTTTCGTTTCGTAAAACGTTCAAAACCAAAATAAGATAAATAGGTAAACAATTTCAAGATCATAAACCGAATCGTCATCCTTTGCGTCATCAGTTGGAAATGTTTGTAGAGTTCCAGAACCGGATGGACTTGGCTGTTGGCTGTGGCTCTGTGATATCCACATATCATTAGTCTATCCCTAATCTATATTTTTCGTTACTTCCAATATGACTCAATACGTCATCAGGAAGATCATAATTGAAACATGTGGATTGTTTAGAAGTCAAGCCCATTCTTACCTGAATCAAATCAAAATCACATTAATCTTGTCTGCATTGAGAGCATCACGTAATTTATTTTTCACTATATGCATTGTGCTAAATATACTTTCAATTATTAGAACGTAGAAGTGACATAACTTTTAAACTTATTTAGAAGTTTAAAAATATTCTGTGGAAATATCGTTCGTGTTAAAATGGTTTTATTAGAAACTTTAAATAGACCTTTGACAGTTAGCAATGTCTGCCGATGTCGTAATTTTGATAGTATCACATAAAGCAGCTCATATAAAAGTCAGGGTAAAAACGAATCTGCCCACCTTAAATTGAGACGAAAAATGTCTGATAGGGGGAAAATGCAAAATATATCAAAATTTGTTTTAACATTTGATTCATGAGAATTTTTAGAAAATTAGATTATTTTTATTGGTAAATGAATCGGTAAACGTAGTGTAGTGGTGCCCTCCAGCCTGATGGACCGACGACCTACGTTAGGTAGCCGGATGTGGCTGGATGAGGAAAGTGAAGTACCGGGATATGTGGCTCAAACTTGGGGAGGCCTACGTCCAGCACAAGGCTGAAGGAAGATTATTTTTGACATATTTTTATTGTTAAACAATATTGTCTATTACTAACTAAAGTCTTGGTAAGGTGAGAATAATAGTTAATGTATTAATTTTATTTTTATCATTCGGTTTGATGTGATTAATATTTGTTATCACTGTGAATTAAATAATTCTCATGTAGTTTATGTACTTGTAGACTGAGCTAGGTGAAAGAAAAAGGAGGAATCGATGGTTAAAGTTGTTATTGCACATCGTATCAGTACTACTAACCGACTTCATAGATAGTAAGTGATAGACGTGATAAATATGGCTGATAACAATAATTTTCTCACGGAATTTAACTACAAAAGTTATTGATTTACATTGTCATTTACCTGTATTTTATTATGCTTCGACATACAGTGTTCACAATCTTCGGTAAAACAGTATTTGCGAAGTACATATACAACAAAATGGGTAATTTGTATAATTAGACATTTTGCTGTTCTACCTATTGGTTATTTATCTGAGGATACCCAAGAATCTCGTAATAAATATTATAAAAATATCAAATTATATCACGCTACAAAGTGCTCTAGGTCCGCAACGAATGAAGACGTATTTCATGGTCTTCTATTTAAATCAGATCCATACATATCAAGTATCAGAAAACCATCAGTCACTGTTTCGAAGGAACTGTTAGACGAAGCCATGATGAACCTCTTAGGTATTTAAATTGAAGTATGTGCATCGATTACATTTTTTTTTATTTTATGTAGTGGATTAATATATGTTTGTCATTTATTATATGTTATTTTCATATTTAATATTAACAAAGATATGAAATAATAATTTAATATCATAAAACTGTATAATTATAATTCTTTAAATTAAGTTCACTATGTTTTTGTATGAAAAAGTGTCTTTTTTGTATTCTTTTTATATATACATTATAAACTTTTAAAAGAAATAGGAACGAATGTACCATTATTTGATAGTATATACTTTAGAGATATTACGTACCAACCAAATTTCAGCTATTTATTACAATCAACAACAAAGTTACAGATTTTTGAGACGGTACGCACGGTTCTGTCCCATAGTGCAGCGCAAATACTACAATATATATAGGTGCAGCGGGACTGCACTACGATATAACGCAAAAGCGGCGTCTGCGCCACAATTTTTTTGTTTATTGACTATTATCTGTAACAGGGAACTGTGCAAATGATAACGATTACTGGTGCCATAATTTTGATTTTAAGTAATTACATGTGGTTAAATCAAGGAGACTGGGTTCTGGAGATTCGTAGTTAAGGTCACTTGCATCATTCTCAAATTCCAGACCTCTCATTAATTGTTACCTACTTATTGCAATATTTATTGATTGTTTTTTTTTTGTATATTGTTTAAATTTTAGAATTTTAAGTCTGTATTTTCTTAATGTTTTCTCATAAAATTAAAACACTATTATTCTGGTCTTTGTCATTCTAGTGTATACTGTAAAAGTATTTGTTCTCTATGTGGTGTAACGTTTCGCGAATAATATAAAACTCGAAAAAGTCATTTTTAGATGGGAAAAATATAAAGTTAGCACTTTTTATAGAAGTGTAAACGCTAACGGTAATCATATTATCATTTACCTAATCCTAGATATAACTATAATATTGCTTGTATATATTGTGTGACGATATTACTACAAACACACAAATGTACCTACTTCGCTGTATAAATTAATTTCGCATATTAAATTAAACAATACTTCGTCGTTGTTCTTACCGTACGCGTACTACTATCAATCAGATGATGTACAGTCATTTTGAAGGGCTAGTATTTTAAAGTAACTGTTTATCTATGAGTACTGAGGCGTCTATGACAAGAGCGGTAACAGTGTGTGGTTGGGAGGGGCTCAAGTAAACTCCTGTTAACATGGTGTGTATGAATTAAATGTACTAAATTCATATAGTAAGATTTTTTTTGCTCTATTAACCCTCTCTGATCCTATCTAAGTATTTACCTTTAGTTAATAAACTTTTTGTTTGTTCAAGCTTAATCATTATATAGCTCGTGCATCCGTTAAACTGTTGCGAAACTTGCGACTATGAATGACACAAATAAAAAAAATCGACCTTATTTAAAATATTGAGGAAAATAATGCAATAATGATCGGTTTCTTTGCTAGATATACATTACGTAAAACTTTTATTTAGTATTCAGGCTATGATTATTTATACACGTTATATTTTCAAAGTACACTTGTATAAAGGTATAATTATTATTCAAACAAAGAATTGTCAAAATAAGCACACAACAAAAGAGAACACAGTATAAATGTATTTTAGAATTCAATTAACAATGGCGAATATGTCTTTTAAGAAAGGTTTAAAAAGCAATGTGATGGTTTAACGTTTGCAAGAAGAATGTAATTTTTCAGGAAAGGTTGAAAGATAAGGTAAATTTTGGCTTAAGAAGCCTGGCAACATTGGTATTGTACTAAGTGTCAAAATCATTGTCAAAATTATTATGACGTTTGCCTTTTTTCCAAATCGAATACCTTTATTCAGTTTGTTTCGTAGGTATTTGTTATTTTGGTGAAAACATTTTAAAAACTTGGAAACATGGCTGCTGAAATCAAGCCTGCGCCAAGGACGCCTAACGACAGATTTTCCACGACTAAGAAACCGGCTCTTTTGAACAAACTGGAAGGTTGTACTGACGACGTTAATGCTGCTGTAGTGATACCTGGCGAGGATGGAGTAATTAGCGTATGCGATGATAAGTAAGAGATCTGACTCATTATTAATTTAATTAACTGTGTGATAACGGTGAAAAAATGTTTAACTGAAAAAAAAACACGTATAAATCGTAAAACGGAATAGTTTACAAATCAACGACATTTACATATCTTCATCATGTTTTTAATTTCATGCCTCTCCCATACCTGCGTTTATTGTCACAAAACTTATTCTATGATCGTAATAAACTTAGGTGTGGAAAAGCATTATTATCAAGCATTTCAAACTCTCATACTGCATTAATATAGACGTAACACAATACTTGATCTGACGATTATTACACAGATCAAAAGAGTTTACTGGACGCTAATTTCGAGTTTTTGCAATAATGCAGTTGTGGGAGTGTTTTAACTTTTCGGCATGTTTATCACGAAAAACTTTGGGATTATTTTTTAACTATGTAGCCAAAGTTTCGTCACAGGTTAGAGAGGTATAACAAAATAAAAAGAAATATTATCATGCAGTAAATTAAATCTGGTAGAAGAATCATAAGATTACACACATTATTTTTAACTTTTGACAATTCTCTATTTATGACCCAGTTTTTAATTGGTAAACATTTTAATATTATATAACATTTATATATGATATTAAAAAAGGAGTATATTATAACATTTATGTATAGATATATGAAAAAATGTGCATATCTGTAAAGATACTTCACAACATTTCTGAACTTGTGATGTATTTGTTATTGTAATATTTTGTGGTATTTGTTGTTAATGTGACAAATAAATAAATATATACAGACCCGCCAGGTCCGACAACCTGGTAAAAGTTGTGGGATACCACTGGATACAGGCAGCACAAGACTGGTTGTTGTGGCAATCTTTGGGGAGGTCTATATCTAGCAGTGGACATCTTTTGGCTGAAATGATGATTATGATGATAATTTATAATTTTCTACAATTTTTTTTACATCTTGTTTTTAGTAATATACACCTATTGGATCTGAACAGAATGTTTATAATTTATATGTGACTATAAATATCTTTTTATAATGGATGTAATAGTTATGCCCTATAATAGGATATATTGGACATTACAAAAACATTTAATAAAAAAAAATTCATTATGGAACCTGCTCAAGGCTACCATGGTGAGAGATATTTGATAATTAAAAAAAAATACATTTGAGTTGATGAGTTTCTGTTTTAGTAAATATGTTGGTAATGTCCAATAAGTTTTATTATAGGGCAGAGCTTTTACATTCATTAGTGTTAAACATGTCAATTATAAAATATATTTTTGTTATTGTTAATACATTTTGCAGGACAGTAAGGGTGTGGCTTAAACGTGATTCAGGCCAGTATTGGCCAAGCATATGCCAATTCATGCCTTCTGGCTGTACTTCAATGTTCTACACACCAGAGACAAGACAGCTCTTCATAGGACAAGAAAATGGTACTGTCTCAGAATTCACCCTTGCGACAGACTGCAATAGAATTAATCCAGTGAGTTATTTTGCGTTTGATTGTAGTGAAAATGATAAATGAGGTAATTGTAATATAGGTAGTTGGCAGTTAACTGGGAATAGGACAAGTGATAGGCCCCAACATTTTTACAGAATAAACTTCTTTTAGTAAAATAAATAAACCTCTTTATCTCAGACTTATATTTTTAGAGTTCTTGTTATATTTACCTCTACAGTAAAAGCTCTTTATTCGCAGGGTTTATGTTCCATAAATATGCTGTGAATACATAACCATGAATATGGAATGGTAATTTATATGGGATTATAGGGGATAAGTTCCTAGGTGACAAAATAAAAAACAAGTATATAAAAAATCAATTTAATTGAAATTTTTGACCATATTGATTAATTCTCTAATTATCTTCAGGCTTATACAATGGTTTAAAGAATTTTGTAATTTTTCTTGCTTGGCAGTTTTTAAAGGATCCTTCAATTCACACTGATATTAAGCAGTGGTATTAGCAATCTGCCTCTTAAAAATAAGACTTTGTTCCATAGACAGATCAATTTATATAAAGAAATCACAAAGCTCATTTGCCATTCTTAAACCTTCACTAATATTGTTTAAATTAAATGTCACATTTCCCATGCTTGTTGAAGCTTCTTCTTCAATGGGCTGTGAATTTAACATTTCCTCCAAGTCGGTTTCAGTCAAATTTTCATCTTGTGAGTCAAGCAACTTCTGAATGTCATTTGACTCTATCTGTTCGAACCCATCTTGTCCTATTCCATTCACAATTTCGGCTATGTTTGCAGTCAAAGTTTGAATTTGCACAGATTCTTTGTCATTTTCTGCAGTCAGAGCAGGCCACAATTTTTTCCAGCATTACTTCAATGTGTATGACTTCAGTTCTTCCAATGATTTTTTTATGATTATAATGCATTTTGCAATGTCAAACTTCTTCCAGCATTCCATAACATTCACATCAGGATCACATTCCATATTATCCAATATGATTTTGAAGGTTCATCTAATGTAATAGAGCTTAAAGGCCTGGATTATTCCTTGGTCCATAGGTTGAAGCAAAGCCATCATGTTGGGAGGTAAAAATGTCACTTTTATATTTGGATGCATAGTTTCAAGTTCGCGAGGATGACCTGGTTCATTGTCCAAAACTAGAACTGCTTTAAAGTCTAAATTCACAAAAAATAGAGCTTGTAATTCACTCTTTCTTATTAGCACGTCAAAACACTGGCAGGTCATCCTCGTTTTGATTTTTTAAAGCACTAGGATTTAACGATCTGTACAGCATCAGTGGTTTAATGACACAATCTCCAGTTGCATTAGGACATAGCAGCAGTGTAACTCTATCCTTTGCTGCCTAAACCCAGGGGCAGACTTTTCGCTTTTAGAAATGAATGTTTTGTATGGCATTATCTTCCAAAGCAGTGCAGTTTTGTCTGCATTAAATACTTGCTCAGGTTTGTATCTCCTATCAGCTATTAGGTTTGTAAATTCTTCTGGATATCTTTCTGCTGCATAGAGTCTTCAGATGCAGCTTCTCCAACGATTTTAATGCTATGCAGTGATTGTCTCACCTTAAATTTATTGAACCAACTTTCCAATGCTTGAAATCTTTCATCCGTACATTCACCACCACAACTACCATCAACTACTAAAATGTGCGTAAAGACGCCTTGCCTTCTCCCAGATCATAGCACCACTTAGGGGCACCCTTTTTTGGTTGCGGTCTTCAATCCATAATGACAACGCCACTTCCATTTTTTCTATTGCTGGATCATGAACAAGTTTCGCTGACAGTGAAGTTGAAGCTACAGACAACCTTATTTTATCTTCGGATTTTTATCAATCATACAGTTGATTTGACATTGAATGAACGTGATATGGGACTCTCCAAGGCGTAAACAATCGAGCATTTCTATTTTCACCTTAAGGGGTAAAGTCTTTTAATGGTCTATTTTATTTTTTTATTAGTCCATTTGAGGATGCCTTTAGAAAGGATATTCGGTTGGATACCTACATATTGGAATCCTTTTTATCAATATGTAGGTACCCACGTAACGATTAGATCTGCGAATAAAGAAATCTTTAGACGCGAATATAGGAATTGGGTCCGTGAAAAACGTGTTAGGCGCTCGAAATATGCAACATTTTTTTTTTACATTTTCATACAAAATTCTGAGATTGGGTTCTTCAAGGACTTTAAACTGCATTTGTTACTTAAAAATATTATATATTTATTACTCTAAGCAAGTTCTTAAAATACTTTGGTACTTTGGTACCTAATTAATGATTTACTGTTTTTGATTTTATCACAATGGATGCAATATAAGAAACTAAATAAATTAAACTTATAAAAAGTGTAGGCTTCAAAAAGTATCACTTCTAGTTATATTGAAAAAATGTGAAGTTTGTTTAAGGAATGGTGTCAAAATATAGTTTGCAGTAACTTGAAATGACTTAATTAAAAATGACTTAACTTGAGGACTGGCTGTACAATTTGACTTCTCATCAACCATTCCAATGTATTTTGTAATCTATAAAAGTCACTTTTGCCACCAGGTTCGTGAATATTTAGCGCACACTGCGCGAGTAACTGCAGTTGTATTCTCCTTGAGTTGCGAATGGGTTTTATCTGTGAGTAGAGATAAGCTCTTCTCGTACCATTGTAGCGAGACTGGCCGCAGGATCGGTGGGTACTCGTTTGAAGCATGGTGTACAGCTTTGCAGTATCCTTTTTCATATTTGACCAACTTGCAGTAGTTGTTTTATTTACATTAAATTACTATTTATTTATCTGTTTACCATTAAGCGGGCCATACGTTATGTGCCACCTTATTTGTATTAAAAAAAGTATAATAAAAAACGCTTCTTATGATATGATATTGTCACCAAATTCCCTCTCAAATAAGGCTTAAAAAATGCATTGCACTGAAGCATGTTACTATGACTGATTTTTCTCCATCATGGGCGCCACCAATAGGGTTCAAGACGATGCACTAGCACACCCCTGTCCGAAAAAAAATACCTAGAAAAAATTAAGATTTTGTTTTTTACTAGGTTACTGTTTGAATAAAGACCTGAGGCATCTAGGTTGCTGGCCTAAATTTGTACAATACATTTATAATTTATCTATAATGATAATGTGATGCTAATACAATCCTGATGGCGCCCATGCTCACCAGTTTTATCATCTTATCAACCTTTTTTGGCGTGAGTGGTCGCCATTCTCGTAACCTAACCATTAACCAGTAAACGTTATGTTATGTCATAACATTGTTAGATAATAATGTAGGAAACTGATTAGATCATATTTCCTGAACAAAGTGTTTGTTAGATTTGACTCCCAATCAAAATACGCATTTGTGGGTGATTATAGCGGACAGATAACGATGCTGAAGTTGGATAATAATGGTGCCGGCCTGGTCACTACCCTGAAAGGACATACCGGGTATGATTTTATTTTTACATATTTATCGATAATATTTTTATATATTGAAAAAAATTTGTATTTTACATATAATATGTAAGTATGTTTCTTTAGTATGTATTTATTTATTATACTATTTATGAATGCACATTTTATTACAATATAATATTACAATAATAATATAATATTACAATGTATGCTGTGACATTGTTTATTCTGTTGTTTTTTGATTTTAAAATAAAACTGATTTCGTTTTAGGTCTGTGAGAGTGTTGAACTGGGCTCCTTTGCCTCAGTTATTGTTTAGTGGCTCATTTGACCAGACAATAATTGTTTGGGACATTGGCGGCCAAAAAGGAACTGCATATGAATTACAAGGCCATAGGTAAATTATTAAAATTTTCCTGGACTAAATGATTTTTATATTATCTTATAAATTAAACTTAACCATGCCTCAGTGTGTGTACTAATATTTTTTTTGGGATTTATCATAGACTTTTATCAGATTAGGAACTATAAATAAGATGCTCTTCTTCTGTTTTTACTTGAGCAAAGTTTTAGGCTGAACAACTCCTAATGCTATGAGAATGTCATCCATTGCTCTATAATGATGGTCTAGTCTAAGCTATAGGACCATGGCTAGTGAGTACTAAGCTGCGCGAGTGAGTTGTCACCACATCAAAACGTTGTCACCCCTTGGTGCTTGGCACCCGGGATAGATCGCTCACATTTACGCCGACACTGATAACAGTTAATCTTACTGTAAACTAAACAAATCTTAGTGTTTAACTGTGTAATGTCTTAAATAATTTCTAAAATCACTTCAGTAATTCTTTTAAAAAATGTTTACTTCTCAGCAACAAGGTAACTGGACTCTGGTATGTGGGTAGTTGTGAACGTCTCATATCAGCTGGGGAAGATGGTGCTCTTGGCGTTTGGGAGATGGGAGTCAGACGAAGAGAGACACCAGCATGGAAAGAAGCAGATCTCTGTCAATTATGTAGGGCACCATTCATTTGGAATGTTCGAGCTATGATGGAGAAGAAGCAATTAGGTGAGTTTTGGTGTACTGATGGAGATAATGCATTTGTGCGTTATTAGTCATTTCCGCGATCTGACAAATCTAGACAGATTCCAGATTCCAGAAAGCGAATCAATTGGTACAACGCGACTGGTGTACGGTGGTCGCGTTCCAGTGGACAGAATTGTCGTGTCCTACCACTAGATGAAATCATTTCGATTTTGGTAGTGTCATAGGTCCTGATTTAAGTGAAACGTCGGTTATACTTGACAGATATGTTTTGTTTAAAAAATAAGTAAACTTGAAATATGTAGCCTGTAAGCTTGTTTGATAACTTGATAAAAATGTGTGAATCGAGTAAGGTACTTTCATGTTTTTTTTTGCATAGGTCTTCGGCAACACCACTGTAGATGGTGCGGCGCGGCCGTATGTGCAGCGTGCTCGCCACACCGCTTACCACTACCGGTGATGGGATTCGAGTTTCCGCAGCGGGTCTGCACCGTTTGCTATGACACGCTTAGGCATGAACCGTGAGTAATTTATTCCTGTTCTTCTAATTCTTGTTTGTCTAGACCGTGCTGAGAACCAATACCATAAGTTGACTCTTTATAATAATAGCGTCTTTTGAGATTTCCGTCAATGTTTTTTTTCATATCCTCCTTCTGAAATTGATAGCTGTAAACCATAATTCAAACATGAAGATGGACTCTATGTCATATAGTCAAAAATAAAGTTGGCAAACAACTTTAGGGCCACCTTATGGGAAGCGGCTACGGTAGACCACACACATTTGTAAAACTAATTGGTATCACTAGCGCATTGCCGACCTTGGATCCTCTGAGCTCTTAAAGAGCTCTGGAAACACTACTCACTACAGGAACTCAACACTAGGTTACTTGGCTGCGATTTTCTGTACTGTGGAAGTATTCCACCAGTCTGATTGCCCCCAGTAGCCCTACCTCTCTTTGAAATAGTTAGGGTTATAGTATACTCTTATCATACCAGATAAATTGTAATGTAGCACATGTAATTTTCAGTCGTGAATCCCTAGCGTCATTCCACGACATGAAGCACGCGGTCGCTTCGCTGTACGTGGACGAGGCGACCGGCCGAATGTGCACAGCGGGCAAGGACCGCGTTATCAAGGTATGGGACATCTCCGTGCTATTGGCGCCCGCACCTAAACCGGGCACTAGCGAACAATAGCTACAATGAGTTTAATACATCCATACTCAACCGTTTTGTTTGGGTCATATGCACTTAACAGCTATTTCAGGCTTATCGAAGGAATAATAAAATTAATTGTTAAAAAGAAATGTGATTATGGGAGTAGTCGTGGTTTTAGCCGGAGGAGGGGGGGGGGGAAGTTTTACCCTTCCTTTCGGGAGCACTCGGACTGCGTCCTTAAAAATACATTACGGGAGGAGGGTGGGCAGTATCTTCCCCCTACCCTAACCTGGCTACGCCCATGAACGTCGCATGCACATCGTAGTACGTATCACGTGTCATTTGAATGGCTTGTAAATTACAATTCATTAATAGAAAGACTTTACCTGCCATTTCAATACTTGTAGTAATGCATGTGTTATTTCTTTAACTACCATTACTAGGTCGGAAATAAAGCTGGACCACTGATGAAGGCCCGACGGGCCGCAGGTTGAGTATGGACGGTCCAATACGTCAATACGAGAACAATTGTTAGCCCGGTTCACTAATCAATGTCTCCAGTAAAGTTTTCATTACACATGTACATAAGTATCAGGTTTATTAGGTTCGACAATATCTAACTTCATACCTCGGATATGTAGCAATAATAATGAATACTGTTTTGCTTATTCATAATTATATATTTTATGACTTATTAACAGTATCGTAGATAATTTAAATATTCCACTTGTAGAAAAGTCTCTTAAAAGTAAAGAAAAAACATCTCAAAAATTAATTCGCCGAAAATAGGTTTTGGTTTTCATGTCTTTAATGAAGTTAACCTTTAATAATAAGATTGTATTAAAATAAATTATTTTAATATACATATCCTCAGTTGATATTTTATTCATTTAAAAATATATACATTATAGAGATTTTGGTCTCTATTATCGGCCATTTTGGTGTTTATTTGAGACAAGGTTCACCAAAAATTATTATAATTTTAAACATTTTGAAATTCTATCAATTGACCCTATATTTATATTTAAAAACATTTATTGTAATCAGTATTTTCAATATATGTCTAAACTTATATATGTAATTATTGAACAAATTTAAACATTATTTAAATTTAACATTATTATTGTTGCTATAAATCTGGTCACCTTAAGAAGTTTGATATGTTATAAAATGGCGGATTAAAAAAAAATGGTGAACCGGGAAGTATATTAAAAACGATAACGATTATGTATATTAATGTATTAAAACGTTATTAACGTTGATAATAACATATTTAATGTCTTTAGTGTATTCGCTGTTAATGGTCCAACGAATGTTTAAGTTTCGATATGTAGTAACTAAGACTGAAATGTCCTTTCAGAATTAAAACCACAGATTATGTACTTGTTTTTATGTGTAGGTAGATTATTGAAAAAAATATATTATCTGTTTATTTCTATATTTTATTTAACAGGATCTCGTATTAAAATGTTTCTTAACAAAAATGTAGTATATTGGGCAGGATTGCATGTAAATTTTATTAAAACAAAAAAGACAAGAAAATATCTTAGACATGAGTTTTGTACTTATTTTTTGAAAGGATCTGATGTTATAAATAAGTGTATATATACTTTATTTTATGTCAATAACAGTAATTTCTGTCATTAAATTATGAGTAACAATTTATTTGGTAAAGAATATTTTTATGAACGATTAAAGTATAAATAACTGTGTTCGCATAAATTTTGATGCCCAATATCAATAACATCGTAACTCATTTAGCCATGTTTAAAAAAATATCAACTTCATGATTTTTTTGACACCATGATTCAAATATAAATTGGATTATACTCATTTTTAAAGCTCTTTCGATACAATATTCGTAAATCGTAACTAATTCATTAGCGATGTTATAATATATATATATTTAAATTTAAAATGATTAGCCAAGTAAAAATGGATCTATTATATAATACGAGAAGTTCGCGCGCCACCATCCTAAGTGACGACAGACGTTGGCGGGGTCGAGGTACTAAAGATGATAAGGGGGGGGGGGCAATTTAGCGGGGAAGGGAAACGCATACAATCGCGTGCCGCAGGCGCGCAGTCACAGTACAGTTAAGTGAACAGTATTACGCCTTCATACAGACGGCCGAAACGACGTGCTTCGAAATCTCGATAAACTTCAGTAAAAATAGTCGCGATTGCGCCGCAGTTACTAAATTTATAACTAATAAAGAAATATTATATTACCTATTTCCTAGAATGTCAAATTGTTTTGATTTATGAAATTAAGCAAAAAATTATATTTTTATTAAAAAAAAAAACTTTCCCTTCTTACAAACTCGCAATCACTATTGAAATTAAGAATAAAACCCAAGTAGAAATATTTTAAATAAAAACACAAAATTTGCAGTAAGATATTTTGTTGTAAAGATAATAATGACAATTCAATAAAGCATTAACAAATACGTAAGTAGGTAACCCAAGAAACTCTGTTCCTAGTGCGTGTTTATCTACCGAGTGGCGGTAGGTAATTATTTCAAGAACACTGCCGAGACAACATACTGTTTACTTTAGTGTACTGTATAGTGTAGAAAAGTGCTACCTCGTCTTTCAACATCTGTCGCCATGAAGGACGGTCACGCACGAACTTGTCGTTCTATAGTCGTATAAGATAACGGAGTAAAATATAGATTTTTTTCTGTTCATATTTGCTTATCGTATATGTGTATTTTATTATAATTTAAGTTACGATGTTATTCATATTGGATGTCGAGATATTGATTACACAGTCGTATCGATCCTGTTCAATGTATTATAATTTTTATTTTTAATTAAAATTTATTGGCAACTCTGTAGGTATACAACTGCTAAATATTTCACAAGTATGAAGTTGCTTCAAGTATGTACAACGCCATATCTACAAGAAAAATACTAATTTGTCCTATTAAATTTTAAATTGAACTGTATAATTCAAGGGTTTCATAATTTAGCATATTAAAGAACCCTAATTAAATTCGAAGTATAAATACAATTATTATAAGAAACATAAGTTTATGTCGGTAAATCTCAGAATTTTTTTTTTTTTTTTTTTATGGATAAGAACTGGATATAATCGATAAATAACATACCGTATGCCTTTACAATTACGATGGACACGTAGTAGGTATAAAACAGCGGTTCCTAAACTTCTATAGCTACGCGGAATATTCAAGTAAAGTTTTTATTTTATGAAACATGTTATAACAAATTAAAAACTGCGTTTTGAATTAAGATTGGCAAAAATAATACTATCGATTCAGTAACATATGTACTCACAACCACTGTGGTAATCGCTGATATAGAACAATGCAGTCCGGTTTTCAATAATAGAAACATAATGTTAGCTCAATGTTATATTCGAGCCATTTTATGAGTCATTATGTTATGCGTATTTATAAAAAAAAAGTTTATTAATTAATTTATTGTATAAAATAATTGATGTAAGTTTTTAATAGTTATTCAAATTACTTATTTAATAAATTATGTAAAAGGCTTTATGATAATTTATATATGTAGTTATATAAATTGTTTTCATGTTTACTTCTACATTATAGAGAAAATATTATACTATTGGTACATTAGTACATTGAGCATGCTTGAAGGTATAATGACATACAGGCGGTCCTCGTAACTTACGGCCTGCTTAGGGTTGCCATTCGTCTTGATATATCGGGACATTCACGGTCATTATGCAACCCTAGACATGTTATGTTACACGTATGTACGTGGGTAGTCTCATTTTTCATACATTTCCATACAACCTAAGGTTCTGTAAGGAATATAAACTGATTTTATTATATAAAACATCGCTGGCTTAGTGGGAAAATTGGACAACTAACAAAACAAATTTGCGAGAAAACGCTTATTTAGTGTTATTTTTCGGCAAAAGGGGCAGTAAGTTTTTACGTACGGTTAAAATTTATTGTCAGTGTTTTATATGCTATTAGGAAAAATCGCTAGCCACGCCAATGCTTGTTGTACGTACGCGTTTATCTGTGCGTGCTTCATTATCACTCGTATGGAGCTGGCTTTATGTACCTATTTATTTTGTACCACAAGATTAGACCTCCTGACCTTCCCTGATAGTGTGATGAGAAAATAATCCCAGGTAACTGATACATATATTTTCTCTGTTAGCAGTACAGTATCAATTATTTATTGTTAATATAATTAAAGTGATTTTATTCTATTAGTCGTGATTTATCAATTGTCGTGTCGGATGACAAACGAAAGTTAGAATTCTATTAATTATACAAGAATATGATAAATATTTTTCTATTAATTTTACAATTTCCTTTGTTCGTAAAATCCATAGCGTTATAAAAACAGTAGCGATATAATAAACCTGATTAAGCCATAGGGAGATGCTTAAATTATTTCTTTGCAATGTTATGTCATCGCAAAAAAAGGAATTTATGTAACCTAGTGAAACATTATTATAAAGAATACTGGAATAAAAGGTGCTGTATTAAAAAAAAATGTGAATAAAATTGTTTAGAAATGTATTAAGTATGGAAAGACATCGATTTTGAACAATTGTTCGCGCACTTTTTAATTTATAAATATAACACGATTATTTATTATAATAGTTTATTGTGTATCTACGAATAAACAGTCGGTAAGTTTTCGGCGTGGACCAATCGAAATTATTGTAGGTATTTTCGAGGCACGCGCGCGTATCTATAAACTGGGTACTTAACAACGAACTGTTTGTCTTGTAATTCTATCATTTGATTTGAAAAATGTTTTCCAACGGCTACTAAAATAGTATTATTAATAATAAAAAATAATTATAATTAAAATATGCGGGTAAATTGCTTTCATCCTTGTTCATATTGTCGTGCAGCTTTGGTTTGCAAAAGGCACACAATGACGGCGGCACAGTCGGCAAATTTCAGTTGTGACAGTTGCAGGTGTGGTGGCTCATTTTGTGCCTTTTACAAGTAGGCTTTATGTTACCCTATATAAGAATAATACAAGAATAGTAAAATAGTGTAAAACATTCTATTAGTTGTAAAATCAATGCTTCAAATTTCACAATCGAATGACAGATTAAGACAACAGCGTACGTTGAAACCCTTTAAAGTGTTCTGAAAATATATACCTAATAAAAATGTGTAAAAAATAGATACGACAAATAAAAATATATTTAAAAAAAACTATATTATCGATGTATAAATATATATTACATACCGTAGATAGTTATTTAAAAGTCATATTATGCTTTGTACTAGTTACAAAATGTTTGCCAAAACGACTTATACTATAAGAGTTTTTTTTTAATCTTTGTAAAGCAAATTTTTTAAAATCAAAAATTTTGCACGTAATTTTAATAGACACGTTTATTTGGATAATGTTATTTTTAAATATTCACCGGGTAAGTTGATATCTTTCAGAACAATGATAATTCATACAATTATATTTTGTGCTATTGAACTTTATCGATAAATTGTAATATAACTGTAGGTTTAGATGTGTCATGTACAGTGCCACCAGTATAAGTAGGCGTGTCACTGCGCTACTGTTCACATAACCGGTGTTGCCACTATTTACTCTTTACCACCATGATTGGCTCTATAATCGAATTAAGTTCGATACGAAATTAATACACAAAAATATTTAGTGAATCAGTTTACTGTGACATGGCAAGATGATTTTTGTTCAAATTACCACGGCCAACTTATACTGGTGACGCTATACTGTCTAATAAAATCGATTTTCTATCGGGATCCGAAAAGATTGAAACGTTTTTGAAAAAAAAAAAATTGTTTCCATCCACGGCAAATATAGCCCAAATAAGAATCGATGAAGTGGCCTTTAAAATCCTTCCCATGCTAGTTATTTTATTACTTTAGTGCTTTTGTACTTGCGTCTTTCTCTATATGTATTTGGTTTTTAAAAGGATAACATAAATTATAATCATTGTTAGTAGATGTGTTATTACTTGGTGGACATTTAAAAATAATTTCGCTTTATTTTATTATCTTTAGTAATTTAAGATGATTATTATTTTTAAACATAGATACCTAATTTGTCTATATTTACTGTAGATGGGGATCGAAGCTACAATTATATATAATATATTTAAATAAGTTTATGGTTCTTTTATGTCATTAAAAGAGATTTTATTTTTCTATAGTATTAATGCTTACTTTTTCTTTGTAAATTGATAATGTATGATATGATAGTATGTGTGTAACTACTGTTAATGATATATGATAATAGGTCGCTTAAAGTTTCTATGCAAATAAAAATAGTACGGTAGAGTCGTGTATCATTACTTATGAAATGCAAGAAAAAAAGGTAAGTTGACTGTGATAGCAAAGCTATCAAGTATTTTTAAATTCATAACTCATAGATAAATATCTAATATATGGATGATCTAGGTATAGGCAGTTCCCGCCACGAGTCGTGAGCACCAAGCGTTGGTAGTGGGGCTAGATCATTGCGTATGTGTGTGTAATCCATTGCATATAACGGTACTCAGCAACTATGGAATGGTATTATGTATCCGCGTCTCTCCTAATAACGTTAAATATATTATTCAATCGACTACTGCACAGTTCAAGTCCTCATGATTCGTGACGGGAATTATATGTCGTGTCTTCTACCCAGTCGTCTTCTTCAGTACATGTTGAGTCCACGGCGGCGCGCGGCCTTCAGGTCGGTGTCCTTTAGTAGGTATCTCTTTCTCACCCTGGACACGAGTATTGTAAACTCGGGACGCATAGCTGACCGTTGAACACTTGCCCCAGGGGACAAGTGAGAAACGTCCTCGAGCCTGTAACGCAGAAGTAGTATCGTCTGCACTCTGTGCCTTCCTGCAGGTAGAATCCGTCCTTTTCGCAAGGTTTCCCGCCATAGTCTGCCGAGTTTAATGGTAGACCGCCACACTCGTGTGAGTGTTCGACGCACGCGTGACCGTCGAAGATCTTTCCGCCGAGACACGATAATGTCGCAATTCGGTCGCCTCTTTCGCAGTAAAAATATCTGAAAATGGGAAATAGAGTTCACTTTATAACCGATTCAATTTTTCTTAATATTAGTTATAAGTATCATAACTATGAGTATGCATATTTTACTTCATATGACAAAAGTACAGGTAAGAGATAAAAAACAATAACTTAACTCTAAATATCTAGGTATTTAAGTCTAATCTATCTGAGGGTAGGCGCTTCATAATAAGGGTACTTAGTTCAGTGGTTTGTAACTAACGCGAAATACCTAACAATAAACAAAATGGCGATCTAAAATGACAAAATGTTGAGTGACATCAATATATAGGATAAAGTAAAAGTCGCTATCCGCGTCTGCCTGGTTGTCCGTTTACTTCTTGTAAACCACGGAACGGATTTTTGAAGAATTTTCGTAATTTGGAGAATTCTTTACGGCAGGTTTACATATTTAATACATTCTAATTAAGTTGACTAAGAGAAAATTCAATGTTTTGTAATCAAAAATAATTTACGGATGCTTATATGGCTTACGCTGGCTAAACCTTACGAGATATATGAAAATAATGTTCCAAGAATTTTAGTTCTTCGAAAAGCCTAGAGAAAGGTTCGCGATGGCATATGTCGATTTCCTAAGGTTGACTTAGATTTACCATTTATATTTTCAACATAATAATTAAAAGTATTACGTTATTTACGAAGCTATTTTCTCCAATTCAGTAAGTAGTATTAATCTTTATCTAGATAAAAATGTTAGTTAACTTGGGCTTTTAATGTAGATTCAAATTGTTATTATATCATTCAAATTAAAACCGTAGAAGATGTCACGGATTCAAAATCATGCGCAATCAAAGAAAACATTTACAGGGAAATGGTTGGCCGGCTCACGCTTTCGCCACCAGCGCCGTGGCCTACCTATAGGCTATGAATTGCACGTCGCGAGTTAGCATACTTTTTGTAACTAATATCAATACTAAAGCGATAAATTCTAAATCAATCGAAATGCTTTTTTAAAAATAAATCGTATCACTTTATACGTTGCACCCGTGCGAAGCTGGGGCGAGTCCCTAGTAATTTATAAAAAGTTAGAAATAGCATTGAAGTTTATGGAATTACTATCTAATCCGAAATTGATCTATTAATTAATGATGCTTAAATATTACCTGTGGCAGCCGGACTCGATTTCTGGATGATACCCGTCGGCGAGTCCGTCGCATGAGTAGTCCTCTCTAAGACACAAGTCCGGTCGCGCGGGTACGCAACTATCACCGTCGAAGATGCGACCGACCGAACACGCATACACTGCCTTTTCTCCGGCCACACAGGCGTAGTAGCCGCGACATCCCGTGTCGGCAGCGCGGTACCGCCCGTCCGGTCGCCCGTAGCATGAGTCTCGTTGCAAGCTCGGGCATAAGTACCGTTCCGCAGGCGTACATCGAGCGCCGTCGTAAATCAAACCCGGAGGGCACGTGAACATCATTTGGTGCGCTCCTTCGCAATGAAAATAACGTGTGCAGTTCGACTCGAAGTCTTGGTAGGTGCCGCTCGGTAGCCCTTCACACTCACGTGCGCGCTTCGGTCCCTCGCAAAGAAAATCTTTGGCAGGCACGCAACCGGCTCCATCAAACACGAAACCCGAAGCGCAGGAACCGCGGGTGATTACACGCTCGCGCCGACAATCAAACCATGAAGAACAGGATTGCCAGTCGCGGTGCACTCCGTCCGGTCGGTTGAAGCAGGGGCTAAGTGCGGGCGGCGGGCATGACGCACGGGCCGCCGGTTCACATCCGCCGTTCGAGAAAAGCATTCCTGGTTCGCAAACGCCACGCCGGATGACACGGTGTGCATCACACACGAAGTATTCGCGACATGCGGCGGTGCGGTCCGCGTAAGCGCCATCGGGTTGGTCTTGACACAGAGAGGAACACGCCTCATCGGAACAGAAATCTGCGTCCCCAGCAGGTAAAGGTACCGCGCCGGAGCGGGGTGGCGGGCACGGCGCCGCACACTCTCCCGTAGAGCAAGACTCGACAGCGCGCAGCTCGCCGCCGACGCAGTGGAGGACGCGCCGACATTCGTGTGACGGGTCCGGGTATTCACCATCAGGCAGGCCGGCGCACACTGGCTCGTAACACGTACCCGCGCCCCGAGCGCACGCTTGCCGATCTAGGTCAAACCAGGAACCGGACGGACAGCCTCGGTTGATAACTGTGCCGTTATCGCAACGGTAGTAGTGTCGGCAAGCGGTGCCGGGTGTGGCGTACGCCAGCTTGTCCCCGGGTGCGCACTCGCGTCGAATGCAAGGTTGGCGGCGGCGCACTACACATGCTGCTGCGACCTCGCTGAAGGTGCGTCCGGGTCCGCAGGTGTACCGTCGTGTGACAGCGCCGCCGGAGCATCGCACATACTCTCGACATTCCTGATCGTAATCCGGGAAGAGGCCGTCTTTGACACACTTTATGTTATCACCGTCTGAAACGAGTAATTTCAAACACTTGAAATAGATTTTACTCATAGAGGGAGATGCTTCGAGTAATCAAATTCAAACGATATTAATAAATACTACTTAGAAAATTTGTGAATGAATTATTTAGTCGGTATACTCACATGCGAATTTTACGACGAAAACGATCGCGAATAGAGAGCCGACGAAACTGCGGCTAGAGACGAGCGCGTGAACGGACATGTCGAGTGTGACTGACGGCGGCGTGCAGACTGCGGAGTCCGAGGCAGGCGGCGGCATGCCCTCACCTCACCGCGCCGTTCTGTACTGGGGTTCCTTGACATTCGAGCGCTCCGCCCCGCTGCGGCCGTAACACGATACACGATCCCTGCGGTGGCCCGGATGCAGCCTCCGAGTTAGGAATCTAGACGCGCCTTGTTTGTCGAGAGTCCGTTTATTAAGTGAAAATGACCGAAGATGAAGCTGGTCGGCCGTGAACTTTGTCTTCTTGCGTAACGACAATAAGAAAATATCCGACGAATCAATCGAGAAATTACCGCAAAATTAAATATCGGCACCAATACAGTCACTGCGATTGGAAACTGGTTTACGGGAGCAATAACATTAAATAACTTTCATAAAATTATTTGAACAATATTTTTTATTGAAAAGTACAGAACCTTTTCATATTTATGATTACTATAACTAAACCTATACTATACTATAATTATACCTATTACTAATCTATATCAAGCATTTTTTTCGTTTAAAATAACACTTTTATAATCGCACCTGTTAGAAGAAATCAATTCCGAGGTCAAAATATCAATTAGGTATAGAAACGATAAATTCTCAGTAGTGAGCCGGAATCTCTGAGAATACGTTTAGGCATACGAGTGAGTTGTTGACTTGCAATTGCTAGAACAGAATATTTACGTAAGTAAGGTAATCGCACACGTTGGTATTTGACATTGACTGCGCTCTTCACAGCCTCCGAGAAGCGATATTTATGATTTTTTAGTTAAATATGATATTTATCTCGATTTCAAAACGGACGTTGCGTGGTGTCGATGACGTCGTCTTGACCTCTCGAAGACATCCGTGTTTTATCAACATACGACCGGACCGTCCGTGGAAAATTGTATTCTAAGTTGTTGATATTAATCATAATAAGGATTATAATTTTATAAATTGTAAACAGTTTTAGGTTTTATTGTGAAACTTACAAGGCAATGAACTTTTATCGACACTACCTTAAGTTCATTATAAACAGGTACAAGGTATTTTCAACGTTTTGTATTTAGCCAAATATACCTAACCATAAATCATTTGGACCATAAACTGTAAACCATTGTAGCATTAAATAGGCTCAATACATCCATTCAGCCGAAAGACGTCCCTGTTGGACATAAGGTTCTTCCAAAGATCGTCACAGCTACCGGTCCTACGCTGTTTAGGGAACTTGATGCGTAGTCGCCTTGAGAACTTTTCGGCTCTATCGGCCCTAAACTTTCATACAATAAATCTTAACGGGTGCAGATATATCAGATAGGTGATAGGAATGACATGCCTAGCCATTCTAAATACGAACATGAGGTTATAATAATTATAATAATGGTTTTACTTTATTCTTTACAAGCTTTAGCGTTTGGCTACTATCTCACTCGAGCTTAAGTGTCGATTTGCCCCAAAACGGTAATAAGCCTAGTGGAGGATGTTAGCTAGCCAAACGGCTATTTGAAAATGCCCTACCATCATTTCATCACCATGTGTTTCCTTCCGAAGTGATGTCCGTGTACGCTACTATTGAGCCATATTGGTCATGGGTCTAGACTAGTCGTGGAGTTCATTTTAAAGAGAAATAGCAGTAGATACGCCGCGCCGTAGCCGTACTAAGGAAATAAGGAAAAAACGTGAACAAATGGACAAATAAATATGTAAGGAACTCGCACAGTTGATGAACTATGAATATGTGGGACTTCCTCATCTTTTAAAGAGAATTATTTTCATTTGGTTGTATAATACTTTGTAATCCGTTGGCCATGAATGAAGATTTCGATCAAAGATCAGAATGCTTTGCGGTTGGAAACCACAAAATTAACACTACTTGTTTAGTGTATACATGAAAATGAAAGCTGTATTTTCCCACATGACTATAATTTATGATTCATGTTATTATTAATGTTATACAAGGTTTTACGTGTTACCCAATTTTTTGTGGTTAGCAAATATTTGAGATCATAAATTTTGAGCGGAAATTTAGAAATAGGAACATAATTGATATGTTAACGGTTGCCTAGACTCTGTACATTGGTTCTAACGTAGGACAGGTTTAAATCTGTAGGCACTTATACTTAATTTAGATACAGGCTAAATGACTAACGTCTAACTAAGATCCCGAAGCATATTACTGATTTACTAGACAACGAGTTCGAGAACCATGTCAAGCGGGTTTTACTGTCAAAAGGTTATTGCAGGGTGGATCATTATGTGAATGATAATAATGATGTCTGGAAGTGAATCTCTCTCTGTGCATCCACTAAATTATTATTATTGTTTTATATTATCACTTTTGTGTAGTTAGATAAAAAAGTAAACCCGATGAAGTTTCTTACCGGTTCTTCTCGATGTCTGGGATATTTTCCGAACCTGCAGTAGTGTTTCAACGTTCATATGTGCTTTCTAAGGGCCTAAATTGAATAAAGTTTTTTTTTTTTTTTTTTTTTTGTTATATGTCAAAGTTTACATTTTAGTTAGTTTTTTTCGATTTGACTTTACTGTTAGCTTTAAGGGCCCTGAAGCCTCAGAAGGTTTTTACAGCTTCACCGAGCTTGTATTTAGTCAATTAGCCTGTGCATTGTCGATATGATTAGCTAAAAGAACGATCTTACGTTTTCTACGCTTGGTCAAAACGAGGTCAAGCAGGTAGTTTTTTTTATCGAAAGACGGCAAAGTGATGGTGAGCACAACGCTATCCAATAACGTCAATCAATCGTCAGTCGTCACTGTCATCCCGGCTTGCTCAAATGTGTTTTCACTTTATGTTTGAAGGACTCCATTTTCTTGGAAAAAGGGAACACAATAGCCTGAAGACAGTTCTTCAGCTTTAAGTTTAAGGCGGCTTTAAATTTTCTTTAAAAATATTAGAACGGAGGGAAAGGTAGAAGTGGAATAAGCCAGCGTAGTTGCTGTAACAATAAAGGAGACGCACTAGGTTTTCTAAAATAATAAGTTAGTAATAATAGTAATTTTAGGAACGGTAACGCGTATGTGATGCTTCTCGTATTGCAAGCGCCCATAGGCTGCGGTGACCGCTTACCATTAGGTGGGCCGTATGCTTGCTTGCCACCATCGTGGTAAAAAAAAAATTAGAGTAAACAATTAAAAATAAAATTTCTCACCCGAGAGGCACGCACGTGTTTTATTATACAACTAGCTGTGACCGCGGCTTCGCACACGTGCACTATAGAATGCTGTCGATCGGCCACGCGTGAATATAGCTACCCCGCTCCCGGTTATTTTAAAGACAAAAATGCTTATTGTGGGTGTTCCTTAGAATATACACATATACTCTTTGTGGCTTTTTTTAGGTCCTTTTAATGTCTACAATTATGTTGTACATGAATTTGATATATCTCTTGTGGTGTACTCAGCGTAAGCCATTTAAGCGCCCGAACTGATTCACCATTAACAGTTTTTTTATTTGCGTGGAACCTTAATATTTTTTTTTAAATAAGAGTAGCCTAAGATAGTCTTTATAACATCAGCTAGATACAAGAGAAAGTCACGTCAAAATCGGTCCAACCCTTTCGGAGATTACCCGGAACAAACAGACACAAAAAATTTAAAAATAGGTTGTTTGTTATATACTTTCATATGCATTAATTAAAAAGCTGTTATTTTGACATTACAAAAATACACTTAAATTTTATTAATTGTATAGACAGATAGTGCGGGACCCCCAGAAGCGCAGGACTCGAATTATTTAGTATTTCTGCCATACGGCTAACCGCTGTGGTTAAGAAGCGCGAATATCTAGCAAAGCTCCAGTTCGGAAAAATCGTACATCAAAAGTTGAATAGGAAAGAAAAATGCGCAGACGCAAGTGCCTATTATTAAAATGTATCCTTTAGCAATTTTTACTTCAAATAATTTTTACATTAAAGAATTTCAGCTATACTTTTTATTAGAAGGATAAATTCGTGAGCAAGGTTAGTTTATATGAAAAGAAACAATAATCATAGTTGGATTTATAAAAGAGTTTCTAACTTCTTCATATACGTAACTCGTAACAAATAATAATACGAATGTTCTATTAAAACAATGAAACAAAAAATAAGCTATGTACCTACCCAGTGATTGCTTTTATTATTCAAGAACAAATTACATCCGTTCCGAATTGAGGTGAATTATAAATGTTAGCAAATGTATGTATACAGTCCTCTTTAAAACAGATTGCCTTTCGATCATTATCTAAAGGTGCGCCTCGATTACAATAAGCATAACCTCGAATTTAGTTCCGTATTTAGTATCTTCACAGTTTGACCCACAAATTTTAAAAGAATGTTATTGTCAGTTGCACGAGGCGTTGTTATATGACTTTGTAATTTATAGCAAATTAGAGTCTATTACATTTATGCCTGAGGGTACGTAGTCAAAAATCTTAGAAAGATAAAACTGGGCGGCATATGTATGTTGGAAGCTGACACCGGTTTGTTATCAAGGTAAAATATTATTATCTAAACTACATTGCAGTTGGAATTAGACATGCCGTTGTAAAACAATGATGGCACAGTGGTACGTGTTTGGGTCACCGCGTCAATCGCCGTGAGATCTAATCCCTACAATGAGCCTGAGCTTTCAGTGAAGGAAACCATAACATGGTGGTAGGCCTCTTTCGAATGCCCTCACTCTCAATCATCTGCGATCAACCTCAAGTGTAAAGTCTCTGTCGCCAAGCACCTTTATGTGTGTTCCGGTAGCTCCACTTAAGAGCCAGTTTCTCACTAGGCTTAGCGTGTCAGCATCTTGAGCTAGATCGTCACATATCAGCAAGTGAGATTATAGCAATACCGTGTAATGATTGGCTTAATATTTATAACTTACCATTTCATATTTAATGCATACTTTGTATAAATAATCCAATGGCATCATAATATGGTTTGTTTTATATATAAATTTGCGTGTTGAATTGTTTGTTTTATAATACTTTGTTCATCCTGACTTGGTGAATTTTTTTAATTTGAGATAAAGAAAAATCTCAGGAAAAATCGTCAGTCATTTTATTAAGTTATAAAACACTACTTAACAAAACGTATTTCTGAAATTTCATATGGAGGCGCAGATCTCCAATTATTGACCTATGCAGATCAATATAAGATCGTGATTCTTCAGCTGAGCTGGTCCTGCACCATAATCCCTTATTGTGGGATGATTTAAAAAAAAGCGGAATCCCTTTTATTTCTTACCAAAAGCATACATATTAATTTTCATATCCCTAATTTGAGACACGATGGGGCCTTCATACAAACTTTCATCCCCTATTTCATCCCTTCAAATTTTATTTTCGCAGCAAAAGGTAACCTATGTAAAACTATAAGCTCTTGAAATGATAACACAAAAGTTACGATGTCGTAATAAAAAAATATATATTTGCATTGCACTAGATATTTTTAGTATAAGAAAACAAGGAAAATTCATCGGTTCGGTTTTGGGAGGTCATTGATTTCTAAAGAGAAAAAACGATTATCAAATTTACTTAGTCATTCACCGCGGGTACTGTTATTGAATAGTTTTTTGAGCCTTAATTTAATTTATAAATACTTACTAATAAATTGATAATGCGATTTTTTTTATTAACTTCGAATATAAAATAATACAAAAGTCATGAGTTCAAGAAATTATATCCTTGATAATGTGTAATAATGAACATCACTCACATAAATTTACTAAAAAAATATCAAATTGCCTAAAAACAGATAAAACAGATAAACTAAGCGTTTCGAACAATTTTGAGATTCAACCATTTACGGCACAATGTTTCGGTTATAATCGTAAATTATCAATACATCCGGGTGTATTATTAAATATATCGTGGACTGGTTACGTATATTCATGTGAAAATTTAACATAGGATTTAAGATGATTTACGGCCGTTTTCAATAACATATCTGTGTTTATTCTCTCCGACTAGTACATATTGATTATAAGTACTACCTTTAATTCAAGACAGATATCGGCTTATCATCTTCCAAGCTATATGATAAGGATACCTATATATTATGTAGATTCGAAAAACTATCCATTAATAGGTTATTAAAGAAAAGGAAGGACAAAAGGTTATATTTGTCTATCTTTAGTAACTACAATAACGGATAGATAGGTTATTGAAAACGGCTATTAATAAACAAACCTCTAACCAGAATACTGATTCCATATAAATGAACCAATGATAATAATTAATGTAATTTTTACCAAAGTATAAGAAATGTATAAAATACGGTCTAATATGGATTTCAGTACACATTGAATACGTATTTATACTTATAGTTTTTATTAATTAGCACTAGAATGCAATATTACTTCGAAACCTTACAATACCTACGTCAAGAGTACAAACAAAAACGTAAGTCGATTTTACTGATTGCACGTATATCACGCAAACCATAATTCTTATTAAAGCCGTAAGAAAATAACTATTTTTTAATTGTAGAGCTGAAGATAAATGGGACAATGGATCTGTATGGTATTATTATTCATTATTATAACTATAGATGTTGCAACACGGGTGGACCCACCGGTAAAAATTAGTTATCAACATAACCATGGGATTTCCTCAAAGACGATGGTAAGATGACATAAGAATATTATTGTTGCAGTGTATATAAAACGTAACGAATTGGAAGCTTCCTTAATTATAACACAATGTAAAGTGTCGAGTACCTAAGTGGTTTGTTGGGAATTCCTAACTTGGGAAATCTTGGTAAAGGTGCATATATATTGGCCGTTTCAAAGTAATAAAATACAAGAAGCAACTCTGCCTCTGTGATCAAGATATGTATATCCAACCAAAATTAAATGTCAAAAAGGGGTCAAGTTCGGTAGAAACGACGTTTGGAGTACACGTTTTCACCGATAAAAGAGCTGAGATCTAACAAATGCCAAGTTCCATAGCAGTTCTTTTAGTTATAGCTGTAGTAATGTACGTTCTTCACTTTATTTGCAAAACAATTTGTTACTTTCTTTCTAAATTGGCATGTTTTATTTGTTAAAAAATTACGATGAAAAAATTTGACTGATTTAATTAAAAATTAACGTAAATATTTATTGACTTATTAACTTAATCTATACTAATATTATAAAGCTGAAGAGATTGTTTGTTTGTTTGTTTTGTTGAACGCGCTAATCTCAGAAATTACTTGTTAGAATGGAAAAAATATTTTGTCTATACTACTATTATGAAGCTGAAAAGTTTGCTTGTTTGTTTGATTGAACGCGCTAATCTCAGGAACTCCTGGTTCGAATGAAAAAAATATTTTAGTGTTTGATAGCCCATTTATCTAGGAATCTAGAAAGGACATCAATTAAAAATGTTGCAAAAACGGGGGAAATTTATTCCTTTTGAGAAGTTTTGAGAACTTCACTGCGTGCGCTGCGTAAATGGTGAAAGTTACGCAACAATAGTGTGTGACGTAATTGTAACTTTTAAAAAGATCTAAAAAAATGTCCGCAATATCATAATATGTCTTTCTTTTAAGGCTTACTTAATATAACCTTTTTTATGGTAATAAAATTTGTTCTATAGTAATGAATTATTTGCGAAAGTATTTTTATAAACATGGTATTAATACTTTTTGAAATAAATACGTTATTCATCACAAGTATTTAATTTTGAACAAAATTGCCCTTTACAGTAATTAATTTAAATGAATATCTTAGGAAATATCACAGTTTTAAAATATCTCCACAGCAATATAATGATCAAGAACCGCGTGCCCATTTTTATTAGACCCACTGTCTGTAACGCTTTCTCTCTCTCATAAATGACGCAGACGAAGTTGCGCGTGTCAGATAGTAATTAATATATTAACGTAAATAGCTCGAACTGATTCGTGTAAATACATATATACACATTGACCGGTGTAGGGATCGATCACTGATAAATTTAGAATTATTATGTGTTTGAGGATTTTTTTAATCGTTATAGTTTTAGTGTTGTGGCCATAACCTCATCTGATCTTAAGTGACGATGTGGCCCAAGATGGTAGCACGCTAAGCCCAGTGAAAGACTGGCTCTCAAGTGCAGGTGCCGGAACACACCTATTGGTGTTTGGCGACAGATTTTCAACTCGAGGGTGGTAGCTAGCTAGCGAGTATTAGAATAAGTCCTACCACCATGCTATGTATGGTTGTAGATGTTTTCCTTCACCGAAAGCTCAGGCTCTTTGCAGGGATTTGATCTCACGTCCTTCGAAGTGGATTCCGCACGCTACCATCTGAGCCATGATTGCTTCAAAAATATACATAATGATGACAATACACTTCTTTTTTTTTCTGACTATAATGTTAGCCATAGGGGCCCTGGACCCACAGACGGCTTTTACAGCTTCACCTTGGCTTGGGGGCGAGCGCTTAAGGCAATCAGCCGCGAAAACTGGCAATATGCTCAAGGGTGCCAAAGTGGTCAAACCTCGGCTTGAGCTGTTGCCGTAGTTGCAATTAAGTCGCGATTTCCTATCCATAGAAATTCGAGCTAACTAACTATACATATATACATGTTCCTGCCTCCTGGGAGTAAAGAAGGAACATGTGTATATGTATATAGTGGCCTGTTAATTTTTGTCTAACTAGTACAAAAAAGAAAAAAAGGTCCCTTACAGAACCTATGTACCTGTGTGGGGTGCAGTGCAATGGTATCTGTTGGTTGTTAGTGAATGCAAGTACAGCGCCACTGTAACGTGCGAGTGGCTGCTAGACTCAAGGGCTTCATACCGAGGGAAAGGACCTAGGCTTGAATTGCCGCTGTACGTGGCAGGTGTGTGGGAACGAATTTAACCGCTTGTCCCCTGCGGAGGGAAGAAGATAATACACACCAAGTCTGGAAGGCGTCTTCAGAAATTCATCTGTTTAAACCCACTGATTTTTTTATAGTAGCTTAGCAAATTGACTATATTGTTCCTGATGGTAAGCACAGTACCGAGAGATCGCAATCCATCGGCGGTCGCCGCTGCCGTGCCAGTCTGCATTCATATCTCTTCACATTACGCTTGAAGGACTCGATGTCATAAAAAGGAGGGAACACATTAGCCGGAGGATGGTTCTTCAGTTTCACGATACGACAAAGATTAAACAAAGAGAACTGTTTAGTTCGTGTCGAGATGGAGGTAACCGTAAAACTGTAACTACGAAAACAAGCGCGTTTGGTTCTGTTGTGGAAAGGAAAGGAGGAAATTAAATTGAACAGCTTTTCAGAACATTCGCCATGATACAGACGGTAGAATACGCTCAGCGAAGCGATGTTCCTGCGAAGTTGAAGTGGCTCGGTGTATTTGGCAACGTCTGCATCATTTACATGAGGATAGCCTTTTTCTGCAACTTGTCCAGAGCATAGAAGAGGGGTAATTAGCGGAACCTTACCCGGAGATGCGAATAGTATTCCATAAAAGACTTGTAAAGGAGATACAGTTGGCCGAACATGAAGAACCGTCACACCGTGTTCAAGATTCCGAGTCTCTAAGATGTATTAGAGATGACACTCCCGGTGTAATCCCTGGAGTTGAGGTCACCACCGGTCGGACTGCCCCAAGTAGAAATCTCCATAAAAATTTCTCTTTGCCGTGCCTCTTTTGAATGCCATCTCTCTTTCTTGTTATGTGATTCAATATCATTACGTCATGGTAACCAATGACATGGTAGACTTGTTTGTTATCTTTTAGTGTGAAACATATATATATATATATACACATATATAACCACCCAATGCTTAATTAATATAGCTTGAAGATTTATTACCAATAATGTAATATAACATCATAGATTGTTCTTTAGCACTATTAACGTTGGTATTACCTATAAATTACAAGTTAGCTGATAACTGCTCATCGGTACATTGGCCGGGGTTTTTTTAGTTTGTTTTTTACGTGCACAAAATAATAGTAGAAAGGTGTGTAGATGAATTTGATTTATTTATTTAAATGATCAAATTCTTTGATTAAATTAATATGTAATTCGATACTGAATAAATATAATGACGATTTCTCAAGGTGGCATATGAATTTATACATTCTACTACGACAAATGTTGACATACGGAGCCGGATTCGTCTTTGATCTCCGACCCCTCATTCTTAAAGCGGTTTAGTGAAGGATTCCTAACATGATTTTATGGATTAATTTAAATCATAAAATAATTACCATAAACATATATTTTTTATAAGGCGTTTGAAGAAGGCGTTCACAAATTTAAAGGCTAAAAAATCCTCTTTTTAAACTATAAGTATGGGAGGTCTGTTATCGTTATTATTTTAATTTATTTAGGGGACCGTTTGGTTTTTTAGTAAGTTTTTGGTGGGATCTTCATCTGTTACATCGTGTTTTTTCTTATATTAATAAATTGATGTTGTTTGTATATTACCTAATTTTAGAATAGAATATTTATTAATTTAACAGTTTAATTAACACAAATTAATAATTATGGTGACGACAGTAATATTATAAACTTTGCTACAGTCGACAAAAATTCAGAAACTAATTGGTAACATTAAAATAAAAAAAGTTAGAGAATAATAAAATACTAAAACAGAAAGAAATAAGGAAATATGTGTGATTCTGCGCGTGTGTGTGTGTGTATGCGTGTGTAAGAGTATATGTGTGATTATGTATGTGTGTGCACGCGTGAGTTTAGTATTTAATATTATATGATTGAATAATTTCCTCTGTGTTATTATAATATTATTGTTTACATAACATTTATACAGGGGTAAAGGGTAAACATTATTAGCCACATTAGTAATATTATATAGATGGTTATTAATAATATTGTATTGACGCCATGCGAGTGCCGTTCTGTGGGGAGGCTGTAAACAAATTTGACTTTTATTACGCTTCAAAAATGCTTTTATACATTTCGAACTGAAAGTATAGCGCATTACTATAGAGTAGATCAGTGCTATATCTACGTGGTTTCCCGAGGATAATTTTTATTAATGCCCTTTGTGCACGTTCTGAGGAAAGTAAAACAGTTTTACCAACACTTCCCTATGTAACAATACAGTACTGCAATAAACACTGCGCTAAAGCATAATAGACGCATAGTAAAATTTTAATGTTAGCAGAAGTACGGAGCTTCTTGAATATTGTTATTAATTTTCTTAATCTAGATGTTAAATTCTTTATGTAAGCTGACCAGTTTATGAAACCCAGATATTTTATTTCGATTTAATTTAGGGCATGTGCAATTATTTTGCAATTCAGAGTCATGGGCTCGAATGACGAATTCGTCTGAGGGTTAGTTATTAGTAAGTTTGAGTTAAAGTAATGTAACTTGTTTTAGCAATATTTAAAAATCAAAAAATTTTCACTCAACCATTTCATTACCTCATTAAGTACATTCTGTGTAAAGTTGGGTTTCCTTCCAATCGTTTCCATGGACAGTTCATGCAGTATCATTAGCATAAGAGATTAACCAATTAACAGCTACCTATTCATTATATTCATTAACATCATCAATAATTCCAGGGGCCACAGTCGCATAATATGATAATTGTATCAAATCGCAAACATCTGCCCGACTGTGGCACACCATTTACTACTTGTCATTGCTTCGTATTATTTTAAATACAACATCTTGAACAACAAATAAACAAGAGAAAAAAACGCATCAAAGTAAAAAAAAGCATAGGAGATAATGTCACTGATAGGTAGTGATTTCTTCAACAAGCTGTTAACATATATGAGATAAAAGGGTAGGTCTAAGGACACTACCTTGAGCTATTCCGAAAGAAAGTTATGTAACCCACTTGTATAATCAGCTATTTTAACAGTTTGGGTAGGATTAAAGACATATGAGGTAAAAATATCAAGAGCAGCCCCCATATATAACCCGCAAACGCTTTACATAGATCAAGAAATACATCAATAACGTTTAAAAAGTTGTCAAGATTACTCATAAAAAATTTTTTCGGTAAGTAATAAGGTTGCATTTTCAATAGATTTACCTTTGAGGAAACCAAACTGGTAATTTGCTATAAAATGGTTTTTTTAAAGGAAATTTTAAAAGTGTTTTATTTAATAATTTTTCAAAGATTTTGGATATAATAGATAGCACCGATATCGGCCTATAGTTCCCAATGTTGTCTTTATCACCGGATTTATAAATGGGATGTACTAAGACCCTTTTTAAAATATCTGGGAATACACCAGTTTTTAAGCATATGGTGTAAATATGTGTCGGACGACAAACCAGATGATTTTGAGCACTTTTAATGATTTGTGTTGGAATATTGTCAATGCCAATAGCAGAATCATTCTTCAAACAATCTATGATGGTAATAATTTCCATAAAATCAGTGTCAGGGAGATCCATCGAATCTCGAGGAGATTGGGAAGTAGTATCAATTTGATATTTCAGAAAACATGTTGCATTATATCACGTTTACCTAATACCTCATTTGAAAGTTTGGTGGATTATAAATAGTAACTAGTAATATGTATGCATTTTGAGTTGCCATAAAATCTCCATGGAGAGTTCAAACAAGGGAATCACCATCTTTTTAAGTCGTTTTTTTAAACTTTGATAATATTTTGAAATTATTCCATCTACGTGACACTGGTAGAGCTATGTATAGACACACGTTGCCATTAAAACAACAAGAAGAAGAATTATGTAGGTAGTGGAGATAAGGAGATCCATCTTATATACGGGGGCCAAGTTGAAAAAGTGTCCAGTTGTAAGCAGCATATTACAATTCAATAACCCACCAAAATGGCGCTAGCGTAGCGAGAGGGAATAATTCTATTGTAAAACTTGCAGAAATAATTGAATAATAATGGTGAAAGTTTGTGGAGTGGAAGGTTGTCCAAGTGGGCGAGAATTAAAAAAAAAACCATTTGGCAATATTTTTAGAATTTACGCACTTGCTACCGTGGCGCCACCCTAATTTGACACTTTTCGATGGACACTTTTTTGTACACAAGAAAATGCTCTCCTGAAAGTGAAAAAGATTGAATGTTTTTTTTTTATGCACCAACATGATATGAGCATCAATTAAAATATTTACAGAGAGGAATACAAAGATAATAATATTTATTTTAAATTTTATTATTTAATACCAGCTTTTATTCAATAAGTATTTCAATCATTTTAAAAGTTTGTAGCGCGAATAAAAAAGGAAAGAAAGAGGAATTTAAACAAAATAAAATTCTTGCGCGTTACAAGTTTTTAAAATTATTGAAACATTAATTAAAAACTTGCTTTTAAAAAGTTATTTTATAATTTTGAAAAATGTGTGGCTAATAATAATTAATATTTGAATTGGATGTGTTGTTAGGATGTACGTGGTTTGATCTATAATTTCATTACCAATAATAAATGGAGGCGTACCTACTTACACATTTAAGTTTTCCTCTCGTAGATTAACGAATGATCTACCAATTTTAATCTATACCAATAATTAATATAACATATTATTCATAAATTATAATAACAATGTGCGTTAATGCTATATTCAATTTCCTGATACTACGTGCAAAAATAATGACAAATGAGTCACGCTTGGTTCCGTAACCACTCCATCTAGTTCAGGGTTAGAGAAAGACATACTTAATATGCCAAGTAACGTTCGCAATATATAGCGGAACTTACATAAGAACACGCGTGACCGATTTCAATATGTTAATAATCACCTAAAGTTGTCAATGTTTAGAAATGACAAGCGAGTAGAACAGTATATAAATTGACAGATGTTATAAAAATAGGTAATTTTTTTTACTAGCTCGGCAAAATGACTACAAAGTACCTGATGGTAAGGGGCCATCCATAAATTACGTCACACGAATTTCATGATTTTGGCCCCTCCCCCGTCCTTGTCACAGCTGGTCACATTTGTGAGAGAGACCCCCCCCCCCCCCCACCACCTAGTGTGATGTCACATATTTTGAAATTTTATTATTAGAAATTTATGAAATTAAAATAGCAGTGCTCGGAAATTATTTTAATTTCCATTTCAATTATTTTTCAAAAAAATCGACATCAAATCAAACAAAGTAACCAAACATTAAAAAAAACACTTTAATGAAACATAAAAACTTAATCCATAACTAACATAACTTATTTTTCTTCGAACTATATAGGTAATAAAGTTTCAAATAATCGAGTTGTAAAAGTTGTTAAATAAAACATTGCTATGTTCGAGATACAGAAGTCCAATTTAATTTTTTCTCTGATTATTTTGACTAGAGGGTTTAGATTTAGTGCAACGGAGGTTTTGGGGCTTGAATGGAAGGGAACACATTCTTTAGAGTTTGGGAGGTTTTCGACTTAAAGAAGTTCTAATGTACTTAGATATAAAATATTAAATTTTGAAAAAATGTGATGTCACAAAATTTGGGACCCCACCCCACCCCTTGTCACACAATGTCACATTTCGTCGACTTCGGGTTCAAAGAGAAGATACAGGCTAGGCATATCTCCATTCTAGGCACACGCTTAGTATCTGGTACTTTTTAGTGTGTTGTTTATAAGTTGGCACATGACATCGATGTACATTTATGTATTTCTGGTCGCCCTTGTAGTTTACTTTTTTTTTGATAGTCAGTAAAAAAAACGCTATACCTATAACTCATGTTCACATGCCATTAGGTATGATAAGAACGATATAATATAATCACAACGATTTAATTAATATTCACTACGGAACAACCCGCGATATCGTTCGGTAATTACAATATAAAATTTAATGAGAACAAAAGTAGCCTATAAGCACTTAGGGAAAATGTAGCGTATAATTAGTGATAGTTTTAATTTTAATATAAAACTAAAATGTCAAACAAGTGTAAGGTTGATAGTAAGCATTTGCTGTATGTAGCCTATGGATGCTTGTACGTATCACAGTATTCTATAGACGGAGGTATTCCATCAGTCGGACTGCCCCAAGTAGATAGAAATATCCAAAGAAATTCCTCTGTAACCTACCTACGTCTCTCCAACGTTGTCTTGGCTTGAACGTTATCAAATAATTAAGACATAATGTATTATAGATTTTTTTAACAATACGGATGTATTATGTTTTTGTGTTAATTAATGCGAACAGATGCTCCGCTGTTCCGCGCAAGTCGTGCCACGGTGAAGCGTTACCGGCAGCATTTATCCGGGTTAAATTCTCAAGTAAAAGTGTTCAAGGTCTATCAAATATCACGCCATGCGTCTATTAATCTAATGTACAGATAATTCGCAAAGAAGATTTATTTATCGTCGTATGAAGCACCAATGAAACATATAATTTCTGAAACTTTTTATATTGAACAACGGTCAAGAAATAAAACAATTTTGTGCAGCTTATCTTATCTTATTGTGTTACGTCATGGGGTGGAGCAAAAAAGACCCATCTAATAAAACTGGAAAGAGCCCAACGAATATTACTAAAAGTAATGGCATTCTAACCGTTCCGATTCCCTACAATTAACTTATACACTGAATGGGATGTCATATCAGTCAGAAAACTATTTATTAAATTTGTCATTAATGAACAACACCATAAAGTTCCTTATATACCTGATTTATTAACAAGTAAACGGAAAATACGGTCTGTGCTACTATCCAATACAAAACATTTCAGTGCTATCTTGGCCCTTACCTATACAATAAACTAAATAAAATTCTTGACATATATTCTCTTAAAATCATAAATGTAATGAATTAGTAATATCCTGGCTAAAGACAAAGAACTATGAAGATATAGGAAACTTGTAATCATAAAATAAAGTAAAGTAATAGAATTGTCATGGTTGTTCTAAATACTGTATTTCACATAACCACAAATATATATTTATTTTTATACATAAACAAGAAACGCAACCTCATGTCTAAATTTGTGTTTGTACCATTTTTTTAACTTAAGTTCAGAATATTGTAGTCTAACTTTTTTTTTTGTAAAATATATTTAATTAATCATAGTATGCACAGTTGTTATCTATGCACTTTTGCCATTTCATAGGTAGTTCATTGATCCCTTTACTAAAAAAACCATGGGGGCGAGAATCAATAAACTCTTTGAAGGCGGTGTGGACTGCCGCATCGGAGTTGAATTTTTTTCCTTGTAAGTAGTTGACTAAATTCCGGATAAAATGGTAATCTGTGGGAGCAAAGTCCGGGGAGTACGGTGGATGTCGAGACATTCCAATTGTAGCTTATCTAACTTAGTAGTTATTTTTTGTGCAGTATGTGGTCTTGCGTTGTCGTGAAGTAGCAGTGCCCTAGAGCGATTGACCAAGCTGTAGTGAACGACACCGGCGCTAGTCCACCAAACAGTCACAAGTAACTATTTCTGAGTCAATTTTCGTTTAGGGCAGGATTTGGCTGGGTCTCCAGGGTTCAGCCATTGCGACGAGCTCTTCAGATTATCGTACAGTATCCGTACAGTAAAATTCCTTCATTATTGTGTCGGTTGGGCAAAGTAACACAGCAGAAGACGCGTGTTTGCAAATTCTATTCACTCAATTCATGAGGTACCCATCGTTCAAGTTTTTTTACTTTCCCGATTTGCTTCAAGTGGATTAATATAGTTTTATCAGTTACCCCGAAGCCTGCAGCTATCTCTGAAGTGCTTTGTGATGGATCCACTTCCACAATAGCCTCTAATTCTTCATTTTCCACTTTGGTCTCCGGCCATCCATGGGGTTGGTTCTGAAGGTGGAAATTCCCAGAACGAAAACTTTGAAACCAAAAACGTACCGTGCTTTCTTTTGCGACATCAGCGCCGTACACGTCATTAATCCTTCGAGCTGTTTCTGCAGCACTGGTACCACGATAGAACTCGTACTTGTAAATATACCGATATTTCATGTTTTCCATTGTGCGGTAATAAACGACGCCAAAGAAAAAAATAATGAGGAAAAAACAAATGAATGACTGTTTTCAAAACTCAAATGCTAAATGAATTTATAAGTTTGAATTTGGAATTCTTAACCAAAGAGGAGATATTTCAGATCAAAATGGTCAGTACGACAAAACGCTAATTTCATATGTAAGGACCTAATATAATTTTGTAAATGCACTGAGAGTGAATCAATTTCAAACATCACTGTTAATCCCGCAATAATTCTTCCTATGTATCCTAATAATTTTTTGACAGTAGAACCGGCTTTACATAATCCTTGAACTTATTGTCCGGCAAATTGGTGATGTGTTTAGGAAATCTTATAATAGAACCTAACACTACTACCAAAAAACTTTAATTGGTCTTAACAAGTCTAAAACACGGGAAAATTAATCCGTATTCTAGTAATAAAACTATGTAGAATTTAGTAAAACAAAATCTAGCTAATGTAAGTTTTTGTGAACATACATTAAACTGTCAAGGATACACAAACATTAATGCATTTCTTTATGTGAATCCTACTGGATCCAAGTACCTATAATAAGAATATTCACTGAACATTTAATTTAATACATTTAACAATTAACTAATATCTGGACGACCGAGATTAGTCTGGAGATTAAAAAAACATCTAGAAAAATTTGTATAGTAAAATATTATTTGAATACAAAATTACATTCAAATGGTTACAGCCATTTCCGAAAACTCAAATACAACGAGATCTACTCACATAATTAGTATACATTTCACTATTGGCAAATGAGTTAAAAATTTATATTCGATTTCTGAGTTATCAGATGTTACTAAGGCTAAGCGCTTTTTTATAATACTAAGGTGGCAAACAAGCATACGGCTCGCCTGATGGTAAGCGGCTACCAGCGCGGAGTTTGCAATATCACTAGCGCGTTGCCGACCTTTAACCCCCCCACTCCAAGGAGATCTGGAAACCCTACTCGCCGCAGGAACACAACACAAGGTTATTTACCGGTCAGGTTAATATTTACTTTACTTACTTGAGAGGTACGAGATTTAATTTTGTGCCCTACCTCTGTTTAACCACTAAATAAGTACTCATTTTAAGAAGAATTATGTTCAAAATGTCCTGTTCTGGTCTCCTTTGGTCTATAGATGGGGTTGCCTACTATATTATAGTATACATTTATAATATTGTAGCGTATAGGGGATCTGCGCACTATATACTTACACTTAAAAAAAATTATTTTACGCAAAAATATTATGTTACATTTGGATGAATCCATAGACGCATAAACTCTGTAGTAACATGTGATTTTTAAACTCTATTGTTAGTGTTAGTTAATAAAAATTAATTTCGGAACGTCATAAACGGATGTTACGATATGACGATAATATGTAAATAAACATGGCGGATTGCATTTGGCGGGAATATTTTCATCGTACTCGTATGTGGATAATATAGAAACGTTTTATTCGTTTTATAATAATTAGGAACTCACTGCTAGCCGGAACTTGAGTGTGCGGTGGTAAATAAAGATATGTACACATAATCAATATTATATTAAAAAACAAATACTCATTCTTAGTATTGGTTCTTTAACTCTATAATTGGAGTTATTTACGTGATCTTGATCTGTCAAGTTGTAGTATTTATTTTTAACTGAATTCAAAAAAAGACGGAGGTTACGTACTCAATTCGAATGCACCTATATTTTTTTAATGGATATACAGCCATAACTTATTTGTTTAAGAATCGATTTGGATGATTCTTTTTTGTTTGTGCTTAATTTAATTATCATTGTACCTTCAACTTCGACTTCGAAAACTTTAAAATACTTTTGAAAATCATTGAAGTCAGTTTTCTTTTTTGTTAAAAATTATTTTATAATTAATTTTTTTCGTTATTTGCCCCTATATTATGCAATATTGGTGGCATTTTGCGTGATATAGCTTTAAAGACAGTTTTAACAGAATCCCCAGAACCATCATCTTCCGTCACTCATCACACCGTTATAGCAGTTCGGGAAGGCCTCGACTTCCGACTTACGTAATACATATCAGTATGTAAAGCTATCTGAGAGTTATAACCTAATCTTAAATAGCCTGGCTATCACATATAAAAATAATTTTTCGAATCCAACTGCTAGTTCCAGAGATTAGCGTGTTTAAACAAACAAACAAAAAACTTTTCCACTTTATTATATTTATAGTATAGATTTCCTAAATAAACTTATTGTAACATTAAGCCTAATTTACAGTTAAATTTCAATTCGAATGTCACTAATATACGATATTTTCTATTTTATTTTCTCTATTCTCGAAACTATAAAATATTCAAACCAATTTCAACAATGCAACGACATCGACATGAATTAACACTATATAAGGATAATCTATAAATAATTATAACACAGGCCCTAAATAAACAGGTTTGTTCTTGACACTGTTGTGTGGCCTCAGCCTATCGTATCCCAAGCACAATAAAACCTCATCGCTTGATTGTTATTGCATAAATCTGCATAAAGTTTTTTTTTAGTTTTCGTGACTAATCACTACAGTACACATGTAAGAGAAGCACAACTTAGTTTTTTTATGGTCGTTTTTATTTTTTAATTTCATCAGAATGTATTATTATAAAAAGCAAACCGGTGACTAATACACAACTGCTTTGTTCGGTGTTTTATTGTAAACAATTAATGTCTTGATGATTGTATCTCGTCCTCTCATGATAAACGTATATATTTAAATTGGTTTGTCAAATTTTTGTAGAAAAAACTATTCAAGAGTATTTAAAATTATAAATTATCTATTATATATAAATAATAATCAATGTATTACTTTGAAACAGATAACGAGCGTCATTATATTACATTAACTGTGTCCCACGATTTCGTCTGTGTTAAATTTCGCACCCGTGTAGCCTGTCGTTGTTATCATTTTCCGTACTAGGGGGTACACCTCCCCAGATTGCTTGACGTTCAGCGTCACTACTTCGCTCCTGTAGCCGTTGTATGAAGTTATAATCTCCTTCTTCAAGAAATATGCTATAAAACGAAATTCTTTCTAATCTGGCTAATAGTTCCGGAGATTAGCGCGTTCAATCAAAATAAATTTAGAACGTTATCAAATATTCAGCGAGAATAATTGTTTTTCGTTTGTATTTGGCTTTGTATTTTACATGCATATTTGTGTATGCGTATGTGTGTGATAGAGAATATGTATGAATGTTTTATTCCGGGATATTACAGATATGAGATTTCGAGATCTAGATATGAACATCTTAATAATATTTAATCGATTTCGGTTGTGGATACAGATATACAATTGTTTCATATATCCGACAGTATTGGATAATTTTATTCATGGATATAAGATTTTTAAAATAAATAAATTTGTATTTAGAAGCAAAATAGAAGAAAAATTTAATTATTTGCGTGAACAATAATAATTCTATTTAAGTTACTTAACAGGTATAATACATTTTAAATTATCTTTGGTATTCAACAGGATCTTATTCGATTTTGTCTCTATTCGAAATTATGTATTTGAAACATTTTAAATATTTTTTCTTTTTAATATCCGATAGTTTCTGTTACGCTTACGGAGTTCCATAACATTATGTTAGAGGGGAAGTGTCTTGAAAGGGACAAATTAAATTTAGCTTTTAAGAGCACAATATTATAGTTTTTGATTTTTATATAATGGCAGAGATAAGAATGACGTAAAGAACATTTATCTGTCAAAATATCAAAATAACGAAGCGTTGATGAATTTTTCTGTGTTTGAAACCATTTTTTTAATAATTTCTTAGCATTAGTTTGAGGAAGGATAGCCGCTTACCATCAGGTGGGCCGTATGCTTGTTGCCGCCTTTGTAGTGTAGAAGAACCATCGAAAAGGGAGGATCCTCCGACCAGACGGGTGTTATGTCTGGCGGGCAGCTGCCCAACGGTTGTAGTCGGGTTCTTGTATATACACTCAATTGAAGAGTTAATTTCTATAGCGCGATGTAGGATGCGTCGTATGTGGCTCGATAGATGTCGCTATGTGTCGCTATGTAGATGTCGCTACAGTAGTATAAAAAATGTAATAATTGGATATAGACCTTGATTCAAAAAAATTTCAACCCTATCCATAGCACACTATATGTATTTTATAAGAGCAAATATATTTTTGATATCCACCCTGGTTATGTACATTATAGTTCTTGTAATCGAAATAGAGTTTGTATAATTCTGTTGGGGTAGGGGAAAAAATAAATTTGGTATCTATTATAGAACATATATAAATAATAAATTTATATGTATACGATTTATTAATTTATAATATATCATATAGAAATCCATTTTATAACTCGATATCGTGAAGACATATTCAAACATTAATACTAATGTTGTGCACAAATATAAAAATTATTCAAATTGCGTTCTTCATAGTTCCGTTTTGATTATAGTTATGAAATTAAAATAATTCACATGACCTTAAATCAAGAATCAACTAAGAAACTAAATTAGTAATATAACGAAGACGTAAATTATTTCAAATCAAAATCTAGTTCTAAATATGTTTTAAAAAAAAAACCTTACAACGCATGAAGTCTTATGAGTTAAATTTATATGTTTCAGTATTTTAGGTTTTCCGGCATTAGTAAACTATTTTAATAAATCTTTCATGTAAATTTATACCCTGGCGCATCAGAACGAGGAGAGCCGACCCCAAATAATGGGATGAGGCAAAGAAAAAGAAGAGAAGAGAAAATGTAGCAGCTTATAAAATATTAAAATATCAGGATTTTAGCAAAGGTAACGACTCCATTGTCATTATATAATTATATTCCACAAGCGCTTTGCCCGCAGTTTCGCTCGCGTCATGGTTGAGTACTAACTTTTATAAGTCGTGTTCAGCCCCGCTGCCAGCTAAAAGGTTGTTTTTGGTTATGTGAAAAAAATAATATTAGCTATTAGATTTTACTATCTATTATAATAAAATTAAAAAGAAAACTATCATAGGTAAGTAGGCTTTACAACTTAACGACTAATAATACTCAATCAACTTCTAAAATGTACTTGGATAAGTAATTTCGTGCAATTTCCATTGAAATTTACTTACCCCACTCTAAGTCTGCAAATTGTGACGGGCAACTACGGAACCCTACACTGTGCATGTCTCGAAAGGCACTTGGCATTTTCTTGCTGCATTGTTTTCATAATTTTCTACTGAAGAAATATAGAAAAATAAAATAAAGTTAGTTAAAATGCATCGATAGAACAAATTATAATATTTAATGTAACATTATTTTACTAGTACTATTAATCTACATTTACTTATGAATAATAAATATGGGGACACAATTTCACATCATCATCATCATCATCATTTCAGCCGCAGGACGTCCACTGCTGAACATAGGCCTCCCCTATAGATCTCCAGAGCAACCGATCTTGTGCGGCCTGCACCCAACGGCTCCCAGCGACCTTTATTATGTCGTCTTTCCATCTAGTGGGGGGCCGTCCTACGATGCCGCTTTCCGGTACGTGGTCTCCACTCGAGAACCTTTCTGCCCCAACGGCCGTCAGTTCTTCGAACTATGTGCCCCGCCCACTGCCACTTCAACTTGCTAATCCTTTTGGCTATGTCGGTGACCTTAGTTTGTCTACGGATCTCCTCATTCCTGATTCGATCTCGTAAAGAAACACCAAGCATAGCCCTCTCCATAGCTCTCTGAGCGACCTTGAGCTTTATTATGAGGCCCACAGTGAGCGACCACGTCTCTGTGCCGTATGTCATCACTGGCAATACACACTGGTCAAAGACTTTCGTCTTGAGACACTGAGGTATTTTGGACGAGAAGACGTCGCGCAGTTTCCCGAACGCTGCCCAGCCGAGTTGAATTCGTCGACTGACCTCTTTTTCAAAGATGGACCTACCTAACTGGACTGTTTGTCCCAGGTAGACATATTCTTCAACAACTTCTAGACAAGAGTTCCCAACTGATACTGGGGTGGGCACCACATGGACATTCGACATGATTTTCGTCTTGTCCATGTTCATTTTAAGGCCCACCTGTTGAGAAACTTTGTCGAGGCCATCGAGCATTGTGCCAAGATCTTCCAGCGATTCTGCCATGACTACGATGTCGTCAGCAAATCGAAGGTAAGTGATGTACTCGCCATTGACATTGATGCCGAGTCCTTGCCTTGCCATTCCAGGAGCTTGAAGGCGTCCTCTAGGCGTCAATTTCACATACGGCCATTTAATTCCAAACTAAGTAAAGCTTGTAGTTCATCAGACAAAAATGTCAGTCATACGCGGGGATCGAACTCGCGACCTCTCGCCTCAATAGTACGTCTTACTACCACTGCGCCACGAGGCCTGTCACGAATAATAACTAATTGCAATATGTTAATAATTCTATGTATATTGTAATGTAATTTGCCTACTGATTAACGATATTCGAGTCTGATCAGGTGAATTAATACTGGTATGAATCTTAATTGGATCCATTAAATTGATCCGAAGTCTGATAACTATATTTATTCTTCGCGGTCTAGTTAACTTGTTACATTTTATTATTGAATGAAGCTGTCATTAAACTTATAGGTATTCCAGCATCGGCATATTGTTGTGAACTTGAACTTAATATGGGTCGATAAATGTTATTGCTATCGTAATGAAATTATAATAAATTAATTTACTATTTTGCTTAAATCCAAAATCATTATAACCCAGTAAATACATGACCTATAGTTGACGTCACACATATATCATAAGTGTAAAATTTATTTAAATAGTCACTGATCTAAAAGGGATAATAAAAATTTAAAATTGAATAAACCCCGGACAAAAGTAACCTATTAATTAAGACCATTCCAATGAGCCCAAACACGATATCTCTGCTGTAAGTTAGTGAGGACTTAGGCGTTCTACGGATTCCAGATGACGCTGCAGCATCGGGTCAAGGTTTAGACAAACCTACGATTGAAGTAACAAAATATCAAATCTCGGCTCAATAAAACCCGAAGAAGATGCTCACATCTATTTATCAACTATAAAAGAGCTGATAATATTCAAACAAATTTTCTTGAATCACAGCTAAGAACACTCTCGGTCAAGTTACTTTTCAATAAAAAAAAACTGGATCTAAATCGGTTTAGCCATTTGTGGGTTACGATACCACAGACATACACAAATACACACATTCAATTTATAACACCCCTCCATTTGTGTCGGGGGTTAAAAATGAAATCGCAATACAATAAATATTGTATTAACAGATTGAATGTTTCTTTTTTAACTAGAAAATAGTAACACGTCGAATCTAGAGAGTTTAAGAGGGGTCAAATAGCATCGTTAAGATTTGAGAACCCAAGTCAACCTCAACTGCCGTGGGCCCGTGTTGCTCTCTGTAGAATAATAAGCCGATAGTGCAGTGGTAGGGCTATATTATAGACCGATGACTGCTAATGAATTGTTTGTAGGGGAAAATCTCTAGAATTATTCAAATTATAAAAAGTGCTACATTTTATATGCTATGTTTTATTGCTATTATGTTTTATATTATAATGAAAGCGTATAAAATCACTGAGGGTTGCTAATTATTTCATAAAGATGATCGATTTCTGGGTTAATATGACAGATGAATTTTCCAAATCTTTAATAAATATATCAAGACGAGTATAAACTGAATTGGTTTTACATGAAACTGAAATGCTAGATCCCAAAGAAGATTGTTCTTTATTTTTGTTGCGCGTGTCTCTATTTGTTTACTGTTTTAAATACTTCATAGCGTTTGACTACCTAGTGTTAAAGGATGATGGACTCTCAAGTGCAGCTGCTGGATTACACCTATGGATGTTTGACAACACAATTTTAAACATGAAGGCTGGTATTTTATAAAGTCCTATCATTATTTCATGGTTTCAACATGATATTTTCTTTCATCGAAAGCGCAGGTCCATTGTAGGATCGAATCTACGTCGATCGACGCTGTGTTCCGAACACGCTACAACTGAGCGTTCATCTCTTTAATCTATGCGCGTGCATATCGAATAATGCCTTACAAATTTCTTCCACTAATTCTCCACTGCGCCTCCATCAACGCATCCGTGTAGCTTAACGATGTTCTAACTTCTCGTACTTACCACTCAATAAATCTTCTTCTTCTTCTTATACGTAAATGTTTATGTTTGTATGTGTTCCCTATGGACTTTAAAGCAGCTGGAGCGAGTTTGATGAAATTTTCAGACAATCTTCATATTAGCCCAGCGGGTGATCCTATAAAGTTTGGTGGCGATGGGATCAATGTGAGCTATGAACTCCAAAACGGCACAGCAACGCGTGGCAGGGTTTGCTAGCTTAGACTATAAAATACATGAAGGTTTATTATTAACATGCCAGGTAATTCTAGAGGTTAGCGCGTTTAAACACAAAAACAAAAACAATAAAGTGTGTTTATAATATTATAGTACATTATAGAAATAATTTTAACGCTATATTTCATTATACTTTTTTACTTAACATCAAATAATTTTACGTTATTATTAAGACAATTAATTAAAATTGAATAAATGAATAAATAAGTAGGTATTTACTGTAAAACGACATATATTTATGTTTGTAATCATAGACTATGTACATCCTGTTGTAAAGTTTTATGTAAATTAATTCCATTTATAATGTGGTTATAGATAAGTAAACAGACATTAAGCGATGACACGTTTAAACACATCATATTAACCCACTTACTATGTAAGTGATTACATAATATATGCTGTAAATAAAGGATTTTATGATTGTATTCTAATATATTTGTTTATAGATTTTTCTTTCAAAAGTACCAATTTATTTCTATTTAGAATTCTACCGAATTAAAGTCAATATAACTATTCTATTTCAAATTGGGAGATAATTAAATTAAAATAAATTTATTTTAACAATTTTAAGTGGTAATATTTAACGACAGAATAAACATTTTGAAAGTATACACGGAACTCATTAAATATTTGTTTTCGATCGAATAATTTTCATACATTTTCAACTCAGCAGGCATTCGTAAAAAAATTAATATGGCAGGATCCAATTCTCTTTCTAAGTGTGTGGGCATTATTTAACTATTCGAATTATAGATATGGGATAGCGAACTATACAAAAAAAACACGTTGATCGCGCTTTGCTCAGTATCTTAAAAAAACAACTGTCTAGGAAAACTTTCAATATGAAATATTATCTAAATACAAAATGTTATCAAAATCGTCGGAGACGTTTCCGAGAAACCAGTTAAATATATATACAAGAATTGTTCGCTTAATAGTATTAGATAATATCTGTAAAACGTTAAATCAGATCAAATGCTAATAAAAACCAACTCCCCTGATTCCTTTTTATTCTTTGTTAAGCTTTTAAGAGTAGCTCAGATAACTTTACCATCGGATTTGGGAAAACTTTTGAAACAGCAACATATGACTAATTATACTTTAAAATTGTATAGGCACTATATACATGTGATTCGACGATAGCTACGTTATTGCGGACACTTGTTTCATTTATCGGAAAATAGAATGGCGAAGCGCATCATGTTTTCAGTTTACTGAAGTACAGTAAACGTAAGCGTGGTCAGATAATAAGGACGTTCTGTAAAGCCACAGAAAGCAAAAGCAGCAGAGAGCAGTAAATGAAGACATCTTGTTCCGGTACAGGCCATCACCTTTTAAATTGAGCGCTGTGGTAATCTCGATAAGAGACGAGTCGATTTGAATGCCTGACTACATGTGGTGATTACCTTGAGGTTATGTTGATGGAGTTTGAACATGCCCGATATGCGCTCGAACCTTTATCAACAAAATTGAGTAGCCTATGATGATTAAATGTCATTATTAATATCTAGCTGAGCCCGCGGCTTAGCTCGCGTGGACTACAGGTGAACGCGAAATGCTTATAAAAATCTTAGTAAATCTTAGTAGCTTTTCATTTAATGAATATATTATAATAATTTTTTTTGACAATAACCAAGTCTATAAGCAGTAAACCAAAAAATTTTTATCAAAATCTATCCAGTAGTTTATGATTAACTCAATTTTGTACATATTCAGGAAATGATGCTGTAGCCAAAATGAGTCACAATAACATACAATTGATAGGCCTTATTCGACGTATTGTTGCTGTGTATATATAAATCGATCGCAGATTACAATTTTGCCTAGGAAGGTCTTTTGTGTGATAAAATTATTGTTAATTCTTTATCTGGGTGATAATAATGACTAATATATTATTGTTACTATTACATTTTCATCTACTAAGGAAATAATTACATTTATTAGGAATATGAAAGCATTTCAAGTTCAAAATTATTATCTTGAAAATTTTTAATTACCATGAAATGTTATAGTCTCCAAAAAAACACACGTTGGTCTCACGTTGATATCTTTAATATTGACATTTCCTTGGTACCCTAATAACACTTACCATAAATTACATAATTTTATTCTGTTACACCTGGCAACCTTATATGTTGTGGATGGCTACAAGCGGTCTCTACTTAACGCCTGAGTCGCCGATAACGGGTTATGTGTTATGTTCTCGAACCACTGCCAGATTGTAATAATAACCTACGCTAGCTAATTTGATGATGAAATAATTTTTTTCCTACTATTTCTACATCCTAGTGTCTTTGAAAGATATTTTAACGAAACGATTATAATTCCTTAGTTATGTTTTGCGTAGTAATAGCGTCTATTGATTTATGTTCCAATTCTACAATAAGCCTCAAGTCTTGGTAAGGGAAAATATTATGATGAAATCGTAATAAAGTGGAGTACCAGTTTCAAGCTCATAATTTGCCACCAAGCTGAACTTAGAAGCAGTTCCTGTCCCTGGCTTAGCTAGCTTACCATCTTCAACCACATTGTCACGTAAAACAAAATCATATGATGATGATAACGATTGGGTTACTATAGCTATAGGTAAAACATGACAATGAATTCCTACACTGACTGCGATTATCGAAAAGCATGAAACCTATGTGAGTTATCAACTTCATTATTATATATACTTATGCATAATCAATATAATGTGTACATACATAAATCACGTCTCTCTCCTAACGGTGTAGACAGAGACCACCTCCTTCCAATTGCTGCGATCCCGGCGTACATCTTTCGCTTCTTCAACATTCATCAGTCTTTTCACGCACGCTCGTCGGTTTAGAGTACTTTTCACTTCATTTGACTTCACTTTTCTTCAGAACGTTCCCGATTTGATCGACAATCATTTGTCTTGAACTTCACACTTGCCTTTTAAATTTGATTATTCATTCGTATTTCATCTATCACACTATTTCTTATCCTGTCACTCAGTTTCATTCCTAACATACCTCTTAGCACTCTCATTTCTTCTGCATTTGTTCTACTTTCATACTTTTCTGTATATAAAGTATACATATAATATATATATTTTACTTCTATGTATACATTATAGTATTACAAAATGACGACACTGTGTCTGATTGTGAGCATATCACAATCCAGTACAACAAAAATAAACTGAAAGATCGCCTATCAATCGCATCTATATATATGTATCGAATAGGCATATACACTGGCTGATTTCGAAACGGAACCAAAAGAGAGTTACCATGACGGGTTTATTTAGTTATTTATCGATTTGCATCATGTATATACATTTATTCTTATATACATGGATACATGGACCCTGAATAGGGTATGGGAAATTATTACATTTATCACCATGTGTATGTTGGTCGCGATACATTTGGATACAGTTGTCAAATCAAATCACCGAGCTGCGAGCAGTATTTAAAAAACTACGTTATAGTATGGTATGCGAGAAGAGTCATATTACTAACAGAATATAGGTTTTCAAATAGTCCCATAGTATCCAAATAAATAAACAAATAACGTTTCTAAAGTTTTTGTTCTACAAGAGGGAGAAGCATGAAAATGTAAAACCCTTAAGCTATACAGGTAGCGCCATCTATATATGTACAATAACACTGTTTCACATTAAATCAATTGAAAAGCCTGATATTTAATAAAGACACAGGTGAGCTAATAAATATTATTTTATTGTTACAATAAGTGCGATTTGTTTTCAGAGATACGTTATATATATACTGCAAACAATTACTTGAATTTATTTTAAGGATTTAATAAATATATAGCAAAACCATGAAATAATTTATAATATACAATAATTTAATTGAATTAGAGAAGAAAATTCTTCTAGTAAAATTGACAGATGGCAGTAGGATCGCACGCTAAAGGCTTTCACGCTTTGAACATACACATTTCTGTCTATGAATAGCAGATTGGAACAATGAAATATCCTAATAAACGACAAAATGTAAACTTTCATTAAATAATAATTAATTTAATACTGCCTATATAAATATTATAATGTATATAATTTTCAAAAGAGGCTGTGTAAAAACATGGCGGTGTGCCTCGTCGGCAGTGCAGTCATTAGTATATAATGTTGCCAGCTTAATCTATTCTCTTCTAATAATGGGGAAAATAGTTATTTTAAAAACGGCACCAAAAATAGTGTTTCCTATAAAATATATGAAATTTATATATTCTACTAGTTATATCCCATCATTTCACCTGTGTTAAATTTATTTGACCAAATTTTCGCCGTGCAGCAACCAACGCACCGGTGCAGCGGTAAAACCTATTATTCTTCTCAATTCCCTTAGTTGCTTGCTAATAGCTTGCCAAAATGTTTGACGATTATGGCTACTGCCCGCTTTTTAGTTGTTAATGTGAGGTTTTACGGCCTATAACATTATTCAATAATAGGCTATAAAATGCGACAATAATTTTTCAAATCTGAATGGTATTTTTTTAAAACTAAGGTAACAACAGACGGCCCGCCGGATGGTAAGAAGTGCCTACTGTAGCCTGATGACGCTTGTACAATCATAGGTATCACTAGCGCGTTGCCGACCTTTAACCCCCTTACTTCAAAGAGCTCTGAAAACTTTACTCACCGCAGGAACACAACACTGGATTACTTGGCTGCGATCTTCTTTAGAGTTTCCACTCTACCACCAGCTCCAACTGTTTGACTGCCCCGAGTAGAGAGAAATCTCTAAGTGCATTTGTCTGAGCTCTACCTCTTTTAGATTAATTCCAGATTACAATTTATATTACTCGCAGAGATAAGCATGTGCAAACAAACGCACGGACAATCTCTTGACTTTTTAATATCAAATAAAATAAAATAAATATTTTGCATAACTTAGGTGCCCATAAGAAACTTTTTATAAGTATAAATCTTGGGTTCCGAACCTGAGGGTGATTACCCCCTTAGGGCAAAAATCGCTATCCTGCGGGGATAATAAAACTTTTTACAAGGGAAGAAATAAAAGACCAAAGAGGTTGTGAAAAATGCCTTTAAAGAGTTCATCGATTCCCATCGTCAGGGAACTTTCGATTAAAATGGCAAATGTGATTCGACAATAATAGGCAGTACGTCAATTAATTAAATATATACTTTCATTAGAAAACACTGCATTTTTCTATATAAAATGACAATTTCTTGGGTAAGAGGGACCTAATTTTTTGTACCATTTTTTATTATTTATTAAAACTGTATTTTAATATGTTTTTTCTCTATGATAAAAATATTAGGGCGGGGGTAAATTGAGTTTTCCTCATAGGCAATAGGGGTAAAATTGAAAAGGTTAGGAACCGCTGGTATAGACAGTATATGTAGGATACGACAGTATAGATATAGGTAGTTTAGTATAGATTTACGTAAACTCTTAAAGCTGAATATTTCTAACTGCTTTATTACATTTACATGTTATTGTATGCAAATAGCTAAATAAAAGTAAAGCTAAAACATTATAACGTACAATGTTTGGAACGCTGTTCCACAGATGACATTTTCAACACAAACTCGGGGGTATTGGAGGGAGAAAAGATGTAGGTAAAATGGATTTTGTAGTTAGCAACTCAGTCGCTGAGCCGACACGACACGCAAGCGTCGCAGGTGGGTTACCGTTCACGCATCGTCGCATTTGGTGCTCCCTTGTGCACTCGCGGCCCTCGCGTATAATTACCGACCGAAATGTTCGAAGGTTCGAACACCAACGGTAACCGTGTGAAGTGATTATTATTACATTGTGATTGTTTAATCAATAAGTTTGTGCCCGTGACATGTTTAGGAAACTCCTCTGAAGACACCAACAACATCGGATTAACGGTAACAACCTCTGTGAACTTCCCGTGTTTACCCGTCAGATGATACTTGTCAATTTATGGTTTCATCTTAATTCTATTAAAGCGGAAACATACTTCAAGGTATTACGAACCGGTTTCATGTAACAGTACTCATACTCGCGGATGTTTACTTTAAAATTATGTCATTTAGACGCATATACTATAAATCTATATGCTAAATACTAAAGAACTAACACTTGTTCATTTGTTCACACAGATTTCCTTTGAAGAAAGTCGTTTAGCTGTGAACATTATCGATTTAGCAGATTCACCGTTCTTAGAAAGTGGATAACGATAAATATGTAGGTAAAGAGATTCATCTCAGTCGCATTCAATTGGGAATCTTATTGGATTTGACTCGTTAAGTTAATTAACCATGATAACAGTTTTATGCGTTGAAAATGGGTTCTGAACCGTTAAGTTTATGATGTCGTTAAATAGTTGTAATTTTTTTTAAATAAAAGATATCGCCGTATCGGAACAAGGTAGTAAAATGAAATTAGTATACCTACATATTACTTTTATTCGCCTAGATCATAAACAAATAAAAATAGTTAAATATTGAAAACTTTATACGCCATTTTAGTTTCGACCGGGAATCGAATATGGAACACGACGTGATGAATAGGTACCATCGAGGTCAAAAGCAGAGTAAGGGTATGGTACTTACTAAAAGTGATAGAAGTTTTAATTTGTTCTTATTTTTATCACTCATGTAATAATATGCTTGAACATATAGTAAGCAGACCAAGTTAATTCCGAGAAACATAAAATAGTGAGTGAACTTCCAAGGCTCCTTGTATAAACAAAGCAATATAATATTAATTATTATGTAATATTTGTAACCTTCAATAATGGCAAGCGTAACTTGATATCGCCCACTCGAAATATAAATTAATAAATTATATTGAACATAAACTTTTCTAATTATAATATACGTAGATACTAAATATTATAGTTAACTAGGCATGTCGCTTAACATAGCGTGACTTTCGAGTGATTTTGTGAAATAAACTAAATTTCTATAATACCAACTCCAGTGGAATTCAAAATATACTAGGCTATAGCTAACAGCGGCAAATTTTCGTAGATGGCAAAACTGGACCGCGTGAGCTATATAGCGGAAATAGCATATGATACGGATCTCATGTAAATATTTGGTAGCCATGTGCTTAGAATAGAACAGATTTTTATTCTTAAATTAGCGGGACAAAGTTACGGCAGTGGTTGATCATATAAATAGACAATCATACCTGTATCCACGAAGGGTTAGGCTGAGGTGTACTAATGTACAATTAATGTGCTTAATAGTAAGAAAAATTAAAAAACAAAAGTGACTGATCACCGAGAGATCGGCTATCCATCACCGATCACCGTTCTCATGCCAGCTCGCAAACATCTCGGTAGTTAAATTTATGTACCTGATCTCGAAACGCGAAACACTAAAAGAGAGTTACTTTTTGCGAATTAGTCTGGCTCAGATCACTCACTTGATAACTGGATATAAGGCTGGAGATAAGGCGGGTGTGAAATCTGATCGCGATCCAGTAGAACATAATAGTTGTCGTGCCCTGTCACTTAGGACAAGTGTGCCTCCTGAGTGGTTTTTAGGTAGAGTGATTTTTATTATTTTCTTAAGCAATTTGCAGAACTAATAGCAGATAAGTAAAGTAAAATATATCTGTGACTCCTTTGTTATGTGTTTTTTTTTTATAATTTTGCAATGCTGTTTCTATTTCATTAACTATTCCAATAAAATATTAAAAGTCTGTATTACCTACTTTTACTTTTATAAGAAATATTGGAGACGGCGATTTGGTTCAGCTTTTAGCTGCACATTTGTAAGTCTGCTTCTAATTCACACTAAAAGAGTGTTATAATTTACTGAGGGTCTTAATATTATTTCGTACTTGAGTGGACTGTATGGTCAAAGACCATGGTAACTCACTGCGGTTAAAAGTGCTTTGGGTTCCGTCAATATTCATCCAGCTATCTTAAAACTTTAACTGTCGTATTTGTTCATGACGACTATTGTCAGTAAATCTTTATCTATCTAACGTTAACGCATCGATTGTACTTTACTATCAACTGAAATGCAATAATTTAATTCCCGAAGTAGAATAAAAAACATCTTTTGTATTAGTCGTAGCATATGCTTACTAACTAAACTAAGGACAGACTTAACATAAGTCTGAATTTCTGTGTACATGTCTTTAATACGTTGATATAGACTTCGCATGATTACATTTATATGTACGTACTGTATAGTACCAAAAAGAAACTGATCGTATCATTAAACGTTCTCTCGTGTACAACAGTAACAAAGATTCTCATAGAGAGTTGTAAACAAACCGTTTTAAGTTGCAGATCGTGACCTTTTTCAGTCAATGCCATGATAACCATCTTACACAATGTTACAGAATAGATTTCGTAAAGTTAATTTATACTAATTAATATACAGTTTGTTTATGTAATATACAGAAGTATTGTTTGTTTGATTGGGTTCGCTAAACTTTGGAACTATCATTCAGACATGTTTTTTTTTTCATTTTATAGTCTACTAGTGGTGTGCTCTGCACACGTTTAGTCTTTGCACAGTAGTTTTTTACATCCCGTAATTTTATTTTTACCCATATTGTTGACAATTCATACGCCTTATCAATTTAGGAATGGCGCGTACGAATGAATATCCCTAATTTGAGACATGACGGGTTCTTCATGCAAACCCAACAAACTTTCACCCAAGTTTTATTTTCACCATATGTGGAAAAACACAATGAAGTAATTCAGTTGTAGCAAAACTGTATAATCCAGATAATTTACAAAAGGTATATTGCTTAGAATATAAACATTCCCGCGAGTCGCGATTGACAGCGCACGTCATATTTCTATCATAAAATAAAACAGTAATTAAAGAATATTGGACTATCATTTAATAGGTAAGTTGTAGAAATACAATACATTTCTTATTCAGTATAACAATGTCAATAAATCAACAATCCAGTTGCCATTGACAACGACGTCATTTCATAATTACTGCACATGTGCATAATAAGTCAACAAACCAGTTGGCGTGGCAGTCGATATTACCGCGCATGCGCTTTGGTGTTCCCATATTTTGTTACAAACTTTAATCCCCTATTTTCTACCCTTAAAGTTTTATTTTCACTACAAAAAGTTCTTTCTCAAGGTTTAATCTATATCTATACCAAAATACATTAAAATTAGTTTAGCAGTTTAGGCGTGAAAAAGTAACAGACAGACAGACAGAGTTACTTTCGCATTTATAGTATTAGTATGGATATATCGAGTAACCTTTTTTATAATCTTAAACGGCTTTTATATATGGTAAGTATACTAATTGAAATAAAAATACATTATAAATATTACCATGGTATTTCCCGCCCAAACGTATCTTTTTTTAATACATTCTTTTTTTTTAAGAAAACATTAACCTCATTTTTCTATAAATGTTTTACGAAATAAATTACCTCAGAAATTGCGTTGTAACAACCAACATAAAAATACTAAAAGTAATCCAAACATTGCGTGTGTTAAATTAACAAAATAATTATGTTACTATAATCAATTGCGTCCCGTAAAATTGTTCCCATTTCATAAGGTTTCTATTGCGGAACAATGTTTTTTGTTTTACGAAAGTATTGATAATATTTTTGTTAATCAACCTACTTCTGATAAGTACATAAGCGGTGTTTTATGTTTTAAATTTTACAGGATTTATCGAGATTGATGTTAGAAACTTCGAGAAAAACCATATATGTATGTAATAAAAATACTGTTATATCTAAAATATCATAATAAATTTTAGATATAATTTTATAAAATATATATTTACGTAGTTTAAAATGTAAATTTTGCAAAAAATAATGGAGCATATGGCTCACTTAGCAAAACGGCAAAAAACATTTTTGGACGTAAATTATATAAATGCTATTTGAATTACTAATAATTACTACACTTTTATGATGTAATTACTTGAGGAATATAGACAGAATTGCAGTAATATTGCAGTAATATGATTTTACTTTATTTATTTATAATGAAAACACCAACAAGATTTAAATTCTGACAAATTATATTACCGACAAAAAAGGCCTCTAAACAAATGCCATTTTAATTGTAGGAGTTTATGACATGATTACACACGATGAGCAGATAAAATAATTAGTTAAAAAAATAGCACGAATAAATTTGGAAATGTAATAAGAGAAATTAAATAAACTTGAACAAATTAAATCATTTATATTTTTCAAGGCTATTCGCGAAGATGTCTATGTCTGACTTTTTACATTAAGCATTATAATGTGATACAATTCTATTCAACGGAGAGAAAAGCTCCAAGTTTGTTCGGTAATGATTAGTAGCGAATATATTAAAACGAGAAGCTCTAGGTAGTTAGTTACGTACACTCCCGATAGTTACTTTAGATACAAAAGATTTCAACGAAATATGAGTTTATATTTTAATGAAAAATTAAGATAAAAAATATTTTTGCACATGATGTATATAAAAAAATTATATAAATTGTAAAACAACCATTAATAAATTATCTTGATAAAAGTACTTATACTTGACATTTTATATTAGAGTACAGATAATAAGTAATACTCAAAAAGCGATTTGAAATAGAGGAAACATTATCGCAAAGTTTATTAACACACACGTTCTCAGAAAACCGTTACGTTGTAAAAGTGGTATAGGCATTAAGATATTTATTCGATGCGGTCACTAACACCCATGATGCAGTCGCAGCGTAATTAAAAACTGATAGTGAGCCAGCCACGGTCACAGCCGTCTAGACATGGTAGATGTTAATATGTTTCGGAATAAAAAAATGGAGTATGGACCAAATTTAAGTATACAGTGGAGACTCGATTAACCGGACTACCTAATTATTGTCGTAAGTCATTTGAATAAAATCCGGGTAATTGATTGTATGAAGAGAAGCGATTTTTGTATTACATATTAGAATTTAGGCACCACCTCCACGACCGATTATATGACCACGATTCCGTCCTGCTGTCGTCAGCTGATCTCCACGGGAAGATTATTCTTTCACCTGCGTATCGTTTAAAAAGAGCTCAGTTTGGTGACAGGTAAGAGCGAAATCAGAAGTGTTAATAGTTTGTTAGTTTGTTTGTAATAGTTTTGTGGTGAGTGCGCTAAGACTAGGCCGCGTTTTCCTCGTCATTGCCACTTGTTGCATCGCCGCAATAGTATCGCCGTGTGGAGACAAGTTCATTGAGTTGTTATAGAATGAAGTGGCTGAACGATAATAACGCCACGATAATTAAAATCAAGAAAAATTATTATCTATTATAAGATTAAATATACATTATGGCACATACGTAAATGTACAACATAATTTATAGTATTTCTAGTTAATTGTACTTCCGTGAAAGTTTTGATTGAACAATAATGGCGCAGTGGTAGCGTTTATGAACACTGCGTCGATCGACAATGGTTCGGCTCCCTACAATATACCTGAGCTTTTGGTGAAGGAAACATCGTGATGAAATTCCGTCCATTTAGCTACCATCGCCAAGTTCAAAATCTGTTGTCAAGTATCTAGTTATCTAAGTGTGTTCCGGCGGCTGCATTTGAGAGCTAGTTCCCCCCACTAGGTTAAACGTGTTACCATCTTGGGTCACATCATCACTTAAAATCAGATGAGAGAGATTTTAGCCAAATTCTAAACCTATAAAGAATTAAAAAAGGATTTACGTAATTATGTTATATGGGTAGAAGAATATAAATAGCACAATTTCTCAATATATTTCATGACCAAGTTGTTTATTTTATTTAATCACTACAATATTACTTTATTATAAGTAATATTTTACATACACATATTACAGCGAAATAAACCAAGTAATGCCTAGGCATCTTCAACATACTAAAATAGTTGTAAATTGTTTCTTTTATTTATAAATAAGATTTAATTTACGATTTTTACCGAGCATTTGTGATTACTCCGTCAAACATAATGCAGTTCATAATGACTTAAAATTTAAAATTTCATGTCTTTCCTGAGTTTTGCGAATATTATATATTTGTTTTATGTGTTTATTTACTTTATAAACGTAGTCTCATTACAAAAACAACTTTACACATTAACATTTAAAGTATAAAATTCCTAGAGTTATAAATTTAATATACATTGCGCTGATTTACTGAACCTCGACTCTTGATCGAGACCGTGACCGACAATGAACTTGAAGTGTTACGGAAATAAATTATATTTTGTCTAATAATATTAACACTTCTATTCCAATATTATATGTAGATATTGTAGACACAGAAACTTTATTCATACGTATTATTTATTTAACGTTTAGGCTGGTTTAAGCTTAAATAACCTGTAATAGTAAAATCCATTCGTTCGTCCAACCAAGCTGAAAGATGTCCATTAGTTATACTTAGACCAAATTTCCAGATTACTAAATGCATATAGGCATGTTTATTCTTTTCTTCCAGAAGGCAGGAAATCGTATGTATGTATAGTTAATTAGATCGAGTTTTACGGATAAAGAATTAGTTAGATCGCGACTTATTTGCATGTACGGCAACAGCATAAGCCGAGGTTCGACCACTTTGAGCTTGTTGCCTCGCTTTCTTGCCTGAGTACCTTCCGCGCTCGCCCTCAAAGAAAAAAGAAGAAAAAATGCTGCTTGCATTTAACGGGATCCCGCAACCTTCATTATGTCGTTGGTCTGCCTACGTTGTGTCTGCCAGTGCGTGGTCATCTCCGGCCTCATCGGCCTATCCTTCTACGAGGGATGTGTCCCGTCCATAGCCACGTAAGTTTGAATTCTGAAGGGCTATGTCTGTTACTTCACTTATGATGCGGATCTCTTCATTTCTGATTCGACCACTAACTAAATAAAGTAAATGGGGCCCACTAAACTTTTTTTGTAAGCAGTATTTATCTTTTTTATTAAATTTAACATGGTTTAGAATTGTTTAATAATGAAATGTGGAATTATGTTTTCTTTTTTTTTATTCTTAAATTTTAGAGTCTTTTATGCAAATCGCATTTTTTTTTATTTTACTTTATTGGTCCACAAAACTGACTACAATCTAGGTATATACTTAGAAATGAGCAATATTGTATCATGCAATGATTGCACTCTTTTAGATTCGGACACAGCATGCACATAAGACAAAGAAAAAGACATTAAGCGGTACAAAAACTAAATAAACTAATCCATAATAAAAGTGAGGTCCTACAAATTACATTATTTAAGTGTTTTAAGATTATTTTTAATAGAGGTAGTAGAACCTGAAAATATATCAATCTCTGTGCGAACAGCGTTACTTAAAGAGGACAAACGATATGTTGAGCGATATTTGTTCTGCAATGAGGCAAGTAAAAAGTTTTATCTGTTATGCAGGCGACTAACTGAGCCCTTATACGCTTACATCGTAATATAAATAATATTATTAATTAATTATGTTGAAAATGTTTTAGAATCTTTTTGCACAATATTAATATCCACTTCAGCTTATTTGGATGGAAACCGTGACAGAAGTATTTAAAAGTATTTATTATAAAGTGTTTATTTAAATCTTGCATTTAATAGTATAGATAAACTTCTAGGGAGGTATTTCACTATTAAAGGTCCTAAGAATTTCGTATCACTCATGAGTATCCTACTCTCAACTGTAGTAGCAACAGAAGGATCAAATAAAACGTTTAAAAACAAATTTGTGATAGGAGAAACGGAGTGCCTGAAAGAATGTGGATCGGAAATGTACTAATTTGCAAAACACACTCGTTACGATGCGAGAATTGTAAAATCGTTTTTATTAACAACATGTCTCAACTTTCACTAGGCAGTGGGCAGTGAGCTTGCGAGGTCAAATTTTAAATTATTTGTTCGCGCCCGCTTCGATAGTACGTGACTTAAGTTACAAACAATTATAAACACATAAGTCTTGTTTACTTAGTCTTTTTAAATATTCCACGTTTCTCTGCTTTATATTTTACGAGAGGTTGGCAAAGTAACACTATTAATAACAACGTAAGAAATCCAATATCCATATATAAAACACCGTCTATTCAGTACTCATTGTATGTTTGCTCACTCTTTGCTCAATTTTTGGTAGTCATTTTCATTGTATCTTGAGTTAATTTTTTGTATATTTTTATTTACGTGTACACAATATATATCATATAGTTATTAGACTCAGGTAGACTTTTTAACAAATATTTTATCACGACTTTTAAAGACGACTGGCCAAAGATTGAGTTGTACATCCAAAGTTAGGATCGTTCGTGGTTAAGGTACCTAATCACTAATGAGAACATATTATTAATTACCTTCTTTAAAAGTGTCGAAAGGCAAAAACTATTGTTTATTTATATATATATTTTAGCCCGGCAAGTGGACCGCACTGTCCTTGATGGTAACCACAGTACAAAAGTGTGCAAAAAGGCATACAAAATTTTTAGTAATTAAAAAAATAAAAGAGCAACTTTTCTTAATAAAATGTACGTACTGTTTGTGATCTAGAAGTAACAGATGGAGGTAATAAGAATAGACAATACATACAGTACTGACATAGTAAACGTGTGTAACGGATATTTTGAAGTCAGCAAAGAAACCTTAAAGCTGCTTATATGATTATTGATTGTCATAATATAGATAATGTTAACATGTAACTTGCGTTCTATATAATTTAATTAATAAACAATAGTTATAAATATAATATAAATATATGTATTTATAATAAAATTTGTCAATACAATTTTCAAGTTATTTTATTATTATTATTTTTATTTTTATTTCTTACTTATTTACTTTAGTTCTAAGTACCTTTCTGTAATCGAAGAAGTTTTCTTCTTTTTAGGAGGTGACTAGGCTTTAATAAAGTAGTTGTTGTATTATTTTATTAAATAAAAATACTCAATAATATTCCATAAAAACCTTTACTCAGCGAAAGATAACATGACCTAATTTAGCAATAAAATTAAACAATAACTGCGTCAGCATTGTTCATACAAACTTCACTATATAAACTCTCCGAATTCAAGCTCGGTATGAAAAACATTATTTCTCTTCGCTAAAAGGGATATTTAAATTAATAAGTGATTTTACTAAAAGAAAGTTAACTTATTCAAATATAGCTCCCAATTTTTATTACGTATCATTGCTTGAAGACATAATATTTATCTTGGTAGTATATTTATACAATTAATGAACAAATCCTTGGCAATATATTTATGTTATAAATATAGTATATCTAAATTCTCAACTATTAAATAGTTTTTCTTTTACTGGAAATTTTCAAATTGAATGATAGTTTTCATATGTCATTTTATAATTATATAATACAAGAGTTTCCTTGTGTATCTTCGAAGTTGAAGGTCCAATGACAATGAACTTAATATAAAACTACCCTTGAGGTATCCCCTATTCAACAAAAAAAGAATCATCCAAATCGGTTCATAAATAAAGAAGTTATGGCTCAACGTCCATTAAAAAAAATGATAAATTCGAATCTAGTAACCCCCGTCTTTTGTTCAAGCCGGTTAAAAAATATGAGTTTATAAATACATATGAAAATAGATACTGGTTTAGATACACGGTTATATATATAATCCTAAGTAAAACATTTTAACAAAAAATCAGTAGAAATTAATAAATGAATTCACTAAGTTTTGTGTTAGAAAAGTTCGGATAGCTGAATATATATGACGTATATATTTTAATAAATGTATATAATGTAAGGAGACAATGTACCTACAGTTGGCTAAAACAATTAAATTACAATGACAGAGGAAATTGTTCAATCAACACACACACACACACACACACACACACACACACACACACACACACACACACCCCCCACACACACACACCACACACACCACACACAACATATAGAGAAACACACATATTTTCTTAGTTCTTTCTTTTTTAATATTTTACTGATTTCTTCTTTTATTTTTCTCTAACTTTGTCTTATTTTAATTTTACCAATTAGTATATGAATCATTATCGACTGTAGCACAGTTTATATATACTACAACTGCCACCAACATAATTATTTATGTGTTAATTAATCTGTTAAATGAATAAGTAATAATATAGTTTTTAATATACAAGGACTAGAATTATTATAATATACGCGTGTATCTACAATCCAGCGTTCTAAATCATATAATTGAATGTATTTATAAGTATATTAGAATATCACGACTGTTTGTGATCGTAAACGGCGACATTGATATGTGATAATTACTACGGCAATTTAACTTCTTAGATAAACGATCGTTTTGACGAGACCAATCTTTAAAAGCGGGTTTTTGTGTCGTTATCTGCTCTCCGTGTGGTTCGACAATCAGGTAGTTGGTAAACGAAGATGACGTGTCAGTATACCGCCACTGCAAAGTCACGTCGCGTCGTCGCGTCGCGTTCTACTGTTGATATAAACCCATTCTCTCGTTTTACAAGACGATAAGAAATCGAGCTCTGTTATTTGATGCCTGCTTGTGAGTTTTTTTATTATATTTAGTTTTGTTTTTATAAAATTTAAATTAATGATTGTATATTTATTTTATTGTACACTGGCGGTGTCCGCGGCTTCGATCGCGTGGACGACAAAAGAAAATCATAGTTTCTTAAAACTTTTCGCGTATTTTTCCCACGACCTATCTTGTATTTTCTTTAGGACTAGCTGTGCCCTATGGTTTCACCAGTGTTAAATTTATTCTACCAATTATCCACACGTTTTTCTTATTTCCCATGCTTCCCTATAGCTTGCCAGATTCCTTGAAGTCCCCCCTAAGGGAGACGCAGCTCCCCCCTAAGGGTCGTAGCTTAAAGTTATATGGTCTAACCTTCCTCAATGAATAGGCTATGAAAAAATAAGGATTTTTTTTCAAATCTGACTGGTAAATCCAGAGATTAGTACCTTCAAATAAAAACCAAACAAACTCTTGCTTTATAATATTAATAGCTGTGCCCGCGGCTTCGCTCACGTGGAATACGGAATTCCCGCGCGAATATTGCTCCCCCACTCCCGGCTATTTTAAAGATTAAAATGCATAATTGTGGGTCTTCCTTTTAAGATAGACGTATACTCTCACGAATTTTTTTGTAGGTCTTTTTAATGCCTACAATTACGTAGTACATTAATTTGCTATATCTCTTATGGTTTACTCAGCGTAATTAATTTCAGCGCCCGAATTGATTCACCATGACCAGTATTTTTTACTTTTCCAGAACCCACATACTTTTTCCAAAAAAAATAGCCTAAGTTACTCCCTATAAAAACAGCTATCTACCAGTGAATGTCCCGTTAAAACCGGTCCAACCGTTTCGGAGATTATCCGGAGCCAACAGACAGACAAAAATTTTAAAAATGAGTTTTTGTTATAGGTGTATATACTTTCATATGCATTTAGTAAAACTGTTATTTTGGCATTACAAACAGATACTTCAATTTTATTAATTGTACAGATTTGTATAAATAGATTCTATTCAAACAACGTACCTACTCAAATCTAAAAAGAGAAAATATAGCGAAATAATTATATACATTAGCCAAGTGAATCGGAAAATGTGTAATTTATAAACATGTACCGAGGTCTTACGCAAGAAATACCTTCTCGTCTCACATTTCCGGTCACAAAAGAAGACTGAGTCGGGTTGCATATTTTAAGTGTTACGCTTATCACTACTTACATACTGTATTCTACAGCTACTGATATTGCCTATGCATAATGGATACAATATATATAATTTATACTATAGTCGGTATATATATATAGAGCTCAAGCGATTGTTTATTTGAACGCGCTAATCTCTGGAACTAAAAGTCAGAAAAAAAAAAAATATTTTTTAATTCTATAGCCTATTTATTGAGAAAAAAAATAGGCATAATTTCACGCTATGATCCTAAGGAGTGCAGTAGGAAATCTGGAAGGAGAAAATCTGACAAGCCAGTAAGGCATTATTTTATAATATTGAAATCATATATTTCATTTTAATGTTTTCTTAATTTTAATTTCCATAAAATTAAATTAAATGTTATATTATAATATTAATAATCTTTTTATTTATTATTTACACATTATATTATAATAATCAATATACTAAATAATACTATAATTAATGTAAGAAACATAGACTATATGAGTGCGTATGCGGGTAGCGCGGTGGAGAGTTGATCGAATAAATTTAACACGGGAAAACCGTGGGACACAGCTAGTCGGATATACGAGATAAGACCAAAAACTAATATATAAATTAATTCTAATAAAACACGAGAACTTCAGTATATAATTTAGATATAGATATATGTATCTTCTTCATTATCACATAATATTTTAGTAGAGTTATTTGTCTTTATATATGAGGGCTTTTATATTTGATGTATGCAGTATGCTAGTCTCATCGGAGCATAAAATTCAAGTGAAAATAAAATAATAGTAATAATCAGAATATAGCAATACAAAATAGCAATACATCATACCAGCTGATTCGGACGGAAGTCGATTCCTTTAGTAGAGTTGTGATATTTTCGGACACGGACTATATGCTGGGTTCCGAACCCGGGGGTGGTTACCCCTTCGGTTTTATCGAATAAAATTAACACGGGTGAACCCATGGGGCACAGCTATTCTATACAATCAATACATTATACATACATTACATACAATATTTTTGTTCAGTTTAATATGATTAATTAAGACTTATTGTCATGCCGTGTTGTTTGTGATAAAAACTTTAAGAGGGTTGGGGTAAATGAGTTTTTCTAATAGATGATAGGGGTAACAAGATTGAAAAGGTTAGGAACTGCTGGACTATATTAATTAGGAAATCTGTATTTCTGTCTGTACATTTGTTTTCAAATTACTAAATTAAAGATAGATATTTATCACAAACGTCACTGATCACGAATATGACCTTAATTCAATTTTTGTCAGTAAGTCTGGATTTAACTCAAAAATGGCTCGAGAGATTTTTGTGAAATATTGTACACAGAAAGTAGGAATATGTCATTCCGCAATTGATAGGTTACAAAAATCATCAATAAGAGTTTTCCAAACTGTAAAAAAAATTTGAGATGACTTGAATTTTTATATATTGTTACTAATTTTAATGAAGTTTTGTATAAAGGATGTAAATATCGTTCCGAAATTGATTTATAGAACCTAAAAATTATTGTTATAACGGCTTTTTTTTAAATCATAAATAAACAAAACTAAATTTAAGAGATGTAAACAATATGTGTAATAAATGCATGTGGAGCTGCGGGAACGGCTGGTTGTAAATAAAAAACCAAACAAAACATTACCTATGTTTAAAATGTAGAGCGACCTATGGGTTTGTTCTGTACAATGATATGGGCGGAAATCAATATTGTACGGCATAGAACTTGCACTCTCTACACGTTACTGACGGTATTCAATTCGAATCTCATTTAAAATGGAAAATGTTTATTATTATAATTATTTGCATAGTGGGAAAGTATAGTGACTCACGTTTTTAAGATCAGCCAGTCTGCCAGCTTCCGAAGCCTTGCAGGCCGCCACAGAGATGGCAGATGTACCAGGTTCCTGGTAAAAGTACCAGATTTCAAGGTCTTGCACCATGTACCATCTAAAGATTATCTTGTTATGCAACATTACCAACTCTTCAATATCGGTCAAAGGTTTTGTTGTTTGGTTCACCGAGGGGTCAAAAAAGGTCTCCAGGCGCTGGGAAATACGGATTATGGGCCTCGATCTTCGAAAATTTTTGGCACGACCTATAAAAACTTCCAGGGTACGGATGACAGTACTAAGCCCCTGGTATTTGCTATTTGCTTGGAGGTACCAGTTTTTTTTATACCAGCTTTTAAAAATACAGATTATCAGTTTTATTGGGCCGTTATCTACCTACCATCTTTGGGCCAACATGGCAACAACGACCGACGAGATCAATTGGTGATCCCTGTTGTTTTGAATTGTATCCTATTGTAACAAGTACCGTGCCGTTAGTTTACTGTGATACTATAAAGAATCAATTTTAATTATCAGCTAATTATATGATTATTAACAAAGAAATTGAAAACAAAACTGTAGAATTCACTAAGAAAGATTTTGAAGGGAAATGGCAGTACTTAATACTGTTGAGATATCTATGAAAACTAATTTTAATTAACAAATATAATCTGTATATACCATCTATACCAATATTATAAAGAGGAAAGATTTGATTTTTTGTTTGTAATGCATAAACTCAAAAACTACTGGACCGATTTTAAACATTCTTTCCCCAATATAATGCATATATATAATAAATACAACACGGGTGAAACCGTGGAGCACAGCCTGTTTGTTAATAAAGTTAAAAACTGAAAAGTAAGAAATACGAACACTATGTGTAGCATACCGAATTAGTCATTTCCTGCGAACTTGCGCGGTGAGATCGAGGCTGACGACATTGTCAAGGTCAAAACCAACAAACACAACATGAATCTTGAAAATAAGGCCATTATTACACTTTTTAGATGCAAAAAGAAAATGCTAAAAGGTATCGTATTTAGCAATCGGCACGTTAAAGATTTTATTTGGTAACACATGAACGTTACGTCCATGTGGTTACATTGAATTATCTATTTCATTTGTAGACTAGTGAAAATTGAGCTTGTTAATAACAATATTTATTCGTAAACTTTTACATTTGAAAACTAAAGTAGTATTAAAATTTTCTCTACTTAATACCTAAACGTGACGAGTCTTAGGCATTTCACTATGAATTCTCGTCCAAGTATCGTAACGCCGCCTAAGAAGTTTGTTTCACTTCAAAATAATAAAGAACCACGCATTACGCAACACCAACTTGGAATATTGCTTAGAGGCCATCCATAAATTACGTCACACGAATTTCATGATTTTTTGACTCCTCCCCCGTCCTTGTCACAGCTGGTCACATTTGTGAGACCCCCCCCCCCCTAACTTGTGTGATGTCACATATTTTGCTATTTTAATAATTAGAAACTTATGAAATAAAAAAAAAAACAGCAGTGTTCAGAAATTATTTTAATTTCCATTTAAATTATTTTTCAATAAAATCGACATCAAATCAAACAAAGGTATAAAAATTAACAAAACATTAAAAAAATCACTTTAATGAAAGATAAAAACTTAATCCATAACTAACATAACTTATTTTTCTTCGAACTATAAAGGTAATAAGTTTCAAATAATCGAGTTGTAAAAGTTGTTAAATAAAACATTGCTATGTTCGAGATACAGAAGTCCAATTTTTTTTTCTCTGATTATTTGGACTAGAGGGTTGAGATTTAGTGCAACGGAGGTTTTGGGGCTTGAATGGAAGGGAACACATTCTTTCGAGTTTGTGAGGTTTTCGACTTAAAGAAGTTCTAATGCACTTAGATATAAAATATTATATTTTGAAAAAATGTGATGTCACAAAATTTGGGAGCCCTCCCCACCCCTTGTCACATAATGTCACACTTCGTCGACCCCCTCCCTCACCCTAAACGTGTGACGTAAATTATGGATGGCCCCTTATATGAGTGACAGAGTTAGAAAAGAATAAAATAAAATATTTGTACGAGTGTATTTGTTCGCGTATTTACGTTGGCGTATTTCGATTCTTGTCGAGTATTAGGACCGTCGCGTGCACTGGAATTTACCGCCTGTCCTTCTACAACTGTGTTAACTGTAGATGTGATTACTTTTGAGTCGGTCCTACTGATGCGAAAAAATATTCATAAAGAGTACAAATGTTTTTATTTACGCATGTCATGGAATATACCATGTTTATTCACATACTCAGCGAGTATGCAATGGCTGTCGCATACTTATTTACGAACCCAGTGACACAAAAGTACGCGTATATGATGAGGGCCAAATAACCGAATCAGCTTCGAAAAGCACAAATGTTGTCAAAAGTACATAATTTTTAGCGAATATATCACTCTACACTCATAAGTTCGCACATTCCTACGAGTGTGAGGGACCGGCCTTAGAAGAGAAAACTCTCTGTGGTAGATTATTTAACAATTTTAGAAAATTTCTCTAAACGGTAAAGTACACTTAGGTCAGTTACGTCTACAACTTATTTATTTGAAATAACCTTTGCATAGCCGTAATTAATGAATAAGAATTATGATGTATAATTTAAGAAATTTTGTGTACCTACTTAATAAATAGGACATAAAAATGAAGAACATAAATAAATACATATATTTCAATATTAAGAATAACGTAGAACGATGTTTTTTAGGTTTTAAAAACTTTTTATATTACTTTTATTACAGAAAGTTGGTGTTATGAGCCAGTATTATTATTAGTTTCGTATTAGGGCGTTAGATACATACCAGCTGTCTAGTTATTTTGTTATACTTGGGAATTAAATGTCCGCTTTAAAAATAACCTATTATTATCCATTTCAAAATTGCTATTATTTTGAAATATTAACAAAATGGAGAAGACGTGTAATAATTTAATGAGAAAAATGCAAATTACATAGGTTAGTAAAATGGTATAATTTACAAAATTTTACTCAAGTAAATTATAATGCAAATGAGCTACTCTGTGATACTTCCCTAGCAGTATAATTTATAATAGTTATCTCGCATTCGTGCTCACTTAGTTAAATAAGTTTATGTTTATTACTCTATTTATAATTACATATACCTACACGTCAATTACGGTAATGAATATATATGTAGGTAGGTACGGTAAAAAAATGTTTAAATGTGCCTTAGGAACGCCGTTAGCGCCATTATATATCTATTTAATATTTGTCCATATAAATGCTTCTATGTTTACTTTATAAAATTCTAGCAGTGGGTAGCGATCATTTATTAAAATATTATCAAATTCGTCTGTCGTAGAGTGCTTAAATATTATATAGAACGTAAAACTTGAAAATTAATTGTGTATCGAAAGTAATTTTATGTTTGTGATGTCTTTACGAGGCTTCATCGCCGTATAATTACAGTACCCATTTAAAAGGAAATTAATAATACTCAGTAAAGGAAAACAATTATTTTACATAACTCCAACCTCCAACTCCAACCTATGTAGGATTTGAACCCGCGACTTGATTCGCTAAAGAAGAAAAGTTGCCACTGGTAATACTACTGGGCTTACTGTCTTAAGAAACCTGTCTTTACCGATACCTACCTTATAATTAAAATGTTAGATATGGAAAGATGAAAATTGTGAATCAAGCAAGCTGAATAAGGAACGAATCATCTTTCTTAATTCATCTGTTATAGGCATACTCTCTAAGAATATTTTCATTGTATTATCTCGCAGAGCATTTTCCCTTTTTTCACTGCATTTACGAAAAAAACCGCGTCAATTACCTTGTTCGCTTAAGTATTTAATTAACTTTAACTTCTTCAAAATTGGTTACACAAAGCCAATTAATTTGCTATTGAAACCCCGACAACGCAAACAGAGGAGTTTAACGTGTGTATCTCTGTGTTGGTCTGTGGTATCATTGTTCCCAAATGGTTATATTGATTTTTAATTTACTTTTTTCATTGAAAGGTGACATGATCGACAGTGTTCTAAGCTATGATTCAAGAAAATCCGTTCAGCCGTTAGACGATCATGAGCTCTTTTTTAGTTGATGAATGAAGGTGAGCTCACACACACACAGGTCTGATCGAGTCAAAATTTGGTTATTGTATTACTTCATTGATATTAGATTAATATGGCAAACTTGACCTAATTCTGCAGCATCATCTGGAATTTGCAGGATATATAACTCTTTACCAACTTACGACAGAGGTATCGTGTTTGGTCTCATTACAATAGTCTTAATGTATTAAGTTATTTGTGCCAAATGTTTTGAAATTTCCAGTGTAACTTGTATATCACTGCAAAATTATATTCTACTATAAATCATATTCAAAGGTTCATGCATTTTTGTAATTTATAATTTCTTAAACGATTAATTCTTTATTTGATTAACTCTATACATATTTATCCAAAAAATTTGGGGCATATTACATTCTTTTAGAGATTTGAGAATGAGAAAGAGTTATGACTAAGCTATAAACATCTAAATCCTTTAAAAAAATAAGGAATGCCTACAAATATTTCCTTTGAGCTAGAAATCGAAACAAGGCAAAACTATAATGATCCGTTCGTTGGATGAAACACATGACAAATGCGTACAAAACGCACTCAACCGTCACCCAACGTGTTCTGTGGATGACGGCCAGACGTTAAACTGGATGCATGAATGAGTCAATGAGTACATTTCCCAGCGTTGCACGTTGGTTGGTACTTAATAGTACGGCTGTGAAACGACCTCCACCGGTCGGTCAACCGGACACCGTGTCGGAACACACCTTCCCATCATGAAATGATGGTGTCATGATAATATGATGTGCAAATATTAAGCTACGTTAATTAATAATAATGAACGTCACTACATAAATTACATAGAATAATATTATAATACACATAAAAATCTATGTTATTGCAAAAAATAAGTAATTGGTATCATGGATCACATTATTTATACATCATTCTATAACTTCTGAACTACTTGACCGATTGAGTTCATATTTACCTAATATAATCGAGATGGCTGTTTAAAGATATGTTAGAATCCGATAGGTGGTGCTGAATGTCGGGTCATTATTAACTAACGGAAAGGGCTGAACAACGTCTGCCGACCCAGCTAGTATATGACATGATAGTCGGTACGTCTGTTGGTAATTTTGTAACTTCTGGTGGACTTGACCGATTGAGGCCATATTCACAAAGCATATTTATTATGTCGAGATTGATTAAACGATAAAATTTGATAAATGGAGTTGTATTCCTTACTAAGAAATTCCATATTTATGGAGCAGAAAAGGCAGAAGTGTCGAGTTATGCAGCTATTATAAATATTCAACAGTATTTAGTATAGATGTATATATCATAAATTCAATTTATATGTGTGTTTTATACACTATATTTAGCTTATTTAATAAAATAACTTTTTAGTGTAATCTAGCAATATTAATAGATGAAAGGCGCACCATTAATTATAATAATTGCTTAGTTATATTGTTATCAACAAGAAACGTATCACTTTTAATTTACTTTTTGTAGCAAAACATGAGTTACACACAATTATGTGTGCAACACTGTCCTACTCGAGAGATTAATGCACCGAATGAAAGAGCTTCCGGCACGATTAGTTCCGCAGTTCACGGACCTACTAATTGTCCGATCTACAAATAAACACAATATTTCCAATAGTCCTAAAAAGAAGTTTGTGTGTGTGTGTGTCAGCTCCGACGACGCGACGTACGACTTTTTTTTTTTTAGATCTGACTACACTGTTAGCCTTAGGGGCCCTAAAGCCGCTGCGGCTTTTACAGCTTCACCGGACTTGGGGGACGTACGACGAGTTTACTCCTTAAGTACGATTGTCTTTAAATATGCAATAGGTAAAGAGATGATCGATTGACTGACCGACAGAGCGACCAACCGACCGACCGTTACTGCCACTGTCACTGTCCCTATCATAGTCATTATACTGTACTGTACTGACTGATGTATGATTTCACGCATGATTTGTATGTATCATATTTATATGTATTATATTTTATTTATATTATATATATTTATATTATTTATAAGTATGTATCACGCATCAATGTAGGGGGCGCTTATAATAGTTTCACATATCTGTATTGGACATGGAATTAATTGTAAAAATGGATCAAGTAAATATGCGCGCTATTGGCGCTTCTTTAATAAATAAATGATTTGAAAATGAAAGATGCGCAAGGTACGTTGCGAAGAAAAACATAACGCTTTTTGTTATCACTTTGATAAATTTCACTCTCCATAAAAGTTTCAAACCATACTCATTACTTAAAAATCGATTCAAGCAGAAACTCTAATAATATCTTGATGATAGTGCTAAGTCCAGTTACTACGGTTTTTTATTCAGAAGCACGACTAGCTAATATCCGGAGTTTTTAATTTCATAATTATCGTTCATGATAATCTCGAAAATTTATATTTCAAAACAGATGTTTTTTATGTGCAAGTTTATATTCAGCATATATAATACTAGCTATGCCCGCGGCTCCACTCGCGTGGACTATTAGAATACCGTAGGTCGAGCACGTGGGTTCCTGCAATGTCATTTTAAAGACAAAAATTCTTAATGTGGGTGATCGTTAGAATATATATGTATAACTGATTTTTTACCCGACGGCGAAAAGAAGGGTTATATGTTTTTGAGCGTATGTATTTATGGAAGTACGTATGCATGCCTATTTCTTTGGCATGCTTTGTAACCTAAAAGGCTTAATGGATTTTAGCATATGAGGTGTTGTTAGATTCGTCTTAGTATTAGACCTATGTGTGTGTGTCTTAGAGTGACGTAGTCTATATAATATTTAATTTCGAGGTCAGGAAATCAAATACTAGCAAAAATAGAAAAATAATTTTATTGCAGTCGGATTTTTTTGTTTCCTTTTTAAAAATTTAGCTTGTTGATTTTATATAATATATCTTATGGTCTTTTTTTTCGAATTATTATTCACCATTAACGTCACTGCGTATTTCGAATGTATCTAACAAATATAATCTATAACCTGACCAGATAAAATAGATATGGATGTAAAAAAACATATAAATCGAATAAGTAGTTCTCGCCTGAAAAGAACATAAACTGACAGACAAACAGAGAGACGTTGAGTTTGACAATACATACAATATCTACGTATTTAATAAGTCGACTTACTAATTTGTTAGTGACAGGCTTGTGCCCGCAACTCGTAAACGGAAAAAAACTTTTCGTTTGCCATTTAATGTAGCGTAGAACTCTACTCAAGTTCAGTCCTATCCATGCATTTATTCGTTCAGCCGAAATACATGCAATGTTGGGCATAGCTCTCCATCAAAGTTTGTCACAACGACCAGCACTGTGCTGCTCGCATTCAGCTTCAGCTTCCCCGGTCACTGCCACTTGAGTCTAGTAATTCGAGCACGCAAAGAAACTCCGAGTATAATCCATTGGCCTTTAAGTGAGACAGTCTTATAATAATTTGAAAATTATTTTCACACTGACACACATGTTTTCATATACAGACCGTATAAACAGTATTCAATATATTTTTTTCAATACATGTTTCAGTTCGAACCAACCTTTCTATTGAAAAATAAACCTGTTATTAGTTATTACTAAGAATCTTCGAAGTGGACCTTACGTAACAAAGATCAATAGGTAATGCAAGCTAAGTGCTTGTAAATACTCGTTAATTTCAAACAATGCAGGCTAATACAATGGACGGTCATTGTGAAATACATTGAGGTTCGGTCTCTATGCAGGACACAATCTTATCGACTGAAGTGTTTTTGGAACCCGTTAGGGGCTTAAACTCGTTTGACAAGTGCCTTGTCATAGCGCTTACTGAATAAAGTTTACTTTCCAAAATTTAATTATTATTTAAATAAAGAATACTTAATATGTAAGACTAACATCGTATATTATGACTTGCATAGTAAAATTAAATCTATAGTATATATGATCTAGTCAATAAATAAAATTGAAGTGTCTGTTTGTAATGTCAAAAGAACCGCTTTTTACTAAATGCATACGAAAGTATATACGACACCTATAACAAAAAAACCATTTTAAATTTTTTGTCTGTATGTTTGATCCGGGTAATCTCCGAAACGGTTGGACCGATTTTGACGAGACTTTCACTGATAGTTAACTGATGATATAGAGAGTAACTAAGGATAATTTTATTTTAGAAAAATAATTAGTTACGCACAAATAAAAAATAAACTGGTCATGGTGAATCAATTCGGGCGTTTAAATAGCTTACACTGAGTAAACCATAAGAGATATAGCAAATTAATGTACAAATAATTGTAGACATAAAAAGAGCTACAAAAAAGCCAGCGAGAGTATATATTTATCTTTTAAGGAACACCCACAATAAGCATTTTTGTCTTTAGATTCGCGCGGGCATTCTGTAGTACACGTGAGTGGAGCCGCGAGCACAGCTAGTTACTAATATATATAAAGCTCAGATTGTTGATTTATTTGAGAATACAAATCTCTGAAACTACAAATCAGTTTAAAAAAAATCTTTTTGCATTTTATAGCGAATTTAATGGGGAAGATAACTTTATGCTAAGACTCAAGCAGTTGTAGACAAGTACGGGGAGAAAACAACGATAGGATACACGGAACAGCGGTGCGTTGGAGAAGTTGCTCGAATAAACTTAAAACGTAAAACCGTGGTGCTCAGTTAGTTAAAAAACGTGTATGCAGTTCACACGCGGAAAAAATGAAACCTTCAGAAAACAAAAAATATTCACATAAACGATACACGTGAACCACCAGATCACGCTGGCTATGACTCCTTTTCACAAGGCTTCGAAGGCGCATACACACTTACTAAAACACGTACAAAGAGGAGACTGAGATAATAGGTAACACTGTATAATGTATTCTATCTCATTCTCTTACAGGCTAAATCCTGTAGATGTATGTGTTTGTCTCTCTTTAGTGTCGCTTTTTCGTTTCACCGAGTTTCACATCACAACGGTAGTAAAGAAGTTATCACTTTGAAAAAATTGTGATTCGTAATGCTCACTTGAACTATTTTTTTATTTATAGAAATGGTTTTAAATCATTTATCTTTACGTACGCATTGTATGTTGTCTAAAGCAATTAGTTCTTGTGATAAGAATTTTATTGTAATCATTTCAGATCGAGTCGGTGACCACATGCCGCCGTCATCATGGTGATTGTTACCAGGGTAAGCATCTGTCTTATAATCTGTAAATAAATCTGTAGTCCTGTCTGTTAGTACATGTATTTTTTCCCCAATATTTGTAATAGACGTCTACGATAAAGGTCTACTATACGTCTACTACTACACGAATATGACATTACAAAATTTTTGTCTGGTTGTTTGCTTGTATAACCAGAATTAATTCAAGAGCGGCTTGACCGCTAATTATGAAATTTTTGTAAACGGGAATTCTGTAATTCCTCAATTAATAGATTATAAAAATTGTGCAAGATAGGCCCTTTTAGAAATCGTAAAATAAAAATCATTTCAAAAAATTAAATTTTAACTTTACTGAATTTGATGAATTATTGTACACGGGAAGTATATGTCAATTCACAATTGATAGGCTATAAAATATCTCTATACATATAATAAAATTGAAGTGTCTGTTTGTAACGTCAAAATAACAGCTTTTTAATAAATACATATGAAAGTAATATATACGCTACTTATAACATAACACAATTTTTTTTTAATTTGGGTCTGCCTGTTTGTTTCGGGTAATCTCCGATATGGTTAGACTGATTTTGACGGGACTTTCACTGGAAGATAGCTGATGCTATAAGAAGTAACTTATGCTACTTTTATGCTGAGTAAACCGTAAGAGATATAACAAATTAATGTACTCCATACTTTAAACTTTAAAAAGACCTACAAAAAAGTTAGCGAGAGTTAGCGAAAGATCTATATTCTAAGGATCACTCACAATAAGCAATTTTGTATTTAAAATAACCAGGAGCGGGGGGGGGGGTAACACGATTCGCGCGTATGCCCGATCGACGGCATTTTGTAGTCCATGCGAGCGCAGCTAATATAACAGTAATAAACGCGTATGGAGCCAATGGGCACAGCTAGTTTCATTATAAAAAAAAAGGTTTCAAGGGCTCTATCACTATTTCATTTAAAAAATCAAGTTATCTAAATTACCTTTCGAGAAAAGCATTACCAGGAGTAAAGAACGCATAGATATGGGTAGGTACTTTTTTATGAATAAAAAATCTAGGTAATTGAGTTAATGCCTTTCTTGGAGTTATATCATTCGCAGTATGCACAGCTAATTTAAAATGTTGCCCGTCTCGAAACAAAACAGGATACCGTTGTTATGTAAACTAGTTTATTCAGTGAATGCCCCTTTCTTGGCTGTATGTTGAATTGCTCAGGCAATTGAAAACAATTGGTAAAAACCTACTATAAGTGATTTACTATATTTATTCCTAGAATTGTGATTAATGCTTTTATCGGCAATCATGAAAATATAATAATATATTGCAGTTTTTATGTAAATTAAAAGATAAATAAAACGTAAATAATAAATGTTATTAATTATTATTTATAAAGTACATTTTAAGAGGAGACACAAGCGGGGTTTTGTTCATAAGATATCCTAGATATATAGATATCCTTGGACTATAGCAATAGAGCTATGGTCACCGCGCCGGCATGGCGGCAGCGGAGTACAAAGGAATGTACTTGCACCCCTCTTTCAGTAATGAAAATACATACATAGAAATTAACTTTTAATATTAAGTTACTGTTTGAATAAAAACTTTACGCATCTAGGTTGCTTGTTGTCGAATTTGTACAATATAAATATTAATAGTATAATTTGTAGATGCTGATGCACCTCACTTAAAGTAATCATGGCGGAGCTCATGGGTGGACGTCAAACTACGGTTCGTGGGCTAATTGCTTTTTAACCAAAAGCAATATTACATAAATGGATTAAATATATATATGTATCAGTAAACTAGTCATCTTGGTATATCAAAACTATGATTTCATGTTTCTTAATAATATTACCATTTGCATCCGTACAAAGTATACATGCCCACTGTAATATATGTTTTAATTTTTATTACATAAATTAATTATAATTAGGTACCTAATATAATTACTAAAATCAGACATGAAACAAATCAAATTTCACGAATATAAAAAGCAAAAGAACAATATAGATACATATATAATAACAGGCCAAAGTCCTTATATTGTTATTGAAAAATATTTGAAATTCGGTTCCATTTTGAAAGAGGAAATGGGAATACGAAATTACGATTCGTCTATTTTTAACCCTTAACGGAAAAAGAGGGATGTTATAAGTTTAACGTGTTTTAGCTCGCAACCCGCTGAACCGAATTTGATCAAGTCTTTTTTTTAAAGGTGACTTCATCGAGAATGTTCTTAGCTATGTATCAAGCAAATCTGTTCAGCTATTTAAAGATAAAAAAAAATATTTTGAGCATCTTTCACGAATCTGATCATGTCGAAACTTAGTATTCTGTTACTTCAATGATAATAGAATAACATGGTAACCTTCACTTGATGCTGCAGCATCATCTGGAATCTGCCCAACTCCTCACAAACTTTCAGCAGTGATATCATGTTTCGGCTCATTTGAATAGTTTCAATGAATAGGTTACTTTTATCGGGGGCTTATTATATTTTAAATTTACCTTATAGATAAGTATTGTAATCAGTCCGAGCTACTCTCTCGCACTCTGTTTTATCACTCAGGCATAGCGTGTACTTATTCTTCAAATGTCCTTCCGTCCAATTTCCTCCTAACTAAGTAGTAAAAAAATGCGTATCGCATGAATGTTATCTTTAACTATACATTAAATGTAAACAAAATAAATATTTGGTTTAAAACAACAAACATCTTTGAACTTCTCCAAATCCCTTTCATCAACATCAGGAATATTGAATAAATAAAAACGTACAATTCATTTCTGTTTTATTACATATCAGCTGATAACTGCAACTTCGTCTGCGGTGTATTTAATTAACTCCACGGCAAGAAAACACACCGTCGAACGCGTATTACTTATAAAAATCGTATTTTCTTAAAACTTTAATAACCCTTTATTGAATGATGATATCGTGATAATATTTTTTTAAACAAGGGCCGTGTACCTAAAGTGTAAAAAAATTGATCAACAGCTATCCAGTAGTTATTACGTGATGCGCGCACAACGGCAAACCTCTTTCATTTTATTTATATAGATATATATGTAGATGAATAATTTAATTCATTAATTCAAACACGACAATCCTTGAACTTGTCAGCGATTAATTTATGCAGTCACAACTTACTATAGCGGTATCCGGTTTAACATGTTAATACACGGACAAAACTGGAAGCCGTATGTGCTTTAATCAACTTACTTTCTAATGTTTTCGAATCGGCTATCACCAACCATCTTTTCTGTTCGCGTAAGTGAAAATAGTCAACAGAAATTTAATTTGATTTCATATTATTATTTACCAGTTTTGACCATTGTGTGATTTTTTAAATATTAGCCTGTAAGTGCTCGGGCCAAGGCCTCTTACCAAGGGAAGGCAAGGCCTAATCACCACTCCAGCCCACAACGTATTAGTGATTTCAAACACCGAAAAATCAACTGGTCTTTGGTTATTCCCACATAAAGTTGTAGATACTACAAAAACGATTCTCAAGCGTTCAGGTCTCCTCAAGATGTTTTCCTTCAACGTCAGTCGATAGTGTTACCCATTTAAATGAGTAAATATGCACAAATTTCCTAAAATTTGTTGGTACATGCCAGGGTTCGAACCTACGGACATCGAATCGATATATCGCCAATCTAAACCACTCGACCACTGGCTGCAATCCTAGCCCTTAAAAGTAAAACCATTACTCGCCCACGTTGTCGTCTATTGTACCTCATCCCCACCAACGTCTGTCGGAAACATAGGACGGTCGCGTATTACTATCCATTTGACGGTTAAATTTTGCTCTTATAATGCGACTTTATCATTGACTTTAAAAGTTTGAATATTCAATAAATCACTAACTTTATCCCAGTTAGAGATTTTATTTACTAAGTTTTTGACAAGGGCGAGTTTTGTCTTCTTAAATCCTATAAAAAGAGTTGATCTGCCATCCAAAACATCTGCATTATAAATTACGGAAGTATTCTTGGTATTCGAAATTGATTATATAGCATGGGTCTAAAGGGTTTGAATGAAATATGGAATATGTAGTAATTATCTTTCATCTCGATAAAATTGTAATTGTTTAAGGAATGTAGGAGAAATTACTAGAGTTAAATAAAGTGTTAGCTTATTGGGTTTTAGCCTTCATCGGTACCATCGTAATTCGGGTGTCAGGTTCAGAGGCGGATAAAGCAAGTATGAGTGATGTTTTTAATAATGTAAGTAAATTCTTTTTTGTGAGTAAAAAAGGTCACAGGAACGTGGAGCCAAACTTTACACAATTTTAAAATTTGCCTGACTTGCACTATCAGACACGGCACTTTTTGATATTAGAACGCAGGGCACAGCACCTTAAGGGCCGCCACACACCCCGGGTATGGTTAACAAGTAAGGAATTGTTCGTGTCAATTATGGTGAATCAGACTGGTGATCTAGAATTTGATCTTCCCCAAGGTTGCATTCTATCTCCGTTCCTTTTTTCTATTTTTATAAATTTACTTACGTCTATTTTATAATCCCAATATCGTCTTTATGCTGACGAACTGCAATTGTATCTGCATTACGAAATAAAGAGTCTACCATCTATAATCAATAATTTAAACAAGAATCTCTCAAGTTTACTTTCCTGGTCTGAATCTTACGCGTTAATCCCACGAAGTGTCAATCCAATACAAATAGTTGCTCAAAACAGCTTGCTAAAATTGAATTTAATTTAATGATTCCATTTCAATACAACAAATGTACCATTTTCAATAGAGTTGAGTACAACTACGATGTAAAATCTTGGCATCATCTTCGATATTAAATTATGCTGGGCAGACCAAGTATAGGAAGTTAGTAGAAAATTTTATGCTTCTCTTCATTCTGTCATGCGTTTGAAAAACTTTCTTCCTGTTGATACAAAGATTTCCCTAGTAAATACCCTTCTTCTCCCTCTTCTGGATTATGCAGACGTTGCTTACTTGGACCTCTTAGAAGATTTCTTAAATAAGCTTGATCGTCTACTCAATATCTGTATCCGTTTTATCTTTCGTCTTTGGAAGTTAAAGAAAAAAGTTAAAAAAAAAGTTGAGTTAAAGTTAGTTAAAGTTTGGAGTTAAGTTAAGTTAAGTTTTGGTTGTAATAGCTACCTATTAGGCAACGTAGGAATGTAAGAATACTTTGTCTTCTTTTCTCCGTACTTAATAATCCCAAATCCCCTAAATATTTAAAAACACTATTTAAATTTCTCGTGGATACGCATAATAGACAGCTAAGATCTTCGGATTCCTTAATTCTCAGTATACCAAGTCATCATACTAATTTCCGCGACCGATCTTTCGACGTAACAACAGCACAACTATGGGATTCGCTTTCAATCAACATCCAATTAGCCAACTCCCGGGATTCCTTCAAATATTCGCTACGTAAGTTTTATTTGGACAGTTGAATATTGCCTAGATTTGTCTATTGTTTTTTTTTTTTTTTAATAAATATTATGCTCACCTTTCATATTACCTTTCTCTTGCTTTCGTGGAAAACTGATAGCGAATGCTTTTTAGCATTAAGTCCTCCAATTGTACTTTTTTGTTCAATAAAGAATAATAATTAAGGGACACGTTGTTTATTCGATGGAATCCAATTGTTCATCAAGACTGTATACGTATGTAAAAATCCAACGTTGTACCCAACAATCTCAAAACCTAATTACCTAGAAAAATAATATATCAAAACCGATACGACTTGCCAATATATGAATGTATAATTTTATTGACTTGACATTTTAAAGTTGGTATTAGTCGTAGTTATTAGTGCCGTAAATAAAAAATTATTATTGAACATAATCATAGTATTAGCAACTTTGTACGTGTTTATTTTAACAATAAAATGTAGCCTATAGTTACACACTCAGGGATAATGTAGCTTTCCCTTAGTAAAATAATTTTTAGAATCGAATCATTAGGTTTGAAGATTAACCTCCTAAAAATGTTATAACAAACTTGTGGAAACCCCCTATAGGTACCCCATAAGCTGGAAGAGCAAAAGGGTTATGTATTCACTAAATCCATGGGGTGTAACGTCTGTCGCGCTAATTGATTGCGCGAGCATACAATCGCGACACCTCGGCGACAAGGTCCATCGAGCCGGAGACAGCTCGGTGTAAAGACACGGGCTACCTGTCTGCCGAATCAGTGCAATGGGAACACGCTTTTCTTGACTCAACGGATTGGCAGGGGAAGGATGTAAATGAACGACCATCGGACAGGGATTTTAACGAGGTTGTCCTCGTCGGTGATTTTTTCGGTTCGGTTGTCTTTCTCCACCGCCCGTGGCATTTTATAAAGGTTTTCTTCCTCTCAATTTTTTAAGAAGGTTATATTATTTTATTAATGTGCAAGATGCTACTTAACTATTAAGTAAAATATTGCTTTAACCAAGTACATTCCTTAATATATAAGTTTAATATCCTATTTTACAAACTAGATCGTTTATACTTGAAAATCTCTGAAATTTATACATATGTAATATTTTAATAAATCTTTTGACTCATCGCAACTGACCTTGTGTTGATCATGACGTCAGGTTTTATTTCTAATTTTATATTTTTCCACTTTGCACAACTATTGTCTTTTTATTCATCGCGCGTACCTTTTCAATTCTATATACTTACTCAATGCTCCTAACTTGTATTATAAAATTAACATAAGTTCATTAAGTGTTTGCAAACATTTATTGCTAATAAATGATGAGCAAAGGGGAATGCAGAACATCGTTGCCTCGTTGATAATAGTCTCAGAGTGGTTCTTGGGTCACTAAACGTTGCTAACTAAGCATTTGTTTTCTAAGTTTTATATTGTATAATTGTGAATTATATCTTACATAATAATACGATTGCTATGCTCGAGGTCCTGGGTTCGATTCCCAGGTCGGGCAAAGTGTTATTGGGTTTTTCTATGAAATTCTCAACAGCAGCTCGGAGTTTGACTTTGTGCCCAATTAATGGAAATAGGCAATAGGCAAAATCGTTACAAGATCAGTGGATATGTCTACAGTATTCAAGCGGAGTGATAGGAATATGTACCCGACTGGGATGTTACTACCATACAGTCCACATGAGAATAAACCCTTCATACCAACTTTCTTTTGGTTTGTTGCTTTTCGGGATCAAGCTGCCAAGAGGATTGCAGGTTGGCTATTAGATGGATTTTGAACATTTTTTCTACTCTTTAGATTTATGGCCCTTATCAAAAAGAAAAATTATCACGATATCTTCATTCAATAAAAAGTTATTAAAGTTTTATATGCAATACGCGTTCAGTGATGCGTTTTCTTGCCCTGTAAACACCGCAGACGAAGAAATGAGTATCAATCCGCTGATTAATAATAAATTAAAATACACTTATGATTAATATATATAAAAAATATGATAATCTATTATTTATATTCATAGTATAAGTTTTTAAATAGAAATTATTTATAAACAGTCCTAATTTAACATTTTAATAAAATACGCCCCACATAGTCCATTGAAAAGTTACGTATAAGGTTGCGTTTTTCAGAGGACGCAATTTTATTTTTTTGATGTGCAGGCGGTTAGTTTAAGCTTAAGTTCAAGTTTGTAGGGTCGCCACCCTTGTGCCCCGGCCGGCATCTTGGAAAAAACCCCGCAAAGGGTTTTCGCGCTGTATCTCGTAAATTAGCAACCTTACAGAAAATTTTATAAGTGATTATTTGTAGTAATTTAAATTATCTACAACTTTATTCTTATTACATTTTATCGTAAAATGGAGAATAAAATAGTTATAAACAAAAATAACTGAAAATTTTGAACAATATAACTTTTTTTCTGGTCATTTTACAATAAATTGACATCAAAGCAATCTTATATAGGGTTTTTAACAAATAATTTCCACTATAAATTAGTTAATTTCATTAATTTATCTGGGTTTTACAGCGCTCTAAATGAAATGATTTTATTTAGAAAACTTAGATACACATTATTTCCTTTTACATTGAAAATGTATATACATCGCTAGCAAATATTTTATGATCATGACGCAGTGTAAGCCTACTTATTCCCCAAAGCGGTACATTTACTCGTCGAGTTCCGATCAGTGCGTTTGGCAACAGCACATTCCGACAGCCAGCCACAGAATCCACCACTCAGTTTGGGTCATTCACCTCGTTGACCAATACATATATACACATATATCATAATATGCATGTGTGCAAGAGGAACCAATTAAAATTAATTTTACAACAAAAAAAAATATGCCGTTTGTACTCTTTATGATATTATGGAAAACAAAAGAGAGCTTTGGCCAATTGGTACCAAAGTTTGCATTATTGTTATGATTGTTAAATAAAAATATCGACGGTGAAAGGGAAATTAAACTTTCCAATTTTTCCTACTAAATAATGTATGTTTAGCTGAGGGTTCGCTGATATAATAGGTGTATCAGCAGATACCTACACACAGACCCAAGCCGAGTGTTGAATTATTTTAATTTTGTATTATCTCTCAAACTATGCGTCCAAATAACATGCCGTAAAACAAGAAGTTTACCTTTATTACAAATTGTCTTTATGATGGAGTAACTTTTGTTCGTAAGGATTAATATGCCATGCTTAAAAATAATGTTCTTAATAAATTAATTTTTAATCTTCAACAAAAAAAATGGCAAAATACCTTATTGTGGCTCATGTATAAGAGATAGATATATGCTATCGCTGACTTTGTTTATATATATTAATGGCCAATATTTTTGTAGAACATTGTATTGACGTATCATTAACCATTAAGCCAGCGCATGCGGCTAAAGCAATTCGCGAGGGCTTCGACTTCCGACTTATGTAAAAAAAATTAAAATTTAAGGCTAGCTAGAAACTGTAGCCTAATGTTATATAGCCTATACTATTTCTCGTGAATCTAGCCATCGCATAAAAAAAGATTTTTTCGAATCCGACTGGTAGTTCCAGAGATTAGTGTGTTTAAACAAACAAACAAAAAACTTTTCCACTTTATTATATTATTAGTATTATTATAAATTTTACATGTTTTAAAAAAAAATGGAATGATTTGTATAATTTATAAGCAAAATGTTCTAGTCCTTACCTTTTCAAATTTCGAACTCTACGTACCTATGAGGCCGTGTCCTAAAAGTGCATAACCTCTTTAAACTTATAAACCTTCAAATGAGGTACTAATATAGTACGGTGACTTTCGAGACAGTCCATTCCAATTTTAAAGAATATTTTCTTATGTTTTTAAGTGAGTTTAACCTTTTTTGAATAAAATCAGATTGAGTTTTCAAACATGTGTCAAAATAAAAAGTAATTTAAATCAAAAGCACCAAGGAGTATTGATATCAACTTCTAAGGAAATCACCGCCAAAATAACTTTCTACTCCTTTTTAACCCCGTTAGGGGATGAATTTCAATAAAATATGAAACACGTCTTCCATCGATTAGGTTAAAAAACGTTTAGTTAAATTTTTTAAATTAGATTGGACCAAGGAATCGCTTTGCCCCATACAAACTTTACCCCCTTTTTCACCCTCTTAGGGGTAGAATTTCAGAAAATCCTTTTTATCGGATGCTTATGTCATACAAAAACACACCCTTCATGTTTCAGGCGTCTACGATCAGCGGTTTAGGCTGTGCGTTGATCAGTCATTCAGGACAAAGCATTTTATATCTATATATTATAATTAACGAATAAATATGATAATTTTTATATTGTTAAGTGTTGATTAACTACGACTACGACTATTAATACAATTTTGTGTTAATTTTAATATAAATTTATGTTAATGACATTATTAACGTTAAAAAATTAAAAACTAAAACTTTTATTTAACAATTGGATTAACATTTAAATGGAAATATTGAATACTTTGATATTTATTATAAACTCGCTTTTGCCCATGAATACGTTCCCGTTTCCTTCGAATTTCGGAATGAAAGGACACGAGTCCTTCCTTATTATAAACTAGATGTATTAACTACAACTACATTACAAATAAAAATCGGTAAAAAAACTTTTAAGTTAAACAGTTTTATTTTATGTGCACTGAAAACTACAAAATAAATAAATAGTTACTTACCTATCAACCTACGTAGGTGATCTCGGTCATTAATATCTCTGATGGTAGTGGTTGTCATAACATGAACCATGTCAGCGGCCGAAAGGCAGTTCATGAAAGAACACTAACACCAGGGTTTGCTTGGTAGGTAAACTAAGCAGCCCACAATATAACAAGTTGGTATTTTGACCTTCTAGTTCAGAAATATTTTAGTACTAGGCAGAATAGCTTTTAGGCATATTAGACTAAAATAAAAACGTGGGGCCCCTCTGAAATCATACCTATGGCACCAAAATTTCATCGCAATGGGATTTAATGGCCTATGAACGTATAGGGCACACTCAAAGAAACAATCATTTATACATACATGTATATAGATAAGGCATTTTATGAATAACCTAGTTTAGCTTCATGAAACTTCCTATATTAGCGAAATCACAAAAGTATTTTAAATTTATACAAATATTTACAAAAATAATACTATAATAATTGTTATTGTGTTATATATTTTTAAAAATGTACATTAAATATACAACACACATACATACATACGAATGGTTAGGCAGAGATGTACTAAATGAAAACCCACAGTTCGTACATACAACTTGTTTATCAAAGAAAATCTATACTAGATTCGATAAAACAAATAAATGTCGCCAGTTTCAAAGGGCATTATAAAAAGCATATAAACCGTGTCGTGCATTATTCGAGTTTATAACAAGCGTGAAATCGAGACAAAATAGAGCATTACCAAAACGAGACCGAGAGTGATTACGCGTCACACAATGACTCGTAAACTTACACATTTTAACCAGGGCGATTGTGTTTAAGGCTCGAGTGGGAGTGAAACTAGAATCGAACTTGTTTAAAAATATGCCTGGAACTGAGCCGTTTTCATAACAAACATAAAATAGAATAATCAATTGATACATCATCAGTGCTGTCTATTATTGTATTAAAATGGTATTAAAAAAAATGTTGTCTATGGACGTGAAGAAACATTTGCTAGATTTGAGGATCTTTCGCCAAGAACCTATAGGTGTGTTCCGGCAGCTGCACTTGAGTTAGTTTCTCGATTAGTCTTATTTTGTTGTCATCTTGGGCCACATCGTCATTTAATATCAAGTGAGATTGTAGCCAGACGCTAAACCTATCTATACAAATAATAAAACTGAAGCGTCTGTTTGTAATGTCAAAATAATAGCTTTTTACTGATTGCATACGAAAATATATAAAGCAATTTAAAAAAAAATTGTCACTCTATCTGCCTGTTTGTTCCGGATAATCTCTAAAACGATTAGACCCACTTTGACGGGACTTTCACTTGCAGATGACTGATGTTACGAGGAATAATGTAGGCTACGTTTATTTTAGAAAAAAATTAGGGTTCCTCGCAAATAAAAAAAACACTGGTTATGGTGAAACAATTCGAGCGCTTAAATGGCTTACACTGAGTAAACCATAAGATTTATAGTAAATTAATGTACCACATAAATGTAGACATTAAAAAGACCTACAAAATAGTCAGCAAGCTTCTAAGGAACACCCACAATAAGAGTTTTTGTATATCAAATATCCGGGAACGGGGGAGCAAGATTCGCGTTTGTGACAGATCGATGGCATTCTGTAGTCCAAGTGAGCGAAGCCGCGGGCACAGCTAGTAAATACATAAAGCAAATAGCCCTCAATAGAGCAAATGATTTCGTGATAAAAGAAAATTGTTTCATTACAAATATCATATTATCTTCATGGAAAAAAATATTTATAACACGAAACAAACGATGGAATTGACCCAGTTATAAGTTTAATTGTTCGGCTTCAGATATTAATAAAACAAATTACAATATTTTTTAAAGTAGGTACATTATTAACGTTACGTTGTTGACTTTGGACTGTCGATGGACGTGTTGTCGAAATCAACAGTGACCTCGAACTTTACGGTGTAAAAAACTATCGTGATCTACCATAGCCTAACGATAGCACAGATGGCAGGGTACCTACCTGATTAACTACCGCCCTCAGATGAAAATTCTTCTCCAAACATAATAATATATCGGCGTATGTTTTATAGCAGCTCAAATTTATCACGACCACATATCATCACTTAAGATTAGAATTATAGTTCTAAGATCAGCTAGTGTATAGTAATAAAGCAGGCTATGGATCTATACCCGACTAGGTTGCAACCACCATGCACGTCGTGATTATCCTTTCATAGTTGCTCCATTTTTTTTTCTGATCTCTCGCTGTTGTTTTGAGTTTGTACTGTACTTATTATGTCCACTGTACCTGACAGTGACGTCACTTTGCAGTGATACTATAAAAAAAATAGTGTTCGAAATATTGTTAAATGGCCTTCATTTACAGTCGCTTTTTATGTATAACGCGACAAAATACAAGTGGTCGATATTATCATGTCCTCTAGGTGAATAGGTATGTATGACGTGACGTTGGTTTACGCAATTTGACTAAGTAAATTGCATAAATTGCAAAACTAGTATAAACTTACGACGCTATGACTCCCCTCGCTGTGTAAACATGGACGAATGTTCGATTTCTTTATTTTTAGCTTTTGAATTAAAACTTCCTTGAGCACTTTATGAAATGATTGATCTTAAATGTATAAAGTTAAATATTAATTTAGTTATATTAACTATTCCAAAAATATAATCATTACCTAATGTAGTTATTTGTCGGCGCAAAGGCTTCGTCAACCGTAAAAAATAAGGGATCTACCTAACCAGACCATTTTATTTTTCTCATCAAAACGGGACGCCAAAAAGAAATTAGTAACTATTTATTATTAATGTAATTTTTATTAAAAACGAGGACATGGTAACACTTCATACTAAACTAGCTGTGCCCCATGGTTTCACCCGTGTTAATTTTATCCGACAAACACCACGTCGCCAACGCAGCCGTGTAGTCTATCATAATTGTTCTTCCCGCAAAGTACAAGTTATTTTAATTTTTCATTATCTCCTAAACCATGTCTAAAAATAATGCGTATAAATCACTTTTTAATTCTCAAAAAATCTTTTTCACAAAATACTTTATTGTGGCTTATGTATAAGAGATAGTCATATATTATCGCTGACTTTTTTAGATATACTAAGGACCAATATTTTTGTAGAACATTGTATTTCTGTATCATTAACGATTACGCCAGCGCAAGCATATAAGGCAGTTCGGGAGGACTAAGACTTCCGACTTACGTAACAAGAATAAATATTTAAGGCTAGATGACAGTTGTAACTTAATAAACTTATTTTTTAATTTAATAAACTTATGTTTATATTTAAATTATTTTGGGGTTTTGTTTTAGCGAGAAAGCGTGTGGCAATGCCCATTGGCTTAGCCAGGATTTTAGTCAGGGGCTAGGGGTAGGTAAAGGAAAGCTAATTAAAAAATTTGGAATCGTTTGGTAAGTGAAAGAACAGAGAGGGCGAAAGGTCCACTACCTTACCTTTCGCCGGAGTGTTAAAAAGTCAAATTGGAAATTTCAACGTTAAGTATAATTATAAGTAATTACTTAGCGGCACTGGTGGGAAGCAGAGAAGGCAGGGAGGACAGCTTCCAACTCTTACAAAACTCACATAACTGGATTTATAAACTTTTATTATAGCCTGAGCGAACATCAGAGACGTGATTTTATAAATTATATTAAAGACATTTATCGAGTTAATGCAAGCAAAGCCGTAGGCATCAGCTAGTAATTTTTTTTTTAAATTTGCAAATTCAACCCTTTCATTTGATATCAAGCACGGTATAATTCAAATATAATTTTAAAAGAATGCAGGTCTTTATTTTCTCTAGAGGACGTCATAATGATTTCATTGTGACGTTACATAGCCCATAACCTGCGAACAATCAAGAAGCTTCTAACATCTTATTTTTCAAATTATGTTAGGTGATTTGGTAAATTATATATTATTCGCACTTATCGAGTTAATGCAAGCAAACCCGCAGGTAACAGCTAGTAATATATATTTTTGAGTAATATTTTTGAAATGTACTAATTAAGACCTTTCATTTGATACCCAACACGATATAACTAAAAAATATTTCATGTCCTCTAGAGGGCGCCATATTGAATTCAGTGTGAAATTAATTATTCTATAACCAGCGGACAATCAAGACGCTTCTAACGATATCTCATTTATCAAATTATGTTTCGTGGATTAGAAGAAAATCGCGTATATATGAATATACATACATACATATACAACATACCGTTATACATAAAGGTGTAAATCATAACCCTCCTTTCGCTTCGCCGTAGTCGGGTAAAAAGGGAAATTATTATTTATATTTTAAAAAAAACTATATTCTTATTCCACGATACAGGCCTTTCATGAATCAATGTAATTAATAATTCTTGATATATCTCCATTATAAAACCAAATTAGTGTAGATAAACTGTCACAAAAATAAATGCCGCCGTGAAAACTTACGGCGCTGTCAACAGATATCCGTAGATTCCAATACAAAACTGATGTACACGCTGTAGCTTTCATGCTGCTCCATACAACACTGATGACCCGATCAAACGTAATTTTTCAAGGCAAAAAACGTGTGTTATACCATTTCCATTTCTTTATTTTCTCGATGACATTTCTAATTTGATAGTTGTAGTGTTGTGACCGAATAAGTAATGATATCGATCGCATATATTTATTATATTTTGTGACAGTGACGATTCATCAGATTTTGATTAAAATAAATAACGAAAGATTACCTGTCGTTATAATTATTTAGTTAGTTAGTTGAGCTTACTAAAATTTCAGTTCAAATTTATGATATTTCTTTAGCATCTATATAATTTAAAAGTTACTATTTGTACAGTTATTAATAGTTTAAGAGTAATTTATCACAAGATTACCTTAAAAGAATAACACTCAACTTAACTATGTAGAGAAAAAGTTTTATAGTTTAGTTTAGATTTTTTAGTTTTTATAGTTTTATATATCTATATATATTGTAAACTTTAAATTTTTAGAGAACTTTTTTGTTCATGCTGAAATGATGGTTACCGTAGAGGTGCTAAAATAAACAAATAAATAATAAAACTCGTAATAATTTTGATGCTTTGGTAACCATATTATGTGAAATTTTAATGAATCACTCGTGAGATCTTAACGAGTGATCAAACATTATATACTTATATACATAACATATATATAGAAGAATAGATGAAAAATAATATTTATGGTTAATATAAAAGATATGTAACAAAACCAGTCCTGTTCATTGATAAGAAAGTTGAATAAATAAATAATAGAAGGGCGTTGACTAACTTTCCATGATATATCAATCAACATTTTTATTGCTTAGAAAGCTGTAAACAGCCGTTTTATGATGTAAGTCGGATGTACATTCATAATCCGTTTATTGGTATAGAAGAAAGATTTCCCCTTTGCCAACCATGAGAATTCACGAACAATTTTATAATTCTGGTTTTACATCTATTTGGCGATGCTGCGAGAACGTTATCTGGAAATGAATATTTATAGGCCGTATTGTACAAAATAAGTACATTTTTTTACATATGTTATTCGAAATTTTATTATACAGCTTTTAAATTTGTCCGACTAACTGGCGCCGCGCCGTCTACAACGCATCCGTGTAACCCTATCGTTCTTCTCACAGCCCGTACTTGCCTACGGCTTTCCAGACTACTTGACTTTCATAGTTACTGCTCCACTCCTTAGAGTCGCAGTGTGAAGTTATATAGCCAATAACCTTTCTCAATAAATAGGCTATAAAATGCAAAAAGATTTTTTTTAATATGACTCGTAGTTCCATAGATTAGCGCGTTTAAACAATCAATCTCATGAGTTTTATGATATTAAAAGTGTAGATTAATAGAAAACGTAAAGCGTATAGGCCAAATTAAACTTAATTATTTTTATAGCAATATCTATATATAGTATATATTATTATATCTATACATATTATAAAGTCACTTCCCGCTGTCTGTCCCTATCTATTTACCCTTAGATCTTTTAAACTACGCAACGTATTTTAATGAGGTTTTCACTGCCATTTAGAGATATTTTTTACGGAAGGATTATATAAACAATACATTCCAATTAAGTTTTTGTTTTGTAAAGAAAATTCAATTATTTGTAATCAAGTCGTCAAAAAATGATTTTCGGGCGCTTACTTGGCTTACGCTGGCTGAACCTTATGGGATACATCAAAGTAATGTTCTAAAGAATTGTATGTGGTTCTTTGAAAAGCCTAGGGAATAGTCCACCTTGACATATGTCATATGTCATGAATTAAAGATTACGCGCGACCAAAGAAATTCATCTCAGCAAACCGGTCGCGGTCGGTTGGCCGGCACTCCGCAACTATGACGAATTGCGCTTTGCGAACCTAGCGCACTTTTCGTAATTATGAAGTTACATAGCATACCATCACGCCTGTATCCCCGAAAGGTTAGGGAGAGGTGTACACCTACAGTTCGCCGCGTACGTTCTAGATCCCATGTAATAGGGGGCGAGCTTATTGCCATCAATCGGGCTCAAAGTCTAACTCTGAGCCGCTACTGAGAATTTAATAGAAAAACCCAATAACACTTTACTCGATCTGGGAATCGAGCCTCGAAGGATGTCAAGCATAGCAGTCGCGTTTAGGACCACGAGGCTAATGAGTCAGTTATGAAGTTTTGAAGCAGGCTTTTTTAAACATAAGATACACTACTTTGTAAAATGTACCCGAGAAAAACTGGGGCGCGTCGCTAGTTAGCTTAAAATATAAAAAAAACTTGTGTACATCTGTAAATGATTCTATAAATCTTGAAAAACTTTACCGATTGATCTCATATTAATATAATCATAGGTCATCATACCTAGTGATAGAAGACAATCAGTGATACAATGTGTTAACTATTTATTATATGAATTTGATAAACTAATGTAAGTTATTAAAGTTATGTATAATTTTTTAAACATGAAGTATTAATATATAGTCACATTTAAAGAGTGATTGTTTACTAAAGTTATCTTATGTAAAGAAGATTACAATCCTTTTTATATTTTATCATGATGCGATAATATAATCACAGAATATGTACCTAATGAAATTGATTTTCTGTAGGTAAATTAATAATGTAAAAATTAATAGCGGATTAATAAAGTTATACGTAATAAAATAAATTTTTATCTTAACAAAGTAATATTTCGGTGATAAATATTATTTTCTTTCTAAAGGTATGCGTGGGAGCGAACAGTGTCTTTATTTTATCATAAAGTTGAAGAGTTTGTTTGTTTGGTGAACACGCTAATCTCAAGAACTACAGGTTGGAATGGAAAAAATGTTTCAGTGTTTGATAGCCCATTTATTGAGGTAGGCTATATATAGTCTATATAACATCACGCTATGACTAATAGGAGCGGAGCATCAGTGAAAAATGTTGGGAAAAGGGCAAATTTTCTATCTTTTGAGAGCTTCCATTGCGTTCGCTTCGTAAATTATTAAAGTTACGCAACAATCCTGTGTGATGGAATCCTTTCTCCTAAAAGGTTCGAAAAAAAAGACCGTGATTGCATAAGGCTGTCTATTAAGATTTACTGAATATAACTTTTTTTATGATAATCAAATTTGTTCTAAAATAATGAATTATTTGCGAAGGTTTTTTTATATACATGGTATAAATCCTTATCGAAATAAATACGTTATTCATCACAAGTATTTAATTGACATTTACAGTAATTGATTTAAAGAAATAGAGATATCACAGTTTTAAAATAAGCAAATAAGGCAGCAAAATAATGATCAAGTATCGCGAGCGAATTTTTATTATGCAGAATAATGTAGGAGGCGGGCGGTACCTATAATACAATGCCTACGACGCCATTCTCTCTCTCTCTCTCTCTCTCTCGTACATGATGGAGACGAAGTTGGTCGGGTCAGTTAGTGTGATATAAAATATACAATAATTTTAAACCCCTTATGAATTTAGGGACTGCAGGAATCTGGAGTCGACTAGGACATTTTAAAATATAAAGGAACATTATAGTAAAAATATATTAAAAATTATTACATATAAATTTATATATTTGTAGGTAATCTGTATAAATTGCCATTGTTATGTATATTATAAAACGTACATAAATTTAATTGACAAAATGTTTACGCATTTCGATGTCTATGTCTCTAGTAGGTACCTATTATAACATCCCGGACAATTACAAAAGACACTTGAACAGGGCCTCCATGATCCTGGGCAGCTTACATCTCTTGCTATGCTCGGCAAACAAAATGCCTCTAAGATATACGCTTACACTATATAAGGCATGTGCCCGCCCGATTCTAACATATGCGCCGCATTCGCACATAATATGTCCAAATACAATTTTATTCTATTGCAAAGAGTTCAAAACATATTCTTACGTCATTTAGTCAATGCCCGATGGATCGTTCGGAACGTAGACCTCCATAGATACTTCCGTAGAACTTCCTTCGATCGAATCATACGTTAAGTCCCTTGCGAGATCATAATTAGACATCGCGTCGAATCACGCGAATAAGTAGGTGAGAGCCGCTGCTACTTACACCCCAATCCTCGATACCCCGATAACAAAACGCCACCCGCGGAACATTAAGACCGATCCCCATGATGATATCGTGGCATCGAACGCATATTAGACGGCCGTCCTTAGAAACCAAGCGTGTTTGCGCCCACGCCCGCGAAACCACCATTCCCTCCGCAAGCAACTCAAACCTAGGTCCGTTCCCTCGGTGTGGAGCCCTTGAGTTTAGCAGGCGCTCGCGTGATATTGCATTTGTATTCACTAGCAACCAACAGACACCCTGCACTGCACCCCACACAGGTACGCTATCGGTTTTGTAAGGGACCTTTTTTCTTTTTTATACTAGTTAGATAAAAATCAACAGATCACTAAGTACAAATACACATGTTTCTTTATTCCTCCCAGAAGGTAGAGACATGTATATAATTATGTATAGTTAGTTAGCTTGAAAATTTACGGATAGGGTTATTAGCTAAGCCGATGTTCGACCATTTTGGCACACTTGAGCGTGTTGTTAAGCTTTCGCCTGCTTAGTGAGCGCCTTTAGTGCTCGCACCCAAGCCAAGGTGAAGCTATAAAAGCCGTCTGAGGTTCCAGGGCTCCTATGGCTAACAGTATAGTCAGACAGAAAAAAAACTAATATAGCTTGAATATAAGTTACCTGTAAAATTTAGACTCCACTTTGCCATAGACAAAAATCTTGCATCGACGATTTTACCGTTCATTTGATTAACTTCGTGTAAAACGTAGAAAAAATGGTCCCTGAATGTTTATTCTTTCTTTCTATTGTTTACTTGTATTGTAACCATCACAAGCCTAAGCTGTACTTTATTAGGTATAATTCGGAGATAACTTTGGTAAGATTGGATATTTTCCGAAGGGAACTGATACAATGAAAATGATATTAAAACACTGAGCAGTAGTCACTATGGGGATTTTTCTCATGTAAAATAACTCTATAGAAATCGGTTTCTTAGGAACCCTCACCCCTCATTACTACTCAAAATGATCAAAAATCCCCATAGTGTTACTGCTCAGTGTTTAGTATTATTTTCATTGTATCAGTTCCCTTAGGAAAATATCCAAAGTTATCTCCGAATCATACCTAATAAAGTACAGCTTAGGCTAGTAACAGTTACAATAGACTAATTTAATAGCTAATAGGCTAATAGGTTAATAGCTAGACACATGTCTAGCTCTGAAATCACGTAGGCAAAGATATTTCGCCGAACAAAACTGTATACGCATCTCATACGCCGTCTCATCTAAACTATGTCGTCAAGGAATTACAACGTAATATTTGCAATACATTATGGACAGGCTTCGAGACGCAGTGGTAGTAAGCCGTACTATTGAGCTGAGAGGTCGCGGGATCGATCCCCGTACATGGCTGGCTTTTATGTGTTAAGCGTAACTGTCAGATGTGTGTCTGGTTTTCGCAAACGGCTCCAATGATCTCGATGAAACTTTCCAAGTTTACCTAGAGAGGTATTTTCTCTTATATTGCAAGATAACGACCATAGCTGGGTCGCCTAAATATTCCAATATTTATATATGTATGGATATCAGCTGCTAAGTTAACATAATGCAAGCTTTGTTTGTAATTAGATAGCCGTGTGTGAAATTGTGTGAAAAATATTACATGATAACATATAGAAACATAAAATATATATAAAGATACCTATATATTTGTTTACTCTCATTGATGGATGTCGTATATCAGTTGCATGAGAAAGTCACTTTAGTCAATATAGTGGTGAATGTATGTATGTATGTTTTAAGATACTCATAAAAACATTATAGAGTCAGAGATATAGTATGAACGAATAAAATTCCCGTTAAAGGCTCAAACTGATATTGATGCCGCTTGCAAGATTTATAATAAAAAAATTACTATACTTCCTAAAAAACTTTTAGCGTAAAGATAAAAGAAATCATATAATAAGGGCATAGGTGACGGTCGCAGTGATAAAACTATCGATTAATGACTTGAGTTAGAACATTACAAAGTGAATGCACACAGTATATAGGTATTATACTTTGTAATTTGTTTTCACGTGTTGCTTGATTGTTCATTGAGTGATTAAATAACTGAATTGTATTTAATATCAATTGTAGTCTTTGTGTGACATATATTAAAAAAAAACTGTCTTACGTTTCTTGTAGCAATGTATCCATGTGTTATTATTAACGGCGTGTGATGGAGACTTGTTTTATATTTGAGGTTAGTTTAATTTATGAATATTTATTAACTCTTTGAAATGTAATAGAAAGTTATGGTATATCTTACAAGTGTTATCTATATTGGCGATATTTAAACTTTTATTACAAAAACACTTTTATTTTGATATCTATGCCTATAAGATACCTACTAATAACAGTTTGCTATGTTTAGTCATTATTGATAAATTAATTGAAATACGAAACAATTGAATTTACAGATTGTTGGTATTTTTAGGATTCCGTAACTCATAATGAAAAAAAGATGGATCCCTTATAGGATTACTTTGTCGTCGGTCTGTCTGTCTGTGTGACAAGACACTTTTTGTCGCAAACGACTTGAGCTTTATAGATGTAATTAATATCATATACTTTAGTATATATTAGGATGTTCAAGGCTAGGTATTCATTATTACTTCAGTATTTAGGCTTTAGACAATGATCTCAGGTTGCTGAAAAAAAAAACTCTAAGTTAACGCATAGAGATATTTCATAGTTAAAATAACGCTCACGAACTTATTATTAAAACTTGTAGGGTACTTCCCACGGACCTACACAGTATAGAAATTTGGCACTAAGACTGGCACTACAAAAGCTTAGGAATAAATGAAAAAATAAGGAATTTCTATTCAGTGTGAAATTAAAATGTAACAAAATTGTATTAAGTTTTATTTTTATTCTCGAAAAGGACTTAAGAAATACTTAGGACTTAAAACTTAAGGAGTTGATATTAATATGTAATCTTTGAACTCAAATTACTGTATAAAATCAAGTTCTAGGTTAATACAATAAAAAGATAGAGCCGGGTTAGCCTTTCGTAAAAAAAGTCTAAAAAAGTGATCGATTTATCAAAACCTACAAAGTAGTTTTTTTTTTTTTCGAGGTGATTTTATGTTATAAGTTTTTCTTATATTTCGTTACATAACGTTACAAAACATTGCGTAAAACCTTTTTAGTAAAAACAACTATAAAATAATAGTAAATATTCACTGAGTGGTTATTGAGTTATAAGGGCACTAACATACAGACAGACGGACAGACTGAGATAGATATATAAGGCTAGTACATTAGAAGTATGTATTTATGTAAAAGACTGTTCAATATTGTACCGTAAATAATGTAATCAATTCGGAACCCTTAGGGTGCGAGTTTTACTCGCTACTTGTCCGATTTATTTAAAAATTAATACAAAATAAAAATGATTTTATTATTATTTAATATTCTATTCATTTATTTATGAAAAATGTATGGCCAGTGGCCAATACACAACATTTTATTCATATTTACAATATCAAAACATTTTTACCCATACTTTATATTTTTACATGAATACCCACGTATACGATTAATGTATTTAATAGCTCTAAATTTTCTTTAAACATATATAATAAACATCGGATTGCAGCGTAAAAGGAATATTATTTTACAATTGGTATCATTCATTGTCAAACTTAACTTTAAAATGATAAATGTGCTGCGAAGTTATGTATAAATATGTTATTTGAGCCACAGATTGCGGTTTACATTTCACTGTGGTTTAACCAATTAGCCTTAAGTTTGGACATTATCATTATTTGTAATGTTAACATATATTTTATAGAAGAAAATTTTTCATTCTCATTATATTATTGCCCATTGCTTTCACGAAATATTTTAGATAACCATCGATAAGCGTCTATGGTCGGAAGGCGTAGGGATGCCGCGACGCAGTGTCGCTTTCTAAATTATGTTTGCCTACTTAGTACTTACCATTGTATTTAATTTGATCGTCGCTTCACTTTGCGTCACGTCGCGTCGTCTCACCGCGGTTGCATCGAATTATATTATCCAATCACCTCAGTAAAAAAAGTAATGATTTATAAATGTCAGATTAAGGTTATTTTATTTGAAATAAAAAAAATGTTGCTACACTATTTTAATTATTTTTTAAAAATCTATTTTTATTTTAGGGACTTGGGTTCAAAACGGGCATGTCAGTCCCATCATAACCTAAACATAGCATCACACAATTATATTTAAATTTTTAATTAAACTTTATAAAATTTATGGTAATGTTCTTAAGAGTTCAGTTATGTATAATTGAGTAAGAGAAAAGAGTGTATTGTAAGAGAAAAAATAATTAAAATCTGTCGGTTCAGTCAACTCTTTACAAAAAAATATAGCTTCAAATTTTGAATGTAGTTTTCAGACTAATGTATGACTAAACTCGAGAAGGGTCTAGGCTACATATCAGTACACCTTTCAATAGGGCTAAGCGGTAATAATAAAATTACAATTTCAAAAATAAAATATAGCAGATAGTCTATTTTTAATTCAGACAAGGCAGATAAATTCCGTGGGACCTTACAAGCATTTTCACGTGCACCAATTAGTTTAAATTATTTAATTCGTTAGCATTTTAAATTTCCATCCTCAATTTTATTTTTAGTGAAGACTTAAGAGAGGTAGGAGATTTCTCTCTACTTGGGGCAGTCCGACTGGTGGAATACCTCCACCCTAGAAAAGATCGTAGCCAAATAACCCTGAGTTATATTCCTGCGGTGAGTAGATTTTCCAGGGTTCCTTGGAGTAGAGGGTTCAAGATCGGCGATGCGCTAGTGATGCCTATGATATTACAAGCCGCTTACCATCAGGTGGTCCGTATGCTTGTTTGTCACCTTTATAGTACATAAAGAAGCTATAGCTATTTTATACTATGAACTGAATTGCCAGACCATTTGTCGCCCATTGTTTAAGTTATGTCTGTGTGGTTTATCATGTTTTTGGTAGATATCTACATCTCTGTGATTAATATTAGGTATATTTGTTTATGTACGTCGGTCGGTAACTTTGATGAGGTTTCTGGTCTTTAGATCAATATCAAATTATCAACAGGCATTGTCATTATCATCAACGATTATCTAAATGATATTTTATATCGCCAGCATGTCTCGCTCGTTGTGTCGTTTGGTTGGTTGCTAATTATCGGATTTATTTTATATTTATATAATTAAAATTATTTCAAGAAACATGTGCACATAAGAACCGAATAATATAAATAGATAAACATGTAGTACCTACTATAATTTTTTTTTAATGCATCATTTGGCACTCTTGGTGTTCCGACCTATTTATTTAATTGTCTGACCTCTTAAGCTTGTAGGATTTTTATATTAGTTACATTTGAAAATTATACGTTTACTAATTATGTAAACTAAATTGGCATTGCCCGTACCTGCTCTGAGCGGCCATTTGTATAACTAATAAGTAAATTATCACCGTTAAGTTAAGATGTAATATTGCAATCTTGATTGTTCTCATAAATAACAGGGTCGATTTATTGAAAATTATTTTCATTAAGATTCTGTCACTTGAAATAAAAATAAAGATAGCCTTTATTTGCTACTATATACGTTAAGCAATGTTATTTATATATTTATAAAATAGTAGTCGTCTCTGTGGCGTAGGCCTCTCCTAATCCTTTGCATAGATGTCTTTCTCTGGCCTTTTGCATCCAATGAGGTCCACATCGTGACTGAAAGTCTCTCTCCTTCTTTTACTTGGTCTCCCTTTTCTCCTTCTTTCGTCTCTTAGTACCCATTTTAACTTGAATCTGTCACTTAAGTAATTTTTATTCAACTTTTTTTCGTAGCATGTCGAAGTTGCGATATTAATAACTGTAAGCACAGTATAATCGGGAAAGTACAGCGATATCTAACAATCTATTGACAGTTGTCGCCTGTCATGGCTGCTCAGATGCCTCCTCATAATATGTTTGAAGGACTCCATGTTATAAGAACGAGGGAACACACTGGCCGGGAGATGGTTCCACAGCTTCACAGGACAGCAAAAATATAACACAGCGAACTTCTTTGTTCACGCCGAGATACTTACCAATTTCTCTCAGTGGAACAACATACCGTACTGTTGGTACATCTTAGTGGTTAATTTGAATACAGATTAATTCGATTTTAATTCTATTTCAGGGAGATTACATATGGATCGAGCCGGTGTCAGGTCGGGAGTTCGATGTTGCAATCGGTGCAAGAGTGTTGGCTGCGGAAGGTCGCCGTATCAGGGTCCGAGACGACGATGGTCAAGAGCAATGGCTTCCACCAGAACGTCGCATCAAGGCGATGCACGCCACCTCTGTGCACGGCGTCGAAGACATGATCTCGCTAGGTGACCTACACGAGGCTGGAATTCTAAGAAATCTGCTCATTAGATACAACGAGAATCTCATATATGTAAGTTACCTGGGCCATTTAAATATATTGACAGGATGGTGATAGGAGACGACAATAGGGACCATATTGCCCATCCGCTATAGAGGTACGCGTAGAAGTGACGTATTCTGTGATCAGCCGAAAAATATCCAGAAATCAAGCATAGTGCTAGGGATCTGTATCCGACACTAAGTCGCGACTACCATGCAAATGGTAATAAATGCTTCATAATGATACTCTTTTAGTTGTTCACGTTTAGTGACCAGCTATTTTATATCCAGTTGCCAAGAGGCTTGTAGGCCAGTATGGCAGTGATGACCGACGATGAACTGTTGATTCTTCAGTGGTCGCCATCATTTTCGGATTGGTGCTAACACTTTACTGTGTTACGATAAAAAACTGATAAACTTACAGTCAAATTCTGTGCATAAATAAGGAGAAGGGTATACTTTTAAAAATGGACTAATATAACTGGTGGATAACAGTCACCAAACATTTGTCCGTCCCTGTCCAACTGCATTTCAATCTTACGCTTATCTCTCTGTCACCACAAAAGTCTATAGATGTCGTTTAATTATGGATTAACTTCACAATGCTCTTCAACTATCCAAACCTCTTTAATCATCAAATTGGTGAGTGAGATTTATTCCTAAACTCAAAGTAAATAAGCAATCTTGTGGGATTCCTAGTTCAATGCGTTTGTTTTAATGTACTAGAAAAAGCAAATATTTTTGCAATGCAGCAGATAAATAGCTCCCAGTTTAATAAAGCTAATATAAAGAATAAATTGGATACTGAATACTTTGCTGTTTCTAATTTACATACATTATTTATATCACTGATGTTATTAACAGTGCCAATAATATTTTTTTATAGTAAATGTTTATGCACAAGAATGGTTATGATGTAAATAGTATTGAAAAAATTTTTTTTTACAAATATTTTCGTAGGTACATACTTTTCCGATTCGAATAATCAATAAAATTTCTTTGCTAAATATAATAAAGTATTTATACCAAATCACGGCAGAGTAGGTATTTATGAATGGTTCATCTACACTAATTCTTTTAAATTCATTGTAAATTAGGGTTTATACAGCACTTTTATCTCACGTAATTAAGCGTTTCAATGCCATTGTATTTAACATTTCTTGATAACAAAATGTAATAATTCTGAAATAGAATACAACAAACGTATTGTTACATAGCTCGTAGTCACGACCTTTTTTGTAGCTCGGCACACTGGCGATATTTTTCCTGATGGTAAAGCCTAATCCTAAAGGTCTTATACTAATTTATTGGGGAGTGAATATGGAATCGAAATTAAAAAGTATAAAACACTCTATCGTGATCACGGACTAGAATTAACTTCGGCATGGAATCCGGTTATAGGAAAACTTAATCTTCGTAAGCGATCGACGCATTTTGCATTGGATACAGTGAGTTTAGTGTGTACTATGATCTGCCCTCGCTAACAAAGGCACCGCAACACTTCAGTCGGCTCTTGACCACGGCGTGTATAACCAGGCCAAAACGGCGAGTAATTTAAGGAAAGTAAGACCCGTTCTCGACCCACAAGTGTATTACTGAAACCTTTAAATTGACATATAATTATATCCTAAATACTATCGTAAAAAAACTTACGGACCCATATTATAAAAGTCACTGTGGTAACTTAGAAATGTACTAAAAATATCATAATATTTTTACATAATTTACAGACATATACTGGCTCAATATTGGTAGCAGTAAACCCGTACCAAATCTTACCAATATATACCGCGGACCAAATAAAATTGTACAAGGAGCGAAAAATAGGAGAACTCCCTCCTCATATATTTGCGATTGGAGACAACGCATATGCACACATGCGTAGGTACGGGCAAGATCAATGCATTGTGATCAGTGGAGAATCGGGTGCGGGGAAAACAGAATCAACGAAGCTTATTTTGCAATACCTTGCCGCAATCAGCGGCAAACATTCTTGGATAGAGCAACAGGTACGTCGTATGTTGCATATGTACAAGACACCTTTTGATACAAATGGAACTTAATGTAATATCTTAAAGAGTGTATTTTAATTAACTCCTCTTTCAGTCTAGTTTAATAATGAATTATAATAATTAGAAACTACTTGGCAGATATATATGACTTATATAGTAGATAAAATATAATTTCCTTTTGTACAATAAAGTAAGAATAACTGAAAAATAATTAAACTGAAAATTAAAATTCATTATAATTTCAAATTTTATTCTTTGAATTAAACAACCTAATGAATAAATAAAAAAAAATTAGTAACACGGCATTATTAAATAATATTGCATTTCAGATTCTTGAAGCGAACCCCATCCTAGAAGCTTTTGGTAATGCGAAAACAGTGCGAAATGACAATTCATCGCGTTTTGGAAAATATATTGATATTCATTTCAATAGCTCTGGAGTGATTGAAGGAGCTAAAATAGAACAATATCTTTTGGAGAAGTCTAGAATCGTATCCCAAGGGACTGAAGAACGGAATTATCATGTATTTTATTGCCTACTAGCTGGGCTATCCAAAGAAGAAAAGAAGAAATTAGAATTAGGAGAGCCAACGGAGTACAGATATTTGTCTGCGGTTTGTTTTTAGATTGCTTAATTACGTTGGTAAACAGTGGTACTTAGTACTATTAAAACAAAGTTCTCAAAAATAAACTGTAATTAATATAATTAATTTAACTGTATATAAAATGTAATTGTAATAAGCATGTCTTCGTTTCATATTAATAAGTTGACGTACCATAAAATTGCATGTACAATGTATGGAAATAAAACTATGTAGTTTATATGAAAAGATATCACAATGATGCGATTTATACATTTGTAAAATTAGTAAATTTGTATTAATAACTTGCATGACATTCGATATTACAATCGTCTAAATCAACAACATAAAGTTTAATTCAATAAAAGTATATATTTTGCTTTAAAATGAAATACATATTATATTTGATTTACTTAAAAAAAAAATATTTATTACATTTCAGGGAGGAAGCTTCTTATGTGAGGGAAGAGATGACGCCGCCGAGTTCGCAGATATACGATCTGCTATGAAGGTGTTACTATTCACCGAACCAGAAATATGGGAAATATTAAAATTACTAGCAGCTGTGTTGCATTGTGGTAATATTAAATACGAAGCGACCGTTGTCGACAATTTGGACGCAACCGAAATCAGAGAGCAAGCAAATGTAAGAAGGGTGGCCACACTACTAGGTGTACCAATGCAGTCGCTTATTGGAGCGCTTACGAGGAAAACTTTGTTTGCTCAAGGTGAAACTGTTGTATCAATATTAAGTAGAGATCAGTCCGTCGACATTCGTGATGCCTTTGTCAAAGGAATCTATGGAAGATTGTTTGTCACTATAGTAAGAAAAATTAATGCAGCTATTTACAAACCAAAATCAACTATGAGGACAGCAATTGGAGTATTAGACATATTTGGATTTGAAAATTTCGACCAAAATAGTTTTGAACAGTTCTGTATAAATTTTGCTAATGAAAATCTTCAACAATTTTTCGTGAGACATATTTTTAAACTGGAGCAAGAAGAATACAATCATGAAGGTATTAATTGGCAGCATATAGAGTTTGTTGATAACCAAGACGCTTTAGATTTGATAGCATTAAAACAGTTGAATATTATGGCTTTAATAGATGAAGAATCAAAATTTCCAAAAGGTACCGATCAAACTATGTTAGCCAAACTTCACAAGACCCACGGTCTGCACAGAAACTATCTCAAGCCAAAGTCTGATATCAATACTAGCTTTGGTCTTAATCACTTCGCTGGTATCGTATTTTACGACACAAGAGGATTTCTTGAAAAGAATCGAGACACGTTTAGTGGCGATTTACTACAGTTGATACATATTTCAACAAATAAATTTTTACAGCAAATTTTTCAAGATGATATTGTAATGGGTTCGGAAACGCGAAAGCGAACACCAACTCTTTCGACCCAATTCAAAAAATCTTTAGACTTGCTGATGAGAACTTTAGGCACGTGTCAACCATTCTTTATTAGGTGTATTAAGCCCAATGAATTTAAGAAACCGATGATGTTTGACCGTGGTCTGTGTTGTCGGCAACTGAGGTACTCTGGAATGATGGAAACAATAAGAATACGTAGAGCAGGATATCCAATTAGGCATAGTTTTAAAGAATTTGTTGAAAGGTATAGATTTTTGATCTCCGGAGTTCCTCCAGCGCATAAAACCGAGTGTAAAGCGGCGACATCAAAGATATGTGCTCAGGTTCTAGGTAAATCAGACTATCAATTAGGTCATACCAAAGTATTTTTGAAAGACGCCCACGATTTGTTCCTCGAGCAAGAGAGAGACCGAGTACTTACGCGAAAGATATTAATTCTCCAAAGGTCTATACGGGGATGGGTTTATCGTAGACGCTTCTTAAAAATGAGAGCTGCTGCGATTTTAATCCAGCGTCACTGGAGAGGAAAGTTACAAAGGGTTCGGTATAAGAAAATGAAAGTGGGGTATGCTCGGTTACAGGCGCTCATTCGAGCGAGAGTGTTGGCTCATCGTTTTAGACACTTGCGAGGACACATAGTAGCATTACAAGTGAGTAGAAAGTTGATTAATTTGTCAAATAAGTTGCCTATGAACTATTTACAAATCTTAACTTTATGTGTAATTATGTATATTTAGGCAGCTGCTCGCGGCTATCTAGTCCGAAGAGCCTACGGTCACAAGATGTGGGCGATAGTAAAAATACAGAGTCACGCAAGGCGTTTGATCGCTATGCGTCGATACAGACGCATGAAACAGGAAACGAAAGCGCACAATGAAGCATTACGTCTTCGCAGGCAGGAGGAACAAAGGCTCCAGCACCAGGGGAACACTCGCGCCAAGGAGATAGCTGAGCAAAACTACCGGGTGAGTGGCCGTATAACATGGTAACTTACATTTGACAAAGTTTACATTATGGCCAAATGAAAATTCGATTCGATTGAGAATTATACAGTAGTATTCTAATGATTTTTAATTACATCTTGACCGTTTTAGATAATTTTATGTATTTATTTGAATTTACGATCATCGAAAATATATTATGAATTTTCATTTTTTTTTTCATGGAAACTTTGTCAAAATTTCCAAATATAAAATTGTCTTGTCAAATATTATACCTCTGAAGCGTCATCTATTTTCTTTATTAGCATATAGATGGTTATTCTTAAATAATGTTCACTATTATTTATTTAATTGTTTCTCAATATACATTTTAAACTTGTAGGTTGGTATATACCCCTAAAGCTGCACGCGCCATTTTGGAAAAAAAAAAATTACTTATGATTCATTGAGTACAAAGTCTAAATCGTGTTTAAAATTTGTTTATAGACGACTCCCTTCTTCATTCTTACATTGTTATAAGATATATGTTTGTCAATGATTTTTAAATTAGTTTTCTAAGTTTATTAAAAATTTGAATAGATTAAAACGTTTCCTTGAATAAGCTGCTATATACTGAACCTAATAGAAAATTGTTAACGTATATTTAAAGAATACCTTTTATTTAAAATATATTTCAGTTATTATTTTTATTAGTTTGTACTGTCATCATACGCCACTTACTTACATAATATTTATCTTCTTATCGTGATAATTTTTCTTCTTGTGGACCAAGTATCCTAAATCTAAAGATGTTGTAAAAACAAAAAAAAAAGATCAAAATCTATCCATTAGTTTTTGAGTGATGCTCATACAAAGGCAAACCTCAATCATTTTATTTACTGGCTGTGTCCGCGGCTCCGCTAACCCCGCTTCCACCCACGGAGGTCGCCCGCTGGTTATTTAAAATATAAAGATGCTTTTTTCACGCGGAACCCAAATTATTTTCCTAAAATAAAAGTAGCATATGTTACTTCTTATAACATCGGCTATCTGCCAGTGAAAGTCCCGTCAAAATTGGTCCAACCGTTTCGAAGATTACCCGGAACAGAGAAACAACAATTTTGTAAATTGCTTTTTTGTTATATGTGCCGTATAGACTTTCATATGTGTTTAGTAAAAAGCTGTTATTTTACTATTACAAACAAACACTTTTACTAATTGTATAGATATAGATTATTGACTTAGAAAACATTCTTTTTATTTGATAAATAACATAGTTTGGCGTTACGATTTCTAAGTCGTCGGTTCCTATTGAATTTTAATAATTTTATCTTAATTATCCGTAATTATTAAATACATAAATTAAATATGATTTGAAATATATTTAATTTATACAATTGTTTGTAGTTACGAATAGCCTTACGTGTTAGCTACTGTAATTTATTGCCGGAAGAATAGTTCCGATGCAGTAGAAAATTTAGAAACGTAATACAAAACAAGCTGAGCGTGACCAAACTATTTTAACAGTATTGACTAAAAACTACAGCTATACTGTAAACACAGTGAATGATGTTGATTCGAAAACTGAGTTACATATTAAAAAAAAAAAAAAAAATCACCTCATTGGTTAGGTACTAATTGGTAAGTATTTGGGTCGTTTTTAAAGATTTGGAAAGTAAAAAAAGATCAATATTACCTACTACAAATTGTATTGGCCATTTTATAAATAGTATTGTAGCTTCTAAAATTAATCCAGGTGTCCGTTACTCTTGCCGTTTCGTCGTGATACAGAGAAATATTTTTAGGTATCTTTATTGTGATTAGGTACTTTAATATAAAATTTAATAAAAATAAAAATACTCAATATCACTCAGTTTTCTTGCAAATGAAGAATTTTTATAATTGGATCACAGACTACTTGCTACAAACTTTATTTGTTTATAATAATTGAATTGTGATAAAATGCTTACGGCAATTCAAAGTAGAATCAGCTACAGTACAACGAATAACAAACTAAAAAAGAAATAGTTCTGGAACTTTGAATGCACCTCATATCGAAGATATTTCAATAAATAACGATAAAAGATATAAAAGATAACCAAATTAAGTGCTACTCAACAAATCACAAATAAATGCCGCATTTGTTCTATCAGAGGGGATAATCTGTGTTTGATAAATTTCTTAAGTTCATTTAGATATGTATTCGCTTGAAACCGTACAGGATGTCTTGATCGATGACGTTATTTTTCTTTCAATTTTTTTACTTATCATTAACGATTAGGTTTAATTTTACTATTTTTTATAATAAAATTAATTAAGTGATCATGGAGTTTGTTATAATTAAATTATTATATTATCGGTGAGTTTATTAGCTGCATTTGTATTTAATCGAAATATTTTAAATAGTCAATTAAGTAGCTATTAAACAATCTAATTTTTTGATGTACTGGTTAATTATTTAGTCCTTGTTTCATTATCGATTTAAATAATTATTTAGTAATCCATTAAAATAAATATCTATTAAATTTATTGCTATTATTTTTCATTGTTACGAACATTTTTAAAAATGAAACGTAAATAATTTCTACTTGTTTGATTTGCTAAATTTTTACGATACGAATCAATTTTTTTTTCATTTTGGCTCATCTGCCTATGCAGGTAATTTCACCAATATCACGCAAAGTTTTTGTACTCAGAATAAGGTTACCCACAGATCAATAAAAAAAAACCTTAATTATATTAATAAATGATGTAGCTCACACTCATTCAAAATAGTCACACATTGTGCTTGTTAATTTCTTTTTCGAACGCTTCAAATTTACTTTGTCATTTTTTTTGTCAGCCGACTCGTTTCCTCATACCTCGGTCCTTACACAAAAATATTTCATTTAAATAAATTAAAAATATACATCTCCTATTCTTACGTTTTATATAAAATACTTTTTACACGCTTTTATTTAACTTGCCACGTTAGTATGAATCAAATCTTGCAACCGAATTTTAAACCCCAACCAATTCAGCTGAAATTTTGCATTCACGTCTAGTTTGGATTAAAATGTAAAGTTAGTTAAGTGAAGTAATTCTAAATCTAGTATTGTAGGCTCCCAAAGATGGCAGAACAAGAATTTTTAAACACCCCTATGATATGGGTATCAAATGAAAAGGATTACTGAGAAGAGTACAAAAAAAATGAATTAAAAAATCTTGTAAAAACCAGAGTTTATTTAATATTTCAGTTGCACGTTACAAGGTTTTATAATTATTTGATGTTACATATCTGTTCCCCTATAAATAACATTCAGCACAGTCCATGCATAAAATTATTATTTTAATTATAGTACAACTGAAATCTATCTATACAATTAATAAAATTAAAGTGTCTGTTTGTAATGTCAAAATAACAATTTTTTACTAAATGACTATGAAAGTATATACGCGATACATGTAAAAAACACCAAATTTTAAAATTTTTGTCTGTCTGCCTTTCTGTCTGTCTGTCTGTTTGTTCCGGATAATCTTCGAAACGATTGGACCGATTTTGACGGTGCTTTCACTGATAGATAGCTTATGTTATAGGCAGTAACTTAGGCTACTTTTATTTTAGAAAAAGAATTAGAGTTCCACACAAATAAAACAAAGCTGGTCATGGTGAATCAATTCGGGCGCTTAAATGGCTTACGCTGAGTAAATCATAAGAGATATAGCAAACTAATGTACTACATGATTGTAAGAATTAAAAAAACCTACAAAAAAGTCAGGGAGAGTATAAGTATATCTTTTAAGAAACACCCACAATAAGCATTTTTGTCTTTAAAATAGCCAGGAGCGAGGGAGCAAGATTCGCGCGAGCATTCTGTAGTCCACGTGAGCGAAGCCATGGGCACAGCTAGTATTAAATAAAAGCTTGTTTTTAAAAAGCTTTTTGTTTCAATAATCACCTCATATACTTCTGGAACATACCATCACGTCTGTATTCCCTGAAGGGTTAGGCAGAGGTGTACTAATATACACCCACAGTTCGCCAAGTATGTTTTTATGTCCTATGTGATAGAAGGCGAACTTCTGGAAACTTTATTAAAAATTCGGTTTGAACTGTTGCGATTAACAAATTAATCAGGATTTTTAACTTTCCTCATTAATCGCGATATTAAATTTTAATCACAGCCTGTTGAAACGTCTATTTGTTCATTTAATTAATTTCATAGGCTCATTAATACACTATATAGAGCAAATAATGTTTACATAACGTACTAATCAAAGAGATCACGTACGTTATATTAAACTTCAATTTTTGACTGACACGGCCGTTTAAATTTTCGCACGTATTACCGCATGTTTCATGAAGCATAATGTATTTACGCGTTATGAAACCTCCAAGTTGCGAGCAGTTATCTACTGCAGTATAAACATTATCGGAATTATGTTCACTCGTGCTGAAGTGTAATTCCTGTAGCGATTTAAACTTTAGTTAAACTATGAATACGTGGCTCAAGTGTGATTGTAGTGATATGATCGTCGACTTAGGTTATGTGGGTATATTTTCGTAGTGTTAAAACATCTATTTATGAAATCTAAAAAATGTGATCATTCAGAAAACCCGTATCAAAATTCGTGTGGTTTTTGATCGATTGAAAAGAGCAAATTCTGCTAAAGCATATAATTTTTTAACTGTGCGTTTACATTTTTTTCATTTTAGCTTTTAATACAAGTAATATTGACCGATTAGGCCCCGCAATTTTTTTTATTGCCATGAAGTGTACTTACTTCGACAAGTAAAATACTCCAAACTAGGGATGATCAATGCAAGGAATGAATAAAAGCAACAATGAGCTTGAAGAAAACAAAAAATGTTGCAAAAGTAGATAGAAGTGCCTTCTGTTATTTTTATTTATCATAATGGTGACATAGCGCGATAGAAAATTATTGGAAGTAATATTAATCCCACAATTATTCTTAAACGGGTGACAAAATGGTTTTCTTAATGAAATAAAACTCAAAATTTTGATAATAATAACGAGCTTCATCACTTTGAAATGAAATAACTAGTAACGGATTTTTTAATGTTAGAAAAAATTTCTGCACATTAATAATCAATCTTCATAATAATAATTTATAATCATCATTATTCACAGGAACGTATGTACGAATTGGAAAGGCGCGAGGCAGAATTAGCTTTGGAAGAGAAACGCCAGTTAGAGGCAAAGAGGACTTTGCTCCAAGAAGCTGCGAGGAAGCAAGACGAGCCTGTCGATGATAGTAAGCTGGTTGAAGCTATGTTCGACTTCCTACCGGACTCGAGCAGCGAGGCTCCGGCCCCCAAGGACACCTCGGTGTTCAGCGACCTGCCACAACAGAGAGCTGATCAGCAAGAGGTATGTTTATCCAACTTTCTCTAGTAACTATCTGTGACCCTCGGTTTCACCAGTTCTTAATTTATTGGACCAACTCTCCACCGCGTCACCGCCAACATATCCGTGTCGTGTGTATCGTTGTTCTGACTTCCCATACTTGGCTACAGCTTTTTTTTACTATGGATAGGTTTGCGTTTGACCACTATCTCGCCTGATCATAAGTGATGATATGATTTACGATGGAGCACGCTTACCTAGAAAGTACCTATTCACTCGATACTTGAAGATACCCCGGTTATAATTATCAGGAAACAAAATCCGGCAAAGTGTTCTACTCTTTAGCGGTGCGCATTATAAATGTGCTATCAAAACGCTTTGCTAGCCTATGGTCAACCTTCCTCAATAAATAGACTATACAATGCTAAAAGATTTTTCAAATGTATTGCTGTGGAAACCGGTTGAATGTACTTTATCAAAGTATAAAATATGGCGGAAGCGTATTGCAACGAAAGTCACACCGAAATCTATATAATCAAAGACCTCTCCCCTGATTCCGGCTTCTTCCGATGTCAGAAACTGCTGCGCATTACACGATCACAATATTTATTCGTTTCTACAGCTTTTATCGCGAAAGCGATTTCATAAACGAAGAAAGATAGAAGTGTTATCGATGGAAATAAGATGGCGGGCGCGAGGTTTAGCGAGAGACGTTAGGAGAATTAGCGTTTGAAGAATCAAAGAATATTATATTGTTTTTAATATTATTTTATACATGACATTAAAGATGATTAAATTAAGTGCATTTAGCGGCGTAAAACACGTACAGTGCGGTTCAAGGAATATGCTGATAAAATAAGGTCATCGCCACAAGAAATGTGATTTGGTAGCCATCGAGGCATACTTTAAGTTATCAGTTTATCAGTCCTCAATTGCTAATAATTGTTTAACAGAACGAAGCGGTTTAAACAAAATTGCCCAAAGTCGCGGTATTCGTTAATTAGAAACTGGAGATCACTTAACTCTAATCATATGGTTGCATGCTACGTTATAAATATGTAAAGATGCATAAAACACGTCGATACAATAATAAAAATAGTAATCATAATCGGCGCCAAGTTATACAATCTCGTCCTTAATCCAAATCCTTTGTTTGTGAGACTCTTTATCTTGGAACACATTTTTTGACTTAGCCTATAATATATCTGATGCAGATTAAATAACAGAGATATGTGTTATGTTAATAAAATATTTATAACTGCCGACGTTAAGCACCTTTGTCGGAAGAACCCAGGATGCTGTACGGGCTTGTACAAATAGAAGATTAGTGTATTGTACCTAATAATTATCATTATATTAATATGTGCATCAAAAACGTTGTACCCCTTTTTAAGCGTATGGTTAAAGTTTAAATGGAGAAAGAGTGCAGAGAGCTAAAATGTATTTATAATATCTGTTACTAATATATTAAATTAAATAAATTAATACTGCGAATCCTGACATGACCCAGTGCCATTGAACTTAGACACCTCAAAATATTGACATTGTCACTCAATGAAAAGTGACAGCAAGTGATATAATATTAATTATTTAGGTTCATACTGCAAATGTCAAATAGAAAATAGTCTATGATTAAAAAGTCGCTGGTTGAACTTCGATCATTGGGCGACCGCTAATTATTATGTTAGGGTTGGCATGGTCGCTCTGTGACCAAATCCTTTAATTAAATAAAGAGAAATATATCTATGTATATACAATTAATTATCTATGAATATTTTTATATTACACTAGCAACGCCCCACGATTTAACACGTATTAAATTTGTTCTATCTCTCTATTATAACTCTATATTCGAACTCTCTACCGCTTCACCGCGCCACCAACGCACCAGTTTAGCCTACTGTCGTTCTCACTATACTTGCCAGATTGCTTACTGCTTAAGTTCATACTTATTGCTCCTCTTCCTAGGGTCGTAGCGAGAAGGAATATAACTTCTTCAAGTTATTTAACTTAGTAACGTCTGCATCATTTACAATACGGATAGGCCGTCTCTGCGACCTGTTCAGGGATTCTTGAAAGTATTTTGCGGATCCGTCCCAAAGATGCGAACTGTATTTTATACTTGGTCGAACTTCCTTGTAAAGTAGATAAAGCTGTTCGGATGTGAAAAACCACAGTTCTTTCATAACTTCTCATGACAAATCCATAGCACACTAACCCATTATTCCTCAACTTTTCTGTGACTGAATCGTAACATATATACGTATGGTAAACTGGTCACAAGTAAGTAGCTCGCCTTTGGTGCTTCACGTTTCCGTATCATTCAGTGTATTATGTATAACACACAAGACGATTTTGTCAATTTATAGTAACTTGACATAACGATAGGTCCTTATATTCCGGAAGTAGTCGCTTGCCGGTGCTCTCTGACAATACTTACTCTATCTGTATCTTAGTTGATGGGAAGTCATGGTTTTAATACGATTCAATACAAATCAAATATAAAAATAATATTTTTATAACTGTACGGTACGGTTAGTATGATATCATCTTCGACTAACTCATATCTTAATCATTTATTCAGATTATCTCAAACGCAAACGCTGCGAAAATAAAAATCACTAATGTTTATAATTTTTATTTTAAGTTAAATTTGCTGTTCCACTACCGACAATATTTTTTTTATTTTACATACCAAAACGCTATATTAAACGCATTAAACTCGCAAGTGTACAAGCTAAAAGTGCAATAAATAAATAATAATGCAATAATTCAATTCAATATTATTTTACAATTGTAAAAACGAGGGAAAAACATAATCATGGGTGCTGGTAGGAATAAAAATATAGTATCATTATATACTAGGTCATATTTCTGTAATACCGGTAGTAAATTTCGATAACGCAAAAATAAATATAAGTTAGGTGTAATAATACCTAGATCTACCTAAATATATCTGTTATCGGAAAGCCAAGTCCGCTCGCTTGACGTATGCACTCGCATTCCGATCATATTCATCGATTAGACGAAACATTTTGTTAAAATAATTAGGTGAAAACAAAATGTAATATTTATGCATAATTATGTATATATTTAAATGATGTGGTTTAGTGGCATTGTTTGTTAGTTAAAGAGAGGTAGTAATTTCTTTGGAGATTTCTTTCCACTTGGGGCTGCCCTACTGAAGATCGTGGTTAAATTAATAACCTTGTGTTGTGTTCCTACGGTGAGTAGAGTTACCAGAGCTCCTCGGGGAAGGCGGGTTCAAGGTCGGCAAAGCGCCTGTGATACCGGTGGCGTCCATAGCCGCTTGCTTGTTTGCCGCCTCTGTAGTATTAAAAAAAAAAGTTAAAAATAGTACATCCAAAATAAGTAGGTACCTACATAATCTAACACAAGAAAAAATATTACCTATGCGTATAACCTTTCCACGCGGTTGAAGCGAAACTATACATTTTAATAGACCATTAAAATAATATATCGTCCGTAACGTACCGTGACGTAATACAATTTTTTCTCAGCCGTGCCCAAAGAGGTTTCACTTGAATTAGGTATACGTGTAACCTTTACAAGCGGTTGGAGTTAAACTTATTTGAATTTGAATACTATACATTTTAAAACCGTTGCATATCGTCCGTAACGTAACGCGTAACGTTGCATAAGTTTTTCCTTACCGTGCTTAAAGAAGTTCCACTTAAAAACTCTTAGTACGTAGTTCTACACAGCGTATTAGATCTTACGCGTTCTAAGAGAAGTAAGGCAATTGTAAAAAAAATGTAGGTAAATTTTAAAAGGTTTTTTTTTTAATAAAAGTATATTAATTTAAAACTGTTGTTACAGATGGTGACACCAATGCAAACGACTTCAGAGGACGAAGAAGATCTCTCAGAGTTCAAGTTTCAGAAATTTGCAGCGACCTACTTTCAAGGGAATGTCACTCATCAGTATTCACGGAAACCTCTCAAACACCCATTGCTGCCGCTACACACGCAGGGTGACCAGCTGGTGAGTTCATATTTACAACTAGCTATGCACGCGGCTACGTTCGCATGGATTACGGAATGCCTTCGATCGGGCATACACGCAAATCGTGCTACCCCCGCTCCAGGTTATTTTAAAGACATAAATGCTTATTGTGGGTTATCCTTAGATGATATATATATGCTCTACCTGACTTTTTTGTAGGTCTTTACAAGATATACAATTATGTAGTACACTAATTTGACATATCTTTTATTGTTTACTCAGTCTAAGACATTTAAACGCCCGAATTGATTCGCCCATTACTTATTTCATATTAGTTTATTTTATTTGTACAAAACCCTAACTCTTTTTAAAAATAAAAGTCTCCTAAGTTACTCCTTATAACATCAGCTATCTGCCAGTGAAAGTTCCGTCAAAATCGGTCCAACCGTTTCGGAGATTACCCGGAACAAACAGACAGACAGGCAGACAACATTTTTAAAAATGGACTTTTTTTATAGGTATCGTATATACTTTCATATGCATTTAATAAAAAAGTGTTATTTTGATATTACAAATAGACACTTCAATTTTATTAATTTTATAGATAATACACGTTTTAAATAATAATTACTTTAGCTTCAATTTCTATGACGCACATTTGCTATAGACACTCTATAGAGTTGATGGTTTATCCTTTCAAATATCGATATAATTATGCATACTTATTAGAAGCACTCTAACAGATTTTTTGGTAAGTTGGGAGTTATACGTGTTTATGTTAATAACGTAGTGAAATATGTTGTTAAAAATACATCCAAAACAAAAATTTACTCATGTTCCTTAATAATTTATTATTTTCTAAAACTCGTTAAATACCATGACTCACTCGATAAGAAAATGTTTCTTTATTCAGTTGCTTACGGTGGGTAGAACAGACGATGCGGCACCTAATTACTGGGTTCTGTTACATGTCATTAACCGATTCATCAAATTAATATCATTGATGATAAGATATATAAAAACTGATAATCATGTGATGTGATCGTATAAATTGATAACTGGTTATTTTTCAGGCAGCACAAGCGCTTTGGGTCACAATACTACGATTCACGGGAGACTTGCCGGAGCCCCGATATCACACAATGGACAGAGATAATACGTCTGTTATGTCTAAAGTGACCGCCACGTTAGGGAGAAACTTCATCAGGTCCAAAGAGTTCCAAGAAGCACAGATGATGGGCGTAGATCCTGACGCTTACCTTAATAAACAAAAACCGAGGTCGATCAGACATAAACTTGTTTCTTTGACTTTGAAGCGGAAGAATAAGCTCGGAGAAGATGTTAGGAGAAAATTACAGGTAATGTTTTTTTTGTACACCATCAGTATAATCCAAGCACAGGACAATTCATAAACAACGGCGGCTACAGAGAAATCAGTAATCCATAGACAGTCATCGATGTCATGCCAGCCTTCTTTATCATAGCACGGCGACAATGTACCTGATGTTGAGCACAATGCTATCCAATTACATCGGCGACTACCGTGGGATCTTCTCCAATTCATCTTCAGTCGCCACTGTCATGCCGGTTTGCTCAAATGTCTCATCACGTTATAAGGACTCCATGTCGTAGCAAGAATGGAACACACTGGCTGGGAGATAGTTCCATACTTTTACAGTATGGTAAAGATACGACGTAGACTGCAAGTCTCTTGGCAGGTGGATGTACTGGCTGAACCCAAAATGCAACAAGCCAAAAAGGATTCACTGCGATGGGTTTATCACGATGTGCATGATGTTTGCAACCCAGTTGAATACTGATCCCTATCACTCCGCTTGATTACTGGATATAAATCGGCTAATTCTGCAAAGGGAGGCACTTAAGCGCGCCACGATGGTAGGTATATGCTCTATGGTGATCTTACTCCACTTAGGCATAATTGTCGTGTCTTATCACCCAGTAAACGTTTCAAGAGTTATAATATTTAACTTTATAATATAACAAAAAGAAAATGGTTTAATAGAAATTAAATATTTTAGGATGAAGAATATACAGCAGACAGTTATCAGTCCTGGTTAGAATCTCGCCCGACATCGAACTTAGAAAAACTGCACTTCATCATCGGCCACGGCATTCTACGCGCTGAGCTGAGAGACGAAATATATTGTCAGATTTGTAAACAACTTACGAATAATCCGTCTAAATCCTCCCACGCCAGAGGATGGATTCTACTCTCACTATGTGTTGGATGCTTCGCCCCAAGTGAAAAGTTTGTCAATTACCTGAGAGCATTTATAAGGGAGGGTCCACCTGGATATGCTCCTTATTGTGAAGATCGTTTAAAAAGAACTTTTAACAATGGGACCCGAAATCAACCCCCCTCATGGCTAGAACTCCAGGCGACAAAATCGAAGAAACCGATAATGTTACCCATTACATTCATGGATGGTAATACAAAGACACTTCTAGCTGACTCGGCGACAACGGCCAGAGAACTATGCAATCAGTTGTCTGATAAAATCGGTTTACGCGATCAATTCGGTTTCTCACTATATATCGCTTTATTTGATAAAGTCAGTTCACTTGGAAGTGGCGGTGACCACGTAATGGACGCTATATCGCAATGCGAGCAATATGCCAAGGAACAGGGTGCACAGGAAAGGAATGCACCTTGGCGTTTATTCTTTAGAAAGGAAATCTTTGCACCGTGGCACGATCCTACTGAAGACCAAGTGGCCACTAATCTCATTTATCAACAAGTAGTCAGAGGTGTCAAGTTCGGTGAATACAGATGTGACAAGGAAGAGGATTTGGCTATGATTGCCGCACAACAGTATTACATCGAATACGGACAAGATATGAACACGGAACGTTTATACACGTTATTACCTAACTACATACCAGATTATTGTCTGACAGGTGTCGAAAAAGCCGTTGATAGATGGGGCGCACTTGTTGTGCAAGCGTATAAAAAAAGTTATTACGTAAAAGAAAAAGTGCCCACTTACAAAGTTAAAGAGGACGTTGTCAGTTACGCCAAATTCAAGTGGCCGTTATTATTCTCTAGATTTTACGAAGCGTATAGGAACTCTGGACCTAATTTGCCTAAAAATGACGTAATTATCGCGGTAAATTGGACAGGTGTGTACGTAGTCGATGACCAAGAACAAGTACTTTTAGAGTTATCTTTCCCGGAAATCACAACAGTTTCAAGTCAGAAGACTAACAAAGTATTTACGCAAACTTTCAGTTTATCTACTGTTAGAGGGGAAGAGTTTACGTTCCAAAGCCCTAATGCAGAAGACATTCGGGACTTGGTAGTTTACTTTTTAGAAGGACTCAAAAAAAGATCAAAATATGTGATAGCATTACAAGATTACAAAGCTCCTGGAGAAGGATCTAGTTTTTTAACATTCCAAAAAGGTGATCTCATTATTTTAGAGGAAGATAGCACAGGGGAGTCAGTTCTGAATAATGGATGGTGTATTGGACGATGTGAAAGAACTATGGAAAGAGGAGATTTTCCCGCAGAAACCGTGTACGTATTACCTGCATTAACTAAGCCACCAACAGATATATTGACTCTTTTCTGTCAAGAGGGTGCACAACACGGTAGACGTGCCCCAACAAGCACTATTAACGGAACTGAGACAAGAGACAAACCACACACACTACTAGAATACGCCTTAGATCATTTTAGATTGCCACCGAAACGTACAGCGTCTAAAGCCCTCACACTTTCAACGGCTAAAAGAGGTGGAGCAGATGAATTATGGCGCCACTCGAGAGAACCCATAAAACAGCCATTGTTAAAGAAACTACAAGCAAAGGAAGAATTAGCTGAAGAGGCTTGTTTTGCATTTACGGCTATTCTGAAATACATGGGTGATCTTCCTTCGAAACGACCTCGAATAGGTAATGAATATACTGATCATATTTTTGATGGACCACTTAAACACGAGATTCTCCGTGACGAGATTTACTGCCAAGTAATGAAACAATTAACTGATAATAGAAATAGAATGTCTGAAGAAAGAGGTTGGGAGTTAATGTGGCTCGCTACAGGCTTGTTTGCGTGTAGTCAAGGGCTGCTTAGAGAATTAACACTTTTTCTTAGAACCAGACGATATCCAATTGCCCAAGATTCCCTTCAAAGACTTCAGAAAACTTTAAGAAACGGTCAAAGAAAATATCCCCCTCATCAGGTGGAAGTGGAAGCCATACAACATAAAACTACACAGATATTCCACAAGGTGTATTTCCCTGATGATACAGATGAAGCTTTCGAAGTGGACTCCTCGACACGAGCGAAAGATTTCTGCCAAAACATAGCTCAAAGGCTGAATCTCAGGTCAAGTGAAGGTTTTAGTTTGTTTGTAAAAATAGCCGACAAAGTTATATCTGTTCCCGAAGGGGATTTTTTCTTCGACTTTGTACGACATCTAACCGATTGGATAAAAAAAGCACGACCTACGCGTGACGGCATCATTCCACAGTTTACCTACCAGGTAATTAAAAATTTATTTCTGTTTTAGTCTTGTGATGGTAGATAGAATTGTTTTATTTCTCACTAACTATACCCCACACCGCAGCACTGCCAAGTGCCAACTCATCCGTGTAGCCTATCGTTCTTCTCAATTTTCGTACTCGCCTACAGATTGTCAGATTGCTTGACGCTTTTGGTTACAATTGCAGTACTTAGGTTCGTAGCGTGAAATTATATAGCCAATAATCTTCTTCAATAAATAGGCTATGCAATGCAAAAAATTGTTAAAAAAACAATCTCTTGAGTTTTATGAGTAGTAGTAGTAATAGATGTAAAGAAGATTACACAATTAGATAGAAGACCATTATATTTTTCTAGTATGGCAATAGACCGAAAAGTAATGGAGATCAGTAGTAACTGATGCAGATTATAGCAAATGTGATAAGTCTTTCTTAGTAGGTACTCTTAGTAGATATTTCATTTGTTTAGTGTTTTAAGTGAAACTTTTTAGGCGGCAATTCGATTCGGACGAGAATTGAGTGTGATATTTCAAGGACGTGTCACCTTTAGGCACATTTCGTTACATGGAAGTGAAGAGAGATATAACGTAGAGAAGAATATTGTATTGTATATTTTAAGAAGTTTCACTTCAATCAGGTGCATGCGCAATTTTACAACCCATATTAAGCCTGATACATTATTTTAAAAAAGTTATAAGCAGTCGCCAGAATTTAAAAAAAACTTATAATCCATATTTGTAATAGGTGCTACTAAATAATACTGTTTCTTCCAACGTTTTTTAAGGTGTTCTTCATGAAAAAACTGTGGACAAACACCGTTCCCGGCAAGGACAGGGCCGCGGATGTAATCTTTCACTTCCATCAAGAGTTGCCGAAGCTGTTACGCGGATACCACAGATGTGGTCGCGAAGAGGCCGCCCGACTCGCCGCTCTGGCTTACCGGGCGAGGTTCGGAGACAACAAACAAGAGTTGCAGGCGATACCGTAAGTCACATTTATTCTTTCAAAAGTTTGTATAAAGTGGGCAGCAATATCATATCGTTTAACAACTTGTCACTAGGCGTGAAGACTTCAAGTATTCATTGTCTTTCAGAGTGTCGTTGCTCTCAGGAGGTAAATACAATCAAACGTAGTGACATTTTGCTGGAACCGTTGTCTTTTTTCGCTAACTTTTTTTATTTACAACTGTACAAGATGTACAAGAATGATGTACAAGAAATTATGAATTCTAACTATTGAATGAATGGTGAATTGAAATGAGTTATGAATGGGACGGGACTGCTTGCGACTTTGTCCCTCTATTATTACAATGAATATCAAAATATATGTGTGATGTATCTAATTTGATAATGCAATCCATGATTCTTTATAGTTTATTTTTTTCTTTTCAGACAAATGCTCCGCGAACTTGTCCCTGCTGATCTAATAAAGCTACAGAGTTCAGCGGATTGGAAGCGGTCAATTGTAGCTTCTTACAACCAAGATGCTGGAATGACGCCTGAAGACGCCAAGATCACCTTCTTAAAGGTCATTTACCGGTGGCCAACGTTCGGCTCAGCCTTTTTCGAAGTAAAGCAGACCACGGAACCAAACTACCCAGAATTACTACTAATTGCTATAAATAAACATGGCGTTAGTTTAATTCATCCGCAGACAAAGGTGAGTGAGATAATATATATATATATATTAAAAAAGACTGTCTGAAATATCAAGGTAATCCAAATTACTGGGACTAGGTACCGTTAAAATTTGCATGTGGTTTCCTTTTACACAGTAGGTGATCTCTAAGGAAGGAATTTTGGAAATTCAACCCCTAAGGCGGTGAAAAAGGGACAAAAATTTGTATGAAAATCTGGCCTCTGAAGATAGATCTATGAAAATTGGTATTTAGCAATTCAGTAAAAATGGGACATAATTCAACAATGACGCGAGTGAAGCCGCAGAAGAAGCGCTAGTTATTTATGATCCACTTCATTTGTGCACAATAACAAGCTACATCACGTAAAATACCACCAATATTAATACTAGTTGTTGAACCGCGGCTTCGCTCGCCTAGATAATTAAATAATTTTTTTTGGGTAATACTAGGATCCTTAAATCGTTGCTACCAATGAGTCAGGGTTTCTCAAAGTGGGGTACGCCAGCTACATAATGGCGCGGGCGGCTGGTTACCTGACTCGCACGTGCAACAGGCATGATTTTTACCCTTGTGACTGCATTCATTTGTTCTATCTATTGCCAGTTAAGAGGTTAGCCATTGTCTTGAAAATCGAATATGGTATATAATGGTAGATTGATAGCTAGCTGTTATTGATTGATTTTATTTTAGCTTTTAGATTAATATGTGTACGAACAAAACGTAAAAAAAGAGTTTTTCTTTTGACATTTTTAACAATGATTGATGTATTTAATATACAGAGTGATTTTTTTTTAAACTTGGAATCCGAATGGGGATCCCGAAATCATAATAGGAGATACAGGTTACAGTCTTAGGAACTTTATTATCTTTGGTTGTGAAAACGATTTTGGAGTAGTCAATTTTTGGGTCAAGCGTGAGTTTTCCATTAAAACTAATGAAATTGAGTAATCCTATTTTAATGCTAATCGACTCAATTTCTTACAAGGATTATTTCATTATATTGGAAGAAAAAGATCATACATTTTTAAGTAATCTGGTACCATAATAAAACTAATATATACAGGTAGGTAGAATACCTACCAATAAATTATAGGAGAATCGCAATAAAACAAACCTTTTTGTGGTCCTATTAGGGAAACCTCAAGTAGATTGTTTAATAGTAAAATTAATTGACGTTGTATTTTTTAGGATATTCTGGTCACACATCCATTCACAAGAATATCGAACTGGTCATCAGGCAACACGTATTTCCACATGACTATAGGCAACCTTGTCCGCGGCTCCAAGCTCCTTTGCGAGACTTCGCTTGGCTACAAAATGGATGACCTACTCACGTCATATATTTCACTAATGCTTACCAACATGAATAAGCAGCGCTCAGTCAGAGTCAAGTAATACCTAAGTTAAATAATCGTGTAAAAATCAACTAGAAATTTATTAAATTCATTTATAATAAGCTTAGTTACAAAATGTTAACCTTAATAATTATGTAATTATTTTTGGTTAACACAGTTTACGTAAGTTAGTCCAGTTAAATAAAAATTCTTCGGTGATTTTGTAAGTATTTAGAACGAAGAAATTTCATTTATTATGGATATTTAAACAGCCATTGTTTCAAGATTAATTGATTAGGTAAAATGTTCCCGGTGGACACGTTCCCTTAGTTTGACAGGATATGTGACGTATTTACATAAATTGTACACATGTGATGTATGGGTGATGTTAATATAGGTCGAGTGTTCACTGGATTATGATTTTAATATATAAAAAAAACTATTTTACAAAAATGTTTTAAATACTGGACGAAAGACTATTTTCATTGGAAGGCGCGGATTTGCCTACCGCGCCGTATAGAAGATTTCATAAGTTAAATCCGGCCACACACGCTACTGTCTCTCGGAGAGGTTCACCTATGTAGGTGAACCTGCGCAGGTCGACTGCAAGTCGTAGTGTGTATATATGCGCACGTACGCACGCTCAGATTAAACGTACGGTACCTACGTCACTCAAAAAAAATCAATTTCGATTTTGCAACGATCGCCTGCGCAGATTCAAAAATCTTCACATTTCTATTCCAATACACGATCTTGTCAACCTGAGTAGGCATAAACAAAACAAATAAATGTTAAGTTATTGGATTTTTTAAACCAAATACACACGATCCGCTATATAGGAATGAAATGCACGACATATTGTGATCTCTGTCTGCATTCGTTTTCATTAAACATCGATTATTTAAAAATTGCATACTATCGATTGTTTAATAACAAAAATCAATCGATTAATCGATTAGTTATCGTTTGTATCTTAGCTCCTACCGTGTTTACCATTTAGGCGACGGAGTACCTAAAGGCGGGGAAAGAAGATCATTCGCGTGATCACTTGGGATTTGTTCCGGATACACAAATTGTTTACTTACTTTTCTTTCAAAATATAGCAAATTTGTAGAATCGATAAAATTGAGCCTTACAATCGATTATTCGATAGTGTACGTTCGTTAGACAATTGATGTTTATTGAACACTAGACTGCATTGTGAACTTATTAATCTTGTAAATGTATCCGTCCAGTCGTCAATATTCATAATAGAAAAAAAAATTTTTTAAGACTATTGTGGCAGTAGCATGGTAATTTATAATACCTAAGATTTAAAAATATACTTAGATATATGTAGGTTTTCCAATTTATATACTGCTAAGAGATAACAGCATGAATACTAGAGATTTCCTTATATTTAGAATATATACCTAATCAGATTTAATATGTTATACAAAAATAATTATAATATATGAAGTGTTTCCGTAATAATAGATATTATGAAAAGATCTGTTAAAAGTATATAATATGTATCCGCTTACATTATATAATCATTATATTAGTTATTGTATAAATATAAGTTCTTAAATGTTTTTTGCTTTCACGATTAATGAGCATGTATTTGAGTACATTGTAAATCCGCCGCGCAGTTAGTATTTCGCTCCTTTCATAATAAACTGAATTAACTTAAAGAGACAATCATCTTAGCATTCCATGGATTCACCATGAGGGTGCCAGGTCCATCGTGTGAAACACGAGCAGCCCCTGGGACTTGCGACCCTGGTGTAGGCCTGGTAAATGCACATTAGCGCTCACCTGCCAAGCCAAATTTGGTAAGAGCCTGTTAATGCTGCTTTAGATACATGTTCTAAAATAGAACTTACTGCAGTTCTCGACAGGCCGAGGTCTTTTAACAAGTTATAGAGAGATTTGTTGAGAGATAATTGTTGGAAAATCGCGTACAAAGTTATCCAAGTTCGACGCCGAATGTATGTGTATGAAATATACACAAATGTAAATGAATTTAAAGTATTCTCAATAGTATATATTTTAAAATATATACCTAATTAATGTCAATTATATATTTTAAAATAATTAGGTTTAAAAAACAATTAGCGACATAAATAATTATATGATTAAAAATGCAAGCTTCACGTCACAACACGTATTATAACTGTTTATTATTATAAAAAGATCTGTAAAATATGTGACTTTGAGATATAATTCAGTTTATTAGAGTAAACAAATTTTTAACATTTAACTTATTTTGACTTATGGCTCATATGCCTTAGGTAGGTGAAAATATGTCTAAATGATAACTATGAATGGAAATGTTCATTATTTTTTAAAACCCCTATTAATACAAACAACACATTTTAAATTTATACAATATATAGTAATTACTTAAAAGCGATATTTTTATATAACAACCTTGTATTTGTAGTTAAAATATACATATAATTGATTTGATTATAGATAAAATACATAAAAAATTATAATACATTTTAAAACGCTCGTTAATTTTTTATATTCTAGCGAAGTAACGAACGACGCATAAGTGATGTGTTATATACTATATATTTGTATTTATATAATGAAATGTCATACTAAGGAGATATTTAAAACTATTACCTATTGCATGTTATGCCATGAGTATCAAGACATAATTATGTTTGTTTTATTAATTTTGCTTTTATAAAGTCAAAGAAGTTGCATTTGTGAGTGGTTGTAAACATGAGTCACAATTATTAAAGTGTTTTATTTCTTTCATCTTCTTATTTAATGGCAATGGCAACATTGACATACACAATTATGCCAATGTCAGGTGTATAATTTTTTTAATTTTCAGAGTTCAAACAATTTTTTAACAAGATGTTGGCTCCCTTGTTAAAACTGTCCAGAGAGTTTTTGTGGCAACTTAAACTTCATGCTTCTAGTTTTTATTTATAATTCATTCACTGATTGACAATAACCAAACTTTAATGCGCAAAATGTCATCAATAAATATTATATAGGACCAAATACAGTATGTTTATAAATTAAGAATACAACATAACACAGCAAGATTTTTACAAAAACTTCCCTTTTATTTCTTTAATCCTGGATTATTTAAATGTTTTTTTATTGTTATTAAATGTATCCATCCATCATTTCTGACAACGTCACGTGAACAAAACATTTTTCTAATCATTGTAATGTTCAAAATCCTTTTCGCCTCATCTATATCTAACAAAATGGCACGGCGGCTCTCTCTCTATCATTAAAACTTTCCAGGGAGTTTTTGTGGCAACTTAAAATGTATGTCCCTATACATTTTTATTCCACTTCAATTGTGCACAATAACCAAACTACATCACGTAAAATGCCGCTAAAATTACATAATATAGACCCAAATAACATAAAACGAATTAAAACCACCACATGACCAAGATTCTGACAAAAATTTGACAATATCTACCTGATACACAAAAATACTTCACAGCGTTATAATCTATGGTAAACAAATAATTAACAAATGGTGTCAATTAATGTCACAACATGAATCATATGAACTACAATTTTTTTGCTCTTGAATACACCGAGCTAGGTAAATTACATATGAAATAAGCAATAATTGAGGGAATAAAACAAAAAAAATTAAAGTAAGATTACCTACAATCACAGATTTGAGAAAAAGGCAGATGATGGAGCCTTTAGAACAACAAATATGGGACATGCGTTTGCTTTTGTATCTTTGACAACCAGCTAACGATACGTGCAATTGTGTGAATAATGTTGCCAGGGCAGTTATAATAGGTTTTACTGTTTTTTTTTATCAATTGCAACAGTGTAACGTGAGTCAATCACCCGTCATCGAACAATTGACTTTTGTACTTGAAATGAAGGATCCCGAGGACCTTCACATATAATTTTCAACTAAACGTAGACCTAACATCTTGATTTTTTCATAATCAATTAATATTTCTTAGTTATTTTTACGTGTTTTGTTTTAACTTACTATACCTACCTACCCCTAATGGTTCCGATGTTGTAAGCGTTTGCAATTTTTGGTGGCCATCTTGGATTTTATATTTTTTCTTGAGACACTAAATTACCTAGGTTTCTCTATAATTTTTACTTTCAAACCACATCGGTATCTCTTTTAGTATTTGTAGATCGTTATCAAACAAACAAATATTACCCTCCTTTTGGTTTGGTGGTAGTCAGGTTGTAGATTAAATAATCTGTCAACGCTTTATACGTATTACCTCTATTTTACTATAACTTTCACAAAAATATTTCATAGTAACCTAGCAACATTTTTGTAATTTTGTTTTTAATAAGAAAATAACGCGTAATATACTATCAAAATATGTTTTGTTACCATGAAACGATACTTTTCGCAAATAATTTTACAATGTAATAGCACACAAGAAGGCATATTTTCAAAATAATACTAAAGCGCTCGGGGTGCTGACATTGCATGACATATTCTTTCAAAATTAACAATTGAATACTAAAGGGACATTTTCGTGTTCTGACTAGCTCCATCTGCCTTTTTCTTAAATCGGTGCAAACAATGACGTTATATAAATTAGACGTGTTATACTCTTACTGCAAAACGACACAAATATTGTTATCAGTATATTGTAACAAAAGGGATAGGAAATAACAGTGTAAGGCGGAAAGTTTTATGTCCTTAAAGGATTTAAAAAAAAAATCTTACTCACGCCGGAATAAACTCGAAAATAAACTGAGGGCAATTGCCGCTCACTCACGATGCTATGTAAAGAGTGTCAATGCCGTATCTACATACAAAATATCATTGATTGCCTTCTACATTGCATATATTGTATGGTTTTCTGTCATGTGTTACAAAGATGAAACAAGTGTTTAGTTTTATTTTGAATCCGAACTCACGGGCTTAACCACCACGCCAGCCCACGACATATTGGCGATTTCAAACGCGGACAAATGAACAGTTCAAATTTTTTCCCACATACAGCGGCACTATAAGAAATTTCATAAAGCGTTCAGGTTTCCTTATGGTGCTTACGTTCAGCGTCAGCTGATAATAATTATACCAATTCAAAGTAGTTATGGCCACAGCAATACTGACCCAGTGGTACCGTGTACGGACACCGCGTCGATCGACGTGAGTTCGAATCCCTACAATGAGACTGAGCATGGTGGTACGGTATTTTCTAATGTCTATTTGGCTAACTACCATTCTCAAGTTGAAAATCTGTCGCCAAGCACCAGCCAAGGCTACCCAGTTACCTCACCGGTATTAGCCCGTCACCATCTTAGACCACATAGTCACTTAGCATCAGGTGTGATTGTGAACATTGTTATTAAACCTATAAAAAATAGTTTATGCAAATTCCCAGGTACTTGCCGGAGTTCGTCGTACCTGCGGACATGCGTATGCATTTATTTTAAAAAACATACGTAAAGATGAGGTAGCTAGTTATACCCCTTGTTATCCATCATTTATTAGAATGTAAATATAACGGTATTAGAACAAAACTAACATACATACTTAATACAGAACAAGCAAATTATACCAAAATTGTAGACTTCTGTACATACGCGACTAATTAAGGTAAAAGCAGGCTATTATAAAAACTATTAATTAGTACAAACAAAAAATATATCCGTAATAAAGTCGTGAGAGTCTCCCACGGCAGCGGTGCCTATTCAACGTAGCCCGAGGAGTAATGATGCCTCCATTGTACCAACCAGCAGGAAGTCATTTATCTAACATCAAGAATATGAGTGTTTAGAGCAATTTCGTGTCTGATTTCTCATCCTAAAGTGTGCAATTTCGGGTGACGTGTTTTTATAAGATGTCAAGCAACTCTTTTGGATACCTAATCTGATACTTAATAAAGATGGAAAGTTCTAGAATGGTTGCTCTGTGTATATTTACATAGTTTAACACTTTCAGACTATAGTGTTTTGTATACATTATAATAAATATTCATTACGCGTCTGCACCATTATCTATCCCCGCCAAATACTTTCTGTTGTAATATCACTGAATGGCAGAGATTACGATCTGTACCATCTCAATCATACAGAGGCTGTGTTAGACCATGTCCGGGAGGTAATAAAAAAGAACGGCTACGATTTGAGTTGACGGTAACCAAAACGTCTTAGGAAAAAGTGTCCAGGGAGGAACAAATAATCAGCGTCTTCGACGTACTTATGTGAAGGTAGTAACGGATAAAATTGGAACAACAAATACTTATGTGAAGGTAGGTATTAACGGACAATATTAGAACAACAAATTCTTATGTGAATAGAGTAACGGACAAAATTGCAACAACAAAGACTGTTTACGCTCCGTTCAATAAAGTCCAAAATAGCTCAAATACACCAAAGTAAACAATACTCTATCAGACTCCAGATGTCTACAAAATTTACTGCTGCTTATTATGACCAAACAAACCGCACAATTGCAATAGCACTGCAGACAAAAATCGACTTACTCATAAGTTGATTATAGCAGAACGCCTGTTCGACGAGGGTATTAATCACTGGATTGAGTCACACGAGCCAAGCCCTCTCCCAGATCGCTTCTACTATCTTAGCATAGTTAGGGAAGTAATCGAAATAATTAAAACGCGTAAAACATTTAATCGGGACGACGGACTAAAATTATCTTCGGCATAGAATCTTGTGGTAGAAAAACATAAACTTACGAAGCGATCTACGGATACCCCATCGGATACAGTGAGTGTAGTGTGCCGAAACATCACAAGTAGTCACTAGAAACTACCCTCGCAAAATTTTAGTCGGTTCGTGACCACGGCCTCGTATATCAGAACTGAAAGGAATAAAAGGAAAAACCGCCACTGTCCCGTAATGAAAATGATGATCAATGTTGGGTAGTATAATACATGTTATAGCATATTAATTAATATTATATCAACTGATTTTACTACACTGTATTTAGCTTTTCTCGGATCTGGGTTGTGTTGGTCTGGGTCGCTCTATTAATAAAATGTCGAAATAAATATGTCTTGTTTGGTTACCTGCATATCATGGAAAGTGGTTTCTTTGCTTTATTATACCCTTTAATTCATCCTTCCATTGTTGCTGAAGACTTTTTTGTTATTAATCGAAAATAGACGGATGGGTTCATGTGAAGATTAGAATACCTGTTAAATGGTTATAAATAAAATAATAGTATCAATATTAGAATTAAACAAAATCAACAGTTTAGCTCGCTTTCTTAAAGCGTAGGCCAATAGTTGTTTCAAACGTGTTTGCTATAGATTTGGACATCATAGTATCAAAAAATATTTCGTCTTTTTTGTTAAAATAACCTGGCTCAGATAACCTCACGTAAATGGAAGTTAATAATCTCATGTTTAATGAAAAAAACTCATACACATCATTGAGAATCCTAGCGAAATGAGATCATCTTAAGTAGTTTGAAATATAATTTATTTGCAGCAATCAGGCTTAGTTTAGGAAATGGGTGTATAAGTTTGAAGCAATGACAAGGAAGCAGTGTACGGACCGAATCCCTACAACGAGCCTGAGTTTTCGGTGAAGGTAAACCTCGTGATGAAACCATAGCATGATGGTAGGCCATTTTTTAATGCCTTCCTGGTTAGCTACCACATTCAGATTATAAATCTGTCGCCAGGCTCGTATAGGTGTGTTCTGTTAGCTTTCACTTGAGAGCCAGCCCCTCTCTAAGTTTAGCGTGATATTGTCACTTAAGATCAGAATGTGGACAAACTCAAAGATATATAAATTAAAAAAAAATTGGATTCTTGTTAAGTACTTAGTGTTTCTTTTTAAGTATCTCAAGGGCGACTGGTGCACTACATCCTACATAGATTAATAAAATGGAATAAACAATTATTAGGTACCTAAATGAGACCTTGTCAATAACAACACAATTTTACTAGTATCGGAATAAACTGTTAAAATACTCGAACGTAGCAAAAACGAGAGAATACCTACTCACTTGTTTAAAATTCAACGTTCTTCTCGAACGTTCACAATTATGAATGTTATTAAAAGCAACTTTATCAAAACAATCGAGCATAATATTTTAATTGCAAATGTTAAAATTCGGCGGTTTCCTGTTGCTGTTTCCCACGGTCGGAGGATGACATGTTGGAAAACATGCGCACCTCAACATTCCCACACTCTGCATATCTCAGCCTCATAGATCAAACTGGCAGAATGTAAAAAAGCAGACAATGATTCGATTGTGTGCACACGACTTTCTCACAGCACAGATATAATCGTCATACGGTTAATTGGTGCAGGTAAATGCCCAGACTTACACCGTGTTCAGGGTTTTCAAAAATACTCTTCACTAGAAAATTCTAGGGATATCTACATTTTTACCAGTACTAACAGGATGCAGTCTGTAATATCCTTAATGATTTTATCAGACAATGACAATTTTTATTTCTTTATGAATGAACGGGCTAAGTACTGGTGTTATGAACGCTGTGACAACTAAGTATAGGGGCAAACGTCATAATTTCTTAGGAACGTCACCAATTGTAAAATAATGCTTGTAGACACGAACGAGGTTATTAACTGCGCCATGACGCTTTACTGTGTGATGGTTTAAGTAGACGCTTCGATAATATTTTCACAGATCTGTGTCTGTTCACACAGTTTTGTTTTTTAATTACAATAAGATTTTATAACTTACCAAAGAAATCTTGACAGCATGATAATTTCTAGATAAATGGCGTTCTTGCAGATCACTCGGAACTAGGGGTAAGCTATAAGAAAAGCCTACATTATGCTATCTCTTTCATAAATATGATATTGATAAACTTCAACACCGTTTGATGAATACCATGAAAGTCGGTGAATCTAAGTTTTTTTTTTCATGAAGATTTTAATGCCATTATTAATTATTATTATTATGATTGCGATAGGTGTCGCCGTGGTCGAGATATTGACTACTGATAAAGGCAGAACAATGTCTGCGGGATAATATTAGTTATACTCAAGGACCTTTAGGTGTTTCAGATAATGAAGGAATGAACAGAACATGGGTCATTTGGACCATTAACTAGCATATTACTAAGTTTAAATAACAGTAGTTCATACGTACTTACATTCTATTATTCAACGAAGTAATAATTTCTGACGTACCCTCGGGGTCGTCACTCTTTGCATGAAGTAAATTATAATTATGTTAACCGCTTTTTCTTCCACATCGTTTCTATAAACATAAATGATTTTTTTTAAACTAAAGTAGCAATTTTTTGTTTAAATTAATTACATCTTACAGGATTTCATCTTTCGGTATATTACTTACGGTATCATCAACTCTATGTAGTAAAAATCAGAGATGAAACGAATAACCGGCCCGATTCCGGATAATAAAATTCAAAAAATTCTCATTATTTTACACAAGGCAAATCATACCACAATAGGTTATGGACACCGTTTATTTTTATAATCGCACTATTCGTTTCTTGTCTAGTAAAAATTACAGACAACAGTCTGTTCTCTTATCTGCGACTTCTTCATCTTCTTTTCTTTACTTTGACAACCAAGCTTTGTTATTAAGTCAAAGTGGATATTTGTTTCGTTGTACAAAGTACTGTCTTCTGATGGTTTCAGTTTTCTATCAAAATGGTGGCTCCCTTGTTTCCAATGTTTGTTACATTAATGTTCTTTATTATTATTTACATTATTACATTAATATAGTTATTCGTAAGTGATTACCACAAAATATGTAGTTTAGATACATTTGCCCATAAACATTTAGCTCCTGGTCAGTTTTTTTTAAATTCTACCATAAGTAAAGCAAATTACATAAAAGTGTAAATTACAAATTACATAAGGGGCGTCGAATTACATATTCAGCACTGAGACGCCCAAGCCAACCTTACCTGCACGTGGTGCACCCTGCTGAGCAACGAACGAGGAAATAACGATAGCAGGGTGGTAGGGCTGTTTTGCCTACTATGCATGCGGTGAAAAGTCCGTCATAGTGACTCGCTTTTACGTGTTGCGTTTCGGGATCAGCCTGTGCATATCCAGTTAAATTAATGCAGGCCGGTATATGACAGCGGTGACCGTCGGTGGATTGCGAACTCTCGGTGGTCGCCGTTGTGTTAGGATTGTACTGCGCTTGGCTAGGACAGTGCAGTCAATTTGCCGAGCTATCTACTGTAAAAAAGTAGATATATCTGAAACCAGATAAAAAATACAGCTGTAAAATGTATGTATGGATTGAATATAAAATAGGTTCATAAATGGTATCCAACTGATTATACCGAGGGTGCTAAAACAGTCGATCGGGGGAATTCCCAAAAAGTACCATGAAATTCCACTCATTCAATGACACATATAAAGTATGTATCCTTTTTGTTTGTTTAGTTTTGGTATTTTATATTTGAAGAGCAATATCTGAAGGCGTTTGAAAAATAACTCTTCAGTTAACAGTATTATTCGGATCTATGTACCTACTTATTTGTGCTAGTCAGCATTTTCAGAAAATAACGAAATCTAAATAAGGCAATCGGCTAAGTAGCGAACATCTGTCATCTTATTTGCTGTCTGCACACAGTACATATGTGCCTTCCTATGAAAAGCACGAGAATAAAATGGTCGAGCCTTCACTTTGTATCTATTTCTTTTTAAATTGTAGTTAAAACTTTTTAAACATTATGTATTTTTCTTTTGTTAGGTTCGCAGTCGATCACTTGCTGCCAACATATTCCATGGTAAATCACCGTCAGCATAAGTTGGATCACCCCTATTCTATACCGACCGGGATAGCATGAACTAAATTTCCAAAGTCCCAGTCAAAGATCAATTGTATCAATTATGATTCAATTCATATCATTACAAGATACATACATGTACCGATACGGATATTTGTCATAAATAAATCTTTATTATTACAAAGAAATCTCGACTCGGAACAATGGTGGATGGGTATAAAGTATAAACTTGTGATAATTATCCGAGGTCATATCCGCCAGTGCGGAACGGTATGTAGGGGATACACTTGTTATAATCATGTGAAGAGTTTTTGAAGACGTTCCCACAGACGTTGAGACGGTACACTGATTCCTTGTATAAATTTTATACATAAATAGATGATTAATTTTTTTACTACAGTATGTTCGATTGTTGCTTTCTTACAAATGTAAGTTGAACAATTAAATCACTGTAGTAAAAAAATTAATCATCTATTTATGTATAAAATTTATACAAGGATTTATATTAAATTTATACAATTATCATAGATTGAAATAGGTAGAGTATATTTACCTAAATTTCGAAGGAAGTAACATACAATGGTTTTTTTTATAGTGTATAGAGTATAAATATAATAATAATATCAGCCTGTAAGTGTTCTACAGCTGAGCAATGGCTCCTTTCCGAAGGAAGGACGCAGTGGCGAGTTTAAACAGAGAAATCAATAGTTATATATTTTTCCCACATTCAATGGTACTAGAAGAAAATTGTCAAGCGATCAGGTTTCCTCACGATGTTTTTCTTCAACGTCAGTCGATAGCAACTTTAATTAATAAATTTAAGTACATTAATTCATATCGAATCGATATTCTGCCTGTCTAACCCGGATAGAGTATTTAAAATCAATTGATAGTTCGATGTGAGTTCGAATCACTACAAAGAGGCTCCTCGGTGAAGGAACACATCGTAATGAAACCATAGTAAGGTAGTAGGACATTTTGTAACGCCCATCTGGTTAGCTACCACCCTCAAGTTGTAAAGCTGACCACTTTCCATCTGGTGCGCGACCTTGCCCGTTTGCCTCCTTTTTATCATTAAAAAAAAACTGGTGTTAAGGTACTGATGTCGTTGTAAAAAAGGAAGAGGTCCTCAATTCGAATGTAGTACCTACATTTTTTTTACAGCGATGTTCATAGCTTTTTTGTTGGAAAGGGCATACCTCAAGGGTGGTCCCCTTCATTTCATTGGCATTGGACCTTCAACTTCGAAGATACAGCAGGAAACTCATCAAAATCAATGAAGTTGGATTTCTTATTTTTTTTAACACTATTTTGTTATATTTTTACTATTTTATATAACATTTTTGTGTGCGTTTGTTAGTACGTTTTGACCGATTGAGCTTTTATTCACATAATATATTTGATTTATCGAAACGATAGTTTATATATACGGAGATACCGGAAAGGGTAGTACAACTTCTGCCGGCCCAACTTATATATGTATGTATATGTTTTATCATGTGAACCACTGATAGACAACAAGCTTTTCTTTCATTTCTCATTATACTAATACTAATATAAAAATAAATATGGGGACGCAATTTCATACAGGGCCATTTAATTCCATACTAAGCAAAGCTTTTACTATGGTAACTAAACAGCTGTTATACAAATATATCTAGATATTTAACACTCAGAGACACAACTGAAAATTACGCTCATCGAACAAATGTCAATCATACGCAAGGGTCCGATTCCGTGACCTCTCGGCTCAATGGTAGGGCTTGCTACCACTGCGCCACGAGGCCTGTAAAAAAGAATAGATTTATATGTATGTTTTAATGGATTTCATTTATTATCTAATTGACGGATTTCAACTGCTATAGGATATGATATTATATTCAATTTAAAAAAAAGAGTAAGTAAACAGGATATTTGCTGTAGAATTAAAACGTAAATGTAAGTATGTACTCTTGTTAAACCAGCATGTATGTTAGTTGTCATTCGATATATTACGTATTACAGTATTTGTATAAAAAGGAATAGAACCAATAAAAAAACGTTTTCATTTAATGTCAATTTTATTAAAAATATTTATATTCAAAAATTCACTGCTCTTAACATTATTCACTGTTTTCATCATTTCATAAGATTATCGAGCAGTCATTCCTGTAATATTATATTTAATTTACAAATATAGAAATACGAATGTAAAAATCATTAAAAGTTTACGTTAAAACAGTAATTTTAAATGACAAGTTACTTATCATTCTAAAAAAAAATTGACGACATATTACATACGGCCTATTTGCTAATTACATGTTCAATACTAATTATCGCTTAATACTGTAACTACCAATTCCATTAAAATTGTAATTTAACTTTTTCTTACAAAAATATTGATATTTTTTGTACTTTTCATTACACTTTCCACGTGGAATGTAAGAAACCACTTCTTCATTCAAAATACACAATAAAACCTCATTTATTAAAATCAAATATAAGTATCTAATAAAAAAAGTTTTTTAGCCATAAATAAATAAACAAAAAATATATTCGAATTTAAAAACACATTATACCATATTATTATGTAACTAAATCTAATTATTACTCACATTATATTGTTCATTGAATCTTTAAAAATATAAAATTGTATATACAATAATTAAAATTGTCACAAAAAATGCGTAAATTACGAGCATCTGCAATTAAGATAAATTGTGCAAATATTAACATTATTTTTTATTATAGAAGCACAATCTAGCTAAGATATTACTTAAATATAAAAAAATATATATTTTAAAGTGATAAAAAGTACTTATTTGGCTTTTTTCTTACAAGATGAAAGTAAATCATGACCTAGGTAGTAATTTATACAAATGACTAAAAATGTATCTAAATCAACATCGATATTATATTCATATCTTTGTTTTTCATTTATTAGCTTAAAAGATAACATAGAACGTAAATAAACGCATCGTTTTGTCATGGATATTATACCTATTTGGCCCCAAAGAAACAAATCTATGAGCATAGAGATCTCCTTCCAACTTATTAAAAAATTGCATCGATTCTCTTATTTTATGGGAACATTAAATATGTTTAGGAACTACTCTCTTGTTTATAAAAAAAGGCAACAAACAATTGCTAGTAGTAACCGTAGCGAAAAAATATCGGTAAAAATCTCCTATTTTGGAAACTGCTTCGATTAAAAAAAAAAACATAATTTTATTTTAGGTGGAAAATAACATTTGGAAAAAATTTAAATTGTTTCCAATTTATTATAAAAAAGGGTATCTCCATAATATAATGCGCAAAATGGATTAATTTAAAACATGTGTCATGTTTTTAACGAAAATATGGCTGCCACACACGCTACGGTCCATCGGAGAAGTCTACCCTCACAGGTAAAGTGGAACGTGTATTGAAATGGACCTGTGCAGTTATTTAACTTGCGCAGGCGACTAGTGCAAAAACAAAAAAAAATTTTTTTTTGAGTAACATCGAAAAGGCAACCTTTCCGGTAGACCGTAGTTTATGTTGCCGGCTTACGTTATCTATAGAAAAAATAGTGCATTTGCTTTCTAAACAATTAAGTAAGAAACGGATAAATCTATTTGCAATAATACCTATGTAAGATTCTCAGTTTCACTTACATGCTATTTCATTGGGAGTGCATTTTCGAAGTTTCCAAAGCTTTATTTTGAATTTATTGTTTTTTTTTTTCGTCAAGTTACTGTGACTTTTTCTCATATAAAATACTCTCGAACGTTTCTAACTAAAGTTTTTAACGTGATTCAATTAAATTGTATTGCGTATAAAAAACAAAAAATTTTCGGTTATTCAAAAAAAATTCCCACGATATGTTTATTGTATTCTTAATTATAGCATTTTGGTGTCATAATCTCGTAAAATTAACATATAATTTCATATTAATTATCATTAAAGTTTCATATATTTTATAACGTTATTCATTGTACAATTTAATTTTTCGTAAACAAGCAATTGACTCGCAAATTCTTTTTTTCTTTTTTCTGTTATAATAACCATAATAATAAAGCTCTCTATAATTCATATGTTATAAACATGACCTTTAACATCTATACTTTTTTATACTAGTGACGGTAAAGTGACGGAATTGTTCCTGGTGTTTAGAGCAGTGCAATTCAAACACAGTGGCGATTAACAATCCATCGGCAGTTGCCGCTCTCATGTTCAGCCTGCATAAACAGAAACTGAATATGAACTAGCTAATCCCAAAAATGAGGGCAAGAACGTTAACTCAAGTATACGTTTAAATACCTTATTTTCTTTTATCTGCACTCGCCAAAACTATTCTACTTCATTTAATGGAAACATTTTCAAAGAAGAACGGCAACCATCTCAAATTGAGAGGATCTTTCGATAATCAGTCTGCATTTCGCTCGAAAAAAATATTACTATAAAATTCACTAGGTACCGCAAATACCTATAGATTGGGTAATAACGAAAGGCAATGCATCATAGTGGGACACTGTGACTGGAAATGTGAGGCACTGTGCCTGGTTATTTATCACGTGTGCGGTGTTAGCGATCCAGTCGAACGCACCAGTGAGATAATCACTTTCTCTGTTAAAACTTTTCGATGCATATCTCGATATTACTAACGTTATAAAACAACTTCTTTTCTAATTTTATTTAAAAAAAATACTACATATATATACTTTGCTACTGGACACTACAGCGTCAAGACCATCCTAATTAAACGTGGTGAAAAAAAATGTATCCTTTTAGATAGAATGCCCTGTAACAATTTTTCCTGTATAGTAACGATAGTAAAGATCATGCTACCAACAATAGATATTAGGCACTATCGAAATTATATGTAAGTTACTAATGTCTGAGTCACTCACCGAACTTCACTATGGTAAACACAGCACTATACTGCAGGCCAAAGTACCGTTGTTCATTGCAGCCTTTTGAAAGGATTGTACTCAATCAGATTTTTACTGCAGACTGTCCTCCTCCAGCCTGCAGTCTATCGGCTATTGGAGAGTATTGTCAGGCAATCTGTGGTGTCGTGATGCCAACCGGCAGAGTCTGGTCGCATGACGTCGTCCACCGGCGCGCAAGTGGGCCTGGGCCCGGGCTCGGGTGTGTACGTGAAAGTCAGTCCTGTCGCGTAGATTATTCCGTCGTTTCTTACTAACGATACTGGTACCTGAAGTAGATGAAAGTATTTGAATAAAAATAGCACTTCATTAAATTGATCCGTGTAACTGTTAGAATGTTTTAATATAACAATCCTGGACTCTTCTGGAGCAGAAGCCAAAATAAGATTATCAATGAATCAATGAATGTACTTATGGAGAGGCTAGTTCTTTTTTTATTTTATTTTACTTTTCGTTTATTCTAATTAAATTTTCCCATCACGCCCGTGGGACTGAAAGAAAACAGAATGGAAGTTACTTACGGCGAAAAAACCCATCTATGTGTTTCCTGACAAAATTACTGAAAGTAACTCAGTATACTCATTATGTAAGAGGAAAAACAAATAAGTTTTTCTTTGTAAAAGTGTTTTGCCTAATAATCATTGCTATTTTGTATCATGTATAGGGGATTCGATCGCGGTTCTTTTTTGTAATACCGGGATTGTCGAATGATAATCCTGGGAACAATCCCACTAATTATTTCTGTATTATTTCTTTGTCTACAAAGACAGGTAATAAAAATTCAGAGTACGATATAAAAATCGACTTTCAATGTTTTTTTTATTAACAAAAAATAATCAAATTTTTATCAAAAATGAAAATTAACTTCCAATTATTTTGAAGGGTTTCTTAGTGTATCTTCGAAGTCTAAGATCTAAGATCTTCGTATGCAATGTTTATACAACAATTTTCATTTTTATTTTTGTTAATCTCGTAAATCTCGGGATTTGTAGAAATTCAATACCGAAATACGACCAGGATGGAATCGACTAATTATGTCATGAGGTCTTGTTCTATAATAAAAATTTACCGCAAGAGACAAGTAAAAGTTTTATAATGAAAGTTCACAATTATTGTGGTCTTCGTGCAGTAATATTTTGTATCCTGAGTTACCATGAAATTTCACACAAGCAAAAGATTTTTGAGAACGTAGGTAATCAAGTTCCTTGTTGTGCCTAAATAATCTTAGATACAATTGTGATATTAGTTTTGTGTATGTTTATTATCAGTTACTACGTATTTATAATAATATGTCAGGGACAACAAAGTGTGAGTAAAATTGTTGATTGACCGATACACCGACTTTGAAAAAAAAAAGTATTTATATGAAAACTTTATTGTATCAACAAAAAAACAAGTTGAGTAATAAGTTACATTACTGTTAGAAGGTAGGTAATTTATAATTTTATATCTTTGCAAGGCTTTATTTAATATATATATAACATTATAACCTAGTTGTATTTTCTCATGACTGTCTTCATAAATTTGTATCAGTAAAGATGCACACGACTTTTAATAGTTGATAATAATTATTGAGTTGCGACACATATTCGCGCCTACCAGATGGTTTTAACGTAACATGAGACTTGTGTCATTATTATTGCAATTTATTAATGTTAATAACTTTATCACTTATAAATCTCTCGTGACTCTTTAAATAGGAAAAGTGATAAAACTATGGTGTAACATGAAATATGTTGACGTTACTATTTGCAATTTAAAAAGTATGTTTTATTAAATAAGTACTAGTAAAACATTTCATTAGCTTAAATAATTATACTTGGGCGGTTGTTTTACTTTGTTAATTCCTTTAAGACTTTTAATTTATTTAAAGTCTTTTATACTTTGTATATATCAATCAGCCCCATAGGACCCTTATCTAATTATTACATATACTTATTTGTAAAAAAAAAGAAATAGAAGACAAAAAAATTAAAAGTAAGTAATAAACGAAGAAATAAATCTATACAATTAATAAAATTGAAGTGTCTATTTATAATGTCAAAATAACAGTGTTTTACTAAATGCATATGAAAGTATATACGATACCTATAACAAAAAGCCCATTTTTAATATTTTTGTCTGTCTGTCTGTTTGTTTGTTCCAGGTATTTTAGAATAAGATCCGGACACATGCCATTTAATAAGTCAGCTAGTTTACATATTATAGCAAACGTCTTACGTCGTTTAATAATAAAACGTGAAAGCAAGTGGTCAGTGAAAAAGGGCGCAATAAAATAAATTAATACACTCAGGAACTACTATGCACTAACTACAGCGCTAGGATCATTATTCGTAATAGCAATGGATAGAAAACCTCTGTGTATCAGTATGTATATTAAAATACGATTTAGTATACATTTAATTAGTAATGATAAAGGGTAACTGATTGACTGACTAACATATCAAAGTCCAGCCCAAACTACTAGGGCTAGTACCCTGAAAATTTGCATGCGGGGTTTCCTTCCTGAAAGTTTTTATGAAAATCCATTTTTGAAGATAGATATACATACATATATGTATATGAGAATAGGTATTTAGCAATTCAATTAGAATGGGATAATTCAACTACGACGTGAGCGAAGCCGCAAGAAAAAAGCTAGTAATGTAAAACAGTAAAGTGTACATGTGAAAAAAATATTTTTTTAAGGTGTGATGTTTTTTTATTATATATACAGTAAAAGTTCCTTGTTCATGGGTTTAGAATTCGCGGATTCAAAAAATGCGACCACTTTCGGTATTCGCGGTCGAAATTTCTTTATTTTCGGATACAAAACTAACGATATCAAACTCAGTACTCACTATAAAATTAAAAAAGTATCAAATTCCTTGAGACGCAAATATTACTGCGGCTAAACCTATAGTTCGCCGCAATAATTCCGATTAAGCAATAACGATTCACAATATCGATTAGAATCAAAGAAAAATTAGTTCTTGAGCGGAAAAAGTCGTGTTGCCGCATAAAAGTAAAGCTTAAAGTAGAAACAGAAAGTTTTGATCGTTTACGATTGTTTTAATCCTACTAATATAATAAATGAGAAAGTGTGTATGTTTGGATGTTTGTTACTCAATCACGCTAAAACGGCTGAACAGATAAATTTGGCACACAGATAGTCTATGACCTGGAATAACACTACTTTTTTATCCCGGTAAAAGTCATAATTTAACCATTGTTATCCTACAAATATAATAAATGGAAAGTTTCTATGTTTTTACACAATCACGTAAAAACGGCGATTTTTTTTGGTTTGTCGTGTTCCGAGATCAGTCTGTGAATATCCAATAATACGCAGACGAATTCGCGTGTACCAGCTAGTAGATAAATAAATTATTAATGCCACAGCTCCACAGCAGTGAAATACCGATCAGCATTAAAAGGCCTTTTAAAAGTTGCAAAATAATAAATATTACCTGAACGCATTCTTTAAACCATTTCCATTAATCTAGAATTACAATTCTAATTCACGGTTTCATCTACCTGGTCAAAGTTCGCAACCCAAGATTGGTCCATACAGATTACCAGGACCAGTCATGTCACGGTTCTTCTGGAAGCCTATGTCCACAGTTCGGAAACGTTTTCGGTGAGTATACAGATGCAGCGCAGTCACTTGAATTATTGGGACGGCCTTATCTATTATTTACGGCATAATTATGGAACGTATCCCCGCGAATAAGCAGCTTTTATTAGGAACGTATCCTTGGCGAATAAGCAGCTTTTTTAGGAGTTTTGGCGGGAGCTATAATATGTTGTGGTTCTTATTTAATTCTTTAACTAATAGGTTCTTTCACGCTATATTATGTAATATTGGTGACATTATGCATGATATAATTTGGTTATTGTGCATATGTGAAGTACATTATAAATATAAACTGAAAACATGCATTTTGAGATGTTACAAAAATTCCCTAGATAGTTCTAACTGGGGACAGCTACCGCCTTGTTGGACCCACTTTGAATATTTAAAAAAAAACCGACTTTAAATGAAAATAAAAACACGAGTAATTTTTTTTGCTTTTTATTTAATTACCAGACGTCGAACTTAAATATTATATAGTCTATGTCACCCCCACAATTAAGACGAATCTAACGACACCTCGTATGCTAAAATCCATCAAGAACATGGCTAAAGCGTGTGCCAAAGAAATAGACATACATACATACATTGAAAAATATAACCCTTCTTTTTCGCAGTCGGGTAAAAATACAACGAAGACTTAAACACATTGACACGTGCTATATGCGGCGCCAAATGAAGAAGAAGCTTTAATGTATTTGATATTCACTTACCTGAGTAGGCTGCCGTACCCAGAGCCACTGTCCTCTGAATTGAGTTATATCTGGTACGACGCAAAGCATCGACTCGGCACATCTGTACATGGTCTCTGCTTCGACGTCACCGAACCATACTTGTAATGAGGGTGTGAAATTGTCTCCAGCAAGTTCTAACATGGCGACGTCTCCACCACCGTTGAGATTGAGAGAGTGCACAAGAGGAACCGGCGTCACTGGTGACCTACGAAGAAGAATGGAGAAATGTTTCTTATGTTACTCAATCTTATCTATATACCAATATAGTATACTGAATATAATATAAAGCTAAAGAGATTGTTTGTTTGTTTGAACGCGCTAATCTCTAATGAAGTACTGATGGCTCAGTGGTAGCGTGTACGGACATCGCGTCAATCGAAGTGAGTTCGAATCCATGCAATGAGCCCGAGCTTACGATGAAGGAAAACACCGTGATGAAACCATAGCATGGTGGTAGAGCTTTTTCTAATTCTCGCCTGGTTAGCTACCACCGTCAAATTGAAAATCTGTCGCCAAGCACCAATAGGTGTGTTCCGGCAGCTGCACTTGAGAGCCTATCCTCCACTAGGCTTAGAGTGTTTACCATCTTGGGCCACATCATGGGCATAAAAGATCAGGTTAGATGGTGGCTACAACGCTAAAACTTATAAAGATAAAACAAATATATATCAGTCAAATTTTATAGCCCATTTATTGAGAAAGATTATCTATACTATAGTATATTTATTATTATAATAAAGCGGAAAAAAATTTTGTTTGTTTAAACACGCTAATCTCTTGAACTACCAGTCGGATTCGAAAAATTATTTTTGTATGTGATCGTATGTGTGTATTAGGAAATCGTACAACAATCATTAGGCTACAACTCTTAGCTAATCTTAAATATTGATCTTTGTTAAGTAACTCGGAAGTGCAGGCCTCCCGAACTGCTGAACCGCGGGCTCTAGCGTAATGGTTAATTATACGTAAAAACAATATTCTAGAAAAATATTGGTCCTTAGTATATCGCCTATCTCATAAATATAAGTCATAATAAGGTATTTTGTGACAAACATTTGTTGAAAATTAAAAAGTGATTTATGAGCATTATTTTTAGGCATCGCATATTAATCCTTACGAACAAAAGTTACTTTCTAATTCTATTTTTTCTCTTTACAGCATGTTATATGGATAGATAGTTTAGAAGATATTGATAAATTCAAATAATTTGTACTTGCGAGAAGAACCATATATAATAAATACACATAATTATTAATAATAAGTAATAATACACATTTTCTACGTAAATGTAAACTTGCTTTAATTTATAGGAAAAGTTTTAAGTGAGATACACTGGGCCGCAAAGAAAGCGGGTTGGTTATAAAAAATGCAATAACTTTTAAAATATTTCAGCAATCCATTTAGGATAAAAAATAAAGTAAAGTTTATTTCATTGCAAATATAGAAATAAGTATAACCTTTTTATTTCTTCTGGTTGATTGTATTAAAACCATAAATAAAAAAAAAAACTATTTTTAATATTTGAATAAAACATTTGAAAATGTTAGCTTTACTTTTGTGGCTGTTCTGTCAAATAAATAAGGCATTTCTTGTGCAGAAATTCATTATTCTGATGAAGTTCAATTAAAATATGCTACTAATCCCTGCCGAGTGTACCAGAATTCTGAAAATGCTTGAAGAGGGGCGCAGTCAGCGTTATACAGCAGGAAATGTTGGTGTGTCGTTATTAACCGTTCAAAGAGTACTCCAGCGATTTGAAGAGACTGGATCTAATATTCGCAGACCAGGAAAAGGCCGAACAAGGTGCACAACAGCGCGGGAGGATCGATAATGATGGTGTCAACAATATTGAGAAATCGATTTCAAAAAGTATTGAAGTCAGAAGCATGGCTACGAGCTGGAGGGAGCAATCCGAGCATGTGTACAGTGAGGCGGCGTCTTGCTGAATCAAACTTAAAGCCATTTAGACCCGCAAATGGTCCAAAACTTGAAAGGTAGCATCGAAATTCAAGGCTGAGTTACGTTAGAGAACACATGAATTGGACTCTGGATGACTGGCCAAGAGTAATGTTTTCGGACGAGTCGAGGTTCATGCTATGCACGCAAGATGGGAGGCAAAGAGTCTACAGAAGACCAGAAGAGCGCTATATATAACCAAGCTTACATTGAAGAGAAAGTGTCATACGGCGGAAGCTCCATACACGTGGGCTGGAATTTCTGCTGAAAGCTGCACCGAGCTAGTGGTGATAGAAACTGGCACTTTAACTGGAGAAAGATACGTGAATGAAATCTTAAATGAGTATGTTGGCTCATTTTTAGTAAATATGGGCGAGAACGCCATCTTTATGCAAGATACGCTCGTCACCGTACATCTAGGATAGTTTTTGTCTACTTTGAAGATGTCGCTACACGCATGGAGTGGCCAGCACACAGCCCAGACTTAAACCCATTGAGCATGCCTGGGGTGAAATGAGACGACGTGTACGCCAGCGAAATTCCCCTCCAATCACGCTTCGTGAACTGAAAGAAGCACTGATAGAGGAATGGGAGAATATTCCCCAGCATCGGCTGAGAAATATGTTAAAATGTGTAAAATTTTCATATTTCATACTGTACCACATTTTTCGAAATCTACTAAAACGTTGTCATTTTTAAATAACTTTCTTTTATTCAAAATAAACTTTTTAATCTTGAATTGTCATTTTATAAAGCTAGTTCCAATAAGTTATTGAGATTTTTGTTATCGACCCGCTTTCTTTGCAGCCCAGTTTATATATTTTATACTATCGCTTTTTTCGCAGCTTCGCTAGCGTCATAGTTAAGTTACTTTTTAACTGTATTACTAGATATGAATTTTCATAGATCGATCTACTCGTGTCTTCAAAAATGACGGGTTTTCATAAATTCTTTCACCACCTTAGGGGTTGTATTTCTAATAATCCTTTGCTAGTGCTTACCTACAATTTAAAAGAAGCCCGTATGCAAATTTTCATTTCAGTTATCTCATTTTATAATATGTTTGTATTTCTTTGCAGTAATTTCTTCATTTCTCAAGATATTTTTACGAGAATGTGATAAAATGTATTTTCTAACGCTCCATTCACTAACGAAATATATAAAAAATGGATAGTTTATGTTGTAATATCTGGGAGACCGAACATTGCTTGATGTCTTACAAAAAAAAAAACACAGATCTAGGTCATATACTTGGAATGTAAAACATTATCTAAATACAAAGTTTTATCCAAATCGTTGGAGCCGTTTTCGAGAAACCAAATACATAAATTGCTCACTTAATATAAGATTTATTCTAGGGCAGGTGCGACATAGCGTATAACATTATCATATTTAGAAAATCAGGAAAACAAATAAACATCGTACAGATATTATAAATGTGAGATTTTGTATGTTTACTACAAGGTTTTATTATCTAAAAAGTAGTAAGTATTCAAATATAAAGTAGGTACCTACTAAGGTAATAAATAATTTGTTCGAATCAGTTTACGATTGAGATCTTTAGTTTCATACTCTCTAGTTATTGTTAATTTATTATTAACAACTACAATGTAACAATATATGACCGCAAAGGATGTGATATTCCTGTTTGTGGAGTTAAAAGTTTGATATCTTAATATCAATATTTACTAAAAATACCACACGCAAGATAACTAAATGCGGTTAGGGTGGGTAACTTGCATACATGGACGTTAAAATCATTTTTAATATAACTTGACTCCCATGATGAAATTAATGTCAATATTACTCCCTTATATAACAAAAAATTATGTAAAATTGGCATTATATTCCATCCTCGGGAGCAGAGTTATTAATAAAAAGTGTGAAAAATAGGTGAGAAATTTAAAATTATTGGCATGAGTAATCAAGCGTGGTTAAGATATGAATCCAAGTGGTTCGCGACCACAGTGTATAATTGTATATACATTGCGATAAACCTGTCACAGTGGCCGTCTTTTAGTTTGTTTTGTTTCTGGATCAGCTAGTGTACATACTACATTCATCTGCCGAAATGTTAGTAGGCCGGCACAACAGTACGAGCATTGATGGTCACCGTTATTTATGTATTTGTACTATGCAACATCAGGAACAGTACAGTGAAGTCAATTTGCCGTGCTACTAGTAAAAAAAAACATATACTGGACGTATATTCCGATTCCAATTTCCGAGTCCAGTTCTATATAACAGAATTAACAAAAAACTAAACATTTTCCCATTAACTTTGTTGTTGTATTTTTCATTATATTATGAATCTAAGACCCTACCTACTGTTATATTGCCTGGAAGTGGGCGCTATTGGCTGCGACAGTCTTCACTGATGTAGCTAATATCGTACATTTGTGTTTTGTTGTAACATGATTTATGGTTCCAATAAAATTATTATTATTATTAACTATGGAGAAAATATTAGTATTGTATCTATATATATATATATATATATATAAAAGGATTACTAACTAACTGGCATATCAAACCACAGTCCAATGCAACACAACTAGCGAGCTAGGACCGTGAGAATGTGCATACGAGCGGGTTTCTTCTACATTGTAGGTGAGAGAACTAAGGAAGGATTTTTGGAAATTTAACCCCTAAAGCGGTGAAAAAGGAGACGAATGGTATGAAACTCTGTAATTTTTTATCTGATAGATCTATGAAAATTGGTACTTAGACATTCAGTTAGGATTGGATATATATAATATGGGGCATAACTCAATTATGACGCGAGTGAACCCGTGGGAAAAGCGCTAGATATTATTAGGTCCTTACATATGAAATTCGCGTTTTGTACGGGAGGAATATAAAGTCAATTTTTTTTTTGGAAAATATATTTAATTAATCAAAGTATGCACCGTTGTTATCTATGCACTTTTGCCACCTCATAGGGAGTTCATTGATCCCTTGACTAAAAACCATGGGGGCGAGAATCAATAAACTCTTTGAAGGCGGTTTGGACTGCCGCATCGGAGTTGAATTTTTTTCCTTGTAAGAAGTTGTCCAAATTCCGGAAAAAATGGTAATCTGTTAAAGCAAGGTCCGGAGAGTACGGTGGATGTCGCAGACATTCCAATTGTAGCTCATCTGACTTAGTGGTTGTTTGTTGTGCAGTGTGTGGTCTTGCGTTGTTGTGAAGCAGCAGTGGCCTGGAGCGATTGACCAATCTCGGTTGTTTAGCAGCTAATTCTTCCTTCATGGTTTGCAGTTGCTGACAATAGATATCTGCCGTAATCGTTTGGCCAGATTTTAGAAAGCTGTAGTGAACTACACCGGCGCTAGTCCACCAAACACTCACAAGTAACTTTTTCTGAGTCAATTTTCGTTTAGGGCAGGATTTGGCTGGGTCTCTAGGGTTCAGCCATTGCGACGAGCGCTTCCGATTATCGCACAGTCTCCACTTTTCATCACAAGTAATGATTCGATTTAAAATCCCTTCATTATTGTGTCGGTTGAGCAAAGTAACACAGCAGTCGACGCGTGTTTGCAAGTTCGATTCACACAATTCATGAGGTACCCATCGTTCAAGTTTTATCACTTTCCCGATTTGCTTCAAGTGGATTAATACAATTTTATCACTTACCACGAAGCCTGCAGCTATCTCTGAAGTGCTTTGTGATGGATCAACTTCCACAATAGCCTTTAATTCTTCATTTTCCACTTTGGTCTCCGGCCGTCCACGGGGTTGATTCTGAAGGTCGAAATTTCCAGAACGAAAACGTTGAAACCAAAAACGTACCGTGCTTTCTTTTGCGACACCAGCACCGTACACATCATTAATGCTTCGAGATGTTTCTGCAGCACTGGTGCCACGGTAGTACGCGTACTAGTAAATATACCGATATTTCATGTTTTCCATTGTGCGGTAATAAGCGACGACAAAGAAAAAAATTATGAAGAAAAAACAAATGAATGACTGTTTTCAAAACTCAAATGTACCAGCTAAATGAATTTATAAATTTGAATTTGGAATTCTTAACCAAAGAGGAGATACTTCAGATCAAAGTGGTCAGTACGACAAAACGCTAATTTCATATATAAGGACCTAATATATAAAGTGTTAGGTGACATAATTTTTTTTTGTTTTGTTTTTTTTAATCAAATCTTTCTGTCCCTTCCCTACTAAACACTTGAAAATCTATAAACTAAAAGCTAATAAATAAAATAAAGATTCCAAATAAAAATATTTCACCTTTATTTCAATTACATGCATATTCTGTTGTCCTGTCATGTCATCTAGAAAATGTTCCAAAATATCGTACTGTTGATGCGCCATTAATAAAATAGTGAAAAAAGAAGTTAAAATAAAACCATATATGTCCATATAATGCATGTATGAAATAAATTAAAGAAAAAAAAGTTTATAGAAAGCAAAGAATATGACCGTGTTCTGCATGTATGAACTGGTCAATTAATTAAATTTAGACGAGTTACTTGAAGATTCCTACTTGATTTATAATACAGAATTGAGATTTTTATTTCTTTGTATCATTTTTAGAGATTGGCTTCTTGGGTTGTATAACATAAGATGCTGTACTGTGGTAACATAATATTTTAGAAAGAATATAACAATTGAAACCCTGGTGAAAAAATCAGACAAAAATTTTTATTGCTTAAAATTATTATAATTGCTGCGCCTGTAGCTTCGCTCACGTGGACTACAGAATGCCCGCGCGAATCTTGCTACTTTAAAGACAAAAATGCTTATTGTGGGTGTTTCTTAGAAGATAGGTATATACTTTCCCAGACATTTATTGTAGGTTTTTTTAATGCCTACAATTATGTAGTACATTAATTTGCTATATCTTTTATTGTTTACTCAGCATAAGTCATTTAAGCGCCCGAATTGATTCACCATGACCAATTTTTTTTTATTTGTGTGGAACCCTAATTCTTTTTCTAAAATAATAGTAGCCTAAGTTACTCCCTATAGTATCCGTATAATATAAAGTCCCATCAAAATCGGTCCAACCGTTTCGGAGATTACCCGGAACAAACAGACAGACAAAAATTTTAAAAATGGGTTTTGTTATAGGTATTGTATATACTTTCATATGCATTTAGCAAAAAGCTGTTATTTTGACATTACAAACAGATACTTCAATTTTAGTAATTGTATAGATATTATTCTAATTTCTTAATGGAAGAATACATCCATAAAGCTATACAATAGTTAAGCTAAATTGGGACTAGGCAAATTTTACCTTATAAGTTAAAATTAATACTCTCTGTAATTTTGAGCCGAACATTATTTATTAAACAAAAAAAATAGGTTTTCAGGATATTCTTTAATTATGACGCTTTCTTGACATACCTATCAAGTTTTTATATAGTAAAAGGTATTTTTTACACTGAAAATTTGATAAGTCCAATAAATTAGATGACATTTAGATGCCAAGCATGAATGTTTATTATGTAAATATCTGGCATCACAAAACATATTTTCCTATTGTTGCTAAATGAAAAAACACTATAGTACATAACTTGCTGAACCCATGGTTTTATTCACATTTAATTTTTACTGTTCTCTTTCAGCAGCCACCTTCTGCTTTCTGTACTCCGCACTGTATCACACAGCCCACCTGGACTTTTAATACTTTCTCTCTTATCACACTTTCTGACCTACACTTTGAATGATAATTGCTCTGCTTCTAAAGATTGAAGTTAGCCTATACCTATATATAGCCTATACCTTCTTCAAAAAATATATTTAATAAATTTGGTTGTTTCAGAGATCAACACATTCAAAGAAACAAAAAACAATCTCGCAGAGTTTTATAATATTAGTATAGATTATAAATGATCATACAAGATAAATATTAAACTACCTTACTGGTCCCATGCCCTCATAAAATTGGTATTCTGCTTTGTCAGTGGATATGATTGTCCAACAGGCTCCATCATTAATCATCTCCTTATTTGGCTCCTTGGGACAAGGAGTTGCCTGAAACTGTATGATTCGTTCCTGTGAAAGACACAGGTACATGCGTTCTGTATCTTTCATGTAGAATGCACATTTATGTAGCTGTGAGACAGGATCGTCTGCCTCCAGGAGCGCCATTTGTTTGTCCACCTAAAATATAATTAATTGAAAATATGTATATGATGGAATGTTTTTGTGTTACAGTTGATTTGTGAAATATAAATTAATAACTAGTTTTAACATGGCATGTTAACATTTGTTATTTTATTATTTTAGTTAATACAAAACTTATTTCAAATGATTTTGAAATGTAATTGTAATAACAATAAAATAAACAACTAAAATGGTTTTATTTTAAAGTTGAAATTGTGTGCCTTACTAAATTCAGAAAAACCATGTGTTAAGGTATTATAAATATATTTTTAATCTCCTAGAATAAAAATCACCTTTCTTATAATCAGCCTTGGTAATGCCATTCCTGTGACAGAACATACAAGTTTCACTGTTGAACCATAGTGAACATAGCCATCTCTAACTGCAAATTCCTCAGACTCACTCTCATTGTCATCTAGTAAGTGAATGGTAAATGCTCCCCATTGAGTTGACGATGCATGGAAATTGCCATTCTCTACATGTAGATACCTTGTGGATACGGTTTGTGACCTTAAACGATTGAACAAAGCTACCTTTGTTCCACTTGCGATACACAAATCTGCATTTTTCAATGACTGCTTCTTTTTTGAAGGTTTTGATATAACTTTAATTCTTTTACTATTAAATATTCCAATATCATGGCCATTGCCATAGAACATTTTCACTGATAGCATGAAATGTTTTCTTTTATCTGAATCTGATATGTATAAAGTTTTTGCAGCACAATATTGCTTGCCATTGTTGAGGTCTAGCTGTTGCATATCCTGGTCTGAGTTACCAATGCCAATAAAAGCACACAGCTGAGCTGCCTGTTCTGTTTCACCTTCCCGCAACATGCGCTCTCGCCGCAGTCGCCACCCATCTCCAAATAGATAAATGCAAGGGGGAGGGCAAAAGAATCTTTTCTCATTACCATACGATTTCTGTGCAACTTTTGCATGCAAGATTACAACTACCATGTCAGAGCGATCGCGCAGGTACCGCTCCATAGCGTCGCGTGTGAGTCGGCGCTCTTCAGGGCGGTAGGCGCCGGCGCCGGGGCCAGCAGCGCTCGCGTAGCGCGGATACGCGCCAGCCGGCGCCGGCGGCGACGCGCCGCCCGCGCCACCGCCGTACTGGTGCGGCATACTCGCCACGGCTTCGTTTCACCGTTCTTCTTTCCTCATAGTACTCCGGTGTTCAGATCACTTATCACTACCTGAATCTCACTGTCCGCTCCAGATGCATTCTGTTTGATTACTATAAAACAAGCCGAGGCGCCCTCGCTGTTACAGAGACTATAGCACTAAGGCACTCTTCTAAAATCGATCGTCCGCCGTCCGGTGAATCGATACACTTATATGCTATTCACGCCACTAAATAATTACGGTGGGAACTGCCACACATTTCGTTTTATAAACACCTGTTCGAAGTGGGAATTTTCGGACGGATCCGAACAGCCCTCTCGTGCTACACGTTCGCGAATTACTTATCGTCTTGTTTTCAATTTGTTCAACGGTTGTATTTGTCAATAAGACTGCCTTCTTTTCGGTCAGAAATTAAATAAAACTTGTTTAAATTCGAATGAGTTTACTTTACGTACTGCAACGCCAAATAACCGAACTGTCAAAGTTGGCCATAGACACGGAACACAGTTTGAGCGTGTTGTCGTCAATCAATGTTATCAAATCGGTCGCAAGCTTGAAGTGCAATGCGAGGTTGCTCGAATTGCGGCACGCCGACTGACAGACTGACAGACGGCCGGTCATAGAATAGGATGTGGGGTTACGCATGGGGCGTGAGAAAATAAAGTGTGGGAAAGAGTGGGCGGTCGCGTTGTGTTGTAGTAAAACATTGATATGTTGTAGTGAACCGCAATTCGTGTATTGCCGCCCGCGCCCACCAGTAGCGATCGTTTCATATTACAACTGTGTGTGTAATAAATACGGTGAGTTCATGAAGCGAAATGATAACGATGTGTGAGGAAGAGAGCGACGATTGACCGGGGATCTCGTGGGAAACGACCTTTGTTATGTACACTGAGATATACATTAGTGTAAACAAAAAAATCTGATCTGGAATTTAATAATCGCATGCAATGGGAGTTACTGGGCTGTGGCGACTGATCGAGCCCGCCGGGAAACCAGTCCCTGTAGAAACTCTGGAAAATAAGGTTTTAGCTGTCGGTAAGTATCCTGTATCTACTTTAATAATACATATAGGTAGGTACATCAATAGTAGTGAATATATTTTTGATAACAAAATTATGTTTCCAATAGATATATCAATATGGTTGCATCAGATGGTGAAAGGTTATCAAGATGCTAAAGGCGCTCCTCTACCAAATGCTCACCTTATGGGACTGTTCCAACGTCTTTGCAAGCTACTGTACTTTAGAGTAAAACCAGTGTTTGTATTTGACGGTGGGTTTCCAGATTTGAAAAAGGAAACAATTGTGAGTTGTAATTTTTTTTGAACTTCATTGAATAAGTTGAGAGGTTTATTGTTATTTTTCTGAATTAGTATACTTGACAGTATAAACTATAGCTATAATAATTGTATATATTATAGTTATGGGTACATCTAAATAAATGAAAAAAAAAAATCTTATTCTGTTCTGAAAAGATATTCTGTAAAGTTTATTTCAGTGAATATTTAAAATTTATAAATTCATAATAATTACGTTACCATGGTTACTTGTTCAGGATACATAAGTTCACTAATTACACAAATCAAAAAAAATCCAATGATGTTTTATAAATAGACATGTTATACTCTCACTAAAAGCAATTAAAAAATTTGTCTATCAGCATTTTGAAACAAAAGAGATTACAGCATAACATGGAAACTCTGTTGTCATAAAAGGATAATAGTTGTGAACTGAAGGCAATCCGAGAGTTGACAACATTTGGATGGTTGAAAATAATACCTATGAATATATTTTTTTTCAATAATGCAGTTTTAATAAGTGTTTTTAAAATATTTTTTAATCTAAATAAAAAGTATGCCACAAAAACAATTCATTATGGTCTTGTGTCATCATCATTCATTGTATATGTCATTTTGTATGATAACAGTTCAAAGTTTGACAAATTATCACAAAAGTCTAACACTCATATTTCCTTAATGGTGACATCACATTTTCTAAATGGAAATTTAAATAAATTAACAATTACTTTTTCCAGATTTCTATTGTTTTAGGCTTTTTATTTTTAGACATATACTTTACATTACATATACTTTAATTTTTAACCGTACAGTCAACTCGCGGATTGCCCACCTTTCATGATTGCATGTAAAGAGTGTCATGTGTATCTTTATCATTGAAAAAATCTTATCAGGAGTATATGATCCCAAACCTATGCACTCACACGCACATGCACACTACACGCATACTCACACTCCCACTCACATTGAGATATAGAAACCCATAATACGTCATAATGATATTTTTTATGTATATAAATATTTAACTGCTGCATAACAAGCAAAATTTAATAATTGTTTCGTAATTGGCACCAGTTGATTGCAAAAGATAACAAATGTATATTTTGTTTTAAATGGGCTGTGAAGCAATAAAGCAATATGTACCAAATAAATAAATAAATTTTTAATACAATAGTAATGTATGTGGAAAATATTTCAGGCTAGAAGGCAAGATCACAAAGCAAAATATAATTCAGAATCAGAGAGACTTAAAAGAGAGCTAGCATTATTATTAAGTAAGAAAACAGCAATAAGTAGTTTACTGGGAAATCAAATATTACCAAAAAAGAATAATAATGATGAGCAAGCATATGATGATATGTTTAAACTACCTCCTTTACCACAAAAAGATGAAGAAAGTGTATCTGAGTAAGTTCTTTCAAGTAGGTACATATTGTTGTATACAATAAGTGTAGTAAAAGGAACTTAAAACAAGTGTTGAACATGCAAAAGAGGCAATGAATAATGTTTGACTGCGGGCTATGATATAGTATTATCTTTATAAGAAAAGAATGACAAATAATAATAAACTAATTATTGATAGCATACAATTTTTAGCTCTGAAGATGAAACAAATTCAAGTGGTTCAATTATTGATGTACATTCAGTTGACATACAATCAGAGAATTTCAAAAATTTGCCGCTAAAGGAGAAATATGACTTACTCATAGAATTGAAAGAAACAAGAAAAATGAATTCATGGGGTAAGCTTCATGAATTGCCAAAGAAAAGTGACAATTTTTCAGATTTCCAGGTAATTAACCAATCATTGAAAAAATTATTAATTCTTGCTATCCTTTAAGCAAAGCTTTTTGTAATAATTTTTGTTTGTGTTGTACATTTTCTTTAATATCATATTTTATATCAACAATCAGTACAATTTTATTATTTTGGGATCATTCCTAAAAATTTTGAACCAACCATGAATTAATAAATATTAAAGTATAAATAGTATCTATGTAAATAAAATTGATTCAATATTACAGTTACAAAGGCTACTGAAACGAAGAAAAGTTCAAGAATGTCTAGAAGAAACAGAAAAAGAAATGGGTGATAGTGGAATGTCGTTAAATGAACTAGAATCATTATTAAATGAGGAAGGCATTGATACTAAAATAGACTCATTGCCAACTCGAAGAATAGCCGCCAATGATACAACTAGATATCTTCTAATAAACAATGTAAAACAAGTATTAGCAGATGCCAAAAAGAAAAATAAAACAGAAAGTAAAGCAAGTACTAGTAAAAATGAAGCAGAAAGTAAAGCAAGTACTAGTAAAATTGAAGAACCCATTCCAAATATAGAATTACTTCAAAAAGATGAACTAGATGAAGATTTAGAAAGAGCTATTAAAATGTCTTTGGAATGTGTCAATGAGATGGATACCAGTGGTTGTACTTCTAAAACAGATGAATCATGGACGTCGTGCCTGTCAGATACAGATTATTCTGATTCAGAGGATGATTTTGATCAGCCAGATATGTCATCAGCCAAAGCTTACATTATGCAGTTCAGTGACTTCACAAATAACGCTATTGATGAAATTGTTACTGGAACTAAAGCTAAAGATAAAAATACACATAAAATTTCTAAAGTAGATAAAGTTTTGGATGAAATAAATAAAGAAAAACTATTTATTACTTCTAAATTGGATTTGTTATCTGATCATTCTAATTTATTATCAGTTGATAATTCTTCAAATGATAATGAAATACAAGATAAAAATACGTACAAGTATGATACTTTTATCAAAAAGACTGTGCAGTTAGATGATCAAAATATCATAAATGCAACAAAATCTTCCATAGCTGCTTCGGTAAATACTGAAGAAAATATAGTTATTCTTGATAGTAGTAGCATTGATGAAAATGACCATATTGGGATAATAGATAATAAAAGTGAAAATGTGGAATCAGATTCTAGTGAAGAATACTTTGAAGAGGTCCCAGAGATAAACATGTTTAAGACTACTAATACTGTTGTACAATTATCTTTAAATACGAATAGTGTCACAGATTGTGATGATATATTTGCTGACGTTTTTAATAATAGAAATAAAGATACTAAAGTTAACAATGATATTGGAAATACAAAAACTGAGCTACATTTGGATAATGCTGTGATCAATAATGAACCTTTGATAGCAGTCAAAGCTATTAAGCTACTTAGTGAAAATATTGCTGACGTTTGTGATAAATATATAAATGTTAGTTCAAAGCCTGAGACTTTGAAATTCAGAGAGCATGAAGAAACAGTTGATGACCTCTCTAATAATTCATTTGAACCAATAACCATCCATGATACAAATATAACATCTATTAATCCTGAGAATACAAAACATGAGCAATCAAATAGGAGACTTTCAGATACAAATAATGAAGATAATAAATTACAGCCACTACCAACAGAAAAGTTGAATTCTATGGCTGAGAACATTCAAATTGAAGAACAAGATTTATTACAAGAAAAAGGACGGCTGGACCGTGTCAGCAGGAATATAACAAAACAAATGACAAAAGAAGTACAGGAATTACTTCAAATTTTTGGTATTCCTTACATAGTTGCTCCAATGGAGGCAGAAGCTCAATGTGCATTCTTAGAAAGCGTAAAGTTGACAGACGGCACCATAACAGATGATAGCGACATTTGGCTCTTTGGTGGTAGAACAGTGTACAAGAATTTCTTCAATCAAAAGAAGCATGTGTTGCAATTTTTAGCTGACAGAATTGAGAAGTCCTTTAGTAAGTGTTGTTTGTTTGATAGTTTTTTATTTTTTATTTTTTTTTATTTAATCAGTAAGTACATAATTACGTCTAACCATATCTAATAAACATAGAAAAAAAAAATTGAAACTTGACTTTTTATTTGAATCCTAATTCTCAAACTATTAAGAGACCCTTTATTACAGATTTAAACCGAGAGCAACTGATCTTACTTGCTCTCTTGGTAGGCAGTGATTACACAACAGGAGTAAATGGTATAGGTCCAGTTACTGCCCTTGAAATACTAGCTTCGTTTCCATTCAACAAGAAACAATTACACAATGAAAACGATAAACAAACTCAGTTCAGTCATATTGTAACTGGTCTTCAAGATTTCAAAAAATGGGTACGTGCTGGTAAAAGAACTGATAATACGAGTCTTAAGAAGAAATTAAAAAATGTTACTTTAGGAGATGATTTTCCTAGCATAAGGGTAAGTTTCAATGTCTTCAATGTAATTTATTTATATCAGTGTACATAGCATATCTATGCTAACAGTACCTATCTAGGTACTGTTGTGAATTTATATTGATACCGTGTGTATAACATTTAATACGTTATTTTTTCTGTAATTCAATTTTTTTGTTTTCCTTCAAGGTTGTCCGAGCATACTTAGAACCAAACATAGAAAAAAGTGAGGATAGATTCACTTGGGGAGAATTAGACATTACAATACTTAGGGATTATACAAAAATCAAATTTGGCTGGTCACAAAACAAACTGGATGAAATCATTAAACCAGTTTTAAAGAGATTATTGGAACGAAAAAGCCAAAGAACTGTGGAAGATTTCTTTAAAAGAAAAGTAGAATTCCAGTCGTTAGAAGACCAAATGAGCAAGAGAGTTAAAGCTGCAGTACAAAGAATGGGACTTAGTTCAGAATCTGATTCCAAATTAGACGAAGCAGAAGAAAAGGCTAAACAAGGGAGAAAAAGAAAAACAAATAAACATGATGGTACATCTAAAGTGCCTGCTAGATCTTCAAAAGGCAAAGTCCCAAAGAAAGATGAGGAAAGCGTACTTAAAGATCATGGCGTAAAAGTCTTATCACAAATCTTGAGTAGTAAGTCAGGGTTAGACATAAAAATACCGAAAACGGATTACGTCCAAGAAATCATCCCGCAAAGAGAAAGAGATAAACAGTGTTTACTGCAAAATAAGTTAAAGGCAATCGAAATATTCCGAAAAACCATAATCGATCGTAAAAAGAAGGTTCTGAAAAAGAAGACCATTCAACCAAAACAGAAAGCTGATCTTTCAGAAAGTGATAGTGAATAACTTATTTTATTAACCATAGTTTTTAACTTTAAATGAAATACAATCATAAAATAGTCATTTTATTGCTTACAACTTCATCTCATGTCGTATGATTATACAACTTGAAAAAAAAAAACGAAATTAATAGTAGTAGGGTAGGTAGGTATACAGTTTTACGAGGAAACACTTTTTCGGATTTCATATACATCGTTAAAATTCGATAATTTGTTTCAGTTATTATCTAAACTATAATTAGTATACAGTTATTCAAACTTACTTATGTTTAGTAAATTACATAATCACTAGAATAAATTTTTGATTAGTTTAGTCTCAAAAGTGTCCGTATTCAAATAATATGGTAGCATCATTTTGATACTAATGTATAATAGTAGCACATATTATATTTTTGTCTCGACATATTATACATACATAATTGGTAATAATAAAAGCAGTATTGGTAAAATTGGAGTTACAAATAAATATTGCACATCATTCGTACATATAGGCTTTTTAATGTTTATAAATCCTGACATTTATTTTATAGTTTACCTAATTACAAGTAAGTTTCTGTCATGTTAAATTGCAAATCTACAATATTATTATACCATAATCAAATGAAAATTTAATAAAGACAAAAGCTCAGGTGAAATAAATATAAGGCTCTGTGACTAACAGATTCATCAGTAAAACTGGCCAAAATGATCAATAATATAACATTTAATCTGAATATGAGTCGATTAGAGATGAGTGGAGATGTGCTGAATCGGTCAGCTTTAATATAAAAATATTATTGGGCAATTCTTTAAGAATAAAAGCTTATTTGTTGTATATTGGAGCTTTATATTCACTTCTTCGAAGTCAGTGTGGTTGATTTTTTAAATATTAATTCTATAATGAGGTGCAACACTGTCGTTCAAAGAAAGAAGGGCGAATCATTAGATTTTTGCTGATTGAGCTTAACTTTTAAATGTACTTCCTCATTTATAACTCGATCTACGAAATACGCACTCGTTACAAAATTTTAGTCCCAATCTATCGATCATACTTTTTAATAATTTCGCATCTATCTTAGACAAATTTAAAGCATTTTTCTTATGATAATAATATGAAAGTTACAATTTAAAATGATTCTCACCAAACATAAATTTGTAACAAGAATTCTAGACAAGTCTCTGAAATCAAACAGTAGGATTAATTGTGCATTCATTAAATTTCAAAGAGAACATATAAAACTACTTATAACGTTTTTCACAAAAAAAAATACAATCAAGGACTAACCATTAAAATATAATTATGAAATAGGTAAAATATGAGATAATGTGTATAAAGTAGGGATGTAACGATACATAATTTTGTCGATATGAAACCGATTATTGTAATAAGTAATCGACGATACTGATATCGAAAGTTTAGTAATAAATAATGGAATATGTAGGCTCCCACACATGTCTGCCCGCATGTCAGATGATAAAGATTTTGGGTGATTATGTTTCTATTACGCACAAAACTAGTGACAATCTTTCTTAATTCTAAGTAGATATATGATATTTAATTTTAAAATTAATAATAAATAGACGCGAAACAACACAATGCTTAGTATAGATGGCAAAGTCGCCGCTAGCACCAAGTGCCGCTCTCTCGCTTGCGACGAAATGGCAATACAGTTGCTTCACGCGCTTTTCAAATTGTTAGATATCGATTATTAAATAATCAGCGATACCGATCTCGTTACATCCCTAGTATGTAGGTTAAAATCCGATGAAATCTGTTCAACGAAACTGAACACATTGGCCGCTACCATCAGCCAGCATAGTCATACTTATTCTATCACATCACTATTTAATCTACTTTCACGACGCTATAGATGCTTCTCACGAACCAGAAGCAAGCCATGAAACCTATGGTGCCCGTCAAGAGGAAAAACAAGAAGACCATAATGAAAGTGTAACCAAAGTATAGGAAAGTCGAAGCTGCGTCCTCGATGTTCAGTTTAGTCATGAAGTAGTGACAGCAGTAGATGAAGAGGTAGCCGGCAGTCGAACCTGAACTAAGGAAAGCGCGCCACCACCAATGATAGTCCTCGGCGCACAGATGGAAATAGCAGAGCAAGATCGTTGTCTCCGAGCAGGTGATCACGAGTATCACAAACACGAGGAAGAGAAATCCAAACATGTAGTACATCTGGAACAATATAAATTAGTAAATACAGGAGTTTCAATTATTTCATTTTTACTAACTATACTATTTCCAATTCTTTATTTTCTCGATGACAGTTCTAATTTGATAGTTGTAGTGTTGTAACCAAATAAGTAATGATATCGATCGCATATATTTATTATATTTTGAACAAACAGATTTTGATTAAAACAAATAAAGATTACCTGTCGTTATAATTATTTCCTTTCATTGTCGAGTACCTACCTATACCTACTTATTTTACAACAGCTTCGAAAATTTTGAAGAAGTTGGCATTCTCAATCAAGAATTAATACGTGTATGTGTTAAGAATTAATATTAGTTAATAAATTTGTACAAAAGTATCCAGCAGTAGTTTAGTTTCTTACATTTTGTAAAAAGTATCGGGTCTGTTTTCGTGTTACGTTTATCGATATAACTCCATCCTTATCAGTTTCTCTGACTGTGGTATAACCTTGTACGTGTGTAAACGTCATATTTTTATAAAATAATGCATACATAATGTAAAAAAGTAGCTCGTTCAAGTTTTTACAGGAGCTGTCATCGAGAAAATAAAGAATTGGAAATGGTATAAAGTGCGTTTTTTAAGGCTTTTTGCCTATTAGGCAATTTCGTCAATGTCAATACACATTTTAGAAATTTAGTTGTCAAATGTTCGGTGTATTGTAGAATATCCTAAAGATAAAACGTATAAAGTTACAATACAAAACAGTCACTAATTTATACTTAATATTTTGATATGGGAATTTCAGGGATAAAATAAAATTTTATACCCACGGAGTAAACTGACATTTCATGTGTTGCTAGTTTATTGTTTTTAAAATAGTGATGTTAGCAATCGGTACTAATGGTAAAACCGTAAGAGATAATACAACAACTGGAAATTTTTTCTGAAAAAAATTGAATTCTCCAAGGGTGAAGGACGAATAAGAGAGACAAAATCGCGTTTTTTCGTGAGCCAACTGAAGACTTATTTATATTTAGGTTTTTTTAGTAAGATGTTCGCCATATCTACATTTTATAATCTCCTGACTTATGTAATGATAATAGGTAAATAACGGGTATGTACAAAATATTCAAATTATTAAATAAAAACCCTCAGTTCAGTACATAAAATCTTACTATTCAAATAATTGTAACGTAAAATATATGTTGGTAAAACAATACAAAAATAAATGTGGCAAGTTTGACATTCGTGATTGTCAATTTACTCTGTGCGATTAAAAAAAAAAACGCACTATATAATATATGCATGTTATACACCTAGTGAGCCATTAGAAAAGTTTTATCTCCTGTAAAATCAGTTCATACTCATATAGTTCGTTTTGCAATATTACCAACAATGTATGGTGTTTTTAACCTAGTACCTTATTTATTCAGGCTGGTCTTGAATTGTTAACTCTGTATAAAAATCTTCCACCTTCTTGTTTTATTAAAACCACATACCTGACTGGACCAAAGCGAGTTAAGAATGAAGAACAGCTGAATAAAGATACACCCAAATGGTAACACTCCGCCCATCACGATCCCAGGTATCGGCTGTGTGTACAGACTCTGCTCTGGTATTTGTCGAGGGATTTGATTTGTCCTTACTGGATGGTCTAGTATCTATAAATGGAATATAACATCAATAATACATATGGACAAAGAATTTAGTTAGGTACCAACAATCAACCTAACTTACTATCAAGACTTAGACACATCTATTACGAAATTTGTGGTCAACCTAAATCATAGGTTCTAAAACTTATTATGCCAAATAAAAATTGTCTAGCGTAAGTTAAGCGTTGCTGCAGTAAAAATGTGGAAGCTACGTAAATATGTACATTTATTAATTAATTTTCGATTTATACGATGAATTTCCGATTCGTTCGTCCTACTGGTTTTATTATTTTGGTCTACTATAGTTTTAAATTTTTTTTCTCATAAGCATTGCATAATGGAAGTTATTTAGGGGTGTGTCGTGCAAAATATTTTTATAATGATTATCAATAACATCACAGAATATCATAATGTTAATAATAATGATAATAGATTGTCGCAATTCATGTTTGTATTAGGTTATGTCGTAATTTTTATGACGGTAACAATTTGAGTAATAATGACACGTAATGCTACCTTTCTTATATTGAACATAGTATAATTTATAAAGATATTTTAGAGTAAATTATAATTATGGAACGTACCCTCTTCCTGAAGCCAAAATAAGCACCGATAAACGTAAGAGGCATAGAGACTCCAAACCAAAGGGCCAAGAGAGCGACCAACGTCGAGAAAGGCACCGCCGCCGATGACCCTTTACCCCACAATACCAGATTCATTACGAAAAACAGGCAGAACACAACACTGAAAAACAAGAGTAAAATTTATTTCAGTATAATAGTTTTTTTTTTTAATCAAAAAGATTTACCAAAATAATTATATATATTTCTAAATCCAATTACTTTAATATCCATTAATAAAAAAAAATTAGTCGTAAAAAGCATAAAAGTTATGTGCAGAGAAACTTTTGCATTTTAAATTATCTATATTAATAAATCTGTAGTCCTGTCGGTACTTTTAATATTTTTCCAACATTTCCCGACAGCCACTATATAGTTAAGAACTATACTGATAACGAATATGCCATTTTCGTCTATCTGTCCGGATTTAACTCGAAAATGGCTTAACTGATTTTATTTTGTGCACGGGAAGCTTATGTCATTTGTGAATTAAAAGGCTATAAAAATTTTCAATATTAGTTTTACATATCTATATAATTAATAAAATTGAAGTGTCTGTTTGTAATGTCAAAATAACAGCTTTTCACTAAATGCATATGAAAGTATATACAATACCTACAATAAAACGCCCATTTTTAAAATTTTTGTCTGTCTGTCTGTCTGTTTATTCCAGGTAATCTCCGAAACGGTTGGACTCATTTTGACGGGACTTTCACTGGTAGATAGCTGATTTTATAGGGAGTAACTTAGGTTACTTTAATTTTACAAAAATAATTAGGGTTGAGCACAAATAAAAATAACTGGTCATGGTGAATCAATTCGGGTGCTTAAATAGCTTACGCTGAGTAAACCATAAGAGATATAGCACATTAATGTACTAAATAATTGTAGACATTAAAAAGACCTACAAAAAAGTCAGCGATAGTATACGTCTATCTTCTAAGGAACACCCACAATAAGCATTTTCGTCTTTAAAATAGCCGGGAACGGGGGAGTAAGATTCGCGCGAGCATTCTGTAGTGCACGTGAGCGAAGCCACTGGCACAGCTAGTAGTAAAATTTAATGAAATTTTGCACACGGGAAGTACTAAGTCGTTCCATAAATGATGGGCTTCAAACATATTTTGTCAATATTACTTTTAAAAATTGAAAAAAAAATCGAGTAAAAACAGACAGCACATATATACAAATTAATAAAAAACATAGCTAGAGACTCAGAATAATGAAGAGCACATGAGGTAAGGATATAAAACTCTGTGAACTCACCCCGGACACACAGTAGAAGTGAGCAGTATGTTGCTCTTCCATCGTCGTCCACCAAAGCTCTTGTAAACCCTGGCGCTGACGTAGCCAGCTGTCGCACCGAGCAGCACCCAGGCGACAAGCGCGCACGTCATCAAAGCGCCGCGGTTCGCAGGTGATAGAAACCCAAGGCACGCAAACGCTAAGGTCACCAGCGTCATACCGAACACCTGTGTATCATTTTTATATACATAATGAAGCACAGCAAAATGACTCCGCTATACCTAATAGACCAGAGCCAGATTTAAACGTTGGAAGTCCCTTTGCCAACTAAGTAAATGAGACATCAAAAGATTTTAATTTTAAATATGAATTAAAGGGTATGGGCGCCACCGGGATCACTTTCAAGGTGGTGGATCAGTATCTACACAATATACTATTAAGTAATAAAATATAATTTATAGATAATTATACATGTACTGTACAAATTTGCAACCTAGTCGCTTTAAGATTTTATTCAAACAGTAACTTATATTTAAAAAAATCTTAATGTTTTCTATGTACTTTCTTAGCACCCTGCTGCCAGCGCCCTTGCACAAGGGAGAAATGGGAATTAAGTTAAACAGCTATTCAGAACATACACCATGATAATATGAACAATCATAGGAAACCTTAATATTCTTAATCACCTCTAAATTTTATGAAGTAAATTTTGAAGCAAAGAAGTTTACAGATAAAAATCCTACCTGAGATCCTGATCCAAGGAACACAGCAAGAAGCATACCTCGACGCGGAGGTCGGAATACATCACCGTGGACAAGTTTCCAGCCAAATTCCTCCTGAAAATTGTTTCTGTTTTAAAAAGGACACGGATCACGAATATGGCGTTACATTTTATTTGTTTCACCGAATTAAACTCAAAATCGGTTTGACCAATTCTTATAAAATTTTGTACGTAGGTAAGTTTACACGAAAATAATTATTGCGTAATAAACACGTGCGGAGTCACGGGGCATCGGTAGTTCTAAATAAAGTTATTTCCCTGATTAACTCTGAAACACTGAGTATTTTAACCAACATAAAGAAAGGAGGCGTTTCTCGATTTGTATGTAGATTTCCTTTTGTTATGGATGTTCAGCTATAACATCTTTGTTTATGAGTTCATCTAGATCAGGGGTGAGCAACCCGCGGCATGCGGACCACAATTGGCCCGCCAAGCATTTCTAAAATTGAATTTATTTTATCGACTTTCTTTCATCAATATATTGTTATTAAATTAATTATAATAAAATTGTAGTACATACTAAACCGAAATTTTTTTTTTGGCGAATACTTGTCGACTACGTTTTTAAACATGCAATACAAACGCGCAACGTCTGCGCGATTTTTTTGTGACGAGATACACACTTGTCGGTTACTTGTTCAAACATGCAAACGGACGCGATGCGTCTCATGTATGTGAAACCTTCACTTTTTTTTAATTATATATTTTTTTATTCCAATATTTATTATAAATAACGTTTCGTAAATTATCAGTAAGAATTAATCTATGTACGGTCTACCAAAAAAAAAAAATTAAATTGGCCCTTTGATCAAAAAGGTTGCTCGCCCCTGATCTACATGATTCTTTTTTCATTGGAAAGCGGATACCTCAAGAGCGATCTCATTTTAATTTTATGGGCATTAGACTTTCGACTTCGAAGATACATCAGAGAAATCTTCAAAATCATTGAAGTTGATTTTCTTTTTTGTAAAAAAAAAATGTCGTTTTTTGTACACCCATAAAGACTATCTAACAAATATATTTTTTTACAAGAAAAGATAGTTTCATTAACATCGGATAAAGTTAAAGGCACAGTTTATTTTAGTATAAATATATATATATATATCTTCATTACCTGAGCATCTTCTCCACACTCCATCTGATTGTATCGAGCAATGTCCTTGTGAAGACTCCTAAGCAAAATCATTGCGACCATTCCGCTAAGGAACAGAACAATCACCAAAGAGTTTAGAATTGAAAACCACTGAATGTTCGTCTGAGGCATTGATTCTAGAATATAGTCCCATCTCGATGACCACTTGATAGTGTTGTTCTTGATAAAGGTGACCCGATATGTGTATATTATATCCAAAGTTTTGTCAGAATCAAGAGTAGTTGGAATTTTCAGTGGGTTGTTTCGTGCGCTGCAATCGAGATTTTTCTCGTCCTCGTGTTTAATACTAGCTGGCCTGATCTGGAATTATGCAATAAAGAAAAATATGGATTAGGACTCAGTCATTTTCAGCTTTTGATCTGCAGCATATAGCTAGGGAATCGAATTGAATAGTACTATTTGCTTGTATGATACATTTGAACAAATCCCTCAGTCATCATGATTTTTTTGTTTTAGCCATCCGTATGTTCACGGAATTTTTACGCCTTTACATTTATTCAGGGACTAAGGATATTTATTGATGCATTGTTTTAAAATTTATTAGTCGATTAATAAATACTTGAATTTTTCCTTTTCGAGATTTACCTGTAACTCATGACCCACGCGGATATATTAAAAGGCAACAATATTTTCTGTCACCCAAGTTTATATTAATCACCAATATGTATCTATCCCCTAATTATTATAACTATGTATCCCTTAATTATATCTGTTCCCAACAAATATTTTTGTCACCACATTAATTCTATTGCTATCACATCTTTTTTTTTCGATCTGATTTATTTTTAGCCTGAGAGTTTATCCAAAAATAGAGCTGCTGATGACTTTTACAGCTTTACCGGGCTTGGGGGCGAGCGCTTAAGGCACTCAGCCGCGAAAGCGTGGGCAACAAGCGCGCAAGGGTACCACAATGGCCGGACCTCGGCTTGGGCTGTTGCCGCGATTGCAAAGAATTCGCGATCTGACTAATTCCCTATCCGTAAAATTCGAGCTAAACTAATATATACAAGGTGTCCAGAAAGGGTATCGGGTATTTGTAAGTTCAATGAAACAAAAATTATTTGTATGCAATAAAAAAGTTTATTGTTTATTATTAGCATATGAATTGGAGAATTATTTGGAAAAGATGATGTTATCCAAATGATGACCGTTACGTTGCTGGCACTCTTCTAAACGGAAACGAAGATTGGCGATAACACGTTGACACATAGCTATCGATATTGCTGCCATTTCTGACCTGATGTTTTGCTTTAACTGGGTTAGATTCGTCGGATTGTTTTGATAAACCTTACTTTTAAGGTATCCCCATGCAAAATAGTCAAGCGGGCTAAGGTCGGGGCTTCTGGGAGGCCAGTTGATGTTACCCCTTCGCGAAATGACTTTATTAGGGAATAATTCGTTAACAACTTCCATTGAGTCATTTGAGGTATGGCAAGTGGCCCCATCTTGCTGGAACCACGTTCTTGAGTTGAAACTTGCAAACTCCTTCAACTCTGGGACCAAAAAATTTCGCAACATATCGCAATAACGGTCACTATTCACATTAATTGCTCGGCCTCGTTGATCTTCATGAAAATAAGGACCAATTATGCCTTTAGCAGACATAGCGGCCCAAGCAACGACCTTTGGGCTATGCAGGGGTCGTTCATGCTTTCGTCTCGGATTCTCCACTGCCCAGTACCGACAATTCTGCTTATTAACCTGACCATTCAGGTGAAAATTTGCTTCGTCACTAAACAGTATGTTGTTAAAGTTGTTAAATCGCTGCAGCATTTCGTTCGCAAAATTCAGTCGATTAGCATAGTCCGTATCCTTCAATTCTTGAACCAATTGAATTTTATAGGCTTTTAGATGTAAGTCTTTCTTTAAAATCGAATGTAAAGACGATTTTTTGATGTTCAACGCTTGGCTTCGCTTTCGGATGGATAAAGACGGATTTTGACGAACCGACGCCTCAACTTCTTCAATTGTTTCTTCATCGCGAACTGAACGAGGACGACCAGAGTTTTGAATTTTAACTGTCGCACCTGTATTCTTGAACATCCTGATCCATTTCCTAATGCTATCGTCACTTGGCGCGTGGCGTGTACGATATTCCGCACGATAGAGACGTTGAGCAGTCACTATTGAATCACCATTACGATAATACGCTCGTACCCAAAATGCGCGATGCGTCCCCGAGTACTGTTCCATCGTGACTAAAACTCCACAAAATGGCGGACGCCACGAACCCCTCCCCGCACCCTTTAGACGCCCCGTTTCGAATATGGCGCGAAAACAAATACCCGATACCCTTTCTGGACACATTGTACATGACCCTACCTCCTGGCAGGAAGGAAGGAAGATGTGTATATGTATTTAGTGATCTGAAATATGGTCTACATTAACCAGCGTGCTATCGATTCGATGTTCGCGGGTCGAACCCCGGTATGTACCAACAAATATTTTGGAATTCGCGTATATTTATCCATTCAAATTGGTAACACTATCGGCTGACGGTGAAGGAAAAGTTCTTTAGGAAACTTGAACGCTTGAGAAAAGTTCTTGTACTACCACTGTATGTGGGAAAAATATAAAACTATTTATCTGTAGGTGTTTGAAAAGACCAGTTCAAATTCAAATTCGCTGGCGTGGTGATTAAGTTCTTGCCTTCCTGTGGGAAGAGGCATTTGCCCAACCGTGGGACACAAACAGGCCTGTATTATAAAATCATACATAAATTAAAATAAGAGTGGTCGAAAACATTTTACATGTAAATACATTTAACAATAATTTTATTATGTATTGATTTATGGGTTTAATTATTTAATGAATACTATTAAGGCTTTGATACAGACATATTAGTGGACTTTATTCTTACACAAACCTGTCTTTATCTTAGATTTTATCGACACACTCATTCTTTATGAAATCCAAACATACAAATGATGTTCTTTTGTAATTACATGGATTTGATTTTATTAATGTATCAGAGATAGTGATCGCTAAAATAAATTAATATTTACATAGGTACAAACCAAATAGTTCACATAAATGTTATCTACATCATGATAATTACTTTTATTATAGGCCAGCTAAAATAAGCACCAAGTGCGCTTGATGGTAAGTTAATATGTAAGAATTAAGAACAACGATAGCTTATTGACAAATATTCATTATTCTATATATGTATATTATAAAGAGGTAATATTTGTGAATAAGTTTGTACATGGGAGGTAATCTTCGGAACTAATGATTAGATTTTATACTATTTTTACTTTCCAACTTATGTTACTTATGTTTACTTCCATCTATACTAATAATATTATAAAGAGGAAAAATTATATTTTTTGTTTGTAATGGATAAACTCAAAACCTACTGGACCATTTTTTTTAATTCTTTCACCAATATAAAGCTACTGTACAGGCGAGTAACATGGGCTATATCATAATTTTAAAAAATTAATTTATTCCTCATAAAATGGATGGCGTTGGTGATGTTTGTCGTATAAAATTAACACGGGTGAAACCATGGGGCACAGTGAGTAAATAATAAATAAATCGATTCCATTTCACACAAGGCCATTTAATTCCAAAATAAGTAAAATTTGCATTATGATAACTAAACAACTGATATACATACATTTAAAATATTTAACACCCAGACACACAACCAACAATTATGATCATCACACAAAAATCATATTCGGGGATCGAACCCATGACCTCTCTGCTCAATACAGTTTACTACCACTGCTCCACAAGGCCTGTCAATCATTTACCACTGTAGTTGTTCTTATAATAAATTGTTATTATGTTTAGTATTTTCTGCAGTGATTTCTTCTACAAGCAATCTAGAAATAGTGTTAAGACTAAAAATAATCAATTCTCACCTTAGCAGAAATAATGCGACCTCCGTTTTCACCCAATCCAGCATCCCACTCCTCATCAGCGCCGCCGCTGTGGTAAGTGATTTCTAGATCTACATGGTTAAATAGAAAGTAGTCTCCAATGTGTGGAGGAACTGTGTTTACGATTGGTGAACATGTGTCCTGTGTACAAAACATTTGAACTTGTAAATATTATACACAGCCATATGTACAAATTCTACTACACTTCAATATATTGTATCCATTATCATTAAATTTATAATTCCTTGATATTACTCAGTTCAAAGTCTTTATAAATATTTAGAACTAAATAAATGTACAGTATTTTTGTCAGGTTAATTTCTATGTGACGTTACTTCTAACACTATGTACACATTGTACACCTTTGTCACTTATCATTTGTAGGAATAATCATCTATCTATCTTATTTATCGCTCCACTTTAATAATATAAGGTCCTTACATATGAAATTAGCGTTTTGTCGTACTGACCACTTTGATCTGAAATATCTCCTCATTGGTTAAAAATTCCAAATTCAAATTTATAAATTCATATAGCTGTTACATTTGAGTTTTGAAAACATCATTCATTTGTTTTTTCCTCATTATTTTTTTCTTTGGCGTCGCTTATTACCGCAAAATGGAAATAATGAAATATCGGTATATTTACTAGTACGAGTTCTACCGTGGCACCAGTGCTGCAGAAACAGCTCGAAGCATTAATGATATGTACGGCGCTGGTGTCGCAAAAGAAAGCACGGTACGTTTTTGGTTACAACGTTTTCATTCTGAAAATTTCGACCTTCAGAACCAACCCTATGGACGGCTGGAGACCAAAGTGGAAAATGAAGAATTAAAGGCTATTGTGGAAGCGGATCCATCACAAAGCATTTCAGAGATAGCTGTAGGCTTCGGGGTAAGTGATAAAACTGTATTAATCCACTTGAAGCAAATCGGGAAAATAAAAAAAACTTGAACGATGGGTACCTCATGAATTGAGTGAATCTAACTTGCAAACACGCGTCGACTGCTGTGATACTTTGCTCAACCGACACAATAATGAAGGGATTTTAAATCGAACCATTACTTGTGATGAAAAGTGGATACTGTACGATAATCGGAAGCGCTCGTCGCAATGGCTGAACCCTGGAGACCCATCCAAATCCTGCCCTAAACGAAAATTGACTCGAAAAAGTTACTTGTGAGTGTTTGGTGGACTAGCGCCGGTGTCGTTCACTACAGCTTTCTAAAATCTGGCCAAACGATTACGGCAGATATCTATTGTCAGCAACTGCAAACCATGAAGGAAGAACTACCTGCTAAAGAACCGAGATTGGTCAATCGCTCTAGGCCACTGCTGCTTCACGACAACGCAAGACCACACACTGCACAACAAACAACCACTAAGTCAGATGAGCTACAATTGGAATTTCCGCGACATCTACCGTACTCTCCGGATCTTGCTCCAACAGATTACCATTTTTTCGGAATTTGGACAACATCTTACAAGGAAAAAAATTCAACTCCAATGCGGCAGTCCAAACCGCCTTCAAAGAGTTTATTGATTCTCGCCCTCATGGTTTTTTTTAGTAAAGTGATCAATAACTACCTATGAGATGGCAAAAGTGCATAGATAACAACGGAGCATACTTTGATTAATTAAATATATTTTACAAAAGAAATTGACTTCATATTCCTCCCATACAAAACACCAATTTCATATGAAAGGAACTAATATAAACCCATTAATTTTTTAGGTTGTCCACTGAATATATAAAATAAATTATTTAATTAAGTTCAAACAAGCACCATATTATGCATACATTTGAATTTAATTAAGATAAGTGATTTTCAGCTAATGGTAGAAAGGCTAAGTGATTGTTGTGTATAGTTTGTTAAATGCACATAAGTCAATTAGTCTTTTTATCCTCAATATTATTATGTAGGTATTAAATTATAAGACACACATCTCTGCGAAGGTTTAATTAAATACATACACATTGTGGCATTGCAGTGTGCGTGGAATGATTAGAATATGATCACTCTTTACTACAGTCATATAAGTTCGTGCGCGACCGTACTGTTTCCGACAGACGTTGGCGGGGGCGAGGTACTGTTGGCGATACCGGGAGCGGGTAATATAGCGGGGAAAGGAAACGCGTGCAACTGCGTGACGTAGCCACGCAAGTCACACTACACTTAAAGTAAATAGTATTACGTATTCATACAAACGGCCGAAACGAAATGTAGGTAAACCTCCGTACACAATAGTCGCAAGTATGCAATTTATAACTAATAATTAAAAATTGTATTACTATCATGAATTTTTTTTTTTTTTTAAATTCAAATTTACTCTCTATTCTTACTCAATCACAATCGCTTTTGAAACTTGAAATAAAACCCAAGTAGAAATGATTTATAAAAAACTTATAGAATTAGCAGTAATACATTACAACTTAATATAACATTATCAAAAACGTAAGTAGATAGCCCAAGAAACACAGTCGAGGGCAGCCCCTAGTGCGTGTTTATCTGCGGATGCAGGTAATTATTTCAAGACTTCTGCCAAGATAACATACTGTTTACTTTAGTGTATCTTGTAGGCCTATAATTGGTAAATTATTACCCTGACATATTAATTGTGTAATTGACAAGTTGATAACAAGTAAAAGCTGTCAGAACTTGGTAAGAAGAACTTTAAAACATGTTGGGCCAATATATGTTTAAAGATATCTTGATTAAATTATGTTGCAATGACCAACATTATAGTAAAAATAAATCTAAACCAGTTAGCCATAAAGTGGCCTTCCTAGGGATGTAAATTTGCCTGCTAACAGCAGTGGTCTTGCTTTTAGTTTTTTGATTATTATTGCACTTTAAGTACCTGTAAGCTTTGTTCATTTTAAAGATCTATCTATTAATATCATGACTGTAAACAAGTATTACTGAGTATGTAGCCCATAGAATTAAGGCATTTTTAACATGCCACACTACCTGGAGTGATGTGACCCGTGGTGAGTAAAATCAAATTGTGCTAATTTTGTGTGGCAAGAAACACTTTATTAACACCCGACACAACATCGCGCTTATCTGTCTATCTCGATTTATAGTATAGTTATGTCTTTATCTTTCTATGTCACATTCACATCACATATTTAAAGTGTTTTTGCCTTTTTTTTATTTTAGCTTTTTGGCTATGTAGACAATTTTACCAATGTCAAGTGTGACAAATACATATTATAGAGTTTAGTTGCCAAATATTCGTTTTAGTGTAGAATAACCCATAAAAAGGTTACATTGACACAACATAAAATAGTCATAATACTTGATATGGGAACTGCAGGGGTAATATAAAACTACATAATTATGTTAAACATATAAATAAAAAGCATAACTAGGAACCCGGGACACATTACAATTTCATATTAGTATGACAAATAAAGTCACTATATATTTAAATAAAAGTAGAATACACATAAGTAAGTAATCTATTGACATTAGTAGGACGAGCAATATTACAAGGACGAAGATCATATAAGCAACAAGATAGTTTGGGACAATTAAAAAATGTGTGGTCCACGGATCCCTCGTCAAGACCACACTCACACAGAGAGTGGTCAAGGATATGTATTTTCGCGAGGAAAACAGGAGAGCATACATGGCCTAATAATACTCCTAGTGAGGTGGTCCACCGGCTGACATGGAATGGAAATTATAGTCCACCTCCAAAAAGGAATTGGACCTCCTTGCTTTAGAGAAACATAAAATATATTTTCGCAAATAAATTTATCTTACCATATCCCTACGAACTTGACAACCCATAGGGAATCCTGTGCTGCAATACGTTTTTCCACCCTCACTGACCAAATAACACCATGTGACTGGCATGTTATCTAAAATCCAATGATGCTGATAATACAAAGCCATACCCATCTTCAACAGGTTTAACTTTTTAGTGGAGTCTGTGTCAGATCCTCTGTATGTTTTCTTACAAACAGCCTTACAATCAATTTTTTCAAGGAATTTGATTTTGTAAGGGCTAGGCCTAATCCGTTCACCAAAAACAACTTGACCAAGGTTTTCCACTGGAGATTCACTCTCATCACCTATGCAGAAGTCAAAGTGATGGTATTCAAATGGAATAACAGATTCTTCTGTGTTCAGTCTGTTCACATAGAGTGGTATTTCATTCTGGAACAATAATAGTAATTGTAAAGCAGTCTTTCAAAATACAGTATTAACAGTAATATTACTTACTCAACATGAGTATCATAAAAACTTGCAGGTAAATAATGAGTGTAATCTGAATTTTAGGCTCAACTTTAGAATCGCTACCCTTAGAGTTCAGAGAGTTCAGAATCCAATTTTTTTTATAAAGTTAGTTTACTCTATAATTAGGCTAAATATAAAATTTCACACTGTGGAAATAAATAGACTACGAGAAATTTAATTTTTAAAATCGCATTGTTTGTATATCTGACAATATAAATGTCACTTGTATCTAGTAATCAAAAAGTTCACTTTTGAATGACAGGTAAATAATCTAAGATTATAATTATTTTTCTACCACCATTTTTGTTAGTCTTTGAAGGAATATGGTGTTATTTACTTTAACATTTTGTGCCGTATCTTGTAGTGAGTGAGATATTTTTATTTTTTGGTGATAAAATTGGTTAGATTATGTTTGAACTGTGATACAAATAATTATTTCATGAAAATTGATACACAATTCCTACATAGACAACCACAAAAATTGAATAAAAAATAATTTCTTTAAAACTACTTGTTTCTGCACTTTTTCTTTCACATGGGGATTACCTCAAACTCTCCACTCTCTCCCCCACCCTTTCAAAGCATCAAATTTAGCAGTAGGGATTCTAAAGTCCAATGGAATTTTTTATGTCTATCATAAACAATCATGAATTTATTCAGAAATTCAACAATGTAAACTGACATAACTAATGTTTATAGGATATATATTTATAGGGAAAATCTTCCATTCATTCAATTACATCAATTAATGAGCCTAAAACTGTAGGGCAAAGCTAGTTATATATATTATAGGCCACATATGTATTTTGTCATTAGTTTCAAGTTAATCCTATGTATCATATAACAGGAATGGGCATACTCATGCTGATGCTTTGGCATGCTCTGTAGCCTAAACTGCTTGATAGGTTTTAGCATATGAGGTGTTGTTAGATTCATCTTAATTGGAGTGACATAGGCTACACAATATTTAAGTATGACATCTGGGATTCAAATAAAAAATAAATATTTTTAGTCATGAATTTGTTGCAGTTGGGTTTTTTCCTTTTTAATAATTTAGCTTGTTAATACATTGACAATCCCCATAATCCTGAAAACAACTTTCTTATTAGTTTTGACTCTCCAAGGTTGAGAAACACCAAGCTAAAGAATTTGCATATTTTAACAATTAAAATTCATATAGAAAAGTTGGCAATTGCACGCTAGCCACAAATTTAATTCTTAATAGTTCCAAACTTTTATTATTATTTACAATATACCTAATATTGTAAAAGTATACTCACTTGGAATTATTAGTCTAAATACTTACCAACTAATTTAGATTTTTGTAGTGGGCATACTACAAAGTGTGGCTAAAGTTGCAATGGCAACCTTTGTCAGACCAAATAGTAATTAACAGTTAGTCCAGCTGAAATTATAGTTTTCGGGCTTCGCGGCTTTAGCCAAACAATTCATTTATTGATTATAACAAGAGAATCCAAACAAAAAGATAAACCGGTGCAGTGATATAAGATACATTTGAGTGTAAATTATCGAAGAGTGATTTCTAATACTAAGTTATATACGAAAAAGCAGTTTTTTCTAACCTTGCAAGTCTTCTCGGTATCTTCACCCGCTTTACAATAGTTCACAGGGGCCAAGCCGGGTAAATAAAATGACTGTATAGATGCTATGTACAGCAATAAGCAAACGGTACACAATTTTGGCGACATGACGTTATATTATTATTGATACTACCAACGGAGTATATTAGGTGGAAATTATTACAAAACAGGTACGCATGGACGTACAGGTCACAAGAATAAGTAATCTACATAATCGTGTAGAAAACAATCACCATAAAAGTTATTCTATTTCGATTTTTCTGTGCTTCGATTCGGCGAATTTTACCACCGTCCTTCACACTCGGAAACGTCACCAGTAGGGATGAATCCATACGATTAAATATTAGAACTTACTCAATACTTTTCTTACGTCATCAAGTACTTTTGGTATTGATAATTTGAACCCGAGTACCGAGTACGTATCGGTGAAAAGGACTCGTATAGGCACTCGCTCGTACCAGATTACAATTTCACAAAATTTGTGTATACAGTGCCACCAGTATAAGTTGGCGCAGCTGTGAACCACTTTGAACATAACCTGTGTTCACTATTTAGACTTTACCATCATGATTGACTTCTAAATCTGAATTAAGTTCAATACCAAATTAATAACATGAATATTACGTTCAATAAAATTATGAATCAGTTTGTAGTAACAACGTAAGGCGACCGCTTTAGATCTTCAAATATCCACCGCCAACTTTACCAGTGGAAATGTAATTTTCTATTATGCAGTGCTATGTACTCATTAGGCGTGCTATATACACACATGATTTGACGTTTGAACAATCTATGGTTGATGGAAGAAATTTACCCAACTATCATTTTTATAGTACAGTATGAGACGTTATGACGTCATAACGTCATGATACGTTTGTACATAATAATTGAACCTGTAGCGACATCTCTCGCCACAACTGACGCATCAAGGCATCGACGCAACTACGTAGCGAAACATAGCGACACATAGCGACATCTATCGAGCCACATAAGACGCATCCTACTATCCTACATTGCGCTATAGAAATTAACTCAATCGTTGAGTATATATACAAGAACCCGACTACAACCGGACCAAGTCCGGTGAAGCTGTAAAAGCCGCAGCGGCTCTGTTTGACGATAGGGCCCCTAAGGCTAACAGTGTAGTCAGTTCTACAAAAAACTACAACCGTCGGGCTTTTCGACGTAGCCAAGGCCTTTGATAAGGTCTGGCACGAAGGATTAGTTTATAAGCTGTACTCCCGCGAAGTCCCCGATAGATTAGTTAAAATCATCCGCGATTACCTCAAAGACCGCACCTTTCGCTACAGAGTGGAAGGTGAACTATCCACACCCCACCCCATACGCTCAGGCGTCCCCCAAGGTTCCATCCTGGCTCCTAGCCTCTTCAATCTGTACGTCAGTGACCTACCAAAACTTCCCGCGAAAGTTGAGGTAGGGTTATACGCTGACGATACAATCATATACTCCTCTCAAAGGCAAAGATCAACCTCAAATGTAGAATCCAAAGAGCCGTGAACACTATCAAGGAGTGGTTTAACGACTGGCGAATAGCCATCAACCCCACGAAGAGCGCAGCGGTGCACTTCGACCAAACCGCCTCACAGATACCGAAAAAACTCAAAGATCATCCCCTTGAACTCTTCGGTAATCCGATCCCCTGGGTAAAGGAGACCAAATATCTAGGTGTAACCCTAGATAGTAGAGCCTCCTTTATACGCCACATCATTCTGGTTAGGAAAAGGGCCGCCTGGACCCTCGCCCGATTGCATCCTCTGTTATGTGCTGCAAGCAAAATGTCAAGAGACACAAGCTTACGCTCTACAAGATGTGTACCCGACAGATTATGACATATAGCTGCGTTGTGTTCGCACATATGCCAAGATATAATTGGGATCGTTTACAAACCATCCAGAATAGGTTTCTTCACCGCCTTACCGGCGCCCCTAGGTATGTTCGTATGGAAGATCTCCATAGAGATATGGACCTTCCTTCGATACATGCTTATGCCAAACACCTTTCTCGCTCTTATTTCGACACCGCGTCGAACCACGCGAATCCCTTAATCAAAGCGGCAGCTTCATATATTCCCGACCCCAATGCCTGCCGGAGTAAACGCCGGCCGCGTAATATCTTCACTGACCCGCTCGACCAAATCGAAACAGCAAACGCGTTCTATTCCACCGCCTCTCCAAACAGAGAGTGCCACCGCCCACGCCCGCGTAACCACCGTTCTCTCCGCAGAGGACGGGCGGTTAACTTCGTTCCCGCACACCCGTCACGTCCTACCCTCTCTAGCGGCAACCCAAGCCTAGGTCCGTTCCTCGGTGTGAAGCCCTTGGGTCAGGCAGCCGCCCGCGCGATACAAGTGACACTATACGTGCAACACTTAGCTACCCACATACAACATTACACACGTATGAACACACACACGTGCACACCACACAGGTACATAGGTTCTGTAAGGGACCTTTTTTTTCTTTTTTTTTGCGATAGTTAGACTAATGCGGTAGTTAGTGTAGAAAAACCATTCCGATTACTAAATACACATACGCATGGTTCTCTCCTTCCTTCCAGGAGGAGGGGAACGTGCATAAAAGTATATGTTAGTTAGTTCGAATTTGCTTAAGATTAGGGAATTAGATAGATCACGACCTTTTCGTATTCGCGACGACCGCCCGAGCCGAGGTTCGGCCACTCTTCACAAACATTCGCGGCTGAGTGCCCTAAGCGCTCGCCACCAAGTCTGGTGAAGCTGTAAAAGCCGCAGCGGCTCTGTTTTTGGATAGGGCCCATAAGGCTAACAGTGTAGTCAGTCCTAAAAAAAAAAAAAAAAAAAAACAACTGTCGGGGCAGCTGCCCTCCAGAGATAGCACCCGTCTTTGGAACTTTACTCTCTGTTCCTCACCTCCGCTAAAAACCTATTGGAAGATTGGTAAGATATTAAATCACTGAACAAAATTAGAGAAACAGGCGCAAAATATTTATATCGTTGGCACATCTGTGGCTTATAAACGGTTGTTACCAAATACTAGCGAAACGGTCACTCCTTCAAAAAATGATTTATTGTAAAGTAATTGTTTTTGAAGAGCACTTCTAAATCAGATTTAAAGTACAATTATGTAAGTACCGTGGTTTTAACATGTCTTTAATCTTTAGAAAAAAAACGATATGAGTATGTATCTTTTTTAACTGACTCTGAAAAGGTGACAATACGGCCGTGGCATATCAAGGTGTACTTCTACCTCCAGTGGATCCAAAAAAGCAAATTAAATCATCACGGCTTTTAGAAACCGTTAAACGTGAAAATTATAATTGTTGTGTTTGGGAAACAGCCATTTACGGATGCATCAGACATTTTTTTCTTAAATTGTGAAATGAATCATAAAACTAATGAAAATATTATTGGTTTTACTAGTTTTTAAATATTAGAAAAAAAAACTATACGAGTAACTTTCGACACAAACAAAGGAATTATTCTAAAAAAATTAAACATTTTGTGCAGCTGCAAAAGCGATATGTTTAAGAAATTAAGTTTTTAAATGTAGTTAGTACTTAGTTTATCTAATATAATAAATAAGGAAATAGGGAAAATGATAATTCAATAAATCTGAATGTCGAAGGAGTACATATCTCAAACAGTTCAGAGGTAGCAACTGTTTTCTACACGTGTTTTTCCAAGATTATTGCACACATTTACCTTTAGAAGAAACAAAAAATATAATAATATATAATATATAATGATTGCACCTTTAAATTCTAAACTTAATTTTACAACTATTAGTGCAGGTGAAATAATAAGGGCTTTAAACAATTAAATTTAAAACTTACTGAAGATATTTGGAGAATGTCGGTAATAGTAGTTCAGTTCTTATTAGTCAATATTTCACCAAATCTGGCTAATATATGTAATCAGTGCATACAAACGGGAACTTTCCCTAATCTAATGAAAATTAGTTCCTCTATTTAAATCCGGTTGTAAAAGTAGCCTTGGTAAAATAAAGACCAATTTCTGTACTTCCTTCTGTTAGTAAGATTTTTGAGAAAATTATGCTTAAGTAGCTAGTAGAGTATTTCAAGGCGCAAGAGATTTTGGATGATCGGTAGTATAGTTTCACTAAAACAAAATCAACCACTGACTTTAGGAGTTTAGGGCATGATGCAGTTGGTGTGTTCTGTGATCTCTCAAAGGCCTTCGACTGCGTTGAGCACAGTACGTTTATACTTAAGCTGAAAGACTACGGTGTACATGAGACTTCTCTCGACCTGATAATCTCTTATTTAAAAATAATAAAATTAGAAAATAAGTATAAATGGGGCAACCTCTTTTGGATCTTTAGCAAGAAACGGCGTTTCTCGGTGGTTTGACTTTGGGGCCGTTTTTGTTTTTCGTATATATAAACGATCCACCGTTAGTGGTTGAAACAGTGCTGACATGGTTATTTTTGCAGACGACACTATAATTATATTCAAAGTGAAACGAATAGATTCAGAGATTATGCAATTAAACAATACTTTAATTAAAATATTTGAATGATTTGCTCTAAATAATTTACTGCTAAAGGCAAACAAAACTAAATGTATGAGATTTGCCTTGCCCAATGTTTGGTATTTTGATATTAGTATCAAGATAGAAGGGAATTTAGTAGGCCTATTTGATGATACTATTTTTTGGGTATTACACTTGATTCAAAATTACAATGGGGTCCGCAAATTAAAATGTTAGCGAGAAGATTAAGCTCTGCTGCATTTGCAGTACGCAAGATTTACTAGTTAACAGATATTGCCACCGCTTGGTTGGCCTACTTCACTTACTTCCATAGTTTAATGTCTTGCGGTATTTTGCTGTGGGGTTCAGCAGCTGATATAGATACCATATTTTCATTACAAAAGCGGGCAGTTCGAGCAATCTACAGTAAGAGACCCCTTGAATCACTAAAGATCAAGTTCCAGGAATTTAGTATTTTAACTTTGACCTCCCAATGCATACTTTATACCTTAATGTATATTCGTAAAACCTTAGGCAAGCTAGATTTGGTCAAAGATCAGCAGCATTTTAATACTAGAAATTAAAGAGAAATTTAGAATTTACTTGTACCATGTTTTAGACTTAGTAAGACTAATAAAAGTTTATTTAGGTAATAGTGTTAGGTGTATTACAAAATGCCGAAGCACATTACTGATTTGCAGCACAACAAGTTCAAGGACCATGTCAAGCAGGTTATACTGTCATCATGATAGTGATGTCTGAAAGTGACTCCCTCCTCTGTGCATCTACTTAATTACTATTATTGTACCTAATATATTAACAACTATACACTTGAAAAAAAAGATAAACTTGACCGAGTTTGTCACCGGTTCTTCTCGAACGGGATATTTTCCGAACCGGCAGTAGTGTTTTGACGTTCATAAGTGCTTTCTTAGGTCCTAAATTTAAATAAAGAATTTTTGGTTTTTGTTAATATATTGTACATTTATATTGGCAACACTAGTAGTGTAGTTATGGTTACGGTTAAGTTTGATTCTCATGTATAAATTATGAAATGATTGTACTTTGTTATTTATAAAATAAATGTAATCTTCACACATTCAATTCTTCTCCATTTATAAAATTATAATAACAGTTTTGATTTTACGAGTAAGTATTAATTACCAAGTAGGTATCGATACTATCTTTCCGATATAGTTCGAGTAAAAGAATTGATTCTGACTGATATCCTTACATCCCTATACACAGTCACCAGTGCCGATGTTGTTAACGTAAAAATATATTTTTTGACAGTATTTCTATAAATTACCGTAATGAAAACACTATGGTACTTTTTTATGCCAATGCCAGTAGCACATTTTCGAAATAGGCGGAAGTCTGAAAAAGAGAGGTACGTTTTCTTCTTACCAGGTTTCGTTTTCTCAGTTCAGTAAACAATGGTAACTCAGCAAAATTTCTTGCACCAACTCATTAACTCAAGCACAGCTTAAGGTGTTATTAGACTTCACGATCAGTCGCAACCGATTTTTGGTTTGGAGGTACGGCCCGGTCGCAAGATTGTGCGTCGCTATTGGCTATGTTCTGGGGACCGCGCGGCCGTGTCCGCCCGTACTAAAAATCGGCTGCGATAGACCTGCAGTGTAATATCCGCTTTGCTTCGCCAGCGCATTGAGTTACCTCAAATTTGCGCCATGGCGCAGCAAAATGGTATAAGAGGCAAGCCAGTTAGAGAAATGAATATGTCGGCTGACTGGTGCAGCAGTGCGGCTCGGCTCTGTAGTACAGAGTCTGTACCGTAGTCGGCTGTGCGCCAACACATTTGAATTAAGTGTGTTAACAAATCCGGCGCAGTATACTGAATTAGCGCAATTGTGTGGCGTAGCGCAGTGTTACCCATGTCTACAGTTCAGTGGTAAACATAAAGAGTCCAGTGCTGCCATTTTAGCGCTTTCGGCAATAGATTAAGCGGAATTTTAGGGTAATCAACTCCCATTATTAGAAGTTGATTCGTAACGGAAAATCTAGCGCTCTATCGAAATTGTTGTTCAATTATATCATACTTATTATTTTTTATAACAATTTCAAAATTAACGTTATTTCCACTGAATGTTTCTAAACTTCTGATTAAGTTTAAAAGTTATGTTACTTCCACATTTTAATGCAGATATTTAAATAATATTTAGCACAATACATATAGTGAAAAATAAATTACGTAATGCTCTCAACATAAACACGATTAATGTGATTATACAGGTTAGAAAGGGCTTGACTTCTAAACAATCCACATGTTTCAATGATGATCTTCCTGATGACGTATTGAGGAAAATTGGAACTAACGAAAAATATAAATTAGGGATAGCCCAATGATTTTTGGATATCACAGAACTATAGCCAGGTCCATCTGGTTCGGGAATCTTCAAACATTTCCAACCGATGACGCTAAGGATGACGATTCGGTGGATGTTTAAATATTTTAATAGATGAAAAATTATTAAAATATTTGATGTTTTAAGTCCAATACCGTGACTTGCGCTATAAATAAGTAAACTCATTGTTTTCGGAATGTAAACGATAGGTAAAACTAAATTATACCTACAATCACAAATTTTTTGGTCAATCAAACAATATGGTTGTTATAAGTTGGTAAAGTGGAATGAATGTATCTATTTAACTCCTAATTTAAAAATAGCATTATAATCTAGTGCTTTTTTAATCACACAAGTGCTTAGCGGAATCTAGCCCTTTTCTTGAACTGATCTAGCGCCCCACAGCGCCCCACACTCAAACAGAGCTGGCAGCACTGAAAGATTCATTGGGGTTTCCTTACGTATTAATGACTCTATGTTGAGGCTCATTGAATGAGTCAGTTTCAGTCAGTATTTGTATACTTTGAATTAGCTACTATCCGTACAGATAAAGAATGGGATTAGAAATGGCGGCTAATTATGCCGGTACTGTAAGCATACACGGAATCTATAGCGACATTAAGCTAATAACGATATGTTTTAATAAAAAGTTATAGACGCATACGTATTATTAAGTTTTTGTGTGTCAAATTTCAGCCCAATCCATTTAGTGGTTTGAGCGATGACTTAATAGATCAGTCAGTCAGTCACGGTTAACTTTTATATATATTTAGATAAAAAATGTTTTTGCTTGTAATAGGTAAATTTTAATGCAGGTATTACAATAGGTATAACATTTGACAATACTCAGAATCAGAACTCAAGCAATAGCGTCGTTTGGTTACAGGGCGATTATACGGCGCGATCTACTACGATTTTTGTTAATATTTAGTTCAGTATAATAAGGAATCGGGTGTGCAGGATCCGATCAAGGGCGAATTGTCGATCTGATCGCCTACAACACAATGATAGCGTAGTTTCGGTAGTTTAGCTCAGTTTAGCTTCAGTCTTGCGCTGGCGTAATCGTTAACGATAGAGAAATACAATGTTTTACAATAATTTTGTTTCTTACTATATATAAAAAAGTCAGCGATAGCATATGCCTGTCTCTTATACATAAGCCACAATAAAATTATGTCGTGTATCTCCTCCATATTAACTAGAAATAAAATAGACATTGACTTTAAAAATTTATTGATTTATTTTTGTTGTTTAGTTATTTGTGATTTTTTTTAAAGGTATATTGTCACAAAGATTTGTTGAAAATTAAAAATTGATTTAAAAGCATTATTTTTACTTCATCATACAGACAATTTTATGAAGTTAAATTTTGTTCTTAGAGTATGCTATTTGGACACACAGTTTTGGAGATGATGAAAAATTAAAATAATTTGTACTTACGAGAAGAACAATTATTATGACAGATTTACATGGGTGCGTTGGCGGCGCGGTGTTTGTCGAATAAAATTAACACGGGTGAAACCGTGGGGCACAACTAGTGCAATAATATAATAATAATAATATAAAGCAACAATTTTTAATTTCACTAACAATTTTTGGAATAACAGCTATGAATTTTAAAAACGAATCAAATAAATCGGTTAATTTTTTCCGCTTGGAAAGTCACAGACAGAAAGAAACAATCAGAGAGTTGTTGAGCTTTATAATAATAATATTATTATATATGTAGATATATCATACATCAGGCGTGATGGTATGTTTATGTTGTATGTAGATATATTTATAGATAGGTATACTTATTAATGTTAACTTCTAGGAAGAATGAAACAGTATTTTATAATAAGAACTATGTAATTATTAAAATATTAAACTATGTGATAATGCAAATATCATAAATCCGAAATATCCGACAGTTCGACTTTGCGATAATAAATTCACTGCAGTGACGGAAGCTGACGAGTTCGCAACAAGTTTTTTTCTAAATCTACGAGACTACCGGTGTCTTCTTTTAAAGAGATTCCACGAGCGAAGGCTGATATGAGTCCTAGAGCTGCAGCAGACTTGTCTGCCGGCACCATATGACCAGCGCCTCGGACCATAACTTCAGTGAGGTTTGCAGCGATCTTATAGTACCTGTACATAGAAAATAACTTTAGTATTGTACTGTAAATGAGAGGGTCTGTGATAATATTTAGTCTATCAAACATTTTTTAAAAGTTCATAATAGGTTTAGTTTTTTTCCTTAATATCACCTACCACCATGTCTTCGTTTTATCACAATATTTTCCTTCACTTGAAGCTCAGACTGATTGTAGAGATATAAACACACGTCGCGTTTATCGACGCGATGTCCGTACACGCTTCATCGAGCCTTTATTGTTTCAAACTGCCAATATTTTGTTTGTGATTTACAATAAATCAGTGAACCTGCTTACCCAGCTAATTCTTTATCATGGTACCAAGGTTGTCGTCTTACTTTCGCGAACTCACTCGTACCAGAAAACGATAGGGAATTGTACGTGTTGACTGATGGGTGATAAGCCACGATGACATCCAGATGACCACTAGAAAATTATTAATAATAATATAATATGTGGGAGAATAAGATTATTTTATATAATTTAAATTATATTAGTACGGTTGTGTAATTGAATAATACGTTCTCCACCAATGACAAGCCGTTTTGACAAGACAGTCCGTGGTATATAAACTATCGTAGGGACTCTCGACAGATCCTTGTACAATTATAGAAATCAAGCGTGCTCGCGCCCACGCTCACGCATCCACCGTTCCCTCCGTAGGGGACGGGCGGCTAACTTCGCTCCCGAACACCCGCTATGTTCACCCTTTCCTGCGGCAACTCAAGCCTAGGTCCGTTCCCTTGGTTGGGCACAGAGGTAATGCACAAGCGGTTCCTGTGCCCCCAACGCCAAGCGCTCCGGAGGCGAGGTTAGGGTTTTTAGTGGGTACAGTCCCACATAAACCGTCTGCTGTCATCCGCGGCGGGCGGGTACCCAAGATGGGTTTTCACAAACAAAAAAAAAAGGTCCGTTCCTCGGTGTGTAGCCCTTGAGTCTTGCAGCCGCTCGCGCGATACAGTGATACTACATTTGTAATTACTAGCTACCTACATACACCATTAGTAATGATATATAATCGTACTCAAGTGCAGCTACCAGAAGAACGCCTATAAAAGTGCTTGTGGCTAAACTTTGTAAGAGACTTAAAGGAGGAAAGTTCGCAATTCGTATGTATATTTTTTGGATGGTCAGCCATAAATTTCATGTTTATAAACCGATTTAGGTGATTTTTTTTTGTAGGAAGAGGGAAACCTCAAGCATGGTTCTATTTTAATTTCATTGGCATTGGAACATCAACTTTGAAGATACACCTTAAAATAATTAAAGTTTGTTTTTCTTTTTTTTATCGTCTTGTAACTTGAGTTGAGTAGCTCGCCAGGATGGTGTTAGAAAATGTTCTACCACCATGCTGGGGTTTCATCACGATATTTTCCATCTCCGAAATGTCCCACCTACGTCAATCGATAGGGTATCTGAAACATTCTACGACTAAGCCATGATCGCGTATAACTATTTATAAACTTACTTGTAAAGCATAACTTTATAGTTCTCAAGAAGTTCTTCGAGCCACATTTTGGCGCTGCCCATGAAGTCTGGTACCAATCGCCTGTAGACTACGCCTATCGACGTAAAGTTTGTGTTACCGACGTGTAAAGCTCGACGCACTTCATCTCGCTGAATGAAGTCAATGTAAGCTCCATCGAGACTGATATCGTCTTTAAGATAGTTGTATAAATTTGATAGATGTGATTGTGATAGAAATAGTTGCAGGAGATAGTTGAAATACTGGAAATAAAAAAGAATAATGATAATGCCACATATACACCAGCTTATCCAATCATATTATAGAATATTATGGGTTTGCTAAAGATATCTTTCGTGTAAGTTAATATTGGTAGATATTAAGATTTAATTAATGCGTAGGTACGTATTCGTGGGCTGTTGTCTAATCTCTTAATGTGGTCAGTTGGTAACCTTTAACAGCGAATCAATAAGTAATATTTATTATTTATTACCGCAAAATATTAGTGTCTGGCTTTTGATTCCGTTAATTGTGATCTCAGATGTAACTACAGAAAATTATTTATACTTAGAACTTTAGGATTGAGGAGCCCAGTAAAATGCGTCTATTTACCAAATTCACTCAGTTTTACTACTTTATTCCTTTAATACAAATTCGAACACACCTACCCACTACGAAATGATTATTATATCAAATAAAATAAGTCATTAACCGATAACTTTCATGGAATTTCACGCGTTTATAGGTGTATAGAATGAGAAACCAAACTAAATAATTTATATTTTCTTGTATATTAATAGTAAAAAATGACACATTTTCAAAAATATTCATTAATTACTTTTAGAGTTCCAGATGTTCCAGAGTTCTTCGATTCAGACTTGTAGATTGAGGCGTCACTTTTACATTCTTATACACCAAATTTTTGATACATTTAACTAATAACCATATAATAAACAAACTGCCTCGTTAGCCTAGTGGTCGTAAGTGCGACTGCTATGAGCGAGCTTCCTGGGTTCGAAACCCAGGCCGAGCAAAGTGTTATTGGGTTTTTCCTATGAAAATCTCAGTAGCAGCTCGGAGTTTGGTTTCGTGCCCGATTAATGGCAATAGGCTCGCCCCCTATTACATTGGACCTAAAACATACTCGGTGAACTGTGGGTGTACATTGTACACCTCTGCCTAACCCTTCGGGGAATACAGGTTTAATGGTATGTTTAACAACAAATTGCAGAATTTCTTATACAAAATCAGCTGCTTTGCTAATAAATATGTCTGAGCATCCTTTTAAAATCTGGAGTGGTTTCAGAATCCATACAGACATCATTTGTTTACTATTTTACTTAACCATCTGCTAGCCATGGAACTAGAACGAATTTTGCATTATATATTCTTATACGTGACTGTAATATACGTGACTGTAATTGAAGATAAGGCTTGGCACGGTATCATTTTTAATATGAATGCAATCAACGTAAACTGTCAAGGTCATCATTGTCATGCCGGATTCGATATCGATTACAATTTTAAATAAGAAGTTTTTGCATCTATAGGTATCTACTTAGATTATTGAATAAGATGTTCATGTACGTTCTTAATCTTAATAAATAATTTACATCAGTATGAGTAAACTGGTAAGAATATCTTTTCTGGCTTTTGTAAGAGGTTTTCGTAAATAAAAATTAACTCTTGGAACTCTCTCGACTAACTAATCTCGGAGATTCAATAATGGTTTTGGCCTCCGTAACGTGAGCACGTAACTTGTCTCGGTCCTGCGCAGTTTCTTGCCAATTGTTGCGATTTCGGCTTGAAGCTGACGCAGATATACACTGTCACATTAACAATAACCGGGTTGACCAACCGGACGACGGCCAAATAATTATGCTCATTTGAATGTGCCTCCCCAATTCTCTGTCCTATTCTCCAAGCGAGGGAAGTCTATGGAATTTTGTTTCATCGATGAAATTAAGCTCGGCCATCAACTCCTCAATTTCGGTATTATTTCGAAACCTTCAAATACTATCGACTCTCTTGACAGGTTCCAGGATATTTCGAAGCACTTTACTTTACGCTCACAGGAACTGACTTTCCCCATTTTTTGTTTGTGTCCAGGCCTCACAGCATCATATAAGGACGGGTCTTATGATAGTTATATATATAATTGGTTTCCCGGAAACGGCCTCAACGATTTCGATGAAACTTTGCATTTAGGTAATGTTTTACATTCCAAGTTTACCTAGAGATAGGTGTTTTTATTTTTTTGTTTATAAGACACCGAGCGTAGCTCGGTCGTCCAGATATTTAGTAATAATAACAACAAAATGTATATTATAACCGCAGAAGTTAGACGTAATTCAAAAATAACTTACAGCATAAGCCTTCAACATTTCTCCGTTGTTTATAAATTGGACGATAGCCGTTTCTAAATGGTTCATTAAATTAGCTACGTTGTCGTCAACAAGACCCACTTCACGGACAAAGTGGCTATACCTCTGCATCGTCACAGGATCGATAAAGCCATTGCCGATTGCCAAACCCTGGAAAAAAAAAAGATTAAGATCTAATTTAAAAATTTCTTGTTAGTAGTGTTAGTTAAATCACTCCAAACATGTAAATGTGAATCAGCTTTCCTATATTTTTTTTAAAATTAATATTTATGAAAGATAACATCGAAATTCAAACCGTAATTATCTCTTATTTGTACAAATTATGTAAGAAACTGAATACTAATCTTTGTAAGTGTGAAATAATTTAGGAAGGGGTCGATTTCTAAGTTCATATAACAAAAACAATTAACTATGTTTTCTATGTTGACTGCATGAGTTATAATAGTTTTATTGCATACTAAAGTATCCTATATATTTTATTTTTTGTTTGAGAAAGATGATAGTAGGTACGCCTAAAGAAGATAGTAAGGTACAATTCGCCATAGTGCTTAGGTGTGTCGCGTTTGGGAATCAGCAGGTGTAAATCTATTAACCAAGCACCACCCGGTAGGGACGGGATCGCAAACTCCATGAACATGGTAATAAGCCCATCACCGTGGCTCTTTTTAGATTGTTTTTTTTTTGTTTTGACCTCCAGCTATTGTTGGAGACTTTATTTGGGTAGTTAGTATAACATTATGTAATAATAATCTGGTAGCATTATAGTTTTAAGTATTACAGATATTATCTTATTTATATTTAAGTATGTTATAAACTTAAAAGTAAAGCATAATGAAAATTAGGTTTAAGACTAATATTAATTTTTCTAAGTGACAATTGATAATTTTTTTTTTTTTAATAAATAGTATATATTGTTAGATTTTAGATTGTTAAATTTCGGCATCAGCCATTATATATCAAACTTCTGAGATCATTAGAGACCGGCGTTGGATTGCTGCTCTTCCGATGATGGCTTTTTTTGGATTGTACTGTGATTATCATCAGACACAGTGTCGTCACTTTGCCACGCAACTGTGTTTAAATCAAGCTTTAAAAAATAATAAAATTGCGAGCTGAACGTAAAGTGTTTTTAAAATTCTCATTTACGTGAAGATTTATGGGTTCATCCTCATGCCTGTTCCAGTGTATTTGGACGCCTAGCGATGGAATGTGCTTCCCGGCGTATGATTCTCCGGCTATTGTTAGCGGGGCCTTACGGAGTTCAGGAAACATTGTCAAAAACTGCTGCAGTGCATTGTAGAGATTCTCCCCAATCTGGAAAGGGCATAGTAAATCAGAAATAAATGATAATAAAAATAATATTTAAATTTTAAAGTTTAATTAACGTTAAAGGCTCGATGGAAACGTTGAATACCGGTTCAAATTCAAAATAAAAAATACTTGACTCAACTCAGGCCCCGAGAACGCATCTTATGAAGTTTAAATCCACTATCAATAGTTCGAAAAACGTCCGAGTTATCGATTTAGATTAATAATTACAGAGAATGATCGAATGTCGCGATCGAAGTGAATGTACAGAGTGGAGCAATTTCTAGGCATCACTACCTATCATTCACGTAGTTACTCAACCCATAACCTTTTGACAGTAAAACCGGCTTGTCATGATCCTTGAACTTACTATCAGGGAAATAGGTAAATGTGTTTAAGATTCTTATTATAGAACCGAACAGTATTACCTAAACACTCTTTTTTGGTCTTACTGAGTCTAAACATGGGATGACTAATTTGTGTTTATTTCTACTATCAAATTATGTAAAATGATGTCACATGATGATGTGACTTATTGTATTGTTCTTGTCTATATTCGTCAACAAAATCAAACAAATATTTAATTGGTCTCCGGTCATTAAAACTTTAATCGATTCGCTTCGACGGCAGCAAGACTTGCAAGTATTAAGTGGAATTCGATATTGAAATTCGTTTTTAACAACGGGTTTTCCACATACTTGTAACAAAAATCAACAATACAAAATACCTATTCAAATTTGTTGCTAGTTCATTAACATGATATAAATTTAGTTCTTGTAAAAAATATAAAGATGTAAAAATTTTACAGGTAATAGGAGACGTGGTTGTTAATTAAAACCGTTTGAATTCGAAACCTATTGCATACGCGGAAAGACCATGTTTATGGTATATTCTCTTTCCTACTTCTTAACAGTGATTATTCAAATTTGAATTTATTTACACATTGTTTTGCCTATAGTTTTTTTTAATTAAAATTACTGTAAGTCACCTGATGGTCCACAAATAACTACGCCTGTCGGGGAAACAAATTTCATTGGCAATAATGGATGCCATACCGGCCTGCTGAAATGCCTCCTCACATCTCGTTTATAGGACCCAATATCATAGGAAAGAAGGAACGCGTTGGCAGGGAGACTATACCACATCTGCACGGTATATAATATGACACCTAGACATATATATTACGAAACACAAAGGGATTGCATACATCACATTTTAAACTGTGCAAGAAAAGTCTTGTCAATTTTTACGATGGTCATAATCGAACCAGGATTATCCCTTAATAAAATGGAGTAAATCAGTATTAAATTTTTTTTTTTTTAATCAAAACTAACAAATATTTGATTAGTATATAAAGTACATATATGAGGTACGCTTTCACATGAGGGATCCTAAAATATTATAAAGGAATATTAATTTTTGACCGTGAGTTCACACCATAAAAAACAAAAATACAGTCAATTAAAAATACAGTTTTGTTCTGTGTGATGTGAATTGAAAAGGTAGATATTCGGCCAATATTAGCATTTCAGCGTAGAATAGAAGGAGGATGTGGTTCAAGGTATCCTATTATACCTACGTCCATATTTCTAAGGATATAAACACTGGCATGTATTGGCGACATACGAAGCATTCTGGTTAAGACGCCAAAAAAATTATATGTTTTCGTAGCTAAATGAGGATTGTATGAGAATACTTCTAAAGACGTGTTGTTTCCTTGAGATATTTTCCTACACCGTCAGTCGAAAGTGTATACACCTACTAATTCTTTTCATAGGTTAATATAATCATTTCATCACTATATAATTATTGTAATAATAATTGTGTATAATATATTGTACTTATTATGATAGAATTTAATACCGTTGTTTGATTAGTGGCATATCCCCTGTCGTCGTCTGTAAAACTGAAGCCGGTGCCAACAGGATTGTCAATAAACAAAAGCGAATGATTTTTCCCCCACGAGTGTTTAATTTCTGAAATATAATAACAGAATGTTTTAAATAATACCTACTAAAATACACAAAACTAGAAATATGATGATGTTTAGGTAAACCAGTTTATAAAATATGTAGACGAGTTAATTAATTTATTTCGTTGGAGACAGATTTCCTATTTCTCTCGCAGAAGCTTTTAGTAGAGACTATTTTGGGTAATAAAATATCGACAAATACAATATAATACTTACTGTATTACCTTAATTTAACTTTCAAAACGCTAAGTTTAGACTACGATGGGACTGACATGTTTTTTATGTCCTAAGTCCTTAAATTATATAATACTTTAATTATATAAAGATAAAAATAACCTACTTTTCTTTAATCACAATTCATATATAAATATGATGAAAAAAATGTTTTATTTTTAATATGTAAAATGTTAATTAATTATTACTCATACCATAAAATGTACTGGATAAAATTAGTGGATATTTTTAATGAATATATTTAATTTGTTATATATTTATTCATATACTGACCGTTAAGATTGTTGTCATCGCTGACGAAGAACGGTCCTATTTCAGTAAAGAGGCCGTACAGTGACGACGCTCCAGGTCCTCCTTGAAGCCAAATTATCCAAGGCGTTTCTTCTACAGATTTTCCAGATACGGGGAAGTACCAGAACCATAGGTTAGCATTGTATTCTTTGTTCACCTAAAAACAAAAACATCTGATAAACATGTCCTATCTATTTTAATCTGTCGGAAAGTACATTAATTGCCCTAAGTGAGGTTGAAATTTACTCGGCGAAACCTAGGCTAAGATCTCTGAGGCTGGAAAGATTTACAGTAGGTAGCCCAAATATCGATAACTGTCCTGAATACCCTTTGCTGCTTCACGCCCAGGAGGAGAAGAAAACCATTATCAACCATGATTAAATATACAAAAAAATGATTTGTAACGCACTAAATGTCTTCGTATAGACGAGAATTTAAAATTTTTACAAATTTATGTAAACTAATAGGAATTCTATTATTAGAATAACTATTTAACATGTCAAATAAAAATAGATCGTTTATTTCTAAAATATTCGAATATTATTTGGTTTATAAAACTTGTTTTTTAGACTATTACGAATATTTGGTTTTACCGTTAGATATCCCGCATAGCTTTCCATATCTGGCAATAAGAAGTCGGGATCAACGAACGCAGCTTTTCTTGCTTCCTCTATCTTCTTTTGTTCGATCAAAGGAGTAAGCAGGAGTGGAGATCCAGCGTCGTATGCTGCTCTACCTCTGCCAGATTTGTAAGTTTGCTCCAGGAAGGTCAAAATAGGTTCCGGCGCCTCACCCGGCGGAAGATCAGGTAGAGTTAACTGATCCCCACTCAGTACTTGGTGTGCGCATCTAAATTTAAAAAAATCAATTGAATATAATCCAAAGCGAAAATATCTTGAAACGTAAAACTACGAAACAATAATCTGCATGTTATTATTTTTTAAACAAGATTTTGTAGACCCTGATCATGACCTAGGATTACAATTCTTACCGCGACAAATCCAAGTTCCAATAAACCTAATCAGTGAAAACACGACGAGGATATTGTTTCGATGAGGTGTTATTATGTCCGGGTCTATCATCATATCAGCTCAATAATTATTGCATTAACATCGAAATTATACAATTATTTTAAAATTCAGCTCAAACTGGTAAGTGGAAGTACCTAGTTAAAGATTTCGTTGCAACATTTAATAACATATGAATTAAATAAAAGCTTGTTAAATATATCCTAACATCATAACAAATACCTATAGTTACTGGCTTTTTGTTATATTTTATTTATTTTATTTTAATATTTTAAGAAAACTTACAGCTAAGTACTTATTTAAGTTACATGTATAAATTAATGAAGGCCATTTACAAGTTCTCACATATAATTATGTACTTATATATAAAAAAAAAAAAAAAAATAAAGTAGACGGAAGAACACAAAAATATTAACAAAAGAAATAAGAATTCAAAAGAGCTTTCAACTTCTGCACAGTTGTATTAAATATATCAATGTCTAAATCACTAACTAATTTATTCATACTGCTGCTTACTCGAATGAAATAGGAATTTTGTCTGTAGGTAGTTCTAACTATAGGACTATAAAGTATGTTAGGGTTTCTAAAAGATGCTGCCGGTACACGTAGGTTAATTTTGCTCAGTATCTCCGAACAGTCAACTAGGCCATTGAGTATACACAAAAGATATGATACATCAGCTATTTCTCTTCGTGTATACAGCGGGAGCATATGAATTTTTTTACAGCGCGATGTGTAATCTGGTACAATTATTTCAGATTTAAACTGTAGGAAACGAAGAAACCGCTTTTGTATTTTCTCAATGCGTGTGATATATATATTATAATTGGGGTTCCAGACTTGAGATGCGTATTCAAGATGGGTTCGAACAAAAGAACAATAAAGAATTTTAAAAGTTTTAACACATTTAAATTCATTGGATAATCGAAATACAAACCCTAATGCTTTAGAAGCTTTTTTGACAACATTATCAATATGCTTATCAAATATTAGTTTGGAGTCAAAAAGAACACCTAAATCTCTAACAGCATTAACTCGTGATAATTTAGTATTTTTAAGAAAGTAATTGTGCAGAATCGGATTGAGTTTACGGGTATATGTTATAACTTGACATTTCGTGACATTTAAATCTAATTTATTGAGAGTACAATAATTTTGAAACTTATCTAAATCATATTGAATACGAACTACATCGGAAACAGTTTTAACAGGACATATAATTTTAAGGTCATCAGCGTAGAGAAGAATTTTGCAAGTGGTAAAACAGGATGGTATATCATTAATAAAAATGTTAAAGAGCAGAGGACCCAATAAAGATCCCTGAGGAACTTCTGAAGGAATCTGCATCGGCGAAGATGTATAGCCATTTAGAACTACAGTTTGGCATCTGTTCTTGACATAAGATGAAAACCACCTAAACAAATTACCCCGAATCCCTATATCTCTCAGTTTGCAAAGCAGGATTTCATGATCTATCCTGTCAAATGCTTTACTGAAATCAGTATAAATTACATCTACCTGGGCAGGCTCTGACATGTAGTAAGTTATGTAATCACTAGACAGATTACAGATACATACTACATACTACTACTACTACATACTACATACTACATATTTTGAAGATATTCCAGAAATAACAAAATTAAATTAAAGTACCATAAAAAAAAATCAAAAACATGATTTCGAGACAGCTCATGAATTGTATTTAGGATACACTAAAATCTCGTAAACCAAAATTAGTGCCTTATTAATAACTCATGCCTTAGACCGTGAGTACAAGAGATTTACTATATTTGTACATTTAAAAGCTAAGTTTATTAAATACTAACTTCGTTGCGTTAAGTTGGTAAATCGGTGAAAGATTGAATACATTGCCTAAGAACTTAGAAAGTATAAGAGCGTATTTTCCCAAGCATTGTGTCGTCATGTATATATGTGGCTATAGCTGCAAAAGCGGTTTTTGGTATTACTTCACAACCGAACAAACGTTGAGGAGACAATAAAATTAATTTAATAAGGTAGCACTAGCTACTAAGGTATGCACTCATATTAAAAGATAATTGATAATGTAATGGTTTGATTTCTTTCTGATCATATTAACATATAAATAACAATCCAATCCAAGTAATCAGGAATAAATAAAGGATAAAGTTTCCAATTACATTGTCCCTTTTGTTTATATCTATCTATTTAAATAAAATAAGGTTTCTAGTTGTGCGCGCATCACGCAAAAACTACTGGATACATTTGTATAATTAGATAATAGGACATTATTATTTAAAAAAAAAAAAACAGTTATATCATAATTCAATAAAGAGTTATTAAAGTTTAAAGAGTTTACGATTTTGATAGCTTTACGCGTTCTTATGACGTTTACACGAGCCCAGCTAATATAAGCGTACTTATACTTAATATTAGGTCCTTATATAAGAACTTAGCATTTTGTTGAACTGGCTATTTTGATCTCAAATATCTGGCGTTTGGTTAGGAATTCTCAATTCAAAATTATTTCAAATTTAGGCTTGTGTATCGTGTGTAGTGTTCATTTGTTTTCGCACCTTTTATTTTCTTTGATTTTGGTTTTTCTTTAATTTCATTGCTGAAAATATTGTGGGAGCGAGAATCAATAAAATCTTTGAAGACGGTTTGGGCAGCCTCATCGGAATTGAATTTTTTTCTTTGCAAGAAATTGTCCAAATTTCGAAAAACGTGGTAATCTGTTGGAGCGAGGTCAGGGGAGTGTGGTGACTGTCGGAGACATTTCAACCGCTGTTCTTCTAATATAGCGACCGTTTATCGTGAAGTATGGGGTCTAGCGTTGTCTATAAGCAGCAGTGGGCTAGAGAGATTGACCAGTCTTTATTGTTAAGAACTAGCTTTTCCATCATGATTTGCAATTGTTGACAATACAGATCTGCCGTTTTCGTCTGACCAGATCTTAGGAAGCTGTAGTGTATGACACCAGCACTGGTCCACCAAACACTCATCAGTACCTTTTTCAGAGTCAACTTTCGCTTGTGACAGGATTTGGCCGGTTTTCCTGAGTTCAACCACAGTGATGAGCGTTTCCGATTATCGTAAAGGATCCATTTTCCGTCACAAGCAACAAATTCAAAATTCCCTCATTTTTGTGACTGTTGAATAATGTAACGCAGCACTCAATGCGTGTTTGTTGGTGTGCTCCAGTCAATTCATGTGGTACCCATTTCTCGATCTTTTTCACTTTCCAATTTGTTTCAAGTGAATTATAATTGTTTTATAACTCGCACCGAAGCCTGACGTGGTTTGCCATGGATCTGCTTCCACGATCACCTTTAATTCTCTATTATATACTAGGGTCTCCGGCCGTCCACGGAATTTGTTTCTCAGGTCAAAATTTCCAGAACAAAAACGTTGAAACTAATAACGTACCGCACTTTCTTTTACAGTAGCTTCCCCATACACATCATTAATCCGTCGAGCTGTTTCTGCAGCGCTGATGCGGTGGAACTCATATTCGCAAAAAACGCGATATTTTAAGTTTTCCATTTTGTGAAAAGAACGATGTCAAATAAAAATCAAATGGTGCGAAAACAAATGAATCACTATTCACTATACATATTCGAAACGCAAATACACAAGCTTAAATTTGTAATAAATTTGAATTTGGAATTCCAACCCAAACGCCAGATATTCGAGATCAAACTAACCAGTTTAACAAAACGCCAACTTCTTAGGTACTATATTAGTGACACGAGCGGAGCCGTATAAATGTAACACATAACCCTTGCAGGCCAAAAAAATATTGTCTATACTGAAGTAAAATCAATAATCAGTGATTTGTTTTTAATTATACGCGGGTGTAACCGCGGGGCACAGCTTGTTATATAAATAAAAAAATAAATGTTGTTCGTTGGTAAGCGCATCACTTGAGAACGGCTGAACCGATTTCGGTAATTCTTGTTTTAAATATAACAGTACGAATAATGTAAAGAAAATTTGGAAAGTTAGCTTGTAAATTTGTAATTGTAATTTGTAAAATTGTGTAAATTTCATATAATTTAATATAATTTCATATAAATATGAAAACAAGATGATTACGATTAGAAAAATGGAAATATTTCATTCCCAAATTGTTTTGTTTACTATGGGCCCGGAAACGTTTTCAGAAAATAAAAAAACCGCATAAGTGGCACTGTGATCGATTTAGTAATTTCTGAAAATGGCAGAAAATCTAACAGGCCAACTATTATTGTAGAAATAAAACGTTTATATCCGATATTTTGTAAAAAAAGTTTTATTTTCGATGTACGGACAAGAGTTTTATTATTTTATTGATTTAACAATAGCGATGATAGATGAGTACTATTCTCGGCCTCGACTTCACTTTCCATCAGGTATGACTGTGGCCAAGCATTGAAAAGTACACCTTATTTAAAAAAGGAAAAATTAAGAATAAATTTTGCATCAATTTTCTAAACAAATTTGAATATGGATAACAGATACATTATTACTAAATTTTAATTTTATGTCAAACATACATAATTATTTAATACAGTAAATACTATTAGTGAAATGGTGACGAACGTAGGTACTTACGTTAAAAATATAATGGTCCAGACGAAAAACATGATTACGAGTCACTACTCAAAGGGTCCTGTCTGCTTGCTCTTCTACAGCGGAATGGGACCGGTGTCCTAGCGACGGGAACCTTGTATAGTCAGCCAGTTCTCGCTGTGCACTTGCGCCTTGAACTTGGATTTATCTCGATCTCCTATACAGCGTGTTTCATTTATTATTGTTTACGAAAAAAATAACAATATTTTCTTTTTTTAATTCTAGAACACATAATTCCAGAATGTTTAACTTATGGAGAAATGTTTGGTAACTACGTTTTATGCGAATTTACTACAAGTATCTTGTTTTAAAAATAAATTAACTGTTCGCGCCACCAACTTTGTTCATGTAATATAACTTTATCGTAACTGATAATCCTTACAGAAGAGCGTAATTATATGCAGCCTAGATCCTTTATCGGGTTCACTTCTATGGATCCTACGGATTGGCTAATCTATTATGGAATCGATTAAATTATAACCTAATTTGAATATAAATCAAAATGTAATCAAAATATTTTTTATTCAATTTGGCCTAAATGAAGGCACTTATGAATGTCAAAATACTACCACCGGTTCGGAAAACATCCCAGCCATCGAGAAGAACCGACAAGAAACTCGATCGGATTTATCAACATTTTCAATGTCTTTTTTAAAATAGTCTTTTAGTTAGTTGTGGTTATAATAGTTGTTTAGTAGTTTAGTTGGATAGTATAGAACAAAAAAAGGAATGAACTTAGGTATACATATTATGCATTTATGAACGTCACTTACTTAATTAAGTTATTTATCTAAATATTACATACTAATATATTTATTTAAAAAATTGTATAAATTCGTTTTAATAAAATATTGACTTCTTAGTATAGGTTATCCATTTCAAATTTCAATGTCACTTCAAAAAGAACCAACACATTTATATCAGTTAATTTTAATAAGTTTCTTCTTTGCTTGTAAACAAGGTAAATTGAAAATTTAATAAGCTCCCAACACAAGTGACCTGTTCATTGAAGAGCTGATAATCCATCCGCAAACGGCTGAACGGATTTTCTTGAATCATAGCTAAGAACACTCTTTATCAAGTCACCTTTCAAACAAAAAAAAAAAACAGACCAAAATCGGTTCAGTTATCTGTGATCTACGATGAGACAATCAGACACACGCGTTAAACTTATAAAACCTCTCTTTTTGTGTTGGTGGTTAAGAAAATAGTACAGAGAATCATCTCTGTTCGATATGTTTTCCAACTCAACCTGTATATAACCGGTGAACAGGTATGGGGTACCAATGACCTGTTTAACATAATGACGCTCCCACGGTCCGACATTCGCGATAGATTCTTGCACGCTCTCAGATGTGATTTGCTCTATATTTAGGATGTTCGTAGTAAAACAAACATCGATGCGATACATTCGCTCCGTGATCGAAATCACTAATGGAGTATTACGATCATCTTGATACAACTGAATTGATAACTGAATTTCCCACGCTCGTAAAAACCGCTCGAGTTTCGCTTCTCGTTTTTTTTTTTGTATTGTATTTTATATTTCCAAACGATTCATTTCTTGGTACCAGTTTTATTAGATTAATGAGTCAGAATAGTAAGGGATATCATGTGGTGTTGCTTCATTTTTGGTTTTATAAATATGTATCTATATAAATATAAATAAAATGATATTCGTTGGTCAGTGCGTCATTTGAGAAAGGCTGGACCGATTTGACTATTTAATGTTTTTAAAAATTAGAAAAGTTTCCCGGAAAATGTTCAAATTTGGAAATGTCTTCTTGTACGTCCTTTTTTTATCAAATTCTTCTATGAACTCTAGACCATAACTGATGATTCATAGGATGGATATGCGTAATTGTTTCTTTTTGTTTTGTTTAGGTAGTGCAAAAGTTATTACTTAAATAGGTGACGAAATTACGAGTTATTTAACATGTACTGAGAAGAGGACTAGCTAGTTGTAAACAGAAAATGTTTTAAACTAATTAAACCTCAGGATTTAGAGAATAGAATACATTTTATATACACTAAATATAATGCTCTATTATGTTTGCTGTCTCCGGAGTTGTAAAGATACGGGTAAATGATTAAGAACATAATTAGTAAATAGTATTTACATATCATATACACATATTCGTGTTAAATTTGTTCGACCAACTCTCCACAACAACGTGTGTAGTCTAACGTTGTTTTCATTCCCGCAAGTTACATACAGCTTGCTATATTGCTTACCATTTATGGTTACCGCTACGTTCATTAGCCTATAACTTTCCTCAATAAAAAAGCTATAAAATGCAAAAAGAATTTCTCTAATCTGAACGGCAGAAACAAGTGCGTGCAACAAAAAAAACTTGATCTTTCTAATATTATTATATTAATTCGTGAAGAAAAACTTTCTACCCCTTTTAAAGCGTATTGCGTGCACGGAAGACTGAGATTTGGTATGGTTAAAGTTTATATGGAGAAGGAATGCAGAAAGCTACAATTTATCTACAATATCTGTTAGTAATATATTAAATTAATACTGCGAATCCTAACCCGACCTTTGCCATTGAACTTAGACCTCCCAAAATATATATATTGTCACTCAATGAAAAGCAAGTGATATAATATTAATTGTTTAGGTTCATACTCCAAATGTCAAACTGAAAATAGTATATAATTAAAAAGTCACTGGTCGAATTTCGATCATTGGGCGACCGCTAGTACTTATAGATAGCCTTAGCATATTATACCCTTCCTTATAAAAGAAAAAAAAAAATAGATAAATAATGTTCTATTTTTCGAAATTACGAATTTCGATCATTGGGCGACGGCTGGTTAATATAGATATGTATAAACTATAATGTATAGTTAGTAAGATCGAATCGAATGGATGGTTAGATTGCGAACTGCAAGCCAACAGGCCAAGCCGAGGTTCGACCACTTTGGCACCCTTCCGTCTGTTGTCATTTCGGCTAAGTGCCTTCTTACACTCGTCATAAAGCCCGGTGAAGCTGTTAAGCTCCCGAAAGCCAAAAGTGCTAGTCAGTTCGAAAAAATAGTTAAAATTGAGTAGCTTAGCAATAAACCCGATCGAGTCACTTGCGCCATAAATATACGGAACTTTATTCGATCGAATCCTACGTTAAGCCCCTTGCGAGATCATATTTCGCCACATCCACCCTCTCCTGCGGCAACTCGGGCCTAGATCCATTCCCTCGGTATGGAGCCGTTGAGTCTAGCAGCCGCTCTTGCGATACAGTGATTCTGTACTTGCATTCACTAGCAACCAGCAGTCACCATTACACTGCAGCCCACACTCGTGCACAACACACAGGTACTTAGGTTCTGTAAAGGACCTTTTTTTCTTTTTTGTAATAGTTAGTTTAGACAAAAAATAACAGATCACTAAATACATATACACATGTTCCTTCCTTCTTCCAAAGAGGCAGGAAAATATATATATGTATATTTCAGTTTAGGTCGAATTTCTACGGATAGGGAATTAGCCAGTTCGCGACATAATTGCAACTACGACAACAGCCCAAGCCGAGGTTCGGCCACTTTGGCACCCTTGAGCATATTGCTACGCTTTCGCGGCTGAATGCCTTAAGCGCTCGTCCTCAAGCTACGGTGACGCTGTAAAAACCGTTTGAGGCTCCAGGGCCCATATGGCTACCAGTATAGTCAATTCTAAACTTAAAAAAATGTTTCTTGCTGGCTCTTCTTAATGACTGGGATGTTTGACGAACCGATTTTAGTGAGTGTTTTCACGTTCATAAGTGCCTTCTCAGGGCCTGTTTTAAATTAAATGAAGATTAGTCATAGATGCTAATTTCGTTCTATAGTCCTCGAATAGCCAGTTGCTTTCACCGTGATATATGAAACCCGGAGGATCATAATCTCTTGGACGTCACCGCTAATCTTAGATTATAATTAACTGTCTTATCATTAGGTTACGGCCCGTTTATACATACATTCAATCATTTACGAGTCATTGACGATTCATTGAAAACACTGTCAAGAAATTATGTATCCCTAAAAAAATAAAAATGAATTGTATTAAATAACAATTCGGAAAAAATATCGATACGATTTGTGAAAGAGCCCTTACTATGGTTTCTCCAGCCCGTATGTAAAAAAAACGTATTTGAATAAGTTCCCACGCTCTCATTCGTCGAGTTAAATTATTTCAATTGAACGTGTCTACATCTTGTTGTTAATATCTACTATGTTTGAATACAAAGCTTTAATACTGGCAATAATAGCGTGCGATTCTGGGAAGAACTTACTATATTTTTATGTGATAAAATTATTATTACTAGCGATCGCCCTAACACTATTTTTTTTTTTTTTTTTTTTTTTTTAGATCTGACTACACTGGTAGCCTTAGGGGCCCTAAAGCCGCTGCGGCTTTTACAGCTTCACCGGACTTGGGGGCGAGCGCAGAGGGCACTCAGCCGCGAAAGTTTTGTGGACGACTCGCACGAGGGTGCCAAAGTGGCCGGACCTCGGCTCGGGCGGTCGTCGCGTTCGCAAATAGGTCGCGATCTAATCGAATCCCTACACCTACGATTCGAGCTAACTAAATATACACATAGGCATGTTCCCTTCCTCCTGGGAGGAAGGAAGGAACCATGCGTATGTGTATTCAGTAATCGGAATGTTTCTACACTAACTAGCGCTAACTAACTAGCGTAAAAAAAAAAAAAAAAGGTCCCTCACAGAACCTATGTACCTGTGTGGTGTGCACGTGTGTATGTTCATACGTGTGTAGTGTTGTATGTAGGTAGCTAAATGATGCACGTACAGTGTCACTTGTATCGCGCGGGCGGTTGCCTGACCCAAGGGTTTCACACCGAGGAACGGACCTAGGCTTGGGTTACCGCTAGAGAGGGTGGACGTGACGGGTGTGCTGGAGCGAAATTGACCGCCCGCCCTCTGCGGAGAGAACGGTGGTTACGCGGGCACCCTAAGACCAGCGACCAGCGACTTTTTATCGTAAACTATTTTTCTTTTTGACATTTGCAGTATTGATGAACCTAAACAATGAGTATTATTTACATCACTAGCTGTCACTTTGAGTGACAATGTCAATATTTTGGGAGGTCTAAGTTCAATGGCACTGGTCAGTTTTTGATTCATAGTATTATTTTATTTAATTTAATATATTAGTAGCAGATATTATTAATATATTAGTAACAGATATTATAGATAAATTTTTGCTTTCTGCACTCCTACTCCATATAAACTATAACCATGCTAAATTTCAGTCTTCCGTGCCGCAATACGCTTAAAAAGGGGTAGAAAGCTTTTGCTTCACGTATTAATATATCGATTTTTTAACCCCTCAACACAAAAAGAGGAGGTCTCAGTGAATCTGTTTATCTTTGTGTTTTGATCTAGATTAACCGATTTTAATCTAGTTTATTTGTTTGTTTGACTTGATCGATAGTGTTCTTAGCTATGATTCAAGAAAATCTGTTCAGCCATTTAAAGATTATCAGCTATTTTATAGTTAATAAATAGATGTGAGCCTCTTCCAGAGGTCTGATTTAGACGAGATTTTGTAGTATTTGGGCTCATTGAAATGGTCTCAAGTATTGGTTACTTGTGTTGGGTGTTTATAAAATTTTCAATTTACCTTGTAGCTAATCATTTTTAGTTAACTTTATGATGTGATTGACTCAAGAGGGTGACACGCTGAGCCTAGTGGGAACAGACTGGCAAGATCAGATGCTGGAACACACTATAGGTTTTAATCGATAGATTTTCAACTTAAGGCGGGCATTAAAAACGCAATGAGTGTATCCTGTGGTTTCATCACACTGAAAAAGAGTAAGCAAGTTTATTCCGTGGTTTAATCACGATGTTTTCCCTTCACCGTAAGCTCATTGTAGGAATTGGAACTCGCGTTCATTGACTCTGTCTTCATACACTTTACGACTGAGTCGTCATTGCTTGTGCTTGCATCTCCTAGATGGTAGGACATTCAAATTGTGTCCGACAGGAACACGATTCGCTCCCAAGACCGGTGGAGCTGTCAAGGCCTCTAATGGCGCCAGGGCTCTTAAGGCTAACAGTCTGAAAAACAGAAGGAACGCGATTCGCTACCATCATATACTAAGTGTAACACCTGCCGAAGTAGCACGCTTAGGCGTGTCGGGTTCCGTGATCAACCGGTGTATATCCAGTGATCAAGCGGGGTGGTAAATATGTGTACCCAACTGGGTCGCGACACATGCATACGGTAATAACGAGACTCCCTTCTGATTTGTGGGATCAGCTAGTGTATAGCTGCCAAGAGGCTGGCATAACAACGGCGATCGGCGACGGATTTCAGTTCTTACGGTGGTTGTTGTTCTTTTTGATGTGTAACATCTTTCCTTTCGCTTTCCTGCAATCTGTGGGAGTGATTTCGTGAAAAGGGATGGAAGTGTATAACAGGAAGCCGGTGAAACACGCGCTTTTTTATTTGACAAATGAGCGTGTGATATTTGATTTGACCAATGAGCGTATGCTATTTGATTTGACCAATGTGCGCGCGCGGTTGTAGTGTTGGCTATCATATGTTACTTACCTATTTTCCGAGAGGTTGGTATTGTCAACCAACAGTGTGTACACACACGCATGTGTAACGAAATAGTGAAAGAAAAATTGAGAAAGAGAACGCATCAGCTGTGCGCTTAAGCTCCAGTGTTGTGTAGCAAGTGTGCTGTTATATAAACTAATTTATATGTACTTATGTATAAACTATATTAAGTCATATTTTACACATCATGTGCGACTACTGTAAGGATCGCTCGATTTTTTTAAATTATACTGGGCTACCATTAGACGAAATGTTGTCGCTATGATAATAATTAATGTACATCTATATAAAAAAAAAAAACAAAAAAAAAACAATAAAACAAAATGCAAATTTCTTAGTTGTGTTTCTACACAATAGGTAATAAGTAATGTGGAATATATTCATACTTGTAATTGTTACGATTCAGTGCACGTATTAAAGCTATAACATTGATGATTCACGAACTTGTACAGCATTCAATCAAATTTCCCAGAACACTGTGTATTTCCCAGGGTAATCCCTATACACACTATATGATGATGATTACGGTGATTGTCCTCTCAGACGTATCCATCGACGGTGACATCGTTTCAAATTCTGACATTCACATTTCTCGAATGACATGCCAATCCGATTTGGTGATAAAAATCCGGTCATCTACACCACATAGAAGATCGCAGCCTATTAATCTTATTTTGTGTTTCTGCGGTGAGTAGGGTTTCCAATGCTCTTTTGGGGATGTAAAGAGAGATAGGGCAAAGATAATTTTTTTGGAGATTTTTTTCTACTTGGAGTAGTCCGACTGGTGGAATACCTTCACCCTACTGAAGATCGCAACCAAATAACCTTGTGTTGTGTTCCTGCGGTATTTCGGTCTTTAAATGTTTAGCTCTAAACCTGGCTAGACACAAATTTCAAGTGAGAATCTGTTGGCAAGCATCCATCTAGTGCCAATTTTGTTTACCACGCTTTTGCATTAAGGGACTTGGATAGTAGAATGTATTTAAGAAAACAAAAGTTACGACCATACACAAAAATAAAGCAAAGTTTCATTTTCATACACCTGCATAGGATATGTTTAAGGCACAATTGGTTCAACGCTAGTTAGTTATACCAAGAAAAAAGTGATACATAGCTTAGTTAGTATTCAATACCAATCTATGTGACGTCACCAATAACCTACGCGTACAAACACGATAAAGGCCGTCACTCACCTATCAACCTGACGCCTGACCAGCACCGCATCGCTTCGTGGGGTGACATTTCTTTGTATTGAGGATCATATATATATACACTCACTTGTCAACTCCGTAACGTTACCGTATCGACTCGCACGCAAGCAGTCCATATGCGGACGGCGAGTGTACCTCGAGTTGTCAACGCAAGGACGACCTCGATGAAAATCGCTCATTCATTACTCGTCAATTCGTTGACACGCGATGTTGATTCGTAGGCCACGCGACGGTCACCCGTCGACATTGAGTGGACATCGAGCGAAGAGGGGGTGCTGTGCCGGTTTTATAAGTGAATGACGGGATCATAAACCAGGTGTAAAACCTGCCATAGTGGTACGCTTAGGCGTGTCTGGTTCCGGGATCAACCGGTGTATTACCAGTAATAAAGCAGGGTGGATTGGATCTTTACCGATCGCCTTGCGCATAGTAATAAAACTGTCACAATTATCTTTATTTTTCAGTTTTTGGCGGGATCTTGAAGTGACATATTGTGGTTTTTGTTTTTAATTAATGTAATATAGATGGCGTTTTGCGCGATATAGTTTGGTTTTTGTGCATAAGTGAAGTAGATTATAAATATAAACAAAGAGCACGCATTCTGGGGACCCACAAAAACTCCCTAGAAAGTTCTAACAAGGGAGCCACCATCTTGTTAGGATATTGAAATCGTCGTGCGACAGGACACTATATTCCCTTGATAATGGCAGTAATGGTCTTCATTAAAGTAGACTAGTTGCCAAAATAGGAAGAAGAAGAAGACCCTTATTTTGCATTTCACGTTTCGGGATCAGACAGTGCCCAACCAACTTTACAAAAACAAAATCCATTCATCTGCCAAGAGGCTTCTAGGCCGGCAAGATAGGGATCACCGGAAATGAATTGCCGATTTCTCGTTGGTCACCATATTTTGGACTTTTACTATGATTACCGTCAGGCATCTTGCTGTCTCTTTGACTTGCAAATATATAAAAAAACTTTTTATTTTGTAACTGCAGGTACATTAATAATTAATCCTTACTTTAATTTTTCTATTTATAAGTAAAGAAATATCAAAATTATACACAAAGCACAAAATATTATCGTCATTAAACAGATAATAGCGCTTCATAAGCCCTTAGATATTTAAATAGAACCAGACGAGAACAGTTATTAGAATACCTAGGGAGACATGCTGTAGCTAAGGCCTTCGGGACGATGACTTCTTTATGAAGTAGCAGTCCTATCTGATTACAGTTAATACAAGAATATGCGATAAATTTCCCTGTACTAAGTCTGTAACAATTTAAAGTTTATCGTGGTAGCACTTCTTTGACTGTATGTTTTAAAAATAGTTAGTCAGTATAAGCAGTTGATAGGTAATCTTTCATATTTTAGGTAGATGGGCCAATATCATTCATAGTTTATTAATTTAGACAATTAATAAAATTGAAGTGTCTGTTTGTACTGTCAAAATAACAGCGTTTCGCGAAAATATACGACACATAAAAAAACATCAATATTTTTAAAAATTTTGTCTGTCTGTTTGTTCCGGCTTAATCTCCGAAACGGTTAGACCGATTTTGACAGGATTTTCACTAGCAGATAGCTGATTATATAAGGAGTAACTTAGGCTACTTTTATTCTAGAAACAGAATTGGGGTTCCACGCAACTAAAATAAAACTGGTCATGGCGAATCAATTCGGGCGCTTAAACGGCTTACACTAAGTAAACCATAAAAAATATAATCATGAAATTAATTAACTACATAATTTTAGATATTAAAAAGTCTCACAAAAAAGTCAGCGAGAGAATATGTCTATCTTCTAAAAATCACCCACAATAAGCATATAACCGGGAGCGGGGTAGCACGATTCGCACGTGTAACCTATCGACGGCATTCTGTAGCCCACGCAAGCGAAGTCGCGGGCACAGCTAGTTCATAATAAATACTTGAGTGACGGAACTTTACTCGGTGTCTTTCTTTTAAAAAAACGCATATCAAGGTTAGCCTGGAAAGTAAAACATTGTTTCAATAGAACATTTCACCCAAATCCTTAGATCGATCAAATAGCTAGATAGTACCTAGGTATAGATGATTTAATGATGCAATCGGGGTAATATGAGTAAAACCAAAATATTTAGTTATCAAAATAGTTTAATTTTAACTTACAACATAATATCTACAATTTATATTTAATCACAAAAAAGCTCGCACATCAACGACTAGTTAACAATTTTCAAAAGTTCAAAACATAGATTGTTCTAATGTTTTTTATAAAGTTTTGTACAAATGTTAAGCCATGGAGAGAACACCACCCCTGACCGAGGTCTCATCTATTGGATTGTAGAAGTACGCCTCAGTTCGTATCTTCCACCGCCAACCGTACCACACACCACCCGCTATAGAAACTATTAAAATCACATTCAGCAGTATACTGATCATAAGTCCTATATTAACACTTGATTGTACATCCTCCGTGCTGTCTTCTTCCATTTCATCGGGAATGAAAGGGACGTAATGCAAGGGAGCTGTTATATTGATTCTTTCAATAAAATTGGAGACGAGAGTGAAAGCTTCTTCAGGTTTGTCCATTGGAACGAGATGGCCCGCTCCTCGGACCAAGATTTCTGTTAAATGCCCGCCGCTTTTGATATATCTAAAAGACAAAAATATTAATGCTAGATTAGACAAATCGATTACCTAACTACATATTGCTAACTTTAAACTTATTAATGAATAGTATTTTCTTTTCACTTATATCTGACCTCAAAATCTATTAATTTGAAGAAAAAATCGTGATTTCTTCGGGTTTGAAAGCGCTAATACATTTTGGACTCGCGTAGTGCTAAACCCGTACCTGCCTTCAGAAAGAGGACCTAGGCTCATCATTGGGATATATTCAGATGACCATTGCGGTTATATTTTAACATCAACGTGGTTCAAATCGTAGGAACGGTAGGAATTTTTCAAATACTCCTATATTTACTCGTTTTAATTTAATTATTAACGCCATATCATGCTAACGATGAAAGAAAACATTGCAAGAAACCATGAATACTTGATTAATTTTCTAATATTATCATGATGGTAATGAAAAACACAGTAGGTATCTACTGTAGATTTCTCAGTGTTTTAATGGTCTTTAAAAGCTTATCTTTATTCACAGTGGTGTTAAATAAGAATTCCGATCTTGGGCGATCGTGTCGTGCCAATCTTCCTACTTTCCTAAGCGATCTGCCGATCAGACAGACGACAGTGTAATGCTATTTAGGAAAGTTAGGGCGGAGCCTTATTAGATAATAGATGGTTAGATAAATATAATAAAATAGTTTATATATTTAACTAACACGTTTTTGGACAATATTAGTAAGTAACTTAATCTTGTGGCTAGAAATCTTATTGCGACAGCCAATCTTTGTCTATGATACACATTTTGTCACAGAATCGTATTTTGTTTGTTGTGATTACTGCAGTCACTGTGAAAGCTACTTGTACTTCTTGTGTGAATACCATTATAATATAATGTAATAATAGACCCACAAAATAGTGGCCAGGCCCGCTCATCAACCAGGGCTCTTGAAATTGAGTAGTGAAAAAACCGTTTAATTATTGAAATTTGAAATGCTATAGCAATAAAACTATGCAAAATAATTAACTACCCAACGACAGCGTTGTTGTACCACCAAGGTATTCGTTGCGCTTTCATGAAGTCCTTCCTGTAACTCCAACGCCAATGCCGCCGTCGAGCCTGTGCGTTCTGCACGCACGGTGCAGTCAAGTCTAGTTGACCACTGAAAATAACATAATAGACATTTATCCACATTTCTTATTGGTGGGTTTAGAAACATGAAATTTTGTGCCTTGTAACGTAGAAGAATACTAAAAAATTAAAAAAGTATTTTACAAGTTCATCCCGTAAATAGAATAGCTTTTGAGATATTCCCGATGGAAAACCCCGTCAGCCATACTACTAGTACGATATAAAAATATACATTTAAAGCTATAACAAAAGTAAAAAGTTTATGAAAGTATAAAAAAAGGAAAAAAATAACTAAATGAAAAAGATCCAATAGCTTTAACCCTGCTCGTTTTTCTATCGCTTAGTATATTTTATTTTAAGATCATCAAAATTTTTCTCTAATACTTTCATAATGACATCCTACCCAAAATTTCAGAGATCCCCATTTTTTAAATTATAGATAGGTAACATCCATATTTTTATTGTTTTTTTCGCACAAAATGTAGCTTAAATGTCATCCGAACCACAATAAAAAATCGATTGACACGTTAATAACTAAAATCGAATGAGTAGTTTATGCGATAACATACATATTAGGTAAATGTACAAACATAGACTGTTATAACATAACCGAAAGAAACTAAAAGGAAACTTTTAGCTTTGCCGTGGTCGGGTAAAAAAAATACGCGCAATTTAAACCTACCAATAAATTAATATCCTGTAATGATCCAACAACGTCATCACGCTTGAGCTGCCATCGCCGACAAAGTCAGAAATCAATTTCTGTTGGACTGTTTCGTTTGAAAACGCATAGGGCAGGGAGCCGACATGAAGGGCCTTCCTTATGTCTTCCCTGTCCATAAATAGCCCAAAATCTTTCAAATTTTTTGCAATATCATCTTTGATTACGTTGTACAACTGGTACTGAAGCGTTACATCTGTCAGTTTATCAAGCAACTTATTGCGGAGCTGAAAAAAAAAATGTTTATATAAAGATGTTTTTTTTTTAAACTGGGACAGTATGGGGAAATCTGAAACCATAGAAGATACAAGGAAACTATTTTAGGACCTATTAGATCTTTTTTGCGAAAACTATTTAGACATAGTCAGTTTTTCGGTCAAGCTTGAGTGGTCCATAAAAATGAATGACATTTTTAACGCTGATCAACTCTATTTCATGTAAGGATCATTTCATTAGACGGGAATAAAAAGTTGGTACAGCAGAAGATGGTCCAATTTTATAAAATATTTTTTCATACGTTGTAAGTAATGTGCTGTGCTACCTCTACAAAGCTGATGCATCAATATGACCCCCAGATTGCGCTATGCAATACCTCTAGTGGCTTTATACAAATTAATTACTAAGTAATTAATAAATAAAGTTTATATATCTATCTCAGTCTGTCAGTCTATTTGTCTGTTAGTGCACTTATAAGTCCCTGAGTGCTGAGGGCTGTATCATTTTATAGTGTTAACCTAGAAACATAATTTTTTACAGTAGTTTAAAGTCATAGATAGATCTTAGTATTCGGTAGGTATTCATTTAAACTATATATCTCAAGTAATTTTCGAGAAAAGAAATATAAACCTTATTACATTTTTGCAACTTCACACGGATTTTGAAATCCCTTATTTTTGAATTTATTCCTAAATATTAGTTGAAAGACCTTCCTTAGTGCGAAATTTCAGCACTGCAGGTCTGCGGGAAATACCCTATAGGTTTTGATAATCGGTTCGTGGCAGTTACTTTAACTATGAAGTGCCGTATGCCGTATCTCTTTAATGCTAACGCATTTAACTAGGCTAACAGGCTAGAAAATATTTTTTTTTAAGCGACATGAGGCCGTAATATGTTAATTTTAACGGTATACCGCAAATCGTTTTCGAGAAAAAGTGTCTTGACACACGGACAGATAGATAGCCAGTCGGACAACAAAGTGATCTTCTAAGGGTAAGGTTTTTTCATTATTATTATATTCTTCCACAAAAAAGTACAAATGGAAGACTTAATGCTAAAAAGCATTATCTACCAGTCTTCCAGGGGAGCAAGAGAAAGGTATATGCAAGGTGCGCATAATATTTAGAAGAAAAAAAATATCAAAAAAATCTAGCCAATATTCAATTGCTCCAAATAAAACCTACGTAGAGAATATTTGAAGGAATCCCGAGAGTTGGCTAGTTGGATGTTGATAGGAAGCGAATTACACAATCGTGTTGCTGTTACGGCGAAATATCAGTCGCGGAAATTAGAATAATGACTTGGTATACTGAGAATTAAAGAATCTGAAGATCTTAGCTGTCTATTAATGCGTATCCGCGAGAGATTGAAATAGTGGATTATTAAGTACGGAGAAAAGGAGATAAAGTATTATTACATTCCTACGTTGCCAAATAGGTAGCCATTTCAACCTAGCTCGGTATTCAGATATATGATCACTCTTCCGAAGACGGAAGATGAAACGGATGCAGTTATTGAGTAGACGATCAAGTTTATTTAAGAGATCTTTTGAAAGGTCCAATTAAAAACGTCTGCATAATCCAGACGATCCAGATAAACGCAGAATACAATAATTATGTTTAATATAACGATTTAATGAATGAAAGAAACAGGTAGGTAGTCACATATAAGTAGATAGACATCATCACATAGACATACCCTACTTCATGGATATTATGACCGGCAAAAAAATGAACTTAGCCTAAATTTATAACTATTTGAATATAAATGGTAATTTTATACAATATACCTACCTATTTATATCGATTAAATCTAAATATTTAATAAAAATGTTATATTTATAAAAATGTATTTTCTCCAATTTTGAAAGGAAAAATTGAAGGAAAGTGTGGAAGAGGATGACCTAGACGAAGCTTTTTCCAACAAGTAAAAAATGAAGTGGGACTGACATCACAACAAGAGGTCAAAAGAAAGGCAGAGGAAAGGGAACAGCGGCAACGTCTCCACCACCAAGAGCCGAGGTCTGAGATTAAAGAAAGAAGAAGAAACATATTTTATATTTAAGTACCAAAAAATTATTTTCTGATCATCGTTTGAATTACTGATTTAGACATATAAATAAAACCAGAAATCGCTGCGGTTTTTTAAATATCCGGTTAATCCACCTTCATCTATTATAATGCTGTTGTAAAAATACGTTACGATCTTTATGGTAGTAATTTACAATAATTTTACGCATCGTTAAATTTCATATATAATTGGCACGTGGGTGATGATATTATAAAAATCCCTGTAGATACATGTTTACTTGTTATTATGTGTGACCTACTCTATAATTTGTTCTATTTTTCGTATGTCAATGTTATCATGCCGATGCGATAGTATTAAAATTAATTTTCATTGGAACGCCACATTTAGAAAGACGTTCAACTAAAGCTGGCCAAGACGCTGCGGACTACTGAAGAGGTCTACTCGAGTATGTATGCCTGTGCAGTTAGCCCGGACCTTGATTGAATATACCTGTGCAATTTATTAAACCTGCCCAGACAACCGACGTAAAATTGAAACTATATTTATTTTGTTGAGTGACAACGCACGATGAATCTATGCTTATATGTACCGTAGGGGTACAAACCTACTATATTAAGCACCCAATTACTATACTGCTAAAAAACTGAATATAGTAGTCGAAACTACTATAATTAAGTATTTTTATTGGATTAATTATTCCAACATTTTTAAGCGTGAAACTGAAAGCAGGTTGCAGCCTTTATCTCTTGGAGTAAGTATAATATACCTACCCATAATTTGAGCTATATCTCTTTCTGAACGAGACTTGGTAAGCCTTGATTAGTTTGATTAAATGATATAAAAAAAGTTGGCAACCCTAATATGTCGTCCCACGCTACGACCAGACGTGAGGCTGATCCTGTGCAGGTGTGACTTCGAAAATAACAATAATTATATACTATTATCCTAATAACTGCCTCCTTAGCCTAGTGGTCGTAAGCGCGACTACTATGACCGAGGTCCTGTGTTCGATTCCCAGGTCCAGTTAAGTGTTATTGGGTTTTTCCTATGAAATTCTCAGTAGCAGCTCGGAGTTTGGTTTCGTGCCCGATTAATGGCAATAGACTCGCCCCCTATTACATGGGACCTAAAAACATACTCGGCGAACTGTGGGTGTACATTAGTACACCTCTGCCTAACCCTTCGGGGAATACAGGCGTGATGGTATGTATGTATACTAATAAATTATGTGGAAAATGCATAGGTCGTAAGAATATAAAACTGAGTTAAAAAAGGATATTATAGAGTAAACTAAAGTAAATGAATAATGTGATCATATATTTTATTTTTAGTGCATTTTTTCAGAGTAGATACCTATAAAATATTGGAGTCGGATTTGTTTTTGTTAAAAAAATATATAATTTTAAACAACGAACGAGAACAAGTTTAAAAAAAACTCACATTGTACGCAGTAGTTGCATCCTTATTTTTAACGGCTTCTATGTAAGAATCTTGCAAGGGTTTGACAGCGAGAGCACCTTGCTCGTCGATCAAGCCCCACTGCTGATACACTGTAACGTAGTTTGATATGCTGTCACGATTTAACACCGGGTTGCCCATTATTATACCCTGTAATAACGAAGAAGCATTATTCTACATGACATTGCTCATTAAGTGTTTTACAATTCTTTTTAAATAGTACCACGGCAAAAGCTTGTCTCTGATCCTGATGTTACGCACAGTACAATAAAAAAACAACGGGGACATATTAACTTACGTGAGATCAGTAAGTTATCGACAGTCGTCCTCTATCACCAGTCGGTTATACGCCGGTCGATCCCGAAACGTAACGGGGTGTTAGGGTTGTCAAATTAAATCTTTAAAGCTGAGACGCCCAAGCCAACCTCACCCCATTGCGATAGGGTCGCGACCGTCAATAAATAGCCTGTGGTTTAAAGTCCATCATAATGATTCGCTTTTACGTGTCGCGTTTCGGGATCAGTCTGTCCATATACAGTAAAATTTGTGCAGGCCAACCTGACAGCGGTGGTTTTCAATATTTTCGATGAATAACGATATCTCAGTAGTCACCGTTGTGTTGGATTGTACAGTCGATATCAGAGACAATACTGTAAATTTGCCGTGCTTTTCCAAAAAAAGAGTCGGATACAGATTCCTACAACCTCTCTTAATTACTAAATTCACATCATCTGATGACACATTAGAAGCCAGCAAAACCAGCATTTGAACGAGTTGGAATAAAAATAGTTATAAAAACCACCCTAACACTGGCTACAACTTGTAAGCTTCCAAGTGTAAAACTATAAAAAGATATAGATATAATTGTCCATAATATATTTCAATATGAGCGCTTTAAATAAACGAAGGTCTTTCAGAGGCATAAGTATGAGAATTTTACTACAGTCCTAATAATCAAATAATCGGTTTGATCGTTCAGACATTTAAAAGTTCATTTACTGAACGTTCATGATAAATGGACCATAAAGAGACTTAGTTTATATGCAGAGAATCATTGATTTGTTACAAGAAATGAAAAAAACATCAGTGGTTCATTTTTAATGTCCGGCTGGCTAGCTAACATTAGTAAGATGAAAATTTGTCGCTAGGCACACATTTTGATGTTTCGGCAGCTGCACTTGAGAGCCGAATCCCCTACTAGGCTTATCATGTTACCATCTTGGGCCACGTCGTCACTTAACATAACTAGATCTCTGTGGTTAAAACCTATAAAGTAAAGGATAAAGTTTTTTTTTTAATTACTGACCTGCAAATTTACATCCAAAGCTCCACTACTTTTATCTTGTTGTAAGATCTTCAATCCGAAAGCTGGCAAGTACCTCCCAGCATACGATTCACCAGCTAAATACAATGGCGCCTTGCGAAGTTCCGGGAAGATCATCAAGAACTGTCTTAACGCATTAAATAGGTGACTGCCGCACTGTCGAATTAAATCAAAAGGGGTTTTTAGTATATTGTAGATCAGTCATTGAATTAGGCCAATGAAATCTTCAGATGTAAATCAATATGAATTATCTACTGTCATCAAAATTCTAAGTTTTAATCAAAATTATTCTTGGAAAACAATTTTAGATTCGAATAGCTGATGAATAAAAGTGAAAGGAAATTGGAAGTTTATTTGTCGATAGAACCGAATAAATTTGATTTAGGGTTAGTCTTTGGTAAATATTTTTTTACTAAATTTTCCATTCAGTGACGTCAATAAGCGAAGAGTCATGATCAACCTTAAATACAATTTATAAAGTATAGTGAATTTACTGGATGTTAGAACACGATAATTGTATCCCACTGAATCCCGACTCAAGTGTAACACCCGCCAAAGTGGTACGCATAAAGTGGACTCCCACGGTTCGTGTTATTGCGGACGGTCGCGGACCAGCTCGCATCGACGCAGCATGGGAAGAGTGTTGTCTGTGGAAGCGCAGACTAGTCTGTAGCCTTAATAATAACTGGTGCTTCTCTCGCCTTTCTTGCGAGGGGGTTCCACACAATGGATCAGCGAGTGTATACCAAGGTGCCGAATGGATTGCAGACCGGTATGACGATGACGCTGTTATATTTGTGTTGTACTCTATCTACTATCAGTCACAATGTCGTCACTTTACTTTGTACTAAAAAAAAAGTTACTTTCATTTAAAGCTTAGCGAATGGAGTTATATTTATTCGAAATAAAGATTTATGTTTAACATTTTTTTGGTAATAAAAAACGGTAAGAATTTATAAATATTTAATACGTAATTAATCTTAAAATATATATTATGTTGAAGTATGGTCTAGGTTGACGCGCAAAAACTATTCAAACTAGGGTCTTACTTTGAAGAAATGCAGATAAAATTATTCACTGGGAAGTCATCGTCAGTAAGTATGTACATATTCCTAATTCCGAAATCAAAAGCATTTATATTAAAGTAATTGTTGTTGCCTGAGTCTTAAAAAATACTAGTAAACATTGCTAATCAAAATCAAAAATACTTTATTAAATTTAGTGTTGGGATTGTCGGATTTTAAAATACTAGTGAGCTAGCTGATCAAAAATAATTTATTGAATTTCGGTCCTAAGAAGGCGTTAAATGAACGTTATTAAAACACTAGGTACTGCCGGTTCCGAAAACATCCCAGTCATCGAGGAGATCCAGAAAGAATCTAGATGGGTTTATTTTATTATATTTTTAGGTGAGTAAGCAATGATTACACTTTATTATATATTATTTTAGTGAATGTACATAGAGGATGTCATTTCCAAACATCACTATCATTCATGTAAGCTATGAATGAATATTGCACTTTTAGTTTGTACACTGACGAGCTTAATGCTATAAAGCATTATCTTTCAGCTAACCCGCGGTAATGTGGAAAAAAAAATTATTGTAGGTAGTGCAATAGGAAATTAAATTTAACAATAAAACAAACATCCTCAAAAGTATATATTCTTTCTCCCATATTTTTTATGAGCAGTATAGGTAGTCAAAACTCGGAATGTTTTATCCATAAATAGCCATATAGAAGTATTTATAATATAACATTTTTTGTTCGGCCTTTAGTATGTTTCCGGATCGCTCGTTAAGCAGTCATTTTATCGGCATTATATTTTTTGCCTTCTAATTGATTTTCAAATGATCGATCATATTTGATAGCGGTCGTCCTACGCATATATGTATGAATATACCAAGCCACAACGTGGAATATATGACTATAATAATTGTAACAGACAGGTTATTAAAATTTCATTTTATTAAATGACTAATACTACTTGCCCCGTAGAATAAAAAATGAAGTAATATAATATAAAGGTAACTGAATATTGAAGTATACATACCTATCTCAAGCGCTCAAGTGAACTTTAATTTTACGTTATAATAACAAATTAAGAAAAACTTCATTAAACAAAGGCAACAGTATTTTCTGTCACCAACGTTTATATTCGTCAAAAATACTTATATTATCCCTCATTTTTAATAGATATCTATTCCCGACAAACATTTTTGTCATCGTATTAATGAAAACGGTCTCCAAAGGGAGGTGATAAAAAGTGAGATTTGATCAGATATGGCTAGGTTAGATTACTTATGTCTTGTGATAAATAAACAGCGGAAGATGTCAAGCGCCAGATACTAATAACATTGAAGAAGTATTAGGTAAGCGTTCTGATATTGTTTGGTGATTGTATTCTGGTGATACATCTGTTAGATGTTTTAGAGGCAAATATTATTAATTAGGTCATTGAACGTGTATTTATTTGAGGATAGTTCAAATTATACTCTTAAATACATTGTTAAGGCTCATAACAACGATGACGGTAGGTAGATTAAATCTTTAGGTCAAGACAGTAAATACATGCCCCGTTTACACAATGGCCAATAGCCCACTACATGCCATCACCATTGTGTAAACTGGGGTTATAGCGGTAGCCCAAATTCGGTGAAGCTGTAAAAGCCGCAGCGGCTTCAGGGTCCCTAAGGTTAACAGTGTAGTCAGTTTAAAAAAAAAAAAAATTGTCAGTAGTGGCGCACAATCGCAATGTTGTCGGTTTTTTGGGCACACTTCAAAAAAATCGTGGCGTAGTATGGCCACTGGTGTTCACACAGTCGCCCATTGTTCAGATTATTACGGTCCGCCAAAAGAGTAAAATAACTATTAGGGCGGTCCACTGACGGGGTAGGTAATGTTTATTGTGTTGTGGTATTTTTCATTTTCTGATCGCCTAAATGTCGCTATTGGGGAGTAATGAAGAGACTTTCAAGTTTATTGAAATAAATAAATAAATCATGTCAAGTATTTATTAACTATTAGGTATAATATATTGGTACCTATATATAACTATGATACGTAAACATTTTTTCTTGCATAACGAATAGGTGTGATTACTTCAACGTCCGCCTTAATTGTGTTACCAAGCAGCAATGTGAGCCAAGCACCGTTGTTGAACGATGGACGATGCTGGCCTATCGTGGCATATATTATTTTAGATGTTGTTTAGACCCCAGCATGCGGGGAAAGTATTTGGATAAGATCGGTATTGTCGGCCGCTCACCTCGGTTTCGCTGATGATGTTTATATTTAGCTTCTAGGCACTGCACATCACGCACTATTGAACCCCGGGGTTCATGAACTCCGAGCTCAATTATTATTTGTAGGTTTTCTTGAATATTGGTAACCTTTTTAAGGAGTACGATAATTTGATGCGCTCCGTACGGCGATGCGGTTTTGACTTTTTTTACACTGTCTCGTCGCGCGTGAGTTTTCGTTTTGTGTTTTGTAGATGGCGCTAGTGTGGCCGAGGTAAGAAAGATTAGGAAGGAATAAGCATGCTTTAACATGGTTTATGGCCGTACATGGCCCGTTGTGTAAAGGCACCATTCAAAAATTCAGCATTCATACAAGCCGAAAAGAATTCAATCCTTTTGTGTTTAATATAAGCAATTAATTTTGCATATTAAAATCAATTATGCATAATCATAATTAAATTAATTTTGCATAATAATTCATGTCATTATTTTAATTAAAGTGTTCATTATTCGAATATTTTTAGTAGGAAGTTAAGCAAATGAGATTTCTTGGTATTTTAAATTTTAAAATTTTCATTTGAAATTAAATTCTGCATTATACTATCAACCATTATTTTCGAAATCTTAGGGTCATTACTGACAATCTCTATTCAGACTATTCTAGCTAGCTAGCTGCATAATTGCAGTTTGGATGAAGTTTGATGCAGTCGGCACAACTGCATCGAAAACGCCAATTGTCTGCGCAGTCAGCGTGCAGTTCTATTGCCGTCAACGCGCAGTTCATGCAGTTGTGTAAGCTGGTCCGGAGTCGTGTCCAAAATGCAATTATGCAGCTCGAATACAGGTCGTCTGTAATGACCTTATCTACTTTTGGACGTGGTTCTATTGGGATCTAATTTATAGAATAAAATTAACATTGGCCAAATATATCGATAAGTAATATTAATTACATCGTAACTCATTATTTTGTTAAGGGTTTTTGAACAGTCTTTTAAAAATTTACCAACTTCACTTTTTTTTGACATCATGATTCTGAGGTAATTTGAGTTATACCTATATTTTTAAAGCTATTTCGATTAAATATTTGGAAATTCTAACTCATTTATTAGTGATGTTTTTATACACGTGTATATATCTTTTATATGTATATAGATAAATTTAATCAAGTAAAAAAGGAGCCTTTAATCGTAGAGATACGGTTGTAAAACTCTTTTTTTTTGTATTTACTTAAACGTCTACCTAGTATATTATCATAATTAAAGTGACGATGTGTGCTTACCGTATCCATATCTTGTACGAAACCTTCTTCGCTGTTAGTAAAACTAAACCCAGTGCCGACCGGGTTGTCTATATAAACGATGGAGTACTCCATAGCCCAAGACCATCTGCGGGCTGAAAAATAACCAGTAAAACTATATTTAATTGTGCGTTTGAATTTAAGAATCAAATAGCCGTGCCCCACGGTTTTACCCGTGTTAATCCTATCCGACAAACACCGCGGCGCCAACGCACCCATGTAGTCTGTCATAAATTGTTCTTCCCGCAAATACAAATTATTTTAATTTTTCATTATCTCCCTAACTATGTGTCCAAATAGCATACTCTAAAGAGCAAAATGTAACCTCATAAAATTGTCTGTATGATGAAGTAACTTTGTTTGTAAAGCGTAATATGCCATGTAAATAATGCTTATAAATAACTTTTTTTTTACAGCAATTCTGTGTCACAAAATACTTTTTTGTGGCTTATGTATAAGAGATAGGCACATGCTATTGCTGAATTTTTTTTGATATACTAGGTATCAATATTATTGTAGAAACATTAAATTTCCGTATCATTAACGATTACGCCAGCGCACGCGGATAAAGCAGTTCGGGAGGAGCTCGACTTCTGACTTACGTAAAAATAAGCAATATTTAAGGCTATCTGAGAGTTGTAGCCTAATCTTAAATAGCCTATACTATTCCCCGAGAGTCTGACTACCATATACAAAAAGAGTTTTTCGAATCCGACTGGTAACTTCAGAGATTAGCGAGTTTCAACAAACAAACAAACAAAAAACTTTTTCGAGTTATTATATTAGTATAGATTACATAAAAAATAGAACAACGATTTTTAAAATGAAAACGCGAGAAAGCGACACTAGACAGAAACACATACATTTAAAGGGTTTAGCCTGCAAGAGAATGAGAGGTCTCCTCTTTGTACGTGTGTGTGCGACTGCGTATTACGAAGCCCTGGGAAAAGGTGTCATAGCCAGCGTGGTGTATCACGTATTTTCATATTTTATGAAGGTTTCACTTCCACCGCGTGTGAACTGCAAACATGTTTTTTTTTAATAATTGCACGGTAAATTCGTGGCTAAGTGTCTGATGGTAAGCACAGTATAAGTAATCCAAAAACAACGGCGACCGTCGAGAGATCGGCAACCCATCTCTCTCGGCAGCTGGATATACACTGACTGATGCCGGAACGAGACAAACCGAAAGAAGCTCACTGTGACGGGCCTATTATCATGTACATATTGATCACGACCCATTTGCGTACAGATCCCTACCACAGCTACGACCCCGCTTGATTACTGGATATGCATCGGCTGATCCCAGAACGAAACAAACCGAAAGAAGCCCACTGTGAGGGGCCTATTATCTATCATGTGCATGATGGTCGCGACCTATTTGGTTAAAGATCGCTACCACGGGCTACCACCCTGCTTGATTACTGGATTATTATACACCGGCTGATCCCAAAACGCGAGGTTAAACGCGACACAATAGCGGGTGTTTACACCTGGTGTACGGTGGTCGCAATCCAGTACGTGTCCTATCCATTGATAATAAATTTTTTTTATATCAATCAAATAAAATAATGTTTTATTCAAATTAGCCCAAGAAGGCACTTATGAACATTAAAACGCTACTACTGGCTCGATAAACATCTCAGTCATCAAAACAGCCGGTAAGAAACTCGATCGGGTTTATTTATTATTCATATTTACAGTTAATAATCATATCAATAATTTAGTGGATGCACAGAGAGAGAGAGAGAGTCACTTCCAGACATTACTATCATTCACATTATGATCTACCCTATAATAACTTTTTGGCATTAAAATCTGCTTAAAATGGTTCTTGATGATGGTAATTCCGAACAAACTTATTGTCTGGTAAATCGTGTGCTTCGAGGATGTTATTATAGAACCTAACACTATTATTATACTTAAAACACTTTTATTAGTCTTACTAAGTCTAAAAAATTGTGATTAATTTATAACTATTTCTGGTTTTAAAACTGTACTGGTCTTTAATAAAGTCTAGCTATGCAATCTAGAAATGGTTCAATCCAGTTTTCTTACATAGTATTGCGCCGTGTTCTCGCAGTTTGAAACGAAATATGTCTTCTCTTTCTTTATAAAAATAGGCGCTAGTTAGACTAATGCGCTAGTTAGTGTAGAAAAACCATTCCGATTAACAAATACACATACGCATGGTCCACTCCTTCCTCCCAGGAGGAGGGGAACGTGCATATGAGTATATATTAGTTAGCTCGAATTCTCCTAAGATTAGGGAATTAGTTAGATCGCGACTTTTTCGTATTCGCGACGACCGCCCGAGCCGAGGTTCAGCCACTCTGGCACCCTCGTGCGGGTCGTCACAAACTTTCGCGGCTGAGTGCCCTAAGCGCTCGCCCCCAAGTCCGGTGAAGCTGTAAAAGCCGCAGCGGCTCTGTTTGACGATAGGGCCCCTAAGGCTAACAGTGTAGTCAGTTCTAAAAAAAAAAAAAAAAAAAAAATTATAAAAATATTAGTGGTGTGTCCGCGCGGCTCTGTACGCGTTTGTTAATTAGCAATAAATATTTAAATCCTTTTATTTTTACTCATATTGTTGACAATTCATATGTCGTATCAATTGAGGAGTGGCATGTATTTCCCATTGTACAATTTTTATCGAAATCGGTTGAAAACTATTATTCTAATGTACAATTTCTAATGCATTATTTCTAATGCATTATTAACAATTCTTGTAGCCTCTCAATTATAGTATGATGTATGTTTCCTGTCTAGAAAATTTGATCAGAATCGGCTGAGAATTGATGAAAATTAAATTTTTTTAATTACTTTTTTTTTAATTCTTGAAGTAATATTGCAATTGTTATAGCCCATTAATTATGTAAATAGTTAGACTTCCCGTGTATAAAATTTTATCAAAATCGGTTCAGAATTAATGAAATTTTAAATTTTTGAAAAGTTAATTTTTTACGATTCCCAAAAGTGTTATTGAAAATTCTCATTACCTATCATTCATGGAATGACATACTTCCCGTGTACATAATTGAAGTAACGAAAATATTTTTATTTTTTATTTACATTACCTAAAAGTAATATTGAAATTTCTTATACCCTATCAACTGTCCGACGATATAAGCATCCCGTGTACAAAATTTCATAAGAATCGGTCTAGCCGTTTTTGAGTTAAATCCGAAGTTAAACAGACAGACAAACGGACAAAAAAAATTAATGGCATATTCGTGATCAGTATCGTTCATATAATATGCGTATCGGGAAATTTAGAAAAATATTAAAAGTAACAAACAGGACTTCAGATTTATTAATATAGATAGCTATATTTATATTTTAAAAAAAAATCATACATAGGTTTATCACTGTATGGTATTATCATTATACGCCAATATGAATCCAACACATTAATCATCCAAATAAAACTTCAAAAATAATTAGAATCATACTTTATTGTACCGGCCTGCACGAAGGTTTTTTGAAAAACGTGAAACCCGTTTTATTCCTTTCTCACCAAAAGTATAAATAATTCTCTTGTACGAAAACTGTATAATCCAGATAACTTACAATAGGTATATCGCTTAGAATTTGTAAACTCCCGCGAGCCGCGGTTGACAGCGTCATAAAATAAAACAGTAATTATGCCGTACCGCGTAGTTAAACAGTATAAAAACACTTTAGCCAATTTTAAAAAGAATACTGGATTATCATTTAATAGATAATTATTAGAATTCTTATTAAGTATAACAATGTCAATATATCAAAAACCAGATTGACAGCAATGTCATTTCATAATTACATTGGTCTATGATTACAATCAACAAACTGGTTGCTATGGCAGCCGATGTCATTTCACCATTATCGCGCATGCGCATTTGGTGTTCCTATATTTTGTTCATAGAAACTTTCATCTCCTATTTTCTACCCTTAACGTTTTATTTTCGCTACAAAAAGTACTTTGTTCCCAAGGTCCAATCTATCTCTATACCAAGATTCAAGAAAGTTGGTTCAGCGGTCTAGGCGTGAAAACGTAACAGACAAACAGACAGAGTTACTTTCGCATTTATAATATTAGTATGGATTAACATTATTATGTATGGACTCGTAGTCCGCCCTCAAAAAATCCGAACTAAAAGTAATTAGGTACTTAAAAAACACGAAATGTCAAGTTGATTTGCCGGACAACAAGTTCAAGGACCATGTCAAGCAGGTTTTATTGTCATAAGGCGGATAGGGTGATAGATATATAGTCCCCCTCTCTGTGTATCCACTAAATTATTATTATTGTACATAATTATATTGTATGTATTAACACTTGTACAGTTGGGGAAAAAAATATTATAACTTATCGAGTTTCTTACCGGCTTCCTAAATTGAATAAAGATTTCTTTCATTTTGACTGATATAAAATATTATAATGACTAATGATAGTGACACTGGCCATGTCATAGAAAATTAAGATCGGCGTGTAAAGACGTATTTACTTTTAAAATTACAATTCATTTGTTCATACACGAATTACTGATTTAATTATATTTTTATATCGACACTGGAAGTACAGCCAACTTACCCTGACTTAACTACGCTCATTCAGTCATGCATAGCCCGGGCGAAAAAATACCCTAAATAAAATTAAGATAAAAAAGTTAATGCGTGTGCGCAACGTTGTCGAGTTTCAAAACTATACAAGTATCTTATATTGAATTATATAGTTAAACAATACAGAAAAGATATATTTATTTCTTATAATATATTTCCGGGAAGTAACTATCATTTGCGATGATTTATTGCAATGTCATAACTAATAAATAAGCAACATTGTATTGCATTAAGAAGACATTATAGCGTTTTTATTACATTGTTTCCTATATGTTTTAGTGCTAGTTGTAGTGTCTGAATATAGCTATATGTATTGAAACAAATATAGATAAAAACTTTGCTCCCGGGGATAGCATTAAACCAATTACATTTTCGTGACGTCCAGAAGCCAAAGAATTAAACTCTATATTTATAAAATAGAAATATATACGACATGTGTTTAGAAACGAATTTAGGTATTTAGATTATATTATGTACCAGCCGTGCCCCACGGTGTTACCCGTGTTTAATTTATTAGACCAACTCTCCGCCGCGGCGGCGCGAACAACCATGTAGCTATAGCAAGTCTATCGTTGTTCCCATTTCCTAGAGAGAATATACCTATTTGCCTACGGCTTGCCAGATTGGTTGACATTCACGGTTACTGCTCCGCTTTTGAAGGTCGTTGCGTGAAACGTATAACCTTCCTCAAATGCAAAATGATTTATTCAAATCTGACTGGCAGCTGCAGATTATACATACAAATATTGTCTTGGGCTTTGTAATATTAGTCTAGAATATGAATTTTTAAGTGAATCATGAGGATATACCGGCTGCTGTTTATCTAACCCGGCTGGCTTACCGCAAAAAACGAGGCACCGCACCGCACAACTATCACAACTAAAATGATAGTCGCGATCTCGCAACTTACTACCGAATTTTGTGTCGGCGGCAAAAACCCGTCGGCTATGCTGCGAAAATACCCTGTACGACCATTAAGCTTGCTAAACATAGGTTAACACGCACTAAGTTAACCTCGTTAGCCTAGTGGTCGTAAGCGCGACTGCTATGAGCGAGGGCCTAGGTTCGAATCCCAGGTCGAGCAAAGTATTATTGGGTTTTTCCTATGAAATTCTCAGTAGCAGCTCGGAGTTTGGTTTCGTGCCCGATTAATGGCAATAGGCTCGCTCCCTATTACATGGGACCTAAAAACATACTCGGCAAACTGTGGGTGTACATTAATTAGTACACCTCTGCCTAACCCTTCGGGGAATACAGGCGCGATGATATGTAAGTTGCGAGTAAAACAACTAATTTCTGATAATGTTATATCAGTTTAATATATAACAGTTATTTAAATGTTATATAAATATATCAGTTCATTTTTATGTTAAGAAGAAACATTTAACGAACGTATCATAAATAAATATAACTCTATAATAATTATATTGCAGATAAATCATTGCGGCTTCTGTAATAGGACAAAAGCTGATGTTAAAAAGTTACGGAAATTGAGACTAATTAACATTTTTTACTAGTTAACCTCGGTGTGTATGAATTGTAAAAGGGGATTACCGAGTGACGTTTGAAACAGTTTAAAATATAATCGTAATACTGTGATTTCTAGCGGACTTAAAATTTCTGAAGGAAATTGGGATCTTTACTATTAATTTTATTTTAAGTTATCTTAGCAAAATGACTTTATCACACCTCATGTTTATAAAACAAATGAACAGTGGTTATATCGCCGTGAAACAGTAGCGTATTGGTACACGCTGTTGTCGTGAGGCTAAACCTATTGCTGGATTATTACGTATACTGATCATATAACCTAAAAATGAGTCACTGTGACTTACTTTTTTGTATGGTGTTCATTTAGCTCATACAGCACGGTCTATCAGTTGACGCTCCCCTACGTTTTGAAATAAATATAAACAATTTTACACGTCTTATCATCGGAGTTATATCAGAGCAGGAAACTGTATCGATAAGGACCATGACATGGTCTATAGAAATAAAGGAATATACACAAATATCAACCGAATATTTTGCTTTAGCCTTGAATTTAAAACAAAGCATAATCATTATATTGTCAGTATACTGACAATATATTGTATCATTGTATTATATTATATCATCATTACACGTGAGAAGAAAACTTCGGACACCTTTTTAAGTGTATTGCGTGCACAGCAATCTGTGAGATTTGCCATGGTTAAAGTTTATATGGAGGAGTGCAGAATGCTAAAATTTACCTATAATATCTGTTACTAATATATTAAATAAAATTAATTAATAGTGCGAATCCCAACACGACCAGTGCCATTGAACTTAGACTCCCCAAAATATTGACATTGTCACTCAATGAAAAATGATAGCAAGTGATATAATATTTATTGTTTAGGTTCATAATGCAAATGTCAAACAGAAAGTAGTCTATGATTAAAAGTCGCTGGTCGAATTTCGATCATTGAGCGACCGCTAGTAAACATTAATTGGTTACTAAGGCCCTTCACACACATGGATATATACGCAAGTTTATCGGTTTCGGTATCTTGGCAGTTGGCGACTAACGCAGTACGGAACTACGTAAATCGTACAGACGCGTCGTCGACAATTTGTTAAATATTGTCGATAAGGCTAACCTCGCACGACTAGTCAAACGAAGTTATAGCCGTTGTTGCCGAGATTATAAATATGGACGAGTTAATATATATGAAATTTGTTTCTAATACACCGCATAATTCTGCAGAATCAAGTAAGGATTCCTTGTACAATAATTATAAGCTGAAATCGAGGAAGAGGAAGACATAGTCGAAACTTTTTTCAACAATTGAAAGAGAAAGTGGGAGTCTTGACGTATCAAGAGGTCAAAAGAAAGGCAGAGGATAGGAAACAGTGGCAACTGCTCCACAGACAAGAGCTGAGCTAATTTAAAAAAAGAAGAACATAAATAAATACTCACGTATAATTGTCTGTGTATTAACGTCGAACTGAAAGGGTCCCATTTCATCAAAAAGGCCGGTGAGGCTCGTAGCACCTGGGCCGCCCTGCAGCCAGATGATCCAAGGAGTTTTATCGACAGGCTTGTTGGGAACCGGGAAATACCAGAAAAACATGTTCGAACCATATCGTTCGTCTATCGTGAGAAAGCCTGAATAGCTGGTAAGGTTGAGAAAAAGTTTCGGGTCAACGCTGGACGCTTGCCTTGCATCTTCTGTTCGGTTTTGGTTAATTAACGGTGTTAACAACAAAGCTGACGATGCTAGTATTTCTGCAATGCTGAAAAAGAAAAGAAAATAGTTAGATAAGATAAAAGAGTAGGTATAAATAGTTGCTATTATAATTTCTGTAATTGATTTATCCAAAATAAATCGTGGTATATATGAAAATAGTAAAATCGAAAAAACATTGATAGATATTTGATAGTGTGAATATTGAAACTGTACTCATGACCCGCACTATTGACGGGGCGTGATAGTAAAAGGGCCCTTGCCAAGCTGTCTTTCTACAATCATTAACGCTAATGAAAATGCAAAGAAATGTATAGGTTTGATATAACTGCAAAGTTAAATCACATGATCAGATATTCCAATTCCATACATTTTTTCCATTATCGTTAGCATGAACGCTTGTAGAAGGGCAACTTGGACAGGACATCAAGTGTGCTCTGGCAGCTCTATGACTGCACGCATTATATAAGCTTGCAACAACTGGCCTAAAGATCATGCACCTCGGATGCTCACCGCGAACTTACCGCCCTCCTCCACAGATATACTCGCATATTACGAAGAGGAACGGATCCTCCGCGTAGTTATTTATCCGCGGCATCCCGGCAGAGGTATCCACCGAGGAGGTCCATATCAAAAAGAAAAATTATCACGATATATTCATTCGATAAATGGTTATTAGAGTTTTAAGAATCTACGATTTTTATTAGAATTACGCGTTTTTGTGTCGTCCACGCGAGCAAAGCTACGGGCACAGTTAAATATTGCACATATGTTTAAAGAAGACGGAGATAGGTGAATGATCTAAAACCACTTTTATCGTTTTACATTTTATGTTATATTTGTGTATTTACGTATCATATTATTGCTGTTGTATGCTTAGAGTAATTAGTTATAGTATTTTACTTCTATGATTACATTGCTACTTTTGCAAAAAAAGGCGTTCCTTGTTTAGTCTTGATTTTTTACTTCAGCTTACATTCATCACATACATATGTATGTTGACAGTTCACAAATATTATACGGTAATAATATATTTATGTATTAGGCAACCTTATAATGTAAATATTGTTCAATGTCAAACGTTACGATAAAACACTTTGTGATCGAAATTATTGATTGAATATTTGAACAATATTTGCAGATGTCTTGATGAAGTTTTTTTGTTTATTTTACATCGACGAGCACCTTAGAAACTCAATGCTAAATTCCTGGCATGAATACTGCTGGAAAATAAAAAAAAGAAACAGCAGTCATGAGGAATGCCGACAGAAGTGAAAACTTAAAACTATAAACAAACCGTTTTTATTTTTGGATATCCAAATTAATTGCTTGATCTTAAATTAAAACTTGTAAATCAAAACTGTTTCACACAACAAATTTGTTTTATCACGTTAGTAAAATAACTCCTAAATTACTATAAAATACGCATTGCATAATCATTGTAGGTATTTAAAAAAATGTTGTTCTTAATTTTTAGGTTATAATGCTACAAAGACTCCGTTTATCGTTAACACATCACGTGACCATGTCGATTTATATGAATTTACCCCCTTAGTCCAGTCATTTAAGCTTAAATTAGGTAAGAATCTCGAAATTCAATATACCCAGCTGTTAGTCTGTAAATACTTGTATATGGACACCCTAAAAATTTCAAGGTGAAAGGTCACAAAAATCGGTTTTTTGCGCTTTCTTTGGAAATATCTCATTTCCTATGGGTTTTTGCTAATTATATTTATTATCAATATTGTAGAATACAAAATTCTCTACAAATTTTGGTTAAAAAAATTTTTTATACGGTGAACCGTTTTCGAGATAGAGGGCGGAGAGCGCGCGGTCACAGCATCACTTCAGGTCATCCGGTGCCTCCGGTCGAAAACGCGCCATATATAGTTGATGAACTATCGATAAATCAATGATTATAAATATTTGTCAATTTTTATTAACTATTATATTATATTTTATCATTTTCTTCATGCATTAAATCTATATCTATTCAATAATACTGATAACCGTTTACTAAAATTAAAAAATTATTATGAGAAGAACTTAAGTCATAATATAATTATATTCCCATTTACACTAATGACATTTTAAATAGAAAATAATTTAGTGCCTCTTTAAAATCTGTAAATTTTAAAATTCTTCCACTACGTCGAAAATTATACCTGGGAATGATACGGGCCCCTATTATACACTACGGACTAGACATGTGTAAGTACTGCGAGTCATGTATTACGCGTAATAAGTCACGACCGCGTACTGTAACAGTACCTATAACCCAACAAAATTTAGCATGTCACATAACTCTAAACATGACATTCCATAGCAAGAGGTTAAAGGATAGGTCCGTCGCGTTCTAAGTACTGTACGTAGGTACTGAAGTGTACTGTAATGTTTAAATATTTCGAGTTATCGTTGTTATTGAATGATAACATTACTATATCTCATAATCGCCCACCACTATTACAAATATTTCATAATCACTTAATAGTTAAGTTTGAAGGAAAATCAACTTTTTCAATAAAGCAGAAAAAAGCTTGCGTTTTCATAACGCCGTGTCGTCAGTCGTACAAGTAAACTATACAAATAGGCAATAATAAAAGGTCTATTTATGACATCAGAACATTCAGTACAATAGCACAAACGTAATTGTTAGCGGGCTATATGTATGCCTAAGCTTAATGCGTTATTTCAGACGGGTCATGTTTAGAGTACTGAGTACTGCTGTAATGCCATATTACGCAGCATGAAATGTCATGCCATATGGCATTATTTCATAGAGTACTGTTTTGCGCATGTCTACTACGGACCTTTCTATTTATAGCCAGTCGGGACAGATGTTCATTTTACCCTCGCCCGATTGCATCCTCTGTTATGTGCTGCAAGCAAAATGTCTACGAGACACAAGCTCACGCTCTACAAGATGTGTATCCGACCGAGTATGACACTGCGTTGTGTTCGCACATATGCCAAGATATAATTGGGATCGTTTACAAACCATCCAGAATAGGTTTCTTCACCGCCTTACTGGCGCCCCTTGGTATGTTCGTATGGAAGATCTCCATAGAGATATGGACCTTCCTTCGATACATGCTTATGCCAAACACCTTTCTCGCTCTTATTTCGACACCGCGTCGAACCACGCGAATCCTTTAATCAAAGCGGCAGCTTCATATGTTCCCGACCCCAATGCCTGCCGGAGTAAACGCCGGCCGCGTAATATCTTCACTGACCCGCTCGACCAAATCGAAACAGCAAACGCGTTCTATGCCACCGCCTCTCCAAATAGAGCGTGCCACCGCCCACGCCCGCGTAACCACCGTTCTCACCGCAGAGGACGGGCGGTCAACTTCACTCCGGCACACCCGTCACTCTCTCTAGCGGCAACCCAAGCTTAGGTCCGTTCCTCGGTGTGAAGCCCTTGGGTCAGGCAGCCGCCCGCGCGATACAAATGACACTATACGTGCAACACTTAGCTACCCACATACAACATTACACACGTATGAACACACACACGTGCACACCACACAGGTACATAGGTTCTGTAAGGGACCTTTTTTTTCTTTTTTTTGCGATAGTTAGACTAATGCGCTAGTTAGTGTAGAAAAACCATTCCGTTTACTAAATACACATACGCATGGTTCCCTCCTTCCTCCCAGGCGGAGGGGAACGTGCATATGAGTATATGTTAGTTAGCTCGAATTTTCTTAGGATTAGAGAATTAGATAGATCGCGACCTTTTCGCATTCGCGACGACCGCCCGAGCCGAGGTTCGGCCATTCTGGCACCCTCGAGCGGGTCGTCACAAACTTTCGCGGCTGAGTGCCCTAAGCGCTCGCCCCCAAGTCCGGTGAAGCTGTAAAAACCGCAGCGGCTCTGTTTTAGGATAGGGTCCCTAAGACATACAGTGTAGTCAGTTCAAAAAAAAAAAAAAAAGTTGTTCATTTGTATTGTATAGTTACGACCGTCTTCTCTTTCCTTTCAGTTTGAATCGTATCTTGGTAAACTACGGACGTACAATTTCAAAAACTATGGCTGATTTGTGTTTTCTATGTAATAAGTCAGATTCGGGAGCTGAATCGCTTGTTGAAGTAGTGCGCGGTATGAGAAAACTCCGAAATCTGTGAAAAGTCTCGATCATCTTCGTTATATGCATTACGTCAAGTCTACAAAACTTAATAAACCTGTGCAGCTTTCAAATATTCCACCAACAAGTGCAGCTGCTCATCAACATTTCAACCGTGTATATTATCAAGTTCAAACTTGGTTAGGACATGATTTGGAACCCCAAGTATGGGGTTGGGCAATGCGAAACGATTTTCTGGAGCCTATCATGACAATTTTACCACCTGCTCCAGAAGATTTGCTAAAAATTGATTTTCTGCAACTGCAAGAGTGGTTGTGGTTCGCGATGCAGATGCAGGAAAGCGGGCTTGCAATGCTCTTTAGCTTGTGGCCAATGTAATGGGCAAGCTTGTCTCAATGCTCTACCATATCAGAGCGACATTAACGAAGATGGAACCTTTGACCCCGAAATCATGGAAGAACTTGAGACAAATGTCGTTGAAGACGATAATGAAGACCAGTTTGAAATTTACCAGCAGCCAAAAGACGACGATGAAGAGGAAGAAGATGATTAAAATTATAATTTGTAGTTTTTGTATCCTTTATTCCATTTTTTTACTTTCAATAAAAATAAAAATGTATTGAATGATATTTTTTAATAAAAAGATTAATTAATTCATAATTTATTTGTTTTTTTTTCATCATGTAAGAAGTTATTAATATTAATTAGGTTAAAATTCAAATATAATTCCTATATTTTCATTAACAATTCTGCAATTACATGGGCTGTGCGTTGATCCGTCACTCATTCAGGACAAAGCATTTTATATGAATAGGTATGTACACACAATCAAATGTTTCAACGACTATTGAAAGAGTTAAAAAATTGCTGCACATTATGTTAAATTTTGGTTTATCTGTACATTAATACTTATTAAGATTATCCTGAACAAGATCTCCTATTATATAACATTAGTAAGTAGCATTTTACTCTATATAAATAGTTTGGTTATTGTGCACAATTTATTTTTATTATAATAATATGAATAATAATCAGCAATCAGAATCATTTTGAGTAGCCACAAAAACTCCTTGGAGAGTTTTTACTGCTTTCAAATGTTCGTAGCGTCTAGTTATATAGCCTATTATAACCTTCACCAATAAAAAGACTATCAAATGCAAAAATAATTTTCGAAATCTGACTGATAGTTCCAGAGACTAGCACGCTCAAATAAACAAACAAAAAACAATCTCTCGAGGTTTACAATAAAAAAAATAGGTTTATATTTTTATTTTAATAGACTGATCTATCTTCAAAAATGACGGATTTTTATACAAACTTTAATCATCTTTTTCACCACCTTAAGGGTTGAATTTACAAAAATCCTTCCTTAGAGCTCACCTACATTGTAGAAGAACCCCGGATGCAATTTTCACGGTCCTAGCCCCAGTAGTGTTTGAGCTGTCTGTTGTTGTCAGTCAGTTATCCGTCTATGTTAAATATATGTATTTAAATAGATATAGATTGATGTGTTAGTGTGGGCACAACGTCCTAAGCTTATGACAGGCAATAGGGATACCCGAATAACACGGTAACAAAAGCATAATCCCGCTCAGCTTCACTGCAAGCCGATAAAAATAGAATACCAATACCCATATTCATATACCCAAAAGTTACATTAAGCTATACTTTATAGAAGACTAGCTGTGCCCCACTGTTTCACCCGTATTTTTTTTTTTTCTATAAATACCACGTCGCCAACGCATCCGCGTACTATCATAATTGTTCTCACTTCCTGGAAGTACAAATTATTTAAATTTTTCATTATCTCAGAAACTATGTGTCCAAATAACCTCACTTTGGTTCGTAAGGATTATTTATACCATGCCTAATAATGTTCATAAATCAATTTTTAATTTAACAAAAATAATCGTAAAATAACTTATTGTGGCGTATGTATAAGAGGTAAACATATGCTATAGCAGATTTTTTTTTTTATATACTAAAGACCAATGTTTTTTAGAGCTTTGTATTTAGTTACCTACCATTAACCATCACACCAGCACACGCGGATAAAGTAGTTCGGAAGGGATCCACTTCCGAATTACTTAACAATAATCAATATTTAAGGCTAGCTGAGAGTTATAGCCTAATGCTAAATAGCCTATACTATTCTTCGCTAATTTGATTATAATACATAAAAATAATTTCAAAATCCGATTGCTAGTTCTAGAGATTAGCGTATTTAAACTAACAAACAGCTAAAAAAACACTTCGGCTTTATTATATAAAATATTAAATAAGTAAAAAAGTAAATAAGTAATAAGTATCAGTTGCAGATAAGTCTTCTCGGACCCAGTGATACATAATACACACAACTGATTAGTGTGTGTACTTTTAATAAAGTCAATAATTTCGTTACATGATTTAATGAACTCGAGTTAGTTGGCAGTTTATTGTCTGTCCAGTTTTCGTACCTACCATACCTACACAAGTAGTTTATGAAGGTCCAGCATTTATCTTTTATTCATTAAAATGATTCATACTCTATCAGTATTAACATTAATTGAGGTAGCGGTTAATAGCTCTTTATAATAATATTCATGTCTAGCGAAACAATGACAAGGAGAACCTTAATATTATACGATCCTGGTGTTTTGAGAATGGGATGGCGCTCAACAAAAAGAAATTCACTAAAAATAAAGTTTGTTATACTTTCAACTATAACATCGAGATGTCCATATTGATTGGGCTGACACTGTGCGAGGTCTAAGTATAACAACGATTAACTTTAATTTATCATTTAGATCACACTTTGCTCACATTACAAGCAAAGCAAACAGAATTCTCGAGTTTGTTTACGCGCACTGTCAAACCATTAAAATCTGTAAATTCATAGATTATTCTGTTTGCTCCTTTGTTGCATAGCATTTTAATACTTATATTGTTTGATTGTATGGTCTCCATTATATAAAACTCATATAGACATGACAGAGTCAGTTCAGCGTTATTTTCTCAGGATACTGTTCGGAAGGTGTGAAGTCTGGGACATATAATACCAGAATACAAAAGGAAGACTTGAAAGCTTAAAAGTCTTAAAATAATGTTAGTAGGTATTAGACCTTATGTAGGCACTCAGTACAAGTTCGCAAATGATATATGTATTTAGCAATAAGTTATCCGAGCAACTTAATTATAAAATACCCCACTCGTTCGGTATAAGTACCTCAATTATTTCATATACCACCTGCAAATAATTATTTGTCTAGAAATAATCCTTTATTTCGAATGGGCAGGTATTATGATGAATGTTGTGTGTTGTATCCAAAACATAACAACTTGTTATAAATTTTCTTTGGCTGTACTATTTGTATCTGGCTGGTTTTGGTAACATTAAAATTGTTTCCCGCTATTTTTCATTTGTTTTTCGTTATGTAAAAATGATTGAATCTAATGAAGAAATTCGTTACATTTTATATAAAATATTATTGCAAAAATGACAAAAATGCAACTCAAGCTGCAAAAAAAATTTGTGATGTTTATGGACCTAATGCAGTGTCAGTAAGAGTAGCACAAAGCAGTCCGAAAATTTAGATGTTAAAGATGCACATCGCTCTGGTCGCCCTGCTACGAATAAAATAGACGTCATTCTTGAAAAAGTGGAGCAAGATCGGCATATCGGTAGTTACGATGTAGCTGAAGAACTGGAAATTGATCACAAAACAGTTTTAACCCATTTGAAGAAAGCTGGCTATTGATATTTGGGTGCCACACGAGCTCACTGCCACCATCCACCATATAGCCCTGACCTTCAGATTGTCTCCTGTTTCGGTCTCTTAAGAATTCTTTATGTTCTATAAGGTTAACATCAAGAGAGGACTGCCAAAACTATTTGTCGCATTTTTTGATCAGAAGTCCCAAAGTTTCTACAGCAACGAAATCATGTCTACACCTACAAAATGGCAGAAAGTCATCGAACAAAACGGCACATATATACTGTAAATAAATGTAAATAAGCTTTGAAAAAAATGTCTTAAGTTTTCATATAAAAATGCGAAGAAAATTTTTCCCCGATCTATTATAACACCACTTGAACTTATTTAATAAATGGTAATAAGATGACAAAAAACATTGTCATAATATAGAAAAACAATATTAATAATACGTGGTAGTTTTTGACTCTTAGTTGAATTTTTGTGAATGCTTTTTGCCTACGCAAATGAAGAACTTTGATAGACAAACACTTTAAAAATATCTTCGTTTTTATCCGCACTCCCCGTACGAAACTATTGAGTAACTACTTCCTCATCTTTATTGTCATAGTCTTCCTTATTTGTTTCGATAAGTGCATCAGTTTTCTTACCATCGTTGGGTATCTCTAAGTATTCTCTGTGGAACCGTTTGGGAATAGTAACATCTAAACACAGTTTTTGTAAATCCATGTTTTTTCGTGTAGATATTAGAAGTTTTTCTAAATACATTGGCCACAAATTAGATTCATTTAAATCTTGTTGATAGTCATTATCTTGACTTCGGCCTTCTTTGTCTATCTCTTCCTTCTTTTTTTCCTTTTCCTCTTTCTACAAACCTTTCCTTTCTTGCGTGATTTTCCCATAAACTTTTTCACTTACTACTTCTTTCTTTATTAAATATTTAACTTCATTTTATTTACATTTTTTTTAATGTAGATAGATACTCGGATATCCTTGAATTTTATACTTTTCGACGTGTCTTTGAGTGAATGTTTTCACTGCTAACTACTCCAAATCAATAAAATCCGTGTACTCCATCAATGTTACGTTGGACTTAGGACTTTGGTTTCTTTCTAGAACTTTCAAAGTAGAATACCATTGTCAAGGAGCCCACTCTACAAGTGTTTTTAACCTCGCATGGACATAATTAGCAAGCATATAGGTATGCCCAGGGAGCAAGTAATTAATCTCAATTACTTGTAAGCTTTCCGATGTATGCAAAAACAAATTAAGGACTGACAACACGATTCTATTTTTATTTTTCCTAGTGCAAGAGACACTTTTTTTATTGCAACGAACTAATCAATCGCGTCGTCGTTTTACATCAAGTTTCCAGTAAAATATACGTCTTTCTTCGCTTAATTCATAGCAATATCTTTTGCATTTACCAGCAATACAAGGATTTTCCACAATTGTCTTGGCTGCAGTCACTTTTCCTTTTCTTGTGGTATACTCATTTCCGCTATATTTTCGTTGTTTGTTTATCTCCTTTATTTTCTTCTCCTTGTTTTAATTTTATCTTCAGTTGTAACATTTTGTTTACAATTTTTATAAATCTTTTTTTGTTATCTGATGACTGTGATAAATCTGAATCATCACTACAAAACCAGACGTTTAAACTTCCTGCAGGAAAGGCCTCTTCCCATGGGAAGGTATGTGCTTAATCATCACGCCAGTCAATCAAAAGTTCTATATTTTTTCCACAAACAGTGGTACGTACTACAAAGAACATTTCTCAAGCGTTCAGGCTTCCTTCAACATCAGCCAATAGTGTTACCAATTTCAATAAGTAAAATGTACGCGAATTCTGAAAAATTCGTTGGAAGGTACTAGGGAAATGTCAACATCGTTAAGTAACCATCGATGTCCGATAAATATCGAAACAAAAACATCGATGTTCCCTAACATCGATATTTTGGTGGAATCTCGAACTCTATTTTACATCACACAAATTCACAAGCATCAATGTTCGATGTTTTTCTTCCTAACTTTTAGGTATGCTTCGATGTTTTACAGAGCCTAACATTAATGTTTTCAGCGTCAACATCGATATGTCGATAACATCTAACATCCTTAGTTGGTACAACGAACATGGTACCTACATGGGGTTCGAACCTGCGGACATCGAATTGATAATCTGCCGGTCTAAACAACTCGACCAACATTAATTCATATTCATCTTTCTTTATCTATATAAAAAATCGATGTCTGTATGTGTGTTCCCTATGGACTCTCAAAACGGCGCGGCGCAACGTGTGTCCGGGTTTACTAGTACCAATCACTATGAGGTACTACATCATAGTGAGCAAAAAAGTCTACTGCATCGTGGGGAAGGGTTATACCTACGTAAGCTGTTCGGATAAATCTATGCAGGCAATTAACAAAATCTTCGATCGTTACGCAGACCTTGTCTAATTTATAATTCAAGGTATTTGTAGTAATACTCAATGCTCATTTATATACTGTGTGACTAAGATTTTCGTATGAATTATAGAGGCTTATTTAGGCCTGCGACCGTTACATTGTAGGTACCTTTACCTATGTGTGAGTATATAATTGAAACCGGTCGCAAAGAGACACGTAAATCTCCTAGAGTTTACTAAACTATAAATCTATACCTACTGTATGAAGTCCAGATACTGGTTTAAAATTTTAGGGAGTGGCTTTGTTAGTACCAGCGTCTATCTTTTGTTTAGACAACTAATGTGGCAATTAATGACAAGCGTTACAGTAGAGATATCGCGTAGCCGTTGCCGCTACCGCTACTTTGAATCTCCTCCAGGGAGCTATGGAAGCCCTGGTCACCGTAAGAACACAATACAAGGTTAATTAGCTGCGATCTTAAGTAGGATGGACTGTGGAATTAGTACAGCAGTCGAGCTGCCTCTAGTAGAGAGAAATCCTCTGTGCATTACCTCTATTATATTTGATTGATGTAGGCGTTACTTTGTAGAAATCCATCGTAATTACTTTATCCAAATTCCTCTTTTTGATGTTTTGTTCGTTTCCACTATTAGTTTCAGATTTAACATTTTCAGGTTCACCTCAACAATTAATAAGAAACGTTTTTTGTTGCAGAAACACTGAACAACCGTTTATATTTTCAGGCGGAAGTAGCAAAGAAAATTTGGATACAGTAATCTAATGTCGAAATATAAGTTCAAAGGAGGAAGGCGTAGAAGCATTTCTTGAATATTTTTTTCCTTAATTGCGTCAGCTCACGGTCTTTCTATCATTATACGCGGAGTTGATTGCTTTTTTTGTACTTTTAATTAAGTGAACATGACATGACACACAACACAATGACACAGTTAAATTAATTTAGTTTTTGGCGGGATCTTGTTCTTTCAAGTAAGTTTATTGGTTTTTATTTTAATTCATAAACCATAAATTAATAATTAGTTTCCGCGTTGCAACGCGAGCTACAACCAAAAATAATCTATGTTATAAACTTAAGTTATTATACTGTATACGGTATACTATTGAATTTTGACTGTATTTTACGTTACGTATTTGACTATTGTGCACGAGTAAAGTGGATTATAAATAATAATTATAAACATGCATTTAAAGTTGCCACAAAAACTCCCAGTTTTATAAAAGGGAGTGGCTAGCATGTTCGAGCTTTTTTTATAAGCTCAGCAAATTGCCGGTACTGGCCCTGATGGTAAGCACAGTACAATTCAGTAAGTACTATTATTTTAGTCTAAGGCACTATGTATTATTTTATTTTATATGTATGTTTTATTAATTGTTAAGTTTTTGAATTTCGTTGTATAGCGTTTTATTTGGTTTTCATTACTACATTTCTATTATCTGTTTTAATAAGTATATAACTCTCTTAAGTTTAACCTACGTAACTTTTTAATTATGTTATGTAATTTTTAACTGGTTCCTCGCGATACAAGCGAAGCCTAGCACGGGGTCCCCTGACAATATTGTTTTAAATTGTGATACCTAATAAACGTTATCTTTACCTTTATTTAATTTCATGCCAGCAGCTGACTCCAGATAACCGCAATACAGAATGTAGCGGCTCACTATGATATTAATTAACTGTTTAAACACGCGTGTGTGTTAAACACGCTATTCTTACGTACTAAAAAATATAAAACATTTTCTGACTTCATCACCAGACCCTCGTTACCAAGCCCAATCTCGTCAAAACAAATCATATGAGCCTAAACGTGAGAGGTTTGCTAGTAGCCACTGAAAAGTTCCTCTATCTACCTTCTGGCTCCATCAGCAGATTAGCTCCAAGATACCATATTATAGTTTTATCATCCGAACTACATCATTATATAAACAAAGTTTCATTTCGATACGACAATTGACTTGTAAACATTTTTATTACATTGTTTGTTAGTTACAAGTGAAATTAATAAAAGCGTGTTAAAAAAGATTTAGCCGGCGTACTTTATAACTTTTAGATTATTTTATTTTTACCTCTTTCATAGCTTTTCACATCCACACAGTTGACGCTTGGTAATGGCGGTATTAATACTAGATCTATCCAAGTAAATCAATAGATAACAATCGATCGTAGTGAAAACACTAGATACCTAAAATGCAATGCTAGCACTAGGCCTAAAACTGGTCAAATGACATATTGTCGTCTCGTTCGTATCCACGGCTGATGCATTTTGAATATCAAAATATAGGTACCTAACTAATAAATATCTACCGAATCTAAAATAAAGTTTTCATTTCATAAGAAAACATAATATGAAGTTACAGTCTGTACGGTAGGTACAAGACAATGAAAGTTGAAATGCAACTTTTTACGATAGTAATGACTACCGACATATAAATGTTAGCTGACTAAGAGGGTTGCACAATTTGAACTGTGTTAAATGTCTATCAAGTTCTATCTCAAATTTCTTGGAAATGCATCATGTTTTTGCTGAGGATAAAATCCACACAGAATACTGATTTACCTGATTTAAAATATACAAAAAAATACACTTATACGGCTATACACGTATTTGAACTAGTCAAGCACATCGATCTGATTGAAAAGGTAAAATTTCAACAAATTACGGCATAAAAGTCATTATATTAATACGTGAAGCAAAAACTTTGTATTCCTTTTTAAGCGTATTGCGTGCACTTTGACTTTAATTAATGCGACTTTGAGATTTTGTATGGTTAAAGTTTATATGGAGAACCTTCATTTTTTATATGAGTGTAGAAAGCTAAAATTTATCTATAATATCTGTTAATAATATATTCAATTAAATTAAATAATACTGCGAATTCAACCTGACCAATGCCATTGAACTTAGACCCCCCTCAAAATATTGACATTGTAACTCAATGAAATTGACAGCAAATGAAATGATATTCATTAGGTTTATACTGCTCATTTCAAACAAGTGTATGATTAAAAAATCGCTGGTCGAATTTCGATAAATGGGCAACCGCTAGAATATTCAAAAAACAAAATCATAAAGTTAACAAGCATGTAAACGGTTGCATTAAAATAAAGATAAGCGAGTGTAAAAATTTAAATAACATCATTTATAATTTAATTTATGTACTTACTTATTAATTAAAAACAATCCAATAATGACTTTCATTTCAAAATTTCATATAACAATAACTTATACACTTTTTAATAATAAACGAAGAAACACGAAGGCGTAATAGCAGCGCGGCGCTGTAAGCTCGACTGATTGATAACGTGATACAATGTTACAAATAAGTTAATAATGACATTCACAATATCATAAATATACAATATACTAGACAGTAGTCACTAGCCACAAGTCACTTCATTCGGGTCAGGTGGCTGTTTTAACATTCTTACATATAATCGAGAGCATATCGATTTTACACTCAATATAATTATTATTATATATATTTTTATCAAATTTTCTCATGGGAAAGGTGAAGAAAAAAATTACTCTGTAGAAATACATGTCTGTTAAATTAAAGCCAGAAGGTTCTCTCCTAGAATCTTAGAAAAGTTTGGATTTTTCCTGTTGCCTTAATGTTAAGCATTTGAGGAAAAGACATCAATCATCCAATGCGTAATGTGGCGTGATTAATTTGTATTTACGTTTACCAAAAAACACGAATTCTTTTGCATTATCATGCAAATATTTTAAACTTTAGCTGATAAAATAGGGGATATGTATTACCCAAGAAGGATTATGTACTTTAAATGTTATCTATACAAATAAATAAAATTGAAGTGTCTCCTATATACAAATGTACTCTGTGAGTGCCTGTTTGTAATGTTAAAATAACAGTTTTTTACTGTAAGGTTTAAGGTTATTTATTACGCATATGACTTATTTTAGTAAAACTTCTTTACTTTGAGCTTTGTTTTTTGGAAGGACAAATGTAAGCGTTGAGTAAAATTTATAGTCGAATTTCTTCTTATTTATTTTAATATTAATAAAATATGTTCTAAAATATGGGGATACAATTTCACACACGGCCTTTTAATTCCAAATGAATGTAGTTATTTTGCTAGTTATATCGACTTGCAGTGATTTCCCTTGTTTTATTTTGTGATCGGATTGTTTAGGATTAATATTCAGCGAGAATAACTTCTTTCATATCGAGAACTAGCTGTGCCGCACGGTTTCACCCGTGTTTCTATCTGACAAACACCGCGCTCCCAACGCACGCGTGTAGCCTCTTCCTACCATGATATCGTTGTTCTCTCTTCCCGTACTTGCTTACAGCTTCGCAGATTACTTGTCATTCGTGGTTACTGCTCCGCTTATTAGGGTCTTAGCGTGAAGTTATCATTATCATTATATTAATACGTGAAGCAAAACCTTTGTAACCCTTTTTAAGCGTATAAGTGCAGAAAGCTAAAATTTATCTATAATATCTGCTACTAATATATTAAATTAAATAAATTAATACTATGAATCCTAACCTGACCAGTGCCATTGAACTTAGACCCCCTATATTGACATTCTCACTCAATGAAAAGAGACAGCAAGTGATATAATATTCATTGTTTAGGTTCGTACTCCAAATGTCAAACAGAAAATAGTATATAATTAAAAAGTCACTGGTCGAATTTCGATCATTGGGCGACCGCTAGTACTTATAGATAGCCTTAGCATATTATACCCTTCCTTATAAAAGAAAAAAAACAATTAGATAAATAATGTTCTATTTTTCGAAATTACCAAACTAGATAGGTAGGTTTTTGTATTTAATTTTTTGGAGTAGGTAGGTACATACAAAACGTAACGCGGCTACCGAGAGATTGTACCTACCTACTTTAAAAAATAAGCAACCAAAGTACCAACACACACCTAACAAAAGATAAAATACAGAGAAATATTTGAATAACATTTATTTTATTTTTAAAACAACTTTAGGTGAACGGGTTATCTCATCTTTTTATCATAATCAGTTTAAAACGTGATTCTTTTTCTTTTTATCTCTCTCGTAATACAGATTTTTGTGCAAAATATTTTTAATGAAAACTAATCTGGACTTTTAATTTACTATCTTCTATTAATTCTTTTGAATTAATAATGTTTAGAAATTCTACAGATGACTCCGTTGTATTTTCATTTGATATAAGAGCTCCATCATTGAATATTTCGATTTTATCTTGCAAGGATATGTGAAGGACGGAAATATCGCTTTTTACTTGATCGTAATGAATCATAGATAGTCCATTTTGAATTACGTTTCCGTTGCTACTGAAAATAATAATTACTTGTCTATTTATGAAACTATAATTCGCAAACTTTGTGGTTTGAACTACACGACACAGTCATACAGTCGTCACAGGACGTGACGTGACTTTGAAATAAGCTTAATATTTTGATAAAGCAACAAAAAAAATTAACAACCTGTGCAAATGAGGTTGTTTTTAATTCATTTTAACTTTTATAATTTGGCTCTGTATTATATAATTTTGGCGGCCTTTTACGTGATGTATACCACTTCCATTTCTTTATTTTCTCGATGACAGCTCCTGTGAAAACTTGAACGAGCGTCGTTTTTACATTATGTATGTATTATTTTATAAAAATATGACGTTTATACAAGTACAAGGTTATACCAAAGCCGGAGAAACTGATAGGAGATGTAGTTATATTGATAAACGTAACACGATAACAGACCCGATATTTTTTTACAAAATGTAAGAAACTAAACTACTGCCGGATACTTTTATACAAATTTATTAACTAATATTATATTTCATTACAAGATGTTACACGTATTAATTCTTGATTGATAATGCCAACTTCTTCAAAATTTTGAAGCTGTTGTTAAATAAGTAGGTATAGTTAGTTAGGTACTGGACAATGAAACGAAATAATTATAACGACAGGTAATCTTTATTTATTTATTTTAATCAAAATCTGATGAATCGTCATTGATATCGACATATGCAATCGATATCATTACTTATTTGGTCACAACACTACAACTATCAAATTAGAACTGTCATCGAGAAAATAAAGAATTGGAAATAGTATAGTTTAGTTATTATACACAAGCGAAGTGGATTATAAATAATAGGTCCTTACATATGAAATTAATGTTATAGAAAAACTAAAACCTAAAAAATATTATGAAATTATTATAAGTATATTTAATCAGTCGAAGTATGTACCATTTTTATCTATGTCCTTTCGCCATTTTATAGGTAGTTCATTGATTCCATTAATGAAAAAATTGTGGGGGCGAGAATCAATAAACTCTTTGAAGGCGGTTTGGACAGCTTTATCGGAATTGAATTTTTTTCCTTGAAAGAAATAGTCTAAATACCGAAAAAGGTGGTAATCTGTTGGAGCAAGGTCCGGGGAGTATGATGGCCTCTAATTTAGCGACCGTCTATCGTGAAGTATGGGGTCTAGCGTTGTCCTGAAGCAGCAGTGGGCTAGAGAGATTGACATGCCATTATCGCCTGGCCAGATCTTAAGAAGCTGTAGTGTATGACACCTGCACTGGTACCTCACGAGTACCTTTTTGAGTCAACTTTCGCTTGTGACAGGATTTGGCCCGTTCTGCTGGGTTCAACCACTGTGATAAGCTTCGTAAAGGATCCATTTTTTGTCACAAGTAACAATACGATTCAAAATTCCTTCGTTATTTTGACGGTTGAGTAATGTAACGCAGCCCTCAATGCGTGTTTGTATGTGAGCTTCAGTCAATTCTTGCGGTAGGTACCCATTTCTCGAGCTTTTTAACTCTTCCAATTTATTTCAAATGAATTAAAATTGTTTTATCATTCTCACTAAGTTTTGCATTTTATGAAAAGAACGTTGTGAAAAAAAAAACAAATGAATCACTAAATTCGAAACACAAATAGACAAGCCTAAATTTGAAATACATTTGAATTTAGAATTCGTAATCAAACGTCAGATATTTAAGATCAAAGTGGCCAGTTCAACAAAACGCCAATTTCATTTATAAGGACCTAATTAATAATATAAGCTCTTGGAACCCTACTCACCGCAGAAACACAACACAAGGTTATTGTTATTTGGTTGCGATCTTTTGTAGGGTGGAGGTATTTCATCTGTTGGATTGTTTCAAGTAGAAAGAAATATCCAAAGACATTTTGAACATCTCTCTTTTATTAACCGTTAGGTATAGTATGTAACATTAATAATTTGTTACGAATGTATGTGTATGTATTAATTCCGGAATTTTTAAGAGATATAACTTATTTTGTCAATTCTACTCTCCTTTCTCGAAGTTTAGATAAATATTACTTGGCCAATTCTTATCTATAATTAATTATATATTACACAATAAAATTATAATTTTACAATACAATTACCTTCGAAATGTTGTCAGTTGGGAAAATAGGAAAACGATGAACATGTTAGTTATGTTCGTGTTTAAAGAGTTTGACTAATTCTGTTTATACAGTGAAGTTTAATTATCAGCGTGAAGAATTGTAACCTTGCTAATTACGTTTCTTATATACCTATGTATATCTATAATTAGCGAGTACAATCTACTTACTACCTACTGTTGTAACACAACTCCGCTCGATTCACTGTTACAATAATGAGTAATACTATCATTAATACTTTTTTGCTTGAAAATTAATGTTATTTCTCGTTTTAATTGCTTATTACAGTCACTTCATGTCGGTATATGTTACTTCGACTAGGTTTAATTGTATTGAATAAGAATATGAAATCATAATAACATAATCACGTTTTTTAATAAAAATCAATGTTTGTGTTTATGTTCCCCATGGACTCCAAAACGACTAGATCGATTTTGGGCGAGGTAGAACATCATTACGTCACTACACTACACAGTGCATACACTAAGTAAACAGTATGTTGTCTCGGCTGTGTTCTCTAAATAATTTACTACAGCCGCTCGAAAGAAAAACATGCACTACGTCGTGGCCCAAGATGGTGACAAGCGACATGCTAAGCCTAAGGAACTGGTTCTCGGGTGCAGCTACTGGAATACACCTATAGATACTTGACATGAAACCGTAGGGCACAGCTTGTCCTTAATAAAGAAGGGTGGGTTGCTGAAGTAGGAAAAAGAAGAAGAAAAAATTGGTTGCCTGTAAAGTCGGTATACGGGCGAAAGTTTTACGTGACAACGACTTTATGTCTGTCTCTCTCGCTCTTAGGCGGGCTAACCATGCCCGAGTGGAAGGGACGCATGTCTCTCACTCGCTCTCATTGTGAGCGCATAACGTGAGCGGAGCGTAACGCAGTTTCTTGAAGTGTCACCCGGCAAACCAATTTATAAGACGTTGTCACGTCAAAAACATTGGTGCAATATACGGCATTGAAGCTCTTTACATGGCACCGTGAATGAAGGGTGTTCCGTATTTTTATTAGGTATATTTTAGCACATATCTTTTTCTATATTAGTTTTATTAATGAAATGGACCGTATCTGTCCACTGATCTACCTGAACGCACTTTAAACGAACACAAGTGCTGAGCTCTATTAAAACGTAATACGTTTGAATCTCGCCACTTGCAAAACGCTCTGAGCGTAAGTGTGCTGAGAAAAATTATGAAATCGTTAAAAAATCTCTAGAAAACCGTAATAAAACTTAGTGCCAGTGTAGACTAGTGCCTTGTTAAGAAGATCAGCGACCTAAGCCACAAACTTGTAAGGGGTACCCCGAAGAAGAGGATTCAATGTGCGGGTGATTGGTGGATACATATACATATACTCATAATTTCATATCATATACAAGGAGCAATTACCCTTAGTTCACTTTCGACTTGTTACCTACCGGCTGCGGCCGCGGCGTGAGCGACAAGACACTTTTATCCTTTTTTGACAACAGAGTTTTCGGCTTACGCTGTGATTTCCTATCCCTTTTGCAGATAACATGTTATATTTGTGCCGTTTTAAAATTGCTTTTAGTGAGAGTAAACGCGTCTATCTACAAAACATGACTGAGTGCAGTTTAATTTTCGACTATAACTTTTTAATTCAATGTAAATAATAACTTATCCAATAAATAAATTAAAACGGGTAACTTTAAATACATCTATTTCTTGTCATACAGTATTCGTCAAGTAATATTATTTTTATTTGTATTTAAAAATCCCCGTTTACACTTCACAATCGACCCCCATCCTATTTTTTTAAGATAATTTATTTGTTTTAATGTTAAAAGTTATAAAGTACCTACATGTAATCTTCATGTATGGGTGCGTGTCGGAAAATTGATTTGTTTTTTAAATCCAATATTGTGATGTAAAAATAAAACAAATTCTATAATATAAAAACACTATTAAAATTATTATTTCAGATTTTTATAATTACATATTATGACACTACAAATAGGTTAGTAGAGAGCTGTTTCGGACGAAATCTTGGACGAATGATCCCTCGAGTAGGCCGAAGCCCTTGGTGAGTGGCTGCCCTCGCGTCCAGCGAGCCAATAGGTCCTGCGCCGGAGCTGGAGCGTCAACCGGCACCATATGTCCGGCCCCGCGTACAACTACTTCAGTTAGCCGACCGCCGCTTTTTTGGTACCTGTTTATCATGCATAAATATAATTAATGCTTATAAATTGGCCCTTTATGTAGTGGTAGTCATAATTTTGTGCAATTAAAATGAATGGCAATGAATGGACGTCCCCTAAAACGATTTCTGACGCAAAAAGTACTTCGTTAGAGAAATATATGTAGAAAAAACTATGAAGATATACATATATATATATTAAAAACCCCGTCGAATCCGAAAAGGGTACCCCAAATAAATATCAAAATTTAATTAATTATGAAAATAAAAATGTTATTGCGATATAAAATTAACATATTTAGTTTTATTATCCCTAAAATTTAGCAAATTTCAAAACGTGATTTTAAAGTCGCCGTTCCAGGCGCGGCGTGTCGCGGCGGTGCTTTTGATCGTATGGCGGTACCACGCGCCGCGCCGCGCTGCCTGTATTGCTATGTAGGTTTCCTCATTTAACTAATTTTTTTTAATTTTATTAGGGGTAATTTTTTTTAATTATAATCTGAGATATATAACATAAACAGAATATAATCACGATACCTAATAACACCCTCACAGATCCGACGGGGTTTTTAATACACACTATATATATAAAGGGATCGCAGCCAAATAACCTTGTGTTATGCTTGTGCGGTGATTAGGGTTTACAGAGCTCGTTTGGGTCAAAGAGAGATAGGGCACAGAGAAATTGCTTTGGAGATTTCTCTTCACGCATGTGCCAGATAGACGGCATTTTGTAGCTCACGTAAGCGCAGCTGCAGGCACTGCTGGCAATAGAATAAAACGAATTTGATGTCAATCAAATGGTCCATTAAAAATTACAAGTTTTTATTATTAAAGTGGTTGAGCGAAGAGACCCTTTTTTATAACAATTGACAAAAAATTTGGTATGATTGTAGTTTATAGCCTGTATTTTAAATGTTTATCCATAGATTTTAATGTTATTTTGAAATCTATACATTCATAAAATTGAAGTGTCTGTTTGTAATGTCAAAATAACAGTTTTTTACTAAATGCATATAAAAGTATATACGATACATATAACAAAAAGCCCATTTTTTTTAATTTTTGTCTGTCTCTCTTTTTGTTCCGGGTAATCTCCGAAACGGTTGGACCGATTTTGACGGGATTTCACTGATAGATAACTGGTGATATAGGGAGTAACTTAGGCTACTTTTATTTTAGAAAAAGAATTAGGGTTCCGCACAAATAAAAAAAACTGTCATGGTGAATCAATTCGGTCGCTTAAATAGCTTATGCTGAGTAAACCATAAGAGATAAAGCAAATTAATGTACTACATAATCATAAGCATTAAAAAGACCTACAAAAAAATCCGTGAGAGTATACATCTATTTTCTAAGGAACACCCACAATAAGCATTTTTGTCTCTAAAATAGCTGGGAACGGGAGAGCAAGATTCGCGCGGGCATTCTGTAGTCCACATGAGAAAAAGCCACGGGCACAGCTAGTTTTGAATACATTACGATTCCCCATATTCCTTAAAGCATAGGAGTCGCCACTCCAAGTTTGAGAATCGATGAACTACCGTCTAATACCTTCGAAAGAAACTTTTTCAATGTAAAACCAATTCATATAATGTCTCACCCGGCAAGTCTACGTTTGAATATGTAAGGGAGCCTAGTCGCTTCTTGAAACTGCTGGGAAGAATTCCATCGCCACGTGCGTATATTCTCTGAAGTTACCACGCAGGGTAGCATCTGATCCAGTTGACCACTGAAACGTAAATATGGTTTTCTAATTATTATTTTATAAATACAATAAACTATGTCTCGGCACCGTCACATATAGTAACGAGACATGGACGTTCACAGTTGAGGCTGAGTATAAAATACAAGTGGCAAAGTGAGAGCTATGGATCGCTCCATGCTCGGCATCGAATTACAAGATTGACTCAAAAATGTCGAGATCCGAAGTCGCACTAAGGTCTGCGACATTGGAGAAATTATCACAAAACTAAATCGGTTTTTGGTAGGACATGTTGCCAGGCGGATTGACGTCAGGTGGACTACAGCGTTGACGGATTGGTGGCCACGTACGGGTAAACGAGTAGTCGGACTCCCACCAGCTAGTTGGGTGGACGATGTTGCAAAAGTGACTTATGAGACCTTGCATTTTGTTGGCGCCTGGCACATGTGAAACATCTAAATCGAATCATATTTTAAACAGATTAAAAAGGAATCATATATAATACTGAAATATGAAAAACAAAAAACAAAATACAATACTCTGATAGTCAGGAATATCCTATAAGGTAACCATAAGAACCAAGAAAGAATAAGAGATTTCATTTTTCTGTTTTTTTTTTAGCTAACTATTCCTTTAAGCCTCAGAAGGCTTTTACAGCTTCACCGGGCTTCAGGGCGAGCGTTGAAGGCATTTAGCCTCAAAAGCACGGCAACAAGCTCAGGGGGCCAATGATCGAACCTCGGCTTGGGTTGTTGCCTTAGTTGCAATTAAATCGCGAACTGATTACAACCGGACCGCTATAAGCACGAATTTCTCTAACGTTAGCGGAACGCGGGGCAGAGGTTGTGCAGAACATCGCAGAAGGAGGCCGCGGAGAGGGTTCGTGAAGGGGATCCCCTGAGCGGCCCTCTCCGACAAAGAAGAACGGGTGGCAGGAGGAGGCGATTCATTCGCCAACTCCCGCCACCCTAGCCGAGCCAGAGGAGACGGGTCGGGGGCCCGTCTTCTCATTGCACAGGCTCGGCGGACGGAGGAGACGGCTAGGGTGTACTGAGCCGTCTCCTATTAGGCCGGGGCCCGGTTCAGCTGGGCCGGCCGCCGGGGCGGCGCGGCTGTATGCCAGCGCAGTGCCCGCGTCGCCCTACTATGGCGGCGGATGGTACACCGTGGAGTTTTAGTGAGTAGGAGTCTCACATAACCACTCGTCCCCCCGGGCGGGTGTGTACCCATGATGGGTATCTCCACGTTAAAAAAAAAAAAAAAAAAAAAATGGTTCTTTCAACGGTATTAGATTAAGCCTGTTTGTATTCAGATTTTATGTATGTTATCGCAAGTGTGGATGTGGTGTGTAAGGATATCTAATGATAAATAAAATACTTTAATATTATAGTTGTCTGGTCTGAATGTTAAGCAAAATAATACTATTATGAAGAAAAAAATGGGACAAGTATCGAGCATAACTCGCGCTCTGAGGGTTCCGAACTGTGTACATTATTGTACCGTCTTTTACATAAATATAGTTTGTATATTATCCTTACTATATTACTTTTAGACTTTTATTACGTCATTCATATTTTGTAATCTCATTTGTAGCAATCACAAAGTCAAAATTGCGCGAGCCCTAACATTATACGTCTAATTCTGCCGGCGGCCGGCAACATACTACCTCATTGGTTGGTTTTGTTCCCCTCCTGCAACCCACAAGCATAAAGGAGGGTCGCGCTTGTACCGCGGCGAGTCAAGTCCGGTGAAGCTGTAAAAGTCGTCAGAGGCTCCAGGGCCCGTAAAAAGCAGACCAAACATGACGATGTCCGAATGGCACGTAGCGACGTCCTATCAGAACGCTTTTACTCCCATCTTATGTTTCACATCAAAAATAGTATATCCGACCAAATATGTCTACGAAAATCTACTTAAAAGTTTTCATTTAGAGTGTTCAAGTGGCTTACCAATAAGAGAGGACTCTGTAATGATCTAACAGAGTTTCGAGGAGCGGTTTTGTGCTGCTCAAAAAGTCAGGCGCCATCCGACTGTTTACTGATACATTGAGGAAACTGAATTTAATGTCGCCGACGTGTAGAGCTCTTTTCACTTCGCTCATTTTCAAGAAATTACTGTATTTGCCCAATGATAGGTCGTCGCGTAAGAAATTGTACGCATGCTTCTGATTTGTTAATATTAGGAGAATTGTAATAAGTTTTGTCCATTTCTGAAAACAAATATGATACAAATTTAGACTTCGACAAACTTTTTGTTTTACCAATTGGCGCTATAGACGTATTCACCACGGTGTTCATATTTACATAAATATCTAAAATTATTGTCGAAAAAGTATTTACATTGTGATTAAATAAAGCTATAATAAGTGGTAGACAGATTAACAAAACTTTTTAGGGTGATTTTAAAGACTAATTGGGTTTTGAAATTCTATAAAGATGTAGCATTATAATCACAATTTCACCTGATTTTAAGCGATGATGTGCCTCACAATGGTGGCACACGCTAAGCCAAGTGGAAAAACTGACTCTCAAATGCAGGTGCCGCAATATACATGTACTTGCTTAGCGACAGATTTTTAACTTGAGGGTGTCAGCTAGCCAGGTTTTAGGTGGACATTAGATAGTACCCTAACACTATGCTATGGTTTTATCAGTGTTTGAGCCAATTATTTCAATTAGTTCATTTTCTTAATTATGTGGTCAGAATGAAATCAGACACACCGACTTCTTCTGATCTGTGACTCCTTCCTAACGCCAATCGGCTGACGACGCTGTATCGTCATACGACGTCACTGTTGGAGGGACACCGCCGCCACCCCTTACCAACAACATTATTAAGATCGGATCGCTCGAGTGCGTGTGACGAAAATATATTACGTCGCAATACGTTGACCGATCGTCTCGCGATGGTATGACCATGCCGCTCCGTGTGTGCATTTTTGTATTAAAACATACCATCCGTTAACGCGGTGAAGAACATTTAGTGAGGTGGAATACGCTTGTGTGCAGCGTTGGGACCAGACGTATCTAAGCTCCGGGCTGGATTGGGAGAGGAAGCAGTATCGGAAGTTCAAGGTTAGTAGATGATGTTCCTTCCCATATATTCAATTGGATGTAAGAATTGAAATAGTTGTCTGTCGTCCATTGCTCACTGAGCTATATTATCGAAGGCCGCACCAGACTAGGAGGCAGGCAACTTAATTTAAAACCGCCGCCATGTGGTGTGTGAGGGAATAGTAGGGAAGACCGCAAAATTAACTCCTCGCATATACAATCAGGATGTTTTCCTTCATCGAAAGCTCAGGCCTATTGCAGGGATTCGTACGCGCTACCTATGTGCCATAATTGCTAATTTGCGTTGCAGAAGCATTCGTCAGTGTGGTCTTATTTTCTTCAATGTCTAAGTCATTGTGAAAAAAATATAAACCTACATTGTTGTCAATTCAAGTTATATTTAAGTAGTTACTAGGTTTATAATACTTTTTGGGGAGCACAAACGTCCAATCGCGTATGTATCCCCGAAGGGTTAAGCAAAGGTGTACTAATGTCCACCCACAGTTCGGCGGGTATGTTTGTAGTAGGGGGCGAACCTGTTGCCATTAATCAGGCACAAAACCAAACTCCGAACCGCTACTGAGAGTTTCATAGAAAAACACAATAACACTTTGTTCGACCTGGGAATCAAATCCAGGACCTCGAGCATCGCAGTCGTGCTTCGGACCACTAGGCTATCGGCAGGAAATTTTAAGATTAATTGAAATTTAAGTTCTGTGTCATTGCTTCAATTCTTTACTACCAAATTGATAGATTAAAGGGTTAATATTGATTAAATCTTTGAATTACTAATTTCAAGAGCGAAAGAATCTGAGCAAAATTAAATTGCAGAAGTATCTATTTCTGGAGCAAATCAGAAATGTTTGCGCTGCTTTGCTCCGTTTCAAAAGTGTGGCTTCGAAGGTCAAGCACTGACACATAAGCTGTTCCATCTCAGTACTCAGGAGTAGCAACATATTACCACTGACCTTAGTTGAGATTACGGTCCCTTTGAGGTCGATTTTAATAAGAACTAACCTACAGTAACCAGTTAATATCAGGTGGATTGCACACCTGTTTGCGACTTCAAACATAAAAAATAACACTACATGTCCTGTTAAGTTGGAGAATTTTTGTCAGCAAATTTTAAGCAATTATATACTATATTGACAATGTTTTACACAATACAGTACAAAAAAAGAAGCCCAAGTGTAATGAAGTTAATCAAAATTTAATTTCATTATTTTTTATTTTTTTCCGGTTTGTGTAAAAAAGTTCACTTAAATTACTAAACTTTTAACTAAATTATCAAGAAACCACATCCAGTCCACAATTTTCCATGTATTTTGCTAATGTTATGTTGTGTTTGTGTATGGTCTTTTTACCTACCTCTAATTTAATAAATAAAATGGGATGCTTAGGAATACGTTTGCTTTGCAAGCTGTGTATATCTTATCTATATAATATTAATACGTGAAGCAAAAGCTTTCGGTACAGTTTTAAGCGTATTGCGTAAACGGAATACTGAGATTTGGTATGGTTAAAGATTATATGGAGAAGGAGTGTGCAGAAAGCTAAAATTTATCCAAAATATCTGTTACGAATATATTCAATTACTTAAATAAATTAATACTGCGAATCCCAACCCGACCAGTGCCATATACCCCAAATATTGACATTGTCACTCAACGAAAAGTGACAGCAAGTGATGTAGATAATACTCATTATTTAGGTTCATGAATAGGTACTGCAAATGTCAAACCGAAAGTAGTTTATGATCAAAAAGTTGCTCGGTCGAATTTCGAGCTTAGGGCGATCGCTAGTTATATTAACAAAATAATATTTAATATTTTCTCATTTAAGTGAATTTTGTAAATTCTTGTGAGAATAAAGATGTTTTAAACCGAAAATCGTATATATCCAATCCCAAAAAATTATTTCTTCTTCATGATATCTTGATCTACAATCAACAGGATTACTTACCCAAATAATCTAGAAGAAACGATTGAAAAACAAAAACACAACTTGTAAGTTTGTTTTCTAAGAATGACTTTGTTCTAACTGATCTAAATGTTTTCAATAATAAAAACGTTCATAATAATTGAATGTCGATAAGGTGAAGATTAAAATTAACTTGACCTTTTGATATCGCATAATGAATGGTGGCATTTCTTCAATAAATTCACTATTATTTATATAATATCTTATTTATTTAAATACCCTTTCGACAATTAAACTCGCTTTACATGACTTCTTTAACTTATTGTGGGGAAGAAGTTTATTGTAGAACCTAATACAATTACTTAAAAAACTTTTGTTTTCTTAAGTCTAAAAGATGGGATTAATATGTTACTTATGTTTATTTATGGTATTGAAATTGTGCTTGACGTTTACACTCCCTTCAGGACCCGCTCTGGATATATATAGTACTATATGACCCGCCCCGGACACAAAGACGAATTGTGTATCATATCTAACAGTCCTATCTAACCTAGCAGTGGCAATATTTGTTAACTGGCGAATCTTACGTACTGCGAATGTACTATAGCTTAATCTTTCCTCCAAAGTTTTAATATGCGGACATTCCCTCCTATCTCGATACTACTATAAACACGTTGAACATTGAGCAAGGCAAATCTCATACATTTGGTTTTGTTAGCATGCCGCCGTCATATACCGCAGGAGTACTCCCATAAAAGTTGGGTTTCCAGAAATCTTTTCTTAAGCGATGCTTACATTATAAAACAACACTCTACAAGTGCTTTAGAAAATAAAGAAGTCATATAATCAGAAGTGGGATATACGTACATTCTTAGCTTCGACACTCTTGTTAGCTGATATGTCTTGTTGGAATGACTCTACAAGAGGTCTGAGGGTATCTAGTTGCTTCTTTTCCAGCAGACCGAAATTGTAGAACGAGTTTGTCACGTGGAATATCATGCTTGGTTCAATATAAGCATTGCCGATTATCAAACCCTAAAAAAAGATTAGATTTTAGAGAATTTATGATAATATACAATATTATACAAGCTGTGCAACACGGTTTCACCCATATTAAATATATTCTAGCAATTCTCCAGTGCACTGCGCCACCAACACACCCGCGTACCCTATTATAATTATTGTTGTTTTCACTTCCCGTACACAGGTACGGCTTGCCAGAATGCTTGACGTTCATGATTACTACTTCACTCCTTAGTGTCGTAGCGTAAAGTTATAACGCCTATAACTTTCCTCAATAGGCGGACTATAAAATTCAAAAATATTATTTGTAATTTGACTGGTAGTTGCAGAGATCAGTACGTTCAAACAAACAATCTCTTGAGTCTAATTTAATATTACTATTCTTATTTTTTTTGCAGACCCTTTCTCGGATTATGCCAACATGTTGTATCTCATACAGGATAGGGTACAATGGGACTAATATATTTGATAGAATAAAAGTTCGTAAAACAACACCCAAAACAAATTTTTTTTTACTTATTCAGTAAATACGGTTTTCAATCTTCAACCATTGTTACGTATGATACAATATTTCAATTAACATTTTTGTTGACGCCGATAGATGTTCGGCGATAGATTTTAAAACTGAGTATGATAGTAAGTCAGGTGAACATTAGAAAATATCATAGCATAAAGCAGCTTAATAAGTAGAGGGCACGATAATGAAAGAAATTATTGCAAGAATAATCTATTAATTTTAAAAATGAAATCAATCAAGAAAGTGACAGGACTAAAGCGAACCTTCTTCAGCGATATGTAAAACTATTACTCACTGTAAAATAACATCTCAGTATTAATATGTAAAATATTATAATTATCCATTATATATCATAATAAAAGTTACTTTATTCAATTTAGGCCCTAAGAAGGCATATTACGTAAGTCAAAACACTACCACCGGTTCGGAAAACATCCCTGTCAAAGAGAAGAAATAATCACCAGACATCTTTATCGTTCATGCCATCTGCATGTGTGTGTTATGTGCTTAGGCAGTTTATTGTAGAATCTAACACAATTATCTAAAAACCTATTGTTGTGCTAAGTCTAAAAAACGGGATTATTATTTCATATTTATTTGTAGTATTGAAATTGTGTTTGTCATATACACTTCCTTTGACCAAGTACATATTTGCCTTCAATAATGCTTCAAAAACGTTGCTTTAAAATTCACCACAAGACTTTTCTTTCATAGCTTACAAAGAAGTTTCACTTAAAAAATCAATGTAGTTTACATTGGTACCTAAAAAAAAATCCAAAACACATATTTTTTTGAATTAAAGGTTTATATATCTTTATTACCTCAAAGTTGATATCGATTCCATTTGAGTTCTTATGATTGTGTATTTCCATACCCAATGCAGGAACATATTTCCCAGCGTATGATTCTCCGGCTATAAAAAGCGGCGCAGTTCGCAACTCGGGGAATACCTCAAGGAATTGCTTCAACACAGTATAGAGATGTCTACTGTACTGTAATTAAAAATCATGTGCCTATATAAAATATCGATTTATGATAAAATTAATATATAAGTTATTTATTATTTATTATAGGTTTTTGTTCCATAAAGTAATAGTTTTCTGAAATTAAACTTACATTCATGTAATCGGTTATTTGTAAGTTTCCTTTTTGATTAGCTAATAACTGCTAATTTTGTTAACTTAAGCGAAGTAGGTAATGAATTATTTTTTTATATTTGGTCTGCTAAATGATCGCTGTGCGCTTAAGGGGAAAAAAGGCTTGAAAATATATGGATTAATGAAGGAATTTTCACGGTTTTAAGTAAAGGTCTCATTTAGAACGTAACCGTTGAATGTTTGGGCTTCGACCACCATATATATGGTGAAAAGTACGTCATAGTGATTCACGTAACATCGAGTTTCGGGATCAACTGGTGCATATCCAGTTTCTATAAGCTGGTCGGCATGACAGCGGCGGCTGGCGACAAATTGTAAATTATTCGATGATCACCACTGTTTTTGGATCTTACTGTCCGGAAACACAGTTCCGTACATTATTTCTATACTCACCGTAGCTATGTCTTGGCTGTATCCGTCAGCACTATCGGTAAAACTGTATCCCGTCCCAACAGGGTTATCAATGAACACCACAGACTGATTCTGAATCCAAGTGTAAGGATTACCTGAAAACAAATATACATTTACAAATAAGCGATCATTAGCACCGTATTGTAATGCAATTTTAAGATAAAATATATAGTTACTTAAATCTAATGCGTTTAATATAAGTGATACAAGATCGTAATCTTAGTGTAGGCAAATTGACTAAGCCCTCTGAATACACCCTATCGTTGTTCAGACTAGCCTACAGCTTGCCAAATTCCTTGACATTTATGCTTACCGCTCCAATCCTTAGGGTCGTAGCGTGATGTTATCACGGTAAAAATATTTTTGTTCACATGAGCGGAGCCACGGACACGGTTTTTAAGTAGGCTATGAAATGCAAAAATGATCTTTAAATCTCACTGGTAATTTCATAAGTGACGCCTTTTCCGAAAGACGTCGAATAAAATGATATAGTCAGTATTTTGTACCGGAAATAGGAGACAGGGAGGTAAGGGAAAATTAATATTATGTATTCCTCCCTGCTGTATTGCCAACGGTCAAATTGTCTGCCTGATACAACGGAGGTCGCTGATTCGATCGCAAGTGTGAATATATCTTACTCGCAATAAATGATTATAATTATACCTTTTATGAATAGGCCAAGGTAAAATAAAATCGAAAAAAATACTTTAACCAACTGCCACCGCGCACCTTACGTAGATATTGTATTTTGCCTTTTTTTTAAAAAAAAACACCACTATAAAGTCTAGAATATGCCACACTAAAACATTTTTGTTATCCATACTAATATTATAAATGCGAAAGTAACTATGTCTGTTACGCTTTCACACCTAAACCGCTAAAGCAATTTTGCTAAATTTTGGTATAGAGATAGATTGAACCTTGAGAAAGGAAATAGGCTATTTTTTGGCACAAAAATAAAACTTTAAGGGAGGAAAATAGGAGATGAGATTTTATAAAAAAAAAAACTATCATGTCTCAAATTACCGTTAGGAAAATTCACATTTATGCTTATGGTAAGAAATAAAAAGGAGCTTCACATTAAAGCCTTCCCGCTAGCCGATACAATAAGGGATGACGATTCTTATTAGCATATAATTAAAATACCATACACAGTGATAAAACCATCTACGATATTTTTTGGTTTTGTGATCCGAATTCAGCCGGTGTATATGCAGTATTTATTATAGCGGGTGGTAGGAAGCGCGACCACGATACACAGTGATAAACCCATCTATGATTTTCTTTTGGTTTGTCGTGTTCCGAGATCAGTCTGTACACAGATACAACGCAGTAATACGTAATCGAAGTCTCGGATACCAGCTAGTAAAACATAAAGTTCAACAGTCCGATTTAAAAAGTTACACAAACATTATAATAAATTTTAAAAAGTAATAATCACTTACGTTTTAAAGTTGTATCATCTACAACTTTGAACGGTCCTATTTCATCGAAGACGCCCGTCAAGCTCGAAGCTCCGGGACCTCCTTGCAGCCATATTATCCACGGTGTCTCATTCACCGGTTTGTCAAAGACAGGGAAATACCAGAAGAACATGTTTGAATTGTATGTCTTGTTGACCGTGAAAAAACCCGAGTAACTTTCAACTCCGAAAAACAAATCCGGGTTAACTTTACTGGCACGCCTTGCTTCTTCTGCGCGACCTTCCTCGATATACGGAGTCAAGATCAAAGCCGTTCCATTATCGACTTTGCTCACTGATACGCAAGGTACTGTTTTGACAGAGTCGATAGAATTGTCAGATATCTCAACGCACGTGTCTTGTAGAGGTATGGCTTTGTCTGATACGTGAATTTCATTTTGAATGCTATTAAATTTATCACCTAATATTTTGCCTTCACCCGTTTTAGACGCCTTGATGTCTTTTGTAAATAAATGTGTTAATAAAACATCTGGTGTTCTATCGTCAACTATACTAACTCTGCAGTAAGAGCTGGAATCAAATAAAAAAGAAACAGAAAATAATTAATTTTAGCTATAAATTTGTTTATTTATATAAACATTGTTAATATAATTTTTTTTATTTGACTATGAATTTTCAAAAGATGTTTGATGTTCTAGTGAAGAAAATAGCATGTGTTCCAAGAATTATATTTTTTTAACAATTAAGTATTTTATAGTAAAAATGGAAAGTAGTTGTAAAATTGACTACGAATTCAACTTTGACATGAATAACTCTGGAAGCAGTACATTTATCAAAAATCATACAGAACGTCAAGTGTACTTAATGCATAGTTTTCTTAATTAAAAGACCAAATTTCGTGTTTCTCAACAGCATTGTTACAGTAAATTATTGAGGAAAAAATCGATCTTTTTTACCAATCCATATATATATATATAAATTTACATATAAAATCACTAGGTATATACGTCACAATTAACGATGTAAATTATATAAATGTATTATAAATGAAATATTAGACACGACTGATAAGTAATAATTAATTCGATTTGATATTGCAATTATAATATATAAATTCATACGATAACTTACCTGGTAACGAACAAAACAAGAAAATAAATCTCCTTATACATTATGAAATTAATTAATTTATAAATTATTTAGAAAACTGAATTTGGTTAAACACACTCCATTCGTCATCTGATGACAAATAGCGATTATAGTAACGAAGTAAGCGAAGGCAATTATAGTATTGACTAAGTAGTACACTGAACAATATCCAATTATTATCAATTTGAACTGTTTGATCCCAGATTGTTGGATACAGTCGCAAAGAAACATGAAATTAATTCATATTTTTTCAATTAATCGGGTTAAGATAAATTAAATGCAATGTCGTCACCATTTAAATTTAATACATATTATATTCGACAAAGGAATATCCAAAATATGGTCAATTTTCATTTCGAACATATTATACTGCACGTTTAAAATATTTAAGAAAACTGATGTAATATTCGTTACCTTTTCTCTGTACTAATATTATAAAGCTCAAGGTATTGTTTGTTTATCTTTGTAAGTACCCATAGATGTTGTATATTAAAACAATGGCAAGTCCGCGTCAGATTTAAAAATTATTTTTGCGTTTTATAAACTATCTATTGAGGAAGGTTAAAGGCTATAGGCCATCAGAGCTGTCCGAGGGTACCGTACGGTCTCGTTCGAGGCAGCCTCACTATTGGCCGGATCCCCACCATGGGATCTCGAAGCGAAAGTCCTCGCGCTGTTGTTTAATTGGCGTGAGGAGGCGCTAGGGCGGGGCGAAAGACCAGCACCGCAGGAGATTGCGGTGTACAGGTTGGAGCTCCACCAGAATCCCATAGTGGAAGCGTGGGACACACGACTTGAGCACCCTAGCTCGGGCGTGGCAACTACTGATGCCATCAGGCCAGTACTGGCTGAATGGCTCCGGAGGCAGCATGGCACCCTCACCTTCCGGCTGACACAGGTGCTCTCGGGACATGGCTGTTTCGGGAGCTACCTGTGTCGCATTGGCCGAGAGATTGCTCCTGGGTGCCATCACTGTGGCTGCGCGGAGGATACTGCGCAGCACACCCTAGCCGTCTGTCCCGCATGGGACTTGCCACGCCACGACATTGTCGCGACGGTCGGCACCGATCTCTCGCTTCCGGCCGTGGTTCTGTCCATGGTCGAGAGCGAGAGCGGGTGGAACTTCGTCTCCTCGTTTTGCGAGCAAGTCATGCTTGCGAAAGAGGAGGCGGAAAGGGAGAGGGAGCGTAACACCTTGCTCCCCTCTCGCGGTCAACGAGCCAGGAGCCGGAGGCCGCGTGATAATCTCCGGCCGCCTTAAATGGGTCTGTAGGTGGTGGACTTGGGCATGTCCGTCACAGCGTAAATGCAGGCCCGAGATGAAGGAGGCGCACTGGTGTTCGTGCGCTCTCCGAGGCTCGTTGGAGGTGCCGACTGCCTTCGACCGTGACGGGGCCCCGGGGTAGGGCCACACCTTCCGGGTCGAGCGGATGGCATGCGCAAGCAGTTCCCGCTCCCCGGCCAACAACAGGTGCGAGAAGGACACCGTGGGGTTTTAGTCGGTAAGAGTCCGACATACCCCTCCCTTGAGCGGCCCAGCTCAGGAGGCGGATCCAATGCAGGATTTCCCCAAGATAAAAAAAAAAAAAAAAAAGGTTAAAGGCTATAATATAGCCTATAGATAAACCTAAGACCGGGCAGTGTAGTGTCGCGTAGTGCGGTACCTATATGTATTATTATTTTATACAGTTTCATACTCCACTGCAGTTCAGTTCCGAGTTCCGCCTTGTGCGGTCCAACATTAAATCAGCTTGGAGACGTTTTTGCGTTTGCAGTAGTGTAATAAACACAGTGATTAAAACCTGATTAAACCAGTTAGCGTTAGCTATCACGTGCCTCGCAATCTAACTACAAACGTACACTAAACATTATATACACTACGTATAATATACCGTACTACTACATTCGCAAAAACGTCTCCAAGCTGATTTGCTTGTATATAACTTCACGTAACCACCCTAAAGAGCGGAACAGTAATCATGAACGTCAGCATTGTCAGCAATCTTATCAAGCAAGCCTTATACTACACAGGTGCAATTGGCGGCCCGCGGCGCGGCGGCGCGGTGTACAGTTGATAGAATACATTTAACACGGGTGAAACCTTGGGCATAGCTAGAAAATCAGTACAATTTTTAAGCAAATACTCTTTTATCAGATTAAGTATATGGAGTATGAGTGGCACTCGGAGCGGCAAATCGCACTTCTGGGGGGGCTAATAAAGCTGGCGGCTAAAGGTAAAAAAATAATCTCCCAGATGGACGATCTTTTTAGTGGTTTGTGTTTGGGTGTTGTGTGTTGGGTGTTTGTCGGTGGTTTTTTCTTGACAGACATTGGAAACAAAGATTATACATTACAATGGTATGTCTAAGTTTTAATTTTTTCAAGGTCAGGTGTCACTCCCCAAACGGGTGGCAGTTTAATCCGCCTCTGCAGTCCTCGCTTCGACCTTCTAGCTAAGCCAATATGTGAAACTTCCAGCATTGATAAAACATAAACATAAAATACCGAAGCAATAGTCTCTACGACATTACAATTAATAGTATTTTATGTCTATACTCTTGTATATTATATATCCAAGAATGGAAATGATAAGTTGTGTCAACATGTGATTAATTAATTATGTAACTAAGAGATATCAGAAAACTCAATGCGTCTCGTCGATGCTAACTCGTACCGATAACAAAATTGGAAGTTAACAAAATATTAAAAATCTGGGCTAATTCTATTCAACTTAAAAGTCACTGACTAAAACTGGCAGCACTAAGGACATCAGCTTCTAGATCAGCTAGACGAATTCCATAATAACCTCGCACTTTTTCTAAACAATGTTCTAAACCAGGGTTGCCATTCGTCCGGGTTTTCCCTGATTTGTCCTACTTTGAAATCGTCCGAGGAGCGTCTGGAAGGGGTTTACAAAAGTGTCCGGACGCCTTTTTAAATCCATGGAAAATCCGATGGATCGATTAACAAACAAACAAAACAATTTGAAACAAAAGGTAATAATGATTAGAGAAATTTTTGTTTGAAAATTTTTATTATTAAGGTTAAGGGAAATATATCTATTTTACCTAAATATTTTTGGGTATTTTCAAGTTATTGTCTGGAGTCAACGATTTAGGTGAAGACAATTGTACTCTAAATCAAATGGTATTAAAGATTTAGGTACAGTAAACTAATATTATAACTTCTTATTAATCTACTGAAATTTTACGCGCCGTAACATTAAACATCCAGTTTTTTAATTTGTTTATAATCACAAGATATTTATAGATCTAGTTGAATTATTGTTATATTTTAATGTAATACAATCCGTTTAATTCAAAGTACCAATTTCACAATTTCAGTTCAAAATTCCAAGCTACTCGTGCCTCTTAAAGGTTTTATCTTTAATTCTATAAACTCATAACACTAATTTATAAAATTAGTTTAAAAACATAACCCTCCTTTTTCGTAGTCGGGCAAATATTTTGCAAAATATATAATTATTCATAGGTACTCAAATAACACAGTTAATATTACTTCTGCTAAACTTATCGCAGTTTCTAGGCAGACGTAGGCCGCTTTTACATAATTATTTATTTAGGTTTATAATTTGTTTATACACTATTCCCAAACTAAATATTATACTAAAGTCTTCACAAAGACACTTGGTAATTTTTTTTTTAAAAGATCTTTTAGTAAAGCTCTCTGTTTCACACGACACACGGTATGTGTTTAAAAATAGTTGGAATTAAATAACTTCTCAATTATTGTCCGTAACAATTGTTATACGTGGGTACATCGAATCATTTAATGTTTCTTTAATCCTCTGAGTTCTTACGTGTACTGATTTTAATGTAAACTCATCACTGCAAAAATGTTCAAGTGCTGTTAATAGTATTGGTTTTTGATGGACTGGCAGTATCCTCAGAGATGGGCAAAATACATGCTTTGCTTTAATTAAAATAAAAATTTCAATCTCACATGTATTTAAAATACAAAATAGTTGTAAGTCGTGTATTTGAAATATAAAATACAAAATACAGTGGAGATAAATATTTGAACGTAAGTTCAGATATTTATTAGCAAAAAAATATGACAATTTAGCAAGTTTTCTGGTAAGCATATCACATTTATAAGACAATGACTGGTAGTTTCAGAGATTAACGCATTCAAATAAACAAGCAATCTCTTGAGCTTCATAATATTAGTATAGATTAAGCAAACAAACAAACAATAATTTTTTATCGCGGTTTAAAATACTTAAAGTCAGTTTATCAAAGTTTACGTGTATCACAATATTATTCACCAGTGCACTGCACTCAACCGAGTTAAGGTAACTTTCAAACTGACTCATGGCACATCGCAGTGATCGCGCAGTCCATTTATAAATAAGCCTTAAAATAAATTTTAAACTGGCTTCTGATAACGGCATTGCTCGATATGGAATTGTATTAGAATTAAAAAGAATTTTTTTTTAAAAATCACTGTGAATTTTAGCGTTGTTAATATACTAAATTGGTAATCGGTACACTGGTAGAAAAAGAATTCTTTTCTATTTACGTGTTGTTCTAAGACAGCATTTGATGGAATAAATTGTAATAAAAGCAGTTTTTAAACTTGCATATTATTATTTGTTAACTAACAAAAAAATAATTTTTAACCGTCTACAAAAAAACGAGGAGCTTCTCAATTCGAATGTAATTTTTTTAATAGATGTTCAGCCATATAACATTTTTTGTCTATGAATCGATATGGATCATTGTTGGAAAGGAGATATCTCAAGGGTAGTCCCATTTTAATTTCATTTGCATTTGACATTAGACCTCGAAGATACATCAGGCAACTCCTCAAAATCATTGAAGGTGGTTTTCGTTTTTGCTAAAAATTGTCTTATTTTTTTGTTGTGTTTGTAGGTTTAGCGTTATCTTCACAATCTCACATGGGGAATGGATTTGACATATCTCAACCTTATATCACGTTTATTTATATATGTATATATATAATAATTACAAGATCATACGTAAATTTTACGATACGCGTGTACATTGTAACAAAAAGTCTACACTATTAAGTTGCTAAAACTCTTGTTTTATTGTGATGAAGACAGTCATACTCGATGGTTTGTACCACATAACATCGACTGTTACTATTCAAAGAAGTATAAAATCTAACGCGCGTACATACATAAAAAATCATGTGTGCAATTCACACGTGGTAGAAGTGAAACCGAACATCTATGTTTTTTTTTAATTCAGAAAATGATCAAATACACACTAATTTAAAGTTTATGAAAATGTAAATGCTCACAATATCATTTTCAATTAAGGCATCACCTTGCACATTTTAAATAGGTATCATCTAAAAAAACACCACGGTTGTTTTGATGCCTTTTCCCAACTAATAACTAAATAAAGTGAGATTTTCGGACAAGATTTTCGCTCTCTTGTCAGAACTATCTAGGGAGTTTGTTTGACATCTCAAAATTATTACTTTTCAATGTTCGTACCTACTTTTGTAGTGTTGTAATTTGCAACTTACATATTTTTATTTTAACGCCCTCTAGGGAGTTATTGTGACAGGGGGTTCCTATCTCATTTTCTCCCACGATAAATTTTATGAATTTATGTGTCTGCCTCTTTTTACTGTCGCTTTTTCGTTTCATCGACTTTCAAATCACAACGATGCTAAAGAAGTTTTCATTTCAATATGTACATGCATCTTTTTCTGAATTTTTCTTTATTATTAAACATGTTGCTTGTTAGGGCTACCTTACCTTGCTTATACCATATTTAATTTCATAAATCATAACTGACATGTAATCTGAGTAACATTGGTCTATAGATAAAAAATATAAAACAATATAAATCGGCAAAAGTAATTGTTTATTTAATTATTTTTCTCCTGGGAAAATTAATATTTTTATCTCTGAATCACGTGATTTGAAACGCCGATTACAAAACGTGATGTCACCATTCAGGAAAAATGAACGTGAGACCTTGCGTGAGTTGTCACATTTCTCACTGTTATCATACAAAATTACATTTAAAATGAATGTTGACGTCACAGGACTATAATTGCGCCTTTTTATGTCGTGTTTTTTATTTCAAATAAAATGTTTTTAAAACACTTTTTATGGTGTATTAATGAAAAAAAATAATATTCATAGGTAAAATTATCTTGAACAAAAAGCGTTTAAAACCATTTTCCAAAAGTTGTAACTCCCGGATTGACGAATATTCGGCTATAGGATAGGTACATACATATAGGTACGACGAATAATCATTTAAGCATCAATCGTGACATTTGTTGAAGCCTACCGTGTAAGGGAGCCCTTACAATATGAATCATATTTTTTCAAGGTTAGCCAATATCTTTTTCTTTATCGTAGCACTGTCAAGTGAGGACACTGTACCTGATAGGGCAATTAAATATCATCGACGACCACTGAAGGATGTACCAATCGATCACCAAGCAGTCGTTATTATGCCGGTCTACTTAAATGTCTCCTGACGTCATGTTTGAGGCACTTTATGTTCAATAAGTCATGAGTATAATAGGAGCACGTGATAGAAAAATATCAACCGATAGAGAAACAATGATTTGAAAAGCGCACGAAGCAATGTTACCTTTAGCGGAGGTGAGGAACAGAGAGTAAAGTTCCTCATCCGCCATAGAAAAGGGAGAATCCTCCTGGCCAGACGGGTGCTATGTCTGGCGGGCAGCTGCCCCGACGGTTGTAGTCGGTTTCTTGTATATATACTCAACGATTGAGTTAATTTCTATAGCGCAATTTAGGATCGTAGGATGCGTCTTATGTGGCTCGATAGATGTCGCTACATAGTTGCGTCGATGCATGCGTCAGTTGTGGCGAGAGATGTCGCTACATTACCCTTTCGTCGCAGGCGAGAGAGTCGTACGTAGTGCTAGCGGCGAGACGTTGCCAGACGTCGCCGTGGTTGCCGTCTTTACTAAGCGTTGTATTGTTGCGCGCCTATTTATTATTAATTTTGACATAACATTAAAAAGATTATCACCAGTTTTGTGCACCAAAAATACTGCACCATGCGCCAGGAGGATAAAAACTTTTAGGAGCTTACATTATTTATTTTATTTATTACTAAACATTCGATATCGCCGATTATTCACTACAAAAATCGATAGCAGTATAGTATCGACAAAATGATGTATCTTTACAGCCCTAATCATAACTTAAGTTGTAGTTATTATTTTGTTGTTCAGTTGTTACAATATATATATCCAGAAAGACATTAACTGGATAGATTTTGATCAATTTTAAATTGTTTTACTTCTCAGATAGTAAGTTCTTACCTAAAATAAAAATTATCACGATATCTTCATAAACAATAATTCTGTAGTCCATGCGAGAGAAGTCGCGGGCACAGCGAGTATTAAATACAATTGTATATTTTACACTACGTAAATTCACTATTTTAAAATCACTGTACAGATATCATTCAGAAATGACATCTACTTAAGAGTAGGTACCGCAAGTTTCTTTTTCTTTAAATAAAGATAAAATGCCGTTATACGGATTTTACGGTCTTTAAAGGTACATATTTGGAAGGTATTATTTATGGACAATGACATCATGCAACGATGTCTCGGAAAAACAAAAACAAGTTTTAAAAAAAACTAATAAAAATTCTTGATTGTGTACGTAAACGAAACATGTAGATATAATATAAAAAGTTATTTTTTTTTAAATAATTTGTCTATAGTAAAGTAATTTTAACTTCCACAATGTAATCCTCGGTAGTATAGTGGTAAGTATCCCCGCCTGTCACGCGGGAGACCGGGGTTCGATTCCCCGCCGGGGAGAGGTTTTACTTTTGTTTATTCGTAATTTTATGTTCAAATATTTTTTATTCTAATGCGAGATAATGTATTTCAACAATATTTCTTGGGTATGATTTTAACTTTCGCAAAATAAATGCACGTTCGATAACCTAATTAATAAGATTTATCTCTAAAATAATAGTTGTGTCACTAGAATCGAATCACCGAACAATTTCAAAACGCATACCTATCTAAAACTTTTTCACTATTATTAGTATCTGGCGCTCGACATCTTTCGCTGTTTCATATCACAAGACAAACGTAGAGGTTTTTTTTGGCGAAATCTTGAAGTGACATGTTGTGGTTATTATTTTATTCTGAGATCCCACAAAATCTTCCTAGAAAGTTCTAACAAGGGAGCCACCATCTCGTTAGGATACTGTATCGTCATAACACATGACATTATAATTCACTCGATAATGGCAGTAATAGTCTTCATTAAAGAGGACCGGTTGCCAAGTTAGGGGCCATCCATAAATTACGTCACACGAATTTCATGATTTTTTGACCCCTCCCCCGTCCTTGTCACAGCTGGTCACATTTGCGAGACCCCCCCCCCCTACCTAGTGTGATGTCACATATTTTGCAACACATGATAACATGAGTCATAAATTCGTGGTAATCCTATTTATTGTATACTCCTAAATTTATTTCTAAGAAACAATGGTGTATGAACAAGCTTAATCCTTTCCCTTCCACATTCAAATCTCCCGTCAGTGAGCCGCAGACAGCGCCACGCGCGACCGCGCAACAGAAGAACCACTCGCGCCCTCTAGCGTGAGAGAAACAATCAATCATCGACGGGAAGGCGGTTAGAAAAAATCTCTACCGAACAATAAATGGGCTCGCGAGTGCTCCGGTCAATTCAGTAAAAAAGATAGAAAGAAGAACAGTATTATGTGAAGAAAGTGAGTGCTCATATAGTGACGGTGCATGAATCAATTCCGTAAGTCCGAAATTCATACCACACCAATTTTCCTACCTTAAGCTGTAACAGTGTACTTACATTGTCGCTAATATTCTTAAAGTCGGTAACTTATTTTTCTTCGAACTATAAAGGTAATAAGTTTCAAATAATCGAGTTGTAAAAGTTGTTAAATAAAACATTGCTATGCTCAAGATACAGAAGTCCAATTTAATTTTTTCTCTGATTATTTTGACTAGAGGATTGAGATTTAGTGCAACGAAGGTTTTGGGGCTTGAATGGAAGGGAACACATTCTTTCGAGTTTGCAAGATTTTCGACTTAAAGAATTTCTAATGTACTTAGATATAAAATATTATATTTTGGAAAAATGTGATGTCACAAAATTTGGAACCCCTCCCCACCCTTGTCACACAATGTCACACTTCGTCGACCCCCTCCCGCCCCTAAACGTGTGAACGTAATTTATGGATGGCCCCTTAGAAAGAAGAAGAAGACAAACGTAATAATGTAACCCAGCCGCGTCTTCCGTAAATTGATCATCTATTTTAGGGATTTCATCAAATCTCCGTTTTTATCATCTCACTTTGGGGAACGTTTTCATTAATAACATACATATTATTGATGATGACTGTAGACTGTGGTGACTGAAAATATTGTTGGCATATTATTTCATGGTATGCTGTAGCAAATACACATTTATTTCATCTGATATTAAATGCCCAATGCCACTAGCATTGTATTGGTTATACTTTAGATTGTAAATTTTTTGAGTCAGTTTACAATCTTTTTTTTTACAACAAAGCTGGCAAATAATCATACGTTCCGCCTGATGGTAAGTGTATTGTTTTAGATATTTTCTCCCTAACATGCGGGGTAGGAATTTGGATAGGTATGTTGCCGGCCACTCATGCTGATGTTGACTTTCGTGGCTCCTATGCACTGCACATCACGCACTGTTGAAGCACTATGGAACCCCGGGGTTTGTGAAGTCAGAGCTTGACTATTATTTGATTTATTATTTTAATTTGCGACGGAGACGCAATAGTTTCATGCGCTCTGTTAGGCGACACGTTTTGTCTTTTCTTTTTCCAACTGTCACTCGTCGCACGTGAGTTTTTGGTTTTGTTTGTAGATGGCGCTAATTGTGGCCGAGGTAGGAAAAGTTATGAAAGAATTTAAGCATGCTCTAACAGTAAGCGACTACCGTAGCTTATGGACGCCTGTAGTGGTTATATAATATCATTAGCGCGTTACAGTCCTTGAACCCACAAAGAGCTCTGGAAACCCTGCTCACCCCAGGACCACAACACAAGGATATTTGGCTGCGATCATATGTAGGGTGGTGGTATTCCACCAGTCTGGCTGGCCCAAGTAGAGAGAAATCTCCAAATAAATTTCTCTGTACCCTACCTCGCTTCAATCTCACTATACGAGCTTATTGGTAATTCGAAAAATTCCCGTTAGTAATTTAGTAGTTAGGGGTGACTATTTGCGATAATTTTAACCCCAATATGCATTATACAAAAGTGAACCATTTTTGAGTTATCATGTTTTTAGCTTTTATCAAAATAAGTCATAATTTCAACATCAAAAATTTATTCAAAAAAAGTATCAATTGAAATTTCATTTTTTCTTCTGATTAATAAAAACAATTACATAAACACTGGTTATTTATCAATATAAAAACAACAATTATCGGTCCACATTAAAAAATGCAAGACGAAAAACTATATTATTACAATATTATATCGAGATTTCTTTCCACTAAAATACCATAAAAACAAAAAAATCGTTATAAAACTTGGCTTATAGATTATTTTAAAAACATAAAAGTTTTCTTAGCTCTCCGACAATGCATAACAACTAGAAACTTATATCAAAAAAACTGAAAAAAAAAAATGATCACAAAGGAAGCAGGCGGAAGGAAATTCGTATTCGAACTAAAGATAGAGTCGGTCTTTCAAATTTTCACAAAATTAATTAAAAACAATACCCAATGTAAATAAAACAAAACGTACAAATATAAATAAAATTTAGAACCAGTAACAGATTAGTAATAATAACAATTAATAATAAGTAACAATTAAAACATTTTGTAATCGGATTATTCGTTGGCGTAAGTGTATTGTTTCTGAAGGAGCATACTTTGAAGGCAATAAAATAAATTTGAATTAATAACTACCATTTTGTGTACAATTGATCTTTTCCCGGTACGTTTTTGACAGAGTAGTACATGCATATACAGTACTTATAACATAAAACCAATTTTTAAAATTGTTGTCTTTCGGTCTGTTCCGACTAATCTTCTAAACGTTTGGACAGATTTTGAAGGGACTTTCACTGGCAGATAGCTGATGTTATAAGGGTAACTTAGGCTACTTTTATTTTAGAAAAAAAAAAGAATTCCGTGCAAATTAAAAAAAAATTTCATGGTGAATAAATTCGGGTGCTTAAATGGCTTACGCTGAATAAACCTTAAGAGATATATAAAAATAATGTAGTACATAATTTTACACATTAAAAAGACCTATAAAAGAGTCAACAAGAGCATATGTCTATCTTCTAAGGATCACCTACAATAAGCACATAACCAAGAGCGGGAGTAGCACGATTCGCACGTATGTAGTCCACGCGAACAAAGTCACGGGCACAGCTAGATATAAATATTAATAAAAAGTTTTTTATATTACATTATTTATTCTATTATTAACTAGTAAGTCTCTGATATGCGATAAGACATCTGTTAGCCTCGCCAACTCGTAAGCAATTGTCTGCATTGATTCCGTTCTTCGTTTTGATATTTCTAATTTCTCCCTTTCCAACTCTAGGAACTGGGATGCATCATCGTCCGTTTCTAAAACAAGCAAAAACCAGTAAGTAAATCAATTTATTAGTAAATAAATCAATTTCAGGAATACATTCCTGATATCCTATACTTGGTACATTATACGAAGGTTTGCATGACACATGTCAAATTGTTGCGGCGGATAAAGATAGGAATATAAGGAGGTACCTCGTTTTCTTCGGCGCTGGTTCTGATGATAGCGGTTGAGGCAACTTGTATATATGCACGTTTTAATGGCACGCGCGCGTGGTGCTTCAGAGCACAGCGGCAGACACACACTGACTTTTTGAGGTAGGGACGAGAGCGGGGGAAGAGAGCGGGGGGAAATGTGAAGGAATGTAGGGTATATTTAAAAGGAATCGAATAAATATAATTATGATAGATATAAGAGAATGTTAGAATATATAATGGTGTGTATACTCGGCGCAACCATATACCCCCGGCCATGAAGCGTCGTAGCTTCATAATATCAAACTTACTCGTCGCTCTACCCGTTTCACAATAACAAAGAGCGAAAAAACGTACATAAATAAACTAAAGAACTAAAGAAAAATAATAAAAAAATGAAAAGGCGTAATAATAATTGCGATTTGAGTTATTGAATAAATAAGCACTGAAATTATTGAAGCGGCAAGGGGCACAAACGTACCACAGGACGCACGTATGTACCGGTTTTAGTTTTGACTCGCACAGTGCGTGTAATGCCATCTTTACCTGGATATAGCTGGTCCACTATAGCCAGTGGCCAGCTGAGTGGAGGAGAGTTATCGTCGCGTATAATCACTATTTGTCCCTTTGTTATCGGGTTAGCTGGCGTATTCCATTTCTGTCTATGTTGGAGTGATGTTAGGTATTCTAAACTCCATCTACGCCAATATGATTGTACTAGTTTACTGAGCAAATCGTAACGACTGATTCTATTATCCGGAACATTTGAAAAATCCTCCGCAGGTAAGTATTTTAACGGGGTTATATTTAAAAAATGTGCGGGCGTTAGCATTGTTGGTTCGGCAGGATCGGGGCTCAATACACAGAGCGGACGACTATTCATGATTCCTTCGATCTGAACCAACACAGTATTGAATTCTTCATAAGTAAGAATTTGATTACCGATAACTTTGTTTAAGAGAGTTTTCACAGATTTAATATTACTTTCCCAAATACCACCAAAATGAGGGGAGTATGGCGGATTTCTCTTAAACTGAATACGTAAGTCTGATAACGTTTGATCCAAATATTTATTGTGAGCCTTAGATGCTAACAGCGAGTAAAGTTCATTCAATTTTCTTTTAGCACCCACAAAATTTGTCCCTCCGTCGCTTACAAGCGTTGATACAGGGCCGCGTCTACTAATAAAGCGCTTAAACGCCGCCAAAAATAATTCTGAGCTAAGATCAGATACTAACTCCAAGTGTAGAGCCTTTGTTGTAAGACAGACAAAAAGACATACATAGGCTTTGAGAGATCTTATACCTCGTCTTCTGTAAGGCGTTACAAAAAACGGACCGGCATAATCTACACCAGAAAATACGAAGCTCTTGACTTTACTTACACGAAAGTCAGGTAGGTCACCCATTAGAGGAAATGTATTTTTAGGTTTCAGTTTGAAACAAATATTACAGCTTTGCACTCGTTTGCGTACCATATTTCTAGCGGACAAAATCCAAAAGTTTTGCCGAAGTAACGCCAAGAGAAGACTTGGCCCAGCGTGTAAATTTGAAACGTGATAGTACTCTACTAATAAAATTACAAGAGGATCTTTTGCAGGTAGAACAACCGGATGCTTTTGAGTGTAAACTAGGTCTGCGTTATTTAGACGACCTCCTACACGTATAATATCGTATTCGTCAAGGAATGCGTTCAGCTTGCGTAAAGATGGACTACAAATCTTTCCTAGTTTAAGTGCTTGATAATCAGATAGAAAATGTTTCCGTTGAATAGACCGAAACAAATATCCTTCAACGACCTCTAAATCACTGACTGTAATTAATCCCTTTGACTTCAATAACCGGGCAAATCTCAAAACGTAAACACAAATATGCAATAATTTTGTCCATTTCGAACAACGCGCAGATAGATCATGGAACATGTTGCATTCGTCGATTTGAGTAGTTATAAGAACTGTTGTCTTTGATTCCGGAAGTTGATACTCTGAGTCATGCTCGCTAATAAAGGGTTCAGAAGGCCATTCGTTGTGAGGAAGAACGAGCCATGAAGGGCCTTGGAACCAAAACGTATTATTAATAATTTTACTTGGCGTTATAGGGCGCGATATAATGTCGGCTGGATTATCATCACCAGCAACGTGAAACCAATGCTTAGCTGGAAGATTTTCATTTATAGCTGCGATTCTGTTCGCAACAAAGGTTTGGAATTTGAACGGCGGTGCGTTTATCCACGATAAAGTGACCATGGAATCAGAAAAGGCGAAAATGTTATTGATGTTTATGCGTTCTTTAATGGAGTCTGTAACAGCAATAATTAAATTTGACAATAATAGAGCCGCACAGAGCTCTAGGCGTGCTAAACTTATAAGTTTAAGGGGTGCTATTCTTGATTTAGAACACATCAGCGTTACGTAACCAGAATCGCAGTCGTTCTGACTGACCCTAATGTAAACCATAGCACCATAACATCTTTCGCTTGCGTCTGCGAAACCTATAAGAGAAATACTTTGATTCGCATTCAATATACCTACGTGACGAGGAATATTTAAATCCTGCAAAAGGGCAATTCAGTTTGAAACTGATGCCATTGTTTTTCGATATATGCTGGTACTTTATCATCCCAATCTAAGCAGATTCTCCAGCATTCTTGCACTAGTAACTTAAGTAAAGCAGTGACCGGGCCGATTAGAGATAGTGGATCGAACAAGCGAGCCGCAAGGGAAAGTATTTCGCGTTTTGTACACATCTTTGGATCTGCGTTAATTTTAAAAAAGAATATATCTTCTTTAGGCTTCCATTGAAGTCCTATAATTTTCGTTTGCGCATCGTCGTCGAAGGTTCTGACATCAGAGGATAAAGTTTGCGGCGGAATACGATTTAAAAATTCTTTACTGTTAGAGACCCACTTAGCGAGATTGAACCCCCCGGCCATGAATAACCCGACTAGCTCATGATATAACTGTTGTGCTTCACTTACAGAGGAAACAGAAGATACATAATCGTCCATGTAACAGTGTTTTACAGCGGCGTGAGCAGCAGCGGGAAATTGTTCGCGTTCATCTTCCGCCAACTGTTTAATTACGCGCATAGCTAAATACGGAGAACTCGATACTCCAAAAGAAACGCAGTTAAATTCATAAGTCGATATTGGATCATAAGAGCTTGTTCTATAGAGTACGCGTTGAAATTTCTGATGTTCTGTGGTTAGTTTAATGCGAAAATACATTTTTTCGACATCAGCGGATAAAGCGATAGAAAAAAGTCTTAAATTCATTAAAAGATCGAATATATTTTTTTGTAAATTGGGTCCCGTATATAAAATATCATTAAGTGAATTATTAGTAGAAGTTTTGCAGCTGGCATCAAGTACTATTCTAATTTTCGAAGTTGACTTCTCAGGGCGATATACAGCATGATGCGGAATATAGTAGCAGGGCCCGGAAGCGGGATCTACGATCTTATTTAAGTATCCCTTATTTATGTACTCCATAAATGTAGCGTTGTAGCTTTCGCGTAAATCGATATTTGAATCTAAGCGCTTTTCTAGTTTAAACAGGCGTTTCTTTGCGTTTAACTCTGAATCACCTAAGCAGCTAGGATCCAATTTAAAAGGTAAGGCTACTGTATAGCGACCGGAATCATCTCGAGAATAATTTTGTAAAAAATGGGATTCGCATGCAACTTCATCGGGGCTTAAATGTTTTCTGTTAGGAACCTTTTCTAATTTCCAAAATTTCTGCGTTAAAGTTTCCAAACTTGGTTCTATTGAAGTGTGAAAAGTTTTACTGTTATTCATGGGGCTATTTTGTGTACAATCAGCCCTGCCCATTACTACGTAACCCAGAGTGGTTTGAACACCCACTGCTGAGGTTGAAGGTGAGAAGACTTTATTACTGCCTATAATGAATGGGAATAATTCATTACTGATTAAACAGTCTATCTCGTTCGGGGAATGAAATTCTTCATCGGCTAAAGGTAAGTCGCTTAAATGTTGTAAATTATCTTTATTTATAAAAGAGGTTGGTAATTTGTCCGTAATTGTGTCGATAACATGAGCGTTGACAATATATCGACAGCGATCGTCATAGCGGGAATAAATCGTGAACTGCGCGTGCCCTAACGTCTGACGTTCTGCTAAACCTATTCCTCTAACCGTAGCGGTAGCGTTAACAATGGGTAAATTTAATCGTTCACAACATGATTTAGTTATGAAATGACTCATTGAGCCACTATCCAAAAATACCCTAACATTATATCGTTTACCGTATACATCATAAACGTACACAAGAGCGGTAGGCAATAAAACAGTTGAACTTGTAACAGAACTACTAATATAATTAGCTATAGAAAGAGCGATATTATTGTTATCGGCGCGAGCGCAAGCGCGACCGGTGGAAGGTGAAGCTATACAAATAGGTTGCGGTGACTCATCGCTTGCGACGACTGCAGAGCAAGCGCGCGACGTAGTCGGCTTATCGGTTAAGCGGTCACGAGCAGCGTAGTTCGCGGGTTCGACTCCCGGTGAACTTAGATTGCTATGCAATTGAGTGTGATGCATGCGTCCGCATATATTACAACGGCTGTACGATTTACATTGCCGCGTATGATGGAATCCCATACAGTTGACACATAAATTATTATTTTTAATAAAAGCGTATTTCGTACTTGTATCTAGCGAATTAAAAACGCTGCATTTATAAAGCGGATGTATTTGATTTTTACAATACGGACAGTTAGACATTTGTTTATAAGAATTGTTTGTCACAAAAGCGTGAGAGGCATTTCTATTATTTGACTTCGATTGTGTAGTGAGGGGTTTATAAGTGTAAGCGGTTTGAGACTTAGAATGCGAAACATTGCGTAGCATATATATTTTACTTTGCTCCTTAACGAATTTCAATAACGAATCAAAAGTAGGCATAGCGTTATCTGAGCGATGCGTTTGTTCAAAATCGGTAACAGTAGTCTTATCTAATTTCGTCAGTGCAATATGCGTGATGATAAAGTCGGACAAATCTGTTATTTCTAACTGTTTAAGAGCCGCTTGTGCCGAACAAAACGTCTCAATAAACGAATCTATAACACTATGTGACGACACCTGACTGCCTTTATAATTTAACATTTGTTCAAGGTACAATGTCGCTAACGTGCGCTTATCATGGTATTTGTCCTTGAGAGCGTTCCATAATATTTCATAATTACCCGCGATGGGAGGTATGCCTGCACAAACGGTAAGCGCCCTGCCGCTAAGTTTACCAATTAAATATTGCACTTTTTCAGCATTAGAAAGATTCGGGTTGTTATGAATCAGTGCATTAAAATTTTCATAAAAGAGTACCCATTTGTTCGGCGATCCATCAAAGGTCATTAATTCTAAAGCGGGTAATTTTTTATTCAACATATCGTAATTTAAAGAAGGATGTTTATTAGCGTATGGCGATGACTGATTGAGCTTCGACGTGATTTCACTTTCCTTTGTCTTAATATTACAGTATAAATCGTCAAATGACATTAAAGCGGAAAAATCAGGACTTGCAAGGGGATCACTAAGCATAATTTCAGCATTTAACTGATCTGTCACTTCAGCAAAATCAGTGCGTAATTTATCCAACGATTTAGTATGTGCTAAAAACAAATTATTCGTTGTTTCGTCTTTGGCCTTTGTGCCGTAATCATATATTCTTTGCACCATTTGAAACAACGTTTGTTTTTTGGCTGTTAATATCGCCACGTTTGAGGCAAGCGATTTAGACTCTTTATCTGCGTTCCTAGGCATTCTGATTATTACAGTAAGCGAATGTTCAAGAAAGTTCGACAGCAAAAAAAAATAAGGTAGTGTAGCGGTGACTGCCGAATATAAACGAAAAAATGGTTAAATGTAATAAATAGCGTTGCGTAGTATATATAAATAAGAAAAGAGTTAAATATATACTACTAAACAATAATATGCGACTACAGAATGCGATAAGAAATAAAATAACAGTGTAATATGGTAAGTATTCGTATGAGTGTTATTTATAAATATATGCGTAAATGTATATTAAGCGTGTAATATGATGAATCGTATATATTTTAAACATATATAGCGTATACCCGAGGGAGAAGGGCCAAAAAATGTTGCGGCGGATAAAGATAGGAATATAAGGAGGTACCTCGTTTTCTTCGGCGCTGGTTCTGATGATAGCGGTTGAGGCAACTTGTATATATGCACGTTTTAATGGCACGCGCGCGTGGTGCTTCAGAGCACAGCGGCAGACACACACTGACTTTTTGAGGTAGGGACGAGAGCGGGGGAAGAGAGCGGGGGGAAATGTGAAGGAATGTAGGGTATATTTAAAAGGAATCGAATAAATATAATTATGATAGATATAAGAGAATGTTAGAATATATAATGGTGTGTATACTCGGCGCAACCACAAATGTTTATTTTAGAGACGTGACATAACTTCTTCTTCTTCCTCATAACTTGGCAACTATTCCTCTTTAATGAAAACCATTACTGCCATTATCAAGTTAATAAAGTGTCCTGTCTTATAAAGACTTCAGCAGCCTAACAATATGGTAGCTCCCTTGTTACAACATATTATTAACCTTCATATTAGCCCAGCAGGTAATCCTGTAAAGTTTGGTAGATGTCGGATCAATGTTTCCTATGGACTCCAAAACGGCACAGCAACGCGTGGCCGGGTTTGCTAGTAATATATAAAATTTCTTCATTACCAGACCTATATTATCCGGCATTGTGACAAGCTTAGACGTGTCGTGTTCCAATATGAGCCAGTGTTCCAGTAATCATACGATAGAGATCTGTACTGGATTGGGTTGCGACTACAAAGCACAAAATGATATACCCACTACAGTGACTCTTTTTTGCTTTGTCGCGTTTCGGGATCTTCCAGCTTATATCCAGTTGAAGAGAGGCTTATCGGCCGGCATGACAACGGCGACTGAGGATGAATTGTCGACAGTGTTGGTTAAACATCAATTGACAATCGATTAATCAATAAAATAATCGATTGTATACATAATTCGGGGTATTTTTCTAAAAACAAGGACCTTTTTTAAGTTAAGTTCTAAGTTTTTAAGTTATTTTTAAGTTTCTCTTTAGGTTACTAAGATACGCAACTTTCAACACATGCGACTATTTTTTTTCATTATCGTCTTCGAGGACTGGCTGACATATATTCTGTAGTAAAAACAACGTTTGACAAACATCGTATAGAATCGATTGTTAAAAAAAACCGATGTTTACCAACAATAATCGTCGATCTCTGAGTGGTGGATTGTACTACACCTACACTTTGTCCGATGACGAGAAAAAAAGTTTCCTACCTGACTCGGCAGTATGTCCACCTCTTACAGACTTAACCCTTTGCTTCCTTTCACGTGACGGTGGACTACTGCGCTCACTATGGTTGTCTGAATCCGATATATCTTTGGATGAGTGTCGTCTTTTACGCGTATTCTGACTACTTGATGTTGCTTCAATATCTAGAATTGTAAAATATTATATTGTAATCTATACAAATTAATAAAATTCAAGTATCTGTTTGTAATGTCAAAATAACAGCTTTTTACTGAATCCATATACTTAGCAAAGCAATTTTTAAAATTATTGTCTGTCTATCTGTTCCAACTAATATCCTAAACGGTGGGATCGATTTGGACGGTACTTTCACTGGCAGATAACTAATGTTATAAGGAGTAACTTAAGCACTTTTATTTTAGAAACTGAATTAGGGTAAATATAAATGAATTCTGAAAAACGACGACATTGGAGCACTTCAATGGCATTCGCCGAGTAAGCCTTAAGAGATATATCAAATTAATCCTGTAGAAATTTCAGTGTGAGCATATGTCTGTCTTCTAAGGATCACTAACAGTAAGCATTAAAATAACCGAGAGCATGGGTAGCACGATAAGCATGTGCTCTATTTACGACATTCTGTAGCCCATGCAAGCGCAGCCAAGGGCACTGTTAGTTTGTAAATAACTTCAATTACATATTCTTATTTGAAAAAAAAAGGTAAACATACAATTGGATGGTTTTGTTTCCTCTTCATCATCCTGGTAATTATCCATATTCTCTTCATTTATAATAGCCTGAAATAATAAAATTATAATATCAAACTTTCAACAAGAATTCTGTCCCACAAACAAGTGTGTCTAAAGCTAAAGACTTTTGTATGCGGATATATAATCTTTTGTTTTGTTTTTGTTTTTTGCCTGTTGGCCTTGTGGTGCAGTAGTAAGCCCCCACTATAAAGCGGAGAGGTCGCGGGTTCGATCCCCACATATGACTACATTTGTGTGATACGATAATTGTCAGTTGTATGTCTGGGTATTAACACCAGACAATAACAAGCTGACATTAAATCAGCTGTTTAGTTACCATAAAAACCATAATACAAGCTATGTTTAGTTAGGAATTTAATTTCCCTGTGGAAAACTATGTCCCTATACATTTATATATTTACTAGCAATGTGCCCGCGGATACGCACGCGTATGTTACTACGCAGTAATTATTTACATCCCGTAATTTGTCAATAATTAAGATAATAACTATCCTATCCTATTGGAGCAAATTACAGATAGTTACGAAATTTGATCATAATCGGTTAAGTAGTTTCAGAGTTTATCCAGAACATACATCGTGACACATGATTTTTATATATATGACTAGTAAAAAAACCTTTGTTTTTGTAAGTAAATAAAATAATATGTACTGCATCAGCAAGAGGATCACTCTTTACAATTACTCCATCCACAGTATTATGTCCTATAATATTTAGTATACTTTTTTCCATTGCAGACAGTTGTGTTATGCCATCTGGTGGTGGTTTATTACTTTCTTTAGCAGCTCTCAGCTCAAAGGCACGTCTCCGAACCCTATATTTCCAGTCACACCAGTACTAAAACAAACAAAAATACACAAAATTGCCATGAAACTTTTCATATTTCTAATATCAAACCTTAATTAGCCAAGTAAATAGGTAAGTAGGTAGAAAGACAATGGTTTAATGATTAGTTAAGTATATAAAAAACATTTTTCTTTTTAAGTACTCTAGTTAGAGGTAATGCACAGAGAAACTTTATTGGAGATTTGCCAGTCTAATTGGTGAAACACAAAATCAGAAAATACAGAAAATCACAGTCAAATAATCTTGAGTTGTGTTCCTGTGGTGAGTAGGGTTTCCATTTCATTTTGGGGAGGGGGTTCAAGGTCAGCCACATGCTAGTGACACCTATGGTGTTACGAATGTTTATATGTTACACCTAGTAGCCACTTACTATTAAGCAGTTCATACTCAATTTTCTTCTTAGTTGTATAAAAATGATAAATATACAAAAATAATTAATTTAAAAATTTATTTGAATTTATTATAATTTGTTAAAAAGGATGCTTAAGCATAGTCGGTGCCAGAATTTATTGGATTTAAAAAAGTTTTTTTGTAAATTTACCATTTTGATGGTACCAGCTTCTAAGTGTCGCACTGCAAGGCAAAAACCTCTTCTTGAGGGACGCTATGAGCTTGATCACCATGTCAGCCCACAAAATATTGACAATATCAAATGATGAGAAATTCACTGTTCACATACAATAACACTAGCATTTCTCAAGCCTTCAACTTCTTTCCTCAGTTTTCCTTTAGAAATTAGTAAATTTATGTGAATTCTGAAGAATTTCTTGGTACATGCTGGGACTCGAATCTAGACATTGAATATCACAATCACCACAGCTTTTTCATCACATTAGTGTCTTAAATATTTTCAAGATTTTTAGTGTCTTAAAAAGGTGCCTAGACTTACATAATATAACACGGGTACAGTCTAAATCATATGTAACCCTTCCTTAAGTCTTTTATAAAAATAACTTCCCCATCAGGATAACATACCTCTGCTTGTCAATGTCAAATTGTTTTGTCACTAGTAAGAACAGATATGCAGCTTAGCAGAAAATAGATTTTGAAAAATAATTCTTCAAATTGTTAGGGATAACTTATGATTTGATAATATAAATAATATGTGACAGTGTACATACTTTGGACCATCCTTTCCCGTCTTTGATGGCTCCATCTTTACAAACATTGAGTAACTTGGCACAAGAATTCCAAATTTTAAAAGTTTGAAGCCGTCCTCTTTGACCTCTGGTGAGACCTTTTGCCAAAACTGGATGTTCTTTAAGGAATTCCAACAGAAACTTCAGTTGTTCAAATGTTACTTGTCTCTTCTTTGTATCTGAATCAAATTATAACAAATATGTTCTTTATTTAAGCTGATTTCATTTTAATCAAGTGATTAAATGTTTGTTTATTAAGTTTATTTAAGTAAGTATTTCCGTCTAATAGGAGAATAACAAATTGAATAATATACAAACAAATTGCTAACCTGATCCCATTCTTCCAAATATTTGCTAGTATGTTATGTTAACTTAAGCTCTTAATTACGTTACTCCTCGAAGATATTATATTCTTTATTTTAATTTTATTTATTATCGTTCCTCTATGATCGTTTTAATATCGTCTCGGAAGTATAGATCAATACAAATGCACTCTGTGGTATAAATCTTAAACATTGGAAATGGAAATCTGTTGTAATGGCCACATGAACGAGACGGCAAATGCGCGCGCATTATTTGTTTTGATTGATTATTTTCTGCCTTTCAGCGTTTCTATCTATAAAAACTAGAACATTTCAGCTGGTTTCGTGTTCTACTAAGTATTTGTTTTGTAAAAATGTAAACATACAACTTCAAAAATTTAAATGACATTGACAATTAACAGCTGAAAAGACTATAAATATTTTGACAGATCTGCATAACCTAAATGAAGAAACGCTATTATTTAAAATAAGTGTAAAGACTGATATTATTAATATAATAAAATTATTTTTAATTTTTCTCAGTTATGTATACTTACCTACTAATGATATTTATATTAAAGATTAAAAATTGCAGGATACCAATCAGTATGCATTTGGCATTTACCTGAAAACGATTTTGATGAATAATACTTAAAACCGTAGAAAGAGTACCTACCTATCTAATAATGAACAAATAAAGTATTAACCAATATTATTCAGTTGAAAGCGCTAGAATCGCTGAACTTTCGCATTGTACTCACCTCACTTTCGATGTGATCACAACAAATATTTACATACCACCCAATAATATCTTACTATGCGGATAAATTAAAGTGGACTTCAAAGAACTGCCTATAATGACAAAAAGTTGTGTTTTAGAATTGGTCGTTTATAAATCATTTTCGATAATAAAATTGACAATTTCACTAATAAAGAGGTTTCCGATTTCCTTTTTCTCTGCTTTAGTGAAAAGTTATATTGAGAATAATGTAAAATTCGGTGAAGTGAGAAACATTATCCATAAAATTGGTGACCATGGTATTCGAAGGTTTTAAATTGCTAAAAAGGGTAAGTGTTTTCTATACATTAAATATAATACCTAATTCTATATAATTTTAATTACGATATGGAGCAGCGAATCTAAGGTAATGAATATCGAAATGTGCAAGGAAAATTACTAATTCATTATTTACAAAGTCGTTAATAATATATTTAAGAATAATTGAAATAAACACTAAACTGTAGAAAACATTTCCGATTACTGAATACACATACGCATGGTTCCTTCTTTCCTCCCAGGAGGAAGGGAACGTGCATAGGTGTATAATTTAGTTAGCTCGAATCGTAGGTGTAGAGATTCGATTAGATCGCGACTTATTTGCGAACGCGACGACCGCCCGAGCCGAGGTCCGGCCACTTTGGCACCCTCGTGCGAGTCGTCCACAAAACTTTCGCGGCTGAGTGCCCTCTGCGCTCGCCCCCAAGTCCGGTGAAGCTGTAAAAGCCGCAGCGGCTTTAGGGCCCCTCAGGCTAAACTTTAAGACATACTAAAGTTTAGGTTTTTTTTTAATTCGTGTACTACGGTTGTGCAGAACCAAAAAGGTATTTTTTTCATTTCTACAAATGTTTTTAATTTTCTCTTTGATTTTGGCAAAGTGGCAGACCTCAATTGGCTGATTTGTAGAACTGTATTTATGAGAGTGGTTCCAGCTTAAAGTTATAGAATTAAGTGGCTATCGAGGACGATACCTAATATCGCCGCGATAAACTCTCTCGTGGAGGTGTCGCCATAGGTTGTGAAGTTCTATTGGAGGTTGAAATGTAAACTGGGTGCACAGTCATAGTTAAATATCAACGTATGTCTTTTCGTATTTAGATAAGTAGGTAGGTGAAAAAAAAATGTACATTATAGAAAACGATACGTTTGATCGTTTTTAAAAATGAACACTGTTAGCCTGAGAGGTCCTAAAACCAGAGCCGCTGATGGCTTTTACAGCTTTACCGAGGCATCGTAATATATCGCCAGATGTACCGCAAACCAGTTTGTTTTTTTTTACAAAAACGTAATTTTTTTTTTTTTTGAACTGACTACACTGTTAGCCTTAGGGGCCCTATCCTAAAACAGAGCCGCTGCGGCTTTTACAGTTTCACCGGATTTAGGGGGCGAGCGCTTAGGGCACTCAGCCACGAAAGTTTGTGACGACCCGTACGAGGGTGCCAGAGTGGCCGAACCTCGACTCGGGCGGTCGTCGCGAATGCGAAAAGGTCGCGATCTAACTAATTCCCTAATCCTACGAGAATTCGAACTAACTAACATATACTCATATGCACGTTCCCCTCCTCCTGGGAGGAAGGAGTGGACCATGCGTATGTGTATTTAATAATCGGAATGGTTTTTCTACACTAACTAGTGCATTAGTCTAACTAGCGCAGAAAAAGAAAAAAAAAAGGTCCCTTACAGAACCTATGTACCTGTGTGGTGTGCACGTGTGTGTTCATACGTGTGTAATGTTGTATGTGGGTAGCTAAGTGTTGCACGTGTAGTGTCACTTTGTATCGCGCGGGCGGCTGCCTGACCCAAGGGCTTCACACCGAGGAACGGACCTAGGCTTGGGTTGCCGCTAGAGAGGGTTGACGTGACGGATGTGCGGGAGCGAAGTTAACCGCTCGTCCTCTGCAGAGAGAACGGTGGTTACGCGGGCGTGGGCGGTGGCACGCTCTGTTCGGAGAGACGGTGGCGTAGAACGCGTTAGCTGTTTCGATTTGGTCGAGCGGGTCAGTGAATATATTACGCGGCCGGCGTTTTCTCCGACAGGCGTTGGGTCCGGAACATACGAAGCTGCCGCTTTTATTAAGGGATTCGCGTGGTTCGACGCGGTGTCGAAATAAGAGCGAGAAAGGTGTTTGGCATAAGCATGTATCGAAGGAAGGTCCATATCTCTATGGAGATCCTCCATACGACCATACCAAGGGGCACCGGTAAGGCGGTGAAGAAACCTATTCTGGATGGCTTGTAAGCGTTTCTAATTATATCTTGACATATGTGCAAACACAACGCAGCTATATGTCATAATCGGTCGGAAAAACGTAATATCACTTTCAGACCTATTTATAAATAAGTATTCCATTTAAAATTTTCTTCCAAAAAAGTTAGTACCTACCCCAATGCATTTTAGTTAAAATACCTGCACTATTAAGGTGAATTTTCAAATAATTCATACAATACTGGCAGGGATTTTTTGTTAACACTAACACTAAAGTTCTCATTATAGTCTCACGTGATGTTTAGTGGCGATCCAGAAACGCGACAAATCAAAAGAGAGTCACTAATAAGGGGTACAGTTAGATATAGATCCACACACCCCACTTGATTATTCAACATATACCGGCTGATCTCGGATGCGTCACTTTTTTTTTTTATAGGTCTGAATTTACTGTTAGCCATAAGGGCCCTGTTACAGCTTCACCGTGGCTTAGGGGCGAGCACTTAAGGCATTCAACGGCGAAGGCGTGGCAATATGCTCAAGGGTGCCAAAGTGGCCGAACCTCGGCTTGGGTTGTTGCCATAGTTCAGTTAAGTCGCGAACTGGCTAGTTCCCTACCCGTAGAAATTCGATCTAAACTAAAATAAACATGTTCCTACCTCCTGGGAGGAAGGAACGAGCGTGTGTACATGTGTTTAGTGATCAGTCAATTTTTGTCCAAACTAGTACAAAAAAAGAAGAAAAAAACTTTCTTTACAGTACCTGTGTTCCTGTGTGGTATGCATGAGTGTGGGGTGCAGTGTAATGGTGTCTGTTGGTTGGTAGTGAATGCAAGTAAAGTGTCACTTGTATCGCGCGAGCGGCTGCGAGACTCAAGGGTTCCACACCGACAGAACGGATCTAGGCTTGAATTGTCGCATGAGAGGGTGGACGTGGCGGGTGGAACGCGTCACGCCTAAGCATGTTACTATGCCGGCTGCTACACTTGGTGTATAGTGGTCGCGATCCAGACGTATATAGATCTCTGCCATTCGGCTATTAACTTCGTAATCAGCTTTCTGACTCAACAATAATATTTGTTTATTCAGCATAAAACAGGCTACAAACATTTACTATATTTTTGTTCTACTTACCAATAATAAAGCCAATAGGAACTGTAATATAATAATAAGTATTGTGGTAGTTAGTCAAGTTTAGATAAAAAGTTATAAAGAAATTTTACACTATTTGAAGCCTATGCTTGATGTCGGATCGGCCTTCGAAAATGACGATAAGTTATCCTCGTACCAACCAGAGTTTTTGTCAATCGTAACTCCTTGGATATTAATTGCTTCATCGTATATTTCTAGTGAGAATTACCTTACCACCGTTTAGTGAAATTTATTTTTTTCCAATCGACAAACAGCTGCGCCTCATTGTTTTGTTTGAAGTGTGTGCGCATAGTAATGAAGCGGCAGCGTAAAATACTATAGCGATTTATATTGACAATGTTACTTTATTACTTAGATTGTTTTAAATTTATATCGACTTATTATATTATTGCACTTGCGGGTAAGTAAAATACCGTGTGTAATATTGGTTATAGATATTGTTTTCCACGAAAAAACAAAACCAGAAATCTCATCACACTCTTTACAGATACTCATTCGCAGTCTTCTTCTCATAAAGATTTTTTCCATCACTTCTAGTATTTGCTGCTATGTCAAAAGTAGAACTGTTGTTATTTAGCTTATATACCCGTATAAAAAGAGTAGTGGACAGGATATAAGGATTACAGAATTATCAGTGTAGTAGGGACGGTTGCAAAGTCATAGCCCCAGTATTTATATTGGTGCTACACATACTATTGATCTGTTTAGACATAAAGAAAGAACATTTAATAGATGTTCAAAACACACATATAATTACAAATATGATATTACATTGGATCGAAATATTTATAATATTGCAACGTTGCCAAGTACACACCGCATTCAACATAGAAGCCTGCTCAGCATGTGCTATGACGTGACAAATTAGATGAACACTAATAATAATGACCTTAGATTAGATTAATCTTGAAATCTGTACTATATAGTATATACCATTTTAATATAAATATCTGGGCGACCGAGCTTCGTTCGGTGTTTAAAAAAAAACACCTATCTAAGTATACTTGGAATGTAAAACATAACTTTTCCTACTAAGACAATCCACGTCAGACACTGGTTAACCGACTATTTCCTTGCCGTAAATAAAACATCGAATTTTATATGGTACCTAAAAGCACAAGACTATTAATTACACACAAAATTGTATCCTATAGATAGTGTTGGGTACGCGTCACTTCCCCTCTGCGTGAGGGAGGGGGGGGGGTGTGACGTTTCCCCGGTTCGGACGAGCGTTTTGTTGCGCCGGATGCCCGTCTCGTAGACACCGTACGGATGCCAGTGGGTTGCGTGATGTTAGTAGTGAGGGGTCCGGGGGGTGCAATAATGCACGACCGCTTGAGGTGCTGGGTCTTCAATGAAAGTCGATATCTTGACTGTTGATTGTTCGCAGGACGACCAAAGCTTTCTTCTCGTTGTTACTTGTTACTTGTACTTGTAGACTCGTTGAATTGCACCGTGCCCAATACGGCCCCTCTTCGAGTTTAAGTAGTTCGAGGAATGACCGTAAAGAGAGCCCCGTTTTGTTCCGTGTTTATTTCGTGTTTTAACTTTAGGTTTCGCTTTGGTTGCCCTGTTAATCTCTTTATATTTCTCTCATTATATATCTTATGTACACATGTCATATATCAAAATGTTCCTCTCTGTATTACCTATCCATTACATATTCACTTATAATATACATTACGTATATATTCCGTATATAAGCCAAAAACAATGTAATTTACGGACGGCATCACTATTTTCCGTTCGTAAAGTCTCTATAATATTTGATATACTTACTCTATTGGCTTACTCTATGCGTTAATCTATTCTATATTAGTTATATTTTCACATATGTGACACACAATACATAATTGTTTATATAAATCTTAATAAATAACATGCAACTTGTAATGTAGCGTATTCGCTTACATTTTTCTATAATATTGTCTGTATCAATCTATTTTATCGTAACACATAGTATATAACACGTAAACACAATATTAACCTAATAAGAAACACGAAAATGACTGTTCTGTCGCCAACAGATAACAAATAAACTTATCGAGTATTGAATTGTTCTTTTCCCACTTTATACCTAAGAACCCATAGTAGATCAAGGGCTCTTTGAAAGAATTTGCTACGGGCCCCGCGCTTGCTTAATCCGGCACTGCGTAAATGCAATGGTTTATAAAAATATTGGGCCTTATTATATCAAAAAAAAGTCCACGATAGTATATACAATATAGGCTATAAAATACAATACAATAAGGTATAGTGTGGCAAATATTTGTTCAAAATTAAAAAGTGATTTATGTGCATTAGGAAAAAAAGTTACTTCATTATAAAGACAATTTTATGAAGTTAAACTTTGTTCTTTTAAAGCATTTTATTTGGACACACAGTTTAGGAGATAATGAAAAATTCGAATTATGTTTACTTATGGGAAGTACAATTATAGGCTACACGGGTGCGTTGGCGGCGCGGACAAAGTTAATACGGGTGAAACCGTGGGGCATAGCTTGTATATTATATAAAGTAGGGAATATACTGATTGTTGTCGCAGTGCTGATATAAAACATACAAATATTTTATTATCCTACATCGAAATATGGAGTTTACTATTAATGCTCGGTTCCTTAAAGATAACTGTTGCTTAAACTAAGTTCATCTCATCATGAAGTCGCAGAATAATCGCTACCGCTTGTTGCGTTGCCTGTACTTCGATCGTCGCCGAATGGCTAGGTATTAGTTTCTTTTTCTTCGTAGTTCGTGTACAGTGAATTAAGCACTTTCGGGATCGTCGCGCGTGTGCTTGCGTCTGGAAGATTCTTCGTAGAATTGTATTCCCGCCAAATTAAGGATGTGAATGTTATGATTATAAATTTTGGAAATGTATTCGAACGTCGTTAATAGTTTTTAATATGGAGATTAAGGTTGATGTGGTAAGTTTAATCCGTTTGTTAATTATTGCCTATTGGTTTTAAGCCAATTGCAAATTATTTTAATACACATTTTAACTGTTTGTAAAAAAAATATTGTATTATAAAGAAACCTTTTCTTAGTACCAAAGTTAGTTTAGTGAAAAATCGTAAATTTACACTACAGGAAAATTAATATGCAAGTGATTCAGTTTCGGGACTAGCACGGATGAAAGAAGAGTTTAATAAATTTGTTGAAGAGAAAAAGGTTTCAAGAATATACAAAAGTGGCGTTCCATCCTTTATGCATGTCTCATAAAGGCGTGATTATAAATAAATTGATTTAAATTAGGGAACGGTTTTGTTATAACGTTCAACAAATTAACTAAAATAATTATTGTCCTCAAAATAAATAAAACCTACATTAAAATATCTGCCAATAAATAATATTTATGTCCTTAGTTTTATCAACCAAATTTCTTATCTAAGTAGAGCTTTGCGTGTATCGAGTGCCTAATTTGAGTAATTTCAGTGTATCTACCGTTCTCTTTGTATACCCTGGGTAACAATTAAGCCCATTTTATCTTAAACACGCTCATCATAGACAGTAGACACGACAGACTATTATTCCTTTAAGAACAAATAGTTATTTCCACCTCCTTAAATTGAAGTCATCAATCATTTTTTGTAGTAACACGGTAGCTTCAGCCATGAACTGATGACTCTGATGATAAGCAAAGTACAATCCAAAAACAACTGCGACCATAAAGAGAATGATTATAATACGACAGTCCATGTTATGCCTTGCATGAATATTTCATTACGATACATTTGGTCGATCTGATTTTATAGAAATTATGGAACATAATAGTCGGACGACGGTTTTACAGGTTCCCCATATGGCAATAGTTTTTGTTTGGATGTAATGATTCATGAGTTCTTACTACAGATGATTTTTTTCATATCTACGCTATTTTACACACTTGTTTTAATTGTAAGTAACACATGACAGTTCTCTACGCATATTATAATCGTTCCCCTTCCTCTTGTTATAATCGAGAGTGATGTATGGTCGTTCCCACAAGTCCGGTGAAGCTGTAAAAGCCGCAGCGGCTCTGTTTTAGGATAGGGCCCCTAAGGCTAACAGTGTAGTCAGTTCAAAAAAAAAAAAAAAAAAAAAAAATGGTTGTTCCCTTCGCTTTTTATAATCCATAGCGATGCATGATCGTTTTCCCCGCTTGTTACAATTGCGAGCGGTGCATGACATAAATACACTCATCAAAAAAGTCTAAGCAACATGTACTAATTTAAATTTTAGGATGGTTCTTCACATTATAACGTTGTATTTTATTTTTAAAATAATATCTTTAGGGTTCTATGATGTAAAAATAACAGCCGTTGTCTTTATAAGTTCTTTTAATAACAGAAATGAACAATATTAGAATATAATGTAGAAACTAAGATACATAAGAAACTAAACTTTTTTCTTACAAAATGAAATTTCTAAAGAAAATGTATTTATTGTAAAAGAATAGAACAATTTAATACAAAGTGTGGGCTCCTCTGCTATTCAGAACATGTCGGCAACGATTATTCATTGAATTAATGAGACTATGTCATCTTGCGGTATTCGCTCCCAATGGAATTGTAGCAAATCCTTCAGCTGTTGGGTTGTTGTCGCTCCGTCCAAGTCCTTCAAAACACGTCTTGGAGCATGTCCCATGCGTGCTCGGTGGGGTTGAGATCTGGCGATTGTGCAGGCCAGGACAATACCCGGATGTTCTCCGTTGCAAAGTATTCACTGGTTCGCCGAGCTTTATGTGAACGCGCATTGTCATGCATTAACCTAAAATCGGAGCCAAAGGTTAGTTCAAATGGGTAGACATAAGGTGTGAGAATATCCTCAATGTAATTTTCAGCATTCATGTTTCCATTTACAAAAACGAGCTCAGTTCGCCTGTTCTTCATAATAACCGCCCATAACATAACTGTTGAGCCGCTGTATGGATGAACTTCCTGAACGCACCTGAGCCTTCAGTATTTCTGGGCCGACGATACACTCGCACCCTTCTTGTATCAGGCTTAAACCCGAATCGCGGCTCATCGGAAAACATAATTTTATCCTATTGTTCCTGGGTCCATGTTATGCGTTCTCTACACCATTCATATCGACGAGCGCGATTCCCGTGACGTATCGGTGGGCACCTGATTGGGCGTCGAGCTCGTAGGCCGTACTCATGCAGTCGATTTCGCACAGTTTGAGGACTTACATCGACACCACTTGAAATTTGTAGCCTCAAACTTATCTCTCGAGCGGTTAACATCGGCTAGCGTCTTGCAGTCAGTTGTATGTACCGGTCTTGCCGAGTGGTTGTACTCCTTTTACGGCCTGGATGCTGTTCAGCGGGTTCTCCTGTATTATTGTAGCGCTGCCAAAGACGACAAATAACACTTCTATGAATGCCAAAATGTCGAGATACCTGAGATTGATTACTTCCCGCTTGCAACATCCCTACAACTCTTTGCATTTCATCTGCCATCAAATGACGTCGCTTCATGACGTAAAGATTATCTAACAATTCAATTTTGTCGCTAACTTTATTTAAATGGTTGGTAAAATTATAAAATCAAGACTAAACGTAGCAATTAAAACGCACTTAAATTCAAACAAATTCGCAGTCATTTGAATTTTATGAAAAAACAAAACATAATCAAATTTTTTTTACAACCAGCCAGTATGTCATCAATAACAAAAAAGTTTACTTACCTACGCACTTTGTTTGAGTAAATATTTAGAAATTAATTAATATAAATGGAAAAATTTGTAATATCACGCATGTTGCTTAGACTTTTTTGATGTGTGTAGTTAATTATGAATCTGTCGTCAAACAAGATACCCACCAGTCGCACTTAAGTCAGTTATCTATCTAGGCTTTCAATTTCTAACATATCATTACTTATCACCAGTTGTCAGCTTACCGAAGCGTTAACTTATAAAAAGTAAAAAAATCTTCGTTAAAGATCAAACAGTAAGTCGAACATAATTATAGTAATATCTATAAAAAAGTCTGTTTATAGGAATTATACCTACCTATACCTATTTTAATTGACTCCAAAAAAAGAGGAACTATAATATATATATGTGTATATATATATATGTATATATATATATGTATATATATTTTTATAGATGTTCGTTCATAACTTATTTGATTATTAACCGATTTAGATGATTATTTTTCAGTTGGCAAAGGGATACATCAAGGGTGTTTCCATTTTAATTATATTGGTATTGTACCTTCGACTTCGAAGACACACTAGGGAAAGTTCCTCAAAATAATTAAACTGTATACAAACATAAGAACAAGTTAAACAGAGAATATTTGTTTGGAGTCTGGTAAAAAATATTTACAAAAATTATAAAGTGTACTCATATTATATCTTGTTAATCATCTGATTAATGTTTGTGGATAGTATTCCTGATAGATGACTTTGTTTAATTTGCCACTCCCAACTTTTAATTACTTTACATGTGTACAAATTAACTAGCCCAGCGAATAATTAATCATTGTTACAATGATGGCTTGATCAAAAATTCATTACATGATTTTTTTTTAATATAAAAAGGGGGCAAACGGGCGGGTGTCGCACCTGATGGAAAGTGATCACCGCGGCCCACAAACATCCGCAAGACCAGAGGGCGCGCAGATGCGTTCTGATTAAATTCTTTATATTATTATAGGGTGGATTATTATGTGAATAATAGTGATGTCTGGAAATGGCTCCCTCTCGGTACATGCACAAAAAATGACAAAGTAACAATACCTAACTTCATAGTTTAAAAAAATGTGCCCAAAAATCTAAAAATAATAATATTGATTTTTTGCTGGCTCTTCACTATGACTGGGATATTTACCGAACCCGGTGGTAGTGTTTTGAAAACCATCAGTGCCTTCTTAGGACTTAAATAAATTATTTTTGATTTTGGTCCAAATTTCGAAAACTTGTAACTTGTAAACTTGTTTGATTCGTCTAATTGTTTTGGTTTCATATGGAAATGTAATACCGAAACTTGGAGCCGTCAACCCAGAAAATAGTACCATCACAGCCATGAATTGTTGATTTAATTTATTTGAATCCAATTATATAGGCAGGTGCACGGACAAATGATGAGAATTCCAATTTACAAAATATACTTTATAAATATTACCTAAGCAGCGATGTGCGCCTAGAGACGCTATTATATCAACAGTGATTGGTGGTCGCCGCACCATCCTATCCTACCGGTCTGCAAATATCATTCATATGCTTATCTTTTTAAACAAAGGTTGAATCAAAAGGCTCAGCGCGAAAGATTTTCACTGTGTAGTAGATAAAGTAGACGCTGACGCACATTATGATTGCTGATAATTCAATTGCATGCCAAATGACGAACTCTGGATCGAAAACTACGTCGATCAACGTGGGTTTGAATCCTATTATGATAGAAAACATCTTTATGAAACTGTGAGATACTATCAGCCTTATTTTATCCAAAATAAAATTTAAACAATTTATTTAAAGAATAAAAAACAGGATTTTCATCTCTGTAATAAATTCTTATCGAATGATTCGAGGTCCTGTGAATGTGGCAAGGTCGCGACCATTAGCCTCAACGATTCTTTGTGATTTGAATACGAAAGCACTGCTAAGTGCTTTCGTGCGTCGTAAACAATCGATTGTTACGAGCGTCGAACGATGCACTGGACGAAATAAAATTCTACCTTTGTTTTTAACGTAGTCATTAATTCTACCTGGACATGAAATTAATTTGTAATACCAATTTAACCAAATAACAAAAATGATTGAAAATTATGTTTTTAATTTGTTGTACCATCATTTGTAATTAGATAACTTCTACAACTTCGTACGCGTTAAGTACAAACGTACAAATTAATAGCAACAAGTTTATTATATTATCAACTTAACAGTAGCTTTCTATCATTGATTTTTTACATTTGTCTAGTTTCCACTGGTAGTTTCAGAAATTACCTCTTTACTCTTTTACTAGATGTGCCCGCGGCTTCGCTCGCGTGGACGTCAAACGAATGCGTAATCCTTATAAAATCGTAGAATCTTAAAACTTTAATTAAAGAACGTCCCAAGTTTCATCGAAAGTTATGAGGCTAAAATAGCTTTTATTTACCAGGGTTGTCATTGTTTTGATACAATTGTCAAAAAACGGAAGTCACAGAGTTATTTTTTTTTTTTATTGAATGAAGATATCGTGATTATTTTATTTGATAAGGACCAGGTATATAAGGAGTTTATTGAGGAAGTGAAGGAGCTTATATTACAGGAGTCTATTGGTAAGTAAGTATACCAGTTAAAATTATTAGGAAGTATCATATATAATGATTAAATACTGTTCTTCAGAAAAACTTAATCGATTCAATTTAAGCTCTAATAACACTTTCTTAAGTATTAAACTAGATTAGTTACTATTGTTTGTAGTTTGTGCAGCATTTTCTATTTTTTAACATTAGAAATCACAATAAAGTTATTCTAGAAGAATTTTCTTTGAAATAATGTTAGCGTTATTACACTAATTCACACAAAAAATAGCTTCCTTGTATTAATTAGGTCGGACTTACATATCTAATTGGCGTTTTGTTGAACTGACCGCTTTGATCTCAATTAACTGGCGTTTGGTCAGGAATTCCAAATTCAAATTTATTTTAAATTTTGGGCTTGTGTATTTGTATTTCATATTTAGTGATTAATTTGTTTTAGCACCATTTCATTTTTCTTTGACACTGTTCTCTTCACAAAATAGAAAACTTAAAATGTCGTGTTATTTACGAATATGGGCTCCTATTTACAAAAGTACTCTGTGTATATGGGGAAGCTACTGTAAAAGAAAGCATGGTACGCTTTTGGTTCCATCGTTTTCGTTCTATAAATTTTGACCTACGAAACAAACCCCATGGACGGCCGGAGACCCTAGATGACAATGAAGAATTAAAGGTGATCGTGGAAGCGGATCCATCGCAAACCACGTCAGAGTTAGCAGTAGGTTTCGTTGTGAATGATAAAACAATTTTAATTCACTTGAAACAAATTGGAAAAGTGAAAAAGCTCGAGAAATGGGTACCGCATGAATTGACTGAAGCATACTTACAAACACACATTTAGTGCTGCGTTACATTACTCAACCATCACAATAACGAGGGAATTTTGAATCGTATTGTTACTTGTGACGAAAAATAGATCCTTTACTCCAATTGGAAATGCGCATCACAGTGGTTGAACCCAGGAGAACCGGTCAAACCCTATCCCAAGCGAAAAATGACTCAGAAAAGGGTACTGGTGAGTGTTTGGTGGTGATCTTTATTGTCAACAATTGCAAACCATGATGGAAAAACTAGCCGTTAAACAACTGCAACTGGTCAATACCTTTAGCTACTGCTGCTTCCGGTCAACGCTAGACCCCATACTTGACGACAGACGGTCGCTAAATTGGAGAAACTGCGGTTGGAATGTCTGCGACACCCACCATATTCCCCGGACATGCTGCAAAAGATTACCACTTTTTTCGAAATTTGGGCAATGACTTGCAAGGAAAAAAATTAAATTCCAATGAGGCTGTTCCAACCGCCTTCAAAGATTTTATTATTTCTCGCTCCCACAATTTTTTCAGGATTTTTTTAGGAATCAATGAACTACCTATAAAATGTCGAAAGTGCATAGATAATAATGTACTTCGATTGATTAAATGTATAATTGCATAATACATATATTTTTCTTATACTTTTTTTTCATATAAAACGGTAATATGATTGTAAACAGGTTATTTTATATCTCGCAACCATTGATGTATTACAAGCAACGTAGGTACAAAATTTAAACGAAGATTCAAATAGTGTTCCCTGGTATTATTTATTTACTTCACAAATGCACATCATCTTCGACCTGGCTTTCATTTCCAATGAAATAATCGAATAATGATTTCCAATACATTTCCAAAAAGGTCTATTCGTGTTAAGTGCTTAAAATATACATATAACCAAGAATACAACATAAGGAGTGGACACCGTTTATGAGTTATGACTTTTATGGCAACGCTAAAACGGATCGTAAAACTTCGTCGTCATGGTATTTCAAGCGTCATCCAGAAAATTAGGATAGATTAATGGTTCTGTTTTATATCATAGCGTATTAATAATGACGTTCTTACGGACTATAACAATCGTTTGCCCTACAGCTAAGGATATCGTTTTTTAACCCTTGGAACATCGTTGAACATTTCTCGTTTTCATAGTGCCTTCTCAAATACTGTTGGTTGGGCATTCTACATTTATTATCGTATTTTTGCTATGAGGCAATATTGCTGCAGCTTAATAAAGGGTTAATATATTTGGATGGTAATTTCTATTGTTACTTCCAACATATAGATACGTACATAAGTACACATCATATACGCTTCCAACATAAGAGTGGTAGGGTACAGAGAAATACCTATACAGAATTCTCTCTACTTCAGACAGTCCGACTGCCTAAAGTAGTAGGCTAGGTAGTACTTCTACCTAAAGAAGATTACAACCAAATAACCTTGTGTTGTGTTCCTACTGTGAGTAGGGTTATCAGAGCTCCTTGGGGAAGACGGGTTCAACGTTGGCAAAGCGCCAGTGATAACTTGAGTTTGAAGCGTTTATCAGGCAAGCAGTACGCTTGTTTACCACCTTTGTATAAAAAAATATTATGTGTCTTTGTAAAGAAATTCATGTGATTATTTTCAGCACACAGTGCACCCGTGCTCATCAGATGTCGTAAAAGAAGTTTCAAAAAGACCGCTCGCTCGAGGACCATACGGATCGTGGTGTACACCTGACGTATCTCCTGCTCATAATGTGTAATTATCTATATATTTACTAATATAGTAAAGCGGAAAAGTTTCTTGTTTGATTGTTTGTTTAAACACGCTAACCTCTGGAACTATCAGTCGGATTCGAAAAATTATTTTTGTATATGATAGCCAGTTTCACGTGGAATAGTATATGCTATCTAACATTAGGCTACAACTCACCGCTAGCCTTAAATATCGATTTTTGTTAAGTAAGACTGACGTGGAAGCCCTCGCGAACTGCTTAATCCACGTGTGTTGGCGTAATGGTTAATGATACGTAAATGCAATGTGTTCTGTAAAAATATTTTCCCATAGTATATCTAAAAAAAGGCTGGGGTGCATCTTATACATAAGCCATAATAAGGAATTTCGCAATTATTTTATTTTTGTTGTAATTAAAAAATGAATTTTAATCCTTACGAACAAAAGTTATTTGATCATATAGACAATTTTAAGGAAATAAACTTTTCCTTATACAGCATGTTTGAGGGATAATGTAAAATAATTCAACTTTTTATTTCTGACTGACTATACTGTTAGCTTTAGGGGCCCTGTGGAGCCTCTGACGACTTTTACAACTTCACCGGACTTGAAAATAATTCAACACTCAGCTCAGGTCTATAGAAATAGTGACGCGAACGAGCCGTGTGATGCGGCGATGTGATCATCTGACCGCCCAATAAATATATAGTCAATATTGAAGTATTTTAAATAAATCGTCAATCACTGTTTTTATTTTATTTTATGCGGGTGAAACTGCGGTTCACAGCTAGTATATACATATTACTTTACAGAATTAAAATAAAAGAAACCCTAAATAATAATAATAATAATTTAATTATGTTTGCTACAGTTATAATGTGTGACAATGCTGGTTGTCTCTGTATAAAATCTTTCGGTACTTTATGTAGTGTCACGAAGTCACGAGCTATGATGATATCGTTCATAATGATTTCAAGTCGAAGTTTCTAAAGTTCTTCGAAGACGTTTAAAGGATAGATGAAAAAGCATATCGTTCCTATTTTAAAATTCGTATCTTATCTACATGATAGAATATATACCTAAATCAAATTCACGAGAGTTTTTTACCAGAATGGGGTGTCGGAATTAAATTTAACTTTATATTTCAGGCTAGCACACACAAAATCAAACGTTGAAACGAAATCGCAATTGCGAGATGACAAGCTATATAATGAGGGGAAAAGGTACTCGCATTAAAATATTTTCAACTCCGAGTAAAAATAATGTAATGAACGTATTATTATACTCAGATTGCTATGAAATGCTTTTCCTTCCAGTACATTATTTCAACCACAGAAGGTCAGACTTTTCTCTACAAGCCCAACGCACCCGGAAAATGATTCAAAAACCGAAGCCAAAAATTCGATAACAGAATTGAAAGATATTGAAGATTTGTCAAAATGCAATGTCACAGAAAAGTAAGGACATAGTCATATAACAATATTAAATATTCTTTGGAGATACATAATATAATAAAAGCACATTTGCTGAAAAAAATACTACAAATTGATGATCAAACCGTACAAAAGTTTCACAATAGCTGATCATTGTATATTTCCTGGATACATTTTTCTAGTTGTATTAATAGTGAGTGGCTTATTAATGTAGTCAATAGAAGTTTAATTATATAGTATCACACATATTTGGTTTTGGAGTCAGTGTAGTACTGGTCTGAATGTAAGACCGAGCAAGAATTCCAGAAAGTTGATGTTTTTGATTCTTTGACACAAGACAAGTTTCTTGTTTATGCATTTGCACATAATAAAATAAATATTGTAGTTTACGTTATGTATGTGTGCTTATGATATCTTGAATTGTTACAGGACCCAAATTGAAGAAAAATCAGCAGATATTGAAACTCCACAGAGTCCGGTACCAACTTCGCCGACACGTTACAAAAAGTGCCAAGACTTTCTCAAGTTATCCTCTTTCCGAGATCCTCTTTTACCAATAGATCCTCAGGGTTAGTGTTGCATGACATAAATAAAACACTAAATATTTATTAGTAATAAATATTCGCTGTTGGGAGCCAATTAACGCAATTAATTGGAATCTTCACAATTACCTGTTAAATATTGGTAGACCTATATAAGCCATAACAATAGAATAAGTATTTTTCGGTACAAATATAATAAACAATACCTGTTTATAATAGGTATTTACTTATGAAATTGACGTTCTGCAGTACTGGCCATTTCAAATCAAAATAATTTTTGTTTGGCTAAGAATTCTAATATCAAATTAATTTTATTTTAAAAACATGGAATTCTTTTTCCAAAAGTAGTCATTTGTTTATTGATTAGTGTTACATTTTCATCGCATTTCAATATTTTTGTCATCATGGATACGTTAAAAATTCGAGTAATTATGGAATATGAGTACCGTCGTGGCAGCAACGCGGCACAAGCGGCACGCAACATCAACGACGTTTACGGAGCTAACACTACAAACCAACGCACCACCTGTTATTGGTTTGCTCGCTTCCGTTCTGGAAATTTCGACCTGAAAAATGAACCTCGCGGTCGTCCGAAGACTTTGGTCGTCAATGACGAATTAAAGGCGATCGTGGAAGCTGATGATACACAATATACGGCTGAATTAGCAGGCAGCTTTCGACGTTAGCGTCAAAACAATATTGGTCCAATTGCGTCAAATTGGCAAGGAAAAAAGCTTGACAAATGGGTGCCCCACGAACTCAATGATCGCCAGCGCGAAGTACGCGTCGAGACTTGCCTTGCACTGCTCAACAGACACACAAATGAAGGAATTTTTAACCGCATTGTTACCTGCGATGAAAAATAGATTCTGTTTGATAACCGCAAGCGCTCAGCAAGTTGGTTGGATCCTGGTTCAGCACCTAAACAATGCCCTAAACGAAAACTTACCCCTAGAAAAGTGATGGTCACTGTTTGGTGGTCAAGCGCCGGTGTGATTCATCACAGCTTCTTACCAAACGGAGTGAGCATTACTGCAGATGTGTACTGTGAAGAACTGAACACAATGATGGAGAAGCTGGCACATCTCCAACCATCATTGGTCAATCGCTCGTCTCCGCTGCTCCTGCACGACAACGCGCGACCTCATACTGCACAGCAGACGGTCTCCAAGTTGCAAGAACTGGGGTTGGAAGTTCTCCGTCATCCGCCTTACTTACCAGACCTTGCGCCTATAGACTACTACTTTTTCCAGAATTTGGATAACTCCATGGCGGGAAAAAAATTCAATACCCGAGAGGCAGTACAAAATGCCTTTGTAAAATTTGTTGCCTCCCGTCCAGCTGATTTCTTTAAGAAGGGCATCAATAAACTGCCACTACGCTGGCAAATATGCATTGATTGCATGGGTGATTACTTCGATTAATACAAATAAAAATACATGAAAAAAATTCGTTTAAATTTTTTCATACAAAACGGCAATTTCATAGGTAAAGACCTAATAAATAGACTTGGTGGTTAAATTAAACTTTCGTAGAAGAAGGAAATCAATAATATTGCTGTACCTACCTAATGAAGAATTCAATTCAAAAATCAAAGCTGTGCTTTGCCAAGGTTTTTAAATGCCATCTGAACATGAAGAACTGGACGAAGGCAAAGTGTTGGTTGGTCTGATTTAACTGAACATCTAAACATTCTTCTAAATATTTATAACAAAATATTCAAAGTGTACCTCGTTAAGTACAGTACCAACTTCTTCATTTATTAGTCCTTCGAGCCGGATTTGAACATGCAACCTTTGGATTATCCATAACATAAGATTAATCTTTAATTTTTTTATTTCTATTTACAGGTAGACGTTACATATCTTGGTTATTGCTAGTTACATTTTGCTACAGCTATAATGCTTGGTGCATCGCTCTTCGAGCCACTTTTCCCTACCAAACGCCAGACAACATTGCAATATGGATGACAGCAGATTATTTTTGCGATCTCATTTATTTACTGGATGTAGCGTTCGTGAAACCTAAATTGATGTTCTTGCACGAGGGATTCTGGGTGGACGATCCAACAGAGACACGGAAGAACTATATGAGAAAGTTGCAATATAAGGTAATAATGAAACACAATTTATGAAATAATTACCTAATAAAACCTATGGTTTAGAGTTGAAAATCAGTTTTTTAAAGTATCTACGATCGACGTTAGTTCGAATCCCTGCAATGAGCCTGAGCTTTTGGTGAAAGGAAACATCGTGATGAAGCCATAGTATGATGGTAGGGCATTTTTTAATGATCGCCCAGCTACCTAAAACACTTAAGTTGAAAATCTGTTGCCAAGAACTTATAGATATGTTCCGTTAGCTACCATTTTGGACCATATTGTCACTTTACAACACACACCTAAAAACTACAAATAAGTTATAAAAATCGTTTAAATGATACATAAGTAAGAAGTTATTACTAAGTAGGTAAACCTACTTGTCTGCATAAACCTCTCCTATAAAATGCCTTGTCATACGAGTAGTAAAATTATTAATAACCGCAAACAATTACATAGCTATATATTATGACAGACACAATATATTTTCATAATAAATTTATACTAGCGATTAAACATAATTCATGCTAATATTATATTTTATTTTATAAATTTTGTTACCCTTTCGCGACTAAACCTCTGAACGGATCGCAATGCTATTTGGTACATGGGTAGCCAGGAAAGGAGAAAGATACAGTATGAAAAACATGTTAACGAAGTTACGGAAAGAAGCTACAAAAATATTTTCTGGGCTTGTTATACTTTCTAAATCATATTTATTTTCACAGACATTTCTTTTACTATTATAGTTTAAATTATAAATTAAATAAATTACAGTTTGACGTGATATCGCTTTTACCCCTGGATATCTTGTACATCTTCTTGGGCAATCAAAAAGTTATCCTTCGTCTCCCGAGACTGCTTAAACTGCAAACCTTCTGGGAGTTCCATCAGGCAATGGACCGAGTTCTGTCATCACCTTATGTTGTGAGTATGTTATAGTAAATTATTGTAAGTATCCAAAATTAATCTATCTATGTAAAAATGATCTATTTATAAAAGATGATTAAAACATTTATCATTTAATTTTCTAATTTGAACTTATGTCATAATATTGTTTACTGTAAGTTATAGATTGTTCGGGTTTTGAAAAAACGAATTTTTGATCTTTTTTCAAAACATTACAAAAATTGCTATGCTTTATAAAAATAAACAATAAACATGAATTGAACATTTTTTTCCAACGCAATTAGATAAATAGGAAGTTTATTTTACATACCTACATTTTCATTTGTAATGTGCGCAATAATCTTTATAGGTACTTTTAACATTTAAAACATTCTTTGTTAACAATTTCTAAAGAACTTTAAAGTGTATGTACATATATCCGATAAAAGTGAATTTATACTTGCCAATGTTTTTTCTCCGATAACAAGCTATGTACCTTTAATAAAAAGTAAGTAACATATTATTTGACTCAGGTGAGAATTGGCAAGACTCTCTTCTACATATTCTACCTAATTCACCTAAACGCCTGCGCTTACTACGCTATGAGCGATTATATCGGCCTCAGAACCAATGGCTGGGTTTACGACAACGACGGCAATGCTTACATCCGCTGCTTCTACTTCGCTACCAAAACCGCCACCTCTATAGGGAAGAACCCGAAACCTGAGAACACTATTGAATATTTGTTCATGACCGCTGCCTGGTTGATGGGAGTTTTCGTGTTTGCTTTGCTGATTGGACAGATACGGGATATTATTGCAACAGCCACCAGAGCTAGGGCAAGTACTCTTAACTTTGAAACTGAAATATACGCTACATTTAAATTGTAGATATTAAGTATCCCAAAATGCAAACTTTAACCAAAGTAAGTAAGCAAGCTGAAGTGGCAGTGGGCCGGTAACCGATGGAGTAGAAATCTGTAGAAAAGTTCATGAGTAGAGACCACGTCATGGCAAAGGTAGTGTAGGACGCTTTCAAACCAGATGGAGCGACGACTTGCGGAAGGCGACTGCAAATGACTGGATACGGAAATCCGGAGATCGGATTCGATGGCGAACTTTGCGCGAGGCCTATGACCAGCAGAGAAGTTCTAATGGCTGAAAATGTAACCAAAAATGTGTCATAAACCATTATTTTGCATCAATGATGTGGCCAGGACTTTGTAATAATATTATGCACACCTCGCTGCACATTTCCTTCTCAAGAAATATTTGAAACTACATAGACAATGTCTTCAAGTTGTTCATTAAAAATAGCAAAAATTATTTTTTCCCAACTAGAAAGTTACACTTAATACTGAATGGAGTATTTGTGTTTTTTTTGGGCGAATCAAGTCAGTTAGCACTCGGTATACCCACATTCTACTTAGGGCAGCTGATCCTTGTCTGTACCCGGCCATGCTCTTGTCTTGCGGTTATATTATAACTAGCTATGGGCATAGTTAGCTTTCACCCGTGTTCGTTTTATCCGACAAACATCGCGCCACCAACGCACCCGTGTAGTTTATCATAGTTTGTAGTTTTAGTTAATTGCTCTTCCCACAAGTACAAATTAATCATTTTAATTTTTCATGCTTATAAATCACTTTTTAATTTTCAACAAATCTTTGTCACGACATACCTTATTGTGGGCTTATGTATAAGAGATAGGCATAACCTAGCGCAGACATTTTCTAAATATCCTAAGGACCAATATTTTTTTACAACATTGTATTTCCGTATCATTAACGATTACGCCAGCGCACGCGGATAAAGCAGTTCGGGAGGACCTCGACTTTCGACTTATATAACAAAAATTAATATCTAAGGCTATCTGAGAGTTGTAGCCTAATGTTATAAAGCCTATATACTATTCCTCGTGAGTCTAGCTATCATATACATAAATAATTTTTTGAATCTGGCTGGAAGTTCCAGAGATTTGCGTGCTTAAACAAACAAAAAACTCTTCCGGTTTTTTTTTACTTATTTTTTTTTTACTTTCTTATTTATTTACAGTATATATGTGCCGTTTTGTTCGATGACTTTCTGCCATTTTGTAGATAGATACATGATTTCGTTACTGTAGAAACTTCGGGACTTCTGATGAAAAAAAACGCGACAAATAGTTTTGGCAGTCCTCTCTTGATAATTAACCTTAGACAACCTAAAGAATTCTGAAGAGACCGAAACAAGTGAAAATCTAAAGGTGCAAGGTCAGGGCTATATGGTGGATGCACTAACACCTCCCAGCCAAACTCTCTTAATTTTTACTAAGTGGCTAAAGATGTGTGTGGTCTAGCGTTATCGTGATGAAAGACCACACCCTTCTTGTTGATCAATTCCGGCCGCTTTTTGTCAACTGCTTCCTTTAATCTCATCAGTTGTTGGCAGTAGAGATCCGAATCGATGGTTTTGCCGGGCTGTAAAAGCTCGTAATGAACAATGCCCTTCCAGTCCCACCATACATACACACAGCATCATCTTATTTCGAGTTAGCCCAGGTTTAGCCACAGTCTGTGAGCCTGGCCGACCTTAGACCATGACCTTTTTCGCACGTTCTTGTCGTACGTGGTCCACTTTTCATCGCCAGTTATCAATCTCTTCAAAAACGGCTTGGTTTCATTACGTCTCAATAATTAATCGCAAATGAATACACGGTTCATTAGGTTTCATTCAGTGAGCTCATGTGGCACCCAAATATCGAGCTTTTTGGTATAGCCAGCTTCCTTCAAATGGGTTAAAACTGTTTTGTGATTAATTTCCAGTTCTTCAGCTACATCGTAACTACTGATATGCCAATTTTGCTCCACTTTTTCAAAAATGGCATCCATTTTATTCGTAACAGGGCGACATAGCGAGGAGCATCTTTAACATCAAAATTTCCGGCCTGAAAACGTTTGAAACAACTTTGTGCAACTCTTACTGACAATGCATTAGGTCCATAAACAAAACAAATTTCTTCGCTGCTTGATGTGCCTTTTTTGTAATAATATTTTAAAATGTATCGAATTTCTTCATTAGATTCACTCATTTTTACAGAAAGAAAAACAAATGAAAAATAGCGGGAAGCAACTATTTTATTTTTTCTTTTTAATGTTACCAAAACCAGCCAGATACAAATAGTACAGCCAAAGAAGTTTATGCGTACGTTATGCAAAAACACTTTTTCCCCGACCTAATAGTATATCTATTTTTTATATAAAACGTTATGTGCTTATATTTGAAGAAATTTACATATGTACTTCATGTACTATAAAATGTGTTTTTTACAGGCTGAGTACCGAAAAACTGTGGATGGATGTTCGCGTTACTTACGCCGCCTGAACATGCCTCTGGCGCTTCAAAGACGTGTCACTTTATGGTTCAGCTACACATGGAACCAGCAACGATGCTTCGGTCAGTACCTTATATCCTATTGACTATTTATGCTCAATGCCCTTCTTATATATGCAGATTGTGGTATTTAATTTGAAGCTTGTGGCTTTTATTTCCAGATGAATCTAAGATTTTGAATTCTTTGCCTTTCAATATGAAGCGTGACGTGGCTCTGGCCGTTCATATGTCTACATTGAGCAAGGTTAGTATCAAGAATTATATTATTAGGTAAGGACTATAAAAAGAATCATCTAAGTCTGTTCATAAATAATGAATTTATGACTAAACATCCATAAAAAGTATGCATTCGAATTAAAATCCTACTCCTTTTTATGGAAGTGTAAATAAATTTAAGACTCAACTCAGTCAAAGTGCTTCGACATCATAATTCTCTTCTTTAAAACTCTTAGAGGGCATATTTTGGAATATTATGATTGCATTGTTATGCTTACGTATATTGTAGATATAGTAGATATTTTTTTTGGTACAGGTGCAGCTTTTCCGTAACTGTTCTGCGTCGCTACTTCGCGACCTGGTGCTCCAACTGCGGCCGGTGTCATTCCTGCCGGGTGACCTCGTCGTGCGCCGCGGTGACGTTGGACATCAGATGTACATCATCAAGTCAGGCGAGTGTTGCGTCAGTATTCCACATTTTACATTACAATATAATTGTTACAGTAATAACTAGTTACGCCCCACGGTTTCACCCATGTTAAATTTATTCGACCAACTTTCGACCGCGCTGCAGTAACCTATCGGTGTTCTCACTTCCCATACCTACTTGTCTACAGCAATGCCAGGTTGCTTGATTGTCATGGTTACTGGTCCGTTCTTTAGAGTACCTAGTTGCGTAAAGTTATGTAATGTAGCCTATAAACTTCTTCAAAAAATCTATACTAATTTTGTTTGTTTGTTTATACACGCTAATCTCTGGAACTACCAAGTCGGATTCGAGAATTATTTTTTTTATAGCCAGACTCACGAGGAGTGTTATAGGCTACAATTCCCAGTTAGCCTTAAATATTAATTTTTGTTACGTAAGTCGGAGATCGAAGCCCTCGCGAACTGCTTTATCCGCGTGCGCTGGCTTAATTGTTAATGATAGGTAAATACAATGTTCTATAAAAATATTGGTCATTAGTATATCTAAATAAAGTCAGCGATAGCATATATCTATCTCTTATTAATAAGCCACAATAAAGTAATTTGCAATTTCTATTTTGTTGATGCTTAAAAATTAATTTATGAGCATTATTTTTAAGCATGGCATATTAATTCTAACGAACAAAAGTTATTTCATCATAAAGACAATTTAATAGATAGTTAATGCAAAATTAAAATAATTCAACACTCGGCTCGGGTCTATTTATTTTGATTTATTTATTTAATTAAGGTAACATACAGCCATAACATAAACATGTTTAAATATAATTTATACAAACAGGCCTCCAGTACCATATATTGAAGTACATATATCTATATATAATTTTTCAAAAATCGTAGCGTTACAATCATATTAAAAAAAAGAACTAAATAAATTTAGAATTTAAATATCAACATTAAAATAAAAACATACAAGAGTTAAATTTATATTATATCATAACATGTCTTTATTCAACAAATCACGTACCTTCCTTTTGTAAGATGATAATTTATTTGAAAATATGTCAACATCACTAAGAAATCTGTTATAGTAATAACAAGAACGTTGAAAGAAGGAGTTTTTGAAATAATTTGTCCGACAAAAGGGAACATGAAATCTGTCCTTTGATCGTGCGTTTGATCGCGGTATTTTTAAAGAAATGTGTTCCAGAAGTGGGGAAGAATCTATATGGTAATTAATTATTTTATGTAAGAAGATTGCATCAAGATATATCCTCCTATGTTTTAAGGATTGCATATTATGCCTAGAAGCACTTGTTTTAAAATCAATAAAATTATGACTAGTTCTATAATCGAGGGACTTTAAAAATCTGTTCTGTATTTTCTCAATCCTGGCTATGTGCACTTCATATTGTGGGCTCCAAACTACACTTGCAAACTCCAATATACTGCGAACATAGGCGTAATATAAGACTTTTAAAGTTTCTACTTTCTTAAAGGGTTTACCCAAACGTAGTATTAAGCCGAGTTTCTAAAGAGCTTTAGAGACGATAGTATCTATATGAAGATTGAAGTGCAATCTTTAATCCAGAATGACACCTAAGTCACGAACTTCATTAAGACGTTTAATTATATTCCCAGACAGTTCATAGTTGTAAATTAAAGGATTTCGTTTCCGTGTGAAAGAAATAATGTGGCACTTGTCACTGTTAATAAATAATTGATTTGACAAGCAATATTCATTAAACATATTGAGATCATTTTGTAATTGCATACAGTCAGCCTCTGATTGAACGATTTTAAATTTTTTTGTATCGTCTGCATAGAGTAAATGACAAGACTCCTTAAAACATGCCCCTATATCATTGATATACAACTTAAATAGGAAAGGCCCAAGATGAGATCCTTGGGGAATACCGGAAGAAATCGCTAGAAACCTAGAACGATAAACCTTTGAGTCCTACAGCTTGACTGCGGTTTCTTATATACGACTCAATCCACCTTAGAAGGTTACCGTGTATACCGACCCTTAATAACTTGTTCAGTATATTGAATGATTTATTTTATCAAATGCTTTAGAGAAATCAGTATACACTGCGTCCACCTGATACCCAGAATCGAGAGCTTTTGTAATAAAAGTAGTGTAACCGACTAAATTAGTGTCAACACTGCGACCGCGAAAGAATCCATGCTGCTCAACAGTAATATGATGACAAATTTGTGTTGTTAATTCGTTAGTAATTATCTTTTCAAATAGTTTTGCAAAAACGCAAAGTTTTGAGATTGGTCTATAATGCTTAACATTATGTTTATCACCTCCTTTTGGAATTGGAGTTATCAGTGCCATTTTCCAGACATTCGGAAAACATCCTTCAGTTAGTGACTTCGTAAAAATTATAAAAAGCGGCGAAGACAATTCTTTTGCAAGTCTTGACACCAAAATGGGGTGAACCTCATCAAAACCAGCACCTTTATTAGTGTCAGTTTGTTTTAATAGTTCGAACACCATTTCTTGGGAAATATTTATAGTACCAATATCTACTAATGATAATGATGTATCATAGCATCTATGGTGAGTATCTTCGTGACGACTGGTTACAAACACTGAATTAAAATAATTATTAAACATATTGCATATTTCTTCACTATCGGTTGAAGATTGATTATCGTATATCATTTTAGCCGGTATATTGTTATCAGAGAACTTAGATTTAATGAAGGACCAAAAATACTTTGGCGATGTAGTAATTTTCGTACGTTATGCAAAAACACTTTTTCCCCGACCTAATAGTATATCTATTTTTTATATAAAACATTTTGTGCTTATATTTGAAGAAATTTACATATGTACTTCATGTACTATAGAATGTGTTTTTTACAGGCTGAGTACCGGAAAACTGTGGATGGATGTTCGCGTTACTTACGCCGCCTGAACATGCCTCTGGCGCTTCAAAGACGTGTCACTTTATGGTTCAGCTACACATGGAACCAGCAACGATGCTTCGGTCAGCACCTTATACCCTATTGACTATTTATGCTCAATGCCCTTCTTATATATGCAGATTGTGGTATTTAATATCAAGTTTGTCTTTTATTTCCAGATGAATCTAAGATTTTGAATTCTTTGCCTTTCAATATGAAGCGTGACGTGGCTCTGGCCGTTCATATGTCTACATTGAGCAAGGTTAGTATCAAGAATTATATTATTAGGTAAGGACTATAAAAAGAATCATCTAAATATGTTCATAAATAAAGAATTTATGGCTAAACATCCATAAAAAGTATGCATTCGAATTAAAATCCTACTCCTTTTTATGGAAGTGTAAATAAATTTAAGACTCAACTCAGTCAAAGTGCTTCGACATAATAATTCTCTTCTTTAAAACTCTTAGAGGGCATATTTTGGAATATTATGATTGCATTGTTATGCTTACGTATATTGTAGATATAGTAGATTTTTTTTTTGGTACAGGTGCAGCTTTTCCGTAACTGTTCTGCGTCGCTACTTCGCGACCTGGTGCTCCAACTGCGGCCGGTGTCATTCCTGCCGGGTGACCTCGTCGTGCGCCGCGGTGACGTTGGACATCAGATGTACATCATCAAGTCAGGCGAGTGTTGCGTCAGTATTCCACATTTTACATTACAATATAATTGTTACAGTAATAACTAGTTACGCCCCACGGTTTCACCCATGTTAAATTTATTCGACCAACTTTCGACCGCGCTGCAGTAACCTATCGGTGTTCTCACTTCCCATACCTACTTGTCTACAGCAATGCCAGATTCCTTGATTGTCATGGTTACTGGTCCGTTCTTTAGGGTACCTAGTTGCGTAAAGTTATGTAATGTAGCCTATAAACTTCTTCAAAAAATCTATACTAATTTTGTTTGTTTGTTTAAACACGCTAATCTCTGGAACTACCAAGTCGGATTCGAGAATTCTTTTTTTTATAGCCAGACTCACGAGGAGTGTTATAGGCTACAATTCCCAGTTAGCCTTAAATATTAATTTTTGTTACGTAAGTCGGAGAACGAAGCCCTCGCGAACTGCTTTATCCGCGTGCGCTGGCTTAATTGTTAATGATAGGTAAATACAATGTTCTATAAAAATATTGGTCATTAGTATATCTAAATAAAGTCAGCGATAGCATATATCTATCTCTTATCAATAAGCCACAATAACGTAATTTGCAATTTCTATTTTGTTGATGCTTAAAAATTAATTTATGAGCATTATTTTTAAGCATGGCATATTAATTCTAACGAACAAAAGTTACTTCATCATAAAGACAATTTAATAGATAGTTAATGCAAAATTAAAATAATTCAACACTCGGCTCGGGTCTATGTCTAAAGTAGTAGTGATATCCTGACCGCCCGATAAAAATATTGTCTTTATTGAAGTATTATAAATCATCAATCAGTGATTTCTTCTAAATTATATGCGGGTGAAACCGCGGTGCACAACTAGTAAGATATAAAAATCAAAAACAGTTTTTCAAATTAGACTGGTAGTTATAGAGATTATTATTGTAATTTATAAGTATATATAAGTATATGATATCTATATAACACACTCGATAGCAATGCTACAATAAAATATCAGTTTATGGTTAACCCGTAAATAAAAAACAAGTAAGTACATAAAGAAAATAATATTGTATACATAACTATAATACCTATACCCAAAATATAACCCATATAAAATTACTAAAAATAAAATATAAGCACTAGGAACGAAGAACAAAAATCACAATTGTTTTGTTCCTCATATTCATTATTTAACCATTTATTTGTAATCTTTATTACACCTATATGCAATTTGTGTCGTTAATTTCAAACATATTATATTAGAATTTTCAATCATTACTTGCAGGTGATGTCACACGATGAAACCGAAGTGCTGGCGACGTTGATGGAAGGTTCCGTGTTTGGTGAGATCAGTCTTTTGGGGATCGAGGGCTTGCGCAGACGAACGGCTACAGTGAGGTGAGATTCTTTAGAGGTATCTTTGTATGTATGTCATGAGATTATGAAATAGAATACTAGTCAAGGCGCAACCGACTTCCGATTCGATTAACACACTGTGAAACTTTATTATTAAATACCTAGGCGATCGAACTGTGCTCGGTATTTAAAAAAAATAAAAATACCTAGATAAACTTGTAATGCAAAACGTTATCTAAATACAAAATTTCTGTTTCCAAGAATTGCTCACTTAATATAATAACATAGTATGGTTAATGTGTATAGACATTCAACTCATTTGTGCCAACCCAATATACTGCGAACATAGGCGTAATATAAGACTTTTAAAGTTTCTACTTTCTTAAAGGGTTTACCCAAACGTAGTATTAAGCCGAGTTTCTAAAGAGCTTTAGAGACGATAGTATCTATATGAAGATTGAAGTGCAATCTTTAATCCAGAATGACACCTAAGTCACGAACTTCATTAAGACGTTTAATTATATTCCCAGACAGTTCATAGTTGTAAATTAAAGGATTTCGTTTCCGTGTGAAAGAAATAATGTGGCACTTGTCACTGTTAATAAATAATTGATTTGACAAGCAATATTCATTAAACATATTGAGATCATTTTGTAATTGCATACAGTCAGCCTCTGATTGAACGATTTTAAATTTTTTTGTATCGTCTGCATAGAGTAAATGACAAGACTCCTTAAAACATGCCCCTATATCATTGATATACAACTTAAATAGGAAAGGCCCAAGATGAGATCCTTGGGGAATACCGGAAGAAATCGCTAGAAACCTAGAACGATAAACCTTTGAGTCCTACAGCTTGACTGCGGTTTCTTATATACGACTCAATCCACCTTAGAAGGTTACCGTGTATACCGACCCTTAATAACTTGTTCAGTAATATTGAATGATTTATTTTATCAAATGCTTTAGAGAAATCAGTATACACTGCGTCCACCTGATACCCAGAATCGAGAGCTTTTGTAATAAAAGTAGTGTAACCGACTAAATTAGTGTCAACACTGCGACCGCGAAAGAATCCATGCTGCTCAACAGTAATATGATGACAAATTTGTGTTGTTAATTCGTTAGTAATTATCTTTTCAAATAGTTTTGCAAAAACGCAAAGTTTTGAGATTGGTCTATAATGCTTAACATTATGTTTATCACCTCCTTTTGGAATTGGAGTTATCAGTGCCATTTTCCAGACATTCGGAAAACATCCTTCAGTTAGTGACTTCGTAAAAATTATAAAAAGCGGCGAAGACAATTCTTTTGCAAGTCTTGACACCAAAATGGGGTGAACCTCATCAAAACCAGCACCTTTATTAGTGTCAGTTTGTTTTAATAGTTCGAACACCATTTCTTGGGAAATATTTATAGTACCAATATCTACTAATGATAATGATGTATCATAGCATCTATGGTGAGTATCTTCGTGACGACTGGTTACAAACACTGAATTAAAATAATTATTAAACATATTGCATATTTCTTCACTATCGGTTGAAGATTGATTATCGTATATCATTTTAGCCGGTATATTGTTATCAGAGAACTTAGATTTAATGAAGGACCAAAAATACTTTGGCGATGTAGTAATTTTAGCCTCAGAAAACGAAATATAATTTCGATAGCATTCTGCTTCTAAGCATTTTTCTCTTCTACGTAAGATTTTAAATTCTACTAAGTCTCGATCATTTTTATATTTTTTCCAATTTGCATGAACTTTTAACTTTTCACGAATAAGTTTTAGTAATGCTCGGGAATACCAAGGTGGATAATTTTTATTTAAATGTATTGGTTTCCTGGGGACAAATTGATCAATTAACTTATGCAAAATGCAATAAAAATAAGTAACAGCTTCTTCAGTGTTCAAACCACTAAGACATTGAACCCAATTGATATCTCCCAAACCCTTACTTATCTCTTCAAAATTAGCTGAGTGATAGATATATTTAAAACGGTTGACATCTTTAATGTATATCACCGAGGAAAAATTAATTTCTATTTCGAGAGATTTGTGATGCATGTCCTCAGGAGTGAGTGGTGAAGGACAAGCTTTGACATAACAATTACTATTACTTAACACTAAGTCAAGAATACGCTTATTAACATTATAACAACTGTTGTATTGTAAAGTATTGCTAAAATTCATAAAATCGGATAAGATCATTACTTTGTTAGAGTTAGCAGTATTTAATAACTTTAAATTAAAAAATTCGTCACGGTCCCATTCCGCCTGAGATATATTATAGTCGCCCAACAATAAAAAGATGCTGTCACTTCTATCATTGTGCATTATTTATTATCTAAAGTAGTAGTGATATCCTGGCCGCCCGATAAAAATATTATCTTTATTGAAGTATTATAAATCATCAACCAGTGATTTCTTCTAAATTATATGCGGGTGAAACCGCGGTGCACAACTATTAAGATATAAAAATCAAAAACAGTTTTTCAAATTAGACTGGTAGTTATAGAGATTATTATTGTAATTTATAAGTATATATAAGTAGGTGATATCTATATAACACACTCGATAGCAATGCTACAATAAAATATCAGTTTATGGTTAACCCGTAAATAAAAAACAAGTAAGTACCTATATATACCCAAAATATAACTCATATAAAATTACTAAAAATAAAATATAAGCACTAGGAACGAAGAACAAAAATCACAATTGTTTTGTTCCTCATATTCATTATTTAACCATTTATTTGTAATCTTTATTACACCTATATGCAATTTGTGTCGTTAATTTCAAACATATAATATTAGAATTTTCAATCATTACTTGCAGGTGATGTCACACGATGAAACCGAAGTGCTGGCTACGTTGATGGAAGGTTCAGTGTTTGGTGAGATCAGTCTTTTGGGGATCGAGGGTTTGCGCAGACGAACGGCTACAGTGAGGTGAGATTCTTTAGAGGTATCTTTGTATGTATGTCATGAGATTATGAAATAGAATACTAGTCAAGGCGCAACCGACTTCCGATTCGATTAACACGCTGTGAAACTTTATTATTAAATACCTAGGCGATCGAACTGTGCTCGGTATTTTAAAAAAATAAAAATACCTAGATAAACTTGTAATGCAAAACGTTATCTAAATACAAAATTTCTGTTTCCAAGAATTGCTCACTTAATATAATAACATATTATTAGGTATAGAAGTGTGTATAGACAGTTCAACTCATTTGTGCGCGCGGCCCTATGTGTGTGTGTAAAGCGTGTATAGATACAGTGACTACGTGTGCTTGTCAAGACGTACAGTCAAGTACACAAGACAATTCTATTACCTATTTTACCTATATTATAACGAAAATTTATGAATCTTATTTGTTAAAATTTAGGTTGGACTTCAGAATGCCTACCGCTGAATTTGATGCTGTGAAGGAGCTGAGAAGGGTTAAAGAGAATCCTTATGTAAAGGAAAAGTGCGGAAACCAATAGTTTTTTAAAATTATCAATTTTGAGATTATGTCTGCCTAGGAATTATATATTGTATATGAATTTTTAATGAATAATTATTTGTTTCTGGCACTCGCCGGCCGCTGTCGCGACCCACTGGCTTTGCTTACTCGGTTCATGCATCATGATCACAGTTCAAACCTTTTTTTTTTCTTAACATGGAGCAACCCGTCATGGCTACACGCCCGCCCGGGGGGACGAGTGGTTATGTGAGACTCCTACTCACTAAAACTCCACGGTGTACCATCCGCCGCCTCAATGGGGCGACGCGGGACCTGCAGGTAGCATACTACTGCGTTGCCCAGGCGCGGCGGCCGGCCCGGCAGTACCGGGCCTCGGCCTAAATATGTGACAGCTCAGTACACCCTAGTCTCTCCTCCGTCCGTCGAACCTTAAATAGACGCGTTATAATGTCACTAAGAGCAATTTGATAACGTTACAAATTTTGATATCAGCTTGTTGAAACAAAACAGATAGGTAATCATAGTGTAAGGCGGAAACTCTATTGTCAAAAAAGGATAAAAGTTTCTTCTCCCTCACGCCGCTATCAAATCGAAAGTGAACTGAGTGAACCATTCAAGATGACATCTAAAGTGCGTCAACGTCTATACATCTATCTATCTATCTACATAACAAATGTCATTGGGTAAATGTATATTTATTGAACATATTGTTCCATATAACTACCACTAGACATGCCAAATAATGAACTTTCTATTAATTTCGTTATTTCTTTCAAGTTCAGTTCAATATTATGTAAAGCAGTATATATTTTTCAATTCCCCAAATATTTTCTATAGGTTTAGGTTGATATGGTGGGAGATGAAGAATTTTTATAGAATAGCGTAGTACTTTTTCTGTTACCCATTACTGAATATTTTGATCATTGTGGTATGACGGATTATCAAGCACAACAACTTTTAAATAAAACATTTTCTTCGTGACGAACCTAATATATTTGTTATCGACTGTACCCGTAGAGCAAAGCGATAAAAACACGTGTTGATCGGAAAACACCTTCCGCGTCACTGTCGTACTCCTACAAATAAAAACTGCATGTTTACTAGCTCACGCACACATAGGGCCGCGCGTAAAGATTATTTGAAGTCTCTATAGTCTTTTTATTAACCCCCGACGCAAAAAAGGGTGTTCTAAGTTTAACGTGTGTATCGGTGTATATGTGTATCTGTTCTCCGGGTATGTTTTTAAGTCCCATGTATTGCCATTAATCGGGCACAAAGTCAAACTCCAAGCTGCTACTGAGAATTTCATAGAAAAAACAAATAACACTTTGCTCGACCTGGGAATCGAACAAGGACCTCGAGCATAGCAGTCACGCTTAAGAACACTAGGCTAATGAGGAAAATTATACGAGATAAATAATAAACCGCTCGGATAAAAATTAACAGATCTCGCGGCTACTCCAGCCTATTCGCTCTTTCTCGGAACGACTTAGAAGCGGCACTGAAGCACCATAAAGAAGCTGCGCAGATTCTACGCATAAGAGCTGATCAAATCATTCGTGAAAACGCGGCCAGGCAGGCCAAACAGCGTCTAGCGGAACTGCAAGCGAAGAAATCAGCCAGCTCGCGTGACGAGACCGCCACTCTCAGGCACAGGAAGATGTCAAGTGTGTCCGCTCACTTTAACTTGACTGCGGAGGGCAGGAGCCACAGAACCACCAGCACTACATCTAAGAGAAGATTATCTGCTGTTTCTGAAAATAAGGTGCGTATGACGTATCCAATTTGTATTCATAGACGTACTCAATCGCAGTCGTAGTCTAGGAAATTTTTCTATTCAATACTCTATGGTTTACTACCTGGAGGTTTTACTTGCAATCTCTGTTGTTTACACTACTCTGTAGTTGCATTTCTTTTGTAGATTTCTTCTTTCTATGGCTTTTTGAAATTGCTTGGTCGACCAAAACAGAATTGCGTGGGAATATGATATGCTTATGTGGTATATCCGAAAATAGAGGGGTCGTTTATAGAGTGACCTTGATCTATTTTTAGCATAGCAACATCGTTTAAAGGAAGAGGAAAGTGTGCTATTTTTAGACATTGTTTGTTTACATAATCAGGCCGATAACCTTTTAGTATGTGCGTGTTCCGTGATGCCTTTTCTTACTCGACGATTTTAGATTCTAAACTTTTCCAGATTTTTCGAGAATAGCGATTTTTTTATACACATCGTTCTTTGATTTATACGTATTATTATATCTATGATTAAATGAACGTAATTGAATCTTTAATTTTAATGTTTACCCAAATTCACACGTCTGAATATATTGAAATTTTGCAAACTTATTAAGAACCGATGATAATAAAAAGATCGTTGTACATATTTGGGGTGTATGTGGTGCACCCTGCTGAATAATGAACAAGGATATGGCCTAAGCGGTGTGGTAGGGCTGTTTTGCCCGACTGGGTCGCAACCACCATGCATATGGCGAAAAGTCAGTCATAGTGACTCACTTTTGCGTGTCGCGTTTCGGGTTTAGCCTGTGCATATCCAGTTCAATTAATGCAGGCCGGCATGACAGTGGCGACCGTCGACGGATTACGATCTGTCGGTGGTCGTCGTTGTGTTAGGATTGTACTATGTTTACCATCAGTGAGAGTGCCATTAATTTGCTTTGCTACTTTAAAAAAAAAACAAGACTGACATATAAATATTACGTGACAATTTATTTTCTACATCATCATTATATTATTAGCATATTTTGTTATTTGTGCAGTCTCGCGGCCACGTCTCCTTGGCTTCATCTTGCAGCGTCATACGAACTCCATTGCCTACCATCGTGCTATCCAGTGAATAAAATTTAAGGACAAATCAATTTTTTTGATTTTTCATATTGCATTTATTTGTTCGTCTCTTTACAAAATATTTTCCAGTCTTATTTTGAAGCGTCATACTAGTTATGTAGCCATTATCGCTTCAAAATTAACTCAAACGAAGGTTATAAATTTAACATTTGTTATAAAATTAAATGTTATACATATTGAAATTGATATAATCCTATAACCTATATAATTTATAACACAGATTTGTTGTTTTATTCCAATACAGAGGTAGGCAACTAAGTAATTTTGAGCATCTTATATAAAAAATAATTGCAAAAACAATTATTTCAATTTATCGAAAATAAAGTAATTAAATTATGTATCACCTTTTTTTTGTTTAACATCGTACATTGTTTATAGTTGTGCTAAATGCTAAATAGAAAATCTAGAAGATGAACTAGAATTCGATAGCAAAGCTCAATTAAATATTGCTGTGCAATTAAATATTGTGTAAATAAAATAATTTGTCACACAATACAAAGAAAAAATATAATTTAATTTTTTAGCTGTATAATAATAGGTACTTATAACTTTATTTTGTCAACTAGTCAAGTTAAAGATTTTAGAATTTTTTGATTTAATGTATATTATTAGAAATTGCCAAAGTCGATATTTTCATAGAATTTTGTCAAGTGTAAGTAACTAAAATCTAGTTTCGCCGGAGCCATTTTTCATTACCTTTACGGGCAAAATCGGGCGACGCGGCGCGGGTGCGTGCGTCGTAGCGTGATGTGATTGATGGACACCGTGCCCGCGCGGACCCCGCTAACGGAAAACCGAATTTCTTTCCGCGAAAGCCATGGTAGTCAGTTAGTCACCGATGACCTATCGTCATATTTTATCAAAATGAAGGCACTTTTTTAATATTTTCTAATTAATATGTGGGGTTTGACATCTTTTCTATCATTTGGAGTTAAAAAAAAAAACGAAATTATAGGCAAATTCGATGTTTTTACCTTGGCCCTCTGGGCTAAACTACTGCCGGCTAACCGTGACCGACATGGCGTTTAACGTGTTAAACTATATCTATATTTTTGTAAAATATGTTAGACACGTGTATTAACTGTTAGCAATAAAATTATCATATTGTAAACCTACGATACCTATCACTTATGTCACAGTATAAAATTATGTTATGAATTATATATAGTTACTTGTCTAATGTATTTCACTATTCTTAGGTGGTATAGAGTTACATGGCATTCCTTTTTACCCATTCCTTTAATCACGTGTCTTTATAAACGAAATATTTTATTAGAGGTAAATATTTCAAGAATTAAAAGATCTGAGTTTATACGATTAGTGTTATTGTAACGAAATATAATAAATGTTTTAATTAAATCGATTTCGTTGTATCATTTCCGAACCTTTTCCCTTATTGTTTAACCGACTTCGATATTGGCATTGGACCTTCAACTTCGAAGATACACAAGAGAACTCTTCAAAATCATTAAAGTAAGTTTTCCTTTTTTATTTTATTGTCCTGTAAGATGAAAGTTTAAACTGTAAAGTCTAAAACGTTATATTTTTATATGTTGAGGATAAGATTGCCAGGCCCTAAAATACAAAAGCCAAACTCGATGTATTAAACCAGAGGTTTTCTTCTAAAAGCCGAACACTGGTTCCGTATCACGACCCGGTGTAACATAAATAACTTCATACAAAAGTATTTATTTGTGTAGGTATAGATGTTTGACCATGTCCCATCCATGCCACGGCTCGATGTAATGTGAATTACCTTTGAGACCGTAAAAGGCCAAACTTGTTCGGCTTAAGCAGAACGCGTAAAACTTAGATACACTATTCTGTTATATTTAAATACATATTTATTCTGAGTTATTTAATTTTATCTGAGAAAAAATATTTATTTACTGTGATTATCGAGAAAAATGTAATAGATTTTTTCAAAATTCCTCCTACGGAACATATATAAGGTGTTATAGCATTATTGTGATGGTTCCTGTGATTACCATTATATAGGTACTTTTTAGAATTAGGTGTTAGAAATTTAAGATCTATTAAATCACAGTAGAACGATCCCTATAGTAAATTTATAACTAAAACTAAAAATAATAATATTTAACAAAAAGCCTCATATTACTTACTATTACCAGACTACCAATCAATGAACTTTCGTGTTATTGTCAACTTATCAACAATAAAGAATAAGGTAATTACGAATAAAAAATCGGGTTTCTTTAAAAATGAATTTCGTCAAACGTCGACATTATGGAAGTCATCTAGATATCGCGTGACAGATTCCATTTGTTTATTGAAATAAACACGTAACTACGTAAAGAAAGTAAATAGAATTATAATTTAGTAAACTTTGCAAGAGTTTACAAATATAATTTACTAAAATTACTTTTCCTTTTATTGTCACAAAATTTTGATAAAAATGTGATGACCGCTAATACTACCTACCTATCTATATACCTAAAGCAATATGATCATCTTTAAATATTATAGTTCTATGGTATCATAATAATATTCACCGAACACCGAAAGACATTATTATGATTCGAATTCACTTTCTTGGATGCAGCATCCCAAACCGTCACAATCGATAGTCAATTTTATGTCATTATTCTATTTGGTAACTAATAACTCTAGGATAGCATTGAATTAAAGAAATTATTAATACAGCAATGGGTAAAAATTATCGCATCATTGACATGTTTTACAGTTGGTTACAAGGATATTGTAATACGGCATTAGTTAGTTATCCGCAGTTTAAGTAGTAGGTTAAGTGTCTGTTTGTAATGTCAAAATAACAGTTTTTTACTAAATGCATATGAAAGTATTTAGGATACCTGGAATAAAAAAATACTTTTTAAAATTTTTGTCTGTCTGTTTGTTCCGGGTAATCTCCGAAACGGTTAGACTGATTTTGACGGGACTTTTACTGATAGATAGCTGATGTTATAGGAAATAACTTAGGCTACTTGTATTTTAGAATAATAATTGGGGTTCCGCACAAATTAAAAAAAAACTGGTCAATTCGGGCGCTTAAACGGCTAAACCATAAGAGATATAGCAAATTAATGTACTACATAATTGTAGGTATTAAAAAGACATACAAAAAAGTCCGCGATGGTATAACAGCCACAATAAGCATTTTTGTCTTTAAAATAGCCGGGAGTGGGAGTAGAAGATTCGCGCGGGCATTCTATAGTCCACGTGACCGAAGCCACGGGCACAGCTAGTTAGATAATAAACATGCATGTTTCTAAAAACTATTTAGGTGCCCTAAGATTATTCATTATAACTATTATTCATAACTCAACATAAGACTCCTCCGAGTTAATACTCGGACCACACATATCCCGATTTTCGTTCTTAAAAACATTGCCTATAATCCTTACGATTGATCGTAGGATATATCTTCCTATAGTTTGTGCAGTATAGTTACAAAACCCCGCTCATTAGAGGTAAATCGAAACCACTGGCAACTAGCTGCTCAGTCTGAATGTTAACCGTTCGGGACTCAACCGCCCACAAAGGTCACAACTTCGTTAGTTCAGTGATTTATAGGAATCCGATTTATTTCTGATGAAATGGAATTAATATATATGGCATGAAATAATATTTTTTCTAATTGATTCTTGTTTTCAATGAAGGTGACTTAATAATTTTGTAAGTATTGCTATTCCTATATTTATAATTATTTATATAGACTTGTTGAATTGCTTTGTATTTTTCTTAATTACCAGTATATTTATTTATTTGATAAACCAATTCTTTAACCGTTGAGTTCGGTATCAAACTAAAGTTAGGTAATTTAAGTATTTTAACTAAAATATTTAGGCTATATAGGTAAATATACTTTACCTACCAGAATAAATAGAAAAAATACATATGTCGGTAGCTAAAGTACTTACCTAAAAATATTTTTGTATACGAACTTTAATTACTATTTTACATTATAAAATGAAATAAATAGATTCTGTTTTTTTTTTCAAATTGGAGGAACCATTTATTTATCGTTACTTATCTGATTATAATTATTATTATACACGTGTAAACCATATTATACAAATTAAGAAATTTATGTAAAAATTTTGAATATAAAATACATTAAATTTATATTCAAGATACAATACGTTCATGAACGGCCGTAATAAAAATTTAGACACGAAATAATAATACATAATTTCATTATATTCGCGCTCGTAAAATTGTAAATTGTAAGTTCGCGTGATGCCGTATCTTTAATCTTTCTACTCGATATGCAAAAGAAACATTAAATGGCTAGACAATTAGTTAATAATAATAATTATATATCATTACGCTGTTTTAATATAGTTATAATCACTTTACCACAAGACGAGAATCTCGTGTAAGTCGAAATCGAGATTAAAAAAGTGTCTCGATAAACATAACATTATGTAACAGGCGAAGTAATCGACATAGTGTCTTTTAAAATCTTCCCGACCGTAATATCCACCAGCCATCACAAACTCCCATTCTTCAGAACCTATAGCATCGGAGATTCCCTGGTAGTTTGCTTGTAATAAAAATTTGGAGAACAATCTTGCTCGATGCGGCATTAAACTTGCCCGACAGTTTATTATCCCCTCGACTAGGCTTGTACCGTCTTAATCCGTCTAGGTCTCACTGCCGTCTAATATTACTAGGCGTCAAATTTCCACTTTTGATAAAATTCGCAAAAACGTCAAACACCAGAGTAAAACAAATTTTGTTTTACAGGTCTATTGAAAAATTCTGTCTATTTAACCATTCGACGGTGCTGTATAGAGTGATAATCACAGATCTCTAGTGTCAATGTAGTTTAAATATTTTTTGTTTTTGTACACTTTTATCAAGAGTTATATGAAAACCCCAGCCAGCCTTATTGTCGTTCCCGCTATTGATGCCCAAGGACAGCGATCTTCTTATTTAAAAAAACCGTACTAATACTTGTCTTATGCTTAATTTCTGCTCAGATCATTTGGTATTTCATCAGTATTTGCAGGCATAACGAAGGCCACACCAACACTGTATGTAAAGCATATGAATGTTTGCAAGCCGATACGCTAAGTATTGACATTATGTGTCGAAATTATTAGTAAGCCCGCAGCTTGTATGCCACTTTCTAAATTGTGTTTATTTAGGGTTATTTTGTCAGAAATCTAGTGATTATCTCAGTGTATATTTTGCTAGTGTTTTAATAAAGTAATTAAGATAAAACGCTTCGTAAAGAACAAAAAATTCATGTAAATTCTCTCGAGGGAATGAAACAGCTTCCGATATTCTAAATTAAATATTGGCAGCGAGCTACTATATAATAAAAGTTCGATACACTTGCTAATAAGCTCACCCTTGCCTATCTGTGCGAAATAAAGGTATGTATACCTACATATAACAGTCTTCATTTACTCACTACCTACAATAGTAATAAATCATGTTAAATACAAGACAATTTTTAACAAAAAAGAAATCCAAGTTCAATGATTTTGAGGATTCCCCTGGTGTATCTTTGAAGTCGAAGGTCCAATGCCAATGAAATTAAAATGTGGTCCCATTTTTTTATCCCTTGAGATATCCCCTTTCTAACAAAAAAAGAATAATTCAAATCGGTTCATACACAAAGAAGTCATGACCGAACATACATTGGAATTGACAAACTCCTCCCTTTTTTGAAATCTATACATATAAAATGTTAAATGCTTTGTCCTGAATGACTGACTGACGGATCAACGCACAGCCTAAACCGCTTATCGTAGAGACCTGAAACTTGGAGGGTGTGTTCGTTGTATGACGTAGGCATCCGATAAGGAAGGATTTTCCGAAATTCTAACCCTAAGGGAGTGAAAAAGGGGGGCAAAATTTGTATGGGACAACGTGATTCCTTCGTCCAATCTACTTCAAATTTTGCATAAACCTTTTTAACAGAATTGATGGAAAACGTGTTTTGTATTTTATTGAAATTCATCCCCTATCTGGGTTAAAAAGGGGTAGAAAATTATTTTGGCGGTGATTTGCTTCGAAGTTGATATCAATACTCCTTAGTGCTCTTGATATAAAATGCATTTTATTTTGATACAAGTTTGAAAACTCAATCCGATTTTATTCAAAAAAGGTTGAACTCACTTAAAAACATAAGCAAATACTCTTTAAAGTTGGAATGTCTCGAAAGTCACCGTACTATATTAGTACCTCATTTGAAGTTTCTAATCTTAAAGAGGTTATACACTTTTAGGACACGGCCTCATAGGAACGTAGAGCTCGAAATTTGAAATAGTAAAGGATTAGAACCAATGACTAGAACATTTTGGTTATAAATTATACGAATCATTCCATATTTAAAAAAAAACATGTAAAATCTATACTAATACTAATAATATAATAAAGCCGAAAAGTCTTTTGTTTGTTTGTTTGTTTGTTGAAACACGCTAATTTCTGGAACTACCAGTCGGATTCGAAAAATTATTTTTGTATATAATAGCCAAACTCACGAGGAACAGTATAGGTTATATTACATTAGGCTACAGTTTCTAGCTAGCCTTAAATATTGATTTTTATTACGTAAGTCGGAAGTCGAAGCCTTCGCGAACTGCTTTAGCCGCATGCGCTGGCTTAAGGGTTAATGAGACGTCAATACAATGTTCTACAAAAATATTAGCCATTAGTATACATAAAAAAGTCAGCGATAGCATATATCTATCTCTTATACATGGGCTAGAATAGGGTATTTTGCAATTATTATTTTTTTGTTGATGATTTAAAATTAATATATGAGCATTATTTTGAAGCATGGTATATTAAATGTAATTAATTGGAAGTTACTTCATCATAAAGACAATTTTATGAAGATAAACTTTGTCTTTCACAGCATGTTATTTGGACGCATAGTTTGAGAATTAATAACGCTTAATTAAAATAATTCAACACAATATGTCTAAAGTAGTAGTGGCGCGAGGGAGCCGTGCGATGCCGCGATGTGATAGTCTGGCCGCCCGATAAAAATATTGTCTTTATTGAATTATAATAAATCATCAATCAGTGATTTCTTCTAAATTATATGCGGGTGAAACCGCAGGACACAGCTAGTTGATTAATAAAAACAAATGACATTACCGTTCACAATAAATTGCAGAACACGAAATATGATAGAAACAAGTAAATATAATATTCATTAGGAAATTGTCAACCGATGCAAAACGAGTTCCCCTGCATTATGTTTAGGCATGCCGTGCTCTCGCACAATACGGCGTGCATGAATAATTTCGCCGGTAATAAGCCGATGTTAAAGTTATGACAGGCCGTGCATTTCTGCTGGCCCACTCGGGTACTTATTACGACTTACGAGTTACGACCAATTGGACAGGTTTGCATGTTCTTTCGAATAATGTATATTTATAAAAATGCTTCGTTTTTATTCTAGTTTTTTTATCAGTGCATTCTATTTTTTTTTATAAATTACACATTGGCATGCAGACTTTCGGACTAGGTTTAATAAATTAATATCTGGCCAATCGAGCTGAGCTCGGTGTCTTATAAAGAAGAAAAAATTAAACACCTTTGTCGTGTTACGTTAAAAAAAGTCCTTAGGTACACCTCTTTTCTCTATTTCTCATAGTTAAACACTTGTATAGTCTATAATAGGTCTATACACATATTAGTTAGACCTTTAACTAATAATAAATACAATACAAATTAGGTCTAAGGTTACGCCCATCTGGAAACAGTAAACTGATTAAAAAGGAACTCATAAAAATAACTACAAAATATTCGTCATATCTCACATAAAATTAATGCACCATATTCCAGTACGATTGACGACCACAAGCAATGATGACATCGAAGGCGAGATCTTACGATAAGTTTGGAGCCAAATAGTGCTCCACCACGGAAACTGTGGGATTGTTTGTAACGTTGATAAACGAAAATGGGCTTTAAGGCATGTAAAACAATGTAAGGCAATAAACTTCACTCGCGTGGACGACAGAAGAACGCTTTTAATTCTTACCTATAAAAATCGTAGTTTCCTAAAACTTTAATCACGTTTTAATAAATGAAGATATCATGAAAAAGTACAAAGTTACTTGGAGGTGTAAGTTAGTTAATACTTGGCCCAAGTATCTAAGGAGTAACACAAAAATAATGGATCAAAATCTATTTTGTGGATTTTACGTGAAGTCACTTAATTTTTCAGTAGTCAATTTTATAATATGACTTGCACATTTTTGAAGCAATTTTTTTAGAGTCGTTTCATCGTAATTATATCGTCTCTCGAGCTGCATTCTTTTCAGTATAAAAACGAATGCGTAATTTTTTTTATTCTTTATTTTATATGTGACGATGTGACCCAAGATGCGTTAGCCTAGCTTCCACTCTTAGCCTGGTGGAACGGATTGACTCCCAAGTGCAACCGCCGGAACACACCTATAAGCTAAGCTAAACAAGAGTGGTAGCTAACCAGGTTGACATTAGAAAATGCCCAACAAAGATTATGATGTTTTCCTTGACTGAAAGCTCAGTTTCTTTGTGTGATTAGAATCTGAAACCACTAAGCCATTATCGTTTCAAAACCTTTACATAAAAAACCCCCTTCAATATGAAAACACAGAACACAGTAAATGTTTAATATCAGATTCTAACTTAAGGTGGAAGGAGGTCAAACCGAAAGCATTAAAATTATCTGATCAGAAACAAATGGAAGGCAAACATATCAAGATTTATTGCGATATGCCACCGCAAAAGTTACAGAGCAGTCCATCATACCCGTCAGATTTCAAGGTTTACTGTGAAAACATTTACCCAATTCACGTAATTTGTGTAACAATATACTTTTTTTGGCAAACAAACGCACTCCCTCATCTATAACAATATTAACATATTAAACTTGCTTTGGCGTGTTACTTCGTGAGCATGGAATTTGAAAATGTTTTTTTTTACTTTATCTCTTGATTATATATATCTCTGACTCTTCAATACCACTTATGATTTTTAGCGTATAAAATGCACTGAGATTTAAAATTCAATTTCGCCCTGCCAAATCATTTGATTCAAATTCGCACAATCACTAAAGTGATTTGTTTAGGAAATCCCAGTGTTCGTTTTTTTTTGTTTTTCTTCTCTTCTGTAAAATAATCTTTTCTGAGATAAGCATTATTTATTCTTAAAGGTCGATGTTTGTAATTTGTATCACTTAAACTATGTCATCGCTTAAACTATTAAAACTATGCCATGTAAATTAGTCGTGGTGGTCGAGTGGTTTAGACCGGCGGAATATGGGTTCGAGTCCCAAGATGTACCAACGATTTTTTCGGAATTTGCATACATTTAAATACTAATTTAAGTAGGTACCACTATCGGCTGATGGTGAAGGAAAGCATCATGAGGAAACCTGAACACTTGAGAAATATTCTTGTTGTAGTTAAAACTATTGTATGCGGGAAAAAACAACTGTTGACTTCTCGGCGTTTTAAAACGCCAATGCGTCATGGATTGGCGTTGTGGTTAAGCTCGTGTCTGCCCTTGAGAAGACGCTCTATTATTCAGCATTGGGACACTTATAACTGGTAATTTAAAGTAGGTAATGAAAATTATATCAATTTTGCCGGTAGTTATAGGAAATGGGACGCGGTAAGGAGCAAGAACAAGCGACTAGTAACCCGATAGAGGCGAAGAAATATCGAGATGAGGCCACTGGCCATTTAAAGAATGGGAACTACGATCGTGCTTTGTCATCACTTTGCAAGGTTTGTTTACCATTAAGTAGTAGAAGACCAGCGCTGGTTATTTATAACCCGTGTTTTACTTTTGTGGCAACTTGAAGCAGTGATTGCTCAGTTGGTAGCGTGTATGGACTCGAGCGTCAGGTTTCTGTGAAGGAAAACATCGCGATGCTGGTAGTGTATTTTCTAATGCACACCTGGCTAGCTACCACTTTCAGGTTGAAAATCTGTCGCCAAACACCAACAGCTGTGTTCCGGCAGCTGCACTTGAGAACCAGTCTTCCACTAGGCTTAACATGCTACCAAATTGGGTCACATCGTCACTTAAGATCAGGTGAGACGGTGGCCATTTCATTTCATTTTATTCATTAACGATAATTATTTATTACTAAGAGTGTACCTAATAGTAAAAATATATAATTGTTGCCTTGTAGGTACTTATAATTAATCTATATCTATACATATATAAAAACGTAACTGATCGATGTCTGTACATAGAAGATATATGAGAAAAACTATTATTGGGGGTCTCTATCAACGCAGGAGAACCCAAAACAATGATTGTTATAATTTTTGTGTTTGTCTGTTTGCCAACGTTTGTATGCGCTAATCTCAGAAACGGCTTAACTGATTTGGAAACGGTCTCAACTAATATATTTTGGTAAGGTTGACTTAAAATTTAGTGTGGTTTTACTTCAATGAGTTCATAAATAAAAAAGTTATATCAATTTAAAAATCACGTCGAACATTTGTTCGATAAAAATGCTATAAAATAGCTCTTCAGTTGTACTGGCTGAAACTTTGAAATTGGTTTGTAAAATGATGACTATTGAAAGTTTACATAAAGTAAAAAAATGTACAGTTTAAGAGAATTTGGAACTTTCCAATATGAGTTGACCACACATCTATATAATAAATCATATTAATAAGTGGTCACCCTAGGTTGGATATAATCACGCAAGCAAGTCGAGTGCCGCATCGCTGCTAGGCAATTCATTCCGAAAAAGATCGATTCTAATCTAACTCTGATTTATCGATTCACAATAAATCGAGGTTTAAAAAGCCGATCTCTCCAAAAAATTTACCGTCTTTTATTCACTTTTCAGGTTCGTGTTAACAATATAAAAATCCCTATTATAGAAAACAAAAAGGGCACCACAAGAATCGATCTTTTACTATTTTTACCATGCTAAAGTATCAGTTAAAGAGATACAAAGAAAGATATATAGAGAGAGAGAGAGAGAGAGAGAGAGAGAATTAATTTCAAAAATTTATTATTATAAACTGTTGTCGTTATTCTGCTATTGGGTAATTTACTGACACCATAGAGAACGACAGCATAATGAAATGAATAATCCATACTAATATTATAAATGCGAAAGTAACTCTGTCTGTCCTGTCTGTTGCATTTCACGCCCTGAAATAGACGATGAAGGTTTGTACGAAGAACGCATCAAACCAAATTTGATGAATTTTGGTATAGAGATATATTAGACCTTAAAGAAAGACATTGGCTTACCTTATGTCGTGAAAATAAAATTTTAAGAGGTGAAATAGGGGTTGAAAGATTGTATGAAGAACCCACTATTTCTAAATTTAGGGATATGAAAATTCATATTTATACTTTTAGGAAAAAATAACAGTGTTTCGTGTTTTAAAAAATAAGGGTTATTTACAATACACATAGACTGCACTCCTTGATACTAAGCAAAATATTCCTGAGCTACATAAGCTTACATTATACAAGACATATGTCCGTCCTATCATGACATATAAGCTGCGCTACATTCGCACATACGTCAAAGATCAACATTAATAAATTCCAAATCCTCTAAACCCGATTCTTACGTAAAATTAACAAAGCCCCTTGGTACGTTGGTCGAATCGTAAATTGAATATTTTACGCGATCGTACTTCGACACTGCTTCGTATCACGTGAATCTGTTGGTGAAAGCTGCCGCGACTTAAACCCCAAAACCGAACATCCCCCGCGAACAACTCCGGCCGCGAATATCTTCACCGTTCCATTTATAAGATCGAGGAAATAAACAAATACTACTCCACCGTCTCTCCAAACAAAGCGTGCTCGCGCCCACGCCCGCGAAACCACCGTTCCCTCCGCAGGGGATGGGCGGCTAATTTCGCTCCCGCAAACCCGTCACGTCCTCCCTCTCTTACGTCAACTCAAGCCTAGGTCCGTTCCCTCGGTGTAGAACCCTTGAGTCATGCAGCCGCTCGCGCGATACTGGTGACACTGCACTTGAAATCACGTAGTTACCCACACACATCATTACACACAATATGTACATATGTACATACGTGCACACCACATAAGTACATAGATTCTGTAAGGGACTTTTTTTTTATTTTTTTAGGATAGTTACTTTCGATCATGTTTCCAGGATACTAAATACATATGCACATGTTCATTCCTTTCTCCTAGATGCAGGGACATGTTATATGTATGTGTAAGTTTAGCTCAAATTTTCTACAGATAGGGAATTAGTCAGTTCGCGACCTTTTCACAATCGCTGTAACAGCCCAAGCCGACATCCGGCCACTTTGGCACCTTTGGCTTTCCCGGCTGAATGCCTTAAGCGTTTACCTCCAAGCCTGGTGAAGCTGTCAAAGCCATCAGTGGCTCTATTTCTTTAGGGCCCCTTAGGCTAACAGTATAGTCAGTGAGAAAGAAAAAAACCATCTATAATTTTCTTTTGGTTTATCGTGTTCAGAGATTAGTCAGTGTATATACAGTAATATAGCGGGGTGGTAGGGATCGCAACCACCATAATAGTGTTAAACACATGTATGATTTTCTTTTGGTTTGTCGTGTTCCGAGGTCAGTCCGTGTATATCTATACTATTAATAATTTAGTAAAGCGGACAAGTTTTTTTGTTTGTTTGTTTAAACATTGTAATCTCTGGACAACGGGTAGCAGTCGGATTCGAAAAATTCTTTTTGTATATGATAGCAAGATTCACGAAGAATAGTAAGCTATCTGGAACTAAGCTAAACCTCTCAGCTAGCCTTAAATATTGATTTTTGTTTAAGTAAGTCGAAGTGAAAGTGTTCCCGAACTGCTTCATCCGCATGCGCTGGCGTAATGGTTAGTGATACGTAAATATAATATTCTACAAAAATATTCTTCTTTAGTATATCTAACAAAAGTCTCCGGTAACATATGCCTATTTCTTAATAGCATAAGCCACAATAAGGTATTTTGCGTGTTTTTATGTTGAAGATTAAAAATTGATTTTGAGCTTTGTTTTTAGGCTTATTTCATTCATAAGTTATTTCATCATAAAGACAATTTAAAATTTTCTTTTTATAGTATGTAATTAGGACACATAGTTTAGGAGAAATGAAAAATTAAAATAATTTGTACTTGCGAGAAGTGATAACAATTATGATAACACGGGTCCGTCGCGTTGGCGGCGCGGTATTTGTTGGATAAAAACTCGGGTGAAACCGAAGGGCACAGCTAGTTTAATAAATAAGTAAAAGTAATTTAAAAATACGTAGTTTTATTATAATAAATATTTAAAGCTGTAACTTGATTTTATTCATTCCTAAAAAGAAATATGCGTTGTAGAAAATAATATAATTTCCAACATTTTTCTTCTTAAAATCGCCACGAATAATCTATGAACAAAACTTATGTGCGCTCCTACACACGTCATGAATACTACTAGTGTGAAGCTAAGTGCTAAGGGTGTGCGAAAACACTTCTATTTCCATAACAACCACGGCTTAGGCGTCAATACTTTACACCTCTTCACACCCATTACATAACACTTGAGAAAAAAAACTTCAAAGTAAACTTAAAATATGGAAAGTGATGATAATGCCAAAGCGCAAGCTAGATCAATCCTCGGACCGACCAAGGACGCTGAATTCTTACAAAGCTTTGTTCGAGTTGGCATCGGTGATGATGAAGATGAGATTCCCACGCCAAAAGCATCTATCAGCAAGAGAGTTCCGCAATCAGCAGAAAAATTCCGCGAACTTGAACTGGAAGAAGATAAGACCACAGCTAAAGATAAAAAGGAGTCGATCAAGCCGCGTAAAAGGCGAGAAAGAAAGCAGAAGCGAGAGAGAAGACGCCGCGAAGAAGAACTATATACAGACAAAGATCGTGCAGCAGCTGTCGTGATGGGATATAAGGATATCAAACAGTCATTGAGCTTGAAGGATAAAGCAGAAAGGAGCAGTGCGTTGCAATTACCCGTAGAAGCCGATTCTGGTACACTTCTTGCATTGGCTCAAGCAGAGATGATGAGAAAACGATATCGTACCGCTATATTATTTGTGAATAAGGTAAAATACAAACGGCTGTAGTGTCCAGATAGATGATTTTCTATAAACTACAAATTTTATTGTCAATTGAATTAAATAAATAAATTATAACTAAAATATTGCAAAACAACAAGACCATTTTAACGAAAAAGAAAACCAACTTCAATGATTTTGGACAGTTCCGCCTGGTGTAGCTTAGAATTTGAAGGTCCAATGCCATCACGCCAAAATGGGACCACCCTTGATGTATCCCCTATCCAACAAAAAAGAATCATCCAAATCGGTCATAAACAAAGAAGCTATAGCTGAACATTCATAAAAAAAAAATACTCACATTCCAGTTGAGAAGAAGAAGAAGTCGGTTAACAAAAAATGTAAAAGATTCTAGATATATTCCAAAAAGGGCCAAATATGTCGTTCTTTTTTATATAATTGATAGCACTGTGACGTCATACTGTGGCATACCTATTATTGTAGTTATTGAAGTAAATAATTTTATCTAATTTCAGGCAATAGAATTAGCACCTGAAGAAAAGGCAGCATACGTTGCGCGCAGCAAATGTCATCTATTGCTCGGAGAACCCCGTTTAGCATTGGTAGATGCAGAGGAAGCATTGAAACTAGATCCAAAAGACGCGAAGGCTCTGCTTCGGAAGGCTGAAGCTCTTTACTATTGTGGCGAATTTGAAATGAGTTTGGTACATTACCATCGAGGTTTGCGCGCACGACCTGACTTGAGCGACTTCAGGCTAGGTGTACAGAAAGCACAAGTAGGTTCTTTCTGATTTTTAATCCTTAAATAAATAGCTGTCTTTCACGGATTTACTCTCCACCGTACACCACTAACGCACCCGTGTACCCCATCGTTGTTCTCACTTCCCTTCCTTGCCTACAGCTTGTCAGGTTACTGGACCTTTATGGTTAACGCTCCGCACCTTAGGGCCGTACTGTGGTAGTGTGAATTTATATAACTTTCCCCAATAAATAGGCTATAAAATAATATTTTTTTTAATCTGACTGATAGTTACAGAGATTATCGCGTTCTCTCTTGAATCTCTTGAGCTCTATAATATTAAATATATATTCGTACATAATTATTATAGGCAATCTAACTTTGAATATTATTAAAATAGATTGCAATCCAACATTTTATTTTTAAGATTTCTAGGTACCTACTTTAAAAGTACCTAAGAACACTGAAATAAACAAAGAAGTTTTTTTATTAGGGCATGTTTTTGTTTATCATACTTACTTAATTCGCTGGATAAACGACTTAAATTGACACATGGCTTCCGAGAGGAGAGCCAGCCACTTCTTTATGTCAAGTATGGCATCTCTCCAATCGTTTCTTCATCGCATCACTCCAGAGATATCTGAACTAACCCAATGGACATCAACTAGTTACGTGGCATAATTAGGCTCTTCAATAATATCTGCTTGTAAATACAGTACAGACGTATTTCAGTTTCAAAGTATAATATACGTTTATATGAATTGGGTTATTGATAAATATTGAAATTCTTCAATAATGCAGTTTTTTATGTGAACAAAATTACAGGAAGCAATAGAAAATACTATTGGCGCAGTCAAACCAGTGAAAAAAGTCACAAAACGATCATCGTCTAAGTCATTACGTCCAGTCCTTGGACAACTCATGTCAGATAAGATTTACTTGGAAAATCTAATCAAGAATCCAGATCTCGCCATAGCAGATAAGAAGAACGAAAAGGTATTGAAACAAGCGGAGGAAGCTATAAGATTTTTGGAAAATAGAGAAGAGTTTTGGAGACAACAACAAACTTCGAAAGGCAACTAAATAATATAAATTTAAAAGTTTTATCGTATTTTTTATATAGTTTTATCAGCAAGGGTTCTTAGGAATTTCACTCTTTGCTTAATCAATGTCATTTACCATCATTATCTTATATAATTATTACACTAAAATAAATTTAATGTGTCTAGATTTAATACATTTCATTATTATTGGACGTATAGGAGGTTCAGGGAAACCGGAAAAATACGTGCGGTCACTGTTGCAATCAAGGCCAACAATAATGGTGGTAAATGGTAAAGTCAACAGTACGAATACGTCCATAGGATTTCATAATCACATCAACACGATTCTTCTAAGTATATTAAATATTATGATATTTTAGATGTATCGATAGAGGGAAGCCGGCCCTTGTAAAAGAAGCATAATTTTAGAAATTCTAAAAATATGTATTAACTTTAACTTTAACCAAAACGGGTGTGGCCTGCACGTAGAAAATTACTATATAAAATGTAGAATAAAATACACAATTGGAAAGCATACGAAGAAACACAGGCTATCACAAAAAACGAATGAATTAACTGGCGCCAGTATTGATTATAACGCGTTCTAATAATGCAGTGAGTAGTAGCGAGGGGAGTGAAGAGGGCGTAGGGGGGCAAACTGGTGCAAAGACCAAAGCGAGTACGATTAATGAACTTCCACTAAGCAAAAAATGTTTACAGGATGAAATTTCATGGCAGTAGAAGTACTTGCGCAAGCTATTGCGCCTCGTGTGCAAGCGGTATTAAGACGTCTTCCTCATTTGATATAGCTGTGCTATGGTTATTAGTTAGTGTTTTACCTAGGAATGTAAAATTTGTATGCGGGTTCCTTTTACACTGTAGGTGAGCACTAAAACAGGATTTTTGGAAATTCAACCCCTGGTGTTGAAAAAGTGGAGGAAAGTTTGTACTAAAATCCGTCATTTTTGAAATTGATATTTAGCAATACAGTTAATCAAAGGGGCATAACTATGACGCGAGTGAAACCGGCGAAAAGAGCCAGTCAAAAATAAAAGAAACAGCATTAAAAGAAATATCGTTTTATTTGTTCCACCAGCTTATTCGCAATGTCAGCTAGAACAAACCTGCGAGCCGATGCAAACTGTCTCTCACAATGCATTAGGTACTTATAATTACAAATACCTTTACGACATGAACGGCCATCTAAAGCACTCATTTATTTACAATATTTACATGCACGTACATCAGAATAATCGAAACGGTGAAATGCATCACAAAAATATTTCCATCTTCGTTTATCTCTTAATCTTAAAATAATAGAACAAATAATCCTTAAGTTATACCACGATTTGATCTACTAAATACGAAATTTCATACATTGGATATTTTGTAACATACTGTTTCGAAAACATAAAGCTTTAAGTTGCTTTAATGAAAGTATACTATACATGTATCAATAGGCAATATTTTGCTAATGACCACGTATATATTCTGAATTTTAAACAATATAAATATTTTTTTTTTTTTTCAAATATTAACATAGTTTAGAATGATCGATGACAATTGTATCCGACTGGGTATGCATATGGTAATAAATACGTCAGTGTCTCTCTTTAGATTTATCGCGTTTCGGGATCAATCAGTGTATATCCAGGCCCGAGAGGCTTGCAGGCCGAGGTGACAGCGGCGATGGATTGCCGACTTCTCGGTGATCACCATGTTTTTGAAATATAAAATAAGGTAACTAAGGTACCATCAGACAAAAAAAAAGAAAGCCAATATAGAAAAAATAAATTCCAAAACGGATTATCAAAAAAAAATGGTTTTATTCATTTAAAATCAAGATCTCGGGTGTAAGAACCCAATAATTAACAAATTTCATTACTTGAAACTAAATATCAACAGCAAATTAATGACAAAAAAAAACTCTATTAATACATGTAGAGTTTACAGTCACTTTAAGTAAAATAAATGTAAAACCTATATCTATTGTCTTTATTAATTCTTGATCCGTTAATGGTAAAATCAAATATACGCCAATCTCATTAATATGGGAAGTTAATAGTAACATTGAAGACTTTAAATATAAAAAGCATATACATTCAAATATACAAATGCCTTAAATAATGAAAGAACTATTTTACAAAGAATTATCTCAGGTTCCTCGTCAGTCAAACTCATACATAAATCACTGGATAAAACACATAATTTATTAGTTCGCATACGGTACCGAAAAGAAGGGTTAGTGTGTATAAACATACTACGCGTTTCAAATAAGTAGTTAACTGTCAAACCGCCATCTTGCTACGCATTTCGCTCGCAACTTCAGTAAACAATGTACTGTCGCAAAAAACAATAAAATGTGGAAATCCGCCATAAATGTATTATTTAATTACAAGTTAATTTAAAACAAACTTTTATTTTGTAAAAACAAATAAATTCAAAAAACAAATATTTTTATTGCGTGAATTTTTATGTTTTGTATGGTAATTATGTACCTGAATAAGGAAAACATAAACAGTATAATAATAATTACATATTATATTAGTAAATTTTTATTGATATATATTTTAGGATTTCTTTGCTGGCAGTACAATTTTGTCAAGTTCACTACTTGATGTTGGCGGAGACGCGATTATCTTCTATTTGGAACGCATAGTACTAAGACATTTTTTTTTTATTATTATTTATTTGACGTCATTTCAATACAAACTGTAATAGAAGATATTCGATTCCAATGAAATAATTTAAATTTTTCGTACATATAACTTTTTCAATTTTGTGATACGAAAATAATTATTACATTTAAAAATACATATACGTTTTACATAGTTTTTTACAGTTTTTTTTTTCAGAAACTAATTTTATTAATGTTCCATCAAAGTATTAATAATAATACTGTACTTAAAAATATTAAATCAATATAAATCCATATTCGAGACGTAGCGCACGTAAAATAACATAGCCTTTCATATTTATGTTAATAATCCTACAGAGCTAGAGATCATCGTACAATTATCTTTTAAATATTTCTTGTTTGGTTTGGCGTTTTTACTCCTCATTTGTTTAAAACTGTATGTAATTTAAAATTAAATATTTAAACTAATACGTTAAATTTAGTAATTCTAAGATTTTCTCTATATATACGCAACAAGTGATTCTTTGATCGAGGATCACTAGTTTTCTTTTATTTCTTTTTTTTTTTTAATTCATCCATAATTTTAAATACACGATGACAAACCTCATCAGGAGACGCGAGATATATTATGTACATACTAAGATTTAAAAAAAAATAACATTAAAAAATTCCTAGGTAAGAGTAAATTAGGCTTTTTTTTATAATCCCTAAATATAACATAATTGTGATAATAACTTGGTCATATTTCGAAACATTTTATTACCTACCATAGACTATGTACTACGAATTAAAATATAGCATTTAGTGCCACCAGGGGCGTATTTTAATATTGGACGAATTGGTCCTTTAAGCTTTGTCGCCCCATAAAATAACGAAAAAAAAAAGATAATGAATTCGAATTGTAGCAAATATTTTCAAACCTAAGAGGCCCTATGTTTATTGTGTATAATAAAAGAACTAGTAAATACAGGGAAAAAAAAAACTAAAAAAAAGATCTTCCATTTCCCAAACATTTTACTTGCCTGTTTTTGCTTAGAGAAAACACTTAAATTTCACTAAGGCCGAGATAAATGGTTACCTACCCACCTGGTAGGAACATACAAATGTTTTTTTTTTGGTCTCGCCACTCCTGCCCAATTTCCCCATAGCCCTAGTGTAAATACGCCCCTAAATGCTAAATGATTTTGATACTTTGAAATTTTGTTTCGATGGCTCTTCCCAGACCGACAAGTACAACAATGATAAATTAGACTTAAAAAAAAAAAGAACATTAAATATGATTGACTTGATTGGAAATTTTTAAAGTAGTCAAGAAAAATAAATAATTCATATTTAAATCATAACACGATCTTTAAAAAACTTGTATTAAACTGAAGAATTATATAGGAGAATTGTCAAGACTTGTTATGACGTCACCAGAGATATGTCCTCGAAAATTAAAAAAATATTTTATACAAATTTACAAACGTCCCAATACGTAATACTTATTTTCGATAATTAGGTAAATATCGATGAATTCCTAACTTAACGTAAACTATCGCTATACGTATCTTATGAATCGAAATGCATAACAATATGTAGTTATCAAATTATTGCTATCAATATCCTTAATAAACAAAAGTCGATTATGTTTACGTCATGCAAACTGACAAATCGAGGACTATGGTTCTGTTTCTGTCAAATATAATTGTCGATTTTAAATAGTTATTCAATACACAGGTCGAACGCATCTTTGACTTTTAATATGATCGAATAGTTTCGATACACAGTTCTGTTATTCCGTGTTTATGTCACAGGTATATTGTCAAAGCCGTGATATTATAATTTAACGGTTTATTGTCAATCGGCGCCATTTCTTTTTTTTCTATACATGTTTTTGTTATTTTTCGAACGATTATTATTATTGTTGTTGTTTTGATTGTTTGTTTGTAATGGATAAACTCAAAAACGAATGGACCGGTTTTGAAAATTAATTTCTCAGATATAAAGCTATAGTATCAGCGAGTCGATAGTTTTATACAAAGTATAACAAATTACCTACACTGGTGCGTTGACGAGTTTTGTCTTATTCAATCATTATAAAAGCTTGTAACGAACGGGCATGAAATTTCTTTAGTTTAAATTCACTCTTATTTGCGCTAGAAGCTTTGAAAACTATTGAAATATAGAATAAAAGCTTGCTTTTAAAAAGTTTTTTTTCTTCATATTTGTATAGAAGAAGACCATACATTTTATTATTAAGCTTGTTTAACTTCAGGTAGAGAAGTATAAAAACACGACTATTTCAAATGTTCTTGAACAACTTCGGGCCGATTTATGTCTTGTCAAACTTTGTTTGAGGTATAATTTATAAATATTGACAGATTTTCCATTCAATATATGTCAAAACGTCAAAATCATGACTCGATTAAACATAACTTGACGATTGAAATAAACTTTCAGTCAAATATATTTTTAAACATATGTTAACCTAATATCATACATTTTGTATAATATATAAAAGTGAATGTTTGTTTGTTTGTCCCTATGCGTTCCTGAACCATTCATCAGATAGTGATGTAGCTTTGGCGAGTTACCGTACGCACGCCCACAAAAGTCCGTATTAGTACAATCAGTTTACAATAGGTCGCGTGCGTGTCGTTGCATTTCGGAAACAACGGGAAGAAATTCAGGAGGCCTAATCTATTATTCTATACAATATGTATATACCTCAAGTTATCAGTCCGCCATGTGTCTTCAATGTAATCGAAATTGTTTTTCTCGATATTTGTGATGATTTCTGCTCAGGTGAACATTGCTACCGACGGGTTGCAACCATTTTAACTTCATAATTAATCGAAACATCTTGAAAACTTCACAACACACTACATTTTATATATCTATCGATCACTATTAAATTCAATATGAAATTTGTCAAAACCTTAATAACAACTGATATACAAAATAGACAGGTACAGAACGCCACCTCCATACAACGAGCAGTAAAGGCGCACGCACACATAAACGCGTACGTACGAGGATCTTACATTAAATCGATCGAACACCAGTCGAGACTGTGCACGCAACGCCGACATACATAATTATTTGTTTTGTGTGATCAATCCGCGAGTAGATTGTATGTTTAAAAATTAAAGTAACTTATTGATTAATATTGGTCTATCGATAAAAAGTCTAAAATAATACGAATCTGGAAAAAGTAATTGTTTGTTTATTTATTAAATTTTCCATTAGAAAAAAAAAGTCTGCGCCAATTCGCTACTTGACTTTCAGTTATTAAAGTGTTTTTAAACTTTGAAAAAGCTGTCGGCCATGTTGTGACGTCATAGAACTCTAAGCAAATCTTATACGAGTGAAATTTGCTATGTAGTCTGTGCTGTAACATTGACATTTAATATATATAAAGTATCGAGAATTTTACAATGATGAACGTTTGCTAAATGTCAAATGTTTATTTTCGACTCGTATGACGTCATAGCAGAGACAATATTATAGACGAATATGGCTGACAGCGATTTCGCCTGTTTACGAAAAGTAAACTTTTAAAATAAAATTTAGCGGTTTTCTAGGCCCTAAAACAATATGGTAATATTTTTCTTTCTATTCGGACCATAGATCTAGTATATATATAGATTGGTTGTACAACAGAGAAAGAGCCTATGCTCTTAAACGGCTAGCTTTTAAAAACTCGTGTTATCTCCCTATCTCGCTCTGACATATACCTTACATACCTCCGATTGAAATGTTTTGCTCACAAACTTGTTTTAGAAAGTTCATAAAAGCTTTGTACATAAATGAATGTAGAACATATCGTATTTAATTATATTAATTGTCTGAAAATATACGAATTCAAAATAAAATGTTACCAATTATGTGAATATTTGCGAAATTTAATCTAAATTACAAAGAGAGATTGAGATAGACATAGAGATAGTGGCCTATCGAAAAACCTAAGGAGTTTGTATGTGTCCTTATAAAATAATGCAATAGTACCAATAGATTGGTTTTCAACAACAGCAAATTAAATAGGAAATATGTATGTAATTTAAATATCGGTCAAATATTTTTATTTGGACTCTTTAATTATTGTGATTGTTTTTTGTGATTGTGTTTTAGTTTTATCGTGATTTATTAATTTAATAATATATTGCATTGTTATAATGCAAATAGTGGATCGTCGGTAGAGTATGTACGGCCAGATGACCTTATGATAAGTGACTACCAAACAACTCGGCTAAATACTTTACTGTAAATATAAGACAATAATTGTTTTTTTTTTATAGTTTCTCAGAAAAGTGACGACTATGTACCTGATGGTATGTACAGTACCTACAATCCAAAAACAACGGCGACCATAGAGTGATTAACAATCTATCGATGGTTGTCACTGTCATGCCAGCCTGTAAGAAGCCTCTTAGCAAGCTGGAAATACACAGACTAATTGCGAAACACAACATACCAAAAGAGAGACAATGTGACAAGTTTATAACCATTGCATGATGGTCACAATCCAGTCGGGTACAGATACCCTACCACCCCGCTTGAGTACTGGATAATGGATATTTTATTTGAGTATATAAGAGAGCCGCATCCCAAGCCACGACAGTTCTGTTTCTATAAGCGAAGTGGAAACAACAAGCGATTTAAAAGACGAAATCTACAAAAGGATCATAGAGGAAGAAACTGTAAGCATGACAACACTACATTCATCGAGCAGTATTGTGAGTTTGTTTAAATTGTATTTTGAGTTCGAAAAAATTGTTTATGTAAAATCTAACGGTATTTTAGTACCCACGGTGATAACAACAGTAAAACGAAGTGAAATTAATTTAAACTATTTTGTCATTACTTTATATCCAACATTATGATGATATGAACACCTCTAAAAGAGTCAACCAGTGTATTCACGTCTTTTAACGTTTTAGATAATTTTAAAAATTTTTATATAAATTTTCATAGAATATTGTAGATGTCAGCCCTAGCCGTAGTCGAGAGCAGGTAAGTAAATTCAAAATCGACCAGAGCTGTCCTTCTGTACCAATCTATTTTGTGCCGCACACGAATTAACGTTAATCAAAACTTAAATAGTCCATCTCATGAAACTCTTACCACAATAGCACATCCACAGATCACTTAAAGAGAGTTCGAGTTATCGATATTCGGTTTATCACTACACACTCGTTCAGTGCGTACCGGCACGGCTCGCGAACCAAGACGTCCAAGGTCATGGTTTCTGGCGCCGCAGCCGGTTGGCCTTCCGTTAATCGACCTCTTCAGGCGGCCGTTTGTAAACGGGACCGAATTTCGCCATATACTTGCGTACGAATGTCTTCGCTTTCGCACGGACCGAATCCGTCACCACCAGCTCCTCGACGGCCCGGCAATGTTTCAATTCCTTCAGCATCACGAAATGGGTCAACTGTGAAGATAAATATAAAAAATATAAGAGTTGAGCGACGACAGTACTGGTATAAACTGTGTCACTCTCGTTAACGTCTTTTAAACTACATGGTTAAACTAAAAAAAAAGATAATTTATTGAAGTACAATCAATAGAACATAATATGAAACAAAATAAATATAAAAAAATTAAAATATTATAAAAAAAATAACATACCACATTAAAATACATAAAAAATAAAAAAGTGTATAATTACAACAAATAAATTGAACAATGTGTGCGTGAGTGTGTTTGCGAGAGCGCACACATGAGCATAAATGTTATCATCTATTGGGTTATTCACGCTGAAAAATGTTTTTCTTATAAACTAACCTTCCGAGCTAGGTGTTTAAAGTCGGCGGTGCAAGTTATCCGTCCTGCAGGCGCGTCCGAGTGCCGGTACGGGTTCAGATGATGCACCATCACGCTCGCCATCGTGCTGCGGAACTGCTCCTTGATGCGGCGAGCACTCTCCAGCTTCTCGCCCGGTGAAGTCACCGGTGGCGATACCGGCGGGGATGACTCCACGACCGTGGGTGGGGGGAAGATAGTTCCACCGATTCTAGTGGCTTCTCGCTATCTTCTAAATCATCCTCAAACTCGCTGTCCGTCTCCGCCAGGTCCACGAGGTTCTACCGAAGTAATTATATAAAATGAAAAAAAATTATCTTTTTTATTATCGGTAAAGCCACAGGATGCACTTTCTTTGATCCAACGCCGATGACGAGGGTCTGGACGACCCAGTGTATTGTAAAAAAAATATTTATTAATAATAAAATTAGGTGATAGAATTATATTATATTATGACAGAAATGATAGAATGAAAAAAAAAATGATTTCCATTTGAACTTTGTTGACCCTCCAAGTCAATGCGAAACAAGAGTAAAATTGAAAGTTTCATGCATTGCATGCAGTTTTTCGTAGTTTCAGGTGGTCTGATGTAAGTTTTTTTTTCATTGTTTCCGGTTCATAATCCCCGATTTATTTGCGTTATATAAATACATTTAAAAACAAACAAAACAAAACAAAAACCATTATTTATTATGACGTGGGGTCTCAGGTTGGTACCCGAATCGTCCTTACGCACAAGTATCTTCTAACACCACTAGCGTGTGACTAAATACTTACAGCATTCTGCAAGGATATAAATATTCTCCAGATAATCGATGCCTTGCAGCCGTAGTGCACAGGAATTCAAAAATACAAGGCATTAAAATCTGCTCAGATCTCACAGACTCAATGTTTAATCCTGATTTTATGTTATTTTTCTAACCTTCCTCTAAACTCTGGCAAGATGGTGGAACCTTGTTAAGATTGATACGATTAAAAAAAAATTGTCGCTAGTGGATATTTTTTTGTCCAAAACTGTACCTCCATTATCATTATATTAATACATGAAGCAAAAACTTTATACCCCCTTTTAAGCGGATGCGTGCACGGAAGACTTGTGGCATGACGGTGTGTGATGGGTTGCATGGTTAAAGTTTATATGGAGAAGGAGTGCAGAAAGCTAAAATTTATCTATACTATCTGTCACTATGATATTAAATTAAATGAATTAATACTGCGAATCCTAAACTGACCAGTGCCATTGAACTTAGAACCCCCAAAATATTGACATGGTCACTCAATCAAAAGTGACAGCAAGTGTCGCAAAGTCGCTGGTCGAATTTCGATCATTGGGCGACCGCTAGATATATTTAATGTACATAATTATTTAAACAATTAAAATACATTTTTATAAATACGATCCCTTACCGTCAACTTATCCTGAATCCCCTTCAATTTTAACTTGCTAGAAGATAACAGGCGGACTTTCTGTAATAACTTCTCTCGCCTCTTGCGTAGTTTCTCTTTCGTCTGCTTATAACGTTTCACTTCAAGTCGACCTGCTAACTTGTCTTCTTCTGTTCTCGGCTATTTAATAAGTTTTTTTTTACTTAGAAAAGCAATGTTCAATTGAAATTATTCATGAGTACAACTACGGATCTATTCTCGTTACGTTACTGAAATGTGACCTTTAGAAATCGGAAGTCTCTGCATCTACGTTTATTAGACATATTTATAATTTCCTTCCAAGATAACATTTACCGAGGGTATTCTTTTCCTAACCTGGCGCGGAGCTGTTGAACATATTGTAATCCGGGAGTTGACAACTTTTGGATAATTGTTTTAAACACTTTATATGTTGAATGAAAATAATACCTATGAACAATTTTTTTTTTTTTCATTTTTATACATCATGAAAGTGATATAAAAATATCTTACAAAACTAAATAAAAAATACCTCACAAAAACGCTGCATTATGGTCTCGTGACGTCATCATTAATTTTATATGTCATTTTGTACGTTAACAGTGACAAGATAGACAACTCATGCAAGAGCCTAATGTTTAAATTTCCTGAATGACGATGTCACGTTTTCTAATCTGTGCTTCAAGTCACGCGAGTCACAGACAAAAAATATTAATTTTCCAAAGAGAAAATTTAATTAATAAACAATTAATTTTTCCAAATTTGTATTATATTACGCTTTTTATCTATAGACCAATATTACTCAATAATTTATTTTAATTTTTAAACATGCAGTCAACTCGCGGATCCTACGAAACAATTTTTTTTTAATATGTACTTAAGTGAGCCTCGGTTTGAGGTTTATCTAAAAAGTTGTATATACTGTGCTAACACTTGATTAGTATCATTGTACACACATTTTCACTAGAGCACCCTGAACTGATATGAGAGCTAGAGAACCCAATCCGCATCAAAATCTCAAGACGAATCTGCGGGATTTGCGGGGAGGAAAAAAAACACAAATTTTTGATTCTAAGTAATTATGTTCATGAATTTATGAAATGTTATAGGAAATTTAAAAAAAAAAACAATTCGATTTAAAAATTACACCTTTTTATCAATTTGAAATAGTATTACCGAAGTAGTTATAAATTATCTAAAGTTTTCATGTTTTAAATTCGACCCTATTTTATTACACACATACTCGGTACATAATATTGCTTAGTTTTCAACAAACGAGTTTGAAATATTTTGTAGAGTTACACTCTATTTATTAATACTCTGTAATACTTTTAATATTTCTCTATTAAATTACTGTTCTTTTGACAGGTGATTCTACTGCAAAAATACAACAACATTCTTTAAGACAACGCATGCCGAAAACTAAAACAAAGCTATTTGTCATACAAAATAAATTACTTTATCAGCCAGTGGTCGGCAGAGTGCAGCTCCAGTGCCGCATGTGGCTCTTTGGCCAAGGAGATGCAAGCACATTGTTTACATTAATAAATATTTATTAAGTATGAAATTTAGTTTTATTTAGTGTAATAAAAGTTTACTAAACAAGCAGATTTGGCTCCCAATTTTTTTTTATTGTTGTAATGTTCATATTTGGCTCTTTGGCTAATAAGTTTGCCGACCACTGGTATAGGCCATGGTCCTATATAGAGACAAGATATAATTAGTTCATGAGTGAATAAATATTTAAGACGACGTTTGTGCCCGTTTTTCTTTGAATTACATTTTTATTTCAGTCCCACACATCCCGCATTACTGATCCCACAAAAGTGGTGCTGGTTCGAGAACCCCTGATGTAGGTTATTTAAAAAAAATTAAATAATATAAACATAATGTGACTCACACTAATAGGTCGCTCCGAGACGAGGCCGAGGCGTCGTTTCCGAGGCCTCATGCTGACCAGCGCGTGCTCAGGTATCAAACCGTTGCGTGACTCTTCTTTTATAACTGGTACGTACAATTTCATTAACATTTATTGATAAAAAACAATGATGAATTTGATGCAATGATGTCTTAACGGAATCGTGTGGGAACATGGCGTCGATCGACTCGAATTCGAATTCCTGCAATGAGCCTGAGCTCTTCGGTGAAGGGAAAACATAGTGATGAAATCATAGCTTGGTGGAAGGGTATTTTCCAATGAACGCCTGCCGCCTGGCTAGCTACCATCCTCAAGTTGAAAATCTGTAGTCAAGTCTGTATGGGTTTGGTCCTACAGCTCTGTACTTGAGACCCAGATTCCCCACATGGCTTAGTTAATAATTTCCTATGAGATTGCGGCCATAAAGCTAAATGTATAAGAAAAACCATTTAAAAGGCATATTTGGAAAGGAATAAAAGCGTTATGATGAGACGTTGCTATGTGGCATTCGGGAAGCGTCGTGTCTGGACGCCTCTTTCCGACTCAGCGCTCCTCTATCAACATTTATACTGAACGCTTCTATCTTTACTACACACAGTCACTAATTTACGTATGTTAGTGTATTCGTGTAGCGATATAAGGTTGCCTGTCCACTGAAGCGAAGCTGTGCATATCTGGACCAATAGAGTTGCATCTCTAGATTTTTATCCCAATTTTATTGGTCAGTAATTACACAGCTCTGCTAAACTTCAGTGGACGGCAGCCTTATGCTAACCATAAAGTTTATTTGTGAATACCAGTAAGTTTAAATGAGTAAAAAATACTGTAAAACTAAATTCACTTATAAACATTAAACAACAAATGTATTTCTTTTGTACATAATTATAATTTATATATTCATAAATATATAATAATGAAATAACATTTTTAATTCATTTTTTTTTAAATAGTTATCTGCATAAATGGTTTTTTTTTTCCTTTCTATTTAATCATATTTCAATATAAAATCTCATCCTAGATGTTAGTGTTTTCCAAAATTGTTAGTTGAGTATATTATAGTTATGGTGTTGTTACTCACAATGAAAAAGATTTTTGTAAACTATTTTGTAAGTAAACAATTTAAAACTATTATCGTCAATAGCAAGGAACATAAGGTTTAAAATGATATTTGAATTATTAATTTTGATGAATAATTTAGGAAAGTATGGCGTTGCCATAAAAACACACCTTTCAGTCATAATTTATACAGAGATTCTTAGCGTGTGTTGATATGTGGGTAAATGTTACAAAAATTGTATATTAAACTTTTTTGTTAAATACAAATCATACAATATTTGAGATTTACCTTCGTAAATTCCATTGACGCCCTCAACTAACTTTCCTTTGACTTGCCGTCTGATGAGAGGACTGTCCAGTGCGTTCACCTGTTCCTCTTCCTCCTCAGTCGAACTTTCATCTGTGATGATAAAATAAAATAATATAAAATATATTATTTTTTATTTATTTGTTGCTCCTACTCAGTGATGATTTAAATGTCCTAAATTTTCCGTTAACCTCAAGTATCCGTGAAGAGAAACTATCATAATAGATACTGACCACGCCAGAATGACGTGAAGTTCAGCTCGAAATGAACTCGGCAACACTACCGCCGCGATTGTCTATGGTTCATTCCTCTTCCGCTCTGTGAAACGTACTCTGCTCGTTATTTGCAATATTAATAAATCGGCGCTGGCTTAGTGTACTCTAGTAGTGAGTGTATTTGCACAACAATCAGCTCATCAAAGCAACTTTCAGCTCACAAAGGTAACTTGTCCTACCCATTTTACATACCTAAAACGACGTATGGTATTTTATACACCAGATACATAGCATTGTAGTATATTTTATTTAGTCCTCAAGTTGTAAATCCATTGCTGATGTATCATGAAAGAGGTTGAAGATAAGATAACTTTTACCCGACAGTGAAAAAGGAGAGTTATCTTTTTCGAGCGTATTATGTGTCTATTTCATTGGCACGCTCTATAGCCTGAATGGCTTGATGGATTTTAGCATACGAGGTATCGTTAGATTCGTCTTAATTGTGGGAGTGACATAGGTTATATAATATTTAAGTACGACCTTTGGGAATCAAATAAAAAGTAAAAAATTTTTTTTTCTTTTTAATAATTTAGCTTGATAAGATTAGTGTTGTACCTACATCATTACTTAACATATAGGTATTTATTGTGAATTTTGTTAGTCCTTTAGTACTATGAGAACGAGAACTCTCCTAGGGTGGTAAGTAGGGTTGCCAACTAATTTTTTAACAAATATAGTATTTTCGAGGCTTATTACCTGAAAAAATATAGTAGATGGAAAAAAAGAACAAAGAAATATAATTAAAATATTTTATTTTTTACTGATTACAAACAGATAGACGATGATAATGACAAATAATTAAATTAATAATAACATACCAAGTCACGTTCAGAAAGAAAGGCTGCGGCCTGAATTCTGTTGTACGCTTAAAAACATTACGGAATAAATAATGTTGCCTATTTTTTTTATAAAATAAAAATATAGTAGTTTCGCCTACTATAAGTATATTGTTTTTCAGTTTAAGTTATGATACATCTCTAAAATAAACATTTGTTATGGCAGTTTTCGTATGATAAACAAGGAATAATCGTAGATACACCATACTGGTGAGATATACACGTATAATTTTTAAAATAGATAATGTGTAACCTGATTGAGGGTCGGGCGGTGGCGGGGGCAGCCACTGCGGCTGCCGTCTCTTCACGTGGTAGTAGTAGGTGCGGCCGCGCTGGTCCTGAGCGCTGCGCCACATCGACGGCAGCACAACCTCCTGCGCGGGCGGAGCACTGCCACCCCCCGCTCCCGAGCTCCCGCCCCCCTGACCTTCACCCACAGGCAAAGTCGTCCCGAAGCTCCGGGCAGTGGGACCAGCGATAAGCCCAGGGCCCGGTGCCGTCATCTAAGAACATACACAAACACAATTTATTAGGGGCCCCTAACTTGAGCGAAGTCAAGCATTAATGGTCTTCGGAGCCTTAATAGGACATGGCTATTAAAACAAAGCCTAAAGTAAGAAAGAGGACAGCTCTTAGAGTGCAAAGAGTTGGCCTAATACCTTGGTACATTGAAGACTTACCCAGAGGTCCTCAATAATATGGCGAATGGAAGACTTCCTCGACATAACATAACATTCCTCACACAATTATTCATCCAGGATCAAATTTATAAATTAGTAATTATTTCACCATTTTATATCACATACCGGTTGGACCGTGTCAGGTTGCGGCGGTAGATGCGGATGCGGGGCGAAGGGCGCGCTCGCTGGCGCCATCTGCTGCCCGAACATGAAACCGCCCATTCCAAACCCTCCCATACTCATTAAGCTGTAAATATTATTTCATGATACTCCTTAAGAATTTGCCTTTTATATATACATGCAAAATAATAACTACTTTAATATAACTAGAACGTCAAAAATATTTTTTTTTTCATTTTCACTGTTAAATCACGGGTGATATTTCACGACCATAATCATATTTTACATCTTAACTGGCGAAAGTGAAGTATTGAACTCTGATAGCCGTTTTCAAAACTATCTATTTTAGTAGGTGGTTTGTCGCTGTCGTGTTTTGACAGAATTTTATATCTAACGAAGCTATCGTTGACACTATAGTTATATAATACTTTTTGAGAATAGTGGTGCTGACGATAGTCAGTCTAAGATGGTGATTGTCGAGATGTTATCGTCAAAACGGTGACAGTCAGAATGTAACTTATCACGTGTTACAATTGTAAAAACATAACTTACACTAATACTGTATACACTATACCTACTTGTAATCAACTATGTAATAGTTATTATTTACAATGAACAACAAAATTAAATTATCAATACAGATTTAGAAATCACTGTTAAAATAAATAGTTCACAGTTATCTATTTTACATTCACAATTGAACTCTTAACCCAACATGAACTCAAAAATTTTAATTTGTACTGCATATTTTACAAATCTTTATAAGTTATTATATTAAGTTAAGTATTTATAAAAGTTTATAAATTAAGAGTCAACCGTATAAATTCCAATGTGTTGGAAATGGACAACAATGATAGCGAAAATTTCGTCGTACGGAGCGTTTAGGGTTTGAGTAACGACCAAAACCACGCTACTAAGAAATAGGTAATTTCGCTACGATACAATAACCCGCTATCCACTATTGAACCGATAGATAGTTTCAATAACTAACTACGTTGCATAACGATCAAGCCTACTTGTAACTGGTGACACGACTCGCTGCAATGTTATTGTTTATCTCTTTCCCACGCACAGTTTTACCGTTGCACGAAGAAATTCTGCGAATTGTTATATAGCTCGGTTTACGTAAATTTATATCACGAACGCGCGATATTTAACTGACGCTTTTGACACATGTAAGTAATGTAGCAGGTGATATATTTTATCATTAGTGATACGTATAAAGTTTCACGCCTACTTATAAAATAAGTTATTATATGTATACACAAAAAAACTTTCAAATCACAACCGTTGCTTGTACAAAATTATACCGTGAAATATTATAGAAATATGTAATTTCTTTTAACTGACTGATACTCATAAATGTTGTATGCTTAACTTACTTCGGTTGCGGCATGCAAAATGGTTGAGGTCCGGGGAAAGGCGGACAGAAGGCGGGTGGCGGACCAAAGTCGGGACCGACCCATTCGGGTCCCATTGGCCCCACGGGTCCAACGGGACCAACGTCGCCCACACACCCTGGTACCATACCCGGACGCACTCCGCCCACCACACCCGGGAACATTTGCATCTGACGTTATAACAAAAAGTAAAAAATGATATACCTAATACAGCTTATTTATTGAACTTCAAGTTTGTGTATACACGTGTCCAAGCATTAGGTCGATTGAAAACATCAAAATCAGAAAATTTTAAAAATTAGAGGGAAACTTCTTTACTTTTCGTGTACAAAAACAATCCGTAGCAGTGAGAGAAACATAATATACAAAAAAACATTCGTGAGCGAAATCTAAAATTTTTTTAATAAAGCAAATTTTACGTCATAAGGTAAACTAAAATAATATCATGACACTCGGAAAAAATGTATTTTTGCGCCAATTTAATATAATTATGTACATTTTATATTTTATTTCGTAGGTTCTAGTGTTTGGTCACATTCTCACCTTTTAAAAAAAATATAATTAGCTCTGCTAATTGACGGTACTGTATCGAGAAATCTAAATCAAACTTAGATTGCCGCTGTAACGCCGGCCTGCATTTATATCTCTTCACGTTACGCATACAGAAGCCGATGTCGTAAGATATGTCAATTGAGTGCAAGTTAGCTCTCAATAGAAGCTGCTAGAACACAGTTCTATGTGCTTTGTTGAGGATGGTAGTTAGCGAAGCGGGCATTAGAAAATACCCTATCAATTCCTTTGCATTGTTTTATGAGAATAGTTTTCATCAACGAAAGTTGAGATTTATTCAAAATCAAAAATATTTTTATACAATTAGGACCCAATGAACTTATGAATGTTGAAATGAAATGAAATGACACTTATGAATGTCAAGGCACTAACACCGATTCGAAAAATATTCCTGTCAAAGGGAAGAACCGGTAAAAAAAACTGGATCGGGTTTATAAAAAAAAGAAGTTTTTTAAGGTAATTCAATTGTTTACAGTTATTATCATTTTAGCAGTGAATGTACAGAAAGGAAATAATTTCCAGACAACACCCTTTCGAAAATAAAACTTGCCTAACATGATTCGAACCAACGTCAATGGTTATAAAATACATACACATACATAGCTCACGCCTTTCTCCTAAAAGGTAGGCAGAGACTACATACTTTTGCCACGATCCTGGCGTACATCTTTCGCTTCTTCGTCATTCACCAATCTATTCACGCACGCTTGTCGGTATAGAGTACTCTGGACATGACCTTTCTTCATAATGATCCCGATTTTATAAGGAAACGTTCATCTAGGCCTGCCTCCTACAACGCTACCATTCAAACTCGCCTTTTAAATTTGTCTAGTCATTCTTCCTTCGTTCATCCTCTCTACATGCCCAAACCATCTGAGCATCCCTTTCTCATTCCGTATGACTACACAATAAAAAAATGATTGAAAATTGTTCTGTTACCGGCGGGTAGTGGTCGGGTTGGGGCCAGTAGTGCGGCCAGCGCTGCGTGTTTGCGTGCGGGAGTGGGTGCGCATGCGAATGCGCGTGCGCGTGCGTGTGCCCGTGGTCGCGGTGCTGGCGCGTCTCATCCGCAGCGGCTGCGGCCTCTGCGAACGCACGCCGCCGCTCCTCTTTACTCATGGGCGGTATCGCAGCCAGTACGCGCTCGCTCAATCTGTTAATATAGTAAACATATTACATTTAAAAAAATACATATACCCTTGTCACGATCTATAATTATAGTACTTATCGAGATGAATCATTAAATCAGCTCAATATAATATTATTACGTTGTCATCTAAATAACATAAATATTTAAAATTTCAGCTCAAACAGTTAAGTGGAAGTAGTAAAAAAAATTAGTTTCAAGATTTTACCAATTGCGTAATAGAGAATTAAATAAAATTTTGTAAAATTTCATATGTATTACTAAACTTAGGCTAACAAAAAAATTAAACCAACTTCCATGATTTTAAGATGTTTTCTGGTATATCTTCAAAGTTCAATGTCCAATACCAATGAAAATAAAATGGGACCACCCTTGAGGTATCCTATTCAACAAAAAAAGAATAATCCAAATTGGTTCATAAACAAAGAAGTTATGGTTGAACATACATAATATATAGTCAGTAAAAACATCTGTCAGGAACTCGGTATAAGTTAATAAGTTATATTTTTACACAAAAAATATAGATAATATAAGGATTTATTTTTTGTAATAGCGTGCGGACCGAGGGTCTGCAGTTATAAATAAATAATTTAAAAAACACTTAATTATAATAATACCAGGAAAACTCGCTGATTCAAAATGAAATGTTAATTAACATTCTTACCTAATACTACGTCTTCCTTCAGGACTGCCTCTTCTTTTTCGTCTGTCTCGGTCATCTCGGTCCCTGTCTCTCTCCCGGTCCCTATATCGATCTCTCTCTTTCTCCCGCTCTTTCTCGCGATCTCTGTCTCTCTCCCGGTCGCGCTCTCTTTCCTTTTCCCGCTCCCGTTCACGTTCTCGTTCGTCACGGCGTTCGCGTTCTCTGTTGCTGTCTCGATCGCGATCCCTATTGGTGTCTCGGTCGCGGTTAGTGTCTCGATCGCGCGTGGTGTCTCGGTCTCGGTTGGTGTCTCGTTCGCGAGTACCGCTGGAATCCGCCGCCCGACGTTCGACATTGGCCTGCCGCTCGTGCTCCTTCATTTGTTGTATGCGCTCTTTCTTAGGAATTTTGAATACCTCCTAGGAATTTCATATACTTTGATTTAAATTGACAGATCATTAATGAAATAACAAGAGTATTTATTCTTGGCAACAGTAAATACATACTCAGTAACTAAAAATTGATAGAAACATCAAGAATTCTATTTGAAAATATCTTAATTCTATACTGGTTCAGTTCTTTTTAATTCTTAATTTAAATCCTTTCTCGACCTTAAGCGTCTGTTTTGTCCACCATTCAATACCTTCCTTAGTCATTGTAATACGAGTTTACTGTTAAAAAAATCCGAATTGAAATGTAAGAACTCATTTCTATGAATTTTCAGTTGTTTGGTAAATATCTATGTATTTATTTTATTTAGTAAGGCACAAATACAGGTAAGAGATAAAAAAAAACTAAAGTAACAATAATAACTTAACTCTAAATATCTCTTAAAATCTAATACCCTATAACATATGTGCACAACTTTCATTAATAACAAATACTGTTTATAGTAAAATGAGTTAATTTTTAAATTTAGGAAGACTGGTGAAAGATATGTCATGTTGCAAGTTAACTTCATTATATCGCCTACACATTCTATTAATGGGACTATTCTCTGATACATTATTGCTACAGGGGGGAACGCTAAACAATTGTTGATGCCTAACGGAACACGTGTGCACTTTTATATTGAGTTTACCCAACAATTCACTACCAAGTGTACCATTTGATATTTTGTGAAGTGTACACAGATCCGCAACATTTCTTCTTTTCTCAAGACTTTTAAGATTAAACTTTTTAAGCCTATCCTCATAGTCTGGTAGTTTACGTCGCAGCCCAAGTTTGCCACACAATGACCTAAGGAATCTACGCTGTATGGATTCAATTCTATCCACATGCACCCAATATATCGGTGATCAAATTTATAATATAGATCAATAAGCGTTATTATTAAATAACAAGCAATACCTTCAAACCGGACCAACGGTCTAACAATTGATTGGACAAGTCCTTTATCTTCTCTGTCATAATTGCATTCTCTTTTAACTTCTCGGGACTTATTTGATTTTCTTGATTTGGCAAATAAACAGGCAAACCTGTGGATAAAATAATTTTTTACATGAATTTAGCTACTATAAAAAATGCACGTCATGAGTCATGAGCACAAAGCACTTATTATTTCAAGAACACTGGATGGACAACATACTGTTTGCTTTAGTGTACTGTAGTGACATATGTCGTGCTATCTCGTCCCCGCCAACGTCTCTCATATGGGATGGTCGCGCACGAACTTGTTCGACTATAACGAACTGAGTGCTACACTAGTCCCTTTTTCTCTGTCATAAAATTACTACAAATTTATTTCTATAGATGTAGGAGCTTATAATAAAAGAAAGCTACGATGGAATATTTTCACATTCTAACCACTCAAGACAATTGGAAAATGATGCTTTTAAAAATTCTTCCAGTGTTTCTCTTTCAATGGTCTACATTAATGGTTATGTAAACGATATGTTCTTATACTTTGATTCCAGAAACATGCGTCTAGAAACCATATTAATAGGTTTTTTTGATGTCCATTTTAACGTTTAAACGTAGGATGGCAGCAAAATATCCCAACAAGTTCGGATCGCCATCGAACGTCTAAATAGTACGTGCGTACTAAAAGACTATTTCGCATCCACCGTGAGTACTCTCACAGTATATTAATTGAAGAATCAGGATCGTTGATACGTTTTCGCACAACTGAATTTCGTATGAAAACGCATTCAAAAAGAAGAGCCGTCTAATCCAGAGGCAGAGATATAATTCATCAGAAGACAATCTTTGACGTCATAAACAACCACGGATTCCAAAAACATCACAAAGAAGGAAACAATCAGGCTTATTTATTTTTTAAACACGTCAAATTTCACCACAACTGTACAAAATTTTGATCACCGTCATTAATTTTAGCATAATGTTATAAAGAAGCGTTCCTTGGGAAGAGGATTTTTTTTATTGTTATAGGTTTAGCGTTGTGATCACAATCTCACCTGATCTCAAGTGACGATGTGGCCCAAGATAATACCACGCTAAGCCTAGTGGAAGACTGGCTCTCAAGTGCGGCTGTCGGAACACATTTATTAGTGTTTGGCAACAGATTTTCAAGTTGAGGGTGGTAGCTAGCCAGGCGGGCATTAGTAAAAGCCCTACTAACATTCTATGATTTCATCACGATGTTTTCACTGAAAGCTCAGGCTCATTGCAGGGATTCGAACTCACGTCAATCGACACGGAGTACGTACACGCAACCAACTGAGCCATCATTGCTTCAAACCGAACTACACTTCGTCTTCATCCAGTTCTTCGTGCTCAGTTAGCATTTGAATACTGTGGCAAAGCAGTTTTTATTTTTAAAATGAATTCTGCATTACGTAGGTAGGATGTGCAATATTTTTAATCTCAACCTCCTACGAAAGTTTATAATACCCTTGCGAATTTGCGCCCATGATTTGTGGTGGTAATATAATTGTGATAAACTCGTTATTTTATAACTTACCAGTAGATTCATCAATAAAGATGTTATCACTGGGCGTCTCAGCAGAGCTCAGCCATCTTTCAACAATGGTGAAGAATCTACTCTCCTGCACCATTGTTTTATTCGGAATCGGGAGACGATCGACCGTCTGCAGCATCTCTAGTCTGTAATATTTAGATAAATTAATAATAATCTGTTTTTAAATAAGTCACATCCCCTATAATTTTCAAACGTAAAAAAAAATGACACATATCGCCTAGATTTTTTTTAAATTTGTAAGTATACTCATAATATATATAATCACAAATTGTATTCAATTATTTCAACATATAATTTAATTTATGAAGTCGTATTTCGGAAACTATTTCTGTGAAACTAAACCCCAACATTCAACAGGTCGAATCTATATTAATAAATTTATGTCTGTACAGTTAATTTTTTGTCCAAATTTTAACTCAAAAACGTCTCGACTGATTCTTATGAAATTTTGTACACGATATGCTTATGTCATTGGTCAAATGAAAGGGTATAAGAAATTTTGATATTACATTTACAAATAGGATTTTTTTTTTTTAACTATTAAGTACCAAGAGTTAGATTTGGATTAAATCCGGCCATATAAACAGACATACAGACAAAAAAAATTTAATGGCATATTCGTGATCAATTTCTTTCATATAGTGCGCCAATCGGGCAATTTTTTTAAATTATTAAAAGTACAGTCAGGACTACACATTTATTAATATAGAAGATAGATAGTAATATCACTAGTCATGAGATTATCGAAACTATAGGTCCGATTGACTTGAAATTTAACATAGTTACTCTTTTCGCGATTTAGACGCTCTCTAAGAACGGATTTTACCTACCTATATAAAAAATTAACATGCGTAAAACTGTGGGGAACAGCCATTGTAATTATATGGGGGGGTCCAGTCGAAATTATTATGCGAATACCTAATATCAAATTAGCATACTTACTTAAAATCGAGCAAAGCATCTGTACACCATGGCGCGAGCAGCCTCAACCCTCGGTAGTCGAGGAACAGTCTCCTGCAAGGTAGGTCAGCGTCTCTCAACAGTCGAAGTAGGGCTATCTGAGCACGTCTGCTCTTCGCCCGGACCACTGTACGCGACAATCTCAGCGTGTGCGACTGGTTCTTCACTCCGGTACGGTTCAACACTTCTAGGTCTTCTTCAATCTGTTTTTGCACAAAAAATAGTAATACAGTATTTACAGATGCAAGATTTGATTTATTGTGTTTATACAAAGGACGTAATAACATATTGATTAGAATTTATTCTATTTTCATTATGATAATCAATATAAATAATTGTTTCATAATGGATAAATCTTAAAAACAACTTACTATACCGCAAAGTTAACACGACATATAGTGACATTGTGGGCTGATGTGAATCAAACCCACTTAAGAAGAGAATGTTTGCAATAGTTTAGTAGGCGAAGATTAGGCAGAAATTAAGCGAGTGAAATGATAACTTAAGTTTAATATTTACATAAACAAAGATAGAGATACAGTACATAAAAGACGTAGGTAATTTAACAAAAGCAAGAATAAGCGCGCGCGATATGTCCAACCTCCAAGATAATCTATCCACGAGTAGAAGGGTGAAGGTGCGCGAGCGCGGCTCGTGTAATCGATCGCCGCGCGGGGGGGAACAGTGTAGTCAGCGGTTCAGAAACATAGGCGCCAGCGATTTAATGCACAATATGTTTCCCGGGCACGTTACCTCAATGAGATGTGCCACATATTCCCCCTGGCTAGACCGTGACTATGGTCGATAAAAATCTGGAAACCGGACTCTTCTGCCACTTCTTGTTCTCCTCTCTTGAGGTTCTGGTTCTGGTACTGCAGATGATTCAGGGCATTCTTGCTTTTTAGAGGGAGTGGCTGGTTCAGTGCACACTCCTTTCGACATGTATGCCGGTTTGAGCCTATCGACAGTGACGGTCTAGCCAGGGGGAATATGTGGCACATCTCATTGAGGTAACGTAAATAAATAACGTTTATAAATAGACCAATTTTTTTTTAAGCTTACATCTGCGTCTTGTACCAAATCTGGTGCCTTGGGCTTGTACTTGCGTTGTTTCTTCGGCTTGCGTGGTATCTGCTGTGGCTGTTCAGAAAGTGCAGCATGAGACTCCTCTGAAGATTCAGTCGTACCTGGCTTCGAGGTAGATATATCTTCTTCATCCTGTAGATATAACAAGAATATGTTAAAATGTCGCTTGTATATTTCGATAAGTGAGAAAGATATAATTCACTGATAATTTTTAGAAAAATGTATATTTTCATGCTAAGGTCCAAAAATAGTGGCAGCCATTTTACCAAAAAATAACCAAAATCCAACTTGAATAACATATTTCAACAGTAAATTTTTACGTTTTTAATTACTGTACAGAGTATATAGTCACAATATTATTTTTATCATAAGATAAATCTTGTACAAATACCTCCTCATCATCTTCGTCATCAGAATCCGGCTCTCCGCCGATCCATCCGCGGCAGTTGTCAGTGCCACAGTAGCATCTCTGTGCTACCTTTCTGCATGGAAACAAAAACACAGGGACTCAATACTTACAATAATTATACTCTATCATTTAAGCCAACCTCAAGTTACTATAAGGCTCACATAAAGAACAAAAAAATTATTGAAAACAATTTTTCACAATAAAGAAGATCAATCATTTTGAGAAGTTCCCTGGTGAATCTTCGAAGTCGAAGGTTCAATGCCTATGAAATTAAAATGGGATCACCATTGGGCTATTCACTTTCGAAGGAAAAAAAAACCATCTAAACCGGTTGACAAGCAATGATGTTATTTACGCCTGAACATCCGTAAAATGAGTTACAAAAGATAAACAATGGTGTTATTTACGCCTGAACATCCATAAAATAAAATACAATTTTGGATTGGATTGATAAAAATTGGATGTTCAGGCGTAAATAACTTAACTGTTTATCAACCAGTTTAGTTTTTTTTTTTTTTTCGTTCTAAAGTGCTCAACGGTGGTCCCATTATATTCATTCAAATTGAGAACATCCATTTTTGAAGTCAGTTAAAAATAAAATTACTTTAGTTATAGCCACAAATCAAGACATTTGTTTTCTTTTATATAGAACTAATCTTTGTCCGCGATATCATTCGCGTATTCTTCAATTTTTATCTTAAGAATGAACTGAAAACTATATGAGATATACTCAATTGTTGAAACGATTTGCACGCAACCTATTGTACAATAGTTGTACTAATTCAGAAACTTTCGCTGGCGTGCGTTCAACAGCTCGCCAAAGTTTCATTGACCTATGGTGAATGGTATAGAAAGCATAGCTAGGGTTCCCATATTTGTTGGGAACTGATTTATAATTGCTTTATATGGGAGTAAAAACTGATTTAGAATTGCTTTATATGGGAGTAAAATTAACATACACTTAAAGAAGGGGGCTTATTATTATTAACTATGAAATAAAAAATAACAAAATTAAAATCAAAATATGATCAATCAAGTTGTTATATTTTGAAGTAGAATTTGCTTTATTACAGATATCAATTTGGAATTTTAAATAAAAAAGGGAAAGTAGAAATACAGGACTCGATACTGAAATACAGTGACAGTCATGTATCAAAGAGATATATAGCAATGCTACGCATAAGAAAAAAGCAATGAGACATTAACTTATAAAATATATAGAATGTCTACTTGCTGTATATATATCAACAATAGTAATATTATGTAAAGGGCCTTTCATAAAATATGTTAACACTTATGGGGGGAGGGGATGTCGCTTACTGTGACACGATGTGACAAGCGAGTCATGGGGGGGCTATTGTATATTTATATAGGGTTCACAGAAAACGTGACATAGCGTGTAGGGGAGGGGGTTTAAAACGGTAAATTTTTGCGTAACGTATTTTATGAATGGCCCCTAATCAAAAATTGAATTACAGTGTAACCTCTTTATAACGTTATCCTTTATAACGATAAACTCTCTATAACGTTGAAGTGAGTCCAATTTCGTTGGTTTGCGTTAAAACCCACATATTGAAACTCCACTCCATATAACGATAACTCCCTATAACGACAAAAAATGCTCAGTCCCTTGAGTTTCGTTATAAAGAGTTTACACTGTATATAATTAACAATACAAAACAACTCACCCAAATCTCTGGAACTGATAGTCAAACGTCAGTTCCTCACCAGCCATAATATCCCGTTTGCTAAAGAATCCTATTCTGAGCTCCCCATTCACTGTCCACTTTTGAGTCTCTGCGTTGGGATCACAGGAGTGGTTGATGAATCGTGATATATTGCCTTTGAGAGTAGCGTCGATCACTGTATCGCCTTTTAACGACATAAAGTAGTGATGCAGATTGTTCTCATCTGAATATGCCTGTGCACGTTTGTAGAATTGCTCATAGTCAAGAACTTCACCTACATATTCTAGCAGGAACTCCCCTCTGAAAAGAAATTTGTAATAATCCTCTCTAATTTGCAATAATAGCAAGCTCTTTATTACTTTATGTACAATATAACTTGTTGTTATTGACCAAAATTCTTATAACAATCAATTTTACCAGGTAAACTAGGTAATGAATGGATATTTGTATGTACTTAGTCTAAGCTAAATTGTGTTACCATCTTGAGCCACAAAGTAATACCATCATAGCAATTTAACAGTCGCAAAACCCTACATACATACACGCAAAATAAATGGAGCATAATACTTATGAATAATTTATGATTATTTTTATTAATTTAGGCTTTCTGTCTATATAGGCAATTTTGCCAATGTAATGTATGTGATTTATTATAATTAAATTAATTCGAAATTTCTTAGATACTTCCGCCTGCAAAGAGATCAACAGCTGTTTTCGTCTTTCTACAATATATACTTAATTTTATTACAAATAGAAATATATATTATGTTAAATAATAATAAGTATAAATAACTAAAAAATACAAATAATATTTATAAGAAATAATATTTATAATAATAATAACCTATACATATAAAATGCTTAGTCCTGAATAACAGTGATGGATCAACGCACAGCCTAAACTGCCGATTGTAGAGACCTGAAACTTGGAGGGTGTGTTCTTTGTATGACGTAAGCATCCGATAAGATAGGATTTTCCGAAATTCTACCTCTAAGGGGGTGAAAAGGGGTGGCAAAGTTTGTTTGGGAGAACATGATTCCTTGGTCAATCTACTTAAAATTTTACATAAACATTTTTTAACAGAATTCATGGAAGACGTGTTTCGTATTTTCAGCTACAGTTTCTAACTAGGCTTAAATATTAATTTTTGTTACGTAAGTCGGAAGTCGAAGCCCTCGCGAACTGCTTTAGCCACATGCGCTGGCCTATATTTATTATGAGCATTATTTTTAAGTATGGCATTAATATGGATTAATATCCTTACGAACAAATTAAAATAATTCAACACTCGACTTGGGTCTATATCTATAGTAGTTAGCGGCGCGAACGAGCCGTGCTATGTGACCATCTGGCTGTCCGATAAAAATATTTTCTTTATTGAAATATTATAAATCATCAATCAGTGATTTCTTCTAAATTATATGCGGGTGAAACTGCGGGACACAGCTAGAAAGAAAATAAGAATAATATTATTTCAAGAAATTAATAAAAAATATGTTGCAGATGAGACTTGAAACAACCACAATTGACGAGATGTGTTTCACCTCTAAAAGAGGCTTCCTCAGATTGATGTTGACTCCCCCAAAGCTAGCGGGGCGGGGTGGGATTATTTATAGTTACTTTTATTATTATTAATTAAAATTTTAGTTTTTTAACTATTATTATTAAGTTACTATTATTATGTATTACTTTGTTTAATTATTATTATCAATGTCTTATTAATTATACGTTTTTATGTTGTAGGAAGACGACAACTGCCCTGTTGCTTTATTGCAGTAGCAGGCGGAAGTAGCTAAGAATTTTCGGTTAATTTATTTACGATGGATTTCCACAAAGTAAGGCTTTCGTCAATAAAGTATTTTATGATTTATAAATATTTAAGCTAACCTTATGTTGGAAATATTAAGTTATGTTTTATTCATATTCTACTAAGTAAATATGTGATATAAACATCTTTCCCTATGCACTTTAATTCTATTATTTTTTGCAGTGGAATACTATTTCATAAAACAATATTTATAGTACATTATTTAATTTAATGCACTAATAATGTCATTCAAATTAGCATACGTATTTAAAGTAATATAATTATTAAAAATTCTGTTGTAGACATTAATAAATTGTAATATTACTGAAAAGCATTATTTTTCAAATAAATTATTATCATTCGCAATTCGCAAGCCACATACATACAAAAACACATGTCATGTAAAACCTTTAGTAGTATGGCCTTAGAATATCTTTAGATAACTGCATGGAAACATAATTCCCAACTATAAAATGATTTTTTTATATAAAAATCTTGTTAGTTAGTGATCTATTGTAACTTTTGAATCTGAAGACTTGACAGGTATTGAGCTCATATTTACACACTGTATTTATTTTATTCATATGATGGATTATAACTTTGTTAGGATCTGATAGGTGGTGCTGTTGTTGAAATATTAACTACTGAAAAAGTGCGCGAGTAAAAAAAGTGCAATGCCAAATTATATTTGATTATATCATGTTTTGCTAGTTTATTGTTCTTTTAAAATAGTGATGTCATCAACTGTTACTAATTGTAAAATCATATGAGATATAATACCTAATTGTGTTTTCTTCCAAAAATACTAATCCCTTCAAATGTGAAGATTGAACAAGGGAGACAGACAAATCTGCATGTCTCGTGGGCCAACCACAGCATTCTTTTTTTGTTTCTTTTTTTGCAGTATATACTTTATATATACTTTTTTTATTTTCCTGAATTATCTAAGGATGATAGTAAATTACCAGGTATGTTGAATAACACAAAATATTTCATAAAAACCTTCAACTCAGTATTTATAATCCTACAATTCAAATAATTGTACTGTAAAATATAGGGTAGCACAACACCACAAAAATAAATGTGGAAACCTTATTTTAAAGTTTGACATTAGTGATTGCCAATTAACTCCCATAAAAAATGTAATATAAAATGAGTAATTAAATTTGTAACCTTACTCTTAAATTAAAATCTATGCCCAATGTATTTCCACTTACGCAGTTATATCTACAAACGCTTCCACTCCGCATCCCTTCTTGTTAGCATAAAATACTTTTAACTGAGCATTCTCCTGCTTTTGAAACCTTCTATTTGTACACCTATCACCAACTGGGCATCGGGAATTACTGAAAACATTGTAAAAGGTATTTTAAATTATATATTATTTCAAATAGTAATATGACAAGATAAAAGCATACCATTCAATCATGAGTAATCTATTTAAGCAGTCTTCACCACATGCCAATTCACCACGCTCCAATTCTTCTTTGGTCATAAAACAATCACAGATCATTTTCTTTGTTTCTTTACTAATCATTCTGTCACATAGGTATTCATTTTCATCCAAATGTTGATACTGATTCAATCTGTCTTCAATGATTTTGTCATAGGCTTCTTTACTCAATGGTGTTGTTATTTGCTCTTCTTCTGCAAGGTTATTGACTTCATTAACAGGTGGTAACTTTGAAGGTAAATTTGGACTAGCTAAAGGTGAACTAGCTGGAGAATTTGCACCCATTTCAAGCTCACTTGAACGTCGCCATCGTGACTTCACTTTCACTGGCATTTCAGAAGGTACAGGAAATGATGGAGAGTTTGGTGCACTGTTTGGGTTATTATCAGAAGTTTTTTCTTGGCTATCTGATCCTAATTCTTCAAGCTTGAGCTTCGTTTGCGTGATCAAGGCCTTCTTAAGTGGTGTTTTTACTAATCCATAACCTTTAGTCTTTTGTTTCAAGCTGCTGATAGTTTTAATGCGATTAGACCTGCGCACACCCGTAGGTGATGATTCAGATGAATCATTAGAGTTGTTCTGGTTATGGTCTGTAATACGGGATGAGTTACTATCATCAGATAGTGTTGAACTAGGTGTTAAACTGGGATCCGGTCTGGTCAGACCCTCATTTATATTCTCTTTTGGGAATGCCAGATCTGGTGTTACGCATGGAGGTGTCGTGATATCAATTACTTCAGTACAATTCATTTGTAATTTAGTTTCAGTAGTTGATGTGATATTTAACTTTTCAAAATCATTTTGCAAATCTGCTTCTTGAGGTTTCTTTGTCTCCTCAACGAAATTTTCATCTGTTTGTTCTTTTGGGCAGTCTATTTTGATGTCATAATACAATTCTGTATTATCATCTTCAACTATTTGAACAACTGTTATAATTTCATCATCTCCATAATCTATTTGGTTCTCTAATTGGTTTTCTGGATTATCAATACTCTCCTTATTGCCAGGAGCAATTGATGATGTTGGTAAATCTTCAGCCATTAAATCTTCTTTAGTGTTTAATAACATGGAAACCTTTTCTGAATCATCATGGCTTTGACAGTGATCATCTAATATTGAGGGTGATTGAAGATCTCTGTTGTCGTTTATACTTATATCATTTAATAATGGTATTTCAACATTTTGTTGTGGTTCATGTAACATAAGCAGAGTTGCTTCTAAGTCCCTAGAAGTATTGTGTGTTGTGTTAGTTGTACTATTTGTTGGACTAAAACAATTTCTGCTATTAGTATCAGACTGCATATCAAGTGCAGCATTGGAATCTGATTCTGAACTAGCACAGGGGTCAACAACTCTAACTTCTACGCTGCTGTTTGTTTCACTATCACTTCCTACTTCATACTTTTTAACATATGTTTCATCAGAGGTGAACAAGCACCTGTACTTGCCAAATTTCTTATGTAATGCTATGATTGGAAATTGACTAGGTTTGGCTGTAGTTACATCAGGAGTTTCTGAGCTCTGTGGCTCAGGTGTTTTGTTTTTGTCATTAGAATTAATGTTTTTTGCATCATCAGGCTTCGGGGATGCAGTGTTGTTGACCTCTGCAGTCTGTTCGACAGGGGTTGATGTCTCGCCTTCTGTAGGATTTGATACCGCGGCAGCTTGTTTCCCGCGTCGAGTGGTTCGTCTCGTCGCCGCTGGCTTTGATGAGGCCTTTTTACGCTTCGCCATTGTTCTTTTAATTGCAAACAATAATTGACCTGTAATAATAATACGGCTGTAACATGGTGTGGCTTGTAGTGACCTCTTTCATAGAATAATTTTAATTGTCAATGCCACATGTATTATAATTATTTGTCTAAAATATGTACAAAAATAACAAAGTAAATTTATGTGAAACATCGTTACTAATGAATTGTTTATAAAAGTGTTATTCTACGTAGAGTTTTGGATTTACAGAGCGTATCAACCGGGTTCTACACAGAAAACGAATTTTTGAATAAACCAAACTGAAGAATACGTACCATTACTTCTTGGATTCAATAAAATTATTTATATTCATTTTTACACCAGAAATTATTTTTCTTAGAGACTAATACAATGTAAATAATCATAACAAGAAAATTCATTTAATACATTTATTCCATTGCACAGACTCCATCACCGTCAGACAATCTATGCCATAGATAATACACTAATACCATAGACCAATAACCAGAGCACTAATACGATCTATGCCGTCAGTATCGCTGTAGACTTTTTCTCGCTTGCTCTAGCTCTACGTACTCTGTACAATAGAGTTTGAAATTTTAATCTGTGGCGTTCATACTTTTTCCAGCATGAACTTTTTTGTTGAGCTTGACGAAATATTTTTAAGATAAAAAATATGTAATGTGATTAGAAAGAAATATTCTTGTCAGAGACTGGTATGTTAACAGATTTGCAATTTTGATATGGGGCTAATCGCCCTTAAATTTATGGTGATGGTCGTATCAAATTGGTCGTATCCGTCGTATCTATGGTCGTATCTGACCGTAGAGTAAATTAATACCTACCAGAGATAACTACCTACCATTACTATAACATCTTCTTCTTGATTTGGCGCCGCAGTAGCATTTGCCAGTGTAAATGTTATAATCATATTATCGTTTATTAAGTAAGTAGGTAAGGGTTATGGCGGGATCGTAAACTGTCTTCTTCTTCTAGCTAACTTGGCAACTAGTCCTTGATCATTACTGGCATTATCAAATGAATACAGTATCCTGTCTTATGACGACTTCAGTATCCTAACAATATGGTGGCTCCCTTGTTAGAACTTTCTAGGGAGTTTTTGTGTGAACAATTTGTTGTTGAAAAACAAACTGTCGTGGCCAAAATTTAAATAAACTGTATGTTGTACCTAATAGACAAACAAGTAATTACACAGCTGACTGCTGTACCCTCAAATACCACTGGCACTACAGCTCACTTTCTGAATAGATTTTAGCACTATTTTAGGAAATCCCTAGCAATCTCGCACTTTTTGAGATCTCATCTAACACCCATCCGTGGTACCGAATTGGCAGCACTGCTCAAAACATCGACGTTTATAGCAGTGGTGCCAACTTGGCGCGTTTCGCGGCAAATGTAGTGCTAAATCTAGCGATTTAAGATGTTCGGCACGACTTCGAAAAAGTTCTTTCACGAAGAAAGGGAATAGTATTAAAAAAAAACAATGATAGTCTATGAGTTGGGGAGTTGGTCAAACGATGTGTTTAAAGAGATTTCATTTTCAGATAAATATAAATTATGTTGAAATTTATCAAAGACCATCCAACTACCTACTTCAGCAGAAGCAAATTTTTTTCAAACGTCGACGAAGTCCAAGATTCAGACGATGAGCTTAATAATTTAATTTAAGCTCTCTGTGATATAGAGTACCTACACACAGAACAAGAATGTTATGACCAAAATAGTCATCGATAAGTAATTTTCCCCACTTTGTTTAGTTATTAGTTGGAAAAAGGCATCACAACAACCGTGGGGCTTGTATAAGTGTAGGTATTATACGTTTGTACTTTTTTCAGATGATATTCCCATGGGTACTTCACATGTGCATGCCTTTTGAATATTATATTGTGAATAACGAGTACTTCTATGTACATTTTCATAAACTTTAAATTTGTGTGAAGGTTTCACTTCTACCACGTGTGAATTGCACACATAATTTTTTTTTGTAACTGTGTTTCAGTCACTTAAACAACTTATATAGTAAATTTTTGTTAACCAGATACCCCAGGTATTTTATTTTTATACCCTTTTTACGTGTTTCTCCTGAATATTTAATAAGGCATTTCTGTACCCCTTACTTTTGGAGTCAGAAGTAGTCTTGCGCAAAGTATATCACTGAAAAGGAAATAGAGATAGATATCTTTTCAATGAAAGATATATATCTCTCTTTTATATCTCGCTCAGAACGAGAGATATCGGGCTCACTGATGTAATGATCTACAGAACTGTTTGGTTGATAAAGCCGAGAGCGAGATTTATCTTACAAAAACAAATCTTACGATTTACAAAAACGTATAAAATTATTGTCATCTATTTTGTATAGAATAGAGATATCTTGAAAAATATTATGCAAAGATTTTATTTCCTAGCAGGCTAAAGTTTGTCAATCTAGAAATGCAAAAGTATATAATACAGAGATAGTCAATTTATTATTTTAAAACCTGTAATAACAACAATAGAACTGAAGAAGATCGTGTGAGTAACAAAATATGTTAGCCACTGGCTATGGCTACATTTATATTGATTTTAATTGAAATAATGTATATGTACATTATCTACCTTACAATATAAACATGTATTTAGTCAATATTTTTTTACAAATTTGCTAGTCACTTTAGAAAGTTTTTTATCTATACCTAATAATGAACACAATCCGAAATACGTAGGTAACGATAATTATTTTTAACGATGTGAAGTTCAAAGTGCATGGGTCAAATCTCGCGTGACATTAAACTAAATTCAAAATTAGAAAATACTGAAACAAAAACCTTAAAAATAAAAACACTTCAAATTACATAAATACTAGACACGGTAATAAGTAATTACGCAACCAATATTGTGCTTTATTACAAGGCGTAACATAAGTTTTCTTATAATCATTCGTACCCGATCGCCTTTCAGCTCTCGGCTTGTTGGATCGAATCAGCTACCTATCTCTTTCTTAAGTAAGAATGTGGTGTATCTTTTTATTTAACTGATCTGAATCGCTCTGATTATATCCGAGTGAACATTATTACTGAGAGCTAAAGAGCTAAAGATATACTTTACAAACAGGTAAGCTACTGATATACTAGCTCTTTTGTCGGGATTATATATCATCTAATCTTTCGCTCGCGAGCTACACAACTCTAGTCAGAAGTCAGAAGGTAGGCTGTTTAAAGAAAAAGTTCATCAAATTTTGTAATCATACCCAATTTTTTTTTTTAGGATATTTAACAGTATTACAGTACTTAGTATTAAAAGAAAGATACCAATAACTTCTATGAGTAATTTTCAGAAATTAAAACATTTAATAAGAACATACAAATAAACATCATGGAAGCCACCATCTTACTCGGATACTGAAATCGTTCTAAGACATTACTCTTTAATCATTTGATAATGACAGTAATTGTTTTCAATAAAGTTGACTAATTGACTACCGAGTAGTTAATCGATTTTTTTTCACATCCCTAATCACTGTTTTCGGTTTTAGCCCACGTCTAGTTTTATTTTAGCAAGTTTTTGGAGAGCAAGAATATTTTGCAGAAGATAAAATACATTAGTAGCGCAATATTTTGTGTTCTAATAAGTAATAACAAACTGAAATGTCGGAAACAACAGAGGTAAACTACTTAGGGTAATCATTCATATTTTATATAAATTAAAAAAAAAATGTTTACGGACACGTCACATCTAATGTGTTCTCACAATCTGAAGTACATTTACATCTTTCTTCTAACAAAAATATTATTGACTATTACAATCGTATGTTGTTGTTATAGGCTGTAAAAATTAACAAATGGGATGGTGCTGCCGCTAAAAACGCTGTTGATGATGCTATCAGGGAGGTAAAATCGATTCGCATTTTGCAATTATTAAAAAAAAAGTTCTATCCCTCATTGCTATTTATCGTTTAAATCTACATTACATCATTTACAAGTAAAAAAAACATATTGTGAATGCTAGATTTTTTTTTACAATTGACCTTACTGTTATCGTTAGGGGCCCTATCCAAAAACAGAGCCGCTGATGGCTTTTACAGCTTTACCAGGCTGATGAATGGTAGATATTCCTATTTGCATATTATAAGCAATGTTTAGAAGTAACTTTTAGAAATAGTACCTTGTTAATTTAATGTTCCAGGTATTAACAGGAGAACTTAAGTGTAAAGAGAGTTTCGCACTTATTGATGGGCGACTTTTTCTTTGTGCATTAGCAGTTGGTGTTGCACTGTATGCCCTGCTTTGGGATTATCTCTACCCATTCCCACAGTCAAGGTAATGTCATAAGTAGTTATCACATGAAAACTTTTCAAGTACTAAATAATTCTAATTTTAGGTGAAAGGTAAAGAAAGTTGGGTCCTTAAAATACCTTAAACGTTTAATTTGTAATTGGTTCATACTTAATTAAAAAAGCCATGCTGCTGCAAAGTAAAGAGAACTTAATACTGGAAGTTGCTATTTTCTTTTTAATTAATTTTTCTGTTTGTACTACTGCCAATTTTTCCATAATACTGCAGCTATATTTAGCTTACTTACTAAGCTAACTTACTTTTTCCAGAATAAGCTATAAAAATATTGTGTGTACAATTAGAAAACATAATATTTAAGAAATGTTAAAAAAAACAATGTTATGTTTGTGGCTTACTTATTTTTATACATTTTTGAACATGCATACCACCACGCCTATATCTTCGAAGGGTTAGGCAGAGGTGTACTAATGCACACCCACATTTCCCCAGATATATTAATTAGATTATATTGTTTAGGTCCCATGTAAAAGGGAGTGAGCCTATTGCCATTAGTCAGGCACAAAGTTAAATTCCAAGCTTCTTCTGAGAATTTCATAGAAAAACCCAATAACACTTTGCTCAACCTGGGGATCGAAGCCAGGACCTCGAGCATAGGCTAATGAGGTAGTTTTTATATGTAATTTGTATAATTAACACTTGATTAATTTCAGACTGGTACTTATAATTTGTGTATCTTCATACTTTGTACTTATGGGTATTCTTACTTTATACACAACATTCAAAGAAAAGGGCATATTTGTTGTTGCCAAGGAGAAAGTTGGGAACAATTTTAGAGTTTGGGAAGCAAGTTCTTATGTCAAAAAGTAAGTGATATACCATACACATTTTGTAAGGTTTTATAGTGCATTTATTTGTCAAGAGATTTGCCACTACTATATGGAGTCAATGAGAAACTATAATCTGTTTTTTTTTATAACTGTAGAATAACTAGTGCTATTTAACTATTTACCTAATTCTATATTATGAATTATTTACCACTTATGCCTTAATTACACATACCAAGTACAATGGTGAGATAATAAAAAGCCTAAGTGAGTGATCGAGCAAGTATCATTTTATACATATTTTTTAACTTTGCACCAAATCACTAGTTGGCTTAGTTCCTATGCATCATAGGGACTAGTGGTATACTAGAGGGGGAAATAAATTTTAAACAAATACTGAACAGTGACTTGAGTACCAAGTGGCAAGTACATACCAATGTGTATTTAAACCTGCCAATTCGACTAGAGAGACAGTGTGGGGTAGGGCACTTGGTCTAGTAAGAAGAATTGGTTTTGAGGCACTTTTTGCTCATTTACTCAGCCAAGCAATCTAATCATGTGTTTACACCTACCAAGTACTAGGCAGAGAGCATGTCTTGCTATTCTACTTGGTATATGTAATCTAAGGCTTTAGGTTACTTAAAGAAGATAAAACTAGACAGAAAAACTAGAGGATTCTTCTATACAAAACACCACTAATGGCTAGATTATGATAATTAAAATAACTCAGCAATGATGATAATAAAAAGGCAAATTAAATTAAGAACCAAAATAATGAGAAAAATAACAAAAACTGGATATAATTGATACATAATGTTATATTCATAATGAAAAGCAATATAATTAGCTAATTAATTGTGACCAGCCTCATGGTGCAGTGCTAGTAAGCCTTACTATTGAGCCAAGTTTATTTTCAGCATACAAATCACTTTTGTAGGAAGTGCATAATAGACTACTTGAATCATAGCAAATTTGGCGCAATAAATAAATATTTTGTGTAGTATTTGACTTAGGGCCGACTAGCTGTGCCCATGGTTTCGCTCACGTGGACTACAGAATGCCCGCGCGAATTTTCTCCCCTGCTCCCGGCTATTTTAAAGAAAAAAGTGCTTTTTGTGGGTGTTCCTCAAAAGATAGACGTATAGTCTCTGTGACATTTTTGTAGGTCTTTTAAATGTTTACAATTTAAGCGCCCAAACTGATTCACCATGATCAGTATTTTTTATTTGTGCGGAACCCTAATTCTTTTTCTAAAATAAAAGTAGCCTAAAGTACTCCCTATAACATCAGCTATTTATCAGTGAAAGTCCTGTCTAAATCGGTCGAACCGTTTCGGAGATTACCCGGAACAAACAGACAGAGAGACAGACAAAAATTTTAAAATTGTTGTTTTTTTTTGTTGAAGTATCGTATATACTTTCAAATGCATTTACTAAAAAAAACTGTTGTTTTGGCATTACAAACAGACACTTCAATTTTGTTAGATCAGTTGATATATCAAAAAATCTAATATTTTCAGGGTTACTTTTTGTATTGATAAGAAATGGTGCTGTCAAAATTTTGTATTGATAAGAAATGGTGCTGTCACGATTTTGTACTGGGTATAGTTTGATTTTTTACATCGTGTTTAAGGGTTTGTTTTTATAAACGAATTGTATTTTTATTTATTTGTATAGACTTATATATATGTATTGTATACTTATAAGAACTTTATTTGCAGAATAATTTTCTAATTTTGACAGTTCCTTCTCACATTATCTGTCAAAACGCCAAAATTATCCCTTGAATAAAGTTATCTGACAATTGAGAAATCGGCCCATAAGAAACCAATATTTATCGATTTCAGATATTAAAAGTGTAAGATGGCTGCATATTTACAATTTAAACATTGTTTCTTTTATTTTTTGTTTTGAACTCTGAAACTGCTGCCGGCTATGTTGTGACATCATAGGACTCTAAACAAATTTCATGTATGATTATATGCAAGTGAAATTTGTTATTTACATTGGCATTGACATTTATGATATTAATTAGTACATTTATGATATAAAAAGTATCAAGATTTTTACAATGATGAATGTTTGCTAAATGTAAACTGTTTGATTTCCACCCAAATGACGTCACAGCAGAGATAATATATAGACAAATATGGCTGACAGCGTTTTGCCTGTTTACGAAAAGTAAACTTTTAAAATAAAGTTTTGCAGTTGTCTAGGCCCTAAAAAAATATTTTCTCTAATCGGACAATAACTCATAATTTAAGACCTACTTTGCAAATGAGTCAACTAGTTTATTGTCTGTTGTGTGATTGTGTGTCTGGATGTTAAATACCTATATTGTTTATCCATAATACCATAATATAAGCTTTGCTTAGTTTGTAATTAAATGGAATGGCCATGTGTGATTTTGTGTCCCCATATTTATTAATATAATAATTAATTATTTCAGACATGATGATAAATATAATCTGGTTATGGTAATGAGAGATTCGTCCGGTAAAACACGAGACGCGTCAATCACGAAGTCTCTCGCTAATTTTATCGATACAAATGGCACAGTAGTCCAACCGTTGGTCCTGAATGAGATCACCAAGCTTTACAATTCACTCTCCTCAGAGAAGAAAGAAAAGTGAACAATTTTTCTCTATCTCATTCTTTTTGAAGGTCTGACATTACTGTAATATTCTACATTGTATTAATAAATATTACATAATGATTATTTTTTTATTATTAAATTATATTTCGTCATGTTACTCTCTCAATGTCGTAATTAAAATAGCCTACACATCAAAATAAATCTTAAGAGCTTCAAACTTGCATACCAATTTGGTAATAATTTTATTTGAGAATATTTAACAAGAACATTAAAGTTTAAAGAGTACCAGTTTCAGTTATAAGGTCGAGAAAGGAAAACAACGATAAATTTTAAATAAGTTCCCAAAGGAATGTTGATTTCACTTTCACTATAAAAATTAAGAGCCATAGGCCATAGAGTTTAGACGTAAAGTAATACATCGGGTTTGGAGCAACGTTTGAAGAATAAATTATTGAATGATGCAATTATAAATGAATTTTTCACATTATGCAAAGCCAGGTTGTACTGAAATGCTGTTTATATATATATATGTGTGTCAACTTTGAGTTTTTTAAAATCTTTTAACACCAATCTAAGCTCTGTCGCCCTGGCAATAATATAAAAGTTATGAAAAAAAAGGAAGTCACGCTGCGCCGACCTGGTGAAAAGAGTACAAAAGAGTATGTTATAATTCTCCGAAGTATATACAAATGTATTCTCTCGATATAGTAACTAACACTATGTCATCTCATAAACTTGTCGGGTGTGTCGTCAGCATTTTCGCGCTCTATTAATTAGTAAAGTTTTCACTTCAAACAATAGGAAATAAGAGTTTCCAATATGATAAGGGGACGTTCATTAATTACATGAGGATTTTTTAATTCAAACCACAGCACTTGAAGATATTTTGTAAAATTTAGTAAGAACTTTGGGGTTCTTACTAGGCTTAGGGCTAGGGCCCTACTCTATTCTTTTTAATACTGAGGTGTAAAAAGTCCAAGATCTTGCACCAATTATAAACTTTTTTTAAATGTCTATTTTCTTTGAAAAAAAAAATCTATTTCAATTTAAAAATAAAAACTACTTTTCATTATAAATAAAAGATGGCGTATTGTACTGCGATTTAATACAAGAACTTTCATAAATTGTTATGTATTAATAGTTCCCTAATTGTACACTAGATGTAGTTGAAACAAATGTTTTATTTTGGGTGTAATTGAAATAACACATTAATATTAATGTACATACTTAAAGCACTTTATTTTGTTATTACTTTTGTATCCACATGTATCGAGCCAAATATACTAAAATTTTTCTCGTTAAGGAACTAACGAGTTTGCGCACCGGCATGGCACGGGAATGAATCACCGTGGAATTCATCGAGTGAAGTGAAGTTAGCGCTGCGCCGATGGTAGACTGGTGTGTAAGGTCAATATTATATTGTGGCAGTGTGGCGAGATCGAAATCAGTCGCTACTGTCACGAGCGAGTAGCAACGACAGTAGCACAGTTATTCAGATTGTAAAGACTAAAAAAGTCAAAGCTTCGTGTGTATAGCGTTAAGTGATGCCGCCTCTCCTGATATCTATATACAGCATGTTCTAAATCTTGAATTAAATAACATTCACAGTGAAATTTTATACCTAAATATTAACTAAAACAGTGATGTGAAATAGATCGTACAGAACTACCGGATTTAAACTACAAAAAAAAAAAAATAAGCCGTTGCCCGTGCAAACTAAAATTAGTGTTTTATTATAAAACAGATCACATGTTCTATTCGTAATTTTACCAGGATCTCATAGTATACGGTGAGTACTATTTAGTAATATTACTAAATATAAACTTAATTTTTTAATTCTTTCATTTAAGGCTAAATAAATAAAATCAATAAATGGATAAAATTTAACTACATTTTTGTTTCACGGAAGCAACTAATTACCTTTGATGAATAAGCTTAATAAATTATTTTAATTTAACAGCCTATTAGATAATCAGCTCTGTTGGAAAAATAGCCCAAAACTAAAGTGTTATTTTGTAACATTTTAGTAATTTTTGTTACTGAAATAAGGTGATAAGAAAACAAATCGCTTTCGGTCAGATCAATACATTCTTTTGTTAAATAGTACTGTAAAGATTAGACAGTTACTAGCCAATACAACGCTATGACATCATCACGGTGACTTACTACAAGGGCAAAGTTATATATGTGCTGTAGTTTGTGTTAATTTTATAGTTTTCCATTAAGTATTACGTGACGATGGGCCTTAATTTACATAAAGATTCAGTTTTTAGCTGTACACTTACGTTGTACTGGCCAGTGTCAGTGACATATTATAATAACAACCTTTTCCAAGGTTTTTTACCTTACTTAAATCTTTTACTGATGAGTTGTTTTGAGTTTTAAAAGTTTTGAACTCGACTTTATCATGTAATTATAATATCTAATAATACCTACAAAGTAACATATTTGTTATATATTTGGACGTGGTAGATGTCAATGATAGACCTTTATGTGATTTGGTTTAAAATTCGGAGCTTCACCTGATTTCACGTGCTCATTATACTGTGGGTAAATTTCACAAGCTGGTTCTATTTTAGTTTTGGCTTTAGCGGCCGCGTGCAGTATACATGTCGCGCGTAATCATTCTACAATAAAATGACATGCGTAATTGCTCACATCGTGAATCGTCGTGATACACACGCTGCCGCCGCGACGCGATGGTATTTATCTGCAATTGTCTGCAAAAACAGTGAGGCATTCTGCCAAATTTACTTGAGCATCGATTATGATGGCATGTTTTATAATCAAAATTCAAAAACTCACCCAGTTAAGCAATTTAACCTGTCAATATAATTTAATTTGTGAAATTAAATTATTATTAGTTTATTTTTCTAAGCAATGACTACTTAAGAACGTCGTTGTTTTGATTTCCGCTATTCCAATTCAATTATTGGATTCTTCGATTTTTACAAAAAATAGTGTATCTATATCTAAGTAGATAGTAGGTAAGTACTTTTAATATCAGGAGAAAGCATCGAAAAAATATATCATTTTTCTATAAAAGAGGGCATATAGGATTTGCAGTGGGATACCGAGAGGACGAGATATATGTTACCTATATTATTTAATATTCAAATGTTTTATTGAAGCTCGGATGCCGTGTTGAACGTCGTGGGTTTGTATCCTTAATATCTTACTATGAATCTGTTATTTCGAAGAAAAAAAACGAATGTGATAAAACCATGATCTGGTTGAGGTAGAGCTTTTTAGGGCTTCCCAGTTCCCTATAAATATATAAGTTTAAAATCTGCCACCGGTAAGTTTCGACAGCTAATCTTAAGCAGTCTGTTTGGTGGTCAGCATGTCACTAGCTTGTGGTCAAAATTTATTTGCTTTATATATATTATGTATAACAATAATAATAATTTAATTAGGGATGGGCCGAAGTTCGGTTCAGCTTTTAACCCCTGACGCAATAAAGGAGTGTTATAAGTTTAACGTGCGTATCTGTGTAAACCGATTTTTATCTATTTTTTTTTGTTTGAAAGGTGACTTAATCGGTAGTGTTCGTTTGAAGATTAACAGCTCTTTTTTTACTTGAGAATAGATGTGAGTATCTTAAACAGGTCTGGTTGGGTCGAGATTTTGTATTCTGTTACTTACTTCAGTGATATTAGAAAAAACTTAACCTAATGATGCAGCATCATCTGAAATATGTAGGATGCCTAACTCCTCACCAACTTACAGCAGACATAACGTGTTTGGGCTCATTGGAATGGCCTCTTGTGTCGGGGGCTTAATAAATTTTCAATTTACCTCGCGAAAAATGAACTGAATTCAGTACATACCTACACGTAATGTTGACGAAGTTAAAAAAATGATAAAATAGTTTGTAATATAAAATAAATAAAGTGATGAATTAGTTTCATAATTTTTAGTCCGGTCAAATTAGACATAAAAATAGTGGTCAAATAACAAAAATTCCAACAGAGCTAAATTTTTGTAGAGACCTTGGGTAGGTACACCAGTAGAAATAAAGTGCCAAAAGTCCCCATTGATCCCATGGGTGCTAAAAAAGTTATTCAAGGTTAAAACCAAAAGATGTTGATTTGTTAGTACTACTTACTGCAGGGACTCCAATTGATAAAATTATTTACTTTCTAAAACGTAGAAAGGCTCAACAGCAAACATAGATAAACTCTTCAAAAAGTTTATCTGCTTATCCAAAATGCTAAATCCATATTTTATTTTTACATGCGATACGACATCAGCAATATTCAGAAGGGGTAAAACATCAGTATTAAAATTATTTGAAAATGAAGGGTTCAATAGATTACGCTAAAGTATTTGCTTTTTTCGTATTTGCATTTGCTTACGCATTTAGGTTACGCTAAAGAGGGCCAACGGGCACGTGGCGCACCTGATGTAAAGTGATCACCGCCGCCCACAAACATCCTCAACGCCAGAGGGCTCTCAGATGCGTTGCCGGTCTTTTAGAGAAGAATAAGCTATCTTCTTGAAGGTCACCAGGTCATAAAGGCTCGGAAAGACCTCAAGCGACAACTGGTTCCACAGAGTGGTAGTGCGAGGCAGAAAGTGCCTTAAGAAATGCACTGTTGTGGAACGCTGAACATCGAGGTGGTGTGGATGGAATTTACAATTCTGACGCGATGTCCGATGGTGATATTCAACAGCCGGGATCAATCCAGATAATTCCTCGGAACACTCCCCATAATAAATGCGGTAGAAAATACACAGTTAACCAACATCTCTACGCAGAGCCAATGGATCAAGCCGATCGGAAAAAGCTTGATCGTCAATAACTCGAGCCGCCCTATGCTGAATGCGGTGAAAAGGAAGACGCTGGTAATTGCTCCCGCCCAGAGATGAGAAGAATACTCCATGTGGGGTCGAATTTACGTCTTATAAAGATTTAGGATTTAGTCTTATAGATATTTAACTTTTGCAAAAAATACAAGGAACAAGAAACAAGTACAACTATCTTGTCTTCCTCCATCATCGGCTTCTGCTTATTAACACTTGTATCGAGCATTATATGATGAAGTTCAGGCATGGCCTGGCAATCGATTAAACCCCGAAGACTGGAGCTGGAAATTAACAGACAATATTTTGGAATCGATTTTTGTGGATAATTTTATGACCTACAATTTTTGTCTTGTCTATATTTTCGATAAAACTTACAGTTTACAAGGTGAAAATCCGAAAATTTTGACTTTGACCTAGAATAACTTTTTTAGCACCCATGGGATCAATGGGAACTTTTGGCACTTTATTTCTACTGGTGTACCCAAGGTATCTACCAAAATTTATAATAGCTCTGTCGGAATTTTTGTTATTTGAAATGTCTATTTTGACCGGACTATTTAGTGATAATTAGTAGAACAAATATATCTAACTATTAATATTTTGCCCCCTTATCTAATTAAATTTAATGGAAAATTCAATAATCCTCTTTAATGAAATTTAGTACACGGGATTAGGTAGGTACCTCCTATCTACTTTTAGAAATCGTATAAAAAGAATTACAAATAATTGAATTTGTACTAATTCTCAATCAATTTTGTTACAATGTTGTACTCGGGAACCATAGGTTATTCTATAATTGGCTATAAGAATGGTCAATAATACTTAAATAAATTTAAAAAAAAAGCATTGAATTGATTCTAAACCGATTATGATGAAATTTTGTATACGGGCAGTATATTAATGTCCATAAGAATAATCAATAATATGAAAGAATTAAATTACGGGTTGAAAGTAATTACTGCGTAATAAACGCGTGCGTTGTCGCGGGCAGGCGCAGGCGCACCGTTAGTAGGATGTAAAATCTCACGCTAAGACACTAAGGAACAAAGTAGTAGCCGTGGACGTCAAAAGCCACAGCTAATTTACTATAAAACGCAGTGTAATTTGTAAACAACACACTTCCTGAACACTGATTTCAAACCTGTTGCGACCTAGATTCATTTAATTTCACTCCAATACCAACTGTAAGCGAATGTTAGTGGTCTGTCCTGCGATACATTTAAATATGTATAATGAATTGAGTGTAAAATAGAGTATAGAAATATTGTCTACTTTTCTACTACTAAACGTGTGCCAAAATATCGAGAAACTATTGTGTTTATTTTCAGTTGCTACACGGAACTGTAATACCTAGTTTAACTAATACCGTTTTTTGTGAGTTTTAATAATTAGAATGTGTTATTGCGATTCATATATAAATGAATACGAGAGACACAATTTCACACACGACCATTTAATTCCAAATTAAGAAAAGCTTGTATTATGGTAACTAAAAAGCTGATATACATACATATATAGATATTTAACACCCAGACGAACTACTGACTATTATGCTCCTCACACATAATTAAGCCATGGGCGAGAATCGAATCTGCGACTTCTCGGCACAACAGTCCACGAGGCCTAAGTATTATTTTCTATGTTTATTCCGACTTTAGTTTACATAAAGTGTTCATATTTGTAGGTAGGTACATAAATCTCATTGTCGTATATTGATTAAAATATGTAGGATATTCATGTTCCGTAAATAGTTTCGGTAAATAATTATAATACTACGTACTACCACATGTAGGTACCTACTACCAGAACCTAGGTATAACAAATATCCAGTCTCTGCTACTACTGTATATCATCCGTAATTTAACGAGATATTGGAGAATAAAAATGATAGAGGTTTGCCATTGTGCACGCATTACGCAAAAATTATTGGATAGAATTCTACCATTTTTTTTCTACTCCTTAGATACTTAGCCGTTATAAAAAAATTAAAATTATAACGATATCTTAATTCATTAAAAAGTTTTAAAAAGTACGATTTTTATAAATTTTATAAGTTCGGTGCCGCGGGCATAGCTAGTGTTCAATAATTTCAAACAAGTAGATACCCAGTTAACATGTTACCTTGTTTGACATCACATTCACATCATATGCGTCATATTCACATAAATATTGCACATGTGATGTATGAGAGATGTCAAATATAATCGTGTGTCTTTATGCTAAAGTTACTTCAATTTCATATGAATGAAAAGCAGATCGTCCATTTTGGGACATGAATTTATGTACATACATCCATAAGCGGTATAGACAGTCAATGAGACAAACCAACCACTATGCAACAAGATAAGAAGTAAAAATAAACCACTTCCCGGCATTGACGTCGTAATTCGATAATGAATATTAAGTTAACGAAGTCTCGTAGGTATGCGTTATACGCATTGACTTTCGATACCTATCAGAGATAAATAACAATATACATATATGACTTTTTATATCAATGGTTGAACGGTGATCCGTACGCGCTGTCTGACGCGGACGTGTACCGCAGATATTATACTAGCCGTGCCCCACAGTTACGTAGTTACGTAGTCGCGTAGTCTGGGCTATTGGTGCTTTCATTGTCTTTACTTGACAGACTGCTTAACATTAATAGTTACTGCTCCGCTCCTTAAGACCGTAACGTGAATTTATATGAACAAATCCTTCTTTATTAAATAGGTTATAAAATGCAAAAATAATTATTATCGAACTCTCTTTCTCTGTCTCTTTTAAGACGCAGACGTAGTTGCGCGAATCAGATAGTATATAATATACTAATATAATATAATATACAGAATGCCGAATCGTGCTACCTCCACTCGCCATTATTAAAGACAAAAATGCATACTTATTGTGGATGATCCTTAAAGATATAAATATAATCTCGTTGACGTTTTTGTAGGTCGATCTACAATTATGTACTATATTAATTTCCTATTTATCTCTCATTGTTTACTCAGTGTAAGAAGCCATTTAAGTATTTCAAAGTCATGGTTTTTCCGAATTGATTTTTATTTGGGCGAAACCCTAAATCTTTTTCTAAAATAAAAGTAGCTAGGCTACTTCTTATAACATTAGCTATCTGCCAGTGAAAGTCCCGTCAAAATCGGTCCAACCGTTTAGGAGATTACCCAAAACAAACAGACAGACAAAAATGTAAAACATTGGTTTTTTTGTTAAAGCTATCACATATTATACTTTCATATGCATTTAGTAAAAAGATGTTATTTTGACATTACAAACAGACACTTCAATTTTATTAATTTGTACAGATTGTTTGGACGTAGAGATATAACTAAAGTAAAAAAAAAAAAATCGTAGTAAAATTACAGATAAGGTATACGCACCACTGCGAGACCTTGAGGTTTATCGTAATACCCGCTCAGACATCTCTGTAGTGATAACTGAAGTAATCTATAATCGTGACATTATTGGTGATTTCACTGAAGAAGATAATAATCATATTAGTCATTGTATGCTTAAAATGAGAGTTCATATCTTATTATCACTGTCTTTCTTGTCTTTAAAAATAAAACTGTTACAAACAAGCTAAATTATTAAGAAGAAATAAAAAACCCGACTGCAACAAAAACCACTTGATTAAATGTATACAATTCTTAAACTTTGCTTTTTATTTTATTTCTAGAAGGCATACCTAAATATTATAAAGCCTATGACACTCCCACAATTAAAACATATCTAACGACGACACCTCGTATGCTAATATCCATCAAGCCGTTTAGGTTGCAGAATAGAGATGAAACGGGTATCCGATATCCGGTCTTGTTTTCACTATCCGGCCGGATTCCAGATAGTAATATTCTAAAAATGCTCATTATTTTGCACAAGGCAAATCATTGCTATGCAGTGAAAAGGCAAAACAAGTTTTTTTAAAACTATATTTAAGAACTTATTACTTGAGGGGTATAGGTGCAATATAGCTTCTATCCACTTTCTGAAATTGTTCACAATACCACAAAAACCCATATATTTTACTAAACTTATACCACCTCCCATATTAAAATTGTATATCATGGCAAATTAATATTAAGTTTGATTCATGAAATGAAATTAGTTTTATAAACACTGTATTAATTTAAAAAAAGGTGAAATCTGTATAGAGGCCCTTCTGCACCTAATCAGTGGCTTGAGGCGGTTTTGCATCCGCTACTAGAGGATAGAAGCGGTTTTGCTCCGTTACTGGTCGTTTGGATGGTTTGATGCAGTCAGATTCATAAAAATTCAAATTTAATAATGATTCGAATTGAATTTAAATTTAACCATTAAAATAACAAGCAAGAGTGATTGTGATTGAAATCTCATTTTTAAAGGCTAAATAACAGATTTTCACTAACAAGACAATTTTTAACAAAAAAGAAAACCAACTTCGTTTATTTTGAAGAGTTCCCTTGTGTATCTTCGAAGTTGAAGGTCCAATGCCAATAAAATTAAAATGGGACCATCCTTGAGATAGCCTCTATCCAAAAAAAGAATTGGAAAAAATCGGTTCATAAACAAAGAAGTTATGGCTGAACATCCATAATATATGTATATATATTATATACATTCAAATCGTGTAACCTTCCGTCTTTTGTTGAAATCAATTAAAAAGAAAAAACCATTGACGAGAGTACAGCTAAATCTAGATATTTTTTCGGGTTCATTAATCTAAAGACATCAGATTTTATTGTGTTTAATGAATGGTAATTTTTTTTAACATAAATTAACTTAAATTACACAGATAATATTCCGACCTCTTCCAGGTATTCACAGCGTTCTTGACTTTCAGCTTCGCCGATATTCGTGTTTTCCAAAACATTTTTATAGAATTTCAGCTGATCAGAACCTAACTCCAATTTCCAATTTACGCCGAAATGTTTTGACAACAGTTTGTCAACATCAATAAGTTTCAAATCAGATATGCTCGTTTGAAATGGTGGTACATCTCTGATACCAAATTCTGAGGTTGAAGAAACACCGCGTTTAATTACACTCTTAGCAACTCCAGTGTCACTTTTATAATGAACTTCTCCTCTGAGAAGGAACCGCTCTGGCTTATTCTTAACTCTAGTCACGTAATATCTCTTGCAATCAGAAAATTTGAAGTGGTATGCACCTGGGGGCTTCATTGTTTCACTTGCATAGGTCTTCCAATCTTTCACTGTACAATCCTCGCTCAATTTGCTAACAATTCCGTAACGATTATAAATATCTCTATATTCGGATGGATCTATAATGGTTTCTTTATTTTTGATATCTTTTTCGATATGTCCAAAAATACGATCAGCTGGCATAAATGAATGTCCGGGAATAGGAAATATGAGTTCAACGATCTTGACATTTCTTGGAGCACAGTTTGTTAGCCAGTAAGCTACCATATCAATCATTGTAGTGTTTTTGTTTTGAGAGCCGCACCCGTCTGCCAACATTCGCACCTTCTTTTTATCAGTAAAATCAGTCTGTGAAAGTAAATTGAAAACGGCTGATGCAATCTCGTTTGAAGATTTAGAATGAACATTTTCAGTCCATGTATATATACGAACATTTTCCTTTGGGAATTTATTCGTACTAGTGCCGATTGTAATTGTGAAATTGTAAATGTACAGTTGTCTTGAATAATATGCAGCTTGGTCAGCAACTTTCGGCAAAACTTGATTTTTTTGGCAATCAAATGCTATGGCGAACGTGTTTTCATCATATTCCCGCAAAAAGTTATAGAAACATTTAGCTTTCAATTTGTGAATCCGCAATGAGGCCATCAACTGGACTTTTTCTTCATTTTGTGTTCTTTTTATTTTATCCGATAACTCTGTACATTTGGAGCAAATGTCTAGTCTTGGCGTTTTAAATCCAATGTTAAAATTTGTATTAAAAATGTTTCTAAAGAAATAATGATGAACTTTGAGATTTTCATCCTCTTGTTTATCTTGATACATTCTCCACATTTTACGAATGTTTAAATCGGACGATACATATTTTCTTTCTGATGTAGCTGATCTGCAATAGTGAGACTCAATACACTTAAACAACTGAATAAATTGCTTTACATTTTCTTTTTTTGCGGAATTCTTACTTGAAACCCTATCGCCGCCTCGATTTTAGTTTGGGATATTGCCGTATAATAAGAAGTTTTTGGATATATTACGAAGTCTATGAATACCAACACCAAGAATCTTTGAAAAGGTTCGCTGACAAACTCTTATTAATTTATATGGTTTAATGTATGTACGGACCTAAAACTTTGTATACATTTTTGACTCCGCCCGGTTTCCCACTTTACGTCTTCGACGTTTTGGTCTATGAACTTTCATGAATTTCAAAATAAAATGATCTTGGAAAGTTTTATTCGGCTTGGCATAAAATCCTTGATGAAATTTTCTAATATCTTGAGGATTTAAAGTATTGCATTTTAATTTTTCAGATTTATTATGTATACAACTTGTAATATCATCTATATTTGGTGGTTTCTTTGCAGAATACCTGAAACAATTTATTTCAGTTAAGTTACCTACCAAATGTGAAAAATGAACTTAAGTGAAAATTGTACATAAGTTAAAAAAGAATAACTTTTTGTTTATGGTAATTTACTAATTTGTTCTTGGGACTGGATCTGTTACACGTATTGCATAAGCACGACCAAACTAGAACCATGCGAAACTTACCTTTCACGCTTTTTTATATTGCGCTTCCACTGATTTTCATTGCGAATCCTTTTCCGAGTCTTATTCCCTTGCACTGGGGCTATATAGATTTCCATTTTTGATCACTTTTAAAATTAAAAACAGGAAAATAAAACTACACGGCACTGCAACACAACAGCCGGACGCCATTACACTCCTATACAAAATACTGTGCTGTGATTGGTCGAGCAGTGATAGTAGCGGTTTTGTAATTTAAGTTTTAATAGAGGCGGTCTTGTACCTAATTTCATAATTCTCACGTAATTTTTTAAGGGATACAAGCGATTTTGCATTTATATTATTTATTGAAACCAAAGAGACGTAGAGGAGGGTTGCCACTATTAAAAAAAATAATTTAGCTTGAAATGGGATAGAAGCGCTTTTGCATCTATACCCCTCACTTATTATATTTAAAACTAGATTTTGACAATAGTTTATAGGTCGGATTTCGGCAATAGAATGTCGGTTGAGTGGTCAAGGATCGGGTATTTTTAACAGGGTAAAATGAGTGGGAAAGTAAACAATATTTCTTAGTGACTAGAGCTATTATCTAAATGAGTGTGTGAACATTATAACATGATAATGAAGTAAACAATGTAATAACTGATGATGTTCTGGGAAAAGTATACAATAACAGATATTAGAAGTTAAATGAGGAAGTAAATATGTATTATATGAAACTAATGTAAATGAACCTATTGATTAATATTTATCGCTAATGAATATCGTTTAATATTATTTATGTTTACAGTTTACGATGTTAGGAGAAGCCATAACATAACATCATATCACAATAGGTTATGGACACCGTTTATATTTATAGTCACACGTCAAAAATGTTTGTTTTATTAATTAGTTTAGTTTATTTCCGATCTCGTTTACCGCACCAATATTCAAATCAAACTGATCGCGTCATATAGAGCGATAAAGGGCTGAATATCCGGCGCTCCAGCTTCGTAGCTTGCTGAATATCCGGTATCCGGCCAAACCACTATCCGTTTCATCTCTACTGCAGAGCGTACCAAAAAAATAGACATACACCAAAAAACTTACATACGCTCGAAAAACATAACCCTCCTATTTCGTAGTCGGGTAATAACCTCTTCATTGAGACAATTCCAATGAGCCCAAACACAATACCTCCATTGCGAGTTGGTGAGGAGTTGGACAGATTCCACATGATGCTGCAGCATTAGGTCAAGGTTGAAATTTTCTTCTAATATTTTTAAAGTAACGAATACAAAATTTCGACTCGATCAGACCTGTGGAGGATGCTCGCATTCAATCATCAACTAGAGTTGATAATCTTCACATGCTGAATGGATATTCTTAAATCATTGCTAAGAATTTTCTCAATCATGTCACCGTTCAAACAAAAAGAATCAACATCGGTTCAGTCGTTTGGGAGCTACGATGCTGTTTGCATTATGTTGTCTGTCAGACTGTTTGATCCGGATAATCTCTGAAACGGTTTGACCGATTTTGACGCGATTTTTACTGGCAGATAGCTGATTTTATGAGGAGTAAGTTAGAAAAAGAATTAGGGTTCCGCACAAATTAAAATCAATTCGAAATAACGACGATTTTAGGGAGCTTTAATAGCTTACGCTGAGTAAACCTTATGAGATATAATATCAAATTTATGTAGTTTGCAGATATTAAAAAGACCTACAATAAAGTCAGTGAGAGCATTTATCTATCTTTATTACGGTTGATCAAAACGAGCATTTTTGTCTTTAAAATAACCGGGAGCGAGGGTAGTACGATTCGCGCGTGTGCCCGATCAACGTCTCTTTGTAGTCAACGCGAGCGTAGCCGCGAGCAAAGCTAGTAATATAATACATACTTCTAAAGGAGATGTTAATTCATGTCAAGGTTATCTATATAATTATGTATATTTAAAACTATTAAAATTTGACTGTGAAAAAGATTGATTATCTAGTAGGAGATAATGTACACAGATATTTTCCTTGAGCCGTTCATTAAATTCTTAGGTGATACCTACTTCCTAATCTGATAACGTTTTAATTAGCTTTCAATCGTATATCGTAGTTAAAAATCTATGTTTATATGAAAAAAAATCTAGTTTTGTCTGTACATTTGTATTTTTTTTTCAAATTTCCTACATAAAAAGGACACTAATCACGAATGATTTTTTTACCTTACACATGTACATAAGGATTTAACTTAATAACGGCTTGACCGACTCGTATGAAATGTTGCACTCTCAACGGATTTTTATGAAATTTCGTAGACGGGAAGCTTTTGTCAATTCATTGTGCAAAATTTATAAGTGTGTCTAAATAAGTCATAAAATATGAATACAAATAAAAATACGAGATGAAGAAATTACGGAGTAAAAAATGTAGAACCAGTAGATATTATATGTATAACAATGAATGTTTGTTTGTTTGTACTTAGTTTATGCTTTCGTACACCATTCATCCGATCCAAATGAAACTTCATTCATTTCAAGACAACGGGTGATAATTCGCTAATAATCTTCCATTTATAAGGCTTGGATTAATTACTGATTGTTAGTTGGTATATACAACATGTAACAGGAATAACGCACACCCTCAGACACCCCAATTAGAACTATCAGTTATAATTACAATACCGACAAAACATATTTACTTGTATGTGTTTTGACATTTTTTTATTAATGAAATTAGTTATACTTACTCATTGTGGGCGAGTAGTATGGTCACATTACAAACATAAGCAAAAAATATGAAATACGCAGTCAGCAGAGGCGCACGTGAGACGAGATCGCGCGAGTTCGCAACGCAATAACCGGCGCGCGGCGCGGCATCAAGAAGTGCCGGCAAACGAAATACGAATCGTGAATAATTACAGAGTACCGAGTTATTTATGTTTAATAGATAAATTAAACAAAGGCGGCGTGTTTAAAAGTTATGTGAATTATACTTTTTCAATAAATAAAGAATGAAGTACATAACTTAGTACTTACAATCTACTGCAGTCTTGAGTTTAATTTGCACGCATACGGCGACCTGTCTTCAAAACATTTTCAAAATGTCCATCACCTTATTCAATGCACTTTATTGCCCGTTTGCGTAATTGTTGTTTTAGTTTAATTAAACACTAGTGTTACTTTTCAGTTTTTGGAAGGCGGCCACCATCCTAATTTTTAGGTCCTCGGCACTTGTCGCGTTAAAGTACACTAACGATTTAATACGTTCCCACAAAAAAAAGTCAAGAGGCGTCAAGTCAGCTGATCTGGGAGGCAATTGGACAGGTTCGCCGCGACCGATCCAGCGCTCTCCATACTCGCCATCAAGATGTTGTCGAACACTCCACGTGAAATGTGCAGAGGCACCGTCATGTTGGTAGAATACCTTTCTTAAATTGACAAGAGTTATGTCTTCTAGCAGCGTCGGTAGTCTCTCGCAAAAACAGTAAATATGACGCTCCTGTTAATCTCTCTAAGAAAACGGACCCCAGTACGTGAGTACTATAACGCCAGCCCAAACGTTAACCGATATACGATACTGGAAGGAGTCCACTCTACGTGCGTGAGGATTTTCGTGCATCCACAAATGCCTATTATGTTGGTTGTACATTTCTACACGTGTAAATGCACTTTCGTCTGTCCAAATAATGTTTCGATGCCAATTTTCCAATAACCACCGGCTGAACTCTAACCTTGGTACGTAATCACGAGGAGTCAACTCCTGACAGCGTCTCAGGTGAAATGGACGTTCGCCACACGTACATGGGACTGACGTCAAAATGTGGCGCTGCTTCTCGGGTACTGATATGGGGATTCTCGTCAAAATAATTGAGTATTTCGTTCTGAAGACGAGTACGTGTGCGGACATTGTCTCCCCGGTCTATGGTCGTGTTCGGTTGAAAAGAACCGTGGTCTCGGAGCCGCTCAGTTGCGGCTAACATAGTCCTGCGGTTTACGCTGGTACCATGCCTATTATTAAATGTTTTGCAAGCTAGTGCCACATTATCTCTACACTGTGCCAAAGTTCTCACCATTTCGGTGTAAAGAATGTTAGTATAACGAAAAGACATCGCGCCGGAAAGTTATTAAAATATTTCCAAAAACACGCTCTCACTGATAAGGACGACACAGGCGGCATGACTACTATGACTAGATTCAAATTTGACTAGCTCGTTTTGTTTTTTTAACTTTGATGACGCCGCGCCGCGCCGCCGCCGCTCGCGCCGCTCTCATCAGCTGATGACAATTGACACCGTTCGCTGAGTTTTAATTTTTATTGTTGTAAAACAATATTCTTGTAATAAATTTTAAATCTATTTGTTAAATAACATTTTTCGTTTCCAATTACACTGAAAAAAAGCCTCATTGTTTGGGTTTATGTTTCATTTTCGTTTGTTTCTACTGTTCGACGAGGGGGTAATTCATTTACTTCTTTTTGAGTATTTTTCGAATAAAAAATTACCTATATTAAAAATACCTGAAATCGATTGAGTAGCCGATTCTGAACAAACTGTTTTCACAATGTGCGTTTATTATGTTACATGTTGTATAGTTTAAGAACAAGCGACTATAAAAACAATTCGTGTAAAACCGGGCGGAGATGCATGTATTAGATGGTGACGTATGCACTTACGTTGTTTTAAATTTCGTAATATTTGTGAAAATTGGTAGTAGATAAGCTTATGTAGTATACTATCGTCTTATTAAATAAACATCGCAGCCATTCTGATCACGCGTAATAAGTGTGGCGAGGTGGCGACCACTACTAGGGTTGCCAAATTTAGAACGTAGATTTTTGGTAATTAGAAAATTTAAATACGGAAATGTTTTAAAATAAGCCTGAGGTATAATAGTCTCGTGGAAATTGTTGGCTGTACCCTAGCTGTAAGTACATGGTGGGGAGGAAGAGAGAAAACAGCAAACATTGCCAAACTGTATGAAATATGCACGTACAGCATTGTTGTTTTCATTTATTTTATGTAATGTATTCGTGTATACTATATGTAGAGATTAAAAAAATGGTACTAATGTGTACACTTATTACGAGTTATATATCTTTGAACAGGTAATCTCGATGTTGCATGATTTAACATGATGCATAATATCGACTGCGCCTATCTTCACCACAATAAAACAATAAGTTTAGCAACTTCACAATGTACACTTTTTGTTACAATGTACCTGCGTAATAAATATTTACTCTCATAATTTTTCATAACGTGCCAGGTGCCTAAAGTTTAATAACTTAAAAAAACCTGAAGATGGGTCCGCAAGTATAATAATAAAATATAACGGTATTTATAAAAAAATATTTTCAGTATTACGTATCACGATATTTTTAATTAGATACTGTAATTGACAAAATTATGTTACTTTAAAATTATTTTTCTAAGATCTGATTTAAAAAGTCAAAAAATAATATATATGTATACACGTATTGTAGAGTGGTATCCAAGAGATGGGAAGAGAAAAAAAGGAAGACCGCAGATTAGATGGGCAGACGATTTAAAAAAGATAGCAGGAGGAACGTGGATGAGGGCTGCTAAACAAAGGAACCTGTGGAAGTCACTGGAAGAGGCCTATGTCTTAGGACAAGCTGAAGTGGTTTTCGATGAAGTTTTTTGAATTAAAAATATGTACTAGTATAAGTTTCAGAAAAGAAAAGGCTATTATTATTATTATTATATGTGGACGTAGCCAGGATTTATGTCAAGGTGAGGGGTTGGGAAGACAAAATTAATGTACTTTTTTTTAAATACTACTTTGACAAAATTATTTATTCTTCCATTCTCCGATTCTGATTCCAGTACTCCAAGCGACCGCCTGCAAACACCTAGCTAGGGGCCAATGTAAGAAATATTTCATCTTATTCATTTGGTTCTCTTCAAAATAATAATCTCATATGCATCGATCAAGCTTCCTCAGACTTGATCCTATTACCTCTTTTATAAGTGACGCGGTGAAGTAAAATTATGCTTTGAATATTGAAAGATATAAAACCATTCAAAACAGTGCAAGATCTATTTAGTATTATACAGTTAGTAAAGTTTTATAAATTGCGGCAAAATTAGCAATATTTGTAAAAAAAACTAAAAGAATATTATACACAAAAACATTAGTTCTGTATTCACGCATGACAGAGCGTCCCATACCTACGCATATTTTCCAGTGCCTTCGAATTTTCCGGGCTATCTTGAGGTGGTTGACAACCCTAATTACCATTGTATTATGGCAACACTTTCACACGACACCACCGATTATATGATGTAATTTAAAATAATGTAATATATTTATGACGACGATGAGTTGCTCACTATAGTTTTGATTGTTGTAATAGAGAAACACAGAATCTTGCAAATTCTCCAGTACTAGTTTTAAGGGGCCGTGTTTTGTTTGACTTTTAATTATAATGGTGTTATTTATTCCTGCATAAAGGAAAGGATTGAATGTGAAAATTGATAATACTAGCATTTCATATTTATATAAATATTTGCCTCAGTGTACCACATTTCTTAAACGAGAACTTTATTCAATAATATTTTTTTTTACATTTTTTACAAATTTGAAAAACTTTCTAGGACTGAGTTACAGTTTTAGCACGTGAGTAAGACTTTTTCATATTTTTTTTATAAATTGGTTATGTATGTGCTACCAATTGGATTTTATTTTAATTACTAGCTGAGCCCCACGGTTTCACTCGTGTTAAATTTATTCGAACAATTCTACACCGTGCCGCGACCACCTCGCTGCGCCGTTGTTACTGCTTTGCTCCTCGGGGTCGTAGCTTGAAGTTATATAGCCTATAAACTTCCTCAATAAATAGGTTATAAAAAACAAAAAGAATTTGACAAATTTGACCGGTAGTTACAGAGATAAGAGCGTTCAAACAAACAAACTCGTGAGCTTCATAATATTAAAAATATAGTATAGGTATATTTAAGCATAGCGGTGCAGTCGTAGTAAGCCGTAATATTGAACTGGGTTCGTTCCCGCACTGAACTGATTTTTGTGTATTGATCATGTGCGATTTGTTTCTGGGTGTTAAATATTATATATTTTTTTTTTTTTCTCTATTTTTAATTTGCCTTTAGAGCTGGTGTTTGCCAGCCCCGTCGAAGCATAGGTACCTAAGTTTAACAGAAGAACACAAATTTATATTAAACTATTAATCAAATAAAAGCATTACAAACTTCCACCCCTTAAACTATCTACAAGGTGGAGAAAACGAACGGGAGATGGAGGAAAAGTATATGAAATATTGAACATATCAAATTTTCCTCAAAGCACACATTCTTTTATTTTTTAACATAATCATAACTGCATACACAGATTTTTTAAAAAGCTTACTTCTTTTTGAGTATTTTTCGAATAAAAAATTACCTATATTAAAAATACCTGAAATCGATTGAGTAGCCGATTCTGAACAAACTGTTTTCACAATGTGCGTTTATTATGTTACATGTTGTATAGTTTAAGAACAAGCGACTATAAAAATACCTGTTATCGAACCAACTAGAAATGCAAAAAACAGATATATGCATTATGTTTTTGCACCAATCGATAGAGTCTATGATAAATAAAAAATCTCTGAAATAAATTTGCCGCTGTTCGCGCATCACGCAAAAACTACTCGGTAGATTTTGATTTTTTTTTGTTTTACTTCTGAAATACTTGGTTTATTCAAAAAAAAAAAATCACTAGATCTTCATTCAGTAAAAAATTATTAAACTACGAATTTTATTATAGTTAAGCATTACGCGTTCTCCTGTCGTCCACAAGAGCGAAACGAAAATGGGAAAATATTATATTTATTTGTATTTAGCTGGTTGTTATTAAGTTATTATAGTATAAGCTATGCTTAGTTTTGTATCGTATGGTGTAGTTTAAGATTATAAAAAAATATTTTATTTTTATTTCAGAATATGTCTCGGAGAAGAATATTAGTGGGTAGTGCGGCGGGAGTCGCGGGCGCAGCACTCGCCGCTTGGGCCCTTACGGCTGATGACTCACCCGGTGTAAGTTGACACGACAGTAATTATTTTTCAAGTTATACTTTTGTCGATTTTAGTAGAAGGTAGCGCATCACGTGACGGAAGTGCCACATGATGAAGTTAACTAGGTATCAATGATAATATTATAAATAAATTTTGCAACACATGTGCTCAACAAATGCATTTACAAAGCATGTGTATAACAGTGTATAACGTTGTTCGAAAGTTAAAAATTACGCAGAATACAACAGAATGTGCTGTCAACTGTTTTACCGCATACTCCTTTGTATATTTTACGGTTTTTTTTTAATTCCAAATTAAATAAGAATTCCACCAAGGAGTTTCACATTACTAGAATAAATAAGCTAGGTCAATGATGGAACCTACTTGGAAGCGCTTTTGATCAATACATTTCTCTCACTTTAATACTAAAGAGAAAATGAGACGAAAGATGAAGCTATTGTGATGTTTTCTCACAAATGTGTTGAAAAACGTTGTATGTCACGCGTGAGGACGTTTGTTTTTACAAACTAAAAGTGTAATGAAGCATTCATTCATTCAGCTGACACGTTAGTTATTAACACATTTATTAATCATAAACTGTTACATATCTCATTAGCTTGGTGGTCCTATGTGTAACTGCTATTCTCGAGGTCCTTGGTTCAATTCAATGCAATTTATGGATTTTTCTATGCAATTCTCTGTAGCTGCTATCAGTTTGGCTATCGATTAATGGCAATAGGATCGCCCCCTGTTACATGGGACATAAAAACTTACCCGGTGAACTATAGGTGTACGCTATATGTACACCTATGCCTAACAATTCGAGGATACATACGTGACGGTATGTATGTACAGAATGATTCCAAAACCCAACACTTTACTATACACTACAACACTTTAATATTATTGGCAAAATATTATCTAGAACAGGAAATATGCCAAAAGTATTCCGTAATACATTTATACTATTTTTGTAACAAATGTGTTATATGTTGTAATTTTGCCAAGAATTTACGATACAATTATTTCATTTTTAGTAAGCAATGAAAAGCATAGTAAGCTAATAATAATTTTAGTAAGTATGGTTCGGGTGTGTTGGTGGCAATTTGTTCATATAAATTTAACACGGACGAAACCGTTGGTCACTCCTAGTACCTATATAATATCTTCACACGATTGTTATCATAAATAGCAATGGTATTCGTAAATCCACAGAGTTGGTACAAACCGGCAACCGTGGCGGCGAAGACTGAACGAAAGAAGCGTCCACTACCAACAAGGTCGGATCAAGTTGCCAGCCTTCAAGCAGGGCACACGTACGACATCCTGATCATTGGTGGCGGTGCTACTGGTGTTGGATGCGCTCTTGATGCTACTACCAGAGGTATCTTTATGTTTCAATTAACAATATCGAAACAAACTCGGATTGGAATTGTAGATTTTACACCGTTTATTGTCTCTATAAACACTCTATGGTAGTTTGAATAGCATAATCACATTCTAAAACGTTGTCGAACCTCTTTTTTGTGAAGAAGAGTAAAACTCAAAATCTATCGTAGATATTAAAAATCAAGCCTCTTTTGTGGATGGAACAGTAGGTTAAACTCTAATTTTATCCTATTGACAATAGGTCATACATAACAAATAGTAGAATATAACACAATATCTATCGCACAGACAATCAAGCCTTATTGTGTATAATAGAATACTACAAAAATGTATCGTAAGGACAAACAATCCTCTTTGTGTATAGTAGAGTACGACTCAAAATCTATCGCACAGACAATCAAGCCTTATTGTGTATAATAGAATACTACAAAAATGTATCTTAAGGACAAACAATCCTCTTTGTGTATAGTAGAGTACGACTCAAAATCTATCGGATAGACAATCAAGCTTATTTTGTGTATAGAACTGTTTGCTCAAAATTTGTTCTAAGGACTAGACGTTTGTACAGTAAAAAAAAGGTCGATTGAGTTTCTTGCCAGCACTTTTCGATGACCAGGATGCTTTCTGAAATGGTAGTAGTATTTTGACGTTCATAAGTGCTTCTTAGGTCCTAAAGTATTTTTGGATATTGGTTTTGTCAAAGATAATTTAATATTAGACCTACTACATTCAAAGTTTTATCTTCACAAGGTCTTCGAACTGCACTAGTCGAAGCCGACGACTTCGCAAGTGGCACTTCTAGCCGCAGCACGAAATTAATTCACGGCGGTGTGAGATATTTACAAAAGGCGATCATGCAACTGGACTACGAACAGTATAAAATGGTGAAGGAGGCGTTGCACGAGCGCGCCAACATGTTGGAAGTTGCACCACATTTGACAAGGCCTTTACCTATATTGCTACCTGTTTATAAGTAAGTTCTTTTTGTGTTTGTTGACGTCACGTCATATTCTAAGCTCTTATGTTCCTCCAGCTCGTATGACGACATGATTTCGAGGCAATACATACAAGTGTTGGATTTAATATAATGGGGGGGGGGGGCACGGTGGTTACTGCCAATCCTACAAGAGGGTAGTAGTTAGCGATGAGTGCATTAGGAAAAGCCCTACAACCATGGTCTTTTGACTGTCCATAATAATGTAAAAAAAATTGTATCCCGTACGCCAACAACCTGATGTATTTAGTTAATTAGTCAATATCAATGATAATAATGTAAATCAATTATCAGGAGTATTTTTCTTGACTAAATGTTATTTAACTTTTTTTTAATAAACATTATTTTAGTTTGATTAATCATGTCGCACTTGTCGCATCTCTCCATTTTACCTTATACTTAACGCGCCAAAAGATATATCTACTTATAAATTCAAAAATTGTATTGAAATTCATGATTTTTTCGTCAGATGGTGGCAGGTGCCTTACTACTGGTTCGGCATTAAAATGTACGACCTCGTCGCTGGAGACCGGAACGTGAAGAGCTCCTACTATTTATCAAAAAAGAACACTCTCGAACTGTTTCCAATGTTGAAATCGGACAACTTGTGCGGCGGTATCGTGTATTACGACGGTAACAATCTACATATACTTCTGTACCTACTTTAAATAAAGCACAAGAGACTGTTTGTTTGACTGCGCTAATATTTGGAACTACCATTCCGATTTGGAAAAATCTTTTTCTATTTTATACACTATTTATTAACGAAGGTAATATAGTCTATAGAACTTCACGCTACAAGCGGAGCGGAGTAGTAACTATTAACGTCAAGCAATCTGGTAAACTGTAGATAAGTACGGGAAGAGAGAACAATGAAATGCTACACGCGTGCGTTGACGGCGAGGTGGAGAGTTGGTCGAATATAACAAAAAAGAAAACCAACTTCAATGATTTTGAGGAATTCCATGATGTATGTGGTGTGTTCGAAGTCGAAGGTCTAATGTCAATGAAATTGAAATGGGACCTCCTTTGAAATATCCCCTTTCCAACGAAAAAATAATCATTTAAATCGATTCGTAAACAACGAAGTTATACCTGACCATCCATAAAAAAAAAACAATCGAATTGAGAAGATGTTTATGATATAATTTTTAGGTCAGCAGGATGACGCTCGTATGAACCTGGCTATAGCGCTAACAGCTGCTCGGCATGGTGCCACCATCGCGAACCATGTCAGCGTCACCAAGTTGCACAAGGTCGCGGGAAAACTTAGCGGAGCGAGACTTAAGGTTAGTTCCGTAAACAGTTCTGACAGGCCAGTTAAGGACAAACCTCGTAGCTCATTTGAGCGTGAGACTTTTATAATCTGGCATATCATACATGGAGGATGTATCTCTATTGTTATTATTAGGTACTTTTTTTGTTATTGTTATATGATATCACACAATCTATATTATTAAATCTGTACAGTTAATTTTTTGTCCAAATTTCTTTTTTTTTTTTTTTGAACTGACTACACTGTTAGCCTTAGGGGCCCTATCCAAAAACAGAGCCGCTGCGGCTTTTACAGCTTCACCGGACTTGATTGTCCAAATTTCACGATAGGCATACTATATGAATGAAACTGATCACGAATATACCTTTTTTTGTCTGCCTGCCTGTTTGTATGTCCAAATTTAACTCAAAAGAGCTTGACCGATTCTTATGAAATTTTCTACGTAGGATGCAATCATCTGTCAATAGATAGGATATAAGAAATTTCAATATAACTTTTAGAAATAGTTAAAAAAAATTATTTTGTTAATAATTTTCGTCAATTATAACTGATTTCATGAAATTTTGTACACGGGAAGTAGATATAAGTAATTATATAATAGATGAGCTATGACAATTGTCAACATTACTTCTACAAATCGAAAAAATGAAAAAAAAATCAACCGATTCTGATCAAATTTTGTAGACTGGAAGCATACATTATACCATAACTTTATTGAGGGTCTAAATGAATCGTTAATAATACATTAGAAGTCTAGAATAGAATAATTAATTTTCAACCGATTTTGATTAAAATTCCACAATTGATACGGCATATAAATTGTTAACGATATGAGTATAAATAAAATTACGAGATAATTACGGGCACACCGCTAGTTTTATATAGTTTTCCTATATATATCCACGGAAGTTCAATTATTCGATGTATTCCCGACGTATTAAGACTGACTGAAACAAATATATATAATTACATTTACCTTCATAAGAGTTTTGAAGAAATTCTTTCATATTAACATTTGGGGGAGAGGTATTACATAACTTTCTTATTTTTGCATCCACGGGGGGTTTCTAACATCGTTGAAAGTTTTCTTACGTAATACTTGAAAAACCCTTTATGTGTATTTCGGCAGCTGCATTTAAAAACCTGTTCCTGCACTAGGTTTAGCGTGTTACCATCTTGGGCCACATAGTTTCTTATCGTCATGAATAAAGATTTTACAAAATACTATGTTTATTATTTTAATATGGAACAATTTATAATCAAATTTTTTTTTAAACTCCAATCTATTTATCGCTTTTATTGGTTTCAGGATGAACTAACGGCAAGGAGTGGGACATCAAAGCGAAGTGCATCATTAACGCGACCGGCCCCTTCACCGACAGCATCAGGAAAATGGACGATATCAATGTTAAAGATATATGCTGTCCATCGTCTGGTGTGCACATCGTTTTGCCTGGTTATTATAGGTTAGTTACATAGTGTTGTCTAACGGCCGTTTTCAAAATATATCTGAGGTTGCTTTCCCCGATTTGTAACAAGTACTATCTTTTACTTAAGACAGATATCGGCTTCTTTCTTATCTATTCCAGCTATAGGATATGGATATATATTATGTAGATACGAAAAACTATCCATTGATAGATCATTGAAAGATAAGTAAGGACAAAAGTTTATATTTGGTTATCTTTAGTAACTGAAACAACGGATAGATATGTTATTAAAAACGACCGTTAAATGATTCGCCTGTCGTTAGTTTTTGAAGTGAAAACTTCTTTAGCTTCCTTGTGATTTGAAAGTCGATGAAACATGAAACGAAAAAGCGAAAGTTTGTTGTTGCCACACAATAATGAATTTTATGAAATCACTAAATAGGTACGAAACCAAAACCTTTTAGGCAACACTTATGACATTCTGTTACTGATTAATATTGTGTTAGGTTACCATGGATATTTCAAATGTGCATTAATTGGAAATGATATTGAGAATAATGATTGTGAGTACTTGTATGTACATTTTAATACATACATACATACATAAATCACGCCTATTTCTCAACGGGGTAGGCAGAGACCACGTCCTACCACCTGCTACGATCCTGGCATACCTCTTTCGCTTCTTCAACATTCATTTATCTTTTCATGCATGCTAGTCGGTTTAGAGTACTCTTGACCTTACCTTTCTTCAGAACGTCTCCGATTTGATCGATAACGGTTCGTCTAGGCTTTCCTCTTCAAACGAATCCTTTCACACTCGCATCATAAATTTGTTTAGACATTCTTCTTTCATTCATCCTCTCAACATGCCCAAACCATCTAAGCATCCCTTTCTCAATTCGTGTGACTATATCTTCTTTCACACCACAAAGCTCTCTTATCACACTATTTCTTATCCTTTCACTCCTAACATACCTCTTAGCGCTCTCATTTCTATTGCATTTAATTTACTTTCATGATTTTTCTGCCACACCCAGCTTTCACTTCCGTACATGAGTGTTGGAACACACTCCTCTATGCACAGCCAAACGAGCTTTCATAGAAATACTCTGGCTGCTCATAAAAGAGTGTAACGCCTCATTCACCATATTACCGGTATTTACTCTCCTTCCTATATCTCTCTCACACTTTCCATCTCTGGTAAACATCGATCCCAAGTATACAAAATCACTTACTTGCTCCAGTTCATCCTTATCAATCCGGACACATACTTCTGTCAAGTTTTCTCTCTTTTCAAACACCAAAACTTTCGTCTTCTTTGCATTTACTTACATTCCCTTTCTTTCCAAAGCCTCATTCATAATAGTCACCATCGCTTGCAAATCCTTAGCCGACGATGCAAGTAAAACTTGATCATCAGCGTAAAGAAGACATTTGACAAGTAACTCGTCATTCTCAGTCTACAATCACTCTCTTTCAAATCTGTTAGACATGAATAGGTTCAATAACTATGGAGACGCTACACATCTCTGTCTGACACCCTTTTGGATATCAATCCATTCAGTGTATGCTCCATTTATTCTAACACAAGCACTGGAATCCTCATAGAGAGATTTCAATGCTCGTATCAGATCCCCTCCAACCCCAAGCCTAGACAATGCCAACCACAACTCATTCCTCATCACTTTGTCATAGGCTTTTTCTAAATCCATGAATGTACAAAAGACTTTTTGGTTTGTTGCCAAATATTTTTCAATTATGCACCTTAAGGAAAAGACCTGATCCGTACATCCCATATTCTTTCTAAATCCCGCTTGTACATCCCATATTCTATCATCTGTTTCTAACATAACTCTTTCAATTATTACTTTAGCATACAGTTTGCCGACAACACTGAGAAGGCTAATTCCGCGGTAATTTTTACAGTCTTGTTGTGACCCTCTTCTCTTGTATAACGGCACGATCACAGCCTTGCGCCAGTCTCCCGGTACCCGACTAATCTCCAACACAAGTTGAAAAGGCGGTACAACTGACTTGCTACCATGTCCAGCCTTCAAGCATTTCGACAGACACCCTGTCATACCCCGCAGCTTTACCAGATTTCATACTTTTTAATCCTTTCATAATCTCTTCCATACTGATGATGCTGTCAGGTACACTTTCGTTCATTCCAAAAGCAGGTACTTCCAATGGCGCTAGCACCTATTCCCTTTCAAACAAATTTTCAAAATATTCCTTCCATCTGTTCAATACATATTTTTCTCCTTTTATAATACTTCCACCCTTGCTTCTGATTTTAGATAACTCTGAGTTTGTTGTCTTTTTAATAAACATGAAATTAGTGTGTATTTGATCATTTTCTGAATAAAAAAAAACATAGATGTAAAGATTTCACTTTTACCACGTGTGAATTGCACACATAATTTTTTTTTTTTAGAACTGGCTATACTGTTAGCCATAAGGTTCCTGGAGCTTCAGACGGTTATTACAGCTTCACCGGGCTTAGAGATCTGTCATTAGTTGTCACTTTAATCGCAGAGTTAGAACATAATATATTAGGCTCTGTTGTGACGCGTGCTAGCGTGCGTCTTTACCTGTGGTTTTGACATTAGCGTGTTACTTTCCATCAACGCAAACCGTTAAAAAAACATCGTGTTGGCGCGTGCAACGCACGTCGATTGAAAAGCAATATATCTAAACGCCTCCGTTCAGATGTGACACGTGAACATTTTTTTAAATCGTTATAGGTTTAGTGTTGTGGCCACAATCTCAACTAATCTTTAATGACGTCGAGGCCCAAGATGGTGGCACGCTAAGCCAAGTGGAAGACTGGCTCTCAAGTGCAGCTGTCGGAACACATCTATTGGTGTTAGGCGACAGATTTTCAACTTGAGGGTGGTAACTAGTCATGCGGGCATTAGAAAAAGCCTACCACCATGCTTAATTACGCTCATCCACTTTTTTATATATAGATGTAGCCTAGCATAATTATAGTAGGTAACTGTAGTATGCGTTCATAAGCCATCTTCTGTGAATTTACAGCCCAGAACACATGGGACTGTTAGACCCGGCGACATCCGATGGCCGAGTCATCTTTTTCCTTCCGTGGCTGAAAGGTACAATCGCGGGCACAACGGACATGCCCTGCCAAGTTACCCACAACCCGAAACCCACTGAAGATGAGATCCTCTTCATATTAACTGAGGTCAAAAACTACTTAAATCCTGATGTGGAAGGTGAGTTTTAAAATAGTGATCATATTTTTCTTTTCTTATTGCTCTAATACTTTTTTTTGTAATATGAACATTTTATGTAGGTACTAAATATTCTTCGCCTAGTGGTCGAAATAGACTAGTTGAATCTTTTTTAAATTTGGTCTTAAATTATTAACTATTGTCCGATTTATCAATTTTTTTAGGTCCTAGAAAACCTCAAAACTTTTTAAAAGTTTAGTTTTCGTAAACAGTGATAATACTGTCAGCCATATTAGTCTATATCTCTGCTGTGACATAATACGAGTCGAAAGCAAACATTTGACATTTAGCAAACGTTCACCATTGTAAAAATTTACATTAATGTCAATGTCCTGAGACTCTTTAGAGTCCTATGATGTCACAACATGGCCGGACAGCATTGTCAGAGTTAAAAAATAAAACGTTTTTTAAATTGTAAATATGTAGCCATCTTACACTTTTAATATTTGAAATCGGTAAATATTGGTTTCATAAGTCGAATAACACACAAAATATTTATTGCACCAAATTTGATATGAGTCAAGTATTAAGACAAGTAAGATAGGACCATAATCGTTATTGGAAATTTGAGGAAGATATAATGTTATAAATTTACATGGTTCTGTTTCCAATTTTTTTATTGATAACAACACTAAACCTCGTCAATAGCTATTAAACAACAAAATAAAAGGAAAACGTCAGTTGACTTAATAGAGGAGAAAAAGGGCTTTGCCTATTTATTTATAGATAGGTGCATATTTTTTAAATTTATCTGTTATCACTTATCACTCAATAACTGAATTTGAAAGTGTGATTATACTCCACCACTACCAGCGCATTTTCCAATGCTCAACAGATTTGCTTACAACTATTGAATTGAAAAGGTGTCGCCAAGCACCTGTAGGTTTGTTCCGGTACATCAGTACCTGCAAATGAAGACACGGTGGTATATTGTGGACAACGTGTAAATGGTTGCCACAGGAGGGTAACGGCAATTTGGGCCAATTAATATTGCAGGTACATAAAATCAGGGCAGAGCGGCAGCAGCACAAAGAAATTATTAAGAACAAAAAAAAAAAAAACAATGTGTTCTCACCGAGACCAAATAGCGCCTTAGGCACGTGGTTGCACTAACTCACGGGACACTATATTTTACCGCCATCTATGGTCGGCGAGCTGTACATACTAGTCAAGCGATACGAAACTTGCTGCAAACTTAGGGTGCAGTGGTGTGTTACTAATAGTTAACTGCAATTTTCCTACGTGGCACAAGTTTCCACATATTATTACGTTTAACAATTGCTCCGCCTCCAAACCCGTTTTTGAACAGATGATATTGAAAAATCTCGTAAGCAAAACCACGAACGCTGAAATATATTTTGTAATATTCTAGTTCGTCGTGGCGATGTGCTGTCTGCGTGGTCAGGGATCAGGCCGCTGGTGTCGGACCCCAACAAGCCGGACACGCAGTCCCTGGCGAGGAACCACATCGTGCACACTTCGCAGTCGGGGCTGGTCACCATTGCTGGCGGCAAGTGGACTACGTATAGAGCCATGGCCGCTGAGACCATAGATGCCGCCATTGAATGTAAGTGCGCCAATACCTACGTATTGATCCGTACAAAGTTTGTTTCAGGATTTATAGAGGAAACCAATAACTAACACAACCAACAACATACACAAACATGAACGCAAGCATGCACGCACGCAGTGTATCGTAAAAAAATACGATTCTATTTTTATTATTATTTATTGGCATTTTAAAATAATATTTTATGGATGGATATGTGTAAAAAGCTATTGTGTAAGTTTGAGCTCTTAATATTAAGATTATTATTGAAGTGAAAACTTCTTTTAACCTACGCATATTTTTAGATGAGATAAAATCTCTGGACTCGCGACACCGTTACGAGACGCAGCTATAGTGTGTGCATATATGCATGTACATAAAGAAGACCGAGAACACGTCTTTCATAAAAGAATATTAAATGTATTTTAAAGTTTCTAATAATTAATAAAATACAATTCATAAATAAAATGCAATTCATAACACTATAACTAAGTTTTCACTTCTGTCGGCACTCTCGGAGTGCAACCCGTACTTTTTTTCTTTCTTAAATTTTTATTTTCCATAAAATACACTTGTTTTTACTTTTGAAATTTGTAGTTCATCCAGTTCACAAAAATGACTAATACGTTTTCTTGTAGAAAATTGGACGCTCTACAAAAAAGTTCTCGTATATTTTTACAATAAATGTACTCCCTTCATTATTAAGTACTTATTAAAGTTCAAGGTTTTTTCGACAGTTTTCTTAAATGTCTGTTACGTCTCACAAAACTTATCACGATGGTGACGATGGTTACGATGGTCACGCATTATAAGTACTTAAAATAACGTCTAAACGTATACATTTTAAATTTTCGTGCAAACGAGACCGAAGAGCGAGTGATGTCATACGTAGGATCGCGCAGAAAATTATATGGAAACATAAAGTGTCGCACCAATTGGGTAACATTCGCTTACACACGAATGACGTCATGCGCTGTTGTTGGTGTTTCGTTTGACATGAAAAACAGTACAAAAAATTTTCATCTTATTTATTCATTTAAAAATATAAATATATATTATTATCCAAAAAAAGATTCAATAATGATTAGGAAGATAATTTTCAACAATTTTTTTATATACTTTCCGGTTGCATCTCAAAGTTTTACTTCGTTTTTTCTTTGAACTGAGAAAGGTACAGGCTTCCGCTGGAAGGCCCGGGATCAAATTGCCGACTATGCCAAACATGTATCATGGCAATAATTTAAAGATATTTCATTTTTCTCTCTTCTAGCTGCGAATCTCAAGCCAATATTCAAGGAAAGCCAGACCGACGGGTTCTTGATAGAAGGAGCGCACGGCTGGACACCCACTATGTATATTCGATTAGTACAGGACTTCGGGTTGGAGATGGAGGTAAGCATACCTTAGGTATCTTTATCGACGCTGGGTGGTAGAACAGGATATGTAATTCTGTCCGATTGGAATGCGATCTCTAAGGTGTAACACCCGGCATAGTAATGCCTAATTTAGGCGTATCGTATTCTGAGATCAGACAGTGTATACCTAAGTATCCAGCAGTCAACCGTGGTCGTCAAACGGGGTGGTAGGGAACTGTCCTGGACTGTGTTGCAACCACCATGCACACAGTGATAAACCCTTTCACAGTGATTATTTTTCAGTTTGTCGTGTTTCTGGATACTTACATATAACAATAACCTGCTAAAATCTTTTTTTAGAAAAACTGTTTTGGTTTAAATTTTCCTGTAGGTATCTAGAATTAGTAAGTTGTGCAATAAATTCAATAAACTCGAAATTTTAGGTATTAATTTAATGTTTAACCAGGTCACTTACATTTTACCATACCATCACGCCTGTATCCCCGAAGAGTTACAGGCAGAGGTGTACTTATATACACTCACAGTTCGCCGAACCTATTGCTAAATTATTTTTAAAACTATACTTCTTTTGTCGCGTTTAGTAGAGGGTAAAGTTGATAGCAGCGCGCGCATCATTGTGGCGGAAGTACAACATGATAAAGTTAACTATAAATAATAATACGTAATGTAAATAAATTCATTTTGCTGACTTCTATTTTTACATAACAAAAAGATGAAGGTCAGTAAAATTAATTATTGACATTATTATCTTTTATGGCTAACTTCATAACGTTGTTGCACGCGGGATAAAAATAATGGAGCTTTTTTCTTGTTATGCCAAAGAAGTACCTATAGCTTCACATTCACATTTTCGTGGTCATAATCTAACCTAAAGTAGTTAAGTAAGCCTTGAAATAGAACTGACTGTCAAATGCAATTAATTGCCTTCAAGTTGTGGTTTTATTTAAATGAAGTACTTATGTTGAATTTTAGGTAGCGCAACACTTGGCTAAGTCGTATGGCGACAGAGCATTCGCTGTTGCTAAAATGGCTTCAATGACAGGCAAGAGATGGCCCATTATAGGCAAGAAAGTCCATCCGGAGTTCCCTTACATCGACGCCGAAATCAGGTACATGTCGTATTAAGCAAAGCGTGCAGAAAAAAAACTTACAAAATTGTGGTACCGACAGATTAGTTGGGGTGTTTTAAAAGTGATGTTGTCGTAATATGAGCTGGAAATAGGAGTTACTAACACTAAAGTTGTCACAATTTTTTTTCGCAATGCCTTTCAATATTTTTTTTATCGGAGAAAAATAATTCTCGCGCAAAAATTCCGTCTTACTTACTTGGTAAAAGTTATCTAATTCTTGGCGGGATCTCAGTCTATCATGTAGTGGATTTAATAATTAAACTATAGGTATAACTTATACCTAATTATAAATAATATCAAGAAACATGTTAAGCTTTCAAAAAAACTCCCCGGAAGTTCTATTATATAAATATGACACATAAGATGTGTGAAGATGACGTCAAATTTAAGTCATACGTTCACTGGATACTTAATCGATAGATAAATTATTACTATTAATCTATCAAATTTATGAGTTAATCGATGTTTTACCAAAACTATCTAACCAAGGAGTTTCGTTAGAACGCGCAGGCGTACTTTATCTTTACAGATGACGTCACAATCCATGCGGCTATCAAATGTATGAAGTTTGTTATTATTAGGTACGGCGTGCGGGAGTACGCGTGCACTGCGGTCGATATGATCGCGCGCCGGCTGCGGCTAGCGTTCCTGAACGTACAGGCCGCTGCTGAGGCTCTGCCCGCCGTCATCGACATCATGGCTGAGGAACTCAACTGGAACGAAGCGGAGAAGAATGTAATTTATTTCAATTCTTTATTTTCCCAACACTCATAAATTCTTGCACGCAGTGACAGTTTTACATGTAGTCCATTGCCCCGGGCGAAATATTTTTTAAATTCTTTATATAATTTTAGAGATACGGCTTATCGTAATAATAAAGATCTGAACCGGGACGCGAGTTTGACCAGCCGCGGATCTAGAGTTTAAGTTTGGAGAGAGTTAGAGATTGAAGATTTTCGAAGATTTAGCATCTAATACATTTTAAAAATTAATACAATTTTTGAAATTGTATTTAGTAAGAGGGGGGGGGGGTTGGTATGGATATCTCATGACTCATGGCCCCTTATGACAAAAAATAATAGAAATGTACCAAACCGGGTGGGACGCCGCAACTAATGTTAGAAACCGCGAAAAGCCCGGTTAAACCGAGACGTATGGCTAACCTAGATATAGTTCAAGATGATAACACGCTAGGTAAGATTGTGGGGGGACTGCCATGGCTCTCAAGTGCAGCTGCCGGAACACACCTATAGATGAAGGTGAAGGTGGCAGCTAGCCAGGCAAACATTGGAAAATACCACCATGTTATGTAGTTAAAAAATATTACAAAAAATAACATTATTAATATTGGATACAAAATTACTTATTATAATTCTACGTCTACCATTTAAGCATTTTTGAAATGATTTAACAATGTTTTTCCTATCAATGAAATTACTAATTCTTCATTTTTCAGCGACAAATGAAAGTAGCTAGCGAGTTCCTCGCCAACGAGATGGGCCAAATGGTGAACCGAGCGAGTCGCGACAAGATACCCATCAACCTGAGTAAACAGGAGATCCAGACGTACATTAAACGGTTCCAGATCATAGATAAAGATAGAAAAGGATTCGTATCTATCAACGACATCAGAAGAAGTCTCAAGGTACATTTAACAGATATAATTCTATATTTACTTATAAATTTGCATAGATTTAGATTATGTGAGCATAATTATATTAATATTTATATACCTGGGCGATGGAGCTTCGTCCGGCTTCTTGAAAAAGAAAACCTATTCAGGTAAACTTGGGGAAACAGCTTTATCTAAATACAAAAATTAAGGACGTTTCCAAGAAATTAATAACTTATATAATATACAAGAAGTGCTCACTATATAATTAGTATGAGTCCAACATAATATTGTGAATATGATGAGTCTTTTTGTCTCACTAATTTCGATTTTCTTAATAACTACTCCAGAGCCACCTATCGGACCATAACGTAGCTATGAATCACCGTCTCGAGAAAACAAATATGTATATTATGTAAATATGATACCTCAATCGGTCAAGTGATTCAGAAGTTACTCGATATTTCACCGAATAATAATAAGTTGGTGTATTTAAATACACACATAAATCACGCCTCTTTCCCAACGGGGTAGGCAGAGACCACGCCCATCCACTTTAGAGTAGTTTAGTTTAGAGTACTCTTGACCTGACCTTTCTTCAGAACTTTCCCGATATGCTCGTGGAACTTTCGTTTAAGCCTTCCTCTTCCAGCATTCCCATTCACACTCGTCTAAAAAAAATTGTTTAGTCATTTTTCTTTCATTCCTCCTATCTACGTGCCTAAGCCATCTAAACATCCCTTTCTCAATCCGTGTGACTGTATCTTCTTTCACACCACAAAGTTCTCTTATCCCACTATTTCTTATCCTGTCACTCAATTTCACCCCTAATATATTTGTTAGCGTTCTCATTTCTGCTGCATTTATTTTTTAAATAAGTAAAATTTTAAGTGAAATAAATGCAGTATTTTAATATATTGTATAAAAACGTGAAAATATGTAAACAGTCTAAGAAATAAAAATATTTGTTATAATATACCTATGCCGATTTTAGAGTATGGGTGTGAAACCAACCGACGCAGAAATAAGTGCAATTCTGTCTGAGATAGACGTCACTTACCACGGCCAGATGGAAATGCAAGACTACCTGCAGGTAGAATGAAGGGATTTCTTAGAATCGAGGAACGGGTTTATGCTTATGTCCGTATTAACTTTGGGAAACAGTTTTGGTTGGGGAATAAAGTTTTGGAATTGTGCACAATATTAGAAAAGTACTACAAAGTATTTTGTGAGTTATATCGTGCGTTGCCATGTAACAACTACACGCTCCTTCGGGAAATTTCACGGAATATTCGCGGCATAAATTTTAAATTTTGGACACAGATTAAAAACCAAATCAGTTGGGTCGAAAAAGTCTCCTAAACTGTTTACACATGGTATTTGTTTATTATATATTATAGCTTGTTAAGTTTTTATATTATAAATATTGCGCATAATTTTAAAACACAAACGTGTTATATGAAAATCTTTAGTGCATCACCATTTTTTGTAGTATTCTCTTACGTTGATAAACGTATATCAAATTTTATTACGAGCAAAAATTTTTTTAAATAAAACTAAACCTAAAAGAAGTAAAAAGTTGTTCTTCTTAGAATAGGTATAAACCGTCATAAAATAACATATGTAAGTAGCTGTTATAACGTTAAATAACAGCTTACTGTTATAACTGAAAAGCCAGTTAATATTACATTGATATTGCTATATCAGATTAGCTGTACCCCACGGTTTTACCCATGTTAAATTTATTCGACTAACTAACTCGACTATCATCGATATTCCAATTTCCTGTACACTACAGTTTTCTAGATTACTTCACATCTTTCATGGTTACTTCTCCGCAACTTAAGATCGTAGCTTGAAGTTATATAACATAACCTATAACTTTCTTAAATAAATAGGCTATAAAAGACAAAAAGAGTTTTTCAAATCAGTCTGGTAATTTCAGAGATGAGTGCGTTCAAAAACTAAACAATTTCATGAGTTTTATAATATTAGTAAGCATAGATTAAAATAATTTCAATTTTTCTAATATATTGCAGTAAAGATATTCATATGACATAATATGTGTCTCGTTCTATGTTGCTTTTGTTGACGCGGTAGTGTTGTGTCCACAGCACTACGGTGAGGAGGTGACCGGGGAGCAGTTGCACGAGATACTGAGGGAGATCGACACTAACATGAATGGACAAGTCGAGCTCGATGAGTATCTCCAGGTTCATATCGTTAACCGTTTCAACTATAACATCATACCTATTTATTGAATTGAGTTCAGAAGTGCATGCTACCAATTTTTATTGGAACTGGATTGTTTTACTAGCGTTTTTTGACACTTATTGCTTTCCATTTACTGTTGCTTTTCCTTATAGTTGGTACACAAGTTCAATTTTCAATTTTTTTTTATAGTCCGAAGTGATTTCTTTTACTAACTTTATACTTTTTTTGTACTGTTGCTTTCCGTTTCTAAATATAATCTAAATTATATATTATAATTTGCTAAGTTCCATGTGATTTTTTGTGTGAATGGTTGTGGGTTGGCCTAGCTAAAACAACATCATATACTTTTAATGTCACAAAAAGTATAGAACAAGGATACAAGGATGACCTTTTATATATAAACCATTTGTGTTAATTTGATTGGGCCTGAAAGTGTATAATGTATATTATGTGAAATAATCGAGTCTTGTGTAATTTGCTTCCTTGTGCTTTTTAACAATCTTCGTTTACTGCTTAATTATTTTGTTATATTTTCATTACCTTTAAAGTGTTATTTTTTGCTTGTTATTTTTAGATACGATTCCGTATTTGTTATTGAGGGTTTAGTTTGTTATATTATAGTGACAGGCAGAACACATGAATTCAGCAGTTAATTCACTTTTCCTATATTAATCATAAAATTTTTCGTATGGTTACATTTTTGAATTTCGAAATAAGCTTAGTTACCTACCTACAGCAATTTTTTTACTTAACACAAATTAATATTATATGCAATTTTTTGATATGCATAATACGAAACGCTAATAATGTACTAACCGATATGATATATGATGATGATAGATGATGTCCGCAATCAAGTCTGGTCACGTGGCGTACTCCCGGTTCGCTCGTATGGCCGAGATGGAGGAAGAACATCACGAAAAGGAAAAGCTGAATAAGAAGATTACTGTCGAGAGAAGCGGCGGAGGACTCTAGGAAATTAAATTATAACGAGGTGAGTATCTTTATACATAATTATTTAATTATGATCAACGTAGAGCGTAATCTAAAAGTCTCTTTCTTGACAGTGGCGTACTAAGGAAGAAGTTGAAGGAGGTAAAAAGGAATGCTAAAAATTTCTTGGATATATCTTCAATTTTAAAATTAGGGGTAGATATAACTAGCTTTGGTATGCCTTTCGGTTAAAAATATGTACAATTGTACATTGGTAGGTATAGCAATTTTTTTTAATCATCCGTATTTAATATGAAGATATGATAATTAGCAAAATATTACATTATTATAAATACTAGCGATCGACCAGCGACATTTGGTCATAGACTATTTTCTTTTTGATATTTACAGTATCCATAAAAAATGATTATTATCTACATCACTTGCTGTCCCTTTTCGTTGAGTGACAATGTCAATATTTTGGGGGGTCTAAGTTCAATGCCAATTCTCTGGTTAGGATTCGCAGTATTAATTTATTTAATTTAATATATTAGTAACAGATATTATAGATACATTTTAGCTTTCTGCACTCCTCCATATAAACTTGAACCATGCCAAATCTCACAGTTTTCCGTGCACTCAATATGCTGGAAAAGGTACCGAAAGCTTTTGCCTCGCGTATTAATATATAGATTAATTAACGTGTCCCCTTCTTATGACATCGGGTCTTTAGAGTGTAACATAAAGAGATATATATGCAGGCCAGCAAAACAGCAGTTAACACCGATGGATGGATGGATGGATTGCTAATCTCTCGGTGGTCACCATTGTGTTTGAATTGTACAGAACAGTGCCGTCAATTTGCCGAGCCACTATTACAAAGAATTAGACGATGAAAATCGATAATATAAGTTAATTATGGTGTATAAGATTTAAAAAAAAATCTTTCTTTATTTCAGCTTAGCTTTGACAAAAAAATATTGCAACAAAATAGAAGACGCTACTTACTCAAAACACACAAGTATTACTTCTCAAATTTAGAATATGATTATAATAGTTAGATGTAAATGTTTATATATAAAAAATGCTAAGACATTATATGCATGCCCCTTGAGTCCTTGTCTATTAGTTATATTATAAGTGACAAAATCAATACATACAATCAAAAATGTTTGATAGTTATTACTAAAAATTATTTAGAAATTTGTTAACAATTTTTACAATGTTTTAACTTTAAAGATATGAGAAATTCAATTTAATTTAAGAATTATTTATTTTATATTGTAAATTATTTAACTTTTAAGATATACCTATTGTATTTATGATATTGTTATGGTATTTTTTGTTATTTATTAATCGGCTTGATGAATGTAAAATGTATAAAGGTTATAAACGTTGAGTGTTATCGATAAGAGACATCTATAGAAAAAATACTCTTTACAATTTTATATTTTTCTATTATATATACTCTGTCACTTTCAAACGAAATAACATAATAGATTTTTTACGTGTTGTGTCGTTCACTGGTCGACGTAATTTCTTGTCCTTGCTCTCTTATATTGAAAAAATATTCAGCTTAAACACTTAACGTTTATAATCTTTACATGTTATTGACGCTGTCTTATAGCGAGACGCGAATACCAGTTAATAAAACCGTTGTATAAGCACCCACTCTTCAAAAAATTCAATAAAGTCAAAATATTCCCGCACATTCTTTGACATGCCTACTCTCTCCCAGGCGCGGAATAAGAGTTTAAGTTTTGTTGGAGTACATTGAAGTTTCTCGAAGATTCAAAAACGAAAAAATTCAAAAAAAGAAAACTGAAAATTAAGTATGTTTAAGAAGGTGGTGGAGGCATGACCCCTATGATTCACCTTTAGTTACATGCCTGCTCTCTCCGAGTTGTTTCTCCTCTTTTTGCACAGATAGATTAAACGACCTGGGGTCTGTAATAAATGTTACAAGGAGGCCCTAGGTTTAGGCGATGAGAAAAGTATAGAGAAAATTTGAAGGACAACACAAAAAGGTCTGCACGTAATATAGTTTTCCGCTCTAGGCACGGGGCCCACAAAAGCGAGGGACCCGTAGTATTTGCTTCTTCTGCTATACATGGCTGATCCATAGTTGCCTGAGACGCGATAATAATAATTTCTGGAGTCTATTTAACCTGTTTAATAAATAGCAAATTTTCAATTAATGTTCAGCGTTTGAATTTAGAGAAAATGTGGTACTAAAAAAACAGTCTTACCACAAAAAAAACTCATGGAGAATAGAGGTAATGAAAAAACGGTTCCTACCATAGATAAGTTTATTAAATCTATGGAACCTACATTCTGTAATCTGAATTCATCAACTCATTTTGTCTTATTATATCAATGTGTGCAAATAATGAATTAATTTAACACCTAGATTATCACTTAATATGGGAAAAATAATTGATCAAAGTTGGTATTGACCGTTAAATTCAAATATTTCACTCTACTTTAAAATCGAATTATTCGATTTGATTCATTGAGGAATAACTCATAGGTAAATTCGAATATCTATTTGCACTCTCCTATAAATTTCACAAACTCCTAAGCTATTCGTAAGTAGTTTAATATTTATGTGAGACTTGTTTTTCCCATGGTTCATTTTATCAGAAATACTTAGGTTGTGAACTGCAGTTTGCCTTAAATAACATTTCACTATCAATTTATTATGTTCTTATTTATTTGAAATAGTAAATTGTATTATACATAAGTATATATTTGCAAATACCTATTCAATACGGTGTTATGGAAAGATCATAAAATAATGTATTTTTTAATTACGTAGTTATTAGGAACAATTTTACTAAAGACACTTTATTAGTAAGGCTTCGTTACACATTTATCAACTTTAGATTTTAATTTCCTTTACTATCTTTTTTTTAAATAATAAAATAATTTTATTGTATGTAAAATATTAAGATTATACTTTACGAATGTTATTGTTTATAAATAATAAATAAATCATGAACATGTTGAATGTAATATTTATAATTTGCCAATAATAATAATAATCATTCTACAAATGTACCGTGTAGGTACTTATTTAATAATTAAATCTCACACATCAAACTACGTGTTGTTTTTTGTTTCTGGAACATGTAATCAAGGATTGTTTGAATATTTTTAAACGAGTCATGTAAAAAAGTGTGTATAATTAAGATGCTTAATTACATTACTGTAAAATGTTTGAAATTTCTCAGCAATAAATTTAATTATGAATCGTAACCGTTTTTTCTTATTTAAATAATAAAAACAAAGTTCAAACAGTATCGCTACGTAGGTAAGTAAACAAATGTATGGCTCAGTAAAATAATAAGCGAATTGTTAAATTGCGCCAAGAGATGGTAACACGCTACGCAAAGCAAAAGTTTGTACAGTGCACGAATGCTGGCTCTCAAGTGCAGCTGCCGTACCGGAACACCTGCTTTCAACTTGAGGTTAATACTTATCAAAGTTAGTATAATATATTATAGTACAATTATTTTATAGTTAGCCAGGCGGATTATAAAATTCCCTACCACTATTCTGTTTAATATAAAAACATTCATGTAGCGACATCTAGCAAGACATCATTAAACTTATTACTTAAATGTTTAACAAAAATTATGCACCACGGCGCGGCGGTGGCGAAAAGAAACTTGAGAGCAATAAATTTTTTGAAGGGAACCTCGTTAGTAAAATTATATTGCTTTTACTCTTAAACTTCAGCTATTTTAACTTTGTAATTTAAAATGTTTATGTAACAAAGTAAATAATAGCAGCCAACATATTTTTAAAATTTCCTCCAATCTCTTCAGAAAGAAGGTACTGAGACTAAAATGAATACCTATAATTTTAGTCAAAAAAAAAAACATATTGAAATGATACCAGTCTAAACACAATATAACATTACATAAAAATAAAATAAATATGCAATTTAAAATAACAGGTGGTACAATAGAATAAAGTATATATATTTTTAAAATGAGTCCATTATGTTATGGTACTTGATGTTGCAAATAAAAAAAGCAAACCTTAAGTTTGTCTGAATGCAATTTTTTTAAAGTAGAAGAGTAATTTCTTATGACTGGATTATCCTTATTGCAATAGTGGGCTCTTTATTTTGCAGCAATTTTATCATATTTGAATCCTTAAGTTCATTTTTAAATATATTAATAAATCTACTTGGTTAGTTTTTATAATATTCAAATTTTAAATATTTTACCTTTGTATAAGGTAGACTATTAAGATAGTATTAAAAACTGTATATAAATTAGAAAAGAAATACACAATAAATATTTTATTTTCATATAGATTTTTAAAACTATAGTATTTATTGATACGTTTAGGCAACAAAGATTTATAAACAAAAAAAAAAATTAAATACAATTATCATATGAAACTAAAAGTTTGTTCAAATTAGTTGGCGGGAAAAAGTTGAGATGTTACACAGTAGCCCCGGGCGCGGCGCGGCGTAGGGCGGCGGTTACGCCCCCGCGGGCCGTTGTCGGGCGGGCGGTGGGTGGACGCATCTCTTCCGCGTTCTTGTACATTTTAAAAAGTATTTTCACGGACATTTGGTTAAAAAGTTAGTACAATTAGCATTTGTTTTTAAGTCTATATTACTACTTCTTACCAAATGTTAGTAAAAATAATATGTATAGGTTTGAGTTAGTAATTGTAATTAAAAAACTTTTTCAAGTTAAAACAAAATACTTAGGTAACTGTGTTTATAACAGTAATATGCGATACAATTTTAGTGTTGGTCAAAAAATCTACATACTAACATCGACGCATTTCCACATTTTCATTTTCCACATTTCTAAATCAGCCAGCAAGTACTTACAATCTACCTACCTTAATACTTGCATCACATAAAATAAAATAATATAATACTTATGTATATATAGATGCCTACTTATTTTTAATTCTTTAAAGATTCAAAAAATCTCACCTGGTTTTATGTGACAATGTGACCTAAGATCGTGATACGCTGGGAAACTGGCTCTCAAGTGCAGCTGTCAAAACACTTACTTAGCGGTGCGTGGTGATAGATTTTCAACTAGAGGGTGGTAGCCAGCCACGCGGGCATTGGAAAAATCCCTACCATCATACTTTTGTTTCGTCACGATGTGTTCTTTCACCGAAAGCTCAGGCTCATGGAAGGTTAATTATAAAATATAAGGTTCATTATTAGCATATCTATCAGTCCCAAGTGGAATATTACCATCCTCAAGGCTAATCACTAGAATTCGACCTATGATATCAGTTGTTAGCAATTTATTACTTAATAATAATAATCTTTATTTCAGATAAGTGTAATCCATAGGTAGTTAGTTAGTACAAAAAAAAAATAAAAAAAATATACTTCAGCTTGTTGTTTATGCAGATTGCTATGCTCGGGGTCCTAGGTTCGATTTCCAGGTTGAGCGAATTGTTATTGGTTTTTTCTATGAAATTTTCAGTAGCATCTCGGAGTTTGGCTTTGTACACGATTAATGTAAATAGGCTTGCCCCCTTTTACACGGGAACTAAAAACATACCCGGCGAAGTGTGGGTGTACATTAGTAGGTACACTTCTGCCTAACCCTTTGGGGATACATGCCTGATGGTAGGTATGTTATGTTATGTCACATCTACATGTATAAAAACACTACAAAATAAGATCACCCACACATAGCTTCGATATTTTCTTTGTTGCAAAGCGCAGGGCGCCGTAGTAAAGTGAAGCTCCTTCTGCTAATAGTTATCGCTAATCCAGCCCTGGGTATGATGTTTGTAAGGTAATTCCTGTCGCATCTAGCAATATCGTATTTGATTTGCCAATTTTGTATTTGAGGCCCAGTTCGAAAAACAGGAGATATTTGGATTCCCAGAGTCTACGCTTAGAACTCTGTATTGTACCGGGTCTTCTCGATGACTGGGATGTTTCCCGAACCGGTATAGAAGTGTTTTGACTTTTATAAGTGCCTTCTTAGGGCTTACATTGAATAAAGTTTTTTTATTTTGATTTTGCTACATTCTATTTAAATGTCTCTCGGCAACCGTACCTACATCTTTTTTTTAAGGTTTACGGTTGTGACCTTAGTAACGATGTCACCCAAGATGTCAGCACGCTAAGCCCAGTGAAAGACTGGCTCTCAAGTGCAACTGCCGGAACACACCTATTCGTGTTTGGCGACGGATTTTCAACTTGAGGGTGGTAGCTATCCAGACAGGCATTAGAAAATACCCTACTGTCATGCTATGGTTTCATCACGATGTTTTCTTTCACCGAAAGCTCAGGCTCGTTACAGAGATTCGAACTCACGTCGATCGACGCGGCGTCCGTACACGCTACCAACTGAACCTTCATTGCTTCTGTTTACTTGAGTAGATAAGCCTACACCGGAGGCCCATCAAGTGTACTTGTCAAATCTTTAAATAGCATAAGACTTCCAGAGCGTTCTATTATGCCAAAATAAAGATGACATTTTTTTTTAACTGACCCTACTGTGAGCCTGAGGGGCCCTATGCAAAAATAGAGCCGCTGATGGCTTTTACGGCTTTACCTGGCTTGGTGACGCGAAAGCGTGGGTAACAAAACGCGCTCAAAAGGATGGCTCATTAGATCCACCGGTGATACCATTACATTCACTAGAAGCATTGGAAAGTGCAGACCAAGTCAAATAAATGACATAGAGTTACGCGCAAAAAAGTGGCCGAACCTCGACTTGGACTGTTGCCGCGATTGCAAAGAAGTCGCGATCTGACTTATTCCTTATCCGTAAAATTTGAGCTAAACTAACATATATAAATATATATATATATATATATATATATATATATATATATATATATATATATATATATACATGTCCCTGCCTTCTGGGAGGAAGGAAGGAATATGTGTATATGTATTTAGTGATCTGAAATATAGTCTACACTAGCTAGCGTAAAAAAAGAAAAAAAAGGTTCCTTAGAGAACGTATGTACCTAAGTGGTGTGCACGTATGTATGAACATATTATGTGTGAACATAATGATGTGAACTGTATAGATATAAGTAAGTAAGTACCTACCTACCTACATGATGAATAATTTTGTATAGGTACCTACTTACCTCAGAATACAGAAAAAACCAGAAGCCGCGTTCAAGAATAATTACATACGCTGCACTGTGTCCAAAAACAATACGTACGTCCCGCACCTGCCCCACTTCCAATACGCATAATGTTGCTAGCTCGGAAGCGGTTTCCCACTTTTTGGGATAGTCTTATAACACAAAAAAAAATTATTTATTAAAAAATATTTATTTATTTACATGGATGACTATAAATAGAATACGGCTTAAATAACGTAAGTTAAGATTTTATTAAGTTTAATTTTTTAATATACTTTTTAAAGATTCGTACTTCTTGGCAAGTCTGTTGTATTTTTGTTGTAATGTGTTTATTCGTCGAACATGCTGTTCACAAAATATTTGTTTTTGTCGTAATTGAGATTTAAATTTGACCTTTCTCGGCGTATCAAACACAGATTCCAAATCAGAAATATTGACATCACCGATCTCTGAGTTCGATCGCGCAGGAGATTGTGGTTGTGTAACCTGAAATGAAAAACCTTAAGTTGTATGTTGTTGTATCATGTAATAGATTAACAAAAACTTTAATTAAATACAGAATATTTCTGCCGTACAAGGCATGACATTTCAGTCCTCACGGATAGAAACGCATTAGTAATAGCACTTTGTGCCTGAGCTTGCAAATGTCCATGGGCCTTACTTAGTTTATTTTACATTTATTACTGTTACTACTAGTGTTTATTTACTACATTAGTTTACTTGTAACTAAGTATATCGATTAAGTGCTTTGTTTGCCTTTCAATATTATAAAAAAAATTAAACATTATTATCATAGGTGGGTACGCACATTGTCCGATGTCGAAGGTTTAGACGTTTCTATGTGTAACTCGGAAAATTCTGGTGTCAAGACCAAACACTGAAATAGAACTTTTAGTATTAGATTATTTATATATTTAATTCACCGAAGTTTCATTAGCCCGGAATCTGAAATTTGCGCCCGGTTTAGGCTCGCCCCTTATCACGATGAGGGACGGATAAGCTCGACGAAAAGTGGGCATACTTGTTATACCTTTGCATACTCCTTCGGGGATTACAGGCGTGAGCATATATATATATATATATATATATATATATATATATGGACCAAAATCTTACTTCAAAATACATGACAAACATTTTCACCAGGAGGGATACCATATAAATATAGTAATTATTATGACTATATCTACCTTAGTTGGATTAGCTGCTTTCTTCAGTCTTTTCAAACCACCTTTTGTATCATAAAAATATTGCGCTTCAAAGTGAATTGAGCAAAGTACGCTCCGGCTTGATGGTTTCCAAAACTCATCTAGCCGTGCTCTTTGTATGACTTTCATCCGGTCCGATTTTCTATTTTCATCAGCAGGGAAACTAAAATTACAAAGGTTCTATATACACAAAAATAATAAGTATTCTACACGAGTATTAAAAAAATAAATGGGAAAAATTTTCGATGAAAATAAAATGGCAGCACTTAAAAAATGGACGCGTCATTTTCTAAATCTAAAATAAATTAAACAATTAAATAAATATACTTTAGAATGCGCTACTTACAGATGAAATGTGACCCCATCTTGTTTTTTTATAATCCCTGCAGCATTTTTACATGTAGGAACAACAAAATACGGCATTTTAAAATTAAAATTGGCACTTGTACAATACGTCACGACGCGCTACTTACAAAGGAGTGACTAATCGCAACAACGTCAAACCACTCTATTTAAGAGTGGTTTTTGTATCTTCAGTTTTATGTGCGTTCGCGGTTTCTGGTTTTTTCTGTATTCTGAGCTACTTACTTACTAATGGTCCCTATAATATGGTATTAGTCAGACTTGTGTGGGTTGAAGATTTGTTACCCACTTGTATGCTGTAACACTTTTGTGCATTAGATGATGGAATCGTTTATTTAGAAATACTTACTAAGTATACATCATCATACTATATAATATCTTCTAAAGTAGGTAGAGAGAGTGAAGTTCAGCGTTTTCTTGATAGCTCATTCACATTATTAGTAGGTTTGTGTAGGTGCAGGTTAGGGTAAATCAGAAAAATATAAGATTCTTTTTTTATTTCGGGACCAAGCTAAAAAAGTTTCATTTATACATGACCCTAGTGAACACATGACACATATTTGACACCACTCATACATCATATGTGTAAGATTTATGTAAATATTACACACACGATGTCAAACTAAGGTAACGTGTTCACTGGGACAATAGGCTTGTTAGGCTTGCTTGCTTGAATACATTAGACGCAAAAGCCAAATATTAAAAGGTAGACTGAAGCCTTCTTACACTTAAAGGATACAATTTTAACGGTCAGTTCTACTGCTCTGTATTTGATGGGGTTTTCAAAAGTTACTTCGGTTTTGCCAGTCACGTTAGGATTTACGTTCGAAAGCAAAGAAACGTTTTTGGAGTAACCGTTATCGAAATCGATGAAGAGGACCATACACTGTATTTATATATATAGGTAGGTACATGTATAGATTTGTTAAAATTTATTTATGTAAAATGTATTTTTTTCATGGATTTTCAGCCTTAACTTTTTTGTTTATGAACCGATTTAGATGATTCTCATTTCTTTGGAAAGAGTAGATTATATCTACTCACCTCAAGAGGTATCCCATTTAAATTTAATTGGCATTCGATATTCGATTTCAAAGATACTCCTTAACTCATTGTAGTTGGTTTTCTTTTTCGACAAAAATTGTCTTGTATCTAAGTACTTAGTTAATGATAATATGTCGACAGGGAGATTCTATACATATTTTTCTAGAGCATTGAACGGTCTACAAAAAAGGTCTAAAGAAATTTTTATACTTACGTCTACTGCCTGAACAGTTATATTAAGGGATCCACCATATTGTAGATTACAAGAGTAGTTAGTACAGTATTCTAAACCCGTGACGTGGGCAGAATAGTGGATGAATAATACAGTCGCCATTGAATAAAAAGATGACCTGACATCAGCTCTAGTGTCTATATGATAGACCTGTTCTACTGGCTCTGGTAATACGCCTTGGCTTTGCACGGTTAGCAGAGTATCTCTACATATGCCTACATTTTTTTTTTGTCATGTAGTACATAGGTACCTACCTACCTTTATGTAACTTACTTACTTATTGTCTGGACACATCAAAAAAGTTCCCAGTCGGCATGATTTTTTCAGACATCTTCAACAATCATCATCATATTTCAGCCAAATTACACAAAACTTTAATGAATTTTACAGCCAAATCTTTCTCATGAATCACTACGTCCTTTGATGAAATTAGTATGAAAATCCGTTCGGTAGTTTTCGAGTTTATCGCGTTCAGACAGACACACAATCGCGGTTAGGGATTTTTGTTTTATAATAGGTATAGTATGATGATAAAACCTATGTCACCTATGTGGACAGTAATCTCCTAATTAACTTTTCTACGTGACTTGTGAGATCTAGGGCGTGTCTGACGAAGGCGGGTGGCGCGAGCGGTCCGGCCCGCCCACCGTTACTTCCGCTTCCGCCTGATCATGAACCTTCCATACAGATGATAGCATTTGTAACTGATTATAGGTGGTTTGTGGTTAATGAAACCATAAGTTCACTAACCACATGATATTTCTAGTTGTTCATCGTGTGACATCATAATTGTAGTTATCGTGCAATGTAAGACTTTTTTTGTTACATTTATTCCATTTATATTGTTACTAGCTGGGCTCCACGGTTTCATCCGTGTTAAATTTACCGAGTCACCACTGCGCAGCCCCCAACGCCCCCGTGTAGCCTAATCGTTGTTCTAACTTTTCCTACTTGCCTACAGCTTGCCATATTACTTGACTTTCATGGTTACTGCTTCGCTACTTAGAATCATAGCGTTAAGTTATGTAGCCTATAACCTTTTCAATAAACAGGCTATAAAATAGAAAGAGATTTTTTAAAGTCTAACACGGAGTTTCTGAGATTACCTCGTTCAAACAAACAAAGAAAATAAAAATAATCTCGTGAGTTTTATACTACTTAAGTACCTATTAGTATCTCACTATAGATAAAGTAAAACAATTAGTTGTTTTCTAACTTAAATTAATTGTCAAACTTGTCAAGCCTTTGCAAGGTCATCGAACTTCGGACGACAGCGCATAGAGCGTTCGGGGGCGTCCATTAATTACGTGAGGCGATTTTGGCGATTTTTCACCTCCCCCAACCTTTTGCTGTGATTTCGTGAGATTTAACTCGACCCATCCTCCCATAAATGCCTCACGTAGTTAATGGACGACCCCTTTTATATTGTTACGTCCATGAGGAAAGTAGTCTCTAAAGAACTTAGTTCTTCTACGCACAACTTGATATCTTCAACAATAGACAAAGTAGTAGACAGAATTACCAAGTTTTTTAAAGACTAAGTACCTACTACCTACTAAGAATTTACAATACATATTTGTAAAATGTAACACCAAAAATACCTGGTCACAGACACAAAGAGAAAATAATATCCTATTATTGGAAAAAAGTTTTCTTTTAACATAGGTGGGTACCTAGGTTTTTTTTATACAACTAAGGTGACTAAAGCGTACATACCTACTTCATGGTAAGCGGTTAATGTAGCCTATACGCTTGTAACCCCAGAGATATCTTTAAGCGTTGCCAACTTTGAATCTTCCTTCCCCAAGTACCTCTAGAAACAATATTAGCCGCAGGAACACAAGTCACAATATAAGGGTATTTGGCTGTGACCTTCCGTGGGAAGAGGGATATTTTTTTTATCTCTACCCTAATCTTAGCGATAAGTATCTAAACAATTAATGAAATTAAAGTGTCTGTTGGTAATGACAAAACAACAGCCTTTTACTAAATACATATTATTAAAGTATGTCTTGACCTTTAATTTGCTTCCGGGTAATCTCCGAAACGGTTCGACTGATTTTAACGGGACTTTCATTGGCTGATAGCTAATATTATAAGGAGTGATTTAGGCTCGAAATGGTTGGACCGATTTTGACGGGACTTTCACTGGCAGATAGCTGATGTTAGAAGATATATCTTAGGCTACTTTTATTTTAGAAAAATAATTAGAGTTTCCGCAAATAAAATAATAAATAAAAACTAGTTATGGGAATCAATGCGGGCGCTTAAATGGCTTACGCTGAGTAAACCATAAGAGATATATCAAATCAATGTACGACATAATTGTAGATCTTCAAAATACTTAGAAGAAAGTAAGCGAGAGCATGTGTGAACACTTCTAAGTATCCCCACAATAAGTGTTTGTCCGTGAGCGGGGTAGCACGATTCGCGTGCGTGCCAGATTTTCGGCATTCTGTATAGTCCAAAACAAAATCGTTCCCTAATTGCGATTGACCTTTGAAATTTACCTCGGGGCCCCTTGTTCTTCCGACAAGCATATAGCGCTACACCAATGCAACAATTCAAAAATTAAATGTCTTTGCCGAATTGACGTTATCTGTTGTCTTGTAACGGGTCACCGAAGGAGAAAAAAGACGTCGAACACAATACAGTCGTTTTTGTATGGAACATTTCCAATGAACGATTTTTACTGGTTCTTATTGTAAGCGCACGGTTGATTCTTTAGTATCAGCTGAGATTATTCATAACTTCGGGGTCCATTCAAATTAAGGACTTACTCTGTTGTTATTATCGCTGGCTGGTAAATTTATACCTTAATAATAAAGCGCTAAAGTTTTTTTTCTTTGATTGTTTAAACACGCTAATCTCTGCAACTACCAGGTCGGATACGAAAAATTCATTTTATATATGATAGCCAAATTCATGAAGAATAGCATAGGCTATCTAACATAAGTCTACAATTCTCAGCTAGCTTTATATATTGATTTTTGTAAAGTAAGTCGAAAAGTGGCACCCCTCCCGAATTGCTGTATCCGCGTGCGCTGACGAAACGGTTAATGATACGTAATATACAATGCTCCACAAAAATATTGTTCCTTTGTATATGTAAAAAAAAGAATTAGCGATAGCATATGCCTATCTTTTATATATAAGCCACCATACGGTATTTTGGGAATTTGTTTTTGAATATTAAAAATTGATTTTGAATATTATTTTTAGGCTTGGCATGTTATTACTTACGAATGAAAGTTATTTCATCATAAAAAAAACTTTATGATGTAAAATTTTGCCCTACAGAGTATGTTATTTGGACACATAGTTTAGGAGATAACGATAATTAAAATAATTTATACTTGCGGGAAGTGAGAAAAATTATGATAGACTACACGGGTGCGTTGGCGGAGTGGTGTTTGTCGAATAAAAACACGGATGAAACCGTGGAGCACAGCAAGTAAATTATAAACATGTTGTCATTTTAAGAAGTTGCTAACTATTAATAACTTCTTAACTTTTAATAATCATTGTTTCAACTTAGTCAACTCTCAATTTTGTCAACTTAGTATGGGTGCAATTTACAAAGTGGTGTATTTTATATTTAAAAGAGCATGATTTAAAATTTCTCGCTTTAGGATTGATAGTTCATAACTTCATAGTTACGAATATTGCGCTTATCTCGCGTCATGCAATATATCATAGGTTTTTTAATGTTGGATTTCTTTGGTCGCGAAAGTTTTTGTATTCGTGATATCTTCTACGGTATTCATTTAAATGGAAATCTGTAAAGAACAATTTTAATCTACATTAAATTCCCAAATTAACTAATAAACTTATCTAAATAAAGATTAATACTGAATTGGACAAAATAGCTTCGCGAATAATGTAATATTTTTTATTATTATGTTGGAGATAGAAATGGTTAATGTGAGTCAATTTTAGGAAATAGACATCAAATGCTATCGCGGACTCTTCTCTAGGTTTTTTGAAGTACTACAATTCTTTAAAACATTATTTTGATGTATCTCATAAGGTTTAACCAGCGTAAGCCATGTAAGCGCCAGAAAAACATTTTTTGACGATTTGATTACAAATAATTGAATTTTCTGTACTATACAAAAAAAATATTACAGTGTAAACTCTTTATAACGAAACTCAAGGGACTGAGCATTTTTTGTCGTTATAGAGAGTTATCGTTATATGGAGTGATAAAAAAAAACAACCAAATTAACAAGAACTTTTAATATGTATGTCTTAGATAATAAATGCTTATAAATTATTGTTTACACATATAGTCTGATAACTTTGTCCGACGTTTTTTGCTATGCCAATACTTGTTTTGTATTTTTTATGTATTCTATTCATATCTAGATATGTGGTGGAATCGTCTTGATTAATCAACAAAAAATTTCTACCAACTTAGTGGCATCTAGGGCTTGTTGAATTGTTTGCGACTGTAATAAATATTTACTGTCTAAAAATATGAACACATTTCTTCGTAATAGAGAATGGCGTATCGCTATAAAGAGTGTTTCAATATGTGGGTTTTAACGCAAACCAACCAAGTTATGCTCACTTCAACGTTATAGGGAGTTTATCGTTATAAAGGATAACGTTATAAAGAGTTTACACTGTAATTAGAATGTTCGTAAAAAAATGTTAGTGAAAACCGCATTAAAATCCATTGCATAGTTTAAACGATCTAAACTTACATAATTAAGGATATACAGCAGGAAGCGACTTCATTTTATACTACCTATGTATAGATCTCACAATTATTAATGTACGCCATTTAACATTTAAGTATATTTCTAAGTAATATGTTAACTAAGTAACGAATATTCTCTGGAATCGCAACAAGGTCAGATCAAAAATAAAAAATTAAATTGGATACTAATTTTCCGTATGTTTTGCCCGTTCGACGTCAACCTGACGCCAGAGAGTGGCGGAGAGGAAACGATTAATCTTGATTACAATCTTTAGGATAAAGTTACTTGCGCAGAAACTTGTTCTGTTAGCGCGACCGGCAACGTTTTTGAAGCCTTGCAGGTTGTAGGTTAGTTACAATGGAAGTTTTAGCCTTGCGCTTGTATTATACTTCTCAGCAATTTTTCTTTCTTATGTTTTTTATTTTATTTTACAGAATTCTGACTAGTTTTCTCCTACTTTACTATGCGGGTTTACCAGACCTCCAGCAAATATTTTTTATCGAGGAAGGTTTCTGAGTAGTTACTTACTTGCATTTCCTTCATGGTAAGTACCTATAGAGTAATAACAGTTTTCCTCATATTTCTGAGATATTTGGGTGTCCGGAACCTCAACCTTTCTAAGATAGGTACGTATCTGGGGTCCGATACATAGTTATTTGTGAATGGTTTGTTCATTTTTGAACTGGTATACTTGAGGTTAGTTTAGTTTGTTACCAAGGCCTGAACAAATTCGACTTACTCCAAATACTGTCGACCGTAGCGGAGATCCAACTCGTGATCTCTTTGACCTTTGAGGTCTTCACTGAGAATATTAAAAATTTAATCTTGTTTTGTGACTTGAAGGCGAATTCAATCCAGAGATAAATATTTGTCAAAACAAAAACAAAAAAATATCTACATATGGAAATATGTATCTATCTATATTAGTCTTGCATTATAACCCTACCTCTCTTGAAGGATTGTAGAATTAGAAATTACTCCTTACGGTGACCTTAAACGTTGTAGAGGTAAAGAGACGAACAGTTTATTGTTCGCTTATTAAAAAAAACGACGAGGGGCGCATGAACAATCCTTGTGGCGCAGTGGTGATAAGCCCTATTATTGAGCAGATGTCGTGGGTTCAATGCCCAACCATGACTGATTTGTGTGATGAGCATAATATTATCAGTTGTGTGTACCAGAGAATACTTAACTATATATTATACATACAGGTATAACAGTTGTTTAGTTAACTTTGTTTGAAACGAGTGTAAAATTGTGTAACGAAAGTTAATACTAGCGCTATGCCGGCGGCTTCGCTTGCGTCATAGTTATGTCCCATCATTTTTACCTTCTAACCAAATTGTTAAATATCTACCAATTTTCATTTAAGAACATATCAATAATCTTCAAAAATGACGGATTTTCATACCAATTATAATCCCTGTTTTTACTACCTTAGGGGTTGAATTTCAAAAATTCATTCCTTAGAGCTCAGCTACAGTGTAAAAGGAACCAGCATGCAAATTTTCACGGACCTAGTCCCAGAGTCATTCAGTCAGTTACCTTTTTATAGGTAAGTAATGTAGAATAAACTAGTTGGACCGCGGCATACGTTGTTCTGCCCTTCCCAATAGTCGACCTTAGCGCCAACTACCCTATTTTTTCCTGATAGCTTTTTCATGACCATAAACAAAAAAAAAACAGCGAATATCTATCGTTTGAATTGTGATTCTTGAGCTCATAGAAAAATCCGATAGAAGAGGGACGTTAAAGCTTTCCACCCTGGATAGTTGACCCAATTAGGTACGACATGAATAACTGGGCAATCCTTTCACCATGGCGCGGTGCGGCATGAGCTATTTTTAATTAAAATACGACTTGTGTTTACTCAGCGTGTGCCATTTAAGTGCATCGAAATCTTCGTTTTTCGTACTTAATTCTTTTTCTAAAATAAAAATAGCCTAAATCACTCCTTATAATATTACCTATCAGCCAATGAAAGCCCCGTTAAAATCGGTCCAAGCGTTTCGGAGATTACCCGAAACAAATGGACAGACAGAGAAAAAAAAATTTTTTTTTTGTTAACTTCTTCACTCACGTGCACTACAGAATGCCGTCAATAGGGTACTTGCACGAATCTTGCTCTCCTACTGTCGGTTATTTTAACGACAAAAATGCTTATTGTGGGTTTTGCTTAGAAGATAGACATGCACTCTCGCTGAGTTTTTTGTAGGTCTTTATAATGTCTACAATTATGTAGTACATTAATTTGATATATCTCATATAGTGTATTCAGCGTAAGCTATTTAAGCGCTAAAATTGATTCATCATGAACGGTTTTTTTTTATTTGCGGGGAACGCTAATTGTTTTTCTTAAATAAAAGTAGTAAATTACTCCTTAAAACATCAGCTATCTACCAGTGAAAATCAGTCCAACCGTTTTGGAGATTATCCGGAACAAACAGACAGATAGACAGACAGACAGTCAGATAGACAGACAGATAGCCAGACAGACAGACGGACCGACTGAAAAAAGTAAAAAAAATATGGATTTTTTGTTATAGGTTTCATATATACTTTCATATGCATTTAGTTATATGCTTTTATTTTGATAATAAAAAATAGACACTTCAGTTTTATTAATTGTATAGATATAACTATGTACCTACCTACTACCTAATCTACCAATTACTGAACGCGCGCCAATTTGGCGAGACCACCCTGAGGGGCCCCGCCCGAAGTGTAATGTTTTGCAATTTCCCCGGCTGAAGAAGGGTTATTCAACCAGCCGCGCACGATGCTCGTCTGCTCGAATCTCGATACTCATACGGACACACACTAACGCATACATATAATAGAAAGAGACACAGAGAGAGAAAGAGAGAAAGTCGCATGGACGGGGCATAGAGCTTTTTCCTTACGTGACGATTTCTATAAATGAACTTCGTTCTAAACTTCTATTAACTAAATAAAAACGTAAAAGAATAAAAAAATATGTCCTTAAATTACGCAAGTGTTATTTTAAAACAACAACAATGATAATTATACTGAGATTACTGAGTGTAGTATTTCAATGTTGCCTTAGGTGCTACACTGCTACCGTAAGAACAATAGACCAAATTCAATGAACGCCGATGACTTCATCGCTGGTGTTCACCGACTCACTTTAAATGAACGGACGCAAACTGTATCACGTCACACGGCCACCGCTGCCAGTGCCACACCAATGAGGTACACCCATAATAGATTCATATCGAAACCAATTCAGCTTATACTACAAACCGTTGAAAAACTTTTTACAGCTTTAACTCCACGAAGTACGGTCGTATATTAAACAACAAAATCAACGCAACTTACGTAATTAGATACGCGCGTTCGTTTATATGGTTTCACTCAAATATTAACTGTGTTATTAGAAAAATAAGGTGTATAATAGTTATGGAATGGTGTAGATAATTAAAGCCGGGACACACGCTCTCTCGGGGCGGCTGTTCATTCGTGCATAATGGACATCGCATCGCGGCCGACGCCTGACAAAACGTGGTCCAACTTTCACTCTCGACACTAACCAGTCTAAACCTATAAAGTATAAATAATGGGGTCGCCGGATCTTCGTATATACCAAGCTGAACTGTCGAATTGCAATCGAGTACTGTCACCTATTATGAATCTAAATTAATTATTTACCAGATTAAGATTTTTTTTAAATGTTAATTTTAGTTTGCCATAATCAACAGTTTTGTGTAGGTAATGTATCCGATTATAAATAATATCGCGTTTTGACATTGAGCCACTGATAGAATTATGATTTCTAGAACTGACCTTGATTATGAATGAACCAACAAAGACGGTTTACTTATTACATTTCCGAAGAAATTCTTATATAAATTCTCAAAAGTGATGAAGAATGAAAATATCTACTTACATAACAATGCCTGTTGCTAGTTTTTATTAAACAATTCAAATGTCGTTAAGTCTTACTGAATTGATGATTAAGGGAATTGTTATTTACGTCACATGTTATTGATAATGCAAGTTGAGTATATTTACAACAATCTGCAAGCGGTGAAATCAGCACAATGAGCTATAGAATGTGTGAACATGATCCAACAGATAAGAGTTCTCAGACACGAGTGTGTCGTAATCTAAGGAACGATAGGGAATCATATGAACAAAGACTCGGTAAGTGCAACAGCGTCGTACGCTTATCGTTTGTTTACAGGCCACGTTTCGTTTTATGCGATGCGGCTGGCGTGCCGACTGGTACGCCGACTGGCACGACATGTGTGCATTTTTTGCCCGCCCAAGGAGGCCGCGGGCGCGAGGTTATACACCCATTATTACGTCCTTCCTACTTTCAATTATTATTATCGGGCGGCGGCACCGCACCCGCGACGGGGAGGAGGAGAGAGGCGCAGCTGCTGCCTACCAATAATCAAGACCTGTCTTCACTAGAGCGAGACAGAAATAGCCATTGTCAAGTTTAAAATACTACTTTTAACAACTTTACAATTGTTCGATTCATTTACAGCCGGTACAGTACACGTAAAATTAATTGACATGCAATAAAAGTACTCCCAAACATCACAAAGTTCTAATGAATTTGTTAAATTTACTTATTTATGCAACAAATCCGAACGCGATAGGAGGCGGATCTCCGAAAATTGCCGAGCACGTTCGTCGCGAGTTGCCAGTTCGCTCGCCGCAGTTTGGCGGCCGGTCGTGAGGATGGTGGTGCCCGTACGTGAACAAAGAAGATTATTAGTTTGCAAGTGTAAAGTAGATAATGTCGTCTGAGCCTACGAAAGTGCAGGTTGAATACATAAACGAGGACAAATCTAGTAAGGTAAAGTGTATGAAGTGAAAGGATGCAGTGTTATTGTGTAACAGTTCAGACGCCAGGGGGGAGCGGTCTCGTGTCGACGCAGGGGGAGGGCGGGGCGAGCGCGGCCCCGGCCGTGTGGGGCCCGGCAGGCCACACGCAGGAGGTTGTGACCGCGTCACAAGCAACTCCCTTGCCGAAATAGCATCAGCGTCCTCCTCCGCTGATGCTTCCCAAGTTCCCACCCATTTTCAATACTCATCATCTACTATCAATCTGAAATCATACAGATAAATTAATAAATTTGTGTTATTAAAAATAAAATATCTATAAAATACCACATGCAACATAGTACTATAATTTTAAAATGGTACTGGCTGATACCTCATTATGTTAGTCAACCAAAGCCCATAGAACGGTTACTAAAAAAAAAGAAATTGTCGTTAGCTTAGTATGTTTTAATTATTGTAGTCGATACATAGCCTATTTAGCAAATGCATAGAGAAATCAGTCACGCGATTTGAGGTGGGTGGATCAAAGGGCGGCGGCGACCTTGCGTGCGACGACTCGACACTTGTTAGGAAAAGGCGTGTCGACGCAACTATTGCTGCAATTTATATTTGTATAAAGTAAACCATTCCTGTAAACAGGTTATTCAGCAATCAGGCTGTAAATAAATATAAAAAAGTTGGGAATATAGAGTCCATAAGTATTCCTACATATCTGCATAGGTAAAGTCATATTGAATTTTTTACAATAATAAAAAAATTAATTGAAAGACCATAACAAAATAAATATATTTTTTAAAACTTAAACAACTCGTCGAACCAATTTTATTAAGACTAAATCTTAAAATACTTTTTTCAAAATTTAGTTATAAGTTCAAAATTGGTTTTAATATTTGATCACGAAATGGATATTGCACTTACTGTATATTGCTAACGATCTCAAGAGGTACAGTATTGAACCGGCTTCGATGTTTATTAATGTAATAAAAAGGGATCTTTGGAGTTACCCTTTGCCGCTCTATAGGTTGCGAATGACATTTTGTCCCCTTGTATGTTCTAGTTACGCGGATCGTTATAAAGCTCTGTATCTTTTTTATGAAATTATAAAAAAATGTGCAGTATAAATCCTTTGACTTTTTCTTGTATTTTTAGGTAATAGAGCAGAATTTTTTTTATTGGCGTCGCAAAAGCATTGCCCACTAACAAACATTTCCATTGTAATAATAATAAGAGGTTAGGTATATATCGTTCATATCTTCAAGCACGTATTTTTAACGTACCATAGTCTGATAGTCAGATAACTAAGAAAGTACTGGATATCGTGCTAAAACTTTCTATACTGATTTTGAATTCACTGTTCTATTGTGTTGTATCTGTCGTATGCAAACAAATTATAATATATAGGTATTACATAAAATGTCCTCAAATTGTACTAAGTACCATAATATAGTAGATTATAATAGGCAATGCAAGTTTATGAATTAAAATTGAAAGAATATTAGAAAACTAGATACAGAATGACCAATCAAGTTCCAGCCGAAAGCTCTAAAACTATCTAAGAGTGGACTATAGTCCAGCAAACGACAGTCTAAATTCAACCATATGCCTTAACTTTAAGATTCATTTTTCTTTGCCTTGTATAGCTATATTCATAATAGAGATAAGACTAGCAGACATGACATTTACTAAAGTGGGTACTTAAATCTACATTCAAATTCAATAAAGTACATAAATAATGTTTTTTATCTCTCACATTTCTGGTACTTTATATTATGACAAAAATAAAGTGACTTGACTTATGAATAATAAATATTATTAAAGGTAAATACATATATAACAGGTATGAATTGTGATTTAGTACAAAAACAAATAACATTTGTGGTATACTATACATAATAAAAAATAGCATTATTGCATTGGAATAAGGTTCAAATTTATTAAAAAGCCAGTACTGTCTGTACATGTTTTTATCATACACTGTGGCTTGAATTGGGTACTAACTTATGAATGGCTAGTTTGCATAGAAAACAATACAGTGCCAATGATCAATATAAGTGGACCACATTAGCATACCTGCTTATTACAATAATGTTTTTAAGGTACCTAGTGGCATTAGAAACTTGGACCAAATGAAATAAGAATGTGAGCTTGGTGAAACTATATGATGTGTGAAGGAATTCTTAAAGAAATAAGATTAACACAGATAAAGGGGGGAATATAAATAAATTTATACATTTAAAGTAATTGACCTACATTAACATTTACCTATAGCAGAGACAAGGTAAAACAAGCCTAAAGTGATATTCGATACATCTTTCATCATCATCGCAGAGATGGCAATTTTTTTTTTTAATTTTATTCTTGGTAACTTTTTTTATAAGTCTGTTTTTATTAAGTAGTTTGTAGTAGAGTTTTTCTATCATAAGTGTCATGTTAAGATCAAATTTCTGTAATAAATATTTAATTTAAAAAATAATTTGTCCCTTGTTCTACTTTTGAATATTTGAAACTGTTTCTATTGATAGCTATTATGGGAAATAATTACCTATTTAGTTAATTATATAGGCAACACTACAGATATCTGGTAACATATTTAAACGAAAAAAAAATTTGAAAGGAATTCTATTTTACTCCTAGTTATATAATTGATGTCAATTACTTAATTAATACTTAATAAGAAACTGTAATGGTAAATAGCTTGCTGGAACAACGATTTCAAAATTATAGCACAAGTGGCTCACTGTACTTAGGAAATATTTAATAGAATGACTTAGTATTCAAATTTCAAAAAGCAGTAACAACACTTTTTGTATTTATAAATATATAATATTTATAAATATTTTAGTGTTGTAATTTAAATTTAATGTTGTTTTGTTATGTATAATGGGTGACCTTTTGTTTTTATTTTTAATATAAATATAAATTTGAATATTTATGAAATAATTATAAAGTCATATAGATTGTTCTAATTTTTTATGTGAGTAGGTAAGCAGAATATTATTTTTTTTTTAAATTGTTTATAGGTTTAGCTATATGGCTACAACCTCACCCGATGTTAAGTGACGATGTTGCCCATGATAATAACAAGCTAAGGACTGGCTCTCAAGTGCAGCTGCCGGAACACACCTATATGTGCTTGGCGACAGATTTTCAACTTGAAGGTAGTAGCTAGCCAGGCGGGCATTACAAAATACCTTATCAGCTTATCACCATGCTATGGTTTCATCACGACGTTAACCTTCACCGAAAGTTCAGGCTCTTTACTGGGATTTGAATTTACACCGATCGACGCCGTGCCGTACGTACTTACCACTGAGCTATCAGTACTTCTGTGGTGAGTGATATTTTTTTTTGTAATTAGGAGGGTAGCGGCACCCAGTCGCCGCTTGCGCTGCTGGCCGCAACGTGTAGCCGGCTTGGCGCCGCCAACATGGGGCCCGAACAACAACAACAGTCGGACAAAGAACAACAACACCACTTTAGTTTGTATTTTTTATTTATATATATCTAGTTTTAATGTTAATTACGTCTTCATTTTCTTCTTTTAAGATAAGTGTGTTTATACACAATTATGCAGAAGCCAGGTGGATAGAATTTTTTCTAGTGTTCAAAATTCAAGCAACAATTTAACAAGATGGTAGTTCTCTTGTTAAAATTGTTCAAGGAGTTTTTGTGGCAACTTAAAAGGCATGTTCCCAGTTACTATTTATAATCCTCTTCATTTGTGCATTACTTAGTTATAACCCAACTACCTACTTAACTACATCAAGTAAAATGTCGCTAAATTTATTGAATACTGGGCCAAATAACATAAGTAAGTTTATGAATTAAAATAAAAACCAACATTATAATACATCAAGACCCCGCTAAAAACTCAATTTTGAATGTCAATAATAAGTAACTATAAATTAGCAATGGCATAAAAATGAATGACAAATGGAAAAAAATGTATACCTACTTAAATAGTAATTTATAAAGTAAAATATCAGTGGTAATTAATTATTTTATTTTTAAGAAATGGCACGTAGTGACACCCCACCAGAACGCTTTTACTCACGTCCAAAGGTCATTAGATGTTTTAAATCAAAAATTGAACAGGTCCACAACAACAACAACAAGCGCAACAGCAACAACAACAACAGCAGCAGCAAGCACAACAACAACAAGCGCAACAACAAGCCCAACAACAGCAACAACAAGCTCAGCAACAACAGGCGCAATTGATCCAGCAGCAAGCACAAGGAGAGGCAGCGACGATAGCAGCTTTACAACAACAGTATTTGCAACAACAACAGCAACAGCCTCAATTAAGGGTTATAAGTTCTGCTGTTGTGCAACAATTACGAGCTCAAGGATTAACGGTAAGATGATTTGCCAAACGTTTCTAAAAATACTTAGTTGTAGCTTAGGATTTAGCCATGAGGTTGGTTGAGGTGGGGCAGGCAGGCTTGGGAACACTAATAACATACTTCATTACAAATATCTCACCCATCACTCATATTACAACACCTTGGTAAGGGGAGGGGGGGGGGGGGGGGTAGGCTGCCGGGCAGCTGCCTTCTTGCAAAACCTAGTTGTTTCCTTGGTTGTAGTCTCAGATTCTTTCTTTCCAGGATATCTTGGTATCTTTGCAACCTAATTTTATACATACCTTACGACAAATATTTAAAGAAATATCTCACCCATTATTCATCTTAACACACCCTATTAGAGGGAGGAGAGGCAGCTGCCTCCTTGCCCGTACCTAGTTGTTCCCTATGTTGTAGTCACAAATTCTTTCTTTACAAGATCTACTGGCATCTTTGTAACTTAAAGGCTATTAGAAATTTGAATGTCGACAGAATTCGTAAAATACATTGACAAGCCTTTGAACAATTAATTCTTATGCAACGGAATAGCGTCGTCTGGATGTGACCGCATTAATAAAACATGCAATAATTTGCTTAGTGTTTTATAATTTATAAAATTATTGTATTTTGTCATTTTTGTCGTATCTACTTTTTGCTTATATCTGTATGGTTGTTGAGCTACTTTTAATACAATTAAAATATATTGTTTTCAGGGAAATGAATTATCAGCAGCTTTGGTGAACGCTGCGAACAATGTAACAAATGGAATTCAAGTACAACAACCACAGGTAAGCATCTTTTTTTTAAATCACCTAGCTCAATATTTAGTTGTAGCTACCTACTGAATTATTGTTTACTAGCTAGTATCCTCGACTTCGTCAGCGTATTACTAGATATACACAGACTGATCTCGGAATACGACAAACCAAAATAATGGCCGTTTTTGCGTGATTGTTACGATGTAATAAGTCGTAATGAATATAACAAAGTTGTAGTTTTATAAAAGTACCTAAATATTTACGGATATAATGTTGGTGATTTCTTATTCATTATTTACACAAATCTGCTTTGAATAAGTGAACCCAATATCCCCTCGAACTTAGGCAAGATAGCAGAGGTTTTAAACAAGGGTTTTCCCGTAACTTGATATTGTAATTAAAGCGTGTTGGTATGCTGAGGTTAAAGGAAATAAAAAAAGAAAACAAAATACAACAAGTTTACATGAAAGTATAGAATGTAACTACGCGGTAAATTAACCGGTAACAACTTATAAAACTTGTGAAATCATGATTGAGTCCTCTTTTTAACGAAGTGGATTATCCTGGAAAAAACCTTTTAGTATTAAGTGGATATATATCCACATATTATTATAAATTTTTCATACTCTATAAATTAGGTTTTTTTTACAAATTACAAACAATTGTCTTTTAGACTCCCATGAATATGGCTTCCTCATCACAGTGTTTCCCGGTTTGTGAAAAGGACAGCTCTAACGATATACTAATTTCACGATAGACAGTTATGTAGGTACATTGTTTGTTTCTGAACTAAAAATTATAACTGAAAGTCTTGGTGCGATGATCAACTATACTTTTTATTGGCTCTCCATCTGTAAATTTCCACACTTGACCATAACCATAACATGATTGAGATAGTGAAAGAGTTGATCAGTAACTCAAGGAAAGCTATTTAAGTGGAAAACTTTTATTTATCGTACCTACCATGACCTACAATTTTGTTAAAATAATGAAAGCCATATTTTGCGCTTTTGTGAATATGTTTTAGTTATAAAGTAACATTAATTCCAGGTAATATCCATGCAACAGCTGCAATCTCTGCTAGGTGGCGGAGTTGTGTCGAACGAAGGAACATCCTACCAGAATTCACCCCAACAATTGTTGCAAATACATCCGCAGCTTTTACAAGTTTGTACCTTTGTTTTCATTTTAACTAATGCTCACATCTGTAGGTGTACCGACAACCTATGAAGAAGAGTGGAGATCAGGCCTTGCAGACATGGTGTAGCCTTTAAACCAGATGGAGTGACAATTTGCGAAAATTGCTGGAAGTGACTGGATGAGGAAAGCTGGAGATCGCAAGCGATGGCAAATCTTGGGAGAGGCCTATGTCCAAGAGTGGAATGCTTAAAGCTTACTATGATGATGAATAGTTTTATGCATAAGCCTGTACAGTAGTAACACTTTACCTTGGTATCAGCTCTGGCTTTAAGTGGGATGGGGGAAAAACCGATGTTCCTGCTCCTGGGGTGGCAATTTAAAGGGTACCAAACACAAATGTTTGAAAAAAAAAACTTAATTCATCAAAGTGCATAGCGTTAAAGGGGCCTTGTACTATCGATTTTTCAACTTATTTTACAAGGCACCCTAAATTGATTTTTGAACGCGCACGTAGGATGTATGATGTCTTTGCCAGTGGAATTCCCGTCTCATCTAGATATTTTAAACGCTAGATAGATGGGAAACCAATGTCAAGTTTTAGCCCAGGGTAGAGTGAAGTTGGAAAAACCTGCGCTGGACGTACCAATGGGTACCGTGGATGGATCTCAAAACGTACACTAGCGTCGTAGCTATTGCAGCGTTTTAAGGATATTGTATACTGTATTACAGCAACAAGCTGGCGGTGTGTACGGTAGCTGTTTAGTAGGGGGAATGAGTGGGATGGCACCGATGCAGGCCGTCACTGTAGACGGGCAGGAAGCTATCTTCATTCCTGCGCAACATGCACAGGTAAGTGGCGCCATTCCAGCTGATAGTCCTTATAGCTAACTAACTGTTATAGTTGACAGTGGTATTCCAGTAAATTAACATTTCTAATATGAATTAAAAACAAGAAAATTACAAATGTCTAATAGTATAGGAGTAGGTCTCTACAGAGGATGTTTGCAGCGTTAAGCTCTATTTTTCTTTAATTAATTATTATTTATGTTTTAATACGTTGTTTTATTAGGTTGTCTATTTTACCCGTACCTGTCTTTTTTTTTGCACGCTCTGTAGTCTAAACGACTTGATAGATTTTAGTATACGAGTTGTTTTTAGATTCGTCTTATTTGTGGGAGTGACATAGGTTATATAATATTTAAGTACGACGTCTGGAAATCAAATAAAAAACAAAGATATAAAAAATATTTTTTTTAGTCGAGTATTTTTGTTGCAGTCGTGTTATTAAAGTATAAAACAAAATTAATATGAAACTTAACAAGTCTCCTATGTTTTAACTCTATTTACCGATTATCACGTAAATACAATCTTATTTTCAGAATTTCTCAGGAATGGGCCAAGTGAGCCTTGTGAATGGTCAACTCGTAAGGACCCCCGTTCTGCCCGCAGGTTTCCTGCAGAACGTCATGCATTTGCCAACCGGTGAGTTTTTGTGTACGAAAACATGAAATTTCCAATGAAATTATTTTAAAAGTCCAATTATCAAACTGTAATCTATCTGTTAGGTCACATAAAGCTTGGGTTTCATTATTTAAACAATTCTTTGGTTCGGGATTGCTTTCGGATTTTGTTCTATTAATTGGCTTGGCTTTTGAAACTACACTCTGTTTGAATTCAATTTAATAAATTTGTAAACGAACATGGCGGCCAAGATATTTTTATCGCTATAGCTTAAAATTTGGACTAAGTACCATACAACAGATGATTGTTTTTATCGTTAGTTTATTTTGTAGTCAGATTGTAAAGGACAGTAAATTTTGAACGAATACTAACAATTTTGAAATGTTGTCTATTAAATATCTAAACCAAAATAAGGTACAAGGATTTGAAAAATTAAATTTCTCAACGGTTAATTTGTTTCTGGCAGTCTGTGGCCGCTACCGGGGTCCGCTAGCTTCGCTCGCTCGGCTCGTGCGTTATAATCACGGTCTCAACCAAACATAACCAATCCAGTTAGTTTATAAACCTACGAAAAGTCGGTTTCATTACAAATGTTAGTGTCCGTTCACATTATACTGACAGTTTACAATCAGACTATTAGATATTATATACACTTGGGGACAAGTCTTTGAATTTAATTGTGTTTTTAAATTCATTTATTTGTGATTGAAAATCAATTAATTCCAGGTATGTTTACATTTTTGTTATAATTGATGGAAACGGATGTTACATAAATTAATAAAACACGTTCACAAAATAATTATTTACTTTATTCATGCATGTACCTATGTGGATTTACTTTATATCAGCTTCCATTAGAGTGTATTAGAATTCACAATATTAACAAAGCGAAAGTAGCATTACTTGTCGCTCGCACTGAATTCCGAATATAATTGATATTTTATCGTCACCGATCGTTAATTATTTTAATCAATCAGGATCCTCGATTATCTTGATGATACATTATTTTTTACATTTGACAGCGGCCAAATCGTTTACAAAGGCAGAAATAAAAATATATTTGTAATCCTTATTATGAAACGTCAAAACAAAAATAAAAAAAAGCTTTTTGGAAATTTGGAATAAAAACGAGTCCTATCACAAATTTATTCTTTATTTCTTTGTTATAATTTATAGATCAGAGAGTGTAAATTAAGTTAGGTTATATTTATGTTACAAGAAGTTTTCTTGTAGGATTTATTTACGTTGTATCGATGTATTTAAGTAAAATAGATACATATTGGCATTCATTGAGGAATTTGTGTAGTTCTATAAATTCTATCTTTTGCGTATTTAGATACATAGTTTACAATGTACAACGATTTTATTGTCTATTTATTTTTAGTTTATGTTTATAATGGCTTTCTAAAAACAGTATGTTCGACAGTTTAATTCATATGCCATCGCATGCATGTCTATTACTTTCGCTTCTAACGTACTATTCTCATACTAATATGTGTTTTCCCCTACCCACTACCAAACGGGCAGAGCAACAGGCGACAGTCACCATTCCCGGCACTAACCTATCTATACCTTTGAGCGCTTTGACCGGGAACCAACCGATGATAACGATACCGGGATCGAATATAACAATCCCGGCGGGGATTCAAATCCCGACGAGTCAGGCGATAACGATCCCGTGTACCACGTCGGGGGTACAGGTGCCAGTGGCGAGTGTGTCCAATGTCGCCAACACCACTCTGCAAATATCTACCGGCCCCGAGAAGAATGGGGGCAATCAAAAGGAACCTAAGTCGCCTACAAGTCCGAATTCACAAGGTTTGTTTCAGGGTTTCGTAATGTTTGGAGAGAATTTTTAAGATAGTACTTTAGGCGCCACCTCCACGAGCGTGTGTATCGCAATGAGTCCGCCCTGATATCGTCGGGTCATCTCCACGAGACGATTATTCTTATATCTGCGTATCGTCGCTACTCATGACGGATCGCCGCGTTTCCGCAACTAAATGTCGCGAGTCGTGACTTTTTTAAAGCTCGACACATTAGCCACACTGTCTCTGATGGTAAGCACAGTACAATCCAAACACAACGGCGACCACCGAGAAATCTAAAGAGGCGATCGCCGCTGTAATGCCGGCCTGCATAAATGTCTCATCACGTTACGCTTAATGCACCCAATGTCGTAAATAAAAGGGAGTGAGGGGTGTATCCAATCATTTTGCAGCGAGTGCACTGTAAGTAGGTCGCGTATCGCCGCGAGTGTGCTGCGAATATCGCAGTGATTCGTTGACGCTTCCCTTGTTAATATCGAATGAAGTGGCACGATAATAATATCGCCGCGTTAAACGCGCTCGTGGAGGTCGCGCTTTGTTTTTTCGCTTATTTTGCCTGTACTTTGAAATTTGAGATAATATTTTTTTCGTGCTTAATTAAATCCAAAAGTAAAAGGTTGGTTAAGAATGTTTGATTTCAGTCATCTCTATCTGATTTTATTAGAACTCACTAAAATATCATTTACAAGTAGGTTACTTTAAATTAAAACTAATTATGTGGTTTTCTCTGTGAAGAATAATTAATACAATAATATTGCATATAAACCAACTTAAAAATACCTATTTTCACCCCTTTAAGGATTTATAAAAAGTCTTTTGTTTAGTACATACTATGTTCTGTCTTTTTAACATCAATAGTTTCCGCTTTGGCAAAATATTAGTAATTACGTATGATAGTTACACTGTAAAGAACGTGTAGGTACCTAATCCCTTTTTTAAATAAAATCGGAAAATTCTCTCCACTCATAATTTCCCTATTTTTATCACCACTCCCCAGCTTAAATTTTTTATCTTGCAATTTACTCTTTATGTTGCTTGGTGTCTATTGTTTTATTCATGCACTGTATCACAAATCACCAATAGTGTTGCTCCACATGTGTACAATTCAAGACATCATAATTATTGGTTTGGTCATCAACTACATTATAATTAAACAATGTATATATATATATAGGTTATCTTCAATGTATTATTAGTTTAGGTATTGGATATTTTTTATACAGTTATGGTAATAAACAAGCATACGGCCTGTGGACGCTTGTAAAATCGTAGGTATCAACCAACGTGTTGCCCAACTTGAACCCACCCACCTCAAGGATTTACGTAAACCTTACTTACCGCAGGAACACAACACGAGGTTATTTGACTGCGATCTGCTGTAGGGTGTAGGTAGGTATTCCACCGGTCGGGCTGACTCAAGTAGAGAGAAATCTAACTTTGAACTGCAACTCTTTGCAATCTACATTCATACGAACGTACTTGTACCTTATTCAGAATTCTTTAATTTTAGTTAGCGCATATGATTAAAGGTCCGTCATAGTGACTCGCTTTTGCGTTTCGAGATCAGCCTGTGCATATCCAGTTAAATTAATGCCATAATAAACCGTCGATGGATTACGATCTCTCGGTGGTCACCGTTGTGTTAGGATTGTACTGTGCGTACCGTCAATTTGCCGTGCTCCTATTAAAAAAAAGAAAAAAGTAAGGTAGTAGTCAGGAATGTAGTTTCATTTTTTTTTAATTGTCTATTAAGTTTACTTATATGAAGACATAATTGGATTTATTGGTGGATTATTGTCCATGTTCATAGAATATATATGCACAGGAGTGACAAGCAAGTTCAGTTCAGTGGTATTGTGTACGACACCTCGTCGATTGACGTGAGTTCGAATCCCTGCAACGAGCCTGAGCTTTCGGTGAAGGAAACATCGTGATGAAACCATAGCATGGCGGTAGGGTATTTTCTAATGCCCGCCTGGCTAGCTACCACCCTCAGGCTGTAAATGTGTCGCCAAGCACCAATAGGTGTGTTGCAGCAGCTGGACTTAGCCGGTTTGCCACTAGGCTTGGTTTGTTACCATCTTGGGCCATCTGGTTACTTAAGGTCAGATGAGATTTTGGCCATAGCGTTAAAACCTACAACGATAAAAAATAAAAATATTGCTATAGTAGTAAAGAGTTTTTGAAATAAGTTATTGAATGTTGTAACTGAATTTTTCAACATAAATAAAATCAATAGTTTAAAACAAGACCTAATGAAAATAATGAACATTTTTTAGTAATTAAATCAAAGGCAACATGTAGGTTTACAAAATGTAGAGGTATTTTTCCAATTGACAATTATTTTTTATAGGGTTATTCATTTGTTGCCTGTTGAGAAATAAAATGAAGTAGTTTCTTGCATTATTGCATAACTATATAGTAAATAATCCGAAAAAATTCAATCCAATAATCCAAATTAAAAAATTATATTGTATATAATCCAAATATAATTACATAATAGGTTGACAATGATGACAATGTAATGAACATTTTGTTTTTCTTCCTTAAATTCTCTATCAACCGAGAAAAAGATTGTATACAGGAAACCTTTAAAAATTAATGTGTTTCTGGATTTATTATATAACATGTGGACGACCGAGCTACGTTCGGTGTCTTACAAAATAGAAAACGCCTATCTAAGTATACTTGGAATGTAAAACATTATCTACATACAAAGTTTTATCCATAATCGTTGGAGCCGTGTCCGAGAAACCAATTACATATTAGATATATACAATAATAGCTCACTTAATATCATCAGATAACAAGTTTTAAAATAAAAATCAAGTTGTGTTTAAAGTGTATTTTTGAATACATTTTGGAATCTTGCTATAAACTCTTGAGAACTGAATTTTATCAGTTTGGATCTATTTCCATTTAGCCCTTCAATTGACAGTTGCCGGCGGCGGTGGCGTCGCTGTGCGAGGTGGAGTCAGTGGCGTGGGGGGAGTAAGTAGTATGGGAATGGTTCCCGTACAGGTGCCCGTCAGTGTCTCAAACGGACATACTGTTTACCAAACTCTGCACCTACCCATACACGCGCCACAGCACTTGCAGATAATACCGCAGTTACAACAGGTACCTACTGTTCATATCATATTTTGTATAAAACTCTTGAAAACAGGCTCAATTTGATATAAGAAAACATCAAAGTGGTAGGCGATCATTAATGATTTACGTAATCGAAACCATTAGTCATTGCTAATGTCTATTAGTAATAATTTTCATAATCGAATAACATTACTAATTAGTATTACGACTATGAATTGGTATACCGAAGAGCTTAAAAAAGGTCTTTCAGTTTTAAAGGAAGAAGTTAAGATCTTATGTACCTACCAAATTAATAGGTTACTAATGGTTCACCAATTTTCAAGTTAGTTATTGATCCTATACAATTAGTACCTAATTTCTATTGGTTATAATCTAGATATCTCGAGACATCTTCATAATCGACTGTTTGCTTTAGTATATCGCTTAAACACCCAACACTAAAGATATCGTTTTTCACCATTCGAATTTTATGGAGCATATGTTGTGGCAATAGTCAATTTGTCAAATTGTAATTTCCTGAAAAAAAAACTAACTAATTTTTTTAAATGAACGTTAGTTTTATTGATCAATGACAATCAATTGTAATTTCTGAAGCCATGAACCTTAATTTTCTTAACGATAATTGTGGCGCCGCGTCGAGGGTAGTGGTACTATCTTAGATTAAAACTTCTCGTGAGGAAACCGTAGCATAGTGGTAAGTTATTCTTCACTATTAGCAAGGTGAAACTGTATCACCAAGCATCTGTCAACCTTCTTCAAACAACTGAAGGCGCAGGTATATAATGAAGGGAAAGAAAATATAGGTACACCTTGTCGCTCCGCGTCTCCCGTTTCCATAGATCACAAGTTCTTTAGGTTTCTATGTTTTCATTGGCATTTGAGTTCTGGTGTTTCCAATAAGCACTAATTTTATAGGTAGTTCAGCGCGGTCGCGGTTTAATTTTAAACAGTTTTAGCGGAGCGTTTTTGAGAGAGTTATGCGTGCACTGTCACTTCTACTTGTTAAGAGCGAGTCTATGACGTGACCACTCGGCGATGCGTTTAGAAAGCGACTGGGGTGGGAACTAGGAAGGAAAGAGTGAATGAAGCTATGTATGAATGCGTGAATGAATATATGTATATATATACGGCGTATACAGTAAGTAACTAAGTGAAAATTTTTTTTATGTAAAATTTTTTTATACATTTCAGATGCAAGCTCAACCTCAAGTTGCGAATGTATTAACACCTTCGGGGCAAATACAACAAATACAAATAGCGTCATTGGGTAATGTGAGTACCAACTAATTTAAATATCAGTAGGTACACTAGGACAATGTTAAAAAATTTCTAAAATATTCTCAAATTAACGGAAATGTTTGGCTCGTAATCAGTAGTAACATGTAAAGACTTAGTAACCTTAATGATTGACTAGGCAAAATGATAAACCCTCATTATTTTAGTATTAAGACGGGGTTGCCAGTTTCGCAGGTTTTAACCCTGATGTCGAGTCTAAATAACGTCATTAGGGTTTACATTATAGAGTAAGATTTTGCTGTAATCTGAATTTTAGGATTAGGTAATTTAATTTAAAGACCTGACAACCTCTTTTTTAATTCTTTGGATTCAATCTCCTATTAATTTAAGGTCTGCTTTAATGTTTGCTAATTGGTAACATTTTTTGTACTTGCAGTATATACTTACCTACTATGTTAATTTTGTAACTTCTACTCTTTAATTTATAAATTACAAATAAAGCTTAAACCTACATAATAAATTTTATTACAAATAATGTCCAAGTTAAAACGGAGAGAGACAGTAGCTCAAATTCACAACTTACTAGTTATAATTATGTTATGTAATTGTTAATTACATTTCATTGTGTGAATGAATATTGAATAAGCAGTTAAGAAATGATATTAAAACAAGATATAAAATCTTTTGAACATTGAATAATTGCTTTTTTGCCTTTTTTTTTAGTTGCATTACGCTGCAATAACAATAATACCTATTTATTTATAATTTGTATATTATATTGGCATAGTTTTTAGATATAACTCTAGTCACTGCGTTTGATTTATGATTCCAAATTATATTATATTGTATTGTATTACGAACATGAGACCAATTTAGTACGGTACTTTGAAATTATTTACCTATATTAAACCAGTTTACAATCAACCTACTCTAAAGCACTTTTAATAGGTTTCCATGTGAAAAAAAACTTGTGCCGTAAGTTACTACTTATGTATTAAAAATAAAACAAATACAGTGACATAAGTCGAGAGCTGTAAATAAATAGCTGGGTTTTGGTTTGGTGCAGCAGGGCGGTGGCACTCAGTCGGCGGGAAGTACTGCGCAGACGCCTGGGACGATCACGTTACAGGTAAGCGAAACTTGTGGGTACATTATATTCATTAGGAACGGTGTCGGGGTTTTTGTTTCGCATGTAAAATTTTGAGTTACATTTTATTTGTTGAAGTGAAATTTCTTTGGAAGTGTTGAAAGTATAAATCTGAGCCAAAAAAGAAACAAAAAATGAGAAAATGAGCGTGAAAGAATAATATAAGTATTCGCACGCTCGAAATCAATCAACAAAGTCGAGTAAAGTACATTACGACTCCGAACTTACGAAATAGTGATGACCCTGTGATAATATCTGGTGTAACTCGATTTCGCGTAATATTTCATATAATTCATACATTCATAATACAAATGATTAAACAATTGATCGTGACAAGAGAAAAAATAATTTTGAATAAAAATATTTAATCAGATCTTAAATAACACAAATTATAATTGCATTAATGATAAACCCGATCACTAATCTAAGAATACAACAATTAAATTTTTTTTGTATGTATTACAAAAATGTGAAAACGTTATCCGAAATTATTTTGCCCTAGAAATAAGGCTTCATAACATTTGCAAAGCCGCAAAAAATGGTTTAAAAACTTTTCCTCAGATGCGAAATATTTTACTGAATCGCCATTTTAAAATTAATGTGCCTATCGTTGGGGATTGTGTTTTATATTGACACTTTTTCAATTGATCCGAGGCTTTCTATCAAGATTGCAACAATCATTTTTAATCTTGATTGAAAAGTTTGAAGAATCACATACCTCCGAATCAGCATAAATATTACTGTATTAGAAAAAGACAAGGAGTGTTACTGATTAATAATTGTTGAAATTTAACTTCTGTTACGTGTACTATTTTTCATGCGCGTTTTTTTTAATGAGGTTCTATGGTTAATATTTTTAGAATTTTCTGGAACCAGTTACATTTGGATTATAATTTTCAAGTAATTTTACGAATAAATATTCCCATTTGCTGCTCGGATGTAAAGGCAGTGTCGAATCAGATCCAACCGGACACGACTGTCCAACAGCAACCGTCCCAGACGATAATCACGAGCACGCCTACTGGTCAACAAGTGACCGTTATACCGGCCTCGGCAAGCAATGTACGCGCCACGAATGTGGTCCAGGTATTGCGTTCGGCAATCTTCGGCAGCCGCACGAATATTCCCGAATCGTACTTGTTAGTTAGTAGGTACATTTTGTTTCAGGTAAACTTAATAAAAATGTAAACAAAGTAAGAAAAAAATTGTGTGTACAGAGTCTTCAATTCATATTTGCACGCGGACCTATGTGTGCGTGAACTAGTAAACATGCAGTTTTTATTTGTAGGGCAGAGACACTATAGTCGACGCATTATGAACTGAGGCTTCGGGCCATAAATTATATTTATCTGTCTATCTCGCTGGCACTTACAGGTCTTATGGAGAGGTGTAGTGATGTGTGTAGGAATTGTAGAGGTGCATATCGATACCGGGATAGGTACGATCGATATGCTAAATTATGTTAAGTATTAATTTTTCGCTATCTGAAAATGTTTTTAATTTGTAAGATAAAATGTTTGTTTCGACGTACTCATAGAGAAACTGTTTAGATGGTATAAAATAAAAATTCTTCGTGTACTGTCAAATCATCCTAAACCCTATAGAAAATATTTGGGGAATTTAAAATTATATATTGCTTTACATACACATACCATTGAACAGAACGTGATGGAAATAATGAAATTAACAGAAAGTTCATTATTTGGTATTTGTAATGGAGTGATACGGAACACGCATTTACCTAATTGAGCTGTTGATTTATTATAAATCTGAACAAATAAGATGAACAAAATTTCGACATTAATTATGTAAAATAACTAATAAAATTCTCTTCTGAACTTGACACGCGGAAATATATAGTTGCTGTATCTATGCTCGCCTTACGCACACATAGGGCCGCGCGCACAAATGAGTTGAACTGTCTTATGCTTACGTTTTACGTATTATTTTACTTTTATTGAAATAATGCTTATTGATACACCGTTAAATTATTTTTATAACAATAAAAAAGTCGGTTATTGTATGTGCATATAACGTTTTTACATTGTTTTTATTCATGGTTAACGTCATCATATCGCACTTTATCGTCTACTAAATGCGGTATACTTCAAAAATAATTTCATTCTTACTACTCACAAGCCCAAAATGAAAGCAATCAAAGAAAAAAATGACATGAAACTTTTTTGGCGTTTCAGTTTTAACGGCCATGCTAGTTTACATTTTTGTTGAATTGAACTGAAACAAAGTGTAGTTTCTGTGCGATGTACAATGTACATATACGTGCTTTAAATGTTTAGGTTTTTAAAAGATATTTATAATTTTCGTATCGTGTGTAGAAAATGTTTATAGGAGAAATGACTTTTGGTCTCGGAAGTTTATCTACGAATGGATGTCAGATGTAATATTCTATAATTCCTGCTAAGCTTATTGTAGGTCAGTATTGGCTATAGCTTTGTAAAAGGGATTCTTGCATGCCCGGATAATTCATAATAAGTATTAGATCATTAAGCATGGCTGACTATAGATCGACCTCTCAGTGTAAAATGGACGGTTACAAAACCAAAAGGAAACTGTAAAAGAGACATCTCGAAAGTAGACATTAATTGCTTTAGTATTGAACCCTTGCCTCTGTTCGTTAATTTTGATTCGATTCTATGTTCATTATACTGGATAGAGCTGGATTTAGCACAGAGTAATAGGGCCTTCAGCTTTAATATTTTTTTAATAAGGAAAAATAACACCCTCTCTGACAAAGAAATCCACATTTACGAAGACTTTTTTTAAACATTAGAAATAATTTTCATTATTAGAGACCGCTCACCCCATCCGGCCTGTCATTTGGACACACTCTGTCGAAAAACAAATGAAAAATTGCAATAACACTGATTGATTACTCATGCTCGGTTGGGGCGCGACCATATACATAAATAAAATAAAACAAGTCATTTTAACAAATTTTCTGTAGGTTCTTTTTGTTTTTAATAATTTCGTTCTTTTTCCAATTATTAATAAACGAACATAATACCGGTCTCGGCTTGTTACTTTCTCCTTCCTTTATTTATGATGAATTTGTTGAGTTCTTATTGATTGTTCTATATTTAATATGTAAAAGTATTTTTTTAGGTTCTTTAACTGTAATATTTCGGAAGAGGACGTTTCTTTTTGTTCGAGCCTAAAAATTATAATATTATTTTTCCTTTCTTCCCTTCTATAATATATTCTATCTCTTTTTCTAATTTTCCTACTTTAACTTTTGTTTTATTCGATTACGGGGATTCATTTCGCCGCTATACGTTCAATTATGGTTTTTGTAATAGTAGCAGTTTGCCTCTGCATCTCGATTTTCATTTTATCGAATAAATAATATTTGTAATTGTCCTTTCATTCTTGCTATGATGATGTTTGCGTGTAAAGGAACGTATTAGTAAATTAATTTGTCGTAGCTGGCAATACTAACTGTATTATCAATTTGAGTAACACTATTATGTCATTGTCAAATGTCAAATGAAAATGTCAAAGTGACGTTTAACGATTTGAATTCTAACCTTGAAGGATGTTGTGGTTTGGTTTCATCGTTTTTATTCAGCGAACTGCAATAATCGCACAGAATTAATTTTTATGTGCATTTCACTTTGGTTTCAATATTGATTTGACACAAGGTAATATCCAGAACCGGCTCTAACAATTTTTATTAAAGTGGTTTGTGCCGGAGGAGCTATGATATTGACAGTGTTCTCGTTCTGGAAACAAAAAAAAAAAACATATTACATGGAAAAATCCACACAGTAATATCCTTTGGTGTGCCGCTTATCGAGTTACTCTCATTTATTTGTCGTGTCTAGTTATTACACAGTTAGAATCACTCATAACCGGCCCGCTTTTGTGATGAGGAATTGGGGATAGTGACTGAAAGAACCGGAGTGAGACTTGGATAAGGACCTGATCATCTATATGACCTCATTCCTCGAGGGTTTAATATAGTAGAACAAGTAAATCCTATGGGTCCATCCAGCACTTAGTAGTATGATCTTTGAAGTAAAAGCTAAAAAATGTTGCCCTCTGGGAGTGTCTTACATATTATGTACGTGACCTTTTATTTTAGAGTTAGGTGTATTTTTTATTTTTGGTAACATTATTATTTTATTTTTATACAACACCCAGGTCATACAAAATTGAAGGAAGATAAAACTAATCCTGAAGAAGAGTGGTGTTCTATCATTTTTATTTCCCCCTAAATGGAATATGTGACATAGTAGCTAGAGTATTATTGGACTATTCGTGTCTTTGCATCAGAGACACAAAAAATTCAATGACTTAATCTGGGATGGAAACAAATGCACGCAGTATTGTCTCGTTTCTAAAGCCCTGGTACCATGACATACACCAAAAGACTGAGCAACACCTGGAAATATAATACCTTATGTTCTCTGGAAATAATCTAAAATATGTTTCAATAGTTTTGTTCAAGAGCAAGACAGCCATTGGCTTTATTGAATAATAGTGACAAACGTGATAATCTCGATTTAAAAAAAAATCAGAATCACTCTTAATAGTTTTTACTGTAGCTTGATTTATAAAATGTATGATAAAAAACAAATTAGTTTGCATGAAACTTATTTAAAAAAATGCTTGTTCTCAATTTTCTTGATTGTATTTTGTATATACATGTTGCATGTGATTATAATTTTAATATAAATTGTACATGACTCTATTGTTCACTATAAATGCTTGCGACATTGTCTTGATAAGGCTCTTTGAGTATAGTGATTCACCTCTAATTATCAGAGAAATGTGCACATTTAAAATGGCATATTTATACAAAATTTGTGTTAAGTCTTGGGTGTTACTATATGTAAAGACAAGAAGTTTATAGTGTTGTTATTTTTGTACCAGGTGCCGACATTGGGAGTTGGCAGTGTTGGTCTGGGTGGCACTGTGCAATTAGTCCCAGCACTGGGTATCCCCGGCATGCAATTTGCGCATCTACACCAGCCACAGCCACAGCAACAAGCCCAGCAACCGCATCCTGTTATAGGTAAGTATCTATATTATATATCTTATTTTTAACAGACTTCAGAAAGGAGGTTGTCGATTTGAATATATACAGACTTAATTTTTTATGGATGTTAAGCCTTAATTCTTTGTTTATGATCAAATTTATTTTTTCCTTGGAAAAGGCGAAATGTGGTCCCATTTTAATTTCATTTGAAATAGATCTTCGACTTTGAAGATACACCAGAGAACTTCTCAAAATAATTGAAGTTCTTCCTCTTCTTCTTCTTCCTAACTTGGCAACCAGTCCTCTTTAATGAAGACCGTTACTGCCATTATCGAGTGAATTATAATGTCATGTGTTATGACGATTCAGTATCCTAACAAGATTGTGGCTCCCTTGTTAGAACTTTCTAGGAAGATTTTGTGGGATCTCAGAATGAATGTTTTTAGCTTATATTTATAATCCACTTCACTTATGCACAAAAATCAAAATATATCACGCAAAACTCCACCAATATCACATAATGTAGGGTCAAAAACCTAACATAATGAATTAAAAATAAAAACCACAACATGTCACTTCAAGATCGCGCCAAAAACTCCCAATTGAAGTTGGTTTTCTTTTTTGTTTAAAATTGTCATCCTCCTAAAAAGGCAAACAAACATGATCCATTAGATAATTAAAATCACTTATAACGAGTATTATTATTGGTATAAAGAAATGCTTATTAGTTCAATTATGTATTGTCATCATTGTCCTTTGACCATTTACAAATGATGATTCAGACAGCACTCCCTACCCCTAAGAGATTATTTTCCCAATTATTTGCATACCATTCACGTTTTAAGCATGAACATACCCAGGTATGAGCTTGGGGTAGCTGCCCCCGTAGCAAGGTGTTGGTAAGCGACGAAAGTAATGCTTCCGGAAAGAGTAATTTTTTTTTGTCAAGCTAGTATAAAAAAATAATAATTTCAAATAAGTTTTTTGTTCTTTGCCTGAAAGTCTTTGTTACGCCCATGACATTAAGACGTCAGCTTATAGAATTTTTTAAATGTTTGTCAATGACTTTTCTAACCTAATTGATGGCATCTTTCCACATGTCACGGTCTTCTGCCATCTTTTGCAAAAAAAAGATAGTCTATAGAATGTTGCATTTCACATTATCTTTGAATCAAACAATTAATATTTACATTATGCTGAAACCTTGGAACGGATTCTCAGTCTTCTATAGTTGTTTCAGTCTCCATTCAGTATATAGTCTATAGTTTAGTTATTGACAGTTTGCTTTTTAATGCAGTTGAACTGCATTATGATAGTGATACAAGTATCAAGTCAGGTATAAAAATAAAATTTGCATGGTTGCATTACATTTACCAATTAAGTATTACTTGGTTATTTAACAGTTACTAGTTAACAGTAAAGTTGAAAATTTGTCATCAATCATCCATCTTAAATGGCAGCTGCATTCAAGAGCCTTTTTTTATTTGTACTTTACATTTAACCTTTTGTATCTGTCTTCATTTTGTCTTAACATAATCCGAGGTTATGGTCAAATACTAATCTATGTTAGAGCTAAAACTCTAAGTACTATGTAAAAGGAAACATGCACATGGATCTTGACGTATGGTGCTTGGAACATAGTATTATGGGTCTATAAGCTTTTTTTTAATTAACGAAAAAGATAGGTAGAGGAAATTTAGAGAAAACACACAAAAAATTGTCATCCACTTGGAAAGATTCACATATATTTTATTTACACACCAGCTGCAATTCTTATAACTTTTTATTGAATGCACTATACCCTGATTTTTTTTTGTAAGGACCAACTGTCTGTGTTATGATCAACAAAAAAATATATCAAAATTTGTCCAGTAGTTTTTGTGTGATACACATCAGCAACCCTCAATTATATTATTTATATAGACAGGTCATAGGTGTCCACAAAAGCGCGGTTTACCCTATGGTCCTTGGATTAATACAGCTCTGCTTGTACCCACTTTCGCAGGTCAACAAATCCAGCAGGACCCTAACGAGCCGGGCAAGTGGCAGGTGGTGACGGTGAGCGCCGGTAGCTCGACTCCCGTGGCGACCGGGGGTGGAGGCGGAGGTACGGGGTCGGGTATGAACCCCGCGGCGGGCTCAGGCACTCCCACCACAGAGTGTGAGGCCGCCAAGCAAGATGCCGGCAGCCCCACAACCAAGCGGCTTTTGAAGCGAGTAGCCTGCACTTGCCCAAACTGTGATCAGGGGGAAAAGTAAGTCTCCTATTATTATTGTTTTTGTAGTAGTTCGGCAAATTGACGGCCCCTCCATTGATGTTAAGCACAGTACAATTCAAACATAACTGTGATATTGGAGAGATTTACTATTAGGCCGAACGACTTTTTTTGGACCCTTGTTAGGTTAAATGTACTGTGAAAAGTGAAGAAATTAATTGAGTGCTTGTGCGTCAAAAGTCATATATCCGATGGCACATCTAAAATGGAAACATAGTTTATGTAGTGTTTACCCTTTCGTCATATTTAATTATAGTAACTCATAACATAATTAACCTTCCACTATATCTTCAAATGTTAAACCTTGGTAAAATTTTGGTTAGTCTCGGTTTTGGTTATCCTTTACTTGCGTTTGAATTGTCCGTTTTGCGCAAGTCTCGAGTTTCAAACTCGACGACTCTAGTGTGATAACTAACCATAAGAAAATAATGGATAGGGGTGGTCCTTTGGTGATTTGTTTTGGTATAATTGAATCAAATATAACTACATAATTTTCATTTATAAACGAATAACAACATTGACTGTAACTTTTAAATCTCTACTAAGATATAATTCATACTTTATTTCTTTATTATTATTTTATTATATTAAATTGCCATTTATTAAATTTACTCATAAATCAACTGTACCATTGTTTTTTGTTAATTTGAATTAGATTATTTGATTTAGAATTTTCAAACGACATTTGTTTGTATTTATAGGAGGCGTTAGTAAAATGATATTTATTATCCAAATTTGCCGCGTTTTTAGATAAATTTATAGTTTTTTTAAATGTCTTAATAAATCACTATAATAAAATAAAATATTTAATATGTTTTATAAGCTCGTGTACAGCGTTTATTTGCGTGTTAGTCCGTATTATTGCGTACAAAATCCGAAAGCATTCGATTCGATTAAACACTGAGTAATTCACGTTGCAGTCGGTTAGTGGATAGGAAGAAGCAGCACGTGTGTCATATAGCCGGATGTAACAAGGTTTACGGGAAGACGTCACATTTACGCGCTCATCTACGATGGCATTCTGGCGAGAGGCCCTTTCTATGTAACTGGCTCTTCTGCGGCAAGAGGTAAAGTAGCTATTTTGCGTTTTATTATGTTATCATTGTAAATTATTTATTATTTTCATTATTTCCGCGTTGAAATCGTTTATATGTACCTACTTTGTATCATGTTTCAGATCTCTTTTTAATATCAACTATAAAAGTTAGCGCGCACTGCGGTTAAATTTCCGTGAAATCTGTCATTCGTTTCGCAATCTTCGGAAAACATAATTCGTATTTCTGTGCGTTTGTTTATTATTATGTTTAGTTAATTCGTATTTCTGTGCGTTTGTTTATTATTAACTGCAAACAATAAAAAAATGGGCAAGCAGTATGATAATGTTTGCCTATAAGGAATTGGGTACCTACATCAATTATTTATTAGCACGGAGAATTTACAATAAATAAGAAAATTTTTGGTTACTACAGAATGAGCATAAAATCATTTCATAATTTGAAAAGAACTACTACTGGTCCTAAAATTTACGCCATCGTTATCGGAAGTGCATAGAGACGACAACTATTCACCCCGGTTCGAGTAATACTGCGGTTGCTAGTGAATTTAATTTCCGTAGTGCGCGTGGTTTTATATTATAAGAAGTACGTAGGATGCAAAAATTCCGTGCGGCGACGAGACGTATCTCAAAAAATCTGTAGCAATCCACAAAGTTTACCGAAGTGAATTCTTATTCGCACTACGCGTGCTTCTATGTACCTAATATTTCTCAGATTTAGCGAAAAAATCCGTACGGAAATTTATCGCAGTGCGCGGTTAGCTCTTAGTATTTATTATTTTTCCGGTATTGAAGTGGATATTTCTGTTAGATATTATCGAGTTGATATAGTTAAATGTTTGGAATAATTGAAAATATGTAATGATTTTGTATGATATTAATTGTTTCCGCAAAATAACACCTTTATCGATTAGATATCTTATTACCGTTTGTTATCTCAAGTCGCTTGATCGTGTTAATTTGTGGTAAAAGGGCTTAGTTTAATTAGGTAGATATTTGGTATGATATACAGTAAAGTTGTTATTTGAAGACAGGTATATTTTTAGACTCAAAATATTTTTTTAATGGTATTTTGAGGTCTTTCATGTGTATTATTTTTTAATCATAAACCTGCGTTACTTCTTATATTGTCTAATATAATTGATGGCATTTCCCGTGATATGGGTTTATTATTATACTAGCGATGTGTTCGCGGCTCTGCACGCATTTACTACTACGCAGTATTTATTTACATCACGTAATTTGTCAATAATTTAGATAAAAACTATCCTATCTTTAAAGATGGAACAAATTACAAATAGTTACGAAATTTGATCATAATCGGTTCAGTTGTTTCGGAGTTTATCCCGAATATACATCGTGACACAAGATTTATATGTATATACATATATAAGATGGACGAGTAATTTGGAAGTAATGGCATTTTGCGTAATTTATTGGAACACTGAAGTCGCCAGAAGTCAACTAACTTTAACAAGAATTGGATTGGATCAAAATAAAGAAGACTTAGGTATAGGTTTCAAATAAATAATACAATCTGGTCGGTGTCTTGAACATAAAAAAAATTCATCAAACCCCTTGGAGCATAGATAAATTTGTTTACGCAAGGAGTTGTCTTTCGACTTCTATACTTTTATTCAAACAAAGATTCAATTTTTTTCTTGTAGTTCTTTTGTTTGGTTGGTTCTATATTAGCATTCGGAACATATTTATCTCAGCTTTTCATGTTTTCGACGGATAGGTTGTAGAATCCAACTTTTCTCAACGTCTGTACTTATATTGGAAAGGGCTCTTGTCTAACTTCACTGCACATTACTCTATTCGCTATTTTAAATGCGAGATATCCTTAAAACCCTAACCATGATCCATTAACTACAGTAACGATTGTCATTATCGATATAATCATTCGGGGATAGTTAAAGCTAGATAATAAAGGTGGTCAATTTTTGACATCAGGTAAAAAAAGTATAAAGAAATATTATAAAATAAATCGCTTGGCGGTAAAATATATTCTAGTATTTGCATGATCAGTCATTTAGAAAGATGGTACAAAGCTCTTACCTTATACCCTGGATGCTAGTAATTTTTTTTTCATACTTGAATAGGGCGCCCCCTTTAAATTGCAGCTCGGGGTATGTACTCTGGTTTTCTTGCTCCTAGATTCAGAATTGATGTTCAGTTAGCTGCACTTAAGCCTTTGCGCAAGCTTAGCATGCTGATAGCATAGCAGTGACATGACATGAGTATCCAGTAAGAGCATGCCATGACATCATATATGGGATATTATTTATGTCATATTTATATAAATGTGATACACATAATAAGCATGTTATGTTAAGGTAATTTGTTTACAAAGTAATGATTCGTCAAAGCTAGTCTAGTTAATAATAATATATGTTTTGTTAAATTACTTATTTAAAATAGAATGATATACACAGGTTTACGAGATCGGACGAGTTGCAGCGACACAGGCGCACGCACACCGGCGAGAAGCGTTTCGAGTGTCCCGAGTGCAGCAAGAGGTTCATGAGGTCCGACCACCTCGCTAAACACGTCCGTATACACACCAAGAACAAAATTATGGTAAATATATTATTATTCTTGTCATATAAAATGTAAGCACCCATCCGGTGAACCGATCAGATTGAGTCTGTTCTGAGCGGCCTATTGCATGAGTGTACTAAAACTAACGGCCAATTGAGACGGACGGAGAAACATTGAGGGGCGAATGTGAACGGCCTGTGATTACACTTCACAACCACGACTCTGTGACGAATGAAATGACTGAGAAGAAGATTATAGTTTCATGGGGTGTATTATCCTTGTCATATAGAATGTAGTAGACTTTTATAGAAACAGATGGAACCAGTAAAAAATGTGGTAATTTTGATTATGAAATGGTTATTTTCATCCACTATCGTAAATGTATTTGGCATATCAAATTGTAATTTACCTGTAGTAAAGTTTTTGTCTTGAATCTGTGTATTTAGTGTATCATTTGGTGTAACAGGCACAATTTTATGGATGAATTGGTCAATATTAATACGTATTGAATTTCTTAGTACTTGTCTTTGAACTTTTTAATATTGTAACTTGTTTTTGACTTTGTAAACGTGAATAACAAACAACCTTGTATAATTTTACTATTATACCTTCCTATTAGTAAAATAATTTTTAGATTCGGATCAGTAGTTCCATATATTATTCTACATGTAAACTTATAAACTTTACCTCATTATAATATATTAGGCTTATTTATTATTAACTGACCCGCGCAACTTCGTCTGTGTCACATAATGGAAGCTCTCAAAAGGAATAAATTTTCCCCGTTTTTGCAACATTTTTATTGGTGCTCCATTCCTATTGGTTGTAACGTGATCTTATATATCCAGATAGCCTTCCTCGATAAATGTGCTATCCAGAACTAAAATAATTTTCCCATTCGAACTAGTAGTTCCTGAGATTAGCACGTTCAACCAAACAAATAAACAAACTCTTCAGATTTATAATGTTATTAGTATAGATATGTAAGTAAAACTAAAATAATCTATATCAATGAAATATTTGAATAAATTAATAGAAACCAATAAAAATATAAAATCATTGTTTTTTCAAAAAAGACTAGTGACGAGCGTCAAGTACTCGGTAACTTCCAATAAGGATATTTGATGGCCATTATCTAAACTCTACCTACCTTCTGGTATACTCTGCCCCTATATCGTGAACTTTTTTTCCTTCAGGAGGTCGCCACGTCGACACAATCGATGTACTCGGACTCCGGTGACGATAGTTGCGACGAGAAGATGATGTTGACCATCGAAACCATACACCCGGAACCGGAGGGCGAGGAGAAGTTGGTGATGATAAGGTCCGGTCCCAAGATGGAGCCCGACCACATCGACAGCTAGGAGGAGGAAAGCGACGAATGAACTTCGTCGCTCATAAATTATTTAACCTTCACGGTAACTTTATAATGAGTGCAGTGGACAAAATATGTGTAAGTTATTACTTCAGACATTTTATCTGTGCAGAAATAGACAAGATAACATGTTACATTCAAAATTTTAAATATTAAAATTAATTTAAGGCGTGAATAGATTGACAAGTCGACTTCTATCAAATTTCAAAATAGCATGTGGGTTTTGTAATTTATGTGATATATGTATAAATAAGTTAGTTGATAGACTTTCTTATTATTGGTACTTGTGATTTTTTCCTTAAATGTAACAAGGGACACCCTGAAAAGTATACCTTTTCGACTTGTCAATAGTATCCACGACTTTATACGGAATTATTACATCTAGAATCTTCAAGCGAATAGCCGCTGAAAAGTCAGTTGGCGTTCGCAATCGACGTATAGATATAAACACATTTTATTTATAAAAATAATGAGCTTTACGATTGGCTGGTATTGCAAAGAGTGTTAAAAAAACACGCAGTAACTTGTACGTTGTAAGTTGAAAACATGCAACATAGCTTATCCATGACTTCTTTATCAATACTACGTTTTTTAATCTCACAGAGTAAATTGACAGCCACTAATGTCAAACTTGAAAATAATGTTACCGCATCCATTGTTATTGTGTTGTGCTACCGTTAATTTTACGTTACAATTATTTGAATCGGTAAGATTTTAAATAATGAATTAAGTGAGTGTTTTTTCTTTTATTTTTCGAAGTATATTGCGATATTCAACATACTTGATAATTAACTGTTATTACATAATTCAGTAAAAAAACTACAATTTTTTTTGTATATTTCGGTTGGTCCACAAGAGACGCGATTTTTTCTCTCTTACTCGGCCTTCATATTTGGAGGGTTCAATGTTTTTACAGAAAAACGTATTAGGTACTTATATTAATTAACTCGTACGCTTTTACGATTAGTTCTGATTGGTGAGGTCATTCTTTTAAAAACAATAAACTAGCAACACATTAAATGTAATTTTACTCCGTGGGAATAAAAAACGCGTAGTGGGTCAATCCCATTCAACTTTACGTGGTCATAAACTAAGATGAATTTCGATCATAGCGTTATTGCGCGTGTCAACTGCAGATTTGTAAAATTCTTTCGTATTCATTCATATTATATTCATATTTCCTTCTAAGCTATGTTGGTCTAAGCGTTGACCACTGAAAACAGTAGGTTTCCGGACCACCAGACTATACTATATAGAGTTCTTTTTATCAGTGCTACAAAGTTCATGTTCTATTCTACAATATACTGAAGCATTTTGGGCTTCTCTGATTGGTGATGAAAAGAGAATTTCATTACCAAGTCCCACCCACGCTATAAGGGGGGGAGAAGGGGAGGCAGTGGATAGTTGTTAAGAAAACTCAATTTGTACGAACACTCTGAATTTTGGTGAAGATTAGGGGTTGGTAAAAAAAAATAAGTCAAGCTAGACCTTATCTTTGCTTAAATCACATCCCAGCATTGATGATATTTAGCTTATACCAGATACCTACCATTTTCCGCGTTCAATGCTTAGTCTATGTTACCATACTCGATCATAATGTCAAAAAGCAATCAAATTTAACGGTTGTTTAAGTTAAATTGTACAGTGAAAATATTATGTTGTGATATGTCGTATAGAAAAGGTTAAGAATTATTATTTAATTCCGTTAGAAAAATAACTCTTTTTTTGCAATATCAATATTTTTACTCCTGATGTGGATTTCTTATCCGGTACATACTTAAATAATATTACAAATAATAATTTCTTTTATAATAAACAATGGAACGTTTTGCTATGTACACAGTATATCTATTTATTTCAATCATAAGTGATCGTTTCAAAATCCGCCTGCGTATATACATACTATGTGCTAAGTTTTACATACATTGGTAAGAAATACAGTAATAATATATCCATATTGGAAGTAAGTAACGTCATTGTAATTTGACATTCTTAGGAGTTAGATGAGATGATGTGATTTAATTAATAAATAAAGTAATTCAACGTATTGTAATTTATTTCAGTTAAATTTAACAAAAATGTAAACTACATAATTAATACGATAAACCGAAGTGACAGTTAATTTTAAAAATAAGTATTTTCTGAGGGTAATTGAAATTCAAATTACCATGTTTCTATAACCAAATTCAAATAATAATGAATTTGAAAGAGTTTTAGAAAATGAATACACGTTATACTTACAACTAGTAATATAGTGTACTACAAACAAAGTATGCTCTGAGCCATACAAAACACATGTGTTACATTTTTACATTTCATCTAGACAAACTGTACTGTTTACTTTTTTGTTAAAATGTAATTGAAAAAAATCATTCATATAATAATAAAACGTTTGACATTTTTATACAGTGAATTTTATAAGTAAATTAATGGTAATACATAGACATTTTTAGTTTATTAATGGTAAAGGAAGGTTTTAATTTTTTTTTTGTATGTTATCCGATAACTTTGTGTCATATTCTAATATAAACGTTTTTGCAATTTAATTATTCGGTTCTTGTATATTGTTAGATGTATTGAGTGAATTAAACCAATTATGTATCAAGAATCCAAATTGGGGGTCCTGATCTGTGATCGAAATTGTTTTTGTACAGTTTTAGGTAAAAGTTGTTGTATTGTATCTAGTTATATTGTTGTTTTTTGTAATGTCCATTTTTGAATAATATTATACTAATATTTGAAAACATATTATTTTGTTTATTCGTTAAATAAGTGTAAACAATTTGATAAAAATAATCTTGGAATTAGGCAGTTTGAGTTGTAAATAATAATTAATTAGAAAGTGAACAAAACATTATTTTGTAGTTACAAAATATTAATAAGATAAAAATATTACATAAAATAACTTTTTGTAATATCTTATCGATTGGTATTTATTGAAAATCTACACTTATTTCCTGTACTTTATTTTTTGTTTTTATAAAACAGTGAGAATGTTATGTGTGTATAATGTCGTAATAGAATTTCTGGGAAGGCTTAGGTACCAAGTATAAGTGAGCTTGAAAAATATAATAATACACTGAATTTTTATAAACAAAAATGGATTATTTCTTCTTGTAATAATTTTGCTGAATTTTTTTTCTTCATTAAATAAAATCAGTCCCTTTTTTATGAGTGTAATATTCAAGAAAATCATGTGGAATGCGCACAATTAAGTTAATGTTATGCTGGATTTACAATTGTATTTTTACATCGAATTAGATATTGGGTCCAAAATCATTTCGCTTTTCTATGTAGGTATTGTTAGTGTTTGTAAATATATTCGATAAATATAATTGGTTTATATTGTACAGTGTACAAAAATATATAATTGTGTAAATAATTCGATTGTTGAACTGGTTGAATAAAATATTTTTATAATTGTGCCCTTTTTTGTTAAGGCCTTTGGTACACCGACGCGACGTAGCGAAATTATGGCGAAACGGCGAAATGTTAGCGGTACGTTTTCACACCAATAAAACTCTGCTATTTACATGCTCTTTCCCAGACTGAAGAAGAATTATTAGATCGATAATTATCTCTGTTTCTGCTGCCGACGTTTTGTATCGCCGTGATATTCTGTTCAAAGGCAAACCACGTGTACCGCTCTCAGCTGCGAAATTAGCGTGTTGGTGTCGCGGAGTCCCGCGTGAAACGAGTATCGTGAGCAAAAGCGATAGCATACAGACAAATATGTTATTATAGAAAATCACAGACAGATACAGCTACTTGCAATATACGCCAGACATTTCTATAGTGTAGGACAGATTTAGCGAAGTTTCGCTACCGCGGTTCGCGACTTTGGTGTGCTAAAAGCTTAAGTTATAAAATGTGTTTTCTTCTAAATTATATGCGGATGAAACTGCGGGCATAGCTAGTAACATAATAATGCCTGATGAAACAAAGCCTATTTGACAACCTCAACAGGACTGCAGTCCGGATGGCTTGTCATTTCATAAAAGGTACTCCTGAGGTTTGAATTATAACGCCTCGTATGTCAGTACATATGTGTAGCCAAAAACATCCTACGAACCTTAGCACTGCAGTGTGAAGGTTCTGTCACTCGTACAGTGATGAGTGAGGTCTTTAGGTGTGTGTTCAAAACCTCAGTTATCATCTCTTAATTTTTTAGGCCACTGGATATTATAAGTTGGTAATTCAAGCCTCTTTTTGTACTATCTTTATTTTATTCAAATTTCAAACATTGGTCTATTAAAATTGTGAAGTCCTTGTTAGAACTGTTAGTGCAGGGAGTTTTTTTTGGCAAATAAAAATGTATACATATTTTTAAATTTTTTTTATAAACCACATCACTTTTTCACAATAACCAAAGTACGTATATAACGCAAAACGATACTAGTATAGGGTCGAGGTTAGGAAGGACCAAAAAATCTTCAGTAGGTTACTGGTATCTGTCTCGATTTAGTTAAAATAAGTATATCAAACCCTTCCTTGTCTCGTTTCTTTCCTTCACCTCGTCTCGTCTTTATCTGTCGGTTCCTACTCGCAACAGTCCATCATTAGTCAAATAGAAATTCTTTATTACAAAACAATGACATTTTATTAATTAATTGCAGAGTTGGATTGGTTTGGATTTTCTCATCTATGTTTTCTTCAACGTCTTTATTTATTCTATGACGGTATGGATAGGACACATTGTAATTGATTGCAGAGTCGTATGTGCGAATTGTTTATAGCGCATCGAAAGCTGGTTCAATTAGCTCCTGTTATTGGACCGTAACAAACTCGTACGTAATTACAGTGCTACGACGCGAGGGCGATCAAAGTTAACAATCTGGTGCGCTCTGCTCTGCTGGTGCTTCTTATCGCGATGTATTCCGTCTCGTATACCGTACGCTTTAATGTTTCTTGCCGGCAGAGCGCGAGCGTCGCTGTTCCGTGCTTACGATTTAGAAAATTGTTTAAATAGGTGCTGTGCAAGTAGCTACACATTAGGTTTTGCGCTTGCAACCTATAATATTTTAAATGCGTCGATGCAGTCAGTTTAACGATGTAAAAGTTAATTTTTAAACCATAGTTTACGTTGCTTGTTGTTGTTGTTGTTCTCTTTGTATGTTCCTATTGTAACATACGGATCGGGTACACGACATAAAATAATATTATTTATGAAAAATTGATATGTATTGTTGTTGGAGTTTTAAGTATGTAATAGTTTTAGATTCTATACATTGAGATCATGAATCACATTATTGATTTGCCGCACAATGTGTTCAAGGACCATGTCAAGCAGGTTTTATTGTCAAATGGTTATTATGGGGTGATTCAATATATGTATTATCAATGATATTGTTGTATTATAGTGATGTCTGGAAGTGACGCTCTCCCTGCCCAGTGAACACGTTACCTTAGTTTGACGACACACGCAAGGCATACGTGCGTCACAGCATTTTATGTATATGTGACATAAAATTGATATGTTTAGTGATCTCAACGTTATGTCATATTCTGTGTCATTAATAGAATATCACACTGATGTAACTTAAGATGTAGGTATGTGATATCAGGGTAATTATTTTTGTTAAATTTATCTGACTGACATAACGCATATAATATCATACCTTCACATAACTGAGTAGTCGCATTTAAATTCAAAAGCAGAATTTTGCATTAAAAATAAGTCAATTTATTACGTACGGTTGATATATCAATAAAGTCAAATATTGTCAAGTTTACTTTTTTTATATTGATACAAGATGGCACTCGCTTTTACTGAGCGATTATTGCTTCAAAACTATATTTTTGGGAACGGGCCGGGATTGGAATTTTGTTAGGTTTAACATCACGAAAATACTTCGGTTCTTGTAAAGGTGTGTTATCTTCATACCACGATTTTTAGTCGGGCCGTGTCTAATGTGACTGTTGAATAGGTATACAAAACATAAGTTTTAATACATTTTGATTTGTCCTTTATCAGAATGAAACAAAAGATATTATTACTCCAGTTAGGTATTTATAATAGTCCTTCCAGTACCTACGGTTATGTGGCCAGTGGCCTTAGATTATATTCTGTGGCTCTGTTCCCATTATTTCCTAAGCGTTCGTTGAGAAATCATCGTAGCATTGGGATTAAATCGTATTTCGTACGATAAACCGTCGGCAGCCAGGTCGACGGCCGCCATTTTCCATGTCGCTACGCGTCTAATGGCCGCTATTACCGAGTCCGTGAAATCGTGATGCCGACCGCTGCCCACGAAACGTAATGTTCCATTTTTCCTGACGCTTCAGTGATTTTTTACTTTTGAATGGATTGATAAAACTAACACGATTTTTGACTTTTTGTTACTTTGGAAGCAGGTACATTAGGTAATTATAGAAATTAAAATTACCTATATCTTCTATAAATAGACATATTATAAAACTCAACGTTTCTCTGCCTGACTGTCCGTTTAACTTATTTCAAGGTAGAACTACTTATACAGTTTACATGGTTTCTTCTATAATTCATAGCTATGCTATCTGGCAAGGTTATAGAATATACTTTATTACTTAAAGTAACGTACGAAATAAACGGTGGCGATAATTGTGAATCAATTCGGAAGCAAGGCGCTTCTGCTGCACTTAAGTGGCACACGCTGAGAAAACCATAAGTGATATAAGTAATACAAATTGTTCTTCTAAGGTTCACCCAAAATAAGCATTTTTGTCTTTAAAATAACTGACGGTCGACCGCCTTGGGTGGCTGCGAAGGCAGCGCTCACGATCGACCGCATTCCATAGTCTACGCGAGCGGAGCCGCGGGCACAAGTAGTATTTATTATACAGAAGAATTTCTCATCGCCGTTAGTAAAAGTTGGTATTTATGATTTTACTTAAATATTTAAAAAAAAACCATTAAAAAGGTACTTTACACTTCATTTTTGCTTTGTGTTTCCCTACTGGAAGCGCCTTTCGTGGACACGACGAGGAACTAAATTGGTAGTATAGAAAAGTAACATATCAAATTTAATATTAGGTCTAGGAACGGTGAACAAGAAATCAAAAGTTTATAACAAGCACTTGTGTTGCATTAGGTAGGTATATCTACCTAGTTATTATCGTGAGTGGTAATATAGTGGAAAACCAGCCGAAATTTATAAAATGTTAAAGATCGGATGTAAGTATTTCTGCTGTAATTAAATAAGTATATTAAACAATCAGAAATAGTTTTGGTTTGTTGCAAAAACAAAGGTAGAGGTCATTCATTCATTTATTTATCAGGTTCAGACATGTTATTATAAAATTTATTCATATACTCGTCTGTTTAACAAAATATATATGTAAGCGTATAAAAACTGTAAATTAAAAAGCAAGATTGTAAAAGATGTACCGTTGATAGTGAATGTTAAGATGCGCAAGAAAGCAAGACTACGGCGCGGTTGGCTGCTCTGCTACGCCACGCCATGCCATGCCACGCAATGCCACGCCACGCTACGCCACCTTGGCAGCCATCTAATAAAAGATACGCGATAAATTTTAATTACATCTACTTGTCTAATTACCGTACCGGTTGCGATGGAAATGTGATTATTCACAACCAGCCCGTCATAAGTCATTGACTGCTTATGGACAATTTCATCGGTTATTATGCATAGGCGCGGTTGTTTCATGCTAATCTGTTTTTTAAAGCGTTTTGATGAAATGATAAAGTCTTTAAGCTGTAAAGAAATAATTTCTATGTACCTAATAACAGTTAATAAAATTATATTATTTTCATTGGGCTTATAAAAAATTTATCGCGAAAGTAACAAGCTAGTCCTATTTCCACAAAGACTTGTTAATGATTCTTGTCTTTAGTAGAAATTGGTGAATTTCTAAAAAATATAAATTACTAATACCTAATTGCTATAAAAATATTATATTTAGTGAAATAAGAAATTAAATGTTCATAAGTAGAACTTAATTATTATATTTATCTATTGTTTATAATAAAATACAATATAAAAATTGTATCCCCGAAGTGTTAGGCAGAGGTGTAAGTACTAATTTACATCCACAGTTCGCCGGATATTTTTTATGTTCCATGTAATACGGAGCGAGCCTATTGCCATTAATCGGGCACAAAGAGAAAAACCCAATAACACTTTGCTCGACCTGAGAATCGAAACCAGGACCTCGAGCATAGCAGTCGCGCTTACGACCACTGGGCTAATGAGGCAGTTCAATCAATATTATTAAAACGTAAATGAAACTTTAATGACAAGTTTTTCTCCATTTTTTTAAGCAACTAAGATAGAAAACAACCGCAAGGCTCGTCTGATTGTAAGCGGTTACCGTAGCCTATTTGTAAAACTAGAACCTCCTACCCAAGGAGCTCTGGAAACCTTACGCACCGCAGGAACATAGTACAAGTTTATTTTGGCTATTTGGGTGGAGTTATTTCGACAGTCGGACTGCCCCCAGTCCCTGAAGAGAAATTATCAAAGATATTTCAACAACTTTGAAATGTATTTTACCTACAAATTCCATATTTCATTTTTCAATTTTATATTCATGTCCACCATTCCTTGCAATTCGACTTCTTCGAACGCAGAGTAAGTATTTAAATGAAAAATATAATAATTTTTGTGGTGAACCGTCCGGTAACCAGTAAAGTAAGTCTCCATTAAATCACTCCGGGAACCCGTTAATCTAGCCACCATTCCTCGCAACTTATAAAATTACTTCCTAAAGTCTGTTCACTTTATTTCTTTAGAAATTCAACTTGAGTGTTATTTTATTATGTTGTCAGTTGTGGTTGCAGAGATACGGTCCGTACGGTGCTCGGTGAATGGTGTCGCTTAACATATCATTAAGAGATCAATCGTAGATTCTATGTAGAATATCTGCATTAGTAGTAAGTAGGTACTCGAAAGAGAGGATCGAAGGATGATAGTTTATAGTACATCTATACCTAATATTCTAAAGTTCAAGAGATTGTTCGTTTGAACGCGCTTATCTCTGGAACTACCTGTCAGATTTGAAAAAAATCTGATTCATTTTGTATTATATTTATTAAGGAAAGTTATAGGCTATATAACTTTACGATACTACTTTAGAGAGCGGAGCAGTAAACATGAAGGTCGAGAAAACTGGCAAGCAGTAGAAAAGTTCGGAACGTGACAAAAAACCATATATAATGAAACACGGATGAAACTGTAGGGTAAAACTAGACTAGGAATAAATTTAGAATTAGACGATCTTACAATTTCAAATAATTTTATTGCAGTTCTGTTTCGTACACTGGCGAGCTAGTGGGAAACAAAATCGTTTATAAAATATTAAAAACACATTACAAATTATAATTATGAGGTGTAGTAATAAAATAATATACATAAATAGTGTACTGAAAAAAAAATCTGTCGTATATTAAGAGTGTTACAAATAAGTATGTAGGTACCTTATTCTATTTTAACCAACGGCAACGTCAATAATATTATCTCCGGTTCAGAAAACATCCCAGTCTTCGATCAAAGCTTCATTTATACTTTCATACATTCTTTACGTACATAGTTTCAACTTGGTAGCGAAAGAGGTGAGCACTGAAAGCACAGATTCTTTACAGGACTCATATTCATTCCCATTTACAAGGCATCTGAAATTGTTCTTCTGAACTTTGTTTATGTAATTTTTGTGGTACCTAGTTGGTAGCTTTACGGACATTGCGTCGATCGACTGAGTTCGAATTCATGAGCCTAAACTTTCTGTTAAGGAAAACGTATGAAATCGCAGCATGATGGTAAGACATTTTTTTAATGCCCGTTTGTTTAACTACCACGATCAAGTTAAAATCTGGCGCCAAGTTAAGTGCTAGGTGTTTTTCGAAAGCTGCACTTGAGAGACATTTTCCCCACTTTTCCCCACCTATCTTGGGTCACATCCCGTTACATAGTTCCCTTGCACCTACAGAGTTCCCTTGTGTATCTTCGAAGTTGAAGGTCCAATGTCAATCAAATTAAAATGGGACCACACTTGAGGTATTCCCTATACAACAAAAACCTTCCATCATTTGTTGAAGTCGGTTTTAAAAAAGGTATACAAAAATAATAAAATAATTTAGTGAAGGATTCAGACCCTTTGCTACGCGCCTGTATCCAATCCAAAAGTTAACTTATCTTAACCTCGACTGCGCCACTTAGTGCAATCGCACAGGTCTGACCTCTAGCCATTATGCTAAACAATGAGAAAGGAGTGTCTATTTGTTTTGTATATAACACTCTAATCTCTGGATTGGCTTGGAATTTTTCTGATACTCACTGGTAATCAAAAATTCGACTCTTGTTTTACTAATGCCCGGGGAACTAATATCTTATTATTTATTATATGTATAGGTTATAAATATGTAATGATGACAGTAATTTTTAATCGACTTCAAAAAAAGCAGGAGGTTCTCAATTCGATTGTGTATTTTTTATTGATGTTCAGGCCTAAATTCTTTGTTTATGAACCGATTTGGATGATTCTTTTTTGTTGGATAGGGAATACCTTAGAATGGGACTGCATTTTAATTTTATTAGCATTGGATCTTCAACTTCGACGATACACAAGGAATCACTTAAAAATGATTGAAGTTGGTATTCTTTTTAGTCTAAAATTTGTCTTGTTTCTGATCGGAAATAGAAATGCTGTTTGCAATCTGGTGGTTGGTTCTGCAAACTAAACAAAATAACCATTGTAATATATTTTTTCATCTTAGAAAATTTACTACCTATTTTTATTTTGTTTTATAATTCTTCCGTAAGAAATTAAGATAAAATAACAAAATAAAAAATAAGTAAGTATGTAATCTCAAAAAGTTTTTTTCTTAAACATGTACATGTACAAGTATTGTCATTATTTTCGGGAAAAGAACATGTGAAGTATCGAATTTACGGACAAAGAAAATCAAATCCATTGCAGGAGCGTTTTTTGAATTTGGAACATTACAACGCTCCAGCAATGTTGTATGAAACGGCGTACTGGGGTTATTAAATACTCTTTGATTGGATCTCTTTTATCATTCTTGGCATACCAAAGTAAGTCTCTTTGCTTAGTACAAATTGCGTTCACTTGGTTGAATAGCCAGCCATAAATGCGCTTGCTTTTCGGCACAAATGATAAACAGAAAATTGGCGGCAAAGCTAAAAATTCGTTGTTATTTGTTATTTAAGTGGCTGAAGGCTACATTGAGGACGCAATTGAAATCAAAAGTGATATAAATAATAAAATAAATCAAAACATCACATTGCAACCTAATTCGGAAACAGAATCTCACTCGCTGGCCACTTGCCAACATCTAAGACCACAGCCATCTACCACTACATCCAATACCCATCTGCAAACCTCATCAGAAGTTCAACAAAGAAACATAAATGTACCTGGGAAATCAATAACATTTTCTTTTAGTAATTGCCCCAATATGACTAATGTAACTTTTAATATTAATTAAATTAAATGTATAATATAAAAAGTATGTTTTATTTCCATGCATGTTTGAGAAAAGCACTATATATGCCTCGGCGGAAATGGCAATTGCCTGTCTCGTATTAGTGAAGTCCTTGCCTACGGCTCGGCCGGCAAACACATGTTCGTCCTGCAACTGCCTATTTCACGTCCTTTGCAACAATGTACTAGTTATTACCCGACTAGAGAACGTTAAAAGTCTTTTGGGAGATTGTATTGTCTCTCTATTATGCACAGAACTGGCGATAAGCTTTTCGAATGAGAAGTAGGTATTTGATATTTAATTTCAAATGGAGTATTAATAAATAGATGCGAAACAAATCAACGCTTAGTAAAAAGGGCAATGTCGCTGCTAGCACTATGCGACTCTCTCGCCTGCGACGAATGAGCAACATCGTATATCATTAAACCCCTATTGTAGTTCATAGCAACCCTTGTTTTAGAAGGACAATTTTACTAGAAGCGGGATTTTTAGTTACAAAAATATGTTAAACATCCGGTCATTTACTTATCATTCTATCAAAGTAAATAATCATTTAGTTTAATAATACAATATAACAAAGGTCAGCGGAGCATTCCATAAGACAAACAGTAATTTCTCAGGCAGGTGATAGCGAGCGCACTCGGCGTCACCTGCTATGTCATGCACCTTCATTTACCACGGTTAGTGCGCGCTCGACGACGCGTGGCACCTCAGGTCGTCGACTTTTCTGTTTTACCATCTCATACACTGCTGTTAGTTAGATATGGAGTTTTAATTGTTATTTACTGATTCAGTAACTACTGTTTACGATATAATATGTATGATTTTATTCAATGTAACTATGTAGTTTTTGTCTAATCACTGTAGAAACTGAAGTGGTTTTGTGATAGCGCGCCAAACCTAATATTCACTAGTAATAAACTAATAATTAATAATTAGGGCCTCATACCCAAGACAAGTTGGATTTCTTGAAGTGAAAATTCTCTAGTACCGTTGTAATTTGAAACGCGATGAAACGAAAAAGCGTCACTAAAAAGAGACAAACACGTATTTAGCGTACGATTAATGCAAGTCCTGATTGTCGAATTGGCCTAGCGGTGTAACGAACAGGCTTGTACGCACTTTTGTATGTACAGTACGAGTGGTCAATAGTTCAAGTCACTTCAAGTCCAGCTGATTTAGAAGTTTCTGTTGATACTTTTGTTTTCTGTAGGTTTCATTTCTACCACAATTGAACTGCATTTTTTGTAATGTAAAGGGAGTGAATACTGTTTTATCTGTTTTATTTATAAAAATCGTATAAATATAGTATATAAATATAAAAGTTAATGTCCTCACCGATTCATAGTCGTCCTGCCCAAGTTCCTAAGGATATAAAATATTTAAATTTGGCAAGGGTGTTGACTTTATATTCGAGGCAAGCTTTTAAGAAGGGATTTCTTGAAATTAAACTCCTAAGAAGGTGAAAAGGGGTAGCAAAGTTTGTATGAGAGACAATATTGAAGATATAATTTGGAAACTTTGTATTAAATTTTAGAACTTTCAATTTTCATTTCAATCAATTTAATTTTCAGAATTCAACCACTAAGGATGTGGAAAAGTTTTTATAGGTAGTGTTGATTATTTATGGATCAGATTTATTCTATGTGGCCTGTTCCAAAGTAAGTTCCGACATTAGTCTAGTAACTTATGATCCACTCACTTCACGGTAGCGTAAAAAGCAATTTGACTTTAAAAACGGCCTACAGGAAAAACAGACGAAGAGTTAATAAAGAATACGAAGTTTATATTTAATGCTAGAGCACTTGACCGGTTTTTATACAGGCTTGTGCTTATATAACAAGAATACAAAGCAATAAAATTTTCATAGAAACATTACATCGCCGTACAGGAACAGTCTTCTCCGTTTTAATTGTGCTTCCATAAAGGTTAACTTTAATTGGTTTAGAATAGAAAGGGTGCATAATATCATACATTACCGAGCTCACCATTAGATATAGCGACCCCAAGCTGTTGGTATTTGTAGAAATACCAAGGGCCAACAGTGTTTTTTATCTTGTAATACCCGGGACGCGTTTCGTTGGAATTATTCGTTCCCATAATTGATTAAAAGGATTGTCTTTGTTATTGTCTATGTGACGTTCTATATTATATTTATATAGCATGGATGGTTATTATATTTATATAGGACATTTTCTGATGTCCGTCTGTCTAACTACCTTCCTCAAGTTGAAAATCTGCCGTTAATCATCTGTAGGTGTTGTAAAAGAAGAACGAAAAGCCAGTTGCATAATTGTACCGTGATGCGGTGGAACTTTATCTCGGCCAGTGTGTTCTCTCCTTCTTACGACATGGGGTCCTTTATGGGTAACGTGAAGAGATATTAATGCAGGCTGACATGAGAGCAGCGGCCGCCGATGGATTTAGGTCTCTCGCTGGTCACCGTTGTGATTCGATTGTGCTGTGTTTACCGTCAGGGGCTGTACCATGAATGTGCCGAGCTATTATTAAAAAAATAAACAATTTAGATGCGATTTCGGAGAATTTTATTTGTATTTATTTATTTATTGAATAGAATTGCGGGCTGTATGCAATAGAACTGCACGTTGACTGCGCAGTCGATTGGCGGCTTCAAAGCAGTTGTGTCAACTGCAGCGGAACCGCATTCAAACTGCAATTATGCAGCTGGCTTGCAGCTCGAATGCAGACCGTCTATAATGACTCTAAGTGTAAATAAAAAATATAAAAACGAACTAAACTTAACAGTGGTAACTTAATGGTTTCAAAGTCAAATCCAAATAATAGTATAAGATATATAAACAAACCCTAGCTATCGCGAGAAGGTAAATCAAACGAAGACAGTAAATAACTTATCGCATATTTCTTTTCAAATAAGCCCTCTTTTTCAGTGTTGGATTTTATAAAGAAATCAATACAGTTTAGGTATTCCATATAAACGTGAAGCGAAAACTGAATCAAAATTTTAAGCATTTAAAGTCGCTATCAGAAGTTTGAAACTCCGAGTACCTACATACCATATTAAATTATTTTAAACAATGTATTTATATATTTAAATACATAAATCGTAGGTATCATTAGTATAAATCATTCGACAACATACAATTATTTAAATCTTTTTAAATTCGTTAATTTAAAAATATTTTGATGTAGTGATTCGCGCATGTTATCGCGCATGTTATGAAGGAATTGATTTAAACAACAGTTTAACTCATTACAAATCGATACTACTGCCACGGTTCTTGAACAAGCACTCTACAGCCCTCAACGCACCTGTTTAGCTTATCGTAGTTCTCACTTCCTGTACTTACCCGTAGCTTGCCAGATTGCGTGACATTTATGATTACTGCTACACTTTTAGATTATTAGCGTGAAGTTACATAGCTTATAATTTTCCTCAATAAATAAGTTTTAAAAAGAACTAGGAATTTTCAAATCTGACCGGTAGTTCCAGAGATTAGCGCGTTCAAACAAACTGACAAAAAAATTTGAGCTTTATAATATAGATATCCTTAATCCTTTATAATGAGGTGGTACGAAGGCGAGCCAAGACAGACAAGTTGCGCAGAAGCCTCGGTGATCACTCGTCCATGACCGTACGCGGTTGATGACCGGACAGACAAACGCTCAACGAACGAAATTTTTGTTCTAAACAGCACAGAGTTAATATCAACAGGCACTAGAAACGATATCTGTCTAATATAATTATAATATATCTTACAGTTAGTGGAACACAACTGAAAAGTAATAGAAGGTTATTTCGCAGGTTATTGACAAATCTATGAGAATTGAAATTCGACTTTTGTTCCAAATAGCTTTTCTAGTATATTATTAGATTATACTTCCATGCTTAAATAACTACATTTTATAATAAAATATCCAACAGTTTGCGTAAAAAAAAAAAACAAAGCAGTTTTGTTGAACCTTGCAAAACATGTTTTTGGTGTATCATACATTTTTCATAAAGGCTGAAAACAACAATTAATTTATTTATCTTTTTTAATTTGTAAGATAACAAACGAAAAGCTTGTCGAAAAATGTAACATTCCTTTTTGTCAGTTAGGTAAAAAATTAAGTTACAACTAAAGATGTTACTTACTGTAATTTTATCATCCGAGATAATTAATGAATTTACAATTATTATACTAGTTATCTGACAATGCAGAATATGGAGCTGAAATTTATATACTATATTACCTATCTGGACGCTCATAAATAAACATATCATCACGCCTGTATTCCCGAAGGGTTAGTTCGCCGGTTTTTTTGGTCTAATGTAAGAGGGCGGCGCCTATTGTCATTAATCGGACACAAAACCAAACTCCGAGTTGCTACTGAGAATTTCATATAAAAACCCAATAAAACTTTGCTTAACCTAGGAATTGAACCCAAGTACCTCGAGTATAGCAGTCGCGTTTGCGACCTCTAGGCTAATGAGGTGCTCGTTGTTTCGAAAAAACAAATAGGAAATAAATCATATCATATCACATTTAATCTATCTAAATACAAACCCTTCTACAAATCGTTAAAGCCGTTCTGAGAAATCAATTAGATACATTCAGATAAAATATATACTTTGGTTTTAGGTTAGTATTAAATTTCTTATACAATGAATATTTCGCACACGATTCTGCTAAAAAGAGATGTCCAATTTATTTAGTTCACACATCACGGTTATGTAATAAAATCTTGAATGGTTTGTTTGACAAATATAGTTTAATTACTTTAAATAAAGGTAGTAGTTAGTCAGCTATGGTAAGCAAATAAAGTATAAAACGCAAGCAATAAATTATACGCTACATTAGCCTAAATACTCAACAGCGATTGCGTCTTTATTGTACAATTTGTCGCTATAATGAAGTACTTATTTCAAAGAAATCACGCTAATATGCAATAACGTTGTATCAAATTTCCCATGGAAAACAAAATATAAAAGTTTTGGAGTGTTATTTAAATACTTTATATAGAGAAAGAAAAAAAGAAGAACCTAGTATATTCTATCCTATCTATGTATCTAGACTTTTAAACCGATTAAAAAAAAACGGATCGGAGGTTACTCTATTCGAATGTATATTTTTATGGATGTTCAGCAATAACTTCGTTGTTTAGGAAACGATTTGGATGATTCTTTTTTTGTTGTATAGGGGATACCTCAAAAGTGGTCCAATTACAATTTCATTGGCATTGGACCTACAACTTCGAAGATATGCCAGTGAACTATTGAAATTGGTTTTCTTTTTTGTTAAAAATTGGCTTGTATATTTCAAGGAGAAACCGTAGCTAGGTGGTAAAATATTTTCCAGTGTTCGTCTGTCTTACGATAACTCAAGAACTAATTATTAACTGCTTAATTATTAAATAACTGCTGTTAATCTGTTCCAGGTGGAAGTAACTAAGAAATTTCGGATTAATTATTAACGATGGATTTCCGCTCCGCAAAGTAACACCTTCGTCAATCAAATAACTAATTATTGTACTCCAGCAGCTGCCCTTAGCGTAGCCTGTGACCATTTTTGGATTGGTCATCACTTAACACCAATTGATATTGGTATCAAATGACGAAATATAATTTAAATTATTAAAATACAAACAACACGTTTGTACGACAACTACACTTGTTATCAAATAAAGCACCATATAACAAGTAAGAAGCTTAAAAAACTGCACGCATGAATCGTACTAACCCCGCTCCCGGTTATTTTAAAGATAAAAATGCTTATTGTGGGTGATCGTTAGAAGATAGACATATGGCTTATACACCATTGTTCACATTTTTAACACGCTTTTTATTAGCTTCACCTGTATGTATGTATGTATGTAACCGACCCCTTTGAGCTCGATTTTGTCCTACTTTGAATGATCAGATTTAATTCAAACTTTGCACACTTGTCAAAAGTCGATGACAATGCAATAATCCGATCAAAGCATCCGATTATCCTAATTAGATTCGCCAGGATTAATTAATTTCTTTCCGCATTCTTTGCATGCGAGTAAGAGAGATAGAGCTAGTGCGCGAACTACGCATGGGTGCAGTTCCACACTTACACTTTCGGGCATGCAGGGTTGTACAGTTGATCATGCAGTCATTTATTTGGGTCCGCGATTGTTTACTGCTGGACAAGCTTATGTGGCACATAGTCGTGGAAGATCCTTGGACGGTATACGAATTGAAGAACTTGATTGCTCAAAATTAACAGGAAGAACTCCATGTAACAGTGAAGCATTGAATGAAATGATTCGATTACGAGATAAACCATAAAATCTACAATCAGTCACAGAGTGAAAATTCACACTCATCCTCATTCTCAGTGCCGCCAACAGATTCGCTCCTATGATTATAATATTATGTAAAGTGATTACGGATTGAAAATTCCATACTCAAGCATTAATGTGACTGACTGTATATGTAAATAAGGTTGCACCTCTATGTGTCTCGCTGTTTATATTGGCATCATAGAAATCTTTGAATATGTGTTCTTAACCGAGATACAATCGGAACACATTTGTACATATTAAGGGCGGTTGATAGTTAGCAAATCGAACTAAATAATTTATAGTTTAAAAAATTTAACTAAAAAATGAAAAATAAATAATAGTTTAAAAAAACAAAAAAAAACACGCTTTCATAAAAAATCCAACTAAAAAACAGAAAATAAAATTTAATAAATTTGATTAAGTACAGTGTAAAAAAAAATGAATGTACATTATTGTAAAAAAAGCGTGGGGTGCATAGTGTCAATAATTATACACATTTTATTGACACATAATGAGTAGAAGAATCATCACTTCGATAATATATCTTAAAAAGCGCTTTGAATACACCCCACGCTTGTTTTACAATAATGTACATTCATTTTTTTTTTAGGTCTTTTTAATATTTACAATTATGTAGTACCTATATTAATTTGATATATCTGTTATAGATTGCTCAATGTAAGCCATTTAAGTACTCGAATAGGTTCACCATGACCAGTTTTTTTTAATTGCACAGAACCCTAATTCTTTTCTGAAATATTAGTGTCTTAAGTTCTATAACACCAGTGAAAGTCCTGTCAAAATCGGTCCAACCGTTTCGGAAGTTACTCGGAACAGACAGGCAAAAATAAAAAAATATTTTTTTTTTTTTTGTAATATTGGTAAAGTATATAATTTCATGTGCATTTGGTAAAAAACTGTTATTTTGATATTACGAACGGACACTTGAATTTTATTAATTGTATAGTTTAAAGGAAAATGTTTTAAAACTATCAACGTGACTTGTTTTTTTTTATCGCTTGGTATATGTCCAGGCGGTTTTTATAATTTCATATGTGGGTAGATCGCGATACCGGGGTTGGCGGCTAGGTGAGATTTTTTTTAGACGACCGTCAGTTAAAACTAATTACCTTTCGAGAGCGGACGACGCACTGTGTTATTTTATTGATATTAATATTGGATTCCAGGAAATAAAGGACAAAACCTTACAGTTGAACTTTAGTACGTGTGTGTGTACGAGTGTGTGGCAGTATAGCGGTGCACCTCAAGCAGAAGTCGCTGTGATCGAGGTTAGTGGTTTGTTGCATATGGTTTTATGAAAACACCTGGATTGGGGTAACGAAGCCATCCTGGTTTGATTTAGTTTTTCTAGGAGATTCACGATAACAGTATATGTTATTAATTATTAGTGTTATGTAGCGCGAGCTACGACCACAATTAATCTATAATTATTACTATATATTATGTTTATGATCTCAGAATTTTCTTCTCTTCCATTAGACATCACACTCCCACGATAGCAAAAATATATTCAAGAGCTCCCCCATTTTTTGGATATAAAATACGCCATGTTGATTTTGATCGTATAAAATGTGGTCTATGTCACCCGGCCCATAATAAAAAATCGATTGACACCCCTAGAGTGGTCAAATCATAATCCTCCCTTTTTTGGTTTTGCCGTAGTCTGGTAAAAAGCTAGTAAATTCTCACAATTTATTTCGACATTCACAAAAATCAGCGTTTCAATATGAAACAACAGAAATCAATCTCAGTCGATGAGCAAGAAACAACGGAGAAGTGCATTTTTTTCTATGCATGAATAGAAAGAATTATAGTGAAATTACCGACCCTCTGCTCAAATTTTTGAAGTAAAACCAGGGAAATTGTTGACTCAATTCTTGTTAAGCCAAAATAATGGTAATGTTTTGTAAATTAGTTTGTTATGAATGGGTCGCCTTTTTTATATATTCTTTATAGGTTTAGCGTTCGGCTACATTCTAACCTGATGGTTTACATTAGTAACGATGATGTACCTCAAGATGGTAACACGCCAAGTCTAAGAAGATCTGGGTCTCAGCTGTAGCTACTGGAACGCATCTGAAAGTACTTGGCGACAGATTTTCAATTTAAGGTTGGTAGCAAGGCAGGCGAACATTAGAAAACGCCCTACCCGTATGCTTCGGTATTAACCTGGCAATATTCGGAGACTTTAGTAAAAGTAAAGTAAAATAACAAAAGCTGTTTAAACTTCTTGACGTAATTCATTCAACGCGATAGAACATTATAATGCAATCTAAGAATAAGTAATCTTTTATTAAAACTCTGTGGATTTGATTTCTAGCTTGAAGAACTAGGTAGGTGCATCTATTTCATGTGAAATAAAACTCCATAGTAAAATTCATAGTAAATTTTTTTTTTTCATTTAAATATCTCTACTGGAACCGAAATTTATATTTATACGTTCAAACATTCATCTACTCGGCCCCTAGCGATATAGCCCATCATCTACGTATTAAAACCGCAGGCATCTTACCGTCACGCTCCAAAATCCGGCTGTAGACCCCGGCGACAGTTTTTTTAAAGCCACAGAAAAAGACGAAACGGTAGGTAGCCGCTTACGAAATCACGATCTAAGTTGAGAAAAATAACATTACTTTACAATCATTACGATTTGGTTGAAAGACTTAGTTTTTCCTCGTGCAAATTATTATTCTCATAAATATCTGGTTCTTCAAACGAGCCGTGACACAAGCCGGTATGACTTCAACGACTTTTAATGAAAAGTGTCACCAACGGTTGCCGTTGTTTGTGAACCGTACCGTAATTACCATCAGATGTTGTATAGTCATTTTGACGAACTAGAATTAACAAAAATGGCCTTGTAAATTTAAGGAGCCGGTCTTAAGGTCGGATTTGAAATTGTAGTGAGTGAAAATTGTGAATTTTTTTTTTTTTTTTTTTTTATTACTTGGCCGTTGTTTCTATAAACTCAAGGTAAAGAAAATAGAAGTACCTACGTAATAGTAACAATGTTTCTAACAATATTTTCAATGGCACAAGTCATAATACACTTCTTGCTTTATACAAAACGAAGTTAAAGGGTGGTTAAAAGGATGGTACGGCTTTGCCCCCTAGTTTATAAATCAACATACGACTCGTAATTATTATGCGACATTAAGAAAGCAAGCGTTAATGGGAAGGGTGGTCACTAAGTATCAAATTATGGCCATCTCCTTTCCTCATAATATGTCAATTTAAATACATATTACTGTGAGAAAAACAAGAACAACTTTATATATAATTTCATATTTTACAGTATTTTTAATATGTTTTTACATAATTTACGTTTCTTATACTAGGTGAAAACAGCGAAGGAGTTTCTGCCAACCAATTGTTTCAAGTTTCTTTTCCGTGTTTTGTTTCTACTGATACTAATATTGGAAATGAATGTATATAAAATTAATATATTATTTATACATTGTCATAAAATTATGGGTATATTAAACTCCCGTTAGTAGCGATGCGACGGAGATAAGATAGCTGTTCATTAGCACGGCGAAATCACTAATAATGAAAGTTTACGGTCTACATGCCTCCTCTGGGGTTTTGTACTTAGTACTGACTGAGTCTTGCTTAGCCGTTGAGGCTATGCCAACGGACAATTTAATATATTGAGACGTTTTTATTATCATAGCATGGCAAAGTAAAGACGCTGAATAATACTTATTTTTGCATGCATACCGGGGAACCTTTATTTTACGAAAATGTCTGGGGATTTTCAACTTATTGTCCAGCGTCAACAATTTAGGTGATGGCATATGAAGTTCATATGTTCACTGGATATAGGATATTTTTAATTTTGACGAAATTTGTCGAGTCGAGGGAATTGTTATTGGGTTTTTCTATGAAATTCTCGGAGTTTGGCTTTGTGCCCGATTAATGGCAATAGGCGCGCCCTCTATTACATGAGACCTAAAAAATATTTATTTAAGATATAAAAATTTCACAACACATTTTAAAAATTGTAAAATAATTAGAATATAATTTTAAAGTGCCAATTAAGAATTAGTACATAAATTACATTTTATAATGATACCTAACGATAACGATAAATGTGTATGAATGTATTTAAAAATATGTTTATTAAGTAATGTGTGTGTGTATGTCATGTGTACGTATACGAATGTGTGATTATTTTGTGAATGTTTTAGGTTTCCTGTAATTACTCCTGAACTAACCTTTTAGAGACCGACTTGAGAAACTGCATTCGACTTACGTGGAAAATGTCAATATCATTGAAAAGCTTATTGTAATTTGTAGTACACCTATAAAGGGTGGAGAGTTTACAGAGTTTGCTTTACAGAAGAAATATTATATAAAAAGTTATCCCATAATATATAATATCTACAAATTGAAAAATGACATGTACTTCACGTGTAAATTTTCTTCTTTTTTATTTTAATGAAAATCTTTTTTTTTATAATAGCTCAGTAGCACAGCACAGTCCAAACACAACGGTGACCACCGAGAGATCTAAATCCGTCTGCAATCGCCACTGTCATCCCGGCTTGCATAAATATCTTTTCACGTTACGCTTAAAATACCCGATGTCGTAAGAAGGTGGGAACATACTGGCCGGGAGAAGGTTCCACAGCTTCACGGTACGACAAAGATAAGTCATGGAGAACTTTTTAGTTCGTGCCGAGATGGAGGTTACCGTAAAACTGTGACTCCGAAGCCCAGCGCCTGTGGTTTTGTTGTGGTAGGGAGAGGAGGGTATTAGATTGAACAGCTCTTCAGTACACTCACCATGATACAGACGGTAGAACACGCTCAGCGAAGCGATGTTCCTACGTAGCTGAAGCGTTTCGATGTATTTGGTAACGTCTACATCATGCAACCTGTCCAGAGCATTGAGGAGGTACCTATTTTGCGGATCCATCCCAGAGATTCGAACAGTATTCCATATGCAGCCGAACTTGTGCCTTGTAAAGAAGATACAGTTGATCGGGTGTAAATAACCATCAAACCTTGTTCAGGATTCCGAGTCTTCGAGATGTAGTAGAGATGACACACTCCTGACGTAACTCCTCGAGTTGAGGTCGCTGCAAATATTCACACCTACGATATTGAGGTTGTCACGCATTTCTAACGAGATCATGTGAACAGGAGAGAATGCGGCAGATTTCTTTGAAGAAAACTCGCACACCTGAGTTTTCTTGGCATAGAACTCAACCAAGTTAAGCTTAGTTTAGGATTGTTTAAGCTGAATGACAAGTTCCAATAAATATTAATAAATTTGTAGTTCTGTCTGTACAGTTAATTTAGTATTCAAATTTCCCGATAGGTATACCATATGAATGATACTGAAAACAAATCTACCATTAACAATTTTTTGGCTGTCTGTCTGTTTGTACGTGCCGATTAACTCAAAGACGGCTTAACCGATTTTTATGGAAACAATTAGAATGTATACAAATAGATGGGATGCTTATGTCATTGGTCAATTGATAGGATAAGAAATTTCAATATTACTTTTAGAAATCATAAAAAAAAACAAATTCCAAAAATATTATATTTCATTAATTCTCAACCGATTTCAATGGAATTTTGTATACGGGATGTATAAATAATTACGTAATCAATGGGCTATAGCAATTGTCAATATTATTTCTAAAAATAGTAAAAAAAGAAATTCAAAAATTTAAATTTTCATCAATTCTCAATCGATTCTGATCAAATTATTTCGATGGGTAGCATACATCATACCATGATTGCGAGTCTATAAGAATCGTCAAAAGTAAATTAGAAATTGTAGAATAGAATAATAATTTTCAATCGATTTTGATGTAAATAGTACACGAGAAATACATGCCATTCCTCAATTGATAAGGTACCTATATAAATTGTCAAAAAATACTTAAAAATAACATTACAGGATATAAATAACCACTACCTAGTAACAAACACGTGCGGAGCCGCGGACACACCGCTAGTCGGTTATAAGAATCTTCAACAATAATTTCAGAAATATGTAAAAAAACAATTTTCATAATTCTCAGGCAATTTTGATAAAATTGCATAAAGGAAGTACTACTATATTTTATTCCTCAATTGATAAGCTACAGGAATTGTCAATAATAAGAGCAAAAATGAAATGAAGGGATGAAAACAATTACTGCGTAGTTACAAACGCGTGCGGAGTCGCGGGAAAATCGCTATGTATAAAAAAAATAAGATTGATCAACGCGAATACAACGGTTTCTTTTTCGTAGAAATTAGGCACAAGGATCATAGTTTTCAAGTAGGCAAAGTCATTAGTACGTATTAGTATATAATATTAATACACAAAAGGTGGAATTGATGTTGGGCCAGTAGTCAGTTATTAAAGTCAGCCCGCGAGATATTAAAATGAGTACATTACTATTGTTACGAGTATATAAACAGAAATAATACAAAGCCTTACCGACGATCAACATAATGCAACTTACACTAATCAAGCTTCATCTTATAAAGAAATATTAATGTATGTGTGTTCGTTTTTTTTTACTTTAGTACATCGGTAAAAGGAAATGCATTTGGTTGGTAAAATATTTGAAGAATAGGCTTTAAAAGAAACCTATTGCTCTAGCATATGAGAGACAGCTTTAGCTCGGACTGATTTTACCTACGTATAATAGACGAAATAATAATTTCATATTCCCCTCTTTCCTCCTCCGAAACTAGACCAATTTGTTTTATTTAAGAGTAATATATGAATGATTTGGGTTATGCCTATATTATTTTTTAATTCATCAAATGAATCCATTGATTTACCCAGTAATATTAAGTTATATAATAAGACATTTAGGTTTAATAATATAAGACAGTAATAAGTTAATGGCTGAATGTCTGCTAACAGCGATATAACTGGGCAGTTTTAATAATTTTAGAAGGTTTATAGTTTATACTGTTGTTGGTAGTTGTATATACATTTCTTGCATAGTACCATTAATGAACAATAGGTGGCTTGCGAGTCATTTCAACAAACAAGTGTATTTTACTATATAGTTAGGAAATAAAAATAGTATAGTAGTATAGTATAGAATTTAAAGCAGTAAAAAAATAAATATACAAGAATAAAAAAGAACTTTTAATCCACATACGAAATGTAGTTACCGTGAAGCATTTTCAAGGAAATAAAGTCTCGGGCATCAGCTAGTCTTAAATAAATTTTACGAGAGACCACAAATCAAAACGGTATATACTCATTAAAGACTCGAAATAAATCTACCTCTTGATGGTCGGTCCTTCTATACATATGTTTTATTGTCAATAAATGTATAATTAAACAGAACCAGCATCAATGGTTCGTTTAAGGACATACCAATGTTCGTTTAATTATTCTTTCTTGTGTAACTATTTTAGTGGTCTAGATATTTTATAGACATATTTTCTAGTCTAGTCTAGTCATTTTTGTTGTTATTGTTTTTTATATAGTGCTTAGAGGTAATAGTTGCATCACGGGTGTTTTTGATCATTAGAATAGAACGCTAATAAATAATACATACATAAATAAATCACGCCTCTTTCCCAACGGGGTAGACAGAGACCACGTCTTCCACTTGCTACGATCCTGGCATACATCATTCGCTTCTTCAACATTCATCTATTTTTTCACGCATGCTCGTCGGTTTAGAATTTTCTTGACCTGGCCTTTCTTTTGATCCTCTTTTCCAAGCCTCCCTCTTCCAACGCTTCCATTCACAATTATAAAACTGTCTAGTAATTGTTTATTCATCCTCTTTACATGCCCAAATCATCTAAGCATCCCTTTTCATATATTTTTTTAACTGACTATACTGTTAGCCTTAGGGTCCCTGGAGCCTCTGACGGCTTTTACAGCTTCACCGGACTTGGGGGCGACCCTTTCTATAAGCATTCCGCGTAACTATATTCTTATTCACACCACAACGATCTCTTAACACACTATTTCTAATTCTGTTACTCAATACCTAATACTACATCAAAATTATGGAGAACCATCTTATAAGGGGACAAGTTGAAAAAGTTTCGATCCGTACGCAAAAAAATCAAAATTCTAAAACCCACCAAAATGGCAATAGTGTAGCTATAGGCAAAGATACTGTTTCGTGATTTGATAACCTGTGGTTTTACTATTGTAAAACCGTCCATCAATGGTAGCCGTTGTCATGACAGCCTGCAATAATTTAACTGGTATTACATAGGCTGATCCCAAAACGCGACACGCAAAAGCGAGTCACTATGTCGGACTTTTCACCGCATACATGGTGGTCGCGACCCACTAGGGAAAAAAAGCCCTAACACTCGGCAACGCAATTCGGTTAAGCAAGCAAAAGGCTAAGTATATCTTGGTTATCATTCTTCATAAGATGCCTCATTTGTACTAATATTATCAGGCATAAGAGATTCTTTAAATTCATCGTGTCGCAATTTCGTTACATGATGCGCACGTTCAATTTCACCCATAACTGAATGCGTTGAAAGAAGTAAAACTTCAAATACTTTATAAATTCTTACAATGTCTAAATAATAAATATCTATCAATTATACTGTTGTAAGTATCTCGAGTTGCTTTTTAACGGGACCGAGATGTGATGATACTCTGAACGACAGCATCATCATATCATTCCAATTCGCGCCGAAACGATCGATTTTCGATTCCTGAATCGATTCGACTCGATTTGCTCGCTCGCTCTTCGGGTCCGTTGAACCGAGATCAGTGGACGCCTTTAGTTTTTTTACACAATAGAATAATATTATGGTAACAATAGTTTTAGTTTCTTTTAAGTTCTTAGTATCGGGTTTTATATTATTTTAGTATGAATAGTTGAAAAAGTAATGATTTCAGTAATCAGAAAAATCTATATATATTTTAAAAAAATAGGGATATTATTTTGTTATTTTGATTTATGTTACTTTTAGTTCAGAATCTTATCTAAGGGATTGAATGAGTGGATTTAATCCGCGAGTTGACTGTATGTTTAATAATGAAAGTAAATTATTGAGTAATATTGGTATATAGATAAAAAGTCTAAAACAATACAAATCTGGAAAAAGTATTTTTTTATTTATTTAATTTTTCATTTGGATAAATAATATTTTTTGTCTGTTCACAAATTTGAAACGCCGATTAGAAAACGTGACGTCACCATTCAGGAAATATGAACGTTAGACTCTTGTGTTAGTTGTCAAACTTGTCACTGTTATCATACAAAATGACATATAAAATTGACGATGACGACACGCGACCATAATACATCGCTTTTGTGGCGTAGTTTTTATTTAGATTAAAGAATATTTGTTTTTATGATGTATTAATGGAAAAAATAAAATAATAGGTATTATTTTACATATAAAGTGTTTAGAACAATTTTCCAAAAGTTGTCAACTCTCGGATTGGATGGAATGGCCAGATGAGTCCCGCGGTTTATTCGCCTTTAATTTTTTAAATCTTAAATTACTGGTAGAATACATACAGTAGGCACACTTCGGAGTAAATAATATTTTTTGTTATAGTAGGATGGTAAAGTGAAGGGACACAGTACTTTGTGGTAAACACAATACAGTCCAAAAACAGTTGCGATCACTGGAGATCAAAAATCTATAGCCAGTCTTCGCTATCATGTTGCCCTGCGTAAATATAAACTGAATATACTTGCACCGGCTAATTCAAAAACCCGTTGCGCATAAGCGAATCACTATGATAGACTTTTCACTTTTCACCATCCGAATGTTGGTCACGGGTTGCGACCCAATCGGCTGTACAATACTATCGTTCTAACTACGTTGTGAAGTTACATACGTGGAGTTTATGTAGATATCTTGAGATGATGTGTTTTTTATTTTAATTAATTGTGTTAGAGTCTTTAGCCGTATATTATGTAATATTGGTTGTATTTTTCGTGATATATTTGTTATACATATGCATTTTTAGCTGTCACAAATACAATGAAATCATACTAGGGTTATGTTACAATGCAAACATATGCGAATTGCATAAAGCTTCTAAAATATAAGAAATTCAAAAATGTGCCACAAATACTTTCTAGAACAGTTCTAAAAAGAGAAGCACCATCTTGGCAGACCCCACTTTAAAGATTACAAAATAGTACGAAGACATTAAAAATGTTGAGACTGGCAAGTGTTTCTATATTAGATACATATTTATATGTACACTAAATAAGCGGTCGATTTTACTGTCTGAATGGTTTTTCAGTGAAAATAAGATATAATTCTCTTGTCTAATATCGAGACAGCTTTATCGATCTATATTGATGTGTGAACGAATCCCGAGTAATGATGTACTCCGCTATGCCGCTTGTGTCATATAGGGTTGACTGGAATACACGGATTCATTATTGAATTGTAACTTCTTAGACGGTCTTTTCTGAATCGGTTATTTGACCCTACATCATATATAATAAATATGCGAAGAACATTACATACGTATTATTCTTTACTTTTTCGAAGTAAGACTTCTTAGGCGGCGATTTCATAATTTATTGGGCGAGAATTGAGAGTGAAATTTCAGGATCGCGTAACGCTTAGACACGTTTCGTTACATTTGAGAGAAGAAGGATATGATATAGAGAGAAGGAGAAAAAAAGCTATACATTGTATTTTAAGAAGTTTCACTTCTATTACGTGTACAGTGCTGGACGCGCAATTTATACTTCGTACTTAAATATAATACGGCCTATGTCACTACCACAAGTGGGACGAATCTAACGACACCTCGGATGCTAAAATTCATCAGGTTATTAGGCTACAGAGCGTGCCAAAGAAATAGACATACATACATACCTACATACATACATACACACGAAAAACATAACCCTCCATTATCACAGTCGGGGAAAAAATAATGCGTTTATGTCTTTTATGACATCATCAAACCACAGTATGTGATAGTGAGTTCAATAAACAATTATGGAACTTGCGTCAACCCTATAGGAACGCGTGCGCCGCGCCGACGCAGGCGCAGGCTGTGATCTGTGAATGATCGTGGTGACTCTCCATTACGCGTGGTATGCGGCGGGAAATGCTATCGAAAGAATGTGTTGAGAGCTTCTTCTTACATTATGATTTTATTATAGATGTATATTAAAATAACTATTATGTACCGCATAAGAAATTGCTCATTTTATTGTTGCATAAGTATTTATGTTCGTTTCTTATATATATATTTATTATACTTCTATATTTTACAGTATCGTTGATTAATGGGTAATGAATATTATTTAATTAATGTTTTGGAAACAGTTAGCGATATTAGTTATTATTAGTCTAGAGATTTCGTGAAAGAAGTTAATATGATTTTGATGTTAAAACAATTTTTTAGAATCTTGTTTCGAGGTGTAAGTAGTGTCGAATTACATCTTTAAATCTCACCTGCACGAAGTGGACCCTGCTGAGTAACGAACGAGGAAATGGCGATGGAAGGGCGATGGTAGGGTTGTTTTGCTCGACTGGGTCGCTACAACCATGCATGTGGTGAAAAGTCCGTCATAGTGACACGCTTTTACGTGTCGCGTTTCGGGATCAACCTGTGCTTATCCAATTTAATTAATGCAGGCCGGTGTGACAGCGGTGACCGTCGGTGGATTAAGATCTCTCGGTGGTCGCCGTTGTGTTAGGATTGTACTGTGCTTACTGTCACGGACAGTACCGTCAATTTGACATTACTATAAAATAATATAAAGTTTTGTGACCAAATTAGATATATAATACGGTTTATTCCAAAATGAGTTATGGTTATAGAGCTTCTAAAATTTTACCTCAAACAGAAAATGTTAATCACACGACCAAAGACAACGGTTTACGTGTCTATCGTAAATTTTGCTTTTTGTACGTAACGTTTTTATAAGATACATATATTACTAAAATTTTTGTAACTCTAGTTATTCAAAATTACATCAAAAAACAATAACTTACAATTAAAAAAAAAACAAACAATTTTACTCATCAACGTATTGTAGATTTAGAATTCTGGCAAGTTAAGAAAAAAACAAAATACTAGATTCATAGTAGATTTTGGTTTGTATTTTCTTCAGGATAGGAAAAGAGTTGAAAGGTTTATGGTATTAAGGATTGTTTTGTTTAAAAACTACGTTTAATCAGTGTTATAATTTCCAACGATTTAATATGAGAATGGAGTAAAATTATGAAGTGTGGGAATAGTGAAAATGAAAAAGGAACCAGGCTCATATAGGCCAGTGCCTATATTATTATTGACGATATTGAAAAAGTTACAAATCACATTGATCATCTCTGTACATGATAAAATTTGCAACGTAATGCAATACAGAACGAGAACACTTTCTATTATCATCAAATCGCTATTCGACTAAAAATGTTCGTGTGAAAACCGTCACTAACTCAGTGAAACGACTTTATATTGTACTATCACATTATAACGATGCGGCACCAAATGACTCGGGAGATCGACTCACGTGCGTTCGCTGTGGACGGCGTCGCAACTTGCTTTCATGATTGAAAGTTTATGAGAAAATTCTACGTTTCTTGAGACCGTGTGACCTATATTCAGTCTTGTAGGTGTGAGTGATAAGAATAATTGCGTTTATGGTGGTATAACCTATTTCGCTTATCATAAAG